>CANTUR010000018.1:4565000-7325000 GCA_947683625.1 Mallotus nudiflorus
ATACATTGTTAACTTATTGATTATGCTATGAAGCTTGTTTTCTCTATCATTGTTGAGCATTAGAAGTTTACTTGTTAACAATCTTTTTCTTAACTTCTTTCATGATTAAGATGACTTATTGAGATAGCTAAATTTATTTTGGAGAAGATCAAATATTTTTATTATTTTCCCACTTAGATCTTTATTTCTTGCTTGAGGGTAAGCAAGGTCTAAGTGTGGAGAAGTTTATTTTAATGCAAAATAGCATAGTTCTTTAGTATGGTTATGCTTATTTTTCCTTAGTTTTTGCTTATGTTTGTTTCATTATTGCATTACTATCTTCATCTTTATTGTTCTCACTTTAATTTTGTGTTTTATAGGTTCTTTTAACCTTAATCAATACATAGAAGTGCATTTGAATGCTTTAGAATGAAGAAGGGTTCGAGAAAGGCCAAGGCAAGGATCAAGTGGAGTGTGCCGACTTGTCATAGTGGTGCTGAGTCATGACAGTAATGAACCATGCCGACTCGACACAATGGTGCCGAGTTGTAATAGAAAAGGATGGTGTCAAGTTACTCTTGACTCGGCACAATAGTGCCAAGTCGTCCTTCACACCCCTTTATTATATCTTTTCATATTTACATCTATTTGAAAGAGCATGAATTGGGATGATGGGAAGCCTATAAATACATGAACTTAGCTCTATTTTAGGCATGAAAAAAAGAACTTAGTTATTATTTAGAAAATATTAGTATTAATTATGAGTTTTGTTATTGAAGCATCAAGCGTTAAAAGACATAGCCAAAAAGTTCAAGGAAGATATTAAGAGGATCATTCAATAACAAGTAACTTCCTGGAGATCATTAAAGATTTTATCAACCACAATCTTTTCTTCTTTTCTCTATTTAGTTGCTTGATGTTTAATTTACTTCCTTATTTATGCTATACTTTGAATACTATGTATTTTAGCTAAGTCCTTATTATTAGAATTACATTCATGAATTAATCTATGAACTACATTTTTATCTTTTTAATTCATGAATGGTTTAATTTTAATTGAGTTTTGGAATGTGTTATGTATGTTTGATAACCATATATAACTTGTTTATCAAATGTTCATAATAAGAATTGGTGCATTTTGGTGGAAATGCAATTGAATTTATTTAAGAGTTAGGAAAGTACTTAAAGATAAGAAATCCACTTTAAAGGGTTTAAGAATTGGTTTAGAACTTAATGTTTTTATTTATCTTTGCATTGTCATTAGATTGCTTATAGACTCTAAATGAAAATAACTTTAATTAATAATCAGAGTTGCTCTTAAGGATTATTAGCTAAATTCTTCAATCATTGCATGTATTATTAATTATTATAGTTCTTTGACTAATTTTGAATTGTAATTCTGATAATGACTAATTGAATTTATTATTAGATAATTTAGATTAAATAAAGTAATTAATAATTCTTAGTAACTTTAGATTGATTAGAATAATTCAATAGTTTTTCATATTTTAGTATTTGGCCTATCCATCCAAGTATTTACTTGATTAATATAAAATTGCTCCAAGATTCCCTAGTGTTCGACACCTTACTTTCTCTATACTTAGTGTTAGAAACTAAGGTATTAATTTGACCCGCACCACTACATTTAATGGTAATAGTTCAAAACAGCAAGTGGGTGGGCCCCACCTATTCCTACTCTGTGATAATAACATGAATGGTTATTTTTTGGGAAAAAATGGTGAGCTAAAAAGGCTAAGTAATGATGAAAAAAAAAGATTATGGAGATCATAAGCTTTGGGGGGTTTAAATAGAAAACTTGAAAAAAAAAAGGAGGAAAGAGGGGAAATGAGGGATTAGAAAAAAAGGAAAAAAGGAGCTAAAATTGGCAAAAAAATATCAAGAGATTAAAAGGAAAAGGAGGAATTTTGCTTAAAAAAAGCTCATTTCTAGGGAAAGGAGGAAGAGCTATTGCATTCAAACGAAGATCTAATCTCTAACCAGCTTCTAAGGGCTTAGTTAGGAGCATCAAACTTGTCAAAAGTAGTAAGAACTTCTATTTTAAAGTTTTGTGTCATAAGCTTGCATAAATTTTACTATTTTTCTTGTCTATTTAATGTGTGTTGAGATTCACTTGATATGCTTAAGATATGAGTACTGACCTGTTAAGGATAGTTGTAAGATTTCATATATTTGTATTGAATCTTGTGTTGCTTCAAGATTAAGCAAGTTGTAGCCTTTTACCATTCTGGTGAAGAGGCGATGCCTCTTTATAGAGGCGTTGCCTCTATGGTCTCTTGGTGAAGAGACAGTGTCCTTTGGCATAAAGGCAATGCCCCTTGATAGGGCGACAATTGCCTCTTTACTAGAGAATGTTAACTTTTGCTTTTTTATTATTTCATCTATATTTTCAAACGTTCCTAGCTTTTTATAGTATTTTTATGATGTATAACTCATTTGATGTATGCCCTCTCTTTCGTAAGATGTTTAGCTCTTCGATCTATTATCACATTTATATAATTAACTTTATGATTTCCTTTTGTAGGTTTATTTATTTTGTTTTGGTAGATTAATCCTTATTCAATGCAGAGTGGCATTCTTATGGGTGCAAGAATTTTGTTTAACTAATGTCTAATTCCATTTTCTTTTATTTCTTTCTTTCTTTACAGTTTATTTTCAGTATATTTGTAGTTTATCTTCAATATATTTCCTCTTTCCTAATTTATTTTCAGTTTACTTTTGGTTTCTACTTATTTTACTATTATTGCATAAGAAGGGTTGTAATTATTTCTCCTCCCTTTATTTCTTTATGTGTGCACTTTATTTCATTTAAACTTGTGATTATGTCTATCTTGATGCTTCTTACTATAACCACCAAATTCGCATGAAATCGACTATTAACTTAAACTTAGACTTAAGACTAAAACCAATACCGTTTGTAAACCAGTTGCAATTCATGTGATAATCAAGAAATAATTTAATAACTAAAAATGATAAAATGCAAAACATAAACAGAAGCCGATCGCAAGGTCGGGTGGGCATTCCATAAGTCCATACTCAGTTTTCGAATCCGTTCTCTAAAAACGTCTTATGGGTACCTCTATGGAATCTAGTTGCTATAAAGTGTGTCTCGGTTTTCATCTGAGTAGCAACTCCAACTTCAATTTGGGCCTTAAGCCTTCATTATATTTCTCAGTGGGCCTCAAACCCACACGGTGTTGTGGTCGCCAAATACTTAGGCACGTGCTACACCCCGTCGCCTATAATGGTAACTCCATTGAGGACAGAGAAATTGATTCCAAATGTTTTATATTTTATCATTTTTAATTATTATTGTAATGACCCATATTTTTATAAATTATTTAAATATAAATTGAGATATGCAGTGTTAATAAAATTTAAAAGTTCTATTTATTTATTTACTTTATTATTTGTGATTAATAATTATTATTTTATGATAAAATATATTTTCTATGTAAATATTTATTTTTAGAAACTTATTATTTTAAACATTTAATTTACATTATGGATTGTTATTTTTCGTATAGTATTATTTTAATAATGTTAATTTAAGTACATTATTATTATTTCTATTATTTTTTTATTGATTGATATTATTTTTATTATTAAATTATTTAATAAATATGATTTATATTATTATTATTTTGAAGTGTTATTTTATGTGTTATTGCTAGTTTAATATTTGTGTAAGATTATATATATATATATATATATATATATATATATATATATATATATATATTTACAAAAATAAAAAACGAGAGAAAGAACAAATTTACAGTAGGACATCTTCTTCCTCCCGCTGCAACCCGAACCCTCATCGTCGATGTGCCTCCCTCGCCTTCATGCCAACCATCTTCCTGATGCAGCCATCGCCATCGTCTTCTCTTCCCTCTCCGATCATCGGAGCTTGCAGAAACAATAGCAGTAGCAATATGTGAGTTTCTCACCGTTCTTCCTCCTCCGGCCACTTTCTGAGCTCTTTTGGTGCCGTTCAACTCCTGGAGCTCTGAGGAGGTCGATCCCAAGCTTGGTTTGAGCTCTCAGTGGTCCATTTATGAGTTTTTTTCTTGGTTTAGTTTTGAGCATTTAGGATTTTCTAATTTTTTTTAGGTTGAATTTTGTTGATTCATGCAGTCTTCCTTAACAAATGTTGATCCTAGTAGCTTGATCTTCTTTGAAATATTTTTTTTTTCAATTTTTAGAATTTATTTGAATTTTGGTTAATTTTTTATTATTTTATTATTATTTATTGAATTTTCGTAAACTAATTATTTTAATTATGAATTTGGTTGATTTGGTGTTATTATAAGTTAATATTAATTTTAGTGTTGAGAAATAATTGTTGAGAATATTATGTAATTTTTAAGAATATTTTTATATTATGTATATATTGGAATATTGGATTAAATGTATATTTTTGTTGAAAATAATGTTTAATTATGTGGTTTAGATAATATTAGAATAATATATGTTGGTAGAGTAATTTTAATGATTTTATATAATTTTTGAGGAAATTATTTAGTCTTATGTGTATTTTGAATTATTGGGTTAATTGTGTAATTTTATGAAAATTATAGTTAAATATTATGTTTTAAATGGTTTTAGAATTATTTAAGGTAATAAAATGATTTTTATAAATTCTTTACTATTTTTAACTAATTAAAACTAATTTTTGAAAATTATTTTTAAATAATATATTATTTACTAAATTGATGATTAAATGGGTTTTTAATATCTTTTAATATATATTTAGGCTATTTAAGATATTTCAATATATAAAAGTGAATTTTTACTTTTTAATATTGGATTATTAAGATATTTGATTTTTAATAATATTATATTATTATTTTGGGATTTTTATTTAATTATTGTGAAATTAATTATATTCAGTGTTTTAATGTTTTAATATATTATATCTTGATATATTGAGGATATTTATGAAATTTATTGATTTTTAACATATTTATTTTATCATTTGATTTTTGGTGAAACTGTGAACTTTGGTTGGGAAAATTGTGTAGCTCGGGGTTCCAACCGAAGGTGTTGTGTATTTGTGTTTAAAGTATGTTTTCTTGTAGGACCAACTCTACTTTTTAGTAGAGAGATGTCCATTTTACAGAGAAAACTCTGTCGAATTTTTAGTATAATTCTCGTAAAACGTGACATTGCGTCGATCCTAAGTTTTCAATTTTGTTTGAGTTTCGTATTCCTAGATCGAATCTCTTTAGAAGTACAAGTTAGATTTATTCTGATTTTTGTTATTATTATTTTATTTTTTCTAGTTTCACCGAGATCGAGGCCTAGTGGATTGGGCTCGTCGAGCCAGTCTCGAGGAGCGCAAACTTGTGAGTTGTTATTTTATATATACATCGCATTTAGGTTGCATGTCTTAGAATATACATGTTTTAATGTGTATTTGTTCATAAATTGTTTTATTAAATGTTTAGTATATGTTAAGTACATTTTTAGTATATTTTTTTATATATTTCAAAATAAATGCCTGTTATATTTTTTATTTATAATTAAAATATCTTTACTATATTATTGGTTTATATGTGGCATATTTCATGGTTGATTTGAATTTATTTAACATATATATACTTGAAATATACTTAGTTTATTTTAGGTATATTTTTGGTATATATATGGTTTATTTTATTATTATGAATGTTGCTATGCATTATTTATTTTCTCGTATGTATGTTTAATTTTAAATGAAGGATATCGATAGAATGTGCTACCTAGTGGGCAACACTAGGACCGTGTACGTACTGGTGCGATAGATTTAGGGTTAAGTAGTGAATCACTTGAGGTGACTATGATTTGATTGATTGATTTGAGATTTGATGTGATTGAATAGTGTGGTTGCTGGAGCTCGGTTGACCTAGTGTCTCGAGGTCAATCACACTGACAGTGAGACTACTGGAGCTCAATTGACTTAGTGTCTCAGGGCCAGTTTACTGTCCATAATGGAATAAGTGATATAATTTAGAATTAAGTGAGCCTGTATGGCTAAAGAGTTATTGTTGATTGAGGTTGCGATTAAATAGGGTTCTATTTGACCCTTCAATAAAACAAGCATTTTTCAGCATTTATTATATAAAGTGTTTTTAGCATCTATGTGAAATGGTTGTATATATATTTATTATATATGGATAATTGATTGCATATGACATTAGGTGATGCATGTATATATAATATAACAATTCACTCAGTGAAGTTTGACTCCCCTCAGTTGTTGATTTTTTTAAGAGACTCTTCTTTCTCAGACCTCAGTAGTAGACCCATCCGCCGAACTTCTTCAGTCTTGGCTATTTTGTGTAAATTACTTCCTTAATTTTATTATACTCAAAAAACTGCAGTAGTGGTCGTCTTTTGTATTTGCAGAATATTGGTTGTAATTTCAGAGGCCTTTCTCTGAATATTGTATAATATATTTTATTTTATGATATGACTGATGTTTTTATTATATTGGTTTAAGATTTTATTTATTGGTGCATATTTTATTCATTATTGCATGCTTTTATTTTTAAGTCTTGCTACGAGTTCCAGATTCAAAAGAATTCTCATTCCCTAGCGCCGGTCATGACTCCCGATTTAGATCGTGACAATTATCTTATTTCTCTTGCATTTTTTTTCCATTCATTATATCGATCTCACATAAAAGTCTGCAAACAGCTCGACGATCATCATTACTTTACCGCTTGTGTTTCATTCAAACTAGTGGCGGAGCATTTGATTATTGTCACTCAACGTACTATCCACATTGCATAGACGCTTAAGTAGGGAGATGTAATAAAGGTGTATCTGTTGTTGGGACTGAAGCCTACTACCCAAGACTAAGCTCATGTAGTGACTTAGAAACTCCCTCTAAGAATTTCCTTAATGCATATGGTTGTTTCCATATAATGACTATTTAAACAAAGCCCAAGCCTACTAAAATTTGGCTCTACCTTAGTTGGGCCTTTCATGCCCTCTAAGGCCTATTACATTTTGGCTCTTCTTTAGTTAAGGCTTTCATGCCCATTAAGGTATCCTATGTTGGATGTCACGACCCAAACCGGGGGGCCATGACCGGCGCTAGGGAATGAGAATTCTTTCGAATTCGAAACCCATAGCAAGCCTAAAAATAATCAAGCATGCAATAAATAAAATAAATAAATATACCATAATTAAAATTTTCAATTTAATATGATAAAATAAACTCCTTCATATCATGAAATAATTTAATACTATATTCAGATTAAAAATCTGAATTAAAATCTCATACAGCAAAATAAAATAAAACTCACTACTAATACAAATACAACTACTGCAGTTTTCTAGAGTACAATAATAAATAATTAAGTAGATAATTTACATAATAGAGCCAAGGCGGAAGAAATCCGACGGATAGGCTTACTGTTGAAGTCTGAAGAAGAAGACTCTCCTGTAAAAATATCAATTAAGGGGAGTCAGACCTTATTAAGTGAATTGGTATAATATATATAGACACATTACTAAATGAAAAGTGCAAACAATCATATGTATATAATAAATATATATACAGACATGTACACACAGATGTTAAAAATCATTTTATATATAATACTGAAAAACATCAGTTTATGAAGGATTAAATAGAACCCTAATGATCGTAACCTCAATTATTAGTAGAAAACACTCTAGTCATACCGACTCACTTAATTCTAAGTAAATTCATTTAATCTAACTGGACAGTTGACTGGCCCCGAGACACTAAGTCAACCGAGCTCTAGCAGTCTGACTGTTAGTATGATTAGCCCCGAGACACTTGGTCAACCGTGCTCCAGCAATCACACCCTCAATCACATCACACATCAATCAAATCAATCAAGTCATGATCCACAAATAAGTTAGTAATTCAACCTACAATCTATCGCACCGGTACGTACTCAGTCCTAGTGCGGCCCACTAAGAAGCATGTTCTATCGATATCCTTTATTTAAAAATAAAACATACATTCAAGTAAACAAATAATGTATAAAGTCATTCATAATAATTAAATAAACCATATATATACCGGAAATATACCTAGAATAAACTAAATATATTTCAAGTATATATATGTAAAATAAACTCAAATAAATCATGAATTATATTCAAAATAAACCAATAATATTCTTAAAAGTAATTTAAATATAAATCAAAAGTAAAACATGCATTTATTTCAAAATATACCAAGAATATATTAAAAATATACCTAAAATATACTCAAGCATTTAATAAAATAATTATACAAAAATTTACATTTAAAACATACAATTCTAAAACATGCAACCTAAACGCAATGTATATATAGAATAACAACTCACAGGGATTCGCTCCACGAGACTGGTCCGATGGGCCTGGTCCGCTAGACCTTTGTTTCGGCGCAACTAAACAATAAAAATGATCACGAAATCAAAATACATTTAACTTAACTTCTAGAGACTTCATCTAGAATTACTAAACATAGATAGACATAGAATAGGAATTAGACCTAATGTCACGTTTTATGAGAATTCTACCAAAAATTTGACAAAACCTCCTCTGTAAAACAGACATCTCTCTACTAAAAAGTAGAGTCGGTCCTATAAGGAAAATACACTTTGAATATAAAAATTCTCACAACCTTCGATCGGGATCCTGAACTACAAAATTCCCCAACTGAGGTGCACAATTCACCACAATTCATATAATATAATAAAATATATTAAAATTCAATAATTACCATAAATACCCTCAAAACATCAAAATATAGTATATTTAACATTAAACACCAAAAATATAAATTACTTAAAAACCCTAAATAATAATATAATATTATAAAAATCAAATTTTCTCGATAATTCAATATAATTTAATAAAAACTCACTTTACTAATCCAAATAGCTTAATTAGTGCAAATACATTCTAAAAATTACTAAAAATCCATTTATTACAAAATAGTATATAATATATTATTTAAAAATTGGTATTAATTAATTAAAAATACTAAATAATTTGTAAAAATCATTTTAGTACCTCAAATAATATTAAAATCAATTAAACATAATATTTGACTAAAATTATCACCAATTTACACAATTAACCATAATATTCAAAAATATACATAAAATACTAATAATACGCAAAAATTTAATAAAAATTATATAAATACACAAAAAATTATTTTGTCAATATATATCTCAATAATATCAACAAAAACATATAATTAACCAATTATTTCTAACAAAATATATATTTAACTTAATTTTCCAAAATTGACATAAACCTAAAATAATTATAAAAATTACACAAAAATCACAAAAATTATAAACTAAATTCTAAAATTAATAATAATTACTAATAACACCAAAAATCACAATTTCATAATTTATATAATTAATTTACAAAAATTAATAAAATAATAATAAAATATTCACAAATTCACAAATATCAAAATAATTTCTAAAAATCACACAAAAATTCATGGGAGTAGCTTAAGCTAGTAGAATCAACATTTGTAAAGGAGTTTTTAATGAATCAACCATTAACACTCTAAAAAAAATCAAAAACCCTAAGTGATCGAATTTTAAAACTTGATTAACACCTCACCAAATTGAGTTTTTTAAACTAAAAGGAGCTTGGATTCACACTCATCAGTGTCCAAGCAATAGAAAGAGACAGGCGATGAGAAGAATGGTAGTCGGACGTGGGTGGAACGACGCCAGAAGCTACTGTCGCTGCTGCTGCTATTTTCTGCTGCTTCGACGACAATCGACGTGCAGGTGACGACGGGAAGGCTGGAGAAGAAGGCGATGACTGGCTGGAGGAGGGAGAGACACATCGACTGTGGGGAAACGACATGACAGACGGAGGAGGGGGAAGAAGGTGGGTTACGGGAAGAAGAAGAAAATGGTTTTTTTTTAATGTGTATATATATATATATATGTACTAATCTCCACACACATATATATTAACACACAAATAAAATAATACTAACCCTAATATACGTGTGTGTGTATATATATAGATATAATACATAAAATAACCATGCAATAATGCATTTTAATAATAATAATAATAATAATAATAATAATAAAATAAACAACATCATTTTAAAAATAAAATAACATTAGTACTTAAATATTATTATTAAAATACTTCTTTTCAATGTAGTAAATATAGCATAAATAAATTCCAACATAATAAGTTTTAAAATGAACATTTATGTAGAAAATTATAATTAAACATAAAATAATAACTATTAATCACAAGATAATAAAATAATCAAATATAACTTTGAATTTTATTAACACTGCATATCCTGTTTTAAATTAAAATAATTTAAAAACTGAGGTTATTACATTAGACTATGGCTTTATTTAAGCATGTCACTACTTGTTTGCACTGTCTCGAGAGTTTTTTATGCATACATTAGTTTTATTATCCCCTATGAATAATCAAAACCCAGACCAAAGATCCTAGGACTAGAGATTCACCAATGAACATATATATGGGAGTGGAGTTTACTGTTTATGAATCATTTGCTATATGTCAATAGTGTATTTTTGTCTTCTATCTTTAAAAAAAATATGAAAGCAAATCTACATTTCATGCATACACATTATGCATAAATCTAACATATGATCTTACAGTTATAGATCCTTCAATTTCTTCGATTTAATTCTAGTCGCTTGATCGAAAATTCAAAGACAACAATGGCAGGCAGTTTTGGTTCTGAAGCTTTTAAAGCACATTTGAAGGAGGAACTATTTACCGAGACTTGATTAATAATAGAGAAATAACCAAGCTACTCATAAAAAGACAACCATAATTGTCACCTCGACAACCACTTGACTTGATATTGAAATTCATATAAGGCAATAAGTAAAAGATTATCAAGAGACCCTTATAGCTAAACCTGTGGTTCGTCAGAATGCGGGGGTTACTGAAAATGTGGAATAGTCCGACTGGGCGAAGAACATGACCAAGACTATGACTTAGACTTAGCTGATGATGAAGGAGAAGGAAATTAATGCTTTGATCAATTATACAAGCCTTGACTTGGATGAAACTAAGGATCCTCTTCCCTAAAATTTCAAATTTCCTAACATAAAGAAATATGTTGGGACCGATTATCCACACCTACATCTAAAAAAGTTTATGACTTATATGAAAGCAATGGAGTTGAATAAGGCCCAAATTGTCAAACAATTGCCTTTATCACTTGAAGGGGCTCCCATCTGTTAGTATTATACATTGGAACCATATGTGCAAAGAGATTGGAAAGAGTTATGTACTGCCTTCATAAAGTAATAGCGCTTAAATGGAGGTGTTCTTAAGGGATTTACAAAATAAAAAGCAAAAGTTTAATAAGCCATTCGCTAATTATCTGATAAGGTGGAGGGGGAAGTTAGCGCAAATGAAATATAGGCCAGTTGAATCTAATAAGCTAATGATTGCAATTGATGGGGTTGTGCCATTGCTTTCTAAGAAGGTAAAGGACCTTGGGATTCAAAGCTTTGAAGAGTTGTATAAATTTAGGATAAAAAAAGAGTTCGATTTGGGCCAAAAAAAGAGATACTTCAGTGGAAGCTCTTCAGGTAAGGAGACGAGTGGGTCTAGTGGTAATGTATAGATTAACACTATTAGGCCATTCATGCAATTCAATGATAAGCAACCCCAAAGGTTTTCTAATTTAGGGAGACCTTTTTAAAGGTCTTGGATAAGCTGATGGAGAAGAACCTCTTACAACCCCTACCACCAAGACAACCCATACCAAATGCCAACCCCAAACTTTACTATAAGTTTCACCAAGTCATCGGGCATGATAATGACAGTTGTGCCCAATTGAAGTATAAAATCCAAACTGACCTTGAAACTCAAAAACCAAGCATATAAAATAACCTTTTGCCCAATTATCAAAATGTCCTACCACTAAATGCCCCTATCCTAATGATTAGTTATGGTTTCACAGAAGAGCACATCCTAAACTCTTTCATCGATACCACACTAAGCCAGCCTACCAAAACTAAGCCATAAACCACACAACCCATAACCTGCTAAATTATCCATTAATGTTCTAGATATCTGGAGTTTTGATGATGAAGGGGGTTGAATTGACATATGGAGTGATGAGAAGAAGGAAACCCTTTCAGTTAGCAGGGTAGTGGAGATGGAGAAAGGGAAGAAGGTAGTCTGGTTAGATTCTAAGGATGAAACTAAAGTTGAGGAGGAAGAAAAAGAATCAAAGGAAGAACTAAAGAAAGGGAGGAGTCTGTGGAAAATGTGTGGGAATTGCTAATGAATTCCAAAATCCATCACGATGCATTGGTACAAGCCTTAAATCAGAAAAGGGTCCTTAAAACCTTCACGCCTAAGCAAATGGTCAAATCACTTATTAAATGCCCCGAAGGAGCCAAAACATTCACCAACAATAACTTGCCTTTAGAAGGGAGAGATCACTATAAGGACTTCTTCATCAAGGTTGAGTTGAAAGGTAAATTAACCTACTGTGTGATGGTGGACAATGGCTTTGCTATTAATGTATGCCCTCTGAATATTTTACCAAAGCTTAGGTGTACTACAACTAACCTTAAGCCATCAAATGTGGTTATTAAGGCTTACGATAACATAAAATGATTGGTCGAAGGAACCTTTCATGCTTTTATAAAAACTGGACCCATCGAAACTTAGGTGGACTTGCACATGATTGACATTCCCATAACTTTTGCCATTCTGTTAGGAAGGCCATGGTTTCATCCATTAGGAGGTGTGCCATCATCAGTGCACCAAAAGATTAAATTTTAGCATGAAGGTAAGGTAGTCACCATTTTGACTGAAACTAAAGTTGTAGTTATTGCCTTAAAACTAACTTGCAAGGAAATCCCTATCAATCTAAGCTTTGAAGTTTGCATGTTTTATTAAGATGAGATGAATGAGAAAATTGTTAGCATGATAAAGGGCATGAACTTTTTGCCTAGAATGGGGTTAGGAAAGAATAAATAAGGCCCTTCTTTGCCACTCTAAAGGTACCAATTATAAAATATGGAGTGGGATATGAAAAGTCTAAAGGCTCAAAAATTGGGGCAAAGAAATGCATACCTTGGTAGAAGTTTGTTAAGGAAGGCAACGGTGATTCATACAAGGCAACTTTTGAACCACTAATATTAGCTAACAAATTGGTCCTCAGGTTTGAAATTTTTGCTGATTATATGGATGGGATTAAGAAAGAGGATGACAAGGAGCCAATGGTGGAGGATTTGGTACTGACTCCAGAATAAAAAGAGGACTATGGAGCTAAGGATGTTGTTGATCGCGTAAAGGAATTAGACTTCAAGGCCTTCATTATGAACTTTATTATGGATGCCTTTTATAATGATTTTAATGTTTCCATTGCAAACTTATTTTAAACTAATGACCTGTTCTTTTCTAAAGTTGATGCAATAAAGTATGAATTAGCTTACTTGTGTGATGTGTTTCCTAACTGTTATTATATTTGTGATCATCATTTCATGCATTTGTTTAACATTAATTCTGTGCAAAATAAACCATTTAATCTTGGCACAAATAATAATCCTAAAAATATACTGATTACTTCTTATTTAACTTTTGACGAGAGAGAAAAAATGAAAGAAATCTTAATAAGAAGACAGATAGTATTTGCTTGGGATTATGGTGACATGCGTGGAATTAACATGGAAATAGCTGAGCGTAGAATCCCTATATATTCTTATATTACACCAGTAAAGTAGAAAAAAATAAGGTTGAGACCAGAATGAGCTCTCCTAATCAAAGAAGAGGTCAAAAAGCAGCTGAATGTGAGATTCTTAGCCAACATAGCCCTAGTTTTGAAGAAGGACGGACGAGTCAAAATATGCATGGATTATCGAGATTTGAATAAAGCATGCCCGAGAGATGACTTTCCTTTGCCTCACATTGATACATTAGCAGATAGTATAACTTCTAGCACCATGTATTTTTTCATGGATGGCTTCTCGGGCCACAATCAAATCATGATGGCAGTAATTGACAAGTTAAAGACCTCTTTCACTACTAAATCAGGGATCTATTGCTACTTGGTTACACCATTTAGATTAAAAAATGCAAGAGCTACCTATCAAAGGATGGACACTACTCTGCTATATGATATGATTCACAAGGAGATAGAAGTTTATGTAGATGATATGATGGTGAAGTCTGAGACCAAGGAAGGGCATTTTGAAGCCTTGGATAAGTTCCTGGCAAGGGAAAAAAATACAACCTTAGATTGAATCCTAAGAAATATATATTTATGGTAACTTTAAGAAAACTTTTAGGTCATATTGTCTGTCAGAAAAGGATAGAGGTGGATCCAGACAAAGTTAAAGCAATCAGACAGATGCTTGCATAAAGTAAAAGGGTTCATTGGGCGATTGCAGTACATCAATAGGTTCATAGCCAAGCTGACCATGATTTACGAGTCAATCTTCAAGCTTTTAAGAAAGAATCATCTAGTAGTCTAAGATGAGAAGTGTCAGTAGGCTCTTGAGACCATCAAGAACTATTTAATAAATCCTCCAGTTCTGCAATTGCCGAAACTGAGAAAGCCATTAATCCTGTACTTGGCCATTGAGAAGGAAGTAATTAGAGCAATGTTAGCTCAAGAAGGGAAGGAAGAGTTAAGCACACAGTGTATCATCTAAGCAAGAAGTTATTGCTTTATAAAGTTAACTATAATCTGGTAGAGAAAACTTTTCTGTCTATGATTTAGGCTACCAAAAAGCTTTGGCATTACTTTTAGTCTTACAGTGTTCAAGCAGTTTCTAAGCATAATCCCCTTAGATACGTTTAGCAAACACCATCTCTCATAGGAAAGTTGGCGAGATATTTGGTGCTACTTATTGAGTTTGATTAAGAGTACATGGTAAAGAAAGTAATGAAAGGGAGAGCAGTGGTAGACTTCCTAGCACAAAGCCCTGTAAACGATAAACATGAGTGGGAATTAGAGTTTCTGGATGAACACTTACGGTTAGAGTATGTACTTTAATGGGGCTATTAACAGGAAAGGATTAGGAATTAGTGTAATTATTCTAACACCTGAAGGGGACATAATATTGATGGCTAAAATATTAGAGTTCGAAGTGACCAATAATCAATCCAAGTAGGAAGCTTGTATATTAGATTTGAAAGTACTTCATAGTGTAGAAGCAGAAGAGGTTATGATTCATGGAGACTCTATGTTAGTAATGAAACAAGCTGTAAAAGAATGGTACATAAGAGAAGATCGACTGCACTTATATTGGAATTACTTGGGAACAGTTCTGCTATCCTTTACCCAATGTAAGTTTGTTCATCTACAGCGAAAAGAAAAGAAAATGGCTTATGCCTTGGCTACTTTAGCATCTATCTGGGAAAATGGGAAACTGACAAAAGTTAAGCCTCTGATCTGGGTGAAATCTCGAATCCCTTATTATAAAGAAGTAAGGGTGATGCCAGTGGCTCTTGTTGAAAAGTTTTGGTTTCATGATTTGTAAAAGTATCTAGAAATAAGGTAGTTTCCTGAGGAGATGGAAAAGAAAGAAAAGATTTCTTTAAGGATGTTATCATAGTAATTTATCAACCACAATGGAATTTTGTATAAGAGGATGTTGATGCGGATTCATTTGAGGTGTGTGGATAAAACTAAGGCTCAAGAGCTCATGGAGGCAATTCATGAGGGTGTATGCAGGTCACACATGAACGAAATAGTCTTGGCAAAGAAAATTGCATGGTAAGGCTACTACTGGCTAACAATGGAAATAGATTATGTAAAATTTATAAAAAAGTGATATAACTGCTAAGCATACGCTGATGTTAGCCATTTGCCTTCCATGGAGCTTCAGGGGATGACTTCTCTTTGGTCATTTGTAGTTTGGGGAATTGATATCATTGGAGAGATAAAGCCAAAAGCAACAAACGGGCACCATTACATTGTCATAGCTATTGATTACTTCTCTAAATGGGTGGAAGCAGAATCCTACACCACTGTCGAATCGAACCATATGGTGAGATTTTTATTGAGAGGTATATAATATATAGGTACGGACTACTGCATCATATTATCTCTGAAAATGGTGTTCAATTTCAAGTAAAAATAGTTGCATTATTAAAAGAATATAAGATTGAGCACCACAGATCGTCTCCTTATTGGCCATAAGCAAATAGAGCGATCAAAGCTACAAATAAGAATGTGAAAAGGATCTTGACTAAGATGAAGGGAAACTACCAAGATTGGATAGATTATTTATAATTTGCATCATGGGGTTATAGGACTACTACTAGAACATTAATAGGTGTAATGTTGTATTCACTGGTTTTTGGATGTGAAGCTGTATTACCAATGGAGGTAGAGATTCGATTATTAAGAGTTCTCTTGGAAACTAAAGTCCTTGAGTACCAGTGGGTAGAGAGTCAATTGGCATAGTTAACATTATTAGATAAAAAGAGAATGAAGGTCATGTATCATTCCTAGCTTTACCAAGAAAGGATAGCTCGAGCCTACAATAAGAAAGTGAAATTAGGGAAGATCAAAGAGAGTAATTTAGTATTGAAGCTCACTAAGCTAATCATGACCGATCCACCAAGAAAGTATAAACTGAATTGGGAGGTTCGTACTTAGTAAAGAAGTTATTTTCCAAAGGTGTTGCAATTATGTTAGATTTGGAAGGGAACGAATTCAAAGAGCCCATCAACTTAGACAAACTTAAGAGATACTTTTTGTAGAAGTTTCACTAAGGAGAAAACCTCAAAAAAAGACCGTCTAGGCAAAAGTTAGAGACAAAAAATATAATAAAATAATAAAAAGTCTTATTGGATTGAAAATCTTAAAAGAGGCAGTCGTGGAAAAAATTAAAGACGTGTAAAAGGGGAGAGAGATTAAAAAAAAGTTAATTGGAAAACTTGCAAGGGCAGGCCGATTAACGATAAAAATTTTGTCAAAAGTGAAATGTATAGTCATCTTGTGGTTAATTTAAGTGGAATGGATTGCCTTAACTATTATTAAATATTGCAGTAAATGTTCATTATAGACTGTTTAATAAAAAAAGGAGATTCTATCTTACAAAGAAGAGCAAACAAAGACTAAATTCCATTGGCTAGTTTTATCTTTTTTTTCTTTTGATAAACACCTTATGCACTTGACATCTGTAATTCTCTTATTCTCTTGTGTCTTATAAACTCATCCTTCTCTATTTGTTGCAATTGAATCCATTCTTTGTACTAATCATCAATAGACAGATCTCCGTCGTAGAAAATGCACCTTTGAGTGGTTCTATGAGGCTAGATTATAACTAGGTTGTCTAGAAAGTTCTGTGAGAGGCACCTTGACTCAAATTCATGCATTGGATCCACTATCCATTACTTTCACCCATATTGCCAATAGAGATGAGCAGGATTGTAGAATGTAGTAAGATGGAGTCTGGCAACA
This sequence comes from Mallotus nudiflorus, assembly GCA_947683625.1. Taxonomy (NCBI): domain Eukaryota; kingdom Viridiplantae; phylum Streptophyta; class Magnoliopsida; order Malpighiales; family Euphorbiaceae; genus Mallotus; species Mallotus nudiflorus. The sequence goes on from CANTUR010000018.1 coordinate 4,582,432, forward strand.
TGGACACAATAAGTGTACGATTGAATAGTCGTGTGTTGCAATCTCCACCATAGATATAGCCACTAGATTAAGGTATTAGGAAATGTGAATAGCCAGTTGTAAACATCTTCTAGAATAGAATGTAATCTTTTGGTGTGGCAATGCTTAGCCTGGTAGTAAATGATGTCTCAGGGAGGCTCCAATAATCCTAGTTTCTTATGAAACCAGGCCTAAAAGAGCTAAATGAATGAAAATGAAAGAAGAATAAAAAGTAAGGAAAGAGGAAAGGGACACAATTTACCTCTAACAGTAATGGGCTTCCAAAGAATCACCTGGTTTCTACAAAGTTGTCAAGCCTAATGATGGTTTCAGCTAAAATAAAAGGAAAAGGATTAAGGCCAGCTTCTACTTAATCCAATATATACAAAATCTTCACATCATAGTCGCCAGAGGTGGAAACAAGCAAAAATTAGGAGTACAAACACAAACTAAGCATCCAGGGCCAACAAACTTCCTTATTACTCATCCCTATAATGGATTCAAGGAAGGAGTCTATCAAAAATTCAAAACTAAAAATATGGCTAAGTGAAGACTGAGGGAAAATTTGAATAATCTCACCATTTAGTATTGAATGCAGTGTAAATATGGAATTCCAATATAAGGGATGAATACATGACAATTAAAATCCGAGTGACAACCCAAAATTGCTTCGAATTCTTCAGGCAGGGGGCATACTTCTATGGAATTGAATTGGAAGATGTGTTTCTGGGGATCCTAAAATTGAGCAATAGCATGGAGGAAAGGGAAATTGATCCTTCTAGCATGTAAAGATTAGAAAAACAATATATGAAACAACTCTAACCTTGCCCATGATGTGCCATCCAAGTTTTTTAAGAGTGGTTGTAGATGTTTTAGGGTTCTCTCAGTCATGCTTTGGAAATTTGGTGTTGCCTGGATATGAAAATTGTGATTTGGAGGCCTAGAAGTGAAAGTGAGATGTTAATAGGGGATTGGGGAATTTAAGTCGGTTATAGAACTAGTGTTGAAGCGATTGCCTCTTCAGTAGCAAGGAGAAGAAATGATGCCTCAATACAAAAGTGATCGCCTCTTCATCAGAAAAGGGGGCAAGTGTTTTGTGCAAAACTACATAAGATCAACTATTAATATAGAATTAAACTGCCTAAAAAGGGGGTCTATACAATTAGGCATGCTTAGATGGTTCTAAAAGTCAAATCAAATTATAAAGAAATTTAACTTTGCAATCATCCAATTAAAATAAGACATAAAATTTAGAAATGCCAAAGTTCTAATAATTAATCAACAATATCCAGAACATGTCAAGATGGCCCTTAATCTAAACAACATCACTCTATGCCCTCAGAGTCACCTCTAAAATAGCCCTTGTCATTGATGTCATCTTTATTAATCTAGGGCACCTCAATCTAATGTTTAAGAGTTGTAATCCTTGCTCGACATCTTGTTTAAGCAAATTTTAGGTAAGTAAGGTCATAATAGCATGCATACATATAAATGAAGGAAGAGTTGTTACCTTCTATTGTTGGGTGATATATAGCATATAATCTTTCTAGGCCTCGATCACCCTATACATATACACACCTTGCTCTAAAGGAATCTAATTTATTAATGGAACTATTAGAACTAATAAATTTTTCAATGGTAACTCAAAAAATAGGTCGAAAGAAAACTCACGTGAGTAGTGTCTCCAAGAACACATATAAGCATAAGATCCTTATCCAAGGTTAGAAACTGATGAGATAACTCTCTAGGAGGAATCTAGCAATAAACCAAAGGATCAAGAGTATAGGCAAAGCCACTAGCGACCATCTGAGAGCTCGAAACAATAGATGGTCTCATCTTTAGGGTCGTGGATGAAGTGCCCTTAATGGTCAGATCAATACGAGGCCTCTTAAGCTCTCTCTCATATACATGGGGCCTAGCCCAGGGTGCAGGTCCAGCAATTGCAGTCTAGAAATAGGAGTTCATGTCAAAATATGTTCATATTGAACATGAATCAAGTATCAGAGTTTCCCTAAGATGTAGAGGCAACAGATAAGGGTACTATCATTAGAAGGTTAGGCTCTATATACTAGCTCTTAACCTGCACGGTATGATCCATAGCTGGTGCTCCAATGATGGCCTAGGCAAGTTCAGCGCCCTCCAACTCATGTGTTCATAGCATGTTCTTAAGAGGAGACCTGGGGACTCAACTCACCCTATCACCTTGTCTCCAGTTGAGGACACGCTCACCAAGATACCACACACAACAGCCGAGCCCATAAAGAAGGACTCTCCTTTAGGCTAATGGTCTGGAATGAGTCATTTTCGCTCCCCATACATCTTCAAGACCCCAAAAGTCATTCTTGATCTACAAATACACTAGCAAGTAAGTAAGTTGAATTAACAGATTTGCTAAAATGATTGTATGAGATCTTCAAGTACCGCATCCTAGGTCAAGGAGTTCAAATGTTGCCGATGGATGTGCCCTCAAGCTAAGTGCCTCTTTATGACATGACTAGTGCCCCACCTCCCGATGATTAGGAAATCATTTGATACTCTCATCATATCGACAAGCAGCTCTAGCGCCAATGCCCAAACCTATAAAAGAAAGAAGGGTAGCAAATGTTAGTAAATGGTTATTAAAATAAATTAAAAGGGAGAGGAAGAATGAAGCTTACCAGAATGGAGTGCCAGAAGCTACAGAACCTCTTAGCTCCACATATTACATCATCCATGCTCTGGTACAGATAGGATAGAGCACAGCTACCCTAATCATAAGTGAATACTCGATCTAAGTCCTAAAGAGGCAGCATAAACATCAAGTCAATCGAACTGGTGGTGTCAGTAAAGAGGGTAGTGCCGAGGAGATAAACTAAAAATGCTTGCACCACCTAATCAATCTCGGAGGGGGTAACCATGCCCATAGCTCTGTCCTAGGTGTAAAAGCTCTAAATTGAGTTTAACTTGAGCATATATGTCCCTTTTACATCCAGGACCATAACAGGAAGTGGGTCAGCCTTACCTATTCCTGCTCTGCAATAAGAGCATGAATGGTTATTTTTTAGGAAAAAGTAGTGAGCTAAAAAGGTTAAGTAATGATGAAAAAATATTAGGCACATCATAAGGTTTGAAGGGTTTAATAAGAAAAGTTTGAAAAAAAAAGAGAAGGAAGGAAGGGAAATCAAGGATTAGAAAAAAAAAAAGAAAAAGAAGAGCTGAGATTGACAAAAAATATATAAAGAGAGAAGAAGGAAAATGAGGGATTTTGCTTAAAAAGAATGCTTATTTCTAGGGAAAGGAGGAAGAGCTCTTGTATACAAAGGAAAATCTATTCTCTAACTAGCTTTTGAGGGCTTAGTTAAGAGCATTAAACTTGTCAAAAGTAGTAAGAACCTCTATTTTAAAGTTTTATGTCATAAGCTTACATAAATTTTACTATTTTTCTTGTCTATTTGATGTGTGTTGAGATTCACTTAATATCCTTAAGATGTAAGTTATTGACCTGTTAAGGATAGTTGTAAGATTTCATATATTTGTATTGAACCTTGTGTTGCTTCGAGATCAAGCAAGTTATAGCCTCTCATCGTTCTAGTGAAAAGGCGATGCCTTTTTATAAAGGCGTAGCCTCTATGACCACCTGGTGAAGAGACGACTCTCTTTAGAATAAGGGCAACGCCCTTGCGACAAAGCAACAATCGCCTCTTCGCCAGAGAATGTCAACTTCTGCTTTTTTATTACTTCATGTATATTTTCAAACATTCCTAGCTTTTTATAGTATTTTTTATAATGTATAACTCATTTAATGTATGCCCTCTATTTCATAAGATGTTTAGCTCTTCAATCTATTATCATATTTATGAAATTAACTTTGTGGTTTCCTCTTGTAGATTTTATTATTTTGTTTTGGGAGATTAATCCTTTGTTTAATGCAAAGTGGCATTCTTATAGGTGCAAGAATTTTGTTTAACTAATGTCTAATCCTATTTCCCTTGATTTCTTTTTTTCTTTATAGTTTATTTTCAATATATTTGCAGTTTATCTTCAGTATATTTCCTCTTTCCTGATTTATTTTTTATTTATTTTTTGTTTATTTTACTATTATTGCATGAGAAGGGTTGTAATTATTTATCCTCCCTCTATTTCTTTGTGTGGGCACTTTATTTCATTTAAACTTGTAATTATGTCTATCTCGATGCTTCTTGCTATAACTACCAAATTTGCATGAAATCGGCTATTAACTTAAACTTGGACTTAAAAGTAGAATTAATACCGTTTGAAAACCAATTACAAGTCACACGATAATTAAGAAATAATTTAATAATTGAAAATGATAAAAAGCGAAACACAAACAAAGGCCCATTGCAAGGTTGAGTGGGCATTTCACAAGCCCATACTCAATTTCTGAACTCATTGTCTGAAGACGGCTTTTGGATACCTCTGTGGAATCCAGTTTTTATAAAGTGTGTCCCGATTTTTATCCAAGTGGTGACTTCATCTCTGATTTGGGCCTTAAGCCTTCGTTGTATTTCCTAGTAGGCCTCGAACCTACACAGTGTCGTGGTTACCAAACACTTGAGCGCACTCTAAACCCCGCCTTCAAATATTTTTTTAAAAAACATAAAAAATCTTATTTTAAAATACATTTGTTCTATTCTATGTAAAGCACTCAAATTATATTACATCTAAAATATTACTCTTCATTTTCATAAAAAATTTATGTATTTTATTTACTCTAACTACAAAATTTCTATTTTTCTTTTATTTTATCAATTCAATAATAATAATAATAATAATAATAATAATAATAATAATAATTATTATTATTATTATTATTATTATTATTATTATTATTATTATTATATGTACTCTTGATAAAAAAAATAATAAATTAATACTATTACAATAATTTTTTAAGTTCTTACTTTTATATTTAATTAATTTATAATTTTAATTTATTAAAATTATTTAATTAATTATTTAAAATTTATATATTATTTGCAATCCATGTAAAACGTGAATTAGTGACTACTTTTATTTTCTTGCAAATGATAAAAAGGATAGAGGGATGTGAAATAACATAATATCTCTAGGGATCTTTATATAAATGCCCTAAAAACAGCTCCCTTTTTCTAAAATGCATCCCTATTTCATTTTTTTGCCAAAATGCCTTTTTTTTTTAATCTTTAGTGTCCCTTACCTTCCTCCATCATTTACGCTAACTCTACGCCCATCCTAAAATTCAAATGCTAAAAAAAAATCCCAGACTCTACTTCTTTTTTCTCCTTTCCTCCTCGCATCTTCACCTTCCTTTGCCACTGTCACCATCACAGCGATTGCTCTATTGCCAACGACTCCTTCGATGGCGCTCAGTCTTCTTTCTTCTTCATCACCCCTTTTTCTTTCAATTAAAGTAAAAATTATACTCTACCGTCTTCAAATCTTTACTTATGGGTAGTGTCTTCTTCTCTGTCTTCAGATGCTCTATCTTTTAGTACAATTCATTTCGCCTGCCATGGAGGATCCAATTCAAATGGTGTTCAAGATTAGGGCTATTCATTTCTAGCTTAATAATGTTTGTATTTTGCTCTGATTACTATTTTCTTGATCAATTTATGTTGGGTTTCTTTGTTTGGGTATTTTTTATATTGGGTTTGATCTATGTTTTCTATTCGTGGATTGATGGATGTGCTTGTGATATTAAAGTTGGAGATTCTTAGTAGTTGTTTTGAAGTGGGTTTGTGCAATCCATAACTGAATTCGATCCTTTTTTTATTTTGTTCTTATTTTTATTATGTTTTTTGTTTTCTTATTTGATTTAGATCTTTTTTTTTTTTACATTTCTTGATATTTCCTTCTTTATTTGCATTTATGTGTAATCATAAACAGATCAATAATTTTTTCTACTATAAGTTCTCTTTATGTAATTGGAGATTACATGGAAATTGAGTAATGCTTACTTATATGCATGTGATGTTATGAAAATATTTTTGTTCACTTTTAATTTGGATGATAAGCGGATTTTGATCTTATTTGCTTAAAGCAATGTTTAGCCTACATGATGATGACCCTTCATTTTTGAACTTTAAGTATATTTTACATTTCTGACACACTATATACTTAATAATAATAAAAATTTCAATAAATGTTTTATATCAAAAAATGTTTACCCTCAATAATTTTGTTAATTTTTTTATATATTATATATTTAACAATTGAAAATAATAATTTCAAAAAAATTAATAATTATAATAAAGGATGAAGTATTTTTCCATATATGGTTAATAATTACAATAAAGAATGAAATATTTTTCGTATATGATCCAAATCTTGTTAGTATTTGATCAATATATGAACAAATATAAGAAATTAAATTTAATAATTTATATAAAATAAATAAATAATTTTATTTTTGACTTTTAATTTATGTTGATGCCCCCCATTAAAATAACTCTTTTCGATTGGATGCCTCATCATGTACATTTTCTTTTTCTTTTTCTTTTTCAAATCTATATATGTTTTTTACTCTGCTTAACAACAATAATGTAATTCCACAAGTGCCGAGAGGGGGGGGGGTGAATTGGCTTTTTAAAAAATATGGGTAGTTTTTGTATTACACCTAAGGGCAATAAAACATAAAGTAAGAGCCGTATAAAATGAAGAATAAGAGTGATAAGAACTCCAAGGATTTATAAAGGTTCAGCCCTTGAAGCTTATGTCCTCTCCTCAACCATAAGTTGAGAATTTCAATCCATTATAAATCTACTTTAAGGTATAGATTAAACCCTTACAAGCTTAAATCAAGCTACTCAAGTGTTTTCCCAAGGCTCACACTTAAACCTAAGTGTTTTCTCAAGGATCACACTCAAACCCAAGTGTTTTTAATGCCTTACACTCAAACCCAAGTTTTTGCAATTGCTTACACTCAAACCCACTTGCTAAGAACAATCCTCTTAGCTTACAAGTGAATAAAACCCTAACCCAACTCACTCTATCTCACTGTTGAGCTTTTGAATAATGGTTTTAAACACTCACCAACCCACATTCAAGAACACTTTGAGATAAATAAAAATTACAAGAATTAAAGTTGAAGACTTAGGTGGTTGAAAGATTAATTGAAGATTAAATACTCAAAGATTTCTCTAAATGTGTTTACTCAACTTCCTTCTCATTTCCAGCTCTATTATTGGTTGTATTTAAACCCCCATAGAGAAAAAGAGTTATTGGAGGTGCATTAAATACAAATAGAGTCGTTTAACCATCAAATTAACAATGACCCTGCATATTGTCATGACTTATGACAAATCATCATTGGTCATGACAGTCGGGGCGCCAAGATAAAATTTCAAATTCGTACACTTTCATGAGTTGTAACGCTTTTGTCATTAGTAGTGACAAGATTCTGGACAGTAGTGGTGGTTGTCATTGCTCATGATAAATTTATCACTACTCATGACGAGTGTGTCACGACTTCAGTTTGCTCACGACGTTGGTGGTGACTACTCTAAAAAATTTTGGAAAATTTACAATTTTGAACTTCATAATTTTGCTCCAAAACTTTTTCTAATAATGACATTTGTTTGTGATCATTTGTAATGAAGATTCCCATTATAGTTTACCAAGACTTTAGATTTTTGACGAAAAAATCGATCTTCAATTTTGTCTCTATCACCACTCATGACAAAGTTGCATACTTGAAAATTTAACAACTTGACTTTTCATTGCTTGAGATCGAACTTGAATTTTGCAATATTAATCCACCTGAATATAAGCACTTAAGCATATGGATTAAATATAATTTTACTTAATTACTTGTGACCATAAAAAATGATTATTTTACCCCTCAAGGTTCAATAAATAAGAATTCAGTAAAGCGATGAACAAATTATATGCTTTATTAAGGATGGAGTCTCTCTTGGTGATTTGATTTGCAAACCCTAAAACCCTAAGCTCTAAATAAAAAAATAAGGATAACTAATAATAAGAAAAAATAAAAATAAATAAAAGAGATAAAATAAAAAATAGAGTGTTGTCTATATATTATTTGTATACTATCTGTATATGATTAGCATATTATCTGTATATGATTAGTATACTAGTTTTTTACACTTATATTAAGCTTCATAAGGAATCTTGAACAATCTCATTATATTTTTTCAATTGTTTATATATCAAATGATATTTATTTATGAATAAAAATAATGAATTATAACTGTAAGTCATGTACTAAATGTCTCTTTCTTTTCAAAAATATATTTTAAATTTTAGTTTCATTTAATTTTGAATATTTTTTATTTATTTTTTATATATTTTTAGTTTTTTTTTATATATTTAAGTTTCTTGAAAATAACCAAAAAAGAGGAAAATAAGAAGAAGAAGCAGAAGAAGAAGAAGAAGAAGAAGAAGAAAGAATGAAAAGGACCGTAAAACTAAAAAGTAATCCTGCATTTTCATATTTTTGAAAAAGTATTTTGGTCAACGGTGTTGTAATTTTTTTTGCTTTTAGATTATTTTTGAAAAAATTCCTAACATTAACAATATGGACCAGTCAACACGTATGCACCAACAAAAGCCCAATAAATATAAATATTATCATGGAATGTCATGTCAACTTGACACGCAACCAATACGACATGACATAGCACAAAACTCTTTTTCAACATTGGCTAAGCAGCTTGCCAACCGTTATGCTATGCAACATCCATGTTATTGCACCAAGAACTGTTGAAATTAATTGACAGATAATTATTCATTAGTCCTGATATATACAACCATTGTTGAGAAATTTTTAACACCATTATGGTTTTATTGGTGCCTTTTATGGTTAAATTAATTAGTAGATTCTCAATACCCGTTAAAACAAAATAGCGCTATTATTATAAACTAAAAAAATTATCAATTTTTTTAATCTTACGATTTTCCCACTTGTTTTATTTTTTTTGGATTTTCTCACCATCCGAAGTTCTCTCCTCACAATGGAAAATACAAGTAGCCATAACCGCCGCCATCATTACCAGCATCATCATAGTCATCCTCTTCAACCATAAGCTCATATAACAATAAGTCAATACGCATTTGTTGCACCACTATAACATCCAAACCCTAATTTATCGTTTAATAATTATCAACAATACGCTCATCATCCTTCTGGGTACTAACTGCAATATCTCGTGATATTTAACTCTGTTCCTTACACTAATAATTTCCATAATTATCCTCCTAGTGTAGCTCCTCTTATGGTTTTGCCACCGAAAGAGCTTCAAAAGTTTGTCACTATCAAGAATGATGTTAATATAAGGAAAGATAATATTAATGTTAAGGAAGTTCCTTGTTTCTTTCATTTTTTATGCTAGTGCTCCTGGAAGGTAATTTCTTGATTTTATTTATTTATTTGGTTTGTTGATTGGTTATGTTGTTTATATCATCATGGGTTATGCTAATTTTGAATAATATTGCCAAAAATGACGATAAAGTTTGGTTCTTTTTAATTTTAATACCACTACTCTTGGAAGGTAATTTCTTGGTTATGCATTGTTTTTGTTTTGTTAATTGAGTTTACTGCTAATATGTTTGAATGAATTATGAGTTTTGTTTATTTTCATTAATAATGCTTCTATTAAGGATGTGTTTTTTAGCAATTATGGTGTAGTTGTTTTTGTTTTTGTGCATGTATAGTCTCAATAAGTATGTTTGCTAATTTTGATTATAAAATTGAGGACAAGGTATGGTTCTTTTGGAGAGGCTTCAGTGGTTGGTAGGGTTTTGTTTTTACACTTTTTACTTTTACTTGTATGGTCTACATGAATTAAGGGTTTTCTAATTTTTCATTAATAATGCTAAAATTGAGGATAAGATTCGTAGTGGTAGGTCTTATCTTTATGGTTTTAGTTTTTTTTTTTTTTGCTGCAAGTGGTTGAGGGTTTACTACTTTTGATTAATAATCCTAATATAGAGGTTAAGGTTAGGTTCTTTTAAAGAAGCTGAAGTATTGGCAGGGTTATATGTTTTATGCTCGAGATTATAAATCCATGATATGCTAATACAAATGTTTTGAAGTTTTAATTGCATTTCTTTGTCCAAACTTGGTGGATTTTAATCTCTTGGTAGAGTGAGTTTCAAGTTAGTTAGGTCATTCACATAGTAAAGAGAAGTCATTGTTTGGACAAATTCCAGCAGTCTTTGAAGTTTTGTACTTGGTTATTATATCTTTTTATTTAGGACTACATTTCCTTGTTTTGTTTTAATTAGTTGCCTATTTTGCTTCAATTAGTTGTATTCAACATTTAATTAAAGAGACTAATTAACACATCTAATTTGAATTGTGTACAGCTTCTTTTGCCCCATTTTGTGTGGCAGTATCAAAGTTGCATGTTTTGCTAAAGAATGTGAAAATGGTAAACTAATAGCAACAAACGAAAATGTGCTTCAACCTGTCACCATATCTTTTGAGCAAGGTCTTGGATAGAAGTTTAAATAACTGTAGGTGGCGGGATTTAGCGCGCACCCAAGTGTTTAGCAACCACGATACTGTGTGGGCTCGAGGCCCACTAGAAAATATGAAATAGGTCATAAAGCCTAATCGGAGATGGAGTTGCCACTCAGATAAAAGTCGTGACACACTGTATAGCAACTGAATTCTGTAGAGGTTCCTAAAAGCCATCATCAGAGATCGGGTTCAGAAACTGGGTATGGGCTTTTAGAATACCCACCCAACCTTATAGTTGGCCTTCGTTTATATTTTGTATTTTATTACCTTTAATTTTTTAATTATTTCCTTATTTACATTCAAAGTTACCCTTGCGTCCATTTGCTTTCCAAGTTTTATAGTTAAGTTCAAGTTTGCACATTAATCTCATTTTATGTTTTAAGTCCCAATCATTCGATGTAAATAAAACAAGTAAAAATTTACAACCATACATTCCAAATGAATAGGGAAGGGATTAGAGATTTACAATGCTTTGTTCAAAGAAACATAAAATAAATGAAAAATAAACCAAAAGTAAACAAGCATTAAACTACACATGAATATAAACAAAAGGGCAAGAGAGCTAAGGGCTAGATTGGATGATTAAAATCAATCTTAAGTAGGCAATATCTCATGCAAATAACACAAGCTTACAACTATATTTAATACTTTAATAGATCATGTTGAGAACATGATGCGAGGTGATCAATGGAAACAAGAAGTAAGTGAACAAGCAAGTAAACAAAGGATTATGGAAATCTAAAACTCTAATATTGAAAGGAAGTGAAGATCATTACTAATATATGAGTTGTTGATTCAAAATAGTTAGCTCTCAGAGATTATTTAGTTTTGATCTCCACTCAAAATGCAAGAATTCATCTTCTTCTTCTTTGAGAAATGGACCTTCAAGCAAGGTTTTTCCTTTTATCCTTATCAATGACGTGTCTTTTTTTTTCTAAAGCCCCTTATCTCTGAAAACTCTCTCTTTTATTGGAAATTTGGAAATTTTGCCCAAGTTGAATCTGATGGGAATGATGTGGGACTAAACCATTGTGAATAGTGTGCTCGTCATGTTGCTTATATAAGTCGCATGGTACTACTGAACTTGTAACTAACAGAAACATCATCTGCACAATGATTGCTCTTCCTCTCTCTCTCCGTATATATTCACTGAATTTTTCCACAGAAGAACAAATGTTTTGGTGATAAATGTGGGTGGTGCACAGATGTAGACGGATTTGGATCAAATGGGTGCTTTGGAATTTGCTGCAGTGACTTATAGAACAAATGCTTGTTTAATGTGGCTTACGTTTGTTTGGAGTTCCTGTTATTGCATTTATATACAGAGAGGGAAGAGTATAAGTAAAGTGGCGGCAATAGCTGAAATATTTTCAAGACCAACTTTGGGAATGATTTTGATATTTATTTATTTTGCCCTTTATAGTCAAAACATTTGAAAATTAAAAAATAAAATCAAGATTCTGTTGGATCAGGTATAAAAAAAACTTTATAAAGATAAATTAATTGAATTATTTTATTATAGTTTATTAATTTAAATTAAATAGGAAAATTTTATTCTAATTAACCATCGCTCACTTGTATATTTTTGAATTTTCAAAAAATAACATTAATAATTTGAAGAATGAATTTTCTGAAAAATAAAAAATTACGGGTTTATGAACTATAATATTTGTTTCCTGTTTTTCATTTATATATCTCAAATTCAAGATGAAAAATTAATAAATTAAAAAGATTTTTTTTTTCAGTTGTGGAACGTTTTTTAGAATAATAGATAAAAATGCAAAAATAATTAAAAAAGACTTATATTGATACTAAAGGGTCTCTAAATAGTTGTTTTTCATTTTTTAAAATAATTTTCAATTTTAATCTCATAATCCATGGTTCATTTCAATACGTAAAATTTTTATTATTATTTTTGTACTAAAATGAAATTTCATTTATCATCAGAAAGAAGATATTACAATTAAATACAGTATAATATAGGTAAATAGTATTTTTATATAACATTTAAAAAATTATGAATTTAATTTTTGATTATTTTAAGATGTTAAAATTTTTCTTCAAAAATTCCAAAAAAAAATTTTGTTAAAATTTAGATGGAAAAGTTAAATAAAGTTTCAAAAATTCAATTGGTAAGAGTTTTTTTTTTTTAAATAAATAAAATTTAATTTTCTGAAAATTATTTTTAAAATTAGTTTTAAATATATCAAAATTTTAAAATATCTAAATATTACAAAATATATATTTTAAATTTGACCATAAAAAAAATATAATTTCTATAGTTCTCAACGTTTCAAAACAAAAATCAGTAGAGCCTATAGGTTCTACCATAATTTTAGTTTTTGTATTAAAAAATTATGAGAGCTACATGGGGCTGAGCATGGGAAAAAATATATCAATTTATACTAAAATTTTTAATTGAATTGTACTAAAATTATATTAAACTGAATAATTTTGATTCTAAAGTAAACCAAATAGAATATATATATATAACAGATCAAAATTTACATATTAAAATACTTACTAAATACTAATTTAATAAAAAACATATTAAATGTATTTTTTTTTAAATTGATATTTGTACTACATATAAATTAATAATATATAGGTAAATTATTTTTAGTTTGTAATTTTATTATATAATATATAGATTTTAATATTGAAAGTGTTTAAATTTTTTAATATTTTATTTTGAAAAATGAAATATACAGTAAATTTTTTAAAATTTTATTATAATATAAAAAATTTACTAAAATTAATATAACTTTAAAAATTTTTAATTACTAAATTTTCTGGACTCGTAGACACCCGAAAGCCCCAAGGATTGGGCTTTGATTCAGATTCCAAAATATAAAATAACAACAATAATGGCATTAACGACAGGGAATGGTCAACACGTATGCACCAACAACAGCCCAATAAATATCAATATTATTATTGAACGCCACGTCAGCTTGACACGCAACCAATACGACAGGACGTATCACAGTACATTGCCTGTGCAGCTCGCCAACTGCTAGTACGCTTTGCACGCGTCCTTGTAAATAGCGCCATTGCTATAAACCCAAAAAAAATTTCTAAATTTTAGATCTGGCGATTTTCCCATTTGTTTTATTTTCCTGCCGTTTCTCGCTATCCAAACACCAAAGTTCTCTCCTCACAATGGGAAATTCATGTAGCCATAACCGCCGCCACCATTACCAGCACCATCATAATCATCCTCTTCAACCGCAAGCTCATTTAACAACAAGTCAATATGCATTCGCTGCACCACCTCAATATCCAAACCCTAATTTGCCGTTCAATAATTATCAGCAATATGCTCATCATCCTTCTGGGTACTACCCGCAACATCCCATGATGTTTAACTCTGTTCCTCATACTGGTAATTTCCACAACTACCCTCCTTGTGTAGCTCCTCCTCCTATGAATTTGCTGCCGGTGGAGCATCAAAAGGCGGTGACTATCAAGAATGATGTTAATATAAGGAAAGATAGTATTAAAGTTGAGGAAGATGAAGAGAATCCTGGGAAGTTCCTTGTTTCTTTCATTTTTGATGCTAGTGCCCCTGGAAGGTAATATCTTGATTTTGTTCTTGTTTGTTTAGGTTTGTTGATTGGTTATGTTGTTTATATCATCATGGGTTATGCTAATTTTGAATAATACCGCCACAAATGAGGATAAAGTTTGGTTTCGTTTTAATTTTAATACCACTGCTCTTGGAAGGTAATTTCCTGGTTATGCATTTTTTTTGTTTTGTTAATTGAGTTTACTGCTTATATGTTTGAATGAATTATGGGTTTTGCTTATTTTCATTGATAATGCTTCCATTGAGGATGCTTTTTTTGGTTGTTTCGGAGAAGCTTGATTAGTCTTAGGGATGTCTTTGTAGTTTTTTGTTGGTCTGAGTTATAGTTTTTGCTTATTTTGATTAGTGATCATAAAATTGAGGATGAATGAAGTACGGTTTTGTTGGCAATTCTGGTGTAGTTGTTTTTGTTTTTGTGCATGTATGGTCTCAATGAGTACATTTGCTAATTTTGATTATCAGTCGTAAATAAAACTGAGGACAAGGTATGGTTCTTTTGGAGAGGCTTCAGTAGTTGGTAGGGCTTTGTTTTTACACTTTTTACTTTTGCTTGTATGGTCTATATGAACTAAGGGTTTTCTAATTTTTAATTAACTATGCTAAAATTGAGGATAAAATTAGTAGCCGTAGGTCTTGTCTTTATGGTTTTTGTGTTTTTTGCTCCAAATGGATTGAGGTTTTGCTACTTTTGATTAACAATGCTAAGATAGAGGATAAAGTTTGGTTCTTTTGGAGAAGCTGAAGTATTGGCAGGGTTTTGTGTTTTGTATATCTATTTGCTCGGGATTGTTGATCCATGGTGTGCTAATAGAAATGTTTTGAAGTTTTAATTGCATTTTTTTTGGTCCAAACTATGTGGATTTTATTGTCTTGCTAGAGTGAGTTTCAAGTTAGGTCATTCAAACCAAAAAGAAAGGTTACTCGCATACTAACCTCCTTTTCCTGGTTGCAGAGAAGTCATTGTCTGGACAAATTCAAGCAGTCTTTGAAGTTTTGTTCTTGGGCTATTGTCTCTTTATCTAAGACTGCATTTCCTGTTTTGCTTCAATTATAGTTGTATTCAACCATTTTATTAAAGAAACTACTTAACACATCTAATTTGAATTGTGTATGGCTTTTTTTTGCCCCATTTTGTGTGGCAGCATTACAGTTGCATTTTTTGCTGAAGAAGGTGAAGTTTGTAAACTAATAGCAACAAAGGAAAATGTGCTTCAACCTGTCACTGTATCTTTTGAGCAAGGTCTTGGACAGAAGTTTAGACAACCTTCTGGAACAGGGATTGATTTGTCGATGTTTGAACAGAGAGTTTTAAAAAAGGAAGACACTGGAGGGGTGTATCCTCTAATGGTGAAGGCTGATGCACGTCCATTAAATAATGATGGGTTGGAAGCAACTCCAACTGGAAATTCTCAGATCACAGTAGCCGTATTTGATAAGAAAGAGGAAGATAAGTTCCTGGTTCGAGTAATGAAACAGATCTTGTGGGTGAATGGTACAAGATATGAACTGCAAGAGATATATGGGATTGCTGTTGAAGTTGAATCGGATGAGAATGATTCTGGAAGAGAATGTGTAATCTGCTTATCAGAAGCACGAGACACTACTGTCCTCCCATGCCGACACATGGTAAATACAGATTTTATTACCTATCATTCTTGCCCTTTTTCTCAGAAAATAAGGAGTTATCTTGTGAGCTTAAATTATTTCGTTAAGCAATTTTTTTCCCTGAGTCTTGTTTGTGCTGTTCTTAGTAATGCTTGATTAGATGGTCTTACAAATTTGGTTTGCAGTTCTTATAACTTTATGACCTTTTTAATTTGGAATTCTCACCATGTGTGGGATCATCCTTGCGCATGACTGTTTTGCCTGATATTTATGTTGCTGGATGCAGTGTATGTGCAGCACATGTGCCAGGGTTTTGCGATTTCAAACAGACCGATGCCCCATGTGCAGGCAACCAGTTGAGCGCCTCCTAGAAATTAAGGTCAAGGATGGAGTTGAGGATTGAGTATTATCTGCTGCCTGCAAATGTCATGAACTTCATATGATTTACATTTTCCATAGCTTCACTTCACCGGAGCCTATAGTGTGAAGATGATTTATTTTCTCACCATAATGCAATCTGTATGATTAGAATTGCACTGTAAATAGTGTAAGCCCATGGCTTCTTATATGTGTACACAAATTTGATGCTCTCTTGTAAGCTGTCTTCGAGCTTTATAGCATGTTTCTCACAGTAAAATATTCAGTTTCTGCTCATATATATATATATATATATATATATTTCATCCAAATAAATAGACTCATATATGATTTGATTTTGTGTCATTTGTGTAGTAGTCAATTTTCTTGATCGAATTGTGTTTGGAAACACTATGCATAGGTAGGACTGGCAATTCGTATCAATAAGTGTCAAAACATATATAGCACTAAATATGAGTCAATCTAGACTGGTTTAATTATTTGTATAATATAAATTTGACCCGCATAAAATTAGTTTAAAAATGTTTTTACAATAAATAAAAAATTATATATGTGAAAAATTGATAAATAATTAAAAAAAATGGAACACTGTGTTTAAGGGGCTTGCAACTGAACGTGAAAAAAAGGGTCGATGACGTCATCTCCTATTAAGGAACTCTGCCCCGCTGAAACCCTAAACCCTTCCTCTTCATCTGCTGAAACCTCTACACCAATGACCCTTCAATCACCGGACACCACTGCCGCCGCCGTTGCTGCCGCCAATGAGGGCGGCAAAGGCGACAGTGGAAATAATTATAACCAGGGAGAGAAGAGAAAAAGAGAGGAGACAGAACAAGAACAGGAACAGTCAGAAACGGATCAAAAAACTAATCTTTCACTTAACCCATATTATAAAACCTCACTTTGTTCTTATTTCAGGCGACATTCAGGGTCCTGCAGCCATGGAAGTGACTGTAATTACGCGCATGGCGAGGAGGAGCTCCGGCCAAGACCTGATAATACATGGGATCCAACATCGGAGAGGGCGAAGAAAGCTATGAAATTGGAGAAGAATGATGATAGTTGTGAGGTTAAAGAAGAGAAAGAAGAGATTATGATGACTGAAATGATTGGTGATGATGACTGTGCTGGTGTTGAGGGTGCTGGTGAGGGAGGCTGTTTGGATCCTGAGCTTAGTAAATGCTTAGTGCATTTGCCTAGGAAGTGGAATTCTGATAACTTTAAGAACTTTCTCACTCAGCAAGTATGTTCTCCTTTTGTTTTAAAGACAGTTCTTTTAGGCCTTGTTTGAAATAATTCATGTCCAAGCAAGACTTCAACTTGATTGAGTTCTTACTAAATCATTTTACTTCTTTTTGGATGAATCCTTTCTTTCAAAAATGGCCTTTTTTTTTTGAAGCTCAAAGTTTTAGTAATTATATGCTTTCCAAACATGATTAACTAACATAATTTAGTTGAATTGAATTCTTGCATTTTTAGACTTTCAAATTACGTTAGGATGCCTCTTCAAAACATGAATGCTTTGCTTTCGATTATTTATTAGTTTGCTTAATGCCAAGTGCTTTAGGAAAATACACAATTGCCAAAGGCTTTGCTTGGTTACTCTTCACCATATGTCGTTTAAGTTCTGTATTTTGCTGGATGCTGGCTGAGTTCAATCTTTGTTTAATGCAAGTTTAAACTCTAGTCCATTGGGAAATAAGTGGTAGTAAAGCGAGTTTATCTGTTGCCAGGGTCTTCTGTTCAAATGGGCAAAGAAAAAGAAAGGAATGACTGTAGGTTTTGTGACTTTTGACACAGCTGACCAATTGAAGAATGCAAGTGAGGTATATCTTTTTGTTTCATGAATGCCATAAAAAATGTGAAAGTTTTTGGAGTTGCAAAAATCTTACTAAGTGGCAATTGGAATTTAAATATGACAGGAATTGGAAGGAAAATCTGTTGGCAATAAGAAAATAAAGGTTGCTGATGTGATTCCCCGATCATATGACAAGAACATAATATCAGCTATAACTCTACCCCACAACAGTTCACAGAAAACAGAATCCTCATTAGACAGAGAAAATGCAGATGTTCCTGAAGATGGTGGTTCAAATAATGATAGTTTGACGGTAGATGGTTCAAGTTCCAAGGCAAAATGTGCACGAGATGTTGTGACTCCCCTTGCTCATATGTCATATGCAGACCAGTTGGAGTACAAGAAAAACTCTATCATGCAAATGCTTAAAAAACTAGTTAGAGACTTCTTCCTTTTCCTTTTCTTTTTTTTTTTTAAAAAAAAAATACTTATTGTCTAAGTACCATAACTTGTATTTTGGCATCTTAGCAAACTGAGTTGTTACAATTTTGCTGCAGACTAGGAATGCACGTAAAGCATGTCCAAATGGTGTTTCTTTGCCTGAATGGGTTCTCAAGTCTAGGGAAATAGGTGGTGTTTCCCTTCTGAATTTCTATAAATTATATTTCAGTGTAACTTGGTTTATAAAATGATCATCATAGTTGGAGGAATGATTTTCTAATGATTTTTATGAGACTGTTATAGCTTCATGACATTTTCCTTCATGCTTTTGTTTGCTTTCTCCTTTCATTCCACTTTTAAGACAGTATGGGACTGTCGGAGACTTGTGACCTTTTTTTCTTAAATAAACCTTGTAGGTGGTATTGCATGCAAACTTGAGGGTATACTTGAATCACCACTTGTGAATGGATATCGAAATAAATGCGAGTTTTCAGTTGGATATTCTCTCCAGGGAAAACCTATTGTTGGGTTTATGCTAGGAAACTTTAGGTAATTTGTATTGGCTCATTTCTCCAAGAAATTTCCTGCTACTGCTATTTTGGTAGAAAACTTAAAACATTCTTTTTTTTTTTTCAGAGATGGTGTAACAGCTGTAGAAGAACCTGTTGACTGCCCAAACGTTTCTAGTATTGCTTGCAAATGTGCTCTAATTTTTCAGGAATTTTTGCAACAGTCACCCTTGCCAATTTGGAACAGATTTAAGAACACTGGATTCTGGCGTCAGTTAACAGTATGTGGTGCGACAGCATCCAGTTGTGATGAAATGTTATGAGCAGCTTGTTTTGTTAATCTTTATGCATGATCTAGGTTGAAAAATATGTCTGAAAGTAAAAGGATCTCATTGAGGGTTTTGTTTTAATATAAGGTCCGAGAAGGAAGATCACCTGAGAAAGATGCAGATACCAAGTGTGATGTCAATATATCCGAGGTCATGCTTATTGTTCAGGTTTGTTCTTGATAATTTTATGAGGTTTTCTTCACTTCAGTGGTAATGTAGCTACACTGGAACTCCTTTGGTCCAATTAGTTCTAATCTCGTAATAAAAAGGTTATATTTGCATTGTACTTATCCATCAGATTTAGAGTGTAACAATGCCCTATTGTGTTGAATTTGCACTTGTATTTGTGGTTCATGAATCTCAATTACCTAGGTCTGTTTGGCTGGCTTTGACGAAAAACAAATAAAAAGTGAACTTGGGAGGTTGGCTCATGCATTCAGTGGTGGAGCTGCTGCAAGTTCTCCACCATTGCCTTTAACAGTGTTGGTTCTTCAGGTATTAGCTCTTTGTTCTGATTTTATGTTGCATCAAAATCTAATTTGTATCTTTGTTTTTGGTCTCTTGAAGTGAGGGATCAAGGGTTTGGTTTGTGGACCCAGGTTCCCAGGCTGCAGGAATTGCCTGCAGTTTTGTGATTTGAGGTGATAAATTTCATCTGCTGGAGTCATCTTGCTGATCTTGAGTCTCTCTTTCTTGAAATTTACATTGGCCAAAATTAATAGATAAACACAGAAATTGAATCAGTACATGATCAACAGATTACTTGTATCCGGAAGGTAGGATCATGAGATAAAATCTTTATTGAAGCATTTGCCGTCATAATTCAGGTGCAATATGGATTTGCAGGGGGGCTGAGCATATTTGGCTCCTTGGGCACTTCTGGCCTGCAGGTCTAGAACCAGTTTCACAACATTTTCCAGAGTCCACTAGATATGAATCAGCAAGCATGACTGACCTGACCAATTAATGGGTCATGGGGGACAATTAAAAGATTACAAACTTCTTGCTTGGAAAAGGAAGTTGTAGTTGTAAACTTGATCATGAAACTAAAAAATCGATCATTTATATTGGGCTTTCCAGTTAACATATCTGCCATACAATCACTATGGAACAATGATATAGGAGAGTTGTATGATTGCTTGGTGCTTTAATTCCTTGCTGCAACTTTGGAATTTACTGTGAATAGGTTCTCTTATATATGTTGCATTGTATGCCAGCTGAAGTTTGTTTAATCCATTTAGTGGGTTATTGATTTTGCTGCAGTGGCTGTAATATCATTCCATTTCTTTTAAATTCGCATACTTTTTTTTCTTGATACTTGAAATGCATTTATTTCATTGAATGTCTGTTGATTCCCTTGTAGGATCACCCAGGAATATCAAATGTTGCACCAGCTGATGCTCCGTTGAAAATTTTACCCCTTCCAAATGCAGAAAGTACCCTTGAAGCAGAAGAAACCAAGGATGTTGTTGAAGCAAGAATTCATGATCATATAAATAATCTTCGCTTCTCCATATCACCAACAGCATTTTTCCAGGTTAGAACATCAGATTTCATTTTTTATCCTACTTTCGTTGGAAAGTTTTGCTAGTTCTAGTGGATATTTTACATAAGCAACCATACTACAGGTTAACACACTTGCTGCAGAGAGACTATATTCACTTGCTGGAGATTGGGCTGGTTTGGGTCCTGACACCTTGCTGTTTGACATATGCTGTGGGACTGGCACAATTGGGCTCACTTTAGCACATCGCGTTGGAATGGTAATTTTCAAGGACCAATGTTGTCAATACACTTGTTTTAGTCCTGCCTTATGGCTGGAGTTTTATTTTCACTGACCCATAGTACATAGAGCTCCATCTTTTGATAAAATTTTTTAGAATGACAATTGTTAGGCTGTTTCTATGATATTTGATGACATATATGACATATATATTTTTATAAAGGGGAAATTGGGGAATCAGAAAGTTGCCCTGAGTAGGCAAATGCCATCTCACCATGTAAGCTGGGGCAAGATATGTGCTTTATTTATTAGATTTAATGGGAAATACTCTCTCTTAAAGACAATTACTCACTGTTTTTTAATCTCCTTTGATAAATTATTGAGCTTGTTTTCACTTTGAAATTTCTCTAGGTTGTTGGCATTGAAATGAATGCTTCTGCAGTTTCAGATGCTCACCGGAATGCTGAAATCAATGGCATCAAAAACTGTAGATTTGTCTGTGCAAAGGTGAGAATCAGGTTTTGTTTCCTTTAATTTAATATCTATTTTTCAATATTTTGCTATACCTTTGTAAATTTGTTAGAATCATTTTAATTACTCAATGATTCTTATTTCAACAATTTGTTTATGTTGCCAATTAACAGGCAGAGAGTGTAATGGCATCTCTACTGAAAGAGTACCTAAATGGGCTGCAAAATCAAGCTGAATTTCCAGATGAATGTCAAAGTATTGACAAGGATGTTACTACTGGCAAAGATACAAAAACTCCTGTGGATAATGTGGTAAACAATAATGATACCTCAAGCCATGTGCTTGACAATGGTAAGGGTGACACTGGTTCAGAAAATGGTGGACATGAACGCCAGCTTCAGGATAATTGTGTCCTGGCAGAGGGGAGTTCCTTGGTCCCACAATTTAAAAATGTTGTTGCCATTGTTGATCCTCCCCGTGGTGGGCTTCATCCCATTGTGAGTATTGCTTCATTTGTATCATGCAAACTATTCTTTTTAAACCATGCCTTAGATATTTACCAGTCACTAAATTTGCTCCTTGTACGAATGAAATCCTGGTGAAATTTTACCTTAAAAGCTATGCCAATGCTTGTGCAATTGTAGAACCAGTACTAGTAAAGTATTCAATAACAGATAAGGAAATCAATGTTGAAATTTGTTTTGCTACTTGCTTCATGTTTAACGCTTTAGTGGGAACGTACGCATCTGAATTTGTCAGGAACTGAGCTTAGAGATTGTAATTGCAAAAGTAAAATATAGCTGATTGTGTGATTGGTGGAAAGAATGCTCATCTGTGGGTCTGAAATTCTCTCCAAGTAAATGTCGTCAGTAGAATATAATCATATTTCCTAGGATTGTATATCATTTTATGTTCCTCTTCAGAATTTCTCTGACTTATGCCTGTTCATGAATGTGAATATTTAGCTTCAAATCCAACTTGATAACTGCACTCTTGATAGTTTCATAACACTAGAGACTTGCTAATATATATTTTTTCCAAAATGCAGGTGATCAAAGCTCTGAGAACTCATTCGCACCTACGGCGTCTTGTGTTAGTTCAAAGCTCCACTGCTATCATTTTTTGGTTTGCATATGTAAAACTCGATGCTGTTCTGACTTCACCTTGTTTGGTCTTTTGCAGCTATATTTCCTGCAATCCTGAAACCTTAGCTGCAAATGCTATTGAATTGTGCACACCATCACCTGACAAAATAGACAAAGGGAACAAAAATAACCGAGGGTGGAGGAACATGACCAGTGCAGGTTTGGCGCGCCATAGAGCCAAATCTATGCCCATTTCAGAGCCATTCCGACCAGTAAAAGCTATGGCTGTTGATCTTTTTCCACATACTACACATTGTGAAATGGTGATGCTCCTGGAGAGATAAAGATTTTACCATTACAATTGCAAAAGTTCTCTGTTAAATTTTGACAAATCTTGTTCAACCCTTTCTCAATTTTGGAAATGATTAAAAACAATTTATTCCATTTCAACATAGGGAAATTTTCCGATCATGAAGGAAAAACTCTAGACTGTGTGGCCTAACCATGTGACAAGGAAAAGAGCTGAAAAGTGTATCATTTCTTTGGCAATTTCATTAGGTTCATGCTCTCTATGTAGTTCAAACAATGGCTTCAAGTTTCTACTTTGTGAATGTCTATTCTCATATTTATCTGCCTAACGTTTTAGGTTTGAGTTGACCTGAATATCTATGATCTCTACAGCCTAACATAACAACTATACCTAAATTACATGTCAACCTTCAAAGTGGCTAAAATTGTCCATTATCTTCATTTTTTCTTCTGAATTTCTTTAAATAATATAGAATTGTTAGTAGTTAGTAGAGGAAGGGAACATGTTAGATTCGAGAGCCATCGTATTCACCAATTGATGGAGTTCAAATCATCATATTCACCAACCCATAGGGTTTAATAGGTTCCTTTGGGGCTCCAAAGATGGTACCCAAGGAAACAATTCCCTTAGATGGGAAGAGGAGAATTCAAGACCTCTCACTCAGTATGGTAAGAAACCGTCCTGATGAATTTAATCAATTATAGAACTTAAAACAAGAGGGGCATGACAAGCAATAAAACAAGAATCTAATATAAAATTAAATGAATTCAATTAATTAGAAAATTTGGAACAATATGACCATGACATGCAATAAAAGAAGAACCTTATATAAAATAAAATTTGTACAAATGGATTCTTTATATTTGGTAAAGTCCACAATAAATTGACCTATCACTATAATAATCTTATCTTTACAAATAATCAAACTAGACAATTATTGTGATTTTTTTTTAACAACTAAAAACTAAAAATTATATATAGTGTGAAATATCTACCTAATGGTACATCAAAGACTAAGAATTTCAATTTGGGTATTTTACGATTTAAACTTATGATCTTTAAATATGTCTCCATCTTACCATTTGAGCTAGACTTCATTAGCTCAATTATTAGGATTTTCAAATGGTTTTTTTTTTATCAAATTTTGAGTTGTTTAGCACTTGGCAACCATGTAAATGCTATTATCATACTAATAATTATTATTATTATTAATCTTAATTATAATCAAAAGGATGAAAGAAAAAGAAAAAAAAGTGACTGGCACTTTGTGGGTTGTGGGGTTCTTCAGAAGGCAAGTTTCATCCCACTATAAATTATATATGTCTACTTGTATCCCATTGTCTCTGGAACAACACTCACTCACTCTTGAAAAAATTTCAGTATTAGATTAATGTTATCTTTTACCACATCTATGGGGCTTAAAAAGCTTTTCTTCTTTTTTATTTTAAAAATCTGAAAATAAGTCTGCGAATTTTCCTAGTTTACTTTATTTTTATTGAATATGAATAAATATGATTAAAGGTATACATAATGATTCTTCTTACGGTATATATATGTATATTTAAAAATTAATTGGAATCATAATAAGATCTCAAATACTAAAAATAAGATGTTCGCCTATTAGACTATTGTAAGTATTCACTTATTAAATTATTAAATTGGTTAAAACTTTTTATAATATTTTTGTTAAAAAATTTAAATCTCGATGGATTTTGCTTTTTTTCTTTTTTTATTTTTTTTTATTATGATACAAGCCAATATATTTGAAACGCAAAAAGAGGAGTTAATTGTTAATGATTACCATCATATAAAACGAATTTCAAAAAGGCGGGTGTGAAGAGACAAAATATTCTTCTACTTAAATTTGATCTTGAGTATTAATTTTTTTATTTACGAAATTTTTATTTTTATTTTTTTAGATATTTGAATCCCTCTTTAAGTGTCAATCTCGTAGATGAAATCATCTCCTAAATAAATTGACATGAAATTTTGGTTTAATGATCACAACTTTTATAAATACTGTATACAATGAATATTAGAGAATATATTTAACGTTGGAAAAGTACAAAGCAATAACACATCTTACAAGTAGTGTAAATTTAACTTCAACCTAATCTAATTGATCTCGTATAATGTAGGGTATAATCAAACTAAGCTTAATCGAGTCAACACACTTTAAACTTGATTTGAATTCAATTGAGTTTTTTTTTTAAAATTGGAATTCAATTTAATTAAATAATTAATATATCTGAGACCGACTCATTTAATTAAATTAAAATTTTAAAAATATATAATTTTAAAATATTTAAATTTGATTTAAGTTCAAACTTGATTTAATTCAATAAAATATATTTATACTTATATTAAAAAAGTAAAATAGTAAATATATAAAATTCTATTAAACTCGTAAACCTATCAAATGACATATTTTAGAACTCGAATTCGATTTAATAATTTACTTAAGTAGTTCGAGTTCAATATTAACTTGATAATAATCAAATAGGTTTAAAAAAAAATTTTGCCTAAATTTCAAATAGTTCTTGATGGCTTAGTTGGATTATACCCTGGAATTACATGAGTTGAATTCCATTTAAAAAAAAAAAAAGGAAGAGTTCGATTTTTCATTGGAGAATTTGATAGAGATTAATGTATCCTTGAAAATCTAAATGACTCAATTAACCGTGTACAAAATACTGAATTTTCAAGAAGTACCGCATCAATTGAGTTGAGAGGGAGGTGATTCTAGTTTTAGTAGGCTTTTTGACAACAACAAAGCTAGGAATATTCTTCGGCCGAATGCTCGTTTTAATCCCTGAACTTTACCTTTTGTCTAGTACACCTCTTAACTTTTAAATTTTTCTATTGCATATCTTAATTTTTATTTTATACCTATATTATCTATAATTTAACATTTCAATTTTCTATTAAACACATATATTGCCAGCGTAAATAAACGATTGAAATCAAATAAATTCATACACATTTGTCCCTGTAGTATCATGGGTAATATAAATATAAAATAAAAGTTGAAATATGTAATAGGTAATTTTTTTAAAGTTAAAAGGTGTGATAAATTAAAATGATAAAATTTAACGGTGAAAAGGAGAACCTTGTTGGCATGGATACTTAACAAGTCAACGTTAATACATGTTCTATACACATGCTCTAAATTATGGTTGATATAGATAGAAAATGGAAATTAAAATATGTAATAAGTAAATTTAAAAATTAAAAGGTAAAATAGACTAAAAGGTAAAATTCAGAGGTGAAAATGAGTAGTTGGCCAATATTCTTCTGTATCAGAGTCCTTAATTTCTAAAAGAAGCACCAGTGGCAAGTAACATCTTTTGCTAAAGCGACAAGCAATACCATAGGTAAGGTCCACAAGTTGCTTGCAGAACACTTTCGCTTTTGGCAAGATACATATATATATATATAGTAGTATTAAACACATAAAACATTGTATTATGTGTTTATTCTATTTCTACCAGAAATCTAACAGTCTAGAGGTTTAATCCCAATTTTAATTAGAATTATTTTTTGGTTAAGTTACAAATTAACAATAATATTATAGAGAATATATGTATATAGAAGTTCTAGTGAATGATGAAAAAAAGACATTATGTCTTTGACATTATTTTCACCAAGAATTTAACCCATTATCATTATTTTTTTTCAATTACGAAATGCTTGTCACTATATTTAATATGATATTAGTTTCATCTATATTTTGTAACTAATATTATTAAATTTTCTCATACAAAAATTCAGTGAAAATCTTATATCTCTAATCCAACTCTTCAACATTTTTTTCAAATTATTTTTAAGTCATTTTTAATAAGTATTAAGTCATAGATTACTTGACATTATTTATGTATAAAAGCGTATTAAAATTAAATTTTTATCAATAAAATGGTTTGTGTTTTAGTTCTAATACCATAATTTAATTTTTAGTTTACTCTTCATTAAGTTTAGTTATATATTTTTTATATGCATAGGAAGTTTAGTATTTTAATTTCTTATTGGGTATAGCATGGTTTTGACAAGAATTCATCAGAATCATGATAAAATGATTCACAACAAAATAATAAAAACATAGTGCCATAATTCTTATCACATTCTAATCAAGTTTATAATGGTTGACGACTCCTTGTAGACCTTTGTCAACCATTATAAACGTTGATTTGTTTGCCCTTTTTTTTCCCTTTTTTACGTATTAATTTATTATTAGAATCTATTTGCATAAATTACTTTTATTTAAAGAATTTATGAGATTTGAGTTGTAATATATACAATCGTGTTAAAATTAATTACTAAAAAATATTTATCATATTTATGATTATATTTATATCGAATCAAATTAATTAAAATTCAAATAACCCTTAATACCAATAATTTAATAATTTAAGATAAAAAGTTTACATTAAAATAATTAAAGTAAATTTTACTTTACATATATATTGCAAAACTCAAATAAAAATGAGCGGGTAGGTTAGAGTGGGTTTATCATCTTTTTTTTTTTTATAATATGTTGATATGGACATCACTACAAATGATGCTTTTGTTTACCACTTTTATTTGATTTTTTTTGGCTTATACCTTTTATTTGTTTGTTTATTTATTTTTTGATTAACAAAATTTTGTGGTTAAAATTAGCTTAAGCTAGGATGCAAATGGGTGAGAAAAGTCCTATTTTAAAATTCTCTTAAATAATGAGAAAGAAAAGACAAATATAATGTTCCACCTAAAATGTCTACCAAGGTTTTGTATTTAGCATAGACTTTGCTAAGTTTTAAATGTTAGTCCAAAAATAATAAATACTTTCATTTTCATTATAATGTAGATGTTGAAATGTGAGCTACAATTATTATTTATTGTGTAATACAAACAAATTAATTTATTGTAATTATTTTATTTTTTATTTAACAATTGGAAAATTGAGAGATAATGGAGAATCAAACCTATAATCTTATTTTATAATATTTATCACATAAACTACTTTATAAAATGGCACCGTAATTGTCCCATTTTTAACTAACATATTTTGCTCATATTAGTCATCTCTCATTCTCTTGTATTGGCAAAAAGCATCTAAAGAAGGATGGTAGCCAACGAGCTTGACAAGATTAAAAAAAAGTTATAAAAGTGATTTTTGATCACTGACTAAGAACTATTCAATATAATCATTTATAATTCTAAAGAAATTGAGAATTATCATTTTCTCTAATTTAGGAAAAATAGCTACAAAGGTGAGCCCATCATATACAATCCTTTTTCATGGAATTCAAGAAAATTATTAATCTTAGACAGAATATAATTTATTAGTATTTTAAAAAAAATCATAAATTAAGTGGTTCAAATTTTATATTTATCAATTTATAAAATTATTTTTTAAAAAAATATTTTTATTATATTCGTCAACATAATTAGATAAATAAATAAATAAATAACAAAATAATTATTTGTATTTTTTATTATTTCTTTTATTCTTGTTCCTTTTTTTGCATGTAGAATACTTTATTAATAATAGTATAAAATTTAGCTCAAATTTGAAAAAAGAAAAAGAAAAAGAGGAAAAACTTGAATTTAGGAATAATTATATTCGACAGTTGTATATATATAAGAAAAAGTTGTAATCTTTAGACACCACATTAAAGTACGAGAAAGAAATATTGAAAGACGGTGAATTACAATATGCCTCCTGAGGTTTTCTCAAACAAACATTCCCCCCCTTTTCATTTCAACATTAGACACGTTAGTATTTCATGTTTAATTATATAACAAATAACAATAATAATAATAATAATTCTTGTATATAATAAGATATTATTGTTGGGAGATTATTATCGTCCTTAAAATTTTAATCCAACCTAACTGAATTAGTTAGAACTCAATAAATTTTGAATATCAATTTTATCCTAAAAATAAATTTTTATTACATAAAAAGCTATTACCTTCTCCAAGTATTTCACCTAACCATAAATAATTAGTTATAACAATAAATTTTAAATACTAATTTTATCTTAAAAATAAATTTATTAAATAAAAAATTATTACCTACTCCAAATATTTCACCTAACCAGAAATAATTAGTTATAACATGTAATATACATGTCATATTTTCATTAATAAAATATAAAATATCAAATTAAAGTAAGAGAAAGAATTTATTTTGGTTAAATGATATTTTAGTTTCGAGTGAAGTATTATACATTAAATTATTTATTAAATAAATTTTGCCACTATTCTTGTTCTATTCATGTTAATTGTTAGAATATTTTTAATGTTTAGGTTGAATTGAATTAGTAAAAATCTAATAAACTATAAATATTAATAATTTAAACGAAAAATAAGAGGGAAACATTGATTATAGTTCAACTAAATGAGTTAAAATCTAGCAAACTTTATATGTCAAGTAGTTTAGCAACAAAAGAGGGAGTAAAAAATCTAACTTTACAACAACATGGAGTAAGTTGCTAATTAAGAAAAATGTCAGAAACTTTACAGTAATTATCCTAAAGAACTGCAACTTGAAAATTCAACGTTAACAGCAACAAGAAAAATTGGCTTCAAAGTACCCAAAAGAAGGTGCAGTGGCAGTGGCAGTGGCAGTGGCAGTGACAGTGACGGTGACGGTGACGGTGACAGTGTACGAATGGGTAGAATATAGCACGATGACTCAATGAGAGTGGTGTCAACTGTCAAAGAGCCCGCACTGCACTTTGTTTTATAGACTTTAGTGTTAGCTTAGTTCGTGAAGATACAAAGAAATAAAAAAGGGTAGTAATAGTCGTATAGTAAGTAGTAGGCCATGCTTCCCCACCTGCTTTTTTTCTTTTTTATTTTTAACTCCATAAATGAAGGATTTAAGAACCCATCATCATCCATCATCACCTGCTCTGGAGTTTCTCTTCCCCATTAATACGAGTATTACTGTCTTTCCACGCTTCTCAATAAAGGAAAATAAAGAAAATACTACTATCATTACTCTTTCTGTATCTATTTTTTCTCCTTAGCTGCATATAACTTTTTTATTTTATTTTTTTACATTCTTCTGAGGTTCTGATTTTTGAACTCACGGGTAGGAGTTCTTTTTTTTTTTTTTAAGCTTTTTGGGTCTTGTGGGTTGTTGTTTCTTTTTGTTATGCATTAGAATGGGAACTGTCGAGAGGCCTGTAAATGAGGTTCTTGAGGTGGGTTCAAGCCAAGGAGCTGCTGTTAGTCCTGTACATAAGGTATGTATTTTATTCTTCTTTTCTTTCTTTATTTTGATCCTGAATTTATCTCTTCCTGTTTATTTATTAGTTTGCAATTATGCATGTGTTAACTGATATACTATTTTTGAGTTGAGAATTTAGTTTTCATTATCTTTCCTTTATCACTTTCAGCTGAAGAGTTTGTTTTCGAGGATTTTTTTTTTTTTCAAATAAGTAGCCTTTGTTCATGATCTTTTATTTTTTTAATCAATTCTCAAACTTATATGTGTGAAGAAACAATTAAAGCCATGAAGTTTTTCCAATTGGATTCATCATGATTTAGTGGATGCATGGTGTTTTAGATTGTGTTTTATATATGTCTGCTATTGAATTTATTAGGAGCCTTTTCATCTTTATTTCAAAGGTAGACTTTGGTATAGACTCTAGCTTTGTGCAGTTGGTATATGTCTTGCTACATGTCACTGTTTAGAATTGAAGAATGAGGTTCTGCTTTTAAATTACTAATCTTAACGAACCATCATTATGCTGGGGAACTTGATGAGTTTAATTCCATGGCTTTATCTTTTCATAACATCACTACCATATAATTCATTTGTGAGATCCCAGATTTTGTGTTGGGTGTAGAATAAGATTAAATTTTGTGCACCAAGAATTCGGTAGATGTCTTTTTTTCACCAAATACATAAGTAGCAAGGGTAATTAGGCATCCCAAGTCACATTTATTATTTGATACCTAGTTTATGCTTGGATAGCTTTTTAGAATTTGGTTGATAAAGGAGCTTTCTGAAACTCTGTAGATATTATCATCTTTTGAGTCATAAACAGCTTCAAATGAATCTTGTTACAAAATTTATTTGGAAAGCAAAATCTTGCTGGTGTGGGTTAAGCTGTTCCTTTAAATGACTTAATATTCCTTTTTGATCACTGATTTCAATATGTAATATATATACATCTCCAGAATTATATGGAGTAAGTTTCCATATATACTTGAAATTCAATCTCATCTTTGAACTTATTCTTGGTTGATAATATGTGCAGCTTTTGTCTAATGTCATTGTTGGACTTTAACTTTTCTTTTGTCGTCATATTCTTTCTGGAAAAAGTTCCTCCACTGAAAATCTCTAAGCACATGTATTGCTAATCTTTATAGTTATACTATTCAAGTGGATATATCTGCCAATTAGCTTAGTTGTTAGTTTTTCCTCTTTTTAATAAGGTCTATGTTAAGATGAATTTTAACCATGGCACAGTAGTTTAGTTGTACCAGTCTTGAGAGCGATCATCAAGTTGCAGGGATGCTAGTTAAGCTTTCTTTGGTCTTTTTAATTTGCTTTTGTACTCATCTGCATTCAGGCTCAGTGCACCTTGATGTGTGTTTATATGTAAATGATAGAGTGTAAATGCCACCCTTCTAGCTAGTCTGATTACTGGAAGAAGTGAGAAGTCAGGTTTCTGAGATCACATTGCATGTTCTTCAATTCAGTACTGTATCCTCTCTTTTTCAGGTTGATGACTTGACAGGTATAGTTGAAGAAGCTAATCAAGCTCATCAATGGAAGCGGAAAAATCTCTTTCTAGAGATACCCTCAAGAACAACGGAAGACTGCTTGCAGGATTCTGTTGTAATAAAGATGCGTCCCACGCCGAGTCCAACTCCTAGGAAAGTAAATTTCCTTTTGACACCTAGTTCTAGTGATGCAAGAGCATGTGGGTCCCCAGGCCCCTCCTCAACTAGAGGCAAATCATCCTTAAGAAGTCTTTTACCTAAATTAAGCTTCAAGTCTCGAATTTCTACATTAGATGTTGAGAAGGCTGTTAACATAGCTCCAGATTCCTCTACACATACCATGCCAAGAGAGAAGGCTTCAATCTCAAGGTCATTGTCACTTTCGAAGATATTCACCCCGAGAATGAAGAGGACATCATCTCTACCTGTAACTCCAATTGTGAATTCTAACCCAGATTCTGTACGTGATGGGAGCATCAGTGGTGCAGTGGGTTCAAGTGTAAGTAATTCTTAATCAAATAAATAATTTGGTCTATTGACTAACTTAATAACTGTCCAGTGGTCATATATGACATCGTATAAATTGGAGATGTCACTTGTATAGTTAAATGTTAATTTGTTGTCTGTTCATGCCTAGGAGTAGGGAAGTTGAGCTGGTACCAAGCCATCCATTTTGTTCCCTGTATCAACTTTGAGTTTACTTATATAAGCACCTCTTCTGCTGTTTGATTATTCAGAAAAATTTTAGATTCTCTTCATTATTTCATGTCAATAGTTGCTTTTTCAGGGAAAAGGAGCCCAGCGACAGATATGTCGCTCACTTTCAGTCCCTGCCAATGATAAAGAAAGAACCATTAGGAGGATGGATTCTTTTTTTCGTGTCATTCCTTCTACCCCCCGAGTGAAGGAAGGAGATGTAATAGCAACTGCTTCCCCGGGCATTGATACTGGTATTGTTGTTGTCTTAATGTTGTGAGGAGCTCATGTTTCATGGTTGGAATAAGCTCATGTTTTCATAGACCATAGTTGTGATGAGCTCATGTCTTCATATTTCCTTTCCATTTTATAGAACCTGTTTCTTCCTGCTAGCAACAAATGTCTTAGTCCTATGTTTCAGAAACTGATGACACTGATGGTGAAGACATACCTGAAGAAGAGGCTGTTTGTAGAATTTGTCTGGTTGAACTATGTGAAGGAGGCGAGACACTTAAGATGGAATGCAGCTGCAAAGGTGAACTTGCTCTGGCCCATCAAGAATGTGCTGTGAAATGGTTTAGCATAAAAGGTAACAAGACCTGTGATGTGTGCAAGCAAGAGGTTCGCAACCTGCCTGTCACTCTGTTACGGATCCAGAGTGTCCGTGCTCGAACTACAGGAGCAGGTGGAGCTCTTCAGGGAGATGCTAATGGATACAGGCAAGTTTGTGCTGCTTTATGCCTAATCAATGAATTTATGCCAATTTGAAGGCTGAGGATCAGGAGGGGAAAAACCTTTTTGCAGTATCATGTCTATTTCTACTTAATCAGAGCCTTAAGCTTTCTGCTGTGAGAATGTCTTAGAAATTTTATGTTAGAACTCTTAGTATAGTCATAAGTAAATAGATCACATTCTCTTTCAGCTAGTTTGTTTGAAACTTATTAGTTCTTATGTAATCAGGGTTTGGCAGGAAGTGCCTATACTTGTCATCGTTAGCATGCTTGCCTACTTCTGTTTTCTTGAGCAGCTCCTGGTAAGATGAGCAAATCCTCTTTAAGTTTCACAGAATTGCCATTTTACTTTTTACTTATGCACCTTTCTCTCTGCAGGTTGGAAATATGGGTACAGGTGCTATTGCTATATCACTTCCATTTTCTTGTGTGCTGGGCCTTCTCTCATCTATGATCTCATCAACCATGGGTAAGGCGAAAACATGAGATGGTTTAAAGCTCCTGTAAAGAAATGATGTTTGCTGTATAGGATATTTATTCATATATAGTCTGGTGGGTAACAGTTCAAGTTATTGTTGTCTACATGGTTTTTACGGATTTATTTATTTATCCATACACCAGAACATTTTAACCAACTACAGTGTTATTGGCCATCTTTCCTTATTGTTCAGTGCTAAAATCTATGCTTCTCATTCATCGAACTTTTATATGCAGTGAAGAGAAGATTTGTTTGGGTTTACGCATCGATTCAATTTGCTTTGGTGGTTCTTTTTGCACATATTTTTTACTCATTGGTAAGCACTCAGGTTGTAATTGGCTGCCGGGTCGGTCGTTTGTACTAGAATGGGAGTTTGGGACCTTGTTTAATCTTCAAGTTCAAACGACGCCTTGTTTATATTCTATAAACTATTTCAACTTAATGGAAACATTTCCTATCTTGAAACTCCTTTACTGTATACAGGTCGACTTGCAAGCAGTTCTATCAATTCTCCTAGCAACATTTTCTGGGTTTGGTGTAGCAATGAGTGGTAGTTCTATACTGGTTGAGATCCTGAGATGGAGAAGAAGATGGCTTGCCCAATCTGAGCAGCAGCACCATGACTCATATCTACTGACAGGACCAGGCCAATTCCCAAGAACAGTAAATTCATCCCAAACAGGCTCGCGGGATCACCACCGGAATGAAGTGGACAACCCAGAAACCTTCAATGGAAGTTAAAACTGGTGGTAAAATAACAAAATCAAAGTGTTGTGGCTAAATTATGCTAAAAAATTTGCCTTTGTAGTATACAGAAAGTAGAATCATTTTTTTTTTCAATTAAATTATGGTAAAAAAATCATATAATTGTATCTCTTTCTGAATATGGTTAGGATTGTTTATGGTTTACAAATGACAACGGGATTGGAAATATGGTTAAAGAAATGAATACAACTTGTATTTTTCTTCCTAGTGTCTCTTTTGTTGTTGCCTCCATCTTAGTTGCCTTCATCATCAAAGTGCAGAAGATTACGAACATTATGAGGGATGGTGTGTTGAAACTTGAAAATTAACCGTTGAATACTTGAAAGTTTAAAAAGTTTTTAGGTTTTGGGTAGTTTTTATTAAAATTTAATTAGTAACTTTTTCTTGATTTAAAAAGAATAAATTGCTCCCTGTTGTAGTCTGTCATAATTGATGTTTAGATTGTTTGATTTTTCTATTAATAAACAAATTAATTAGTAATGATGTGTTTGTCTTGTGGCAAATCACCCTATAAGCATAGTCTCTCATATTCAAGCTAAACACTGTATTATTAAGGGTGTAAACAAGGAGAATTAAGTTAAGTTTTAACCTGTTGATACTTGATTCGTTTTGAGTTTGGTGTGTCATTTAGTGTTTGTAAACTACTTACAAGTTTAAGTGAACTTAAACAAGTTTAAAAAATGTTAAAAAATACAACTATAAATTTAAATTATTCATTACAAAATTTAAAATAAATTATTTGCTAAATTAGTTATAATATATTTAATAAAAATTATAATTTTATTCTAATAATATAATTTTTTAAACATTTTTTACGTTTATTAAGAATAAAAATTTATATATTATATTAAATTATTAATATATTAAAGTTACAAATTAACTCACAAGATTTCATTAGAGTTTGTTCGTAAATTTTATGAGATAAATTTTTCATAGTTTAAATTTACCTCATTTATTAAACCAACTTAAAATTGAACCAACTTTTATCAAGTTGAGTTACTTAAGTAACTCTTAGACAATTATGCTCATTTACAACTTTACTTATCTTAACGTGAGACAAAATGTTTTAACTATTGTACTTTCATGAAATTCAGATACGTGAGGAAAAAGAAAGTGACCACACTAATTTTGATTGATTATTATTTAAATTTTCTTCATAGAAGATTTTTATTTATCTCGACTGTATTAGATTTATGATTGGATTTTGTAATTTATATATTGATTTATGAAAATAAAATACATTTTTTTGTATTATAAAACTAATTATAGAGTGATTTACATTGAAAAAATGTAAAGAAAAATTCTTTTTAATTACAAATTTTTTATGAGAATCTATGCATATATTAAATGTTAAGGTTTAAAGTTGTCAAACCCAAAATTTAATATATATGTCTTTTTGTAATTCAAAATTTACTTCTTCAAACTTCTAAAAATTTATGTGTTGAGTTATTTAAATTCATAATATTTTTAAAAAAAATATAAAAAATCTTATTTTAAAATAAAAATGTTTTATTCTATATAAAATACTCTAATTCTATTATATTTAAAATATTATTCTTCATTTCCATAAAAATTATCTCTTTTATTCTAACTAAAACATCATATTTTTTTCAACTATTTTCTATTTTTTACTTTTTATTTTTTATTTATTCAATTATTATTATTACTGTTCATATTCAAAAAATATGTACTTTTAATAAAAATAATAAAATAAATTTATCGTAATAATTTTTTAAATTTTTATTTTTTATATTTGATTAATTTATAGTTTTAATTTATTAAAATTATTTAATTAGTTATTTTAAAATATGGTTACTTGAATTTTTTATAAAGTAAAATATACTTTATTAATAATTATCATTAAAGTAGGAAATACACTTTTATCCTAGTGATAAAAATAAAGTAAACTAAAAATAACTAAAAAATAAAGTAATCATAAAATTTTTCTAAAAATGTATATTATTTACAAATTAATTGTAAATTAATTTAAGGTTTAATTCAAATTCATCTCAGCAACATCAACGTGACAGACTTGATTGATTGAAATACTTTTATTAAAAAAATGGCCAAATGCATATTTTCACGCTTAACCTTTAGGATTTTAGTCTATATTTTACCTCTTAACTATCATTTTAACCTTTTACATTATTAAATTTAATAATGAATAAATATAAAAATTACCATGTAATTAAATGTATTTTTATTTAAAAATTTTTAATATTTTTTGTGACATTTAGAGATATATCATATATGGTTTCATTTTTTTTTAACACTTTAACACTTTATCAATTAATATTATAATTATTTTATAATAAAATATTAAGATAACAATACGTTTCAATAATAAAAATATTTTACATATAATTTACCATCAAAATAATTATTTAGATGCTTTTAAAAATATTATAGATTTATTTTGAAAATTATTTCTTTTTGTTCTTAATAAAATAAAAAATACATCTTATTTTTATTAATTGTGAATTTATTTTAATTAATTGAATGCTATACTATTTAATAAATAATTTTTATTATTTCTAAAAAAATAATTTTTTATTAAAAATTTATATTATTTTAACATTATATCATATACTTTTAATAATATTAAAGGGTAAACTATTAAAATACAAGTAAAATTAAATTACAAACTTCAAATACTACAAAAAAATAACAAGCTTTTAAGTGAAAAATCATCAAATCATATTTTATTATACTTTTTTCTATTTAAACTTTTATTTTAAACCTATTTTAACTCTAAAATAATTTTTTTTTTTATTTTATTTAACTCATGGATTAGCAACATGGATAGGCATGTGATTACAATCGCTCCAATGAAGGTGAATTTTTTTTTTAAATCATGCAATATAGGGGTTTGCAACGGTCGAATCAATCAGGTCGGGTTAAATAATGGTAGAAACCAATCAGTTTTGATGAGGGGAAAAATAGAACCGATCCAAACCGATTTAATAGAAAAAACCAATAGTTCGAAAGCCGAAATTGGTCGGATCCGGTCGGATCAAAAATCAAGTTGGGCCCTTTTTTGGGCTCTAATTAAAAAATAAATAAACTATATATATTCATTCCATTAATCATTTTGGATCAAACCCAAAGAGTTATATTGTTCAAGATACACTTGTTTTTTTTTTTTTAACACTTCAAAATACACTTGTTTGACTAATACTAACTTAGATAAAAAAAAAAAAACAATACCTAATCTTAATACAAAAGAATATTTAAACAACTGTAATGCATTTCTGCATGCAAAAAATAAAGCAGAGACAATTTGCAGGTTCATGATTAATAATTGCTTTCCACCCCTAAAACTAACAATATACAAAAAGCTTCCATATGTGCCAAAACCCTAGAAATTAGATTGCAAAATTTCCAAAAAATGCAACTCAGCAGGTTGATAAAAAAGAGTTGTAATTCACCTACATATTGAAGGAACAACAACACACAATTTCAATTTAAACAAAATCATTATTCTAATATAGAACAAGGTTATTAAAGAAAAAAAAAACAGGCAAAGGAGGCTCAGGATGTTATTTTCAGAAAGTATTTAAAATACGGCCCCAATTGTTGACAACAAAAAAATAACCATTTGGTAAAATAAGGCAAGTACTCTAACATATTTAAAAAAATGCAAGGTGGAAGCATTATCACTGCCAAAAACACATAGAACAAGAGGCTCAGAATTGAGCATTTACAATTCAAATCAAGAATGCAACCACATTTCTGATAGCTAAAAAAAAAAGCCACCAAAGAAACTTAAGCATGCATTCATTGAAGATCATATAATCCTAGGGGTAGAAGCATCATCATTGCCTCTGTTCTATGCACACACACACACAATTACTGCAACAACAACACAAACACAGGCACCTCAACCATTAAAAAGAGGCACTACAGGTTAGGTTGGTCACAAATAATACACACAATAATAACATTTTAAAAAGGAGGCAGGCAGACAGGCAACTTTAGCAATCAAATAGCCATATGTTAATAGAATCAATAATGGATAATATTAATAAAGTAATTATCATTAGTGAGTAATTTAACTGAGCTAAAAAAGGGCCACTGCCCACTGGATCAAGATCTGCAAAAAAAAAAGAAAATAAAAGAATTAGAATTTAAATAAGCGTTGCATTAATATAATAAACAAATGTAAGTAATTGAACTCATTTTAAAAACAGGACCTTTTCAAATGACTCCAAATCCTCTAAAGATTCTTCTACCCCAATAGTCTAGTTTGGCATTCTAAGTCAATCCTGTGTACATATTAAAGCTTCCACTATTTTTGGAGTTAAAGAACTCTGTAAATAATCAAGAACTCTGCCTCCAGTACTAAGTGCAAACTCAGAAGCAACAGTAGAAATAAGAATAACTAGAACATCTCTATCCATGCAAGACATAATTAAGAACCTCTCAGAATTCAATTTCCACCATCTGAGGATATCAAAAGTTCCCTCATCATTCACAATAGCCTCACTTAGATATATTTTAAGTTCAGATCGTTTACTTCCACCCAAACCAGAATCAAACTTATGCTTTTTGAATTTTTCTTTCATTAAAGACATAGTGTTTCCAAAAAGAGGCAATTGAGGTTTAAAAACTGTCTGGCTAGATTGTGTACCAACACCAAAATCAGAGGCAGAAGAAGAGCCATAAGTTGATAAATAATCACCAAATAATAGATAGAGATCAAAGTTCATTTTCACATACAGTGTGCTTCCTAACATTGGACCATACATTTGATTCATAGAGAATTCAACAAATTCAAGTTTATACCGAGGATCAAGGATTGTAGCAAAAAAAATTACAATTATAGTAAAAAAAATTACAAAGTTCATTTTTATTTAGATCTCCCCAATATTTATCAAATTTCTACTTCATATTATTGCCCATGTTCTTAACAGACATATCAGAAGATGATTGCATCTCAATAATATTGCAATTCAAATCATAAATTTCAGAAAAGAAGTTATTTGTAGTCACATAATTTGAACCATATATTCTTAGTGTCATATCATAAAAATGCTTCAACAAGTCAACCAACTATTTAACACACAGCCAATTAAGAAAATCTGGAATATCATCCCCTAAATCATGTTTGTAAAAAGATTCAGTTTTTTTATATTTATCAAAAGTCTTCTCAAATAAACAGGCAGTTTTAAGCATTAAGTAGGTGGAATTCCATCTTATAGGGACATCAAGAGACAATGAGCATTTGGACTCAATCCCTAACAGTTCAGAAAGCTCTCTAAATTTACTCAACCTAGAAGGTGAGTTTCTCATGTATCTAACCGACTCCCTTACTTTTTTAATAGAAGAATTAACTTCTTTTAAGCCATTATTCACTATTAGGTTCAAGATGTGAGCTATACATCTCATATGAAGAAATTTCAGTCTAACAACAGAGGCACCCCAACTTAACATTTTCTTTCTAAAATACCCCACAATAGTGTCATTAGAGATGCATTATCTAATGTGATTGAGAATACATTTCTAATTCCCTACTCAACCAAACAATTCTCTAAAGCTTTACAGATGTGTTCCTCCTTGTGAGAGGTAACAAGGACAAAATATATTATATGTTTGTGCAAATTCTACCCATCATTAATATAGTGAGCAGTCACACATATATAATTGATTCTTTGAATTGATGTCCAAGAATCAGTAGTGATACTAATTCTTTAACATTTGATAGTGTGACTTAAATTTTTTTTTTAAGTTTAAGCCTCTTATTAGCAAATATGGTATAACATTCCCTACTTATAGTCCATCTAAATGGTATCTTAAATCGAGGATAAGCAGTAGACATGAACTTCTTAAAACCACCCCCTTCTACAAATTGAAATGACAATTCATCTGTAATTCCCATTTGTGTAAGTGAATTTCTAATAGTGTCTTGCTCAAATTTTCAAGACCCTAAGACAACAAACTTAGTATTTTCATGTGCTCCCACCCCAGCAGGTTGCAAAGTTAAGAATGATGGCCTAACATGTAAAGAATGTGGAAATTTCAAATAACTTATGACATGGTTTTTTAAAGATGAAGTGCCATATTTTTTAAAGTGAGCATTATAGGAAGCAGCACAATAAATACATTTACCCTTGATGACAATACCATTTTCGTCCTTAATTCTCTCAAAGTACTACCAAACCTTAGATTTCGGCTCAATCTCCTTTTATTTTTTAGCAGCAACTTGAGCCTGACGCTTAGTTTGTGTCTGCTCAGTAGTAAGAACACTTGGGGCTTCCGCCACCACCTTAGGGTTCGAACCAGTGGCATTGGTATTGCCACTAGTATTGGCCATCTCCATTAATGATATAAAACATAATAAAGAGTCAGTTCACAAGTTAAAACAAAATAATTTTGCACATCACATTCTCACATAAAAAAAATTAAAGTGATTGCTAAATACCTTTATATTGCTGCTAAAGCAATATTCAGAATTTGAGATCGCAGTGAGACAATGACTGCTTCCACCCCTTTTATTTGGAAAGTTACAAAGTTATAACTGAATTTGTAAAAACTTATGCTTCCACCCCTTTATTTTTGTTATAACTTTAAGCTTCCACCACTTAGGAACTTTAGAACTTTACAAACATACACAAGACAGAACAATAAGAACAACAGTAAAAAAACTATTTACACGTTATTTAAATAAATCAATATTAACACAAAATCTTAAATAATTAAATATGCACAAAAATAACATACAAAATCCAATAATCTCTTGAAAAATTAAACACATTAAAAATAAAAATTATTTTACAATACACATATCACAGATAAAAAATGATAAAAAAAATAAAAACTATTTTTTATCAAATGAAATAAAATACTTTTACAACTTTTAGTTAAAATAATTATAGATCTATAAATAATACCTTTTTTGTTTACATGCATGTTGCAAAGGTGAAAAAAAATGATGAAAAATTAATAATTTTTCACAAATAATTACAAAAAAGTATCATCCAGCATAGATCTATACAATATAACATATATAACATAAAAAAATTTTACACAGATCAAATAAAATTCCCAAAAAATAAAAATTTATCACAAAGAAATACAAAACAATTATCATCGACCACAAATCTAAACATACAACATATATATAACAAAAAAATTTACACATATGAAAAACAATTTCAAAAAATCAAAATTTTTCACAAATAAATACAAAAAATTATCATCGATCATAGATCTAAACATTATAACATATATACAATAAAAACTTTACACAAATCAATAATAAATTTAAAAAAATAAAAAGTTTTCAAAAAAAATTTATCATCGACCATAGATCTATAAATATAAGTATATAAACATAGATCGAAAAATATATTTTACACATATAAATATAAATGTACTCATATACTATACTTTTAAAAATATAAACTATATTTTTATACAAATAACCACAAGAAAATGTAAAAAAATAAAAAAAAACCCAACACATGAATGACAAGATTTGTAATGTACTACGTTCTATTTACCATTAATAAATAGAACATCATTTGAGATGACAATCTATTAAAAAAAATAACTGTGATTTCAAAAAAATGGAAGGAGACTGAATTGAGATTGAGAACAGAGGAAAGAAAAATAAATATCAAGAGTTGCTAGGGTTTCTTTGAAGTTCAAAAGAGACAAAAGGGTTAGACGTGTAATGACGATCTATTAAGAAGAGAGAAGATAGAGAAAAGAAGGTTCTAGAAGAACAACGGAAGAGAGGAAAAGTGTTAAAATAAAGGGAAAAACTCGGGTTTTGTATATATATATGTATATATACTAACTCTAATTCTAAACAACGTTATTTTAATAAAAAGTAATATCAATTTCTCGGGTGGATCGGAAAATAAAATATCTCCCTCGATCCGTTATCCGAAATCTGAATATTCATTCAATCATTGTCCGAACCAAATCACCTCTCTACTTAGCAATTGAACCGGTCACAAATCTCAGGTCGGGTTAAGTCAAAAATTCGGGTTCGGGCGGTTCTTGCTCACCCCGCCATATGTGCTTCAAATAACGTAAAATAAACTTGAGGGACCAAGATGAAAAAAGCCGCTCATCTTTCTCTCACCCTTCGCTCAATTCCAGACAACGACCACCACCGTCACTTGTCATCTCCGTTCACCATCTAAAAAATTAGCTTTGTCACCAAATTATAACCAATTATAGTTTTCAACCTCTACAACTCTAATATGATCTCGGCTTTTAATGGGTATCATCAGATTTAATGAACCGAAGAGAGGAACATCACATTGTTCTCCGCCTCATCATTCCGCCACTGCAATAAGACATCTTCAAGAGACTCGCCACCCATTAAAATTTAAACCAGATTAATTTCAACTTCATTCATCAATGTTTGTTAGCTGAATGAAACTTGCCAGCGCTGTGAGTCTTTTTGAGCCGATTCTACAATTTTGATAATCTTTAGATTGAAAATTTTGTATGGTTGGGTGATTCGCGTTGGATTTTTTGGAATCCATTTCTCTCACCGCCGCTGGAGTTTTCCAGTTTCATGGGTTAGAGTTCGTCCACTGTTTTTTTTTTTTTTTTTTTCCGTTATTAGACTTTAGAACGATGGAGATTATGCAACTTTCATTTAGTCCCTTATTTTTATCTTTTTTGTTTGAAGTACGTGTGAATTGTTGTGGTGGTGATTGTTGGTTAGTTGGCTTATTTTGATTGGTTCATGTTGGCATTTGAATTAGGGCATTTTGAAATACCCAAAAACGGTCAGTTTTCACCTGCCGCTAATATCCACTTATAAACCAGAAGCGGAAGCAGAGGAGGAAGAGGAAGAAGAAGAAACAGAGTAGTAGCATGAATATTCCTGCAAAAATTGCACATAAATTCCCAATTTTACCTGCTCGCAACTCTCTCCGAGGTGCTCTTTAATTACCCAATCGTCAGTCGCTCTCGTTCTCTGTTTATTTTCTTCTTTTCAATGTCTCCTTAAAAAAGCTTATTTCTTTAATGTATTTTATTTCTAATTTCACTTCTTTTAGAGTAGGGACTTCGTTTTTCTCCAATTTACTTTGATGGTTCTTTAGTTTTAGGTGTTCCCAGAACTGGGTTGGTGCCATTTTTTACTCAAAAGAGGAAATTAATAATTGGGTTTCAACAAAAGATGGCTTGGAGTTCAGAGCGAAGCAATGTGGATGTTGGGGATAAGTTAGGGGTTGTTAGGCCTGCCACTGAATTGTATGCTGAGGAGGCAATTGATGCCCTTCAAGCTGGAAAAGTCATTGCAGTGCCCACGGATACTCTCTATGGATTTGCTTGTGATGCTTGGTATATGCTTCTTCTTCTTCTTCTTTTAATGCTATGTGTTTTTTTTGTTTATTGGGTTTAATTACTCTGTTGTGTGCTTTTTATGCTGGTGAGTGGAGATTATTATTGTTTTGTTAAGTTGTAATTGTGTATTTTGGACACTGTTTTATTAAAAGGACGGAATTGGTAAATTTGATGTGGAATAAGTGAAGGGATTAAATGGGGGAAAAAAGAAGATTGTCGGAATGGAGGACATTAATCAATCGTTAATGGAAATGTTGAATTGAACCTGTATGATGTTTATATGTTTTGTTGGACCTCAACTCTGTGTTACATTCTAAGATGTTAAACAAACAAGCCAATCCTTATTATGCAATTCGCGGAATTATATCTTATCTTATTTCAAGAACAGTTTGTCTCTGCAATGGCTATAATATGTTGGTTTTAGACTCTGCAGTGGCTGTCAACTTATAAAAGAAAGGATAAGTGAGATACTTGGAGAGGGAGGGTGGGTGGTCATGGAGAGGGAGAGTGCTCATCTTGAAATAATGAAGTAAATCTCTAACTATACTTGCATGAAATGGTTATGGATGCTCTCTCCCTCTGTAGCAGCACAGGGTTAAGCAGAGAGAATGACTGACAAATTGACAATATAAAAAGTTTTATGAAAATTTTTGAGATCTTTATACATGCTGTCATTATATGGATGTGAACACTCCTCCCTGGTTGCATACAATTCTGGAATATCTTGGATGGTCCTAGTTTTCTCTCTGAAATCTTCATTTTTAGATGCTGCTGATTGCAGTTTCCTATTATCTCAGTTCTTTGGAAGCAGTTAATAGGATTTATGAGGTCAAAGGACGTAAGCATACAAGCCCTCTTGCTATCTGTGTTGGAGATGTATCAGACGTAAAGCATTTTGCTGTGATTGATCACTTGCCTAATGGCTTACTTGATGCTCTACTCCCAGGGGCAGTTACTGTTGTGCTAGACAGAGGTTTGTAAATTTTAACTATTTTTTTGCAGAAAACTAATGAAGTTGTTGCACTCAAGATTTCATTTTTGCTTAATAGATTATGCAAATTGATGGTTTTTGTGACCCTAAATTATGAGTTTAGTGTATGATATGCATGTTTTCACTTCTATGTTTTGAATCTTTTTGTTTTGGGATTTGTTTAGGGGAGTCAAGTGCACTCGAGAAGTCCCTGAACCCAGGGTTTGACAGTATTGGAGTTCGAGTGCCTGATTGTGACTTCATCAGAGTAATTGCTCGTGGTTTGGGAAGAGCTGTGGCCCTCACAAGTGCAAACCTTAGTGGGCAACCAAGTAGTGTTTGCATCAAAGATTTTGAGAATTTATGGGAACATTGTGCACATGTCTATGATGGTGGGGTGCTTCCATCTGGTCGTGCAGGATCAACAGTTGTGGACCTCAGCAGGCTAGGAAAGTACAAGATTCTTAGACCTGGAAGGTAAATTTCTGATTGAATAGGCTACTTATTAAGTGAATATCTTAATAAAGCCGAGAACTTTTTGGTTTTATATGCTGTCTCTTGGGTCTCAAAATAGAGAGTCATCAACGAGCAATTAATTGG
Organism: Mallotus nudiflorus; assembly: GCA_947683625.1. Classification (NCBI taxonomy): domain Eukaryota; kingdom Viridiplantae; phylum Streptophyta; class Magnoliopsida; order Malpighiales; family Euphorbiaceae; genus Mallotus; species Mallotus nudiflorus. Next base: position 4,627,426 of record CANTUR010000018.1, read on the forward strand.
TAGATGCATGTCTTATTTGCTTTCTGAAATTAAAGATATCATTTCAGTCTTGTGATTTACTCAAAACTATGCACTTTTTATATTTTCAAACCCTAAACTGTTAGTTGGAGATTGTGGTTTACAAGCAGATGGGACAGCTGCATTTGCTCTGGTCTTAGAATATCCATAAGCTCAGCCTGTTTTTTCTTTCTTTGCCACTTCTGAGGTCCACTTCAAGAGGAAAAAATAAACAAATTTTCTATTAGATCATTTTTGCCTGGTTTGATTTTTAGATGCTTTTGGCTTCATCAAGGACATTACCTGGTTACTGGGTGGCTGGTTAAATGTTACCCATGAAAAAATTTCTGTTTCTTCGCCCTTTTGATTTTGTAAATATCTAGCAACTATGTTGTATGAAAACTATGCTTTGTGTTGTTGTATTTGGTTGGAATCCTATGCTTTGGTCTTTCCAATGCTCCCTTTTTTTTTTTCATGCTTGTGTGTTTTTCAACAGTGTAAATTCTTCCAATCTTCACATTCTGCTTTGCGTTGTATTTCCAGTGCAAAGGAAGAGACTGTAAAAATCCTGGAAAAGCACTCTCTAGTTGAGGAAGGGATGGAAATTTGAAGAAACATTAGAAATGACGTTACGGCCTTATTCTGAGTTGCTGCAATTTTGAGAAACTGAGAGTGAACTTACTTGTGCATGGGAAAAACTATCTCTGTACTTCAATTCATCAATTGTAACATCTTAGACATGAATAGATCGAATTATTGTACAAACACAGTGAGTTTGTATTCGAAGTCTCCTGAAATTATTTAGTTCTGAATTCTCTTATCATTTTGAAATGAGGTCATCTATATTAGGATGGCTTTGTATGTTTTAGACTAAATGAATACATCAAGAGCAAGATTTATATCTTTATCTGAGTGAAAAACAAGGGACATCATTGTTTTCTTGTGCATGATCAAAAAGATTTCTAACACTTTATTTCTATTTTCAGATAAAGGTGTCGGAATCTCCTGATATCTCTCCAGCATAAACTTTTCAGGTGAAATTTCAAGAACCCCAACAGCAGATCAGTTCTAATCCACTCAGCTAGCCAAACATTGGCTAGCTGAGATCCGCAGAGCTTCCTCTTTCCAGAGAGAGTTGTATAAAAGAGCAAAAATTTCAGGGACCGACACCATTCTCATCCCTAGTCCTGGGGCACTTTGTGGCATTCATTTCTTTGGGAAACAAAAGGGCATGCCTACTTTAATATAGAATTGAAATATTGCTGTGTAAAGGAGGGTGGATTCTCTTCATTAAGGTTTCAAATTCACATATTTTGTATGTTTAAGTAGTCATTAAGAGAATTTTACCTCCTTAATAGGGTTCATCCGACTGAATATGAATGAATAAGAACTCTTATGCCTACTAAATACCAAAATTTTTGTGGCTTACGTATACCAATGTCATTATTTTTTTAAAAAAAAAATTGCTGTGTTCTTGTCCATACAGTAGTTGCTATTTTTGCAATATGTTCATCCGTGATGAATTACATATCTGAGAGACAAGCATATTATATTTCAGGGTTCTCAAGGAACTCATTGTCACAAATCTGGCGATTCTGGCCATACTTTTTTGACATTGTTATTCAGATATATATATTTGTTGGTTAGTCAAGAATGGTAAATATATATATACATGTAAAGTGATATAATCCAAGTGAAGGAGCCTTTAGATTCTTAAATTTCTTTGCTTACCATATTAGACTAACATGTTATAAAATTGAGCCATCTTGGACCGACAACCATGCCATGGTCAATATAAAGCTGCTGTTGATATTTTGAAAATGGCTGCTGTTGTACTGTTAAACATTTCCCTTGACTGGAATTCTACTAAATTAGAGTCTGCAAATTGTGGGTGGCAACTCTTTAAAGTCAATAATTTAATGGAAATCAGCAACAGGTGTCCAGCCAGCCATAGAAAAATTGAAGCACAAAAACTTGTATTGTTTTTGTGCAGTCCTTGGAAATTTGTTGCCTTCAACTTGTCAAATTTCTCATCTTTTCCTGAAAAATGACTTAGCTGTTTTCCTTTTTTTTTTTTTTTAACCCAATACAAAGATAGCATGGTGGTGAAAGCATTAAGAGCCTAGTGGATGTGTTCTGTTTGAACCCTTACTCTACTTACTCTACCTCCCCTTCCCCAGTGATCTAACAACTAACAACTTCGGTAAAAAAAAAAAAATACAAAAATGGCTTCCCATTTCTCAAAAGCTTAAAATTTTTTTGATGTATTTTAGATTTTTTTTTAAGGGTTTTTTTTTTTTACTCATCAGTTCATAAAGTAGCATTCAATGAGAGCTTTTCTATTAAAAGTCAACTTGTGCATGCCCCCGTGAATGTAATGCTATGCTAAGAATACTAAGAATTCCTGGTCTTGACATTAAATACCCATCAAAGTAGTGCAATTGATGTCGATTCAAACTCCATTAACTCTTTTTCTTCTCTAATATACTATATATGGTTGTTCAAAAAATACTAATACTAAGAATAATATGTATTATATTATTTTCCCAAAAATCCCCATATATTCTATGCATATTTACTAAAATTTTATCATATTTTTAAGACAGATTTCTAATGTATTAACAGAAATAAAATAAATAAATCAAATAATAAAAAATTTATTTTAAGAAGTCAAATAGATAAGGAAGATAAAAACTAAAGTTTTTAAAATATTATTTTCATCGAAAATAATTTTTGTATACAATACAATCAAAATAGAGGGAAAAAATATGTTGGGGCATGTTGAAATCATTTATATTGTGTAAAGTAATACATAACCTCAAAAATAGAGAAAATAAAGAAAGAGACTTACAAGTTACATGATCCATGTGATAATTGATATTGTATGGCAACGAGTAGCATCAAACCATAAAACAGGAAATTCATGTATGTACTAATTGCATGATAATGATAGACTTCCAAATTCCTAATAAATACCTTTTTTTTTTTAATTCACATTCAATAAGCCTTTATGGTCAACGAATTGAGTGAATAATTATAGAAAAAAAAAAGCTATTTTTCTATATATTATTTAAGATTTTTTTTTATTGAATTTAATGAATTAAAAGATAAATTTAAACTTTTTTATAATTTTATTTATATAAAAATAAACTCATATGCTAATATAAATATTTTTACTATCTTTATCCTATCTCAATTTATTAAATAATTTTTTAAAATCTCTAGTACTATAACTCATTGACTCTAACTAATTGATTATATAGTAAATATTTTTTAATAATTAATTTAATATAATTATATATATTATAATTTAAATTTAAAATATCATTAAAACAAAAATAATTTTTTATCAATTAATTTAATACATATTAATTTAAATAATTTTTTAACTAAATTGGCGGCTAACACCAGATATATATGTATAAAATAAAATGGGACCAAATTATATAGTTTATTTTTATTTGATGTTTTAAGAAAAGAACATTAATGTTAAAATAATTAATAGAGGATGAGGGGCGGAGCCAACCAAGTAAGACTGCAAGTGTTGAATTAACACGTGTAAGGCACGTGGGATGGCGGGAAAATTAATTGATTAGTTATGTTTTGACAGTTTGGTACATTTTTGCTAAAACGGTCTTCATAATCCTAATATTAAGAGTTGCAAACAATTTTTATTTGCATTTATGCCCTTATAATAAGGTGTAAATTCAATTTAACCATTTTTTCCTCTAAAAAATTATGTATGTCTAAATAATCTAATATTTAATGCAATACAACCAAAATTAGTCTTGTTTTGGTATTATATTCATGAAAAAAAAAATCCCATATATAGATTTTGTATATATATAGCATCTCCTCAATGAGTTGATAATATACTTAATATACAAAATTAATATACAAATTATCTAATAATTTTTATATGCAATTCATAACAATTTTATTTAAACTATATCAATTAAATTTAGTATAATCAATATTTTTCTACTTCTAAGTAATATTAGAAATTAAATTATTTTATCAGTTGATATAGGTTTGTTTATTTAAACAGTATTATTAGTTTATCAGTAATATATACAGTTATATTAAATTAGTTATTATTGAAATTTTATTTATCATTTTTATGATTTTACCGAGTTGAACCGGATTAATTACATCCAATGAATTCTAAATATGATATGAATTAGAAAAAAAAAATATTTCAATTTTGTAGGCTTTATATCTAAACTAGAAGGAAAAATTAGCAAAAAAAATAAAAAATAAAAAATAAAAAGGATTTTTTTAATCAATTAAAAAAATTAGGACTTTTCTACACCAATGGATAATTAAAATAATAATAATAATAATAATAATTACTAAAAATGCTGAAGAGTGATACTTTTGTCATGTTCTACACTTGTTTCTGGTTTGGCTCCTTGAAATAATACAAATCCTCCATCGAAATTCCTCTGCCAAACACACTCATAAGCTTCTCCTCCAAATATATATACTGCCCACCACTACTTTTCTCTGTCTCCAGATCCTTCAATTTCACCATCACCGCCCGTCACTTTCTCCTCTTCTTCATCTTCTACCTCACAACTTCTGCTGATTTTCAGGTAAACAACAACAACAGCAACAACAAGAAGCGGAAGCTTTTTCGTTTGCTTTCATGGCCATGGTATTTTGAATCAGCTAATTGAGTTTTGTTTCTGATTGTTGTTGAGTTTCAGGTGGTGAGGCTCTGTGGTGTGAAAGAGAGAGAGAAAAAAAAAAGAGTGAAAATGGCGACAGGAACCGTTCCTACGTCGTTTACTGGTTTGAAAACCAGAGATTCAAGCTTAGGGTTCGGAAAGAGCATGGATTTTGTGAGAATTTGTGATTTGAAGAGGATTAAATCTGGTAGGATTTCCATGATTCGTAACTCAAATTCTGGTCCTGAAATGGTTGAACTTCAGCCTGCATCTGAAGGAAGTCCTCTGTTAGGTAAATTTTTGTTTTTTTAATTATAATTCTTCATCTTCGTTGTTGTTGAAGCAATTACAAGAAGAGAGAACTGATGAATTTGTTGTGAATTTTTGTTAGTTCCTAGACAAAAGTATTGTGAATCAATTCACAAGACTGTGAGGAGAAAAACACGCACGGTAATGGTTGGAAATGTGGCTCTTGGTAGTGATCATCCTATTAGAGTCCAAACTATGACTACATCTGATACTAAGGATGTTGCTGGAACTGTTGAAGAGGTTTGTGCAGTTTGTTGTTGTGCAAGCAATAACTATCAATTTTGTTTTTTCTATACATATTAGTTTCTGACTCAATAGTGAAGATTTTTTACATAATAAGATTTTTTGCATAATCTCTGTAATTTTGTCTAATTAAGTGAAGTTGTTTTTGTAGGTGATGAGAATTGCAGATCAAGGAGCCGATTTAGTTAGGATAACTGTTCAAGGGAAGAGAGAAGCAGATGCTTGTTTTGAAATAAAGAATTCGCTTGTGCAGAAGAAGTGAGTACCATTTATTGTCAGCAGCCTTTTTATTTATTTGTCTACAAGTTGACCAACCATGTTGCTAATTTTTTTTTTTTAAATTTATGCAGCTACAATATACCTCTGGTTGCAGATATTCATTTTGCTCCATCAGTTGCATTGAGAGTATCTGAATGCTTTGACAAGATTCGTGTGAACCCTGGAAATTTTGGTATGGCATTAGAAGATGGGTTTTTAAATTTTTATTTTTGAGATTTTTCGTGTAAATACTTAATTTTTATTCAACATATGTTTCGTTGCAGCTGATAGGCGGGCTCAGTTTGAGAAGCTAGAGTACACAGAAGAGGATTATCAGAAAGAACTTGAGCATATTGAGCAGGTCAGGCAACTATATCAAAATAATCATTTCTATCTTTTCACTTGATGATTTGTTGACTTTGTCTTAATTTTCCTCCTTTTTTCAACTGTGGCTTTTCCAGATTTTTACTCCATTGGTTGAGAAATGTAAGAAGTACGGAAGGGCATTGCGTATTGGAACAAACCATGGAAGCCTTTCAGATCGTATAATGAGCTACTATGGAGATTCTCCTAGGGGAATGGTAAGTAATTATTCTTTCTCATAATACTGAGGTTTCTTGCTAGTTTGCTTTATTGTGCTTCCAAATTCAGTGGCATTGTATTGATTTTCTTTTCCTTCAACAGGTTGAATCTGCGTTTGAGTTTGCAAGGATATGCCGGAAATTGGATTTCCACAATTTTGTCTTTTCAATGAAAGCAAGCAACCCTGTTATCATGGTCCAGGCATATCGTCTGCTTGTAGCAGAAATGTACGTTCAGGGCTGGGATTATCCACTACACTTGGGTGTCACTGAAGCTGGAGAAGGTGAAGATGGGCGTATGAAATCTGCAATTGGCATTGGGACCCTTCTTAAGGTACACTTTAAAAATAATAATTGCATTTTCAACGTGTAAGATAATAGAACCTTCATATCACTGAATAAATTGCATACAGTCTGACAATTGTAACACTGTTTGATGTACAGGATGGTTTGGGTGATACAATCAGAGTGTCACTTACAGAAGCACCAGAAAAGGAGATAGATCCTTGTAGAAGGTTGGCTAACCTTGGTATGAGAGCATCTTCAGTTCAACTAGGAGTGGTAAAGTCTTTCTCTAACAGGCTTAAGTAAAACAAATTCTCCTGCATGGAACGTTGAGGCCAAATTCTCCTGCATGGAACTTTGCTGCTGACTCTTTTCTTTTTTCACTCATCAGGCACCATTTGAAGAAAAGCACAGACATTACTTTGATTTCCAGCGCCGTTCAGGTCAATTGCCTATTCAAAAGGAGGTCAGACTTTAATTTGGGAAATTGCTGCCATATTATACTCATTTCTCTTCTTGCCTTGCAGTAACTGATTCTTCATTTAATTACAGGGTGAAGAGGTGGATTATAGAGGTGTCCTGCACCGTGATGGCTCTGTTCTTATGTCAGTTTCACTAGATCAGTTAAAGGTAATCAGTTGGTGCTACCTCTCCTTTATTTATTTTTTCTCCCCTCTTTCCCGGTTGTAAGACAAATTTCAGGCCAATATGGATTCAGCAATTCTTCTTTTTTTTTTTTTTTTAATTTAGGCACCTGAACTCCTATACAAGTCACTTGCAGCAAAGCTTGTTGTTGGAATGCCTTTTAAGGTCTGTTCTTCATTTTATTACATGGAAGGACTTCATTTCTGTTGAAGTTTTGTTTAATAATCTCTCTTGTTATTGACACAAATATTTTTATTTAGGACCTTGCAACAGTCGACTCAATCTTATTGAGAGAGTTGCCACCTGTGGAGGATAGTGATGCTGTAAGATCCTAACTCTTATTGATTCATTTTATCAAAAAAAAATCTGAGCCTTTGTGCTGGAAACAATTTACTGACATTAACTCCACTGAATGTATATTAACATAATATTTTGTTTGTGACCAGCGGCTAACTCTCAAAAGACTGATCGATATTAGTATGGGAGTTATTACTCCTCTGTCAGAACAGCTAACAAAGCCATTGCCCAATGCCATGGTTCTTGTAAATCTCAAGGAGTTGTCAACTGGAGCTCACAAGCTTTTGCCAGAAGGTACTTTTCTCAGAATATTGTTTCATTATAAGCATTTCTTTTTTCTCCATTTTTATGCCAAGTACACTGATAATAGTATATCATGAAAATCAGGTACACGCTTGGTTGTGTCTTTGAGAGGTGATGAGCCTTATGAAGAATTGGAAATTCTCAAAGAGATAGATGCTACAATGATTCTTCATGATCTACCATTTACAGAAGGAAAAATTGGCAGAGTGCACGCAGCAAGGAGGTAATTTTTAGACTCTAAATGTCATTGATATTTCATAATTTGAGTCATTAATTTAAAAGATATACATTTTCTTGGTGTAATGGAACAGAAAAAAAAATTCCTCTATTGAAACCTTGCTTAAACTTGTTTGGTCTGTTGACTCTTTCTGTCAGTTTATGCTAACTAGATTGCCTTATTGACTTGGAAGTAATGCCTAGGATATTTATCATAAGATGTTTTCTGTAGCTGAAAATTGGCATGATCAAAACAAGTCCTCCTCTGAATTCCAGCTGTTGATAGCAAATTTGGCGTCTTATGTTAAATTTATCACATCATGTTGTTTCAAGGCATGGAGCGCTTTTTTTTTTTATTTATTATTATCCTTACAGTTTGAAATTTCTGCTGAGTACAGGTTATTTGAGTTCCTATCAGACAATGCTCTGAATTTCCCTGTCATTCACCATATTCATTTTCCAAATGGAATTCCCAGGTATCAAACACATTTTCTTTCAAATCTAATGATGTGCAAGAAATGATTGTTATAGTTTGTACTAATTTTTATTTTTTATTTGTAGGGATGACTTAGTCATTGGTGCCGGTGCCAATGCTGGGGCCCTTTTAGTCGATGGTCTTGGAGATGGTATCTTGCTAGAAGCACCAGATCAAGATTTTGATTTTCTAAGGAATACCTCTTTCAACTTATTACAAGGTTGCAGAATGAGAAATACAAAGACGGTATGAAGCTTATCTTTGGAATAAACATGCGTAGCAACTGATATAAGAGGTGATGGTGTTTACTCATTTTAAGTTGCCAAAATATAATTTCAGGAGTATGTCTCATGCCCATCCTGTGGTAGAACTTTGTTTGACCTACAAGAAATAAGTGCAGAAATACGAGAAAAGACTTCTCACTTGCCTGGTGTTTCGGTATACATGCTATCCTTCCCCTTCTTGATTGTATAATTAGCCACTGCCTTATATTTTGAGACTCATGCTAAGTCTTTTTTTTTTTTTCTCCATTTTGCACTTTTTTGTTGACAGATTGCAATTATGGGTTGCATTGTGAATGGGCCTGGTGAGATGGCTGATGCAGATTTTGGATATGTTGGTGGTGCTCCTGGAAAGATTGACTTATATGTTGGAAAGGTATTATACTCTTTTCTTTCTTTGAGGTTCATAGAGGTTTTATCAAATTATATATTCTGTCTACTTCATGCTATAAAATTAAGGTTTAGGGTAGCGTCAAGTTAAGGGCTCACCTAAGGTTTTGTTATTGCCATAAGGGCTCACCTGGTGCACAGAAATGGGGGTGAGGGGAGATAGAACAGTCAGTGAAACAGAACATATCCAGTCCATGCATTCATTTTAGAGAAAGAAATTACATTTTCATGCTATGCATATTCATGCTTGTGCAAAAACTTCAAACTAGATTTAAGTGAATGTTCATATAAGACCGAGAAGGGCTAATAATCTAGAAAATGATAGGCAGTTGGTTTTCCGAGCAAAATTAATCCTACAATTTTATCTTTGTATGAATGCACATAGCTTTGTTTCATTGCTATCCAAATGGGAACTTGTAGCAGATGAAATTGATGGAAAGTTAAACTTTGTTCCAGACTGTTGTACAGCGTGGAATTGCAATGAGTGAAGCTACTGATGCTTTGATCCAGCTAATTAAAGACCATGGCCGCTGGGTCGAACCTCCCACAGAAGAGTAAGAACATGCAAAATTGATAAAACTTAAGCAAAAGAATGAGAAAGAAAAGGGGATGTCAAAAATTTTGCAACCCTGTTACACATAATGCATGCAAGCAATAGAAGTTGAAATCTTCACAGTCGATAGCTTGCACCTTGTAGAAATGTTTCCATGTATGTGAACTTCACATTCCATTACATTATATAACCTTTACATTATGATAAAAATAACATTGTAATTCCCTTAGCAATAAAGAAATTCGAGAATTCCTGAGTTTTTCAGTCTTCAATATTACCAATCATATTGAATTCCAGAAATATTTGTCATGCTCTTCTACTGCAGTTTTTTGGTTCTCTAACCAAGTTTATTTTTGTTTGATTTTATAACTTTAATTTGTATTTTTTTAATTATAAAATATTAATTTTAATTATACAGAGAAGTTATTTAAAATAATTTTGACTAATTTAAATAACACGACAAATCAGAATTATTACATTATAGATTAACTTAACAAAAATTGTTTATAGTCTTACACCACCTTCTTCATAAAACTATTAACCATAACTCTAGTGTGCCATATAAGTTTAGTAACCTCTAATACAATCTACCATGATCAAGCATTTGGTTTAATCCAATCAACTTTTTCCAGTCTTCGGACTCTTTTTGGTAAAAGATAACGTTTAAGCATAAGTGTGGAAAATACTTGGGAACTTTCCAAGTGCTTTCCACAATCAGTCTTTACTAATCTTCACAGAAAATTTATTAACTTTGAGGTGGTGGTGGGTCCAATTCACACCTAACCACAAGGTGTTGCATGTCCTGTAGATGGGTTCCAACATTTTTCGCGTGCACAGCAATTGGCATATGGGAAGAAACAAGGAAAGCATGTCCCAATAACAACTTTTTTTATTTTTTTGGAGATAAATCAGTCTATTCTCTAAAATAAATTAAAAATTTGAAAATAAGTTTGAATGGTACGTATATTTTTTTGAATCTATCTCTTCAATTACATTACAAAATTTATTTTATTTTTAAATAAATTTTAAATTCATTTAAATCAAACATATTTTATTAATAATAATAAATTTAGTGTTAAATAATATTATAAAATTAAAAAGTTAGAATTTAAAAATAAATTTTAAATACAATCATTTGAATTTAAGGATTATAAGATCTTAGCATGTGAGACTTAAGCCAATTCAGTTAAGTCTCCATGGCATAATTGAATAGAATTACACAAACATGTTAGAATTAGATAAAGTTAGTTGGGCCTTGGCAGTAGCTATTGGCCAATGTGTTTCAAAAGAGGTCCTGCGTCAGTGACAATCAACAAGTTTCTCTCCTTAATAACTAAGATTGCCCAACTTCTCACACAATATTGACAGCAGTTTGCTCATAATCACTTGGTTTCTTACTTACGAATATTTGCTAATGCCACATGCTCATGTCACCATCTAGAGCCCTGAATCAATCACCCAACAATTGGCATTTATGCTTACCCCGAAACATCATTAGAGACATCGCCAGTTGCGTGCCAACAACCCCATAGAGAAGCTCGGATCAATCCCTGAACTCCTCAAATACCAGGTCCAACCGGATTGTCATTTTGCAGCCACTGAATTCTACTTTTATCTGTCAGTTTTATCATATTTAATTCCATGTGCCCGTCAGCTTTATAGAATCATTTTTTTTTTCTGTCTGAAGAAAATAAATATAGATTCATATAAAATTTCAATTCATTTTTCTCTATTACCCCCACCCTCAAATTCCGAACAAATATTATGATTTTAATTATTATAACTCTGATATTTAATCTTATTATAATAATAAGAAACTACTCAATCATTTATGAGATAATAATTGATTAATTAGCAAACAATTTTCATTACCATACATAATCCCTTAATTATAGATGGCAGAGCCCACATCAAACCATATAGCTACCAATCCAATGCAGTCAACAAATGCTACAGTAAATTTCAAAGAGAATTATCCCCGGTTAACTTCTAATTTCACGCTAAAGCACTTCCGAAAAGATAAAATCACTACAGAAATTAATAGTAGTTTATCAATTAATTAATCAATTAATAAAAAATTACCAACCAAACCGATGTCTCTAATCATAAAATATAATTTATGCGAAAGATTGGATAGCTAAATGCTAAAAATTTCCTAAATCATGATTCAATCTCTGATACGTGAATGGATTCAATCTCTATCTCTAACTCCGACACTTAAATGATAAAATTTTCTTACTATTTCTTAAAAATACAGTTAATAGAAAATTAAGTAGCTAAATGCTAAAAATATGAAGATAAGCTAGGATCGCAATATCGCCATCAGCATCGCGACACAATAATTTTTTTTTTTAAATTCTATTCTTATTCCATATATCTATCAACTGTAAAAGTGAATATTTTTATCATTTTGTGGTCGCGACAGAACCCAGATATCAATCATTTTCTTACTTAAATTAGGATTTGATTAATGATAAAACTTCCTTCACTTAATCAATATTCAAGTACTAAGAAATTTGAATAAAAAAGAACAAATTATGAATATTTTAACTCCAACTTTAAAATAATTAAAATCTTTATTACTACTAAATATTATGAAAAATTGATAGATGATGAATAAAAAAGAAATCAATCTCTCATATATATTTTATATAACAATAACATTAAGGAACAAAATGAATCATAATCAAACCACCTAAGCATTAACATCCAAAATATAATCTAAAAAAATTCAATTTTTTTTAAATGTAAAAAAAAAAAAAAAAACTTATCATAATCGTCGTCTTGGTCATCAAAATCAGAGGAGCTCTGTTCTGGCAGCATAACCATAGCGTGAGCGTCGGATATTATCTCTCCTTTTCTTAAGAACCACTGCACCAACTCCAACTACACACGCCGCCGCTACTACACCAACTGCAATCCCTGCTTTCTTTCCACCATCCAATCCCGACGCTTTCTCCTCTTCAATGGGGCCAGCATTCTCAGCTTTACTATCAACTACAGAATCGTCGGACGGCGCTGGCACTGGTGCGGGGGATTCAGAAGAGTTCGCAGCTTGCGGAGAAGGTGCAGGCACCAGATCTGAAGGAGGAGGTGATGGCGGCGATGAGACAGGAGAATCGGAGGGAGGAAGGAACGGAGATTGAGCAATGTTAGTTGAAGGAGAGGGAGACGGAGATGGAGGAGAGAGGGGAGGTGAATGAGGTTGTAGCTGGGGCGAAGGAGAAGGAGAGGAATCCAGCGGCGGAGAAGGTGGTGATTGAGAGGCGGAAGGAGAAAAGAAGAATGCAGATAAAACGAGGAGGCAGAAGAGGGTGGAGAATATGGTGGCAGCCATTAGAGAAGAGGAGAGAAATTGAGATCTGAAAATAGAAGTTTTTTTTGAAAGGGAGAGACTTGAAAAAGAGTAGATGGTGGTGGTGGTGGGGGGACTGTATATTATACGCGTAATATATATATTTATATATATACAAAAATATAAAAATAAATAAATAAAACTTAGAAGAGAAGAAAAGGAGAAGAGCTGGGTAACGGGGGGAAGAGAATTAATTATATTTCTATGTTGATTAGGGTAATTTTTATTTTACATAATATAAACTAACTAAATAATATATATTCCGTTTCAATTTAAATCAAATTATATTTTCTATTCTGATTATATAAACCTTTATTTGAACTAACATAAACTAAATAAAATGGAATAACTTTAGAAATTTTATTGAATTCTAATAAAAATACTTATGATTAATTTCATTAACTTTTCTTATTTAAATAATTAACTATAATTATAATTTAAAAATACTAAAAAAATTCTTTAATATATAGCAATACTAAAAATAAAAATTTAATACATAATTATTCAAAAAATTAATATTAAAAATATTAATAAATTGTTTATAAAATTATAATAATGATTTCTCTTAGAATACAGCCATAATATTCTTTAAAATAAAGAACATGAGGCTTAAGTGTCATAATATTTTTTATGTGAATTTTTTTTAGAATATGGAAATAATAAATATAAAAAATATTAAAGGAATGTTATCTAGTTTTTTAGTATAGTTATTTAAACAAACATTCATTGAATTGTAATAAATTATAGCTCTATTAAGTTTGTAATATTGAATTGTTACACAAATAAATAATACTTTATCATTTTTTAAAATAAAAAAATAAAAAAATATATTTAATATTTTATATAGTTTAAATAATTTTTTTATTTACTTACCAAACACGTGATGATTTATAGATATATATATAAAATGTCTATTAATAATGATGGTTAGACAATAAAACATATTCTTATTTTATAGTAATAAAAATAAAGCAAAATAAAAGTAGTTAAAAAATAAAGTTACGAATAATTTCTCTATAAATAAATAATAAATAATAATGGATTCAATTCTTTTACTTTGAAGGAACAATATATATATATATATATATAGGAATTTATTAAAAATAATACTCAAATAATTAGTAGAAGGAGATTCTTATTTATATACGAGCATTATATTCAATCTTTAAATATGTAATATATACTCTAAGTCAACTTAACTAATAAAAATGTGACTCATATATTAAGTATCACAAATATAATAAAATTCATTTAGCGTTATGTTTATACTTTCTTATCTTTTATTTATACTTCAAATTAGCAAAGAAATGAACAAATGAAAACTAAAATAAGAAAAGTGAAGTCAATGGAGATGGGAGATTGGAGAATGATCTAGAAAAAAAAAACTATGTAAAGTGTGGTGGAGCATCCTTTTCTAGTCGGTGACAAATCAAAATATTAATAATAAGGTCCAAAAACTATGTATGTTTCTAATTTTCTATGTATAAAATACTTTAATTTTTTTTATTTTTATAATTTTATCTAAATCAATTGAATTAATTAAAATTCATAAATTACAGATATTAATAATTAAATCTCATTATTGTTACCTATCTATATATTATCCTCTTAATTAGTTTATATATATTACTACTTCTTTGCAAATTCTACCAAGTATTATACTATGTTATACCACTATCATTTATTCAAAAGAATTGTGTTTTGTATATTGTTTTGATCTTAGAAGAGGATGTAAGCATCTTGTTAGTTGCATAAATTATATGAAAAGCAAGATGAAAGTGAAAGGGTTGCCGGTGGATTCTACTTCTAATTGAATATTGAAACTTTTTTTTTTTTTGGTCAATTAATTGAATATTGAAACTATGCTTTTTAATTTGTTGATGTGCTATGATTATGGTCAAAATAAATTGTGATATGATTGCAATTGCTATATTAATACTGTGCTTTTATTAATGGGCTGACTTTAAGTTTATTTCAAGTAAATTAAGCAGGCATTAGCCGCAATTAATGCCATTACTTTTACAATTTTGAAGCAACAACAATTTTTGGATTAAAAATTTAATCTATGGACCTTTCCCTTTTAACTCAATAACAAATGAAAAATTTTTACATATATCAAATATATATTATATTATAATTAAATTTATATGTTATAATATATGTGTTATATTTATATTCGTTAAATGTAAAATATCAATCCATATAAGACGGATAACAATTTGATGTAAAATTTTTTATTATGTGGTTATATGTTCAAATCGAATTAACTTAATAAGAAAATAAAACTCTTAAAATACCTGCTTTTTTATATATAAAGTTAAATTCAAAATTTTGTGTAAAGTAATTTGAAAACTCAAATCAAGATATTATATGATGCAATGCTTTGTGCATAAATAAAAATTTTATAATAAAAATTACGAAATTAAAAAATTTAAATTTCAGTTGAAATTTAATAAACAGAAAAAACCTAATAATTTCAATGTTAGAACGCATAAAAGTAGAATAAAGAGAAACAGAAAATACGTGGCAGGGAAAAGAAAAAAGTTAAAATGAGTTCATTTAGTTATAAGCTTATACAATTTTTTAAAAAACTATGGTTAATACAACATTCAAAGAAAAAAAGAAAAGAAAATATATCATTATTTTTAGAAAATAAACTACACCGGTAACTGATAATCTTTTTATAAAAATATTTTAAAATATAAAATTTAATTTTTATTACGTGAGATATTACTTTCTATTCATCGGAACTTAATTTATATGAATTCTCTGTCAAAAAAATTAAATTGCCGCTGGAAACCCACATGCAGGTGGGATCTAAGCTTCCAGAATCTCCAGACAAGGAGTACTAGGGAGGATGACTACTAAAATAAAACTTGCACTAGTTTTGACAAGATCTCCACTAAGTGTGAGCAAAGCAACCCTACACTGAAATTCATAGTAATATATTAAATTGCACATGGAATCACATGCCTTCGCATATTGCAATAATCAAGTCCGAGATCATCAATCAAAGACTTACTTTATTTGAAGAAATTAAGCACCACCCAAAAAATCATACAAAATAAAACTCCAAATAACATTCATTTTAACTTATTAAAGTGGTTTAATTTTTCGATATAAAAGAAGAATAAAAAAAGATGAAAATTCAAATCATTCTCTATACGGCTGAAAGCTCATTGTGCAGACTCAACAAATGAAACTTTGGCAATAGCCCACTTATAATGACATTGTGGCCTCGGGGCTTTTTTAACTGAAATTTAGAAAAAAAAAACAAAAAGCTACCCAAGTCATTGTGCCTCCACCAACCTTGTTCAACTCCTTTTTTCAGTAAAAATCAGTAGTAATTTTAGAAATTATGTAAAATAAAAGAAAAAAAAAATCAAGGAACTAGAATATTCGTTTACATTTTCATTGTTTTGAGTTAGTAATATTTGTTTTTTGAATAAAAAATTCATTAATATGATGATGTCTTGACATTATAGCTAAATATTATGATATTATGAATAAAAAAGAGTTTAAAACGATAAGAGATGACTTTTATTTGGAATTAGGGATAAATTTAACCAAAATAAAAAAAAATATGGACCAATGAGCAAAAAGGTAAACTCATTATTTAGATAAATACCTTTGGTGAAAAAAAAATTCATAAATTGTATGAATATTATAAACCGAATTGAATTGAAATTTTTTTATTTGGTCTGATGAGTTTGGACTTTTTAAACTTTTACGATTTTGAACTAATTGAATTTTTGTTATTTTGCACAATTTTTCTAATATTTTTTAGATGTATTATTATTAATTTTTACACCTTATTTTTTATTATTATTTTTTAAAAACCAAACCAATTATTCAAATTGAATTTAGATAACTTTTGTTTGCATGTTTAGATTTCCGCAAAGCAAACTAACTCTCAACTTGGATATTTATATATAATTAAAAAAAATACTGAGAGGATGTTTAGTTTAGCTAATTGAAGCGCCTACTAAAAGTTTGTTGTTAAAAAATTAGTTGATCGACTCGCAATCAGCTACTGATTCAATTAGCTCTCTTTTTTACTTTTTAAAAAATGTTCTTAAAGATTCAGAGATAAAATGGAAGTGACTTGAATATCATCATAAATTATGAACCCAAGGCTTGTGGTAGCTTTATTTTTTTTTAAAAGGGTTTAGAAATAAGTATTAATTAGCTTAGCTCCATATTGTTTTTACTATTTTTTTAGATTTTCTTGCAATTTTTTTTTGAAGAAGAAGACTGAGGCTAAATATCAGTAGGTGCATCTAACCATCTCAACTAGGTTGACACAATTTTAGCACCCTCACCATATAAGAGGACTCAACATATTATTAATAAAAAGAAAAAAGTATCCATTTAGAACAAAACCACAAAGCTAGCAAAAGCAAAATCGCTTAACAAAATTAAAATCTTTAAAAAGAATATGAACACAAAAGTCCGAAGAGGTCCACTAATAAGAAGCAGTCCATTGAGCATCATATTTTGCCAATTAATGTGCCACAACATTCCCTTCTCGATAAAGATGAGGGACTACAAAATTCCTGTTCTTTAAATCACTCAAACAAGCATCCCAAAGATGACACATAGACTAAGGAACCACAACTGAACGAAAATTGAACAAATGCACAGCCCATGAAGAGTCACACTCCAACCATAAACTATTCCAACCTAATTCTTTACCTTTCTTAACTGCAAACATAGCAGCATGCAACTTAGCAAGATAAGCAAAATTAATTTTAGTATTGAAAGCAAAAGCACCAACCACATAACCTCTTGGGTTTCTGAAAACACCACTAGCACCAGAATTACTAGGGGCACCAACGGTAGAACCATCAGTATTCACTTTTACCCATCCTGAATTAGGAGGATAACAAGTGCCACTTATAATCTTAGGAGCTTTACGAGGAATAATAGTAATATTGAGAAAAAGAGAGAGTATGCAACTCACTGAGAGAATTGAACATCATCCTAAGATGAAAAAAAACACTTTTCTTTATCATCTTCTAAAGACACTAAAGAGCAAAGAAAATATTCGGCATAGCTATAGAATTCTTACAATTCCAACTTAACCAAAGAGCACTAATAATAGCAGAGATCTAAAGAACTTTGATTTACAAACTAAAACTACATTCGAAAGCAGTTTGCATAAAAGAAACAAGAGTTCTTGTAAAAGGAAGAGGCCTCTGAAATGTATCACCAATAGCTTTCCAAATTTCTTTGGAAAATGAACAATTAATGAAAAGATGATCCATATATTCTGAAGCTGAGTAGCAAAGACAATATCTGGATGCTCTTTCTTGATTAAATTATCTTCAATAGGCAAGTACCCAATGTAAAGACCTAAATTTTCATATATTAAATTAAGAAAAAAAATTTCAAGAAATTTAGCCGGTAGTAACTCTAATTTTGCAAAATTTAAATTTGGACATTTTTATTAAATTATGAAATTAAAACTTAATTTGATTTTATTTGATGTTAGTTCCTTAGGACAACTTAAAGTAGATATTGTAAGGTTTTTGAAAATAACTTTTGTGAATTTTTAGGAATTTTTCGAATTTTTGGGGTCTCGGATTACTGTTCAAGACACTATTCCCGAACCAGAAAATTTTTATATTTTTAATAAATTTTACTAATTATTTTAAGCAAGTTTTGTTAAGGAAGTTTATTAAAATTATGTCCCAAATTTTTATTACAAATTTTTGAATATTTATGTCACAAATGAATTTTTGAGAAAATTAGTATAACTTGGTAAATTTTATGTTTTAATTGAAATTATGATGTTTTGAGTAATTTTTGAGTAATAAATAATATTAAAAATTTTTTTGTGAAATTATTCCTATTTTTAGTTAATTATGAGTAATTATTGAAATAGTATCCGAATAAAATAGTATTTATGATTTTTATGATTTAAATGAGTTTTTGATTGCTTAATTATATAATTGAATAATTTAATTAATTTTTGATAATTAAATGCTATTTAATTTTAAAAATTTGAATAAGAACTTTTATAGCATAAATTGATTTTAATATGAAATTTATTAATTATTTTATAAATAAATGTCTTTTATGCATTGAAAGAGTCCTAGAGTGGAGGTAAATAGGACTATGGAACAAAAATAGGAAATTAAAAGAATTCTTTACAAGAATTAAGTAAGAGTTGAGAAGGAAGAATGAAGAATACAAATATTTAAAAGTTCGTATTCAACAATAATCCTACGTCTCCACCTAACTTATCGCCAAGTTAGGATTTTTTAATCACCCATAATTTTATTCACAAGATTAAGAATACACAAGAGTTTTATGACTCACTTTTACAACCTTACAACTTGAGTTTTCAAGGCTCGCTCAAAAACCAAATTACAAGTGTTTTCAAGGCTCACACTAAAACCAATTTCCCAAGTGTTTTAATGGCTAAATACTTAAACTAATTCTTTTATAATAGAATCTTACTTCCATTTTCTAAACTCAGAAAATAGAAGAATAAGAATGTCTATTCTAATCACTCACCAACTCCCACAAGATTTATACACAAAGAATTGTTCAAAGGAAAGTTTAAGAGCTCAATTGAATGTTTAAGAAAATAATGAATAATAAAAAAGTTTTCTTAACCTTTCAATTGAATTCTAAGTTGTGTTTGTATAGACAAACACTTAAAAATGTAGTTTTTGGATGTATCAATCTTGTCTCCAACATTTAAAATTGATTTTGAATCAATTCTTGGACTTTTGGCAGCTTAAAGGACGCTCACGGGCGGCTCACGAGTGAACAGTGCTCGTGAGGGGTGAAAATATATCCGTTGCATTCAAAAATTCCCGTTGGAATGCTATCAATGGTCTGCTCATGAGCAGGTCATGAGCAATCAGCTCATGAGAGGTTCTGCCATATTTTGGCAAAAACGTGCTCTATATGCTCTATTGACGGATAGCTCGTGACCACTTCGAAAGATGCTTGTGAACGGGACTGATGAAGATCGATTAAGCCAAAAAATTCTTCATAAAAGTTGTAGATAATTATCTTATATTTCCATAAAACTTTTAATCATATCAATTGGACATCTATAGCTCAAGATATTGCTGAAATACCAAGAGCTATACAAACTAAAATGCAAGCTGCATATGCTGACTTTGACTGAAGATTTGGATATCCAAATGAACTTGGATTTTGACAAGAAAGCTCAATCTGGAAAGCTTAAGATGTCTACTTCAAAAGTTAAGAAGCTCATTTTCTCATTCAAGAGCTCTAAATATGTCAAAAATCTTCTTTAATTTCAGAGGTTTAATCAGCCCAAAAATTACTGTTCATTCAAAAGCGTATATGCTTGGTATATGTTTGGTATATAATTCCCTACACACTTAATTGAAATTATTAGTATAAAAATTATTTTTCAAAGTATAAAATTAGGAGTTTGATCATGCAAATGGTCAACAAGCTCCCCCTTTTTGACTTTGACAACCAATTTGAAAAGATGATAAATAATATATGTGTGTGTGTAAAAAAAAATAAATAACATGTATAGGTACATTAAATAAAATAGCTCTCCCTTTCAAATTAAATAGATGCAAAATGAGAAAATATTTTGCTCCCCCTTAACATGTGCATAAATTCAATATTTATCATGTATCAGAGGATATAAATAAATGAATTATTATAGCATGTATAAGGGTTAAATAAATATATTCCTTTAATAAAAATATATTTCTTTATTTCTCCTCCTTATTGGACATGATAAGAAATATAAATAAATTTTATTATCCTTATTGTTAAAAAAAATAGAGACAACATAAAAAGTTATCAAGAACGTGGCTTAACATAACAAATGATGATAACATGATTATTAAAAAAAAATGTTAGACAACATGAAGGAAATAATTTAAAACATATATGCATGTAGTGCTAATATAATGCGTCACAAAATAATATGTATGCTATATTCAAATATCACATGATCATGTAGAGTTTAACTAGTTAATCAATCATACATAATCATGTGGTACTTAACATATCTTAAACACAATTATTTATCCCCTAAGCACATAGCTTCTTCTCCCCCTTTGTCAAAGACAAAAAGAAAAGAGAGAGATATAAGGGGAAATAGATCTAAGGGAGCCAAAAATACTAGAGGAAATTAAAAGATCAAGAACCAAAACAATGCAAGCAAAGATATTCAAAATTTTTATAAAATTCATGTCATTTTAAAAGATAAAAACCATTCCCAAGAAGAATTTATATATGAACATGAATCTTGCAAAAATAATTAAAAGTCATGAAAAAATAATATTCATGTCATATAAAAATAAAGTAAGCAAAACAAGGCCATTTGTCACAAGAACAAAACTAGCCACACTTACATTGTTACTATGCATGCAAAAAAAAATTCTGTGAAATAAATTCAAACAATTTTCTCCCCTTATTTGAATGGATTTAAAAAATTGATATTAAGGACACACTATCATATAGTTATGTCACTTACATAAACACATCTTTGGAAAAAAAATTTCTCTCTTAAAAGAAATTAACTAAGTACGCATTCAAACTCAATTATTTTTCCTCCTTTGTCAAAATGCAAAGATAGACCAAATCTTAAAAATATCCATGCATTATCAAAGGTAAAAACAATTCCTAAGAAAACACAATAAATAAAAAATTAAACAAACTCAAATATTTTCTCGCCCCTGTCAAAATGCAAATAAAATTGCATTAAAATAAGAAAGAGTTACAATGATATTAAAATACCAATTGTAAACAAGACATAAAACTAACAGTTCACGTCTTATATCCAAAAAATATCCAGAAGATAAACCAAACTGAAACTAACACAAAATAATTATAAAACGGACTAACAGCTCATGGTTTATATCCAGAAAATAAACCAAACATAAATTGATGAAAAATAGTCATAAAACACACTTAATAGCTCAAAACTTAGATACGAAAAGTATACTAAAAATAAACCAAACAGAAACTGGCATAAAATGAATTAAAAAAAATAGACTAATAGCTCAAAACTTAGATACGAAAAGTATACTAAAAATAAACCAAACAAAAACTGACATAAAATGAATTAAAAAAAATAGACTAACAGCTCAAAACTTAGATACGAAAAGTATACTGGAAATAAACCAAACAGAAACTAGCATAAAAATACAAAAAAAAAATTTTGTTGAGGAGGAGGAATATTTACGCTAAATTAAAATAATTAATAAATTGAATTTATCTCAATAATTAATTATTAATTTGCAAAATAGGAGGGACTTTTTTAAAAAAAAATTGAATAAATCCACACAAACCCAAGTCAAATAAAATTAAAATTAATACAAAGATCATACAAATGAGAAATACAATATATCATGTATATGAAGTAAATTTTGCTAAAGTAAAAATACTTTTAAAACAAAATATATACATGATGCTTAAAATAATTTTTCTAAAAAACATGATCACATAAGACTCTAAGCATCAATTCATCAATTTAACAAGTGATCAAGACAAGCTTGAGCCATCAATCATACCAAGTTTATGCTTAATAAAATTCAATCTTTCTTCACAAAGAGGCTTGGTAAAGATGTCTTCTAATTGATGATTAGTATCAACAAAATCAAGAAAAATATCACCATTTTGCATATAATCACGCAAGAAATGATGTCTAAAATCAATATACTTAGTTATAGAATGCTTAATGGGATTTTTACTAAGATTTATAGCACTTGTATTATCATACTTAATTAGAATGTGATTAATATCAATGCCATAGTCCAAAAGTTATTGTTTTTGCCATAAAACTTGGGTGCAATAACAACTAGCCGCCACGTATTTTGCTTCAGCGGTGGATAAGGTAACAGAAACTTATTTCTTACTAAACCAAGAAACTAAGCAATTTCCTAAAATTTGAAAAGTTCTGGAAGTGCTTTTTCTATCTAGTAGGCTACCGGTAAAATCAGCGTAAGAATAACTGATCAAGTCAAAGGAAGAACTCCTAGGATACCAAAGTCCTAAATGCATTATACCATAAAGATATTTAAAAATTCTTTTGATAGCATTCAAATGTGACTCTTTAGGACTTGATTGAAATCTAGCACACATGCAAGTAGCAAACATAATGTCGGGTCTACTAGCGGTTAAATAAAGAAGGGATCCGATCGTACTTCTAAATCGCTTTTCATCAATCGGTTTGCCACTCTCATCCTTGTTGAGTTTGGTTATAGTGCTCATTGGAGTTTTTCTTGTTTTAGCTCCATCCATTCCAAACTTCTTGAGAATGTCCATTGTATATTTAGTTTGATTGATGAAAATCCCATCTTTACATTGCTTGATTTAAAGTCTAATAAAGAATTTGAGTTATCCCATCATACTCATTTCAAAATCTCCTTGCATTAGCTTAGAAAATTCCTCACACAAGTAATGGTTAGTAGCACCGAAAATAATATCATCAATATAAATTTAAACAATTAATAAATCATGCTTGGATTTCTTTATGAAAAGAGTTGTGTCAACCTTTCCTTTAGAGAAACCTTTCTATAGTAAAAAGTTACTCAATCTTTCATACCAAGCTCTTGGAGCTTGTTTCAATCCATAAAATGCTTTTAACAATTTAAAAAAAATGATTTGGAGAGTCAAAATTTTCAAAACCCAGAGGTTGTTCAACATATACCTCCTTTTCAATAAAACCAGTTAAAAATGCACTTTTAACATCCATTTGATAAAGTTTAAAATCCATGTATGATGCAAATGCAAGTAACATCCTAATAACTTCTAACCTTGCAACGGGGGCAAAGGTTTCATCATAATCAATTCCTTCCTCTTGATTATAACCTTTAACTACTAGTCTAGCTTTGTTCCTAGTTTTGACACCTTGTTCATTCATCTTATTTCTAAACACCCATTTGGTGCCAATAATAGGATGATGTTTAAGTCTAGGAACCAAGGTCCAAACCTTATTTCTCTTAAATTGATTTAACTCTTCTTGCATAGCAAGGACCTAAAATTCATCACTCAAAGCATCATCAACATTTTTGGGTTCAATTTGAGAAATGAAAGCTAAATTAACAAAAGACTTGAGTTTAGATCTAGTAGTTACCCCTTTTGTAGTGTCACCTACAATAAGGTCTTGAGGGTGAGCTTTTTTGAATTGCCAATCCTTTGGAAGTTCATCCTTCAAGGTATGTTGAGGTGTCTCCTCATTTTCCTTTTTGCTTGGATCTTTAAGTTCCAAAGGCTTACTAGCATTTTCTTCTTGTGTTTCCATAATCTCATTATCACTTACAAGATCATCAACACTACAAACATTCTTTCTAGGATCAAGTGAGTTTGATTCATCAAATACCACATGTATTGACTCTTTAACTACTAAAGTTCTCTTATTAAAGACCCTATATACTTTGCTAGAGATGGAATAGCCTAGGAAAATTCCTTTATCGGCTTTGGAATCAAATTTCTCAAGATTATCCTTTGTGTTCAATACAAAGCACTTGTATCCAAATACTCTTAGATATGAGATTATGGGTTTTCTATTGTTCCATAGCTCATAAGATCTTTTATTTAAAATTGGTCTTTTGACAACTGTCACGACCCAAAACAGGGGCCATGACCGGCGCTAAGAAATGAGAATTCTTTCGAATCCGGAACCCGTAGCAAGCCTAAAAAATAAAATAAAACATGCAATAGTAATAACAATATATAATGCAGCGGAAATAATTATCATAAATATCACAACAACATATGTACCAACTGGATTTAAATCAAATCCTCATCATTACATATATATAAAATCTTTTAATACAAATCCAGTTCAAATATAATACAACATCTCTTTAAATATTTAATGACTACTGCAGTGTCTAGATAAAATAAACACAAGACTCAGGGAAGCAGTTTACACAAAGAAGTCGGGGCGGAAGAAATCTGGCATACAGGCCTGCTACTGAGGTATGAAGATGTTGACTCTCCTGAAAAATTAGTCAAGGGAGGGGAGTCAGACCTTACT
The DNA here is from genome assembly GCA_947683625.1 of Mallotus nudiflorus. NCBI lineage: Eukaryota > Viridiplantae > Streptophyta > Magnoliopsida > Malpighiales > Euphorbiaceae > Mallotus > Mallotus nudiflorus. Next base: position 4,652,279 of record CANTUR010000018.1, read on the forward strand.
GAGTGAATTACTATAATATATATACATGCATGCTAAATGACAATGCATACAATCAACAATATATATAATATGTATATATACAGGCAAATTCACACAGATGCAGAAAAATCATTTTATATATAAAATCATTTTATATATATATATATATATTAAAAATCACAGTTTATGAAGGATCAAATAGAACCCTATGATATCGAAGCCTCAAATAGTGGTAGACAACACTCTAGCCATACAGGCTCACTTATTCCAAAATATATCCACTTAATCCATTTAGACAGTAGACTGGCCCTGAGACACTAAGTCAACCGAGCTCCAGCAGTCTGACTGCCAGTGTGATTGGCCTCGAGACACTTGGTCAACCGAGCTCCAGCAATCACACCTCCAAACCATATCTCACACATCAAATAATCATAATCAATCAATATCCACAAATGGTTAGTAATATAGCCTAAATACTATAGGCGTACCGGTACGTACTCGGTCCTTGTGCTGCCCACTAGGTAGCACGTTCTATTGATATCCTTCATTAATAAATATAAAACATTCATTCACAATAAATGATGCATGAATTTAAATAAAACAACCATATAAACCATATATATACTGAAAATATACCAAAAGTAAACCAGGTATATTTCGAGTATATATACGTCAAATGAATCTAATCAAATTATAAATTAAGCTAGAAATATATTTAAAAACATTTTAAATATAATTTATTAACAAAACATGCATATAATTTAATATATACCAAAAATAAACCAAAAATAAACTAAATATAAACTTAATAAATAATCAAATTATTTATGCATATTTAATCCAAATAAAACATGCATTTCTAAATCATGCATCCTAAGCATATATATATAAAATAGCAACTCACAAATTAGTGCGCTCCACGAAATGGATCTGACGAGCCTGGTCCACTAGCCCTCAGTCTCGGCGTAACTAAACAAACAATAATGATAAAAATCAGAATAACCCTAACAAAAATCCTAGAATTCGATCTAGAATATTAAACACAGAATTGAGATTAGGGTTCGACCGGACATCACGTTTTACGAGAATTCTATCGAAAATTCGGTAGAACCTCCCCTGTAAAACGGACATCTCTCTACTCAAAGAGTAGAGCCGACCCTGCAAAGAAACACACTTCAAAAAATAGGCACAACAACAAATCCACAACCCCTCGGTCAGACTCCAAACTACAGTCTACCGACCGGGGTCCACAAACACAGAACAATTCAGGAAATACCAAAAATACCCTTATAACATAGAAATACATTTTATAGGTAGAAATTACATAATTAACCTTAAAACACTGTAAAAATTGATAAAAACTCATTTTATTAGTAAAACCGTATATTATATATATAATTGAAAATAATTCACAAAAAATAGTTGTAATTAGTTAAAAATACTAAATAATTTGTAGAAATCATTTTTATACCTTAAATAATTATTAAAACCAATTAAATTACATTTTTAGCCAATTTTATGTAAAATTACCAAAATACCCCTATATATATAAATATACTAAATTTACTTCAAAAATTCACCAAAAATAGTATAATTATCCAAAATTAATTTTCTCAACATATTTATCAATAATATCAATAATTAAACTCAATTAACCAATTAAATTCAATTAAAAACATAATTAACCCTAATTTCCCAAAATTACATAAACTTCAATAATTCAAAATAAATACTTAGAAATTCATAAAAATTACAAATAAATTCCTATAATTCATTTAAACACCTATATTTATCATAAAACATAATTTCATAATTTATTTAATTAATTTCCGAAAATTAGAAAATAATATTAAAATATTCAAAAATACCCAAAAATCCAAATAATCTCCAAAAATTCCAAAAAAATTCATAAATGTATATTAAGCTAAGGGGAAAAATATTTGTGAAGGTAATTTTCATGAATCAATCAATTAAAAGTTCAAAAAAATTGAAAACCTAATATGGCCGAATTCGAAAATTCGAAACCTAAGCAAATCAAGACCATTTCAGCTCAAACCAAAGCTAGAATCACACTCACCGGAGCTCAAGGAGAAGAAAGAGACTGGCGGTGTCAAAAACGATGGCCGGAATCATCGTGAACGACGTTAGCTTGACTTTCGGCTTCTCCGGCCAAAAATGGCTTCCAGGCGTCGGAATCAGCTGCTACAGGCGGCGAAAGAGGCTGGGGAAGGTGGTGACACACCGGACGGCACACCAACGGTGAGAAATAGGCAGTTGCAGGCAGTGGTTGGCGGTGAGGATGAACATCGGGGAAGAAGGAGTAGTCGGGGGCAAAACGGTAATTTTTCAAAAGTTATGTTTTTTGATATATTATATGTATATATATATAATTTATACTATATAATAAAATAATATTAAATTACACACATTAAACATACACCACACACTTAATATTTAATATTTTAAAATTTAACATTAATTAAAAATAATTAAATACCAATAAAATAATTAATTAATTAATAAAATATTAGGGTAATATATTAAACCCTAATTAAATAAATATATACACACATAGGCTTTATTTAGTAATTTAAAAATACGTATGAGTTCATGCAAGTCCGTAAATATATTTAAAATAATTAATAATAAATTATTTACATGAAAATTTTTTCGAAAATAAAAGTCTTGGGAAAATTTTATGTAAAGGACTGTAAATAATACACAATAATTAAAATAGGTTTTAAATACATATCAACTCGTAAAATATCATAATATATATACAAAAATTATTAACACCGCATATCCCGATACAGTGTAAAAATATTTAAAAACACGGGATATTACAAAAACTTGGTTTGAAATATAACAAGATGTGTTAACGATTTTTGCCCAAATGTATAGAGGCAAATTATACTCATGAAACATTGTTTTAGCCATTTCCACAAGAGTCCTATTTTTCCTTTCAACTACCCCATTTTGTTGAGGAGTTCTAGGAGATGAAAATGTATGAAAAATACCATTTTTATTATAATAGTTTTTAAAAAATTCATTTTCAAATTCGGTTACATGATCATTTCTAATGGATGAAATACAAAATCCTTGTTCTTTTTGAAAAATTTTCAAAAGCTTTAAGTGCATTATTATTATAAGTAAGAAAACACACCCAAGTGTATCTAAAGTAGTCATCAACCAATACATAAGCATAGTGCATTCCACCAAGACTAGCAATTCTAGTTGGTCCAAACAAATCCATATGTATAAGTTCAAGTGGTCTAGAAGTGGACACTACATTTTTTAGCTTAAATGAAGACTTAGATTGTTTTCCCTTTTGACAAGCATCATAAGGTTTATCCTTAGTGAATTTAGCTTAGGTAAACCAATCACAAGTTCATGTTTACAAAGATCATTCAAAAGCTCAAAATTTGCATGTCCTAACCTTCTATGCCATGTCCATGTGTCATGAGAAATTGACATTAAGCATTTCATGTCTTTGTTATCAATTTTATTCAAATCAATAACATAAACATTATCTACTCTTTCACCACTAAAAATTACTTTGTCTTCATAAAGACTACTAACAAAGTAATTTCTAGGATAAAAAGTCACCTTATTTCCCATATCACATAATTGACTTATACTTAGCAAATTATGTTTAAGACCATTAATAAACAACACATGATGTATAGATAAGGATTGAGGATTACCTATTTCTCCAATGCTAATAATTTTTCCTTTTGCATTATCACCGAAGGTAACGTGGCCTCCATCCTTAGCATAAAGTTTGTTGAATTGCTCCTTGTCTCCCATCATGTGCCTTGAATATCCACTATCGAGATACCACTTGCTTTTTATTCTTGCGAATTTCAAGCACACCTACATAAAATATTTTAAATGTTCTTTTGAACCCAAACCTTTATTGGTCTAGGTTGGTTAGTTTCAAGATAATCCAAAGAAAGCAAATTCTTATGTAGTTTTCTATAGAAGCACACATTATTGGTATGTCCTTTGATCATGCAATATGAACATACAACATTTTCAAATTTATTTCTCCTAGTATGAAATACTTTCCTAGTATGTGCAACATGCCTTTGGTGTTGTGTGTATCTCTTATTGTTTTGTGACATTGAGTGAGAAATACATTGGCAATGGTGATGAATATTTCGATAAGTTTGTGCAATATGTTTATGTGCATTGTGTTGTGCAACATGCCTATTATAATTATGTCTAGCGTATATATAAGCATGCTTAGGTTGAGGTGCTCTAGTTTGAGCCTTACCTCTTTGTGTTAATGAAGGGTTAATCTTATGAGACTTTGCCTTGCTATTTAACACATGAGATTTTTTAGTTTGAATCTCATTTGAGGTTGAAGGAGTAGAATCATGTGAAACTTTAACAAAAGTAATATGTGATGAGGATGATGAAGACATTCCATTTTTATATCTAATTCCATGGGTATCTCCATGAAATTTTTGAGATTCAAGAAGACTATCTAAAGTTTCTTTTCCTCTCTTAAATTTAGCAATGGAATTATTTAATTCTAAGACTTCGTTAGAAAGCTTATAATTTTCATCATTAGCTTTCTTAAGTTGGTCTTCTAAAGAATTAGAAGATTTAGCATCACTTATAAGTTTTTCATTTGATGCAACAAGTTTAGCAAAATCAATTTTTAAACATTCAAAATCCTTATTTAAGCTAGCTAACTCATGTTTATATTGTTTCTTCTTAGATAACAAACTTTTGCATTTAACAAGTAATTTACTCACAATAGAGCTCTCATAATCATCATCATCATTATCATAATATTCATCACAATCATCAAAGGAAGAATAAGAAGTGGATGGTACATCATTTTCGTTTTCAATGGCCATGAAGCAAAGATTGGCAACTTCTTGTTATTCCTCTTCCTCTTTAGATTCAGAGGAATCATCCTTAGTAGCTTTGAATACCTTCTTCGTATTTTTTGCTCCTTTGCTTTTGAATTTGATTTTAGGACATTCACTTCTAATGTGTCCCAATTTCTTGCATTCATAGCAAGTAACCTCTTTTGTTTTCTTCTTTCCATCTCCTTTAAACTTCTTATTGAAGTCCCTTGTTCTTGAGAACTTTTTCTTTCTTAAGAACTTCTTGAAGTTTCTAGTGAGCATGGCAATGTCACCATCTTTATCACTAGAATCTTTGATGCTTTCCTCTTCACTATCTTCTTAAGGAGCTTTTAAAGCAATGCTCTTTTTCTTTTCTTCTTTCTCTTCTTGTTCTTCACCTTTTTGCTTAATGGTGAGCTCATGTGTCAAGAGCTTACTAATGAGCACATCGGTTGATAAAATAGAGAGGTCTTGAGCTTCCTCAATTGAGGTAACACGAGATTCCCAATCCTTCTTAGGTAGGATTCTTAGAATCTTGTTGTTGACCTCTTCCTTGGAAAAATATTTTCCAAGTTTCTTGAGAGTTGTGAGGAGAGCATTGAGACGGTTTGTCATCTCCGTGATTGATTCTTGAGGCTTCATTTTGAAGAGTTCATATTCATATATATGAAGTTAAACCTTCTTGCTTCTTACTTGAATGTTGCCTTCATAGTGATTCTCTAAGGTCTCCTACATTTCTTTAGTTGAAATGCAATGTTAAAGCTCACCTCCTTCTTCTCTTATCATGGAGGAGACTAGAGTAATCATAGCCTTTTTATTTTTATGATTTTCTTTTTTTTGATCAACACTCCATTGACTTCTTGCAAGAGTAGTTATCACACCATCAATGATGGTTATAGGTGGTTCCCAACCTCTTAGGAAAATATCTCAAAGTTTAATAGAATCACAATCAAGATATAATTCCATTTTGAATTTCCAATGTGGATAGTCACTACCATAAAAAATTGGTCTAAGAGAAGATATGTTTTGAGATTCACTCCCCATGATCTTGTATTCTAGCAATGAAGTACTTAGAATTCAAGCTCTGATACTAATTAAAAGAGTCTTAAAGGGGGGGGGGGGTGAATAGGACTATGGAAAAAAATAGGAAATTAAAGGAATTGTTTGTAAGAATTAAGTAAGAGTTGAGAAGAAAGAATGAAGAACACAAATATTTAAGGAGTTCGGATTCAATAATAATCCTACGTCTCCACTTAACTTATCCCCAAGTTAGGATTTTTTAATCACCCATAATCTTATTCACAAGATTGAAAATACACGAGAGTTTTATAGCTCACTCTTACAATCTTACAACTTGAGTTTTTAAGGCTCACTCAAAAACCAAATTACAAGTGTTTTCAAGGCTCACACTAAAATCAATTTCCCAAGTGTTTTAATGGCTAAACACTTAAACCAATTCCTTTATAATAGAATCTCACTTCCCATTTTCTAAACTCAGAAAATAAAAGAATAAGAATGTCTATTCTAATCACTCACTAACTCTTACAAGATTTATACACAAAGAATTGTTTAAAGGAAAGTTTAAGAGCTTAATTGAATATTTAAGAAAATAATGAATGATAAACAAGTTTTCTTAACCTTTCAATTGAATTCTAAGTTGTTTTTATATATAAAAACACTTAAAAATTTAGTTTTTGGATTTATCAATCATGTCTCCAACATTTAGAATTGATTTTGAATCAATTCTTGAACTTTTGGCAGCTTAAAGGATGCTTATGGGTGACTCATGAGTGAACAGTGCTCGTGAGGGGTGAAAATATATCCGTTGCATTCAAAAATTCTTGTTGGAATGCTATCAGTGGTCTGCTCATGAGCAATTAGCTCGTGAGAGGTTTTTCCATATTTTGGCAAAAATGTGCTCCATATGCTCCATTGACATACAACTCGTGACCACTTCAAAAGATGCTCATGAATAGGACTGATAATGATTGATTCAGCCAAAATGTTCTTCATAAAAGTTTTAGATAATTGTCTTATCTTTCCATAAAAATTTTAATCACCTCAATTGTACATCTTTAGCTTAAGATATTATTGAAATACTAAGAGTTATGCAAACTAAAATGCAAGCTGCATATGCTGACTTCGACTGAAGATTTGCATACCCAAATGAACTTGGATTTTCACAAGCAAGCTCAATATAAAAAGCTTAAGATGTCTACTTCCAAAGTAAAGAGGCTCATTTTCTCATTTAAGAGCTTTAAATACGTAAAAAGTCTTCTTCAATCTCAGAGGTTCAATCAGCCCAAAAAATTACTATTCATCCAAAAACGTATATGCTTGGTATATGTTTGGTATATAATTCCTTACACACTTAATTGAAATTATTAGTATAAATTTTTTTGTCAAAGTCTAAAATTAGGAGTTTGATCATGCAAATGATTGTCCCATGTTAGTGCTCATTGAGCATATACCAAACATCTTCAGTCCCGCTCATGAGCCGATCATGAGTTGTCCCATGTTAGTGCTCATTTTGAGCCAAAATGGTCAATGCTCCCCATGAGCTACCTTTATGATTATAAGGAGTAGAGATAAGCTCATTAGGGTAGTTTTGATAGCATGCAATGGATATTTTTAAATGCAACGGTCCCTAAACTAATGCTTATGAGCCATGGTGTGCTCCTCACGATTGTGAGCGACGTTCTAACAGAAATAAGTTCAAAATGATTCAAAAATCAACAAGAGACATTGGAGACATAATATATACATCCAACAACCATAATATAATAACTCCTAGAGTTTAATTGAAGGTTTAAGAAACTTATTTGTCATTCATTCTCTTTTAAGCATTCAATTAAGCTATCAAATTCTCTCTTAAATAATTTTTGTATTTGTATAACTCTTGTGAGAGTTGGTGAGTATTAGAATAGAAATTTTTATTCTTCTATTTTTTAGATTAAGAAAATAAAAAGTGAGATTCTATTCTAAAAGGAATTGATTTAAGTGTTATCCATTGAAACACTTAGGATTTAGTTTTTGAGTGAGCCTTGAAAACTCAAGTTGTAAGGTTATAAGAGTGAGCCATAAAAATCTTATGCAGTTTTAATCTTATGAATAAGATTATGAGTGATTGAAAATCCTAACTTAGGGATGAGTTAGGTAAAGATGTAAGATTATTGTTGAATCTAAACTCTTTAAATAATTATGTTTTTCATTCTTTCTTCTCAATATTCATTCAATTCTTTTTTAATTCCTTTAAATCATTTTTATTTTACTAAAACCCTTATTAGCCTTATTCACCCCCTTTACGGCTCTTTTAATTAGTATCAGAGCTTGGATTCTAGGAAATTAATTCCTATAATACAAGATCATGAGGAGTGAACTTTAAAATTTTTCTTCACTTAGACCATCATTTGATGGTAGTGACTATCCTCATTGGAAGTTCAAAATAGAGCTATATCTAGATTGTGATTCCATTAGACTTTAGGAAGTTGTTCTTAAAGGTTGAAAACCACCAAAAACTATCATTGATGGTGTACAAACTACTTTTTTAAGAAGTGATTGGAGTAATGATTAAAAGGAAGAAAACTAAAAAAAATAAGAAAGATATGATCACTCTACTCTCTTTCATGATAAAAGAAGAAAGAAGTAATCTTCAATATTGCATTTTGGCCAAGGAAATATAGGAGACCTTAGAGAACCATTATGAAGGCAATGTACAAGTAAGATGAAAAAAAGGTTCAACTTCAAATGTATGAATAAGAACTCTTCAAAATGAATCCTCAAGAATTAATCATAGAGATGACAAACTATCTCAATGCTCTCCTCACAACATTTTTTTAACATTTTAAAACATTTTTTTAAAGAAGAGGTGAATAATAAGATTTTAACAATCCTACCTAATAAGGATTGGGAATCTCGAGTCACTTCAATTGAGGAAGCTCAAGACCTCTTTACCCTTTCAACCGATGTGCTTATTGGAAAGCTTCTAACAATAAGCTTATAATTAAATAAAGAGGTGAAGAGTAAGAAGAAAAGGAAGAAAATAAAAAGAGCATAGCATTAATGGTGATATTACCATGCTCACTAGAAATTTTAAAAAGTTTTTGAAAAAGAAAAATTTCTCAAGAATAAGAGACTTCAACAAGAGGTACGAAGGAGAAGGAAAGAAGAAAATCAAAGAGGTTACTTGCTATGAATACAAGAAACTAGGACACATTAGAAGTGAGTGCCCCAAACTGAAATTTAAGAACAAATGAGCAAAGGATAAGAAGAAGGCCTTTAAAGCTACTTGGGATAATTCCTCCGAATCTGAAGAGGAAGAGGAACACTAAGAAGTGGCCAATCTTTAATTCATGGCTTTTGAAGATGAAAAAAAGGTACCATATACTTCTAACTCTTCTTATGATGAGTATTATGCTTATGATGAATATGATGATGATGTTGAGAGCTCTATTGTGAGCAAACTCTTGGTTAAGTGCAAAAGCTTACTTTCTAGAAAGAAGTATTATAATTCTGAGTTAAATAGCCTAACCAAGGAATTTAATTAGTTAAAAATTGAATTTTCTAGTCTTGTATCAAATGATAAACTTGCTAATGATTTAAAATCTTCTAATTCCTTATAAGAGTAACTTAACAAAACAAGTGATGAAAATCGTAAACTTTCTAATAAGGTAGTTGAGTTAAAAAAATTCCATATCAAAATTTCAAAGAGGAAAAGAGAGTTTAGATAATTTACTTGACTCTTAAAAATTTTATGAAAATACTTATAGAATTGGATATGTTAATAGAATGGCCTCATCTTCATCATCATCACATATTACATATTAAATTTGTTAAAGTATCATGCAATTCTATTCATTCTACCTCTTAACCAATTGAGAATCAAGCTTTCAAAGCTAATAAGTCTCATGTGTTAAATATTAAAGAAAAGTCTTATAAGACTTAATCCTATGTGACATAAAGAGGTAAGTCTCATGCTAAAAAAGCACAACCTAAACATGTTTACATGTACACTAGACACAATACTCATAAGCATGTTGCATAACATAATACACTTAAACATGTTACACAAACATATCAAAATACACATTGTCATTGTTAATGTATGTCTCATACTATGACTCAAAATAATTTTAAGAGACGCTCATCACCATAACATAAAAGGCATGTTTCACACACTATGAAAGCATATCATCCTAGGAGAAATAAATTTGAAAATGTTGTATGTTCATATTGCATGATCAAAGGTCATACCAACAATATGTGCTTTTATAGAAGACTACACATGAATTTGCTTCCTTTGGATTATCTTGAAACTAACCAACCTAGACCAAAAAAGGTTTGCATTCAAAAGAACACTTAAATTGTCTTGTGTAAGTGTGCTTGAAATCCATAAAAGCAAAAAGTAAGTGGTATATGTTCAAGGCGCATGATGGGAGATAAGAAGCAATTCAACAAGCTCAATGCAAAAGATGGAGGACATGTCACATTCGGTGACAATGCCAATGGAAAGATAGTAAGCATTGGAGAAATCAGTAACCCTCAATCCATGGTCTTAAATATAATTTACTTAGTATAAGTCAATTATGTGATATGAGAAATAAGGTGACTTTTTATCATAGAAATTGCTTTGTTAGTAGTATTGATGAAGACAAAGTAATTTTTAGCAGTGAAAGAGTGGACAATGTCTATTTTATTGACTTAAACAAGGTTGATAGCAAAGACATAAAATGCTTAATGTCAATTTTCCATAACACATGGACATGACATAGAAGATTAGGGCATGCAAATTTTAAGCTTTTGAATGATCTTTGTAAATATGAACTTGTGATTGGTTTACTTAAGCTTGAATTCACTAAGGATAAACCTTGTGATACTTGTCAAAAGGAAAAACAATCCAAGTCCTTATTTAAGCTAAAAAATGTAGTGGCCACTTCTAGACCACTTGAACTTATACATATGGATTTTTTTAGACCAATTAGAGTTGCTAGCCTTACTGGAATGCACTATGCATACGTATTGATTGATGACTACTATAGATTTACTTAGGTGTGTTTTCTTGCTCATAAGAATAATGCATTTAAAGCTTTTAAAATTTTTAAAAAGTGTTAAAAAAGAAAAAGGATTTTGTATTTCATCCATTAGAAGTGATCATGGAATCAAATTTGAGAATGATTTTTTCAAAACCTTTTGTAATGAAAATGGTATTTCACATACATTTTCATCTCCTAGAGCTCCTCAACAAAATGGGGTTATTGAAAGGAAAAATATAACTCATGTGGAAATGGCTAGAATAATGCTTAGTGAGTATAATTTGCCTCTATACTTTTGGGTGGAAGCCGTTAACACATCTTGTTATATTTCAAACTAAGTTTTCAAAAGACCAATTTTAAATAAAACATCTTACGAGCTATAGAACAATAGAAAACCCAAATCTCATATCTAAAAGTATTTAGATGTAAGTGCTTTATATTAAAAAATAAGGATAATCTTGGAAAATTTGATTCCAAAGCTGATGAAGAAATTCTCCTAAGCTATTCTATTTCTAGTAAAGCATATAGAGTCTTTAATAAGAGAACTTTAGTAGTTAAAGAGTCAATGCATGTTGTATTTGATGAATCAAACTCACTTGATCCTAGAAAAGATGTTTGTAGTGTTGATGATCTTGTAGGTTGTCACGACCCAAACTAGGAGTCAAGACCGGTGCTAGGGAACGGGAATTCTTTCGAATCCGGAACCCGTAGCAAGCCTTAGAAAATCAAATCATGCAATAATTAAATAAAAATATGACATAATTAAAATTTTTCGAATCAATATATAATATAAATACTTCAAATCCTTCTCAATGAATACATCATCGTAGTAATCAAATATAAATTCTCAAAATATTAAATATCCACAACAAAATAATACTCCTTAGACATAATAACACAATTACTGCAGTTTCTAGAATACAAATCAGAGGTTCAAATTTTTACATTATATAAAATAGTCGGGACTGAAGAACACCGACGAGGAACTCCACGACTAAGGTCTAACGATAAAGGATCTCCTGAGAAAAATAATTGAGTGGGGTCAGACCTCATTGAGTGAATTATTATACTATATATACATGCAATCTAAACCATAACAATCAGACATCATTATATATATATGTATATACACACAATTCACACGAATGCCAAACTCTACTTTTATAAGTATACAAAATGTAGAAAATCTTTAATTAAATTCATGAAGGATCCATAGAACCCTAATAATAGCAACCTCAAACAACCCCATCATCACTCTAGCTATACAGGCTCACTTGATTCCAAATAGAACACTTATTCCAAACTGGACAACAGACTGGCCCCGAGATACTAAGTCGACCGAGCTCCAGCAGTCTGGCTATCAGTGTGATTAGCCTCGAGACCCCTGGTCAATCGAGCTCCAATAATCACACTATTTATCACCTCACATCTCTATCAACCCAATAGATCATTCATTCCACTATGGACAGTAGACTGGCCCCGAGACACTAAGTCAACCAAGCTCCAATAGTCTGACTGTCAGTGTGATTGGCCCCGCAATCACACTATCTATTATACCATTAAGCTTAGTCAAATCAATCAATCAATTATAATCACCATAATTAATTCTCACTTAGCCCTTATCTATCGCACTGGTACGTACACGGTCCTAGTGCTGCCCACTAAGAAGCACGTTCTATTGATATCCTTCACTTAAATAAATTATTCATTTAGAAAATAATTAATGTAGAACAATATTCATAATAGTAAAATCAACCATATATATATACAAAAAATATACCTAAAATATACCCGGTATATTTCGGGTATATATATATATATATATATATATATATATATATATATATATATATATATATATATCAAATAAAATATGAAATATACTAAAGGTAAACCGTTAATAGAGTTAAAAATAATTTAAGTGCATTTTAATAATACATCGTGCATTTTAATAATACATCATGCATTTGCTTAAAAATGTACCTAAATATACAAAAAATATACCTAAGTGCACAAATCACTTAATAAAACAATTATTTATAACATTTCACTTAAATATGTGTTTAGGTTTAACATATATTCATAATATACTAAAATGACCTAATTTTCTAGCATGCATATATCACAATTAAACCTTAAGTATACCACTAATGTTTTAGATTTCAATTAATAATAAAACATTCATTTATTTGAGGAATATATAAAAAATATACCAAAAATAAACTTAAAAACAATTTAAGTGTAGGTTTATAATATAGCATGCAATTATCTAAGAATAAACCTAAAATATACTGAAACTATACCTAAAGAATACTAATCATTTAATAAAATAATTGTGACTAAGTATACGTTTTAAAACATGTGTATATTACTCAAATGTATTAAACCTAAACCTAATTGTTTAATGTGCATATATCAAACTAAATGCATAATTATTTAATATGCATATATAATAAATACAACTCTAGATATACCAAAAATATTATAATTTAAATCACTTTAAAAACATATAATGAAAATGGAAAACCCTAAGTGATGCATCCTATATGCAATGCATATATATACAGTATAACAACTCATATGTTAGCGCTCCACGAGACAAACTCGGCTGGCTTGAGTCGTTAGACCTTGGTCTCGGTGCAACTAAGTAAACAAACGACAACATGAAATCAGAACAAATTTAACGAAAATTCTAAAGATTCGATCTAAAATTTAGACACAGAATTAGAATAGGGATTTAACTGGACATCACGTTTTTCGAGAATTCTACAAAAAATTCAGCAGAACCTCCCTTATAAAATGGACACCTCTCTACTCAAAGAGTAGAGCCGGTCCTGCAAAGAAATACACTTCAAGAATAAACACAGAATTCACAATCACAATCCCTCGGTCGGACTCCAACTACAATTCACCGACCGAGGTCCACAATTCACAGAATGTTTAAAAAATACCCTTTAATAATAAAAATACATTTTATAAGTCCAAATTACATAATTAACCCTAAAACACATTAAAAACCGATAAAAACTCATTTATTAGAAAAATCGTATATTATATATATAATTTGAAAATAATTTACGAAAAATAGTTTTAATTAGTTAAAAATACTAAATAATTTGTAGAAATCATTTTTATACCCTAAATAACTATTAAAACTGATTTAATTACATTTTTAATCAATTTAGTGTAAAATTACCAAAATACCCCTATATATAAATTTACTAAAATAAATCCAAAAATTCACCAAAAATAATATAATTACTAAAAATTAATTTTCTCAACATATAAATCAATAATATCAATAAATATACTTAATTAACCAATTAATTTCAATTAAACACATAATTAACCCTATTTTTCAAAGTTACATAAATTTAATAAATTCCAAATAAATATATAAAAATTCAAAAAAATTAAAAATAAATTTATATAATTCATTTCAACACCTATAATCACCATAAAACACAATTTCATAATTTAATTTATTTATTTTCGAAAATTATAAAATTATAATAAAATAATAAAAAATTCACAAAAATCAAAATAAATTCTAAAAAAATTAAATCATGTATATTGAGCTTCTAGGATCAAATTTTGTGAATGAATTTTTCATGAATCAATCAAATTGAAGCTCAAAAAGATTTGAAACCCTAAATGGCTGAAATGAAGGAATTGAAACCTAGGAAAATCTAGACCATTTTAAGTGAAAAAAAGCTTGGAATCACACTCATCAGAGCTCAAGGAGAAGATAGAGACTAGTGGCGTCGAATTTGGTGACCTGAAACGACTTGATCGGAGTTGACTTCAAGTTTCGGCCTCTCTTGAAAAATCATGCCAAAACTCATCGGAAATGGGTGCTTCAAGCATCGGGAATGGCTGGCAAGGGAGGAGGAAGGCTGAGGGGCATAGTGATAGCAAGAAACAGAGGTCATAGTGGCCGAAAATAGTGGAAAACTGATTGGGAGGAAAAATGAAGGAGACAATGGCATTTTGGTAAATAATGCAACCTTTATAATTTTGATAATAAATTATGTATATATGTATATATATATATCCACACTTATATTATAATAGTATATATATTCCCACACACAAATAATTCTCACCACACAAATATTTTATTATATTTAATAATTTATACACTTAAAATTAATTAATTAATATTAAAGCTAAATAATAAAATTAAGGAAATTAATTAAGCTCTAATTAATTTAAATAAATACACATATATATATTTTATTTAGCACTTAAAAATTATATATGAGTTCATGCAAATTATTAAAAGTAGTCAAAATAATTAGTATTAAATTATTTATGTGTTAATTTCCTCGAAAATGAAATTCCCAGAAAAATTTTACGTAAGGTACTTAAAATAATATAAAATAATTAAAATTAGCTTTAAACAAATAACAACTCATAAAAATGTCATAAATATATACAAAAATTATTAACACTGCATATCCCGATGCAGTATAAAAATATTTAAAAACTCGGGATATTACATATGTGACAATGAGATTATGGATACACAATAAGAAAATGCTAGTAAGCCTTTAGAACTTGAAGGTCCAAGTAAGGAGGATAATGAGGAGATATTTTAACCTACCTTGAAAGATAAACTTCCAAAGAATTGGCAATTCAAGAAAGCTCATCCTCAAGATCTCATCATAGGTGACACTACAAAAGGGGTAACTACTAGATCTAAATTAAATTCTATTGTTACTTTAGCCTTCATTTCTTAAATTGAACCCAAAAATATTGATGATGTCTTGAGTGATGAATTTTGGGTCTTTGCTATGCAAGAAGAGTTAAATCAATTGGAGAGAAATAAGGTTTGGACCTTGGTTCTTAGACCTAAACATCATCCTATTATAGGCACGAAATGAGTGTTTATAAATAAGATGAATGAATAAGGTGTCATAACTAGGAATAAAACTAGACTAGTGGCTAAGGGTTATAATCAAGAGTATGATGAAACCTTTGCCCCCGTTGTAAGGTTGGAAGCTATTAGAATGCTACTTGCATTTGCATCATACATGGATTTTAAACTTTATCAAATGGATGTTAAAAGTTCATTTCAAAATTGTGTTATTAAAGAAGAGGTGTATGTTAAATAACCTCCTGGTTTTGAAAGTTTTGATTTTCCAAATCATGTGTTTAAACTTTCAAAAGCATTATATGGATTAAAACAAGGTCCAAGAGCTTGATATGAAAGATTGATTAACTATTTACTAAAGAAAGGTTTCTTTAAAGGAAATGTTGACATAACTCTTTTTATAAAGATATCCAGTCATCATTTATTAATTGTGCAAATATGTGTTGATGATATTATTTTCGATGCTACTAACCATTGCTTATGTGAGGAATTTTCTAAGCTAATGCAAGGAGAATTCGAGATAAGTATGATGGGAGAACCAAAATTCTTTCTTGGATTACAAATTAAGTAATGCAAATATGAGATTTTTATTAATTAAACCAAATATGCAAGAGACATTTCTCAAGAAGTTTGGCATGGATGGAGCTAAGACAAGCAAAACTCCAATGAGTACCATAACCAAACTCAACAAAGAGAAGAATGGTAAACTAGTTGATGAAGAGCAATTTAGAACTATGATCATATCTCTTTTTTATTTAATCACTAGTAGAACTAACATTATGTTTTCTACTTGCTTATGTGCTAGATTTCAATCAAGTCCTAAAGAGTCTCATTTGAATGCTATTAAAAGAATTTTCATGTATCGTTATGGTACAATGAATTTAGGACTTTGGTATCCTAGGAGTTCTTCCTTTAACTTGATTAGTTATTTAGATGCACACTTTGCCAGTAGTTTACTGGATAGAAAAAACACTTCCGAAACTTGTCAAATTTTAAGCAATTGCTTAGTTTCTTGGTTTAGAAACAAACAAGTTTCGATTGTCTTATACACCACTAAAGCAGAATATATGGCGGCTAGTTGTTGTTGCACACAAGTTTAATGGCAAAAACAATAACTTTTAGACTATGACATTGATATTAATCATATTCCTATTAAATGTGATAATACAAGTGCTATAAACCTTAGCAAAAATCTCATTCAGCACTCTAGAACTAAACATATAGATGTTAAACATGATTTCTTGCGTGATCATGTGCAAAATGGTGATATTTTTCTTGAATTTATTGATACTAATCATCAATTAGCTGACATTTTTACCAAGCCTCTTTGCGAGGAAAGAATGAATTTTATTAAGCATAAACTTGGTATGATTGATGGTTCTAGTGTGTCTTGATTTTATGTTATATTGATTAATGGTTGAATTATTTTCATGTGAAATCATGTTGTGCTTATTAATTGTTTTGGTTTTTAATTTTGATTTTGATCTTAACAATCTTTTTAAATTTTATTTTTGCTATTTAATAATTAATTATTGAGTTAAATTTAATTAATTATTTATTTTATTTTAGCAAAATTATTCCTTTTTTCCTCCTCCTTAACAAGACTAATTATTTTGTTTTTATATGTTTTTATTAATTTTGTTATTAGTTTCTGTTTGGTTTACTTTCAATATATTTTCCGTATATAAGCATTGGGCTGTTTGTTTATTTTTATAGTTATTTTGTGACAATTTACGTTAGCTTTATTTTCAGAATATTTTCTGGATATAAGTCATAAACTGTTAGTTTTATGCCTTGTTATGTTTCTCTTCAGTTTACAATTGGTATTTTAATATCATTGTAACTCTATCCTTTTTTTTTAATGCAATTTATCTTTTTAAATTTCCTTTTGCATTTTGACAAAGGGGGAGAAATAATTAAGTTTGCCTGTGTATTTAGTTAATTTCTTTTAAGGGAGAAAATTCTTTTTACCAATGAAAATTCTTCCTGTAATTTTTTTATGCATGCATAGTAATAATGTAAGTGTGGTTACTTTTGTTCTTGTGATAAAAAAACCTTGTTTTTCTTGCTTTGTTTATGTATGACATAAATTTTATAAAGATTTGGTGTATCTTTGTTTGTATGGTTTCGGTTCGTGATCTTTTATTCCCTCTAGAATTTTTTTTATTCCTTTAGGTTCATTTCCTTTGATATCTCTCTCCTTTCTTTTTGTCTTTGCCAAAAGGGGAGAAGAAGTTGTGCAGTGTTTGTAATATGCTAAGTGCTACATGATCATGTATGTTAGCTAGCTAAGCTCTATATGATCATGTGATAGTGGAGTGCTATATGTATTATTTTTAGGATGCATTTTGATAGCACTACATGCATATATGTTTGAAATTTTTTTGCCTTCATATTGCCTAATATTGTTTTCAAAGTGATCATATTATCATGTTTTTTTTTTTTTTTATGTTTTTAACACATTTGTTATGTTAGGCCATGTTTCTTTTTAATTCTCACGTCAAATTTTATATTGTTTTTATTTTTGACAAAAGGGGGAATAAATAATTAAATTTATATTTCTTATTGTAGACGGTGGGGTTTAGCGCGCGTCCAAGATTTTAGCAACAGCGTCACTATTTGAGCTCAGGGCTCTAGAGAACACACTAACCACTATCACAAAGACATGGTGTAGAGATGAGGAGTCGCCACCCAGGGTAATAACTGGGACAAATTGAAAAGGTGGTACTCGATTCCCTAAAAGCCAGTTAGCACCACAACCAGGAGATTTTGGATACGGAATACTAACTTCTTTCAGTCTTGTGTTCATTTAGAATTGCTTTATGAATTATTATTATCTTATTCTCTATTTACATGCAATTTCATATAAACCCAAAACAATAAACTCCAGGGCAAACTAGTCATGACATATACAAGTAAATAATGCATTCAATAAATCACATAATCCCTAAGTTAGTCTAATCTACATGGATTTTAAATAAATAGACTAAAGTCTACATATTTTAATGTATAAGTGAACCTAAAGACCTAATTCCTTTTTATTTTAATTAAATGAACATAAGTCTACTAATTTTAATAAAAGTGGGCCTAATTATACAAATTATGGAATATTTAAATTAATAGGCCTACTTTTACATGTTTTAATTAAATAATGATCTTAAATCTACAAATTATGAAAGAAGGCTTAAATTAAGTGAGCATAGTCTAAATTAATTAAACTAAATTAGGTGGGCCTATGTCTAATTAACTAAATGGGTCTAGGAATATTTCTAACCTAAATTTAATTAATTATGGATCTAAAATATATTTAAATTAATTAAACCTAATTAATTATTAAGTGATATGGGCTAAACGAATTACCTAAACTTAAATAAATAAATTAAGACCTAAAATGGGCTTAAAGCCCAAAACACATAAAAATAATAAATAAACCCAAGAACAAGTAAAAACATAAAAAAACCAATTAAATAAAATCAAACAAATAATTAAGTTAATCCTTACTAAAACCCTAATTTTATTATCAAGCAACCTAAATTAATCTACTTCCTCCATTGATTTCAAATAATTACCTAATAAAAAACCTAAATTTACTAACCAATTTAATTAAAATAAACATGCAACCACACACATAATTTCATTACTATTCCCACTATTGGGGCTATTACATTAATTCATAAAATAATTAATAAAATAAAAATAAAACAATAAATAAAAATAGAGATAAAAATAAAATAAAACCCTAGAAACTAAGTCTCTACGAGGTTTTATCCATAGTCTTCCATGAACTTCTCATGAAATTCATTCCTCCCACATAATCATCATGCGTTATCCTTCATAATCACCACAAAAATAAGATAAAACAATGATTAATGAATAAATTATGATAATAACTTTAAAAAATAATAATAAAAATAATAATGTAAAATAATCAAATAAATAAATAAATAAATAATAGAAGAAGATGATATTGTAATACCCTAGGTTTTAATTAAATAAAGTAATTTTTAAAATTGTAATGTTAATAAATAATTTTTAATCATATGATGCAATTGTTAATTATTTTGCTATCTAGTGGATATATATATATATATATATATATATATATATATATATATATATATATATATATATATATATATATATATGTTTATGTTAATATTATTTTAAGGTTATTAATATATGTGAGTATTATTTATTTATTGTCTAGAATTTCATTGTCTATTATTATCATTTTTATTAATATTATTGCTATTTTAAACTATATTAAATTTTATGGCTATATATGTGTTTCTATGTACATGCACATATAAATATTTATATATATATATATATTTGGGTTAAATATTATTTAAGGTGTGTGTGTGTATTAAAATAACTTGTGTATATATATAAGTGTATGTAGTATATGTATACAAACCAATAATTGCCTATATGCATATATGTATAACTATAAAAACTAATGGTTAGTAATATATATATATATATATATATAAGTATACAAATAGAAGAAATGGACCCAAAACCGAAGACAACAAAGCAAAAGAAAAAAAAAAGAAAAAGGGACCAAACCGAGACAAAGAAAAATAAAAAAAAAACAAAAGAAAGAAGAGAGCAAAGAAGTTTCCTGAGACCTGCACCCTCTCCTTCACCGTCCCTCACCATCTCTCCTTTCTTCTTCACTGCGTCATTCGTCCTGCCACCACCAGAGACGCCATTGCCACCGCGGGAAAGAGCTTCAGGAGGTGCTGCTGTTACTGCCTCCCATTTTCTTCCTCTGTTAGCTCGAACCCAAGCTGATCCGGTGCCACCTAAGCTTCCCCAACTTCCGTCATCCTCTTAGGTGTCCGTCCAAGCCAAGGGCCGCCGCTGCAACTCACCTCAGGCGCCGGAATTGGAGGTTGAAGGTGAGTTGCTCAGTGTTGTTTTTAAGTTGCTGTCAGGTTGTTTTCTGGTTATTGATCGAATTTGAATGTTGATTTTAGGTTGTTCTTGAGTATATGTTGGATTATGCCAATAAATTGCTTCAATTTGAATTTTTAAGCATTTTTCTTAATTTTCCTTAATTTATAGAATTTTTGCAAAATTTTATTTAATTTTTATTTGGATTTATTGAATATTTATTTGGTTTAATTAGTAAAATTAGAGTAATTATAGTTAATTGTTCTTGGTATATTAATTTTATTTAAGGTTTTAGAATTTTTGGTGTTAATTAGAGGATTATATAAATTTTAGGTATTTAATTGGTATTTATGTTAATTTTAGGGAATTATTGTAAAAAATTATGAAATTTTAATAATTGAAGTTATTAGTGAATGTTATTAATTTTAGAACTCAAATTATAATTTTTGTGATTTTTATACTATTTTTGTAAATATTTTTGAGTTTATGGCAAATGTGATTTTTAGGTTAAATTATATTTTTAGAAGAAAATTATTGGTTGATTTTATGTTTTAATTATATTAGGAAGATTAATTTTGAGAAAAATAATTTTTGGGATGGTTAAATAATTTTAAGGAATTATTTTTAGTACTAATAGCACATTATGTAATTTATGTATTTAGGGGGTAAAAATGTAATTTTATGCTAATTATAGTTAAATATATATTTTAGTTAGTTTTATTAATAATTAAGGGGTTTAGGGAATTTTTATAACTTGATTGGTATTTTTACTTAAGTAGTGTTAATTTAAATATTAATTCCAAATATTATAGATATATTTATAATACATTATTTTGGTAATAAAAAATTGAATATAATGGTTTTAATTTAGACTTTAATTATATTTTGAATAATTGAGATTTTCATATTTTTATTTATTTTTAGTATATGTGTATGTGAAATATGAATTTTGAGAAATAAATGCTATTAATTCTTGATATTTTGTTGAGTTGTGATCGCGGTCGGGGCTAAATGTAGTTTCGAGAGCCCGACTCGAGTGTGTATGTCTGTAGTTATTAGAAGTGCGTTTTCTATGCAGGTTTGACTCTACTTTTGATAGAGAGATGTCCGTTTTACAAAGGAGACTCTGCCGAAATTTTGGTAGATTTTTTAGTAAAACGTGATATTCGTAAAAATTTCTACCGTTAGTTAGGTTATATCTTGTCTATCAAGTCTTGTCCGGTTTTCCTCGAGTCAACCTGGAATTTTATTGTTTTGTTGATTGTTGATTTCGATTCCATAGTCATGTTTTTTAAATCGATTTGTTATTTTCTTTCTAAAGCATATCAGAGCAGAAGCCGTGAGACCGAGGCAGACGCGTGGTCGTCAGCCTTCGCATTCATCTTGTAAGTCAATAGAATGATCTGTGCGTGTGTTTATTTAAAGAATGCATGCGCTCGTACTTTATTATATTGATTATATGATTTATTTAATTTAATGTTGTTATTTAAGATTTAAACGCATTTTATTTATTTAAAATCAATTTTGAGAAGTTTTGGTAGAACGGGCTACCTGGTGGGCTTCACCGGGACTATGTGCACATGGTAGAGATTGAGAGATGGATCCGTAATATATATGATTGGTGAATGCTAAACTGGGATGGGTGCCTTGGTGGAAGCCTTTGCTCTCGGGGACTGCCAGTGATTGTAAGGTTGATAATGGACTGGGATGGGTGCCTCGGTCGATGCCTTTGCTCTCGGGGACTGCCAGTGCCATATATTTGGATTAAGTGGATAACTACGACTTGGTGCCTCGGTTGATGCCTTTGCTCTCGGGGACCAGTAGTCTAGTTAGATTAAGTGGGCCCAGTTGACCATTTAGATTTTTGGGTTTAGGGTTCTACCGAGATTTTTTAAACGCTATACTTATACATTAAAAATTATTTTCACTGTAAATATATAGTTTTCAAAAGATTTTCAAACTGTACAGCTCTTTTATTGACTTACTCAGTGAGGTCTGATTCCCCTCAATTTATTTTTTTCAGGAGCTTGGGAGTTCGACCTCAGACTACCTCCACACCGGGTTTCTTCTTCACCGGCTATTTTATGTAGGTCATTGTAAGCTGTACTGTGTGTTAATCTAGGTTGCTGTAGTAGTATATGTACTAAATATTATATGGTTTAAGTATATTTGTGTAATTTATTTGTATGAGCCACGCTTATGTATAAAGATTTAAGTTTGATTTATTATAAGTAATATCAAAGCATATTTTATTTGAGCATTTGATTTAGTTATTTATGAGAAAAAAATCAGTTTGATAATGAGTTCTATTTTAAAATAAAGTTTTAAATTGTAAGGTGTTGTTTATCTTTCTTTAAGGCTTACTACAGGATTTGGAGGCCTTATGCCTTCCCATTCCCTAGTGTCGGTCACGTGCCCTCGGGTTCGGGTCGTGACAGATATGCTTATGGATGATTTAGGGTGCTTCTCAGATTTGTGATTCACCATTTTTTGGCAAATCTTCTAATCTTTCTCCTTAAAAATTCTTCACGAGTCTTGAATTGATTGTTGAATCAAAAGGAATTTTAGTAAAAAATTTAAAAGAAAATTATGATTTTTCTTCTTGTTCTCCCCGTCTCTTCCCCTTCTTTTTCTTTTCCTTTCTATGCCCCTTTTCTGCTTTTCCTCCTCTTTTTCTAAGCTCCCCTTCCTTTTTATAGTGGAACTAGGATGCCTAACCCTAATCCTAATGTGATTCTCATTCCTATAGTGTATTTAGAAATTTTAAATTGGGTAGGATTGAGTTAATTAGGAAGTTTAAACCAATGAAAACATTGAATTGGAAGTAATTAGAAATAGGAAAAAAATTCACAATCGGAATTGTACAATCCCGATCGGAATCTTTGTAATTCCGATCGGAATTATGTAACTTTGGAATTGTACAATCCCGATCGGAATCTTTGTAATTCCGATTGGAATTATGTAATTCCAATCAGAATTACATAATTCCGATTGGAATTATGGAATTCTGACACACTCATTTTTTTTTAACATTTAATTACAAAAAGGCCTCTGGAAAAATTTAAATTTCGTAATTAGGTTCTAAAAAGAACTTTGTGATTTAGTCCTTGAAAACATTAAATCCTTCCTTTAAAAACCCTTAGAATTTTTTAAAGATCAAGTATCGAAGACATTTTCATCACTGGAGTCCTTTGCTGCATCCATAACATATCATCCTGAAATTGGGTGTCTAAACTTGTCATATCTACAAATGGGAGAAATAAAGAAATATATTTTTCATATGAACAAGAAAATTTTTATGACTATCTTTCAAATTGGTGTCGTTTCTTAAAACCATCTCCTTTATAATTATTTAATATTTTTTTAAAAAAAGTTCAATTTCTTTAAATCCTTATATATGCTTTGTTAATTCTATCATGCTTTAGTACATGATATTGATTTTATGCATATATTAAGGGGAGCAATTTATTGCATCTATTTATTTTGAATGGAAGAGCTATTTTAATTTAACATGCTTATACACGTTATTTATTTTTGACACACACATACATTATTTATTATCTTTTCAAATTGGTTGTTAAAGCCAAAAAGGGGGAGATTGTTGACCATTTGCATAATCAAACTCCTAATTTTGGACTTTGAAAAACAATTTTGATTCTAATGATTTCAACTAAGTGTGTAGGAAGTCAATCTATTATGAAGTTTAATTATTAAATAATTGAAGATAATGAAATACTCCTTAAAACAGTGTTAATATGCATTTCAATGAAGTATCTCATCTCATGCAAGTCCCTAAACATTATAGAGCAATTATATACCAAAAATATACATTTTTGGATATACAGTAGTCTACTCACGAGCTACCTTACGACCTGGATTAATAAGTATGCTTTTGGGCTAATTTGATCTTTGAGATTCAAGGAGGCTTTTTGACATTTTTAGAGTTCTATAATGAGAAAATGATCTTCTTCAATTTTGAATTAGACATCTTTGGATTTCTAAATTGAGCTTACTTATCAAAATCTGAGCTCATTTGGGTATGAAAATCTTGAGTCGAAGTCAGCATATGTAGCTTTCATTTTAGTTTGCACAGCTTTTAGTATTTCAACAATATCTTGAGTTACAAAAGTTCAATTAAGGTGATTCAAAGTGATATGGAAAGATAAGACAATTATATATAACTTTTATAAAGAAATTTTATATTGATTCAATCATCTTTAGTCCCACTCATGAGCATCTTATGAGCCAGTCACAAGTTATCCCATGTTAGTGCTCATTTTGAGCCAAAATGGTCAGTGCCCCTCACGAGTTGCCCTCATAATCATAAGAAGCAGAAATCAGCTCATGAGGGTAGTCCTAATAGCATTCAATGAACATTTTTGAATGCAACAATCCTTAAATTGATGCTCACGAGCCAGTGTGTGCTCCTCACAATCGTGAGCGGCATTCTGATAGAAATAAGTCTAAAAATATTCAAAATCAACAAGAGACATTGGAGATATAATCAATGCATCTAACAACTATAATCTACGTTGTTTATCTAGATAAACAACTTTTAGAGTTCAATTGAAGGTTTAAGAAACTTGTTTACCATTCATTCTCTTTTAAGCATTCAATTACACTCTCAAATTCTCTCTTAAATTTGTATTTGCGTAACTCTTGTGAGAGTTGGTGAGTGTTAGAATAGACATTTTTATTCTTCTATTTTCTAGGATTAAGAAAATGGGAAGTGAGATTCTATTCTCAAAAGAATTAGTTTAAGTGTTTTCCATTGAAATACTTGGGATTTGATTTTTGAGTGAGCCTTGAAAACTCAAATTATAAGGTCGTAAGAGTGAGCAATAAAACTTTTATGTAGTTTCAATCTTATGAATAAGATTATGGGTGATTGAAAATCCTAACTTGGGGATACGTTAGGTAGAGATGTAGGATTATTGTTAAATCCGAACTCCTTAAATCATTATATTTTTCATTCTTCCTTCTCAACATTCATTTAATTCTTGTTTAATTCCTTAAAATCATTTTTGTTTTACTAAAACCCTCATTAGCATTATTCACCCCCCCCCCCTCTAAGGCTCTTTCATAAAACAAGCATATTTTTAACTGAATAAATACCATCAACCGAAGGAAGCCTGAGACAAACATCAAAGTTATCTTTAAGAGGCTCAATCTAAAGAATATCATCCTTAACAACCAAAGGAAGATCATTATGAAGACTCTAAACACCACTGATAAGGAACTCTAAAATAGGAGCACTCAACCTAGCTTACTGTATAAGCAGGATATTAAGCCTATTAGCCAAAGAAGGCTGAATCCATTCATCTATCCAAAACTTTAAAGAAGAGGAGGAACTAATAAATCACTTAATAGAAGATTTTATAGTAAAAAAAAGAAGACTTAATAAAGCGCTAAAATGTAAAAGAGATAAGAGTGGCCCTAGGTGCACCTGAAACCGAAAGTAATCTAGTTCGCGGAAGAGATAAAGGAAACTCATTCTGAGTAATCAACCTCTAAGACAATTTCCTAAGAAGAGCTAAATTTAATCGCTCCAAATCCTTAATGCCCAATCCACTATGAGTCTTATTTAAACAATAATTGACCACGAAACCACCACCAACTTTTGAATATTAATAGATCCAATCCAAAGGAAATTCAAAATGCATTTCTTTATATACAATACAAGCTTCTAGGCCATTTTTAAACTGAGAAAGAATGAAAAAAATAACTCATAATAACTAAATTAATCAACATAAACCTATCGGCCATGGACAAAGAAGAACCCTTCTAATTAGCAAATTTGTTGATAATCTTGTTAGCTATAGGTTGAAGCCAAGATCTTCTAATTGCTCCTTGAAAAAAGGGAACTCCAAGGTAATTTAGAGGAAGAGATCCCCTATTAATCCCGATAATCTCTTTTAACAAATGAGTTCTTCGAAAAGTAACTACTTTACCAAAGAAAATGTTAGACTTATCCCAATTAACTCTTTGACCTAAAATATCCCCATAGATCTTAAACATATGAGCCAATAGATTAATATTTTTAGTGGAAGCTTTTCCAAAGATAAGAACATTATCAGCATAAAGCAAATGAGAAGGAAAAAAGGGATTGTCTAAAGTAATGCATATTATAAAAAAGATTATCACTAGCAGCCTTGGAAAGCCATCTACTTAGAAAATCCTCAGCTAAGTAGAACAAAAGAGGAGATAAAGGATCCCCATGTTAAACACCCCTAGAGTAAGCAAAATATCCTTTAAGAAAACCATTAAGCATAATAGAAATTCTAGTAGAAGAAAAAATCTCCAAACTTTAGTCTCAAAACTGAAAGGAAAAATCAAAGGCCTAAAACATCCAAAATAAAATTCCAATCCAAATTGTTAAAGGCCTTTTAAATATTAATTTTGAGAGCCGTATTCCCATCAAAATAGTGTTATCAAGCAAATTAACATCTTCTGAAGCCATAGCAGTGCAATGAGAGATATTTCAATTTTTAATAAAGCCAAATTGATTGTTAGAAATAATATTCCAGACAATAAGGGACATGAGATCCCCAATAATCTTAGTAATAATTTTATAGCAAAAATTACTAAGAATGATTAGGTGATATTGCTTAATCATTATGGCCTCTTTAACCTTAGAGACAAGAACCATAAAACTAGAGTTAAAACCCGAAATAATTTTTCCACTAACAAAAAACCTTTGGATAGCCTTATAGATATCTACACCCATAATATCCTAATAAGTTTTGAAAAACAACCCAGTAAAACTATCTGGACCAAGTGCATTATGGGAATCCATTGAAAAACGCAAATTCTAATCTCCTTAAAAGAAGGATATCGAAGGAGCTAAGTTTTATCATTATCAGACACCAAAAAAGAAATGATATCTTTAATGAAAGGTAAACTAGAAGATACACCTGGATTAGGGCCAAAAAGATTGCTATAAAAATTTACCACATGAGCTTTAATAGCAACCAAATCTTCAATAATAGAGTTACTAATTTTCAACGCATGGATTCCTTGCAAAGGTTAACATCTAGCTAAGAGATTATTAAAAAAAGGAAGTATTTCTATCACTTGCTTCTAGCCATTTAACACTACTCTTCTCTTTTAAAAAAATTTCTTGTTGAGCAAGATGATCCTTTAAATCAGCATGAGCTTCTAATTCCTTTTGGTGAAGATCATCTAAAATGCCTTAGACAGAAATTAAATTCTAAACATCAGAAAGAGTTTCATGTGCTTTTGAAATATTCTAAGAAACACTACTAAATATCATTTTATTCCAATGCCTAAAAAATTGTCGGAAATGCCTTGGCTTGAAATTTAAAGCCTGATTAGAGGAAAACCCAACATTCCATGAGACCAATTAATAGCCATTAGATTTCGAAGAGAAGGATCAATAACCCACATAGCTTGAAACCTGAAATGGGGCTGCCAAAAAAAACCATTAGAACAAGATAACAATAATGGAACATGATCTGAATGATGTCTTGGAAGAGCTAAGCATTGAATTGATTGTTAGAAAGATAAAAACCTAAGAGAAGCCAAAGATCTATCCATAAGACTTTCAACTCTATCAGCATCCATACAACCATTACACCAAGTATAATGAGCTCCACGCATAGAAATAGCTTTCAAATTCGAAGAATCAATAAATGACTTGAATTCTCTACAAGGTCAAGTAGATGGAGCTCTACCCGTTTTTTCATGAGAAACCAAAATAGCATTAAAATCACCCATAACCATCCAACAATCCGAAATCGAAGCTGACATAGAAATTAAATCAAACTAAAGCTCAACCCTCTTATTGCTCCACACACTACCATAAATAAAAGCAATATGTTGAGTCTGAATATTAAAACACAAGTCCATGCTAATATGCTGATTATTAATAGACACACAAGAAGGAACCAAAGAAATGGAATTACCAAAAATTCACATAGAGGGAAGAGTGGTATTATTTGAAGCAATTAAAACGAACCCAAAGATTGCCAAAATCTAGAAGAAACAGATTGAAAATATACCATAGGTTCTGCAATACAAACCAAATCCGAATGATGCTGCATACAATGTTGAAACATAGTTCGAGTATTGGAATTTCCAATACCTCTATAATTCCAAAATAGAATCTTCATAAATTAAGCCGGAGTGGTTTCTTGGTTGGCCTCTTAAAGAGACTAAATTCCGTTTTTTCATATCGTCCCTCTTAACCTGAATTTATTCAATCTACACTCAGAGGGTAGGTGACCTATGTTTGAACAAGAGGAGCAAAACTTAGGGAGATTTTCATAGATAACGTCAATGAAAAAACTCGTCCCTACTCTTTTAATCATAAGAGAATCATGGAGCTTATTTGAGAGATTAACTTCCACCAATACTCTTGCATAATGTCCAAAAGCTCCATTGAAAGTGTTGTTGTCAATCCGAAGGGGTGTACCAATTCCTCTAACAATATCCGCAAGAATTTGTTGATGCCAATATTCCCAAGGCAATTTATAGAACCTCACCCAAAGCTGAGTAGTGGTAGATTTCTGCTCAAAGGGATCAAAATCTAGAGACCAATGTTGTAATCTCATGATGCCAGGCTTGAGAGACACTATTCCATGCCCCTGTACCATATTCTTTTCTTCTTCAGAAGTCAAAATAATTTGGTAGAGCCCTCTCCTTAGAGAAATTAATTTCCAAGCAGTAGTTAAACCCTAAATTTTCGATAATCTCTCCTTGAGCTCTAAAACTTTCCATGGAGAATCCCCCTTTAACAAAACCATTCTGCCCATCAGAGCATGTTTACACAATTGTAAACGTTCATTGTAGAGATCTTCGTTAATTATTATGGACATAAAACCGCCTTTGGTCGCTGCCTCAGACAACAGTAGAGCGAACAACAGTGTCTGCAACCACCGCAGCGAAAGATTTTGCAGGAAGCACAAAGGTAGTCTTCACCGCATCGGAGGAGAGTGGATTGACGTCAATTGCAGTCAGTTCCTTATGAACAGCAAATTTCGTCGAAAACAATTCAGCATGACTGAAGAATACATCCTTAGAGATGTGTCGCTTTTGAACGATGCCGGTTGCCGAATTATGATCCAACGGCGATGGTGGCATAAGGGTGTTCAGAGAGTCCCCCATCCACAGGTTAGGACGTTAAAATTTTCAAATTTTCTTGTAAATTTTATTTGACTTGTTTTACATTTATTTTAATATATTTGAATTGATATTTAAATTGAATTATACTCCTGTGAATATTTTATATAACATATTTATTTTTTATTTTACTGAATAAATTGCATTCAATAATTAATCTTTTTAATTTTTTTTTGATAGATATGGATATGATAATGATCAAATATGGGAAACAACAACGCATATCATCAAAATTATATATGTTTAGGATTGATAAATACCAATTAACTTGTTAAAAGAGGAATGGTGATGATGATCAAGTGTGGGAAACAACAACGCATATTATTAAAATTATATATGTTTAGGATTGATAAATACTAATTAACTTCATAAAAGAGGAACAAAAAAATTACTTTTCCCGTTTTAGTTTATATTGCACAAAATAAATGATGTGAATATTGTATTATTATTATTATTATATTGTTTTGTTGTGGTAAAATTTGATATTATCTTTTTGTTTGCATAAAATAAAATATTATATAACAACCAAAACAATTTATAAATATTTTACCAAATACTGTTACAAAACAACAACCAGTTATCAGCTATAAACTACTAACTAATAGAAACAGTTAAACCAAAGGAACCTGAAAAAGTTTCAGGATCAATACGAATTCTTATAACTATAAGAGATAATTACCAAAAGAAACAAAAAAGTTGAGAACAAAAGTTAACAGACACTCGATGAAGATTGAAGTGTTTTATTAAAGCCATTTTAACAGAATCTTTTAACAAAGTAGACAAAACTTGAAAGCTAACACAGCATCTTTAACGTTTTCCTTTCTATTCTTAGGTTTTCTTTTTCAAGCCGGGTGTTTGGGGCTCAAAATGATCTCAATTATCCGCTCAATTATTCTCTCTGCTCTCTATTTCCAATCCATATGATAGTATCCGTTTAGCCTAGTTGACACATAAGCAGACTCATAAATTAGCATGGTAAGAAATATGAAACCCTATATTCCTCACAATTCATCCTTCACATCCCCGGTGCTACTCTGAGGGCTCTCTTTGACATCATAACTCTCAGATTTTGGAGAAGAAGCTGGTTTCTGAAGCTTGAACGGAATGGATGCGTGTTTCTTGATGAACTTATAAAAGGCTACAACAGTGCGATCAGTGTCCACAGTAATCTGCCAAAACCCACAAACCACCAAATGTTATTGTGAAAGGAACTCTGAATATTATGATATCCGACTATTTCAGTAACCGTATAGAAACGGAATGCTTAAGTTGCTTACAGGATCAAAACTCTTGTTACCAGCAGGGAAGAAGAGAAGGGTTGGGAATCCATCAGCCTGCAAAGGAATAAGGAAAAGATCAATCATTCATTACAAAGTGCATTTGCATTAGAATTAACATGGAATTGAGATGATGAAGCCATATAATCATGAGAACTACAAAATTAACTCACAAGTTCACACATAAAAAACTCAAAATACTTATTCCAATGCGTTTTTGAATAAATCAAAACAATATTAAATCCATGTAACATGAAAACAAAAAGATCTAGATCATTTTATATTTCACACCACATATCAATTTTGCAAGTACCTTTGCTCTAGGATGCTCATTTGTTGTTCCGTCCATCTTGGCTATAACAAGAGACTCAATGCCCCGCAAATGTTTGGCAAGCTTATTATATATTGGCTCCAAAGATTGGCAATGTCCACACCATGGTGCATAGATCTGACACACATAAACACACATTACAATGATCTCCACGGTACAGGAAAGAAAATAGATTGAATTGATTCATTACATATCTAGGATGCAATAATACCTCAAGGAGAACATCCTTCGACTCATCCAAAACAATTTCATCAAAATTATTCCCAACTACTATTTTGACATCCCCGTCATTCTATCAGAACCAAATACCATAAATTAAGTTAGACATGAGATCAAACAAAGTTAATAAGTTATCTGGGAAACAATTCGTAGTAACTCACAATTTCTGGAATTGGGTCTGACTTGAAAAAAGGCTTAAGCTTGTCTTCAAGAAAATCCTCTCCAAAAGCCTGAGAGATGATAGCACAGAAATTAAAACATGCATTTTGTAATCAGCTTTGGTTTGGCATAAGACCACGACCCAAAAAAATACCAACCAACATTAACAATAAATTTATGTGTATGTATATGGAGAGAATAAGAAAGGATTTAAACCTTAATCTTATCGATAGTAATTTCCCCATCATATACATATTTCTTGCCATCCTCATTTCCTGTGTAACCAAGGATCTGCCGAAAAACGGATATAACCATTGTTTCAATCAGGATGGACATACAAAATCGATAAAAACAATATAGTTTCACTTGTGCAGGAAAGATGGAATAAATTACCTGGGGAGCATTTCCAGCAATACCAAAATAATCTGCAACAGGCTTCCCAACTTCTTCATTATCCAATTCAACATATACAAATATAAGCTGCACCACAAAATCAATAACAACAAGACAAACTACAATTTGAATCAATCAAAATATGCTAGTGGCTAAAAGTTTCATTTCTAAAATATTATTTTCCAACTAATTAATCAAATATTATCAACAGTGAAGCTTTTCACAGATGGCCTAAAGTTACCTTTCCCTTGAAAAGTTTAGCTGCATCTTGAAATATGGGGAAAACTTTCTCTGAATCATTTGAAGTTGCAAACAGCAACAGCTGATAATAAAATTTATATAAAAATCAATAAAACAGACTACTATTGTTGTTAAGATGCTTAATATGAGTATTAAGAAGTTAATAAAAATGACAAAAAACACAGGTACCTGTTTCTTAATTGGACTCTCAAAAACCGAAGGGGCACTTTCTCTTGTAAAAACGGTCACCAAAGGAAGCTTGTTGGCAAACACAAACTCAGATATCTCAGACTTGGAAAAGTTACCATCTGCACAATAAGAAATTGAACATGAAAATATGCCCCTCCAAATTCAATTGAAATATTCAACTAAAAGGTGACCACGAAGAACCAACCAAAGTAACTTATTTTCTCAGCTTCCTTCTTAACCATGACCAAAGCAGGACGTTTAACATTAGGGTCAAGGTGGAAAAGCTTTGCCACATCAGAGCTTACAGTTTGGTAGACATTCACATCATCTTCTAATCTTGATGCAGCTGCAAGCTCATCGCTTTCAGGACCCTGTTGTTTATTAAATGCACCAAATTAATCTCCCCGAAAACAAAACCATATACATATCAAGACATAGCAAAATGATGCAATTGTAGTTGATCTAAAGATATAAGCATTCAAGAATCAGCAAGTAGAACCAAGCTTATCCATTTTCAAAATTACAACAACTAGCAGTAAAATTAACACTTGCAAACAACCAACATCATAATGAATAAAAATACACATACCACTAAAGAATTGAGGTAACCAAGAACAACTTTATTTTGAGATGTCAAGACACGTTCAGCATCATCCAATGTAGTAAGATTATAAATTCCAGGACCAATCTTCTTCTTTATCCAGGTCACTATAGCTTCCCTGATCAAATCACATACACAAAACCGTTGCTTCAAAATTCAAAAAATTAATCCGTCAAAAACCACTAACTTACTTAGTCCTTTGACCAGGGTACGGCTTATGCTGGCCATCAACGAAGAAAAGCACAGTAGGAAACCCTTGAACGTCGTATTCTTGAGCCAGCTCGCTCTCCTCAGTAGCATCAACTTTCGCCAGCACCACATCCTCCGTCTTCAGCTCCGTAGCTGCCGCCGCATACTCCGGAGCTAACGCTTGACAGTGACCACACCACGGCGCGTAAAATTCCACCATTACAAACTTATGATTCTCAATCGCATCAGTAAAATTTCTCTCCTTCAAAACGACGACGTCTTTATCGTCAACCTCCGGCTCCTTGTACGGATCAGATTCTGAATCCTCGAAATCAGAGTAGTTTTCAAAATCGTCGCCGTCGATGTCATCTTCGTCGAACTGGTCGGAATCGGGGGTAATTGTGGTGACGGTGAGGTATCGCGTCATTTTTGTCGTCTTCTTCGAGGAAGCTGAGATCTTCGTCGTCTTCGTTGTCGTTTTTGTTCTTGTTGTTGCCGTTTTGAGACTTGGAGAGGGAAGGAGAGAGGTTAGATAAGAGAAGGAGAGCTGCTAAGAAG
Source organism: Mallotus nudiflorus (assembly GCA_947683625.1). Lineage (NCBI taxonomy): Eukaryota > Viridiplantae > Streptophyta > Magnoliopsida > Malpighiales > Euphorbiaceae > Mallotus > Mallotus nudiflorus. The sequence continues at coordinate 4,686,224 of CANTUR010000018.1, forward strand.
AGGAGAAGAAGATAGCGAGCAGACATTGCTGAGAGTCTGAAATGGCGAAGAAGAGCAGTCGGTGAGTGTGAGATCTGGTACGAGTAGTGTGTGTACACTTATTGAAGTTGCAGAAAGAGAAAGTCAAGGAAGCTTGAACTCGGCTCTTAAACGACAACGTTTCTTTTTTTTTTTTTTTTAAATTTTCAATTATATCCCGTAATTTCTTTTTTTAACAACGAAATCCGGTAATTTTGCCTTATAACAAAATTATCATATCATTTTAAATTTTAATGATAAATTTATTTTATAAATAATTTATGATCAATTTAATTAATCAGTTATTTTTAAAATATTATAAAATTTTTTAAAAAAAATTTATTCATAATAAAATTATTAATATATCTAAACTTAATTTGTTGTGAATTCATTATAATTAATTGAATGTTATATCACTTAATATATAATTTTAATATTAAAAATTCATATTACTCAAACGATAAAATATAGACTTTGAATGATATTATTTATAAAGGAAAGTGTAAGAAATATAAAATGTACATACTTAAATAACATAAAAAAATGAATTGGTTTTATCATAACACTAAATTACATGGTCAAAGTTGTATTTATTTCTTTTTATATGTTTAAAATTTGAAGTAAATAATTATAATTAAGAAAATATAATTCATTCATTCTATGTGATTATAATCACAATTTTTTTTAAAATTTAAGAGTAGCTCTTGCCATTATAAAACCATAAAAATAAGAGTTTTTATATATATTTTTTATCAACTTATACTTTTTCTGTAAATTTATTTAATTTTTAAAATTGTTATAAATTGACATAAAACTATATAGTTTATTGTAAATTTATTTATGGTTAAAATTACTTATGTCAATAATGACATGGAATGACTATGCAGCTAATTTCACACATGAAAATTAAAGAAAAAAAGAGAAATTAAAAAAAAAACAAATCTCACAATTTAAACGATACTGAATATTATTCAAATTCTTTTCCGTTATTCTTCTTCTTCATCCAAGGATACGCAATGGTTATTGAATTATTTGTGCACAACCCGAATGTTGAAGAAGGTGAAACTGGTGCTGAATTACTTTCACATAACCCAAATGCTGAGGAAGGCAAAAATGATAATGAGGAAGGCAAAAGTAAGAGTGACACAGAACAACCGTCACATAAGTTAAAGCTTTACGCTGTTGACAGTGAATTTAAGATAAAAGAAGAAGAGGAGTTTGAGAGCAAACATGAAGAAGACTTGAAGTAATACAAAGAAGAGCTTAGGGACTCTGAGGTACGATTAAGTTAGAGTAATAATATATATATATGTATATAATGGTATGTAAAATTAATGGTTTTTGTGTGTAGTTTATATTCAAGGTTTTAATGTGTATGTTTTTTCTGAGGGAGTTGTTGTTGGCCTGATTGGTATGATCCACCTTGATTGAGAATTAAACCCATTTACCTAAAGCTGTTAGGAGGCTGTTAAGTTTGCTATTCAGCAATAAAACAAAAAGTGGAGAAGTTTTTTTTTTTTAACAATAAAAGAATATATTAATTAAAAGAGGAAATTATAAGCTTGATCAACATACAACAGAGCTTGAATCTGAGGATGCACATTAAATTATCGATCTAACATAAGCACACTATCCTTACTTTTAGATAGCCAGTCTACAACTTTATTAGCAGTTTTAGAGATAAATTGAATAGTAAGATTTGAAGAGTTAGTTAAGACATGCTTGATATCATTCACTAGTGCTGTAGCTTCCCAGAGAACACATTTTGAATTAGAAGAACAAGCTTGATCTGCTAATTAACAATTAGATTCAACTAGAAAACAAGGCTTTGATATACAACCAATATTTTAGCTTGAAAAGCTGAGTGACTATGAGCATTAAGAGTGGTAAGATGCATAACTTGTCCCCTAAAGTCTCTGTATATAAAAGCAATCCTACAGTGATGAGTCTGAGAATTGAAGGATGTGTCACAGTTAATTTTTAGGGCACCTTGCGGAGGAGGAACCCAGTTAGGTGATGAAGTAGGTGGTATGTAACGCTGATGATGGTCTTTTTCTAGTGATGGACCTATTGACAACCACTAAACTTGAGTCCGTTCCATAATCAATCTAGGGTCTTCAATTTTGCCATAGCAAAGAGCATAGTTCCTTGTCTTCCAGATAGTCCAGTAGAGAGTTGCCATGAGGCTTAATAAATGTATTTGATTACTATCATTTACCAAGATATAAGTTTTTTACCACCAATGAGCAAAAGAAATAGCATCATCAGAATTAGATAGATAACCAACACTTGAAAACCAAATCAGTTTGGAATGTTCACATGAAAAGAGCATATGTTCAAGAGTTTCAAGAGAGAGAGAGCACCTAGGGCAAGTGGGACTAATATTACACCCTTTTCTTATTAAATTTTCTCTCGTTGGCACAACATTCTTCAAGCATCACCATTTGAAATTCTTGATCTTTGGTAGGATGTCAAGGGACCATATTATTTTCCAATTTTTAGATGTAATAGCAGAGGAATGAATCAAGTCGAGTTGATTACTTTTGAGCAACCTATATGCAGATTTCACAGAATATTAACCAAGCTTCTCATAATGCCAAATTAGCACATCACTTCTTCTGCGATTTGAAGAAAGGATGAGAATATAAAGGATTGCCTCACATTCATCAAAAGAGAATAAATTCCACAACCTATCAACATTCCACCATTTTCGTTGCCAGTCTATAAGGTCACTCACCTAGTGGATATAGGTGTTTAGAGGCTTACAAGAGTGAACTTTAAAATCAGGTAGCGAAGGAACCCACAAGTCATTCCAATGATTGATGATAGTACCTTAAAAAACATTCCATCTTACACCTTTTAGCAAAATTTCTCTCTCATATAACAAGCTACACTATAACCATAATAGCATAGAGCCTTGTTTGGTGGAAAGAAACTCTGAGTAAGGAAAATATATGCCTTTTAGAATCCTGGCACTTAGAGAAAGCGGGTTCTTCAAGACCATCCACCCTAACTTGCCAAGCATTGCTTTAGTAAAAAGATGAAGCTCTTGGAAGCCCATTCCTCCCCCATTCTTAGGAACAGTTAAATCACATAATGTTATCCAATGAATTTTGTGGTCAACAATATTCTGAGAGCACCAAAAGTTTCGAATCAACTTTTCAATCTCCTTTATAACACATATAGTTAGCCAAATTTTTTTAAGTGTATATAAATTAGAACTCTATTGGAAGTTAAAATGAAGTATGATTATATTGAGCTGATTCGACCTCTGAGATTGAAGGAGACTTTTGACATTGATAGAGTTTTATAATGAGAAAATTATCTTCTTAACATTTGAAATAGTCATCTTGAGCTTTTTGAATTAGACTTTCTTATTAAAATTCAAGTTCATTTGTGTATGCAAATATTAAGTCGAAATCAACGTATGTGGCTACCATTTTAGATTGCAGAGCTCTTAGTTTTTTAAACATATCTTGAGCTAAAGAAACCCAATTAAGGTGATTCAAAATGATATGGAAAGATAAGTAAAATATCTGAAACTTTTATGAGGAAAGTATGGGTAAATTTAAATGTCTCTAATAGAAAATTATCGCTTCAACTTGTGTATAGCTGTTTGACAGTAATCTACATTTTATATTGTATAGCTCTTAGTATTTTAGATATATCTTGAGTTGTAGATGTCCAATTGATGTGATTCAAATTGATATGGAAAGCTAAGTCAAATATCTACAACTTTGATGAAGAAATTTTTAGCAAATTCAAACGTCTTAAATAAAAAATCAATGGTTCAACTTGTGTATAGCTATATGATAGTATTCTGCATTTTTTATTGCATAACTCTTAATATTTTGGACATATATTGAGGTAAAAAAGTCCAATTGAGATGATTTAAAATAATATGGAAAGATAAGCTAAATATCTACAACTTTTTATAAAGAAAGTGTGGGCAAAATTAAATGTCTTCAGTAGCCAATTATGGTTTTATTCCATGCATAGTTGTTTGACAACATCACCTTCAATAATTTAAAATTATAAACATTAAATTCAAAATATAGACACTGGACATATTATTTACACCTCCAATAGCTATATTTTTTAGCGTTTGTCTATATAAACACCTCAAAAGCTAAATGAAAATTAAAAAGAAACTTGTTCATCATTTATTCTTTTTTAAGCATTCAATTGAACTCTCAAATTCTCTTAAACAATTCTTTATTTGTAAAAATCTTGTGAGAGTTGGTTGTGTTAGAAATAGAATTTATCTTCATCTTAAATTTTGGGATAGATTAGAAGGCAAATGAGATTTATCTCTAAAGGAGTTTGTTTGAGTATTATCCATTAAAACATTTGAAATTTGGTTTTTTGAGTGAGCCTTGAAAACTCAAGTTATAAGGTTGTAAGTGTTAGTATAAGGTATGCCCTAGTGGCATTCTTGTAATTATTTAGACATTGTATATAATCCCTATGACAATAAAATATTCTTTTAAATAAATATGTTATTTTTTTGAGTATTTATCCTTTAGTATTATATTGAATAAATTTATTATTAAAGAGTTGATAATATGAGTTATAAATTGTTCATAGTCGATTAATTAATATTTGGATAATATTATTAGACTATCACCTCTGTTTATTTTCTTTGATTAGTGTGAGAAACTAATAGTGGGAGGTAGTGAATCTCATACTACTTGATATGAGTGATCAGAATAGACATGTGGATACTCATTGGATGGGTTAATCAAACAGTGACATTAGTATTGTGATTACAAGGATATTCACATACAATTAACAATCACAATCTAGATTATAATGGTGCATATAGTCCTTTGACTTAAGGTGGCATAGTCATCCATATTTAGGTGGTTAGAGTTATTGCTTACATGCTTGTGTTAATCATCACATGGGTATATGGCATGTGGTGGCTCTAATTAGTTAAATGTAGGGATGAATGTTTAACCAAGATGGGATTCATTACCTGGTATGAACCAGGATAGATCCTATGCTATCTAAGTTTATTCTTGATGAATAAATTCTTGGTCAGGATAAATACAACACAGTCTGAAAAAGAGTTTCAGTACTAGAAAGAGTTCTAGTATTTGTTGTATTTTATCAAGAATTAAAACTTAAGATAAGGTCATATAATAAAGCTATTAGAGTTTGATAATACCTTGACTCTGGGCTATATTAGGATCTTTAATGAAAGAAATTTAATGCACAGTAATTATGATTAGGTTCGTGTGAATCATAATATGCATTCATTTCTAATTGGGTAGCTGTGATATCGATACTAGGGGTCACTCATAGCTTATGAGAACTAAATGTGAATAATTGAGATTTTCACATTTAGAATTGAAAAGAGTTTCAAATAATATTAAATGTTAATATTATATTTTTTTATTGCCATTTAGACATGAACCTAGTAAGTCACACCTAATAGAATTTTATTTATTCACTATAGTATTAATCTAATTATTGATTAAAAGAGTTTAATCAATTAATCAAGATTAATAGAATTAGATTTATGTTTTGAACAATGAGTCTAGTATATCATGAAATCTAATTCAAGTAAGAGTATTATTTATTAATTTATATTTAATTAATATATATTAAATTAATAAATATATATATATGTTGTTATTTATTTGTGGACTTATATTAATGGTCCAAATTGGTTTGGACATAGGCCAAAATTTATTTTGGACCAAAGATTAATTAAAGTCCAGATCTATGTATATGTATAATTTAATATGTAAAATAATACATTTGATGTATACTTTACATACAAATTTATACATTAATATGTGTAGGTGGCAAGCTCAATTATTGAATTAAGCAAGGTGGCATATTAATTAAGTGGATATTTCTAAAGTATGCCTAAGGGTCATTTTTAATCATTTAGATGGTTAGGTGTATACCTAAGGTGGCATACTTAATAATCACTTAATTAATTAATGCATACTTTTCCTTAGTGGAAAATTACTACACATATATCTTTTGATATATCTAAGGGAAGTCAAGTGACTTGGTAAGAGAATAAAGAGGCAAAATCATGCTTAAGTGAGTTTTTGCTTAAAGAGTTAAGAAAAATCATTAAGTGATTTTGGTTATGATAAGATAATAAACCAAAAATAAACACAACATACACTAAACATATATTTTATACTTGTGCTCTTAATTAAATTAGTACAAGTTACTAAGTTTAATTAACACAAGTAAGTGATAGATAATGCTTTAGTGTTTCAAACTAGAGGCCTTACATTTGGAGAGCTAAGCATTTGATTCAAGGAATTGAACAAAAGGAAGGTTACGTTCTACAACAAGTAAGTTTATAAACTTATAATTAATTAATTATTTATTTGTATATTGCTTAATTTATTTAGTTGTGTATTTCAATGCAATTTGAATCCTGGGCAAATGAAATTCTTCATTTTATGAAGGGTTATGATGAGTAAATTTTTGAAATTTACTCTATTTAGACTTGTGCTTACAACACATGTATTTATGTGTAAATACCATAATTGATTTCTAACAATAAGAGTGAGCCATAAAACTCTTGTGTAATCTCAATTTTGTGAATAAGATTGTGGGTGATTGAAAATCCTAAATTGGGGATAAGTTAGCTAGAGACGTAGGATTGTTGTTGAATTTGAACTCCTTAAATTTTTATATTTTTCATTTTTCCTTCTCAACTTCCATTCAATTCTTGCAAAGAATTCTTTTCATTTTTTATTTTTATTTGATAGTCTTATTCACCCCCCCCCTCTATGACTTTTTCATGATATTATCTCAAGTTTTATTCACCTCACAAACTATATAAAATTGGGTTATTTGCAAAAATAATCATTACTTTTAACACTTTTTGCAGTTCAATCACAACATTTTAATTTTGACAAAATAAAACATCAATTAACAATCTTTAGCAATTCGAAAGACCGATCATAATTGCGGTGAACTAATGCCTATGTGTCAAGTCATCTCTATTTAATTAATCCAAGTTGGACACGCCCTCTTTCACGTCAAAACGTTGCATTTTGAACATCAAAATGCCCCATTTCACTTAGTTGAAAGAATTACATTAAAAAAAATGGAATGAGCTTAAGAAAGGGCAAATGAGCTGAGAGAGAAAAAAATCCCTAAATTCAAAATGTTTAAACCTAACTCCATCTTTGAATCCCTAATTTGCTTCTTACCCGAATGAGTTCTCTAAAGATTATATCCTTAAATTTCTAAACCTAGAATCGCTAAAGTTTAAAATCGTTGAAGTTTCTATCATTTCAGCTCATTTTGAGTACAAGGTAGCAGCGATTGAATAGTACTTGCAATAATGGCAGAGGTTTACAATTGAAAAAGGACATAAGCTACAGTGTGAAAAGCAAGAGGTAAAATAGTGAGTCTTAGGTTTTTTTATTCATTAATACTGAAATGACAATACCTATTTGAGAAAATATAAAGTTGAAAAAAGCTAATTGAATAAGACATATGGGAACCAAGTTGGTGGGAACCCATGTTTGAAGTGCTTTTGAACATTTTTTTTTTTGGAAATAATAGATAATGTGAACTTTTAAGGTTTTACAGATAGTGAATTTTTTTGTAATAAAATAATAAATCCATTATAGTTTACTTGGTTAGTGTTTTTAACGTATATTTATTTGTTTATTTTAATGTATTAGTGTTTTTAACGTATATATATTTATTTATTTTAATGTAGTGCTAATATATATATTTTTATTAATTCTTTAAAATGAGGGATAAAGTTTCTATATATTACTACATTGGTGGAAGGTTATCAAAGGTAGGTGATGAAATGGTTTATTTTAGAGGTCAAATCAATCAGAAACACAATATTGATGTTGATCAATTTGGTTATTTCAACTTAGTAGATGATGTGGAAAAGTTTAGGATTGTTAATGGAAGATTATTTTATAGAGTGCCAGGGATGTCTATTATAAAGGGGTTATGAGAACTGCGTAATGACAAATAAGTTCTTGAAATGTTAGAGCATGTGGAAAATGGTATAATAGAGGTTTATATAGACGACTCCCACCAAAAAGTAGTTGAAGTAGCATCTGAAGTTAATAAAATAAATACATAAAAATAGTCACATGAATTAAATAATGAACCTAATATAATGGATACCTTAGATGGTCCTCATGACATGGAGCACCAAGATGAACCACTTGTTGAGAATCTTATTGAAGTTAGAGTGGAAGAGGTTGGACATCAACAAAGTGTATTTCAAAAGAAAGTTACAGTTGGAGTTGACGATGGTGGACAACAGCAAAATCTTATTGATGCTAACTATGACTCTAAAATGGACCCTGATTATTTACCTATAGGTGAAAATGAGACAGACGATGACTTGGCTGACAATGAATTATCAGATGATGAAGAATATATTAAGGCTCAATAAAATATATCAAAGTATAGGAAATATATTTCAGTTGATAAGGTTACTAATAAGTTTGCTTCCACTTCTAATATACATAAAAGCAGTAACAATATTATCAATGATTTAGGTGAGCCAGATAGTGACCATTGCACAAGTGAGTATGTGGATTCTAATGGTGATGTCAATTCATTTGGTACAAGTGAAGATGAGAATATGGATAAGTCTCAAAAAAGGTTCAGGAAGGCTAAAGTGGTTTATGATTCGAATTATAATTATAAAGCTCTTCAATTAGTGCTTGGTATATTATTTAATAGTGCAAATCATTGCAAGGTAGCAGTTAAAAAAAGGGCTATTCTTAATGGACATAATGTTCAAATAATGAGGAGCAATCAAAGACAGTTAAAGATTAAATGTGTTAATAAATGTCCTTGGAAGCTTTATGGCAGTGTAATAAACACTGAGAAGACATTTTCCATCAAGACTCTCATTTCGGAGCATAGATGTAGTAGAGAAATGAAGAGTAGATAAGCCACCTTAACCTGGACTGCACAAGAATATGTCCAAAGGTTTAGGAGAAATCTAAATTGGTCTATTAAAGACTTAGAATAGGATTTGCTTGAGAAGTTCGATGTTACAGTGACTGTTTGAAAGTGTTACAGAGCTAAGGAAAAAGCACTTAAATTGCTGAGAGGCTCCATTGAAGATCATTATAGTCAACTTAGATCATATGAAGTTGAACTTATGAGGGTTAATCCAGAAGGTAAATTTGATTTTATGCTTGAGGATGAAAGTTCATTAAAAGGCTTCTTTATTGGGTTTAGTGCATTAAAAAAGGGGTTTGTAAAGGGATATAGACCCATAATTAGGTTTGATGGATGTTTTTTGAAGACATTCTTAAGAGGTGCTCTTCTCTTTGTTGTTGCCAAAGATGGGAACAATCAGATGTTCCTCATCTGTTGGGCAGTTGTGAAGTTAGAGAATGAATTTCATTGGACATGATTTCTTGATTTAGTTATGTAAGAACTGAACAAAAAATATGGGCTTCGTTGGTCATTTATAAGTGACTAGCAGAAGGTATACATATGCTAATTGTTCATTAAGTTTTATTTTTATTTATTGCTAATTGTTCATTAAGTTTTATTTTTATTTGTTGCTAATTGTTCATTAAGTAATCTTTTTATTTGTTGCTAACTAAATAATTAATGGCGGGGATTAATTAATGCCATCATCGAATTAGCACCACATACTGAGCATAGATACTATGCTAGATATGTGCATTATAACTAGAAGAAGGTGTATAAGGGCCAAACATTAAAGAACATGTTTTGGATGGTAGCTAGGAGCATATATGTAGCTGCATATGATGTTGAACTTGATGCAATGAAGGTCGAGGAAGAGGCTGCTTATATAAATTTCCTTAAAAGAGATCCTACAAAATTCTGTAAGTTGCATATGAGTCTTTTACCAAAATCAGACATGATAGACAATAACATGTGTGAAACTTTTAATGGTGGGGAGACCTATTATTGACATGTTAGAAGATATAAGAGAGTCATTAATAAAGAGGATGCACCACAAGTTGACTAAAATGAGTAAAATTAATGCCACAATTTGCCCTAGAATTAGAAGGAAATTAGAGGAAGTGAGGTTTAATAGTAGGTTATGTATAGTCAAGCCTACTGTTGGAAATAAGTTCCAAGTAGCAATTGGGGTTGACAAGTATATTATTGATCTAAATACACATACATGTAGTTGTAGGACATGGAGTTAAATGGGGCTCCATGTCTATATGCATGTACTAGCATTCATTTCTTGAATAGGGACCCATCAAAATATGTAAATGCATATTACATTGTGGAAAGATATATTTCCACTTATTCAATTAGAATAAAACCCATAAATGGGCCAAACCTATAGCCCAAAGCTTATGGGACTCCAATCAAATCCCCACACTTCATCAAAATGCCTGGGAGACTAAAGATTCATAGGAAGAGAGATAATGATGAAGGAGCTAGGAATGCAAACAAGATGCCAAGAACTGGAATCCAAATCAAATGCCAAGTTTGCTTATAAATTGACCACAACAAGCATACTTACAAAAATGTCAACAACCCAACATATAAAAGGCCTGAAAAAGTTCCTATAAGTTTCTTAGAATATAATTATATTTCCTTTATTTAAATTTTATTTGTTAGTAGATAGTTATAGTTTGATTTAAATTATTGTAGATGAAGAGAGGTAGGCCACCTAAAGTTAAAGGTCAAGCACCTGCAGGACCAAGGCAATAAAGTGCAAGTCAACAGAATAATAAGGAACCACAATAGTTTTAAAGAAAGGAATCAAGCAACGAACAAAATAATCATACCACTCATAAAGCCACTCATGGACACAGCGGTCCATTTCAGTAAACCGCTCCTCAAGCTAACAAGGTGCAATAGGAAAATAAAGGACAACAGGTAAGATGATCATATTTTTTGTGCACATATCCTAAAGCTTAGCTAGAGTGCAATATAAGGAATGCATATTATAAGTCACTTGTTTGTTTAGGTTTGGCAAGGGTAGGGTCTTAGAGTTCTTGAAGGATCTAGAAACATATACATAAGGGTGTGAAACATTTATTTATTTTTATTTCATGGTTATATTATTGGTTAGTAATTTTGCCGTTATATTTGCTAATAATAGAGAATAAATTTTCCACAAATGCCTTCAAATAAAAGAGTTAAAGCTGTTTCGACTGGATAAACTGGATGCCAAGGATGAGGGAGAGGAATAGGCAACAAGGCATCAACTAAGTCTATGGACAACCCGGCATCAACAATCATTGGAACCAGTAAGCGACCAATTACTAAAGGAAGAGGAAGAGGACATGGAAGTAGCCTGTCGATTGAAGGTCCCAATACACAAGAAAGTATTATTGAGAAGTAGATGAATATCAGACTGTAGTATACAATTATGTATACTCAAACTATTATGATTTATCGAAGTTGTATAACATCGTTAACTAAAGTTATATGCTTGTAAGTTTGTAAGTGGTGTTTTAGCTTTAACTCTGTATCACTTCTAAGCACACTTTTGTTGACTTAGGAAATGGGAATTCTTTCAAATCTGGAACCCGTAGCAAGCCTTAAAATAAATTAAAACATGCAATAATCATATTAACCTAATTAAAGTATTCTAAGACGGAAATAAAATTATAAATATTAAAATAATAATCCACCAAATGAAATTAAATCGAACAACTCATCTCATATATAAATAAACTTTTAATACAAGTTCCAGTTCAAATCTTTAAAATACAAACTCACACCAATATAATACATAAACCCCATAACTATTTACAATTACTGCACTGTCTAGATTATAAAATAAAACTCAGATAAGCAGTTTACATAGTGAAGCCGAGGCAGAAGAAATCCGGCGTATGGGTCTGCTACTGAGGTCTGAAGACGATGACTCTCCTGAAAAATAGTCAACGGAGAGGAGTTAGACCTCACTGAGTGAATTGTTATAATATATATACATGCATACTAAATGACAATGCATACAGTCAATAGTACATATAATAAATATATATACAAGAAAATATACACATATGCAGCAAAATCATTTTATATATTTTACTGAAAATCACCATTTATGAAGGATCAAATAGAACCCTAGAAAAATCGCAACCTCAAACAGTGTTAGACAACACTCTAGCCATATAGGCTCACTTATTTCAAATATATTCACTTGTTCCATTTGGATAGTAGACTGGCTCCGAGACACTAAGTCAACTGAGCTCCAGCAGTTTGACTGTCAGTGTGATTGGCCCCGAGACACTTGGTCAACCGAGCTCCAACAATCACACTCCCAAATCATATCACACATCAAATCAAATCAATCTGATCAATGTCCACAAATAGGTTAGTAATATAGCCTAAATGCTATCGGTGTACCGGTATGTACTCGGTCCTAGTGCTGTCCACTAAGTAGCACGTTCTATTGATATCCTTCATTAATATAAAACATACATTCATAAATAAATGATGCATGAATTTCAATAAAATAGCAACATAAACCATATATATACTAGAAATATACCAAAAATAAATCAGGTATATTTCGAGTATATATACGTCAAATAAATCCAATATAATTGGAAAATAAATTAGAAATGTATTTAAAAATATTTTAAGTATAAATGTTTAATAAAACATGCATATAATTTAAAATATATCAAAAATGTACCAAAAATAAACCTAAGTACTAATTAAATCATTTATGCATATTTTATCAAAATAAATCATACATTTCTAAAACATGCACCTAAACATATATATATAAAATAACAACTCACTATTATTGCGCTCCTCGAGACAGGTCTGATGAGCCTGGTCCACTAGGCCTTGGTTTTAGCACAACTAAACAAATAAATGACAATAGAAAATCAGAATAAATCTAACGGAAATTCCTAGAAACTCGATCTAGAATACTAGACATATAATTAGAACTAGAATTCGATCGAACATCACGTTTTATGAGAATTCTACCAAAAATTCGACAGAACCTCCCCTGTAAAATGGACATTTATCTACTCAAAGAGTAGATCCAGTCTTGCAAAGAAAACACACTTCGAAATAACACAATTCACAACCATAATCCTTCGGTCGAACTCCAAACTACAATTTATCGATCGAGGTCCACAATTCACAGAATAATTACGAAATACCAAAAATGCCCTTTAATACTAAAAATACATTTTATCAATCCAAATTACATATTTAACCCTAAAACATGTTAAAAACCGATAAAAACTCATTTATTTAGAAAAATTATATATTATATATAATTTAAAAATAATTTACGAAAAATAGTTTTAATTAGTTAAAAATACTAAATAATTTTTAGAAATCATATTTATACCTTAAATAACTAGTGAAACCAATTTAATTACATTTTTAACCAATTTAGTGTCAAATTACCAAAATACCCCTATATATATAAATTCACTAAAATTGATCAAAAATTCACCAAAAATAGTATAATTACTCAAAATTAATTTTCTTAACATATAATTCAATAATATCAATAAATACACTCAATTAACCAATTAATTTCAATTAAACACATAATTAACCTAATTTTCCAAAATTACATAAACTTAATAAATTCCAAATAAATATATAAAAATTCACTCAATTCACTCAAAATGCATTTCAACACCTATAATTACCATAAAACACAATTTCATAATTTAATTAATTAATTTTCAAAAATTAGAAAATATTAATAAAATAATAAAAAATTCCCAAAAATCAAAATAAATTCCAAAAATTCCACAAAAATTCACAGAGCAAGATTAAGCTACTAGGATCAAAGTTTGTGGAGGGAGTTTGCTTGAATAAATCAATTTGAAGCTCAAAAAATTCAAGAATCCTAATAGGCCGAAAATGGAAAATCAAAACCTAGGAAAATCTAGACCATTTTAAGTGAAACAAAGCTGGAAATAACACTCACTGGAGCTCAAGGAAAAGATAAAGACTGGCGGTGTTGAAAACGGTGACCGAAATCGACGTGATCGACAGTGAGAATGATTTCAGCCTCTTCTTCATTTTTCGGCCAAAACAGGCCGAAAATGGTAGCTAGGGGCGGCGGAAATGGCTGGAGGTGGAGGAGGAAGGCTGAGAGGGACACTGACGGCAAGAAAAATGAGTTACAATGGCCGGAATATGGAGGAGGACGATCGGGAGAGTGACGAGGAAGACGATGGCATTTCCGTAATTTTGGCAAAATTTAGATTTTTTTAATAATTTATGTATATATGTATATATATATATATCCAAACCATATATTATAATAATATATAATCCCACACACATTAATACTCACCACACATATATTTTAATAATCTATACACTTATATAATTAATTAACTAATATAAAACTAATAATAAAAATTAATTTAATTAATTAAACCCTAACTTAATTTAAATAAATGTACATATATATACATTTTATTTAGCACTTTAAAATTATGTATGAGTTCATGTAAATTCGTAAAACTAGTTAAAATAATTAATATTAAATTATTTACATTCCTAGGAAAATTTTACATAAATCTCTTAAAATAATATAAAATAATTAAAATTAGCTTTAATAAATAACAAACTTATAAAATATCATAAATATGTATAAAAATTATTAACATTGCATATCCCAATATAATTTAAAATTATTTAAAAACTTAGGATATTACAGTCTTCCCCCCTTACAAGAATTCGTCCCCGAATTCCAGAAAAGAATAATTATAGGATCAAGAAGGGAAGAGATACGGGTAAGAAGCTCGCATCTCAGCTTCAGTCTTCCACGTATGCTCCTCAACTCTGTTGCTACGCCACAGATTCTTGACCATCAGAATCTGGTTCGAACGCAATTGTTGAACTTGGTAATCAACGATCGCCACAGGTTCTTCCACAAATGTCAGATCTTCATTCACTTCTATGTTGTCGGGCTGCAACACGTGTGAAGGATCCGATATGTACTTCCTCAGCATCGAGATATGAAACACCGGATGCACCTATGACATACTCGGGGGCAAAGCCAACCGATATGCAACAGTGTCTACTCTCTCTATAATCTTGAACGGTCCAATATATCTCGGTGCTAACTTACCCTTCCTGCCAAATCTCATAACACCCTTCATCAGAGACACCTTCAGAAAAATGAAGTCTCCAACCTGAAACTCCACATCTCTGCGCCTAAGATCCACATAGCTCTTCTGCCTGCTAACTGTGATCTCTAAATTATGCTTAATCACGACAACTTTCTCTGTAGCATCCTGAACCATCTCAGGTCCAGTCAAAGCTCTCTTCCTAATCTCATCCCAACTCAGAGGGATCTACACTTCCTTCCATACAACGCCTCATACGGTGCCATGCCAATACTGCTATAGTAGCTGTTATTATATGCAAACTCTACAAGTGGAAAATGATCATCCCAACTACCTCTCAAATCCAAGACACACATCCTCAACATGTCTTCCAGTGTCTAGATCGTCCTCTCAGACTGACCATCTGTCTGAGGATGAAAAGCAATACTTAAGTCCAACCTAGTGCCCATCGCTTCCTGCAACTTCTGCCAAAAATGAGAGGTAAAAACTGAATCTCTATCTAACACAATGGACACAAGTACTCCATGAAGGCACACAATATGCTTCACATATAGCTTCGCCAATCTAGCTACAGAATAAGTGGCTTTCACAGGTAAGAAATGTGCAGACTTCGTTAACCTGTCTACAATTACCCAGATGGAATCGTATCCATCCTTAGAACGAGGTAAACCAACCTTAAAATCCATAGCTATCCTTTCCCACTTCCACTCAGGAATAGGAAGAGGCTGAAGCTTCCCAGAAGGCTTCTGATGTTTAGCTTTCACTTGCTGACACGTCAGGCACTTAGCAACATAATCAGTGACATCCTTCTTCAGTCCATCCCACCTATACAAATCTCTGATACTGTGGTACATCTTAGTGACACCTAAATGTACGCTATAGGTTGTAGAATGTGCTTCTTCTAGGATCTCTTCTCTCAAATCATCCACATCAGGAACACACAATCTACCACTAATCCACAACACACCATCATCATTGAGTGTGAAATCAATGAACTTCCTTGCTCAAAAATTCTCTGTAAGTTCTTCTAGAATAGGATCTCGGCTCTGAGCTACTTTAATCCTATCCCTCAGTACAGATCACACCTTAAATTGAGCTAGCAGTCCACCTGACTTACTGATCTTCATCATCAAACCTTGATCCACTAACAGATGCAACTCCTGGATCAACGGTCTCCTCTCAACACTGATGTGAGCAAGACTGCCTGAGGACTTTCTACTCAAGGCATCTGCTACTACATTAGCCTTGCCCGGATGATATAAAATCTCACAGTCATAATCTTTCAATAATTCCAACCATCTCCTCTACCCCAGATTCAGATCTCTCTACTGGAAAATGTACTTAAGGCTCTTGTGATCAGTAAAAATCTCACAAGTCACCCCGTACAGATAATGTCTCCAAATCTTGAGAGCAAAGATCACTACAGCTATCTCTAGGTCATGTGTAGGATAGTTCTGCTCATGCTTCTTCAACTGCCTCAAAGGATAGGCTATCACCCTACCATTTTGCATCAACACACAACCAAGGCCAACTCTAGAGGCATCATAATAAACTGTGAACTTATCCACACTATTAGGTAAAGCTAGCACTGGAGTTGTGGTCAACTTCTCCTTCAACAACTAAAAATTATTCTCGCAAGCTTCAAACCACTCTAATCTAACATTCTTCTGAGTCAAGCGAGTCATAGGAGTTGTAATTCTGGAAAAATCCTGCACAAACCACCTATAATACTCGACTAAACCTAGAAAACTCTGAATCTCAGTAACAGAAGTCGGTCTAAGCCACTCAGACATTGCCTCAATCTTCTGTGGATCAACCTAAATACCTTCTTCAGACACCACATGTCCAAGAAAAGAAACACTCTCCATCCAGAAATCATACTTTGAGAATTACCATAAAGCTGATGATCTCTCAATGTCTGCAGTACAGTCCTCAAATGATATACATGCTCCTTCATACTCCTCGAATATACCAGTATATCATCAATGAAGACTACCATATACGGTCTGAATACCCTGTTCATCAGGTCCATAAAAGCTACTGGTGCATTAGTCAAACCAAAAGACATCACCAGAAACTCATAGTGGCCATATCAGGTGTGGAATGCTGTTTTAGGAACATTGGCTTCACTGATCCGTAGCTGATGATAACCCGACCTCAAATCAATCTTGGAAAAGAACTGTGCACCCTGTAGCTAATCAAACAAGTCATCTATCCTCGGGAGAGGATACTTGTTCTTCACTATCACCTTATTTAGCTCTTTGTAGTCAATGCACAGTCTCAGGGTACCATCCTTCTTCTTCATTAGCAAGATTGGTGCACGCCAAGGAGAAACACTAGGTCTGATAAAACCCTTATCTAAAAACTCTTGTAACTGCTCCTTCAACTCTTTCAACTCTGTAGGAGCCATTTTGTAGGGTGGCATAGATATAGGAGTAGTAATTGAAACCAAATCTATACAAAACTCAATCTCTTTGTGAGGTGGTAAACCTGGCAACTCCTCAAGAAAAACATCAGGAAACTCACAGGCAACAGGAACATCTGTGAGTGACAACTTCTTCACTGAAGTATCCCTAACCAATGACAAATATCCCTGACAACCTTTCCTTAGCAACTTCCTAGCCGTAATAGCATAAATGAGATTTTGAGGTGCTGAACTCCTATTACCCACAAACTTAAATTCTTCTTCACCAAGAATTTTGAAAATCACCTCTTTACTCCGATAATCCACCACTGCATAGTGCTGAGATAACCAATCTATACCCAGAATAACATTAAACTCCATCATATCCAATAAAATCAAGTCAGCGGATAATTCTCTACCTCCCACGAGAACTGGACAACAAGAAAGAACAATATCAGTGTCCAAAGAATCACTTAAAGGAGTGGCAACAGACAAAGGAAAAGTCATCCTCAAAGCTTGCCAACAAGACTTGAAAGCAAAAACAGGAGAAACAAACCAATACGTGGTACTTGGATCAAACAGAACCCATGCATCCAAGTAATAGACAGAAACAATACCTGCCATGACTGCATTAGATGCCTGAGCATCATGCTGAGTGAGATGGAAAACTCTGGCTTGTCCTCGACCTCCCTGCTGACTGGTAAAAGCCTGGCCAACACCTCTGGCACCTCCTTTGGCACCTCTACCATGAACCTGCTGGGGAACAAGCTGAGTGGAACTCTGATGCTGGGCTGGAGGCAACTGAAATAGAACAGGTGCAGCACTAGCAATCGACTGCTGTGGAAATCATGGATTTACGGCTGCTGATACCCGAAGTAAAGACATGATCTAGCATAATGTCCTGCCTGCCCGCATCTAAAGCATGTCAATGGTGCCAGGTAACATGATCCCTGATGGACTCTGTCGCAGGTCTAGCAAACATTGGCAGCTGATCCAGAACTACATCCACTACTGCTGCTCAAAGCACCTGACCCGAATCTAAACGGTCTACGCTGACCTCCACGACCATGCCTACTACTCCGATGCACTCGCTACTGCCGCCTCTGACTTTGCTGAGTTAGACCTCTCTGCTGACTACTCAAACTAACATGGAAACTCAAATACAGAGTAGCCTGCAATCCACTTGACTGAATACCCAGTTGGTAATAATCAGGCATAACTCCCTGCCTGACTAGCCTCAACTCAATCTCCTTGGCAAACTCAATAACCGACTCCAGAGTAAGGCCCATTATAGGCATACCAGCAAATGCAGAACCCAATTCGGTAACGTAGGTAGTGATTGCGAAATACTGATCTCGCATCAGATCCTCTGCATATCTACCCAGTCGGAGAAACTCTCGGGTGTACTCCTCTACTGATTGATCACCGCGGGATATGCTGGTCAACCGGAGATGATAACTCATGCGGAGAGGCTCTGGACAGAATCTCCTCATAAATCACTCTCTGAACTGAGCCCAGGTCATCGTCATCATATAAGGCTGGATGATCTGAATGAACCAGTCCAGGGCTAGTCCCTTAATAGAAAGCTCAACAATCAATATCCGCTGGTACTCGGTGTGAGCAGACTGAGTCCTTGTCTCAATCGCATGCAGAAAATTCAGAGGATCGGAAGTCCCATTGAAAGCAATCCTACCAACTCTAGTATAAAATAGAGCTGGTTTAAGGTCAGACATACCCTGCTGATAGGCAGACTGAACAGGCTGAACAACTGGAGGTACAGGAATATCCTCATACTCAGGCTCAACAGGCTCCTCATCCTGTAACTCTCTCTGCCTACGGCGACCTGCAGCTCCTCGAGGTCTACCTCTGCCATGACCTATGCGTCTAACTAGCGGCTCAGGAGGTAAAACGTCATCCAGGACTCATCATCCTTGGCCTCAACGACCGATGGAGAGACACGCCCTCGCCTCCTCATTCTGAAAAGACAAATAGAATGATTCAGACAAAATAGACAATGAAAGAATAACGCAGAAAACAAAAGCAAGGAATACTTATAAAGACATACTTAAACCTAATTCACTACAGTAGTTCAAAAGAAAACATAACACTGAAAACTAGGGCCACAACTCACACAACTAAGGCTTTGACACAGAACTCCACTTTGATACCAACTTTGTCACGACCCAAAACAGGGGCCATGACCGGCGCTAGGGAACAGGAATTCTTTCGAATCTGGAACCCATAGCAAGCCTTAAAATAAATTAAAACATGCAATAATCATATTAACCTAATTAAAGTATTATGTGATGAAAATAAAATCATAAATATTAAAATAATAATCCATCAAATGAAATTAAATCGAACAACTCATTTCATATATAAATAAACTTTTAATACAAGTTCCAGTTCAAATCTTTAAAATACAAACTCACATCAATATAATACATAAACCCCATAACTATTTACAATTACTGCACTGTCTAGATTACATAGTGAAGCCAGGGCGAAAGAAATCTGGTGTATGGGTCTGCTACTGAGGTCTGAAGACGATGACTCTCCTAAATAATAGTCAACAGAGGGGAGTCAGACCTCACTGAGTGAATTGTTATAATATATATACATGCATACTAAATGACAATGCACACAGTCAATAGTATATATAATAAATATATATATAAGCAAATACACACAAATGCAGCAAAATCATTTTATATATTTTTACTGAAAATCACCGTTTATGAAGGATTAAATAGAACCCTAGAAAAATCGCAACCTCAAACAGTGTTAGACAATACTCTAGCCATACAGGCTCACTTATTTTAAATATATTTACTTGTTCCATTTGGACAGTAGACTGGCCCCAAGATACTAAGTCAACTGAGCTCCAGCAGTCCGACTATCAATGTGATTGGCCCTGAGACACTTGGTCAACCGAGCTCCAGCAATCACACTCCTAAATTATATCACACATCAAATCAAATCAATTCGATCAATATCCACAAATAGGTTAGTAATATAGCCTAAATGCTATCGTCGTACCATTACATACTCAGTCCTAGTACTGCCCACTAGGTAGCACGTTCTATTGATATCCTTCATTAATATAAAACATACATTCATAAATAACTGATGCATGAATTTCAATAAAATAGAAACATAAACCATATATATACTAGAAATATATCAAAAATAAACCAGGTATATTTTGAGTATATATACATCAAATAAATCTAATATAATTGCAAAATAAATTAGAAATGTATTTAAAAACATTTTAAGTATAAATGTTTAATAAAACATGCATATAATTTAAAATATATCAAAAATGTACCAAAAATAAACCTAAGTACTAATTAAATCACTTATGCATATTTTATCAAAATAAACCATACATATTTAAAACATGCACCCTAAACATATATATATAAAATAACAACTCACTGTTATTGCGCTCCTGGAGATGGATCCGACGGGCCTGATCCACTAAACCTCTGTCTCGGCGCAACTAAACAAACAAATGACAACAAAAAATCAAAATAAATCTAACGAAAATTCCTAGAAACTCGATCTAGAATACTAGACACAGAATTATAATCAGAATTCGACCGGATATCACGTTTTACGAGAATTCTATCAAAAATTCGGCAGAACCTCCCCTGTAAAATGGACATCTATCTACTCAAAGAGTAGATCCTGTCCTGCAAAGAAAACACACTTCGAAATAACACAATTCACAACTACAATCCCTTGGTCGGACTCCACACTACAATTTATCGATCGAGGTCCACAATTCACAGAACAATTATAAAATACCAAAAATGCCCTTTAACACTAAAAATACATTTTATCAATCCAAATTACATATTTAACCCTAAAACATGTTAAAAACCAATAAAAACTCATTTATTTAGAAAAATCATATATTATATATAATTTAAAAATAATTTATGAAAAATAGTTTTAATTAGTTAAAAATACTAAATAATTTGTAGAAATCATTTTTATACCTTAAATAACTAGTTAAATCAATTTAATTACATTTTTAACCAAATTAGTGTCAAATTACCAAAATACCCCTATATATATAAATTCACTAAAATTGATCAAAAATTCACCAAAAATAGTATAATTACTCAAAATTAATTTTATCAACATATAATTCAATAATATCAATAAATACACTCAATTAACCATTTAATTTCAATTAAACACATAATTAACCTAATTTTCCAAAATTACATAAACTTAATAAATTCCAAATAAATATATAATAATTCACAAAAATTACCAATAAATTTCTAAAATGCATTTCAACACCTATAATTACCATAAAACACAATTTCATAATTTAATTAATTAATTTTCAAAAATTAGAAAATATTAATAAAATAATAAAAAAATTCCCAAAAATCAAAATAAATTCCAAAAATTCCACAAAAATTCACAGAGTAAGATTAAGCTACTAGGATCAAATTTTTTGGAGGGAGTTTCCTTGAATCAATGAATTTGAAGCTAAAAAAATTCAAGAACCCTAATAGGCTGAAAATGGAAAATCAAAATCTAGGAAAATCTAGACCATTTTAAGTGAAAAAAATCTTGGAATCACACTCATTGGAGCTCAAGGAAAAGATAGAGACCGACGGTGTCAAAAACGGTGGCCAGAATCGGCGTGATCAACAGTGGGAATGATTTCGGCCTCTTCTTGATTTTTCGGCCAAAACATGCCGGAAATGGTGGCTAGGGGCGGCGAAAATGGCTGGAGGTGGAGGAGGAAGGTTGAGAAGCACACCGACGGCAAGAAAAATGAGTTACAATGGCTGGAATATGGAGGAGGACGATCGGGAGAGTGAGAAGGAAGACGATGGCATATCCGTAATTTTGGCAAAATTTTGATTTTTGTTAATAATTTATGTATATATGTGTATATATATATATATATATCCAAACCATATATTATAATAATATATAATCCCACACACATTAATACTCACCACACATATATTTTAATAATTTATACACTTATATAATTAATTAATTAATATAAAACTAATAATAAAAATTAATTTAATTAATTAAACCCTAACTTAATTTAAATAAATGTACATATATATACATTTTATTTAGCACTTTAAAATTATGTATGAGTTTATGCAAATTCATAAAACTAGTTAAAATAATTAATATTAAATTATTTACATTTTAATTTCCCTGAAAATAACATTTCTGGTAAAATTTTACGTAAATCTCTTAAAATAATATAAAATAATTAAAATTAGCTTTAATAAATAACAAACTCATAAAAAAATCATAAATATGTATAAAAATTATTAACACTGCATATCCCGATACAATTTAAAATTATTTAAAAACTCGAAATATTATATAAGCAGTTTACATAGTGAAGTCAGGGCGGAAGAAATCCAGCGTATAGGTCTGCTATTGAGGTCTGAAGACGATGACTCTTCTGAAAAATAGTCAACGGAGGGGAGTCAGATCTCACTGAGTGAATTGTTATAATATATATATATGCATACTAAATGATAATGCACACAGTCAAGGATATATATATAATAAATATATATACAAGCAAATACACACTGATGCAACAAAATCAGTTTATATAATTTTACTGAGAATCACTGTTTATGAAGGATCAAATAGAACTCTAGAAAACCACAACCTTAAACAGTGTTAGACAACACTCTAACCATACAGGCTCACTTATTCCAAATAAATTCACTTGTTCCATTTGGACTGTAGACTGGCCCCGAGATACTAAGTCAACCGAGCTCCAGCAGTCTGACTGTCAGTGTGATTGGCCCCGAGACATTTGGTCAACCGAGCTCCAGCAATCACACTCTTAAATCACATCTCACATCATTCAAATCAATCAACAAGTCATAATCCACCAATAGGTTAGTAATTAAATCTAAATTCTATCGTCGTATCGGTCCGTACTCAGTCCTAGTGCTGCCCATTAGGTAGTACGTTTTATTGATATCTTTCATTTAAAAATAAATCCATTCATTCATGAAATAAATGATGCATGACATTAATCAAAATAACAATATAAACCATATATATAATAGAAATATACCAAAAATAAACCAAGTATATTTCGAGTTTATATACATCAAATAAATTCAATTTAATTATAGAATAAACTAGAAATAAGCTATATATATACTTAAAAACATTTAAGTATAAATCCATAATAAAACGTGCATATAGTTTAAAATATACTGAAAACATACCCAAAATAAACCTAAGTAATACTTAAATCATTTATGCATACTTTACTAAAACAAACCATACATTTCTAAAACATGCACTCTAAAACATATATATATAAAATAACAACTCACTGTTATTGCGCTCCTTAAGACGGGTCCAACGGTCCTGGTCCACTAGGCCTCAGTCTCGGCGCAACTAAACAAACAAACGATAATAGGAAATCAGAATAATTCTAATGAAAATTCTAAAGATTCGATCTAGAATCTTAGACACAGAATTAGAATAAGAATTCGACCGGACATCACGTTTTACGGGAATTCTATCAAAAATTCAGCAGAACCTCCCCTGTAAAATGGACATCTCTCTACTCAAAGAGTAGAGCCGGTCCTGCAAAGAAATACATTTCGAATGAACACAATTCATAACCCCTCGGTCGGACTCCAAACTACAATTCATCGACCGAGGTCCACAATTCACAGAATAATTACAGAAATACTAAAAAATACCACAAATACCAAAATACCCTTCAATACTCAAAATATAGAAATTTAAATATTTAAACGCTAAAAATATTTATTTAACCGATAAATACACAAAAACCCTAATTTTAATAAAATATTATTAAAAGTCGGTAATTCTCAATAAATTCATAAATATTGACCAAAATATATTTTATAAATCCAAATTACATAATTAACCCTAAAACTTACTGAAAATCAATAAAAACCCATTTATTTAGAAAAATCGTATATTATATATAATTTACGAAAAATAGTTTTAATTAGTTAAAAATACTAAATAATTTGTAGAAATCATTTTTTATACCTTAAATAACTAGTAAAACCAATTTAATTATATTTTTAGCCAATTTAGTGTCAAATTACCAAAATACCCCTAGTTACGTAAATTCACTAAAAATGTTCAAAAATTCACCAAAAAATAGTATAATTACTAAAAATTAATTTTCTCAACATATATCCCAATAATATCAATAAATATACTCAATTAACCAATTAATTTCACTAAAACACATAATTAACCTAATTTTTCAAAAATTACATAAACTAAATAAATTCAAAATAAATTTATAAAATTCAAAAAAATTACAAATGAATTTATAAAATGAATTTCAACACCTATAATCACCATAAAACACATTTCATAATTTAATTAATTAATTTTCGAAAATTAAAAAATATTAATAAAATAATCAAAAATTCACAAAAATAAAAATAATTCCCCAAAATTCCACAAAAATTCACAAAGGTAGATTAAGCTACTAGGATCAATTTTTGTGAAGGGATTTTGCTTGAATCAACTAAATTGAAGCTCAAAAAAATTGAAAACCCTAAATGGCTGAAAATGAAAACTAGACAAAAACCTTACCAAATCAAGTTTTGAGCTAAAAGGAAGCTTAGAATCATCTTCTATGGTGTCTAGGGAGTTCAACGGCACCAGAATGACAGGTTTTGGTGGTCGAAAATGCGAGGTATGGTGGAAGGAACAACTCTCGGCCAAAATGGGTTTCTAGGCTTCACCGGCGCCGGAGAGGGAGCTTGGGACGTCAGAAATGGCTGGAAAGGGAGGTGGCTCACCGGAATGCACAATAACGGTGAGGGATCGACGTTGCAGAGACCGGAAATGGCGAGGGAGTCGATCAAAGAAGAAGAAGAAGAGGGAGGGGCAGTTTCGTAAATAATGCAAACTTTTAGTTTTTGATAAATAATTATGTATATATATGTATATATATAACTATACTTTATATTATAATAATATATAATATCACACACACAATAAATATACACCACACACATATTTTAATAATATATACACATATATACATATATATACTTAATTAATTAATTAATTAATACAAAAACTATATTATATAATTTATTTATAAAATAAACCCTAATTTTAATTTAAATAAATGTACGTATGTGCACTTTATTTAACACTTTAAAATTATGCATGAACTCATGCAAATTCATAAAACTATTGAGAATAATTAATATTAAATTATTTACGTTTTAATTTCCTCGAAAATAAAATTTTCGGGAAAATTTTACTTAAAAAACTTAAAATAATTAAAAATAATTAAAATGACTTAATAAATAATAAACTCATTAAATAATCATGAATATATATATAAATTATTAACACTGCATATCCCGATACAGTTTAAAATTATTTAAAAACTCGAGATATTACAGATATGCTTGTAATTTTTGTAAGTGGTGCTTCAACATCAACCTTTGATTACTTTTAAGCACACTTTTGTAAGGTTACCTATTATCTTATGGATGATATATGTTGACTTACATATTTGTTCAATCTTATAGTGCTTCATGCATGTGCTAGTTGATGATTAATTATTAACTATACAAGGAAAATAGACATTACACAGTCATAGTCTGACCATGTTAGTCATTCATATTATACAAATAGGCATATATATTAGTTAACTTAATCATTCATATTCTAAAAATAACCATTACAAAGTCATTAGCTACAGACAATCATATAGTACAAATACTTCAATTACAACTAATAACCTAAATAGTTAAGAACTTGCCAACATTTCATAGTTCCACCAATTGGAACTTTAATATAAAATACAAGAATATCATGGCAACCATCACTATAAGTATACACACTTTAAATTTCTTTATATCAGCCCTCAACTTTTTGTTCTCAACATTCATCATTATAGTGCATCTTTGATACATGGCAAGTCTGCTCTCCAAATTAGCTTGTAAGACATCATACTCCTTTAGTGTTTTTTTCAAATTCAGCATGAGTATCTTGAATTTTCCTTTTAGCCATTATCACTCTCTCATTCATTCTGGACTCCACATTAGACAAAATCTTAGTTGTCTCCTCATACTTATCTCTTTCGGCCTTCATTCTTAGAAACACTTATTTTTTATGATCCAAAATTTCAAGATCAAGCCACTCAAAGTAGCCATAATCTTCATTCTCCAAAAACCAAAATTTTTTTAAAATTATTCAATAACTCAAAACCCTAAATATATAATAAAACTAAAATAAATATATAACAATAATTCAAAACCCTAAATCAATTACTCACCCTTTTAAAAGCACACCGGTAAAATTTTCGTCCTGAATTTTGGTTTGTCATTGATGTATAAATGGATGTTGTGAGAAAATGCCCACATTCTTTTCCTGGAATTAGCTCGAATATGGAATGCTTAAGTGAGAAGATCTTATAGACAAAGGATTCTGTCCATTTGACCCTGAACAAGAGTTGCTAATTACCATCTTCATATTAATTGTAGAAACAACTTACAAGAAAAAGAATAATGGAAAGAAGAAGAATAAGATGAAGAAGACAATATAAGAGTGATTTAACTTACGCAAAAGGGGGCTGCAAGTGAAATGGGGCATTTTGATGTCCAAAACGCAACATTTTAACGTGGAAGAGGGTGTGTCCATCTTGGATTAATTAAACAGAGATGGCCTAACACCTAGGCATTAGTTCACCGAAATTATGATCGATGTTTCAAATTGCTAAAGATTGTTAATTGATGTTTTATTTTGTCAAAATTAAAATATTGTGATTAAACTACAAAAAGTACCAAAAGTCATGATTATTTTTGCAAATAACCCTATAAAATTTTCAAATTCCTTACACCAAGGTTTTTTTTTTTTGTTTATACTATGAGATAATAGTTTCTTAAATTATTTTTTTTATTGGACGGTTAAGGTTTTATGTTTTTACAAAAAAAAAATTGAACATATTAAATTAAAATCCTAGCTGATATGATTTTTTGAATATTGAGTTGAAATCTCCTTAAAAATTGGTAAGACAATCTCACGTGTTGTTCTTAAATAGCATAGTTTTACAAGGACAATTTTCTAAAAATTAAGTTGTATTTATTTGTGTATGTGGCTAAAGCTTCATTATATATATATATATACACACACACACACGAAGAGGGAGAGAATAAGTAAAATTATAAAAAAGTATTCACAAAATTAAATTAATTAAAATATAATTCATATTTGATTGGAAGTCTATTTTCTACTTTAATTAAGTTAACTTCTATTTTATCTCGAATAAAAATTAAATTAATTAAAATATAATTATAAATTAATTGAAAGTATGTTTTCTGTTTTAAGTAGTCTAACTTTTATCTTATCTCTAATAAAAATTTTAATTTAATTGAAAGTATATTTTCTATTAAAATTAGGTTAACTTTTATTTTACCTCTAATAAAAATTAAATTAATTAAATATAATTCTAATATATTTAAAAATATGTTTCTTATTTTAATTAGGTTAAATTTTATTTTATTTTTTTAAATAAAACTTAATTAATTTAATTAAAATGTAATTTTAATTTAATTAAAAGCATATTTCTTATTCTAATTAGGTTAACTTCTATTTTATTTCTAATACAATTAGCTTGAAAGTATATTTTCTATAAAAAAAATAGTATAATTATCATTTTTAGATATTTTTATAAAATTGAACGAAAATGAGTTAAAATTAATTTTATTAATATTTATCATTTAATTATTAGTTGAACTTAAAAATTATATTAAATTAATTTTGAGTTAAAATTAAATTTGTTAATATTTATCATTTAATTATTAGTTGAATTTAAAATATTACGTTAAATTAATTTTTGTATAAATGAAAGTATTAATATTAAAAATATTAAAGAAATAAAGTGTCATAAATCAAATTAAAATTTTATTAAAATTTTAATAAATTATAAGTTTATGAGACTATAATATTTAAATTGTTATATAAATAAAATATAAAATTTTTAAAATTTTTTATTCAAAAATAACTAATAAATTTTTATTCAAAAATAACCATAATATTTTTTTATATGAAATTAATTTTAGAGTAGAAAAAATTAATTATAAAAAATATTAAAGGAATATCATGTAATTATGTAAATAAAAAATTTATAAAATTTATAATAAATTATAACTATTTTAAATCAATATTAAATTATTATATAAATAAATAACAATGTTATTATTTTTAAATTTTTTTTAATAATAATAATAATAATAATAATAATAATAATAATAATGATGATGATGATGATGATGATGATGATGATGATGATGATGATATGTTTAATTTTTTTTACTATATATCACAAGTCTAATAATTTTTTTATTCATGTGTGAAATACATGGTTGTTTACTAGTATATATAAATGTACAAAGGGGAGGGAACAAGTAAAATTATGAAAAAATCTTGACTCATTATGATATAAAAATTGGATAATTTAATCATTACTAATAAAAGTAAAATTAAATTATTAAAATGTAATTTAATTTGATAGAAAGTCTACTTCTTATTTTAATTAGGTCAACTTCTATTTTATCTCTAACAAAAATTAAATTAACTAAAATATAATTCTAATTTAATTAAAAGTATATATCCTATTTTATTTAAGTTAATTTCTATCTTTATCTCTAATAAAAATTCTAATTTAATTGAAAGCATATTTTTTATTCTAATTAGGTTAACTTCTATTTTATCTCAAATAAAAATTAATTTAATTAAAATATACTTCTAGTATAATTGAAAGTAAGTAACCTATTTTAATTAGGTTAATGTGGACACTATCAATTTGATTAGCCTGTAACAAAAGTCCGATGATGAGAAAGTTCGAGTTTTGAATGCAAGGGGAGCCCAAAACTTCTCTAAAATTGACTTTGAAAGCCCAAACACTAAAGTCAAGCCCACAAGTATCATATCCAAGCCTAAAAATAAAAGCCAAAGCTAAAGCTCAAGCCCATCGCCTCTTGACCCAAGGGCTCTGACCTGGCCCAGGTAAAGAGGTGGTGCCTCTTTATACCCACTCTCTGCAACATTAAATGTCATTAATGACAGTGGTTGGAAGTCCACCTACGGGGATTTGGTCATTTTTGGACATAAAGGAAAGAAGAAAAAGCAAGAAAGAGCCTAAGGAATGAAAAAAGGCAATGGGAAAGAGTCAGAATGGGTTTTTGGGAAATTGAAAAAGGGAAAAGAGGGTGAGAGGCTTTAAAAGGGAATGTAAGATCATGAGAGAGGGGGGTTGGCAAAATTTTAGTAATGGAGAGTGGTTAGAAAAAATGTCTAAAAAAACAGAGAGAAAAAAGGAAAGGCAAAGAAAAAGAGAAAGAAAGGAAGAAGAAGGAAGAGATTTTAAAGCTTAAAGGACTTGATTCTTGTGAAGAAGAGGGAAACTTCCTTACATTCAAGGCCACCCTCTGTCAACCATGTAATATCCCGTATTTTTAAATATTTTTACACTGTATCGGGATATGCAGTGTTAATAATTTTTAAATATGATATTGATATTTCATAAGCTTTTATTTAATTTAAATTGAATTTTAATTATTTATTATTATTTTAAGTGTTTTGCGTAAAATTTTCCCGGAACTTGCATTTTCGGGGAAATTTTCACGTAAATAATGTATTGTTAATTATTTTAAATATATTTACGGACTTGCATGAACTCATACGTATTTTTAAATTACTAAATAAAGCCTATGTGTGTATATATTTATTTAATTAGGGTTTAATTTATTATCCTAATATTTTATTATTTGTTTATTAATCTTATTGTTATTTAATTATTTTATTTATTATTAAATTGTAAATTATTATAATAATGTGTGGTGGGAGATTTTTCCCAAATATTTTATTTAAAATTATTTTTTTTCTTTTCTTTTTCTTTTTTCTTTTTCTTTTTCTTTTTCTTTTTCTTTCTTTTTCTTTTCTTTTCCTTTCCTTTTCTTTTCTTCTTCTCCTTTCTTCTTCCCGAGCCCGTTCCTTCTCCCCCTCCCGCTGCAACTTCCAACCACCTACCGTCGGTGTGCCGCCAGCAGCTCCGCCGCCCCTAGCTTCCTTCCCCGGCGCTGGCTAGCTCCAATTTCACCATTTTTGGCCGAAACTTCCCTCCTCGCCGTTCACTAACTTTTCGGCCACCATTTTTGACACCGCCGGTCTCTTTCTTCTCCTTGAGCTCCGGTGAGTGTGATTCTAGCTTTGGTTTGAGCTTAAATGGTCTTGATTTGCTTAGGTTTCAAATTTTTGAATTCGGCCATTTTAGGGTTTTTGATTTTTTTGAACTTCGAATTTATTGATTCATGAAAACTCCCTTCAAAAATGTTGATCCTAGTAGCTTAATATACATGTGTGGATTTTTTTGGAATTTTTGGAGATTATTTTGATTTTTGGGTATTTTTGAATATTTTAATATTATTTTCTAATTTTCAGAAATTAATTAAATAAATTATGAAATTGTGTTTTATGGTAATTATAGGTGTTTAAATGAATTATAGGAATTTATTTTGAATTTTTATGAATTTCTAAGTATTTATTTTGAATTATTTAAGTTTATGTAATTTTGGAAAATTAGGGTTAAATGTGTTTTTAATTGAAATTAATTGGTTAATTGAGTTTAATTATTGATAAATATGTTGAGAAAATTAATTTTGGATAATTATATAATTTTTGGTGAATTTTTGAAGTAATTATAGTATATTTATATGTATAGGGGTATTTTGGTAATTTTATACAAAATTGGCTAAAAATGTAATTTAATTGGTTTTAATAGTTATTTAAGATATAAAAATGATTTCTACAAATTATTTGGTATTTTTAATTAATTAAAACTATTTTTCGTGAATTATTTTCAATTGTAAATATAATATACGATTTTTCTAATAAAATGAGTTTTATCGGGTTTTAATGTGTTTAAAGGTTAATTATGTAATTTCTACTTATAAAATGTATTTCTGTGATATTAGGGTATTTTTGGTATTTCTGAAATTGTTCTGTGTTTGTGGATCCCGGTCGGTAGACTGTAGTCTGGAGTCCGACCGAGGGATTGTGGATTTGTTTTGAGCTTGTTTTTTGAAGTGTGTTTCTTTGCAGGGTCGGCTCTACTCTTTGAGTAGAGAGATGTCCGTTTCACAGGGGAGGTTCTGTAGAATTTTTGGTAGAATTCTCGTAAAACGTGATGTTCGGTCAATCCCTAATTTCGATTCTCTGTTTAATATTCTAGATCGAATTCTAGGATTTTTGTTAGGGTTATTCTGATTTCTATCGTTATTGTTTGTTTAGTTGCGCCGAAACTGAGACCTAGTGGACCAGGCCCGTCGGATCCATCTCGTGGAGCGCATTAAGTGTGAGTTACTATTTTATATATATGTGCTTTAGGATGCATAATTTTAGAAATATATGTTTTATTTTGATTAAATATGCATAAATAATGTGATTTGTATTTAACTATATTTTTAGTTTATTTTTGGTTTATTTTTGGTATATATTCAATTATGTGCATGTTTTATTAATAAATTATATTTAAAATATTTTTAAATATATTTCTAGTTTAATTTGTGAATTGATTGGATTTATTTCACATATATATACTCAAAATATACCTGGTTTACTTTTGGTATATTTTCAGTATATATATGGTTTATATTGTTATTTTATTTAAATTCATGCATCATTTATTTGTGAATGAATGTTTTATATTTATTAATGAAGGAGATCAATAGAACGTGCTACCTAGTGGGCAGCACTAGGACCGAGTACGTACCGGTACGCCTATAGCATTTAGGCTATATTACTAACCATTTGTGGATATTGATTGGATATGATTTATTTGTTATGTGAGATATGGTTTGGAGGTGTGATTGCTAGAGCTCGGTTGATCAAGTGTCTCGGGGCCAGTCACACTGGCAGATAGACTGCTAGAGCTCGGTTGACTTAGTGTCTCGGGGCCAGTCTACTGTCTAAATGGATTAAGTGGATATATTTAGATTAAGTGAGCCTGTATAGCTAGAGTGTTGTCTAACACTGTTTGAGGTTTCGATATCATAGGGTTCTATTTGATCCTTCATAAATGATGATTTTCAGTAAAATATATATAAAATGATTTTACAGCATCTGTGTGTATTTGTCTGTATATATACATATTAGATATATACTGTTGATTGTATGCATTATCATTTAGTGTGCATGTATATATATTATAGTAATTCACTCAGTGAGGTCTAACTCCCCTCCGTTGACTATTTTTCAGGAGAGTCATCGTCTTCAGACCTCAGTAGCAGGCCTGTACGCCGGATTTCTTCCGCCCCGGCTTCTTTGTGTAAACTGCTTCTCTGAGTCTTGAATTTATTTTATCTAGACACTGTAGTAGTCATTAAATATTTAAAGAGATGTTGTATTATATATTTGAACTGGATTTGTATTAAAAGAGATTTATATATATATGAGATGAGTATTTGATTTAAATCCAGTTGGTGGAAATGTATGTGTGAGATTTATGATTTTATTTCCGCTGCATTATATATTGTTATTATTACTATTGCATGTTTTATTTTATTTTTATTTTTTTAAGCTTGCTATGGGTTCCGGATTCGAAAGAATTCACGTTCTCTAGTGCCGGTCATGGCCCCTGTTTTGGGTCGTGACAAACCAAGCTCTGATGGCTCAGTTAGAAGCATCAACTCGTCCAAAACAGTGAGTCCCCTTATTTCTAAGTTTTAAACTCTTTACTGTCATTATAAGCCTTGATTGGTTGCTTTTTTGTGTGTTTTCTTAAATCATATTACTTATTTTAAGTTATAGAGATGCATGGTTACATGAAATATTAAATATTGATTGTTAATACTTGTATATTTATGTCTATTTCTCATTCACATGCTTAATCATCACATTTCTTGGAATTTAAGAAATGTAGAGTGTTACTGCCTCTATTAAAGAGGTGACGTCTCTTCATAGAGGCATCACCCCTTCGTGTTAAGGTGACGAAGACATCGCCTCCTGGTTAGGAGGCGACGCCTCTTTGATAGAGTCCTGCTTGATTATGCCTTGATTTTTCGTCAGTATTTTGCATGTTTGGCATGATTTTCGTGTTTGATTAGTGATAGAGATTATGCATGATTTCTATGGTAATCAATATTATTTCTATGTTACTCTCTTTTTTTTGTGTTATTTAATAGATTATTTTATGAGTTTATGTTCATTTATTTTTGTGAATATTATGTGTTGATGATTTGTAAACATTATTGTTGCTATTGTATGGAACTGACTTGTATGTGTTGCAGGAACCATTTGGTGATTTGTAATTACTATATGTTCGTCGTATTTATCTTTTCTTTAGAGTATTAATTTGTATAATTAATTAGTTTATTTTTGGTTTATATATGGTTTATTTTTAGTATTTTTATATTTATTTGCACCAAAAAGTTGTAATTCTTAATCTCCTTCCCCTTTTATTTGGAATGAATTGTTGTAAATTATTTTTATTTGTTTTATTTATTTATCTGTGATTGAATGTCAAGGATATAAGCCTAAAATTTGACTAATGTGCAAACTCGAAATAAAATATAAAATTGGAAACCAATCACGATTTGTATGTCAATAAGGAAATAAATTAATAATCAAATGTAATAAAATACAAAACACACACGGAGGCCAACCGTAAGGTTGGGTGGACATTCCAAAAGCCCATATCTAATTTCCGAACTCGATCTTTGATGACGGCTTCTAAAAATCTCTGTGGAATCCAGTTGTTGTACAGTGTGTCCCGATTTTCATTCGGATAGCGACTCCATCTCTATTTTGGGCCTCAAACCCATTATGTATTTCCTAGTGAGTCTCAAGATCATACAGTGTCGTAGTCACCAATACTTGGGCGTGCAACCAAACCTTACTGCATACAGTTAACTTCTATTTTATCTCTAATAAAATAAAATTAAATTAAATTAATTAAAATGTAATTCTAATTTAACTAAAAGTATATTTCCTATTCTAATTAAGTTAACTTCTATTTTATCTCTAACAAAAATAAAATTAATTAACATATAAAATTTAATTGAAAGTATATTTCCTATTTTAATTATATTAATCTCTATTTATCTCGAACAAAATTAAATTAATTAAAATTTTAGTGATATATCTTTTTAATTAATTAAAATTAAATTAATTAATTTGGTTAAAAATATATCTTTTTCTATTTTAATTAGGTCTACATATATTTTATTTAATATAAATAAAATAGATTATAAGTCTTATTATATTAAATTAAAAAGTAAATAATTAAAATCAAAATTAATAAATTTTATGAAAATACGAAAAGTATATATATTTTTTAAAAGTAGATATTTTTATAAATTAAAAATTAATAAATAAAAAATAGAGCATATATTTTGTTTAAAAATATATTTTTTATAAGAAAAATAGTATAATTATCATTTTCAGATACTTTTATAAAATTTAACAAAAAAAGTTAAAATTAAATTAATTAATATTTATAATTTTTTTGTATAAACAAAATTATTAATAATTAAAATAATAAAGAAATAAAATGTCATAACTCAAATTAAAAATTTACTAAAATTTTAATAAATTATAAGTTTAATAGGGTTGTAATATTTAAATTGTTATATAAAGAAAATATAACTTTTATTATTTTTAATTTTTTATTAAAAAATAACTATATTTTATCTAATATAAATCAAAATAGATAACATAATTTTATAAGTCTTATTTTATTAAATTAAAAAATAAGTAATTAAAATTAAAATTAATAAATTTTATGAAAATATGAAAAGTATATAATTTTTTTAAAAGTAGATGTTTTTATAAATTAAAAATTAATAAATAAAAAATAGAATATATAATTTATTCGAAAGTATATTTTTTATAAGAAAAATATTATAATTATCGTTTGTAGATACCTTTATAAAATTTAACAGAAAAAGTTTAAATTAAATTAATTAATATTTATAATTTTTATTTTTTGTATGAATAAAAATATTAATATTTAAAATAATGAAGAAATAAAGTATCATAACTCAAATAAAAAAATTACTAAAATTGTAATAGATTATAAGTTCAATAGGGTTGTAATATTTAAATTTTTGTATAAAGAAAATATAACTTTTATTATTTTTAAATTTTTTATTAAAAAATAATTAATGATTTTTTATTATCTTATGATTAATTATTACTATAATATTTTTTTATATGAAATCAGTTTTGGATTTGAGAAAAATTTATAAGAAATATTGAAGTAATACCATATAATTATTTAAATCAAATATTTATAAAAATTGTAATGAATTATAGCTATATTAAGTTAATATTAAATTGTTACGTAAATAAATAACACTATTATTATTTTTAAAATTTTTATTTAATTATAATAATGGTTAATTATTTATTTATTATATATTATGGGTCAAATAAATTTTTTATTTACATGTAAAATACGTGATTATTTACTACTGTGTATATATGTATATATATATGGGCACACAAATAATATAAAGAAAAATCAACCCGCATTAAATCTATTATTATTATTATCTCTTGTTATGATACAAATATTTGTATTTATACAAATGAAATTAGAACCGTTAGATTAATTTTTATTTAGTTACAATTATTAATTTTTCTTGTATATTAATATCTATAATATGTATCAATGGCTATAATTAAATAGAAATTAGCCTAACAGTTTTAAATTGCATTTTAGGTTGCATTTATATAAATACTATATGTACTATAGAATAACTCATTTATATACATGAGAAGTTTAAGGAGTTGCATGAAATGTAAGGAATGTAAAGGGCAACAGTATAGCCTAAATTATGTAGCATGCTAAAAGGATGAATATATGTATACATCACATTTATTTCATGCATGACCTTCACTTTTGCAGTTACATGAAGTAGCCAAAACATTACCCTTAACTAGAATTCTAATTAATTTATTTTTATTGTAGTAGTTTCTTTATATTAACATATTCGTTTTTAATATTTTAATTTTCATTGTTATATATTGAAACACACATTATTACATATGGAAAGAAGATGCAGTTTTTGCAACAAAAATTTCACAATGGGAAATTTTGTATTTGCATGCTCATCATAATTTATTTAGACTAGCACCAGCTATTAAATGCAAATTAAAATTATTCTCATGTTCAACAAGAGATTTTTCTTTATAACCTAGTGACTTAGGTGATAAATATTATAAATTTATGGTAATAAGTCGATTTTCCTCCCTTTAACCTCCTAGTTGTTAAAAAATAGTGATATTCGTTGAAATCATCATCATTGTAGCAATGTAACTAATAATAAAATGATAAACTTCCAATTCCAAACTCTATAAAGTGCATTTTCAATTAAATCTCAAGCTTTTTTTTTTTTTTTATCCTGGATTGGTAATAGTTGTAACTAACAATAAATCCAATTAAAGAATAATTTGCAGTAGAAAAAAATGGAATATTAGCAGTAGCAGGGGAAAGAGAGGTCACTCATTTGAAGAGCTCACTACCAAGTGTTACAGAGCCTATCTCCTCACCAAACTCAGCATGCACGTACCCCATTTCTCTCCTTTGAATCTGTTCAATCTCTTGAACAACTCTAGACATTGATGGTCTCTTTGTACTAATATCTACACATAGCAATGCCAGCTCCATTAGCTGTCTTGCAGCCTGCATTTCGCGCTCCCCAAGCGTCTCATCAATGAAGTTTTCAATACTGCATTCCCTAGCCTTCATTTATGAGAAAAAGCAAAAAAAAAAAAAAAGCGGCCAGTAAGACAAAGCAATGCAGTTCAAAGAATGTTGAAGATTCACATGAAATGCTGATAACAAAACCATATCATGTCCCCAGAAAATGCAATGATATGTAAATGAATGATGGAGAAATAATAAGATGTATTTACCTCATGTATTAGATTGTGCCCTGATATTAACATATACTTGCCATGTGCTTCACAGCCGCTAATTAACTCCAGCAAGAAGACACCGAAACTGTACACATCACTTCGCTCTGAAAAATTCTTCCATGTGCTTAACCTTCAGGAAAAAGATTAAGTAAATCAGAAACAGCATTGAAGATCAATCAATAAGCACCTCAGCGAAAATTCAGTTAAAAAAGAATATGTAAGGAAGTTTTACAACTGTCAAATTGGCTCAACAAAAGGAACATTAAACTACGTTAAGGGGATTTATTCTTAAAGCCAAGTGAAAGTTGATCAAGTACTGAAGTGCAGATTGTCTCAAATGTAGATGGATACAAGGCATGGCCTGCTTTGCTCATGTGCATAGGCACATTCAACAAATCCGTTAGATGGAGGTTGTTCAAGCCAAAAAAGAATGTCACAATGTGTCCACAAGTTTGAACGCTTCAAAGAAATTACGTACTCTGGATCAAGAAAGTAGTCAATGGCTGAAGATGATCCAGCACGATGACTCTCCGTTAACAAATTGAGAAGTCTGTAATCAGAAACCTTGGCAGTAAAGTTATCACCCAAAAGTACATTGCTAGTTCTGAAGTGCATGTGCAGGATAGGAGGGACCAAACCATGAAGATATTGAAGGCCTGATAAAAAATAAAGTTCTTCAACAATAAAAATCAATTTTCTTTTCAGTGCATGATCAAATAAAGATGGAAGAACAGTAGTAAATGCATATTTACCTTTTGCAGCACCCAAAGCAATTGACAGCCTTTGCCTCGTGTCTAACTTTCCAATGGGTAAACCTTCACTATCTGGGAACAAAGTAAATTAAAAGAGTGTATTTTGCTATAACAGAGACATAATAAGAATAAGAATCAGTAAGCTTACCATAGAGGTAATTCCCTACAGTTCCATTAGAGATATAATCATATACGAGTAGTTGCTGATCTTTGTCATCACAATAACCAATAAAGTCCACAAGATGCTTGTGGTGAACTGAAGCTATGTATTTCACCTGCATCGGCACAAATTTTGAACCGTTAAGACAATAATAATAATAGATGGTATAGTTTTTGCAATGCCACTCATTTGAGGTCTATATCGAAGTTTTATGCTGGTGTAAAAAATGCATGCTTATATTTCCATTTACAAGAAAATAGTGTCTTGCCCTGTTCAAGGAAAAAATGAGTGTAATGCATGTGAATCATTAAAAGGAAAATGAAGAAGAAAAAGAAGAAAGGCTACAACTAATTTGCATATTTAACAGAACTAGGCTAATACCCCATTGACAAGATCTTGAATTGGCTTATGTAGGCATCTCTTGATTGCTACAATTGATCCATCTAGAAGTAGTCCTTTATAAACCAAACCAAATGCACCTTCACCAATGACATTACTTGGACTGAAGTTTCGTGTAGCATGCTCAAGCTCTGTGATTGACAATTGCCTTAAATCTTGGGTACCAAGAGGAGACTGGGAAGCAGCATATGGGGATACATCACCTCTTGCCAAATCAGCTGTTCAGAGAGCAAGAGAGAGAGGTTATCAACATTGAAACTTCTAAGTCTTGAAAGCAACCAATAGGTTGTGTGCAGGCTGCATATCCCCATACACATCTTCTAAATTCTTAGATTTAGACATATAAAACCACATATAAGTTTAGCAACAAGAATCTGAACAATATTGATGAAAACTGAATACTACATTTTTAAGGCAACAAGCTTAACTTACGAGGAGGAGATGGTGCAGAAGATCCTGACTCAGACCTGTACCGTAGAAACGTCTTAATACGCATCAAGCACATATACACTAGTACCACTATGACAATCACAAGTAGAGCAGCACCAGCACCACCAACAATGGCAGCAATTTTCTGTTTGCTTGGTTTCTTATCATCAGTTGGTTGCAAAGGTGTAAATGTTGGAACACCATTGTCCCATCCCACTGCAGCTGCTATCCTTCTGTTACTTGATTTGTGGACTCTTTCTTGAAATTCAGTAGGAGATTTCAGGGAAATAAAATTTGAAGATGGCAATTGAATAAATACTGTCTGAAGAAATTGTAGACATCTTCTGGAAGTAGACCTGTAAAAAAAATTAGAGCCTAAGGAATTAGTACAAGTCTCTTCTTTTCCTTTTTCTTCTTTTTTCTCAGACACGAACAAAACAGAAAGGCATCACCTGGAGTCTCAAGAGTTGTTAAATTGATAGCAGCAAACAATAAACAACGAGTGATATTAATAGATGCATTCAAAATGGGGAAAGATATTCCTAATGAAATGACTTAGCTGGGAAGCGAATTTTTAATTTTGCTATAGATGCAAAGCAAGATGCTAGAGCATACAACACAGTAATCATGAGAACTGCAACAAAGCTATTGATGAAATTATATTCGATAATGCCAGACAAGAACCAAAAAATAAAAATAACACCTGA
The DNA here is from genome assembly GCA_947683625.1 of Mallotus nudiflorus. Taxonomy (NCBI): domain Eukaryota; kingdom Viridiplantae; phylum Streptophyta; class Magnoliopsida; order Malpighiales; family Euphorbiaceae; genus Mallotus; species Mallotus nudiflorus. The sequence goes on from CANTUR010000018.1 coordinate 4,726,108, forward strand.
GCTTTGGTGGATTCATGCTAAGATATTTGCTATCATTTCAAAAAAATTCCTAAGCAGTATTGTGCATTGTTGACACTTGGAAGATTATCTATATTCCACTTAATTCAGTAGTATGCATAAAATATTTGAATAATCAACAAAAATACAGCCGCGCCATACGGTCCTACTGAGAACCTATCTATAGTGAAAAATATGCATGAGTTTAAATTCCTTAAGTTTCATCCCCATCACCTAAACCATCTTCTACACAAGTCTGGCTAATAATGATGCATATGCATTTGAATTGTTTGTATTTATCCACGATTTCAGCTCTTTGTTCTGTTTTCTTTTTTCACTCATATTGGCATGACATTGTAATGTAGAGATGTTTTATATATGTATAACTCCTGCCATTCCTTGCAACCTGGTAATAGTGATGGGCAGCATCCAAATAAATGATGTAAAGGCTATATGGCAAGCATATCTTAAAGGACACAGGGAAAGAGAGAGGAAAGGAGAGAAAGCTTACAAAGAAGGGTCATTCAGTTTATTACAGTTGGCACTCGCCCATTGTCTTAGGCATGGATATCTCCAAGTCCTACCACTGGAATGTTGAGGAGTGCTAATTGTGCTCTTACTAACAAATAATGCTTCAACTATATGACAGTACTAAAAATCAGTTTCCTCAAATGAAAATCGCAATGGCATTTCAACAGAATAATTGAATTAGTCAATAAGTCCGAAATTAGGCAACTGTATTTGGTTCACACAATCAGAAATTTCAGCATGTTCATCTGAAAATCTATGCCCAAACTAACAGGCCCTGATGTAAGCTAACATAGATTACATCATTTCCTTAACTTGACCACTTCATCAAATCAGGAGTACTGCAAATTAAGATTGCACCAGTTCGATCTCTATGTATACAAATGTAAAAGGAAAATGATGCAACGCTTACCACATAGATTGTGGCTTGTGCTATTAGGTTCCAGGAGTTGAATCAGTATGAGCAGCGGCAGTTGTTGCCACCAAAACAAGTGCATTGTAAACAAGAATCAATCCATTGAATCTACAAGCCTATCAACATCAACGATTATCCTGGATACAATTGCAAAAATATGAGACTAAATTTAGTACCCATAAGTCATGCAATGACTTCAGTAACTTGCATGAAAAATACATAAGCAAAAACAAAAAGAATGCCAAAATTCTGCCATTAGCAAAGATAAAAATGCCTTTCAAGAGCATCAGCAATCAAGAAAAAAATTCAATGCACTCAGCATATGAGCTTTTCCTACTGAAAAGAAAGCAAATAGAACAACACTCAAGCATGAGCCAAATAGAATATATGAACTTTTAGGAACATAAAGATATGAAGTTGTTTCTTGATTGAACTTACTAATGATTGAAATGAAGAATGTTCATAAGAACATCAGAACTCCTTTATGTATTTAAAAGAACAGTAGGACTCTTATCGCACAAATTTCTATGTAATCTATCCTGTAATTCTTGTTTTGTAACAACAGGCAACTGAGATAAGAAAAAGCTAACCATGAATTTAAAATGACATCAGAATTTGTACACCTCCAAAAGCCTGAGAAAATCATGTTACCACTCTTTCCCTGACTTGAATTCCAGCTAAGGAGGGCCAGAAAAAAAAAAGCCTCAGAAGACACATATTGTCCTTATTGAAATGGACAGGGACATCCTTATTCTTCTTAGGGGCCACAACCTATCCAGAACCAGAACAATGTCAAATCTGACAGATGAACCAAATTACAAATCCCGAAAGATTCTCACAGGGGAATCTCAAAGGGTCCTAGAAGAGTGCTTGCCAGATAACAAACCACTAGAATTATGAGCAGCACTAATGATATCAAGAATTATCACAATTGTTAAGAATGCAAGCTAAAAGACTCTTACTTTATGATAGAACACTGGTTTTAAAAACTATCTTTCCGGGAAAGTTCCATCTTTCCGGGAAAGTTCCATCTTTTTACCACAAGGAAAAAAAAAAGGGAATTGTGGGTTTTGTTCATGACTTTTTTACCACAGAAAGAAATGATTTTTAGTGAAACTGAAATTCTATAAGACAATGAGGAACCAAAAAGTTGCATTGATCAGTTATTGACATCATGCAAATGATACAAAGTGTAGAACTGTATCTACCAAAGATCAAAAAAAAAAGTGACGAACTTTTTGCTTTTCCAGCTACTCCAGGGAATTTAAGATCCCAGAAACTTATTCATGACAAAGCATATGTAAACTAAAAAGCAATGAATCATAGTGACTTGACATGTTATCTCCTGCAAAACAATCCCAAAAGAAACTCAGTTGTTACATCACCTATATAATAAAGACAAAAGAGCAAATCCAAAACAATGGTCTAGAAAATTAATTGAGAAAAAGAGAGTACCATAAAAGCTGCTAATGCCTCCATATCATGCAAGAAATGAGAGTGGGAGAGAATCCATTGAAGTAAAGAACAAAACAGCTTTTTTATCAACTGGGCAGAGGGACTTTTTTTAATGGTTTCAGAAAGGCGTTCTCTTTTATTGGCCTGCATTTATGAACAAAGACTTCCAAAAACAGCAAGCAGAAGGCAACACATATAAATGTATGTCACCTCTGATTTTTACACTTGGGGACCTTATATTTGTCTGCCTCTTTCTGTCAAATTAGAACAACTCTATGTTCTTTAAATTGATGTTGAATTCTTTGGTTCTTTCACATGGCAGGCAGGGAATGGTCTTATGGTCACTCTTAGTGGCAGGAAACGGCCTTATGGTCACTTCTATGTGCATCAATTGTACATTATGTGCTCCAGCCAAAAACCAAGGCTTGGCTGAATTGCTTTAATGTGTGTTTGCACATGAGACCAGTCCACCAATGTTTGAGTTATGGAGCCAAATCATCACAAGCAATTAAACATGATGTTTTCTCCTTCAAAATTCCTAATTCCAGCTTCATAATTACTCCACTCTTTCTATCAAATTGAAAAAAAAAAAAAAAGGAACCTTAGGAGAAATGTGATCCTACTCTTAATTCTTACTGTTTGTAGGAGTCGCGGTATATTCAATTTTTATTAAAAACTACTGCAGTTTGAACCTGAAACTAAATTTTTGTCTAATTAATTAATCTAAGCATCACTGGCAAAAGAAATTTTTTTCGGTAAGTACATTTTACCTTCTTAAATTAGATTGTTGCTCTCGTGTTTTTACTAAATTGGATTGCCGGCTTGCAATAAGTGAAAAATTAACCTATTAAATTAACCTATTATATCATTTAACTGCTAAATAAAAATTTTAATCAATTACCTTTAGTCCACAGTACTTGATCGATAGTTGAGTAGTCTAACAATAAAAACTTTTTATCACATTAAAAAGTTACGAGTTTAATTTTTAATTATCACATAAATGAAACTTCCCTGTTATGTTAAAAAACAAAAAACGAATAAAAAGTATTTGTAAGACCAACATAAATCAATGGAAGTGTTTACATAGGTAAGTAGTGTATGGACTATAGGATGAAATTTTTAGGGGTTGTTTGAAATGTCTTAGTCAGGAAGTTGTAGGACATATTTGGGTGAGGGACTTTAGGTCAGTGTCTAATGAGGCAGAAAGAGTAGGACCATTTAAAAGGGTGGAGGACAGTCACATGATACAGGCTGAATTGGTTCTTTTAGTGACCAGGGGCTCACATGCAAGGACACCTTGCCATTACGCCCACATCTTTTCTTTTGGCTGCACACACTATATGACTAAGAAGGTTTCATTGACTCTGAATTTTTCAGATTGCATTGACCCAAGTAACATGCTAATTTTCAACTTCTTCGTGGATAGTTAGGAGTTTGGTGTGCCATTAAAACAATAAATTGTGTGATGAGAAGATTAAAACAATAATTTTTTTTCATTAGATAAAATTTGAATATTTTATTAAAATTATTCATTAAAATTTATTATTTTTTCATTTAAGGTAATTATATTCGAATTAAATAGTATCTTAAGGTTGTTAAATATCTTACAACAATTAATTTATACCATAAATTGGACCTAAAATGTCACTTAAAGGAAAACAGTCTCTGCTAGCTGATCCCGATAGCTACTGACTATTAATATAAATTTATTATTTTTACAATAAGTGGTAAAAAAAATGACTAAATATAACTAACTCAATGTCAATGAATGTGAAAAAATATTAAACTATGTCTCAATTAGGACAGATTGAGATAATGTTCTGACCATGAAAGGTATGAAGATTGGAATCCTGAATTCTTATAGTAGCATAGGATATGCATTGCAAATGGACTAAACAGTAAATTGGATTGTAATTCGATTTTAGGACATGAAGATAAAGAGGATTTCCGAATTTTTTGATATTGACTTTCATTTTTATGATTTCTTTTATCAGAAATGCTCTTAAGACAAAAATGTGTTGCCATATGAAGATAAAAATAGTCACACAAAAAACATAATTAATTATTTTAAATCAATAAACATTTGGGTACAATTCAAGCATTAAATTTTAGAAATAACTTATCTTATTTTATATATTTACAATCGAGTTAAGTCAAACTTAAATATTAGATTATAAGGACTTAGCTTAATAGCCAAGTCTCTCCAAGTATTTGAGGGAGATTTAAACTTAAGTCTTCCATTTCCCTCTTCATGTTCTATAATTAAAAAAATAAAGACGTAAATATTTTAAAATTTTCTCTAAGTTGTATTTAAATATGAAAAATAAAATTAAATACAATTTTTAAAATATTTTATTGTTAAAATAATTATTATCAAATACAGTATTTTTAAAGAATAAAAAGTCAAGTATATTTTTTAAAAAATTTCTACTTTTTAATTATTTCTGAAAAAATCTCTAAAATTTTTAAGTCTAATTGACTAGACTTGGCGAATTATGCTAGCTACTCCTGCTCAGCTCATGGACATCGTTTTTTGGCCTACTTTAAGAAATCATTATTATTAGGGGTGTGAAAGCCAATATCTACAATTTTAGGGGCTTTTTCACTAATGGAAGCAAAACAACAAAAATACCTATAAATATTCAAAATTGAAGCAAAACAATAAAATACTTCAAGTTTTTTAAATTTATGTGCATGCCTTTTTCCATACTTTAATTGCATCCCTACCCCATTTATTTCTCACTTGAAAAACATGCTTCCTCAGCTCTGTAACACCTCTCTCTCAGCTTAAAAACACTTCTCTCACCTTTCTCCTTCACTTACAATCAATCTACATCGGATCCAAATTGATTTCTTCTCCAAAAAATCAAATCGAATTCGTTCTCTTCTGTAATATCCCGAGTTTTTAAATAATTTTAAATTGCATTGGGATATGCAGTGTTAATAATTTTTATAGATACTTATGATTATTTTCATGAGTTTGTTATTTATTAAGTTATTTTAATTATTCTTAATTATTTTTAAGTTCTTTACGTAAAATTTTTTCAAAAATTTTATTTTTGAAAAAATTAAAACGTAAATAATTTAATATTAATTATTCTAAATAGTTTTACGAATTTGTATGAACTCATACATAATTTTAAAGTGTTAAATAAAAATGTAAATACGTATATTTATTTAAATTAAATTAGGGTTTAATTAATTAAATTAATTTTTTTATATAGTTTTAATATTAATTAATTAATTATATATGTGTATATATTATTAGAATATGTGTGTGGTGAGTATATGTTGTGTGTGTGATATTGTATAATATTATAATATAAAGTATAGATATATATATATACATATATACATATAATATTATAACTAAAAATAAAGTTTGCATTATTTACAAGTTTGCCCCTCCCTCTCCTTCTTCTTCTCCGATCGTTCCCTTCACCGTTCCGCTGCCTGTCACACCATTCCTTCACCGTCGGTGTGCCTCCCAGTGTGCCACCATCGTCCCCAGCCTGCTCCACCGCTAGCAGCACCCGTTTCCGGTGCCTTTGAAGCTTAATTTGGCCGAAAAATCGAAAATCACTTCCACTGTCGATCAAGCCGATTCTGGCCACCTCCATCGACACCACCAATCTCAATTACTTCATTGAGCTCCGATGAGTGTGTTTCTAAGTTTGGTTTCACTTGAATTAGTCTAGATTTTGGTGGTGAGCTTGATCTTCATTTCGGTCAACTTGAGTTTTCAAATTTTTTTTAGCTTTGATTTGAATGATTCATGAAAACTCCCTTCATAAAATTTGATCCTATTAGCTTAATCTACACTCTGGAATTTTTGGAAATTATTTTGATTTTTGTGAATTTTTTATTATTTTATTAATATTTTCTAATTTTTGAAAATTAATTAAATAAATTATAAAATTGTGTTTTATGGTGATTATAGGTGTTGAAATGTATTTTAGAAATTTATTTTTAATTTTTGTGAATTTTATAAATTTATTTGGAATTTATTTAGTTTATGTAATTTTTGAAAAATTAGGTTAATTATGTGTTTTAGTGAAATTAATTGGTTAATTGAGTATTTATTGATATTATTGAGATATATGTTGAGAAAATTAATTTTGAGTAATAATACTATTTTTGGTGAATTTTTTATTAATTTTAGTGAATTTACGTAACTAGGGGTATTTTGGTAATTTGACACTAAATTGGCTAAAAATGTAATTAAATTGGTTTTACTAGTTATTTAAGGTATAAAAATGATTCCTAAAAATTATTTAGTATTTTTAACTAATTAAAACTATTTTTCGTAAATTATTTTCAAATTATATATAATATACGATTTTTCTAAATAAATGGGTTTTTATTGATTTTTAGTAAGTTTTAGGGTTAATTATGTAATTTGGATTTATAAAATGTATTTTGATCAATATTTATGAATTTATTGAGAATTATCGACTTTTAATAATATTTTATTGAAATTAGGGTTTTTGTGTATTTATCGGTTAAATAAATATTTTTAGCGTTTGAATATTTAAGTTTGCTATATTTTGAGAATTAAAGGGCATTTTTGGAATTTTTCATATGTTCTGTATTATTCTGTGAATTGTGGACCTCGGTCGATGAAATTGTAGTTTGAAGTCTGACCGATGAGTTATGAATTTTGTTTATTCTCGAAGTGTATTTTCTTTGCAGGACCGACTCTACTCTTTGAGTAGAGAGATGTCCGTTTTACAGGGGAGGTTCTGCCTGATTTTTGGTAGAATTCTCGTAAAACATGATGTCCGATCGAATTCCTATTCTAATTCCGTGTCTAAGATTCTAGATCGAGTCTTTAGAATTTCCGCTAGATTTATTCTAATGTCGTGTTGTCATTTATTTGTTTAGTTGCGCCGAGATCGAGGCCTAGTGGACCAGGCCCGTCAGACCCATCTCGAGGAACACAATAACAGTGAGTTGTTATTTTATATATATATGTTTTAGGGTGCATGTTTTAGAAATGTATGATTTATTTTAGTAAAGTATGCATAAATGATTTAAGTATTACTTAGGTTTATTTTTGGTATATTTTTGTATATTTTAAACTATATGCATGTTTTATTAATGATTTTATACTTAAAATGTTTTTAAGTTTATTTTTAGTTTATTTTGTAATTTAATGAAATTTATTTGACGTATATATACTTAAAACATACTTGGTTTATTTTTGGTATATTTATAGTATATATATGGTTTATGTTGCTATTTTATTCAATTACATGCATCATTTATTTATGAATGTATGTTTTATATTTAAAAATGAAGGATATCAATAGAACGTGATACCTAATAGGCAGCACTAGGACCGAGTACGTACAGGTACGTTGATAGCATTTAGGCTATATTACTAACCTATTTGCTAATTATGCTTGGATTGATTGATTTATCTGATGTGTGATATGATTTGGGAGTGTGATTGCTGGAGCTCGGTTGACCAAGTGTCTCGGGGCCAATCACATTGACAGTCAGACTGCTGGAGCTCGGTTGACTTAATGTCTCGGAGCTAGTCTACTGTCCAAATGGAACAAGTGAATATATTTGGAATAAGTGAGCCTGTATGGCTAGAGTGTTGTCTAACACTGTTTGAGGTTGCGGTTTTCTAGGGTTCTATTTGATCCTTTATAAACAGTGATTTTCAGTAAAAATATATAAAATAATTTTGTTGCATCTGTGTGTATTTGCTTGTATATATATTTATTATCTATACTATTGACTGTGTGCATTATCAATTAGTTATGCATGTATATATATTATAACAATTCACTCAGTGAGGTCTGACTCCCCTCCGTCGACTATTTTTCAGGAGAGTCATCGTCTTCAGACCTCAGTAGCAGACCTATACGCCGGATTTCTTTCGCCTTGGCTTCACTATGTAAACTGCTTATCTAAGCTTTATTTTATAATATAGACACTGCAGTAGTTGTAAACAGTTGTGGGGTTCATGTATTATATTTCTATGAGTTATGTATTTCAAAGATTTGAACTGGAATTTGTATTAAAAGATTATTTATATATAAGGATGAGTTGTTTATTTAAATCGATTGGTGGATATTTATTTTATCCTATTTGTGATTTGTTTCTGCTGTAAAATATGTTATTTATGTTATTATTATTATTGCATGTCTTTATTTTATTTTATTTTAAGGCTTGCTACGGGTTTCGGATTCGAAAGAATTCCCGTTCCCTAGCGCCAGTCATAGCCCCTGTTTTGGGTCGTGACATCTTCTCCAAAAAACACATATATCATTCAACAAAAACCCAAAAACAAACCTTCATTATTTTGTTGTAAATCCAAACTTAACTCTAACTTAAATAAACTACCATTATCATCCTCTTGTTCAAAATAAAACGATAAAAACAAACATTACCATGTATTCAAAAAAAAATAAAAATAAAAAACAAGACTCAATTTGTCATTCAGATTCAAGAAGAAATTCAACAAGAATCAAAGAATCAAAGGTAAACATTTTCATTGAGATTCGTCATTTTATACAATCATTGAATGCATGCAAACCAAAATCGTTTCTTAAATCAATCTATTCACAAAATTATTAAATTGAGATCTTCCTTTACTTGAAGTTTTCAATTTTTTTTTTAAAAAAACCTTTTCTTGTTTTGCTTCTAAATTTATGATTTCTTTCTTTTCATTTTTTTTCAATTTCATTAATTTAATTTTTTTCTTTATCTGTTTCTTTGATTAGTATTATTATTATATTTTGGCGATTAGTTTCATTTCTTTTTTCTTTTGTTTTACTAATTGATGATTGCAGAGGTGTTTAGTTGAATAGAATAAGATACTATTCATGTCATAGATGAAACATTTTTTTTTAACGGTTTTAGCTATTTTTTCTACATATTGGTAGTTAGCATTCAATATTTGTTAGGTCTTTTTGGATCTCGATTTCATGGTGTTTGGACACCTTTTGGTGTAGATGACAATCTATTATTATTTGGCTTCTCTTGAGTTGTCTTGTGTTGCTTAATTTCAGAATTAGTTGCACTTGCTAAACAAGTTTGATTGGTTAAAACAAATTATTTATTTCTTTAGCCTGCACCGTTGATGGTAGGCAATGCAGAGCCTGGTGTCTTTAATGTTGTTAAACTTAATGCTCAAGTTTGGTAGGCTTACAAGGCAAAATCAATTGCATAAATCGACAAATTTGGAAGATTTACAATTCAATTGATTGGATTCTTCTTCATGACAGTATTCATGTTTGCTTTAGTAATACCTTACCATCTTTGGCTGGTGGAAAAATAGTGGAAGAGAAAAGTGAGGAAAGAAAAAAAGGCTTCTTTAATTTTGTGCGATGTTGTTTATTTTTGTTCATTTTTTCGATCTTTATAAAGCATATTTTATTGCTTCACTTGATCGTATGTTGTTGATCATTGTTTTCTTTGTGCAGTTACTGTAAAAATGAAGGAATAGAATTAGAAATATAATAAGTTAAAGAAAGTACAAGTTAAAAATTGACAAGTTTTATGGTTCACTTGTTTTGTTATTGCATCTTTGGGTTATTTTACTATTATTTCATGATTGATACAAGTTGAATCACTTTTAACAATGCACTTTCGTACTACATCTTTTAAAAAAAAATTATTTGTGCTTGTGTGGACATGTTTTGAAGCAATCACCTCTTATATATGCTATGTAATAAATACATAATATTGTAGGACAAAATAAAAAATCTCATATATATTCTTCAAAATGAAAAAAAAAAACTAAAACAGAAAAAAATGAATTAGAAACAAAAAATAAATCAAAAATAGATTTAAAGAAAATCAAAATAATAATTCTCCTTCAACAATGGAATATTTGGATATAAAATAAAGATTGCATAAATACAACAATCACACAAAAGAAACTCTATGATACAACTACAATGCCATTAATAAAACAAAAAAGTATCATAACATAACCAAAATGATACCAAATTAAAACAAAAAAGTATCATAAACTAAAAAAAAAACAAACTGATACCAAATTATAAATACAATATAAAACAATAGCATCCTCTCATGACTTAATAACACCAAAACTTTAAAAAAACATATTCATTATATTAATTTCTTAAGTTTCATTATATTTTTCCGTTATCATTGATTAAATACATCATCATCATCATCATCATCATCATCTGCATATATAAAACAATATCAGAAACTAAATATAAACCAAAACGCAATAGAAATAAATCACATATAAAAGATCTAAAAAAATACCATAAAAACATGTTTAAAACTCTATCCACCAATAACACCAAATTAGTCATAAAAAGATACAAAATCACTCTTTTCTATAGTCTATTAAAAAAAAGTCAACCATAAAAAAAACATAAATCTCCACTCAAACCACAAGTAATAATAGAATAAATAACACTGAAAATATTATCAACATCATCAAATACAATCTCTTCACACTAAAAACAAAATAACACATCAAAAAAAAATTAGAAACCAAAATGAAACTAAAAAAAATACTAAATTAGTATATGAAAAAAAACATCCTAAATTAGAATCCTCCAATATTTCATCACCATCATTGCCATCTTTAGTAGAACTATCTTTAATATTGGAATTAAAACCAACATCCTCAAAAAATTTCTTATCACTCTTTAAAAACACAAAAAAAGTATAAGAAACCAAACATAATCCAAAAAGATACAAAAATAATAAAACAAAACATACTATAATAAAATCCTTTAACTCATCATCACCACCAACAGTTTCAACACACTATGAATCATAAGTACCCTTTTCACAACCAACAATATCTCCTAAATCATAACTAGAAGCACCAAAAGCATATCCGCTTTTCTTTGCACTTTTAAAACAAGATCAGATACTAAAAGTAAACCAAAAAGCAACAAAATTAAATACATGCTACCTAATAAAAGAAATCTTTTAACTCATTACCACCACCAACAGTTTTAACAAACTATGAATCATAAGCATCATTTTCACAACTCGTAACATCTCTTAAATCAAAACTAAAAGCATATCCACATTTCTCTACACTTTTAAAATAAGATCAGAAACTAAAATAAAATAAAAAGAAATAAAATTAAACACATGCTACCTAATAAAAGAATAGAGATGTGGGGTATTGATTCTTGTACCTCTCGCATGCTAAGCAAGTGCTCTACCATCTGAGCTACATCCACCTTCATCTTTCATTTATTGATACATTATTAAATTATGTTATGATATGTTTAAAGAGAAGCAAAACTAATCCAATTCTTGTAGTTGCAATATTATTATTATGAATATTACATCTTTTACACATTAAGAGCTTGTCATAAATTTTATAAATATTATTATTATAACTCAATGTTGGTTCAATTATAATGAATGTTACATTTTTTACACATTAAAAACTCGAATAGTCAATTATGTACAAAAACTTTGTTACGTGTGAGTGTTATAATGCAAAATAGCATAGTTCTTTAGGGTAGTTATAAATTATTTTTCTTTAGTTTTTATTTGAGTTTGTTTGATTATGCATTGTTATGTTTATTTCTTTTGTTTATGTTGTCCTTATATTAATTTTATGTTTTGTAGGTTTTCTTATGTTTAATCCATGCATGGAAGTGCATTTGAACACTTTATAATGAAGAATGGTGCAAGGAAAGTAAAAGGAAGCAACAAGAAGAGTGTGCCGATTCATTACCAAGGAGATGACTTAGGACAACAGATAATAGTACTGACTCGGTATGAGTGTGTCGAGTCATCACAAATTATATATTATAGGCAGAAGACTATGCTAACTCAGCATAGTGGTTTCGAGTCATGATAGAAAATAATTGTGTTGAGTTAAGCCTAACTTGGCACGATGGTGTTGACTCATCCTTCACACCCCTTTAAGGCACCTATTCCCATTTACATCCATTCGAAAGGAGCACGAACTGGGATGATGAGAAGCCTACAAATACATGATTAAAAGAGTTTTTTATTAGAAAAAATATCAAGTAACTACTTAGAGAGGATTGGAGATTTCATCAACATATTTTCTATCTCTTTTTCTCTTTTCATATGTTTAGTTTACTTTATGTTTATCAATATGTTTCTTGACTAATTTTTTGTTTATTAGAATTACAAGGATGAATTGACCTTATGAACTACATCTTTATTTTCTTTATAATACATGAATGATTTGATTTCAATTGAGTGCTTAATCATGTTATATATGCTTAATCACTATATATGATGTATTAATCAAAGGTTCACAATGAGAATTGGAATTTTTTATGGAAATATAATTGAATTCATTTAAAGGTTAGGAAACTACTTGGAGACAAGAAATCCACTTTGAGGGGTCAAAGAATTGGGATGAAACTTTATGGTTTTTGTTTATCTCTACAATGACACGAGAATGCTTGTAGTCTTTAAATGGAAATACCCTTATTTGACAACTTGAGTTGCTCTTAAGGATTTTAGGTCATATTCTCTAGTCATTGCATATGTTTATTAATTATTATAGTTCTTTGATTAATTATGAATTGTAGTTCTAATGAACATTAATTGAATTTCTTATTAGATAATTTAGATTAAATAGTGTAATTAGTTAATCTTTAGTAACTTTAGATTTTGTTAGAACCATTCAATTTCTTCTATTATAATATTTTGCCTATCCATCTAATTATCTACTCGATTAATATAAAATTACTCTAAATTCCTTAGTGTTCGACACCTTACTTGCTCTATACTTAGTCTTGGAGACTAGGGTATTACATTTGACCCACATCAAATTTTGGCACCGTTGCCAAGGAATTTGTTTAAAATTTTTATTAACTTAAGGTAGAGAAAGGTTATTTTAGTCCTTAATTTTTATTTTGTTTTTATTGTTTTATAATTATAAATTTTTGTTATTTTATTATGATTTACTCTTGATGAGGCTTAGTAGAAGTGCTAATGATATTTTACTTTTTGATCATGAAATTGAATTAACTTTACATGCTTTACACAAGGAAAAAAGGCAAAAAAGAGTAAATTAACAAAATTTGAATAATATGGCTGAACCGAAAAGATGAACATTAGGCAATTTTGCTATACCCAATATAACAGGTAGTTTTGGAGGGATTGTGGCTCCAACCATTGCTAACAATAACTTTGGAAAAGCCTCAACAAGCAAATTAAGGCTAGTAAGGTCAATGATAGTGTTGTTGTTAGTAGTAAAAATGATTTTAAAGGTATTAAGAAAGGTAAAAAGGAAGATGTCATACCACTCAAAGATGATGAACCTATGGTAGATCTTAAAACACTACCTTTTCCTCAAAGGTTCATAAGATGTAGATTGGACAAGCAGTTTGGCAAATTCCTTAATTTTTTAAAGAGGTCACCATTATCGTACCATTTATGGATGCTATTACAGATATGCCGACATGAGGTAAATTTTTTAAGGATATCATTAATCATAAAAGCAAGATTGAGGAGTATGGGTTAGTTTCTCTTATTAAGAAATCCAAGACTATGTACTCCAAATCTCCACAAAAGTTTAAGGATCCAAGTTGTTTTACTTTTCCTTGTGTAATTGGTGGTACGCATTTTAATAAAGTTTTATATGATATTAGTGCTAATGTTAGCCTCATGCCTTACTCCATCTATAAGAGGTTTGACTTGGGAGAACTTAAGCTTATAAATATGTATCTTTCAATGGCAAACAAATTTATCACTTATCCACTTGGCATTCTTGAAAATGTGCCAACTAAAGTGGGTAAATTTATTATACCTGTGATTTTGTTGTTTTAGACATGGAAAAAGATCTTGAAATTCTAATCTTATTTAGGAGACCATTTTTAGTGACGATGGGTGTGATTATTGACATGAAGAAAGGCAAGATTACATTAGAAGTGAACAATGAGTGTATGGAGTTTGACGTATTCAAGATGATAAAGTCTACACCAATGGAAGTAGCAAGTAAAATTAACTCATTTGATGTTATTGAAGAATGCATTAATAAAGTGATACATGAATGTCTAAGGCAAGACCCTATTGAACCATACATCATGTAAGAAGTTAATGTGAAACTCTTGGAGGCAACTTCGTGCTTTCCTCCTCATAATCCTTTTAAGGTTGTAAAGGTTCATCCTTATGAAGCAATTGAAATTGCTAATGATAAAGGAGAAATCTTAAAGGTTAATGGTCATTGTCTCAAGCCATATTTGATTGGTGAAGTAATTGATTAATTAAGGTCAATCCCTCTCTCTACACTATAATTTGGCAAAGGTAAGGTCAACCTGTAGACCATTAAATGTAGCAAGGTAATATTTACACATTTTCTTTATTTTGGTATCTTATTTTTATGATTTGATTTGATTTAAAAAAAAGTATATTTTTTTATGAGTTAGGTATGTGCCGAGTCATTATACCAGTGCTGACTCATTACAAAGACAAATGGTCATGAGTCGACACAAGCATGTCAACTCGTGACAAAAGCAAGGGGTGACGAGTCAACACAAGTGTGCCAACTTATGTCTATTTCCTACACCCTTCCCATTGTTAATCACCTTCACCCTCTTTTTAAATATATATGTTTATAATTGTAATCCTTTTCCTTCTCATTTATTTTTCACATTCATTTTTAGTTAAAATAATAATAATAATAATAATAATAATAATAATAATAATAATAATAATAATAATCATAATAATAATAAATAAATAAATAAATTTTTTTAATTAAAATTCAAAGTCATTTCTCTTCCCAATGAAGGTCATGTTTTTTCACCTTTTTATTATTTCTTTTCTAAAAAAAAAAGCCATCATTAATTAATTTGACTACTCAATTTTCTTTATTTATTTGTTTTACTCTTTTTGTATATCTCATTATATTCCTTCATTCTCTTCTTCCCTTATACGTTTGTCTTCTTCCTCCCCTAATACATTTCTATTCTCTTTTTGTTTTTTTTTTCTTCTACATCCATTTCCATTTCAAGCCTTTAACCCTAACCCTTCCATTACCACATTTCTTCTTATTTTCTTTTCTTCTCCACATTATTTTTGTTGGGTTTTGTGATTCAAAAACGTAGCAAAAGTTAAAACTTTGAACCAAAAACCCTAATCCGGATCCAAGTAATTCAATTAATTGATTTAAAAAATAGGGTTTTTAAATCTTACCACAAACGTATAAGAGGTAAGACTGTTGGAAGGTAGAGAAGAGGTTCACTCCGATGATACCTTACCTCGAACTTTTGATTTTGGTAGTTTGGATCAAAATGTCTCTAAAAGAATCTGTCCTCCATAAGCATCCATACAAACAACCCTTAATTAAAATGACAAATTTGTGTGCTAGCACTTCTCTTGATTTCTCATAAATCAACAGCAAAAACACTATGTGTTTTAGTTTTTCTAAGAGGAGAAAAATAAATTTTGGTGGCTAATAATTGAGTTAGTGAAACCCTAAAGAATATAACATATTTATATACCTCTAAGTAGGGTTTCACTTACCAAAATAACTTTTTGATAATTTCTTAATTATTATTATTCTGATTTTATTTAAAATTAAATCAGATATAATATTCCATTTATTTAAGATAACCTTTACCTTAAATAAATGAACTATTTATTTATTTATTTCCACAGAGCATATTTGGGCTTCTCAAACCCATATTCATTTTTGGGCTTGTTCTAAGTGTATGATATTGTAGGTTTACAAGACATTGACAGTGGGCCTTAATTCTCTATTTATGCCTATAATTCATAAGTGGGCTCTAGCAAGACATTATGACTACCCAAGTTATGTAAAGTTAATAATCCGACATAACCTAATTTATAATAAATATTGTAATCCTTTTGTCACATGATATATTGATTGAATATAAGGCATAGTTTTTATCATCCTTATATAATTCAAACATATTATTTCTTGACTCTAAGTAGACTGAGAATGATAACTCTTTATCAATTCACTTTAGTATGGCCATGCATTTTCCTCAGTCTATCTTATCAAGGGGCCCATAGATATCTTATTCAGATTAAATGAGGGACAAATTCCTTCTCAATCACTCACATTCCTCACATAACTCATTTCATATCCAATAACAATCTATTTAATCATCTTATTAAAGACAATGTTAACTTATGTCAAAATATATAATAGTTATGTAGAAATCCATGATGATTTCAATGTCAAAGGACTAAATCAATATTATTATGATGAGAATTACTTATGACAATTATCTATGTAGTATTCTCATGATGGGTCAATCTAGTACATTATTTCCTAAATAAGTACCTATGAGTTGACTTAATATCTCATATTCATGATTAGTAAAACATAATCAATAATCAACATCATACTAGCCATAATATATTATTATGACTAGGGATAATTTGAATAGAAATCATATTTACTCTAACGGTTTTACTATCAAGTCACATACTTGATGACCTTAGTAAGAATTGACTATTCAAGTAATTATCATAACACAAAATGATAATGAAAAATGCCTCTTTATTACATAAAATGATAAAGTCAAAACATGGTCATACATGATTGACCTAGTGCATATCACTAACAATCTCCCACTTGCACTAGGCCTAATCTATATTAAAACTAATAACCATATACCTAGTATGACTCTCATGCTAGGTCAATGGGTATTAGTTTTAATATAGATTGGGCCTAGTGCAAGTAGGAGATTATTAGTGATATGCACTAGGTCAATCATGTATGACCATGTTTTGCATGATTGACCTAGTGCATATCACTAACAATTTCCTCCACATGGGTAAGACTATGGGTTCTACATATAAAAATCTTAAGTTGAAGAAGAGCTTCAAGAGGAGGACCATTGCACCTACCTACAAGGCCAAGTTCCCCATTCTTTTATATGAGGAAAGTGTTAGATTCATAACTTAAGTTTAGGAAAATCATTGGTTGTAAGTATATCCCCATCTTTTTACTTCAATTTATAAGCATGCATGACTTTTTTAATTAATTATTGACTACTTATGGACTTAAAAAGTTTGTTTTAATATAAGAGCATACTTATATTGAGTTGATTGCTGAATTTTATACATCTTTAGAAGTTAACTCAAATGATTCCCAAATTTTAAAATTTAAGATGTTAGGAAAGAAACAACAACTTACTTATGCTTTCATGCAATGGGTGTTTGGTTTTAAGAAGGATGGTATATGTGAATCTCCTAAGTCTTTTCATATTGATGAATTTTGGTCATTTTTGACTAATTTGTCATCCACTTTTCAACCAAAGAAAGGTAAGGCCATGTTTAGTAAATACTTAAAATTTTAGTTGTTGCATAAAATCCTTGCATGTGTTGTCTTCCACAAATCTAAAGCCAATAGAGTTTCTACTGAAGAGTTATTTTTAATGTGGTGTATTCATACTAAAAAGCAAGTGTGTTAGACTTATTGGATTTTTAATCAACTTTTAACTTGTGTTGCATGTAAGGATGCTTTACTCACTCATGGTCATTTTGTTACCATTATTGCTAAAACTCTTAATGTTATTTTTTATGACTTTACCCATGTTGTTGAGTGTTCTTATTTCATTAACCATGCTTTTGTAAGAGGTGAAGTAGTGGATGCTTCTTTTCACTTAATTCTGACAACATTTAGGTTATATTGGAGAGGGTTAGCTCGTCCTACATAAGTTATGGAGGAGCATACTAAGAATAAGGAGTCTCAAGACAAGGAGCCACACGATGTTGTCCCTCTTATATCTTTGCCCATACAAGGTGGTGCAAGTGGCTCTTCCAGTAAAGAGCCATATATTTGAGAGAAACTTTTAAAGAATCGAAAGGAGATGCAACATCAATTAAGTGGTAAGGAGTCTTGGAACCATCAACTTGATTGCCACCAACGTAAGATGAAGTATAAGATGAATCAATTCTTTGCGCTCTCTGGTTACACTATTGAGTCTCCACCACCATCTCCTTTGGAAGATTGAAGGAGTTTCTCTTTTCCTTTCTTTCATGTTTAGGATTCACATTGTGGATATTTAAGTGTGGGGGAGGGGATATTAGTAGTTGTTATTTAATTATGTTTATGTTTATATGATGTGTGTCTATGCTATATTTTGCATAATTTTATCTTCTCCATATTTATAATTAGTTTCTTTTCTAATTTCATCTTGATTATAATTGAGGTTTTATTTTTATACTAGGTTAATAATTAAATTTGTATGCTTAATTGGTAGAATTTTAGAGTCTCATTTAGTATAAGTTTTATGTTTTTCTTATTATCTCTTTTTATTATTTTTAAAATCTAAAGAATGTTTAGTCAACTTTTTAACTATGCTTAATGCTAAAATGATAAGGATTTAAGCTTAGTTTTTAAGGATAAAAGTAGCCTTAGGAAAATTATAGCCATAATGCGAGTAACTAGTTTTTCAATAATGGATGAGGATACAGTTTTAAAAAAAGATATATGAGAAAAAGAAAATTGATGCTTGATGATGCATTTCGAGTAAGTTGTGTGTAAGTGAGTATGCTCCTTAATTACATTCATTCGGAAAGAATGAATGACGTCATAAGTTAATGCATTTCAAGTAAGTAGTGTTTTAGTGAGTATGCTCCTCAATTATATTCATTCAGAAAGAATGCACCCATTCTAAAAAAAAATTATGTGTCTAAAAACTCCATGAGAATTATGGGTTAGTGCGTGTGCTTAATCCTTGTCCCATAACTACTTATGTTATTAGAAATCCTAAGCTTGAAGAATGAACATTATGGCTAGGTACCTTGGTTAGCACTTTGACTTTATATTATTGATTTTGTTCTTAAGAAGTTAAGATAAATTGTTAAACTTATTACTTATAGTACGGAACTTTTTTTCTCTATTGTTATTGAGCATTGAAATTTTAGTTCTTAACTATCTTTTTCCTAATTTCTTTTATAGTTAAGGTGACTTATTGAGATAACTACATATATTTTGAAGAAGATAAAGTTTTATATGTTTCCCATTTTGATCTTTTTTTCTTGCTTGAGGGCAAGCAAGGTCTAAGTGTGGGGGAGTTTATTATAATGCAAAATAGCATAGTTCTTTAAGGTAGTTATGATTTATTTTTCTTTAGTTTTTATTTGAGTTTGTTTGATTATGCATTGTTATTTTTATTTTTTATTTATGTTGCCCTTATATTAATTTTATGTTTTATAGGTTTTCTTATGTTTAATCCATACATGGAAGTGCATTTGGACACTTTATAATAAAGAATGGTGCAAGGAAAATAAAAGAAGCAACAAGAGGAGCGTGTTGACTAGTCACCAAAAAGATGACTCGGGACAGTAGATAAAGTTGTTGACTTAGCATGAGTGTGCTAAGTCATCATAAACTATATTAAAGGCAGAAGACCGTGCTGACCTCGGCACAGTGGTGTCAAGATGTGACAAAAAACAAGTGTGTCAAGTCAAGCTTAACTCGGCATGATGGTGCCAACTCGTCCTTCACACCCCTTCAAGGCACCTTTTCTCATTTACATCCAATCAAAAGGAACACAAACTAGGATGATGAGAAGCCTATAAATACATGATAAAAGGAATAGATTATAAGAGTTTTTTATTAGAAAAGATATCAAGGAACTACTTGTAAAGGATTGGAGATTTTTCAACATATTTTCTATCTCTTTTTCTCTTTTCATATATTTAGTTTACTTTATATTTATCAATATGTTTCTTGACTAATTTCTTGTTTATTAGAATTGCAAGGATGAATTGACCTTATAAATTACATCTTTATTTTCTTTATAATACATGAATGATTTGATTTCAATTGAGTGCTTAATTATATTATATATGCTTGATCACCATATATGAGAGTTGGAATTTTTGACACCTGTTAAGGATGTTAGGCATACATTGCATGCATATGACTAATAAATAATATATCCATAAATGTGCAATTTTAGTTCACGAGTCAATATATGTAATAAAATTTTTTAAAAAATACATATCACACACCACAAAGGCTCACAACATTAAATAGTTCACATTTTTCCTTATTTTATTTATATACAATACACTAACCTTAATGCAAAATATAAAAAGTCACTAATACATGTTACATTCTAGAAAGATTGATGACGACCTCCTGTTGACCCACCTGAAACACTGCTAGTGCAAATGATGCAAGTATTATCTTCAAGTCAAACTAAAGTTCTTCTAATCCTAAAAAATAATGCAGAGGAGTGAGCATGCAACTCAGTAAGGAATAACATAATATCCTATGAAAAATAACACATTCAAACATGTAGTATAATCAATTATCTATCCATTCAATGTTTAGTTATGAATTTATCGTATGTACATAACATAGTATTTTATTTTAGACAATAATGAACTTATAGTATGTACATAATTGTAATAGCATAATTTTTAGTATGTATAACCCTGCTGAAATTTTGTATAACATATTCTTTTAGCCTTTATACGGCTTAACAAAGGAATTCTATAATACACATAGCATTTCCATAATCTTATTGTTTATTTTTCTGGACAGCAATGTATTCATATTCCTTTAGCCTTTATATAGCTTAACAAAAGAATTCCATAATGCACACAATATTGCCATAATCATATTGTTTTCTTCTGGATAGTAATGTACTTGTGAATTATATGCAAAACTAAAACTTCTTTCATTTATTTATGGATCCCTATACACGTATAGCCTGCCAAAATCTTGCACAACATTTTTCTTTAACCTTTTTATGTCATATCAAGGGGATTCCATAACGCAACATTGCCTTATTCATAGTAGCATTGTGTCCTTATACTCACACAACCATATTTCTTATATTTACATATACATGAAGTGATCATCACTCTATCACAACACTTTATTTATCTAGTAATCAAATGATTACATCACATATTACTCCATTAAACAATTTACATCTCCATAATATATCAAAACAATAATATACCAAAAATATACCCATTTTCAACATGGCAATTAGTACAAAGTCACCAATATATAAAAAATATACACATATTTCAACATGGTAGTTTCAATAATATAAATTCAAAAATACACCAAAAATTTCACATTATGAGTATCGAAGCCATTTTCTTCCATATTAATAGCATTATAAGTCTAAATTAACTTTTAATTGATTTCACATCAATTGGACATATATAGAAATAGAAACATTAAAAACAATTCACCATGGTCAAGCTATCCATAAAATTAAGCAACAAGAAGTATTGCCCAATTTGGTCGTCAAAACAACAAAATTAAACTTTTTCTATTTCAATAAATTTTATAAATAACATTTCTAAGTTTTTATAGAAACAAACAACACCCCATTTGGAGTTATAAATCTCCATATATGGCTTTATAATTATTTTGTTCTCTCCCAGACAAGACATTTGAATTCAACAACTATCATTCATATGCACAATCTCATTCATATATACAATCTCTTCTCAAAACAATCAACCGTCAACACAATAATAAAAAAATTAGCATTTATTAATTATAATATACATATTCCTTATAACTAATCAACTAAACAAATAAATTATAATTACTTATTTTATATATTATATTACATAGAACATTAGGTTATTCTCCTACCTTTATTGCTCCTTCCTTTTACTTGCATTTACATGTGTGACTACCTCATTTCCATTTGGTTTAACTGAAATAGATCATAATTCACTTGTTTTTAAAGACCCAAAATAATAAAACTTCATTTAGCATGATACATCACCAAACTATCTAAACATATGAAATTGCCAACTATAACAAATTGAAAAGGGTGAATTTAAAAATTCACCAATAATTCTATACAATGAATATCAGATGAAACTTTCTACATCATTAACCTTATATGTCTAGAGTAATTTAAAATTTATTTTACTTTAATTGAAGTTGTATAGAGAAAGAATGCTAAGAAATAGTCTACGATACTTAGACTAGTGATAAAAACTGAGCAATAAAATGTTTCCTCTTATTAAACTGACATAGATTTTGAATCTGATCAGGATAAAGAAGGAATGTTTTAGATAACTCATCAAAGTTTCTATATCATTGAAGAACACTCAATTTGAAGCTTCCTACCTCAAGATATGATTAAAACACTAAGACTAAAACACTAAGACTAAAAAACTAGTTCTTAAGAACCTGAATTCTGCATTTTTTAAACACTAACTCAATTCAATAAAAATATTAAAATTACTTTCCAAATAATTCTTTAAACCATTTGAAGATGAAGATTATGATCTGAAATGAATTCTAAACCATCAATTTCACTTCAAAATTCAGGTCTCTATTTTTTTTCTTAAGAAGAAGAAGAAGAAGAATAAGAAAGTAAAGACTTAAGTGCATATATCCCTTTTCTTCCTTCCTTTCCTATTTCTATCCGGGTCTTTTTTTTTTTATAGCTTCCACATACCCCCAAATCTAGTCCTACACTCATAATTTTATTTTAAACAATCAAGTGCATATACATATATATGTGTGTGCGTTTTTATCTTCTTTTTCCACATATTCTTAATAATAATAATAATAATAATAATAATAATAATAATATATAATCTTTTTCTATTTAACATTATAATTAACACCACACATATTACATACATTTCTCATGTTTATAAGATATACATATTATGCACGTAAATGTAAATAAATAATGTGGGCGTTACAAATTTTTTTGTAAAAATACAATTGAATTCAGTTAAATGTTAGGAAGTACCTAGAGACAAGAAATCCATTTTGAGGGGTCAAAGAATCGGCATGAAACTTCATGGTTTTTGTTTATCTCTACAATGACACGAGAGTGTTTGTAGACTCTAAATAAAAATACCTTATTTTACAATGAGAGTTGCTCTTAAGGATTTTAGGTCATATTCTCTCGTCATTGCAGGTGTTTATTAGTTATTATAGTTCTTTGATTAATTCTAAATTATAATTCTAATGAACACTAATTGAATTTCTTGTTAGATAATTTAGATTAGATAGTGTAATAAATAATTCTTTAGTAACTTTAGATTTAGTTAGACTCATTCAATTCTTCTATTATAATATTCTACCTATTCATCTAATTATCAACTTGATTAATATAAAATTGCTCCAAATTTTATAGTGTTTGACACCCTATTTACTTTATACTTAGTTTTGGAGACTAAAATATTACATTTGACCCACATCAATCAGTTGGTTGTATTTTGGTCATCACATTTTATGTATTCTTATAACTCACTTGAGAAATTTATGAAATAAAAATACCAAAAAATATGTTGGCTAATGCTTCACTAATAAAAAAAGATAGAAAATTAAGGAAAGTATTTTTTAAAAAAAGAGAAATAAAGAGAAATAAAAATAAAAAATAAACAAAGAAGGGAAGGAGAAAATTAAAAATAAAAAGAAAAAAATAAGAAAAAAAGATAAAAAAATTTATAAAAAAAGAAAAAAGAAAAAGAAAATAAAATAAAAAGAATAAAAGAAAAAAGATGGAATGAAGAAAAAAATTAAAAAAAGAAAAAGAGAAAAAAATAAGAAAAATTCAAAATAAAAAAGATAAAGATAAAGGAAAAGAAGAAACAGCGAAGAAACTGAAATAATATGGGATATTTTTTAAAATGAGAGGGTACGAAACTGGAATAATATGGGACATTTTTGAAAATGAAAAGGGTACGGATGTAAAAAGAGGTGAATATATTTATAAATTTGGAAAGTTTGGGGGCATTTTTGTTTCCAACAATTCAAGATAGGGTATGTTTGTAAATGTTACCAATTTTAACAGGATAAAAAAAATCGAAAAAATTACATATACAGCATCTCGTCTCCATTTTTTCCCAGTTGAAAATTTGTTAAGTGTCCAAGAATCCAGCGACAGATTACCATGATCAGCATTCTTGCTCAGGTCTGTACATACCCATTATTGTTATATTGGATTTTGTGGAATTAAAAGTGTTGGGTGGTGGTTGATCTCGCGATAATCGCTAGTGAATATGATTTTTTTTTTTTTTGGTGGTGGTTGCGATTTTTGCAGGAACGTTTGCTTGGAGCTGTAATAGGAAGTGGTTTCGTGGGTTTTATTGTTTTTGAGCAACGCAAAAGAATCTATGAATCCATTTCTGATTACCCTTCTCAAATGGATTCTCAATCCCAGGTTTGAAAAAAAAAATCAATTCTTTTTTTTTTTTTGGGATATAATTATTGTTTTTGCTTCGAGCCCTAGAATTTTGGGTAGTTTTAGTTGATTTCTATTATTAGTTCAATTTATTGCTAGCTTATATACTCGGCATTTGCTTAGTGTTTGAAAAATGTGCAAATGTAATTGGGTTGGATTCGCTTTAGTCAAGTTTCATGCTTGGAAAGGTTATAGTTGGTAGAATTTGATTTTAAGTTAAAGCAATATGAGATTCTGAAAGAGATGAGCTTATAACAGAAGTTACATGATTGGGCGAGAATTGAATTATTGCACATTGTAGCTCGAGAATTGTTTGTTTGTCTGTTCGCTTGCTTGAGAAAATGTTTGCTATTGAGTTAGTTTGTTTGTGGAATGCTTCAGATTTCAATGTTCAATAGTAGTGTGTATTTATCGCTGTGAATAGAACTTGATCAAGATTCAATACTTGAGTGTTATATGAGTGAGAAAGAGAAGGGTTATTACTTGAAGTAGCAATATTAGTTGAGAAAAAAAAAGCATGAAACATGGAAATGAAAAGAACCAGAAAGATTGAGAAATCATGTTATGGGATTTCATTGTAATGCTTCACAAAGAGAGAGAAAAGAAAATGATCTAGAAAACTTCGGCACTCATGCTATGGTCTTATGGTATATCTGTTCACCATATAAGGGAAAAGAAATGTTATGGGTATTCGTTGAATTAGAAGATGTTTAGGCACTCAAGCTATGGTCTAATGGTATATCTGTTCAACATATAAGGGAATGGAAATGTTATGATATTCAATCAATTCAAAGATGTTTCCGCCCAATCTTTGCATTTGGTATTTCATTGGGATTACGGGAGCCTTCAACTTGTATGTTATCTACTCCCATTCTTGGTATGGGTCCTTATTCTCTGTTTTAGACATGGTTCTGGAAAGCCGTTAATCATTTAACTCCATTTACAATTGTGAAAGCGCAACAAGCAGTTAAGCATTCTCTCACTTTGTGATGCATGGCATGAAGTTCTAATTCTTTTTAACTTCAAACTTCTTTCAGTTGAAGGAGCCTATATTTGGCAAGCAATTTCGCTCACAGTTTGCGCTTCTGTGGAACAAAGCTGTGGATGATACATTTAGACCTGTGATTGCCTCTCTTAATTCACGCCAGCAGTAGAGATTTTGGAGCAGTTTCACCATTAATATATGAGGATCTGTGTCTTTTTCAATGAGATTTGTACATGCAACAGCATGTCTACATTTGTACGTCTTAGAAATTCCATTTACATGACAAGTTTCCAGGAACAGCACCATGATGTAAAATTAAAATAACATGCTACCTTCAGATATGATATTTGAATTTTGTCAAACAAGATGCCTGATGTATTAATCCCTGCCTATCTTGACCTTTTTTGGTCACGATGTTTAAGTGGCAAGTGGAACATTGATATTGCTCCAGGATGCTGATTCAAGTCCATTTCTATCCTGTATATATATATATATATATATATTAGTTCGGAAAATTCATCCTTAAAAAGCATAGCATACACAGTAGATTTATTTATTTACTTTTTTTTTAATTTTTTTGAAGAGGAAATTGAATTGACTATAAACACTTGGTATCTAAGTTCAATGATCTAGTTTCGTGTGCAGTCATTTGAGGTCATATATGTTCATGCATTCATCTTCCATTAGCTCTGCATCTCATTGTTGTTCAAATGTGGTGGAACCGGGGGAATTGTTCCGTTGCTGGATGGGATATACAGGCTGTGTTTCTGAATTCAGTAATGTTCTTGCAAACATTGGTTCTTGTGATTTAGCTTTCCCGCTCCTGGTATATTTAATGATTATGTCTTTAGCTGAGGTTCATTTATCTTGATGGCCTTTTCTACTGGAACTCTTTTCTGCGGTTCTGTATTTCGGAATTACCTAATCTATAACTCGCCAAGGAGCTATGGATCAATAGCGCGGGGGTTTTTGATTCCAATATATATCTGAATAAATGGTTCTTCACAATCTGCAAAGAAAATTTACATGACAAGTAAAGATGCTACACATGATGCCTGGTCTTTGATTTATTAATACGGCGCGTCTGTTATTTTGTGAATGAGACATAGAATCAGCATGAAATACAGATGCAGTTTGGATTCATTCGGTCATTCATTCCTTTATGTTTTTACTTCCATTGATAACCTGGTAGCACATGCTTAGAAGAGTCTGATACATCCTTCCAGCTTCTTGTTTCTGTTCATTTATCGCCTAGGATGATAATAGTCCTTTCCTTTTCTTAGACGAAACAGAGTAAAGATTATAAGTTCATACCCTTAAACATTATTATTATGAAGTAGATTTATCTTTGTCTGTTTTGCCTTTTAAACATCTTCATCTTACACTTTTGTACTCTTGAATGTGCCCTTTCCACATCTGTCTGCATTTATTAGAATTTCACTTATTTTCCTAACTGTAAATCTGATAACCTGTGAGCTTGTAGAATATGAAGCTAGTATTCACTAATAAAACCATAGATACATACCATACCAAAAATTAGAAAGCAGTAAGAGAATGAGCAACAAAATAGAACAGTGAGACACCTTCAAGCATTTGGTTGAACAGAGTGAGCTCGGTTCTGATTAGCTCGACGTGTGACGAACACATAGAAACCTCCCATTGCCAGAAGCACAGAAAATGCCAAACCAACCACAATGCCGGCAATGCCACCTGCTCCTAGCCTACTACTTCCACCTTTCTGGGATGTTGATAGAAGACTTTCTTGAGCTTGATTAGTTTCCACTTGAGCTGCAAGAGGCAATGGAGAACAACCAGATGATTCAGCACATGGACTTTTGGTGCTGGGTTGTGTTTTTGGATGGAAAAATTCAACTGCTGAAGGTGAAAATGCTACTGGGTTCTCATAAGCCAGGCCATGAGGAGCTCTTTCTTGAGCTTTTGAAGTCAAGAGAAGTGCTATAACAGAGAAGACAAAGAAATAAGCTTTAGAATTCATATTGTTTGCTGTTTTCCTTTACTTTACAAATGTTTTAGTTGAAAGAGAAGTTGTAGCAGCAGTAGTAGTTTGAAGTGAAAAATGTGGTGCTTTGGACTGCCTTTTATAAGGTATTGATGAGTGGTAGTTTGCTTGGCTTTTAATTTTTTTGTGGTGAAAAAGTTGCTAGAATAGAAAGTTAAGAACAAAATGATTATTGATTACATTTATTTAGACTTATTCCTGTCAAGCGTAAATTTTTATTCTTCCCACACTGAATTTATTAAAATTCATTGTAAAAAAACAGTTCTATCTTCTAAGTATTACACCTAATAATCTCATTTATAATATATATTTTTAAATATATTATATTTAACTGGTAAAAATGCTATATATATATATATATATAATCTATCACCATTTGATATAATAAACTTAATTCATTATATTTTTTTAGTCAATTAGATAGGGAAGAAGGATTCAAACCCTCCCTTCTACAAGTGTGTCAATACCTTCTACCACTAAATTATGAAAGACCGACAATAGAATTAATTATCGTGCATTGAGTTCAAAGGGAAATGCATGTCATTTTTGGTAATATTTTAATAAGCTCAAATTAATCACAATTTTGTCATTTTGTTGTCCTCAATGACATGGCTTTCAAAATCATGTTTTGCTTTAAAATTGAGTAGCTTTTAAAACACATATGTTGAGTTAGAGATTGCTAATGCAAATAATTTGTTAGTTCAGTTGGTCATAATTCTCTTAATCCACCTATGCTGTTCATATATGTATACATCTAATTATGTGTTCATTAATTAAGTTAAAAACTCTTTTACATGTTAGTACAAATTAGATATTAGCATTCTTTCATTTTCAATAGGTTATATTTTTATAATTTTTACCTTTTACGTTCAAAATGTATGTTTAAATTTTATATAGTGCTTATTTATATATTAAATAATAAACAATGGATTAAGGATAAAATATATTTTTTTTATAAAATCAGGACAATTTTATAAAGACGTATTAATCTAAATAACTCAAATACACACTCCATAATTAATATGAGATCCCAAAGGATCTGCCCACTCTATCATTCTCATAAATTGTGGTATTTAACTTATCCTCTAGCTATATAATATTGTTAAACAATGTAAACAAATTAAATAATATATCTTCCACCAACTTAGATGAGCAAAAGAAAATATTCAACTTATCCTTTGAATTGTAGAAATTAAAACCAATATATCTTTACAATTTGGGGCAAATTATTTAATTTTTCTATAAAATGTTTTTTTTTTTTTTTTAGCATCAATTAGAACAAGCCAAGTAGCGACACAAAATGATGGACCTTCAATCACATGTTAAGCAGTTTTATGACTAGTCTAGAAGAAGAAGCTTTGAGTACAAAATGATATTCCTATGATGTGTGTATTAGAATGCAAGAAAAGGGTACTATTATAATTATAAGTACATGCATGCGTGTGATTAATTAAGCTTAATCACCCAAGAATTAATTGTTATATTCAAGGCTTCTTTTCACTCTTAATATATAGTAATCAAAATGTGAGGAAAATAAAAAGTAATGGGGACTTTTCTTAGCTTGGAGGACCAGCAAAGCGAAGTCCATCCAAAGCACAATACATAATGTATGCAATTATAATGTGTCATCCCAATGAGGTAAAAGCATGCTCAACCTGAAATCAATGGTTTTCTTTAGGGTGTAATTGAGCCGAGCCGAATCGAATATTAACTAGTTAGTTCAAATTAAGTTTATTTATAACAAAGTTCACTTTGAGTCAAGTTTGTTATGCCACTTGATATTTATAAGTCGTTTGTCGAGTTTAAAAAGTCTAAACAAATTTTAAAAAATTATAAAATATAAATTATAAATTAAAATTATACATTAAAAATTGAAAATAAATTATTACTAAATAAATCATAATATATTTAATAGAATTATAATTTTTATTTTAATAATATATTTTCAAAAAAATTCTTTACAGTAAAAATTTATATATAATATATTTAAAATCAAATTATTAAATATTAAAATTAAGAGTTAACTTACGAGTTTTTATTTGAATTTAATCATAAGTTTTACGAGATGAATTTTATGTAGTTGGAACTCGACTCGATTATTAAATGAGTTTCAATATATGAATTCAAACGAATTTTTATCAAGTTAAACACTAAGTTACTTGTAAGAAAAATAATGGATATTTTCGATTTCTGGTACTAAAGTTGTTTTATCATCGTGAATTGGACATTGGACAAGGGTTGTTCACATGTTATAGCAATTGCACCTCCTAAATCACAAGAGTTGCCCCTTGTGTGATAAAGGGTTTCTTGTGTTTTCCTTTTTCTTTTTTAACTTGGTTTTGTGCTTTGAAAGCATAATTAAAGAAGGGAGCCACAAGTGCATGCCAATGCCATGATAGTTTTGTGAGTTCCATGAATGAATAGTAAATAACAACAGTAAAGGTCCACCTTCTTCAATGATCTAACCCACTTGAAAGCTAGCGGTGGTGTGCATAATGGGTCACTTTAAGACAAACAAGCCCATAATGATAAATACTTGTAAAACAAGCCCATCCTTGAAAATATTCTTTTTGAGCCAATAATATTCTATATAACATTATTATTATATGTTAATAATATTTTACATTTAGATTAGCCTCTTCTTTGCTATACTTGGTACAGCAAATTGAAGAACAATTTTCATTCTGAATTCGGGGTAAATTTTGTTATTGCTCAAATTGAAGATTTAATTTGTTTCGTGCTAACAAAAAATAAATGAAATTTCTTTTGAATTTAAAGAAAAATTACCCTTAAATAAAACTAAAACTAAAACTAAAACTAAAATTTTTCAAACTCAAAAAAATGGTGAATATTTTATTAAAAGAAATATCTATTTGGAGACAAAATTAATTTCATATATATAATAATTATTATCATATGTTTAAAAAACCAATACCAAAACTTCAATTTTTTTTTTTCTAAAATTATTTGTTTGAACATTTAGTTTAAGACTTTACACCTTTTAAAACTTGAGGCGAAGACCTTCGAGTTTCAGATACTCCTCTTAGATCAAGTGTAAGCTTATTATTTAATATTATTATTAAATCAACAATGAAGATTCTTTTTTATTGTCCATTGCTATCCCTAGTTTTAATATGTGACTTTTGTGGGGCAAACTAGAAATGAACAAGGAGGTGAGGTCCAAAGCATTTTTCAAGGCAAAGAGTGTGCAAAATTATGATATGGGATTTAAAAGGTGAAGGATGATAAAGGTCAGATTGGCCATGGTGAGCATAAAGGAATTGTATTCAATTATGATAGTGAGCAATACATACCCTCTATAGAAAGTTACTTCTCAACAATATTTGAGGCAATTATTATTGTGAAAAATAGACATTGCAAGTGTTTTGATTTCTTCTAGCCTTATCTTTTAGCCCTTTTTTTTTTTTTAAAAAAATATAGTTGCATTGTTGAACTTAATTTTGAAGAAATAATTTAAAAAAAATGAATTAATTTTTTACATTTATATTTGTTTTGAAAAATATAAAATTTATTAATTTTATGATAGATATTTTATAAATTTTTTTTAATTATTAATTTACAAATTTCAATTCCTTGATATGAAAAATAACATTAGAATTTAACCTTATTTTCCAACCGCTAAAGAGCTCCTAAATATGTGATTCAATAGACTCGTAAACTTAATCAAACTTTTATATATTTATTATTTTACCTTTTTATTTTAATATAATTATAAATATATGTCACTGAACAAGTTGAGTTCAAATTTGAGTAAAGTTTGAATATTTTAAAATATATATTTTAAAAATAAAAATTTTTTATTTAATTAATCAAGTTTAAATTCTAATATATCAATTATTTAATTAACTTTGAGCATTAATTTTAAAAGTTAAGTCAAACTTGAATTTAATAGTATATTAACTCGACTCGACACAATTCCACGTTAAATCTGGGCCATATTTTCTCAGCATGAAAATCAATTCTTCTCTTGTTATTAAAAGGAACTCCATGGTTTGCACACAGAAAAAAAAAAAAAAAAAGTTTCAAATGTATAAAACGAAAATTTTCATTTATGAACTGCCTTAACATCTGAAAATCAAATAATAAAATCCTTAAAATTGATAAAACCAAACAAAACCCAGAAAAAAAATTGTAAAGTACACAATTTAATGATGGCTAAAAACTATGAGTAATCATATGACATCAAATTTTGCCTTTCATTTAAAATATTAATGTTGCATATAGGACACACTTGAACATGCATATCCAAAAATGGAGTCTTTAAAGACCTTTTTTCTAACACATTTTTGTAAAGTCATAATGCATGTAAAAATAAATACTAAGCAATTGTTGTCACTAGGAATAAAAACAAATTGTAAATCATGATGATCTAAGCACCCAAAAAACAATTTTAAGAAAATAATAATAATTAATAATAACAACTTGATTTTTTTTTTTATTTGCCCCTGAAAATAGTCCCATCAATAGCTAAGCATCTTCTCTCATATGTACAAGTTCCAAATGGCAAATAACTCACCTTCTTCCCTTTAATTAATCCAAAATTTACATCATCAAACAGCTATAAACTCACCTAATTTTGGTTATACAATGCCTTAAATTAAGGATTAGATAAGGTTAATTATCAGTCCAACTAATAATTTATACAAGAATGGAGAAACATCCAACTTTAAAGAAAAGAAAGGAGTCACTATTTATATTTTTCTAACACTTACTCAAAAGAA
Source organism: Mallotus nudiflorus (assembly GCA_947683625.1). Lineage (NCBI taxonomy): Eukaryota > Viridiplantae > Streptophyta > Magnoliopsida > Malpighiales > Euphorbiaceae > Mallotus > Mallotus nudiflorus. The sequence goes on from CANTUR010000018.1 coordinate 4,758,380, forward strand.
AATTTTATTTAAAAATCTTTTTTATATAAAAATTTTAAAAAACTTTACACTATTAAACTAATTCTTTGAATTAATTTACATTTTTTTATACAAAATTATTTGATATCTAATAGAACTATTTGATTAACCTGAATTCGATCCAAAAAGAATTTAAAAAATGGTAAAAATTATATTTTAAAAATTTTTAAAATAATTTATATATTTAATGATCGAATATAAAATTTCTAATTAAACTGAAAGAATTTTCTCACAACTCATCTATCCCTTTGAATAATTTACATTTTCTTTAATTACTCAACAATTACCACAAGAAATCAGAAGCACCATTTCGTTTTCAGTAAACCACCACCACAACAAAAGCTACCGAATATAAAATCTTTAATGACTTGTCATTTTCTGCAACAATTAATTACTACTAACTTATGGTTATCATTTAATTGACATTTTAATTAATTTACTAGATTTGTGGATAAGATTGCTTAGTACAACACCATGCTTTTCCAATATAAATATCACTATAGTCTATAGTGCCCACAATGATTTGAGGCATGGAAGTGTATTAAGGAGGAGAAAAACTTGCCCAATAATATATATATAACAACAAAGGCAAAAGCATTTTCTTTTTAATCCTCTCTTTTCCCTCAATTTTAGTTCAAAAAAGAACAAGAAATTCCATGTCTTTCAATCCTAACATAATTATGTAGAAAAAAGAAAAGCTACAAGAATAATAATAATAATAATAAAAAAAAGAATGTTCTATCAATGCTAAAAGATTCTTCGGCCTAATTTTGTCATTTACTTAAAGCTCAGCTGTCTTTATCTTAAATGGCTTCATCTTTTATATATATATATTGTAAGGTTGCGGATCTCACATCCTTTAATAATTGAGATGACTTAGAAAACACACAATAATTTTTTTAAGATTAGGCACTAGTAAACTCTAGAGAATTCTTTTCCAAATTATAAATTATTCAGCTTACACTACTCTAGAGAATTCACAAAATCAATCCACATAGACCCTTGGTTTTGTGGTTTGATCAAATTGCTTTTTTTTTTTTTTTTTTTCCCTTTAGGAAAAGGAAGAAGATTATTGGATGTTGACATTTCTACCATATTCAAAATTTCTACTATATTCATAGAAAATTTAGATTTTTTTTTTAAATTATGTTAACACAACGCAATAATTGATTTATTTCTTGATTTACAAGTTTTAGTGGACCATATAAATATATTGTTGAACTATTGAATTTAGGTGATAATTAAAGAAAAAAATAAATTAAAAAAAGAAGAAAGAAGTATAACCCAAGGAAGACCCATTTCACTAGAGGAGTAATATACTTAATTAAACAAAGATGAATACACTCAAAAGATAAATGAGAAAAAGAAAAAAAGAAAAAGGCATAGAACATAGAGAGATAAGGATTTTGGATAGACATAGAGAGCGACACCAACTTTAAAAATACACAGGGATTGAAAAGGACACCCTTCACCATAAAATGTTCTTATTATTTACAATTCAATGGGCCTTTTTTACAAAATTTTCTTCCATCTAAAACCATAGGCTAAAGATAAAAGATAAATTTTGATAAAAAAGAAACCCTTTAAACAAAAGACCAACTTGCATGAACCATCCATTTGTTGTTATTCTTCTCAATCATCATCATCATCACCACCCTTTTTTTTTTCATTATTAAAGATTAAAAAACAAAAAGCTTAAGCATTGCTCCTGAATGATCCTAGAGCTTTAATGGCTGCTGCTCTAAGAATATACTGGTGGTAGAAAGCAGCAATGGCAGCTCCAATGAATGGTCCAACCCAGAAAATCCACTGTACAATATCATTGTTATAACAATTAAAATCAATCAATTTTTTTATAAAATATATATATATATATATATATATAAAAACAAGTGCATGTACAATTTTGTACCTGATCATCCCAGGCTTTTTCTTTGTTGTAGATAACAGCAGCTCCAAAGCTCCTAGCAGGGTTGATGCCAGTGCCAGTAATTGGGATTGTAGCAAGATGAACCATGAACACAGCAAATCCAATAGGAAGAGGAGCTAAGACCTTAATTAATGAAACAAAAGAAAATGCATGCAGTTGTTAGATTACCAACCAGAAATAATTAATTAAAAAAAATTAATCAACCCACTTAAGCTTGCAGTCGGTGTAGTTGGTGCAATCCAATTGGCACCACTTTATAAAAAATTATACCCATTAATTAAGATAATGTCATAATTGTGTTATTTACTTTATAATTAAATTAGTTATTAAATATTTTGCCTTACGAGATATACAAGGTTAGAATTTATTAATTTTTTAATAAACAAGGAGAATTCCACTCTCTATGGACTGAGATTAAATTTATAAACCTTTTCAATATTATGAAGAAAAATTTTGCTATTTGAGGATTTCACTTTTGCGTTCGAAAATTTTCAATTCAACTGATTTATAAAAAATACTACTAAATAAATGTTATTTTATGTATAAGCAATAACCATTACAATTTATATTAAATTATAATAAAGCATCAAATACTTAAAAGGTTAAAAACATTTTTCTAAAGCTTGGTGTCAAAATCAAGAACCTAATCAAACTTCAGTAACAAATTGTAACAAGTAAAGTCACCAAAAATCAAGATCCTGAGATGATAAAATCTAACAAAATCAGCAAAGAAAATGACCCACATGGTATTCTGACAAATTAATGGTATCAAAAGTAAATGAATCTAAGTCTAATTAAGCACCAAAAAGTTAAATTTAATAACCCAAAACATTAAATGAAAGAATTGAAGTACTTACAGGAACATGAGAGTCTCTTGCATTTCTCTTAGGGTCAGTAGCAGCAAAGACAGTGTAGACAAGAACAAAAGTACCAATAATCTCAGCACCCAAACCAGTTCCTTTGTTGTACCCATCAGCTAGCTCATTTGCTCCACCTCCATACCTGTTGTAGTAAGCCTTTTGGAATGCCTTCACCAACCCACACCCACAGATTGCACCCAAACACTGTGCTACCATGTAAGCAAGGGCTCTGATTAGTGACACCTTCCGTCCCAAGAATAGACCAAAGGTCACTGCTGGGTTGATGTGTCCTCCTGTGTACAGCATGCAAACAATTACTTATTATTTTCCATGCACCTCACCTATATTTTATCAAAATTTTATATTTCCATAGCTTCTTAAACTTAATACATATTCTCACAAAAAAATATTTTTTAATTAATTTAAATATTTAATATTTTTATTCTTATTTATAAATATATAATTTAGACTTATTAAAAATATTATTTTTTATATTTGAATCTTTAATTTATAAATTAAAGAAGTAAACCGATAAAAGCTTTTTATTGAAAATTTAAAAAATTCAACATAAAAATTATATATGTAATTTTTGTTTCTGATCCAGTGTGTTGTGTATTTTTTACAATTCAAAAAAACTATACATGTAATTTTTATAAAAAATAAGCAAGCATAGAACCAAGAAAAGTTAAAAAAAAAAAAAAATAGAAACATGAAATTTTCTCTAGAAACAAACACTTAATTTTCTAGGAAAATAGACAAGTAGGATGATAAAGTTAAGAAGAAAACATACCAGAAATACCGGCAGTGCAGTAAACAAGAATAAAGATCATGCCACCAAAAGCCCAAGCTATACCAAGAATACCAACACCACCACAAGCATCAACACCAGGCTTGTTAGGATCAACAGTGCTTTTGTAACCAATCACAGTTAAAACTGTGATATAAAGGAAAAGAAGGGTAGCAATGAACTCAGCAATAAGAGCTCTATAAAACGACCATTTACCCAGTTCTTCCATATCAATCAATGGTGCTGGTGGAGGGTCTTGGTAATCTTTTCCTGAGAATTCTCCTCCAGCAGCCTCTTGAACTTCAACATCTTTTCCCATGTTAATGATTGTTACTTAACTTCTGGTAATGATGAGCTTGATCAGAAGATAGAAAGAGAGAGGTCTGGTTTTTTTGGTTTGTGGGAAGTGAAGTAGGTATAGAAGGGGCTATTTATGGAAGAGAAGAGAGAGAGTGTGCTGATGAACAATGATTAAGAGTGTAATTATGTAATGTTTAATTACAAAATTAACTTAATTTTTAGCCGACCAAGTAGCCTTTTTTTCATATAAATTTTCTTATGGCCCCCACCATTATTACCTACAACGTCTCTTCTATATATACATTAAGCTTTATTATTATTATTATTATCAATATTTATCACTAACGGTGATTAACACATACATAAAAATGGTTTATGAGAGTGCTTGTTATCCAATTTTAAGTCTAGACAACGGTCATTTGGTAGCCAACGGTTCATAAATTTTTGTTGGGTTCCTTTTTGGGCATTAGTTGGTATATATATATATATACTATATATATATATATATTGCCTTTTTTGTTAACTCTAAGAATTAAGTTCAATTTTTCTCAGAAAAAAGCAAATGAAGTTCAATTCAATGAATTTTTTTTTGGCCAACAGCTTTTTAATTAACTTGCTTGATTGATATTAGGCCTGGTCATGGTTCATGAACCGGCAGTTCACGATTGTAGATTAGTGAAATTAGACTAGAATTAGAAATAAAGTTGATTTAGGGTCTATTTAAAAACTGACTGAATTTAGTTTCAATTTTGATTCAAAATAGTCGGTTTCAATTTTGAACCGGTTCAATTTGGTATAATTATTTTATAATATACAATTGAAATAAAAATTTATTACGATATTTTAATATGTTATTTTTTACTTAAAAATAAAATATAAAAAATAAAAAATATATATTTTACTTTGATTAGTTAACTTAAAATAAATTAACTAGTTAATTTTAGATAAAAAATTTTAAAAAGATAAAAATAAAATTATTTTATGTTAGTTTTTATATAATATTGGTTGAAATAAAAAATTTTATTATATATATATATATATTTTAAAAATACCATTCGGAATCATAATTGGCGGTTCAAAATCACCGATTTACAATTTTATCTAGAGAGAAACCCGGCCTAAACTAGTATTTTCCATAGTTTCAAACCAATTTAATTCAGTTATGATCTAATTGCAATCAGACCAATTTCAATTCTGATTTAAAATCTGAATCAGTATGTGGCTAGGCCTAATTGACATCAACAAAAATCATGAATTTCATAATTATCTCATGAGAGGAAAAATATTTAAAGAAAAAATAAATAGTGATGATTGTGATTGACATTAATGTTACAAAATTGTTACATTTAAGCCTTCTCTTACTTGTCTTACAATGAATGTAAAAATTATAGTACATATTGACATCATCAGTTTCTTGTATCTTCCAATAATGTTAAAAGTCTCAAATGATCTAAACTCATCTAGTTTATTCTAAAACAAAGGAATAATTTTACAGTTGAAATGTGATTTTTGGTGAGTTCAATTTTCTGCATATGTCATCTTGATCACTTTCTAACAAAGAATCCTCCCTAGAATTATTAAATTTTGGTGGAAATTAAGGCAGCTGTCAGCTATTTCTTGGCTTTGCAGGATCAAGAATCCTTTAACTTAAAAAAGAAAAAAAAAATACTTTTACATAAACATAAAAAAAAACCAACAACTCTTGCTCACATTATATTAAATAATATTTTAAATTTAAATTATAATATATATAATTACATTAAATTTAATTACTTTTATAATTATTCAACATAAAAAAAATATAAAAACTAAAAAACTAACTAATAACAATTATTAGATCAACTCATAGACATTATTCTTGATTAAATAATATTTTAAATTCAAATTATGAATACATAATTACGATAGATTTTATCATCTCATAATTCTATTCTAGTTAAACCAATTTGTTGACCATTTGCATGATCAAACTCCTAATTTTGGACTTTGACAAACAATTTTTATACTAATAATTTCAATTAAGTGTGTAGGGAATTATATACCAAACATATACCAAGCATATACACTTTTGGATGTATAGTGACTTTTCGGGCTCATTGAACCTCTGAGATTGAAGAAGGCTTTTGACATATTTAGAGATCTTAAATGAGAAAATGGGCTTCTTAACATTTGAAGCAGACATCTTAAGCTTTCTGAATTGGGCTTTTTTGAGAAAATCCAAGTTCATTTGGTTATGCAAATTTTGAGTTGAAATTCACGTATTGCACAATTCTCAGTAATTTGGACATATCCCGAGCTACAGAAGTCAAATTTAGGATCAAATCACGGCTTCAATTTGGGTATAGCTGTCTGACCGTAGTCTGCATTACAGATTGCACAACCGTTAGTATTTTGGACATATCTCAAGCTACAGAAGTCTAATTTAGGTGATTCAAGTTGATATGGAAAGATAATTCAAATATCTACAGCTTTTATGAAGAAAGTATGGGCAAATTCAAACGTCCTGAGGAGCCAATTACGGTTTCAATCCATGAATAGCTGTCTGACAGCATCAGTCTCAATAATTCAAAATATACACGTTGGACACATCATTTGCACCTCCAACAGCTATATTTTTTTAGTATAAATACCTCTAGAGCTGAATGGAAGTAAAAAAAAAACTTGTTTTATCATTTTATTATCTCTTAAGCTTTCATTGAGCTCTCAAATTCTCTTAAATAATTATTTGTTTGTATAACTCTTGTGAGAGTTGGGTGTGTGTTAGAAATAGAATTTCTCTTCATCTTAAATCTTGGGTTAGATTAGAAGGGAAGTGAGATTTATTTCTAAAGGAATTGGTTTAAGTGTTGTCCATTGAAACACTTGGGTTTTGGTTTTTTGAGTGAGCCTTGAAAACTCATGTTGTGAGGTTGTAAGAGTGAGCCATAAAACTCTTGTATAATCTTAATCCTGTGAATAAGATTGTGGGTGATTGAAAATCCTAACTTGGGGATAAGTTAGGTGGAGACGTAGGATTGTTGTTGAATCCGAACTCCTTAAATCTTTATGTTCTTCATTCTTCCTTCTCTACTTCTATTTAATTCTTGCAAAGAATTCATTTAATTTCTCATTTTTATTTCATAGTCCTATTCACCCCCCCTCTAGGACTCTTTTCATTTGGTATCAGAGCTTGAATTCTAGGTACTTTATTGCTAGAATACAAGATCATGTGGAGTGAATCACAAAACATCTCTTCTCTTAGACCATTCTTTGATGGTAGTGACTATCCACATTGGAAATTCAAAATGGAATTATATCTTGATTGTGATTCCATCAAACTTTGGGATATTGTCCTAAGAGGTTGGGAACCACCTACAACTATCATTGATGGTGTGGTAACTACACTTGCAAGAAGCCAATGGAGTGTTGATCAAAAGGAAGAAAATCATAAAAATAAAAAGGCTATGATTACTCTAGTCTCCTCCATGACAAGAGAAGAAGGAGGCAAGCTTCAACATTGCATTTCAGCTAAAGAAATGTGGGAGACCTTGGAGAATCACTATGAAGGCAACATTCAAGTGAGAAGCAAGAAGGTTCAACTTCATATGTATGAATATGAAATCTTCAAAATGAAGCCTCAAGAATCAATCACGGAGATGACAAACCGTCTCAATGCTCTCCTTACAACCCTCAAGAAACTTGGAAAACATTTCTCCAAGGAAGAAGTAAACAACAAGATTCTAAGAATCCTACCTAAGAAGGATTGGGAATCTCGTGTTACCTCAATTGAGGAAGCTCAAGACCTCTCCACTCTATCAACCGATGTGCTCATTGGTAAGCTTTTGACACATGAGCTCACCATCAAACAAAGAGGTGAAGAACAAGAAGAGAAAGAAGAAAAGAAAAAGAGCATTGCTCTAAAAGCTCTTCAAGAAGATAGTGAAGAGGAAAGCATTAAAGATTCTAGTGATGAAGATGGTGACATTGCCATGCTCACTAGGAACTTCAAGAAGTTCTTAAGAAAGAAAAATTTCTCAAGAACAAGGGACTTCAACAGGAAGTTCGAAGGAGATGGGAGGAAGAAAATAAAAGAGGTTACTTGCTATGAATGCAAGAAACCGGGACACATTAGAAATGAATGTCCTAAACTCAAATTCAAGAGTAAGGGAGCAAAAGATAAGAAGAAGGCATTCAAAGCTACTTGGGATGATTCCTCCGAATCCGAAGAGGAAGAGGAACAACAAGAAGTTGCCAATCTTTGCTTCATGGCCATTGAAAACGAAAATGAGGTACCATCCACTTCTTACTCCTCTTTTGATGATTGTGATGAATATTGTGATGATGATGATGATGATGATGAGAGCTCTATTGTGAGCAAATTGCTTGCTAAATGCAAAAGTTTGTTATCTAAGAAGAAAAAATATAAACATGAGTTAACTAGCTTAAATAAGGATTTTAAATGTTTGAAAATTGATTTTGCTAAACTTGTTGCATCAAATGAAAAACTTGTAAGTGATGCTAAATCTTGTAATTCTTTGGAAGACCAACTTAAGAAAGCAAATGATGAAAATCATAAGCTTTCTAAGGAAGTCTTAGAATTAAAAAATTCCATTGCTAAATTTAAGAGAGGAAAAGAAACTTTAGATAGTCTTCTTGACTCTCAAAAATTTTATGGAGATACCCATGGAATTGGATATAAAAATGGAATGTCTTCATCATCCTCATCACATATTACTTTTGTTAAAGCTTCACATGATTCTACTCCTTCAACCTCAAATGAGATTCAAGCTAAAAAATCTCATGTGTTAAATAGCAAGGAAAAATCTCATAAGATTAACCCTTCATTAACACAAAGAGGTAAGTCTCAAATTAGAGCATCTCAACCTAAGCATGCTTATATGTACACTAGACATAATTATAATAGGCATGTTGCACAATACAATGCACATAAACATATTGCACAAACTTATCAAAATGCTCATCACCATTGCCAATGTATGTCTCACTTAATGTCACAAAATAATAACAAAAGATACACACAACACCAAAGGCATGCTACACACACTAGGAAAGCATTTCATTCTAGGAGAAATAAATTTAAAAATATTGTATGTTCATATTGCATGATTAAAGGACATACCAATAATGTGTGTTTTTATAGAAAACTGCATATGAATTTACTTCCTACGGATTATCTTAAAACTAACCAACCTAGACCAAAAAAGGTTTGGGTCCAAAAGAACACTTAAATTGTATCGTGTAGATGTGCTTGAAATCCACAAGAACAAAAAGCAAATGGTATCTCGATAGTGGATGTTCAAGGCATATGACAGGAGACAAAGAGCAATTCAATAAACTTGATGCTAAGGATGGAGGACATGTTACTTTCGGAGATAATGCAAAAGGAAAAATTATTGGCGTTGGAGAAATAGGTAATCCGCAATCCTTATCTATACATCATGTGTTGTTTGTTGATGGTCTTAAACACAATCTGCTTAGTATAAGTCAATTATGTGACATGGGAAATAAAGTAACTTTTTATCCTAAAAATTGCTTTGTTAGTAGTCTTGATGAAAATAAAATTATTTTTAGTGGTGAAAGAGTAGACAATGTTTATATCATTGATTTGAATAAAATTGATAATAAAGATATAAAATGCTTAGTGTCTATCTCCCATAACACATGGACATGGCATAGAAGATTAGGACATGCAAATTTTGAGCTTTTAAATGATCTTTGTAAACATGAACTTGTACTTGGTTTACCTAAGCTTGAATTCACTAAAGATAAACCTTGTGATGCTTGTCAAAAGGGAAAACAATCCAAGTCCTCATTTAAGCTAAAAAATGTAGTGTCCACCTCTAGGCCACTTGAACTTATACATATGGATTTATTTGGACCAACTAGAATTGCTAGTCTTGGTGGAATGCACTATGCTTATGTATTGGTTGATGACTACTCTAGATACACTTGGGTATGTTTTCTTGCTCATAAGAATGATGCATTTAAAGCTTTTGAAAATTTTTCAAAAAGAGTTCAAAAAGAAAAAGGATTTTGTATTTCATCCATTAGAAGTGATCATGGAACCGAATTTGAAAATGAATTTTTTAAAAACTATTGTAATGAAAACGGTATTTCTCATACATTTTCATCTCCTAGAACCCCTCAACAAAATGGGGTAGTTGAAAGGAAAAATAGAACTCTTGTGGAAATGGCTAGAACAATGCTTCATGAGTATAATTTGCCTTTATACTTTTGGGCGGAAGCTGTTAACACATCTTGTTATATTTCAAACCGAGTTTTCAAAAGACCAATTTTAAATAAAACGTCTTATGAGCTATGGAACAATAGAAAACCCAAAATCTCATATCTAAGAGTATTTGGATGCAAGTGCTTTATATTGAACACCAAGGATAATCTTGGAAAATTTGATTCCAAAGCCGATGAAGGAATTTTCCTAGGCTATTCCATCTCTAGCAAGGCATATAGGGTCTTTAATAAGAGAACTCTAGTAGTTGAAGAGTCAATGCATGTGGTATTTGATGAATCAAACTCACTTGATCCTAGAAAGGATGTTTGTAGTATTGATGATCTTGTAGGTGACAATGAGATTATGGAAACACAAGAAGAAAATGCTAGTAAGCCTTTGGAACTTAAAGAGCCAAGCAAGAAGGAAAATGAGGAGACATCTCAACCTACCTTGAAGGATGAACTTCCAAAGGATTGGCAATTCAAGAAAGCTCACCCTCAAAACCTCATTATAGGTGACACTACAAAAGGGGTAACTACTAGATCTCAATTAAAATCTACTGTTAATTTAGCCTTCATTTCTCAAATTGAACCCAAAAATATTGATGATGCTTTGTGTGATGAATTTTGGGTCCTTGCTATGCAAGAAGAGTTAAATCAATTTGAGAGAAACAAGGTTTGGACCTTGGTTCCTAGACCTAAACATCATCCTATTATAGGCACAAAATGGGTGTTTAGAAATAAGATGAATGAACAAGGTGTCATAACTAGGAACAAAGCTAGACTAGTAGCTAAAGGTTATAATCAAGAGGAAGGCATTGATTATGATGAAACCTTTGCCCCTGTTGCAAGGTTAGAAGCTATTAGGATGCTACTTGCATTTGCATCATACATGAATTTTAAACTTTTTCAAATGGATGTTAAAAGTGCATTTTTAAATGGTTTTATTGAAGAGGAGGTATATGTTGAACAACCTCCGGGTTTTGAAAGTTTTAACTCTCCAAATCATGTTTTTAAATTGTCAAAAGCATTGTATGGATTGAAACAAGCTCCAAGAGCTTGGTATGAAAGATTGAGTAACTTTTTACTAGAGAAAGGTTTCTCTAAAGGAAAAGTTGACACAACTCTCTTCATAAAGAAATCCAAGCATAATTTATTAATTGTTCAAATTTATGTTGATGATATTATTTTTGGTGCTACTGACCATTGCTTGTGTGAGGAATTTTCTAAGCTAATGCAAGGAGAATTTGAGATGAGTATGATGGGAGAACTCAAGTTCTTTCTTGGACTTCAAATCAAGCAATATGAAAATGGGATTTTCATTAATCAAACCAAATATACAAGGGACATTCTCAAGAAGTTTGGAATGGATGGAGCTAAATCAAGCAAAACTCCAATGAGCACAACAACCAAACTAAATAAGGATGAGAATGGTAAACCAGTTGATGAAAAGCGATTTAGAGGTATGATTGGATCCCTTCTTTATTTAACTGCTAGTAGACCCGATATTATGTTTGCTACTTGCTTGTGTGCTAGATTTCAATCAAGTCCTAGAGAGTCTCATTTGAATGCTATTAAAAGAATTTTCAAATATCTTTGTGGTACAATGCATTTAGGACTTTGGTATCCTAGGAGTTCTTCCTTTGACCTGATTAGTTATTCTGATGCTGATTTTGCTGGTAGCTTACTAGATAGAAAAAGCACTTCTGGAACTTGTCAAATTTTAGGAAATTGCTTAGTTTCTTGGTTTAGTAAGAAACAAGTTTCAGTTGCCTTGTCCACCGCTGAAGCAGAATATGTGGCGGCTGGTTGTTGTTGCACCCAAGTTCTATGGCAAAAACAACAACTTTTGGACTATGGCATTGATATTAATCACATTCCAATTAAGTGTGATAATACAAGTGCTATAAACCTTAGTAAGAATCCCATTCAACATTCTAGAACTAAGCATATTGATATTAGACATCATTTCTTACGTGATCATGTGCAAAATGGTGATATTTTTCTTGATTTTGTTGATACTAATAATCAATTAGCAGACATCTTTACCAAACCTCTTTGTGAGGAAAGATTGAATTTTATTAAGCATGAACTTGGTATGATTGATGGCTCAAGCTTGTCTTGATCACTTGTTAAATTGATGAATTGATGTTTGGATTCTTATGTGATTTTATTATTTTCAGCGTCATGTATATATTTTGTTTTAAAGGTATTTGCTTTAGCAAATTTAGTTCATATACATGATATATTGTATTTCCCATTTGCATGATCTTTGTATCAATTTTAATTGGATTTGTGTGGATTCATTCATTTTTTTAATCCCTCCTATTTTGCAAATTAATAATTAATTATTGAGCTAAATTCAATTAATTAATTATTTTAAATAGCATAAATATTCCTCCTCCTTAACAAAATTTTTTATTTTAGGTTTATTTTTGGTATACTTTCTGTATCTAAGTTTTGAGCTGTTAAATGTGTTTTAGAACTATTTTTCGTTAGTTTATGTTCGGTTTATTTTTTGAATATTTTTTGGATATAAAACATGAGCTGTTAGTTTTATATCTTGATTACAATTGGTATTTTAATATCATTGTATTTTTTTAATGCAATTTTATTTGCATTTTGACGAAAGGTAATATAGGTTGGGTATGACCTATAAAAGTTTTCAATTGGTATCAGGATAAAAAAAAAAAAAAAAAAAAATTTGAGTTTGTTTAATTTTTGTGTTTTCTTAGAAATTATTTTTATCTTTGATAATGCATGGATATTTTTAAGATTTGGTCTATCTTTGCATTTTGACAAAGGAGGAAAAATAATTGAGTTTGCATGCGTACCTAGTTAATTTCTTTTAAGGAAAATTTTTTTTCAAAGATGTGTTTATGTAAGTGACATAACTATGTGATAGTGTGTCCTTAATATCAATATTTTTTAATTCCATTGAAATAGGGGGAGAAAATTATTTGAATTTATTTCACATAATTCTTTTTCTCATGCATAATAACAATGTAAGCATGGCTAGTTTTGTCCTTATGATAAATAACCTTGTTTTGCTTACTTTATTTTTATATTACATGAATTTTTTTTTTTTTTTTTTGCATGACTATTAATTGAGCTTATTCATGCAACATTCATGTATACATTTTTTAAATGGCTTTTATCTTTTAAAATGACATGAATTTCATAAAGATTTTGAATATCTTTGCTTGCATTGTTTTGGTTCTTAATCTTTTATTCCCTTTAGTATTTTTGGCTCCCTTAGGTCTATTTCCCCTTATATCTCTCTCTTTTCTTTTTGTCTTTGACAAAGGGGGAGAAGAAACTAAAGAAGCTATGTGCTTAGGGGATAGATAATTGTGTTTAAGATATGCTAAGTACCACATGATTATGTATGATTGAATAGCTAAACTCTATATGATCATGTGATGTTTTGATATAGCATACATGTTATTTTGTGATGCATTACATGTTTGAAATTATTTCCTTCATATTATTTAATAACTTGTTATCTTTATTTTTGATAAGAAGGATGATGAAATTTATTTATATTTCTTATCATGTCCAAAAAGGAGGAGAAATAAAGAAATATATTTTTGATTAAGGAATATATTTGTTAAACCCTTATACATGCTATGATAAATCATTTATTTATATGCTCTAATACATGATAAATATTGAATTTATGCACATGTTAAGGGGGAGCAAAATTATTTCTTATTTTGCATCTGTTTAATTTGTAAGGGGGAGCTATTTTTATTTAATATGCTTATATATGTTATTTATTTTTTACACACACACACATATTATTTATCATCTTTTCAAATTGGTTGTCAAAGCCAAAAAGGGGGAGATTGTTGACCATTTGCATGATCAAACTCCTAATTTTGGACTTTGACAAACAATTTTTATACTAATAATTTCAATTAAGTGTGTAGGGAATTATATACCAAACATATACCAAGCATATACACTTTTGGATGTATAGTGACTTTTCGGGCTCATTGAACCTCTGAGATTGAAGAAGGCTTTTGACATATTTAGAGATCTTAAATGAGAAAATGGGCTTCTTAACATTTGAAGCAGACATCTTAAGCTTTCTGAATTGGGCTTTTTTGAGAAAATCCAAGTTCATTTGGTTATGCAAATTTTGAGTTGAAATTCACGTATTGCACAATTCTCAGTAATTTGGACATATCCCGAGCTACAGAAGTCAAATTTAGGATCAAATCACGGCTTCAATTTGGGTATAGCTGTCTGACCGTAGTCTGCATTACAGATTGCACAACCGTTAGTATTTTGGACATATCTCAAGCTACAGAAGTCTAATTTAGGTGATTCAAGTTGATATGGAAAGATAATTCAAATATCTACAGCTTTTATGAAGAAAGTATGGGCAAATTCAAACGTCCTGAGGAGCCAATTACGGTTTCAATCCATGAATAGCTGTCTGACAGCATCAGTCTCAATAATTCAAAATATACACGTTGGACACATCATTTGCACCTCCAACAGCTATATTTTTTTAGTATAAATACCTCTAGAGCTGAATGGAAGTAAAAAAAAAACTTGTTTTATCATTTTATTATCTCTTAAGCTTTCATTGAGCTCTCAAATTCTCTTAAATAATTATTTGTTTGTATAACTCTTGTGAGAGTTGGGTGTGTGTTAGAAATAGAATTTCTCTTCATCTTAAATCTTGGGTTAGATTAGAAGGGAAGTGAGATTTATTTCTAAAGGAATTGGTTTAAGTGTTGTCCATTGAAACACTTGGGTTTTGGTTTTTTGAGTGAGCCTTGAAAACTCATGTTGTGAGGTTGTAAGAGTGAGCCATAAAACTCTTGTATAATCTTAATCCTGTGAATAAGATTGTGGGTGATTGAAAATCCTAACTTGGGGATAAGTTAGGTGGAGACGTAGGATTGTTGTTGAATCCGAACTCCTTAAATCTTTATGTTCTTCATTCTTCCTTCTCTACTTCTATTTAATTCTTGCAAAGAATTCATTTAATTTCTCATTTTTATTTCATAGTCCTATTCACCCCCCTCTAGGACTCTTTTCACAATTTAATTAGAATTTATATTAAAAAAAAAAGACATTATTTTATATTATCCAAGAAAATTATAATATATTTTGATTCCAAGAATTGATAAAATATTGGCATACAATGTTGTCATTTTGGTGGCTGATGATAGTTTTGCCAGATAAACTTATCTGTACACAAACCTAAAAGCTAATATATATATATATATATATAAAATTAATTTTGGTGGTTATATTACAACCCTTATATATGGTCTTATCAAAATCATAATTTTATAAGGCTATGAAATGCATGTAGTTGCCTTTTATCATTAGCAGAACAGCTAAACATTATCAGATTGTAATATTTTTTTCTTTTTTTTTTTTCTCTTAACCTCTGCTTCATTTCTTGGCATCCAAATGATATGGGGATATATAGCTAAGCTTGCATGTGAGAAAAAACCAGAAACATTGATATATTGATCTGTCCAAATTATGCAAAGATACACACTTCCATAATTATGTATATTGTGTAGCTTAATAAGAGTTTTTTTTAAATTTTTTTTTTTAAAAAAAATCATCCATCAAAGTTTCAAATTTGAAATATGTTTTTCTACATATAAATTTATTAGTCATGATATAAGTGGTTGAACTGAAAAATATAATTAATATGGTGTGCGAAATTTGACAAATAAATATAAAAAAATTATTTTATTATTTAAATTATCGATATTTAAAATTTATTAAATTATTATTAATTGAATTCGATTCAAATAAAAATAAAAGAGTAATTAATTTAATATTTTTATATATATTACAGATTGAACTCAATAAATTACTTAATAAAAATAACTCCTATCAAATGATTTGAACAGTTGTTAATTGTTGATATGTTATTTTATTAATAAAAAAATAATTATATTATTTTAGAAGAAATATAGCCTATACAGACATTACTTATTAGAATTTCCATCCAATCATTGAGTTTTGTTTCTATTTTTTTTATTCCTTGGGGAGTAGTTGTCAAATTATTGACTTGGGGAAAGTTGATTAATCAAATCTAGTTTTATAAATCATCACCAAAAGCTTTTGGGGGCCAAATACATTAAATTTATAACAGTTAATTATCATTTCAATTGTGTCAAACACGATGCAATAGTGACAACAAATTTTACAATAATAAAATTTTATTTTAGCATTTTTTAATTGTATTTTTTATTTTATATTATCTTTTTATTAAGATATATTTTTTATTTTCATAAATAAATCATTCATCTTTTCTGTAAAAAAAACAAACCTGAAAATTCCACCTTGAAGATTTGATTAATAGAAGCTTAACTTATCAAATGGCTGTATATACAGAGTTTGATATACTCTTGTAACAATGGCTACAGCTTGACACTTTTGGCTCAGTTGCAGTAAGAAGCACAGTCTATTGTTGAAAAAAATGTGATTTTGCACTTTTTTTTAATTATTATTATTAGTTTACAATTTGATATATTCAATTTTTACCATTAATGATTTTAAGTATATAGCTATAATGCCTTATCGTCTGAAAATTCAACATATGCATGCTTTTTTTGAATCCCATGAATTTATTAGTAGTAATTTCATAATTTTAAGAATACCAGAAATTATATTAAAGTCATGAATCTACTTAGATTTTAAATAATATATATTTTTTACTATAATTATTAGATAATTTTAATAAATTAAAACTATAAATTAATTAAATAAAAAAGTAAAAATTTAGAAAGTTATAATAACAATTTTATTTAATAAATTTTTATTAAAATTATATATATAGTAATAATAATAATTGGAGAATTAAAATAAAAATAGAAATAATTGATAAATTACGTTTGTTTTATTTACGTTAAATAAAAAATATTTTTTTAATTAAATAAAAGGTGAATGTTTTAATTAAAATAAAAGACATAATTTTTAATGAAAAATAAGAGCAGTATTTTAAATGTAGTATAATTAAAATGTTTTAATTGAATAAAACATATATATTTTAAAATAAAAATTTTTATAAAGAGAAAAAAGATAATTATATAAATTAAAAATAAAACATATTACATTAATTTTATTTTCTTTAATTTTTATTGTCTTTATTTTTATATATAACATAATTTATTTTGAGATTACTAAATTACTATAGGAGTATGTATAATAGTTAAGAAAATTTTTAATAATAGAATTTCTAATGGTTTATAAAAAATGATTGAGTGATTTTAAATTAAAAAATATGTATTATATTAAAAATTTTAGAATTTGAGTAATATTAAAACATGTTTTTAATTAAGAAATAATATCAAAAAATATAATGAATATTTTATTTTTAATGAAAATCAGAATTTTTAAAAATTTGAAACATTAGATTTTAGGAAGAATATTTAAATATGAAAATAAATATTTGTTAAATTTTTTACTTAATAACTTTAGAGCTCAATATTTAATAAATATATATATATATATATATATATATATATATATATATATATATATAAACTAGTCATAAATTTAAGTTTTGTGTGAACTATAAATAATGTATAATTTTAAAATAATTAATTAAATAATTTTAATAAATTAAAACTTCAATTTAATTAAATATAAAAATGACAAATTAAAAAGTTATTGTAATAATTTTATTTTATTATTTTTTGTTAAGAGTATATAATAATAATAATAATAATAATAATAATAATAATAATAATAATAATAAGAAAAATTAGAAAATAGTTAAAAAATATTTATATTTTAGTTAGAATAAAAGACATAATGTTTGATAAAAAGGGAAAGTAATATTTTAAATGTAATAAAATTAGAATATTTCAAATAAAATAGAATATGTGTATGGTAAAATATAATTTTTTATATTTATTATAAAAAAATATTATGGATTTTAATAATTCAACACATAAAATTTTAGGGTTAAATGTTAAATTATAAATAGGAACATTTATCAAATTTTGAACTTAATAACTTTAGAGCTCAATGAATTCGCATTTTGCGCAGATGGTAAATAATATACCTATTTTAAAATAACTAATTAAATAATTTTAATAATTAAAAATAAAATTTAATTAAATATAAAAATGAGAAATTGAAAGGTTATTGCAATAATTTTAATAATTTTTGTTATTATTTTTATTAAGAGTATATATATATATATATGAAAGAAAAAATAATATTTTAGATGTAATAGAATTAGAGTATTTTATATATAATATAATATTTGTATTATAAAATAAGATTTTTAATTTTTTTTATAAAAAAATATTATAAATTTTAATAATTTAACATATAAATTTTTAGAAATAAATATTGAATTATGAAAAAAAAAATCTTTTCAAATTTTCAATTTAATAACTTTAGAATAGAAACTAGGATGATAAAAACAATTTGTGATAGAAATTTTATACAAAGCAAGTATTATAGATACGTTGAAAATGTTAAAAACTACTTACGGTAGAAAGTTAGTAAAATGTAGTAGCAATTTTTAATTGCCATCCACGCTAATTATATACTTAAAACTGCGAGCATATATAACTATATACCTCTAAATATTAT
The DNA here is from genome assembly GCA_947683625.1 of Mallotus nudiflorus. Taxonomy (NCBI): domain Eukaryota; kingdom Viridiplantae; phylum Streptophyta; class Magnoliopsida; order Malpighiales; family Euphorbiaceae; genus Mallotus; species Mallotus nudiflorus. The sequence goes on from CANTUR010000018.1 coordinate 4,777,095, forward strand.
TATAAAAAGAAATAACTCATATTTTTTCTCTGTACTTTTATTATTTTCTGAATTTATCCTCTGTATTTTTATTTTACAATATATTGACTCTCCGTACTTTTATATTAAGTCCTTTCATTAAAAATGGGTACAATTTACATTATAGATATACAGCAAGATATCTTATTCAATCCATATAATTTTTAAAATTTTAAATAAATTTGTAGATTTTAAAATTTTAACAAATTAATCCTTAATATTCTTATTTTTTTAATTTCAATAAATATTTTAGTTAATTATTAACATTTATATATTTAGTTAATAAATTTATAATTTAATTATTTTAAACTTCTAATTGAATGTTTTATTATTAACATAAACATTTTTAAATTATTTATCTTTTTATTAACTATAATCTAATACTACTCTATACTATACTTATTTCCATAGTTTACCATTAATTTAATTTTAAGTAATTAAATTATTAAAGGATGCATCTATTTTCACTCTAAAAATTTTAAATGCACTCAAACTTTATCTTCTTTTAAAATAATAATTGGGACAAATATTTTTAAAAATTATATCAATACATTTTTTAATTTCTTAAAGATTTATTACTAACTAGTTTTTAAGTTATAAAATTTTTTTATTAGTTAAAAATTTGCACATATACAATTTTTTCATCATGTATATTTTACTTAAAATTAGTTAAAATAAAATCTATATAAATTTTTGCTTGAATTATTTTTATAAAAATCAAATAAAAATTTTAAAGACTAAATTGCCATTATATTATTTAGATTTAATTTTCATAAGAGCGATTATCATTTAATACTAATTTATATTAAAAAATAAGTATCAATAATTAAATTATATATATAGTTGACAAAATTTTGCAAATTTATATTAGTTAGGAACTTAATGTATATAAAAATAAAAGTGTAAGAACTTAATATTTATAAAAATAAAAGTACAGTGTTTAAAATAAATTTTTTTAAAAAGTACATTTATTTATTAGGTAAGTCTCATTTTCATTTAATAATGAGTGAAATTCACTTTCTCACTCACTATTACAAAAGTTCTTAATGTATTGATAAATAAAAGTGTAAGGACTCAATTTATGCAAATTAAAGTATAAGGAGTAAATCAGAAAATCATAAAAGTGTAAGGGGAAAATATTTGTTGTCCCTTATAAAAAATGATACCTAAAAATATTATTATAAAAAATAATACATATTTAAATTTAGGAAAAAGAACAAAAACACAAATCCTTTTTGTTTTCGGCTTATCCCTTTATTTAATTACAATGAGTTTGTTTTTGACTCAGTTTTATGTTCATCCATCCAAACTAAATTTTTTATTTTAAAATACGCCATTCACCATCCTATAATTTTTTAAAAAATAAAACTGTCCTTTTTCCTTCTTTATCTATTTCCATCTCCATCCATCCTACTCTTGCACCTCTCCTTACAATTCTACTCTTCACCAATTTACTCTCATGGATTCACCTTTCCCCCCTTAGCTTACAATCAAATGCATTTCTCTATTTCGATCAATAATAAACATATTATTAGCGACAAGTTTTAGTTTTGTTTTTCTTACTGCACAAAATACACATAGATCAAGATAAAATACACTCCTTCATAAAATTACAATAACGACAGATTTTAATTTAACAATACTAAAATCATTGTTAAAGTGATAAACTTTTAAATTTCAATTAATTAAAATCAATAAAATATATTGTTGAGCAGCCATCTAGTAATAAAATATTATGAATTCAATACCTTCAAAAAATTTTAATTCACAAAAGTGCAATAATAACGATAAGAAGATGTGCATGAAAAAATAGTAAATTAAAGAAGAATTGGAAAAAACTTTATCAAAACTTTAAAATAAAATACATGTAAAATAAAAACTATATAAAAGAGCCGACCACTATATGATGTAGAAAGCTAAATTAATGTATATTTTGATCAATGGTGATGTGATGAACGAACGGACCCAATTGTTTCCACTCTAGGCCTTATCATTTTACAATCTATATTTTTTATTTTCCAATCATATAATAATTAATTTATTAACATTCTTTTTTTTTTTTTTTTAATTCAGATGCAAATAAGTCCATGGAGTTGCTTTATTTGAATTTAATTAGATTGTGGCTAGAAGGATCACCACTTGTCAAATTCCAAAATCTACAAAACAAACTCTACAATAAAGGTTGAAGAAAATTTTTTCTCTATTTACCAAATTCTGAAGTAAAAAAAAATTAATAATTAATTTAATATAATTGTATATATTATAATTTAAAAGTAAGTTATTAGTAAAAAATAAAAATAAAAATAAAAATATTTATATATTATATAATTAAAATATTGATAATTATTGGTAAAAGAAACAAAAAAATTAAGTAAATGTCATTTTAATTTGGCTTCGTAAGCTTAATAGTGACCCATAATTGGTCGGTGGCATTTTTCTTCTTTAATTTTAAACCTTAAAATTAGGTCATGTTATTTCATGTGGCTTTCTAATATGACTCCATCGCCACTAGCTTTAAACATGTTCCATTGACACACTGAGAAACGCAGAAGTTTTTGACATTCATAACTTTGACTGTAGTTTTGTGTTGTTCTTTGTGCTTGGATGTTAATTTGGTCCAACATAGGGTGTCAAAATCAGTGACAATGCGCGAACACAATTTAATAAATACTAAAAATTAACGAATTAAAATTGAAATTAAGAAATGAATTGATTCATTTATAATACGGTTTAAATTAGATTATACTATAAATTAACACTTAAATTCATCACAATTTATTTAACTATATGTGTCGTATTGATCTTTCATATATATATATATACTCTTCTTATTATTTCTGTAATTTTCAAGGGCAAAGTAATTATTGCATTTTTTTTTGTATAGGTGATGAATATTATTCAAGTTAAAGGGAACGTATCAAATTTTATAACTCACACAATTTATTTAAATAAAAGAGTTACACATGTTGTTTTTGTGCAACCTATTTATTTTTTTTATGTCATATTAGGTTGAAATATTTAACACAATTAATAACTAAATTATATTGTATTCGTGCTGACAATACAATCGTATCGCCGGAGTAGATCAACCCGTTTTGAAACCCTAGTCCAACATAAATAAATTGCATTTGTATTATGGAGACTAGCATAGATTGAGCTTTATATGTGATTTGAGTACAGTTTGATACAGGTTTTTTCATAATTTTTTGTAATTTAACATTATATCAAAAATTTATATTAAAAAATTAATAAATTTAAATGAACAAATCCGTATGATTAGTCTTTTTGTTCTTTGAAATTTAAAATTATGAGCATAAAGCACACCAACCTAAATTCTGACTTCCTGAAAATGATTTCTTTAAGTTAAAAAATCTAAACTTACTAGATTATTATTATTAGTTTAAATGTACAATAGCTATTTTTTTTCTTGGGGGAAATAATAGCTAAATTATACTAAAGATGTCTTATTAAAAGAAATCAGAGAATTCTAATTGTATTAATAAAGTTTGAATAAAAGAAACTTGTAGCATTCAGCTGAATAAGGAAATTTGTATAAACTAAGTGTTGATTGTTTGAGTTGTCAATTGATTGGTGCAGGACTCAATAGTCGTTGGAGAAGCTCCTTTTTAACTCTCCACCATAATAGCCGCTACTCCTTAATTGTAATTCCATTATCTCAACTAGGATTTCATAACCAACCATACATCTGCTGCACTAAAATACTAAAATTTAATAACTGTTTACAGTATTTTTCTTTCATGATTTTCTATATGTCCAACAGAATATCTCTTCTAGGGGTGAGAATTCGGTCCGTTTTGAGCCATTTTTTTTAATTGAATTAATCAAATTAACTGAACCAAACCGAATTGTATTATAAAACTATATCTAACTGAATTGAAAAATTGAAATTCTTATAATGAAAATCAAATTGATTGAATTATTAAAAATACCAATTGTTTTTAATATTTTTGTATTGAATTATTTAAAAATTTTAAAATAAAAATAAAAATTGAATTTCGATTTGTTTGGTTAATTTAGTCAATCAAATTTTGTAAATATAAAACTGAACCGAATCGAACCAAATTCAGTTCAGTTCAGTTCAGTTTGGTTCAATAAAAATTGAAAATTTAAAAGTACATAATTGAACTAAAATCGAATTGAGTTGGTTTGATTAGATCCGCACTTTTACACACTCCTAATCTCTTCCACCACCAGTGCAACAATTGAAGATAATTAGTTAATTAATAGTCTTGAACTTACATGAAGCATTGAAATTTGATCAAAATGTTGTACAAAGAATAATATTTTATTTTGTAAGAGCCCTAAAGGTGGTGAAAAAGGCTAGGAAAAGTTTAGAGGAAAAATAAAAAAATTAAAGGAAAAATAAGAGATAATTTAGGAAAGAATATATGAACAAGAACAAAAATAAGAAGGAAAATTGACACAAAAAATTTAAAGAGTTCAATTTCTTAGTGAGCTCAAATCTCTACCTAATATATTCCCAAGTTATAATTTTCAATCACTCATACCAAAAAACTATAATAAAAATTTTTTTTTTAATAAAAATGAGGATTTTTAAGAATTTGACACATTAGATTTTAGGAAGAATACTCAAATATAAAGATAAACGCTTGTCAAAATTTTGGCTTAATGACATTAAGGCTCATTATTTAATATATATATATATAGATCTATAAATAAACTAGTCATAAATTCACGTTTTGTGTGAACTATAAATAATGTATAGATTTTCAACTCATCTATAATACTTGCTTTGAATAAATTTTCTATCACAAATAGTTTTTATCATCCCACTTTATATTAAATACCGAGCTTTGCAGGTGCACGCAAGTTGTTCTCTGTGAGGATCACTCTATGAAGAGTGTTTAGTGCTCCCTTGTTGGAGTGTCATCTTCATCATCTTCTTGATCTGTTTCGTATTCAATTTACTTTCTAATTAGCCATAAAATATATCAGTGTTCTCTTATGGTAGAACTAAGATATATCTCAAAAGCCATCAATCCCTACAACCCCTTTGAAAGTGCCTTTGCCTATAATCATGGCCACTAGTAGCAACAAGATTCAACTCATTGCTGGTCATAACTCATTGTGGAAAGATGATAAAAAAAATTAAAAATGAATGTTATCCCACATTGGTTAGAATAGAATGAAGGAGGGATTTAGCTGGTTATAAAAGGACTCTTCCCCCTTCTTTATTAAGTGCGTCAATTACCATAAATATTTAGTGTGTGTTAATCACTATATAATATTTAGTGTACCATCGAGACCTATTAGCTATACTAGTAGAGAATTTACGGGAAATTCTCTTAGGTATACTTGAGCTCTTGGGTATGTATGAAAGTGTACCATTGAGAGCTATTACCTATACTATTAGAGAATTTATGGAAAATTCTCTTGGGTATACTTGAGCTCTTAGGTATGTGTGAGAGTGTACCATTAAGAGCTATTAGTTATTATCATGACCAAAAATTGGAAGTCATGACCGGCACTAGGGAACGGGAATTCGCGAGAATTCAGAATTCGTAGCAACCCTTAATAATAAAAAATCAATAAATATAACCATAAATATGCTCATAATTAAAACTTTTAATAATGAAAAAGAATCTCCATAAATTATATCTTAATAAAAATATTTTATAATTTTTAAAATACAACCACCATTACTAACAACCATAAAATACATCAAGTATGTAATATTACTGCAGTGTCTAGCAATATAAAAAAAGGATAATTTAAAATTTACATAGGTCAACCAGAGAGGAAAGGGTTCGGCGAACAGAGCTACTATGGGAGGTCTGACAAGAAGTAGCCTGAAAAATAATTGAGAAGGGTCAAACCTTAATGAGTGAATTATTATTATATATATGCATGCAACTTAAACATACAGACATTCAAGCATCAATATAATACTATTTATATATTTATATTATTTTATACATGCATTTCATACATATGCTCGAAATCACATTTCACGGCAACAATAAATGCAGTAAAATTTAAGTTGAGGACCGGAGCAGAACTATAAAATATTCTGCAACATCGATCACTGAACTTAACTAGCCAATAAACTTATTTAATTCCAAAAATATTTCCCTTTTCAATTACTGATAGTAGACCGGCCCTGAGACACAAGGACAACCGAGCTCCTCCAGTCTCACTGCCGACATGATTGGCCCCGAGACACTAGGTTAACTAAGCTCCCGCAATCATACTACTCTCTCACCACAAATCTCAATGATCAATTTAATCATATCTCATATCAATAAAATTATAGCCTAGCATATAGCGTACTACTATACAACAGCCCTCACGTTCTACAAATATCCTCCAAAATATTATTTCATAACTAAATAATAAAGTCATGTATTAAATATGAACAACATCCAATTTTTATACAAATAAATATTCACTTTTATATATATATATGCAAACATAGCAAAATAAAATTCATATTTATAAAAAATTATGGATGCCAATAATATTTCCACATGTCATGCATACATATAATAATAACTCATAGGTGGAGTGCGCTCCTCTAAAATGACTCGACTGGCCCTATCCTGTAGGCCTTGATCTTAGCGTAGTTATAGAAAAATTATAATAAAAGAATTAGGATAAAATCCTAATCTTACATATTCTAGATTTCTAAGAACAGATTCGATCTAAGACACGACTCAAATAACACTTAAAACCAACATAGACCTGTTGTCATGTTTTATGAGAAATCTACCGAAAATTCAACAGAGCATCCATTCTAAAATGGACATCCCTCTACTAAAAGTAGAGTCAAACCTACACGAAAACATACTTTAAATATACTCAAAAGCTCAATATCTTAGGTTGGTTTCCTAAACTACAATTAATGCCTAACCAAGAACCAATATCACAAATACATAATAAACTAATATTATTTCTCAAATCATCAAAATATATCATAATAATATTAAAGAAATTCATTTTCTAAGCTTGAAAAAAAAAACTCTCTCAAAGTAGAGCCCTATGAAACAATGTTTTCCTCTCCATATGTTACATTACCTTCCTAATATATCCTCTTCCCTTATTAATTCCTCAATTTTTTCTTCTATATCTTCCATTAATATAGGTTATTAATACTGTCTTTATGATATACTCCTTACTCTCTTGTGATATTTTCTTTCTAGCTTGCTTTAAATGTTTTTACATGACTTAAAGTAGTGCTATTTGTCTTTATAGTACAGACCATCTAGAAGAAGCTATGGATCTAATAATCAGTAAGGCTAAGAAGATACAATTCATAGATGATCAATAATAGTCAGGTTCCATATTAACCTTAAGCACTACTAGGCCTAACTCTTGCTCTAGCGAGAATCTTATTCTCCTTGGAAAACTGATTTCTGGTAACAGTTTTAGTGTCCTAGTGATTAAGTAGGCTATAGAACGGTCTTGGTAGTTGCATAATGACTTTCTGGTGGAAAAACTTGGTTTTAATCTTTTTAAGTTTATGTTTCTACATGAATCAGATCATAAGATTATTTTAAATGGAGTTTCATGGTATGTATCGAACTAGTTACTTAATATTAAACAATGGCCAACAGAGTTATGACCTGATCGGCTTGAATTTTCTACTTCTCCATTTTGGATTTAGTGCCATGGCCTTCCTCCTAATTAGATTAATAATGAAAATGCTGAACTTATAGTTAAACTCTTTACAGACTTGCTTGATGTTGATTTAACATAAGACAATGTGATTGGCTAGCACATGTACTTACAATTTAAAGTTACATTTGATTCAAATAAGTCATTGATCTCTATTTTTTAGACTTGAAAATTTGATGGTTCTTTGTTATAGATCTCTCTTAAATATGAAAAAAATATTAGATTTTTGCCATTATTGTGGCCTAATAGGCCATGTATGGTGAGAATGTAGCACTCACAGGCATGATTAAAGTGGGGAATATTCATCTTCTATGAAGTACGGTAACTGGCTTAAGGCTATGCCCATGCAATGCCATTTCCAGATGCAGGCTATGGCACTTGAGGAGGCAGTTGTTCCACGCTTTAAGGAGATCAACGATAAGAACAAGGACAATCTTAAGGGAAAATTATAATCATTGATCCAAGCCATATAGCAGATGGTCAAGATGCTGAAGATAATATTTATTATTCGTTTACGCTAGTATAATAATGAATCATCTAGCCATTAATGATAATCATTTATTACAAACATTAAATTCCTATGAAAGGGATAATGAATAGATGGCAGTTTGGAGGCCACAGACTGATTATCAAATGGACTAAAGCCCAGGATTTTTGGCCACTTGATATATAATTAACTTACCAAGCCAATAACTCCAACTAAACAATCTTTCTATACCATCATCTTCTCATGATCCAACACCTCAATTTAGCCCATAAAACTCTAAAAGCCATTTTGACTCAACTCCAAAACCATCAATTGTTATATTAAGAAAATGGACCCGAAACCCATAACATCAGAATTATGATGAGAAATGACAAAAGCTATGCCCATTTAATATTCTTGTTTCCAGTATATGTAATTGTATTAAACATGTTGAAATGATGTAGATGCACTCAAGAACTGATTCTACTGAACCTTTTGCATTTGTTTCTCACAGGGATTTTAATCACTTCTACAGGCGCATACCTTAGAAATAAGATGCTCGAAGATTCATCTCTCATCATACAGGAAGTGCCAATAGAGTAAGCTTATTGTGATGCTCTTCACCAACAAATAGAGAATCTAACCACTACTTCCCTAGATGAATCACCATCTGAGGTGTCGGTGGCTCACCCAAAGCCACCAAGGTCACCATAAACATCCTCTCTTAGAACTGTTAGGGCCTTGGATAATGGCTCGAGCTTTCCGAGAGCTCATTAAAAAATGTCATCCCTCTATCATCTTTTTAATGAAGACTAAAAAGCCAAGTAACTACTATACTCAACTGGGCAAGAGTATAGGTTTTGAGAACTATTTTTTGATTGACTCGAATGGTCTCTTATGGATTGTGTCTTTGGTAGAAATATGATGTGCCTCTTACTATTTTGGACTCTAATTGACACTTTATTTTTGTTGAACTTGACTCTGTACAAAACTTTTTTATCTCTTTTGTTTATGGAAAACCATCCAGTATTGGTAAAAAGGATATCTGAAATCTTGTCTCTTTACATAATCCAGGTGACTGCTAAAGTTGGTTCTACCTTGGTGATTTTATTTGCATTCTTAAGCCTAAGGATAAGATTAGTATATGTAATCTGGGAAGAAATGATGTGGATTTTAATCACTTTATTCATGATAATGCACTAATTGAAATAGGATTCAAAGGTCCTTTACTCACCTAGTCCAACAAACAAACACTTCTGACCAACATCTAATGCCTCTCAGATAGGGTATTTGCTAATGCCAATGGAAGATTTTTATTTCCTAAAGCTACTATAATGCATGAATCTCTGATAGGCTTAGATCATCATCCTATATGTATCTGGCTGATTGGTTTAGGGCAAAAACATCAATAACTCTTTCGATTTAAAGCTAAATGGTTAGAACAGACTGGTTGCAAAGAAGTTATCAAACGATGCTGGATTTCCAATCAACCTAAAAATTTTTATGAGCATCTTAAAGATTGCAAACATTCCTTCCTTTGTTGGTTACATTCATTTGAACAACATAATGCCAAGAATCTTTTAACTTGCCTTTATGCTGCATTACAATTTATGCAACTTCAGCTTCACTCCACTTATGTTCTTGAGTAACAACGTGCTATCACAACACAGATTGATGATTTATAGAGATAAGAGTAGTTTTATTGGATGCATTGGTCATGTGTAAACTGGCTAATGGCAGGTGATTGGAATACTAAATACTTCCATATAGTCATGGTCCAACATCGCCAACGTAATCCTATTTCTAGATTATTAAAATTTGATGGCTCATGGCTTAAAGATAATAATAAAAAAAATACATTATTCCTCACTAAGTCATTTTCAGAAGCTATATCTCAAATAACAAAACACTGGATTATAAAAAATTCTTAGGGTTCAGCCAAAGGTAGTCACTCAGCCATTAACGCCCATTTTTCGCAGCCACTTTCCATGGATGGAATTCAATAAGCGGTATTTGGACTCCGTAAACCCAAGAGCCCCAGACCTGATGGTTATCAAGGTATTTTTTATTAACACTTTTGGGATTTCCTTAAGCATGATCTATTTACATTTGTGAAACTATTTTAGGATACATGGATGATGCCTCCTAACACTAATCAAACCTTTTGGTCATTATCCCAAAAATCAATAATCTTAAAACTGCATTTAATTATTGTCCTATTCAATTATGTAACTTTAACTATAAAATCATTTCTAAAGTGTTAGCAAATCACCTAAAACCCCTCCTCACAAGTCTTGTCCATCAATCACAAAGTGCTTTTATTCCTAGCAGTATAATACACGATAATATACTCATTTATCATGAAATTTTTCACTTTTAAAACTGTCAAACTTAATAAAAATGACTGCCATGACACTTAAACTTGACATGAAAAAGGCTTATGATCGAGTCAATTGGGGCTTCCTGTGAAAAACCTTATACAAAATGGGTTTCACCTTTAAATGGATTTCTCACATCATCACTTGTGTTACCTCTGTTTCTATGTTTATGCTTATTAATAGTGAAACATCAGGATGGTTCACCCCTTCCCGAGGTCTTGGAAACTTTCTTCATGTATTTTGTAGACACAATTGTTCACCCATTAATCATAAGTAAGGTCATTGTAGCAGGAAGTACTGTTCAAGTATTTGGAGGTACCGTGCATTGTTAAGCAAAAATGAGCTTGAGTTTGTGGTGGAGAAATTTAATGAGTGTGTTGATATTGACTTATGGTGAGATGAAGTCAATAATAATCAATCTGGTTTACATAAGAATTTGAAGGTATGGGCAATCTCAGGCACCTAAATAAAAATTACCGACAGAGCGGGGTTTGGTAAATTGCTCCAAAATTAATAAATGGAGATTCTGATATTGTTGCTAGCAGTGGGCCTTTTTTCTCCATGAGGGACTGAATTATCCTTTTAGCAAATTATTAATCTCCAAGGTTTGCTATGGAAGAGGACGTGTTACTGCTAGCGGGTCCATAAGTTTTCACACGGGCATTGGTTTGGTATATATGCAAGGTGTGTGGTGGAAAGGATTTCAATGGCTAAGGAAATCTCAGGAAAACCAAGTGTGAGGGTTGCACTATAACTTTTAGCATATTTTTTCGACATAAATTGGCTGAGGTGAAAATCCTTGGAGTTGGTGAATTCCATATGTGTATACTCTTATGGTGGAGTATGAAAATTCTTATTTTTTAAAATTGTGAGTGTCATAGTTGATAGTGAAGTAATTGTTGTTCTTTTAATTTTTTTAATCATGGTGGAGATTATTGAAAGATGATAAAAAAAAGATGTTATCCCATATTAGTTGAATGAGAAGGAAAGAGGGATTTAGTTAGTTATAAAAGGACTCCTCAACCCTCTTTATTAAGTTTGTCAATCACCATAAATATTTAGTGTGTGTTGATCATCATGTAATATTCAGTGTACTATTGAGATCTATTAACTATACTAATAGAGAATTTATGAGAAATTCTCTTGGGTATACTTGAGCTCTTGGATATAGGTGAGAGTGTGCCATTGAGAGCTATTAATATACTATTACAGAATTTATAGGAAATTCTATTGGGTATACTTGAGCTCTTGAGAATGTGTAAGAGTGTACTATTGAGAGCTATTAGCTATACTAGTAGAGAATTTATGAAAAATTCTTTTAGGGTGTACTTGAACTTTTGGGTATGTGTGAGAGTTAAATATTTTGTAGTGTGGTTGTAATAATTTTTTACATAGTGATTATTTTTTCTCTTGGTTGTCTTTTGACAATGCCTATGATTCTTTCTCCATTTAGGAGTTTTCCACGTTATTTTTTCTCTTGGTATGTGTGAGAGTTAAATATTTTATAGTGTGACTACTAATTATTGTGTGTTTCTCTCTTTTATTTCTTAATTATTTTTATTCATGTTGTGATCTAAAGTGATGAAAGGTACTTGTTGGATTGTAAAGGGCCCATTTTTCCCAAGACTCACAACCACAAAACACAATATGCTTCTTATTGTTTAATTTCTTAAATCAAGGTGAGAAAGAAAGGGTCAAACAAGGCATCCCATGGTCAATTCACTAGAAGCTAATGGAAATCACAGAATGGGATCTAGGATTACCTGTAGAAGAACTGGATTTCTCAACTGAGTACATAGGCCTTCATTTGACTCAAGTTAACCATATATATGGGGAAAAAATTTTTTGAAGCAGACATCCAGTTTTTTCTAATTGGCGATTTTGAGAATGCTATGAGTCTAAGAGTGAAGAGTGATGGCATCCAAAAGCTTGGAAGGATTCTCATGGGTGAGGAAACAAATCTCACCGATAGTGCAAGATGCAGATGCGGTGCTTTAAAGGTCAAGAACATATCTCCTTCTATCCTAGTTATGCAGGATTCTCAAAAAAAAAAAAAAATCATGCAACTGATAGCCCCTAGAATCTAGTTTGGCCTCTGAGGAGAGTTGTACCCAAGCCCCCTCATTCTCAGATAGAGAAGATATCACGTGAAGTGCAAGGAAAAATTCTTGAGCCAATAAAGCAAACTCATGTTTCAAAAGATGTTAAGAGTATAACTGCTCCAGGGAATAACAATCAGCTAAAATTTGTAGAAAAAGTAGCAGCTCCTTCTTCTTACTAGGAAGAAATACAGACTACACTTTTGTCAAGGCTCTAAAGTCACCTTTTAAAGTCTGTATATTATAGCTTTTTGTTTTGAGCTAGTTTAGATTTTGGATTTGTTGGTATGTTTTATATTTTTAATCTTGTTCAACCGTAGTCTTTATAATGAACTCAAATTAGTTGGTGTAAGTTCTCTAAAAGACTTGATAGTGGCTGCCTTCATAGTAGTCCCAAAGGCCAATAAACTACTAAATATAGTTTTATTTTGTTTTCAGGATTCTTTTTCCTTCCAGCCTAGCTGGTGGTTCTTTCGCTTCTATAATGAAACTTTTTATTCTTAAAAACTACTTACAGTAGAAAGTTAGTAAAATTTAGTAACAATTTTTAATTGTCAACTACCGGTAATTATATACTTAAAATTGCGGGCAACTATAACCATATACCTCCAAATATTATTATAAAAAGGAATAATCTGGATTTACTTCCTGTATTTTTATTTTTCTACACATTGATTCCCTGTACTTTTATTTTTCTGCATATTAAGTCCTTCCATTAAAAATAGGTACAAATGGCGTTATAGATATAGGGTAAGATATCTTATTCAATCCCTATAAGTTTTTTAAAATTTTAAATAAATTTGTACATTTTAAAATTTTAACAAATTAATCCTTAATATTCTTAATTTTTTTATTTATTTACTTTCAATTAATATTTTAGTTAATTATTAACATTTATATATTTAGTTAATACATTTATATATTTAGTTAATAAATTTTTAATTTAACTAATTTAAACTTCTAATTGAATGTTTTATTATTAACATAAACATTTTTAAATTATTTATCTTTCTATTAACTATAATCTAATACTACTCTATATTATACTCATTTACATAGTTTACCATTAATTTAATTTTAAGTAATAAATTATTAAAGGATACATTTATTTTGACTCCAAAAATTTTTAATACACTCAAACTTTATCTTTTTTTAAAATAATATTTGGGACAAATTTTTTTAAAAATTATATCAATACATTTTTTTTATTTTTTAAAGATTTATTACTAACTAGTTTTAAGTTATAAAATTTTTTTATTAGTTAAAAATTTGTACATATACAATTTTTTAATCGTTTATTTCTTACTTAAAATTAGTTAAAATAAAATCTATTGACATTTTTGCTTGAATTATTTTTATAAAAATCAAATAAAAATTTTAAAGACTAAATTTAATTTTATAAGAGCAATTATCATTTAATACTTATTTATATTAAAAAATAAGTATGAATAGTTAAATTATATATATAGTTGACAAAATTTTTGTAAATTTATATTAGTTAGGGAGTTAATGTATATAAAAATAAAAGCGTAAATACTTAATGTTTACAAAAATAAAAGTACAATGTTTAAAGTAAAAATTTTTAAAAATTATATATATTTATTAGATAAGTTTTACTCTCATTTAACAGCGAGTGAAATTCACTGTCTCACTCACTAAATTTCACTCACTGTTATAGAAGTTCTTAATATACTAATAAATAAAAGTGTAAGTACTCAATTCATGCAAATAATAGTCCAAGAAGTAAATCAGAAAACTATAAAAGTGTAAGGGGAAAATTTTAATTATTCCTTATTAAAAATGATACCTAAAATGTTATTATAAAAAATAATATATATTTAAATTTAGGAAAAAAACAAAAACACAAATCCTATATTTTTTTTGGCTTATCCCTTTATTTAATTACAATTAGTTTGTTTTTGACTCAGTTTTATGTACATCCATCCAAACTAAATTTTTTATTTTAAAATAAGCCATTCACCATCCTATAATTTTTTTTTTTAAATAAAATTGTCCTTTTTCCTCCTTTCTGTATTTCCATCTCCATCCATCCAAGGTGGAGGGAAAATCTCCCAATTTCTTGCACCTTTCCTTACAATTCTACTCTTCACCAATTTACTCTCATGGATTCACCTTTCCCCGCTTAGCTTACAATCAAATGCATTTCCCTATTTCGATCAATAATAAACATATTATTAGCGACAAGTTTTAATTTTGTTTTTCTAATTGCATAAAATACATGCAGATGAAGATAAAATACACTTCTTTATAAAATTATAGTAATTTTGTAAAGATATATTAATTCATATAACAACGTATTTTAATTTAAAAGTATTAAAATCATTATTAAAGTGATAAAATTTTAAATTTCAATTAATTAAAATCAATAAAATATATTGTTGAGCAGCCATCTAGTAATAAAATATTATGAATTCAATACCTTCAAAAAATTTTAATTCACAAAAGTACAATAATAACGATAAGAAGATGTGCATGAAAAAATAGTAAATTAAAGAAGAATTGAAAAAAACTTTATCAAAACCTTAAAATAAAATACATGTAAAATAAAAACTATATAAAAGAGCCGACCACTATATGATGTAGAAAGCTAAATTAATGTATATTTTGATCAATGGTGATGTGATGAACGAACGGACCCAATTGTTTCCACTCTAGGCCTTATCATTTTACAATCTATATTTTTTATTTTCCAATCATATAATAATTAATTTATTAACATTCTTTTTTTTTTTTTTTAATTCAGATGCAAATAAGTCCATGGAGTTGCTTTATTTGAATTTAATTAGATTGTGGCTAGAAGGATCACCACTTGTCAAATTCCAAAATCTACAAAACAAACTCTACAATAAAGGTTGAAGAAAATTTTTTCTCTATTTACCAAATTCTGAAGTAAAAAAAAATTAATAATTAATTTAATATAATTGTATATATTATAATTTAAAAGTAAGTTATTAGTAAAAAATAAAAATAAAAATAAAAATATTTATATATTATATAATTAAAATATTGATAATTATTGGTAAAAGAAACAAAAAAATTAAGTGAATGTCATTTTAATTTGGCTTCGTAAGCTTAATAGTGACCCATAATTGGTCGGTGGCATTTTTCTTCTTTAATTTTAAACCTTAAAATTAGGACATGTTATTTCATTTGGCTTTCTAATATGACTCCATCGCCACTAGCTTTAAACATGTTCCATTGACACTGAGAAACGCAGAAGTTTTTGACATTCATAACTTTGACTGTAGTTTTGTGTTGTTCTTTGTGCTTGGATGTTAATTTGGTCCAACATAGGGTGTCAAAATCAGTGACAATGCGCGAACACAATTTAATAAATATGAAAAATTAAC
This sequence comes from Mallotus nudiflorus, assembly GCA_947683625.1. Classification (NCBI taxonomy): domain Eukaryota; kingdom Viridiplantae; phylum Streptophyta; class Magnoliopsida; order Malpighiales; family Euphorbiaceae; genus Mallotus; species Mallotus nudiflorus. Next base: position 4,793,083 of record CANTUR010000018.1, read on the forward strand.
GAATTAAAATTGAAATTAAGAAATGAATTGATTCATTTATGACACGATTTAATTAGATTATATTATAAATTAACACTTAAATTTATCACAATTTATTTAACTATATGTATCGTATTGATCTTTCATATATATATATGTATATATATATATATATATAACTCTTCTTATTATTTATGTAATTTTAAAGGGTAATTGCATTTTTTTTTTGTGAAAAATACTATTTGTATAGATGATGAATATTATTCAAGTTAAAGAGATCGTATCAAATTTTATAACTCATACAATTTATTTAAATAAAAGAGTTACACATATTGTATTTGTGCAACATATTTATTTTTTTTGTCATATTAGGTTGAAATATTTAACACAATTAATAAATTAATAAATGAATTATATTATATTTGTGTTGACAATACAATTGTATCACTGAAATAGATCAACCCAATATAAACACGATCCTCCAACCTGTTTTGAAACCTCTAATCCAACATAAATAAATTGCATTTGTATTATAGAAACGAACATGAGTTGAGCTTTGTATGTGATTCGAGTACAATTTGAATATGGATTTTTCCATAATTTTTTGTAATTTAACATCATATCAAAAATTTATATTAAAAAATTAATAAATTTAAATGAGCAAATCCGTATGATATAGTTTTTTTGTTCCTTGAAATTTAAAATTATGAGCATAAAGCACACCGACCTAAATTCTAAATTCCCGAAAATGATTTCTGTAAGTTAAAAAATCTAAACTTACTAGATTATTATTATTAGTGGTTTAAATGTACAATAGCTTTTTTTTTTTTTTGGGAAATAATAGCTAAATTAAACTAACGATGTCATATTAAAAGAGAAAAACTAGAAAATTAAAGATATAGAAGCTTCTTAAAAATGGAAAATCACAATAGATAGCATTGAGCTGAATAAGGAAATTTGTATAAACTAAGTGTTGATTGTTTGTGTTGTCAATTGATTGGTGCAGGACTCAAGTGTTGTTGGAGAATTCGGTCCGTTTTGAGCAATTTTTTTATTGAGTTAATCAAATTAATTCAACCAAACCGAATTGTATTATAAAATTAAATCTAACTGAATTGAAAAATTGAAATTCTTATAACGAAAATCAAATTGATTGAATTATTAAAAATAGCAATTTTTTAATATTTTTGTATTGAATTATTTAAAAATTTTAAAATAAAAATAAAAATTGAATTTCAATTTGTTTGGGTAATTCAGTCAATTAAATTTTGTAAATATAAAACTGAACTAAATCGAACCAAATTGCAATTTAGTTCAGTTCAATAAAAATTGAAAATATATAACTGAACTAAAATCAAATTGAATTGGTTCGACTAGATTGACACTCTTACACACTCCTAATCTCTTCCACCACTAGTGCAACAACTGAAGATAATTAATTAATTAATAGTCTTGAACTTACATGAAGCATTGAAATTTGATCACAATATTGTACAAAGAATAATATTTTATTTTGTTAGAGCCCTAAAGGCGGTGAAAAAGGCTAATAAAAATTTAGAGAAAAGATAAAAATTAAAGGGAAAATAAGAGATGATTTAGAAAAGAATATATGAAGAAGAACAAAAATAAAAAAGAAAATTGATGTAAAGAATTTAAAGAGTTCAATTTCTTAGTGAACCCAAATTTCCACCTAATGTATTCTCAAGTTATAATTTTCAATCACTCATACCAAAAAACTATAATAAATATTTTATTTTTAATAAAATGAAGATGGTTAAGAATTTGACACATTAAATTTTAGATAGAATACTCAAATATAAAGGTAAACACTTGTTAAATTTTTGACTTAATGACATTAAGGCTCATCATTTAATATATATATAAATCTATAAATAAACTAGTCATAAATTCACATTTTATGCGAACTATAAGTAATGTATAGATTTTAAAATAATTAATTGAATAATTTTAATAAATTAAAACTTCAATTTAATCAAATATAAAAAGGAGAAATTAAAAAGTTATTGTAATAATTTTATTTTATTATTTTTTGTTAAGAGTATATAATAATAATAATAATAATAATAATAATAATAATAATAATACAATACATATGCTCAAAATCACATTTCACAACAACAATAAATGCAGTAAAATTTAAGTGGAGGACTGGAGCATAACCGTAAAATATTCTACAATCTCGATCACTGAAGTTCACTAGCCAATAAGCTCATTTAATTCCAAAAATGTTTATCTTCTTAATTACTGATAGTAGACCAGCCTCGAGACACTAGGTCAACCGATCTTCCACAGTCTCACTACCGACATGATTAGCCCCGAGACACTAGGTCAACTGAGCTCCTACAATCACACCACTCTCTCATCACAAATCTCAATAATCAATTTAATCATATCTCGTATCAATAAAATTATAGCCTAACATATAGCGTACTGCTGCGTAAACCCTAGTGTAACCCATTAGGTGGTACATTCTACAACTATCCTCCAAAATATTATTTCATAAATAAAATAATAAAATCATATATGAAATATGAACAACATCCAATTTTTATACAAATAAATATATATATATATATATATATATATATATATATATATATATATATATATATATATATATATATATATATATATATATATATGCCAACATAGCATAATAAAATTCATATTTATTAAAAATTATGGATGCCAATAATATTTCTACATACCATGCATACATATAATAATAACTTATAGGTGGAGTGCGCTGCTCTAAAATGACTCGACTGGTCCTGTCTTGTAGGCATCAGTCTCGGTGCAGTTATGAAAAATTAATAATAAAATAATTAGGATAAAATCCTAATCTTATATATATATTCTAGATTTCTAATAACAGATTCAATTTCAAACACGACTTTAATAACACTCAAAACCAATACAGACCCGTTGTTATGTTTTATGAGAAATCTACCAAAACTTCAGTAGAGTTTCCTTTGTAAAACGGACATCCCTCTACTAAAAGTAGAGTCAAACTTGCACAAAAACATACTTTAAATATACTCAAAAGCTCAACATCTTGGGTTGGTCCCACGAATTACAATTCACGCTCAACTGAGAACTAATATCACAAATACACAATAAACTAATATAATTTCTCAAATCATCAAAATACATCATAATAATATTAAAGAAATTCATTTTCTAACCTTGAAAAAAAAACTCTCTTAAAGTAGAGCCCTGTGAAATAGTGTTTTCCTTTCCATATGATACAATACCTTCCTAATTTATCCTCTTCCCTTATTAATTCCTCAATTTTTTCTTCTCTATCTTCCATTAATATAGGCTATTAATATTGTCTTGGTGATGTACTCCTTACTCCCTTGTGATATTTTCTTTTTAGCTTGTTTTAAATGCTTTTGCATGACTTAAAGTGGTGCTATTTGTCTTTATAGTATGGATCATCCTGATGAAGCTATGGATCTAATAATCAATAAGGCTAAGAAGATACACTGCACAGATGATCAATAATAGTCAGGTCCCATATGAACCCTAAGCACTACAAGGCCTAGCTCTTGCTCTGGCAAGAATCTTATTCTCTTTGGAAAATTGATTTCTGGTAAAAGTTTTAGTGTCCTGGTGATTAAGTAGGCTACAAAATGGTCTTGCTAGTTGCATCATGACTTTCTAGTGTAAAAACTTGGTTTTAATCTATTTAAGTTTACCTTTCTAGATGAATCGGATCGTAAGATTATTCTAAATGGAGTTCTATGGTATGTATCGAACTAGTTACTCAATATTAAACCATGGCTAGCAAATTTATGACCTGATCAATTTGACCTTTATACTTCTTCATTTGGATTAAGTGCCATGGCCTTCCTCCTAATCTGATTAATAATGAAAATGTTGAACTTATAACTAAAATTTTTATAGACTTGCTTGATGTTGATTTAACACAAGACAACATGATTGGCTGGCATATATACTTGCAACTTAAAGTTACAGTTAATTTAAACAAGCTGTTGATCTTTGGTTTTTAGACTTAAAAATTTGATGGTTATTAGTTATGAATCTCTCTTAAATATGAAAAAATGCTAGATTTTTGCCATTACTATGGCCTAATAGCCATGTATGGTGAGAATGTAGCACTTGCAAGCATGATTAAAATGGGGAATGTTCATCTTCTATGAAGTATGGTAATTAGCTTAAGGTTGCGCCCATGCAATGCCGTTTCCAGACGCAGGTTATGGCAGTTGAGGAGGCAACTGTTCCATGCTCTAAGGAGATTAACGATAATGAATAAGGGTAGTCTAAAGGTAAAACTATAATCATTGATCCAAGCCATGTAGCAGATGGTCAGGATGCTAAAGATAATATTCATAATGCGTCTGTTGTTAGTATAATGATGAATCATCTAGCCAGTAGTGATAATCATTTATTATAGACATTAAATTCCTCTTAAAGGGACTATGAATAGATGGCAGTTTGGAGGCCACAAACTGATTATCAAATGGACCAAAGCCTAAGATTTTTAGCCACTTGATCTGTAATTAACTTACCAAGCCCAAAAATCCAACTAAACAGTCCTCTTATACCATCATCTTCTTATGATCCAGTACCTCAACTACAAAACTTTAAAAGCTATTTTGACTCAACTCTGGAAGCATTAATTGTTCTATCAAGAAAATAGACCCGAAACCTACAACATCAGAATTATAAGGAGAAACGATAAAAGTTACACCCATTTCATATTCTTATTTCTAGCATATGCAATTATATTAAACATGTTCAAATGACATATATGCACTCAAGCATTGATTCCACTAAACCTTTTACACTTATTTCTCATGGGGATTCTAATCACTTATGTAGGCGCGGACCCTAGAAATGAGATGCTCAGAAAGACTCATCTCGTATCATACAAGAAGTGCCAATGGAGCAAGCTTATTGTGATGTACTTCACCAATAAATAGAGAATCCAACCACTACTTCCTTGGAGGAATCACCATCTGAGGCACCGGTGGGTCATCCAAAGCCACTAAGGTCATTATAACACATCCTCTATTGCAATTGTTAGGGCCTTAGACAAGCCCTGAAAGTTCAAGCTCTCTGAGAGCTCATTTAAAAATGTCATCCCTTTATCATTTTTTTATGGAGACTAAAAAGCCAATTGACTATTGTACTCAACTGGACAAGAGTATGGGTTTTAAGAACTATTTTTTTATTGACTCGAATAGTTTCTCTGGTGGATTATGTCTTTGGTGGAAATATGATGTGCCTTTTACTATTCTGAACTCTAATCAACACTTTATTTTTATTGAACTTGACTCTGTACAAAACTTTTTTTATCTCTTTTGTTTATGGACAACCATCCAATATTAGTAAAAAGGATATCTAAAATCTTGTCTCTTTACACAATCTAGGTGACTGTCAAAATTGGTTCTACCTTGGTGATTTTAATTGCATTCTCAGGCCTAAGGATAAGATTCGTGGATGTAATTTGCGAAGAAATAATGTGGATTTTAATCGCTTTATTCATGATAATGCACTAATTGAAATAGGATTCAAAGGTCCTTCATTCACCTAGTCCAATAAATAAACACTTTGTCCAACGTCTAATGCTGCTTAGATAGGGCATTTGCTAATGCCATTGGAAGATTTTAATTTCCTAAAGCTACTGTAATGCATGAATCTCTAATAGGCTCAGATCATCATCCCATATGTATCTGGTTGAATGGTTTGGGGTAAAAACATCGACAACTCTTTCGATTTAAAGCTAAATGGTTAGAACATACTGGTTGCGAAAAAGTTATCAAATGACGTTGGATTTCCAATTAACCCAAGAATTTTTATGAGCGGCTTGAAGATTGCAAACATTCCCTCCTCCATTGGTTATATTCATCTAATCGACATAATGGCATGAATCTTTTAACTTGCCTTCAAGCTGCATTATAATTTATGCAAGCTCAGCCTCACTCCACTTATGTTCTTGAGTAGCAATGTGTTATCACAACATAGATCGATGATGTATGGAGATAAGAGGAGCTTTATTAGATGCAAGGGTCACGTGTAAATTGGCTAACGGTGGGTGACCAAAATACCAAATACTTCCATATAGTCATGGTCCAGCATTACCAAGGCAATTCTATTTCCAGATTACTAAAATCTGATGGCTCATGGCTTGAAGATAATCAACAAATACATCATTCCTTACTGAGTCATTTTTAGAAGCTGTATCTCAAAGAACGAACCACTGAATTATAAAAAATTCTCAGGCTTCAACTAAAGGTAGTCACTCGGCCATGAACGCCTATCTTTTGTGGCCACTTTCCATGGATGGAATTCAACAAGCGGTATTTGGAATCGGTAAACTCAAGAGCTCCGAACCCAATGGTTATCAAGGTATTTTTTATCAACACTTTTGGGATTTCCTTAAGCATGATCTATTTACATTTGTGAAACTATTTTAGGATACATGGATGATGCCTTCTAACACTAATCAAACCTTTTTGGTCCTTATCCCCAAAATCAATAATCTTGAAACTGCATCTAATTTTTACCCTATTAGTTTATGTAACTTTAACTATAAAATCATTTCCAAAGTGTTAGCTAATTGCCTAAAACCCCTCCTCACAAGTCTTGTCTATCAATTACAAAGTGCTTTTATTCCCAGCCGTATAATACATGAAATTTTTCACTCTTTAAAATTGTCAAACTCAATAAAAATGATTGCTATGGCCCTTAAACTTGACATGGAAAAGGCTTATGATCGAGTCCATTGAGGCTTCTTGTGAAAAACCTTATACAAAATGGGTTTTGCCCTTAAATGGATTTCTCACATCATCACTTGTGTTACCTCCATTTCTATATCTATACTAATCAATGGTGAAACATCAAGATGGTTCACCCCTTTCCAGGGTCTTCGACAGGGTGATCCCCTATCTCTTTATCATTACTTATTTGTAGTCGATATCCTTTCCCATGCTTGGATGCCTCTATTAAAATGGGCAAATTTGTGGGATTTCGTATTAAAAGGAATGCACCTATAATCACTTCTTCTCTATTTATGGATGACACTTATTTTCACAAGAGCATCTACTAAGGAAGTAGAGTATTTAAATGTAATTCTTGATGATTGCATAAGAGCTATAAGCAAAGAATTAATAAACAAAATCCTAGTATTAGCTTTGGCAAATGGGTCCCTCTAGATACCAAATCCTAAATTTTACATACTTTACAAATGTAGGAAAAGGATCGAGATAATTAGTATTTGGGACTTCCTATTGAAGGGGGAAAAAAATCTCAGATTGCCAAAAATTTCATCCATAAAATTAGAGCTAAAGCTGGGTTGGAAACATAAAGCTTTATCTTTAGCCAGGAGGGAAATTATGCTCAAAGCTGTGTTACAGGTTATCCCCTCTTATGTCTTATCTTGCTTTAAATTTCTGAACTCCCTTTTTAATATAAGTTCATCATATTTTCAACAAATTTTTGTGGTAGCATGACAATTTAGGTATCCATTGGTGCAAATGGGAAAGCTTAACTATGTCCAAATTTTGTGGAGGATGTAGTTTTCTCGATTTATGTCTATTTAACATTACTTTATTGGCTAAAAATGCTTGGAGAGTTATCAATCACCCTCACATATTTTTGGCCAAAATCCTAATTGCTAAATATGGCCATGATTCTTCTCCTTTAAATACTCATAGGGTGGCCAACTCCTCTTAGGGTTGGCAAAGCTTTCTTCAAGGTCGTGACCTTCTTAAACTGGAACTTTGTAAACAAATCCTAGGTCATAGAGAAATAAGAATCTGGAAAGATCCTGGGATTCCATCCATCTCGAGCTTTATTTTTAGCTAACCGCTAGAGTTGGAATGTGGGATTACTCAGTCACTTGTTTAGTGCACAAGAGGTTCAAGAGATTTCTAAAATTTTGATATGTCACATTAGAGGCATGGACAGATGGATTTGGCACTTTGATCGATTTGGTAATTACAATGTCAAATTTGGTTATCAGTATTTATGTTCCAACTTCTTCTCCCATAATGCTTCATCTTCATCTAGCAGTGCGACTCTCGATAAAAAATTTAGGTTTTCAATTTGGAAATCTAAGGTTCCGTCCAAATTACAAGCTTTTATGTTCCAACTTCTTCTCCCATAATGCTTCATCTTCATCTAGTAGTGCGATTCTCGATAAAAAATTTTGGTTTTCAATTTGGAAATCTAAGGTTTCGTCCAAATTACATTTTTTCCTATGACGCATCATGACTAACTTGCTTAGTACTATGGAAAATCTCTATAAGCGAAAGATTGTTGAATCTCCTCTTTGTCACCTCTGCCACAACACAATTGAATCCATTGAGCACCTGCTATTTTTCTGTCACAAGGCTGAAAAATTTGGTTCTTATCTTCCTTTGGATATCAACCTGAACCTCAAGGCTTTATTTTAGTTTACCGTTGGTGGATGGACATCTCTGCTATGCTTACAGTTACTGCACAACAATCCATCCTCAATTATATTGTCTTTTTGTGGTGGCATATATGGAAAAGTCGTAATGCCTTTTTATTTTGTGGTTCTCCTATTAATAAAGTGCAGGTTATTAATTCAGCATCAGGTGCTTGGCGTGCTTATCGGAGTCTTCCTAATTCAGTCTATCATTGTCCTTGCCTATGTCATGGTGAGCCTCATTAAACTCGGTGGTCTGCTCCTCCTCCAGGCTTCGTGAAATTTAATATGGATGCTAGCTTTAATTTAGTCTCTGGTCAAGCTTCTATGGTTATCCTTGTGCGTGATTGCAGTGATATGCTCATTGATGGATACTGGTTTTCTTGTCCAACCTCCTCTGCACTAACAGCCGAAGCCACCGCTATTTTGGCTGCTGTCACTTTCGCCAAACACAGAGGTATTCACTGAGCTTCTTTTGAATCAGACGCTCTACTCATTATTAATACACTTCATCATGGCACCGCTCGTTGCCCATGGGAAATTCAGGCTATAGTATCTGATATTCAGGCCTTCATCGACACTTCTCATGATTTTATTTTTTGCTATGTAAATAGGACTACCAATAGGGCAGCTGATTAGGTTGTTAAATATATCCTCCTTCTACGTTTTAATCCATCATGGGTTGTATTTCCGCCTATGGCACTGCAACATTTATTGTATGCTGTTTAGTTTTTCAGTATAAAAGTCCTTTATGTTAAAAAAAATCATTTTCCAAATAAATAATAAAATTCTAGTTTATAAATAATATTTTACTAATAAAATCCATTAATAACATAAAATTCCCATTTTACAATTAAGTTAGCATAAATTTCAAATAATTATTAAAACCACTTATTATTATCATAAAAATAATAAAATGCTCATTTAGGTTCAAAAATAATAAAGAAATTTATTTTTTTATTTAATTTCCTAAAATAACTACTAAATAATTAAAAATAGGGAAATAATTATAAAAATTATTTTTACACTTTTATTAATAAAAAATAGTTTAAAATAGCATAATTAACAATAATTTCAACTAAAATAAAATAATTCACCATTTTCTAATATTTTTCTAAAAATACATAATTATACATAATCTTTAAAAATTCATAATTTTACAAAACTTTCTTAATAAAGTTTACTCTACATAATTAATAGAATTTAATAAAAATATAAATTTTTTTGTGCTGGAACAGTAACCTGAACCTAAAAAATTTGAAAAATCACATAAATAATTAAAAATCACCATTTGCTAGATCTTAACTTCAATTACAATAAATCTCAATGCAACTATGTCTAATTAAATCAAATTCAAACTCAATTTCACAAAATACTCAAAATTAACTCAAATACAAATTCACAAAATTGAGGCATTACCAGAGTTACCCAGACGAATTAATTGAAGGGAAATGAAGCCCAGAGGATGAGCTTCCAATCAAGACCGGTAGCACGTCCAAAAGTCATTGAAAATGTCACTGGCAAGTCTAAGAGTGAATCGGTCACCGAAGGAAAGAGAGAAAGGAAGAGAAGGAAAAGGGGTGGTGGCGGCGCCGGGGAGGGGAAGGGTAGCTGCTGGCAGTGATGGCGCTGACAGGTGGAGATTGTGATGACGTGGTGGCGCTGTTGTCAGTTATGCAGGGAAAGAAGAGAAAAAAAGACGGAAACAAAAAGAAAGAAGAAAGAAAAAGAAGGAAAGAGAGAAAAAAGGTTTATATAATGATAATAATAATAATAGTCTTTTAAAATTTAAAAATAATATTCTAATATTTTTAAAATCTAAATCTCCCCAAAAATATATACACTTAACAATTAATCAATAACTTAAATAAAACTATACAAATGATAAAAATCTCATATATAATCAAATAATAATTAACATTAAATAATCACACCCTTAAATTAATAATTAATAAAAATTCGGGTTACAACAACTATACTAGTAGATGTTGTGAAATAAATATTAAATTACTTATTTTGTTATAGAACTAAACTTGAATTTAGTAGTATTTAACTAGAAGAAAAATATTTTATAGTAGAATGATTTTGAGAGAATTTAGAAAGAGTTTGGAGAGAATTTAGAGAACTATAATATTGAAAGAATTTGGAGAGTAATCTATCTTTTCTTCTTCTTAATCTTAACCTTCTCATTAATGAATTTCAATCCCTTTATATAGAGATTTTCTTTTCACTATTTGAGAACTATTCTCTCACAAGCAATATATTGTTCATTCACAAGCAATATATTGTTCATTCACATTCATAATACTCCCCCTTGAATAACAATATTTTGCAACTGCCTCGTTAAAACCTTGCTAAATAAAACCCAGTGGGAAAAACTTTAGCTTAAGGAAAAAGAGTACAGTGCATGATATTCTCCCCCTCAAGTTGATATGTATAATCTTCCTTCACATAGTATGTAGTTGTCGCATTCCAATATCGTGAACGTGCTTTCTAAAGATTGTAGTTGGAAGTGCCTTTGTGAAAAGATCAGTTGAATTCTGGCTAGACTGAATATACTTGATATCTATATGATTGTCTTTTATTAGCTCTTGAGTGTAAGAAAAGAATCTTGGAGGTATATGTTTGGTTCTATCACTTTTGATATATCCTTCCCTTAACTGTGCAATGCATGCTGCATTATCTTCATATAAAATTGTTGGACTTTTGTTGACTGGAAAACCACAAGATTCTTCAATATGATGTGTCATTGATCTAAGCCACACACACTCTCTACTTGCTTCATGTAGTGCAATAATTTCAGAATGATTTGAGGAAGTAGTGACAAGCGTTTGTTTCTGGGAACGCCAAGAAATTACAGTTCCATTATTTGTGAACACATAGCCTGTTTGAGATTTCGCTTTATGAGGATCAGATAAATGCCCTGCATCTGCATAACCAATCGATTCTTATTTTGAATTGTTAGAATAAAATAAACCCAAATCAACATTTCCTCGAAGGTATCGAAGTATATGTTTGACCCCTTTCCAATGCCTTTTTATTGGAGCTGAACTGAACCTTGCTAATAAATTGACTGCAAAAGAAATGTCAGGTCTAGTACAATTAGCAAGATACATTAGAGCTCCAATGGCATTGAGATATGGAAATTCAGGACCAAGAATTTCTTCATTTTCTTCACAGGGTCGAAATGGATCAGTCTCAATATTGAGTGATCTAATGACCATTGGAGTACTTAAAGGATTTGCTTTATCCATATTAAAGCGTTTCAAGATCTTTTCTGTGTAATTTGATTGATGCACGAATATCCCATTGTGCATTTGCTCAATCTGTAAACCAAGGCAATACTTGGTTTTTCCAAGATCTTTCATTTCAAATTCTTCCTTTAAGTATATTGTTGCTTCATAGATCTCATTTTCTGTTCCAATGATATTCAAATCATCAACATATACAACTATAATCACAAATCCGGATATTGTTTTCTTAATAAAAATGCATGGGCAAATAATATTACTCACATATCCTTTATTAATCAAATAATCGCTTAAACGATTATACCACATGCGCCCAGACCGTTTTAACCAGTATAAAGATCTCTGGAGCTTGATCGAATACATTTCTTTGGATTTTGTACTTAATGCTTCAGGCATTTTAAATCCTTCAGGGATTTTCATATAAATGTCACTATCAAGTGATCCATACAAATAAGCAGTCACAACATCCATAAGACGCATTTCTAATTTCTTAGAAACTACTAGGCTAATCAGATACCTGAACGTAATTGCATCCATAACAGGAGAATACGTTTCATCATAATCAATTCCTGGCCTTTGTGAAAAATATTGAGCTACAAGTCTAGCTTTGTACCTTATTATTTCATTTTTCTCATTTCTCTTTCGTACAAAGACCCACTTGTATCCTACAGGTTTCATAGTTTTAGGCATAGGAATAATTGACCCAAAAACATTTCGTTTGTTTAGTGAGTCCAATTCAGCCTGCATAGCATCTTTCCATTTTATCCAATCATGCCTATTTTGACATTCCATGACTGATTTTGGTTCAGGATCATCTTTGTCATTTATGATTTCACATGCAACAGTATATGACAATGTTTCATGACTTTCTTTATTTTCTATTTCTTCAGGGATATTTTCCTTACTATCAATATGATTATCTACTCCCTTTCTCTTTCGAGGATTTTTATCCTTAGAACCAATTGGTCTTCCACGCTTCTGGCGTGTTTTAGACTCATGAGTGTCTTTATTCTCAGGTTTTATTTCTGGAATTTCAATACGAGCAGGAGCATTGGTTGCTAGTATATATGATTTAGTCACTCTTTTTGTATCAGTAAATGCATCTGGCAATTGATTTGCAATTGCTTGTAAGTGCACAATCTTTTGCACTTCTAATTCACATTGTTTTGTGTGAGGATCCAGATGCAATAATGATGGTTCATTCCATAAAATATCCCTTTTCCCTTCTTTCTCCCCTTTTCCTAATGTTGGGAAAATAACCTCATTAAATTGGCAATCAGCAAAACGTGCTGTAAAAACATCACCAGTTAGAGGTTCAAGATATCTAATAATCGAGGGTGTTTCAAACCCAACATAAATTCCCATTCATTGTTGAGGACCCATTTTTGTGCGCTGAGGTGGCGCAATGGGTACATATACTGCACAACCAAAAATTTTAAGATGGGAAATATTTGGCTCTTGACCAAATGCCAATTGTAGTGGGGAGTATTTATGATATGCACTAGGTCTGATGCGAATTAATGAAGCAGCATGTAGGATTGCATGACCCCAAACTGAAATGGGAAGCTTTATTCTCATTATTAATGGTCTAGCAATAAGCTGAAGTCGTTTAATCAATGATTCAGCTAAACCATTTTAAGTATGTACATGGGCAATAGGATGCTCAACAATGATCCCAGTAGACATACAATAATCATTGAATGCTTGAGATGTAAATTCACCAGCATTATCAAGTCTTACCCTCTTGATTGTATAATCAGGGAATTGTGCTCATAATTTAATAATTTCAGCAAGCAACCTTGCAAATGCAACATTACGAGTTGACAATAGACAAACATGTGACCATCTACTAGATGCATCAATTAATACTATAAAATATCTGAATGGTCCACATGGTGGGTGAATTGGCCCACATATATCACCTTGAATTCTTTCAAGAAACATAGGTGATTCATTTTGAATTTTAGATGGTGAAGGTCTCAAGATTAATTTTTTGAGAGAACAAGCTGTACATGGCATTTCATTTGATTGAGGAATTCTTCGCCCCTTCAAGGGATGCCCATGTGAATTCTTAATTATCCTTCGCATCATTACTGATCCAGGATGACCTAATCTATCATGCCATAAATTTATTATTGAAGGATCATAAGATTTTTCTTTTACTGCCATATTTGATTCAATTACATGTATATGCATGTAATGCAATCCATTAGGGAGTTTTGGCAGTCTTTCCAATACTTGCATTTTTCCTGATTCATAGGAAACTATATTTAAATATTTGTTACCATTTATAGTAATAGATTGGGTATTACACCCATTTCGATATATGTCATCAAAACTCAATAAATTTCTTATTGATTTTGGTGAAAACAAAGCTTCATCAATTATAAACTTTGTTCCATTTGGTACATAAATTTAGCTTTCCCAATTCCTTCAATCAGATCTACAGGACCTGATATTATTTTTGCAACTGCCTTTGTGGGCTTTATTTCAGAGAAATAATCTCTATTTTTCAAAATAGTATGTGTAGTACCACTATCTGGTATGCAGAGATCTCCAATATTGTCTTTATGTTGAGTACAATCCATATTAAACTTCAAAATAGATAAACACAAAATTAATCAATTAAGGTAAAAACATAAAATAATTGTAAAGTAGGACATTTTATTTAATTTAAAAATAACATACATAACAATAACATATTCTTCAGAATCAAATAAGTAATAACAATATACTTAAAATTAGAGATGTCTCAATTTCCATTGTCAGTAAAATCATCAGTAAAATCAGAAACATCTAGATGAGTTCTATCATTAACATGAGTATGATGCTCATTGAAGTTTATTTCCTTTTCTTTGCCTTTTAATGATGCCTTATAAAGTTGGCAAAGATGTGGTGGTGTTCAACAAATTTGTGACCAGTGTCCTTTACTACCACATCTGAAACACACAGTTTCAGACTTATGTTGAGGCCTTTCTTGAACACCACTGATTACTGATTTTAACTTCTTTTGAGGTTGAGTCTGAGTTTGTTGTGGAGTATTACTATATTTATTTCCATGACCATGGCCAAAGAATTGACCTCTTCCACGTCCACGGCTATTGTAATTTTTATATCTGGAATAATTTGTAGCATTTGCTTTTGGAAATGCTATTGAGCCAGTGGGACGGGATTGATGATTTTTCATCAAGAGTTCATTATTTTTCTCAGCTACCTGTAGGCATGAAATTAGTTCAAAATATTTTTTAAATCTCTGCATCCTGTATTGTTGTTGCAGTGTAACATTTGATGCATGAAATGTGGAGTAAGTTTTCTCCAGCATATCCTCATCTGTGACTGTCTATCCACAGAATTTTAATTGTGATACTATTCTGAACATTACAGAATTATAGTCACTCACTTTTTTGAAATCTTGAAAGCGTAAAGCTCTCCATTCATTAGTGACTACTGGTAGTATTACATCTCTTTGATGATCATATCTATCTTTTAGATCCTTCCAAAGAACACTTGGATCTTTGACAGTCAAATATTCACATTTTAATCCTTCATCAAGATGACGACGGAGAAAAATTATAGACTTGGCCTTATCTTGCAATGAGGTGTTATTATTTTCTTTTATGGTATCAATTAACCCCATTGATTGAAGATGCATCTCTACATCTAGAATCCAAGACATATAATTTTTTCCCCTGATGTCAAGAGCAACGAACTCAAGCTTTGCTAGATTTGTCATTATGATAACTAATAAAAAAAATATAACTCAATTAGAATTCATAAATTTGATGGCTACTAAAAAAATCAAACATGATCAGAATTTACTAATTAATTATATCATGAATGAATATTGCAAGAAATAATAGTGGTACAAAAAATGATACAATAATACTTAAAATTATATCAAATAGAAAATCATCTTCCATATTAATTATTCCTAAAACTATTATAATAGTCATGATCAAAACACAAATATAAATATACCAAATCATGTTTACAATTTATAGTAAAGAGAGAAAGAGAAAATGTATGAATTTGTGTGAATGAATAAAATTTATAGCTCATCTATTTATAATGAAAAATATAGCCGTTTATTACCGTTGGTAATAAAAATATAGCCGTTAGAATTTTTCTTTTTAATATCATATATTGAGAAATAAATTATATAAAGTAAAATCAATAAATAATGTTGATATGATTATTTATAGCAAAGTGAGTTAACATAACGATATGTATAAATATGGGGCAAAACCGTCCATTAATATAAAATGGGGTATAGCCTTCCATTAACATAAATAATAAAAAAATAAATGTGCATAAATATAAATTGGTAGGAGGCATAGCCATCCATAAGGTTAGAATCATTTCTAGCAATATTTGCATCAATGGTGTAGTTAGTAAAACAAAATAAAAATAACAATTAATATAAAGTTAGATTGAAGAAATAAATATAAATATATAAATTAGTAGGAGGCATAGCCATCCATGATAATATATAATCAACTAATATATTCATAAATATTAAATATTAAGAAATATGTACCTTATTGTTTTGATCGAGAGCTCCTCCTGCTGATAACGTGTTGTGAAATAAAGATTAAATTACTTATTTTGTTATAGAACTAAACTTGAATTTAGTAGTATTTAACTAGAAGAAAAATATTTTATAGTAGAATGATTTTGAGAGAATTTAGAAAGAGTTTGGAGAGAATTTAGAGAACTATAATATTGAAAGAATTTGGAGAGTAATCTATCTTTTCTTCTTCTTAATCTTAACCTTCTCATTAATGAATTTCAATCCCTTTATATAAAGATTTTCTTTTCACTATTTGAGAACTATTCTCTCACAAGCAATATATTGTTCATTCACAAGCAATATATTGTTCATTCACATTCATAATAGTAGATAATTTATGGGAAATTTTTTTGGGGTGTACTTGAGCTTTTGGGTATGTGTGAGGGTTAAATATTTTATAATGTGGTTGTAATAAATTTCCATATAGTGAATATTTTTTCTCTTGGTTGTCTTTTGACAATGCTCGTGGTTTTTTCTCTGTTTGAGAGTTTTTCATGTTAAATTATTGTATGTTTCTCTATTTTATTTCTTAAGTATTTTTATTTATGTTGTGATCTAAAGTGGTGAAAAGTACTTGTTGGATTGTAAGGGGCCCATTTTTGTAACGACTTATATTTTTAAATTATTTTATTTTAAAATGAAATATGCAGTGTTAATAAAATTTAAAGTTAAATTTGATTATTTTATTTTTATTTTATGATTAATTATTATTATTCTTTATTTAAATAAATTTCCTACGTAAAATAATATTTGGGTCATTTTATTTGCAAGATTATTTTAGTATTTTTATTCTATTATTGTTTTATTATTTTCTCTAATTATTTTATTAATTGTATTATTTTATGTGTTATATATTATAATAATTAGGGTTATTATTATTTGTGTGTGTATTATTTATTATTGTGTGTTATTTATGTGTGTGTGTGTGTGTGTGTATATATATATGTATAATATGCATGTGTGGTGGAGATTCACACATGTAAGTATATTATATAATATTAATATATAGTATAATATATATTTACATTAAGATACATAAACAACAAACACAAAACAATATCATCTTCCTCCTCTCCCCGCACAAGCTGATCTCCAACCCTCACTGCGCCTCCTTCACCTCCACTAGCAACCTCCTTCCTCCTACCGTCATCGCCACCCTGTCCTTCTTCTTTGGCGAGCTGCAAATCGGCGACAAGGAAGAGAAGCCGAGAATTGAGCTCACCGTCATTCCAAGTGTTTCTGGCCACCATTTTACTCACTGTTGGTGCCGTTCGAACCCTCTGACACCAGTGAGTCTTATTCTGAGCTCAAATTGAGCTTAAATCTCGATTTGTTTGAGTGGTGTGTGATTTTTAGATTATAGGCATTAGGGTTTCAAATTTTTTTTAGGGTGTTAATGGTTGATTCATGAAAAATTCCTTTACAAATGTTGATTATACTAGCTTAATCTACCTCTATGAATTTTTGTGTGATTTTTGGAATTTATTTGATTTTTGTGAATTTTTGAATATTTTAATATTATTTTATTAATTTTCATAAATTAATTATATAAATTATAAATTTGTGATTTTTAGTGTTATTATTAATTTTTATTAATTTTAGAATTTAATTTATAATTTTTGTGATTTTTATGTAATTTTTATAATTAATTTTAGTTTATGTCAATTTGAAAAATTAGGTTAAATATATATGTTGGTAGAAATTATTGGTTAATTTTATGTTTTTGTTGATAATAATGAGATATATGTTGAGAAAATAATTTTTATGTATTTATATAATTTTTATTGAATTTTTTGTGTGTAATATTAGTATATTATGTGTATTTTTTAATATTAGGGTTAATTATGTAATTTTATGATAATTTTAGTTAAATATTATGTTTAATTGATTTTTATATTAATTGAGGTATTAAAATTATTTTTACAAATTAATTACTATTTTTAATTGACTAAAACTAATTTTCAAAAATTATTTTCAAATAATATATTATATACTATTTTTGTAATAAAATGGATTTTTAGTAATTTTTTTTATATGTATTTGGACTAATTAATCTATTTGGATTAGTAAAGTGAATTTTCATTAAATTATATTGAATTATCGAGAAAATTGGATTTTAATAATATTATATTATAATTTAGGATTTTTAAGTAATTATTAGGAAAAATAATTATTTTTGGTGTTTTAATGTTAAATATGTAATATTTTGATATTTTGAGGATATTTATGATATTTTTTGATTTTTAATATATTTTATTATATTATTTGAATTTTGGTGAATTGTGTACCTCGGTTGGAGGAATTTTGTAATTTGGAATCCCAACCGAGGGTTGTTTGAATTCTGGAATTAGAAATATATTTTTCTTGCAAGACCGACTCTACTTTTTAGTAGAGAGATGTCCATTTTATAAAGGAAGTTTTGCTGAATTTTCGGTAGAATTTTCGTAAAACGTGACATTGGGTCTAATTCCAATTCTGTGTCTGTCTGTATTTTATAATTTTAGATCGAGTCTCTAGAAGTTAAGTTAGATGTATTCTGATTCTCGTGATCATTTTATTTGTTTAGTTGTACCGAGACTGAGACCGAGACCTAGCGGACCAGGCCTGTCGGACCAGTCTTGAGGAGTGCATCCCTGTGAGTTATTATTTTATATATACATTACTCTTAAGTTGCACGTTTTAGAATTATATATTTTAAATGTATGATTTTGCATAATTTTTTTATTAAATGCTTAAGAATATTTTAGGTATATTTTTAGTATATTCTTGGTATATTTTGAAATAAATGCATGTTTTACTTTTAATTTATATTTAAATTATTTTTAGTATATTAATGGTTTATTTTTGGTATATTTTATAATTGATTTGAATTTATCTAACATATATATACTCGAAATATACTTAGTTTATTCTAGGTATATTTCTAGTATATATATAGTTTATATTGCCATTTGAATTGATATCATGCATCATTTATTTTCCGAATGAATGATTTATTTTAATGAAGGATATTGATAGAACGTGTTATCTAGTGGGCAGCACTTGGACCGAATACTTATCGGTGCGATAAATCGTAGGGTTAAATTACTAACTTATTTGTGGAAATTATTATTTGATTGATTTGATTAAGATGTGATGTGATTGATGGTGTGATTGTTGGAGCGCAGTTGACCTAGTGTCTCGGGGCCAATCACACTGATAGTCAGACTGCTGGAGCTTGGTTGACTTAGTGTCTTGAGGTCAGTCTACTATCCAGATGGATTAAGTGAATTTACTTACAATTAAGTGAGCCAGTATGGCTAGAGTGATTTCTATTGTTATTTGAGGTTGCAATCATTTAGGGTTCTATTTGATCCTTCAAAACTTATATTTTTCAGTATTATGAAATAAAGTGATTTTCAGCATCCGTGTGCGCATGCCTGTAAAATTATTTATTATTTACGTATGATTGTTTGCGTGTGACATACAGTAATGCATGCATATATATTATAATAATTCACTCAGTGAGGTCTGACTCCCCTCAGTTGATATTTTTACAGGAGAGTCTTTTTCTTCAGACCTCAGCAGTAGGCCTATCCGTCGAATTTCTTCCACCCCGACTTTATTATGTAAATTGTCTACTTAATTATTTTATATTGTACTCTAGAAAACTGCAGTAGTCATAATTTATATCAGTTGTGGGTTGTATTTATCTTTACTATATGTTGGTTTTAATTCAAAGAAGCCTGTCTCTGAATGTTGTACTAAAATATTTTATTTTATGATATGAGGAGAATATTTTTATTACATAATTATTGAGATTTAAATTTTGATGCATTTTTAGTTATTTTATTTTATTTATTGCATGTTTTTACTTTGAGGCTTGCTACGGGTTCTGGATTCGAAAGAATTTCAGTTTCCTAATGTCGGTCATGACCCCTAGTTTGGGTCATGAAAATTTTTCCTAACAATTAGTATCAAAGCCGATGGTTTAGTAAGAGATGAGCTTGAAGGCGGCGTAGAAATTTCTTTAAAATTCATAGTACAATTTGTGGTTGCGGCTTTGTCTGATCTTTCACATCAGAATTTTTTTTTTAGAAATTGTTGTGATCCAACTGGAGGTGCTTTGTATTATGTTTATAAAGTGTGATATTTTGTAAGTAAACACAGCTAAGTAAGTTTTGTCACAAAAGCTACAATCGCTTAAGGAAGTTGGGACTTAAGTGGTTCCATTTGTGTCCCCCCAAACTCTCTTGAAAAATTTCTTAGTGTATTTTGTAGACATAATTGTTCACCCATTAATCACGAGTGAGGTTATTGTAGCAGGAAGTACTGTTCAAGTATATGGAGGTATTGTGCATTGTTAAGCAAAAATGAGCTTGAGTTTGAGGTGGAGAAATTTGATGAGTGTGTTGATATTGACTTATGGTTAGATGAAGTCAATGATAATCAATCTAGTTTACACAATAATTTGAAGGTATGGGCAATCTTGGGCACCTAAAGAAAAATTACCGATGGAGCAAGGCTCGGCAAATTGCTCAAAAATCAGTAAATGGAGATGTTGATATTGTTGTCAGCAGTTGGTCTCTTTTCTCCATGAGAGACTGGATTATCCTTTTGGCATGTTATTGATCTCCAAGGTTTGCTATAGAAGAGGACGTGTTACTGCTAGCGAGTCCATAAATTTTCACACGAGCATTGGTTTGGTATATATGCAAGGTGTGTGGTGGAAAAGATGTCGATGGCTGAGGAAATCTTAGGAAAACTAAGGGTGAGGGTTGTACCATAACTTTCAGGATATTTTTTTGACATGAACTGGCTAAGGTGAAAATCTTTGGAGTTGGTGAATTCCATGTGTGTATACTCTTATAGTGGAGTATGAAAATTCTTGTTTTTTAGAATTGTGAGTGTCATAATTGATGGTGAAGTAATTGTTGTTCTTTTAATTTTTTTAATCATGGTGGAGACTATTAAAAGATGATAAAAAAAAAAGGTTGTTATCCTATATTGGTTAGAAGAGAACGAAGGAGGAATTTAGTTGGTTATAAAAGGACTCCTCCCCCTTCTTTGTTAAGTGTGTCAATCACCATAAATATTTAGTGTGTGTTAATCACCATGTAATATTTGGTGTACAATTAAGAGCTATTAGTTATACTAGTAGAAAATTTATGAAAAATTCTCTTGGGTATACTTGAGCTCTTGGGTATGTGTGAGAGTGTACCATTGAGAGCTATTAGCTATACTATTAGAGAATTTATAAGAAATTCTCTTGTATATACTTGAGCTCTTGGGTATGTGTGAGAGTGTACTATTGAGAGTTATTAGCTATACTAGTAGAAAATTTATGAAAAATTATTTTAGGGTGTACTTGAACTTTTGGATATGCGTGAGAGTTAAATATTTTGTAGTGCGGTTGTAATAGTGAATATTTTTTCTCCTAGTTGTCTTTTGATAACGCCCGTGATTTTTTCTTTATTTGAGAGTTTTTCACGTTAAATTATTGTGTGTTTCTCTCTTTTATTTTTCAAGTATTTTTGTTCGTATTATGATTTAAAGTAGTGAAATGTATATGCTGGGTTGTAAGGGGCCAATTTTTCCCAACACTCACAACCACAAAACACAATATGCTTTTTATTGTTCAAGTTCTTAAATCAAGGTGAGAAAGAAAAGGTCAAGCAAGGCATCCCATGGTCAATTCACTAAAAGCTAATGGAAATCACAGAATGGGATCCAGGATTACCCGTAGAAGAATTAGATTTCTCAACTGAGTACATATGGATTATGGGGCTAGCCTTCATTTAACTCAAGTTAACCATAGATATGGGGAAAAAAAATTTTGAAGCAAACATCCACTTTTTTCTAGCTGACGATTTTGAGAATGCTATGAGTCTAAGAGTGAAAAGTGATGGCATCCAAAAGCTTGGAAGGATTCTCATGGTCGAGGAAACAAATCTCATCCACAGTGCAAGATGCAGATGCAATGCTTTAAAGGTCAAGAACATATCTCCTTCTATCCCAGTTATGCAGGATTCTCAAAAAAAAAAAAAAAAAATCATGCAATTGATAGCCCCTGGAATCTAGTTTGGTCTATAAGGAGAGTTGCACCCAAGTCCCCGCTTCTGACCGTAAGTCCACTTATCCTTGGGTAGAGAAGATATCGCGTGAAGTGCAAGGAAAAATTCTTAAGCCAATAAAGCAAACTCATGTTTTAAAAGATGTCAAGAGTATAGCTGCTCTAGGGAATAACAATCAGCTAAAATTTGTAGAAAAAGTAGCAGCTCCCTCTTCTTGCTAGGGAGAAATACATACTGCACTTTTGTCAGGGCTCTAAAGTCACCTTTTGAAGTTTGTATATTATAGCTTTTTGTTTTTAGCTGGTTTAGATTTTGGATTTATTGGTATGTTTTATATTTTTAATCTTTTTCAGCCTTAGTCTTTATAATGAACCCAAATTAGTAGGTGAAAGTTCTCAAAAAAGTTTGATAATGGTTGCCTTCATAGTAGTCCCAAAGGCCGCCAATAAACTACTAGATATAGTTTTATTTTGTTTTCAAGATTCTTTTTCCTAATAATGTTGTTTTCCCAGCCCAGCCGGTGGTTCTTTGGTTTTTATAATGAAACTTTCTATTCTCAAAAAAAAAAAAAAATGTTAATAACTACTTACGGTAGAAAATTAGTAAAATTTAGTAACAATTTTTAATTGTTAGCCACCGATAATTATATAATTAAAATTGCAAGCAACTATAACCATATACCTCCAAATATTATTATTAAAACAAATAACTCACATTTTCCCCTACACTTTTATTGTTTTCTGGATTTATTTTCTGCATTTTTATTTTGCTATACATTGACTTTCCACACTTTTATTTTTCTGCTTATTAAGTCATTTCGTTAAAGATAGGTACAAACAGCATTATAGATATAGAGTAAGATATACAAATTTATATTAGTTAGAGACTTAATATATATAAAAATAACAGTGTAAATACTTAATATTTATAAAAATAAAAGTACAATAGTTAAGGTAAAAAATTTTCAAAAGTATATTTATTCATTAGTAAGTCCCACTCTCATTTAACAGTGAGTAAAATTTACTTTCTCACTCACTATTATAGAAGTTCTTAATATACTTATAAATAAAAGTGTAAGAATTCAATTCATGCAAATAATAGTGCGAGAAGTAAATCAGAATACCATAAAAGTGTAAGGGGAAAATATTGGTTATCCCTTATTAAAAATGATACCTAAAAATATTATTATAAAAAATAATAAATATTTGAATTTAGGAAAAAAAATAAAAACAGAAATCCTATATTTTTTTTTTGGCTTATCCCTTTATTTAATTACAATTAGTTTGTTTTTGACTCACTTTTATGTACATCCATCGAAACTAAATTTTTTATTTTAGAATAAGCCTTTCACCATTCTATAATTTTTTTTTTAATAAAATTGTCCTTTTTCCTCCTTTCTGTATTTCCATCTCCATCCATCCAAGGTGGAGGGAAAATCTCCCAATTTCTTGCACCTCTCCTTACAATTCTACTCTTCATCAATTTATTCTCATGGATTCACCTTTCCCCCCTTAGCTTACAATCAAATGCATTTCCCTATTTCGATCAATAATAAACATATTATTAGTGACAAGTTTCAGTTTTGTTTTTCTAATTGCATTACTGTAATTTTGTAAAGATATGTTAATTCATAAAATGACAGATTTTAATTTAACAGTACTAAAATCATTGTTAAAGTGATAAACTTTTAAATTTCAATTAATTAAAATCAATAAAATATATTGTTGAGTAGCCATCTAGTAATAAAATATTATGAGTTCAATACCTTCAAAAAATTTTAATTCACAAAAGTGCAATAATAACGATAAGAAGATGTGCATGAAAAAATAGTAAATTAAAGAAGAATTGAAAATTTTTTTATCAAAAACTTAAAATAAAATACATGTTGAAATAAAAACTATATAAAAGAGCCGACCACTATATGATGTAGAAAGCTAAATTAATGTATATTTTGATCAATGGTGATGTGATGAATGAACGGACCCAATAGTTTCAACTCTCGGCCTTATCATTTTACAATCTATATTTTTTATTTTCCAATCATATAATAATTAATTTATTAACATTCTTTTTTTCTTTTTTTTTTTTTAATTCAGATGCAAATAAGTCCATAGAGTTGCTTTATTTGAATTTAATTAGATTGTGGCTAGAAGGATCACCACTTGTCAAATTCCAAAACCTACAAAACGAACTCTACAATAAAGGTTGAAGACATTTTTTTCTCTATTTACCAAATTCTGAAGTAAGAAAACTTAATAATTAATTTAATATAATTATATATATTGTAATTTAAAATTAAGATATTGATAAAAAATAAAAATAAAAATAGATATACTGTATATATTATATAATTAAAATATTGATAATTATTGGTAAAAGAAACAAAAAAATTAAGTAAATGTCATTTTAATTTGGTTTCGTAAGCTTAATAGCGACCCATAATTGGTCTGTGACACACTGAGAAACGCAGAAATTTTTTACATTCATAACTTTGACTGTAGTTTTGTGTTGTCTCTGGGCTTGGATGTTAATTAGGTCCAACATAGGGTGTCAAAATCAGTGACAATGCGCCAACACAATTTAACAAATACAAAAAATTAGCGAATTAAAATTAAAATTAAATGAATTCAAGTTATAAGTAAATTGATTAATTTACTATACGGTTTAAATTAGATTATATTGTGAATTAACACATAAATTCATCACAATATATTTAATTATGTATTGTAACACGATCCACCTTTTAAATACTATTTATATAGGTGATGAATGTTATACAAGTTAAAAATGAATCATGTCAAATTTTATAACTTACACAATTTGTTTAAATAAATGAGCTTCTTGTTATTTCTATGATTTTAAAGGGTAAAGTAATTATTGTGTGTGTGTTTTTTTTTTTGTGAAAAATACCTATTTGTATAGGTGATGAATGTTATAAAAGTTAAATGAATCATGTCAAATTTTATAACTCACATAATTTGTTTAAATAAATGAGTTACATGTATTATATTTGTGTAACCCGTTTAATTTTCATAACATGTTAGGTTGAAATATTTGACACAATTAATAAATACATTGTATTCATGTTGATGATCTATTCATGTCACCGGAGTAGATCAATTCGATATGAACACGATCCACCAATCCGTTTTGAAACAGTCCAATAGAAATAAATTGCATTTATATTATGGAGACCAACATAGATTGAGCTTTGTATGTGATTTGAGTACAATTTGAATACAGGTTTTTCCATAATTTTTTGTAATTTAACATTACATCAAAAATTTATATTAAAAAATTAATAAATTTAAATGAACAAATCCGTATGATATAGTCTTTTTATTCCTTGAAATTTAAAATTATGAGCATAAAGCACACCAAACTAAATTCTGACTTCCCGAAAATGATTTCTGTAAGTTAAAAAATCTAAACTTACTAGATTATTATTATTAGTTTAAATGTCCAATAGATTTTTTTTTGGGGGGGAAATAATAGCTAAATTAAACTAAAGATGTCTTATTAAAAGAGAAAAAACTAGAGAATTAAAGATATAGATGCTTCTTAAAAATGGAAAATCATAATATATAGCTAGAGAACTGAGTAAGAAATCAGAGAATTCTAATTCTATTAATAAGGTTTGAATAAAAGAAACTTGTAGCATTGAGCTGAATAAGGAAATTTGTATAAACTAAGTGCTGATTGTTTGAGTTGTTAATTGATTGGTGCAGGACTCAAGAGTTGTTGGAGAAGCTCCTTTTTAAATCTCCACCATAATAGCCGCTACTCCTTATTTGTAATTCCATTATCTCAACTAGGATTCATAACCAACCATAAACTCTGCTCCACTAAAATACTAAAATTTAATAATTGTTTACAGTATTTTTCTTTCATGATTCTCTATATGTCCAATAATTGTTTCTCTACTATCACATAATATCTCTTCTAGGGGTGAGAATTCGGTCCGTTTTGAGCAACTTTTTTTTTTTTTTTTTTGAATTAGCTAAATTAGCTGAAACAAATCGAATTATATTATAAAACTGAACCTAACTGAATTAAAACTTTGAAATTTTTATAATGAAAATTGAATTGATTGAATTATTAAAAATAGCAAATTTTTTAGTATTTTTGTATTGAATTATTTAAAAATTAAAAAAGATATACAAATAGAATTTCAATTTGTTCGGTTAATTCGGTCAATTAAATTTTTTAAATATAAAATTGAACCGAATTGAATCAAATATCAATTCAATTCAGTTTGGTTCGATAAAATTTGAAAATACATAATTGAACTAAAATCGCATTGGGTTGGTTCGACTAGATCGACACTCTTACACACTACTAATATCTTCCACCACTAATGCAACAACTGAAGATAATTAGTTAATTAATAGTTTTGAACTTACATGAAGAATTGAAATTTGATCAAAATATTGTACACAGAATAATATTTTATTTTGTTAGAGCCCTAGAGTCGGTGAAAAGGGCTAACAAAAGTTTAGAGGAAAAATAAAAAATTAAAGGGAAAATAAGAGATGATTTAGGAAAGAATATATGAACAGGAACAAAAATAAGAAGGAAAATTGACACAAAGAATTTAAAGAGTTCAATTTCTTAGTGAACCCAAGTCTCCCCCTAATCTATCTCCAAATTATAATTTTCAATCACTCATACCAATCTTTATTCCTAAGATTGATTACAAAATGATGTTTTCAATGGCTCTCACCAAACCTTATAACAAAGAGTTTTCTATGCTCACTTTAAACTTTTTACCAAGTGTTTTCAAAGCTCTCATGACTTAAACCTTCCATAAGAATTTTCAAAGCTAACTCAAAACTTTTACAATATGTATTTTTCTTAAGGGCTCAACATTAACCTAAGTTGATTGATCCTCACTACCCCTTTTCTTTACTCCAAGAAAGTGTAGAAGAGAAAATTCTCTTAACTAATCATACACCTAACTCCCACTAGGTGGGTAAATATAAACTCAACAAGAGTTTGTTTATAAGAACAAAGTATAAATAATGCGAAAGAATCTAAGTTTGGCTTAATGAATTTTCATAATAAATTTAATCCACTAACTCTCTAACTCTTAAAATGTTGTCTTGAACTTATATCTATAGTAGAGGCAAAAATATAGTTATTGGAGTTTTGATTTTCGCGCCCAACCTTTCTCCATCTTTATTTAATGTTTCTTTTACTTTTTACAAGCAAAATGCTCTGCATGATCATGAGGGAAGGTGTCATGATTGTGACCTTCAGTTTCGTAGTCATTTCAGCTCTAAAATAGTCATTATATAGGTTGCTGCATCATCAAGGTGATGCTCACGAACCCGATTATGACCCCGACAATGCATGTAAGCATCATAGCCATTTCCATTCACTTGAGTTTCATTTGCTCAAGATTGTAAGGGTGATGCTCATGACCATGAGGATCACTACCACTTCAGATAACATTAATTCAAGTCTTATTTAACTCGTGATGCTCCTCACGATCATGACTAAGATTGTGAGGAGTCTTATGACTCCCAAATGACTTTAATTTGAACTTTCAAAACTTCACTAATTGATCTTGGACTTAAACCTTACTAAGATACCGTTGACCTTAACAATAATCTATCTTAATTTTGATATTAAAAAACTTAATTTTAAGCATCTAATGTGTTTATTTCAAGTATGTATGAGTTAGGACTCTTTTAGAAGTCAAAATCATGAAGAAATATCAAAGAAAAATCACCTAGGACAAAGGTCACGAGCATAGTCCTACCCGGGACTATGCCCGAGACCAGCAGTCCCGACTGGGACCAATTTCAACAAAATTCTTCATTTTTGGCAGAATTAATCCTAAGCTTAGTCCCGACTAAGAGCTCAGTAAAAATTTCAAATACAATGGTTATAAACAGCTATCTTTTGAGCATCCTGACCAATATTGAAGTAATCCCGACCAGGACCTAACAATTTACAGCTCAAATGTCCAAATTACATTCAAATGGTGTTTGAATTTATTGGAAACAAAATTATTATTTCTAACATCTATAATTGAATTTCTCAATTATAAATACAGCCTCTAAAGATTATTTAGAGGTTAAGAAACTTGTTTATTGATTGCATACTTTAAGCATTCAATTAAAGCTCTCAAAATTCTCTCAAATTAATTTTTGTATTTGTATAACTCTTATGAGAGTTAGTGAGTGATTAGAATAGATATTCTTGTGCTTTTATTTTTTATGGTTAAGAAAACGAGAAGTGAGATTCCATTCTAAAGGAATTGGTTAAAGGGTTTAGCCATTAAAACACTTGAAAATTTGGTTTAGTGTGAGCCTTGAAAACACTTATTATTTAGTTTTTGAGTGAGCCTTGAAAACTCAAGTTGTAAGGTTGAAGAGTGAGCTATAAAACTCTTGTGTAATCTTAATCTTATGAATAAAATTATAGGGAATTGAAAATTCTAACTTGGGGATAAGTTAGGTGGAGACGTAGGATTATTGAGAATTCTAACTCCTTAAATTCTTGTGTTTATCATTCTTCTTTCTCAACATTCTTTTAAAACCATCAAAGAATTCTTTTAATTTTTGTTTATTACTCTATAGCCCTATTCACCCCTTTTAGGGCACTTTCAATTAGTATCAGAGTGTGAATTCTAGAAATTTCATTACTAGAATACAGGACCATGGGAAGTGAAATTCAAAACATCTCTTCGCTAGGACCATTCTTTGATGGAAGTGATTACCCATATTGGAAATTCAAAATAGAACTCTATCTTGATAGTGATTCTATCAAATTATGGGGATGTTATCCTAGATGGTTAGGAACCTTCTAAAGCCAAAATCAATGATATGGTTGTGGTTCTCTAAAGATGTTAATGGAACCAAAATCAAAATATGAGAATCACAAAAATAAAAGAAATATGATCATATTACTCTATTTCATGTCTAAAGAAGAAGGTCACAAGGTTCAACATTGTTAATCCATAAAAAAGTGTGGGAGACACTTGAAAATCATTATGAAGGAAACATTCAAGTGAGAAGTAATAAGGGATAACTCTATATGTATGAGTATGAATTCTTCAAGATGAAACCACAAGAATCAATTGTAAAAATAACAAATTGCCTCAATGCTCTTCTCACCACCCTTAAGAAACTTGGAGAGCATTTCTCCAAGGAAGAAGTAAACAATAAGATTCTAATAATCCTACCTAAAAAGGATTGGGAGTCTAGAGTTACTTTAATAAAGGAAGCACAAAACCTTTCAACCCTCTTAACTAATGTGCTTATTGGAAAGCTCTTAACATATGAGCTTACAATTAAGCAAAAAGGAGAAAAACAAGAAGAAAAGGAAAAGAAAAAAGTATAAAACTAAAAGCTTCATAAGATGATAGTGAAGAAGAAAGTATTAAAGAGGGTAATTTTTCCATACTTACAAGAAATTTCAAGAAATTCTTGAGAAAGAAAAATTTCTTAAGAACTAAAGACTTCAATAAAAAGCATGATGGAAAAGGCAAGAAGAGAACCAAATAAGTGACTTGCTATGAATGTAAGAATTTGGGTCACATCCGCAGTGAGTGCCCCAAGCTCAAATTCAAGAACAAAGGAGCAAAGGATAAGAAAAAGGCCTTCAAAGCTACTTGGGATGAATCCTCCAAATCTAAAAAGGAAGAGGAAAAATAAGAAGTGACTAATCATTTCTTCATAGGTCTGAAAGATGAAAATGAGATACCATTTACTTCTAACTCTCCTTGTGATGATTATTATGAACATAATGATGATAATGATATTGAGAGCTCTATTGTGACCAAACTCTTGTTTAAGTATAAAAGCTTACTTTCCAAGAAGAAGTATTATAAACATGAGTTATCTAGCTTAACCAAGGAATTTAAAAATTTAAGAAATGAATTTTCCAATCTTGTTAAGTCAAATGATAAACTTTCTAATGACTTAAAATTTTATAATTCCTTGGAAGAGCAACTCAAGAAAGCAAGTGATGAAAATCATAAGCTTTCTAAAAAAGTAATTAAAAAATTCCATATCCAAATTCCAAAGATGAAAAGAGAGCTTAGACAATTTACTTGACTCTTAAAAATTCCATGGAAATACTCATGGAATTGGATATGCTAATGGAATGACCTCATCTTCATCATCATTGTATATTAAATTCATTAAATCTTTATGCAATTCTATTCCCTCTACCTTTAAGCTTAGAGAGACTCAAGCTTCACAAGCTAAGAAGTCTCATGTATTAAATAATAAAGGGAAGTCTCATATGACATAACCCTCATTAACACAAATAGGTAAAACACATGTTATAAGACCTTAACCTAAGCATGCTTACATGTACACTAGACACAACACTTATAAGCATTTTGCACAACATAATGCACCTAAACATGTTGCACAAACCTATCAAAATACACATTGCCATTGTTAATGTATGTCTTACCCTATGACTTAAAAGAGTTATAGAAAGCACTTACCTCCACAATACAAAAGACATGTTTCATACTCTAGAAAATCTTATCCTCCTAAAAGAAATAGATTTGAAAATGTTGAGTGTTCTTATTGTATGATTAAAGGACATACCAATAATGTATGTTTTTATAAAAGATTACATGCTGGGATAATTCCTTTAGGCTATCTTAAGACTAACCAACCTAGACCAAAAAAGGTTTAGGTTTAAAAGAATATTTAAATTATTTTTATAAGTGTGCTTGAAGTCCACAAGAACAAAAAGCAAGTGGTATCTTGATAGTGGATCTTTAAGACACATGACGAGAGATAAAAAGTAATTCAATAAGGTTAATGTTAAGGATGGAGGACATGGCACTTTCAGGGATAATGCTAAAGGAAAGATTATAAGCATTGGAGAAATTAGTAACTCTCAATCCTTAT
This sequence comes from Mallotus nudiflorus, assembly GCA_947683625.1. Lineage (NCBI taxonomy): Eukaryota > Viridiplantae > Streptophyta > Magnoliopsida > Malpighiales > Euphorbiaceae > Mallotus > Mallotus nudiflorus. The sequence continues at coordinate 4,824,261 of CANTUR010000018.1, forward strand.
CTATACATCATGTGTTGCTTATTGATGGTCTTAAACATAGTCAATTATATGACATGGAAAATAAAGTGACTTTCCATCCTAGAAATTTCTTTATTAGTAGTCTTGATAAAGATGAAGTAAATTTTATTTGTCAAAGAGTAGACAATGCTTATGTCATTGATTTGAATAAAATTGATAAAAAAAAAGACATAAAATGCTTAATGTCTATTTCCTATGACACATAGACATGGTATAGAAGGTTAGGACATGCAAATTTTGGGCTTTTAAATGATCTCTGTAAACACAAACTTGTAATTGATTTACCTAAGCTTGAATTCACTAAGGATAAACCTTATGATGCTTGTCAACAAGGGAAACAATCTAAGTCTTTATTTAAGCTCAAAAATGTAGTATCAACTTCTAGACTACTTGAACTTATACATATGGATTTATTTAGACCAATCAGAGTTACTAGTCTTAGTGGAATGCACTATGCTTATGTATTGGTTGATGATTACTTTAGATTTACTTGGGCGTATTTTCTTGCTCATAAGAATGATGCATTTAAAGCTTTTATTTTTTTTTTAAAAAAGTGTTAAAAAAGAAAATGGTTCTTGTATGTCTTACAGTAGAAGTGATCATGTAATTGAATTTGAAAATGATTTTTTCAAAACATTTTGCAATGAAAATGGTACCTTAAATGCAAACAAAATAAGGTAGTTGAAAGGAAAATAGAACTCTTATAGAAATGGCTAGAACAATGCTTCATGAGTATAATTTACCTTTATACTTTTGGGTGGAAGTTATTAACACGTCTTGCTACATTTTAAATAGAGTTTTCAAAAGATCAATTTTAAATAAAACTTCTTATAAACTATAAAATAATAGAAAATCCAAAATCTCATATCTTAGAGCGTTCGAATGCAAGTGCTTTTTATTAAACACTAAGGATGATCTTAAAATTTTTGACTCTAAAGCTGATGAAAGAATTTTTCTAAGCTATTCTTCTTTTAGTAAAGCATATAGAGTATTTAATAAAAAAATTCTAGTAGTTGAAGAGTCAATGCATATTGTATTTAATGAATCTAACCCACTTAGTCTTAAAAAGGACATATGTAGTGTTGATGATTTTGTAGATGAGCATGTGGATGTTAACACTCAATAAGAAAATGCTAGTAAGCCTTTGGAACTTGAAGGTCTAAGCAAGGAGGACAATAAGGATATGCCTCAACCAACTTCAAAGGATGATCTTTTAAAGAATATTAGCAATTCAAGAAAGCTTATCCTCAAGGCCTCATTATAGGTAACACTATAAAAGGGGTAACTATTAGGTCTCAAATTAAGTCAATTGTTAATTTAGCCTTCATTTCTCAAATTAAACCCAAAAATATCAATGATGCATTGTGTAATAAATTTTATACAAGAAGAGTTAAATCAATTTGAGAGAAATAAGGTTTGGACCTTAGTTCCTAGACTAAAATATCATCCGATTATTAGCACCAAATGAGTGTTCAGAAATAAGATGAATGAACAAGACATCATAACTAGGAACAAAGATAGTGTATAAGCTAAAGGTTATAATTAAGAGGAAGACATTGATTATGATGAAAATTTTGCCCCCGTTGCAAGGTTATAAGCTATTAGAATGCTACTTGCATTTGCATCATTCATGGATTTCAAACTTTATTAAATGGATGTTAAAAATGCATTTCTAAATGGTTTCATTAAAGAGGAGATATATGTTGAGAAACCTCTAGATTTTGAAAATTTTAATTCTCAAAATCATGTTTTTAAATTTTCAAAAGCCTTATATGGATTGAAACAAGCTCCAAGAGCTTGGTATAGAAGATTGAGCAACTTTTTACTACAAAAAGGTTTCTTTAAAGGAAAAGTTGACATAACTCTTTTTATAAAGAAATCTAATTATGATTTACTTATTGTACCAATATATGTTAATGATATTATTTTTGGTACTACTAACCATTGCTTGTGTAAGGAATTTTCTAAGCTGATGCAAGGAGAATTTGAAATTAGCATAATGGGTGAACTCAAATTCTTCTTTGGACTACAAATCAAGCAATGTAAGGATGGGATATTCATCAATCAAACTAAATATGCAAGAGATATTCTCAAGAAGTTTGACATGAATGGAGTTAAGTTAAGCAAAACTCCAATGAGTACCACCACCAAACTCAACAAGGATGAAAATGGCAAACCAGTTGACGAAAAGTAATTTAGAAGTATGATTGGATCCCTTTTTTTTTAATTGTTAGTCGATCTGATATTATGTTTACTACTTGCTTGTGTGCTAAGTTTTAATCTAGTCCAGAGAGTCTCATTTGAATGCAATCAAAAGAATTTTCAAATATCTTTGTGGTACAATACATTTAGGACTTTGACGTCCTAGGAATTCTTCCTTTGACCTTGTTAACTATTCGGATGCAGACTTTACCAGTAGCTTACTAGATAGAAAGAGCACTTCTAGAACTTGTCAATTTTTGTACAATGTCTAATTTCTTAGTTTAGCAAAAAATAAGTTTTGATTGCTTTGTCCATTGCTGAAGCTAAATATATTGTAACAAATCTTTATTGTTCATAAGTTTTGTGGCAAAAACAACAATTGTTGGACTATGGTATAAAACTTTATCACATTCTAATAGACAATACAAGTGCTATTAAACTTAGAAAGAATCCCATTCAACATTTTAAAACTAAGCATATAGACATTAGACATCATTTCTTGCATGTTCATGTTCAAAATGGTGATATCTCACTTGAATTTGTTAATACAAATAATCAACTTGTAGATATCTTCATCAAACTTCTCGATGAAGAGAGAATGAATTTCATTAAACATGAACTTTGCATGATTGATGGTTCTAGTTTATCCCAATTGCTTAATTGATGGTTGGACTGTTTTCATGTGAAATCATGTTGTGCTTATTGATTTCTTTGATTGTTATGTGTTATGACTTTGATTTTAATTTTTTTTAATTGGCATGCATTTATATATGTTTAAATTTTATTTAATATGTGCATTATGATATGTTGATTCAATTTTTTTTAAAAAGCTTCCTATTTTGTAAATTAATAATTAATTATTGAGTTAAATTCAATTAGTTAATTAATTATTTTGATTTAGCAAAATTATTCCCTCTTTCCTCCTTTTTAATAAGACTATTTATTTTTTATGTGTTTTTCATCAGTTTCTGTTCGCTTTATTTTCGGTATATTTTCAGCTTCTAAGCTTTGTATTGTTAGTTTATTTTTATGGTTATTTTGTGTCAGTTTATGTTAGGTTTATTTTCTGGATATAAGCCATGAGCTGTTAATTTTATTTCTTGTTATGTCTTGTTATGTTTTTAGTTTACAATTGGTATTTTAATATCATTGTAACCCCATCCTTTTAATTAATGCAATTTTATTTTTATTTAATGATGTTTATTTTTTGTATTTTGACAAAGGAGGAGAAATATTTGAGTTTGTTTATTTTATTTTCATAATTGTGTTTATGCATGTATTGTAACATTGTAAGTTTGGCTAGTTTTGTTATATTTAATAATAATCTTATTCTCATATTTTTAGTAAAAGACCTTGTTTTGCTTACTTTCTTTACATATGTAATATTTGGCTAGATGGACATAATTTTAAAAAAAAATTGGTCTATCCTTATTTTCATTGTTATAGTTCTTAGCCTTTTGTTTCCTTTGAAGAAATCATGTGATGGTTAGCTAAGCTCTACATCATCATGTGATAGTTAAGTTTGTTAAACTTCAAAATAAGTGCTATATGTACTATGTTTGTGATGTGTTAAGTAGTATTACGTGCATTGTAAGTGCTATTAGTTTTTATATATGTTTTAAATTATTTTCCTTCATGTTGCCTAGCATTATTGTTAATGATCATGTTATTATGGTTTTATGTTTTTAACACATTTGTTAGGTTAGACCATATTTCTCTTTCCCTTATGTTAATTTTTTTTACAAGGGGAACAAGTTTTAAATTTCTATTTCTTATCATGACCAAAAAGGGGAGAAATAAAGAGATATATTAAATATTTTAATTGATATTTTTAAAAAAAGAATTTTTTTTAATTTGTTCAATTGATTTTTATAATAAAAAAGCGGAGATTCTTAAAATTTCATTTTTTTAAAATTTGTATCATTCTCATTCTTTTTATATTCTTCATTATTTGAATTCCTTACTCCATAAAATAATTATCTTTATGATATGTATAAATTAAGGGGGAGTAAAATTCATATTCTTAAGAGAAATTCAAATCATCAAACACTTACATTTTATATTTCAAATCATCACACACTTACATTTTATATTATTTTATCAAACTCAAAATAAGTTTGTCAAAATCAAAAAGGGGAAGATTGTTGACCTTAGTAATGATCAATTTTGATTTTGATCTTAACAAACTTAATTTTAAGCACCTAATGTGTTTATTTCATGTGTGTATAAGTTAGGGCTCTTTTAGAAGTCAAAATCATGAAGCAATATCAAAGAAAAATCACTCAGGACAAAGGTCATGAGCATAGTCCAAACTAAGACCGTGCATGGGACCTAGCAATCCCGATTGGGACAAAAGGTCAGGACTAGGACCAATTTCAGCAAGTTCTTCATTTTTGGTAGAATTGATCCCGAGCTCAGTCCCGACCAGGACCATGCTCAGAACTAAGTTAAAAGTTCAAATACAATGGCTATATTTTGAGTATCTCGACTAGGACTGAAGTAATCCTGATCAGGAACTGAAAATTTACAGCTTGAAAATCTAAATTACATTTAAATGGTGTTTGAATTTGTTAGAAACAAAATTATAATTTCTAATAGCTATAATTGAATTGCTTAAGTATAAATACAACTTTTGAAGATCATTTAGAGGTTAAGAAGCTTGTTTATTGATTATATACTTCAAGCATTCAATTAAAGCTGTCAAAATTGTCACGACCCAAAACAGGGGCCATGACCGGCGCTAGGAACGGGAATTCTTTCGAATCCAGAACCCGTAGCAAGCCTAAAAATAAAATAAAACATGCAATAATAGTAGCAATATATAATGCAGTGGAAATAAAAATCATAAATATCACAATAACAGTTTCCTTGACTGGATTTAATTTAAATCTCAACTCATCACATATATATAAAATCTTTTTTATACAATCCAGTTCAATTTCTTAAAATGCATCTCGCATAAATAAAATACATAATGTCTCATAATTAATTTACAACTACTGCAGTGTTTAGATTATAAAAATAAGACTCAAGTAAGCAGTTTACACAAAGAAGCCGGGGCGGAAGAAATCCGACGTACAGGCCTGCTACTGAGGTCTGAAGATGTTGACTCTCCTGAAGAATTATCAACGGAGGGGAGTCAGACCTCACTGAGTGAATTACTATAATATATATACATACACACTAAATGACAATGCATACAGTCAACAGTATATATCTAATATGTATATATACAGGCAAATACACACGGATGCAGTAAAAATCATTTTTTTATATATTTTTATTGAAAATCATCATTTATGAAGGATCATATAGAACCCTAGAATATCGCAACCTCGAAAATAGTGTTAGACAACACTCTAGCCATACAGGCTCAATGAATCCAAATATGTCCACTTAATCCATTTAGACAGTAGACTGGCCCCGAGACACTAAGTCAACCGAGCTCCAGCAGTCTGACTGCTAGTGTGATTGGCCCCGAGACACTTGATCAACCGAGCTCCAGCAATCACACCTCTAAACCATATCTCACACATATCAATAATCACATTCAATCAATATCCACAGATGGTTAATAATATAGCCTAAATACTATAGGCGTACCGGTACGTACTCGGTCCTAGTGCTGCCCACTAGGTAGCATGTTCTATTGATATCCTTCATTAATAAATATAAAACATCCATTCACAAATAATTGATGCATGAATTTAAATAAAATAACAATATAAACCATATATATATCGGAAATATACCAAAAGTAAATCAGGTATATTTTGAGTATATATACGTCAAATAAATCCAGTTAAATTACAAAATAAACTAAAGATACATTTAAAAACATTTTAAATATAATTTATTAACAAAACATGTATACAATTTATTATATACCAAAAATATACTTAAATACAAATCACATTATTTATGCATTTTTAATTAAGATAAAACGTATATTTCTAAAATCATGCATCCTAAGACATATATATATAACATAGCAACTCACCCTAATGCGCTCCACGAGACGGATCCGACGAGCCTGGTCCACTAGCCCTCGATCTCAGCGCAACTAAACAAGCAATAAATAACTGACATCAGAATAAACCTAACAGAAAATCCTAGAATTTGATCTAGAGTATTAAACACAGAATTGAGATTAGGGTTCGACCGGACATCACATTTTATGAGAATTCTATTGAAAATTAGACAGAACCTCCCCTGTAAAATGGACATCTCTCTACTCAAAAGAGTAGAGCCGACCCTACAAAGAAACACACTTTGAAAAACTACACAGAGCACAATCAAAATCCCACGGTCGGACTCCAAACTACAGTCCACCGACCGGGGTCCACAATCACAGAATAATTTCAGAAATACCAAAAATATCCTTATAACATAGAAATTCATTTTATACGTAAAAATTACGTAATTAACCTTTAAACACTGTAAAAACCGATAAAAACTCATTTTATTAGAAAAACCGTATATTATATATATAATTGAAAATAATTCACAAAAAAATAGTTTTAATTAGTTAAAAATACCAAATAATTTGTAGAAATCATTTTTATACCTTAAATAACTATTAAAACCAATTAAATTACATTTTTACCAAATTTTGTGTAAAATTACCAAAATACCCCTATATATATAAATATACTATAATTACTTCAAAAATTCACCAAAAATTATAAAATTATCCAAAATTAATTTTCTCAACATATTTATCAATAATATCAATAATTAAACTCAATTAACCAATTAAATTCAATTAAAAACATAATTAACCCTAATTTCCCAAATTACATAAAATTCAATAATTCAAAATAAATACATAGAAATTCATAAAAATTCCAAATAAATTCCTATAATTCATTTCAACACCTAATTTAACCATAAAACATAATTTCATAATTTAAATAATTAATTTCTGAAAATTAGAAAATAATATTAAAATATTCAAAAATACCCAAAAATCTCCAAAAATTCCAAAAAAATTCATACATGTAGATTAAGCTACTAGGAAAAATATTTGTGAAGGGAGTTTTCACGAATCAATCAATTCAAAGCTCAAAAAAATTGAGAACCCTAATATGGCCGAATTCGAAAAATCAAAACCTAAGCAAATCAAGACCATTTCAGCTCAAAACAAAGCTAGAATCACACTCACCGGAGCTCAAGGAGAAGAAAGAGATTGGAGGTGTCGAAAATGGTGGCCGGAATCATCGTCGACGACGAGGAGAAGGATTTCGGCCAAAAGAAGAAAAATAGCTCGCCGGCGCCGGGGAAGGAGGCTGCTGGCGGTGGGGGACGGCTGGGAGCCGGGAGGCACACCGACGATAGGGGAACGGCAGTTGCAGCGGCGATTGGTGGTGAGGGGGTGGTCGGGCGCAGGAAGGAGAAGAAGAAGAAGAAGAAGAAGAAAGAAAAGAAAAGAAAAAGAATAAGAAAAGAAAGAAAAAAATAAAAAAAGAAAAAAATAAAATAATATGTATATATTAAAATATAATGTATAAATAAAATATGTGGGAAAAATACACACCACATATTATTATATTAATTTAAATAAATAATTAATAATAAAATGATAAAATATTAGGGTAATATATAAACCCTAATTAAATAAATATATACACACATAGGCTTTATTTAGTATTTTAAAAATACGTATGAGTTCATGCAAGTCCAAAAATATATTTAAAATAATTAATAATAAATTATTTATGTGAAAATTTCTCCGAAAATGCAAGTCCCGGGAAAATTTTACGTAAAGCACTGTAAATAATACACAATAATTAAAATAGGTTTTAAATACATATCAACTCATGAAAATATCGTAATATATACAAAAATTATTAACACTGCATATCCCGGTACAGTGTAAAAATATTTTAAAAACACGGGATATTACAGTCTTCCCCCCTTACAAGAATTCGTCCCCGAATTCCAAAAACAAACAAGATCAAGAAGGAAAGAGATACGGGTAAGAAGCTCGCATCTCAGCTTCAGTCTCCCACGTATGCTCCTCGACTCTATCGCTACGCCACAAAACCTTGACCATCGGAATATGCTTCGATCGCAACTGTCGAACTTAAAAATCAACGATCGCCACAGGTTCTTCCACAAACGTCAAATCTTCACTCATTTCCACACTGTCAGGCTGCAACACGTGTGAAGGGTTTGAGATATACTTCCTCAACATCGAGATGTGAAATACTGGATGCACTTGTGACATACTCGGAGGCAAATCCAACCGATATGCAACAGTGCCAACTCTCTCCAGAATCTCAAACGGTCCGATATATCTCGGTGCTAACTTACCCTTCCTGCCAAATCTCATCACACCCTTCATCGGAGATATCTTCAGAAAAATAAAATCTCCAACCTGAAACTCCACATCTCTGCGCCTAGGATCCGCATAACTCTTCTGTCTGCTAACTGCGATTTCTAATCTGCGCTTAATCACGACGACTTTCTCTGCAGCATCCTGAACCATCTTAGGTCCAGTCAAAGCTCTCTCACCAATCTCATCCCAACACAAAGGGGATCTACACTTCCTTTCATACAACGCCTCATATGGTGCCATGCCAATACTGCTATGGTAGTTGTTATTATAAGCAAACTCAACGAGTGACAAATGATCATCCCCGCTACCTCCCAAATCTAAGACACACATCCTCAACATATCTTCTAGTGTCTGGATCGTTCTCTCAGACTGACCATCTATCTGAGGATGAAAAGCAGTACTGAAATCTAACCTAGTGCCGATCGCTTCTTACAATTTCTACCAAAAATGAGAAGTAAACACTGAACCTCTGTCTGACACAATGGACACAGGTACTCCATGAAGGCATACGATATGCTTCACGTACAACTTCGCCAATCTAGCAACTGAATATGTGGCTTTAACAGGCAAGAAATGTGCAGACTTCGTCAACCTGTCTACAATCACCCGGATGGAGTCGTATCCATCCTTCGAACGAGGTAAACCGACCATAAAATCCATAGCTATCCTTTCCTACTTCCACTCGGGAATAGGAAGAGGCTGAAGCTTCCCAGAAGGCTTCTGATGTTCGGCTTTCACTTGCTGACATGTCAAGCATTTCACAACATAACCAGCGACATCTTTCTTTAATCCGTCCCACCAGTATAAATCTCTGATACTGTGGTACATCTTAGTGACACCTGGATGAACGCTGTAGGCTGTAGAATGTGCTTCCTCTAGGATCTCTTCTCTCAAGTCATCCACATCAGGAACACACAATCTACCACTGATCCACAATACACCATCATCATCGAGTGTGAAATCAGTGAACTTTCCTGCTCTGACATTCTCTACAAGCTCTTCTAGAATAGGATCTCGGCTCTGAGCTGCTTTAATCCTATCCCTCAGTACATATCGTACTTTAAATTGAGCTAGCAGTCCACCTGATCTACTAATCTTCATCATCAGACCTTGATCCACCAACAAATACAATTCTTGGATCAATGGTCTCCTCTCAACACCGATGTGAGCAAGACTACCTAAGGACTTCCTACTTAAGGCATCTGCTACCACATTAGCTTTACTCGGATGATATAAGATCTCACAGTCATAATCCTTCAACAATTCCAACCATCGCCTCTGCCTCAGATTCAAATCTCTCTGCTGAAAAATGTACTTAAGGCTCTTATGATCAGTAAATATCTCATAAGTCACCCCGTACAGATAATGTCTCCAAATCTTCAAAGCAAAGATCACTGCAGCCATCTCAAGGTCATGTGTAGGATAGTTCTGCTCATGCTTCTTCAACTGCCTCGAAGCATAGGCTATCACCCTTCCATTCTGCATCAACACACAACCAAGACCAATTCTAGAGGCATCATAGTAAACTGTGAACTTATCCACACTATTAGGCAAAGCTAACACTGGCGTTGTGGTCAACTTCTCCTTTAACAACTGGAAACTATTCTCACATGCTTCTGACCACTCGAATCTAACATTCTTCTGAGTCAAGTGAGTCATAGGGGCTGCTATTCTGGAAAAATCCTGCACAAACCGCCTATAATACCCGGCTAAACCCAGAAAACTTCGAATCTCAATAACAGAAGTAGGTCTAGGCCACTCAGACACTGCCTCAACCTTCTGTGGATCAACCTGAATACCTTCTTTAGACACTACGTGTCCAAGAAAAGAAACACTCTCCATCCAGAAATCACACTTCGAAAATTTAGCATAAAGCTGATGATCTCTCAATGTCTGTAGTACAATCCTCAAATGATATACATGCTCCTCCATACTCCTCGAATATACTAGTATATCATCAATGAAGACTACCACAAACTGATCCACATATGGTCTGAATACCCTATTCATCAGGTCCATAAAAGCTGCTGGTGCATTAGTCAAACCAAAAGATATCACCAGAAACTCATAATGGCCATATCGCGTGCGGAATGCCGTCTTCGGAACATCGGCTTCACTAATCCGCAGCTGATGATAACCCGACCTCAAGTCAACCTTAGAAAAGAACTGTGCACCCTGTAGCTGATCAAACAAATCATCTATCCTCAGGAGAGGATACTTGTTCTTCACTGTCACCTTATTAAGCTCTCTGTAGTCAATGCACAGTCTCAGGGTACCATCCTTCTTCTTCAAAAACAGGACTGGTGCACCCCAAGGAGAAACACTAGGTCTGATGAAACCTTTATCCAATAACTCTTGCAACTACTCCTTTAACTCTTTCAACTCTACAGGAGCCATACGATAGGGTGGCATAGATATAGGAGTAGTACTTGGAACCACATCTATACAGAACTCAATCTCTCTATGAGGTGGTAAACTTGGCAACTCCTCGGGAAAAACATCAGGAAACTCACAAGCAACAGGAACATCTGTGAGTAATAACTTCTCCACTGACGTATCCCTGACCAATGCCAAATATCCCTGACAACCTTTCCTCAACAACTTCCTAGCCGTAATAGCAAAAATAAGATTCTGAGGTACTGAACTCCTATCACCCACAAACTTAAACTCTGGTTCATCAGGAATTCTAAAAGTCACCTCTTTATTCCTACAATCTACCACGGCATAGTACTGAGATAACCAATCCATTCCCAAAATAACATCAAACTCCATCACATCCAACATAATCAAATCAGCGGGTAATTCTCTATCTCCCACGAGAACTGGACAACCAGAAAGAATAATATCGGTGTCCAAGGAATCGCTCAGAGGAGTGGCAACGGAAAAAGGAAAAGCCATCCTCGAAGCTTGCCAACAAGATTTAGAAGCAAAAACGGGAGAAATAAACGAATGCATGGCACTCGGATCAAACAAAACCCAAGCATCTAGGTAACAAACAGAAACAATACCTGCCACGATTGCATTAGATGCCTGAGCATCCTGCTGAGTGAGATGAAAAACTCTGGCTTGACCTCGACCTCCCTGCTGACTGGTAGAAGCCTGGCCAACACCTCTGACACCTCCTCTAGTACCTCTACCACGACTCTGTTGTGGAACAAGTTGAGTGGAACTCTGATGCTGAGCTGGTGGTAACTGAAATGGCACGAGTGCAGCACTAGCAATCGACTGCTGGGGGAATCGTGAAATCTACGACTGCTGATACCCGAAATAAGGACACAATCTGACAAAATGTCCTATCTGCCCACATCTGAAGCATGTCAGTGGTGTCAGATAACACGGTCCTTGATGGACTCTACCACAAGTCTGGCAAACACTGGCCGTTAATCCAGAACTACGACCACTGCTGCTGCTCGAAGCACCTGACCCGAATCTGAACGATCTACGCTGACCTCCACGGCCATGTCTACTGCTCTGATGCACTCGTTGTTGCTGTCTCTGACTCTGCTGAGTCTGACCTCGCTGCTGACTACTCGATCCAACATGAAAACTAGAGTACGGAGTAGCCTGCAATCCACTCGACTGAACTCCTAGCTGGTAATAATCAGGCGTCGCTCCCTGCCTAACTAGCCTTAGCTCAATCTCCTTGGCCAACTCAATCATAGACTCGAGAGTAAGACCTGCTGTAGGCATACCAGTAAAAGCAGAACCCAAACCAGTAACGTAAGTAGTGACCGCGAAATACTGATCTCGCATCAAATCCTCTGCATATCTACCCAGACGAAGAAACTCTCAGGTGTACTCCTCTACAAATCGATCTCCATGAGAAATACTGGTCAAACAAAGATGATAGCTCAAACGAAGAGGCTCTGGACAAAATCTCCTCATAAATCGCTCATGAAACTGAGCCCACATCATCGTCATCATATAAGGCTGGATCATCTGAATGAACCAATCTAAGGCTGGTCCCTCGATAGATAACTCAACGATCATGATCCGCTGGTACTCGGTGTGAGCAGTCCGAGTCCTAGTCTCAATCGCGTGCAGAAAATCTAATGGATCGGAAGTACCATCAAAAATAATCCTGCCAACTCGGGCATAGAACAAACCTGCCTCAGGGTCAGACATACCCTACTGATAGGCAGGCTGAACAAGCTGAACAACTGGAGGAACAGGAACATCAAACTCAGGCTCAACAGGCTCCTTGTCCTGTAACTCTCTCTGCCTACGGCGACCTGCCGCTCCTCGAGGTCTACCTCTGCCACGACCTTTACGTCTAACTGGCTGCTTAGGAGGTAAAACCTCATCCTGAAAAGACTCATCATCCTCGGCCTCAACGACCGGTGGAGCGACACGCGCTCGCCTCCTCATTCTGAAAAGATAAATGGAAAGATTCAGACAAAATAGACAACGGAGGAATAACGCAGAAAACTAAGCAAGGAATACTTATCAAGACGTACTCGAACCTAATTCACTGCAGTAGTTCAACAGAAAACACAAATTTAAAACTAGGGCCACAACTCACATAACTAAGCCCTGACACAGAACTCCGCTCTGATACCAACTTTGTCACGACCCAAAACAAGAGCCATGACCGACGCTAGGGAACGGGAATTCTTTCGAATTCGGAACCCATAGCAAGCCTAAAAATAAAATAAAACATGCAATAATAGTAGCAATATATAATGCAGCGGAAATAAAAATCATAAATATCATAATAACAGTTTCCTTGACTGGATTTAATTTAAATCTCAACTCATCACATATATATAAAATCTTTTTTATACAATCCAGTTCAATTTCTTAAAATGCATCTCGCATAAATAAAATACATAATGTCTCATAATTAATTTACAACTACTGCAGTGTTTAGATTATAAAAATAAGACTCAAGTAAGCAGTTTACACAAAAAAGCCGGGGTGGAAGAAATCCGGCGTACAGGCCTGCTACTGAGGTCTGAAGATGTTGACTCTCCTGAAAAATTATCAACGAAGGGGAGTTAGACCTCACTGAGTGAATTACTATAATATATATACATACACACTAAATGACAATGCATACAGTCAACAATATATATCTAATATGTATATATACAGGCAAATACACACAGATGTAGTAAAAATCATTTTTTTATATATTTTTATTGAAAATCATCATTTATGAAGGATCACATAGAACCCTAGAATATCGTAACCTCAAAAATAGTGTTAGACAACACTCTAGCCATACAGGCTCACTGAATCCAAATATATCCACTTAATCCATTTAGACAGTAGACTGGCCCCGAGACACTTGGTCAACCGAGCTCCAGCAATCACACCTCCAAACCATATCTCACACATATCAATAATCACATTCAATCAATATCCACAGATGGTTAATAATATAGCCTAAATACTATAAGCGTACCGGTACGTATTCGGTCCTAGTGCTGCCCACTAGGTAGCACGTTCTATTGATATCCTTCATTAATAAATATAAAACATCCATTCACAAATAATTGATGCATGAATTTAAATAAAATAACAATATAAACCATATATATATCGGAAATATATCAAAAGTAAGCCAGGTATATTTCGAGTATATATACGTCAAATAAATCCAGTTAAATTACAAAATAAACTAAAGATACATTTAAAAACATTTTAAATATAATTTATTAACAAAACATGTATACAATTTATTATATACCAAAAATATACTTAAATACAAATCACATTATTTATGCATTTTTAATTAAGATAAAACGTATATTTCTAAAATCATGCATCCTAAGGCATATATATATATAACATAGGAACTCACCCTAGTGCGCTCCACGAGACGGATCCGACGAGCCTGGTCCACTAGCCCTCGATCTCGGCGTAACTAAACAAGCAATAAATAACCGACATCATAATAAACCTAACAGAAAATCCTAGAATTCGATCTAGAGTATTAAACACAAAATTGAGATTAGGGTTCGATCGGACATCACGTTTTACGAGAATTCTACTGAAAATTTGACAGAACCTCCCCTGTAAAACGGACATCTCTCTACTTAAAAGAGTAGAGCCGACCCTGCAAAGAAACACACTTTGAAAAACTACACAAAGCACAATCAAAATCCCACGGTCGGACTCCAAACTACAGTCCACCGACCGGGGTCCACAATCACAGAATAATTTCAGAAATACCAAAAATATCCTTATAACATAGAAATTCATTTTATACGTAAAAATTACGTAATTAACCTTTAAACACGGTAAAAACCGATAAAAACTCATTTTATTAGAAAAACCGTATATTATATATATAATTGAAAATAATTCACAAAAAAATAGTTTTAATTAGTTAAAAATACCAAATAATTTGTAGAAATCATTTTTATACCTTAAATAACTATTAAAACCAATTAAATTACATTTTTACCAAATTTTGTGTAAAATTACCAAAATACCCCTATATATATAAATATACTACAATTACTTCAAAAATTCACCAAAAATTATACAATTATCCAAAATTAATTTTCTCAACATATTTATCAATAATATCAATAATTAAACTCAATTAACCAATTAAATTCAATTAAAAACATAATTAACCCTAATTTCCCAAATTACATAAACTTCAATAATTCAAAATAAATACATAGAAATTCATAAAAATTAAAAATAAATTCCTATAATTCATTTCAACACCTAATTTAACCATAAAACACAATTTCATAATTTAAATAATTAATTTCCGAAAATTAGAAAATAATATTAAAATATTCAAAAATACCCAAAAAATCTCCAAAAATTCCAAAAAAATTCATACAAGTAGATTAAGCTACTAGGAACAACATTTGTGAAGGGAGTTTTCATGAATCAATCAATTCGAAGCTCAAAAAAATAAAAAACCCTAATATGGCCGAATTCGAAAAATCGAAACCTAAGCAAATCAAGACCATTTCAGCTCAAACCAAAGCTAGAATCACACTCACCGAAGCTCAAGGAGAAGAAAGATACCAGAGGTGTTGAAAATAGTGGCCGGAATCGTCGTTGACGGCGAGGAGAAGGATGTCGGCCAAAAGAAGAAAAATAGCTCGTCGGCGCCGGGGAAGGAGGTTGCTGGCGGCGGGGGACGGCTGGGAACGGCAGTGGGAAGCCGGGAGGCACACCGACGATAGGGGAACGGCAGTTGCATCGGCAATTGGTGGTGAGGGGGTGGTCGGGCGCGGGAAGGAGAAGAAGAAGAAGAAGAAAGAAAAGAAAGAAAAAGAAAAGGAAAAGAAAAGAAAAGAAAAAGAAAAAGAAAAGAAAGAAAAAAAGAAAAAAAATAAAATAATATGTATATATTAAAATATAATGTATAAATAAAATATGTGGGAAAAATACACACCACATATTATTATATTAATTTAAATAAACAATTAATAATAAAATGATAAAATATTAGGGTAATATATTAAACCCTAATTAAATAAATATATACACACATAGACTTTATTTAGTATTTTAAAAATACGTATGAGTTCATGCAAGTCCAAAAATATATTTAAAATAATTAATAATAAATTATTTACGTGAAAATTTCCCCGAAAATGCAAGTCCCGAGAAAATTTTACGTAAAGCACTGTAAATAATACACAATAATTAAAATAGGTTTTAAATACATATCAACTCATGAAAATATCGTAATATATACAAAAATTATTAACACTGCATATCCCGGTACAGTGTAAAAATATTTTAAAAACACGGGATATTACAAAAATTCTCTCAAATTAATTTTTGTATTTGTATAACTCTTATGAGAGTTGGTGAGTGATTAGAATAGATATTCTTGTTCTTCTATTTACTAGGACTAAGAAAATTGAAGTGAGATTATATTCCAAAGGAATTGGTTTAAGTGTTTAGCCATTAAGACATTTGGGAATTCGGTTTTAGTGTGAGTCTTGAAAATACTTATGAGTTGGTTTTTGAGTGAGCCTTGAAAACTCAAGTTGTAAGGTTAAAGAGTGAGCCATAAACTCTTGTGTAATCTCAATCTTATGAATACGATTGTGAGGAATTGAAAATCCTAACTTGGGGATAAGTTAGGTGGAGACATAGGATTGTTGAGAATCTGAACTCCTTAAATTCTTGCATTCATCATTCTTCCTTTTCAATATTCTTTCAAAACCAGCAAAGAATTCTTTTAATTTTCATTTATTGCTCGATAGCCCTATTTACCCTCCTTTAGGAAACTTTTAGATACACACTTAAAACACACACTAATAGACAAAAATTGATTGTAAATGTCAAAATTAAGGGTAATTAGAGATTAATTATGCAAAGCTCAACATATTTGTAGTATAAAAATTCATGTTTATTAAATTTTGTAATCTATATTCATAATTACAGTATCTAGCTAAATTGTGTTTTTTTTTCTAATGCAAATTCAATTTAATGTCAAATAAATATTTATAAGTAACTATATCACAAAATTCCCAAAATAAAGGAAAAACTAAAATTCAATCTTAATTCAATATAATTTTAGATAGGAGATGCTAGGAATGGTTGGACAAATATTGCAAAATAATTTGTGCGTGCTATAGATAGTGTTAGTGAGTAAGCAAAAAAATTACTGGCTCAAGACTTTTAGGGTATTTGTTGTGGAAGCATGTAGACTAATAATGTCACGTCCGTACTTGAGATGAACCCAAAATTATATATATATATATATATATATATATATATATATATATATTAAAAATAAATTAAATTAAATACATGAATAATGCACAAATATTTATATACCTAAAATATTATAATAGTAAATTAAAGATGTAGTTAAGTTATTTATAATTACAGTTTTAAATAGATAAATATTTGTAAATAGTTAAACTTAGTTCAAAAGTGATACTTGTTCACATTAATGCTTGAATTAGGTGGGCTAGGATCATACCTATCTAATGAGAGCACTAGTGGGGAAGGGGTGTCACATTTGTTGGTATCAAAGCATAGCTTTAGTCGATTTTGTAGACATAAAGAAATATTAAAAACTCGATGGATATAGTTAATGTGGTAGTGACTATCATTAATAAAGGATACGTCGTTCTTAAATTATGTAGTGATATGAATAGTTTTTAATAAATGATTTTGGCTTTAAGAAGATTTGAAGTGATAGTAAGGTGATTCAATTGCATATGGAACTATGATAAGCATCTATCAAATTTTGAAGACGAAATTCTTTTTAGTGGGGGAGAATTGTTAGTCCATTCTTGAGATTAACCCTAAAATATATGTATAAAAAATATTTAAAATAAATTAAATTAAATTAAATACATGAATGATAAATAAATATTTATATACCCAAAATATTATAATAGAGAATTAAAGATGTAGTTAAGTTATTTATAATTATAATTTTAGATAGATAAATATTTATAAATAGTTAAATTTAGTTCAAAAGTGATACTCGTTCATATCAGTACTTGAGTTAGGGTGGCTAGAATCATATCCATCTAATGAGAGTGTTGGTGGGGAAGGGGTGTCATAAATAAATACAAAAAAAAGCAATGATAAAGAAATGAACTAAAATAATAGATACACGAAAAATTATGTGGTGTCATGATGATATAGTGTCATCAAATATAATAACCGTTGGATTTAGAGAATCTATTTAGAACCGTTGATTAAAAATCTACAACCTAAAGAGCCTGTTTTTTTATACAAGTTAAATAGAAAGCAAATTTTACCCCTTAAAAAATAAAATTCCCAAATTCAAAGTTATAAGAACTGTAATTATCAAATACCCCATAAAAACCAATCCAAAAAAAATTCTCAGCAATAAAAACAATTCAAATCGTGGTTGTATACTACTAACACAAGAAGAACATGGGTGCAAAAAGTTTTATTGAAAGGGGAATTGCTTCAATTGTTGATAGTTGCTCTACTCATCCTCTCTTCATAATCAAGTTCATATGCAGCTCTAAGGAAAAAATACGCAAATCCCTATCATCATTAACTTCGTAATCTCTGCCCTGCTTTTGCTTTCAATTCCTTTGCTGTCATTGCTTCTACTTTCTTTCTTCCATGCTCCACCTCCTTTGTATGTCTTCACAATATATTTCTGAGAATGTTGGTGAAATAGCTAACTAGGTTTATGGAAAAGAAGATAATATTAAGGGTTTTACTGTGGATAAGGCATATCAACTTATAAGAATAACGACAATTAGAGCTAATGAAGCTAGTGAAACAATGGGTGGAAAAGGTAAAGTAGCCAACATCTATAGTAAGGTGGATGAATTAAGGAACTTTGCTTTAAGAATGGCAGAGTGGGCGACACAAACTACCAGAGATAAAGTTGTTAATGCAATGGATTCATTGGTAGGGGCAACAAAATATGGAAAAGATAGAGCAACACATGGATATTAAGATATAGTTTTAGATATAAAAAGTACAATGCATAATGGAAGGCATACAATAACTGATGCTTATAATATAGCTTTAAATTAGGCTAGTGAAGCCAAAGCTGTCATGGAAAATGGAATGGAGTATGCAAATAGTTGAGTTAGTAATGCCTTTATGAAGCCAAAGAAAGAGCAAATTTGGCTAAAGACATTACTTTAGATAGGGTAGGCAATGCCAAAGAGAGCACTGAAGAAGTAATGGAGCTTTCAAAAGAGAAAGAAGGTCATTTCCATGATGAAGCAAAAAGAAAATGAGCATGGACAAAGAGACGGGAGCAATGGAGTGTGAAAAAGGGATAAGATGAATGCCTTTGATAAAGCACTAAATAAAGTTGGTAAGGCGTACATGCCAACCAAAGAGATGATGACTGAGCATGCAAAATATGTATATGGAGCTACCAAGGAAAGGTTGTTAAAGGCCATCGATGATGTTGGAGCAAAGATGAGAAAAGACACTAGTGAGCTTTGAGTGAAACAACTTGACAACTAATTTTGATGCTATTGGTACTTTTGTAGGTAGTGTGTTGAAAAAGTGTGTACTTTATTGGGATTTATATTAATATGCATAGAGATGAGGAACAAGATGGCAGTTATTGGTTTGGATTCTTGTGTTGCTTATGCTGTAATGATTATAGATCGTCTCGATCTGAGGATTCATTTTTTGGGCCTTTAAACCAATGCTTAAGCATAATCCAACTATTTAGTCCAGTAGATGAGCAAAATGTTTTGGTAATGTACAATTAATTAGTCAGGTGTTGTGGCTATATAGACAAAGCTAGATATTTTGAGCAGATTATGCATGTCCAATGGATCAAAGCGCAAGCATATATGTAATCTATACTATAAGATTGCTAAAACTAAAAGAAATGGGAATTTATTGTACTTACAGGTCAAATTGACTTTTGATGTCGAAAGACTTCCTAGCTTTGTTTGTTTCTCAAAGGTTATAGATCCCATTTCATGGAATTTCAATCACAATACTCTGTGTTTTTCACACCATGTCTAGAAATTTTAGAGTCATCTATTTAGGCGTCAGTTGATTCTCTTCTTAAAATGGCAGTTAATAAGTTCTATGAAATATAGCCTTCTCATAATTGATAATCAAGTTGTCATTAGTTCTAGGCAATTAACAATTCATAATTTTGTTCAAAAAATAATTCACATTTGAGATCCAACCATTTATGATGATTGTAACAATTTTGCTGTGCAAATTTCTTGTGATGTCTCTCCAAAAAGCAATCTTTAGTACTCATTCTTGAAGTTCAGTGCACTATATATATCTTTTATTGTATAAGAATTAAAATAAAATGCAGTAATGCAGCCACTATAATAGGAATTCATCAGTTTAACATAACAAAAATTCTGATAAAAGTCCCACTCAAGATTGGCTGATTGATAATGACAAAAGGGAAATGCTATCCCCTTACCAACTAATTTTCCATTTATAAAACCAAAAAGACATTGTAGAATTGCACATATGCAGATACAAAATAATTTAAAAACCAAACAAGTATGCGAGTATTTAATTTTACTTTGTTAATGGCTTCAGCCAAAAGACCTTTGGCTTTGTTATCATCAAAGGAATATAGAATCTCCCTTAAATTGTCTTTCAATATCTTGTCCTTTGTTGCAGACACTAGGAAAAGAGATTCATTGGTTGAATCACTTGCTTTATCATTCCCATTTCATAAAAGGTAGGCTCCCAGAAAATCCTCAAATTTTTATACACCAATGGCTTACCGTAAGCCTCAAGTATAATCCATACAAGGTTTATAAATGTCATAAACTTCGCTAAATAATCCAGCATCGTTCATGCAATCTATTCTTTGCCCCACATAATGGTCCAACATAAGGATAGTGGCATCAACACTAATAAAACAATGATCGAAACTTCGTACATTAACACAAACCCAAATTTGCCCTACCATATTCAAAATGTTAATAAAACTTAAAGAGCACATAGAAAAACCTCCATTATCACTTCCAATGGCCATTAAGATGTACTGCATTTATAATTTCTTCCTGGTGCATATGCAAAATGCAAAACGTTTGTGCATCAATGGTAATGATACAAGTAAAACACCAAATATTAAATATAATCAAAGCCTTAAAAAAATTACAAGGAAGATTAACATTCATAAATATAAATAGATTTAAAAATTTCACCGATCCTGCTTCTCCAACTTAGTCATGTGCAACAAATCTGAGTCGCCACTTTACTGATCCTGCTTCTTTAACTCGATCAATTAATTTTTTTGGTGATTTAGCATTATTAATCTTAATATCTTTTACCTCTTTACATTCGTGGATGGTACAATTAGTAGAAAAAAAAAAGGATTTAGAATTAAGAATTGAAAATCTTATAACTAAAGAGCTCAGCCCTTTAAATAATTTCACACAATCCATTATGCACTCAACCTATTCCGTATAATTCTTCATATTATCTTGATGTGGACACCCAATTTGTTTGACAGTAAAAAAAACCACCATCAATCAAATAGAAGAATAAGTGATAGTGATTAAAACTTTGTCTTTCCCCTCCAATTTTCTTTCTTTTGCTAAATAAAGAAGGCCCTTTGCTGCTTTAACTGATTTTTTTTTAAATGGTCAGTGGTTGAACAAGTTAAAGAAAAAAAGGTAATTAGTTATACCTTCAATTGCCGGTAAAATTTTGGTTACATATTGTAATGCTCACCTAATGCATTTGCATTTATTGCATATCATATAAACAAGAGAAATGCATGGATTAATGGCAAAATATAGGACTAAGATAAGTATAATAATAATAATAATAATAATAATAATAATAATAATAATAATAATAATAATAATAATAATATTAAAAAAAAAGAGAGACAAGGAAAGAAAGTGCTAAAATATGAGATATATGGTAGTCGTTTAATTAAAAAAAAAGGAAATGAGCATCTGGATAAAGAAAATAAGGAAGGAAGAAAAAAAAAAGTTGTCTTCCTTTTTCCTTTTTCCTTCTTCTTCTCCTTCTTCAAAAAAATTAGAAAAGAGTTGAAATTTCAAATGAAATTTGAAGGTTTATAATCCATTTCATACCATAATCTTCATTTTTAAAGGCTTTAGAGGTTCATTTGGTAAGTAATTTTAATATTTTTGTCGAATTGAGTTAGGATTTAGAAGATGCAAAATTCAGGTTCTAAGGATGTGGTTTTTCAATCTTATTGTTTTGATCATATCCTAAGATAGGAAGCTTAAAATTGAGTGTTCTTTAATGATATGGAAACTTTAAGAGTTATCTAAAACTATTCCTCATTTAGCTTGATCTGATTCAGAATTTATGTTAGTGTAATAAGAGAAAACATTTTATTTCTCAATTTCCAATATTGGTATGAGTATAGTGGATTATTTCTTAGAGTTCTTTCACTATACACCTCTTGTTAAAGAAAATTTATTTTTAAATTGGTTTAGACATATAGAGTTAAGGATATGAAAAGTTTCATCTTAAAATTCATTGTATAGAATTTTTGGGGAATTTTTAAATTCATCATATTAAATCTATTATAGTTGCCAGCCTAATATGTTTAGGTAGTTTAATGATGTTATCATGCTGGAAGGAGTCTCCATTATTATTAGGTGTTTAAGACAAGTGAATTATGATATATTTCAACTAAACCAATTGGGAATGAAATTGACACACAAGTAAATGCAAGCAAAGACAAGGAAGCAATAAAGGTAGGTAAATAACTTAATGTTTTATATGAATATAACACTTAAATTAAATAAATTATGAATGTCTTTGTTAAGTTGATTAGTTAGGGAGAATATGTGTGTTCTAAATTGTCACAACCCAAACCGGGAGTCATGACCGGCGCTAGGGAACTGAAATTCTTTCAAATCCGGAACCCATAGCAAGCCTTAAAAAAAATAAAAGCATGCAAGAATTAAAATAAAATATGCAATAATTAAAAATCTTAAACCAATATAATAAAAATAAACTCTGTCATATCATAAAATAAAATATATTAATACAATATTCAGAAAAAGACCTTTGCATTCACAACCAACATACAACAAGTACAAAATACAACTCACTACTATAGTTTTTCTAGAGTACAAATAAAATCAAGTAAGTAGTTTACATAAACAAGTCGGGGCTAAAGAAATTCGGCAGATGGGCCGACTACTGAGGTCTAAAGAAGAATCTCCTGAAAAATCAACTGAGGGGAGTCAAACCTCAATGAGTGAATTGTTATATTATATATACATGCATTTCCTAATGTCATATGCAATCAAACATCCGTATATAATAAATATATATACAAGCATTTTACACAAATGTTAAAATCATTTTATATATAATTGCTGAAAAACATATGTTTTATTGAAGGATCAAATAGAACTCTATTTAATCGCAACCTCAATCAACAATAACTCTTTAGCCATACAGGCTCACTTAATTCCAAATTAATTCACTTATTCCATATGGATAGTAGACTGGCCCCGAGACACTAAGTCAACCGAGCTCCAACAGTCTGACTGTCAGTGTGATTGGCCCTGAGACACTAGGTCAACTGAGCTCCAACAACCACACTATTCAATCACATCACATTTCAATCAATCAATCAAATCATAATTACCACAAGTAATTTTTACTCAACCCTAAATCTATCACACCGGTACGTACACGGTCCTAATGCTGCCCACTAGGTAGTACGTTCTATCGATATTCTTCATTTAAAATAAATCATTCATACGGGAAAATAAATAATGTATAATGACATTCATAATAGCAAAATAAATCATATATATACCAGAAATATACCTAAAATAAACTAAGTATATTTCAAGTATATATATATGCCAAATAAATTCAAATCAAACATGAAATATACCAAAAATAAACCAATAATATACTTAAAAAAAAACATGCTAAGTATATATTGAAAGTAAAATAGGCATTTATTTAAAAATGTATCAAAAATATACTAAAAATATACCTAAAGAATACTTAAACATTTAATAAAAAAAATTATGAATAAATGCAAATCAAAACATTAATATATACTAAAACATGCATCCTAATGCGACGTATATATAAAATAACAACTCACAAGTTTACGGTCCTTGAGACTGGTTTGATGGGTCTGGTCCACTAAGCCTCCGTCTCGGCGCTATTAAACAATAAAATAATGATGACAATTAGAATAAATCTAATTTAATATTCTAAGAATTCCAAAAGAAGACTCTAACAAAGGATTGGAAACTCAGATAACATAGAATTTCATATTCGACCTGATGTCACATTTTACGAGAATTATATCGAAAATTCGATAGAGCTTCCTCTGTAAAATGGACATCTCTCTATTAAGAAGTAGAACCGGTCCTATAAGAAAAACGCACTTCTAGAAATATAACACTCAACACCTTCAGTTGAGACCCCAAACTACACAATTTCCAACTGAAGTCCACAATTCCACCAAAAATCAAATAATACATTAAATATATTAAAAACCAATAAATTCCACAAATATCCTCAAAATATAGCATATTTAACATTAAAACACTAAATATACTTAATTTTCATAATAATTAAATAAAAATCCCAAAATAATAATATAATATTAATAAAAAATCCAATTTCTTGATAATTCATTATAAAATAATAAAAATTCACTTTATATATTCATATAACTCAAATAGCCTATATATATATTAAAAGCAATTAAAAATCCATTTAATCACTAATTTAGTAAATAATATATTATTTGAAAATAATTTTCAAAAATTAGTATTAATTAGTTAAAAATAGTAATTAATTTATAAAAATCATTTTATTACCTTAAATAATTCTAAAACCAATTAAAACATAATATTTAATTATAATTTTAACAAAATTACACAATTACCCTAATAAATCAAAATATCCATATTATTAAATAATTTCCTCAAAAATTATATAAAATCATTAAAATTATTTTACCAACGTATATAATACTAATATCCTCTAAAACACATATTTAACCAATAATTTCAATAAAAATATATATTTAACTTAATAATCCAATATTTACATAAACTAAAAATATTACTAAAAATTATATAATATTTAAAAAAATTAATTTCTCAACACTAAAATTAATAACAACCTAATATAACACCAAATCAACCAATTTAATAAATTAATTTACGAAAATTAAATAAATAATAATAAAATAGTAAAATAATTCACAAAAAATAAAATAAATTCCAAAAATTATTACAAAAATATTTTCATGAAGCTTAAGCAACCAAGATCAAAATTTGTAAAGGGAGTTTGCCTAAATCAACCAAAAAATAACTCAGAAAAATTAAAAAAAAAAAAAAAGCTCAAAACTGAAAAATTGAGAAAACTCACAAACGATCGGGTTTAAGCTCAAATGAAGCTTGAAATCAACTTCACCAGAGCTAGAGGAGTTACAGAGATTGGAAATGCACAAAATAGTGGCCAAAAACAAGAACGGCAGAAAAAAAAATGGAGAAACGACTACTTTTACTGTCAAAGTTGCTACCCGGCGCGGGGGAAGGAGGAGAAGGGCGGTGGAGTGGCTGACTAAAGAAGGTGATCAACAGCGGAGGCAAGGGAGGCACACCGATGGTTAAAGAATCAGACGGTGCAGCCAGAGGGAGATGAAGTTTCGATTCTGAATTTTTTTTTGGTTTCTTGCAAATGTATATATATATATATATATATATATATATATATATATATTAAAACCTTATATTATAACTTTATAATAACAAATCTCCACCACACAAATAAATATCCACACACACACATATATATAAACACACACATACATTAACATATATATATATATATATATATAATAATAATAATAATAATAATAATATACACACATAATATTAACACTTAAATGATAATAATACAAATAATGTAATTTATTAAAAATAATAATATTAAAATAATAATTCACTAAATTAAATATTATTAAAATAATACTACCCAAAAATAATAAATATAAACAATGCAAATTAAATGTCCAAAATAATAAGATTCAAAATAAAATATTTACGTAGAAAATATAATTAAACATAAAATAATAATGATTAATCACAAAATAGTAAAATAATTAAATATAACTTTTAAATTTATTAACACTGCATATCTCGATTTATAATAAAATAATTTAAAAATATGGGTTATTACATAAATGATAGATGGGAATATGTGTGTTTTAATTAATAGATGCTAATTTTTTATAGTTGTGATAGTGGTTGATTGTTCTTAAGATGAGATTGTACATATGAATGATGGTTGTTGAATTCGGATACCCTATTCAGTGGAGAATAACATACTTATTTGAGTTGTATCTAGAGTTTTATAACTCCAATTAGAGTGTTGTTTGATTCTATAAAAACTTTGAGATGTGACTTACAAAATTAATGAAAATAGAGAAAACTTAATTTTTCTGTTTTGATGACCAATTTGGATTATACTTTCTATTGCTTAGTTTTGTTGATAGTTTGACCTTGGTGGATTGTTATTGATGTTCCTCCTTATATACATATCCAATTGATGTAAAATCAGTTGTAAATTAATTTAGACTTATAATATTACTGATCTGGAGAATATGGTTTTGCAATTCATAATGTGAAATTTTTGTTATATTCTTGAATTTACACTATTAAATTTGCCATGTTGAAATATAGGTATATTTTTGGTATATTTTGGTATATCATCATTTTCTTATGTATAATGGGGATGATAATTGTTTAATGGAGTAGTATGTGATGTATATGTAAATATAAGAAATATGGTTGGATGAGTATGAGACATAATGCTATTTGTGAATGAGGCAATGTTGTATGCATTATAAAATCCCCTTTATATGCTATAAAAGGGCTAAAAAAAATATTTTGGTACAAGATTATGACAGACTATGTGCATATAGGGATCCATAAATAATTGAAAGAAGTTATGGTTTTTAATGTAAATCACAAGTTCATTATTGTTCAAAAGAAAACATTATGATTATGTACATACTATAAGTTCATAAATAAACATGAATAAATTGATAATTGATGATATTACATACTTGAATATCTTATTTTTCATAGGATGTTAAGTTATTCATTTATTGAGTTGCAGACTCACTCCTCTGCATTATTTTTCAAGATTAGAAGAATTATAGTAGGTCTTGAAGAAACAATTGCATCAGTTGCCCTATCATTGTGTTAGGTGGGTTAGCAGAAGGTCATCCTCAGTTTTTCTTAATCATGACATGCGTAGTGAATTTTCTTATATTGAGGTTAGCATACTATATGTGTATAACATAAGGGAAAATGTGAATTACTTGATGTTGTGAGCTTTTTTGTGTGTGATATGTGTTACTTATATATAAATTAATTTTGTTACATATGTCGACTTATGAGCTAAATTTAGATTTTAATGAATATGTTATGTAATCGTCACATGTATACAATGTATATCAAACATCCTTAACAGATGTCACATTTAGTGGTCTAAAATGGATTCTAAACCTTTAAATTTCATTTGAAAATTTAGTTCTTTTCTAATTTTTTTAAGAAAGAGAAGAAGAAGAAGGAAGACAACTTTTTTTTTCTTCCTTCATTCTTTCCTTTATCCATATGCTCCTTTTCTTTTCTTTTTTTAATTAAATGGCTACCACATATCTCATATCCTAGCAGCTTCTTTCCTTGTCTTTTTTTAATATTATTATTTTTCTTATTATAAATTTTTTTAATTAACTTAGCTAATCTTAGTCTTTTAGTTTGCCATTAATCCATGCATTTCTCATGTCTATATGATATGCATGTTATGCAATAAATAAAAATGCATTAGGTGGGCGTTACATTTCTTCCATGCCTTAGAAAATTTTATCCCCAAAATTAAATGTGACTCACCAATCTCAAAAAATAGGTAGGAGTATTGAACTCTCATGTCTTTTTCCACCTCCTATATAGCTTATTTTAGTGAATGTCGACTCCACTTAACCTTTACTATTGGAATTTCTTTATGATGTAACTTCTTTATCTATCTATTAAGAATTTCAATTAGTTCTCTTTTATAACTTAAATCTTTAGTCAACTATATTTCTGACTCTTGTACTATATGGCTAGGATCATATCTAGATCTTCTTAGCATGGAACGTGGAACACATAATGTATCTGGGATAATTCTGGTAGCAGTGCTAATCTATATGCCAAAGTACCAACTCTTTCCAATATCTTATAAGGACCAATGTACCTCGAACTCAATTTTCATTATCTACCAAATCGTATAATGTCTTTCTATAGTGATACTCTTCAAAACACTTTTTAACCCACATCATACTTCATCTTTCTTATATGCTTGTCCATATAACTCTTTTGTCTATCTTTTATAGCCTTGAAGCACTTTTTAACATTTTAAATCTTGTACATAGTTTCTTATATCAATTTAGGACCTTCTAATTTTTGCAACCCTTTTATATCCCAATAAATAGGACTTCTACATTTTCTACCATATAAAGCTTCATATGGAGTCATACTAATACTTAAATGATAACTATTATTATAAGTAAATTCAATTAATGGTTAGTACTCATACTTTGCTAGCTAACTCCTCGCCCATAATATCTACTCCCCTAAAACCTAGAACCTTTTAAAAAATGTCTCTTCCTTTTCTTTCTAAACCACCATAGTCACTTATTGCCTTTTTTTTCTTTGTAGACATTGCATCTTTCTCAGTCAAACACTCTTTCACCCTCAATGCAGCCTCTAATGAAGCATTGTAACTTGGTAGCTTCAAAGAAATCTTTTCTCAAATGTCTATTCTCAATCCCTTCTTAAATCGTCTCTGTTTTGCATCCTTTATAGCCACTTTTTCCAATGCATACTTTAAGAATCAAGAATTGCATCTCATTTTCTAATTCTGTCATATTCCCCTATTCCAAAATCAGAAACTCCATTTCCTTTTGATTTGTATACATTGGTGTTGTGTATTTATTTGCAAATTCCTTAATCAAGGTCATAAGTTTGTTTTTACTTCTTGGAATCAGATCCTACCAATCTAAAGCTAATTTTCTTAATAATGATACAACATATTTTAAGTTTTTCTTTGGTGTGCAATCTAGCCTATCCAGCTATCACGACTTAAACCGGGGGCTATGATCGGCGCTAGAGAATGAGAATTCTTTCGAATCTGGAACCCGTAGTAAGCCTTAAAATAATAAAAATATATAATAAGTATAATAAAATAAATATAACGTAATTAAAATCTCAATTTAATATGATAAAATAAAACTTCTTTATAACATGAAATGATTTAATACAATATTCAGATTAAACATCTGAATTAAAATCTCGTACAACAAAAATAAAATAAAACCCACTACTGATACAAATACAACTACTGCAGTTTTCTAGAGTACACTATAAAATAATTAAGTAGATAATTTACATAATAGAGCCGGGGTGGAAGAAATCCAGCGGATAGGCCTACTGATGAGGTCTGATGAAAAAGACTCTCCTATAAAAATATCAACTGAGGGGGAGTCATACCTCACTGAGTGAATTGTTATAATATATATACACGCATTACTAAATATCAAATGCAAACAATCATATGTATATAATAAATATATATACAAGCATGTACACACATATGCTGAAAATCACTTTATTTCATAATACTGAAAAATATAAGTTTTGAAGGATCAAATAGAACCCTATTGCTTTCAACCTCAAGTAACAGTAGAAAATACTCTAGCCATACTGGCTCACTTAATTCCAAATAAATTCACTTAATCCAATTGGACAATAGACTGGCCCCGAGACACTAAGTCAATCGAGCTCCAGCAGTCTGACTGTCAATGTGATTGGCCCCGAGACACTTAGTCAACCGAGCTCCAGCAATCACACTATCAATCACATCACACATCAATCAAATCAATCAAGTCATGATCCACATATATGTTAGTAATTCAACCTACAATCTATTGCACCGATATGTACTCGGTCATAGTATTGCCCACTAGGAAGCACATTCTATCGATATCCTTCATTTAAAAATAAAACATACATTCGAAAATAAATAATGTAAAATGGCATTCACAATGATCAAATAATCCATATATATACCGAAAATATACCTAAAATAAACTAAGTATATTTCAAGTATATATATGTAAAATCAATTGAAACAAATCATGAAATATATTAAATTAAACCAATAACATACTTAAAAATAATTTAGGTATAATTCAAAAGTAAAACATGCATTTATTTCAAAATATACCAAGAATATACTAAAAATATACCTAAAATATACTTAAACATTTAATAAAATAATTGTGCAAAATTATACATTTAAAACATATAATTCTAAAACATGCAACCTAAATGCAATGTATATATAAAATAACAACTCACAGGGATGTGCTCTTCAAGACTGGTCCGACAGGTCTGGTCCTCTAAGCCTCGGCCTCAGCGCAACTAAACAATAAAAATGATCAGAAAAATCAGAATATATCTAACTTAACTTCTAGAGACTTGATCTAGGAATACAATATACAAACAGACACAGAATTGGAATTAGACCTGATGTCACATTTTACGAGAATTCTATCAAAAATTCGACAGAACCTCCTTTATAAAACGGACATCTCTCTACTAAAAAGTAGAGTCAGTCCTACAAGAAAAATATGCTTCAAATATAGAAATTCACACAACCCTTGGTCGGGATCCCGAACTACAAAAATTCCCCAACCGAGGTCCACAATTCACCAAAATTCACATAATATAATAAAATTTATTAAAAATCAATAATTACCATAAATACCCTCAAAATATCAAAATATAGTATACTTAACATTAAAACACTAAAAATAATTTTTCCAATAATTACTTAAAAAACCTAAATAATAATATAATATTATAAAAATCAAATTTTCTCGATAATTCAATAGAATTTAATAAAAACTCATTTTACTAATCCAAATACTTAATTAGTCCAAACACATTTTAAAAATTACTAAAAATCCATTTTATTACAAAAATAGTATATAATATATTATTTAAAAATAATTTTCAAAAATTAGTATTAATTAGTTTAAATTAGTAAATAATTTGTAAAAAATCATTTTATACCTCAAATAATATTAAATCCAATTAAACATAATATTTAACTAAAATTATCACCAAAATACACAATTAACCCTGATATTCAAAAATACACATAATATACTAATAATACTAAAAAATTCAATAAAAATTATATAAATATAATAAAATTATTTTCTTAACATATATCTCAATAATATCAACAAAAATATATAATTAACCAATTATTTCTAACAAAATATATATTTAACCTAATTTTTCAAAATTGACATAAACTAAAAATAATTATAAAAATTACAATAAAATCATAGAAATTATAAAATCAACTCTAAAATTAATAATAATTACTAATAACACCAAAAATCACAATTTCATAATTTATATAATTAATTTACAAAAATTAATAAAATAATAATAAAATATTCAAAAATTCACCAAAAATCAAATAAATTCTAAAAATAAAAAAATATATGTAGATGTAGATTAAGCTTCTAGGAACAACATTTGTTAAGGAAGATTGACTGAATCAAGCTAAATCAACCTAAAAAAATTGTGAAAGCTTAAAGCTCAAACTAAAAATTCAAAAAGAAGCAAAAATGGATGGATCAGAGCTCAAACCGAAGCTAAGATCAAGTTCATTGGAGCTTGAGGAGCTTAGGGACACTGGAAAAGCTCAGAATGGCGGCCGGACAAGGAGGAACGCTGGAAGATCAACTTTCAGCTTCTCCTACTACACGAGCTGCTGCCGGTGCCGGGGAAGGAAGAGGAGGATGGTGGAGCTGTTGGTGGAGCTAGAAGGTCGGGCGGCACACTAATAGGGGAGGAACAGGTAGCGGCGCGATGGTGGAGCATGGTGGTTCAGGTTGGTTACGGGAAGAAGAAAGGTAAGTGTTGTGTTTTTTGTTTAATGAATATATATATATATATATACACACACACACACATCAATAATAATAATAATAATAATAATAATAATAATAATAATAATAATAATAATAATAATAATAATAATAATAATAAACATCATTTTAAAAATAAAATAACGTTTGTACTTAAATAATATTATTAAAATAATTCTTTTCAAAGTAGTAAATATAACATAAATAAATTTCCAAAATAATAAGTTTTAAAATAAATATTTACGTAGAAAATTATAATTAAACATAAAATAATAGATATTAACCATAAAATAATTAAATAATCAAATATAACTTTAAATTTTATTAACACTGCATATCCTGTTTTAAAATAAAATAATTTAAAAACTAAGGTTATTACACCATCACCTTGTCTATTTCCCGTAACCATTATTCTGCTACCTTAGGATTGGTAGTTCCCTCAAATTCTGTAGCTCCTTATTTTCTCAGTTTGTCATTATTTTTATCTTTAGCCTTTATTTCTCTAACCTCTATCATTGGTTGCATTACTAGTTGTTGGACTGGATGTATCTGATTAAATGTTTGTACCACTGGCTATATAAAGACTCAAGAAATTAGTGCATTACTGGTGGTAATTCCTAAGTTAGTTGTGGTGGTGCATTTGTATGTTCAACCCCATACACAGACTCAGACTCACTTAGGTCAGTAGGATCTTTAGTCGTACCCTCCTTATTCATCCTATTCAAAGTACAAACACCTAGTTTCAATTCTCAACATCTATATGTATTTCTAACATATATATACATTCACATTTATATTCTAAGGGATTCTAAACCATGCTTTGATACTACTAAAAGTGACACATGTTAAAGATGTATGGCATACATTGTATGCATGTGACTATTACATAACATATTCATTAAAATCTAACTTTAGCTCATAATTCGACATATGTAACAAAACTATTTATATATAAGTAAGATATATCACAGACCGAAAATTTCACACCATCAAGTAATTCACATTTTCCCTTATGTTATGCACATAAAATATGCTAGCCTTAATATAAGATAATAAAATTCACTAAGCATGTCACATTCAAGAAAAACTGAGGACGACCTCTTGTTGACCCACCAACATAATGCTAGGGTAACTTATGCAAATGTTTCGTTAAGACTGACTATAATTCTTCTAATCCTGAAAAATAATGCAAATAAATGAGCCTGCAACTCAATAAATGAATAACTTAACATTGAATAAATTGATAATATTACATGCTTGAATGTGTTATTTTTCATAAGTTGTTTATTTATAAACTTATAGTATGTACATAATCATAATGTTTTCTTTTGGATAGCAATGAACTTGTGAATTACATGTAAAACCACAGCTTCTTTCAATTATTCATGGATCCCCATATGCATATAGCCTGCCATAATCTTGTACCAAAATATTTTTTATAGATTTTTTACAGCATATCAAAAGGATTCCATAATGCACACAACATTGCCTCATTGACAAGTAGCATTACGTCTTATACTCATCCAACCATATTTCCTATATGTATATAGACATCATATACCACTCCATTAAACAATTATCATAATACATAAGAAAATGATGATATACCAAAATATGCCAAAAATATACACACATTTCAATATGGCATATTAGATAGTATAAATTCAAAAATATACCAAAAATTTCATATTATGAATTTCAAAACCATATTCTCCATATCAGTAGCATTATAAGTCTAAATTAATTTGCAACTAATTTTGCATAAATTGAATATGTAAATAAAAAGGAACATCAATAACAATCCACCAACATCAAACTATCTACAAAACTAAGCAATAAAAAGTATAATAAAAATTGGTCATCAAAACAGCAAAACTAGGTTTTCTTTATTTCTATCAATTTTATAAGTCACATCTCAAAGTTTCTGTAGAATCAAACAACACTCCAGTTGGAGTTATAAAACTCTAGATACAACTCAAATAAGTCTATTATTCTCCACTGAATAGGGCACCTAAATTCAACAACCATCATTCATATGTACAATCTTATCTCAAGAACAATCAACCATCATCACAATTATAAAAAATCAGCATCTATCAATTAAAACACACATATTCCCATCTATCAATTAGAACACACATATCCCCTTAGCTAATCAACTTAATAAAGACATTCATAATTTATTTAATTGAAGTGTTATATTCACATAAAACATTAAGTTACTCACTTACATTTATTGTTTCCTTGCCTTTGCTTTCATTTGCTTATGTGCTAGCCTCATTCCCAATTGGTTTAGCTGAAATATATCATAATTCACTTGTCTTAAACACCTAATAACAATGGAGACTCTTTCTAGCATGATAACATCACTAAACTACCTAAACATATGAGGCTAGCAATTATAATAGATTTAATAAGATGAATTTAAAAATTCTCCAAATATTCTATACAATGAATTTTAAGATGAAACTTTCCAGATTGTTAACCATATATGTATAAAGTAATTTAAAATTAATTTTGCTTCAACTAGAGGTGTATAGATAAAGAACTCTAAGAAATAATCCACCATACTCAGACCAGTCATGGAAACAGAGAAATAAAATATTTTTCTCTTATTACACTAATATAGATTCTGAATTAGATCAAGCTAAAGGAGGAATAATTTTAGATAACTCTTCAAAGTTTCTATATCATCAAAGAACACTTTATTTTAAGCTTCCTAGATCAAGATATAATAATAAAAAAAGAAGTTTGAAAAATCAGTACCTTAGAAGCTGAATTCTACATCTTCTAAATCCTAACTCAATTCAATAAAAAAAATTAAAATTACTTACCAAATGAACCTCTAAGGCATTTTAAAATGAAGCTTATAGTCTAAAATAGATTCTAAACCTTCAAATGTCACTTCAAAACTTAGCTCTTTTCTTCTTTTTTTTTCCTGAAAAAGAAGACAAAGAAGGAAGGAAGACAAATTTTTTTTTTTTAATTAAATGGCTACCTCATCTCTCATATTCTAGCACCTTCTCTCCTTGTCTCTTTTTTTAATATTATTATTATTCTCATTATATATTTTTTTTTAATTAACTTAGCTAATCTCAGCTCTATATTTTGCCAATAATCCATGCATTTCTCACGTGTATATGATATGCATATTATGCAATAAATACAAATGTATTTGGTGGGCGTTACACATGGTGTCACCATGACACTGTAAAACATCCTTAGATGCAAAATTTTCTGTGAAAAAGTTTAAGACAAAAAAAAAATTATGGATAGAGGAGGAGAGAATCCATTAATGAAAAAAAATCGCACAAAAGCAGTGCCCAAAGTCGCAACGCCTATCATGCATGCTACACGGTCCTATTTTGGCTCATGTGACTTACCCATTTTTCAAAAAAAAATCAAAAAATGGGTTCAAATCTTTTTTCAACATGAGTGTTCTATACCAAAAAAAATTTCCAACTATTCATTTTGAATATGTTTTTTTTTTTTTTGTGTTAATATATTTTTTTGTTTGTTTTTGTATTAACATAATAGTAGAAAGAGTACCATAGTTTTTTTATATTATTACCATTGTAAATTTATTTATTTATATGAATAATGTTTTTATTTTTTAAAATGAAAGAAATTAGAATTCTTAATTCTCTACAACGTTGTCTTGTATGGATCGACATGTACGCAACTAGAACGGAAACAACACTCAAATACAATTTAAAAAGCAATTAACAAATCTTGTATTGCATTATTATTCAAACGTATTATATAGAGGCAACTTTAGAAGAAATTAACAAATCTATTAGATTATTGTTGAGTGGGTCCTACCTATAAGTGGGGACCCACAAACCCACAAATTTTGAAGTTAGTAGTGTAAAAATTTGAAGTTAAAAAAAAAGTAAACATTTGCTACACTGAATTAGTTGAAAAAATTTGCCGACTTGCCAACTTTTGCATGGCTATAAATAGCCATGTATGGTAAAAGTTGTTAGAGTTTTTTTTGGCAAGTGCAGGAGGTGATGTGTAGGAGAGCAAAAATTAGAGAGTTGTGTGTACAAGAGTGAGTGGTGTGCATGTACAGGAGTAAAGGGGTGTGTGCAAGTAAAAATAAAGAGCTTTGGGTGAGTGTAAAATATTTGTGTGAGCTTCTCTTTTGTGTAAAGGGAAATGGTGAGAAAAATAAATATTATTTGAGAGAGCCAATTTGTGAGGGTGAACCACAAATTAAGGGTTATAATTTGTAATCCCATTATTTTTATAATGGAAGATTTAACTGGACTAGATCTCATTGTTTTTCCTTTTCATAAGGTTTTCATGTAAAAAAATTATTGGTATCCTATTTATTTTTTTTGTATTTATATGGCAGATTTTTACTGCCTATTTTATTCACTCATTAGCTGGTTTGACCACCTTATTAATCCTATTATTTTAATTTAGCAGGCTAAGCCGCCTTTATATTACTGTGCACATTTCAACGGTCTTATTTATTTTTATAAATCTCATTTATTATATAATACAAAAATCTAATTAACCCCAACAATTATTTCATCTGCATATATATACAAAATAAATACATATCTAATTATATGTATCTACAATTCTCCGTACTCATGAATTACAGATCATTTTTGCACAATTAGTTTCTTATTTTTTTAATTATATATATATTAATTGTTCAAATTGTGATGTTGATTTCAGAGGTGGATATAACAAAGTTTCTTAATATACATAGTATTATTAGGCAAACATGTTTTTAAACATACTGCAACTGCAAAAAAAGGGATTTTACATAAGAAATAAATTTCAGCAAATTTATTATAGTGACTGATATTTTTAATTAATATAAATATATTTTGGGAACTCTATTCTTAAAAAAAATATTAAAGTTATTAATAATACTAATGTCACTATTATTGTTATTATTAGTATTTTATTTATTTATTATTAGTGTGCATGTGCATTATTTTATCATTATTATTATTAATTGTTATTATTATTTCTATTGTTATACATATTATTTTTCTAACTAGGGTTTTTTTATTGTTATTTGTAGGTAGATGTGTGTGTGTGCGTGTGTGTGTGTGTGAGTGTGTGTGAGTGTGTGTGTGTGTGTGTGAGTGTGAGTGTGTGTGTGTGTGTGTGTGAGTGTGAGTGTGTGTGTGTGTGTGTGTATATATATATATATAAGGTCAAAGCCCTTAAAACCCGATCAACCCCTCCCTTCTCCCTCTTCCCTTTTCTTCTCTTCTCCCTACCTGTCTCTATGCAATAGAACCACCTAGCCTCACCAAACCACCCCCACTCACCACCAGCATCTCCCCCTTCCTTTTGATGTCGACTGTTGTTGCTGAGGACCGCCTGAAGCAGCCGGAGCTCACGAGTTGCAACAACAGTTGAGAAGAAATTTTCCTCGCCAACATCAACCCCAGTGGACTCAGCTTGTGTTCCTAAGCTTGCCAGACTCCTTGAGCTACGGTGAGCCCATTTCTAACCTTCATTGAAGCTTATTCTCCCTTGGTTTTGAGTTTTGAGCTAGTTTTTGTTTATGTCTAATTAGGGTTTTGTATTTTTATTTAATTTTTGGCTTTGATCCATGGTTTTTCTCTTTAGTAAAGTTGTTATATTTAGTTCAATCTTCCCAAAAATAATTTTTTTGTATTTTTTGAATTAATTTGATTTATGGGTATTTTAATAATATAAATTGAATTTTTGTTAACTATGTTAATTAATTAATTTGGTTGAAAATTTGAGTTAATTAGTGTTAGTAATTTAAGTTAGTAATTTTAGTATTAATAAAATAATTTTTAATGAATTTATATAATTTTTGAAGAATTATTAATATTATGTGATTTTTGGAATTATAGGTTAATTGTGTGATTTTGTTGAAAATATAGCTAAATATTATGTTTTGAATGATTTTAGAATTTTATAGGATATTAAATTATTTACTATTTTTAGCTAATTAATACTAATTTTTGAAAATTATATTCAAATAATATGTTATTTACCATTTTGGTGATTAAATGGATTTTAAATTACTTTTATTATAAAATTAAGCTATTTGAATAATTAAAAGTGAAAGTGACTATTTTATATTGAATTTTTATAAAATTATATTAATTATTTGAAATTTTTATTAATTGTTGTGAAAAATACTTATATTTAGTGTTTTGTGATTTAAATAAATTATGTTGTGGCATTTTAATTATTTTTGTGGATTTTTAAGGATTTTCAAATATTATTATTTATTATTTATTTTATTCGCGTGTTGTGAACCTCGGTTGGAAATTGTATAGTTTGGAGTCCCAACCCTAGATGTTTATCTTGTGTGAAGTTTAGAAGTGTATTTGCTTATAGGGTTGACTCTACTTCGGTAGAGGGATGTCTATTTTATAAAGGAAACTCTTTCAAATTTTTGATAGATTTCTCGTAAAATGTGACATCGGGTTAATCCTAATTTTTGAATTCCGAGTCGAGTCTTCCTTAGAAATTTTAGAAGTTAGGGTTTCTGTTTTCTGACAGTCGTTTTAATTTCTATCTTTTAGTCACCCCTTCGATTGCGTCTACCAATCGAGGTCAGACACGACGTATTAGAGGAGCGCCTTCATCTTGTAAGTTAATATTTGATTTGTATGTCGGGTTTTTCGAATTAAAACATATTAAATTCTAATGAATTAAAATTTATGAGATTCTAGTTAGTATTCTTTAAATAATGTTGCATGATTTAATTTATAGTTGATTTAATTTATTTTTATTTATTGTAATTTTTCTTGTTTTATTTTCATTTATTTTAAGTAAATTACGATAGAACGGGCTACTTGATGGGTTTTAACAAGATCGTGTGTACACCAGTAAAATATTTGATTATCTTAATTATATTACTGAGGCCGAATGTTTGGAGATGCTTTGCTCTTGGACACCACCAGTAATATGATATTTGATTTATTGATTAAATACTAGGGCCGAAGGTCTAGTGATACTTTGCTCTTGAACACTGCCAGTATAGTTAGATTAATATTTATTAAATCACTGGGGCTGAAAGTCTAGTGATGCTTTGCTCTCGGACACTACTAGTGACATTGGATTAAGTGATGTGACTGTAATTGTGTATCCTAGTGATGTTTTCCTCTCAAGATCCAATAGTCTTGGATATAAGTGAGCCAAGTGGTTGTTAAAATTGAGGACTAGGATTCTACCTAATTTTTATACTGAAATCTTTTAAAAGTATTTAAAATTTATTCCTCTTTTGAAATATGGGTTTATTCTCACGCTCCAGTCACAAGCTAAACATGGAGGTTACCGTACCAAAATGCAAACAGGATTTCACAGAGTTTCTGATGTGCAGGATCCTAATTTCTTAGGCAAGCACAGAGCATACGTTCTGTTACTTAAATAATTAAAAGTGAAAATTGCAGAAGATAAAAGAAAGCTTTAAAGAAAATAAATAAAAGACATTAAAACAATAGAGATCTTTAAAACTTAAACTTATAAGAGTTTGTTATATAAAAAGTCCTTTATATTCCAAGTAGAGGGAGATACAATGGTTCAAATATTCAGAACGCAGAGGCTTACAGAAATCTTTTCTACATATATATTTATTTTGTTACTGGAGAGTTACAAACTTCATAAGAAATCTTTCATTCGGTAGAGAGGAAAAAGGAGGCAAAAGGTGTTTTTTCTAAAATTTTCTTGTTTCTAAAAAGTTCTGCCTCTTGAAAGCAAGAGGAGGGTTCCTTATATAGAGGACGGAGGCTTTGTAAACATATGGAGAGCAGGACAAGTGGGGTACAGAGGAGCGTGAATTCCTGAAGGAATCAGGGTGACTTGTTTTACTGTCTGCCAATTATCTTTCACAACCACCACCTGGTGACTTGAAATAATTGCTGATTATTTTATCCTGATAGTGGAAAGTGGGTCCCCATCCTTGAGGAGGAACAGAGAGAAGTGGGATGGCAGCTAAAGGTGGAACCGAGTATTTGACGTAGTAGTTGAATTTTCCTGAAGGCTGTCCGAGAAGGTCCCATTCAAGAGAAGAATAGGTCCCTGCCAAAAAGAAAATATATTAAAATACCTTTTTTTTATTTTATTTTACCCCTAACTTTTGCATGGGCCGCCTTATACAAGGTTTTCAACCCATCGGGCTTATAATTACAACTACAGACATATTTTTACAAAGAAAATATTTACAAATAAAGAGGTCCTATAAGCTTTTAGGCTATGGGCCTTTGGGCTTGATAGGAGAGAGAATCCCAAAATAATCATCCTCATTGTCATTACCTAAATCGACTAAAGGTTCTGAGTTTTTGGAGCTGTTGGATAGCGCTACAGAGGAAGAGGCTTCGGATTAAAGGAGCTACTACATAATCTTGAAATATTCTTCTTTAGTTTTGGCATCTGCAAGGAGGGCACTAGCATGGGACTTTTGAGCCAGAAAGGAAGTTTGTGCCAAGTTCTAAGATTCAGAAGATCCAAGGAAACCTTGCTGTTGAAGCCAAGAGGAGACAGCAAATTAGGAGATCTTATACCATAAAGGATACCCCAAACCTTCTTACTCAACCTGTAAAATTCTTAAAGTCCTCCACCCATCTGCTTGGGGACAAGAACTCTTTAAACCCAAAACTTTCCCTATAAACTTCTCGGTAAAGATAGACTTCTGTCGTACATACTCATACTAGGATTATGAACAGGCATAGTTTAACACCTTCATTATCCAAAACCATTTTAATACCCATTCCTGGCTATTCTTCCTAAGTGATCATGCTAATATTTTTGAGTTTCCTGTATGGTTCGCCAGATGGTGGAATAACTATGGACCAATCCCTGATATTCTTCCCTCTGAAATTCAACAGGGTTTTGACCTCTTTTGCTCCCATTGGCTTCAACAGTAAGGTTTCCTTAGATCTTTTGAATCTTAGAACTTGGTACAAACTTCCTTTCTGGCTCAAAAGTCCCATGCTAGTGCCCTCCTTGCAGCTGCCAAAACTAAAGAACATTTCAAGATTATGCAGCAGCTCCTTCAATCCGAAGCCTCTTCCTCTGCAGCGCTATCCAGCGGCTCCGAAAACTCAGAACCTTTAGTCGATTTGGGTAATGACAATGAGGATGATTGTTTTGGGATTCTCCCTCCAATCAAGCCCAAAGGCCCATAGCCCAAAAGCTTATAGGACCTCTTTATTTGTAAATATTTTCTTTGTAAAAATATGTCTGTAGTTGTAATTATAAGCCCGATGGGTTGAAAACCTTGTATAAGGCGGCCCATGCAAAAGTTAGGGGTAAAATAAAATAAAATAAAAAGTAATTTAATATATTTTCTTTTTGGCAGGGACCTATTCTTCTCCTAAATGGGACCTTCTCGGACAGCCTTTAGGAAAATTCAACTACTACGTCAAATACTCGGCTCCACCTTCAGTTGTCATCCCACTTCTCTCTGTTCCTCCTCAAGGATGGAGACCCACTTTCCACTATCAGGACAAAATAATCAGCAATTATTTCAAGTCACCAGGTGGTGGTTGTGAAAGATAATTGGCAGACAGTAAAATAAGTCACCCTGATTCCTTCAGGAACTCACACTCCTCTGTACCCCACTTGTCCTGCTCTCCATATGTTTACAAAGCCTCTGTCCTCTATATAAGGAACCCTCCTTTTGCTTTCAAGAGGTAGAACTTTTTAGAAAGAAGAAAATTTTTAGAAAAAACACCTTTTGCCTCCTTCTTCCTCTCTACCTAATGAAAGATTTCTTATGAAATTTGTAACTCTCCAGTAACAAAATAAATATATATGTAGAAAATATTTCTGTAAGCCTCTGTGTTCTGAATATTTGAACCATTGTATCTCCCTCTACTTGGAATATAAAGGACTTTTTATATAACAAACTCTTGTAAGTTTAAGTTTCAAAGATCTCTATTGTTTTAATGTCTTTTATTTATTTTCTTTAAAGCTTTCTTTTATCTTCTGCAATTTTCGCTTTTAATTATTTAAGTAACAGAACGTATGCTCTATGCTTGCCTAAAAAATTAGGATCCTGCACATCAGAAACTCTGTGAAATCCTGTTTGCATTTTGGTAGGGTAATCTCCACGTTTAGCTTGTGACTGGAGCGTGAGACCGTGCATCGTAAGACATTTCTGCATTTACACATTGTGATTTTGCATTTACACATTATGATTAATCTGCTCTGCTGTGTCCCCTTAGATCAAATCCTGGTCTAGCCGTCGTTGTATCAGAGAAAAAGGAACTAAAATGGGAACTAAAAATAGGTTTGAAAATTCCCTTTAAAAATAGGTTTTATGAAAATAATATATATATATATATATATATATTAAGGAATTTGAATAAAAATTAAAATATATTATTTTCATAAAAACCTATTTTTAAAGGGAATTTTCAAAGCACATTCATTTCTTTTATTAGCTTACTAAGTGAGGTCTAACTCTCCTCAACTTTTTTTTCAGGAGTTTAAAAGTTTTCTGTTAGGCCTACTTCTCTACGTCGAGTAGCTTTTTCACCGGCTATCTTATGTAAGTCTATATAGTTGTTTTTGTATTAGTATCCATGTACCACAATAGAGAACTGTATAACTGCATATTTTAAGTTGAATATTATGTATGAGATTTATGTACTGAGATACTATTTTGTATAACTGATTATATTTATTTATTCATGACGATAGCATGGTTTGTTTAAATTGAAAAAAATCAATTTGATTATCTGCATCATTATTTAATTATTTCATTGTAAAGTTTTAAAATTGAAATGTTCCGCATTTTTCTTTTAAAGCTTACTATGGATTTTGGTAGCTTTAAGTTTTCTCATTTCCTAATGTCAGTTACATGCCTCTGGATTCGGATCGTGACATTTATGTACTTGTTAGCAAAAAGAAGAGGAAGTAGCACTATTAGTTTGGTCAAATTAATGATGTATCAGGTTTTATCTATTTTTCTTTATATATTTGTAGTATATGTGGAAAAATTCTTACTTAATAATGTTCAAATTTGTAAACCTATGCATGTATTTTTTTTTTTAATATGAACCATTGCTATTTATAATTTACTAGATTCTAAATAATTTAGTTCAACTCAAATAGGACTACAAGTATAGTATAAGTGTATTATACTAAAGCGATGGTTGTAATTGTAATACATACTCTAGTGTTATGCTTGATTAATAAAAATGTGACACATATAATCAATAATTGTTAAAATCAATTGGCAGGAGTTGTTTTTCATTTAATGATATTTTGGATTCAAATTATTGTATATGCAATTGCATTAAAATTAATTGTTGAAGAGAAATTTTAAGTCTCTAACAATAGATAAGAATATATAATGCAAGTCACAGTATTACAAGACTTCTATATTTATCATATATATAATTTAGAAGTGGAAATTAGAAAGAAACATACACATACATATTTTTTGGCCAACAAACATATAATATATAAACTCAATGCAGCCTTTAATTCTATACACATAATAATAGAATCAATGACTGCATATATATATATATACACACACACGACACCCTAATATATATTTTCACCAACAATAGCACACATATTCATTCCAAGAAACAAAATAACAACATTAACATAACCCTGAAGTCCAAGTACCTAAAAAAAACTCATGGCCTTGCTAGCATGCATGCTAAATTCAACATCAACCCATGGACGAAATCACTGATGATGATGATTCTTATCTTCACGTTCTTCAGCTTGCTCTTCTTTAATCGTCTCCAACTTAGGAAGATCAGAAGGCCTCAAGAGGAAGTCGATGAGCGAAGGTGCAACCTCATTCCAAGGTTTAGATTTCATCTTACAGCACTTGATTAATTGCTTCACCATTTCAAAATTCTCACCGAACTAGCTAGTTCAATCCCTCTCCCCAATTGCTTCAAATAGCTCTCTTTTTCATTCTTGTATGTGTTTATATATATA
This sequence comes from Mallotus nudiflorus, assembly GCA_947683625.1. Lineage (NCBI taxonomy): Eukaryota > Viridiplantae > Streptophyta > Magnoliopsida > Malpighiales > Euphorbiaceae > Mallotus > Mallotus nudiflorus. Next base: position 4,868,162 of record CANTUR010000018.1, read on the forward strand.
GGGAGTATATATATATATATATATGTGCGCGCGTGTATGCGCATGTCGCTGCTTGAAATAGAAGAGATATAGAGAGGTTATGGACAAGAAATGCTGGACGGCAACAAGAGTAGCCACGTACTAGGTATGCTTTTAAAGCAGTTGGTAATGAAAATAGCAAGTAATATATGCATTATTAAAACTTCCAAAAGTTAATGAAAACAACTTTTCCTGAAATCTCTCTTCTATAACTTAGGATCATTCCCAAAAATATCTCTGTGTATTCTCTGTCATCTTAACAAGGGAAACCAACCAACCAAAAAAAAAAAAAGTGTTCTTCTTTTGTTGGATACTGACTGTACGCTTAACTAATATCTAGTTTTGTTGGTATTTTTCTTGCTATGTTACCCATCTAAAAACCATCCATTTTCACTTGATTTGTTGCCAAACTGAGATTTACGATGTTTATATTTTTGCAATTATAAAATAAAAAAGGGATTTTTTTTTTCTTTTATTTAGAATCCGTCCAATTTTAAAACTATAAAGATGGTAAAAATCAACTCTTAACAATTAATTTAATATGGTATGAGTAGTATTAAATTAAATGTTGAGAAATTTTTACCACAATCGTAGTTAAAATCTAATAAACTATAAACATTAGTAATTTAGAGAAAAAAATAAAATAAAGAGATTTTTTGCATAGTATTATATTCATTGGGTGAATGAGTATTGACAAATATTTTGAATTTTTTTGTTACATTTAGTTGATATATATATATATATATATATATATATATATATACACTAGTAGACAACCACGTGTTTTACACATGAACGGAAAAATCATTTGACTCGTGATATATAGTAAATAAACAATTAAGCATATTATTATTATTAAATAAAAGTAATTTTATAATCTTAATTTTTTTATTATTAAAAAATGCATCTCTAAATAAATTATTAATTTAATTTTTTTTTTAAATATTCAAACAATTTAAGCATTTGTATTATTATGAACTCTATTTATACATAAAAAAAATAAACCTCAAGTCCAAAAAACTATAAAATAACCTTATAATCGGAGGTTAGTGCCTTTTGAAAAATATAAAAGTTATAAAATAAACATGTGTTTATAGTTATAACTAGAATTAGATCATGAGAAAAAATTAAACAACATGAAAAATGCATCATTAAATAAATGATTAATTTAATTTTTTTCTAAAAATATATTCAAACAATTTAAGCATTTCTATTACTATGAACTCTATTTATACATAAAAAATAAACCTCAAGTTCAAAGAAACTATAAAATAATTCCAGAATTGGTGGCTAGTGCGTTTCGAAGAATAGAATAGTTATGAAATAAACATGTGTTTATAGCTATAGCTAAAGATAGATCATGAGAAGAAATTAAACAAAAAAAAAATACATCTCTAAATAAATGATTAATTTAATTTTTTTCTAAAAAAATATTCAAACAATTTAAGCATTTCTATTTTTATGAACTCTATTTATACATAAAAAAAATAAACTTCAAGTTCAAAAAAATCATAAAATAACCCTAGAATTAGTGGCTAGTGCATTTCAAAGAATAGAAAATTTATGAAATAAACATACGTTTATAGCTATAGCTAGAGATAGATCGTGAGAAAAAATCAAACAACATATGTTTCCGAATTTTAATAGCAATCAGAATTTGCAAGCTCAATGGGAAAAAAAAAGATATGCATTAATATTGGAGGGCCACATCATAATAAAAAAAATTCATAAAAATTACAAAAAAAAATTAGTAAAATTCATTACGCAATATTTTTTTCAGTTTTGTTGTCATTAAACATACCTATATATAGTCATAATCAATCAAGGCATGTATTAAGTAGATTTCATCAAATATAAAAACTATAAACCCTCTTTGAAAATATTTTCAAATGATGCAATTATAAAACAAAGTACTTGCCTTATATAGACTTAAATTAACCGTTAATCCTAATTCATATAGGAATCCATAATCTAAATACAATTATATTTAATACATCTAATCATTAATCCTAATTTAAATAGAAATCCTATAAAATAGAAGTTAACCTAATTAAACTAGGAAATAGACTTTCAATCAAATTAAAATTATATTTTAATTAATTTAATTTTACTTTTATTAATAAATGACTAAATTATCTAATTTTTAAATAATAATCACTGAAGACTCTTTTATAATTTTGTTTGTCCCCCCTCCTTCGTACATTTATATACACTAGTAAATAACCATATGTTTCACACGTGAATAAAAAATTTATTAGACTTGTGATATAGTGTAAATAAATAATTAAATATATTATTATTATTATTAAATAAAAATTTTAAAAATAATAAAACTATTATTTACTTATATAACATTTGATATTAATTTAATATAGTTATAATTCATTATAGTTTTATAGATCTTCTATTTAAATAATTATATAACATTTCTGTAATATTTTTTTATAAAAAAAATATGGTCATAATTAATTATAAAATAATAAAAAATCATTAGTTATTTTTTATAAAAAAAATTTAAGAATAATAAAAGTTATATTTTCTTTATATAACAATTTAAATATTACAACCCCCATCAAACTTATAAAAAAATTTAATAAATTTTTTATCTGAGCTATGACACTTTATTTCTTTAATATTTTAATATTAATACTTTGATTTACTCAAAAATTAATTTAATGTAATTTTTTAAGTTCAACTAATAATTAAATGATAAATATTAATTAATTTAATTTTAAATTTATTTATAAAAATATCTAAAAATGATAATTATACTACTTTTCTTACATAAAATATACTCTCAAACAACTTATATGCACTATTTGTTATTCATTAATTTTTAATTTATAAAAATATCTACATTTAAAACAAATTATATACTTTTCCTATTTTCATAAATTTTATTAATTTTGATTTTAATTATTTACTTATTAAATTTAATATAATATGACTTATAAAATTACATTATCTAATTTGATTTATATTAGATAAAATATAAGTAGAACTAATTAAAATAGAAAAATATATATTTTTAACAAAACTATCACTAAAATTTTAATATTTAATTTTGTTAGAGATAAAATAGAAATTAATATAATTTAAATAGGAAACATAATTTCAATTAAATTAGAATTATATGTTAATTAATTTTTTTGTTCAGAGATGAAATATAAGTTAACCTAATTAGAATAAAAAATATACTTTCAATTAAATTAGAATTACATTTTAATTTATTTTATTTTATTATAGTTAAAATAGAAGTTAACCTAATTAAAATTGGAAACATACTTTCAATTATATTATAATTATATTTTAATAAAATTAATTTTTATTAAAATAAAATAAAAATTAACCTAATTGAAATAAACAATATACTTTCAACTAAATTAGAATTTTCATTATAAATGAGATAGAAGTTAACCTAATTAAAATAGGAAACATAATTGCAATTAAATTAGAATTATATCTTAGTTAATTTAATTTTTATTAGAGATAAAATAGAAGTTAACCTAATTAGAATAGGAAATGCACTTTCAATCAAATTATAAATTATATTTTAATTATTTAATTTTAATTTTAGTACTAAATGACTAAATTATCCAATTATTATATAATAATGAGTAAAAAAAATTTCATAATTTTACTTGTAAAAAAATAAAATTACCTTTGTAAATAGAACAATGAACATTTGATAATACAATAATTGGCTTCTCCTCACTATTTCAAATCAATTCTTCAACAATTTCTCCTTCATTTTCAGCCAGATCATCCCATAAAACTAATTCCAATTTTTTTAACCTATATATATATATATATATATATATATAAAGGATAGTATAATTAAAAAAATCAGCTATCATTAATCATTGTAGCACTTCTCCTCCCACCACCATTCTTTATTTTGAAAATTGGGTTAATATGAACTACAATATCTAAAAAATCTGTAAAATAACATAAAAATATAAACAAAATAATTCCTTACATGTATATTATAATATAAAATATTACAATTACAATATTAAAAAATATGACAATACCATGTAATTTTTTTTTCTTTTCTTCTTTTTCTTCGCTTCCTCTAATTGCTTTTTCTTCAATATCATTAAAGAAGCTAAAATTATAAGATAAAACATATGGCGATATCTTTATTTTATGTTCCATGACTATTGTATTTAAATAAAAATTTAGTTCAAATATATCATGGATATTAAGAAAAGTGGGATTAATTTTTTTAACTAAACCTTTACAAATAGTATAAGTTTTTCGTATTTGAAAACAATTTTCAAACTTTTCAAATGTATTACTCACATATTAAAATAGTAATTTTGATTCCCTGAAAAACAAATACGTAATTATGTTAGTTACATTCTCAATTTTCTAAAAAATAATAATAATGAAGTAACATATTTTGAAAAGTATTACCTTACCATCAATTAAAATTAACTTTTTTAATTGATGATTTGAGAGACATTAACCAAAAACATACGAATGAGCATGACTTTGATGGTAAATTATTTCACTCCATCTTCAAGAAAATCAATTGTAGAGATTTCGCTATTGCTATTGGTAGACATATTTTGATCAAATTCTTGATGGAGTTAAAAAAAAAAAGACAAAAACTACAAATTTCAAATTCACATTGAAACAAAGCCTTTATATAAAAAAAATTTTCCATGTGATAATTACAATTAGAATTATAAATTTTTTAAATTCCAATGGTATTAATTTAAATTCTAATCAAAGATCACAAATCCTTGATAGAGTTGGTTAATCCAAGGAAGCTAATTTTTTTCAACATAATAGTCACGTTGGCCACAAAGCAAATATTTTTAATAAATTAATGCTAAAATTTTACTAATTTAATTTTTCAACATAATAGTCACGTTGGCCAAAAAGTAAACATTTTTAATAAATTAATGCTAAAATTTTAATAATTTAATTTTGTTAAAGATAAAATAGAAGTTGACATAATAAAAATAGGAAACATATTTTCAATTAAATTAGAATTATATGTTAATTAATTTCATTTTTATTAACCTAATTAAAATAGGAAATAGACTTTCTATAAATTAAAATTATATTTTAATTAATTTAATTTTACTTTTTTATTAGTAAATGACTAAATTATCCAATTTTTATGTGATAATGAGTGAAGACTTCTTCGTAATTTTGTATATGCACTAGAAATCTAAATATTAGATATAATACACTATAAACAAATATCCTCTATAACTGATACGAACCCCACCTATAAAAGAGATAGAATGCACATCTAACTTTGTAATCTAGTCCAAAGATCATCAAGAATAGGTTGTATTGATGGAGCTAAACCCCTTACTTATTAAATTGAAGTAAGATACTTAGCTATTAAAAGATGAACAATGATACAATTCTAAGTCTAACCTAGCAATTGTAATGAAAGGTAGATGTGAAACAATTTAAGTAATCTTGCAGAGTTTCAAAAGAACAAAGTGTCACGACCCAAAACAAGGGCCATGACCGGCGGTAGGGAACGGGAATTCTTTTGAATCTGGAACCCGTAGCAAGCCTAAAAATAAAATAAACATGCAATAATAATAATAACAATATCAAATGCAGCGGAAATAAAAATCATAAATATCATAATATCACAATATTATTTTCATCAACTGGATTTAAATTAAATCTCATCTCATATATAAAAATCTTTTAAATACAAATCCAGTTCTCAAATATAATACAATATCTCACATAAATAAAATACATAAAATCCCACGATTTAATTTACAACTACTGCAATGTCTAGATTATAAAAATAAGACTCAAGTAAGCAGTTTACACAAAGAAGCCGGGGCGGAAGAAATCCGGCGTACAGGCCTACTACTGAGGTCTGAAGATGTTGACTCTCCTGAAAAATTATCAACGGAGGGGAGTCAGACCTCACTGAGTGAATTACTATAATATATATACATACACACTAAATGACAATGCATACAGTCAACATTATATATCTAATATGTATATATACAGGCAAATACACACAGATGCAATAAAATTATTTTATATATATATTTCATTGAAAATCATCTTTTATGAAGGATCACATAGAACCCTAGAATATCGCAACCTCAAAAACAGTGTTAGACAACACTCTAGCCACACAGGCTCACTTAATCCAAATATATCCACTTAATCCATTTAGACAGTAGACTGGCCCCGAGACACTAAGTCAACTGAGCTCCAGCAGTCTGACTGCCTGTGTGATTGGCCCCGAGACACTTGGTCAACCGAGCTCCAGCAATCACACCTCCAAACCATATCTCACATATCAAATAATCATATTCAATCAATATCCACAAATGGTTAGTAATATAGCCTAAATACTATAGGCGTATCGGTACGTACTCGGTCCTAGTGCTGCCCACTAGGTAGCACGTTCTATCGATATCCTTCATTAATAATATAAAACATTCATTCACAAATAAATGGTGCATGAATTTAAATGAAATAACAATATAAACCATATATATACCGGGAATATACCAAAAGTAAACCAGGTATATTTCGAGTATATATACGTCAAATAAATCCAATCAAATTATAATTTAAGCTAGAAATATATTTAAAAACATTTGAAATATATTTTATTAACAAAACATGTATACAATTTATTATATACCAAAAATAAACCAAAATAAACTAAATATAAACTTAAGAGATAATCAAATTATTTATGCATATTTAATCAAAATAAAACATGCATTTCGAAATCATGCATCCTAAGCATATATATATATATATATATATATATATATATAATAGCAACTCACAAATTAGTGCGCTCCACGAGATGGATCCGACGAGCCTGGTCCACTAGCCCTCGATCTCAGCGCAACTAAACAAATAATAAATAATCGACATTAGAATAACCCTAACAGAAATCCTAGAATTCGATCTAGAATATTAAACACAGAATTGAGATTAGGGTTCGACCGGATATCACGTTTTACGAGAATTCTATCAAAAATTCAGTAGAACCTCCCCTGTAAAACGGACATCTCTCTACTCAAAGAGTAGAGCCAACCCTGCAAAGAAACACACTTCGAAAATGAACACCACATCTCATTCACAACCCCTCGGTCGGACTTCAAACTACAGTCTACCGACCAGGGTCCACAAACACAGAACAATTCAGGAAATACCAAAAATATCCTTATAACATAGAAATTCATTTTATACGTAGAAATTACATAATTAACCTTAAAACACAGTAAAAACCGATAAAAACTCATTTTATTAGTAAAACCGTATATTATATATATAATTGAAAATAATTCACGAAAAATAGTTTTAATTAGTTAAAAATACTAAATCATTTTTATAAATCATTTTTATACCTTAAATAACTATTAAAACCAATTAAATTACATTTTTAGCCAATTTAGGGTAAAATTACCAAAATGCCCCTATATATATAAATATACTAAAATTCATTCAAAAATTCACCAAAAATAGTATAATTATCAAAAATTAATTTTCTCAACATATTTATCAATAATATTAATAAATAAACTCAATTTACCAATTAATTTCAAATAAAAACACATTTAACCTAATTTTCACAAAATTACATAAACTTCAATAATTCAAAATAAATACATAGAAATTCATAAAAATTCCAAATAAATCCCTATAATTCATTTCAAAACCTAATTTAACTATAAAACATAATATCATAATTTAAATAATTAATTTCTGAAAATTAGAAAATAATATTAAAATATTCAAAAATACCCAAAAATCCAAAAAATCTCCAAAAATTCCAAAAAAATTCATACATGTAGATTAATCTACTAGGATCAACATTTGTGAAGGGATTTTTCATGAATCAATCAATTCGAAGCTCAAAAAAATCAAAAACCCTAATATGGCCGAATTGGAAAATTTGAAACCTAAGCAAATCAAGACCATTTAAGCTCAAACCAAATCTAGAATCATACTCATCGGAGCTCAAGGAGAAGAAAGAGACTAGCAGTATCAAAAACGGTGGCCGAAATCATCGTGATCGACGGTGAAGAGGAATTCGGCTTCTCCGGCCAAAATCCACTTCCAGACGCCGGAAACGGCTACTACAGGCGGCGAAAGAGGCTGGGGAAGGTGGTGGCACACCGGACGGCACACCAACGGTAAGAAATCGGGACGGCAGCGATCGGAACGACGATGGGAGCAAATCGGGGAAGAAGGAGGCGCTCGGGGGCAAATGTGTAATTTTTCAAAAAACTTGATTTTTGACATATAATGTGTATATATATATACTTTATACTATATAATAAAATAATATTAAATTAAACACATTAAATATACACCACACACATATAATTTAATATTTTAAAATTTAATATTAATTAAAAATAATTAAATAACAAATAAACAAATAATTAATTAATAAAATATTAGGGTAATATACTAAACCCTAATTAAATAAATATTTACACGCACAGGCTTTATTTAGTAATTTAAAAATACGTATGAGTTCATGCAAGTCCGAAAATATATTTAAAATAATTAATAATAAATTATTTACGTGAAAATTTCCCCGAAAATGCAAGTCCCGGAAAAATTTTACGTAAAGTACTATAAACAATACACAACAATAAAAATAGGTTTTAAATACATATCAACTCATAAAAATATCATATAATATACATATGGAAATTATTAACACTGCATATCCCGGTACAATGTTAAAATGTTTTAAAATACGGGATATTACACAAAGTTAAAGGAAAAACCTCACTTAATTGATTAAAATTGTCAAAAAATACATCCCAATTCGTCCAAAATATGTTTAGCCCTTATATAGGCATGTAAACAACCTAAACCTTGAAGGAAAAGGTTTTCTTCCTTATTCCTAATGATACCTATATAGAAAAATTCTTAATTAAGGAGATTTCCTTCAAAATATAACAACTCATTTTTGAAAAGTCAAAATTGACAACTAATGACAACTCATTACAACTAAGCAAAATGACAACTCATGACAACTAAGCATTGAAGCTTGCCATGTCACATGCCATGTAAGATGTTGACTATTAACCCTTGACTTTAACTTGTTGACTCTTTGACTTTGACTTGGAATATCTTTAAATCTTCTCACATCTTCTAGAATCTTCTTGAACCTTCCTTATTGACTCCAAAATAGAAAAATAAATCAAAATTTGTCCATATCAAGCTAATTAATTTCAAAATATCAAAATAAACTAATTAGCTTGAATTCTTCATTATTTGGCTCCAACTCACATATTACAACCCCTTTAAGGTTCATATTATTCTCTCCCTCTTGAAGATGATTTGCCCTCAAATCATAGCCATCTTATAAAGTTGATAAATTCATAAATCCTCTAGGGTCAAATACAAATTTCTTAATTGAAAACTTTATCTTCACAATATGTGTTGCAACACTTATTTTTTTTTATAAAGTATGTCAACACGAAAAACCTATTTGAAACAACAAAACTAGGCAATTGATGAAGAATTCGGTTAGTGATAAACAAAACATCCTTATACATAGGTAAGTATAGGATGGCCCACATCACTTATTTTTGCACAATTATTTATTTTCTTTTCAATCATGCCTTGCTTGTCTTCTCTCACAATGTGTTTCCCATTTTCCTCACTTTTCTCACTTAACTCATTTTAAGCACTTAGCTTACTTTTTGCTTTTCCCTCAATTTCATAGGTTTCCTTTCCCAAAGTTTTTCTAATTAAAGATGGAAACTCTTCACTTTGTTGATTAATGCACATGTCTTCAATAATTGTCTTAACACTCTTCCTCCCTACTCTTCTCCTTAACTTGTTACTCAACCAATTTGGTAACTTTAGCACCTTCATATTCCTTGGAATCACATACTATCATTGTCTCCTCATAAGAACCCACTTCATTTTCATGCTCCAAAATAAGTTCAATTACAACTTTCAAAGAGATTAAAGATTCTAATTGCACATTTTTCTTCAATCTCTTAGCAATCTCACACTTAAGCCCATTGATCAATTTTGCAACTTTTCACCTTTTGAATTCACCTACATCACTTGAAATTATAAATAACTTAAAGTTTTTAACATAATCATTAACACATAATTCATCACCTTATTTAAGCCTTTGTAATTCAAGATGAAAGTTATCCCTAACTTCATGAGGAATAAAATGTCTAGTCATTACCCTCTTCATTATCTCCCAATTTTTAACTTCACTAAGCCCATTCATTCTCCAAGATGCCATCAAATCTTCCCACTATATAGCAGCATAACCCAAAAATTTACAAGAAGCAAGTTTACACTTTTGAAAATCACTTAATTCAAGAGAATCAAATATCTCCTCCATTTGTTGCACCCATTCCAAATAAACATAAGGATCATCCCCACTAAGAAAATAACGCATGTCCATACTAAAAAAATTAGGTTTGAAAAAATATAGAAAAAAAATCCTCACAAATCACTCCCTTACGTGTTTACACTCAAGGATGTGAATGCTCTCGTGTTCCACTCAAAAAAAAAAATTTAATATGAAGAGTTGAGAAAAAGAATAAGAGATTATGCATAAGATTAAAAAGGATACATAACCAAACCTTGAAGTTTGGCTCTGATACCAAACTGATACGAATCCTACCTATAACAGAGATAGCATCCAACTTTGAAATCTAGCCTAAGGATTATTAAGGATAGGTTGTGTTGATGGAGTTAAACCCCTTACTTATTAAATTAAAACAAGATACTTAGCTATTAAAAGATGAACAATGATACAATTCTAAGTCTAACCTAGCAATTGTAATGAAAGGTAGATGTGAAACAATTCAAATAAACTTGCAAAGTTTCAAAAGAACAAAGTTAAGGGAAAAACCTCACTTAATTGATTAAAATTGTCAAAAAATACATCCCAATTCATCCAAAATATGTTTAGCCCTTATATAGGCATATAAACAAACCTAAGCTTTGAAGGAAAATATTTTCTTCCTTATTCCTAATGATGCCTATATAGAAAAATCCTTAATTAAGGAGATTTCCTTCAAAATATGACAACTCATCTTTGAAAAGTCAAAATTGACAACTAATGACAACTCATTACAACTAAGCAAAATGAAAACTCTTAACAACTAAGCAAAATGGCAACTCATGATAACTAAGCATTGAAGCATGCCATGTAAGATATTAACTATTGACCCTTGACTTTGACTTGTTGACTCTTTAACTTTGACTTTGACTTTGACTTATTAACTTTGTCTTGGAATATCCTTAAATCTTCTTATCTCTTCTAGAATCTTATTAAATCTTCTTTTTTGATTCCAAAATAGAAAAATAAATCAAAATTCATCCATATCAAGCTAATTAATTTCAAAATATCAAAATAAACTAATTAGCTTAAATTATTCATTATTTTGCTCCAACTTGCACGTTGCAATCCCTTTAGGATTCATATTAAATTCTTTTAACGATCACAATAATATTTGCATCTTATACAATCTTTAAATAAGATTTAGATGTTTCACATCTCCATGAAATCTTGAAAATTGCCAACAAGAAAAATAATTGCATTGATTCAAAGTAACAATACATTGATAGAAATATATATACGAATTCGCTTAAAACCATATATGATGAAACAGCATCCAAGTTAATAGCATAATAAATCGGCTTAAAGCCTACAATTTTGATAATATTATAATGACTAAAATTCCTATGGCTCCAATTTTGCAACATACTAATGGTCATAATCTAATTTGTTATTTTTTTCTTATCGAATATATTGTCTGTCTGAATAGTCCACACACAAAAAAGCTGCAAAAAGACGAAAAACAAAAATTCGTAACAAGATGACGAAAACCAAATGCCGCAACAAGACGACGAAATCACGAAAAACAAAATAAAACCTAAATCTATGTGGAATAACCACTTATTTAAAAAAATAAATCAATAAAATGATGTGTAAAGTGGTGATTTCAATTCAAGAATTGCCAAAAATACTCCCTCCTTACTTAAGGAAGACGAGCAACTAGAAGGAAAAAAAAAAGTGAAAGTTTAAAGAAAAAGACGAGGCTAGGGTTTTCTTCACTAAAAGTGAATTTTAAATTGATAACAGCTATATTTAGTTTCTAAAAAATTTAAAAAATGGAGCTACAATAGGTTTTTAGTAGGGTTTAGTTAGAAATTAAATTACACCAAAATTAATTGAATTTTTTAAATTTTCTTTTACTGAAATAAAATAAAATTAACCAATTGATTGAATTTTCTAAATATTTCAGTTCCTTTTTTTTTTAGATTTTATATTTTTGAAATTTTTATTATATTTTTATTACTATCATTATATTTTATATATCTAAATTTATTTTATTAATAAAGTGACTGTAAAAATAAAATATTTCATTCATAATTTTATGATTCATATTAAAATATTCATAAAAATTAGATTTTATTGGATATGTATAATCGTTAATAAATAAAAATAAATTTTTAGTTTAATTTAGCTAGACTAAAAATTAAGCTATACTTATGTCAGTTTCAAAAACTTTTCATTGAACTGAATAAAAGAATAATTTAATTTAATTATAATTAAATTCTTAATTCAGTTTAATTTTTCAAGGATATGTTAATTTTATTTGGGAAAAGGTACAAAAATACCCTTAACGTTTTGTCCTAATCTCATATCAGTCACTAACATTTTTTGAGGTACAAATACACTGTTATTATTTTGAAAACCATATGTTTAACCCACTCTTATAAACAATGTTAATTCTCACCATTAATAGGGGTCACTATTAATAACATGCACAAAAAAGTTATTAGACTAAGGTACATTTTAGCCCTTAATATTTATAATAAGAAACAAATTTATTCCTAAAGAAAATTTAAAAATATTTTAACAAAAAAATTAAAATTTTTTATCTAATAAAAATATTAAATAACCATTTGTTTTTTATACTCATGAAATCTAGTAATGCTAATATAATATTAAAATAATTTACATTTAGTTTTTTATGGAATTTTTTAAAAAAAATTTCCCATTTAAAAAAATTTAGAAATATTTAAATAAAAATTCATTTCATTTTATATAAATTTATCCTTTTTATATTCACTCTTAAAATAAAAATTAATAAATATTTTTTGATAATAATAAATATTTTTTAACTATAACAAATTAGGATGAAATGGATATATATACATTTTTTGGAGTGATTAAAAAAAGCAAAATTTTACATAAGTGAGATGAATTTAGTTTCTTAAATATTCCTAATTTTTTGAAAAAATATGGAATGAATTTATATAATATTATTTAAAATATTATATAATATTTTCTTAAATTTCTTTTAAGGGTAAATTTGTTCCTTATTACAAATGTTAGGGGTAAAAACGTACCTTAATTTAAATGTTTTGGACATATCAATAATAGTAGACTTTACTAACAGTGAGAATTAATATGGTTTATAAAAGGAATTTAAACATATAGTTTTCAAAATCCATGCACCTCGAAAAATGTTAGTGACTGATGTGAGGTTAAGAAAAAATGTTAAGGAGTATTTTTGTACCTTTTCTTATTTTATTTTAATTAAATTAAATTCTTAACGCAGTTTAATTTTTATTGATAACTGGTTTCCGGAACTCTTGGGTTAGGCGTCCTACAAAGCACAAACAGAAGGCAATGTGAGATGTGGGGAGGGTCCCCACTAACACTCTAATGCCTAAGTTAGAGAGCAGAAGCTAGGAGAATGCAGGATAGCTAGAATATATGAGAATGAGATGATCCCTTGTGAAGGATGTAGGGCTCTATATATAGTAATACTCAAACCTAAAGGGAGTCAGATTCCGTGTGGAATAGTGAATCATAATCTTGGTAAGAGAGTGTTCCTTTTGTGCTTAGGACTCTACTTTGGGGTAGTCCCCATTCCAAATGGTTCTGCCTTCTTGTTGATCCAAGTGTCCCTAATTAGGGGCTAAGGGGCCCCTAATTAGACGGGAACATTCTAGATGGTATCAAGAGTCCCCCCCGGGGTATTCGAATATTTATGTCTATTGCATCCGAGTAGGATACTGATGCTCTTATAAGAGAATAAAATGGTAATAGAGGCCAGTGAGTTGAGGTGGCCAGCCTCAGTCACGAGTAAAGCTCGATGCCAAGTATCTGGATGGTTGTCGCTGAATCGTAATCTATAGAGCTGGGTTATCCACCAAGTGCGTATGAGCACAACAATAGATTAACCCGTCAGTTTGGAAACGATATGACGAAACCAGTCATCATTGGATTTTTAATGCTCGATGCATGGACGCGAGGCTTTTCGAGCTCATAACCTCAATACTACAGAAGCGACCTGAGGGTGCCAGCTTTAGTCACTGGACTTAAATGTGCAAGACTTAGATGCTCGGTGCAGGGACGCTAGGCTTACATGCTTGAAACCTCAGTACTACAGAAGCGACCTAAGGGTGCAACTTCAGTCACTAGACTTAGATGCGCGAGACTTAGATGCTCGGTGCAGGGATGCGAGGCTTACATGCTCGGAACCTCAGTACTACAGGAGTGACCTGAGGGTGCCAGCTTCAGTCACTGGACTTAGATGCGCGAGACTTAGATGCTCGGATACTCAGAACGAGCTAGAAACGATTTTGGAAATGCCTTCCGAGTCGATTGATGAAACGACCCAGTTAAAATGTGGGCGGGCTGACACGTGGTGGTATCACTTCAACCCTTAGGGATTCATAAGTGAAATCATGTGAGTGATGCATCATTTCGTATGTCAGTAAATAAAATGCTTGTGCCGCCATTATCATGACTCCTCGTCTAATGGGCTATTTTATTCCTAAAAGGCCCTTGGTGGTGTAATATCCCGTATTTTTTTTAAATATTTTTACACTGTACCGGGATATACAGTGTTAATAATTTTTGTATATATACTATGATATTTTTACGAGTTGATGTGTATTTAAAACCTATTTTAATTATTGTATCTTATTTACAATGCTTTATGTAAAATTTTCCCGGGACTTGCATTTTCGGGGAAATTTTCACGTAAATAATTTACTACTAATTATATTAAATATATTTACGGACTTGCATGAACTCATACGTATTTTTAAATTACTAAATAAAGCCTATGTGTGTATATATTTATTTAATTAGGGTTTAATTTATTACCCTAATATTTTATTATTTGTTTATTAATTTTATTGTTATTTAATTATTTTATTTATTATTAAATTGTAAATATTAAGTGTGTGGTGTGTGATTTTTCCCAAATATTTTATTAAAATTATTTTTATTTATTTTTCTTTTTTTTTCTTTTCTTTTCTTTTTTCTTTTCTTTTTTATTTTTCTTTTCTTTTTCTTTTTCTTTTTCTTTTTCTTTTTCTTTTTCTTTTCTTTTCTTTTCTTTTCTTTTCTTTTCTTCTTATCCTTTCTTCTACCCGAGCCCGTTCCTTCTCCCCCTCCCGCTGCTACCCCGACCACCTACTATCGGTGTGCCGCCAACAGCTCCACCTTCCCCAGCCAGCTGCTCTGCTACCCCTAACCTCCTTCCCCGGCGCCGGCTAGCTCCCATTTTCCCCATTTTGGCCGAAACTTCACTCCTCGCCGTTCACTAACTTTTTGGCCACCGTTTTTGACACCGCCGGTCTCTTCTTCTCCTTGAGCTCCGGTGAGTGTGATTCTAACTTTGGTTTGAGCTGAAATGGTCTTGATTTGCTTAGGTTTCGAATTTTTAATTTCTGCCATATTAGGGTTTTTGATTTTTTTGAGATTTTAATTGATTGATTAATGAAAACTCCCTTCACAAATGTTTATCCTAGTAGCTTAATATACATTTATGAATTTTTTTAGAATTTTTGGAGATTATTTTGATTTTTGGGTATTTTTGAATATTTTAATATTATTTTTTAATTTTCGGAAATTAATTAAATAAATTATGAAATTGTGTTTTATGGTAATTATAGGTGTTGAAATGAATTTTAGGAATTTATTTGGAATTCTTATGAATTTCTATGTATTTATTTTGAATTATTTGAGTTTATGTAATTTTGGGAAAATTAGGTTAATTATGTTTTTAATTGAATTCAATTGGTTAATTGTGTTTAATTCTTAATATTATTGATAAATATGTTGAGAAAATTAATTTTGGATAATTATACTATTTTTGGTGAATTTTTGAAGTAATTTTAGTATATTTATATATATAAGGGCATTTTGGTAATTTTACAAAAAATTGGCTAAAAATGTAATTTAATTGGTTTTAATAGTTATTTAAGGTATAAAAATGATTTCTACAAATTATTTTGTATTTTTAACTAATTAAAACTATTTTTCGTGAATTATTTTCAATTATATATATAATATACGATTTTTCTAATAAAATGAGTTTTTATCGGTTTTTACTATGTTTAAAGGTTAATTATGTAATTTCTACTTATAAAATGAATTTCTATGTTATAAGGGTATTTTTGGTATTTCTGAAATTATTCCGTGAATTGTGGACCCCGGTCGGTAGACTGTAGTTTGGAGTCCGACCGAGGGGTTGTGGATTTGTTGTTGTGCCTATTTTTCGAAGTGTGTTTCTTTGCAGGGTCGGCTCTACTCTTTGAGTAGAGAGATGTCCATTTTACAAGGGAGGTTCTGCCGAATTTTTGATAGAATTCTCGTAAAACGTGATATCCGGTCGAACCCCAATTTCGATTCTATGTTTATATTCTAGATCGAATTCTAGGATTTCTGTTAGGTTTATTCTGATGTCTGTTATTTATTATTTGTTTAGTTGCACCGAGACCGAGGCCTAGTGGACCAAGCCCGTCGGATCCATCTCGTGGAGCGCACTAAGTGTGAGTTACTATTTTATATATATGTGCTTTAGGATGCATAATTTTAGAAATATATGTTTTATTTTGATTAAATATGCATAAATAATGTGATTAGTATTTAAGTATATCTTTAGTTTATTTTTGGTTTATTTTCGGTATATATTAAATTATATGCATGTTTTATTAATAAATTATATTTAAAATGTTTTCAAATATATTTCTAGCTTAATTTATAATTTGATTGAATTTATTTGACGTATATATACTCGAAATATACCTGATTTATTTTTGGTATATTTCCAGTATATATATGGTTTATATTATTATTTTATTTAAATTCATGCATCATTTATTTGTAAATGGATGTTTTATATTTATTAATAAAGGATATCAATAGAACGTGCTACCTAGTGGGCAGCACTAGGACCGAGTACGTACCGTTGCGCTTATAGCATTTAGGCTATATTACTATCCTGCTTGAGGATATTGATTGAATCTGATTATTTGACGTGTGATGTGATTTGGGTGTGATTGCTGGAGCTCGGTTGACCAAGTGTCTTGGGGCCAATCACACTAACAGTCAGACTGCTGGAGCTCGATCGACTTAGTGTCTCGGGGCCAGTCTACTGTCCAAATGGATCAAGTGATTGTATTGGAATAAGTGAGCCTGTATGGCTAGAGTGTTGTCTAACACTGTTTTCGAGGTTGCGATATCATAGGGTTCTATTTGATCCTTTATAAACGATGATTTTCAGTAAAATATATATAAAATGATTTTATTGCATCTGTGTGTATTTGCCTGTATATATACATATTAGATATATATTGTTGATTGTATGCATTGTCATTTAGTATGCATGTATATATATTATAGTAATTCACTCAGTGAGGTCTGACTCCCCTCCGTTGACTAATTTTTCAAGAGAGTCATCATCTTCAGACCTCAGTAGCAGGCATATATGCCGGATTTCTTCCGCCCCAGCTTCTTTATGTAAACTGCTTCTCTGAGTCTTGGGTTTATTTTATCTAGACACTGCAGTAGTCGTTAAATATTTAAAGAGATGTTGTATTATATATTTGAACTGGATTTGTATAAAGATTTATATATATGAGATGAGTATTTGATTTAAATCCAGTTGGTGCAATTTTTATTATTATATTTATGATTTTTATTTGCCGCTGCATTATATATTGTTATTACTATTACATTTTTGTTTTATTTTATTTTTAGGCTTGCTACGGGTTCCGGATTTGAAAGAATTCCCGTTCCCTAGCACCGGTCATGGCCCCTGTTTTGGGTCGTGACAGGTGGCCTAGGGAGGAACGCAACAATAATGAGGGCAGTTAATGGCGTGCTTTCAAAGCCTTCCACGTCTCTATAAATATTGTTGCGTTTGTTAACTGGCATATTTTGCTTCTTTTGCTTTTTTGTCTTTTCTGCATTGCTATTGCCTCCATCATTTCCATTTCTTCCTGCCGTAGTTCTTGTTTATGGTGACTAGGTGATTCTTTTCATCTTTTCTTCCTTCTCTTTTACCCCTTTCTGATATTGTGTTTTTCCTTTCTCTACTATGGCTCAAAGGGAAGAAACTAGTTCTAACCTTTTTGTCTCCAATGTAGATAGTGAGTTACTAGGTTGGTACCAGCGGTGGTTTCGTATCCCCGCCGATTACACCCTTCACCCCGTAGATAGGAGGTTTAGGGCTCATACCCCCTTATCGGGGCTAAATAGGTTAGTTGTATATTTTGACCAGCTAGAGGGGGGGTCTGAAATTTCCCTTAGATCCTTTTGTAAAAGAATTTCTTAATAGGAATAACATAGCACCCGACCAGCTTCATCCGAATAGTTATAGGATATTGGCCGGGTTCATCCAACTGATGTATGAAGAGGGTAAGGACGCCGATCTAGATGTCTTCCGATACTTGTATAGGCTGACTAGGAAGAAGGGAGAGCTGATGTTCTCCCTATCGGCCGTACCCAATCATACACTCTTCGTTAAGCTTCCAGATCTCCACAAGAAGTGGAGGCACCATTTTTTTATTGTGGAGCATCAATCAAACATCTTGAATGTCCAGAGGATGTGGTCGGATGAGTGTCATAAAGTGACCCATCCAGTGAAATTCTTTGACCCTGATACGGAGCTAGTTTTGCGGCTACATCTCGACGGACTCATCGAAGCTCGATCAGCGGAGGATGCATCCCGGAGGTACCTGTGGAGAGTCTATCCGAGTTGCGATCACTCCCCCGATATGTTTATTTTGCTTTGAGCTATCTTTCTGACTTGCTTTATTTTTCCATCTGTAGATGGCTAACTTTTTTTATTTTACGAGCGGGATTTCCTTAGTAGATGAGCCAGCTGCAATGGAGGAGGTTCGGGTCTCTCCTTCTCCTAAACCTAAAGCTCCTATGATTCCAGAAGTTGTTCCCGCTGACCCCAAGGGCAAAGCCCCGGTGGAAAGTGAACGGCCAAAGTGGGTCGGGCGAAGAAAAAAGGTGGCTAATCGACCCGGGGTCAAATGCGGAGGGGCTGGATGAGGAGATCTATGTCCAATGCCTGCAATTATCTAGGTGTCCGGATATGAGGGGCTAGATATTGAAGAGGATGAAGCCCCCAAGCATCTCTAACAGCCAAGTACGGGACTAGTACGCCGAGTCATTGCGGTTACCTAGTGACATGCAGCGTTGGTTGGAGGAGAGCCCGAATGGGTTGCTGGATTCCATGATTGGCCAGTCATTGGAGGTAACCTAGTTTCTACCACTTGGTATAGTTATCATACTTGCTTATTGTTTAAGTTGTCTGTTTGTTTTCAGCAGATGACTCAGGCCTTGCTACTAGCAAAGGATCAATACTTCTACTTGAAGAGCCAATACAACTTAAAGGAAACTGAGGTGGGGACAATAGCAATAGATTTTGAGAAGAAGCTGGATAGCGTGAAGGCAGCTCTTGAGCACTACCAGACAAGATACGCTGAGGCCAAATTTGATACTGAGGTGAATCAGAAGAAGGTTTCTGAGCTGGAACATAACTAGGCCCAGCTGACAAGGAGGATCGAGGAGTAGGATCTTCAAATCGTTAAACTCCAAGGGAGGCTGGCGGAGCTTGAGAAATTTTGAGCAAATGATAAGAAGGCGTATCAGAGCATAATGGGGGGGTTTCTCAAAGCTTACCGAGCTGAGTGCAAGAGGATCCTGCTCTACCAAGACTCAGGGCTAGACTTAGGGGCGTTAGACCAAATAACTCCAGCAGATCTTGCAAAACTTACTGCGGAGGAGGACACCCATCGAAAGGTCAGTTCTATTTCTATAAGGGAGTTTGAAGAGGTTGTTGTTACTGCTAGGTCTGCAGAGCATTCAGAGACTACTGATGCTATTTCCCCCTCCATTTCCTAGCTTGGGGGTCCGGGTGTACATATAGCACAATAGATGTTTATAGATTTTTTCCCTCTTTTTTCTTTTTTCTTTTTTTTTAACCGATCACATGTAAAGGCATTCTTATCAATAAAGAGACTTTATTATTGAATCATATCATATGTTGAAGTACAAGTTTACTAATAGTATTTTCTGAGAGAGTCTGAGTTCTAAAACCTCAGTAGTTCTTTGCCTCCTTTCTCTCTTAGTCTGTACGCTCCCTTCATTGTGCATTCTGAGATCTGGTATGGACCTTCCCAGTTTGGACCTAACTTGCCAATTCTTGATGTGCCTTTGCCAATATTTGCTCTTCTGAGTACCTAGTCACCCAACTTAAATTATTCTGTTCGACACCACTAACGATGGTACCGAGTTATTCTTTGTCGATGTGCCTCAGTTGTGGTTGTCGCTTATTCTCTTTGTTCCTCTAGTAGGTTTAGGCATATCCGGCGTCGGCGTTATTGATGGTGTGATCGAGATCTTGGCTTACCCAGTAACTCGGTGACCCAACCTTCATAGGAATTACTGTGTCCATGCCATAAGTCAGTCTGAATGGTATTCACCAGTGGACGATCGGGGTGTGGTTCTATAGGCCCAGATTACATTGTTGAGTTCTTCGACCTAATTCCCCTTTTTTTCATCAAGTCTCTTCTTCAACCCTTGCATAAGGATTCTGTTTGTGACCTCAGTTTATCTGTTTGTCTGTGGGTGAGCTACTGAGGTGAAGCATAACTATATTCCAAGGTTCGAGTATAAACTTCTAAATTTGTGGTTATCGAACTATCTGCCGTTGTCCGTAATTAAAGTATGGGGGATGACAAACCTGCAAACGCTCTCCTTCCAGAAGAAGTGTTGTATCTGGGATTCTGTGATGGTTGGGACCGCTTCTGCTTCTACCCATTTGGTGAAATGGTCAATGGCCATAATTAAAAACTTTTTCTATGAGGTAGAGGGAGGGAAAGGACTAAGGATGTCCATCCCCCACATGGCGAATGGCCAAGGGCTGCTGATGGGATGCAGAGGCCGAGAAGATTTGTGACTAAGTCAGACATAGTGCTGGCACTAGGGACATGCTTGCGTTAGCTGTTGGGTATCCTTGGACATGGTGGGCCAGTAATACCCTTAGAGTAGTGCCTTTTTAGTGAGCGAATAGTGGGATTCATGCACTCCATAAATTCCTTCATGAATTTCTCAGAGTATGTAATTTCCTTCCTCCGAGGAAACGCACTTCGACCATGGGTGCAAGAGGGATTTTTGATAGAGCTCCCCTTGACGGATGGAATAGTGGGCTACTTTGGTCTTGAGCTTTTGAGCTTGCAGCTTGTCTTCTAGGTGTATTCTGTGCTCAAGATATTGGATTATGGGTTGCATCCATTCCGAGACTACCTGTATTTCTAAAACTTTAGTGTCTTCTATGCTGGGACTGGTTAGTGACTCAGTGAAATTCATATCCCTAAATTCTTGACTGTTCTTGACTGTAGATTTGGCAAGGTAGTTGGCCTCACTGTTGTCTTCCCTAAGAATCTGGACGATCTTCCACTGGCCTCTGTCCCGTTCGATGTGCTACAAAAGTCGCTTGGCCTTGTCTACGTACTTGGCAATGCAGGTGTCTTTGACTTGAAATGCTCCACTGACTTGGTTGACTACTAGTTGGGAATCCAAGTGTATGATGAGGTGTTTGGACCTTACTTCGGTGGCCAACTTCAAACCTATAATGAGCGCTTCGTACTCAGTTGCATTATTGGTGGTGTTATACTCGATACAGACTGCGTACCGAATGTGAACCTTGTGCAGCCCTCTGAGGATTATTCCTACGCTAAAACCTTGAGCTGAGGATGCTCTATCAATATAGAGCTTCCATTTTGGCGCTTTGGTCAAGGCTATGTCTTCCGGACCCATTTCTTGCATAAAATCTGCTAACGCCTGGGCTTTCATCTGCTATTGGGGCTCATAGTCAATATTGAATTCACCGAGTAAGACCAACCATTACACTAGCCTGCTTGAAGTCTTCGGTCTCTGTAAGATTCTCCATAACGAGAAGTGGGATCGAACCACAATATGGTGAGCTTGGATGTAATGCTGAAGCTTTCGAGAAGCGCAAACCACAGCCATGGCTAACTTGTCCAGCATGGGGTACCGAACTTCAGGTCCTCAGAGCGTCTTACTGACATAATAGACAAGGCTTTGCTGGCTTCCTTCTTCTCTTACTAGTATTGAAGCAATGCATTCTCGGCCAATAGAGAGGTACAAATACAAGGTCTCATTCGGTATCGGCCGGCTGAATAAGGGTGGTGAAGATAAGAATTTTTTAATTTCTTCGAATGCCGCCTGGCAATCAGTGGACCACTGAAACTTTCCAAAATTTTTTAGGGCTCGAAACAATGGTAGACACCACCTAGCCGAGCAAGAAATAAAATGCCCTAGTGCGATGATTTTACCATTTAACTTTTGTATATCATGGATCTTCTTCGGTGCCTTCATGTTGAGTATGGCTTCCATTTTTTCTGGGTTGGCTTCAATGCCCCAGTGAGATATCATGAACCCTAGGAATTTTCCTGCCTAGACTCCTAAGGTGCATTTATCAGGATTCAACTTGATCCTGGATTTACTCAGTAGCTGGCGGACCCGATCCACGTCTGTTAGGTGATGTTCTTGGTGCTTGCTTTTGTTGATGATGTTATCCACGTATACTTTTACGCTTGTTCCAATCTTACCTTAGAGGACTTGGTTCATCATTCTTTGGTATGTGGCTCCAGCATTTTTCAGTCCGAAGGGCATCACCTTGTAGCAATACAACCCTTCATGAGTGATGAAGGACATTTTTTCTTGATCTTCTTCCTTCATCAGAATCTAGTGATAACCTTGTGCAGCGTCGATAAAACTATATAAGCCATGACTAGCGATGGAATCGATGAGCTGATCAATCGTGGGTAACAGGTAGTTGTCCTTAAGGCATGCTCAGTTGAGGTCAGTGTAGTCTACACACATTTTGTACTTCCCGTTTGCTTTTTTGATGAGTACCACGTTGGCTACCCATTCCAGGTGAGTAACCTCTTTAATGAACCCAGTTGTTAATAGCTTCATTGTTTCCTCAGCAATGATCTTCTGTCTTTCATACGCAAAGGTTCTTTTCTTCTATGCTACTAGCTTGGCTCCTAGTTTGATGTTTAGGCAATGACAGGCAACCCGTGGGTCCACGCCGATGATTTCAGAGGCTTAAGAAGTGAAATCCTCTGAGTGTCTAGTAAGGACTTCCCTTATTTTGTCTCTGATGTTTTGGTTAGGCGTTGCCAATTTTCACAGTCTTTCCTTCCATGATTTGTAATGTCTCCGTGTCTTCCACTGGTTGTGGGTCAGCGCCTTGCTTTTCAACTTCCCATGCCTCTAAAGGAAAAGCCTCCACTAAAGGCTTCATGGCCATCTGATAGCATTGTCTGGCCATGTGCTGATCTCCCCTAATAGTAAGGGTCCCGTTCTTGATCAGAATTTTCATGGTTAAGCGTCAGATGTTGGTGACTGCATCTGCTTCATAAAGTGTCAGCCGTCCTATAATCCCATTATAGGCTAGTGGTATGTCTACCATGTTGAATAGAGTCCGAACAACTTTTGTTTCCTTATTATCTTGGCTTCCAAATTCTAGGTCCAGATTGACAATTCTCATTGGTTGCACCATTCTCCCACAAAAACTAGTAATGGGGTTCTGGATGGCCTTCAAGTTAGTGACAGAGCTGCCCATAGATTTATACACATTCTAAGATAAAATGTTCATTGCACTCCCATTATCCACCAGTAGCCTTTTGACCCAAAACTTATTTACGCATGCAATTATCACTAGAGCATCATTATGGGGGTGATGTACATGCAAATCATCTTTTGAGTTAAAAACAATGCCGCTTCTCCCAGGTACCGATTTTTCTCCTCTACTACGCTTTAATCTTTTTTTGGTGTTTTCTACCCCTATAATCATGTTGATCATCCCAATCGGCTCTTTCCTAGCTTTCTTTGCTTTGGCTCTGTCCCGTTCCTGACTTTCTGAGTTTTTGCTTCTCCTCGGTGTGTCCGTGAAATTATCAAGCTTTCCCCGCTGCACCAGTCTTTCTATGGCACTCTTCAATTCTCTGCAACCCTCCGTGTCATGTCCGTATTCTCGGTGGTACTCGTAGTACTGGCCTTTATCCTGAGTAAATCTTCGGTTTAGGTTGATTCTCTTGGCCGGTGTGATCCCACTCCATTTGGGGATAGGACGGCTGAGTAAGGGTGGTGAGGACAAGAATCTCTTAATGTCTTCAAATGTTGCCTGGCAATCTACGGACCACTCAACTTTCTGGAATTTTTAAGAGCTTAAAATAATGCCCTAATACAATGATTATGTCGTTTAACTTTTGTACTTCATGGATATTTTTTTGTGCTTCCATGTTGAGTATGACTTCCATCTTTTCTGGATTGGCTTCAATGCCCATGTAGGATATTATGAATCTCAAGAATTTGCCTGCTCTAACTCTGAAGATGCATTTTTCTAGATTCAGCTTGATCCTGGATTTACTTAATAGCCAAAGAACCTGGTCTATATCCGTTGGATGTTGTTCCGGATGCTTGCTCTTGATGATGATGTCATTTACATATACTTCTACGCTCGAGCCAATATGGTATTGGAAGACCTGGTTCATCATTCTTTGATATGTGGCTCCGACGTTCTTAAGTCTGAAGGGCATCACCTTATAGCAATACAAACCTTCATGGTTAATGAAGGACATCTTCTCCTGATCCTCTTCCTTCATCGGTATCTGGTGGTAACCTTATGCTGCATCGATGAAAATGTATAATTTGTGGCCAGTGGTGGAGTCAACGAGCTGGTCAATCATGGGCAATGGGTAGATATCTTTGGGACATGCTCGATTGAGGTCAGTGTAGTTTACACACATCCTGTATTTCCTATTTTCTTTTTTGACAAGTACCATGTTGGCTACCCACTTTAAGTGAGTAACCTCTTTGATGAACCTGGCCGCTAACAGCATCGTTGTTTCCTCAATAATTTTCTCTGTCTTTCATAGGCAAAGGTTCTTTTTTTCTAGGCCATTGGTTTGGCTCCCAGTATGATGTTTAAATAGTGACAAGCAACTTGTGGATCCACGCCAATGATTTGGAGGCTTGTGAATCAAAATCTTTCGAGTGTCTGGCAAGAACTTCCCTTATTCCTTCTCTGATGCTCTGGCTGAGTTCATTGTCGATCTTCATGGTCTTCCATCCATGATTTTTAAGGTCTCTGTGTCTTCTATTAGTTGTGGATCGGTGCCTTGATTCTCAATTTCCCATGCTTCAAGAGGAAAAGCCTCCGCCTGAGGCTTTATGGCCATTTGGTATCATTGCCTAGCCATATACTGATCTCCCCGAATGGTAAGGGTTCCATTCTTGACTGGAACTTTCATAGTTAAGTGCCAGATACTGGTGATTGCATCTACTTCATAGAGCACCGATCATTCTCTAATCCCATTACACGCCAATGGTATATCCACCACATTAAATACTGCTCGGATAACTTTCATTTCTTCATCGTCTTGATTTCCAAATTCTAGGCTTAATTATACAATTCCCATTAGTTGTACGGTTCCTCCACAGAAACTCGTGATGGGGTTTTGGATGGCCTTCAAGTTGGTGACGGAGCCTTTCATTGCCTTATACACATTCCAGGATAATGCGTTAATAGTGCTTCCGTTGTCCACCAATAACCTTTTTACTAAATACTTGTCCATGCATGCAGTTATTACCAAGGCATCATAATGGGGGTGGCGAACATGCGAATCATCTTCTGAATTGAACATAATATCACTTCTCTTAGTTACTGGCTTTTTTGCTCTACTTTGTTTTAACCTTTTCTCAGTGTTCTCTCCCCCGATAATCATGTTGATAGTGCCAATCGGCTCCCTCCTGGTTTTCTTTACTTCCTGCATGTCATGCTCCTGGTTTTCAGAGTTTCTGCTTCTTCTCGATGCATTAGTGAAATTATTGAGTTCTCCCCTCTGCACTAGTCTCTCTATGGCATTCTTCAGCTCTCTATAACCCTCTCTATCATGCCCGTATTCCCAGTGATACTAGCAGTATTATCCCCTATCTTGGGTGGATCTTTAGCTTGGGCTTATTCTCTTAGCTAGGGTGATTCCAACACCATTCTGTCTGATCCACATAAGGATTTTGGATCGAGAGATGTTTAGGGGTGTGTATTTTTCCGCTTCCTTATCAAATCTTTCTGTTGTATTTTTAAAAAAATTTTTTGGGAAGCCTGCTCGTCTATGTTTGGGTCATTCATCCTTGATCGGTGGCTTCTCTTCCTCTCGTTGCATCCTTCCATCTTCATCCATTTTTATCATCCTGACTGCCATCGCCATTGCCTCTACAAAGATGCCCGGTTCTTTAGTCATTATCTTATCTTTCAGCTTGTCAAGTCTAGTGTCATTTTTCAAAGCTTCTATGGCAACTTCATCTACGAGATGCTCAATTTGCATGGTTGTTTTATTGAAACGATCAAGATAACTTCATAAAGACTCATCGACTTCTTACCGGCACATTCGAAGATCATTGATGTTTTTGTATAGGGGAATATTGGTGATGAATCTGGTATGAAATTGTTCCGCTAGATCCGCGAAAGAAGTGACAGAATTCTCTTGGAGTCGATAAAACCACTTTTGAGCGTTCTTTGTGAGTATGCTTGGAAAAAATCTACACATGATTCCATCATTTACATTTTGGAGCAACATCTTTGTTTGGAATGCCAAGATGTGGCTGATGGGATCTCCTATCCCGTCATACTGATCAAGCGATGGGATTCTTAACTTAGTAGGGATCTTCGTCTGAATTATTCTTCTGATAAATGGAGTTCTATTATCCATAACGCATTCTTCTTCCTTTCTTGGTTTTTTTCAAGCTTTGTATATTGCCTCTTTAACCTTATAAGCTATCTTTGAATCATTAAGGGCCGAAATTATTGAACTACACTCCCCTTCCAGAATTGAGGTTTCGAGCATATAAGCCTCGCATCCTTGCACCGAGCATCTAAGTCCAGTGACTAAAGCTGGCACCCTCAGGTCGCTTCTGTAGTACTGAGGTTCTAAGCATGTAAGCCTTGCGTCCTTGCACCAAGCATCTAAGTCCAGTGACTGAAGCCGGCACCCTCAGGTCACTTCTGTAGTATTGAGGTTCCGAGCTCATAAGCCTTGCATCCTTACACCGAGCATCCAAAATCCAGTGACAACTGGTTCCATCACGTCAATTCTGCATGGACGAGTTAATCTATTACTTTCGATCTGACAGACATTAAAGCTCCACTGATTCCATTTTAATAACGAGATGGTTCCAAGACTCGACATCGAGCTCTACTCTCTTATTGTAACTGAGGCTAGCCACCTCAGCTCACCCTTCTATATCACTGTACAGTACTCCTATATGAAAGCATCAGCACCCTACTCTACTTGAGCACAACGAACATAAAAATCCGAGGATACCCAGGGGGGACTCTTGATACCGCCTATATATATTTCTGCCTAATAAAAGGATCTTTATTTCCTAAATAGGGACACTCAGACTAAAAAGGTAGCAGAATCTGTCCAGGAAAAGGACTCTACCCCAAAGAGGAATCCTAAGCAAAGAAGGAACACTCTCCTACCAGGATTAGGATTCCTATCTCACAAGGAATCCGACTCCTCTCAGGTTAAAGATTTACTATAAATAGGACCCCATATCCCTCACAGAGGGGCATCTCATTCTCACATATTCCAATTGTTCCATATTCCCCTACTTCTGTTCTCTAACTTAGGCATCATAGTGTTTATGGGGACTCTCCCCACCTCTTACCTTGCCTTCTATTCGTGGATTACAGGACACCAAGCTCAAGAGTTTCAGAAACTAGTTATCAATAGTAGTTATTGAGAAAGTATATTTTATTTTATAAAAAATAAAGTAATGATATAAGGCACCAATAAATAATAATTGTAAAAAATTTTTAAAAAAATAAAATAAAACTATCATGTGATTTACATTTTAACAATGGTTAATGTGCATTTTTTTTACCAATTAAGGTACGTAATTTCCATCATTAACAATTTTTTTATACTGACTTAACACTATTTATTAATATGATGTGATATATGAGAGAGGTATCATGACAGTACCATATTGTCGCTATATCAACGCCATTTCATATGCAAAATAACTTGTCAATACTGCATTATTATTAGGGGAATATTTTCTACCCTGAGATTTGATGTTTTAACAAAGATGAACCTGAGTTTTTTTTTTTGTGACATTTTACTATCTTGAGACTTTGTCCATTAACAAATAACGAAAAAACCCAGTAACATCGTTACCAGTGCATAGGTGGTGTCTAACATGGCTAATGATATGGAAAAGAAAAAAAACCTTATTTTAGATGAACGACATCATCCATTAGGGGATTATAACCTCAAATCCCTAAAATTCAAAATTATACACAAACCCCTCAATAGATTTTCTCTTCAATACATTGATTATTGATGGACCTCATAACTACTTCTTGCTATTCTAAAAATTCTCATGTGCCCAAACCCTAAAATGAAGAATTTGCATTCAGAAAAAAAGAATAAGTGTTGGATTGATTTGAAGAATCAAATAAAGAAATTTACCAAATAAAGATAAGGAGGGAGGGACTTTGTTACTTGAGCAAGGTATGTAAATACATCCTTGAAGTTGTCCTTTTTCATATTTGGGTGGGTTAAAGGGTTTGGGTTATACCGCAAAGGGTTTAACAAGTATTGTGTAGGGAGGGGGTTATGGTAAATGTTGGCTTTTTTTATTCTTGAATAATAGCTTAAACATTGATTTTGTTAATATATTTTAAAATATTGATGCATGTGAAATTTGAAATTTCTTTGTAGGTATGGATACTGTAAATGTTAGAGTATACCATAGGGGACAATAGGTTGAAAATCCAAAAATGGTGTATACTAGGGGGACAGTAGAAGAAATAGATGATTTCAACATAGACCGTCTATCGTACTTTGAATTGTAGTGGTACTGCAAATCATGGGGCTACAAAAGAAGTTGCAAGAAGTGGTATAGACTTTGGGGTATAAGTAGGAATAAGGCTATTGAAGAGATTTTGGAAGATAAAGATTTGATTTACATGTTAGAATATAACAAAGGATACCCCTATTTTGAAATTTATATGGTTAAAAATCTTGACCCACTAAATATAGGGATTCTTGTCAATGATAATGAGCAATCATTTATATACATGCCCTTTACCCCTATTGAAAATGAACCAGCACCTGATAATGAAGGGGATAGTGACTAAAAGATTGTTAATAATGAAGAAAATGATGATGTTAATTCAAGGTTGAATGACTCTTTAAACTTCGAGTTTGATATTGCAGATGATTTTAATAGTGTTTATATGGGAAATCAAAATGCAAATGAAAGTGTAGAGAAACCAAGTGAATTTGCACTTGATTATGCTGGAACAAATGCAAGAAAGGATAAAGCTTATAAAGAGAGTGAAAATGCAGGTGTTGATAATGCTAAGGGAAGTGGTATGGCTGGAGTATACAAGCTTGATGTTTTTGGTGAATTGTGGGATAATGACTCACTCGAAAGTGATTATAAACCAAGTGATAATGATAGTATATTGATTGAAGTAGAATTTAGTGAGGTGAATTTAACAGTGGTTTGTTTGCTTATATGTACACTTATAAACTACTGTTTTGGTTTATTTTTAAGGATTGTTGAAGCATTCTAAAAGACTACGCCAAATATGGAACACAGATTTTGTGTAAAGCACATGGTTGAGAACTTCAAACCTCTTTTTAAGTCTATTGATAAGAAGTTATTGTGGAATGCGACTGGTTTGACAACCATTAAAACATTTGAAGGTAATATGCAGAAAATCAAAGAGGTAAACCAGAAAGCATTGAAACGGTAATAAGTCAAGATCCAAATTCTTGGGCTAGGTGTTATTTCTTATCAAACACCAAATGTTACGCTATGAGTCATTCAACTCCTATAATAAAGAAGGTCGAGACATGCCAATATTAAGCATGATGGAGTGAATTAAAAAGAAGTTAATGAAAAAAACATCATGTGAAATACACCGGAATATTGAGATATATGGGTCAAATTTGTCCTAATATGTAAGATAAATTGGAGTAATTAAAGATAGAAAGCAAGAATTGCTTTTGTACACTTATAGCGGATTTAAAATACCAACTTGACTATTATGACACATAAACTTGTGTCAACCTAACTTATTAGAGTTGCATATATAGACTTTAGGACATAACTGGGTTGCCTTACAAGAATGCCATATCTATAATTTATGTCAATCGATAGAGACCTGAAGAATTTATGCACATATTTTTTTAAAGGAAACTTACTTGGCTATGTACAACCATATAATCAACCCAATGCCAAGCAAGGAAGAGTGGGAGAAGACTACTTATCCTGATATTGTGCCTAATATTCCAACAAAACCTACTAGGAAGCTAAAGAAAAAAAGAATTTAATCCACATAAGAGCCAACAAACCCTTACAAAGTCTCTTGAGCTGGCACTATTGCATTCTGTGGAAATTATAGCAAATAAGGTCATAATGTTAGAGGTTGCAAAGCAAGAATAGTATGCAACACAACATGGCAGAAGAGAATGAGATTGAGGAAACAAAAGGCTAACATGTTAATGCAATTATAATTTGATTAAGTTCATAAATGATCTTATTCTTTATGCTTGCTTTAATATTTTTTTTTTTAGGAATTAGTCAACACAAGAGTAAGAAAAAAAAGAGTATCATCTAGTACCCATAAGAATATTGAGAAGGGGAGTAGTAGTGGTCCATATGTTAATGCACCATCAAGTTCACAGCCTCTTAGATAAGCTAATGACCAAGTTCACCACACAAGAATGAGTTGTTTCCCAACCAACTTCATCTTCATTCATGCAAATGAAGCTTTTTGTTTCTAATTTAGTTTTGATATATATTGATATTTGAATGATTATACAATTGTTTATTGCATAAATACAGGATCCTAGGAGAACTCAACCTAGCTTATCACAAGACTTTTCAAAAACAACAAATTCAAGGGCTGTAAATGTCAAAAGGCCAACCAATCAAGCTTATAGAAGCACAAATGTCAAAAGGCCTTCTTCTCAAAACAAATGATACCTACTTTTTGTTTTGTTAATGTTTGTAGAGGAATATATTTTATTAACCAAGATGTTATATATAAACTTGGTTATACTGATAAGTGCTATTGATGTATTCAAGGCACTATGTAACTATATTTTTGGACAATTATTGATGTGATATTATTGTAGTTATATAAGATGTGAAAAGTTGTTGATGTTTAGTTAGCACTTTTTTTATAGGTTTTTGGATATGCTGTTGGTCCTATTTTTGGACATGATTTAATATCTACATAATGGTTGTTAGCACTTTTTGCAAATTTTGTTATACTTGTCTATTTATGCAATTTTTTAACAGGTCTATGTTTTTGGCTTTAGTATACATTCAGCTACATAAGTTAGTCACCACTTGAACATTTCAACAAACACCTAATACACACTTTAAAATTTACTAACCAATTTAACTTGGACATTAAAACATACACCTAATATGTACTTTAACATTCACACCTAACACCTGCAATTTAACTCCACCATAACTTCTTACACTTCATATTAGCTACATTCTCAAGGTCAATATAGACTTCTATGAGATTTCTTACACAAAATACATAAAAATTCCACAAATTTACAAATATCCACATAATTATCAACCGAACAATACAATTTTTTAACCAAGCACAAGAACCCTTTTTAGGTACCCATAGTTACTTTTTCAAGACTTTCAATTTCACTTAATGAATTTCTTATTCACTTTCTTCGTTTCACCTTCTAATCATTGAACTTGTTATTTTAAACCGATTATTTTTACTTAAAGTTCAACTTCTCGCACCTTACATTCCATAAGTTCATCCTCACATAATTGAACTTTATCTATCAGTTGGCTAATGATTTCAGGAGATGTTAAGGGATCAATCCACTCAAAAAAATTGCATCTTTGGGGTGAATCATACCTTGCACAGCCACGAAATCTCCTCCCTTAATTTTGAGGAGTCTTGGATGTTCTTGTAGAGAGAGGAATTCCACATTGACACTTATCTTCTCCGCTATGTCTGCTACTTTGTGATGCTTCTGAATTTATCATCAGTAGCCTCTATCTTTTTTACTTTTAGTTTAAGGAACAGTGATTTTATTGAATTTGAATTTTAGGGATTTGGGGTTATAAACCCCTAATAGACGACGTCACTCGTCCAAAATAAGTTTGTTTTTCCCTTTTCATGTTATTAGCCATGCTTCACGCCATGTATGCACTAGTAATGGCATTACTGGGTTTTTTCATTATTTGTTAACGGATAGAGTCTCAAAGTAGTAAAATGTCACAAAAAAAAAAAAAAACTCAGGACTATCTTTGTCAAAACATCAAACTTCAGGGTAGAAAATTGCACTTTCCTCTTATTATTATATCATATGAAAAAATAATATGTTAGTCTCACATCAACAATGTGATTATTCTGAAATTATAAACAACAAAAGATCACATAACTTAATTTGTTAAAAAAAATACATACAAAAAATTGTTAGAAGTGAGGAATCACTATATACTTTTTGTTTGCACTCATCATTTAGAAAAAAAAAAGAAAAAAAAATAGTTCTTTTTTTCTCATCTAAATGAGAGTTTGTTTGAAATTATTATAACTATTTAAAAAAATTGTTTTTCTATAATTATCTTGCCGATTTAATTTTTTATCAATTTTTGGTTAAATTAAGATTAAAACATATCTCTTCCATAACTACTCTCTGTGACTCTGTCATGTTGACAGGGGAAACCAAAAAAAAAGTGTTCTTTTATTGGATATGACAGTGTGTAACTAATATCTAGTTTTGTTGCTATTTTTCTTGCTATGTTACCCTTCCAAAACCATCAATTTTCACTTAATTTATTGCCAAAATGAAATTTACAATGTTTATA
Organism: Mallotus nudiflorus; assembly: GCA_947683625.1. Lineage (NCBI taxonomy): Eukaryota > Viridiplantae > Streptophyta > Magnoliopsida > Malpighiales > Euphorbiaceae > Mallotus > Mallotus nudiflorus. The sequence continues at coordinate 4,901,445 of CANTUR010000018.1, forward strand.
TTTCTGCAATGATAAAATAGAAAAGGGATTTTTTTTGTTATTAAGAGTTCGTTGAATTTTAAAGCTATAAAGGTCGATTCCTAATAATCAATTTAATATAGTGTACAATAGCATTAAATTAATTGTTGAAAATCTTTTTACCGTCCTTATAATTTTATTCAAATCGAATGAGATTATTTGAAATTTAATAAAATCTAAGTAATTTAGTTAAAAAAATAAATAAATAATTTATGAGTATTATATTCATTAAGTGAATGAGTATAATATTTTAAATTTATTTACATTTAGTTAATAAAAGTGTAACTATATACATGTCAGAAATCTAAATATTAGATATAATTCACACGAAGTATGTAAAAGATTCACAAAAATAAAAATACTACCATTAATTAAAAACTGTTATTTGTTGGCACTGGAATCTTATTTATAATAATCTCGCTCATATATTTGATGTGTTAAAAATATTTTGTTACGGTAAAACTGGGGATGTTGTTATGTAAATTGATATTAGTAAAGCTTATGATCGTGTGAAGTGGTCCTATTTACGAGCATGGGTTTTTATAGTAGATGGGTGGAGTGGATTATGCTCTGTGTTACTTCTGTTTCTTATCAGACAGTTGTGAATGGTGAGGAAGTAGGGCCGATTTTTCCTAAAAGAGAGCTTAGGCAAGGTGATCCTCTCTCACCTGAAGGTTTATCTGATATGATTAAAGGGTCTTGGCAAGGGTGTAAGGTTTCAAGGGGTGCTCCTATTGTATCCCACTTGTTATTTGCCGACGACAGTTTCTTATTTTTTTAGGGAAATTCTTCAGCATGTTTGGTTGTCGAAGATATTCTTGCTAAATATGAAGCTGTGTCTGGTCAAGCTGTTAATTTCTAGAAGTCAGGAATCTTTTTCAGTAATAATGTTGGTGATGAATTAAAAGATAATATTAAGCAGGGCTAGGGGTGTATAATCCTTTAAATACTGGTAGATACCTTAGGTTACCCTCTTTACTTGGAAGGCGTAAAAGGTCAATTTTTGCTTATTTAAGGGATCAACTTTGGAACAGATTGTTTGGGTGGCATAGCAAAAACTATTATCTAATATTGATAAGGAGGTGCCTATTAAATAAGTTGTGCAGGCAATTCCATTTTATTGCGTGGGTATTTTTATGCTCCCTCTGTCTTTATATGATGAGCTCCAACATATGATGAACTCGTTTTGGTGGGGTTCAAAGGGAGATGGTTATAAGAAAATTCATGCGGCTTTATAGGATAAGTTATGTTTGCTTAAGGAGCGTGGAGGCATAGCTTTTCATCATTTATCTTCTTTTAATGTTGCTTTACTTGGTAAATAGGGATGGAATTTGGTCATTCATCCAAATACTTTGGCCAGTCGACTTATCAAATCTAAATATTATCCTAATAGGGATTTTTGGACGGCTCAGTTGGGTTCTAACCCGAGCCTAGTATGGAGAAGTATATGGAATGCTAAACTAGTTCTTGAGGAAGGGTGTAGGTGGCATATAGGAGATGGTATGACGATCAACGTTTTGCGAGATCCTTGGATTGCTAATAGTTATGGTTTTAAACCTACCATTTTTCTTAGTGATGGATTAGAAGATATGTACGTGGGTGATTTGTTTGTTCCTAGGCAACGGGAATGGGATGTAGAGCTGCTGTATAAAGTGTTCAATGTTGAGGATATTGAATCAATTTTAAGTTTGCCTACGGGAGTCGTTCAAGGGTTGATAAACTTCAATGGAATTTTGACTGGCGTGGGGTGTATTCTGTCAAATCGGGATATAGGTTGGAAGCAGGGCTTCAGTTAAGGTTGGAGGGAGATTTAACTTCTTTGCCATGGACCAAGTTCTGGAAGTTGCATCTTCCACCAAAGTTTAAAATATTTCTTTAGAAAGCTTGCCATAATTTTCTTCCAAATCGGGAGCAGTTGTTTCTCAAAGGAGTTCTTGTGGACAATTCGTGTGCAATATATGTTTCTTTTAGTGAGCATAATATGCAATTGTTCATAGATTATTTTTATGTTGTTCAATGTTGGTCTGAAGCAAATATTTCTATTTTAGATGCTCATGTTGCCTTGTTTGATGATTGGCTTGGATTAATGTTTGATTTTGAATCCTTGGTGCATATGGAGGTTGTTTATATGATTGGGTGGGAATTGTGGAACCAAAGAAACAATCGAGTCTGGCATGGTAATTTGAATTCATCTTTCCACACTATTTAGTCTGCAATTAATTTTTTACAGTAGTTTAAGAAAGCCAATTTGTCCTCTGTTATTGCTCAGAGTAATGTTTCTCCAAGTTTGCTTATTAAATGGCAATGTCCGCCATCTGGTGTGCTTAAGCTTAACCTTGAGGTACTGTTAATAGTGCTAGTCAACTGGTGGGAATGGGTACGGTGTTGAGGGATTGTATGGATCATGTTAGTCTGTGTATGACTCGTTATACTCCTGGCTTACTTGACTCGAAGAAGGCAAAGGTTGCATGCTTACTTGAGGCATTGAAATGGATTCGGCAGCTGGGTTTGTCTAACGTTCAGGTCAAGATGGGTGCTTTGGCGATGGTTAATGGTTGTAATATTTTAACAGTGGACAGGTTTAAGTTTAAAGGTATTATTGGTGCTTGTCATTGTTTGTTGTCTCAAGTTAGTCATGTTAGTATGATGCATGTGAAGAGGGAAGCTAATAAGGTTGCCCATAGCCTAGCAAAAGCTACATTTAATTTTCTCAATCCAACTATGTGCCAAGAGGCTCCTGATTTTGTTAGGTCTCTTATTGTTCATGATGTTATGGTTATTAAACTTATGAAAGTTCTTTTGATTAAAAAAAAAAATTTTTGTTACAATAAGATCAAATGAGACATATAAATTGATTAATTTAGAAATTTATTTTACAAATCATTTTTGTAGTCATTATTACTTCATGAAAAATAAACAAGCAAATATCATCGTGACTAGTTCAAGTGGCAAAAAGTGTAAACATCCAAATGTAAAAAGTAAGGTTTGAACCCGTCCTACTACTCTCTTACTATTGAACTTAAACAATTGAAAATATATATATATATATATATATATATATATATATATATATATATATATATATATATATATATATCCTCAAATTCTCTCACGATCAGAACAATATTTGCATCTTATACAATCTTTAATTTAGGAGTCATTCCTTTAATTAAAAATATGGGTAAAATCATAATTAGAATTAATGATTCTAATTTCTAATATTAGGTTCATTAAAATTTTGTATGGAAATAAAAATGAATTCCTCCATCAATGAAAATCACTCATTCCTCTTATATGGGTAAGGAATAATTTTTCATTTCCATAAAATTAAGTCAAATTAATTATAAAGTTGTCAAAATTTTAAATACTGACATATATTATCAAAATTTATGAAATATTATATTTTTTAAGTAATGAAATAAAATATATAAATTCATAATAATTATTATTTAATACATTTTCATATATAAGATAAAATTAATTCTGATTCTAATTCTCTTGTAAACTAAACAATTTGTTAAATTTTTCATTCCATTCTGATTCTTTTTCATTCCGATATCAATTACAAAGTATGAATCAAACGACCCACTAAATTTATGGGTCTTTATTTCATCAAAATAAAGGTGGAAAGAGTAATTCCGATTCCTAATATTTAATTCATTAAAATTTTACATTGAAATGGAAATGGATGTCTCCATCAATGGCATTCCCCTTATAAAGGTAAGGAATGATTTTCCATTCTCATAAAATCAAATCAAATTAATTATAAATTAGTAAAAATTTTAAATATTATCATATATTATGAAAATTTATAAAATATAATATCTTTTAAAGAAATAAAATAAAATATATAAATTTATAATAATTATCATTTAATATATTTCCGTATATACATAAGATTGATTTCGATTATGATTCCTTTATAAAAATTTTATTGTGTTTGCAATTTCCCTTCATTCTAATTCCGCAAACCAAGCAACACTTTAGATATTTAACATCTCTATAAAATCTTAAAAATTGCCAACAAGATAAGAAAAGGATAACAACTATATTTAGTTTCTAAAAAATTTAAACGAATGGGGCTACCATATGTTTTTAGTAGGGTTCGGTTAAAAATTAAATTACACCAAAATTAATTGAATTTTTTTAAATTTTCTAACTGAACCAAAATAAAATTAACCAATTGCCTGAATTTTCTAAATATTTCAGTTCGGTTTTTTTGTTTATAGTTTATATCTTCAAAATATTTAATTATTTTTATTATTATCATTATATTTTATATATTTAAATTTATTTTATAAATAAAGTGACTGTAAAAATAAAATATTTCATTCATAATTTTATAATTCATATTAAAATATCCTTAAAAATAAGATTTTATTGAATATGTATAATAGTTTATAAATAAAAAATAATTTTTTAGTTTAAATTAGCTAAACCGAAATTTTTTTTATCAAAACAAAATCAAGTTTTACTTATATCAATTTCAAAAATTTTCACTGAATTGAACAAAAAAAAATAATTTAATTTAATTTTAATTAAATTTTTAATTCATTTTATTTTTTAAGGATATTTTAATTTTTCTTTAATTAAATTAATTTTATTTAATTTCAAATTAAATTTTTATTATTAATTTAATTTAATTTAAAACAGAAAGTGCTCATCCCTTACTCATATTATACTTAGCCCACAAGTAGTTTTCGTGTTGGTCTTGGCAGACATAAAGCTTCAATATGGGCTTATGAAAATTAATAGAGTCATTTGGGCTTGATGCCTGATGCAATGTAACTAGATGATGATGTCTATTGTTAGAAGCCAACAGGAATCCCACATCGTTTGGTTACCTCAAATTCCAGCCTTTATAAGCAAAGGACAAACAATAAGCAGTGTCCCTTCGGGGACATCCGATAAAATTGGAACGATACAGAGAAGATTAGCATGGCCCCTGCGCAAGGATGACACGCACAAATCGAGAAATGGTTCAAATTTTTTTCTAAAATGCCCTTCTATTTAAAAGAAATTAAAAATAAAATCACTACACTATTAAATAAGAATATATTAAATTATCCAATAATAATTATTAAGAAATTAATTATTGAATAGTAATTATTAATAAAGTAAATTAATCATAGAGTACACCTTATTAATATACATTTTTGTGACAAATTAGGGTAAGTAATTTCATTATTAATAATTTTTTATACTAATTTGATACTATTTATTAATATAATTTTCTTTCCTAAAATGCCCTAATTTGTATAAAAAATGGTCCAAATTTTTTTTTGCAAGAATTTAAACAACAAAAATGCCTAGGATAGCTATTTGATGGTAAAAAGATATCAAAGATAAACAACATAAGTTTATTAGTATAGAATTACATCTTCATATTTTTTTTTCTTTTTAAAGGATTTTATTTGACATTGTCACTTTTAAAATTTTAAATTTTACTATGCATGCTTAAATTTATGTTTAAAGCTAGGTTTTAAATCATAGTTATAAAAAATTTTAACAATTGTTAATAGGCTTTTTTTTTTTTTTACAAATTAAGACACATAATGTCCATCAGTAACAATTTTTTGTACAATAACTTGATATTATTTATTAATATGATGTGACAGATAAGAGAGGCACCATATTAGCGCCATATTATTTCTATATCAGCGCCATTTCATATGAAAAATAAATTTGTCAACACCACATTATCACTATATCATATGAAAAAGTAAAATATTAGTCTCACATCAGCATTGTGATTATGTCTAAAATTATAACCGACAGAAGATCACATAACATAATTTATCACAAAAAGAACTAACATACGAAAAATTGTTATTACTCAGAAATCACAAAATACTTCTTGTTAGCATTCATCATTTGAAAAATAAAAGAAACTATATTTTTTTTTTCTTATATAAATTAGAGTGAGTGTGAAATTATTATAAACCGATTTAATTTTTTATCAATTTTTGGTTAAAGGTTAAAGTAAGATTAATTATATTTCTGTTCAGAATTAGATTGTAAAACGTAATTATATCAAATTCAAAATAATTTTCAAAAGAAAAATTAAAAACACCCACTAAATCTAACTTCGTTGTTGATAATTGGTATGGTCACTAATGACGGTGTGCGGTCACAGATAAGCATTAGCTCTGAAGGGCGAGCTTGCTTGTAGACAGTATTTACAGAAATCAAGTTCTTAAAATATGAATCCATAAGATCAGACCAAATTGCTTACTGGCGCTTTATAAGTCATACAAGGTATTTAGGATAGTTCTCTATCAATTGCACAAGCTTTAATTGCACATCCATGCATTTTCCCAAACATATATAGCAAAACCAGCCATATCTAGGCAAAATGCCCACCGACAATTCCAACCCATATCGTAGAAGCTATTAGTTTTACGTGAGACGATGAAGGCATCTATCAAAACTGACTAAAGGAGCAACAGAATATCAGAAAAATAGCAAACTAATTCATGAAGTAGTGTGGAGTTAATAATTAAAATAACAGAGATATATCATGCCTCCTCCTAATGAATACAAATCAATATATACATCCATACCCTTATTATGCAAGGGCCATGAAGTAAACAAGTGAACCCATCAACCTTATTATGTAAGGCCATATGATATTATAGGATCCCCAACTATGTTGTAGGAAAACACCATACTGAGGCAAGAACCATAAAAACCAGGTTCTGAGAGCTGTAGTAAATCAGCAAAAGTTGAGACAAAACTTCTTAGATGCATCCTGAATGGGACTATTTAGAGTAGGCAGTATATTGAACTAATGTCTAACTATGAAAGAACTAAAAGTTGCATAGATAAGGAGCTCAAGCTAGCAATAGTATGTAATTGCACCATGTGCTTGACTCTTACTACTGACTGCCGGTACACAATGAGATCCTAAGCGCTGAATTAGGATAATACTGTGCCTCTAAAGAAGGAATCAGTTCTTGTTTAGGCATTATTGCATCAATGGATACTAATTGTATCAAAAATCCAACATGCACAAAGCTGAACCTATCTACAATCTTAGCATAAGAATACAGATATGAACACTAACATCAAATAACCATCAAACGTCCTAATTGACGTTTTCACAATTCTTTATAACTAAACTCACTCATTGAATATTTCATCAGGCAAAATTGAAACCACATGAATAAATATGAACATTAACATCAGACAAACAACCAAGTCCTTTGAAGCTAAATCAAGATAAACATCAAGATAAATCAAGGCCCACAGAATAACTTCTCCAAATTCATCATCTTAAACAGTAAATAATATCATCCAAAACATCCATAAAATTATCCAGAAACTAGATGATTCAAATAAAAAAAAAAGGTAAAAAAAAAAAAGCAGTTTTTTTATCAAATTTTCCAAAAATAAAAAAGGAAACAAAATAGCTCAAAGAACCTAACCAACTCATCAATCAAGAGGAATCTCAACATCACCATCAGTTATCTCCTGCTGCAAATCCTTAGGGTCTTTCCCATCAACAGTACACCCAACTGAAACACAAGTACCCAAAATCTCCTTCACAGTTCCACTCAAATCCTTAGCCATAGATCTAGGTCTCATCACCTTCGCAATCTCAATCACATCGTCTAGTGATATATTTCCGTTGTGCTTAATATTCTTCGTCTTTTTCCTATCTCTCTCCGGCTCCTTCAACGCCTTAATCACCAGCGCCGCAGCTGACGGCACCACCGTCACTTTAGCCTGACGATTCTGCACTGTCAGCTTCACTGTCACACGCAACCCTTTCCAGTCTTTTGCTGTCTCTTTTGCGATGTCTTCACCGATCTTTTTAGGAGAAAGACCGAGTGGACCGATTTTTGGTGCGAGTGAACTTGCAGCTCCGACTTCACCGCCGGTGACCCGTACGAAGACATCGACGACTTGCGATGGGTCGAATTTGGGCGGCATTTTTTTGCAGCTCTTGAGAGTGTGGGCGTCGCTAGGGTTTCGAGAAAAGCGGTAATTGTGAACCGATTATATTTATATTGTGCTCTTTTTAGTGTTTAGGGTTTTGCTCGGTTGAAAACGAAATGACTTTATTGGCCTCAGTAGATTCTGTTGTGTGCCTTTTTGGTGGGAAGGGTGAATACGTAATTTAGATACGCAATTTGGGCCGCTGTAAAGGGCTAATAGAATTTGATCTAAACCTTAGGCCCATTAATAATTTGGAATTTAACATTAAATTGCAAATTCTATTTTTTTTTTTAAATTACTAAGAGATTCCAATACCATATGAGACGTAAAAGGGGAGTAAAGTATCGAACCATAACCTTTAATATCCTAAAAGAAAGTGTAAAGCTACTATCAAGAGTTCTCTTTGAAAGTCCATCAAGAGTCTTCTTTGGAAGTCAATTTTAAGGACCATAGACAGAGCACCTAATCAATGCAATCAAATAGTAATTTTTTTGTTATTCTTTTATATATTCTTCCATCCCTTTACAACATTCTAGCATAATTATTGAACAAATGAAGTTTTAAATAAATTCATGTTATTAATTAAATGTAAGTTGTGAAAAAAACTTTTTTTTAGACTGTGAAATTTATTTTTTTAGAAAATAATTTGTAGAAGCTGCATTTTGTTAAATGTTAGAGTGTACTAGGACAACGCCTTATTGATAAGGAGCGGCCTTAGAGCATGGAGGCACAATTAATTCGCTTTAGTGTATTATAATGACCCCTTATTGATACACCACCACCTTTGCATGGTTAAAATCATAGTTACCAGGTATGCAGTACGTTTCGGTTCGTGATACGGGCACTATATTTGGAACTCCAATGTCAATATATATAATACTTTGGGGTAGGTTTAGCCAATTCATTTTTTTAGTACATCATACGCCAAATGTATATTTTTGAATCGTATAGTAAATAATAATGAGTTTTTTAATTTATAATAATTGCAACAAAAGCTAGAAAAAGATAAGACCTATATATGTAATGATCAAATATAGTTTATAGTTTAATATTAAATTTGATGTTGTTGATGCATATTAGCAATACAATACGTAGTTGGAAAACCCTAAGAAGTTCATAAATTAGTAATTTTAAATATAGAGCAAAATAAAATATCAAGTCACTTAGAGACAAGTTAAGTTATTTAATTTTTTCTTCCTTGGCTTTTTGTTCTCCCTTGCATTTGATGGTTTACTTATGCTGTCATTTTTTTGTTTGGCCTTTTAGACTTCAATTTGATCATCATCATCATGTAAATCTAATGAGCTCCATTTATTTCTTCAAGCCTCATAATTGAATCCTATAAATTTGAATTTTCTAACTCTATGTCCCATCTTTTATGAGGTCCTTTTTCATAACTTTGAACAAATCAAGATTGAAGCTGAATATTAGAGTGAATGAAGGCCAATTTATCAGCCCTTGTACAATTCAATGTATATACTTATTCTTGCTCATTATATCCTTCAATTCTCTAAGCATATTATCCAGTCTTTTGTATATCTCCCTCAACTTTGGAACTTCACCATCACTAAACTTAATCAATAAATAAAGTGGTCTAATAATAGCAATTATATTTTTAACTTCCTCCAAAAAATTCCTTTTGATCAATTTTTGCTGCAACTAAGGTACCTATTGTCCTTATTTTTTCATCTCTCTATTTCACCTACTCCCTCCATGATTTTAGAAAAATTATGGTTGCTAAAGACTCTTTACAATCTAACAACCTTTTCAATAAAATACAGTGTGAGTCAAATCTAGTCTTCGTCACCTTCAATAATTCCAACTTCGAATGAGTTCTAAAGATAGTTAATGCTTGTAAGTGATTGATAATGTATTTCACAATGCATTTTCCTCTTTTATATGTTTAGGAAAAATCCTTAAAAATCAAGTTAAGAGTATGGACAACATTAGGAAGACCAAAATATATGACTGTATACCTTTTGTACTTCTTTTCCAACTGCTTTTATAATTCGTTGCATTGTCTATAACAACTTGAATAATATTAGGTAGCCCTACATCCTTAATTGACTTAATTAAATAATCTTTAATAGCCCTTCCTACACATCCAAATATAAAGATTTAAAACAATTCCAATATTTTTAATTATCAATTTTTTCATGGTAATTCTTGCTTTTTCAAAAGATTGAGCTTTGTATGCTTTAGGGGCCTTATTAATTGTTGTCACCATCTCACAAAATTAAGCATTTCGTAAAACATTAAAAGGAATGCCATTGGCACATAATCCCCTCACCACTTTTAAATCCACCATATCCCTCTCTATTAGATTAAAAGCACTTTTGATTGGTTTAGTAACCATCGGTCTGTGCTTTGAGATAATTATGGAATTTTTCAGAGATTACAACACACTTGATTTCTCTGCCTCTTCAACCTTTCTTTTTATCTTCCCATACGTAGCCCTTTCTGTCAAGAGTGTTGGACATCCTTGTATTCCTGCTTTTTTCCCTTATGGAGCTTTAAAGAAATAGTAGTGAATTCTTGTATATGAGTTGTTGTATTAATTCTTTCAATGTTTGCATGACCAAGATTTTACTCCTTCAGGATTTTTAGACTGTGGTACTCTAATAATATTAACTTCACTCAACAATGGTTTTGCTGATGAATCATGTTGGGTCTTTTGTGATACCTCTATAGTTTGGATACTTGGCTTCTCTATTGGTTGAGTTGAAGCCTCTAAATCTTTGCTCTCATCACTTGAATTTTCAAGTGTTGTAACAACATTATTTCTCCTATCTAACTTTCTTTTACCAATTACCATTTTGATGATTCTCTAATATTAGTTTGCAATTTTGGTTAGATACAAAGAGAGGGACTGTAAAGGAAAAAAAAATAAGTAACAATATGAAGAGTTGACTAAGAGAAAAGAACTGATTATTAACATTAGTATTTGGACTTTTTGATATTTGAGTAATTGTTATTAGTTAGAAATGAGAAATGACTTATTCTTTTTTATTGGCTTATTTTTTTAACGTTTAACATCTATAGATAAATGAACAATTATATTTAAATAATTATTACTTATTAATATTTTATTCCTTCAAAAATAATTAGAAATAATTAGTACTATATTTTTAGAGATTCAGATCAAATATTAAAGAGATTTGAAATTTAAAAGTACCGTCTTTTGATACTTGAGTACGAAATCATGGTTCTTAAGAAGATGAGGGTACCTAGTAACTATGGCTACAATACATTTTTTAGCTAAACAATTAGGATTTATTATATGTTTTTTGTTTTTTTTATTATAATTATGTTAAATGGTTCTATGATACGTTATCTGAAATTTTTTTAATCTACTATTTAGTTACTAATTGAAATTTAAGATTTAATTAATTATTTCAATTTGATTTCATGTAATTTATCATTGGTTTTGTTTGTCTAATTTGTTTTAAAAATATTTTTTAAAAACTTTATTTAATAAAAATAAGTGCATGAAAATTGGTTGATAAAAAGATTTATCTAATTCAATTGGTTGCGTTGGAATTAGTTAGATTTCATTAGTTTAAAATGAGTAGATTTAAAATGTTAATAAAATAGTTTGGATTTTCCTTAAATTAATAAATTTGAATTTCTTCATTAATTTATTTATTTATTTTTAGTCTCAAGATTAATTTAGTTTTTTAAGATTTTTGCATAAGGTTAAGTTGGGTTTGTTTTATTCTATATTTTGTACACTTAATTATATTTCTCCTATGAACTAATTATTTGCTTCTTCATGTAGGCTTTGATTTGTTATTTGGGAGAACTAATTTAAGTTTTAATTTCTGGATAATGAGCGAAATGGCAACATTTTCTTGCTATTTAATTAGTTTTATCAATTTAACTTTGTTGATTTTGTTTTATTTTATTTATTTATGTGTAAAAAAGTTGTATCATTTTTTCTCTCCCTCTTCTTTGCATGCATTTTATTTTATCTTATTTTATTATTGTTATTTATGAATGAATGGGTATGAATGTTTATATGTGGATACCTTCAGTTTGATCAGCCCGCAACGAAAGCCCAATGATGAAAAAGTACAAGTTTGGAATGCAACAAAAACCCGAAACCTCTCAAAAATGGACTCAGAAGCCCAAACACTAAGCCTTTAAGCCCAAAATAACAAATCCAAGCCCAAACAACAAACTGAAGCCTAGGCACATCACCTTTTAGCCTGCTATGCCCAGACCTGACCCAGGTGAAGAGGTGATCGCCTCTTCACCTTGGCCATCATTGAGGCGACGCCTCATCGAAGAGGTTGCGCCTCTTTACGCCTACCAACTGTTGTATTAAATGACATTAATGGCAGGAGTTAAGGCAAACCTGCCCTTGACTTGAGGCATTTTTTGGATGCTAAAGAGAGAAAAAGGGGGAGAAAAGTATAAAAGGGCATGGGGAATGGTAAGGAGAATGTGAGAGTGGTTTTGGTGGGGAATTGGGAAAGAAAAAGGTGGGAGATGCTTAAAAGGAAAAGAGGAAAGAGAAATAAGGGACTTTTGGGATTTTAGACATAAAGGGACCTTAAAAGAGAACATTTCTAGAGCTGAAGATAGAGAGAAAACACAAAGAGAAAAGAGAAAAGAAAAGAAAGGAAAAGAGGAAAGAGAAAGAAGGGGGGTCTTTTGAACCAAAAAGACCTCATTTCTTAAGAAGAAATAAGGCTTTTTTGCATTCCAAGCATCTCATCAAGCTCTAAGGGCTCAGTTAAGAGCATCAAACTTTTCCGAACCAGTGAGAACCTCTTATCTTTAAGCTTTGAGTCTTTTTATTCCATTAAAAGCTTTGTTTCATTACCTTTTTGCTTGTCTCTTGAGTTTATTATTTGAATAAGGTCATATGTGGGGTATAATTGTATGAAATACTGAGTATTGATTGTTGATCTTAGTATATTTGTATTTGTTTTCATTTCTTTGCATGAACACTTAAGTTTCTTAGAGTTTAGAAAATGTAGTTTATCTTTGTTTCTGTTGAAGAGGCGATACCTCTTCTTTATGTTGAGGCGATTTGAGATCACCTCCTGGTCAAAGAAGCGTCACCCCTTTATTAGAATCCTGCACCATTTTGCTTTGACTTTTAATGTTTATTTGATATATTTTTGCATATTTTTATTTTTGTCTTATTATATATATTGTGTTTATGCATGGTTACAATGTAATTTAATATTGTTATTGAATGATGATTATTGTGTTATTTATAAGATGATTTTGTGATATTATTTCTATTTTCTATGAATATTATTTTATGAATAATGTTGTTATCTTGCAAGATAGGATTAACTTGTATTTGTTGTAGGGATTATTTGATAATGTTTAATTATTAAATAACTATTCCATTAATTAGTTCTTAAGAGGTTTTATTTATGTAATTAATTGGTTTATTTTTTATTTATTTTGGTTTATGTATAGTACATTTATTTGGTTTATGTATAGTTTATTTATTTTGGTTTACATTTATTTTCTATCCTTAATCCTTTTCCTCTATTCATTTGGAATGTATGGTTGTAAATTTTTATAATTATTTGTTTATTTATGATGTATATAGGGCTATAAGTATGAAATGGAATTAATGTGCAAATCTGGACTAAAATATAAAATTGGAAGCGATTGCAATTCATATGTTAATAAGGAAATAATTTAATAATCAAAGGTAATAAAATACAAAACACACACGGAGGCCAACCATAAAGTTGGGTGGGCATTCCAAAAGCTCATACCTAGTTTCCGAACCTAATCTCTGATGACGACTTTTAGGAACCTTCGTGGAATCCAGTTATTGTACAACGTGTCCCGACTTTAATCCAGGTGGCAACTCTATCTCCATTTTGGGCCTCAAACCCATTTTGTATTTCCTAGTTGGCCCTGAGCTCACACAGTGTCGTGTTCACCAACACTTAGGCGCACCCCTGACCTCGCCGCCTATAGTGGCGACTCCACTTAGGAATAGAGAAACTGATTCCAAGTGTTTCGTAATTTATCATCTTTGATTATTTCTTTATTTCCTTTGCAAATTTTGCATTCACTATACGTTTCCACACGATGTGCACTCTAAATCCTAAATAAACCTGTAATAGTTTTTGCTTTGCTACCTGTGTTTCACTCAAACCTAGTGGAGGAGTATTTGATTATTATCACTTATAGCATGTACTTACCTTGAGTGGGGAGACTTAATAGAGGTATATAGTTGTGGGAGCCAAAGCTTACTACCCAAGACCCAGCTCATGTAAATGACTTAGCAATTTCTATTAGGTTTTTCCCAAATATATGTGCTTTATGCCATATGGTGTTTCTTTTTATAAGGCCAGCCCCACTATTAATAAACCTTGCCAAGATGGGCCTCTTATGCCTATATTTAGCCCATTTCAAATGGATCTTGACAAAGTGGGCCATCGATATCATTCTTGGCCTATTAAAATGGACTTTGGAATTATTTAAAGAAATTACCATTTGTTTGCACCGTCCTAAGAGTTATCTTGCATCCGTCAGTTTTATTATCCCCTGTTAATAATTAAAACCCAGAATAATAATTCTAGGATAAGGAACTTACCAGTGAACACGTGTGTGGAAGAAATAAGGGTGGAGATATCGTTTAAGAGCTTTTTATTTTTTTGATACGTGTATATATATTGATTTGTTTCTTTTAATTTTTAGTAAACCTACATCTCATGCATACATGTCATGCATATTTCTGATCCTTAATGATTGCAAATATAGATCCACAACAATCTTTCAGTTAGAAGTGATCTGACACCAACCGCCTGGTTAAGATTTCTAGAGAAACCAAGATGGCAAAGTTTAATATTGAGGCTTTTGGAGATAAATTGAAATCAGAAATAGCCAATCAGACCTGGGCTATTATGAGAGAGATTATGGCTGAAATTAAGGGACTAGTTAGACAGGAACCACCAGTGCCTCAACCATAACCATTTGATCTGGATACTGAAGAATTTGGAAGATGGGAAAGGGAGGATGATCAAGAAACTTTGGTAGTAGAGCCTGTAGCTAGATAGAATGTGAATGCAGACACTGCAGAGAATGTAGAAAGACCTAATTGGGCTAAGAATCTGACCAAGACTATGGCTCAAATGTAGCTAATGATGAAAGAAAAAGGGATAGATACTCCGATAAGCTACTTTAATATGAGTCTAGATAAGGATGAAAATCCCTTCCCCCAGAAGTTTAAATTCCCTGATATAAAGAAGTTTACTGGCATAGAGGACCCCCATCTACATCTGAAGTAGTATGTGACCCACATGAAGATAACTAAACTGACTAAGGCACAAATTGTAAAGCAATTTCCTTTATCTCTAGAAGGAGCGCCCATTAGAAGGTACTATGCTTTGGAATCCTATATTCAAACTAACTAGGAGGGATTATGTGTCGCATTTATTAAGCAGTAAAATCTCAACATCTAGAAGGAGGCATTTTTTAAAGACCTACAGAATGTGAAACAAAAAAATTAATGAATCCTTTACGGATTATTTGATCAGGTGAAGAGCAAAGCTAGCACAAATGAAGCACCAACCTATAAAATCTTATCAACTGGTAATAGCAATAGAAGGATGCGTACTCCCACTCTCTAAAAAGCTTAAGGATTTAGGAATTCAGAATTTTGAGGAGTTGTATAAGTTTGGGGTACAAAAAGAATCTGATCTGGCATAAGAGAAAAGGTTCTTCAGTGGGAGATCTACAAATAGAGAACAGATAGGATCCAGTAGTGGAATTGGGATGAGCAGTACCATACAGATCAATAATGTCAGACAATCCCAAAGGTTTTCTAACTTAGGAAGACTCCTCTCCAAAGTCTTAAAAAAGCTTATAGAAAATAACCTATTACAACCCTTGCCTAAAAGACCTCCTTTCCCAAATGGTGACCAAAAATTATACTGCCAATACCATCAAAACATTAAACATGACATCGATAGCTGCACTTACCTGAAATATGAGGTTCAAGATTTGATTGATTCAGGCAAAATAACTAACCTTGAAACCATAAAACCAGACACCCAAAACAACCCTCTACCTAATTACTGAAATGTCCCACCACCCAATCCAAGAATTTTAATGATCAACACCAGCTTAATAAAGAGACAAGTCTTTAATTCCTTTATTGATATTATACCCACACCACCAAAATCATAACCAAAAGACCTAGACCTGGACCATCAGTCTATAGAGCCCTGTGTGAATGTATTGGATATTTGAAGTTTTGATGATTAAAAAGAGAGAGCAATTGATCTGTGGAAGAATAATGACGGGAAAATAGCCCAATCAGTTGATAAGCTAGAGAAGGGAAAGGGAGAAGTTAAGGATGTTGAGTCAGAAAAAGAGAAGGTTGATCCAAAAGAAGAATTAGAGAAAGATGAAGAAATTGAGGAAGATATTGAAACTAAAAGAGATAGAAAACTCTTGCCAATGTTTAGGAGCTACTTATGAACTCCCGAGCCCATCGGGAAGCACTGGTTATGGCTTTTGACTATAAGAAAATTCCTTCAATGCATACTCCCGAGCAAATGGTGGATTCATTGACAGAAAGCCCTCAAGAGGCAATTATGTTTATAGATGATGACCTAACCTTGGAAGGAAGGGACCACAGCAAAGCCTTGTTCATTAAGGTTGAAGTAAAAGGGAAACTAACTTATTGTGTTATGGTTGATAATAGATTTGCCATTAATGTGTGCCCTCTGAAGATCTTACTAAAGCTGGGACTGATAATAGTCGATTTAAAACCATCTGATGTGGTAATTAAGGCCTATGATGATACGAAAAGGCCAGTTGAGGGAACTTTCAGAGCTCTGGTCAAAACTGAGCCTATCAAAGTTTGGGTCAACATACATGTCATTAATATTCCAATCACCTTTACCATTCTTCTAGGGAGGCCCTGGTTTCATCCTCTGTGGGGACTACCTTCTACTATTCATTAAAAAATTAAGTTTTTGTATGAGGGAAGAGTGGTCACTATAAAGGCAGAAACTAAGGTTGTTGCTGCTGCTTTAAAGTTAACTCCCACTAAAATTTCACACAATCCAAGTTTTGAGGTTTGCATGATCTATGAAGATAAGCTGAATCTAAAAATTATGAATATGATGAAAAGCATGCACTTTATCCATGTCAAAGGATTAGGGAAGAATCAACAGGGCCCGCCTAAGTTCATTAAACCTAAAGTGCCAATTCTAAAGCACGGGGTAGGATATCCCGCAAAGGATAAGTTTGAGGAAGAGAGTGAAACTAAGAAAAAGCTTAGGAAGAATAAAAAAAGAGCTAAGCCAAAGACAAAGACACTCTAGGAAACCTTTATGGAGGAAGGTGCTAACTACCCCTATTAAGGAGCTTCTGAACCTTTAATGATTGCTAAAAAGTTGGTCCCCGGGTTTGAAATCTTCGTTGAACATGTAACTGTGATCAAAGAATCTATTATGGAGGAGCCGATAGTGGAAGAATTGGTGCTAACTCTGAAATTGGATGGGAACATTCTTGTGGTGGAGCTGAAGGATGCTACTGACCAGGAAGAGGAATTTAACTTCGAATCTTTTGTCCTTAATTCTATTGTGGATGTTTTTTATAATGACATTAACATTTCTATTTCTAGTTTATTTGAAACTAATGACATTTTCCTTTCCAAAATCAATGTGATAAGGTCTAATTATGCTTATTTGTGTGATTTTTTTTCTAATGATTATTCTATGTGTGATAATCATTTCATGCATATGTTTGACATTAATTTAATAAAAACTGAATCATTTAACTTAGGCACATATGATAACCCAAAGAATATACTTATTGCTTTTGACTTAACTCCTGATGAGAGAGAAAAAATAAAAGAAACTCTAAAAAAAGGCAAAAGGTATTTGCTTGGGACTATAAGGATATGCCTAGGATTGATAGGAATATCACAGAACAAACAATCCCCACATATTCTCACATTACACCGATAAAACAAAAAAAGAGGAGGTTAAGGCCAGAATGGGCTCTTTTAGTCAAAGAAGAAGTAGAGAAGCAGTTGAAAGCAAAGTTCTTGGAAGTGGTAGATGACACTCAGTGGTTGGCCAATATAGTTCCAGTTCCTAAGAAGGATAGGAGAGTCAGGATGTGTGTAGACTATAGGGATCTAAACAAGGCTTGTTTAAAGGATGACTTTCTCTTACCATATATTAACGCCATAGTCAATAGTGCAACTTCAAGTGCCATATACTCCTTTATGGATGGTTTCTCGGGATACAACCAAATTACGATGGCCATGATCGATAAGCTGAAGACTTCTTTTACCGCGGAATGAGGCATTTATTACTATAGAGTTATGTCGTTCGGGTTAAAAAATGCAGGAGCTACTTATTAGAGAATGTCTACCACTTTACTACATAACATGATTCATAAGGAGATAGAGGCATACATGGATCACAATATGGTAAAGTCTCCGACTAAAGATGGGCATTTTGAGGCTTCAGGTTCTTAGCAAGAGCTAAAAAGTACAACCTTAGATTAAATCCAAAGAAATATGTATTCGGTGTAACGTCTGGGAAACTAGTGGGACATATTGTTAGCCAGAAAGGCATAAAGGTAGATCTGGACAAAGTTAGAGCTATCAAAGAGATGCCTACACTAAAAAATAAGAAAGAAGTCAGAGGTTCATTGGAAGGTTATAATACATTTGTAGGTTCACAGCCAAACTGACCACCATTTGTGAGCCGATCATCAAGCTCTTAAAGAAGAGCCAGTCGATCTTCTAGGATGACAAGTGTTAGTAAGGCCTTAAAACTATTAAGTAGTATTTGATGAATCCTCTAGTCTTATAGCCACCGAGGCTGGGTAAGCCTTTGATTCTTTACCTGGCCATAGAGAAGGATGCAATTGGAGTAATGTTAACTCAAAAAGAGGAAGGAAAAGTTGAGCATGCCGTATATTATCTAAGTAAGAAGCTTCTACCATATGAAACCAATTACAGTCTAATAGAAAGAACTTGTTTGGCTATAATTTAGGCAACGAAAAAGCTCTGGTATTACTTCTAATCTTATAGAATCTAGGCAGTCTTTAAGCACGATCCTCTTAGATATCTCCAGCAGACTCCATCACTTATAGGAAAATTAGCAAGATGGTTGGTCCTACTCACTGATTTTTACATAGATTATGAGGCTAAGAAGGCTATAAAAGGAAGAGCTGTGCCAGACCTTTTCACTCAGAATCCAGTAGATGATGGATAAGAATGAGAGTTGAAATTCCTAGATGAGCACCTGGGGGCAATAGAGATCCAAACATGGAAAATGTACTTTGATGGAGTGGTTAATAATAGAGGAGCTAGTATTGGTGTGATTTTGGTTTCGTCAGAAGGAGAAATGATTCTGATGACAAAGAGATTGGAATTTGAAATCACCAATAATCAAGCTAAATATTAAGCTTACATTTTCAGCCTGGAAGCACTCGAGGATGTGGAAGCAGAAGAGGTTATAATGTACAGAGATTTGATGCTAGTGGTGAAATATATCTCTGAAGAATGGGAAGTAAGAGAAGATAAGCTAAGATCATACTAGGATTATTCAACCACGATTTTGTTATTTTTTAACCAATACAAATTTATACACTTACCATAAAAAGAGAATCAAATGGCAAATGCTTTGGCTACTCTAGCTTTGATATGGGAAGGAGGAATACAAGAAAAAATGAAGCCTCTTATTCTGGTAAAGTCTTGGACTTCCTACTACAATGAAATCAGAATAATGTAAATCAACCCCATGGAAAAGCCCTAGTTTTATAATCTACAATAGTATCTTAAGATGGGGCAACTCCCTAACAATGCCGATAAAAAAGAAAGGATATCACTAAGGATGTTATCTTGACAGCTCATCAGTCATAATGGGATACTATATAAGAGAATGCCAACTGGAGTGCATTTAAGGTGTGTTGATAAGGACGAGGCACAGAAAATCATGGAAGTAGTTCACGAGGGTGTGTGTAGGCCGTATATAAATAAAAAGTCCTTGCTAAAAAGATAACTCGTCAGGGATATTTCTGGTTAACCATGGAAGCCGGTTATGTGAAGTATGTGAAGAAGTGCCATAACTGCCAAGTGTATGGTGATGTGAGCCATTTGCCTTCTATGAAACTTCAGGGATTGACTTCTCCATAGCCCTTCGCTGTCTAGGGAATTGATATCATTGGGGAGATAAGGCCAAAGGCATCCAACGATCATCGCTATATTATAGTAGCAACCAACTACTTTTCTAAGTGGGTTGAAGCAAAGTCGTTCACAATTGTTAGGGCAAAACAAATGGCGAGGTTCATAGAAAAGAATATAATCTGAAAATATGGCTTGCCCTATCACATCATCACTGATAATGGTATTCAATTGAGAACAGAAATGGACACTTTATTAAAGGAATACAAGATTGAACACTATAGATCATCTCTTTACAGACTGTAAGCAAATGGAGCAGTAAAAGCAACAAATAAAAATATGAAGAGAATCCTAGCCAAGATATTGAAGAACTATAAAGATTGGGCAAACTACCTATAATTTTCATTATAGGGTTATAAGACCACTGCCAAAATGTCAATAGGAGCTACTCCGTATTCTTTGGTGTATGGATGTAAAGTTGTGTTGCCTGTTGAAGTCAAGATTCAATCATTGAGGGTTCTCCTGGAATCCAAAATCCCTGAGTATCAATAGGTTAAAAGCCGCTTGGTGCAGCTGACACTACTAGATGAAAAGAGAATGAGAGTCGTGTATCACTCTCAATTGTACCAAAAAAGGATAGCCCAAGCTTATAATAAGAAGATTAAGCCAGGCAAAATCAAAGAGGGTGACTTGGTCTTGAAACTCACTAGGCCAATCATGACTGATCCATGAAGGAAGTTCAAACCAAATTAGGAAGGTCCATATCAAGTAAAGAAACTATTTTCCAAGGGTGTTGTTATTCTATCTAATCTATAAAGGAATGAATTTAGATAGCCCATTAACTTGGATAAGCTTAAGAAATAATTTTCATGAAGTCTTGCTAAAGAGAAAACCTTAAAAGAGGCTGCCTAGGCAAAAGTTAGAGACAATAAAATGAAAAAGTAAAAAGTCCTGTTGGATTGAAATCCTGAAAGAGCGATTTAGGCAAAAGTAAAGGACATATAAAGAGAGAGGGAAAGGAAAAAATAGTTAGTTGGGAAACTTATAAGGGCAAGCTAATTAACAATAGGAGATATGTAAAAAGTAAAATGTATAGTCACTTTGTGCTTAAATTAAATGAAGTAGGTTGCCTTTATTATTGTTGAACATTGCATTAAATGCTTATTACACACTATTTGACTAAAAAGGAAATTCCACCTCACAAAAAGCATATAAAGACTAAATTTCATGAACTAGTTTTGTCTGCATCTCTTCTAAATACCTTGGGCACTCAATGCCGATTAAGCCCTTATTCTTTTGTTTCTTGTAAATTTGTCCTTCTTTATCTGTTGTAATTGAATCCATGCCTTGTACTAGTCATCAGTAGATTGATCTTCATTATAGTTAATGAACCTTTGAATGATTCTATAAGGCCAAGTAGCAACCAGGTTGTCCAAAAAATTTTGAGAAAGGGGCCCTAGCTCAAATTTATGCACTAGATCCATGATCCGTTATTTCTGCCCATATTGCCTGTAAAGTCAAGCTGGTTTATAAAAGGTGGCAAAATGGAAACCGGCCAAAGGTACATAATAGGTATAGGACTGAATGGTCATATGCTGCAACCTCCACCATAGGCACATCCACTAAACCAGAGTGTCAGAGAATGTATACAACCAACTCTGAACGTCCTCTTGGATAGGATAAAGTCTCCTAGTACGACAATGCTTGGCCCTGTAGTGCGCGATGTCTCTGGAAGGTTCGAGCAATCTCAGTTTTTCTTAAAACTAAGCCTGCAGGGATGACGAATGGGTAAAAACAATAGAAAAGCTCGAAAGGATGAAGGAGAAAAGAAGCTCACCTCTAGTAGAAAGGGAATCCTAAAGAATTGTCTGGTCTTAAAGAAATTGTCAAGACCAATTATAGTTTCCACCAGGATGAGAGGGAAATGGTTCTGGCCAGCTTTTACTTAGTCTAGAATATGAAGAATCTTCAGGTCACAATTGCCATAAGGGGAAACCAGTAGAAACTGAGCATATAGACAAAGGGCGATCATCTGAGGCCAGTGAACTTCATTGTTGTCTACAGTCTTAACAGTTTCGAGAAAAGGGCTCATCAAAACTTCATTACCAAATACATGGTGAAGAGAAAAGTAAGGAGACATGTCGAACAGCCTGGCTATTTAGTACTGGATAGTGTGCAAATTTAGAGTTTCAATCGAAGGAATTACAATCTGATGAGCAAAATCCATTTGAGAGCCTAGGATAGCTTTAAATTCCTCTAGCAGGGGATAGAGTTCCACTATGTTGAATTGGAAAATATGCTTCTAAGAATCCTAAAACTAAGCAAAAACATGGAGAAATAGGAAATTGATCTTCCTGGCATGTAGAGATTGAAAGACTGATAGGTGAAATAGTTATAATCTAGACTTTTTAAAATCAGTTGTACTTGTTTCAAGCTTCTTTAAGTTATATTGGAGGGCTAGGGTGCTACCAAGATAGAGAGAATGAGGGGAATTGAATGGGAATTAAGGATTTTAGAGAAAATTTAAGGATTTTTATAGTTATAGACTGAACCTGTAGAGGCGTTTTCCTTTATGATCAGGTGGCACCTCTGCATAAAAAGGCGATTCCCTATCCCCTCTTCATAAAGAGGTAATGCCTCTCTAAAGAAGCAATGCCTTTTAAACAAAAGGAACTGATCTTTATACTACTGCGAAATGGTTAAATTGTACATGCATAATCAAAAGGAAAGTTGTTCAGTAATAAAATTCGATGATGCATTTAGAATTCTATCAAAACTTGAATTTAAATATTGTATCCAGTCATTTAGTATAAGATATGAAAATGCTAAAAGTAAAGGACAGTTTAGATAGTGATGAAGCAATGAGTGAAAAATGCTAAATATCTCTCCAGTCTAAATAATCCTATGCTAACACATCATCTTGAGCATCCCCTCTACTCATTATCCCCATAATCATCTGCTCCCTCATTAGTAAGGTTGTCTATAAAGGCATTAGCAGGATCAACTCCATCCTCATCATCGCTATCCTCAACCTGCTCATCAGCCTCCTCCTCCTCCTCATCACCCTCAACCTGGAGAGTAATAAGCTAGTGCCCAAGGGCGATGATCCTGACCTGACTAGTCTCGGCTCAATCTTGTTAAAGCACAATGAGAGGTAAGAATCATGAAAGCATGCATACATATAAAAATAAAGTGTAGTTATTTTTACCTTCCACTATTGTGTCACCTACAATAGAAAGTCTCGAATCACCCTGTACATATACTCTCCTTGATCTTAAAGTATCTACACAATTAATATATTATTAGAACTAACTATGTGTTAAGTCAAGCTTAAAAACAGGACCTTGAAAGAAAAGAACTCATATGTGTAGCGGTCTCTGGAAGGAATGCCGGCTCCAAGGTCATGTTTAACATCAAGAACTGACAAGAGAGCCCGCCTAAAGGCACCCAGTAATGAGTTAACAATCAGGAGTATAGGCCAGCCTACCAACTACCATCTAGAATTGAGAGCTGGAAGGGTCCATAGTAGGTGGTACACTAGAAGAAGAACCCTCGCCACTGGGTATGATCCGAGGACACTAATGAGGCCTCTCCTGGGCGGTAGGCCTAGGACAAGGAGCTGATACCCTAGCTGATGTCTGAGGATGAAAACTAAATCATGCAATGATATCCACAAGCATGAGTGTAAAATATATGTTTAATTGAATTGCATGTTTACCTGAAGTGCAGGTGCAGGTAGAGACACCCTCTGTATGAGATGAGCTCAGGCGAAATCAACATAATGAGACTTACTCCTCTCACAACAATCAACAACACCATCTCCCGCTAAGACCTAGTCAAGCTCGTCTCCCTCTAATTCGTGTGCCTAGAAAATGTGTCGGGGAGGAGTGAGGGTAGTCGTCTCACTCGGGCACCCATCCACCATTGGTGAACTCTCTCGCTAAGATACCGGACCCTGTAGTCAGACCCTCAGAGTGGTACCCTCTTTTGAGATAGTGGGATCGAGCAAATCATAGCCTGAGACCATCCAGCTTAGCGACCCCATAAATTCAGGCATAATTGTAAGAACAAACAGATAAGTAAATGGATTTGATTAATGAATGCATTGCTAATTACAATTATGTTTACAGGTACTTACCTCATCATGTGTGAGCATGTTCAATCGCTCACAATGGATGTGTACATGAGAAACTAGCCTCCTCCAAGTGCAACTTGGGTCCCATCTTGCCATGGCAAGGAAAAGGGTGTCGATAACATGAGTCACCCCACTATCCACTCTAACTCTAGGGCCTAATCCTACAAAAAAAAAAAGAAAAAATGTTAGCAAATTCTAATAATGGCAGTTGGGGAGGAACTTGAGAGTAAAAAAAAGAAAAGGGAGTACTATAATGGCATGTCAAAAGCCACAAAGCCTCTTGGCTCTGCACACAGACTCATCCATACTCCAATATAAATAAGCTAGAGCGCAGCTACCCTAATCGTATATGGCCACCAGATCCAGGTCTCTCAAAGGCATCAGGAAACTCAGGTCTCTCAAAGGCATTAAAAAACTATGGTTTATAGAGCTTGTAGTGTCTGTAAATAGCATGGTGCCCAACAAGTAGACCAAAAATGCATATACTCCCTGATCAATCTATCGAGGTGTGACAGTCGCCTCAACTCTAACATGAGTATAAAAGCTTTTAATGGAATTAAGCTTCACCGTGTGGGTCCCTTTCATGTCTAAGACCATACCAAGCAGATGCTGGATGAAAGTGAGGTGGTCTGGAGATAGCTGGTGGAGGCTAGCATCAAAAAGGACTGAATCCCCTACATAGGCTATGCCAGTGACTACAGCAAAAACCACTGGGTTAAGTGTAAACTCCCCAAATATTAAATGGAATGTGTGGGTAGTGTCTGACCATCTCTCCATTAACACATGAAAAGGCTGGTAGTCCGTGCGCCCTTACTGTGCCGGGAGTGCTAAGATGAAGTAAAAAAACCTCATGTCCTGAATGCAAGTCTGCACCGCATTTGTGAGCTCGTTGTACCAAATGCGCGCACCACTAAAGTTCTCAACACCCTTAAGGGTGTGGGCATCGAGCTACAAGAAGAAAACAATTAGTGAAATTATTATTTTTCATAAATAAATGCAGCTTTTTCTTAGAACTAGGCTAGAGGCAATCGCCTTTATATGTGCAACTTGACATAAAGAGGTGAGCGCCTTTTGTGATAAGACGATCTCCTTATTAAAGAGGTAACGCCTCTTCATGTCAGGGATCTAACAAAGTAATTTAAAATTTTTATTTTCACTTAATAAAATTTAATATTTTTTTCTTAAAATGATAAATATAAACTCATAAACAATAACCCAATATTATTTATCATTATTTGCAAGAAAAATTGAAGAAATTAGTACTAACCTCTCATGTGGCCAATCTGCAAATATGGGATTGCATGTCCATAAGAAGGGGAATCTCATCTCTGACACTGAGCCTGAAACTCTATGAAGGATACACTGTGGGCGCTACCGAGTCCCATGATGGCAAGTCCAGGGTCCCTATGGCATCCATGTTAAAAGAATAAAAGGGAAGAAAAAAAAAAGAATTTTGGGAAATAAAAGAAAAGAAAAGAGAATCTAAAAAGTAAAAGGTGAAAGTGAACTTTGAAAGGGAGAAGGAGAATTTATATGTTGAGGAGAAAGGGCAAGATTTAAAGAAAAAGAAAAGATAGAGGGTGAAGCCCATTTGATAAAAAGAACAAGAGTTAGCCCATGGCCTACCAAAAGTATTTTCCAAAAAAAAAAGGGAAAATTTTTAGTTATTGCTCTGGTGTAGCCTGAAATCAATGTTTAAAAATTTAAAATATACTAATCAAAGCATTAGCAAGAATAAAAAACTTGTGAGGTTTGAATCCCCGAAGTGCACGAAAGAAGAAGCATCTGATCGGGTTTAAATCTCCAAAGTGCACGTCTCAGGAAGTGTCTGGTCGAGTTTGAATCCCTAAAGTGCTCGTCTCAGGCTGGTCAGCTTTGAATCTTCGAAGTGCATTTTCCTTTACTAAGTGAAGATTGGCCATGCTCGAGATTCACGACAAAATTATAATGAGTAACTAATCGGGCCACGCTTGAGGAACATAGTTATATTTCATCTCTTTCTATTGAGTGAAGATTAGGCCAGGCTCAGGATTCATAATAAAATTATAATGAGTAACTGATCGGGCCATGCTCAAGGAACACAGTTACATTTCATCTCTTTCTACCGAATATAGATTAGGCCATGCTCGGGATTCACAACAAAATTATAATGAGTAACTGATCGGGCCATGCTCGAGGAACATGGTTATATTTCATCTCTTTCTACTAAGTGAAGATTAGGCCATGCTCAGGATTCACGACAAAATTATAATGAGTAACTGATCAGGTCATGCTCAAGGAACATGGTTATGTTTCATCTCTTTCTAATTAGTGAAGATTGGGCCATGCTCACAGTTTATGACAAAATTATAATAAGTAACTGATTAGGCCATACTCAAGGAACACAGTTACATTTCATCTCTTTCTACTGGGTGAAGATTGGGTCATGCTCGGGATTCATGATAAATTTATAATGAGTGGTTAATCAGGCCAAGAAAACCCGAGAATCACGGTCATATTTTTAAAAATTAAAGTTCAACCTCTAGGGTTTGAATTCCCAAAACTGACAGCCCAAGTGAAACTCGAAGGTCAAGTACGTCATTCTTATCCTTTATCCATTTTGTGTGTATATTGCTTTTTTAAAAATTTATTTTAAGAAAATTTAATTTTTTAAAAAATCAAGGGAACAAACTATAGACACCTTCAGTTTGATCGGCCCGCAACAAAAGCCCAATGATGAAAAAGTATGAGTTTGGAATGCAACAGAAGCCTGAAACCTCTTAAAAATGGACTCAAAAGCCTAAACACCAAGCCTCTAAGCCCAAAATACCAAATCCAATCCGAAATAACAAATTAAAGCCTAGGCCCATCACCTTTAGCTTGCTAAGCCTAAACCTAGCCTGGGTGAAAAGGCGATCGACTCAATAAAGAGGCGTCGCCTCTTCACTTTGGCCATTGGTGAGGCGACGCCTCATCGAAGAGGTGGCACCTTTTTACGCCCACTAACTGCTACATTAAATGTCATTAATAATAGTAGTTAGGGCAAACTTGCCCCTGACTTGAGGCATTTTTTGAATGCCAAAGAGAGAAAAAAATGGGAGGAAATTAAAGAGGGGCATAGGGAATGTTGAGGAGAAGGTAAGAGTGGTTTTGGTGGGGAATTAGAGAAGAAAAAGGTGGGAGAGGCTTAAAAGGAAACAAGAAAAGAGAAATCAGGAACTTTTGGGATTTTAGATGTAAAGGGACTTTGAAAGAGAACATTTATGGAGATGAAGGTGGAGAGAAAAGAGAAAAGAAAAGAAAGGAAAAAAGGAAAGAGAATGAAGAGGACTCTTGAACCAAAAAGACTCATTTCTTGAGAAGAAATAAGGCTTATTTGCATTCCAAGCATCCCAATTAATCAATTAAGCTTTAAGGGCTTAGTTAGGAGCACCAAGCTCATCCTAACCAGTGAGAACCTCTTATCTTTAAGCTTTGAGTTTTTTATTCCATTAAAAGCTTTGTTTCTTTACCTTTTTGCTTGTCTCTTGAGTTTATTATGTGAATAAGGTCATATGTGGGGTATAATTACATGAAATACTAAGTGTTGATTATTGATCTTAGTATATTTATATCTATTTTCATTTATTTGCATGAACACTTGAACTTCTTAGAGTTTAAGAAATGTAGTTTGTCTCTATCTCTATTGAAGAGGCGATGCCTCTTTATAGAGGCATCACACTTTCTTGTTAAGGTGATTTAAGATTGCCTCCTAGTAAGGAGGCGACCCTTCGTCAGAATCCTACACCATTCTGTTTTGATTTTTAATGTTTATTTGATATGTTTTTGCATATTTTTGTGTTTTTATTATTATATATGTTGAGTTTATGCATGGTTAAAATGTCATTTAATATTATTATTGAATGATGATTATTTTGTTATTTATAAGATGATTTTGTGATATTATTTCTATTTTCTATGAATATTATTTTGTGAATAATGTTGTTATCTTATAAGATGGGATTAACTTGTACTTATTGTAGGGATTATTTGGTAATGTTTAATTATCAAATAACTACTCCATTAATTAGTTCTTGAGAGGTTTTATTTGTGTAATTAATTAGTTTATTTTTTATTTATGTATGATTTATTTTCTGTTTATTTCACATTTATTTACACCAAATGTTGTAATCCTTAATCCATTTCCCCTATTTTATTTGGACTGTATGGTTGTAAATTTTCATAATTATTTGTTTATTTGTGATGTATATTGGGTTATAAGTATGAAATGGGACTAATGTGCAAATTTGGACTAAAATATAAAATTTGAAGCGATTGCAATTCACATGTTAATAAAGAAATAATTTAATAATCAAAAGTAATAAAATATGAAACATACACTGAGGCCAACCGCAAGGTTAGGTAGGCATTCCAAAAGCCCATACCCAGTTTTCGAATCCGATCTCTGATGATGGCTTCTGAGAACCTTCATGGAATCTAATTATTATACAGTGTGTCCTAACTTTTATCCAGGTGGCGACTCCATCTCCATTTTAGGCCCCAAACCCATTTTGTATTTCTTAGTGGGCCCTGAGCTCACACAGTGTCGTGGTCACCAACATTTGGGCGTGCGCCTCACCTTGATGCCTATAATGTAATGTAATGAATTTGGATGTTATAACTTAATTGCGTGAAAATGGACTACTTTAAAATTTTGGATCTACTTGTAAAATTGAAAAATGTTTGCAGGCAATTGTATTTTAGCATGTAATAAAGAAATAATTAAAAATGATAAAACATGAAACACAAAATGTAGGTTGATCGCAAAATCGAGCATGCATTTAAAAAGTCCATACCCAATTTTCAAACTCAGTTTTTGAGGATGACTACTAGGCTCCTCCATGAGATTTTGACATTTTAAAGTGTGTCTTGAATTTCATTTAAGTGACAACTCCATCTTCAATCTAGGATTTATAGCTCGTGATTGTATTTCCTAAAGGCCTCAAACCTATACAATATTGTGATCGTCAAACACTTAGACACGCTCTAAATTTTTCCTTTACAATTACACCTGCTATATATTTAATTTTAAGGTTATGTTTCCTTTTTTTTTATTCGAACCACCAATATTAAAAGTTCATTGAACTTTAAATAATTCAATTTAAACCATACAAGATAATAAAAAAAGGTAAAAATCTCTCAATAACTAATTTAATGTAACTATATATATCACAACTCAAACTCGAGATGTTACTTAAATTAAAATTATTTCCTATTGTTAGTGTCAATTATTGCATAGTTTTTCTATTTAATTTCCATAGGATTTACTAGTATTTCTTTATATTTTATTTAGTTTATTATTAATAATTAGTGTTTTATTAGGATTTTAGTTTATTAGCTTGATTTCATTTCCTTTTTAGCTTCCTAGTTAATTTATTCATTTTTGGAATGTTTTTTTAGGAATTTTGTTTTCCTAAATAGGTCCGAATTCAAGCCAATAATTAAAAAGCCATTTTATGGAGTTATTTTCGTAATTACATGAGGTTTTAAAGGAGAAAAATTACTGTTTTAGTCATTGGACGAATTTTGCATTATTTTTTCTATAAATGGAGAATTTTAGCTCTAGGTTATAGAGAGCCATTCCGGAGTATTCTTGAAGCCACAAACAAGTTATCAACAAAGATTGAAGAGAAGTCACAAGATTCAAGAGACTTATTCATATTTTCTTCTTTATTTTTTATCCTTTTAATTATGTTTGTGATTGTCGCCACAATTATGCATCACTAAACTCTTTTTAGGGTTTAGTTTATGAGTAGTTATTCCATGATGTGATTGAACACAAATTTTTATATTTAATTTGATTTTTAGTTAATTTTATGAGTTGCACTTAATGTATACTTTCATTCTTGGTTAGCTTGTTTGCATTTTTATGGGTGAATTCACCAACGAGAGTTAGGGGAATTCACTAGCTTATTACTTATAGGACTTAGACCACTTGACCACGAGAGTAGACGAACTCTACAAGGAACCATAACAGTAGGCAGAGGTCTACGGTGGTAAATTAATTATTAAGGAACTTAATGAGTTTATATTAACTTCTTAATCATGAAAATAGGTTAAACTTTAATCTTTGCATACTTAATTAAACTTGAGAGTCTTTAAATATTTTAAAACAATTACCTTTAACTAAAGTCAATATCTTCTGTTGTTATTGTGTTCATGATCAAATTGGAATAGTGAAACTAAACCTAGACTCTAAGCTCTTTATCATTTGATTACAATTTAATTAGATTGTTGTAAAGACCCAAATTTTTTAATTATTAATATTAAATGTGTATTATTAACTTAATTATTATTTTAATTAATTAGTATTAATTATTATGAGATTAGTAATATTTGTGTAATTTTAGTCAATTTTATTTTTAATTAATTGTTAAAGAGTATGTATATATATATATATATATTTAAGTGTGTGTTAATAATTAAAGGGGAGATATTATTATTTTTAAAATAATTATTTTATACCTCCTGTACTTTTTGTAAAAAAAATGGCAAAATGTTTTTTTTCTTTTTCTTTTTCCCTTTCCTCTTTCTTTTTCCTTTTCTTTCCTTTTATTCTTCTCTTCTTCTCCCTTTCTTCCCCACATTGCCACCACCCACCACCACCTCAACCTTGTTATTGCCACGTCAGACTATCAGCTCTTCCTCCTCTTCCCGCTATCACCTTCTCTCTTCTCTTTCTCTTCGATCTCTTTCTTGCCGGATTGTTTGGGGAGTCACTAGCACCGCTTCCAGCCACTTCAAGGCTTGCCACTAATCCCAAAATGCTCCTTGTCCTTTATGCTTCAAAAGCCCTCCATCAATTTCGAACTCCAACTTCAGTAAGCCCCTCAATTTTATGTAATTGATGTTAGACTATTTTTAGTTATTTAGTTAAATTGAACTTTAATTCGATTTTATTAGATATAGTTACTTTGAGATTAAATGATCTAGAGGTTGTGATCTTACTTTTTATGATTTTTATTTACTTTTTCAAATTTTTTGGGCATTAGGTACTGTTCACGACATTGTTTCAAAAAGTCTCGGGTCAGGTAATTTTTATATTTTTATTAAATCTTATAAATTATTTAGATTATACTTTATGAAAAAAATTTTGTGAAATTTGTGAAATTATGTATAGAATTTAAGATACAAATTTTTAAAATTTATGTAAAAAAATGTATTTTTGAGAAATTATTGGAAATTAATAAATTGTTTAATTTTAATTGAAATTATTGTTAATTATTCTATTTTAGACAGATTTTTAAATAAGAAAAGTATAAAAATAATTTTTATAATTAATTTTCAATTATTAGTTAATTAGTAGTAATTTTGAAAAATTAAATGAATAATAAATTTATTTATTATTTTTCCAAGCTTAAATGAACATTTTATTATTTTTATGATATAATTGAGTGATTTTGATAATTATTTACAATTTATGCTAATTAAATTGCAAAAGGGGAATTTTATTCCATTAACAGATTTTATTAGTGAAATATTATTTATAAACTATAATTTTATTATTTACTTGGTAAAAAATTATTTCTTAAATATTGTAATAACCCGAGTTTTTAAATTATTTTATTATAAAATAGGATATACAGTGTTAATAATTTAAAACAATATTTGATTATTTATCGATTATGAGTTATATTATTATTATTTTATGTTAATTAGGATTTCGATATATATTTATTTTAAGATTAGTTTGGGATAATATATTTGTATGATATATATATATCTTATTTTAAATAATTTTTTAACTTAGTGTATTTCATTTTAATGTTATTTTATTTTATTAAATCATATTATTTTATGTGTTAATATATATATATTTACATGCATTAGGGTTTATTATTTATTTAAGTGAGTATATTATTAATATTAGTGAGAAATATATATATATATATATGTGTGTGTGTGTTAAATTTGTGATGTGACTAATGTGTAATATAATAATATATATTATAATACATAGTTTATTAATTTTTTTTAATATAAAGTTTTATATATATATATATATATATATAAACAAAAACACTCTCCTCCCTCACTCATCTTCCTTGATCACCCTCCCCCTCCCTCGCTGTCCGTCCGTTCACCAACCGTCGGTATGCCTCCCCGCCTTCCACCGCCTGCCAACTTGCTCCGCCGCCTTCGGCCACCTTCTCCGCCGCCGTTTGAAGCTGTGAAGGCCTAGAAACTGAAAACTGAACCCATCTCCGTTCATCACGTTTTTGGCCACTTTTTTTGACACTGCCAGTCTCTTTCCCTTCCCTGAGCACCGGTGAGTGTGTTTCTATGCTTTGTTTCACTTGGTTTGGCTTAGATTTTGATGGTGATCAATTTTGAGTTTCGACCACCTAGGGTTTTCCTTTTTTTTAGCTTTATTTCTTATGATTCATGAGAAGTATCTTAACAAATATTGTTCCCCTTAGGTTAATCTACATCTCAGAATTTTTGTGTAATTTTTGGGAATTATTTTGATTTTTCTGAATTTTTTATTATTTTATTTTTTTCGTAAATTAATTAAATAAATTATGAAATTGTGATTTTTGGTGTTTTTGATGGTTATTGGTAATTTTAGAATTTAATTTATAATTTTTTGTGTATTTTGTGTAATTTTTATAATTATATTTAGTTTATGTCAATTTTGAAAATATAGGTTAAATATATATTTAATTATAAATAATTGGTTAATTAATTGTATTTGTGGATATTAGTGAATAATAAGTTGAGAAAACAATTTTTGTGTAATTATGTAATTTTTTATTGAATTTTTGAATATTATTAGTATTTTATGTGTATTTTTATATATTAGGGGTATTTTAGTAATTTGGTGATGATTTTGGTTAAATATTAAATTTAATTGGTTTTAAATATTATTTGAGGTATAAAAATGATTTTTACAAACTATTTACTAATTTTAACTAATTAATACTATTTTTCAAAAATTATTTTTAAATTATATATAATATACTATTTTTGTAAATAAATGGATTTTTAATAATTTTTAATATGTTTTTGGACTAATTAAGTAATTTGGATTTATAAAATGAATTTTTATTAATATTTGTGAAATTATTGAGAAATATCGATTTTAATAATATTATGTTATTATTAGGATTTTTAAGTAATTATCGGTAAAACAATTACTTTTGGTGTTTGAATATTTAAATTGCTATATTTTGGTACTTAAAGGGCATTTTTAGTTTTTATTGAATTTTAATATATTTTTTTGTGAATTATGGACCTCGGTCGGGGGAATTTGTAGTTTGGGGTTCCGACCGAGGAGTTGTGAGAAATTTTATTCGAAGTGTATTTTTCTTGCAGGACTGGCTTTACTTTTTAAATAGAGAGATGTCCATTTTACAGAGGAGGTTCTATCGAATTTTCGATAGAATTCTTGTAAAATGTGACATTCGGTCAAATTTCTATTCTCTGTCTGTGTTAGTAATCCTAGATCGAGTCTCTAGAAGTTAAGTTAGAATTATTCTGATTTTCATGTTATTATTTTATTGTTAATTGCGCCAAGACTAAGGTCTAGTGGACCAGGCCCATCAAACCCGTCTCGAGGAGTGCATAACTGTGACTTGTTATTTTATATGTACATTGCATTTAGGATACATGTTTTAGCACATATTCATGTTTTAATTGAATTTATTCATAAATTATTTTATTAAATGATGAGTATACTTTAAGTATATTTTTAGTATACTTTAGGTGTATTTCTAAATAAATGCATGTTATTTTATTAATTTTTACATGCATGATTATAGTACACTATTGGTTTATTTTTGGAATATTTTATGATAAATGTGAATTCATCTGACATATATATACTTGAAATGTATTTAGTTTATTTTAAGTATATTTATAATATATATATGGTTTATAATATTTATTTATAATGATATCATGCATCATTTATTCTTCCGAATGAAATGAGTTATTTTAATGAAGGATATCAATAGAACGTGTTTCATAGTGTGCAGCATTAGGACCTAGTACGTACCGGTACGACAATAGATTGTAGGTTAAATTACTAATCTATTTGTGGATCATGACTTGATTGATGTGATTAATGGTGTGAGGTGAATGAGTGTGATTACTGGAGCTCAGTTGACCAAGTGTCTCGGGGCCAATCACACTGACAGTCAAACTGCTGGAGCTCGATTGACTTAGTGTCTCGGGGCTAATCTACTGTCAATATGGATTAAATGAATTTATTTGGAAACAAGTGAGCCTGTATGGCTAGAGGGATGTCTGTTATTATTTGAGGTTACGACCATTTAGGGTTCTATTTGATCCTTTTTAAACTAATATTTTTCAGTATTATAAATAAAGTGATTTTCAGCATCTATGTGTACATGCCTGTATATATATATTTATTATATACATATTATTGTTTGCATTTGACATTTAGTAATGCGTGTATATATATTATAACAATTCACTCAGTGAGGTTTGACTCCCCTCCGTTGATATTTTTATAGGAGAGTCCTCTTCTTCAAACCTCAGCAGTAGACCTATCTGCCAGATTTCTTCTGCTCTGGCCCTATTATGTAAATCACTCTCTTGAGTTTTATTTTGTACTCTAGACACTGCAGTAGTTGTCACGACCCAAAACAGGGGCCATGACCGGCACTAGGGAACGGGAATTCTTTCGAATCTGGAACCTGTAGCAAGCCTAAAAATAAAATAAATCATACAATAATAATAATAACACTTAATGCAGCGGAAATAAAATCATAGCTATCAAGATAATAATCCATCACGGAATTTAAATCAAATCCATATCTCATATATAAATAAATCCTTTAATACAAGTTTCAGTTCAAATTCTTAAAATACATAACTCATACAAATATAATACATAAAACACACAATTTATTTACAACTACTGCAATGTCTAGATTGTAAAAATAAAACTTAAGACTCATATAAGCAGTTTACATAAAGAAGCCGGGGCGGAAGAAATCCGGCGTACAGGCCTGCTACTGAGGTCTGAAGACGATGACTCTCCTGAAAAATAGTCAACGGAGGGGAGTCAAACCTCACTGAGTGAATTACTATAGTATATATACATGCATACTAAATGACAATGCACACAGTCAATAGTATATATAATAAGCATATATACAAGAAAATACACACAAATGCAATAAAATCATTTTATATTTTTATTGAAAATCACAGTTCATGAAGGATCAAATAGAACCCTAGAATATCGCAACCTTAAACAGTATTAGACAACACTCTAGCCATATAGGCTCACTTATTCCAAATATAATCACTTGATCCATTTAGACAGTAAACTGGCCCCGAGACACTAAGTAAACCGAGCTCCAACAGTCTGACTGTCAGTGTGATTGGCCCCGAGACACTTGGTCAACCGAGCTCCAACAATCACACTCCCAAATCATTTCTCACATCAAATAATCATATCCAATCAATATCCACAAATGGTTAGTAATATAGCCTAAATGCTATAAGCGTACCGGTACGTACTCGGTCCTAGTGCTGCCCACTAGGTAGCACGTTCTATTGATATCCTTCATTTTAAATATAAAGCATACATTTATAAAAATAAATGATGCATGAATTTAAATAAAATAGCAACATAAACCATATATATACTAGAAATATATCAAAAATAAATCAGGTATATTTCAAATATATATATACGTCAAATAAATCCAATATAATTACAAAATAAACTAAGAATATACTAAGAATATACATAAAAACATTTTAAGAATAATTTATTAATAAAACATGCATATAATTTGAAAATATACCAAAATATACCGAATATAAACTGAAGATAACTTAAATACCAAATGAATTATTTATGCATAATTAATCAAAATAACATACATTTCTAAATCATGCACCCTAAAACATATATATATATATAGAATAGTAACTCACACTTAGTGCGCTCCTCGAGATGGGTCCGACTGGCCTGGTTCACTAGGCCTCGATCTCAGAGCAACTAAATAAATAATAAATAACAGACATCAGAATAAACCTAACAGAAAATCCTAGAAACTCGATCTAGAATATTAGACACAGAATCAGAATAAGGGTTCGACCGGACATCACGTTTTACGAGAATTCCACCGAAAATTCGATAGAACCTCCCCTATAAAACGGACATCTCTCTACTCAAAGAGTAGAGTCGGCCCTGCAAAGAAACACACTTCGAAAAAAAACACAGAATTACATCCACAACCCTTCGGTCGGACTCCAAACTACAGTCTACCGACCGGGGTCCACAATTCACAGAATAATTATAAAAATACCGAAAATACCCTTATATCATAGAAATACATTTTATAAGTAGAAATTACGTAATTAACCCTAAAACACAGTAAAAACCGATAAAAACTCATTTTATTAGAAAAATCGTATATTATATATATAATTGAAAATAATTCACAAAAAATAGTTTTATTTAGTTAAAAATACTAAATAATTTATAGAAATCATTTTTATACCCTAAATAACTATTAAAACCAATTTAATTACATTTTTAGTCAATTTAGGGTAAAATTACCAAAATACCCCTATATATATAAATATACTAGAATTACTCCAAAAATCCACCAAAAATAATATAATTATCCAAAATTAATTTTTTCAACCTATTTATCAAAAATATCAATAATTAAACTCAATTAACTAATTAATTTCAATTAAAAACACAATTAACCTAATTTTCCAAAATTACATAAACCTAAACAAATTCAAAATAAATGCATAGAAATTCATAAAAATTCCAAATAAATTTATATAATTCATTTCAACACCTATATTTATCATAAAACATAATTTCACAATTTAATTAATTAATTTTCGAAAAGTAGAAAATAATATTAAAATATTCAAAAATACCCAAAAATCAAAATAATCTCCAAAAATTATACAAAAATTCACACATGAAGATTAAGCTACTAGGATCAACATTTGTTAAGAGACTTTTCATGAATCGATCAATTGGAGCTCAAAAAAATTCAAAAATTAATTATGGCCAAAATTGAAAAATTGAGAAAAACCATACCAAATCAAGTTTTAAGCTTAAACAAAGTTTGGAATCATCTTCTATGGCTTCAGGGGAGTCCAACAACACCGAAATGAGGGAATTTGGTGGCCGGAATCTTGAGGTGTGAAGAAAATGGAAGTTTTGGCCAAAAATGGTTTTCCTTGGCTTGCCGACGCCGGAGAGGATGAAGGGAGTGGCGGAGCTGCTGGAGGAAGAGGGTGGACGTCCGGGAGGCACACCGATGGTAGTCGGCCGGAGTTGCAGCGGGATGGAGAAGGGGTGGCGTCGGGAGGAAGAAAAGGGAGGGGGAGGGTATGAGTTGTAAATTTTTCAAAGTTTATATATATATATATATTTATAACTTTATTAATTTATATTAAAATATATTAATATAATATTTACTAAAATCACACACCACATATATAAAAATCAACTTAATATTATATACATATACATATATATAACACACATGACTTAATACAACTATATAATATATGCATTCAATATTAAAATACTTATCAAACCCTAAAATATTTAAATATAAGGTTGTATGTATATATATATATATATATTTATTTATTTATTTATTTTAATATGACATTTAAAATCATGCATGGATTCATGCAAATTCGAAAATTTATCTAAAATAATCAATATTAAATTATTTACGTATCATTTTCCCCGAAAATATAATTCCCGGGAAAATTTTACGTAAAATACTTTAAATAACATAAAATAATTAAAAATAAATTTTAATTAAATAACAACTCATGAAATATCATAAATATACACAAAAATTATTAACACTGCATATCCCGATGCAGTATTAAAATATTTAAAAACACGGGATATTACAGTAGTAGTTGTATTTGATTCTGTCAAGACTTGTATTTGTATTTATGCATGTATAAAATTTTTACTTTAGAGTGTTACTCTGAAGATTGTATTAAGAAATTTTATTTATGAT
This sequence comes from Mallotus nudiflorus, assembly GCA_947683625.1. Classification (NCBI taxonomy): domain Eukaryota; kingdom Viridiplantae; phylum Streptophyta; class Magnoliopsida; order Malpighiales; family Euphorbiaceae; genus Mallotus; species Mallotus nudiflorus. Next base: position 4,939,693 of record CANTUR010000018.1, read on the forward strand.
ATAAGGATGAGATATTGTTTTATTAAAGGATGTTAAGGAAAATTATTTTATTATTTGAGATTTAATTTCCGCTGAATAATATTTTATTTATTTTATTTTATTGCATGCTTTTATTTTAAGGCTTGCTACGGGTTCCGAATTCGAAAGAATTCTCATTTCCTAGCGCCGGTCATGGCCCCCTATTTTGGGTCGTGACAAATATTTTTATGAATTATTAGTGATTTGAGATAAATTATATTATGTAAGTGAATTGTAGTTCTCGATTGGGCATAAATGTAGTATGGGCCCCAACTCGAGTTGTTGAATTGTGAGACGGTTAGAATTGTTATTTTTATGCAAGAACGACTCTACTTCGGTAGAGAGATGTTCATTTTATAGAAGAGACTCTATCAAATTTTCGATAGATTTCTCGTAAAACGTGACATTGGTATATGTTAATTCTGAGTCTGTATCGTGTCTTAGATCAAGTCAACCTCATCATCTCATGATTTTGTTAAATTTTGAGAATTTTATGAATTTATTTATATAAGCATATTTTAAATAAATATTATTTATTTTAAAGAACTTCGGGACTAGAGCTGTAGTATTTGGGCAGTAAAGGACGCGTCGCCTAGCACGCACAACTTGTTAGTTGATTTTACAAAATGTGTGTTGTGACAATTTTAATTATATTTTCGTATGATTTAAATAATAATGAAATGATGATATGAATTATGTATGAATTTATTTGTATTGCTATATGCATTATTATTTCCTTATTTATCATGATCAATATTTGAAGAATGTTTTATAGAAATTGTTTTATTCCACTTTATTTGTTTATGTTATTTTATTTTATTTTATTTATTATGATTTAAATGATTTGAAAATAATGGTAGAACGTGTTACCTGGTGAGTGTCACCAAGATTGTGTGCGCACCAGTAATAATTATTAATATGGCCATTGATTGATTTGTGAGCCCTGGTTGAGCTTTGCTTTATAGGCAAAATTTGTGGAAATGTGAGCCCTGGTTGAGTTTTGCTCTTTCGGTAGATGTGTGATTATTTTGAAAGCCCTGGTTGAACTTGCTCTCTAGGCAAAGGTATGATACCGGTTGGACCATGGTCTAGCTTGCTCTCTAGGTACCAGTGATCATTTGAAATAAGAGACCGACTGTGGCTGGACTACAGTCGAGCTTGATCTCTATGACCGACAGTCAATTGAAATAAGTGAGTCAAGTGGCTATTAGAATTTGATAGTCTAAGTGTTCCACTAGATTTTTCGATAAAATAATAAATTATATGATTTTGTATTAACATTTTTGTCACGACCCAAAACAGGGGCCATGACCGGCGCTAAGGAACGAGAAGTCTTTCGAATCCGGAACCCGTAGCAAGCCTAAAAAAATAAAATAGAACATGCAATAGTAATAACAATATATAATGCAGCGGAAATAAAAATCATAAATATCACAATAACATTTGCACCAACTGGATTTAAATTAAATACTCATCTCATATATATATAAACTCTTTTAATACAAATCCAGTTCAAATATAATACAACATCTCTTTATTAATTTAATGACTACTACAGTGTCTAGATAAAATAAAATTCAAGACTCAGGGAAGCAGTTTACATAAAGAAGCCGGGGCGGAAGAAATCCGGCGTACAGGCCTGCTACTGAGGTCTGAAGACGATGACTCTCCTGAAAATATGTCAACGGAGGGGAGTCAGACCTCACTGAGTGAATTACTATAATATATATATATGCATACTAAATGCCAATGCACACAGTCAAAAGTATATATAATATGTATATATACAGGCAAATACACACAGATGCAAGAAATTCATTTTATATATATTTATTAAAAATCACAATTTATGAAGGATCAAATAGAACCCTAGAAAATCGGAACCTTAAAACAGTGTTAGACAACACTCTAGCCATACAGGCTCACTTATTCCAAAATATTCACTTATTTTATTTGGACAGTAGACTGGCCCCGAGACACAAAGTCAACCGAGCTCCAGCAGTCTGACTGTCAGTGTGATTGGCCCTGAGACACTAGGTCAACCGAGCTCCAGCAATCACACCTCCAAACCATATCCCACACATCAAATAATTATATCCAGTCAATATCCACAAATAGGTTAGTAATGTAGCCTAAATGCTATAAGCGTACCGGTACGTACTCGGTACTAGTGCTGCCCACTAGGTAGCACGTTCTATCGATATCCTTCATTTTAAATATAAATCATACATTCACAAAAATAAATGATGCATGAACTTAAATAAAATAGCAACATAACCATATATATACTAGAAATATACCAAAAGTAAACCAAGTATATTTTGAGTATATATACGTCAAATAAATCCAATTAAATTACAAAATAAAGTAGAGATATATTTGAACACATTTTAAACACAATTCATTAATAAAACATGCATATAATTTAATATATACCAAAAATAAACTAAAGATATACTTAAATACTAATCACATTATTTATGCATATTTAATCAAAATAAAACATATATTTCTAAAATCATGCATCCTAAAGCATATATATATAAAATAGTAACTCACACTTAGTGCGCTCCACGAGATGGGTCTGACGGGCATGATCCACTAGGCCTCGGTCTCGGCGCAGCTAAACAAACAATAAATAACCATGAAAATCAGAATAAACCTAACAGAAAATCCTAGAAACTCGATTTAGAATATTAAACACAGAAACAAAATTAGGGTTCGACCGGACATCATGTTTTACGAGAATTCTACCTAAAATTCGGCAGAACCTCCCCTGTAAAATGGACATCTCTCTACTCAAAGAGTAGAGCTGACCCTGCAAAGAAACACACTTCGAAAAACAGGCACAACAACTCATCCACAACCCCTCGATCGGACTCCAAACTACAGTCTACCGACCGGGGTCCACAATTCACGGAACAATTTCAGAATTACCAAAAATACCCTTACATCATAGAAATTCATTTTATAGGTAGAAATTATGTAATTAACCTTAAAACACAATAAAAACCGATAAAAACTCATTTTATTTGTAAAATCGTATATTATATATATAATTGAAAATAATTCACGAAAAATAGTTTTAATTAGTTAAAAATACTAAATAATTTGTAGAAATCATTTTTATACCTTAAATAATTATTAAAACCAATTAAATTACATTTTTAGCCAATTTCATGCAAAATTACCAAAATGCCCCTATATATATAAATATACTATAATTACTTCAAAAATTCACCAAAAATAGTATAATTATCCAAAATTAATTTTCTCAACATATTTATCAATAATATCAATAATTAAACTCAATTTACCAATAAATTTCAATTAAAAACACAATTAACCTAATTTTCCCAAAATTACATAAACCTAAATAATTCAAAATAAATACATAGAAATTCATAAAAATTCCAAATAAATTCCTATAATTCATTTCAACACCTATAATTATGATAAAACACAATTTCATAATTTAATTAATTAATTTCCGAAAATTAGAAAATAATATTAAAATATTCAAAAATACCCAAAAATCAAAATAATCTCAAAAAATTCCAAAAAAATTCATACATATAGATTAAGCTAATGGGAAAAAAATTTGTGAATGAATTTTTCATGAATCAATCAAATTTAAGTTCAAAAAAATCAAGAACCCTAATAGGCCGAAATCGAAAAATCGAAACCTAAGCAAATCAAGACCATTTTAAGTGAAACAAGCTTGGAATCACACTCACCGGACCTCAAGGAGAAGAAAGATACCGGCGGTGTCGAAAACGGTGGCCGGAAACGTCGTGAACGACGTTGCTCCCACTTTCGGCTTCTCCGGCCAAAATCGACCTCCAGATGCCGGAAATGGCTGCAACAGGCAGCGGAAGAGGCTGAGGAAGGAGGTGGCACACCGGACGACACACCAACGGCAAGAAATCGGGACGGCAGGTGGCGGAACGGTGATGGGGATGGTCGGGAGTGAGGGAGAAGCTCGGGTGGCAATTTGGTAATTATATCAAACTTTAATTTTTTGTTAAATATTAAATGTATATATGTATATATATATATATATATATATATATATATATATATACTTTATACTATATATTAAAATAATATTAAATTACACACACATTAAATATACACCACACACATATAATTTAATATTTTAATAATTTAATACTCCTAAAAATAATTAATTAATATTAAAACAAATTAATAAATAATAAAATATTAGGGTAATATTAATTAAACCCTAATTAAATAAATAAATACACATATACACGTTATCTAGTATTTTAAAAATATGTATGAGTTCATGCAAGTCCGTAAATTTATTTAAAATAATTAATAGTAAATTATTTACGTGAAAATTTTCCCGAAAATACAAGTCCAGCAAAAATTTTACGTAAAGCACTTAAAATAATAAACAATTAAAATTTCAATTTAAATTAAATAAAAGCTCATGAAATATCAATATTATATAATAGAATTATTAATACTGTATATCCCGATGCAGTATAAAAATATTTAAAAACACGGGATATTACAATTTTATATTAAAGTAAATAATTGTTTATATTTATATTTATATTTATTTTACTTTATATTATTTTTAATTTCAAAAAGGGTTTTTAACAAATGTTTTCAAATCAGTATGCATTTTATAAAATTGATTCACTCAGTGAGGTTTGATTCCCCTCAGTTTATTTTTTTTAAGACCTCATAGTCAGCCTAGGTTTGGTTGTCGTCTACGCCGAGTTTCTTTTTCTCCAGCTGTATTATGTATGTCAATTTGATTTGGATAATATGTAATCAAATTCTAAATACTACAGTAGTTGATTGTGAAACTTGTATTATTGATATTATGGATTTGTATTGTGTTAAAATATTATTGCAATGGAGTAATGACTTATGTATTTGATATTAATGACTTTATCCATGATATTTTTGTTATGTGATTGTTATTTGTTTGTGATAAATTTTCAAGACTTACTACGGGTTTCAATTGTATTTTTACATTTTTCATTCCCTAGTACCGGTCACGTACTTATGGGTTCTGGTCGTGACAATTGCTTTGTTTATTTCAATTAAAATTTTCACTTTTATTTAATTTACTACCTAAGAACATAAATAAAAATATTTATATTCAATATATAGTTTTCATAGAAACGATAATTTTTTATACTACAATCACGATACAAGCAATTACAAGTTTTAAACACAACACTTACCAGCTAATTCAAAGGGTTTGTTGGTTATATTTCTAATTTTTAATTCATCATGTAAAATTGCTATAAGTATAATTAAAATTTCATTAAAAGTATCCCATTAACATTTCTAACTTTTAATTCATCATAAAACTATTTGAGAAAAAAATTCACATTACTTTTTGGTAGGATTCACCATTGTTTTTAATTTTCAATTTATCACGCAAAATTATTTAAATTATAATATATTTTTTGCTATAAATATTCACAGTATTTTCAGCTAACAAAAGAATGAAATATTAAAATATTTTTTCATTAATGTATATGCATATGTTTTGTAACAGTTTGCCATAGATTCTAAACAAAAGTTACTTGTGTTAAAAAAAATAATGGTTTAATTATTTATATTTAAATATAGGGAAAGTACAAAATAATACATTTGAATTTCTATTTTTAACAGAATAAGTTAATTTATTCGAACAATCAAAGAAAAAATATTAAAGCACTTTGTAATTAAAATTTATTTGTAATTAGATAGGTAAGTTTTCTTATTTACGGTAAGACTAATAACTATTCTTAATAGACAACAACATTTAAAAAAAAAAAGTGATAGTAGAAACTAAAAAAACCTAAATTAAATAAAATAAGTGATTAAATATTATAATTTTTTTCATCTAAGTCACTGATATTTAAAATGTATTGTATTTTGATTAATAAGATTCAATTCGAATATAATTACATGGAACGTAATAATCTTTCAACAACTAATTTAATATAATTGTATCTATTAAAATTCGAACCTAAAATCTAATTCAAACAATAATAATTTTTTATCATTTGATTTCAATAGTTATTGATAATTAAATATTATAATTTTAATGACATTATGATTCACATAAAATGTACTTCTAATATAATATTCTCTGTTAATAATTTTTTTTTACCAGATATCATTTATAGGTATCTTATAAATTTATAATTATTAATTTATTAATTGTCAGTGAGAGAAAAAAAAAATATTATTTAACCAGAATTTAAGTCCCCAACCTAAAGTCCTAAAGCCTCCCCTCAGACAATAAGTACAATTTTCTTCAAGCGACAATGTAATCTGTTCTGTGAATTGTGCCCACAGAAATTCATACACATAGCTGTACCGTACAGCTGTGTTTAGAACCATACACAGAATTATTACACTATCTAATGGAGCTTTGTAGGCGCACTAACTTAGGACCTCTCTGTCCTTTTTCTGTGACAGTACCAATGAACGACAGCTCCTAGATTGTAACCATTTTCAATCTGTATTATATCTACAAATTTTTTGAGGTTTAAAAATATTTAAGTAAATTTGTGTTACTTTATATATTTATAATTAATTAAATTAAATTATAGATATCTGAATTTTTAGTAAAATTTGACACAATGATAATTAAATTTGTGTTATTTGATATGTTTATAAAAGTAATTAAAATTGAATTAAAGGAAATTGAATTTTTATTTTTTAACACTTATTTAATTAATTTATAATTTTTATGCTATTAAATTTAAGTTATTTTATTTTTATTTTAAAAATAATAAAATAAAATGTATATTAATTTATAATCCATACATAATACAAATAAATTATAGATAGTAATATTTGATATAAATATAAGAAATATTTGATAAGGTACAAATTTACAACCAGTGAAGATTTTAAAAAACTATAAAATTATTGGTGTTAATTATTATAGTTAATGTCGTTTTTTAGTAACATAAGCCATTATTTTTTAATGTAAATTTCGTAAATAAACTTTTATAGACTCATTATTCTAAATTTTTCTAAAAATAAATGAATCACCTTAAAATGGAGAAAAAAATGTTTTTAATTTAAGATATCTTCTCTTTATACTTTTAATAAATTAGTTATTAAAGCGGGTTATCATATTCAAAATAAATACAATTTCTTACAAAATTATATCATATACACTAATAAATTGTGCCTATACTATTTTATTTTATTTTTTAAAATTCAATAAAATTATTTTAATTTGATTATTATTTATAATTTTAAAATAATGTGTAATTTGATCAAAATTAATAAAATATATATATATATATATATATATATATATATATATATATATATATATATGAAATGATTTTTATGGGGCTGAATGCTTTTTTATCAATTTTAACAAAAGTGCAAATGATGTTAAAATTGCAAATAAAATAACTAATAAAATTAGTACTTTTATAGATTTTAAAAATTAAAATAAATTTATAATAAATCATAAATATTATAATTTTTTCATACCAATAATGAGGATATTTTTAAAAGAAGTATCTTAAATTGTTTATAAGGAAAAAAAAAAGAGTCTTGTTAATGGATAAAACTGGCCAACACCCCGAATAAGTATTTAGAGGTCACTTCCAAGTTTCCAAAAGATTTAAGTGTGGCCAAGAAAAATGAATCAATTGATGGAGCAAGCAATTTCAAAGCAGCAAGCTACGAATTATCAGCCAAAGGAGTTTCCATGTCTATACCTAAACGGTCATTATCTATTACATACTTCCCAATACAATACTATTTACCTGTCCCCATTAAACATATGCGATCCAAATTGCATTCGAATCTGTTTGACTTAATTGTAAATTTTTAAAAAACTAACAATATATTCAATATAATTAAATTTTCAAAAATTGAAGTCCAAATAAAATTAAAAAATATAAAAATCAAATGTAAACTTCAAAATAAAGTTGAGTCCAATTTGCATCTTTTCCCTTTTATTTAATTTTATAATATATGAAACTAGCATATTTTATGAGTGCATATTGATGTCAATACAAAAAAAATACGAGAACTAATATAATGCTTAATTAAAGAAAATAATATAACTAAATAATATATTTTTAATTTATTATTTTGTCTTTTTTATTTTATTTTTAAAGGTATATATACTTATTGATGTGCATTCTATTATTATTTTATTTTTTATAAAGTAAAATATATTTTTTCAATAATCATTATTAGATAATAAAATACGCTTTCATTCAATATTGATAAAGACAAAATAACTAAAAAATCAAGTAACTATAGAATTTTTCATTTATTGATAAAAATCAAAATTAAAAGTTTTTAAATGTTATAAAAATTAAAATTTAATTATATAAAATTTAAAAGAAAACTATACTCTTTATATTTAATAGTTATAAATTTCAATTATTTGGAGTTGGATGTTTTTGTTGTTCCTTTTAAGTAGCTATTCTCATCCTATGGTATATTTTATAAGCTCTTATGAGCTCTTTTTTGGCCTTTATATTAATGATTTGGTGTGTTAGTTTTATTAGCACAATAGCAATACACGAAACAAGGGTAATGCTTTATGGGGCTTGGTGTCATTATCTTTAAACAATGACCATTAGGGTGTCATTATGAATAAAAGACATGTGGACCTACACGTTGCACATCATACCCTTTTATTGAAAGTGAAAATCCCAATTGGGCTATATCCTAAATCCCTATCCTTCCCTGTCTTTTCTATCCCTAGCTTAGCTAAACAATTTCGTCCATATTACTTTTATCAACAATTATTGGGGCAACCCTTTCTATCGATAATTAGTATTCTATGGGCCTATGGCGCCCAAATTTAGCAATTTTTTTTTCTAATTTTTAAATAAAATATTATCAATGCTTGATTTTTTTATAATTTAATTAGAGAAAAAAAATCATCAATTAGATTTCTAGTTTTTTTGTTTATTAAATATCCACCTAACTAAAGTTTGTGATACGCTATGCAAGAGGGCAACTAAAAAATAGTATATACAAAGAAAGACAATTCTGAAAAATGTTTTCAAGGATAAATTTAAACTATATATAATAATATACGAACTTAATTAATATTTTGGATTAGGTAGTTACTATCGGATTGTTATACTATGAATTCTTGTTCATATTACAATATGAATCTGGAATCTATTACACTTGTAAAAAATAAAATATATATATATTTTTTTGTCAAATTCAATGTTAAATTTTGTTTCAATTAGTTAACTTCTCTTTATATTTGTAAAAATTAATAAGTTAATTGATCAAAACTATGAAATTCAGTAATCTTCACTTGTATATTTATTGAATTTATATGTTCATTGAAAATCAATAAATCTACTGTAGGTTTATAGACATTTGCCTACAAGTTCAAATGAACATATAGGTGAATATCAATGAATTTTTAGCAGGTTCACTAACTTTCACCTGTATTTTCATTGACTTTCACCTATAAATTTATTAACCTTCACCTACAATTCACATTCAATTTAATTTCTATTTATAACACATGAATCTTCAATCAATAATCTATGAATCTCTATGTTATAACTAATTAATTTATATGTACAAACTAAACAAATACAACAAAATAAATTGCAGTTAAAATTCAATCTAAAAAATTACAAAAAGAAGAAAGAGAAGAAAAAGAAGGAGCAGTTGTTGAACTTCAGAAGAACACACAGCAAAATTCACATGCAATTTAATTTCTATTTAATAACATATGAACCTCCAATCAACAACACATAAATCTTTACGTTACAACTGATTAATTTATATGCACAAACTAAACAAATACAACAAAAAAATTTAGAATCAAAATTCAATCTAAAAATACAAAAAGAACAACAACAACAACAAAAAATAAGAAGAAGGAACAATTGTTGAGTTGTTGAATTTCAAAATAATAAATATGTAACTTTCGCAAATCCTCCATCTCTGATTTCAGATTTTGAAGCACTTAGAGAGAAACCATTTTTTTAAGAAGAAGAAGTCAATAATCTAATAAATAAATAAAGTGTAGAAATGAGGGGAGAGATTGTGATCGGAGAAAAAGAAAATGAAGAGGAGAAAAGAAAAGTGCAAAGAAGAAGAAAAAAAGTGCGTAAAAAAAAAAAGGAGGAAATGAAGCGTTAAATAAAAATACTCACACATATAATAAATTTTTAATTCATATTGTAATATGAATAAGGGTGTAGGATATAATTTGTGGTTACTACAAGTGTCAGTTCAAGGTATAGGCCATTAAAAGTCTATGTCTAGGGCCCTAAAAAAGTAGAACCTCATGAATGGAGCCCGATATATATATATATATAATTTTAAATTAGTATTATTATAATTTTAAAATAAAATATGTTATATTTTATTTTGATTATTATATTTTGTAGAAATTAATTATTTTATTCTTTTCCAAATAATTATTATTAAATATGTGCAATAAATTTTTTTTAATGATGATAAAAGGAAAATATAAATGAAATAATAAAATGACATGTTAATAGAAAATGTGTTTTTTAACAAGATTTTATTAATTATATCCATTAATTTAAAGAAAAAGTTCCTAATTAATTTTGTAAAAACATAAATATTACATGTTTAAATTCTTCTCTCCTATTATTTTAGTTGTATCTCCTTGGTTTTCAATTTTTTAAATAAATTATTTGTTTTTTCCACTTTCAAATTTCCTATCTTCTGATTTCAATAAAAAAAAAGTTTCACAAAAAATTATTATATGTTAAGAATAAATTATTGTTATGACCTAAAATTTTCATATTAATTATAAAATTAAATTATGAGATATATAGTAATAATAAATATTTTTATTAATGATTATTTTAATATTTTAATTTTATTATTATTCTAATTATTTATTTTAGTAAATTGTAGTATTTGGTTATTGATGAGATTAAATTTTATTTCAAAAGTTATTATTTATTTTAATATTAATTGTGTAATTTATTTAATTGTATATTTATATATGTGGGTAGACATTTAATTTGAGAGTTTAAATATTATATTATATTATATCATTATATTATTATTACTATTAAAAAAAAGGACAAAACATAAAAAGGTTGTCGGACCATATCGATCTTCCCACCACCTTCATCATTTTCTTTTTCTTCCTTCTGCATCTCCTTCTTCTCCTTGCTTTATCTGTCCACTGCACGACCATCTCAGCCAGCACGCCGGTCAGTACCACCTCACCATCGTCAGTTGAGCAGTAGCAATAGCAGCAGCGATGACACCGGCAGTGATAAAAATAGCCCCTCCTTATGCGTGAATAGTACATATGGTCACCGACGAGGGATCTAGTCGAACTTGGGCTCGTTTCGAAGCTCACGCTATAAGTTTTGATAATATATAGTTAGTTTCAAGTGGATCGACTGATAAAGACTTCGAAAACTCAATTTTATATTTGTTAGTGATATGCACTAGGTCAATCGTGTATGACTATGTTTTGAATTTATCATTTTATTTAATAAAGATGCATTTTTCATTATCATTTTGTGTTATGATAATTACTTGAATAGTCAATTTTTACTAAGATCATAAAATATGTGACTTGATAGTAAAACCCTTAGATTAAATATGAGTTCTATTCAAATTATCTCTAGTCATAACAATGTATTATGGCTAGTATGGTGTTAATTGATGATTGTGTTTTACTAATCATTAATATGAGATATTAAGTCAACTCATAGGTACTTATTAGAGAAATAAATTGTTGGATAGACCCATCATGAGAATACTACATAGATGATTGTTATAAGTAATTCTCAACACAGTAATATTGACTTAGTCCTTTGACTTTGAAATCATCACCATGGATTTCTACATAACTATTTTATATTTTGACATAATCTTACATTATCTTTAACCGGATGATAAAATAAGTTGTTGTTGGGTATGTGAGTGATTGAGAAGGAATTTGTCCCTCATTTAATATAAGTAAAATATCTATAGGCCCCTTGATAAGATAGACTGAGGAAAATGCATGGTCATACTAAATTAAATTGATAAAGAGTTATTATTTTCAGTCTACTTAGAATCAAGAAATTATATGATTGAATTCTATAAGGATGACATAATATATGTCTTATATTCAATCAATAAATTATGTGACAAAAAGACTAGAATATTCACTATATATTAGGTTATATCAGATTATTGACTTCACATGACTTTAGTAGTCATAATGTTTTGCTATAGATCACTTATGATTTGTAGGCCTAAATAGAGATTTAAGGTCCACTGCCAATGTTATGTGAATCTACAGGGTCATACACTTTGAACAAGTCCAAAATGAATATGGGTTTAACAAGTCCAAATAAGCTCTGTGGAAATAAATAAATAAAATATTTATTTATTTAAGTTAAAGGTTATCTTAAATAAATAGAATATTATTTCTGATTTAATTTTAAATAAAATCATAATAAGAATAAGTAAGAAATTACCAAAAGGTTGTTTGGTAAGTGAAACCCTAATTTAAATGTCTATAAATATGTTATATTCTCTAGGGTTTTATACACTCTCATTATTCTGCCAACAATTTTTTTTCTCTCTTTTAGAAAACAAAACACAAAGTTCCCTTTAATTCTTGATTTGTGAGAAATCAAAAGAAGGTAATAACACACAAATATTCGTTTTCAAAATTAAGCGTTGTTTGTATAGACACTTGTGGAGGATGAATTCTTTTGGAGACGTCTCAAATCCGAACTGCTAAATTAAAAGTTTGAGGTAAGGTGTCACCAGAGTGAACCTCCTCTTTTTCTTCTAGATTTCTTGCCTTTTATGTGTTTGTGTTAAAAAAATAAAAACCCTAGATTTAATCAATTAATTGAATTACTCGGATCCGAGTTTAGGTTTGTGATTCAAATTTTATTTTTTCGCTGCATATGGAATCTCAAAACCTAATAATATTTATGTTAATATGTTTAATTTGATTTTTCTTATTAAAAATAATTTTATTTGAAGTTATGGTATTTAGATTAGTTGTTATTTGACCTAAGATCTACTCAAATATTATTTTTATTTATTTTTTTGAAATTATTTAAAAATACGTATTTTTAGGTTCGGTTACTATTCACACAATCTCGGGTCCAGAAATTTTCTTATTTTTATTAAATTCTATATATTATTTAGAGAAAGTTTCATGAAGAAAGTTTATTTAAATTACGTACCAAATTTTTATTACGAATTTTTGAATGATTATGTAAAAAATAGAATTTTGGAGAAATTAATATAAATAAGTAATTTTTATGTTTTAATTGAAATTATTGATAATTAATAGGTTTTGGATAGTTTTTGAGTGATAATTGGCATTAAAATAATTTTTATAAATTAATTACTATTTTTTAGCTAATTAATGGTAATTTTTGAAAATATATTCGAATAATAATTTTAATTATTATTTTTAAGCTTAAATAAGTTTTTAGGTATTTTTATTATATAATTGCGTATTTTAAATAATAATTGTTAATTTACGCTAATTAATGTTAAAATTTTGAATAATTGGTTTATTAATATTATTTAATTGTAAATTTGATTATTTAGAAGTGAATTTTCCATGCATGATCGGCTCTATTTTTAGTAGAAAGACGTCTGTTTTACAGAGAAAATTCTATCAAATTTTCGGTAAATTTTTCGTAAAATGTGACAATTGGTCCGAGTCTAGTTTTGAAATTTTGCTCAAGTCATATCTAAATTGAGTCATTCTTAGAATTCTAAAATTATTAAATTAAGAATTTATTTCTAATAAATATTATTATTATTATTTTCTTTAGCTGCGCCGAGATCGAGATCTTCATGACTAGGCCAGTCAGATTACTCTCGTGGAGCACACTTAATCTGTGAGTTATCATTATATACATGCATTGCACATAAAATAAATATTTGTGAGCATTCATATTTTAATAATGTAAATATAAGTATGATTTATTTTATTAAATGTTTATATCTATGTTTTAGTATATAATTGGTATATATTTTATATATTGCCTTGAAAATTGATGTCACTATGTTTAAATTATACATTTCATTATTTTTAATAAGTATAAGTATGATTTGGAGGATAGTTGTAGAACATGTCATCTAGTGGCCTACGCTAGAACTGTTGTGCGACAATATAATAGATTTTAGGCTAAAAATCTGATTATTTAATTATGAAATTGAATATTGAGATTTATAGTTATTGGAAAGGGTAGCTGCAGATTTTTTATTGAACTAGTGTACACGGGATCAATCTACTACCTTAAGTTATATAAATAAATATTTAGAGTTATGGATAAGCCGATTGGCTATTGGTTATATGATCAAAGTTGTGAACTATTTAGGGTTCTACTTCGATCCTCCACCTAAAAATTTTTCTATATCTATTATTGTATTGAAAAGGTGAATTTTGGCATGTGTATAAAATGCATGTATATCATATTATATAAATATAAATATATTATTATATTGATGTCTAAATGTTTGTTTTTTATAGTGCATATATATATATAATAATAGTTCACTCAGTAAGGTCTAACTCCCTTAATATTTTTTTCGGGACATTCTATTTCATCAGATCTCAGTAATAGACCCCTTCGTCGATTTTCTTCAACTCCGACTGTCTTATATAATTTTTATATCTAAACTCTTATTTATACTTTAGCAGCTGTAGTAATAGTATTTGTGTGATATAGTGTTTAACATTGTTTTATAATTGAGATTTGTGTTTGAATAATTATATATGTTATATTTTAATATATGCTATGAAAATTCATTTAATATTATTTTAAGTTTTAAATTCTTTAATACTCTTATATTATATTTTTGAGTGCTTTTATTTTTTTAAGACTTGTTACTGATTCAGATTTATAGTAATTTTTATTCCTTAGTGTCAATCATGACTTTCAGATTGGATCGTGACAATTATTTTCTAATTTGTTTAATTTTAACATTATTTCATTTTACATATAATTAATAATTAAAAAAAATGATTTAATATCTTATAAAAAAAAAATTGCTGAGAACCCCGAGTAATTTGAAGCCGACCCTGGTTACTACTAATCCTTTAATTTCTCCACTGATCATTATATAACAGAAAATGAATATTTTATTATATATATATTTATGAGGAAAAAATTATCTTGCGAACAAAATATTGTAATATTTAAGATATTATGACAAATGAGACGTACCCATTTTATGGATCAAACATATAAGTATGCAAGTCATTACAACCAATGAGCTATAGGTGTAGTGATTATTTATTTTAAATAACATTATAAGATATAAGAATTTTGTGAAATTAATTTTTATTATATTTGAAAAAAATTGCCTCTCATTAGACAGATAAATATTATTTAAATGGTATGACATTTATATTAATAATAATAAAAAAATGTAAGTCGTTGTATGTTAACTTCATCATATTTAGTTAACACCAAATACGACTCGTCACATAAACCAAAATTTTCTCTTTCGAGTTTTTGTTCTTTTTATAAATTAATTAATTAACACGCAAAGAAAAGTAGCAAGACAACAACATTTCACTTCTCTATTTTTGATTGTAGTGAACCATTTAACCAATTCTTTGACTTTTGAGTTATCTATTGTACTTTGCATTAAGGTTATTATATAGCCCTATCATTATTGAAAATATTATATTTATAATTTTTTATAAATTTTTTATAATTTTAAAAATTTATAAAAAAATATTTTAATTTTCCTACTTAATTAAAATTCTAGCAAAAATTTTAATTTGATTAAAATTGGTAAAAAAACATATTTAACTACTTTAATAATGAACCAACTCATATATTATATATTTAGTTTTGAAAAATTTGACCAACATGTATGCTATTTTGAAATTGCAAATTACTATTCAAAATAAAATTATTTTACTAAATTTTGAAAATTAAAATAAACTTATAAAAATTATAAATATCATGATTTTTTTTTATACTAATAGTTCTATTATATAGCTTGATTAACATAAGATTCAAGATATAAAATCAATTTTTTACGTGTGTTCTATTTGTTTGGAATAAATTTAGCAATAATGCATTTTTCTTTATTCTAGCCATTAAGATGCATTTTTCCTTAATTGGTATGACAAGGAATAAAAATACACAAATTAAAAAAAAATCAATATTTGCCAAGTCAAATGATAATTTCTTATCCTTATTATACAATGCATCGATATTTAAGTTATATGACCTTTTATTTAATAAAAAAAATCAACATTTTATTTTATATAATTTAAAAATTACATTTCTTCCATTGTAATATATATATATATGCACACACACATATATGTTAAAATTCATAATAAATTAAAAAGTTCAATATTTTATTATTTGATTTTTTTTTTTTAAAATTGCTAGAGATTAAACTCTAATTATGATGTTTCGTGAATTAATTATTGAAATTATTACGATACTTTTCCTCCCCTTAATGCATCTCTATCATGTTATTGACTACATTCTTTCTGTTGCAGAAAGTATGGGATGCCATGACCCTATGGGAGGACATTGTCTACTATTGCCAAAATTTTATTCCAAAATATCGTATACTATAGTATGAGAAATTTCATTATGGTGTCATATATTAAACTCAAAATATTTTATTATTTAGTTTTCAAATATCATATCATTTTAAGCAGATGATCTGTTAAAACTATATGTTATTTTTAACTAAAAATGTATTATATGTTGATTGGTTATTTTTCATTCATTTTATATGTATATATATGAAGGAAGATAATGAATATTTTTGTATGTACTGTATAAAAAAATGTTTTGTCAATATCATAAGCTTTTTAAATATGGTGTCATATTCAGCTGGCTAGTTTTCAGAATATCCAGTGAATATTACTAAATATTATATTCTTGAGCAAAAATCTTCAAAGATATCAATTTTTTTAACATAAAAGATGAATTTATTTATATAAAAATTAAAAGTACATTTTCATGAAAAATTAATAAAAATAAAATCTTAGTCGGTGATTTTGTTTTTTTACTATTATCCAATCATATTAACAAACTTCTTTGATTTTCGATTCGGTAATACACTATACTCAATAGATTTAGTTATAAATAGACTTTTTAATCTTTAGAATAAATTTAATCATAAAAATATCAATAAAAATTTTACAACAAAGAGATATGCAAGCTCTATGAAGAAAACGATCAAAATTTCGTTAGAAATTTATAATTTGACAATACAAATGAAATTCTGTTTTTTTATGTGAATAATTAAAAATTTATTCTTTCTTAGTAAACATCCTATGATTATTAGTATTAGTTACATGTAAATGATCAAAAAATAATTTAAAGTGACAAAACATTAGTAATATTATTTGTTTTCATGCATATAAAAATTTTATGTGATAATGTATTTTATTTTATGAAAAAGGATAAAATTAATTAAAAATTAAATGTACATTTTAATAAAATAAAAATATTAATAATCATATAATTAAAAATATCAAAATAAAATATTACTTAAATCATAAATTTTTTGTTATTATTTTTACAACTCTTTTAATATATCACTCAACGATCCGTGCATTCCATTATCAACACAAACTTCACCCTTTTGGTGTTTAATTGAGGAGAAATATCAACAGAAATTATTTCACCATGCTCCACAAGATAAATAATCAAGTCTCAAAAAAAGATATTAACTTCATAGAGAGAAATTCAAAAAATTCCAAAAAAAAAAAATGAATAAGTTATCTATATTTATTGAATACAAGGAAATAAAAGTAAAATAAATTAAAAAAAATATAAAAAACTATCATCAATTAAGGAGATGATAAATTACGACAAAAAATAAAATTTTTTAATAAAAATAAAAAAGCAATATATGCGCTTATTATTTGCTAGGAGCCAAACCCCTCAATTTTTAGTGGGTCTAACCAAAACTTTTTAAAAATTTATCAAAAAAATTCCATATAGTAATACACTTCAATAATTATTAAGTTTTTTTCCCCAAACTTAATTTAAATTTTATTTTATATATTTACTTCATTGTTATTTTTCTAATTTTTCACAATAATATGCCACTAATATTTAAATGTGCATCCCTAAATTGATTTTAGATCTCAAATATTAAATCAGAATAAATTGAACTATGTAACAAATATAAATTTACACTTTTTGTTTTAATGTTTTGTTTAATAAGCAAAGATTTTTCATTCACGGTGATATGAAATTGATTTCATATCATAAATGAAGTTTTTATCATTGAATTATTTATTTTTTTATTTTTTTAATAATTTTTAAATTAATAAATAAGTTATATGATTTAAATATTAATTTTATTGCACAATAAAAATAGTCTCCTCTTTTAAATCAAATAAAAATTAATTCTACAAATCAGCAATAATAAAATTTAAATAGAGAAAATAATTAAATTTATCCTGAACTATAGGTCAATTATCAGTCTAATCCTAATTTCAAAGTTGTATCAATTTGCTCCTCCAACTGTGAAAGTTGTTCCAAATCTATCCAAACGACATTGAGTTTGTGATAGAAATGATGTTGCAATCTGACGTGGCATAAAAATCGCTGACATGGAAAAAAACTTAAAACTCACATGATCAATTATATCTTGAACTATAGACCAATTATTAATATAATCTTAATTTTAAAGTCATTTCAATTTGCTCCTCCAACATTTCGAGTTGTGCTAAATTTATCAAGATGTCAATAAATTTGTGTCAGATAACTACAATGGTCATCTTACATGACATAAAAGTGTTTAACATGACAAAATTAAATTTCCTAAAATATGTGCAAAATTAAACTCAAACTTCAGTCATACTTTTGCATTTTTTATCAGATGCATACGTAATGGTCATAAAAAGTCAAAATTTTTCAAACATCTATTTTCACTATATATAAAGCTTGAAATTAAATTTTTGTTTAAAAATATTTAAATTTCTTACTACTTGAACTTCATGATACTTTTTATTGTTTTGATTTTGCATAAATATTTTAATTTTTTATGTGGTTCTTTTTTTTGAAAAAAAAGGGACAATATCAAAACAATCGACCTGAATTTGCATAAGTTTCAAAATGTCTTCAAACGAGTTATGTTTCTATATTTGCATGTCATGATCTCATTATTCAAACCATATATTTTTATGTGTTTGCGATTCTAATTTGAAAAATAGTAACCTTTAGGTTTTTAATTTTTTTTACCATGTTAGATGCTCTTATGCCACGAAAGATGGTCAATGCAGCTATTTGACACAAGTTTATTGATTTCTGAATAAATTTGACACAACTCAAAAAGTTAAAGGAGCAAATTGAAATGACTTTAAAATTAGGATTAGATTGATAATTGGTTTATAATTCATGATAGAATTGATAAAAGAATTTAAATTTTTTACCATGTCAGCCACTTTTATGCCATGTCAGATTGTCACGTCATCTCTATCACAAATTCAATATTATTTGAATAGATTTAAAATAATTCTCAAAATTAAAAAAATAAATTAATATAATTTTAAAATTAAAATTAAAATTAAATTGATAATTGGCTCAGACAGATTTGATCATTTTTCCATTTAAATATACACTCTACTTCATAATCTCCTAGAAAAAAAAAAAAAAAAAACCGTTAAACCTCTACCTCTGTAACTTGTTTTAATAATTCTTGATGTATTTAAAATTAGAAAAAAAAAAAAAGTACTCACATCTCTTTAATTATGTCTCTCACTTTTTTCTACTTTTAAAGTCACAATATGGACTTTTGATTTTTTTTTTTTAGAACAAAGAATATATATATAATAAAAGATATTATAAGGATTAAACACATTGAAGTGTCATTGTTAGATTGGTAATTCAAAGCTATAGCAACCATCCAATTAATATTCCTATGGTAGCCAGCAAATTATCAATGGAATTTTGGAATCATGAACTTCATTATTCACTTTTTTTTCTGCCTTTGAATCACTTTTATCATCTATTGACTATTAAAATATTTTATTTTAAAATTCATTAAAGCAATAAAATTATTCATTTCACAAGTAAAGCATGATTCTTTTTAAAAAAAAAAAATTCAAAAATATAATCTTAAGCTTTTAATATAGAAGGCATTTAAAAAAAAAAAGATAAATATAATTTTATTATATTAATAGGGAGTGAGCATTTAATTTATTATGTCATAATCCAACCAAAATAAACTAAAATCAAACTAATTTAATTTATATGAACCAAAAAAAATTAAACTAAAATTCAAAGAACACCGAATTAATTGAACTAAAAATTTAAATTTTTACACTAAAAACCAAAAAGAAACTCGATAAACTTGAAATTAACTATTTTGATATTTTTTATAAAATATATGTATAATTTGTACTTTGGGGGTTAAGCATGCAATTCTAAACTAAACTTTGTATTTATTACTTGTTCAAAAAAAAAAACTTTGTATTTATTAAAAGAATAATAATAAATAAATTATTTCAAAAATAAAAATAAAAATCAAATTATCGGGATATGGTATTTTAGAGAGATTTGTAGGTGTCGCATTTGAGAAGACCAGACGCAGAACAGAGTCCAGCTGTCTATAAAGACGCGGTTAGTACAGAGTGGGACCCACTTCACGTGCGATTCACGCCCCCATTGGTGAAGAGCAACTAGAACGCCACGTGTCTACTTCATCAAACAAAAAGGACACGTGTATAGATCTCTGATCGTCGAAACAGGACCACTTTTGATTTGTCCTCTTTTCTATAACCAGGTCTTAGCCTCCCCTCCTCTCAAAGTCGCATCGCGACAAAATCGTAACTAGCGGCAGTACAAAATACATAGTTTCTTGTAAGAGACAAATTTGTCATGTTTCCTAAAACACCCCTGGTTTTGTCCACTAGTAGCAGTTAGATTTTAGGTTTACTGTTTGAATATTTTCTTGGATGACCTGGCTTCCGTCCATGGTTTTTGAGTGAGGACTGTGGAGCCAATGAGACACGTGGAATGCTGCCACGTATTTGATGATTGCTTGAAGGCAGCAGTAGTAAGAATGAATAAATGAAAAATCCAAAATTTTAGGGTTATATATATAGTTTTGGATTTATATGCATAATGTTATTAGAGCTTAATTTTAGGTAATGTAAATTTTCTTTTAGGATAATAGCTAATGAAATCCTAGTTATTAGGTTTAGAAGTTCGTGATTGCAATAATTTCATTGATGATTTAGTAGAAAATTTTACATTATTATTATTTATCATTTAAATCTGTAAAGTATTTTAATTCTCTTAAATAAATTTTCAGGTTTAAGTTCAATACCTATAAAAAATTTAGGTTAAAAGAGTATTATCTTTTTATAAGTCCATTTGTTATCTTTTTATAAGTCCATTTGATTTGTACTTTAAAATAGTCTAAATTTTTTGACTATTAGATACCAAACATCATATGCAAGGAAAAAATATTCCATTATAGTAAAAAATATATAATTAAAATGATAGAATTAATTTTTTCATGAAATAAAAATACAAAATATATCAAATTTTTATGAAATAAAAAATACTTACACAAAATGCTAGTTTAATATTGATTAATACTAAAATAGTTGATTTATATATAATGTATAAATATGTTTTATTTATGTAAAACTAAGTAAGTCGACTATTAACATATAAAAAATAATTAACCTGAAATCACCACTCAAAATGCAATAATTAGGAAGAAACATATTGATCGCTATCTTGTTTCAGCGACATGGATGGATTTGTTTCCAATGGCTAGACTGTCTCGTCTTTTTACAAGTTCTTTAGACCATTGACCGATCCAAATTCATTGTAGTGGTATGGGTGAAGTTCTGAGACAATACAAATTCAGGGTGGATAATTGTTGGTTTAAAGAAGCTGAATTTATAATGTTGTCAAATCTTCTTGGGTAGATAATAATGTATTGTCATTTTTTAAGAAGTTAGAGCTCTATTCTAGTAAGATATTAGAGTAGGGTGGTGGTTTTTGTAATAAGTTTCGAAAGAGATTGCTGAGACTAAATTTGAGTTGCAGCGGGCTGTGTTAGATGCTAACGATGATCATTCTGAGTTGGTATCATCTTCACGAATTAAACTTGATGGTTTGTTGAATCAAGCAGATACTTATTGGCGGTAAAAATCAAAGAGTTTATGGCTTAATCCTTGACATTGTAAAAGTGGATATTTTCATTCGGTTGCTTTTGCTCGTCGATTTCATAATAAAATTTTGAAACTAAAAGATGATCTTAACTGTTGGTTGGAAGATCAGGTTGCTATGAATGATGTTGTGGTTGATTATTTCAAGTTTTTTTTGTTAATTCTAATGCAAAACATTCTCCTAAAATTTCTTATATTACAGCTAGAGTTTCTCCAATGCAAAATGACATGCTCATTCAACTGTTTTACAATTGATGAGTTTAAGACAATGCTTTTTCAGATGCACCCAGATAAAGCCATGGGGTCTAATGGGTTAAATATGGTTTTTTATCAGCAATTTTGGAACATGTTAGGTATGGAGTTTTTTTCTGAGTGTTGTTTGTGGCTAGATACTTTTTCTTTTTTGGAAGGAATTAATAATTCATTATTGCTTTAATTCCTAAAATTGATTACCCAAAAATTATGAGGGATTTTAAACCTATTTCGCTCTGTAATGTTCTTTATAAAATTATTTCTAAAGTCTTAGCAGATAGATTGAAGCTTATTTTGCCTGAGCTTATTTCTGAAGAGTAATCAACATTTGTTCCTAGGAGGTCTATAATTAATAATGCTATCGTGGCTTTTAAGCTTAGTCATTCTATGAAAAGAAAGACACACGGTAAAGAAGGGTGGATAGCTCTTAAAATTGATATAAGCAAGGCTTATGACAGGATAAAATGGTCGTATTTAAAGGCAGTTCTCTTCTAAATAGGTTTTTTAGATAAGTGGGTGAAGTAGATGATGCTTTGTGTTACTTCTGTGTCTTATAATATGTTAGTTAATGGTGACAAAGTAGGGCCTATAATCCCTAATAGAGGCATTCGTCAGGGTGATCCTCTTTTACTTTATCTGTTTATTTTGTGTACGAAAGGATTGTCATTTATTATGAAGAAGGTTGTGTTTGATGGATAGTTACATGGTTATAAAGTAAGTAGACATTCTCCATCAATTTCTCATTTATTTTTTGCAGATGATAACTTTTTCTTTTTTGAAGCTTTTTTAATGGAATGCTCTCTTATGAATTATATCATTATGAGGTGGATTCGGGTCAAGTTGTTAGTTTCCAAAAATCAAGAATATTTTTTAGTGCTAATGTTCGATGTAAGGGAGAAGTTAATGTAAGAATTGAATGTTTTCTCTCCTTTAAATACTGAAAGATACTTAGGTCTCCCATCTTTTATTGGTAGAAAAAAGGGGGATGTTTTTAGGTATCTTAAAGATCGTTTGTGGTAGAAGTTGAATGGTTAGAATGTTAAGTTTTTATCTTAAGCTAGTAGAGAGGTTTTACTTAAAGGGGTGGCTCAAGCAATACTTACATATTGCATAAGTTGCTTTCTTTTGCCCATATCTCTTTATGGTGAGTTATAAAAAATGATGAATTCTTTTTGGTGGGGTTCAAAGTTCGATGGTCCAAAAAAAATACATTGGGCATCATGGGAGAAATTGTGTATGAGGAAAGAATTTAGAGGTATAGGGTTTTGTCATCTCCATTCTTTTAACCTTGCTATGTTATATAAGCAAGGTTGCCATTTAATTTTCAAAGCTGCTCTTTCTTGTTGGATTCTTAAAGCCAAATATTTTTTAAGTGGAGATTTTCTTAACTCATCTTTAGGCTCATGCCTGAGTTTGGTTTAGAGGAGCATCTGGAATTGGTTGATTATTGCTCAAGGGTGTAGATGGAGAATATGTGATGGCAATTTAATCAATTTATGGAAGGATCCTTGGTTAATTAATGAGAATCAGTTTAGGCCAAAGACTAAGGTCCCAGCAGGTATGAAGGATTTCACTGTTTATGCTTTTTGGATTCCTAATTCTGTTGTGTGGGATGTAGAGCTGTTGGATGAGATTTTTGTTCAAGATGATGTGGATATTATTCTTGAATTGCCCAATGGAGTTGAAGGTGAGTTTGACACTTGCATTTGGAATTTTGACAAATGAGGCTATTACTCAGTAAAATCAGGTTATAGGTTAGCCTTTTCTCAAACTGTTCAATGTAATATTGAATGTGTCCAATGGTTTGATGTTTGGAAAGTTGATGTTCCTCCTAAGGTTAAAAGTTTTATATGGAGACTTTACAATGAATTTATTCTAACTAGAGAAAAGCTTTTTATGAAAGGTATAACTAACTATAATGAATTATGTTTTTATAGACAACTTTGAGAATATTTGTTACATTTGTTTATGGATTGTCCCTTTGTTAGAGAATGTTGGAGAATATTGAGAATATAATTGGTTAATCTTATGGAAGATGATTTGGTGTCATGGATGTTTTTGATGTGGAGGGCATTAAAATTAAAATTAAAAAAATAGTTATGTATGATCTTATGGCGAATTTAAGAGCAAAAAAATAGTTGGTTGTGGAATAATTATGTCATTAATCCAGTTCAGTGTGTTAGTAGAGCAATGGATGATCTTAATGCTTTTTAGAGCTAAAATTTTATTAAACCCATTTTCTTAGTCTTCAGGTCTTCTGGAGAATGGCCATTGGCAAACACTTGAGTTCCCATTTATTAAATTAAACATTGATGCAACTTTATATGTTGGGAACAAATTAGTTGGTTTTGGGATAATATTAAGGGATTCATGTGGTGTGTTTATAAAAAGTCTGACAAAAGCTTTTTCAGACTCCTTTCTCCATTAATGGTAGAAGCTTGTTGTTTGAAGGAGGGAGTTTTATGGTTAAATCTTTGGGTTTCTCCAATTTTGTTCATGAAATGAACGCAAAAAGAGTGGTTGACAAGCTTTATTCTTCCTCTATAGATGTTTCAGAATTGGGAATTGTCACTAGTGCCTGTTATTGACTTTTAGTCTTTTGTCCAAATGCAAAAATCCTTTTTGTAAGAAGAAGTGCTAATAGAGCAGCACATTTGTTGGCTAAGAAAGCGAATGGCTTTGTTTCTTCCACTATTTGGGACCATATGCCTTCTTTTCTTGCTAATGTTTTAATTGAAGATGTACTCAGTTAATGCTTTAATGAAATACTTTATTTCAAAAAAAAAAAAGGAAGAAAAAAAATTATAGATTCTCTAAACCCTATTCTCCTTTTCTTTTACCATTCTTTTTTTTTTTTAAGTAAGGAGGGGCGATTTGTTGTCATTCTTAACCTAAAGTCACCCCCTCTACATTTTTTTTATCAATTTATTTCTTAAATAAGTTATTATTCGACATAAATCTTGTTTTTTTTTGTTTTTTCTAATTTTGTCATCTTGTTATAGCGTTTAGTTTTTGTTGTCTTGCTACGAGATTTTATTTTTGGTTATCTTGTTGCGACATTTTATTTGTATTCGGGTGATTTAAACGAGTATATTTCATTAAATATACACAAAGGTAACAAATCAAATAATCGTTAGTATGTTGTAAAATTTGAGTTATAGGTATTCTAGTCACTATAATATTATCAATTTTATAATCTTTGAGTTTATTTATTATATTATTAATCTGGTTATTATTTTCATTCTCTATGATTTTTAGCGAATTTATATTTGTATTTCTATGAATATATTTTTAGTTTGAATTTGTATTTGTGTTTTTATGGATATATGGTTAATTTAAATGAATGAAATTATTATTTTTTTAAAATGTAATAATTGGGAAAAAAAAGTAATTATTGTCACAGTATTTTGATTGGGAGTGGTAATTGTTCAATTTGTCTCTAACTGTTTAACAAAATTAAAACTTACAAGATAAATTTTTAGAAATTATTTGAAAAAAAAAGAATAATACGGAGTTTATTTTTAATTATTATAATTAATTTTCTTTAAAACATAATTAATATTTATTTTATTATTTTTGGATAAAAAATTTTACATATCCATCTGCTGATGACAAAATTATCCTAAAAATTCACCTTTTTGGTTCATCCATTAATTGTTTAACATGTATAAAAAAAAAAATTCAGACGTGGCAAATGGACAACATTCATGAAGGGTGTTTTTGGTAATTGCATAAAAAATAACAGAGAAAGCTTTCAAAACAGATTAAAAGAAAAAAAAGCAAAAAATAAAAAAAAGCCAGTCTTATCCACATACATTATGTACCAAAAAAACCTTTATAAAAGCAGTTCCATTTTCCTTCATTTTGAACCTAAACCTAAACCTCCAAACACGCCCTCCTCCTTCTTGTTCTTGGTCTCTGACTACGTTGAAACAAAAGACGAGTAAAGGTCAATGGCGACGAGTAAGAGCTACTTTTCGCGACAAAACTACCGCTTCTTGCCCAGCGATCATCACGCGCCGTTCACGCACGACGCCGCATTCGAACTCGACGAGTCTGACATTTACAGCAACTCAGTTACCTCTCGTTCCAACTCTCCCGAGTTTCTCAGCAAACCCAGTTCGAGACTTTCGAAGAAATCGACACCCAGTAGGGCCGCCGCTGCCGCTGTAGCAGCCTCTGGAGGAACGGCGTCGTCACTGCCGGTGAATATACCTGACTGGTCAAAGATATTGAAAGATGAGTATAGAGAGAATCGGAGAAGAGATGGCGGTGGTGATGATGACGGAGACGACGACGTCGACGGTGAGGATTATTTTGACGGAGGAGGAGTCAGGGTTCCGCCGCATGAGTTATTGGCGAGACAGATGGCTAGGACGAGGATCGCGTCTTTCTCGGTACATGAAGGTGTCGGGAGGACTTTGAAAGGAAGAGATCTGAGTAGGGTTAGAAATGCAATTTGGGAAAAAACTGGGTTTGAAGATTGACATTAAAACAAGTTTAGGGACCTTTTTGGCTTTTTATTTATCTTTTTTTTGGTATGGGATAAATATTAAGGAAAAAAATAACATGCAGGAGGATTTTTATAGGAGAGGAATTTGATCATTACTACGTTTTGTTTAGTGTTAAATGTTTTCGTTTTCGTTTTTTTTTTTTTCTAACTTTTTTGTTTTGTTAGGGGAATTTTTATTTTTAAATTTTGAGGACTATTGTGTGTCAATGAATATAAAGACTATCACTTTTTTTTTTTTTTTTAAGTTTAAGCGATAACATGTATGGACGTTCAAACTCAGATGTGTAGAGCAAGTTTAAAATCTGTTTTTATATGTTTTTGTGATATGCTAACTTCTTCGAGATTGTAATGGAAATTGATGAGAAAATTAAATTAAATTAAATGAAGCCATTTATTTTACTATGTTTGAATTTTAGGATGTAATAGGTATCAGTATAACGGTTAAAAAAATAATAGTTACATATATGATAATTAAATTGTTAATTTTATTTGATAAATTAATGATAATTAATAAATTGTAATAGAATATTTTTTAAGTAAATTTATTATTAAATATATAAAAATAAATAATGAAATATTTAAATATTTATATAACTATTTAAATAATATATTCATATGTAATATTATAATAAAAATTTAAATTAATTTGTACCTTTTTAATATATTTAATTAATAACTTTTTAATTTTAAAAAAAGTTAAAGTAACATAATAAAGATAGAAAAATAACAAAAAAGTTTTTTGAAGTATGTTTGTATTGCTACATGCATTTAATTTAGTCTCAATTAAAATAATAAAAAAATATATAAATAGACTTAATCATTAAAAAAATTAAACGTTGATCTTAAATTTTTAAAATTAAACAAGTAAAAGTAAAAAATATTAATATATTATAAAAATAACATTTAATCCCTTCTAAACATATTCATAATGTTAAATGGTTTTTTTTTTTTTTTAAAAAAACAGGAATGTTTTCGGGGAGTTTTGTGGAGGGAGCGATTTGGGAACAAAAATGGAAAGGAGGAGTTTGTAACAGTAGGTTCAATAATTGGTGCAGTTTGGGTGGGGTTGGTAAGAATTAAGAGAAGCATAGGGCTATAATTATGGATAATGACCCCTTTAAAAATGAACCATTACTTTTTACATTTCAAAAACACCCTTATTTGGTCTTATTTTTATTTAGGCGTAATATATGACTTTTTACTTGTCATAATAAATCAATATATATCATGTTATAAAAATTTAACTAATAAAAAATTATAAATAGAGATATTAAACTAATAAAAAATGATAAATACAAAATGTGATAGATATATTATATCATTATATTAATATAAATTAGTGCATTTTAGCTAAGTTAAAATATCAAAATTATAAAATTACAAGTTAAAATATTAAATTGATAAAAAGTAATAAATACAAAGATATATATATATATTATGTCTTTTATTTATATGACAATATTCCCCCAAAAGGGCTGGCTCAAATAGTAAAGGGCGCTGAGACTGTGATATTGAGGTCACTGGTTCAACGCTCACAGGAAAAAAAAAAGAAGCAAAAAGCTTAACCCTCATCTACTGTTCGAAAAGGAATTAATTCCATCCCTTAATAAATGGAAATACCTTTTGGTTCCATTAAAAAAAATGACGATATTCAAAATAAGATATATATATATATGAACTAAGATAAAAATAAAATTATAATATATTCTAGTAGGATTATAATAGCAATAAAATTTTTTTAACAGTTAATATATATATATATATAATGCTAATTTAAGATTTTCTTTAGTGATATTTATAATATAATGAATTCAAATAGATAATTTAAATAAAAAATTATGATAAAAAGTCTGTGAATAAATAAAACTAAAAATTTTCAAAATTTGTTAACAACTGTAGACTACTAAAGGAATATTTATATATTAGGTAAATTGGGATCTACCCTAAATATAGACGCTTGAAAGTTCATTTTATTTCGCATCACTCTTAATTGAATGTGCACATAAAGTCAATTCTCCAAGGGCCTTTGAATTATTTGTAATAATTTAGACATTTCACATCTATAGCATTATTTTTTTTAAAAAAATTATTCGAATTTATAAATTTGAATTTTGTTTCAATGAGGCTACTCATATTGTCTTATAAGATTTAAGAAAAAACAATCAAAAAATTTTTTATTCTAAACAATCGGTATTTAGAATTTATTGTATTCTTACTAATATGGTCCTTTAGATAACTATAAACTCAAATTATCAAAATTTTAATTACAAGATAAACTTGGCCTCAATTAATTATTAGTCTAATGACCTCACAATATTCTCTAAAGTAGGATTTCTCCAACAAGAAAAGGTGCATACTCTATAAAAATGAATCTATAAAATGATATTATGCTAATCTTTGCTTAGTTAAACATTATTATATGATGTAAGAAAAACAATTTTTTAGGGTATAATTTTTGGTTGAGCCTAAGTTTCCATGTAGCCAATACATAGTATGCTTTATCCTCCACTACCATTAAAGCAAGATAAATTAAGAAACAATAAAAATTTGGACACAAAGGCCAATTGGATATGCCTGTGATAATGGGGGCATTTTATGGGTTGGTGATGGGGAACATTTGGTACAAAAACTAATGTTGCTAATGGAGAGGGATAGGGTTTATGATAGGTTAGGCGATTGATGCAGTTTGCTTTTAGTTTTAGATCATAAACTAACCTGACATCTTGATAATAATTGTACATTGGATCTTGTGATATGAGATATAGTATTGTTTATTCGAATAAAATATATATATATATATATATACGATAATAATCCTAATTAAAATATTACTAGTAGAGTTTATCAAAATATTCGAAACTGGAATTGGAAGCATCGCGCAAATTTCAGAAACAAAGCACATCCTATATCTAATTCCTATATCTAATTCCAGCTTAGTTTATAATAATAATAATAATATTTTTAACAACTAGTGAAATTTCGTTCATTTAATGGAAGAGTTACATATAAAAAATACAATATAAATATATAATTCAAACGGTTAAACATATAAAGAAATAAATCATTTTTTAATAAATATTATCAGAAATATAAATTTAAACAGTAAAATATTTAAAAAGTTATAATTGTTAACATCTTCTCTTCTCTCTTCTCTTCTAACGTGACTAAAGAATTAAAAGCGAAACTAAATATGATAAAATTCTTTAATATATTATAATTATATGATTGAGATTTATTAATTTAGGACTCATTAAACATATTTAACTACAAAAATATTGATATATTAAATAAATTTTAAAAAATAATTTAAAATTTAGAACACTTTAAAGTTTATATATTTACCCGAATATCAGTGTCATTATCGTTAAATTATAATGCAAATTGAAAATTAAAATTAAAAGCATCACGCAAAATTTAGGAATACACATATCTGAAGTTATTTCTATTTTATTTTTTTAACACAATAATTTTGATTTATCACTAAAATGAAAAATATTACAACTGATGAAATTTTTATAAATTCAATATTTATAAAATAGATTGCAAAAAAAAAAAAAAAAACATTTACAAGACAGAATATATTTCACAGATTGAAATATATATATATATATATATATATATATATATAACAGATAAATATTTACAATATATAATAGTCCCTCAAAAGTTTTTTCAACCTATTAGGATGTTGAATACGTATATATGTAAAATTCACCAAAATTTCTGTCATCAATTCATTAAATAGATTAGATTAGACCATTAAAATACCAAAATATTAAATGAAATAGCTAATTCCATAAAATTTGAGTTTTTCATCAAATTGCTTCTTAATTTTAAAAAAATATTTAAATATTTTAATCATCTAAAAATAATATTTAAAAATATTCTTTAGTTAATTGAAATACTTATAATAATAGTCTGAAAGATAAAATACATACTTTGAATAGTTTTATGATTGATTAAAATATCTAAATAGTTATTTTATAAGTTAATAAAAGATATCGAATTCAAGAAAAAAGTGAATGCATTAAAGTAAAGTTTATTATATGTAGATTATGATCCAGCGAAGATCCATATGGCTTTATATATTTCGAAGGTATTTTTTTTAATTATTAGTATTTAGAATATATTAAATTTTAATTAATTTGATTTAATTTAAATATAATTTAATATCAGTAAAAATTTTATAATAATTAATTTAATTTAATTTTATATTATTATAATTTAAAATTAAAATATTATTTAAATAAAAGCAGTTTATATTGGCTCATTCACAGGGTTGATGGAGTAGCCTCATGTGTTCTAGACTAAGAAAGTATTCAGCCGTATATATGTTTACATTGTATATTAATTGTTATAGCTTGTGAGAATTAAAATGTCAATATTTGAAAGACAATAAAGCCACCTAAAATTAACAATAACTTTTAAACAATTAAACCTCAACCACTTTTCTTATTTTGATCAAACCTCGACCAAAAATCCATTAATGAATCTAAATACGTAAGATTCTACCCCTTTTGTCAAAACAGTTTTAAGTTTTTTTATTATAAATATTGAGAGTATATATATATATATTCTAATTTTAGCTATATTTTATGTCATTTAATGGAAAATATAATTAATAGGTTGACAGTTTATTATAATGTCTAAAATAAATTTAAAATTGCATATAACCGATTTAAAATATAAAATAAATCAATAAATGTAAAAATATTTCAAAAAATATAAAATGAATTTTGTATTCTTTATTTTTTTTAAAAGATGAATTGACTAAAAATAAATATTTATTTTTTAATGATTTATTGTTTAAGCGGGGAGTTTTTTGTTATTTTAGTAACCTATCAAGATTGAATTGCTTTTTTTTCTTAACAATAATTATTTTCATAAATAATAATAATAATAATAATAATAATAAACAACTAATTATTATGATAAAATCTTATTACTTCATAAAAAATAATATCTCAGTTCGAATTACTACTACTTAAAATTTTAATTTATTATAAAACTAATGAAAGTTTTTTAATAATTAATTTAAAATAACTATATATATTATAACTTAAATTTAAGAGGTCATT
Organism: Mallotus nudiflorus; assembly: GCA_947683625.1. NCBI lineage: Eukaryota > Viridiplantae > Streptophyta > Magnoliopsida > Malpighiales > Euphorbiaceae > Mallotus > Mallotus nudiflorus. The sequence continues at coordinate 4,971,698 of CANTUR010000018.1, forward strand.
TAAATAATAATAATTTTTATTAGTTTGATTAAAATGATTATTGGTATAATTTATTTTATTTTTGATAAAAGTGTGAAATTTAGAATTTTTTTAATAAGTAGAAATTTATTTTTATTAACTTAATGGACTTATGGACGTATCATTCGACACACTTTATTACGACAATGACACACAACATAATAGCATTAGGACCAAAGCCTTCTCAATTATTTAGTTTTTGCCAAATAAAACATAAACCACTAAAATTTCATTTAAAACAGTTTAATAGCTGTCAGCCGGTCATCAAATGAAAACCGATCAACTGAGGACCGTTACTTTCTGTAAGGTGAAAGATTGGAAGCATTATCGGCCGTTAGATCAATTGAGTTTTTTTGTGGGGATTCTTTTGGGTGGGGTCTAAGATAATGACGGTTAGATGACCATTTGTACATATTTATTGCAACGACACTTCTACGTAGTTGTATTTAAAATAACGTTTAAATAAAAATAATTTGTAACTTTTATCAGTTAATTAAAATATTATTAATTTTAATTAATATTAAATAATTAAAAAGATTTATTTTTTGAATTTAAATTTTAAAATAATTAAAATTTATATATTACTAAATGTAAAATAAAAACAAATAATTGTCATATTATTTTCTTTTCAACAGTCATAGTTCTGTCAATTTTTTTTTTTTTTTACTATCATCGTTGCTTTATGGCGACATGAGAAAATGTCTTTTTAATGTTGACATAATGATGTTATATTGTTGTGTTAGTAGAGTTTAGCATGGCTAGGGCCGACCAGAATGGTGCGAATCCATTTTTTCAAACTGACCTTATTTAAGAATTGCATCCGGTTCGACTATTGAGTGGAAAGTTGATTTGGTTCCTGTGAGAATTAAATAGATAGTTAGATTTCAGTTGACGAGTTAGAGAGGTATTTTTTTGTCCGATCCATTCGAATTTTCGATATTTTCCTTTTAATAAAAGGATGTCATTTAAAACTACGGTTAATATATATATACATAAAACTCTAATTCTCTTTATTTTTCACTTCTCTTCTCTCATCGTTCTTTTAGTCTTCACTCTTCATCCACTGTCCTTTATCCTCTCTCTTTTAACATATCATCTCTTCTACTCCTCTAACCCTTCTGTCTCTTCTGAACCTTTAGAAACTTTAGCAATTCTTGATTTTCATTTTTCTCTCCTCTGTTCTCTTAGAGCTTGTTTGATTCGTTTTTGAAGTGTTGAATGCAAGAATCACCTTCCTTCTTTTTTAAGAATGGATTCCTAGTTTCAAGTTCTCTTCTTTTCTTTTCTTCCTTCTCTCTTTTTTAAGAACTTTTTTTTTCTCTCTCTCTGGTTTTTTTAGAATGGCTAACCTCTTTTTTCCTTAGCCACATGCCTCTCTTAAGCCTCTTTCCTCTCTCTTCCTAATTTTTTTCCAAAAAGTCAAGGTTATTTTCCACATTGCATTTTCATTATTGTTTTCTTTCTTTTCTTGTCATTTCATGCCTCCAAAGTCCTGTGTTTTCCTTCAAAACTCCAAACCAGAGATAAAAAAGTCAAATTTTGTGTTAAATGTAGCAATAAATAACATTTATTACTACAGGGGACAAGTGTGAAAGAGGCGTTGCCTCATCAATGATTGAAGTGAAGAGGTGACGCCTCTTCGAAGAGGCAATCGCCTTTTCACTAGGCTTTGGGCTGAAAGGGCCAAGTTTGGGCTTGGCAAAGGGCTTAGTGTTTTGGGCTTGTGGCTAGATATGAAAGTTTGAGGCCAGGTTTAACCATTCTAAAGGAGATTTCGAGTTCTTCTTGCATTCAGAATTTGGACTATCTCATCATTGGGCTTTTGTTGTAGGCCAATTAAACCGAGGCTGTCCATAATTTGCCCCTTTAGTTTTTCAAAAAATGGATTTATGAAATCAATTTTTTAAAAATCAACATGCACAACAAATAACAAGAATGACATACCCGACCTGCAAGCTTCACTTGGGCCATCAGTTTGGGGAATTCAAACTCGAAAGGTCAAACTTTGACTTGAAACATGAACGTGATCCTTGAGTTTTCCTGACCCGATCAATCACTCATTATAAATTTTACGTGAATCTTCTGCCTTTCTGACACAAGCTCCATTCAGTAAAAAAGATAGCATTTTAAGCCTTTCAAACACAGAAATGGGGAAATGTAACCATGTTCCTCCGATTTTTCTAGCCTGATCAGTTACTTATTATAAATTTAGTGCGAACTTTAAGCCTTTTTGACGCGAAACTCACTCAGTAGAAAAAGATATGAATCATGAGCCTTTCTAACATAGAAATGCGATCCCAGGTTTTCTTGGCCTGAGTCATCGCTCACAATAGTGATCTTAAATTTTCTTGGCCCGAGTCATCGCTCACAACAGTGATCCTAGGTTTTCCTGGCTTGAGTTATCACATAAAAATAGAATATGAATTTTAGGAATATAACCCAACCAGACATCCTTCAGACCGATGCTTCGATCAGACAATTTTTAATTCTTCAATCTTTAATTTGGGAATACACTTGAGAAGTGACATGATTGTCATAATTCATTCTTTTTTATCCACTGGGGATTTTTTTTTCTAGGTTCCACTGGAGATGTCCACTTCGTGGGTCATCCGTTCTTTCAGTCAATGGGCTTCACCCTTTTTTGGACTTCACCCTTCTTTCTTTTTTAGCAAGCCTTCCTTCTATACTTTGTCTGCTCCTCCATATAAAGCTTTTTTTTTAGTTTTTCTTTAATTCACTTTTGCTTTCAAGATTTCTTCTTTTTGTCTTAATTTTCTTTTCACTTTTCAAAGCTTTGTTCCCATGGATGTCGCACAAACTCTAGATTTACTTATTTAGGATCAGGTGACACTTACAATATATGCAACGTGCAACTTCAGTCTCAATCCTGGAGATGAGATCCTTTTTCTTGTAGACGTGCGATCTCATATTTGTGGATTGCCCATAGGAGAGGTTAGTGATTGATTTATTTGCTTTCTTCTTGTAAATAGGGTTAGAAAACATCGAGTTATTGATCATAATTATTTATAAATCAAGAAAAATGAGAATGCATATGATTAAACTTAAGACAAGTCAAAGATAATTGAAAATCGTGTTAGTTCATCGATATAAAGAGGCGTCACCTTTTTGGTCAGGCGATTGCCTCTTAAAGAAAAGGTGTTCGTCTCTTTATGGGGGAAGAAGACTTGTAGAGGCGCCTCTTTGATGAGGCGTTCGCTTCCTCAACAATGATTTGTATAATTTTGAAAATTTTTACATGTGTAATTTAAATATTCAACTCTCCATTTTTAGTCAGCTTGATACACACACACTGAAGGGTGTTGGCAACTTCAGTGGTGCCCATATTTGGTATGATAGATTTCCTCTCGCTATCAAGGTATTAGTATAGATGTGCCCTTATGCCATTCTTGTAATGTATAATGACATTGTAAATTATCTCAAATGGCAATAAAATAATATTTTATTATTTAAAGTGTTTATTAATTAAATATTTATCTATTAGCATCATGTTAAATATATTCATTATCAAAAGTTGATAATATGAGCTATAAATTTATTTAGTGCATATGCTATAAAATGTTCATAGTCATATAATTAATATTTAGGCAATATTAATTAGACTATCACCTCTGTCTATTTTTCTTAGTTAGTATGTGATACTAATAGTGGGAGGTAGTGAGTCTCATGCTACTTGATATGAGATATCAAAATAGACATGTGGATATTCATGTGATGGGTGGATCGAATAGTGACATTAGATATGTGATCGTATGAATATTCACTTATGGTCAACGATCACAATCTAGGTTATAATGGTGCATATAGTCTTTTGACTTGAGGTGACACAGTCATCCACATTTGAGTGGTTATAGTTTGTTACCGCTTACATACTTGTGTTATTCACACATGGAAATATGGCGTGTGGTGGCTCTAGTTAGTTAAATATAGGGATGAGTATTCAACTAAAATGGAATTCATTACCTGGAGTGAACCAGGATAAGATCCTATGCTATCTAAGTCTTTTCTTGATGAAAGAGTAGCTAAAAAATAAAATTTAAATCACAAACCCAAACTCAGATCCAAGTAATTCAATTAATTGATTACATCTAGGGTTTTCATTTTCTTACCACAAACATATAAGAGACAAGAAATCTGAAAGGAAGAGAGGAGATTCACTCCGATGACACCTTACCTCGATCTTTTAATTTAGCAGTTCGGATTTGAGATGTCTTCAAAAGAATCCATCCTCCACAAGTGTCCACATGAACAGTCTTTGATTTAAAAATGAATACTTGTGTGTTAGCACCTTCTCTTGATTTCTCACAAATCAAGAATTAAAAAAAACTTTGTGTTTTTTTTTCTAAAAGAGAGAAAATGAATTTGGTGGCAGAATAATGAGAGTGTATAATATCCTAGAGAATATAACATAATTATAGACATTTAAATTAGGGTTTCATTACCAAACAACCTTTTGATAATTTCTCACTTATTCTTATTTTGATTTTATTTAAAATTAAATCAAAAATATTATTCTATTTATTTAAGATAACCTTTACCTTAAATAAATAAATAAATATTTTATTTATTTATTTCCACAAAGCTTATTTAGGCTTGTTAAACCCATATTCGTTTCGGGCTTATTCAAAGAATATGACCTTATAGGTTCATATGACGTTGGCAGTGGGCCTTAAATCTCTATTTAGGCCTACAAGTCATAAGTGGCTTCTAGCAAGACATTATGACTACCAAAGTCATGTGAAGTCAATAATCTGACATAACCTAATATACAGTGAATATTTTAGTCCCTTTATCACATGATATCTTGATTGAATATAAGACATAAATTATGTCATCCTTATAGAATTCAATCATATAATTTCTTAATACCAAGTAGATTAAGAATGATAACTCTTTATCAATTTACTTTAGCATGGTCATGCATTTTCCTCAGTCTATCTTATCAAGGGGCCCATAGATATTTTACTCATATTAAATGAGGGACAAATTCCTTCTCAATCACTCACATTCCTCACATAACTGATTTTATACCCAATAACAATCTATTTTATCATCCGGTTAAAGATAATGTAAGATTGTGTCAAAATACAAAATAGTTATGTAGAAATCCATGGTGATTTCAAGGTTAGAGGACTAAGCCAATATTACTGTGATAAGAATTACTTACGATAATTATCTATGTGATATTCTCATAATGGGTTAATCCAGCACTTTATTTCTCAAATAAGTACCTATGAGTTGACTTAATATCTCATATTCATAATTAGTAAAACATAATCATCAATCAACACCATTCTAGCCATAATAAATTGTTATGACTAAGATAATTTGAATAGAATTCATATTTAATCTAATGGTTTTACTATCAAGTTACATACTTGATGACCTTAGTAAGAATTGACTATTCAAGTAATTATCATAACACAAAATGATAATGAAAAATGCTTCTTTATTAAATAAAATGATAAATTCAAAACATAGTCATACATGATTGACCTAGTACATATCACTAACAATCTCCCACTTGCACTAGGCCTAATCTATATTAAAACTAATACCCATGGATCTAGTATGACTCTTATGCTTAAGCTATGGAAGAGGCTTAGTTAATGGATCAACAACATTATCATTTATAGGTACTCTGCAGATCTTCACATATTCTCTTTCAATGATTTCTTGAATGAGATGATAACGCCTGAGTATGTGTTTGAATCTTTGATGTGATATGGGCTCCATAGCTTGAGCTATAGTTATATTATTGTCACAATATAAGTTCACTGGATTTAGTATACTAGGAATAACACTTAGTCCAGTTATGAACTTCTTAATCCAAATAGCCTCCTTAGCTGCTTTTGAGGTAGCTATTATTGGGTTTCATGATTCAAAAATATTGCGAAAATTAAAAATTTTAATCACAAACCCTAACCCAGATTTAAGTAATTCGATTAATTAATTTAAAACTAGGGTTTTCAAATCTTACCACAAACGTAGAAGAGGCAAGATTTCTGAAAGGCAGAGAGGAGGTACACTCCAGTGACACCTTACCTTGAGCTTTTGATTTTGGTAATTCGGATCAAGACATCTCCAAAAGAATTCATCCTCTATAAGCGTCCACACGAACATCCCTTGATTAAAATGAAAAATTTATGTGCTAGCACTTCTCTTGATTTCTCACAAATCAAGAACAAAACCACTTTGTGTTTTAGTTTTTCTAAAAGGAGAAAAATGAATTTTTGGTGGCTAATGATTGAGTTAGTGAAACCTTAAAGAATATAACATATTTATAGACCTTTAAATAGGGTTTCACTTACTAAAATAACTTTTTAGTAATTTCTCAATTATTATTATTATGATTTTATTTAAAATTAAATCAGAAATAATATTCTATTTACTTAAGATAACCTTTACCTTAAATAAATAAACTATTTATTTATTTCCACAGAGCATATTTGGGCTTCTCAAACCCATATCCGTTTTTGGGCCTGTTCTAAGTGTGTGACCCTGTAGGTTCACATGACGTTGGCAATGGGCCTTAAATCTCTATTTAGGCCTATAAGTCATAAATGGCCTCTAGCAAGACATTATAACTACCCAAGTCATGTGAAGTCAATAATTCGATATAACCTAATTTATAATAAATATTGTAATCCCTTTATCACATGATATCTTGATTGAATATAAGGCATAGTTTCTATCATCCTTATATAATTCAATCATATTATTTCTTGACTTTAAGTAGATTGAGAATGATAACTCTTTATCAATTCACTTTAGCATGGCCATGCATTTTCCTCAATCTATCTTATCAAGGGGCCCATAAATATCTTACTCAGATTAAATGAGGGACAAATTTCTTCTCAATCACTCATATTCCTCACATAACTTATTTTATATCCAACGACAATCTATTTAATCATCCTATTAAAAACAATGTTAGATTATGTCAAAATATATAATAGTTATGTAGAAATCCATGATGATTTCAAGGTCAAAGGACTAAATCAATATTATTATGATGAGAATTACTTATGACAATTATTTATGTAGTATTCTTATGATGGGTCAATCCAGTACATTATTTCCTAAATAAGTACCTATGAGTTGACTTAATATCTCATATTCATGATCAGTAAAACATAATCATCAATCAACATCATACTAGCCATAACATATTGTTATGATTAGAAATAATTTGAATAGAACTCATATTTAATCTGAGGGTTTTACTATCAAGTCATATACTTGATGACCTTAGTAAGAATTGACTATTCAAGTAATTATCATAACACAAAATGATAATGAAAAATACCTTTTTATTAAATAAAATGATAAAGTTAAAATATGGTCATACATGATTGACCTAGTGCATATCACTAATAGCTATATACTTAGCTTCTGTTGTAGAATCAACAACGGTGTATTGCTTGGAACTCCTCCAGCTCACTGTACCTCTATTCAAATAAAACACATAACCTGACTATGATAAAAAATCATTTTTGTCAGTTTGGAAGCTGGCATTTGTGTAACCATTTACAACTTGCTCATCTTCCTTACCACCATACAGTAAAAATGCATCCTTAGTTCTTCTCAAGTACTTAAGGATATTTTTAACTATTGTCTAGTGACTTTCACTTGGGTCTGACTGGTATCTGCTTATTGTGCTTAAGGTACATGAAACATTAGGTTGAGTACACAACATTGCATACATGATAGATCCAATAGCAGAAGCATATGGAATCTTACTCATGCGTCTTGCTCATCTTGTGTCATAGGACACTGAGTCTTGTTGAGACTAACGCCATGTGACATTAGCAAGAATCCTCTTTTAGAGTCTTGCATGCTAAACCTATTCAATACCTTATCAATGTAAATGCTCTGACTTAGGCCAATAAGCCTTTTAGATCTATCTCTATGAATCTTGATGCCTAATATATAAGCGACTTCACCCAAGTCTTTCATTGAGAAATAATTCCCTAACCATGATTTAACATTATGTAAAATAGGGATATCATTTCCAATGAGTAGTTTGTCATTAACATATAACACTAAAAACACAATTGCACTCCCACTAACCTTCTTGTAGACACAAGGTTCATCTTCATTCTTAATGAAGCCAAAATATTTGTCTACTTCATCAAAATGAAGATTCCAACTTTGAGATACTTGCTTTAGTCCATAAATGGACCTTTGAAGCTTGCATACTTTTTTGGAATTCTTAGGATTGACAAAACCCTCTGGCTGTGTCATGTACACATCCTCAAGTAGGTTTTCATTAAGAAATGATGTTTTAATATCCATTTGCCATATCTCAAAATCATAGTATACAACTACAACAAAGAGAATTCAAATAGATTTTAGCATAGCAACTGGTGAAGAGGTTTCATTATAGTCTATACCATGTGTTTGTTTGAATCCCTTTACAACCAATCTTGCCTTAAAGGTATGCACATTGCCATCCATGTCTGTTTTCTTTCTAAAGACCCATTTGCATCCAATATTTTTAAGCCATTAGTTGTGTCAATCAAGGTCCAAACTTGATTATCATACACGGATTGCATTTCTGATTTCATGGCTTTTAGCCACTTTTTCGAGTTAGGACTATTTATGGCCTCTTGATAGGATGTGGGCTTACTTTGATCCATAATCAACACATCATTATCATTAACTATGAGAAATCCATATCTCATAGGGATTTTAGGTGTCCTACTAGACCTCATTGGGCCTTCTAGTACTTGTGCAGGTTCAATAGTTACTTATTGATCTAACTATGGTTATATACTTGGTACAATGCTATTTTGTAGGTCTTGAATTTCTTCAAGTTGGACTATGTAGATCATTTAGAAATAAATTCTCTTTCCAAAAATACACCATTTCGAGCAACAAACACTTTGTTCTCAGAAGCATTATAGAAATAATATCCTTTAGTTTCTTTAGGATATCCCACAAAGAGGCATTTATCAGATTTTGGTGCTAGTTTATCTGAGATTTGACACTTCACATAAGCATCACATCCCTAAATCTTAAGAAAAGACAAAGTGGCAGGTTTTTTAGTCCACATCTCATATGGTGTCTTTTCAATTGCCTTTGTTGGAACTCTATTTAAAATGAATGCAGCAGTTTCTAAAGCATATCCCCAAAAAGATATTGGAAGATTATATTGACTCATCATTGATCGAACCATATCCATAAAGTCCAATTTCTTTGTTCGGACACACCATTCCATTGTGGTGTACCTAGAGGAGTTAATTGTGAAATAATCCCATAATCTCTAAGACGATCTACAAATTCTTAGTTAAAATATTCACCACCTCAATTAGATCTTAGTGTTTTAATATTTTTACCAAATTGGTTTTGTACTTCATTTTTGAAAACTTTGAACTTTTCAAAAGATTCAGATTTATGTTTCATTAGATAAACATAACAATATCTACTGAAATCATTTATGAAAGAGATGAAGTATTGGAAACCTCCTCTAGCAGTTGAGCTTAGTGGTCCACATACATCTAAATGTATAAGGCCTAATAAATCATTAGCTCTCTCACCTTTTCCAGTAAAAGGCATTTTAGTCATTTTTCCTAGTAAACAAGATTCACATGTTTCAAATGATTTAAAATCAAATGAATTTAAAAGCCCATTTTAGTGAAGCTTTGAAATGCGTTTCTTATTTATGTGGCTTAAACGACAATGCCAGAGATAGGTAGTGTTTAAATCATTAGATTTAAACTTCTTTGTATCAATGTTATAAATTAACTTTTCATTAGTGTCTTCAATATTTAGAACATAAAGACCAATAGTGCATGGAGCAAATCCATAGAAAATATTATTATAATAAATATTGCATTTATTATTCCTAATAATAAATTCAAAATTTATTATTCCTAATAATAAATTCAAAACCTTTCTTGTCCAAACAATAAACAAAAATAAGATTCCTATATATAGTAGGCACATAATAACAATTTTCCAAATTTAAAACAAGTCCACTAGGTAAAGTCAACTCATAAGTCCCTATAGTTAATGCAATAACTCTTGCTTCATTGCCAACTCGTAGGTCCACTTTGCCTTTAGCCAATGATCTACTCCTTTTTAGACCCTACACATTAGTACAAATGTGAGATCATGATCCAGTATCTAATACTCAAGAATTAGAAGTAGACAAATTAATTTCTATAACATGAATACCTGAAGAGGTAGTTGTATTACTCTTATTCTTATTCAAATCATTCATATATAGCTTGCAATTTCTTTTCCAATGACCTAGCTTATTGCAGAAAAAGCATATTCCCTCCTTTAGTGGCTTTGCTTAGAGTTCAGCTTTAAACTTGTGCTTTGGTTTCAGCTTTTAAAATCCTTTGGAAGCCTTGCCCTTGCCCTTTCCAACCTTTTTCATACCCTTTCCCTTATTGACCATTAGAACATCCTTGGTGGAATTCTTGATGTTCTTTTCAGCAGTTTTAAGCATCCCATGCAACTCTGAAACATTTTTGTCCATACTATTCATATTGAGATTCATGATGAAACCATCATAAGCTTCAGGCAAAGACTGGAGAATGATATCAACAACTAATTCTTGTTCAGTCTTAAGACCAAACTTGTCCAAGTGTTCAAAATGACACTTCATTTTGAGAACATGAGGACTAACAAAGCCACTAGCAGTTAACTTGCAGGAGAGCAATGCCTTGAAGGTATTGAACCTTTTAATTCTAGCTTTCTCTTGGAACATTTCCTTGAGATGTCCTATCATAGCATAAGCCTCCATTTCCATTAGTTTCTTTTAAAGTTCAAATTCCATGCATCCAAGCATGAGACAAGTGACATCAATTGAATCATTGAGATGCTTACTATAAGCACCCTTTTATGCTCTAGGAGCATTAGCAGCTGGTTTCTCTAGGATGGGTTGATCAAGGATATATTCCTTTCTTTCTTGCCTGAGAATAATTCTTAGGTTTCTATACCAGTCAAGAAGGTTAGTCTTATTTAGCTTATCCTTCTTAAGGATCAATCGTAGTGACATGGTAGGTGCAGTGTTTGATGTCATTATCTACAACAAATATATATAGAGTACATTCAGTTTTATTATGAAAGAGGCATAAGAAAAATCCCACTAAATTTTCATAAATTATAAAACCCTCAAAATAATTTCAATAATTGAAATTTCTTAGTGGGCCAAGATCCATATTTCACCCTACTTCAAGTAAGCTTTGGCTTATCACTTAAAGTGTGGCTATTTAGGTAGGTAACACTTTACCAATTACATCTTATGTAATTCTTGGATAATTATAGGATATCATATGTACTGGCATATCCTATCAAATGCCCTAGGTCCAAAACCGTTTTGATAACCTAGTTAAGTCTAACCAACTCAAACATATAGATATCACCATTATCCATCTTCTCTTATTTAGATGGCTTTATACATAGTGCTTTGGCATAACCTATATATAGCAATCCAAATCTTGATAAGTGTTGATTAATGGGAGGCATTTTAATGACTTAATATTAAATGAGGGTTTAGTTAATTTTTATCTTATTTAGTTATCATTATATTGCATCACATGGCATCACATGCATAATATACTAACATAATAAGATAAACGTGACATAGCATGACCCATAACTAAGTTAATCTTTATAAGCCAATATGAAGATCAAATGTCAAACCTAGGTGATAGTACTAATACAAATTTAGCCTTCAAATTGGATCTCCATCTTCTACTATGGACCTTCTCTTTGGGCTCCCACCTTAGATCTCCATAATGGGCCTCAAACTTGAATTTGCATCTTGGGTCATGATTTTACATTACATTTTGTAATTAAAACTATTCTATTACTATATAATAAAATAAAATAAAATAATTACAACAAATAAAATGACTTACAAGCCGTATTTAAAAATTACAACCCAATAAAATAAAATCCAATCACATTGGTTCAAAGGCCATGTTATGCACTATGCATTTAACAATAAACACATTCCAAAATAATTCAATTTATAAATTAGTTAAATTATTATGTTCAAAAATAAAATGCATGACGATTCCATTTGAGGTCAAGGGGTAGCGCCCTTAGCGGGGTTCAAGGAGCAGTGCCCCTGGCGGGGTCCAACAATTTACCTTAACTTTTTGAATGATTTATTGCCAAAACCCTAAAATAGTAATAAAATTTTTGTAATCAAATTACTATCTGATTGATCGGTTCAAAACATATCATTTTTTTTATTTATGTTTAACATTTAAACAACCGCCACCATTAACCCTAATTTATTCATAAATCATGTTATAGAATAATTAATTTTTTCTAAATAGATTTATTCTATATAATCTGTTTAACACTTAAACATACTGCCCTTGACTAAAATCTATATAATCAAAATATTCATGTTTCAACATTAAACAAAAATCAAATTTACTATTTAAACAGAATACTTATTTTAATTTCTTAAAATGATATACATAACATAGAAAATTATAATTCTGTTCACTATTTAATCATATTAAACAATTATAAACATTAATCAAATTAATGTTTAATGTTGTTTTTATACATATTGTAATTAATCGTCACAAAATCAAAACTGTTTGGATAAAATTTTTGAAAACTCCTTTTAAAAAACGAATCACTTAAACACACATATATCACATATATACATAATCAAATTAATCGAATTACAAGCAGGCTCTGATACCACTATTGGGTTTCAAGATTCCATACGCAGTAGAAAAATAAAATTTAAATCACAAATCCGAACCTGGATCTAAATAATTCGATTAATTGATTAAATATGGGGTTTTTATTTTCTTACCATAAATGCAGAAGAGGCAAGAAATCTGGAAGGAAAAGAGGAGGTTCACTCTAGTGACACCCTTCCTAGAGCTTTTAATTTAGCAGTTCAAATTTAAGATGTCTCTAAAAGAATCCGTCCTTAATAAGTGTCCACATGAATAGCTCTTGATTTGAAAATGAATACTTGTGTGCTAGCACCTTCTCTTGATTTCTCACAAATTAAGAATTAAAAAAAAACTTTATGTTGTTATTTTTCTAAAAGAGAGAAAATGAATTTGGTGCAGAAGAATGAGAGTGTATAAAACCCTAGAGAGTATAACATCTTTACAGACATTTAAATTAAGGTTTCACTTACCAAAATAACTTTTTAGTAATTTCTCAATTATTATTATTCTGATTTTATTTAAAATTAAATCAGAAATAATATTCTATTTATTTAAGATAATCTTTACCTTAAATAAATAAATAAATATTTTATTTATTTATTTTCACAAAGCTTATTTGGGTTTGTTAAACCCATATTCATTTTGGGCTTGTTCAAAGTGTGCGACCCTGTGGGTTCACATAACGTTGGCAGTGGACCTTAAATCTCTATTTAGGCCTACAAGTCATAAGTGGCATCTAGCAAGACAGTATAACTACCCAAGTCATGTGAAGTCAATAATCTGACATAACCTAATATACAATGAATATTCTAGTCCCTTTGTTACAAGATATCTTGACTGAATATAAGGCATAAGTTATGTCATCCTTATATAATTCAATCATATAATTTCTTGATTCCAAGTAAACTGAGAATGATAACTCTTTATCAATTTACTTTAGCATGACCATGCATTTTACTTAGTCTATCTTATTAAGGGGCCCATAGATATCTTACTCATATTAAATGAGGGACAAATTCCTTCTCAATCACTCATATTCCTTATATAACTCATTTTATTCCTAACAACAACCTATTTTATCATCCGGTTAAAGATAGTGTAAGATTGTGTCAAAATACAAAATAGTTATATAGAAATCCATGGTGATTTTAAGGTCAAAGGACTAAGCCAATATTATTATGATGAGAATTACTTATGACAATTGTCTATGTGGTATTCTCATGATGGGTCAATCTAGCACTTTATTTCTCAAATAAGTTTCTATGAGTTGACTTAATATCTCATATTCATGATTAGTAAAACATAATCATCAATCAACACCATACTAGCTATAATACATTGTTATGACTAGGGATAATTTGAATAGAACTCATATTTAATCTAAGGGTTTTACTATTGTAATATCCCGAGTTTTGAAATATTTTTAAACTGCATCGGGATATGTAGTGTTAATAATTTTTATAGATATTTATGATATTTTTATGAGTTTGATATTTATTAAAGTTTATTTTAATTATTTTATATTATTTTAAGTACTTTACGTAAAATTTTCCCGGGAATTATATTTTCGGGGAAATTGATACGTAAATAATTTAATACTAATTATTTTGACTAGTTTTACGAATTTGCATGAACTCATATATAATTTTTAAAGTGCTAAAATAAAATGTATATATGTGTATTTATTTAAATTAATTAGAGCTTAATTAATTTCCTTAATTTTATTATTTAGTTTTAATATTAATTAATTAATTTTAAGTGTATAAATTATTAAATATATTAAATTATTTGTGTGGTGAGTATTATTTGTGTGTGGGAATATATATACTATTATAATATAAGTGTGGATATATATATATACATATATACATTATTATTTATCAAAAATCAGAAGTTTGCTTTATTTACAATTTTGCCATTATCTTCATCTTCTTCCCTCTCGATCAGTTTTCCACCATTTTTGGCTACTGTGACCTCTATTTCTTGCCGTCACTATACCCCTCAGCCTTCCTCCTCCCTTGCTAGCCATTCCCGACGCTTGAAGTACCCATTTCCGGTGTGTTTTGGCCGGATTTTTCAAGAGAAGCTAAAAATTGATCAAGCTCCGATCAAGCCGTTTCCGACCACCAAATTTGATTCCACTGGTCTCTATCTTCTCCTTGAGTTCTGGTGAGTGTGATTCCAAGTTTTGTTTCACTTAAAATGGTCTAGATCTTCCTAGGTTTCAATTTCTTCATTTCAGCCATTTAGGGTTTCAAATTTTTTTGAGCTTCAATTTGATTGATTCATGAAAACTTCCTTCACAAACTTTGATCCTGGAAGCTCAATCTACATGTTTTAATTTTTTTAGAATTTTTAGAATTTATTTTGATTTTTGTGAATTTTTGATTATTTTATTAATATTTTCTAATTTTCGAAAATTAATTAATAAAATTATTAAATTATATTTTATATTAATTATAGGTGTTGAAATGAATTATAGAAATTTATTTGTAATTTTTGTGAATTTTTATATATTTATTTGGAATTTATTAAGTTTATGTAATTTTGAAAAATAGGGTTAATTATGTGTTTAATTGAAATAAATTGGTTAATTAAGTATATTTATTGATATTATTGAAATATATGTTGAGAAAATTAATTTTGTGCAACTATATTATTTTTGGTGAATTTTTGGATTTATTTTAGTAAGTTTATATATATAGGGGTATTTTGATAATTTTACACGAAATTGGATAAAAATGTAATTAAATTGGTTTTAATAGTTATTTAGGGTATAAAAATGATTTTTACAAATTATTTAGTATTTTTAAATAATTAAAACTATTTTTCGTAAATTATTTTCAAATTATATATATAATATACGATTTTTTTAAATAAATGAGTTTTTATCGATTTTTAATATGTTTTAGGGTTAATTAAGTTTTAAATTGCTCAAATATATAATAAAAATAGCTAAAATAATCATAAAAATAATAAATAAAATTATTATTTGAATATATTTCCAAAAATTATTATTAATTATCTTAAAATAGTAAATAATTCATAAAAAGTATTTTAATACTATTTATTACTCAAAAATTATCGAAAACATATTAATTAACAATAATTTCAATTAAAATACAAAATTTACTAATTTATACTAATTTTTCCAAAAATTCAATTTTTATATAAACATTCAAAAATTCATAATAAATAATCACAACATCATTTTAATAAACTTCCTTAACAAAACATGCTTAAAATAATTAGTAGAATTTATTAAAAATAAAGCACATTTTCAAGACAAGACAATCCCCGTAAATAGTATCCGAGTCCGGAATAGTGCTCAAAATTCAACTATCTCCAATATCAAATTTTTGAAAAGCTTACAACTTTAATTTAACTAATTTAAAGTCAATTTAACATAAATCAACCCAATTGAACACAAAATCAACAAATTAAATTTTGAACCCTAGACTGAATTACTCAAAATTGAAGCTGAGTTCAAGGTTAATTAGATGAATTTCCTTAGGAAAAATGAAGCCCAAGGAACAATCTTTCTAACGAGACCAACCTCGTCCACTGACATTGTTCGAACTGACATTAGTGGCTTCCAAAAGTCGATGGTGCTGAGAGAAGGAAGAAGGGAGAGGAAAGAAATGGTGGCGGGAGGAAGAGGAAGGGAGGTGAAGATGGTGACGCTAGCAAGCTGAGGTGAGCGACGGCAGGTGACTGCATGGATGCTGGTAGTGGTGCTACTTGATTTTGCAAAACGCAGAAGAGAGGAAGAAGAAAAGAGGAAGGGAAAAGGGGAAGGAAGGAAAGAAAGAGGGGGAAGGAAATTTGGTTTTTATATATGTATTTTTTTATTAAAAATTAGAAAATGACAAAATAATATAAACATAATATTTTTAATTTAAATATTTACTTTTCTAATTAAATTTACCCCAAAATATTAAAATATATATTAAATACATTAAATTAACACTATTCATAAATAATAATAATATTACTATTATTAATAAATAATATATAACCACAAATTTCAGTTTTAAAACTCAATCTAATATTAAAACCATAATATAATAAAATAAATAATAACACTTGAATTTAATTAAATTTCACAAAATAACCATAATATAGCAAATTAATAAAATATTTATTAACATTGCATATCCAAAAAATTAATTTAATAATTTATAAAATTTGGGTTATAATAGCTAGTTAGCATAGGTAGTGGAACTGCTAATTCTCAGTTGACCCTTTGTGTACTTGGCACTAGTTCACTGCCAAAAGTTGGATAAAAGAATATTTTTGGAGTTAAGGAAAGACTAATGGCTAATGATATTCAATGTTGAGGTTGTAGAAATATAGGGATTTACTCCGATCCTCCACTTATAATTTTTCTGCATTTATTATTATTATAAATGTGGATTTTTAGCATTTGTATGAAATGCATGTATATATAAATAAATATACATATTATTATACCTTGAGTGTATATGTATTTAGGTTGCATGTATATATATTATAATAATTCACTCAGTGAGGTCTGACCCCTCTCAATATTTTTTTCAGGATCTTATACTTTAGACCTACTTATTAGACCTATTTGTCGGACTCTTTCCTCCTCGACTGACTTTTGTAAACTTTGAATTAATACACTTCTTGTATTTTAGCAAACGCTGCAGTAGTAGTGGTTCTTGTTTTAGTATATGTACTGTATTGGACAGTGTTTCTGTATTTAAAGAATTGTATGAATATATTTTATTATGTTATGATATGGATATTTCTTTTATATTAATTAAAGTTTTAATTCTGATGTATTTTGTGATATGTTTGCATATGTTTTTATTTTAAGGCTTGCTACGGGTTCTGGATTGATATGAATTCCCATTCCCTAGTGTCAGTCATAACTCCCTGGTTTGGGTCGTGACAAAGGGTGTCCAAATAATTGACAGGCCAAGTTTGCCGAATCGGACTGACCCAGATTGAAGAAGTGACTCAATCTCCAAAATATAAGAGAAGGCAGTTTGGTTCAAGGAAGGACACATTTAGCGAGTTCAGTTGGCAGTTTAGGGTGATGGTTTAAATAACCGAATTGCCCGAACTTTCAATATGTCAAACAACGTCATTTTGAATTAAGGGGTTTTTTAACCCTACATATAAATACTCATCATTCTATTGATACCCCATTTTACAACCGCCTCTCAATTTCTCCTAACCTTAGCATCTCTCTGTTTGCTCTCAAAATCTCTAACCCTAGCCGCCTCCACCCAGTTCTTATCTTTAACCTCTTAAATCTCTATCTTCTAAAAACCCTAGCCCCTTTCTATTTCTCTCAACCTCTCTAACCTCTTATCTCTCACCTTTGTTTTATATTTAACCTCGCATCTTATCATAACTCCTGCTGCTATATCATTTATATATGTTCTGTGTTCTCCTCTTCTTCATTTGTAAAGATCCATACTTGAGATCAATAAATCATTGATCTCATGGTCTGTGTTGTCATTCCTATAATGATTTAAGACCAATAGACAATTAATTTGTGTTCTCTCTAGTTTTTTTTTGTTTTGATTTATATAAGTTGAGTGATCTAATTGTTTTGTGTTCTCTTTTTTTTTGTTATTTTCAATCATATATCTTTGAGGTCATTTTATAACTTCAATCATTTTTTTAAAATCATAGATCGTTTGAGATCGCAAGGTGGAAGCTTTAAAGAATTTCTTTGATCTATGACTGGTGGAAGCTATTTATTAAGATCTCAGTGATATAAAATCCCTGCTATTAATCGACAATTGAGAAAGTCTAACAGAGGTAATAAAATGATTTTTTTAATATTTTTAAGATCTGGAAAAATTTTGTTTTTTACTTATTTTATTGTAAAATCTAGAAAAAATTTTATTTTTTATTAATTTTATTTTAAGATCTGGAAAATATATATTATTTTTAAACTTTTATACACTGTGAACATGTGTTAAAGTTAAAAATTAATTTTTTACTTATTTTATTCTATGATCTTGATAAAAATATAATTTTTGTTAATTTTATTTTATGTTTTGGAAAAAATATATTATTTTTAAACTTTTTATACACTTTGTGAACATGTGTTATTCTATTTTATGAATCTGTGATTGATAGTGTGTTTATTTTTTCCAGATGTGAATCTATGCTTAATTTTCTATGTTAAATTTAAAATTTTAATTTATAAATTTAATGTGTTATTATATTTTGTGAAATTGTGATTGATAATGTGTTTTTAAAATCTGTGAATTTGAAAAATTTAATATGTTTAAAAGGTATATGAATTGATGTGTTTATTTAATATGTTTTCTTATAAAGTTATTTGTGCTTGGTTGGTAATTTGTGTTTTTTCTTTTATGAATCTGTGATTGATTTTTAATTTGTGCTTTTTTCTTATAAAGTTTGTGAATCTGTGATTGATTTGTGATTTGTGTTTTTTATTTTGCTCGATTTATGATACTTATGTGTTGGGTTTGACCTAGATGGATAATGTTGGTGGTGGTGGTATCATTACTAACAGTAATATTACTTCTGATGCTGGTGGTACTCAAACAAACAAAGTCCCACAAATTGTGGAGGCTTCTAAAAATTCTAACAAACAACTCAAAAATCAAAGAAAAGAAAAGAGATCTTGAACATAAATCACCTGCTTGTGAACACTTTGAGGAAATTAAGAATATAGCAGGAGTTGTGATTCAAGTGGGATGCATATATTATGTTAAGGTAATTGATGCTCACTCTAAGAAACATGGCACATCATCTATTAGGAATCATGTTCTTACTTTTTTGAAAAACCCTCATGATAAAAACACTAGATAGAAATTATTGACATTTCAACCTGTGAACATGGTGGAAGTTGAAAGCAAAGAAACCTTAGTGTTGACCTTAGCAATAATCAATCTTAATTTTGATCTTAACAAACTTAATTTTGAGCATTTAATTTTTTTATTTAAGTGTGTATAAGTTAGGACTCTATTGGAAGTATAATTATCTTAGGCTGATTGGACCTTTGAGATTCAAGGAGGCTTTTGACATCCTTAGAGCTTTATAATGAGAAATTTATCTTCTTCACATTTGAAGTAGACATCTTGAGCTTTTTGAATTGGGCTTATTTTTCAAAATCCAAGTTCATTTGGTTATGCAAATTTTGAGTCAAAATCCATGCATACGTTTGCCATCTCAAACTGCACATCTCTTAGTATTTTGGACATATCTTGGGTTACAGAGATCCAATTAAGATGATATGGAAAGATAAGTCAAATATCTATAATTTTATGAAGAAATTATAGGAAAATTAAAATTTCTTCAAGAGAAAATCACAGCTTCAACTTGTGTATAGATGTCTAACAGTATTCTATATTTTAGATTGCACAACTCTTAGTATTTTGGACATATCCTAAGCTAAAGAAGTAAAATTTAGGTGATTCAAAATGATATGGAAATATAAGTCAAATATCTATAATTTTTATGAAGAAAGTATGGGCAAATTCAAATTTCTTCAGGAGCAAATCACATCTTCAACTTGGGTATAGTTGTCTGATAGTATTCTGCATTTTAAATTGCAAAGCTCTTAGTATTTTTGACATATCCTGAGAAACATCATCCAATTTAGGTGATTCAAAATGGTATAGAAATCTAATTCAAATATCTACAGCTTTGATGAAGAAAGTATGGGCAAATTCAAACTTCTTGCGTAGCCAATCACGGTTTCAATCCATGAATAGCCGTCTGACAACATCACTTTCAATGATCCAAAATATAGATGTTGGACACATCATTTGCATCTCTAATAGCTATATTTTTAAGTATAAATACCTATAGACCTTAATGAAACTTATTTATCATTCATTCTTTTTTAAGCGTTCATTGAGCTCTCAAACTGTCTTAAATAATTATTTATTTGTATAACTCTTGTGAGAGTTGTGTGGGTGTTAGAAATAGAATTTCTCTTCATCTTAAATCTTGTGTTAGATTATAAGGGAAGTGAGATTTATTTCCAAAGGAATTGGTTTAAGTGTTGTCCATTGAAACACTTGGGTTTTGGTTTTTTAAGTGAGCCTTGAAAACTCATGTTGTAAGGTTATAAGAGTGAGCCATAAAACTCTTGTATAATCTTAAACTTGTCAATAAGATTGTGGGTAATTGAAAATCCTAATTTAGGGTTAAGTTAGGTTGAGATGTAGGATTGTTGTTGAATCCGAACTCTTTAAATCTTTGTGTTCTTCATTCTTCCTTCTCAACTTCTATTTAATTCTTGTAAAGAATTCTTTTAATTTCTCATTTTTATTTGATAGTCCTATTCACCCCCCCTCTAGGACTCTTTTCACTTAGGATCTCTAGGAACTTAGATATTTGATCGAGAGGCAATTAAAAAGTGTCTTGCACATTTGATACTTGTAGATGAGTTACCTTTTAAATCTGTGCAAAGGGAGGGGCTTAAGAAATTCTTATGTCTTACATGTCCTAGGTTCAAATTACCTTCTAAATATACTTTGACTAGGGACTACTTTGATGGGTACTTGAATGAGAAGTAGTCTTAAAGTATTTCTTTAGAAATTATTATTAAAGGGTGAGCATTACCACTAATGCATGGACATTTATTCAATAAATCAATTACATGTGCATAATTGCTCACTTTATAGATGATCAATGGAAGCTATAAAAGAAAATTATCTCATTTATGCCTATTACATCTCACAAAGGTGAGTATATTGCATAAGCATTGGACAATTGTTTACTTGAGTGGGTGCTTAGAAACATATTCACTGTAATAATAAATAATGCCTCATCTAATGACAACCATATGGTATTTAAAAAAGAAAGTCTTAGGTTGGGGTGTTATTGCAGTTAGATGTAAATACTTACACATGAGGTGCATTGCTTATATATTGAACCTGATTGTGCAAGATAACTTGAAAAATGTTAGTTAGGCTGCAAAAAATGTTAGAGAATGTGTTAGATATGTTAGAAATTCACAAGTAAAATTTAGGAAATTTAAAGAATTTACTGAGTTAGTTAGTATTAATTCTAAAGCATGTCTTTCCCTTGATGTTCCAATAAAGTGGAATTCCACTTATTTGATGCTAAAACTTCTTGTGTTTTTGAAAATTTTTTTAATAAGTTTGATTAACAAGAGTCATCATTCATATCTGATTTAAAGGATTTTGTGCTTGATTACTTTAAATGGTTGGCTGTTAACAAAATGGTTGATTTTCTGAAACACTTTTATAACATTACTTTAAGAGTTTGTGCTTCTCATAATGTGACTTCCAATACCTTATTTTTTGAAATTTTTTTATTTATACTGCTTCTTAAATGAGTGAAAGCATTCTAGTGACTTCAATGTCAAAACAATGGGCTAGAATATGATACCAAAGTTCAAAAAATATTGGGGTTATCATGATAAGATGAATAATTTAATCTTTCTCTTATATTTTGGATCCTCGAGACAAACTTGAGTACATGTCATATTCTTTATGTCAAATGTATGAACCTGTTGTTGGTGAAAGCTTGTCTCAATTTGTGAGAAACTCCCTCTTTAAACTGTTTGTTGATTATGTGGCTTGTTATGCTCAAACTAATTTTGCTTCTCAAGAATCTGCTTCTCAATCTTTTTTTTTTGCTTTTACAAATTCTGTAAAACCTGTGTCTATGATGAATGCAAGATTTAAGCAACATAAATTGGGTTGTGGAATGGGTGGAAGCAAAAAGTTTGATATTGAAATATACTTAACTAAATATATGTTAAAATAAGAGGGGGAATTAGATCTTCTAAGATAATGGAAATTAAATTTTGAAAGGATCCATATACTCTCTATAATGGCTCGAGATATTTTAGTTGTTCCCATCTCAATTGTTGCTTCATAGTCTGCTATTAGCACTGGTGGTAGAGTGCTTGATGCCTGTAGGAGTTCATTAACTCCTAGGATTGTGGAAGCTTTAATTTGTTCTCAATATTGGCTTAGAGTTAGTAAAGATTATATTCCAGTTGAGGAGGAACTCAATGAACTTGAACCTGTTGAAAATGGTAAGTATTTAATATGTTATTTTATTTTATATTTGTTTACTATTTGCTAAATATGGATTGATTATGTTTTTTATGCATTTTCAAATCTTCCACCTATGGGTGTTAGTCCATCAACAACATCCATATAAGGTGTCATATGATCTAATTCTATTGGTAGTCCCCTTAGTACTATATGAACATACTGGTGGTAAATTCATTTAATCTCTATTTCTTATATTCTTTATTCATCTGATTTATTTTAATTCTTATTTCAGGCTTTGATGATACAATCTTCCATTATGAGTTGAAGAATGAGGGGCTCCATTATCTTGTGTGGCATGTTAATGCAACCATAAAGTGTTACCGCATTCTAGAAAATTTTAAGTTTCTCTTGCATGCATTATTTGCTTGCTTGTCTTGTTTATTTCTTTTGGTTAATATTTTGAGTGTTTGCGGCTTATTTTGCTTGCATTAGCATATGCATATTTTCATTTTTAGCTGGTGCAATGATGAAGGCTTCCACCAAATTTTATGACGGCAAGATCAATTGTGTTGCAATTTTTTAGGGGGCATTTATTGTAGCAAAAAATTGTGGCCGAGTTTCTTATAAGAATTACAAAACAAAACTAAGTATTAGCCAAGTTAATTTTAATATTTTGTTCACTGCATTTCTTACAAAATTTGAATATCAACTAAGTTAATTTTTTGATGTCTTCTTTTGCAGGATTTTGTTAGATGTTTTTGCTTTATATATGCATAATCCATTTTGTTTTTCTGCTGATGGATTCTAAATCAGATTGAAGTACATATGAATCATTTTTTTGGCATATAATTATAGTTTCATTTGATTTTGTATCTTAAAAAAAATCAAATGTAAATGATTCTAATGTGATTTTTTGCTACATTTCATATATTGAGCCCAATAAGTGTAATTGAAAATGTAAATTAGGCTCTTATAAATATTTTTTGGACCAATTTGTAAATTTTTGTGGGTTTCAACCCTTAACATATATAATTATAGTCTTCTGCTTTAAGTTTGGGCTCAATAATTTCAAGCCCAAAACCACTCGACATATCCAATTTAAACTTGAACCTGTGCATAACCTGAACTGTCGGATTATCATAAAAATCAGTTGCAATTCAATATCCATTTAATTCAAATTCAAATCCACTCGGATTCTGATCCGACCCGACCCACCCGATGAAGGGTTTTCCTTTCAACAATCATAGTCTTGTCTTTTTTTTTTTTTTTATTAATATCATTGCTTTAAGGTGACATGAGAATATGGAAATGTCTTTTATTATATGATGTTATGGCTAACTTTTTTTATATGTATATATAATAATACTACTGAATTAAGTGCAAATTTTGGTATATATATATATATATATTTTTTTTTTTTGACAGCCCCAAATGAGATGGTACTTCATCCTCCCATGGAACTGGGCATAATGTAGAGGTGGGGTTCTAATTCCCACTCCCTCCACCCATATAATAAAAGTTGTTAAATATATATATATATTTGTGACAAAAGTTATATTTGTCTAATGTATCCATTTGGACTTTAATTATAAATTGAACCATAAATTTGGTAAGTTTTTTAAACATAGTCTATTTTATGAAGATACTATTTTAAACATAGTCTATAAAAATTATCAACTTAACAAGACTATATGCTTTTTTTTATTTGAATTACTTTATTCGACCACTAACACTAATATCAAGAGTAACTAACATTATTTGACAGATAAAAGTTGTTCAATAACTAATTTAAAACAACTAAATATACTATAAATCGAACCCAAAATCTAGTTGAAGTGAAAACAACTCTTTACTAATTAATTTATTATTATTTACTTCAGCAGTTTATTATTATATCATTACAAAAATATAGAGATCTGAAAACAATTAAAATATATCCATAAATGCTCATTAGATCTTGATCTAATAGTTAAATTCACCATAAATATTGTGGGTCATCATAGATCAAGTCCCCACTTCCTCTTCCTCAATCTATTTGTACAACGTTCAGAAAGAAAAATCTATCCATTAACGGTAAAAAAGGATCCTAAGCATTTGTCGTTAGATTAATAATCAACTAGCCTAGCTTGTGGAATAAACTTCATTTGCAGGCTTTAGCATACTACAGATTATCATTAATTCAATATATATATATATAGTCTTCAAATTTGATCCATGCAAAGTAACCTTCACATGCTTAGACGTCTTGTGGAAGACGACATTATAATACATCTATATGTTGTGGATTGAAATAACATAAAATATATTGGATTGGATTATAATTTAGTCCAAATATAAAAATCAACATTAATTGTAGTAATGTTAAATTTAAAATTAAAAAAATTAAATATAATTTAATTGTCTTTTTTTAAAAAAAAAATAGGAAAGGTGATAATCTATTAATATTCTAAAAATAATTATACCACTAGCCTACTCGGTATTTAATATCCTATTGTCTTATATGGGACAAATAATGCCAATATGGATATATATACGTGAGCTAATCTTACATGTAATTATTTATATATTATTTTGCCTTTTCTAGTTAACAAAGACAAAGAAAGTTTTATGTACATCTATACTTTTCGGTGATTACTTTGATTATGTAGTTTTTAATTTTAAAGATGACTCTTAATTACACTAAAAGGCCATTTATAGAATAGTCTCAACGCCTTAGTTAATGTACTCATTTGATATAATATGGCCTTTTCATAGCACCTACATAAATACTCGCATGATTGATTGATTTCATAAAAGAGAAAAAAAAAAAACACTTATGATAAAAAAGTTTTAAAGAGTTTTATCTCAATATAAAAATGAGACAATAAATCTTCGATTTTCACATGTAAAAATAAATTTCAATTAGTTCAAATAAATTTTATAAAATTTTGTAAAATTTATTTAACAAATTCATATAAATATATTTCATTTAAATGAAAATTTTATAAAATTTATTTTGAAATCTAACTATTTAATTTTTTAAAAAATTATTTGAAATAAATAAGTATGATTTAAATGAATTTAAAATTTATTTTTAAAAAAATATATTTAGAATTCAATTGAAAATGAAATTAATTCATTGGTGTAATTGAACCTAAAACATTGAAGTTCCAATTCGTCACTGAGCTAAAATTTGAAACAACCAGTGTCATTGCGTTGTTACAAAACATGCGAATGCTTGTGTAGTGTTTAGTTAAATTTCACTGATAGATTTGTATTTGTATTTTTAAATAATTCTATTTAAAATTTTATTGTAAATGAACTTTTATTAATTTAGTGCGTTTGGTGTAAATAAATATTTAGTGTAATGACCATGTATTTTAAATAACATAAAATTATTTTGAGATATGCAGTATTGATAAATTTTAAATTTTATTTATATATTATTATTATTATTTGTGAATATTATTTATCTATTTTATTCTAAGAATTTTTTTTAAGTAAAATAATTTATTTTAGGGATTTTATTATTTAAATGCATTAAAGTTATTATCATTTTTATTATTTAAACAGAATTATTATTATTATATTTATTGTTGTTAATTTGGATTGAGGGGCATTTTAGTCTTTTCCTAATAAATAATAATAAAAAAAAGGTTAAAAAGTAAAAATTTTTGAGTTAAAGGGTCAAAACCACCCCACTCTTTCTTCTTTTTTTTCTTTTTCTTCTTCTTCTTCTTCCTCTCCTCCTTCCCGCTTGGTCAGCACCACCCAAGCTCATGCCGGACCACCACAACCATAGCCACTAGCCACCATCACTTCCAGCCTCTTCCTACCATCGACCACCACTTTTAAAGCGCCTGGAGTCGCCAAAATCAAGCGAGGCCGAGACTTACAACAACCAGACCTCCATTGTTGCCGATGAGGATTTCGGCCACCATAGGACGTCGCACCGGTCTTGTTTGAACGCTCCTACTCCGGTGAGTCCATTTCCGAGCTCTGTTTGAGCTCAAATCCCTTTGATTTTTAGATATCTTCAATTTTTAGTTTATGTGTTTTAGGGTTTTTATTTTTTTTGAACTTGACAATGTTTGATTCATGCAAACTTGCTTCACAAATGTTTTTTGTGGTAGCTTTAGCTTCTCAAAAATATTTTTATTTATTTTTTTGAATTAATTTGAAATATGGGTAATTTTTTATTTTTTTAATATTAAATATTGAATTTTTGATAATTATGTTTATTAATTATTTTTAATGGAAATTAGTTGAATTAGTGTTAGTAATTTGAGTTAATAATTTTTGAAATTTTAAAATAATTTTTGGTGAATTTATATAATTTTTAGGAATATTTTTATATTATGTGAATTTTGTATTTATGAGTTAATTGTGTAATTTTGTGGAAATTATAGTTAAATAATAAGTTTTAAATGATTTTAGAATTATACAGGGTATTAAAATGATTTTTTTAAATTATATACTATTTTTAACTAATTAATGCTAATTTTCAAAAAATTATATTCAAATAATATATTATTTACTATTTTGGTGATTAAATGGATTTTTAATTACTTTTAATATATATTTTAGCTAAATAAGTTATTTGAGTATATAAAAGGGAATTTTTACTATTTTATGTTGAATTATTGAAAAACTTGATTTTTATAATATTATATTATTATTTGAGATTTTATTTAATTATTGTATGAATAATGGTATTTAGTGTTTTAATGTTTAAAAATATTATATATTAATATTTTATGGAATTTAATGATTTTTTAATATATTTATTAAAAATTTGTATTTTTGGTAAATTATAAACCTCAGTTGGGAATTGTGCATTTCGGGGTAACAACCCAAGGTGTTGAGCTTTGTGTATTAAAAATATATTTTTCTTACAAAATCAGCTCGACTTTTAAGTTGAGAGATGTCCGTTTTATAGAGGAGGTTTTATCGAATTTTTGATAGAATTCTCGTAAAACATGACATCGGGTCAATCCTGAATTTCTATATTTATTTGAGTTTTGTATTCTTAGATCGAGTCTCTTTTAGAAGTATAAGTTAGAATTTATTCTGATTTGTTATTATTATTTATTTTCTAGTTATGTCAAGACCGAAGCCTATCGGACCGGGTCTATCGAGTCAGTCTCGAAGAGCGCATACTTGTGAGTTATTATTTTATATATACATTACATGTACATGCATGAGTATAAGTTTTTATATTTTAATATGAGTTTAAACATGAATTATTTTATTAAATGAATAAGTATATTTTTAGTATATTTGATATATATGTGACATATATGCTTAATTTGTTTTTAGTATATATTTGGTATATATGTGTTACATATATTTTCGGTATATTTATGGTTGATTTTGGTTATATGTAGCATATATACACTTGATATATATTTAGTATATCTTCGGTATATATATGGTATATTTCTTTGTTATGAATGTTATTTATGTTTAATTATACATTTATTTATTTTTCATAAATATAAAATTTTATTCGAAGGATATAATAGAACGTGCTACCTAGTGGGTTGCACTAGAACTGTGTACAAGCCGTTTGTTAGACTTTAGGGTCTTATTGTGAGAATTATTTGAGGAGAATTTGATTGATTGATTATTTGAGATTTGATATGAGTGATTAGTGTGGTTGTTGGAGTTCGGCTAACCTAGTGTCTCGGGGCCAATCACACTGATAGTGAGACTACTGGAGCTCGGTTAACTTAGTGTCTCGGGACTAGTCTACTGTCCAAAATGGAATAAGAGAATTTATTTAGAATTAAATAAGCCTCCATGGCTAGTGAAATATTTGTTTGAGGTTGCGATTGTTTTAGGGTTTTATTTGATCATTCACCTAAATAAATGTTTTCTGCATTTCAATATATATATATATATAAGTGGATTTTAGCATCTGTGTGAAATGCGTGTATATATATATATATATATATATATATACCGATGTCTAACTGTATATGTTTTAGAATGCATATATATATATTTTAATAATTCACTCAGTGAGGTCTGACTCCCCTCAATATTTTTTTCAGGAGATTCCTCTTCTTCAGACCTCAGTAGTAGACCCCTACGTCAAACTTCTTCAGCCTCGGCTAGATTATGTAAATGATTTATTTAACTTTTGTTGTATTTTAGAAGACTGCAGTAGCAATACTTTGTATCTGTAGAATATTGTATGAAATATTTTTATTTTATGATATGACATTAAGTATTTATTTTTATATCAATTTAAGTTTTAATTATAGTATATTTTTATTTAGTTATTGCATGTGTTGTTATTCTTAAGGTTTGCTACGAGTTTTGGATTCAAAAGAATTTCTATTCTCTAGCGCCGGTCATGACTTCCCGGTTTGGATCATGACATTTAATGACATTCATTTTAAATAAATTTTAAATTTTATTATATTGTATTTGTTAAAAATTTTGTAGAAATCAAAATAATATTATATTTTGTAAGAAAAAAAAACTTTTATATTAATATTACATGATAGAGGTAAAAAATTCTAACAGCTCTTTTAGAATTTGATTTAGATTTAAAAAAAATTTCAAATTTAAAAAATAAAAATTATAAATAAATTTCATAAAATTTTCATAATCATAATCATTCATTAGAATTAAGCAACTAAATTATTCTAATGACCCTTATTTTTTTAAAATTATTTAAATATAAATTGAGATATGCAGTATTAATAAAATTCAAAAGTTATATTTATTTATTTTGTTATTTGTGATTAATAATTATTATTTTATGATAAAATATATTTTCTACGTAAATATTTATTTTTTAGAAACTTAATATTTTAAACATTTAATTTACATTGTTGATTGTTATTTTTTGGATAGTATTATTTTAATAATATTAATTTTAGTGCATTATTATTTTTATTAATTTAAATTATTTGTATTATTATTAAATTACTTAATAAATATTGTATATATTATTGTTAGTTTAAGTGTGTGTCTATATATATGTGTGTGTGTGTGTATATATGAATATATTATGTGTGGTGGAGGTTAATTTAAGATAAAGTTTTATTATATTATAAAGTTTTAATATAATATAATATATATATATATATATATATATATATATATATATATATATATACACAAAAATCAAAAACAAAACTACAAAACATAGTAAACACTCACCTCCTTCCTCCCGTTGCTCAGACTCGAACCCTCACCGTCGGTGTGCCTCCCTTGCTTTCATGCCGACCACCTTCCTTCTCCTGCCATCGCCGCCGTCTGTTCTTCCTTCTTCCCTGTCGCTGACCAGCTCAGGTAGTAGCAACGGCAGCGAGAAGCTCCTCACTATTTCCGGTCAGCGAGAAGCTCCTCACCATTCTTCCATTTCTAGCCACCAAATCAAGCTCCGCCAGTGTCGTTCGACTCCTGGAGCTTCAAGGAGGCTGAAGAAAAGCTCCTTTCAAGCTTGAAGTCAATCATTTGTGAGTTTTAGTTGATTTTTGTTTTTGTGCTTTTAGGGCTTTTTTTATTTTTTTAGGTTGATTTTTGGTTGATTCTTGGAAACTCCCTTTACAATCTTTGATCTTGGTAGCTTAATCTTCATGAATATATTTTTGTTTTAATTTTTGGAATTTATTTGAATTTTGGTGAATTTTTTATTATTTTAATTATGAATTTGGTTGATTTGGTGTTATTATATATTGTTATTAATTTTTGTGTTGAGAAAATAATTTTTGAGAATATTATATAAATTTTAGAAATATTTTTATATTATGTATATATATAAATATTAGGTTAAATGTATATTTTTGTTGAAATCATTGCTTAATTATGTGTTTTAGATAATATTAAAATAATATATGTTGATAGAATAATTTTTATGATTTTATATAATTTTTGAGGAATATTAATTATATTATGTGTATTTTGAATTATTGGGTTAATTGTGAGTTTTTGTTAAAATTATAGTTAAATATTATGTTTTAAATGGTTTTAGAATTATTTAAGGTAATAAAATGATTTTTATAAATTATTTACTATTTTTAACTAATTAATACTAATTTTTGAACATTATTTTCAAATAATATATTATTTACTAAATTAGTAATTAAATGGATTTTTAATAACTTTTAATATATATTTAGGCTATTTAAGCTATTTGAATATATAAAAGTGAATTTTTACTATTTTTATATTGAATTATTGAAAAATTGGATTTTTAATAATATTATATTATTATTTGGGATTTTTATTTAATTATTGTGAAATTAATTATATTAAGTGTTTTAATGTTTAAATATATTATATTTTGATATTTTGAGGATATTTGTCGAATTTATTGATTTTTAATATATTTATTATATTAAATGTATTTCTAGTGAAATTGTGAACTTCGATTAGAAAATTGTGCAGTTCGGGGTCCCAACCGAAGGTGTTAAGTATTCTGTAATTTGAAGTGTATTTTCTTTCAGGACCGACTCTACTTTTGAGTAGAGAGATGTCCGTTTTACAAAGGAGGCTCTGTCGAATTTTTGATAGAATTCTAGTAAAATGTGACATCGTGTTGATCCTGAAATTATGTGTTGTCTGAGTTTTTAATCCTTTGTTAGAGTCTTTCTTTAGAAACTCTTAGAATATTCAGTTAGATTTATTTTGATTGTCGTTATTATTTTATTGTCTAGTTGCACCGAGACTGGCCTAATGGATTGAGCTCGGCGAACCAGTCTCGAGGTGCACAAACTTGTGTGTTGTTGTCTTATATATACATCGCATTTAAGTTGCATGTTTTAGAATATACATGTTTTAATACGTATTTGTTTATAAATTGTTTATTTAAATGTTTAGTATATGTTAGGTATATTTTTAATATATTTTTAATATATTTCAAAATAAATGCAGGTTATATTTTTTATTTATACTTAAAATGTCTTCAGTATATTATTGGTTTATATTTGACATATTTTATGGTTGATTTCTGTCACAACCCAAAACAGGGGCCATGATCAGCGTTAGGGAACAAGAATTCTTTCGAATCCGGAACCCGTAGCAAGCCTTAAAATAAAATAAAACATGCAATAATAATAATAACATAATTAAAATATTATGCAGCGGAAATAAAATCACAAATAAAACAAAATAATAATCTGTCAATGATATTAAATCGAACATCCTTATCTCATATATATAAATATTCCTTTAATACAAATCTAGTTCAAATATTTAAAGTACATAACTCACATAAATAATACATAACCCTTTAACAATTTTACAACTACTGCAGTGTCTAGATTATAAAATAAAATTTAGATAAGCAGTTTACATAATGAAGTCGGGGCGAAAGAAATCTGACATAAGGGTCTGCTACTGAGGTCTGAAGACGATGACTCTCCTGAAAAAATTAGTCAATGGAGGGGAGTCAGACCTCACTGAGTGAATTGTTATAATATATATATATACATGCACACTAAATGACAATGCACACAGTCAATAGTATATATAATAAATATATATACAAGCAAATACACACAGATGCAGCAAAATTATTTTTATATATTTTCTGAAAATCACCATTTATGAAGGATCAAATAGAACCTTAGCAAATCGCAACCTCAAAAATTGTTAGACAACACTCTAGCCATACAGACTCACTTATTCCAAATTTATCCACTTATTCCATTTGGACAGTAGACTGGTCCCGAGACACTAAGTCAACCGAGCTCCAGCAGTCTGACTGTCAGTGTGATTGGCCCCGAGACACTTGGTCAACCGAGCTCCAGCAACCACACTCCCAAATCATATCACACATCAGATAAATCAATCCGACCAATATCCACAAATAGGTTAGTAATATAGCCTAAATGCTATCAGCATACTGATACGTACTCAGTCCTAGTGCTGCCCATTAGGTAGCACGTTCTATTGATATCCTTCATTTTAAATATAAAACATACATTCATAAATAAATGATGCATGAATTTCAATAAAATAGCAACATAAACCATATATATACTAGAAATATATCAAAAGTAAACCAGGTATATTTCGAGTATATATACGTCAAATAAATTCAATTAAATTACAAAATAAACTAGAAATAAACCATAAATAAACCTAAAAACATTTTGAGAATAATTTATTAATAAAACATGCATATAGTTTAAAAATATACCAAAAGTAAACCTAAGTAATACTTAAATCATTTATACATATTTATCAAAATAAATCATACATTTCTAAAATAATGCATCCTAGAACATATATATATATATATATATAATAACAACTCATTGTTATTGCGCTCCTCGAGATAGGTCCGACGGGCCTGGTCCATTAGGCCTCGGTCTCGGCGCAACTAAATAAACAAACGAAAATAGAAATTAGAATAAATCTAATGGAAGTTCTAAAGACTCGATCTAGAATACTAGACACAGAATTAGAATGAAAATTCGACCGAACATCACATTTTACGAGAATTCTATCAAAAATCTGATAAAACATCCCTTGTAAAACGGGCATCTTTCTACTCAAAAAGTAGAGTCGGTCCTGCAAAGAAACACACTTTGAAAATAGACACAGAATTCACAATCATAATCCCTCGGTCGGACTCCAAACTATAATTTACCGACCGAGGTCCACAATTCACAGAACACTACAGAAATATCGAAAATGCCTTTACATAATAAAATACATTTATTCAACCTAAATTACTTAATTACTCCTAAAACACATTAAAAACCGATAAAAACTCATTATTTAGAAAAATCGTATATTATATATATAATTTGAAAAGAAATTCACGAAAAATAGTTTTAATTAGTTAAAAATACTAAATAATTTGTAGAAATCATTTTTATACCTTAAATAACTATTAAAACCAATTTAATTACATTTTTAACCAATTTAGTGTCAAATTACCAAAATACCCCTATATATATAAATTTACTAAAATTAGTCAGAAATTCAAAAAAAAATAATATAATTAATCAAAATTAATTTTCTCAACATATAATTCAATAATATCAATAAACATACTCAATTAACCAATTAATTTCAATTAAATACATAATTAACCCATTTTTTCAAAATTACATAAACTTAATAAATCCCAAAATAAATACATAAAATTCAAAAAAATTACAAATAAATTTCTAAAATGCATTTCAACACCTATAATCACCATAAAACACAATTTCATAATTTAATTAATTAATTTTCAAAAATTAGAAAATAATAATAAAATAATCAAAAATTCCCAAAAATCAAAATAAATTCCAAAAATTCTAGAAAAATTACCACATGTAGATTAAGATACAAGTATCAAATTTTGTGAAGGAAATTTTCATGAATAAACCAAATTGAAGCTCAAAAAAATCAAGAACCCTAATAGGCCGAAATTGCAAAATCGAAACCTAGGGAAATCTATACCATTTTAAGTGATACAAAGCTTGGAATCACACTAACCGAAGCTCAAGGAGAAGATAGAGACTGGTGGCATTGAGTTTGGTGGCCGGAATCACGTTGATCAGAGCTTGATCGAGTTTCGGCAATTCTTAGCTTTTTCGGCCAAAACACGCCGAAATAGGGAGCTTCAGGCGTCGGGAAAGGCTGGAGGTGGAGGAGGAAGGATGAGAGGCACACCGACGGCAAGAAAACCAGCTTGGAACGGCCGAAAATGGTGGAAAATGGTGTTGGGCATTTTGGAAGGGAAGGATGGCAAAATTGTAATTTTGGCAAATTTTTTGATTTTGATAAATAATAATGTATATATGCATATATATATATCCACACTTTATATTATAATAATATATATATTCCCACACATATATTTTAATATATTTAATAATTTATACACTTATAATTAATTAATTAATATTAAAACTAAATAATAAAAATTAAGTTAATTAATTAAACCCTAATTTAATTTAAATAAATACACATATATACATTTTATTTAGCACTTAAAAATTATATATGAGTTCATGTAAATTCGTAAAACTAGTCAAAATAATTAGTATTAAATTATTTACGTATCAATTTCCCCGAAAATATAATTCCCAAGAAAATTTTACGTAAATACCCTAAAATAATTAAAATTAGCTTTAATAAATATCAAACTCATAAAAATATCATAAATATGTACAAAATTATTAACACTGCATATCCCGATGCAGTATAAAAATATTTAAGAATTCGCCCCCATATTCCAAAAAAGAAAATTATAAGATCAAGAAGGGAAGAGATACGGGTAAGAAGCTCGCATTTCAACTTCAGTCTCCCACGTATGCTCCTCAACTCTGTTGCTATGCCACAGAGCCTTGACCATCAGAAACTGCTTCGATCACAGCTGTCGAACTTGATAATCAACAATCACCACAGGTTCTACCACAAATGTTAAATCTTTATTTACTTCTACACTGTCGGGCTGCAACACGTGTGAAGGGTCTGAGATATACTTTCTTAGCATCGAGATATGAAACACCGGATGCACTTGGGACATACTCGGAGGCAAAGCCAAGGCAAAGCCAACCGATATGCAATAGTGCCAACTCTCTCCAGAATCTCAAATGGTTCGATATATCTCGATGTTAACTTACCCTTCCTGCCAAATCTCATCACACCCTTCATCGGAGACACCTTCAGCAAAATAAAGTCTCCAACCTGAAACTCTACATCTCTACCCCTAGGATCCATATAGCTCTTCTACCTGCTAACTACGGTCTCTAATATGTACTTAATCATGATGACTTTCTCTGCAGCATCCTGAACCATATCAGGTCCAGTCAAAGCTCTCTCCCCAATCTCATCCCAACTCAAAGGGGATCTACACTTCCTTCCATACAACGCCTCATACGGTGCCATGCCAATACTGCTACGGTAGTTGTTATTATATGCAAACTCTATAAGAGGCAAATGATCATCCCAGCTACCTCCCAAATCCAGGACACACATCCTCAACATATCTTCTAGTGTCTGGATCATCCTCTCAGACTGGCCATCTGTCTGAGGATGAAAAGCAGTACTAAAGTCCAACCTAGTGCCCATTGCTTCCTACAACTTCTGCCAAAAATGTGAGGTAAAAATTGAACCTCTGTCTGACACAATGGACACAGGTACTCCATGAAGGCACACAATATGCTTCACATATAACTTCGCCAATCTAGCTATAAAATAGGTGGCTTTCACAGGTAAAAAATGTGCAGACTTGGTCAACCTATCTATAATCACCCAGATGGAATCATATCCATCCTTAGAACGAGGTAAACCAACCACAAAATCCATAGCTATCCTTTCCTACTTCCACTCGGGAATAGGAAGAGGCTGAAGCTTCCCAGAAGGCTTATGATGTTCAGCTTTCACTTGCTGACACGTCAGGCACTTAGCAACATAATCAACGACATCCTTCTTCAGTCTGTCCCACCAGTATAAATCTCTGATACTATGGTACATCTTAGTGACACCCGGATGTACATTATAAGCTGTAGAATATGCTTCCTCTAGGATCTCTTCTCTCAAAATCATCTACATCAAGAACACACAATCTACCATTGATCCATAATGCACCATCATCATCAAGTGTAAAATCAGTGAACTTCCCTGCTCGAACATTCTCTGCAAGCTCTTCTAGAATAGGATCTCGGCTTTGAGCTGCCTTAATCCTATCCCTTAGTACATATTGCACCTTAAATTAAGCTAGTAGTCCACTTGACCTATTGATCTTCATCATCAGACTTTGATCCACCAACAGATGCAACTCTTGGATCAATAATCTCCTCTCAACACTGATGTGAGCAAGACTGCCCGAGAACTTTCTACTCAATGCATCTGCTACTATATTAGCCTTGCCCAGATGATATAATATCTCACAGTCATAGTCTTTCAATAATTCCAACCATCTCCTCTGCCTCAGATTCAGATCTCTCTGCTAAAAAATGTACTTAAGGCTCTTGTAATCAGTAAAAATCTCACAAGTCACCTCGTACAAATAGCTTCTCCAAATCTTTAGAGCAAAGATCACTGTAGCCATTTCTAGGTCATTTGTAGGATAGTTTTGCTCATGCTTTTTTAACTGCCTCGAAGCATAGGCTATCACCCTACCCTTCTGCATTAACACACAACCAAGGCCAACTCAAGAGGCATCACAATAAACTGTGAACTTATCCACACTATTAGGCAAAGCTAGCACTGGAGCTGTGGTCAACTTCTCCTTCAATAATTGGAAACTATTCTCACAAGCTTCAGACCACTCAAATCTAACATTCTTCTGAGTCAAGCGAGTCATAGGGGCTATAATTCTGGAAAAATCCTGCATAAACCGCCTATGATACCCGGCTAAACCTAAAAAACTCTGAATCTCAGTAACATAAGTCAGTCTGGGCCACTCACACACTGCTTCAATCTTCTGTGGATCAACCTGGATACCTTTTTTAGACACCACGTGTCCAAGAAAAGAAACAATCTCCATCCAGAAGTTGCACTTCAAGAATTTAGCATAAAGCTGATGATCTCTCAGGGTCTACAGTATAGTCCTCAAATGATATACATGCTCCTCCATACTCCTCGAATATACCAGTATATCATCAATGAAGACTACCATAAATTGATCCACATACGGTCTGAATACCTTGTTCATCAGGTCCATAAAAGCTGCTGGTGCATTAGTCAAACCAAAAGACATCACCATAAACTCATAATGGCCATATCGAGTGCGGAATGTCGTTTTAGGAACATCGGCTTCACTAATCCATAACTGATGATAACCTGACCTTAAATCAATCTTGGAAAAGAACTGTGCACCCTGTAGCTGATCAAATAAGTCATCTATCCTCGGGAGAGGATACTTGTTCTTTACTGTCACCTTGTTCAGCTCTCTGTAGTCAATGTACAGTCTCAGGGTACCATCCTTCTTCTTTACAAACAAGACTGGTGCACCCCAAGGAGAAACACTGGGTCTAATGAAACCCTTATCCAACAACTCTTGCAACTGCTCCTTCAACTCTTTTAATTCTGCAGGAGCCATTCTGTAGGGTGGCATAGATATAGGAGTAGTACCTGGAACCACATCTATACAGAACTCAATTTCTCTATGAGGTGGTAAACCTGACAACTCCTCAGGAAAAACATCAGGGAACTCACAACCAACAAGAACATCTGTAAGTGACAACTTCTCCACTAAATTATCCCTGACTAATGTCAAATATCCCTAAAAACCTTTCCTCAGTAACTTCCTAGCCGTAATAGCAGAAATGAGATTCTGAGGTGCTAAACTCCTATCACCCACAAACTTAAATTTTTCTTCACCAGGAATTCTGAAAGTCACCTCTTTATTCCGATAATCCACCATGGCATAGTGCTGAGATAACCAATCCATACCTAGAATAATATCAAACTCCATCACATCCAACAGAATCAAGTTAGCAGATAATTCTCTACCTCCCACGAGAACTGGACAACCAGAAAGAACAATATTAATGTCCAAAGAATCACTTAGAGGAGTGGCAATAGACAAAGGAAAAGTCATCCTCGAAGCTTACCAACAAGACTTGAAAGCAAAAAAGGGAGAAATAAATGAATGCGTGGCACCCGGATCAAACAAAACCCATGCATCTAGGTAACAGACAGAAACAATACCTGCCATGACTGCATTAGATACCTGAGCTAAGTGAGATGAAAAACTCTGGCCTATCCTTGTCCTCTCTGCTAACTAGTGAAAGCCTGGCCAACACCTCTGGCACCTCCTCTAGTACCTCTACCACGACCTTGTTATGGAACAAGCTGAGTGGAACTCTGATGCTGGGCTGGAGGCAACTGAAATGGAACTGGTGCAGCACTAGCAATCGACTGTTGTGGAAATCATGGAATCTAAAAGCTGTTGATACCTAGAATAAGGACATGATCTGGCATAATGTCTTATCTGCCCGTATTTAAAGCATGTCAGCGGTGTCAGGTAACACGGTCCCTGATGGACTCTACCACAGGTCTGGCAAACACTAGCAGTTGATCTGGAACTGCGACCACTGCTACTGCTCGAAGCACCTGACCCAAATCTGAATGGTCTACGCTGACCTCCACGGCCATGTCTACTGCTCCGATGCACTCACTGATGCTATCTTTGACTTTGTTGAGTCAGACCTCTCTGCTGACTACTCAAACCAACATGAAAACTCGAATATGGAGTAGCCTGCAATCCACTCGACTGAACACCCAGTTGGTAATAATCAGTCATATCTCCCTGCCTGACTAGCCTCAGCTCAATCTCCTTAGCCAACTGTATCACAGACTCCAGAGTAAGGCCCACTATAGGCATACCAGTAAATGTTGAACCCAAACCAATGACGTAGGTAGTAACTGCAAAATACTGATCTCGCATCAGATCCTCTGCATATTTACCTAGCCAAAGGAACTCTAGGGTGTACTCCTCTACTGATCGGTCACCACGCGAAATGCTGGTCAATCTAAGATGATAGCTCATGCGAAGCGGATCTGGGCAAAATCTCCTCATAAACCGCTCTCTGAATTGAGCCTAGGTCATCGTCATCATGTAAGGCTGGATCATCTGAATAAACTAGTCCAGGGTTGGTCCCTCAACAAAAAGCTCAATGATCATAATCCACTGGTACTCAGTGTGAGCAGTCCGAGTCCTAATCTCAATCGCATGCAGAAAATCTAACGAATCAGAAGTCCCATCGAAGGCAATCCCACTAACTCTGGCATAAAACAAAGCTGCCTCAGGGTTAGACATACCTTGCTGATAGGCAGGCTGAACAGGTTGAACGACCGGAGGTATACGAATATCGTTATACTCAGGCTCAATAGGCTCCTCGTCCTATATCTCTCTCTGTCTACGGTGACCTGCCGCTCCTCGAGGTCTACCTCTGCCACAACCTCTGTGTCTAACTGGCTGCTCAGGAGATAAAACCTCATCCTGAAAGGACTCATCATCCTCGACCTCAACGACCGGTGGAGCGACACGCGCTCACCTCCTCATTCTGAAAAGACAAACAGAATGATTTAGACAAAACAAACAATGGAGGAATAACGCAGAAAACTAAAGCAAGGAATACTTATCAAGACATACTTGAACCTAATTCACTGCAGTAGTTAGCAAAAGAAACACAACTTTGAAAACTAGGGCCACAACTCATACAACTAAGCCCTGACATAGAACTTTACTCTGATACCAACTTTGTCACGACCCAAAATAAGGGCCATGACCGGCACTAGGAAACGAGAATTCTTTCGAATCTAGAACCCGTAGTAAGCCTTAAAATAAAATAAAACATGCAATAATAATTATAACATAATTAAAATATTGTGCAGCGGAAATAAAATCACAAATAAAATAAAATAATAATTTTCCAATGATATTAAATCGAACATCCTTATCTCATATATATAAATATTCCTTTAATACAAATCCAGTTCAAATATTTAAAGTACATAACTCACATAAATAAATACAAAACCTTTTAACAATTTTACAACTACTGCAGTGTCTAGATTATAAAATAAAATTCAGATAAGCAATTTACATAATGAAGTCGGGGCAAAAGAAATCCAGTGTAAGGGTCTGCTATTGAGGTCTGAAGACAATGACTCTGCTGAAAAAAATAGTCAACGGAGGGGAGTCAGACCTCACTGAGTGAATTATTATAATATATATATACATGCAATGCACACAGTCAATAGTATATATAATAAATATATATACAAGCAAATACACACAAATGCAGCAAAATCATTTTTATATATTTTCTGAAAATTACCGTTTATGAAGGATCAAATAGAACCCTAGCAAATCGCAACCTCAAAAATTGTTAGACAACACTCTAGCCATACAGGCTCACTTATTCCAAATATATCCACTTGTTCCATTTGGATAATAGACTGGCCTCGAGACATTAAGTCAACCGAGCTCCAGCAGTCTGACTGTCAGTGTGATTGGCCCCGAGACACTTGGTCAACCGAGCTCCAGCAATCACACTCCCAAATCATATCACACATCAGATAAATCAATCCGACCAATATCCACAAATAGGTTAGTAATATAGTTTAAATGCTATCAAGGTACCGGTACGTACTCGGTCCTAGTGCTACCCATTAGGTAGCACGTTCTATTAATATCCTTTATTTTAAATATAAAACATACATTCATAAATAAAT
The DNA here is from genome assembly GCA_947683625.1 of Mallotus nudiflorus. Lineage (NCBI taxonomy): Eukaryota > Viridiplantae > Streptophyta > Magnoliopsida > Malpighiales > Euphorbiaceae > Mallotus > Mallotus nudiflorus. The sequence continues at coordinate 5,012,529 of CANTUR010000018.1, forward strand.
GATGCATGAATTTCAATAAAATAGCAACATAAACCATATATATACTAGAAATATACCAAAAGTAAACCAAGTATATTTCGAGTATATATACGTCAAATAAATTCAATTAAACTACAAAATAAACTAGAAATAAACCATAAATAAACCTAAAAATATTTTGAGAATAATTTATTAATAAAACATGCATATAGTTTGAAAATATACCAAAATATACCAAAAATATACCAAAAGTAAACCTAAGTAATACTTAAATCATTTATACATATTTATCAAAATAAATCATACATTTCTAAAATCATGCATCCTAATATATATATATATATATATATATATATATATATATATATATATATATATATATATATAATAATAATAACTCATTGTTATTGCATTCCTCAAGATAGGTCCGACGGGCCTGGTCCATTAGGCCTCGGTCTCAACGCAACTAAATAAACAAACGACAACAGAAATCAGAATAAATCTAATGAAAGTTCTAAAGACTCGATCTAGAATACTAGACACAGAATTAGAATGGAAATTCAATCGGACATCACATTTTACGAGAATTCTATCGAAAATTCGATAAAATCTCCCCTGTAAAACAGACATCTCTCTACTCAAAAAGTAGAGCTGGTCCTGCAAAGAAACACACTTCAAAAATAGACACAGAATTCATAATCACAATCCCTCGGTCAAACTCCAAACTACAATTTACCAACCGAGGTCCTAGGCTTGCTACATGTTTCGGATTCGAAAGAATCCCCGTTCCCTAGCACCGGTCATGACTCCCGGTTTGGGTCGTGATAAAGTTGGTATTAGAGCGAAGTTTGTATCTGAACCTAGGTTGTTAGAGTTATGGACCTAGGTTTCTCAAAGTCGTGTTTTCTTTAAAACTACTGCAGTTAACTAGGTTTAAGTATGTCTTCGATAAGTTTTCCTTGATTTAGTTTTCCATGTAACCGATAGTAGTATGTTTTGTCTAAATCTTTCTATTTGTCTTTTCAAAATGAGGAGACAAGCACGTGTCACTCCGCTGGTCGTTGAGGTCGAGGATGATGAGTCCTTTCAAGATGAGGTTTTACCTCCTGAGTCGCCAATGAGGCGTAAAGGTTGAGGTATAGGTAGACCTCGAGGAGCGACAGGTCGCCGTAGATAGCATGAGCTACAGGATGAGGAACCTGTAGAGCTTGAGTATGAGGATGCTCCTATACCTCTAGTTTCACCGTCGATTTGACCTGTCTATCAACAAGGTATGTCTAACCTTGAGGCATCACTATTCTATACTAGAGTTGGTCGGATAGCTTTTGATGGGACATCAGACCCATTGGATTTTCTGCATGCTATTGAGATAAGGACTCAGACTGCTCACAATGAGTACCAACGGATCATGATTGTTGAGTTATCAGTAAAGGGACCAGCCCTAGATTGGTTTATACAAATGATTCAACTATACATGACTACCATGACCTGGGCATAGTTTAAAGAGTGATTTATGAGGAGATTCTGCCCAGAGCCACTCCGTATGAGCTACAGACTCCAGCTGACAAGTATCTCTAGAGGTGATATATCTATTGAGGACTATACCAAAGAGTTTCTTTGACTGGACAGATATGCCGAGGACTTGAAGTGAGATTAGTATTTTGTGGTCACCACATATGTTACTGGTTTGGGTTCTGCTTTTACTGAGATGCCTACAGCAGGCCTTTCTCTAGAGTCAGTGATAGAGTTGGCTAAAAAGATTGAGTTGAGGCTAGTCAGATAAGGAGCTATGCCTAATTATTACCAATTGGGCACTCAGTCAAGAGGATTTTAGACTACTCCTCTATTGAGTTTTTAAATTGGTTTGAGTAGTTAGCAGAGAGGCCCAGTAAAGCAGAGCTAGAGACAACAATAGAGAGTGCACAGGAGTAGTAGATATAGCTGTGGGGGTCTACGTAGATCGATCAAAATTTAGGTCAGGTGCTTCGAGTAGTAGTAATGGTTGCAGTTCTGGGTCAGCAGCCAGTGTTTGCCAAACGTATGGTAGAGTCCATCAAGGACTGTGTTACATGGTGACGCTAACTTATTTTTTATGCAGATAGATGAGACACTTTGCTAGATCATGTCCCTATTTTGGTTATCAGCCACAGTAGATTCCACAGTTTCCACAGTAGTCGATCGCTAATGCAGTACCAATCCTTTTTCAGTTACCTCTAGCTCAGCACCCAAGTTTAACTCAGATTATTGCTCAGCAAGGACGCGGTAGAGGTGCCAGAGGTTTTGGCCAGGCTTCTACTAGTCAGCAAGGAGGTCAAGCTCAGGCTAGAGTTTTCTACCTCACTCAGCAAGATGCTCAGGCATCTAATGCAGTAGTGGTAGGTATTAGTCCTATTTATTATCTGGATGCTTGAGTTTTGTTTGATCTAGGTGCCACGCATTCCTTCGTATCTCCTATTTTTGCTTTGAAATCTTATTGGCAAGCTTTGAGGATGGCTTTTCCTTTGTCTATCGTCACTCCTCTAAGTGATTCATTAGACACCAACATTGTTTTTTTTGGTTGTCCAATTTTCATCGAAGGTAGAGAATTGCCAGTATATTTAGTGTTGTTGGATGTGATCGAATTTGATGTTATCCTTGGTATGGATTGGTTATCTCAGCACTATGCCATTGTGGATTGTCGGAGTAAAGAGGTGATTTTCAGAATTCTTGATGAAGAAGAGTTTAAGTTTGTGGGTGATAAGAGTTTTATACCTCATAATCTCATCTCCCCTATCACAGCTAGGAAGATGCTGAGGAAGGGTTGTCAAGGATATTTGGCATTAGTCAGGGATACTTTAGTGGAGAAGTTGTCACTCATAGATGTTCCTATTACCTGTGAGTTTCCTGATGTTTTTCCTGAGGAGTTGCCAGTTTTACCACCTCACAGAGAGATTGAGTTATGTATATATGTGGTTTCAGGCACTACCCCTATTTTGACTCCACCCTATAGAATGGCTCCTGCAGAGTTGAAAGAGTTAAAGGAGCAGTTGTAGGAATTGCTGGATAAGGGTTTTATCAGACCCAATGTTTCTCCTTGGGGTGCACCAGTCTCTCTAACAACCTAGGTTCCTAAGGAGTTGCCAGGTTTACCACCTCACAGAGAGATTGACCTAGAGATGGCTGTAGTGATCTTTGCTCTTAAGATCTGGAGACATTATCTGTATGGGGTGACTTGTGAGATTTTTACTGATCATAAGAGCCTTAAGTACATTTTTCAACAGAGAGATCTGAATCTGAGGCAAAAGAGATGGTTGGAACTGTTGAAGGACTGTGATTATGAGATCCTTTATCATCCAAGTAAGGCTAATGTGGTAGCAGATGCCTTGAGTAGGAAGTCTTCAGGTAGTCTTACTCACATTAGTGTGGAAAGGAGACCGTTGTTCCAAGAGTTGCATGAGTTAGTGGATCAAGGTCTGCTGATAAAGATGAGTATATCAGTTGGACTGCTAACTCAGTTCAAGGTTCGATTTGTGTTGAGAGATAGGATTAAAGTAGCTCAGGGCTGAGATCCTATTCTAAAAGAGCTTACAGAGAATATTAGAGCAAGGAAGTTCATTGATTTCACACTTGATGATGAAGGTGTTTTATGGATCAATGGTAGATTGTGTGATCTTGATGTGGATAATTTGAGAGAAGAGATCCTTGAGGAAGCACATTCTACAGCCTATAACGTACATCTAGGTGTCACTAAGATGTACCACAGTATGAGAGACTTGTACTGGTGGGATGGACTAAAGAAGGATGTAGCTGATTATGTTTTTAAGTGTTTGACATGTCAGTAGGTGAAAGCTGAACATCAAAAGCCTTCTAGGAAACTTCAACCTCTTTCTATTCCTGAGTGGAGGTTAGAGAGGAGGCTAGAGACTGCAGTTAGTAGACAGAAGAGCTATGTGAATTTGAGATGCAAAGATGTGGAGTTCTAGTTAGAAGACTATATGTTTCTGAAGGTGTCTCCAATGAAGGGTATAATGAGGTATATAAGACCGTTTGAGATTCTGAAGAGAGTGGCACTATTGCATATCGATTGGCTTTGCCTCCGAGTCCAATGTTCCCTATCTCAATGCTGAGGAAGTATATTTTAGACCCTTCACACGTGTTGCACCCCGATAGTGTGGAAGTGAATGAAGACTTGACATTCGTGGAGGAACCTGTTGCGATTGTAGACTATCAAGTTCGACAATTGCGCTCGAAGCAGATTCCGATGGTAAAGATGTTATGGCAAAGCAACAACATAGAAGAGCATACCTGGGAGACCGAAGCAGAGATGCGAGCTTCTTACCCACATCTCTTTCCTCGTTGATTCTTGTAATTTTTCTTTTCTTAGAATTCAAGGACGAATTCCTATAAAGAGGGGAGACTGTAATGATCCTTATTTTTTAAAAATTATTTAAATATAAATTGAAATATGCAGTATTAATAAAACTCGAAAGTTATATTTATTTATTTTATTATTTGTGATTAATAATTATTATTTTATGATAAAATATATTTTTTTAGAAACTTATTATTTTAAACATTTAATTTACATTATTGATTGTTATTTTTCAGATAGTATTATTTTAATAATATTAATTTTAGCGCATTATTATTTCTATTATTATTTCTATTAATTTACATTATTTGTATTATTATTAAATTACTTAATAAATATTGTGTATATTATTGTTAGTTTAAGTGTGTGTGTGTATATATATAGATGAATATATTATGTGTGGTGGAGGTTAATTTAAGATAAAGTTTTATTATATTATAAAGTTTTAATATAATATAATATAATATATATACAAAAATCAAAAATAAAACTACAAAACACAGTAAACACTCACCTCCTTCCTCCCACTGCTCAGACCCAAACCCTCACCGTCGGTGTGCCTCCCTTGCCTTTATGCCGATCACCTTCCTTCTCTTACCATCGCCGCCATCTGTTCTTCCTTTTTCCCCATCGCCGACCAGCTCAGGCAGTAGCAACGACAGTAGGAAGCTCCTCGCCGTTCTTCCATTTTTGCCACCAAATCAAGCTTTGCCAGTGCCATTTGACTCCTGGAGCTTCAAGGAGGCCAAATCCAAGCTCATTTCAAGCTTGAAGTCGATTGTTTGTGAGTTTTAGTTGATTTTTGTTTTTGTGCTTTTAGGGTTTTTTTATTTTTTTTAGGTTGATTTTTGGTTGCTTCTTGGAAACTCCCTTTATAAACTTTGATCTTGGTAGCTTAATCTTCATGAATATATTTGTGTTTTAATTTTTGGAATTTATTTGAATTTTGGTGAATTTTTTATTATTTTATTATTATTTATTGAATTTTCATAAATTAATTATTTTAATTATGAATTTGGTTGATTTGGTGTTATTATATATTGTTATTAATTTTTGTGTTGAGAAAATAATTTTTAGGAATTTTTTCATATTATGAATATATATAAATATTAGGTTAAATGTATATTTTTGTTGAAATTATTGTTTAATTATGTGTTTTAGATAACATTAAAATAATATATGTTGGTAGAATAATTTTAATGATTTTATATAATTTTTGAGGAATATTAATTATATTATGAGTATTTTGAATTATTGGGTTAATTGTGAGTTTTTGTCAAAATTATAGTTAAAGATTATGTTTTAAATGGTTTTAGAATTATTTAAGGTAATAAAATGATTTTTATAAATTATTTACTATTTTTAACTAATTAATACTAATTTTTGAAAATTATTTTCAAATAATATATTATCTACTAAATTGGTAATTAAATGGGTTTTTAATAACTTTTAATATATATTTAGGCTATTTAAGCTATTTGAATATATAAAAGTGAATTTTTACTATTTTATATTGAATTATTGAAAAATTGGATTTTTAATAATATTATATTATTATTTGGGATTTTTATTTAATTATTGTGAAATTAATTATATTGAGTGTTTTAATGTTTAAATATATTATATTTTGATATTTTGAGGATATTTATGGAATTTATTGATTTTCAATATATTTATTATATTAAATGTATTTCTAGTGAAATTGTGAACTTCGATTGGAAAATTGTGCAGTTCGGAGTCCCAACCGAAGGTGTTGAGTATTCTGTGATTTGAAGTGTGTTTTCTTGCAGGACCGACTCTACTTTTTAATAGAGAGATGTTCGTTTTACAAAAGAAGCTCTGTCGAATTTTCGGTAGAATTTTAGTAAAACGTGACATTGGATCAATCCTGAATTCTGTGTTGTCTGAGTTTTCAATCCTTCGTTAGAGTCTTCTTTTAGAAACTCTTAGAATATTCAGTTAGATTTAATCTAATTGTCGTTATTATTTTATTGTCTAGTTACGCCGAGATCGAGCCCGTTGAACCAGTCTCAAGAAGCACAAACTTATGAGTTGTTGTCTTATATATACATCGCATTTAGATTGCATGTTTTAGAATATACATATTTTAATATGTATTTGTTTATAAATTATTTATTTAAATGTTTAGTATATGTTAGGTATATTTTTAGTATATTTTTTATATATTTCAAAATAAATGCATGTTATATTTTTTATTTATACTTAAAATGTCTTCAGTATATTATTGGTTTATATTTAGCATATTTTATGGTTGATTTCAAATTTATTTAACATATATATACTTAAAATATACTTAGTTTATTTTAGATATATTTCTGGAATATATAAGGTTTATTTTGTTATTATGAATGTTATTATGCATTATTTATTTTCCTGTATATATGTTTAATTTTAAATGAAGGATATTGATAAAACGTGCTACCTATTGGGCAACACTAGGACCGTGTACGTATCAGTGCGATAGATTTAGGGTTGAGTGAGAATCACTTGAGGTAACGATGATTTGATTGACTGATTTGAGACTGTTGTGATTGAGTAGTGTGATTGCTACAGCTCGGTTGACCTAGTGTCTTGGAGCCAATCACACCGACAGTCAGACTGTTGGAGCTTGGTTGACTTACTGTCTCAGTGTAATATCCCAGATTTTTTTTTAAATAATTTTAAATTGCATCGGGATATACAATGTTAATAAATTTTTATTATATATTTGATTATTCAGTTACTTTGCTAATAATTAATGTTATTTTAAGTTTATTTAAAGTTTTCTATGTAAAAATGTTTTGAAAACTTATTATTTTAGGAAACAATATTTAAATAATATTATATTGTTTAATGTTATTTCATTTTACTAAATTATATTGTTTCATGCATTATCATTAAATTGTGTGTGTGCAATATATAATATTAGGGTTTATTGTTTTATATATATATATATATGAAAATAGTGTGTAATATATGTGTGTATATATGTATATATATGTGTATACTTAAGTGTGTGGAGTATGAACATTGTATAATATAATAATATACAATATAACATATAGTTTATTTATATATTATATAGTTTTATGAATATATATACATATAAACACCAAACCCATCCCATTTTCCCTTCCCCTATCAATCATCATCAACCCCCCACCCTCACTGCCTATTACTTCCAATCGCCAACTGTCAGAGTGCCTCCCGGCATGCCACCATCTTCTCCAGCAGCTCCGCCATCCCTGTCACCTTCCCCGACGCCGGTATCGACCTCTATTGCCCGTTTTTGCCCGAAACACGTTTTCACGACGTTCTCCTCCGTCCGGCCACCAAACCAGATGTTTCCAATGGCGTTGAACTCGTGGAGCTTTGATTATGGGCTCCTTCCAGCCTGAAAACATGTAGTGGTGAGGTTTCGAACTCATTTTATTTTTGGCCATTTTAGGGTTTTTGATTTTTTTTTTAATAATTATTTCTTGATTCAGGAAAACTTCCTTCACAAACATTGATCCTCGTAGCTTAATCTAGCTCTGTGAATTTTTGTAAAATTTTTGGGAATTATTTTAATTTTTGTGAATTTTTTATTATTTTATTAATATTTTCTAATTTTCGTAAATTAATTAATTAAATTATGAAATTTTATTTTATGGTTTTTATAGGTGTTAAAATGCATTTTATGAATTTATTTATAATTTTTTTGAATTTTATATAATTATTTTGAATTTATTTAGTTTATGTAATTTTGGGAAAATTAGGTTAATTATGTGATTTATTGAAATTTATTGGTTAATTGAGTATATTTATTGATATTATTAAATTATATGTTAATAAATTTAATTTTGAGTAATTATACTATTTTTTGTGAATTTTTTATTAATTTTAGGGGATTTACATAACTAGAGGTATTTTGGTAATTTGGTACTAAATTTACTAAAAATATAATTAAATTGGTTTTAATAGTTATTTGAGGTATAAAAATTATTTCTACAAATTATTTAGTATTTTTAACTAATTAAAACTATTTTTCATAAATTATTTTTAAATTATATATAATATACTATTTTTCTAAATAAATGAGTTTTTATCGATTTTTAATATATTTTAGGGTTAATTATGTAATTTGAATTTATAAAATGTATTTTGGTCAATATTTATGAATTTATTGAGAATTACCGATTTTTAATAATATTTTATTAAAATTAGTGTTTTTATGCATTTATCAGTAAATAATTATTTTTAGCATTTAAATATCTAAATTGCTATATTTTGAGTATTAAAGGACATTTTTGGTATTTTTCATGTGTTTTATAAATATCTTGTGAATTGTGAACCTTGATCGGTGAAATTGTAGTTTAGAGTCCAACCGAGGGATTGTGGACTGTGTTTATTCTTGAAGTGTGTTTCTTTGCAGGATCGGCTCTACTCTTTGAGTAGAGAGATGTCCGTTTTATAGGGGAGGTTTTGCTGAATTTTTGATAGAATTCTCGTAAAACGTGATGTCCGGTCGAATGCCTATTCTAATTCTATGTCTAAGATTCTAGATCGAGTCTTTAGAATTTTCGATAGATTTATTCTAATGTCGTGTTGTCATTTGTTTGTTTAGTTACATCGAGACCGAGGCCTAATGGACCAAGTCCGTCGGACCCTTCTCGTGGAGCACAATAACAGTGAGTTGTTATTTTATATATACGTGTTCTAGGATGCATATTTTAGAAATGTATGATTTGTTTTATAAATTATGCATGAATGGTATAATTATTTCTTGGGTTTAAGTGAATTTATTTCGAATAAGTGAGCCTGTATGGCTAGAGTGTTGTCTAACACTTTTTGAGGTTGCGATTTTCTAGGGTTCTATTTGATCCTTCATATACGGATGTATTTCTTAATATTTATATAAAATGATTTTGCTACATCTGTATGATTTTGCCTGTATATATATTTATTATATATACTATTGAATTTGTGCATTGTCATTTAGTTATGCATGTATATATATTATAACAATTCACTCAATGAGGTCTGACTCCCCTCCGTTGACTATTTTTCATGAGAGTCATCGTCTGCAGACCTCAGTAGCAGACCCATATGCCGGATTTCTTCCGCCCCGGCTTCACTATGTAATCTGCTTACTTGATGTTATTTTATAATCTAGACACTGCAGTAGTTATTGTCAGTTGTGAGATTTATGTATTATGTTGTTTGAGATTTGTATTTTAATATATTTGAACTGAGAGTTGTATTAAAAGATTATTTATATATGAGGATGAGCTTATTTATTTAAACAAGTTGGTGGATTATTATTATTTTATTTTATATATGAGATTTATTTCCACTGCAAGTTATTATATTTATTTTTATTATTATCTCATGTTTTTATTTTTTTTTTTAGGCTTGATGCGGGTTCCGAATTCAAAATAATTCCTGTTCCCTAGCGCCGGTCATGGCCTCTGTTTTGGGTTGTGACACTCAGGGCCAGTCGACTGTCCATAATGGAATAAGTGAATTAATTTGGAATTAAGTGAGTCTGTATGGCTAGAGAGTTATTTTTTATTGAGATTGCAATTAAATAGAGTTCTATTTGATCCTTCAATAAATAACATTTTTCAACATTTATTATATAAAGTGTTTTCAGCATCTGTGTAAAATACTTGTATATATATATTTATTATATACAGATGATTGATTGCATATGACATTAGGAGATGCATGTATATATAATATAACAATTCATTCAGTGAAGTGTGACTGCCCTCAATTGTTATTTTTTAGGAGATTCTTCTTCCTCAAACCATAGTAGGTTCATTCGCTAGACTTCTTCAGCCCCAACTATTTTGTGTAAATTATCTACCTAATTTTTATTGTACTCTAGAAAACTGCATTAGTAGTTGTATTTTGTATTTGTAGAATGTTGGTTGTAATTTCAGAGACCTTTCTCTGAATATTCTATTATATATTTTATTTTATGATATGACAGAAGTTTTCATTATTATATTGATTTAAGATTTAATTATGGTGCATATTTTATTTATTATTGTATGCTTTTATTTTTTTAAGGCTTGTTACGGATTCTGGATTCGAAAGAATTTCCATTCTCTAGCGTCGGTCATGATGTTCGGTTTGGGTCATGACAATTATAATTATATAATGTCCATTTGGATCAAATATCTCACTAAATATCCCTACAAAACTAACTACTATACTTAGAACATGTTCTTCATCATCATTGAGCAAATAAAATACAACTACAACTTGATATTATAGAATAAAATTTCATAATATTCTCGTTCTTTTGGCCTAGCAGTCAAATCTTTACGGACATAATAGAGAAATTCGATATTTAGTGCCCTCCTTTTTTCTCTAATTTATAATGTCTAAAGATAAAAACTTTTGTAATAATAAATCAGAAAAAAAATGGTACAACGTTTTAATGGTGACTGATTAAAAAGCCATTGTCTTTTAATGTGGTTGGCATCAAACTTTGACTTGCTAATTAATGTAATTAAGCAATTAAATATAAAAAATTAAAGGACAATAGTTTTTTTTTAACAAATATAGGATTAGAATATTAGCATATGTTAAACTGGAGAGGAATTTAGGAGTTCAAACCTTCCCAGATGACCCATTTTGATGGGTGCTTAATTCATAAGGTATTAGGGAGTTCTCTATGGCATCCAAGTTGCTTTGGATGTGTGGCTAACTGGTTGTTGAGTTAGCAGTGTGGCAAAAGTTGATAGATAAAGGAGTTGGTAGTGGTCGGAACCAACAACTGACTAAAGAGATTACACAATGATAACGCATGAGAATTAGGCAGTTGATTTCAAGAACTGCTATAGCTAAGGCCACCGTTGTGCAGATTTGTTAGCTAATAAGGCTTATGAATTTCTCACTGAATATCATGTTATTAATGAACCTGTGTCAGAGAAGCATCATTATTGATAAATAAGTTATTATTTTAATTCATGAATCTCTCCAAACACTTTTTTTTTTAAAGCAGAGATTGCATTAAAGAGAAAGGCCAATAAAGCCAATACAATTGGAGAACCAAACTCCTAAACCATGGATTTACCATAGGAGTCATAGTCCTTATCCTTTCTACTACTTCACATTGTAAGAATATGTGGAAATGACCACGCTAATGACTTAAGATTTTAGAAACTAAAGAGCAGTTACTGTTTCAAAATAAGAAAAAAGAAAACAATAAAGCATATCAAGCTCATATTAATAATACATACCAAATTCTGAAAAAAGAAACTAAAAGCATAAAAAAGGCCAAAGGCCCAAAAGGTAGTCCATTTATGGGTAATCCAACTGACGGGCCATCCATGAAGCTTTAACAAGGCTCTCATAGTTCTTTGTTTTGTTTCCAAGATATACAGATGATTGTTTATCCTTTAGGCTCCTTCTGGAAGGCCTACTTGATCAAGAGGAGAGCCTAGACTTTGTTGAGATTCTAGCATTGGGCTTTGAAACTTGATCTTAGGTGGGCTTGCAAATGTCTTGATAGGTGATCTTTGGCATTCCTTCATCCCATAAGAGATTAACTACCTTCCAATATTTCTAACAATTATGACTTCGTATGGGATTTCTTTCCCTTTCCTATAGTAATCATATATGCTAGAGGGGGTAACATAGGCATGTTTTAGGATCTCCATGGTGTCAGCTTCTTCCTCACACAAGAGTGATACACCCAATGAAAGACTTTCCTCACTCCCTATACTAAGGAATTGAAGTTGATGCGCTTTTAGGCTTATAGATTTCAGAGCTTACTTCTCCATTCCTAGGGAGAGATAAACAGAGCTAAAGTAGCCAGATTGCTCTAGGAAGAGACAAATATTTATCTTCTTCAAAAGTCATGAATCATAAGCAGGGTGGTTATTGACCTTGAGAGAATCTCATCCTCTTTTTTTGTAAATCGACCATTCAATGCGATCATTAGCTTCCTGTGAATTAACTATAGAACACCCTATTTTACTCATTCTTGATCCTCTTAGTTTGAGGGTTTGAACAGAAAGGAGTTTCTTAGCTTCAGGTCTTGAGGTTGGAAATCATATGCAAAGCTCCAAACTTGAGACATAATATGTATAACTAAGTGAGCCAAGTAGGTTTTTAAACTTAAGATCTTACCTACCTAATGATTCTTTGATTATTGTACATGATGATCATCTGCAGTAGTTAGTTCCAATAAGCAGACTTGATCATCCATTTTTTATATCTTTTTATAAATGATTTGGAGTTGTTGGCTTGTAGAGGCCAATAATTTCCTATAAGAGATAAGTAAAAAAGAGTGGTAGGTGGAGACAGTGAAGATTTGGATTCTAAGGTTTCGTTCTACCATTGGAGAACACAAAGGACTATCATTTCAACATCCATGGGATGCATATTTCAAATGGAAAAAACTAATAAAATTAATTGAAACATGCAGGAAACTTTAGTGGCATGATATTCTCTAACACATTTCTAACCATACACATTTCTTTAATTAGTATGTTTTCATAAAACCTTATTGTATTTTTTAAAAAAAAGTTTAGAACAAACAATATACTTTTTTTTTTAGAAATTTGCAATTATCATTGCTCAAGAATGCCTATATGCAAAATATAGAAAGAGTCTTGCAAACTCTAAGAATAAAATGAAGAGTTATAGAAAACATAACTCCAATGCCAATGAGGTAGTCAAAATGGACTACCACTTCTCAATCAACCTACTGAAACTCAGAGACAACGTAACCTAATCAAGTTTCACAAATGACTATGGCAAACCTAAAAGAAAATAACAAACAGATAGCTCATAAGAGCAAAGCTAACAAAATGTAGTCACAAACCAAACTAGTCTAAACAATAACTAGTTTACCCAAGACTAAGGCAACAAAAAACAAAAAATAAGTCCTAAAATATACTCAAGAGTAGATAACTTAAGAAAGAAAGAGTAAAAAAGAATTTTTATCTACATAAACACAGCACTTTCGAACCTACTATAGGGAGCCACCACCTGACTGGATCAACCGCCACTTCCAAACTAAAGCAGCAATACCAAACTACTGCAGGGGACCACCGCCTGATGGAGCAGCAAACTCAATGTCCATCATCATAATCTTTTCCTTTAGCTCCACCTCCATTTTCTTGTTCCTTTGATTTATAAACCATTCATTTCAATAACAAAAACTCTAAATCTAAATATTTAGACCAAGCTCCATTAAAATACTTTAGTAGAACTAGGAGAATTTAAGAAATAAACAAAATCCAAGTTATTTGAAGACTAAAACTACAAAATAAAGAAACACAAAGAAGAAGAAAGAAGAAGAAATTGTGGTTTTTAGTCAAAAACCACCTAAAAAACCAAAACTACTATTTTCTCAACTAAATAGAGAGATTCTCTAAAGAGCACCCTAGATCACTATAAAACCATCATGATACTTTATACTTAGAGATTAGGACATAAGCTTAAAAAATTGAGAGCTTAGAAGCTAAAGTATCATTCCATGGCGAGTTTCAAAAAGTAAACTATTATTTCGGCAATAATAAGCCAAATTAGTTTTTCACTGTGAATCTTTATGTTAAGTAGTGATAAATCATGATAACAGTTTTTAATTATTTAATAACTATAATCCTTTTTTATTATTTTTCACAGTACATGCACTAGCATTTGAATAATGTTTTGTAATTTCACACAATAGATAATTGGTGGGAAGTTCACATTAATAGTTAGATTTGTAAGTTATATATTAACAATTTTATATATAGTAATGTTTTGGGGAAATAGGGAAGATCCTAACCCATTTAGTATGTTTATTGTTGAAAAGGTTTAAAGGGTGTTTGATATAATTATTGGAGGGGAGTTGATAGTTGTTCAGTTTCTAACAACTACAAAATATTGTTTGGTTAATATTTTTAAATGGTAGTTGATAGCTTGTTGAACATTTGCATGATCAAATAATAATCCACTCTCATTTTGACTTTAACAAAAAAATTTTGAATCACTAATGATCCTCTCTTAAGTATGATTATGAGCATAAGTACCAAATTACACTCAATGAAAGAAAAATAATTTAACCAAGCCTTAGAACATGTTTGAGAACCTTTGAAACAAAATTGAAGCCTTTAAAGACCCCTACACATGTCCTATAAAGCATAGGATTGAACCAAGTTGAAAGGAGTGCGATCGAAGGCAAAACGAATAAGTTTTAGTGAGGACAACCTACGTTCATGGTCCAACCTATGCTCACGGTCTACGATCATGACCCATATCTAACCATGAGCATCCATGAGCAAAGTGGCTGATATACTCACGATCTGTGCTCATGACCATAACCATCACCAATGAACACTTTTGCAAGTAACGATCATATTTTTCAATGCTCACGACCTCGAGCCTACTGTAATATCCCGAGTTTTTAAATAATTTTAAACTGCTTTGGGATATGCAGTGTTAATAATTTATATATATATTTATGATTATTTAATTATTTTGTTATTTATTAAAGTCATTTTTAATTATTTTAAGTCCTTTAAGTAAAATTTTCTCAAAAATTTTATTCTCAGGGAAATTAAAACGTAAATAAATAAATATTAATTATTTTAAGTGATTTTATGAAGTTGCATGAGTCCATGCATGATTTTAAGTGTCGAATAAAAATATATACGTATACATGCATTTAAATTAAATTAGGGTTTATTTTAATTAAATTATATTATATTATATAGTTTTAATAATAATTAAATGTGTATATATGTATATGTGTATATATATATATATTATTAAATAGTGTGTGGTGAATATTTATTGTGCATATAATATTATATATTAAAATAATGTATAAGATAGATATATATATACATATAATATATATTTACCTAATATAAAGTTCATCATATTTACGATTATGCCATTGAGTCTTCTTCTTCTTCCCAATCGTTTCTTCCTCACTTTCGGCCACTGTCACTCCGTTCCCTCACCATTACTGCACTTCCTAAGGTGCCACCTTCCCTTCCAGCTTGCTCTGTCGCCCCAAGCTTCCATTTCTGGCTTTGTTTGGCCGGATTTTCTTCAAGAAGTCGAAAGTGGATGCTAGCTCCGATCACAATGATTCCGGCCACCATTTTGAGTGCCACCAGTCTCTATCTCTTCCTTGAGCTCCAATGAGTGCATTTCCAAGCTTTTTTTCACTTAATTTGGTCTAGATTTCCCTAGGTTTTGAATTTTCATTTTCAGCCAACTTGAGTTCTTGAATTTTTTGAGCTTTGATTTCAATGATTCAAGAAAAATTCCTTCGCAAAATTGATCCTAGTATCTTAATCTACCTCTGTGAATTTTTTTAGAATTTTTGGGAATTATTTTGATTTTTGTGAATTTTTTATTATTTTATTAATATTTTCTAATTTTCGTAAATTAATTAATTAAATTATGAAATTGTGATTTATGGTGTTTATAGGTGTTAAAATGAATTTTATAAATTTATTTGTAATTTTTATGATTTTTATATAATTATTATGAATTTATTTAGTTTATGTGATTTTTGGAAAATTAGGTTAATTATGTCTTTTATTGAAATTAATTGGTTAATTGAGTATAAATATTGATATTATTGAATTATATGTAGAGAAATTTATTTTTGAGTAATAATATTATTTTTGATGAATTTTTCAATAATTATAGTGAATTTATATATAGTAGGGGTATTTTGGTAATTTGGCACTAAATCGGCTAAAAATATAATTAAATTGATTTTAATAGTTATTTGAGGTATAAAAATTATTTCTACAAATTATTTAGTATTTTTAACTAATTAAAACTATTTTTTTGTAAATTATTTTCAAATTATATATAATATACTATTTTTCTAAATAAATAAGTTTTTATCGATTTTTAATATGTTTTAGAGTTAATTAAGTAACTTAGATTTATAAAATGTATTTTGGTTCATATTTATGAATTTATTGAGAATTATCGATTTTTAATAATATTTTATTTAAATTAGGGTTTTTATGTATTTATCAGTAAAATAATTATTTTTAGCGTTTGAATTTCTAATTTGCTATATTTTGAGTATTAAAGGGTATTTTTGGCATTTTCAATATGTTTTGTAGTTATCTCGTGAATTGTGAACCTTGGTCGGTGGAATTGTAGTTTAGGAGTCCGATCGAGGGGTTATGGCGGTATATTTTTTTTTTGAAGTGTGTTTCTTTGCAGAACTGGCTCTACTCTTTGAGTAGAGAGATGTCCGTTTTACAGGGGAGGTTCTGTCGAATTTTTGGAAGAATTCTCATAAAACATGATGTTCGGTCGAGTTCCTATTCTGATTTCTAGGTCTAGTTTCTAGGAATTTCGATAAATTTATTCTAATTTCGTATTGTCATTTGTTTGTTTAGTTGCACCGAGACCGATGCCTCGTGGACCAAGCCCGTCGGACCCATCTCGCGGAGCGCAATAGCTGTGAGTTGTTATTCTATATATACTTGTATTAAGAATACATGTTCTTAGAAATGTATGATTTATTTTATAAATTATGCATAAATGGGTTAATCATTGCTTAGGTTTATTTTTTGGTATATTATTGGTATATTTTAAATTATATACATGTTTTATTATAAATTTATGCTTAAAATGTTTTTAAGTATATTTATAGTTTATTTCTAGTTGATTTTATAATTAAATTGAATTTATTTAACGTATATATACTCAAAATATACCTAAGTTATTTTTGGTATATTTCTAGTACATATATGGTTTATGTTGCTATTTTTATTTAATATCATACATCATTTATTTTATGAATGTATGGATTTATTTTAAATGAAGGATATCAATAGAATGTGCTACCTAGTGGGCAGCACTAGGACCGAGTATATACCAGTACGATGATAGATTTTAGGTTATATTACTAACCTATTTGTGGATATCGATTGGATTGATTTATTTGATGTGCGATGTGATTGAGAGTATGATTGTTGGAGCTCGGTTGACCAAGTGTCTCGGGGCCAATCACACTAACAGTTAGACTGCTGGAGCTCGATTGACTTAGTGTCTCAGGGCCAGTCTATTGTCCAAATGGATCAAGTGAATTTATTTGGAATAAGTGAGCCTGTATGGCTAGAGTGTTGTCTAACACTATTTGAGGTTGCAATTTTCTAGGGTTCTATTTGATCCTTCATAATCGAATATTATTTTCAGTATTTATATAAAATGATTTTGCTGCATTTGTGTGTTTTTGCCTGTATATATATTTATTATATATAATATTAAATGTATGCATTGTCATTTAGCTATGCATGTATATATATTATAACAATTCACTCAATGAGGTCTGACTCCCCTCCGTTGACTATTTTTTTCAGGAGAGTCTTCGTCCTCAAACCTCAGTAGCAAACCCTTACACCGGATTTCTTCTGCCCCGGTTTTACTATGTAAACTGCTCACTTGACTTCATTTTATAACCTAAACACTCCAGTAGTTGTAGTCAGATGTGAGATACGTATTTTAAGATTTGAACTGAGATTGTATTAAAAGATTATCTATATTTATAAGAGATGGATTTGTATTATTAAATATATTGGCAGATTATTATTTTATTTTATTTATGAGCTTTATTTCCACTGCGAGTTATTTTATTTATGTTATTATTATTGCATGTTTTATTTTATTTTGAGGCTTGCTACGGGTTCCGGATTCGAAAGAATTCCCGTTCCTTAGCGCCGGTCATGGCTCCTGTTTTGAGTCGTGACACCTACTCTCACTACTATGAGCGTCTAAATTCCTACAAAAGCTAAAAATTCATTAAATGAAGAACAAAAAAGTTGGTAATGAATTTAATGGCTTTTAACACCTATTTTTCACTCTCCAACTATAAATTGAAGACATTGAACTTCATTTAAGAAGTTACACAAGTTGGTTGAGTAATTAATCTCTTTGAATAATTTTCTTCATACTTAAAATTTTTAATTATTTTTTAGTGTTGCTTGTGTGCTAGGTTGGCTCTCTTCTTCATCTTCTTTTTTGGGTTGAAAACCGGAAGTGAGGAGTTAATGCTAGTTGTTTAGGTTTAAGTGTATGCCTCAAAACACTTATGATTGATTATTGATAAGAGCTTAGCCTTCAAAAGCTCATTATGTTGTAAGGATTAGAGTTGAGCCACAAAACTCTTGTAAACTCAATCTAGATTAATAAAATTGAAGTGGGTGTTAAAAATCCTAACTCAAGGATAAGTTAGGTGGAGACGTAGATTCAAATTGTGAATCGTACTCCTTAAATCTTGTATTATTGAGTTCTTCTTTTGTCCTCTCATCTATACTTTTATTTAATTCTTAATTAATCCTTAATTTTCTCTTAATTTTTAGTTTTCCCTATTCACCCCCCTCTAGGGCCTCTTTCAATTAGTATCAGATCTCAACTTCTTGGTACTTAATTTCAAGAAGGTTAGATCATGGGTAATAAGGGTGTGAACTTTTCTTCTTTGAGACCCTTTTTTGATAGGAGTGATTATCCCTATTAAAAGTTCAAAATAGAGATTTATCTTGATAGTGATCCAATTAGACTATGGAAAGTAGTTCTTGATGGTTAAAAGCCTCCTAAAGCTATACTAAAAATTATAGAAATCCTCATTGATAGAACTCAATGGATATATGAGCAAAGGGAGCCAAACTACAAGAATAAGAAGGCAATAAGAATCTTACTTACTTCTATATTTAGGGAAGAAGGAGGGAAAGTTCAACATTGCTTATCCACTAAAGAAATTTGGGAGACTCTTAAGAATCATTTTGAAGGCAACATTCAAGTAAGAAGCAAGAAGGTTCAATTACATGTATATAAATATGAGCTCTTCAATATGAAGCCTCAAGAATCCATCACTAAAATGACAAATAGACTCAATGCCTTGCTCACCACCTGGAGAAAGCTTGGCAAATACTATTCCAAAGAGGAAATCAATAGAAAGATTCTTGGAATCCTTCCCAATAAGGATTGGTAATCTAGAGTGAATTCCATTGAAGAAGCTCATGACTTGCCAAAGCTATCAACCAACATCTTTATTGGTAAGCTTTTGACACATATGCTCATCTTGAAGTAAACGGAAGATGAAAAGGAGGAAAAAGAAGAAAAGAATAAAAGCATTGCTTTGAAAGCCTCATAAGATGATAGTGAAAAGGAGAGTTTTGAAGACTCTAGTGATAAAGATGGTGACATTACAATGCTTATAAGGAACTTCAAGAAATTCTTAAGAAAGAAGAATTCCTTAAAAACTAAAGACTTCAATAAGAAGTATGAAGGCAAGAAGAATAAAGAGGTTACTTGTTATGATGTAAGAAATTAGGTCACATTAAAAGTGAGTGTCCCAAGCTTAAATTCAAGAATAAGGGAGCAAACGACAAGAAAAAGACTTTTAAAGCTTCATGGGATGACTCCTCCAAATTGGAAAGGAAGAGGAGCAACAAGAAGTGACTAACCTTTGTTTTATGACTCTTGAAGACAAAAATGATGTACAATATACTTGTCATTCTTCTTGTCATGATTGTGATGATGATGAGAGCTCTATTATGAGCAAACTTATACTTACATGTAAAAGCTTGCTCTCTAAGAAGAAGCTTTACGAGCATAAATTATCTAACTTGACCATGGAATTTGAAAACCTGAAAAATGATTTCTCTAACCTTGTTGAATCAAATGAAAAACTTACTAATGACTTGAAATCTTCAAATTCCTTAGAGGAACAACTCAAGAAAGCTAATGATAAAAATCTTAAGCTTTTTAAAGAGGTCTTGGAGTTGAAGAATTTCATTTCTAAATTCAAGATAGGAAAAGAGACTTTAAATTGTATACTTGATTCTCAAAAATATCATGGAGATACTTATGGAATTGGATATAAAAATGGAATGTTTCCCTCATCATCATCTCATATTAACTTTGTTAAAGCCTCATGTGATTCAACCCCCTCTACTTCCAAATCTCTTAAGACTCAAGCTTTCAAAGCTAAAAAGTCTTATATGTCAAATGGAAAAGGAAAGTCTTACATAACTCAACCTTTCTTAATATAAAAGGCTAAGGTTCAAACCAAGAAGCCCCAACCTAGACATGCTTATATGTACAATAGATACAACACTCCTAAGCATGCTACACAATCACCACACAATAGACAATGTAATTATCAATGCATGTCTCACACGCCTCCTTTTACATATAAAAACCTTAGGAAACCTACACAACTACAACACAAAATGCATGTATCATACACTAGGAAATTATACGCACCCAAAATAAATAGATTTGCTAATGTTAAATGTTTTTATTGCATGACCAAAAGTCACATTAGCAATGTGTGCTTCTATAGAAGACTACACTTGCAATTGCTTCCTTTGGACTACTTTGAGACAAACCAAATTGTACCAAAAAAGGTTTGGGTTTAAAAGAATATTGAATTATGTTCTACAGGTATGCTTGAAGTCCATAAGAATAAAAAGTAAGTGGTTCCTTAATAGTGGATGTTCAAGACATATGATGGGAGACAAGGAGCAATTCAACAGGCTTGATGCTAAGGATGGAGGTCATGTCACCTTTGGGGATAATGCCAAAGAAAAAATTATAGGCATTGGAGAAATTAATAATCCTCAATCCTTATTTATTCATTATATGTTTCTTGTTGATGTTCTTAAACATAACTTAATTAGCATTAGTCAATTATGTGACATGGAAAATAAAGTCACTTTCTATCCTAGAAATTGCTTTGTCAGTAGCCTAGATGATGACAAAGTAATTTTTAGTGGTGAAAGGGATGACAATGTCTATGTTATTGACTTGAACAAAGTTGATAGCAAAGAAATTAAATACTTAATATACATTTTGCATGACACATGGATTTGGCATAATAGATGAGGACATGAAAATGTTAAGCTCTTGGATGATCTTAATAGATATGAACTTGTGGTTGGATTACCCAAACTCAAATTCACTAAGGACAAGTCATATGATGCTTGTCAAAAGGGAAAATAATTAAAATCTTCCTTTAAGCTAAAAAAAATGTAGTGTCCACTTGTAAGCCTCTTAAACTTATTCATATGAATTTATTTGGTCCTACTAGAGTTACTAGTCTTGGTGGTATGCACTATGCATATATTCTAGTTGATGATTACTTTAGATACAATTAGGTGTGTTTTCTTACTTATAAGAATGATGCCTTTAAAGCTTTTAAAAGTTTTTCAAAAAGGGTTCAAAAAGAAAAAGTTTTTTGTATTTCAACTATTAGAAGTGATCATGGAACCGAATTTCAAAATGAACTCTTCAAAAACTTTTATAATGAAAATGGTATTTCACACACTTTCCCTTCTCCCAAAACACCTCAACAAAATGAGGTTGTTGAAAGGAAAAATATAACTCTAATGGAAATGGCTAGAACAATGTTTCATGAGTATAACTACCTTTATACTTTTGGGCAAAAGTCGTTAACACCTTTTACTATATAACAAATAAAGTATTTAAAAAACTAATTTTAAATAAAACTTTTTATAAGCTTTAAAACCATAGAAAACCCAAGATCTTATATCTTAGAGTATTTCCTAGGGTATGCTACCACTAGCAAAGCATATAGAGTCTTTAACAAAAGAACTCTAGTGGTTGAAGAGTCAATGCATGTTTGTAATATGGATAAATCTAACCTACTTGATCCTAGAAAGGATGTTTATAGTGTTGATGATGTTGTAAATGAGTTCATGGACATGAGCCTTCAAGAAGATGATGCAAACAACCCCTTAGAACTTGAAGCTCCAATTAAGGAAGAAGTCTCATAACTCACATTAAAGGAGGAACTTCCTAAGGTTTGGTAATTCAAGAAAGCACACCCTTAAGACCTCATCATTAGTGACACTACAATAGAGGTAACTACTAGATCTCAAGTAAAATCCATTGTTAATTTAGCCTTCATATCTTAAATTGAGCCTAAAAATGTTGATGATGCCTTGAGTAATGAATTTTAGGTGCTTGCTATGCAAGAAGAGTTAAATCAATTTGAGAGAAATAAGGTTTAAACCTTATTTCTTAGACCTAAACATCATCCTATTATAGGCACCAAATGGGTTTTTAGAAATAAGATGAATGAACAATATGTCATAACTAGGAACAAAGCTAGACTAGTAACTAAAGGTTATAATCAAGAAAAAGGTATTGATTATGATGAAACCTTTGCCCTCATTGTAAGGTTAGAAGCTATTAGAATGTTACTTGTATTTGCATCCTACATGGACTTTAAACTCTTTTAAATGGATGTCAAAAGTACATTTTTAAATGGTTTCATTAAAAAGGAAGTCTATGTTAAACAAACTCTAGGTTTTGAATTGAACTTCCTAATCATGTGTTTAAGCTTTTAAAAGCATTGTATTGATTGAAGCAAGCTCCTAGAGCTTAGTATGATAAGTTGAGTAACTTTTTGTTAAAGAATGGTTTCTCTAAAGGAAAAGTTGACACGACTCTATTCATAAAGAAATCCAAGCATGATTTACTTATTGTGCAAATATATGTTGATGATCTTATTTTTTGTGCTACTAATCATTGCTTGTGTGAGGAATTTTCTAAGTTGATGCAAGGAGAATTTGAGATGAGAATGATGGGTGAGCTAAAGTTCTTCCTTAGACCTCAAATCAAGCAATGTACGGATGGAATCTTTATTAACCAAACCAAGTACACCAAGGACATTCTCAAAAAGTTTAGGATGGAAGGAGCTAAAAAAAGTAAGACTCCTCTAAGCACCACCACCAAACTCACCAAAGATGAGACTAGCAAACCGGTTAATAAAAAGCAATATAAAGGTATGATTGGATCCCTTCTTTACTTAACCACTAGTAGACTGAATATAATGTTTGCTACATGCTTATGTGCTAAGTTTTAATCGTGTCCTAGAGAATCTCATCAAAATTCCATTAAGAGAATCTTCAAATATCCTAGTGGAACTAAGAGTTCAAGTTTTAACTAAAAAGTTATTCAGATGCGAACTTTGCTAGTGGCTTATTAGATAGAAAGAACACATCCGAAACTTGTCAATTCTTAGGAAATTGCCTAGTCTCTTGGTTTAGTAAAAAGCAAGTCTCACTTTCCTTGTCCACCACTAAAGCTGAATATATGGCAGCTAGTTATTGTTGCTCACAAGTATTGTGGCAAAGACAACAACTATGGGATTATAACATCATTGTTGATCACATTCGTATTAAATGTGATAATACAAATGCTATTAACTTAAGCAAAAATCCGATCCAACACTTTAAAACAAAGCACATTGACATTAGACATCATTTTCTTAGGGATCATGTCCAAAAAAGTCATATTAACCTCGAGTTTATAAATACTAATCACCAACTAGCGGACATTTTTACCAAGCCTCTTAGTGAAGATCGAATGAACTTCATTAAGCATGAACTTGGAATGTTAGATGGTGCTAGTCTCACTTAATCCCTTTATGCATTTCATTGTTAATTTCCTTAAATAGTGTTATGTTGAGTACTTATGACCCTTGTATACTCAATTGTTGTTTCTTTAAGTTTTTTTTAATTTATTTATTCATCCTTAGCATAAATTTTTTAATAATAGTATATTTGTTTATTTGGATGTTTATACATTTATTATTATTCTTGGTTGGTAGGATATTGATTATTTTGCCTACTTGAATTTTTATTGGTCTATAGGTGATTTTATTCTATTTTGCTAACTTAATAATTAATTATTGAAATTAATTCAGTTAATTACTTATTCAAAATTAGCAAAAATTACAGTGTCCATAAAATTTCAGATTTTCATACTGAATTATCTCCAAATCAAACCCCTTTTCATTTTAAAATTACTTGCCATAATTTTTTTTGTTTTGGATGTAATTGAAAAACATATCAAAAGTTTAGGGGGCTCTTGCCATTTCTGCCACGCTGGCCTGTCCAGGCCATCCGCCCTCTGGGCCCCTCATAGTCCATGCTCAGGATTGTAAGAGGGCCATTAGCGTGGATCCCTCCAACCTATTGATCCCCTACCTTATGGGCCGCGAGCTCGCTTGGCCCTGGAACCCTCATGGTCAATGCTTAGGATAGTGAGTGGGCTGTAAGCATGAGCTTGACTCACGAGCCTTGCAACCCGCTAGCTTCCTTATAGCCTGCCACGTCCGTGATCAGGACCGTGACATGCCCGTGACCGTGGCCCAGGCATACATCCATCATTCTGCACCTGATTAGCTTTGGGCTTTAATTTCTGACATTTTGACCTTTATTCTGGGCTTTTTTTTACTATTTCTCATCTAATCACCTGCATTCCTTCATTTCTCTTAAGTTCCCAATGTCCACGTTCTTTATTTTACTAATTTTCTTTCATTAAAAGGCCATCTTCGCTCCATTTTTCTTGTTTATTTAAACCCTCATTTTTCACTTCCTTTCACTCAATTAACAACTCAATTTTTCACTCTCCTTCATTCATTCATCTTCATCCAAAAAATTATCTCTTTCTAAAAATTCTTGCAATTTCGTGCAATCATTTTCTTCTCATTTCTCTTTCTCCAGTATAATTTTTTTCTTCTCTTCTTCTTCACTAATTATAATTTTAATTCTTCCAAGTTCTACTCGCTTTAGGCATTCCAATATTATTATTATTATTATTATTCCTTTTTCTTTTTATTCTTTTTCCTTTGTATTTCCTACTTTTCATTTTTCTTATTCCTTTGCATTTTATTTCAATCTTTTCTCCTCCACTCTTTACCATTTGCAATTCTTGCGTTTTCTTTTCTTATTCCATCATTATTTTTTTTAATCCTTGCCATTATCTTTCACCTTCTCCTACATTACACTACACCATATTTTTTGACGGCCCCTAAAAAATCCTCCAAAACGTAAACCTCCTCTTCAATAACACAAGCCTCAACTCCATCACTTCCTCCGAGAAGAGCTACAAAAGAACATCCAAGATCAACTCCTCCAATCTATTAGAACAATGCTAAAATTCATTCCAGAACACAAGCTTTCTCTTAAAGAAAATTAATTCCTTCAAAATACATGTGCAAAACTACTCTTGAAGAGCTTGAATGCCTTTATTAGGTGATCACTCTCTTTGATAGGGTAGATCTCTCTACCATTGCATTTTATATTCACCCTACATGTCCTCAACTAGTTGTTGAATTTCTCTTAACTTTTTTCCTTAGAACTCACTATTTTGATGCCAATAATCCCCCAAATAGCATGAGGTTCAAATTGGGAGGCAGGGATAGATTCTTGACCACCCAAGATTTTGATGCTTTGTTTGGTTTTACTCAAGGGGGCCTCTCACAATTTAACACCACTTGGTCACCCTATAATTTTTGGCTTTGCCATTGTAAACCCAATACCTCTAGCTTTCATGCCAGTCATTCCAAATCCTTTTCCATTCAATCCAAAGCCCTTTGGTATATTCAAAGGTTTCTTGTTTTTTCATTAATACAAAAGGCGAAAGTCATGAGTCCATTTCCTTTAAAGACCTTTTCCTCCTTCATTGCATGGTTAATAATTAAAATATTAATATGGGTAGACTTTTTCAATAGAAATTATAGTTGCTTAGTAATAGTGTTTCGGGGAACTTGTGTGTATGAGGGTTCATCACTAAAATTGCCACCCATTTTTAACATCACTCCCAACTCTCTAAAGTCTTATCCTTTCACTCTTCTTGACAAAACCTTTATCAAAAACTCCTAACTCTTCAAGAATGTTCACAACTTATGGTTTTGGAAAAAGGAAGAAGCACCTTAAGCCATAGATGAAGAGCTTGAACAATATTATGATGAGATTAATCATTTTACCCCTCATGAAATGGAGGCAATAGAAGCACCACCTCTTACTCCTCAAAGGACAAGAACTAGGGGTGAAGGATCCTCAAGTGGTGCTCAAGCTTATACAAGTGAGCCTCCATGGGTTGGTGACATGTTTGATCGTATGTCATTACTGGAATCCAACTTCACTGCTCATTTTGATCAAGTGGAAACTCACTTCAACAACCACTTCGATCACGTGTACAATCACTTCACTCATTTTCAATATGATTTCCACTATTTATATGATCAACAAGGCCATCAATGCCAATGGGCACCTTTCTCATATCCCCTATATCAAGGAGGCAATGCAGCTCAAGGTCCTAGTGGTGATGGAGATTATCAAGCCCAGTGTCTTCACCCCTTCCTTTCTCTTCATGCATTCCTTTTATTTTTTTATGTTTCTCTTATTTTGAGTTTCATGGACTATATGCTTCTATGCTTATGTTATTGTTCTTGTACTTAGAATGCTTGTTCATTTCCTCTTTATTTATTTTAAGTTTTTTTTCCTTTGACAAAAGCGGAGAAGAATGAGATTTTGAATGATGACTTAATGAATTGGATATTTAAAATTTGCTTTCATGACTTTACTTTAATATGCACACTTAAATATTTTTCTTTAAATACGCATTTGATTGACATGCACATTTGAATATTCGAACTAATGACTTGAATATTTGATGGTTACATTTATATGCATGTTTAATACTCCACTGAATTATTTAAATGATCAAATGATAAATTCATATATATACCTATGCCTTTAAATGCAATTATTTTTTAACCACCTAAACATTTATTGAGGGGGAGAATATTAAGATTCTTGAAACCCCTAGTATATGTTTGAAAGGGAGCATTTACATACACTTGCACTTATATTTTTTAATCATTCAAAATTGTTTATCAAAGTCACAAAAGGGGAGATTGTTGAACATTTGTATGATCAAATAATAATCACTAATGATCCTCTCTTAAGTGTGAGTATAAGCATAGGTACTAAAGTACACTCAATGAAAGCAAAATAATTTGACCAAGCCTTGGAACATGTTTGAGAACATTTAAAATAAAATTGAAGCCTTGAAAGACCTCTACACATGTCCTATAAAGCATGGGAATTGAACCAAGTCGAAAGGAGTGCGATCGAAGGCAAAATAGACAAGTTTTAGTGAGAACAGTCTACGCTCATGGTTTACACTCACGACCCATATCTGACCATGAGCAAAGTGGTTAATACGCTCATGGTCTACACTCACAACCATGACTAGACCATGAGTATCGCCAATGGGCACTTTTACAAATAACTGTCATATTTTTCAACGCTCACAACCCCGAGCCTACGCTTATGACCATGAGCGTCTAAATTTCTACAAAAGCTGAAAATGCATTAAATGAAGAAGAAAGAGGATAGGGATGAATTTAATGGCTTCCAACACCTATTTTTCACTCTCCAACTATAAATTGAAGACATAGAACTTCATTTAAGAAGTTACACAAGTTGGTTGAGCAATTAATCTCTTTGAATAATTTTCTCCATACTTAAAATTCTCAATTATTTTTGAGTGTTGATTGTGTGCTAGGTCAACTCTCTTCTTTATCTTCTTTCTTAGGTTGAAAAAGGGAAGTGAGAAGTTAATGCTAGTTGTTTAGGTTCAAGTGTAAGCCTCAAAGCACTTCTTATTGATTGTTAGTTAAAGTTTAGCCTTCAAAAGCTCATTGTGTTGTAAGGGTTAGATGTTATAACCCAATATTTTTATAAATTATTAAATTAAATTATAAGATATGCAGTGTTAATAAGTATTTTAAATTTTTTATATATTATAATTATTTTGTGTAATTTAATTAAATTCTAGTGTTGGTAATTATTTTATTTTATTATGATATTAATATTAAATCGAGATGTATATTATTATTTATTTATATATTTAATAACATTATTATTATTATTGGTGTGTAGTATTAATTTATTTTATTATAAATATTTTAATATGTAGTGGTGGATTTAATTTGAAAGTAATTATTTAATTCAAAATATTATTATATTTTATATATGTATAATATTTTTTCTTTTTCCTAATTAAAAAAAAAAAAGACAAAAGCATTATTTTTTTTTATCTTATTCTCTTTCCTTCTCTTTCTTTTTTCTTTCTTTTCTTTTTTTTTTCCTTCTTCTTCTTCCCGATTTGCACAGCTCCACCGCTAGCCACCGCACGAGACACCACTGAGCCACCATTCTACCACCATCACCTCTTCCCTTCCCTTCCCTTCCCTTCCCTTCCTTTTCACCGTCATCAGCAAGCTTCTTCCTCCCCTATTCCGTTGAACGCAGCAACGACCAGTAGCATCACCGGCGACAGTTTCGATGAAGACAACTTGCGGTTCTGAGCTTTTGGTCAAAGCAAGCTGAATTTTCGGTTGTTTCAAGCTTAGAATGTTCGCTAATCATTTTATACTCAAGTTTTAGTTTAGATCAATTTAGGTTTTGATTTTTTTTAAGCTTGATATAGTTTGATTCGTGCTAAACTCCTTTGGAAATGTGGTTTCGTGCGTCAAGAGCTACCGAAATATATTTTTGTTTGATTTTTCTGAATTATTTGAAGTTTTTGTGTTTTGTTTTCCAGTGAGTCACTATTCCAATGACTCACGTCGAAAATTTTTTGTATTTTTAGAAAATTATTTAAATTATATTGATTATGGTTTGCAAAGGAACTTTGGTGAAATTGATTTAGATTTTTAGTTATGAATTTAATTAGTTTATGTATAAAATTATATTTTTGAAAAATAAGGTAAATTTTATTAATTATATGATTTTTATTGAAAATAATGCTAATTAGTATATTTAATATAAACATTAAGCTTTAGAAATGAGAAAATAAATTTTTATGAATTTA
This sequence comes from Mallotus nudiflorus, assembly GCA_947683625.1. Lineage (NCBI taxonomy): Eukaryota > Viridiplantae > Streptophyta > Magnoliopsida > Malpighiales > Euphorbiaceae > Mallotus > Mallotus nudiflorus. The sequence goes on from CANTUR010000018.1 coordinate 5,041,531, forward strand.
TAGTAATTTTGGTTAATTTTTGGAAAATATTTAATACTATGGTAGTTTTTGGAAAAATTAATAAATTTTGTATTTTAATTGAAATTATTATCAATTAGTGTGTTTTGGATAACTTTTGAATAATAAATAGTATTAAAATAATTTTTATGAATTATTTACTATTTTTAGCTAATTAATAATAATTTTTGAAATTTTACATAAATAATTGTTTATCTATTACTTTTATTATTAAAATGGATTTTTAGCTATTTTTATTATATAACTGAGTAATTTAAATAAGTAATTTAACTTTGTGCTATTTAATTTCGAATATTTGAAAAATAGAATTTTTATTAATATTATTAAATTCTATTTGAGATTTTATTAAATTAATTTGAAGATAAATTATCTTTAATGCTTTTTTTATTTAAATAAATTGTATTGTGGTATATTATTGATTTTTATGGATTTTAATGATTCTTAATGTTTATTATTAAATTATTGATTTTTGTATATTTTGGTTCTCGGTTGGGCAAATTGTGTAGTTCGGGAGCCCAACCCCAGAAGTTGTGCTATTGTGATTATTGAAGTGTGTTTGCATGCAGGATTGGCTCTACTTTTAGTAGAGAGACGTCCGTTTGACATAGGAGACTCTGCTGAATTTTCTGTAGAATTCTCATAAAATATAACATCGAGTCAATCCTGAGTTTTTAATGTTTTATTGAGTCATGTCCTAGATTGAGTCATTCTTTAGAATTTCTAGAATTATAAAATTAGAATTTTGATTCTAATATTATTATTATTTATTTATTTTCTATAGTTACGCCGAGGCCTACCGGACTAAGCCAATCTATCTCTTTTAGAGAAGCACACAACTGTGAATTATTATCATATATATGCATTGCATGTAGAATATATATTTATGAGCATTCACATTTTATAATGTGATTAAGTATGATTTATTTTATTAAATGATTATGTGTATGTTTTGGTATATATTTGGTATATTTCTTTAAAAATGGATGCTATCATAATTAAATTATGCATTTCATTATTTTTAATCATTATAGGATTTATATTTAAAGGATAGCAGTACAACGTGTTATGTAGTGGGCTGCACTATGACTATGTACGTACTAGTGCATTAGATTTAGGAGTTTATATTATGAAATTATTGATGTGAGACTTCATTAATTGATTATCGAAGTTTTTTATGAGAGAATGGTGTGATTGCGAGATCTCGGTTGATCTAGTGTCTCAGGACCAATGACGCCAACAGTGAGACTGCAAGGGCTCGATTGACTTAGTATCTTGGGGCTAGTCTAGTGTCCAAAAATGAAAAAGAGAAATATTTTGGAATTAAGTGAGCATGTTGGCTAATGAGATTCAATAATTGAGGTTGTGTAATATTTTAAAGTTCTGCTCCGATCCTTCACCCAAAATAAATTTTTTTGCATTTATTATTATATAAAAGTGGATTTTAGCATCTATATGAAATTCATGTATATAGATATATTATTATATTGATATTTGACCGTATATGACTTTATGTTACATGTATATATATTATAATAATTCACTCAATAAGGTCTGACTCCCCTCAATAAATTTTTTTTAGGATCTACTTCAGACCTTTCACGTAATACTCTTCACCGGACTCTTTTCTCTCCGGCTGATTTATGTAAATACTGAATTGTCGTTTCCTTTTATTTTAATAATCATTGCAGTAGTAATATTATTGTGATACTAGTGTGTTGTCTTAGTTAGAGATCTTGTATTTGAATCTTGTATAAAGATATTTATATTATGTAATGATATAAAGATTTATTTTATATTGATTAAAGTTTTAATTCTAGCATATTTTTGTATTATATTTGCATGTGTTTTTATTTTAAAGCTTACTACGAGTTCTGGATTAGAAAGAATTATTGTTTTCTAGTACCGGTCATGACTCCCCGATTTGGGTCGTGACATTAAAGTTGAACCATAAAACTCTTGTAAACTTAATATAGATTAATAAGATTGGAGTGGGTGTTAAAAATCCTAACTTAGGGATAAGTTAGGTGGAGACATAGATTCAAATTGTGAATCGAACTCCTTAAATCTTGTGTTGTTGAGTTATTCTTTTGTCCTCTCATCTATACTCTAATTTAATTCTTGATTAAGTTTTAATTTTCTTTTAATTTTTAATTTGCCATATTCATCCCCTCTAAGGCCTCTTTCACAACTGTTGGGACATCTATCAACACTTTTTTTTTATATTAGCTTCAATTTGGAGCTTTTTATGAATAGTTTTCATTAATTTAAATATAATTACTTAGTTGTCTCTATTTATTTAAATGTAATTAGCTATTTGTATCTATTTACATTAAATTAAAAAGCTAGATTTTTATATATTAGTTTTTCCTTTCATACCTTTTCAGTTAATTTTTATTTATTTCATATTTTGTTAATTAACAATTATTTTAAAGATGTACAAATTTATTATATGCATTTTTACATATATATATATATATATATATATATATATAATATGAAATAAGATTTAAGTGTGTATTGTAAGTGTGTAATATGATTTTTTTGTTGTTTATGTTCGTTTCAGTTGTTTAGATTATTTCAGTTATTTTTGTTGTTTTCATAGTTATTTTTATTTGATCGTTTCGGTTATTTTTATTTAGTTGTTTCAATTGTTTTGATTGTTTTGTAATTATTTTATTTGATTGTTTTTGTTGTTTAAAATAAACACTATATTTTTAAAATAATTATTATCAAATATTATATTTTTGAAAGAAAAAAATCAACCCTATTTTTGAAAATTTTCCCTTTTTTTTTTAGTTATTTATGAAAAAAATCCCTTCTCTTTTAAGTCTTAACGATGTGGAATTTTAGTTCATGTCCAATTGTCACCAAATTGGATCTGACATTTGACAAAGCCCACAAATTGTTGGCTACTGCCCCAGAATCACAAAGTATAGGCTTGTTCGTAGGACATTTAAGCTTTGGATAAGAAGAGCTTTCAGGTCCAGCAACATTTCTGTTTTTGGAACATCAGGTACACCAACATGACAAACGTAAAAGAGCTAAGTGTTGACATATCAAAAATAATAATAATAATAATAATAATAATAATAATAATAATTTGTATGCAGATAAAAAAAACGAGTATAAGATTTGAATCCAATTATATATATGATTATCCAATATTAATAAGCAAGTAATAGTTGCTAAAAGTTGAATAACTTGATAATATAATTTCATTTAAATCATTAATAAGTTAAAAGTTTGATTTTTACCTCATATTTTTATAAATTAAATAATAATCATTTAATAACTTTTTTTATATTTTTAAAAAATTATTATGAATTCGAACTTTAACAATTTCGTATAACAATTTTTTTCAATACAATAAAATTAACATTTAATAATCATTTAATGTCTAAAGTTGAATAGTTTAATGATATATTTTCTTTCAAGATATCAGCGAAGTAGTTCAATAATATAACTCATTCCTTCCATATTTTTTTTTTAAAAATGCAATTGTTTAACAACTATTTGCATTGTTGGATTTATATTTTTAAAACATTTTTGTTGTCAAAATATTATTTGTCTTTCACCAATTGAAATAACTTTCTAACCCATTTTAAACTTGATGGTCATCATGATTTATAAGGAAACAATACAAATGGAAAACAACACATAGAAACATATGCAAATGGAAATTTCCAAAAAAATAAGAACAATTCAAAAGTTTTGAAATGATAAGTCCAATCACATACCTTATTTTAAGCTTTCATCGGTTGGAATTATTATCGAATGGAAATATTCCTTTTTTTTTTTTTTTGCCTAATTTTATTGCATTTACCCATCTCATATAAGCTCCAGATTTGCCATAATGTGGATTGTGCATATGATTTCTAGAACAAATTCCAAATTACATGCGCATAATTATCTTTCTTTTTTTTTTTTTAACAACTCAAAATAACTTTCATTATATAAAATTAGGATAATACATTGGAGACCTATCGACATACAACTTTAACATCAACCGAAAATATTTGATAAACTCAATATCCACAATAATCTTCTTTACAAGTAAAATCCTAATTTTGCTAAGGAAGTACCAAAGCTCCTGCAACCATAGATGAAAAGAAGAAAAAAAATACTCAACAATGAGTTTCTCTAAACTCTTCAACCCATTAAAGATCTTGAGAATGTCGTTAAAGTGGGAGGAGATCTGACAAGCAAATCTTTCAAAGCACATAAAAAGTAGATTTGTGTTTTTTGAAACCTAATTATTTTATGTCATTGAACTTATTTATACAGATGGTACGATAAATGCTAGCAAGAATGCCAATAGATATTCTATTGCATATTACAATTTTAAAGATGATTTGATGGCATAAAATTCATGTGGACTTTATTTTTTTTAACAACATGTACAAATAATTAATTCTCGACATTATAAAGGAAGAGAAGAGGGATGGGGGGGTTCGAACCTACTTTTCGCAATTGAATGTTCACACTTTTTATCATTTGAACTACTTATAGGGAACACTTTATTTATTTATTTTTATTTAATTCACAGAGTTGCAATATAATTTTTTTTCTCTTTTAGATTTCTTCATAAAAGCTTTTTTTTATCATTATTAATCATATTTTAGATTAATCATATTATAAATCATTGATAATTACTTATTATTTTTTCCTTTTTTGCTTTTTTTCAATTTTTTAATCTAATAAATACATATCTTTTATTTATTTCTTATAATTTTGAATCTTTGAACTCTTAATAGTCTTTATAAGACTTTAATAGTTATCCATTAATAATTTTATATTTTATAAATTTTATATTTCTCATACTCTTATTGATAATTTTTACCATTGAACTCAGCAAGCCATGAGAACATATATGTAATATATAATTTATTGCACAAAATGAATAAATTAGCATGAGGGTCATACCATATGAGTCAAAGCATTAGGCCACATAGGTATAAACATAGCAACAAGTACAAACACAATCATAATATACACGAGGCACAATGGAAGAGTGTAAGAAGGGCTACTTCTGTTATTCATTATAAAAAGGACTACATCGATCCAACCCATTGTGAATTCAAATGAGTAGTTAGAGAAGACTATATTTCCAGCGCTTTCGTGGGGGTTGGTAAGAGTAGACATCAAAATATTTAATCCATCACACCGCTAAAGTCGACGCTTTCATGACTATGACAATGAATTATTTGATCTTGCACTTGAATACTTGAAGTGTTAGCAATTTTATAGGTTGTCATTAATTATGAGATGTTTTTATTTTATTAAAACCAAACTAAATAAAATATAGCTTAAGTGAATGTGTGAGGAAGCCCAATATATTTCATGTGATCATTAGTATTACGGGCTTATATATACCTTAATGGGCTGGTATGGGTGAGTGGTAAATGTATGTCTAATCCTAATTAGACCAGTAATGGGGTGCACTTTAGGGTTTTTTATTATATAGGCTAGGTCCCCTCTCCAGCCTGATATATAATTATTTTGGCTTGCCCTATTAATAAACACCCTACATGAGAAGGATTGGAGAGGAAGAGCTAGCTTTTCTTATTTTCAATTTCTTGTCAGTTTTATTTTCTGTGAATTAGGTGATCATCATTATGAATTAAGATATGAATATCATCCCAATTCCATAAACAAGTACGCATATGCTTCTGATTAATTCTATTTTTTGTGTTCTAAATTCAATATACTAGATCCTTAATTTTTCTCACATGTGATATTAGAGCTTAGATCATATATGAATTTAGAATCATGAAATAATTAAGTGTTGTTTTAAATTACTTATGTGAATAATTTGATTATTGATTGTTTAATTCAACATGCGTACATGTACTATGTTCGTATGTTACTATTTTTCTATTTACAAATGCAAACAGGGACTTTTGTTTTGCTTTTCTATGCAAAAAATTATATATGGAATCTTTATGTTGTTTTATATGTCTTAAATATTGAATTTTGTCATTCCATTGACATATAAATATGGAACTTGAAAAACTGTGCAAGACTTATTTTCTAAATTCTATATATTCCTTCTGTTTTCTAGTCTAGTATTTAGTTTTGTAAAAGAAAATTATGACCCATTTACAATTTCCATTTTAAATGGTTTTAACATTAATGTGAGATTAAGTCTATATATTATCCCATTAAGTTCCTTTTACTTGTGCATTAACAATGTCTATATTTTATTTTCTCAAACAGCATGATTTATAAAGTTAGCATATTGAGAAGTATTAATATAAATGTTGCTATATTGATGCACATTAAATGAGTGTATTTAGTGAATAATAAATATTTTAAATTTTTCAAGATTTGTGTATTGAACATGTATTAAATAAAAGAGATACATTTGTGTTTAAGAATGTAATTTGTGTATTTTTAATGTATATATTTATGTTTGATATACATTATTATTGTGGGAAACCAAAGTTCTGTTTATACACCCTATTTTTTATTTTTTATGATTCTGCCAATTGAATATGGTTTTATGAGTTAAAAACTACCAAAATGGGACATTTATTGAGACTTATAAAATTATTTTAATTTTTGTGAAAAGATAACTTTTGATTATTGTATGTATTGACTTGCCCAAATGTCACGACCCAAAACAAGGGCCATGACCGGCGCTAGGGAACGGGAATTCTTTCGAATCCGGAACCCGTAGCAAGCCTAAAAATAAATAAAACATGCAATAATAATAATAATATATAATGCAGCGGAAATAAAAATCATAAATATCCAAAATAATATCCATCTCCCATATATAAATCTTTTAATACAAATCCAGTTCAAGTATAATACAATATCTCGCATAAATATAATACATAAAATCCCACAATTAATTTACAACTACTGCAGTGTCTAGATTATATAAAAATAAGACTCAAGTAAGCAGTTTACACAAAGAAGCCAGGGCGGAAGAAATCCGGCATATGGGCCTGCTACTGAGGTCTGAAGATGTTGACTCTCCTGAAAAATAGTCAATGGAAGGGAGTCAGACCTCACTGAGTGAATTACTATAATATATATACATGCATACTAAATGCCAATGCACACAGTCAACAATATATATATAATATGTATGTATACAAATAGATACACACAAATACAATAAAATCATTTTTATATATTTTGTCTGAAAGCCACTGGTTATGAAGGATCAAATAGAACCCTATAATATTGCAACCTCAAAACAGTGTTAGACAACACTCTAGCCATACAAACTTACTTATTCCAAAATATATCCACTTAATCCATTTAGACAGTAGATTGGCCCGGAGACACTAAGTCAACCGAGCTCCAGCAGTCTAACTGCCAGTGTGATTGGCCCCGAGACACTTGGTCAACCGAGCTCCAGCAATCACACCTCCAAACCATATCTCACACATCAAATAATCATATCCAATCAATATCCACAAATGGTTAGTAATATAGCCTAAATGCTATAGGCGTACCGGTACGTACTCGGTCCTAGTGCTGCCCACTAGGTAGCACGTTCTATTGATATCCTTCATTAATAAATATAAAACATCCATTCACAAATAAATGATGCATGAATTTAAATAAAATAACAATATAAACCATATATATACCGAAAATATACCAAAAGTAAACCAGGTATATTTCGAGTATATATATGTCAAATGAATCCAATCAAATTATAAATTAAGCTAGAAATATATTTAAAAATATTTTAAATATAATTTATTAACAAAATATGCATATAATTTAATATATACCAAAAATAAACCAAAATAAACTAAATATAAACTTAAGAAATAATCAAATTATTTATGCATATTTAATCAAAATAAAACATGCATTTCTAAATCATGCATCCTAAGCATATATATATAAAATAGCAACTCACACTTAGTGCGCTCCTCGAGATGGATCCGACGGGCTTGATCCACTAGGCATCGGTCTCAGCGCAACTAAACATACAAAAACGACAAAAATCAAAATAAACCTAACAGAAAATCCTAGAAACTCGATCTAGAATATTAAATACAGAAACGGAATTAGGGATCGACCGGACATCACATTTTACGAGAATTCTATCAAAAATTCGACAGAACCTCCCCAGTAAAATGGACATCTCTCTACTCAAAGAGTAGAGCCGACCCTACAAAGAAACACACTTTGAAAAACGAGCTCAAAACAAATCCACAACCCTCTCAGTCGGACTCTAAACTACAGTCTACCGACCGGGGTCCACAAACACAGAACAATTTCAGAAATACCAAAAATACCCTTATAACATAGAAATACATTTTATAGGTAGAAATTACATAATTAACCTTTAAACACAGTAAAAATCGATAAAAACTCATTTATTTAGTAAAACCGTATATTATATATATAATTAAAAATAATTCACGAAAAATAGTTTTAACTAGTTAAAAATACTAAATAATTTGTAGAAATCATTTTTATACCTTAAATAACTATTAAAACCAATTAAATTACATTTTTAGCCAATTTAGGGTAAAATTACCAAAATACCCCTATATATATAAATATACTAAAATTACTTCAAAAATTCACCAAAAATAGTATAATTATCCAAAATTAATTTTCTCAACATATTTATCAATAATATTAATAATTAAACTCAATTAACCAATTAATTTCAATTAAAAATATAATTAACCTAATTTTCCCAAAATTACATAAACTTAAATAATTCAAAATAAATACTTAGAAATTCATAAAAATTCCAAATAAATTCCTATAATTCATTTTAACACACATAATTATCATAAAACAAAATTTCATAATTTATTTAATTAATTTCAGAAAATTAGAAAATAATATTAAAATATTCAAAAATACCCAAAAATCAAAATAATCTCCAAAAATTCCATAAAAATTCATACATGTAGATTAAGATACTAGGATAAACATTTGTGAAGGGAGTTTTCATGAATCAAACAATTCAAAGTTCAAAAAAATCAAAAACCCTAAGATGACCGAAATTGAAAATTTAAAACCTAAGCAAATCAAGACCAATTCAGCTCAAACCAAAGCTAGAATCACACTCACCAGAGCTCAAGGAGAAGAAAGAGACTGGCAGTGTCAAAAATAGTGGCCGGAATCATCGTGATCGACGGTTGCTCGACTTTCGGCTTCTCCGACCAAAAATGGCTTCTAGGCACCGGAATCAGCTGCCACAGGCGGCAAAAGAGGCTGGGGAAGGTGGTGGCACACCAACGGCGAGAAATCGGCAGTTGCAGGCAGTGGTTGGTGATCGGACGCAATCAGGGAAGAAGGAGGAGAAATCGGGGCTAAATGGTAAGTTTCCAAAAGTTTTGGTTTTTAATGTATTATATGTATATATATATAATTTATACTATATATTAAAATAATATTAAATTACACACATTAAATATACACCACACACATATAATTTAATATTTTAATAATTTATACTAAATAAAAATAATTAAATAACAATAAAACTAATAAATAATTAATAAAATATTAGGATAATATTAAACCTTAATTAAATAAATAATTACATGTATACACGGTGTTTAATATTTTAAAATATGTATGAGTTCATGCAAGTCCGTAAATATATTTAAAATAATTAATAATAAAATATTTACGTGAAAATTTCCCCGAAAATGCAAGTCCCGGGAAAATTTTACGTAAAGCACTTAAAATAATACACAATAATTAAAATAGGTTTTAAATACATATCAACTCGTAAAAATATCATAATATATATACAAAAATTATTAACACTGCATATCCCGATGCAGTATTAAAATATTTAAAAACACGGGATATTACACCAAAGGGGGTTATTAGGTACATTAATTTGAAATCATGTGTGAGATGGAACATTTTGTGTTAAAAGATGTATTAGTCTAGAGAATCTGCTACCCAAAGGGGATAGTTTTTCGAAAACTATTGTATTCTCATTTGTGAGTTCCATATTAAAAATTCTATTGCATATGCATATTCTACCCAAAGGGGAATGCATAGTGCCAGAATTTTATATTTTAATATTGCAAGCCAAAATTAGCCCCTATATTGATACATGTTCATTTTTTTCTTGAACAATTTCTATTAGCATCAACAACACTAGTGCTACTGTTGAGATGCTAACTAGCATAAACTTTGAGAAATGGAAAGAAGAAATTTTGTACACTTTAGTTATGGGGGATATGGATTTTGCTTTGCATGAAGATGAGCTAGCTAAGCCTAATGATCATAGTATTAATGAAGAAAAGGAGTTATATGCTAAATGGGAGAAATTTAATCGTCTTAGTCTCATGGCTATGAGAAAGGCCATTCTTGAGCACTTTAAAAGTGGATTACCTGATGAAGTTAATGCAAAGGATTTTCTTACTATTGTGGAACAAAGGTACTTTGTATCTGAAAAGGTTGAGGCTAGGACATTTATGAGTCAATTAACCAATATGAAGTATAACAATGTTGGGAGTGTGCGAGATTATATCCTTAGCATGGCTCACATTTAAAATAAGTTGAAGGGTCTTAAGCTTGATTTACTATATGATTTCATTATCTTTCTTGCCCTTAATTATTTACCTCATAATTTTAACCAAATTAAGACTGCTTATAATGTTCAAAATGCTACTTGGAGTGTTAATGACCTTATAGCTAAATGTGATGCTGAGTAGAAGAAGTTAAGAAGAGAAAAAGGGGAGAGTGCCTTATTAGTTTCTTAACCTAAACCTAGCCCTAACCTTAACCATAATCTTAAGAAAGATAGGTCTAAGATTAAACTTAATCATTATGCTCCCAAGAAAACTCAAGTTTTTAGAAAGCATGAATATGGTCAGGCTAAAAAGGTGGGAGGTTATGATGTTGTCCAAAAGAGTAAGGTTAAATGTTTTTGTTGCCATAAGGATGGTCACAAAAAGATTGAGTGTCATAGGTTCATAACTTGGCTAGAGAAACAATGTAAACAAGAAGGTAATTCTTTTGCTTTTGTTTGTTATAAATCTAATCTGATAAATGTACCATCAAATTCTTGGTGGTTTGATAGTGGAGCAACTATTTATATTACTGTTACTTTATAGAGGTTCATAACCAAAAGGAAACTAAATGAGCTTGAGGCCAAACTAAGAGTTGGGAATAATGCTAAAGTAGATGTTAAGGCAGTAAGAGTAGTTAGTTTGAAGTTTGAGTCTAGTTTTTAACTTATTTTAGAGAATGTTTTCTATGTTCCTTCTTTTAGGAGAAATTTGATTTCTGTTTCAGTTATGGACAAAATTGGATATTGGTTTAATATTCGTAATAGAAAAGTTAACATTTTTTTAGATTCCAATTTGATTGGTCATTGCATTTTATCTAATAATTTATATCAATTATCTTTGCATTCAAATATTGATAAGATAAATGTTGTGTCTAAAAGACCTCTAGTTAAGGAAAGATCTTTTAAGTTATAGTGTAAGCATTTAGGTCATATATCTAAAGAAAGACTTGAAAGGTTAGTTAGGGATAATATCCTTCCTACACTTGATTTTGATGACCTAGATACTTGTATGGATTGTATTAGAGGTAAGATAACCAAAACAAAGAAGAAATATGTCAATAGGAGTTTAAATATTTTGAAGATCAGTCATATAAATATTAATGGACCCTATTCACCTACCCTTTATAGTAATAAGTATTTTCTTATATTTATTGATGATTTTTCTAGGGATGGTTATGTTTTCTTAATTGAAGAAAAATATGAAGTATTTGAAAATTTTAAAATTTTTAAACTTCATGTTGAAAAACAACTAGGAAAAGTTATCAAAATTGTGAGGTATGACCATGGGGGTCAGTATTTTAGTAAACATGATGAGACAACATATGAGACCTTTTGCTAAATATTTACAAGAGTGTGGAATAATTGGCCAATATACCATGTCTGGTAGTCCTGAATAAAATGGTGTGTCTGAGAGGCGTAATTGCACTCTCAAAGATATGATGAGGAGCATGGTGAGTAGTTCTAACTTACATGACTTTCTTTGGGGTGAAGCCATTAAAATTGCCATGTTTATTATGAATTGTGTTCCTAGTAAGTCAGTTTCCAAAACACCTTTTAAGTTGTGGGTAGGCAGAAAACCTAGCTTAAACCATTTTCATGTTTAGGGTTGTCTTGTTAAAATGAGAATTTACAATCCTAATGAGAAAAAGCTAGATCCTAGAACCTTTCATTGTTACTTTATATAATACCCAGATCACTTTAAAGGATACATATTCTATTGACCCATATGTGGCACAAGAATTGTGAAGTCCATGACTACTAAATTTTTAGAGTTTAATGTTACTGATGTTGCTTGTTCTTAACCAATTTTAGAAGATGTGCATAATGATCATATGTTTATTTCTTTACCTATCGTGGTACTTAGTGAGAATATAGATGATCAAAATGAGGGTGCAAATGATCTTCCTCATCCTATTGTTAACTATACTCCTATAGTTGATCCTATATAACCACAAGTAGTTGAGGAATTACCTGTAAGAAGATCTATTAGAGAAAGGAGATATGTTATTCTTAATAACTATGTCATATATCTCGATGAGAATGATTATGATATAGGTCATATTGTGGATCCAAAGACTTATAAAGAGGTTGTCAGCAGTGGCAATTTAAAATCATAGGTTAATGTAATAAAGGATAAAATGAGTTAAATGGTTCTAATGGGGTGTAGGCATTGACAGAATTTCCATCTGAATATAAGCCTATTGGATGCGAGTGGGTATTTAAGACTAAGAAGGATTCTAAAGGAAAAATTAAGTGGTTCAAGGCAAAATTAGTGGCAAAAGGGTTTTGTAATATCCCGTGTTTTTAAAATATTTTTACACTGTACCGGGATATGCAGTGTTAATAATTCCTGTATATTATATGATATTTTTACGAGTTAATATGTATTTAAAATCTATTTTTAATTACAGTGTATTATTTTCAGTGTTTTACGTAAAATTTTCCCGGGACTTGCATTTTCGGGGAAATTTTCACGTAAACAATGTATTATTAATTATTTTAAATATATTTTCGGACTTGCATGAACTCATGCGTATTTTTAAATTATTAAATAAAGCCTGTGTGTGTATATTTATTTAATTAGGGTTTATTATTACCCTAATATTTTATTAATTATTTATTTGTTTTATTGTTATTTAATTAATTTTATTTAGTATAAATTATTAAAATATTAAATTTTATGTGTGGTGTATATTTGATGTGTGTAATTTAATATTATTTTATTATATAGTGTAAAGTATATATAAATACATATATACATTAAAATTTGTCAAATTACAAAAGAATTGGAAAATTACCAAACTGCCCCCGAGTCTTCTTCTTCCTCTCGACCGATTCTCCTCACCGTCCGGACGCCTGTCACGTCGTTTCTTCACCGTGGGTTTGCCGTCCGGTGTGCCACCCGCCTTCCCCAACCATTTCCGCCGCCTGAGGTAGCCATTTCCGGCGCCTAGAAGTTGATTTTGGCCGGAGAAGCCGAAAATCGATCCATCATCGATCACGTCGATTCCGGCCACCATTTTCGACACCGCCAATCTCTTTCTTCTCCTTGAGCTCCGGTGAGTGTGATTCTAGCTTTGGTTTGAGCTAAAATGGTCTAGAATTGCTTAGGTTTCGAATTTTCAATTTCGGCCTATTAGGGTTTTCAATTTTTTTTGAGCTTCGAATTGGATGATTCATGAAAACTCCCTTCACAAATGTTGATCCTAGTAGCTTAATCTACATGTATGAATTTTTTTAGAATTTTTGGAGATTTTTTGGATTTTTGGGTATTTTTGAATATTTTAATATTATTTTCTAATTTTCGGAAATTAATTATTTAAATTATGAAATTGGAGTTTATGGTTAAATTAGGTGTTGAAATGAATTATGGGAATTTATTTGGAATTTTTATGAATTTCTAAGTATTTATTTTGAATTATTGAAGTTTATGTGATTTTAAGAAATTAGGGTTAATTGTGTTTTTATTTGAATTTAATTGGTTAATTGAGTTTAATTATTGATATTATTGATAAATATGTTGAGAAAATTAATTTTTGATAATTGTATAAATTTTGGTGAATTTTTGAAGTAATTTAAGTATATTTATATATATAGGGGTATTTTGGTAATTTTACCCTAAATTGTCTAAAAATGTAATTTAATTGGTTTTAATAGTTATTTAAGGTATAAAAATTATTTCTACAAATTATTTAGTATTTTTAACTAATTAAAACTATTTTTCGTGAATTATTTTCAATTATATATATAATATACGGTTTTCCTAATAAAATGAGTTTTATTCGGTTTTTACAGTGTTTTAAGGTTAATTATGTAATTTCTACGTATAAAATGTATTTCTGTGATTTAAGGATATTTTTGGTATATCTGAAATTATTCTGTGTTTGTGGACCCCGGTCGGTGGACTGTAGTTTGGAGTCCGACCGTGGGATTTTGATTGTGTTGAGCTTGTTTTTCGAAGTGTATTTCTTTGCAGGGTCGGCTCTACTCTTTTGAGTAGAGGGATGTCCGTTTTACAGGGGAGGTTCTGTCGAATTTTCGATAGAATTCTCGTAAAATGTGATGTCCAGTCGAACCCTAATTTCCGATTCTGTGTTTAATACTCTAGATTGAATTCTAGGATTTCTGTTAGGTTTATTATGATGTCGATTATTTATTGCTTGTTTAGTTGTGCCGAGACCGAGGACTAGTGGACCAGGCCCGTCGGACCTGTCTCGTGGAGCGCATTAGGTGAGTTACTATTTTATATATATATGCTTAGGATGCATGGTTTAGAAATATACGTTTTATTTTGATTAAAATGCATAAATAATGTGATTTGTATTTAAGTATATTTTTGGTTTATTTTTGGTATATAATAAATTGTATACATGTTTTATTAATAAATTATATTTAAAATATTTTTAAATATATTTCTAATTTAAATTGTAATTTGATTGGATTTATTTGACGTATATATATTCGAAATATACCTGGTTTACTTTTGGTATATTTCCATTATATATATGGTTTATATTATTATTTTATTTAATTTTATGCATCATTTATTATGAATGAATGTTTTATATTCATTAATGAAGGATATCGATAGAACGTGCTACCTAGTGGGCAGCACTAAGACCGAGTACGTACCGGTACGCCTATAGCTTTAGGCTATATTACTAACTATTTGTGGATATTGATTTGATATGATTATTGATATGTGTGAGATATGGTTTGGAGGTGTGATTGCTGGAGCTCGGTTGACCAAGTGTCTCGGGGCCAATCACACTGGCAGTCAGACTGCTGGAGCTCGGTTGACTTAGTGTCTCGGGGCCAGTCTACTGTCCAAATGGATTAAGTGGATATATTTGGAATAAGTGAGCCTGTATGGCTAGAGTGTTGTTTAACACTATTTTCTGAGGTTGCGATATTCTAGGGTTCTATGTGATCCTTCATAAACTGGGATTTTCAATAAAATATATAAAAATGATTTTCTGCATCTGTGTGAAATTGCCTGTATATATATATTAAATATATATATACTATTGATTGTATGCATTATCACTTAGTGTGTATGTATATATATTATAGTAATTCACTCAGTGAGGTCTGACTCCCCTCCGTTGACTATTTTTCAGGAGAGTCAACTTCTTCAGACCTCAGTAGCAGGTCGATACGCCGGATTTCTTCCGCCCCGGCTTCTTTATGTAAATTATCTACTTGAGTCTTATTTATTTTATCTAGACACTACAGTAGTTGAGAATTAAAGTATTGGATTTCATGTACTTTATTTTAAAGAGATGTATTATATTAAAACTGGATTTGTATTAAAGAGATTATGTATCTATGAGATGAGATTTTAATTTAAATCCAGTTGATGTGAATAATATTATGATATTTAAGATTTTTATTTCCGCTGCATATATATTATATGGTTATTGTTATTGCATGATTTATTTTATTTTTAGGCTTGCTACGGGTTCCGGATTCGAAAGAATTCCCGTTCCCTAGCGCCGGTTATGGCCCCTGTTTTGGGTCGTGACAAAGTTGGTATCAGAGCAGAGTTCTGTGTCAAGGCTTAGTTATGTGAGTTGTGGCCCTAGTTTTAAAGTTGTGTTTTCTGTTTGACTACTGCAGTGTATTAGGTTCGAGTATGTCTTGATAAGTATTCCTTGCTGTAGTTTTCAGCGTTATTCCTCCGTTGTTTGTTTTTTCTGAATTTTTTCGTTTGTCTTTTCAGAATGAGGAGGCGAGTGCGTGTCGCTCCACCGGTCATTGAGGCCGAGAATGATGAATCTTTTCAGGATGAGGTTTTACCTCCTGAGCAACCAGTTAGACGTAGAGGTCGTGGCAGAGGTAGACCTCGAGGAGCGGTGCGGCAGGTCGCCGTAGGCAGAGAGAGTTACAGGACGAGGAGCCTGTTGAGCTTGAGTTTGATGTTCCTGTTCCTCCAGTTGTTCAGCCTGCCTATCAGCAGGGTATGTCTGACCCTGAGGCAGCTTTGTTCTATACCTGAGTTGGCAGGATTGCTTTTGATGGTACTTCTGATCCATTAGATTTTCTGCATGCGATTGAGACTAGGACTCGGACTGCTCATACCGAGTACCAGCGGATCATGATTGTTGAGTTGTCTGTCGAGGGACCAGCCTTAGATTGGTTCATTCAGATGATCCAGCCTTATATGATGACGATGACATGGGCTCAGTTTCGTGAGCGGTTTATGAGGAGATTTTGTCCAGAGCCTCTTCGTTTGAGTTATCGTCTTCGATTGACTAGTATTTCTCATGGAGATCGATCTGTAGAGGAGTATACCCGAGAGTTTCTTCGTCTGGGTAGATATGCTGAGGATCTGATGCGAGATCAATATTTCGCTGTTACTACATACGTTACTGGTTTGGGTTCAGCTTTTGCTGGTATGCCTACAGCAGGCCTTACTCTCGAGTCTGTGATTGAGCTAGCTAAGGAGATTGAGCTGAGGTTAGTTAGGTAGGGAGCGATGCCTGATTATTACCAGCTGGGAGTTCAGTCGAGTGGATCACAGGCTACTCCATATTTGAGTTTTCATGTTGGTTCGAGTAGTCAGCAGCGAGGTTCGACTCAGCAGAGTCAGAGACAGCAGCAACGAGTGCATCGGAGCAGTAGACATGGCCGTGGAGGTCAGCGTAGATCGTTCAGATTTGGGTCAGGTGCTTTGAGCAGCAGCAGTGGTCGTAGTTCTGGATCAGCAGCCAGTGTTTGTCAGACTTGTGGTAGAGTCCATCAGGGACCGTGTTATCTGACACCGCTGACATGCTTCAGATGCGGGCAGACAGGACATTTTGCTAGATCGTGTCCTTATTCCGGATATCAACAGCAACAGATTCCGCGATTTCCACAGCAGTCGATTGCTAGTGCAGCACCCATGCCATTTCAGTTACCACCAGCCCAGCATCAGAGTTCCACTCAGTTTGTTCCACAATAGACTCGTGGTAGAGGTACTAGAGGAGGTGCCAGAGGTGTTGGCCAGGCTTCTACCAGTCAGCAGGGAGGTCGAGGTCAGGCCAGAGTTTTTCATCTCACTCAGCAGGATGCTCAGGCATCTAATGCAGTCGTGGCAGGTATTGTTTCTGTTTGTTACCTGGATGCATGGGTTTTGTTTGATCCGGGTGCCACGCATTCATTTGTTTCTCCTGTTTTTGCTTCTAAATCTTGTTGGCAAGCTTCGAGGATGGCTTTTCCCTTGTCTGTTGCCACTCCTCTGAGCGATTCCTTGGACGTCGATATTGTTCTTTCTGGTTGTCCAGTTCTCGTGGGAGATAGAGAATTACCCGCTGATTTGATTTTGTTAGATGTGATGGAATTCGATGTTATTTTGGGAATGGATTGGTTATCTCAGCACTTCGCTGTGGTAGATTGCAGGAGTAAGGAGGTGACTTTTAGAATTCCTGGTGAAGTAGAGTTTAAGTTTGTTGGTGATAGGAGTTCAACACCTCAGAATCTTATTTCTGCTATTACAGCTAGGAAGTTGTTGAGGAAAGGTTGTCAGGGGTTTTTGGCATTGGTCAGGGATACGTCAGTGGAGAAGTTGTCACTCACAGATTTTCCTATTGCTTGTGAGTTTCCTGATGTTTTTCCCGAGGAGCTGCCAGGTTTACCACCTCATAGAGAGATTGAGTTCTGTATAGATGTGGTTCCAGGTACTACTCCTATATCTATGCCACCCTATCGTATGGCTCCTGCAGAGTTGAGAGAGTTGAAGGAGCAGTTGCAAGAGTTGTTGGATAAGGGTTTTATCAGACCTAGTGTTTCTCCTTGGGGTGCACCAGTCTTGTTTGTGAAGAAGAAGGATGGTACCCTGAGACTGTGCATTGACTACAGAGAGTTGAATAAGGTGACGGTGAAGAACAAGTATCCTCTCCCGAGGATAGATGACTTGTTTGATCAGCTACAGGGTGCACAGTTCTTTTCTAAGGTTGACTTGAGGTCGGATTATCATCAGTTGCGGATTAGTGAATCCGATATTCCTAAGACAGCGTTCCGCACTCGATATGGTCATTATGAGTTTCTGGTGATGTCTTTTGGTTTGACTAATGCACCAGCAGCTTTTATGGACTTGATGAACAGGGTATTCAGACCGTATGTGGATCAGTTTGTAGTAGTCTTCATTGATGATATACTAGTATATTCGAGGAGAATGGAAGAGCATGTATATCACTTGAGGATTGTACTACAGACACTGAGAGATCATCAGCTTTATGCTAAGTTCTCGAAGTGTGATTTCTGGATGGAAAGTGTTTCTTTTCTTGGACACGTAGTGTCTAAAGAAGGTATTCAGGTTGATCCACAGAAGGTTGAGGCAGTATCTGAATGGCCTAGACCTACTTCTGTTTCGGAGATTCGAAGTTTTCTGGGTTTAGCTGGGTATTATAGGCGGTTTGTGCAAGATTTTTCCAGGATAGCAGCCCCTATGACTCGCTTGACTCAGAAGAATGTTAGATTCGAGTGGTCAGAAGCTTGTGAGAATAGTTTTCAGTTGTTGAAGGAGAAGTTGACCACAGTGCCAGTATTAGCTTTGCCTAATAGTGTGGATAAGTTCACAGTTTACTGTGATGCCTCTAGAATTGGTCTTGGTTGTGTGTTGATGCAGAATGGAAGGGTGATAGCCTATGCTTCGAGGTAGTTGAAGAAGCATGAGCAGAACTATCCTACACATGACCTAGAGATGGCTGCAGTGATCTTTGCTTTGAAGATTTAGAGACATTATTTGTACGGGGTGACTTGTGAGATATTTACTGATCACAAGAGCCTTAAGTACATTTTCCAGCAACGAGAATTGAATTTGAGGCAGAGAAGATGGTTGGAATTGTTGAAGGACTATGATTGCAAGATTCTTTACCATCCGGGTAAAGCTAATGTTGTAGCAGATGCCTTGAGTAGGAAGTCCTCAGGTAGTCTTGCTCACATCGGTGTTGAGAGAAGACCATTGATCCAGGAATTGCAGTTGTTGGTGGATCAAGGTCTGATGATGAAGATTAGTAGATCAGGTGGACTGTTAGCTCAGTTTAAAGTACGATCTGTACTGAGGGATAGGATTAAAGCAGCTCAGAGCCGAGATCCTATTCTAAAAGAGCTTGCAGAGAATGTCAGAGCAGGGAAGTTTACTGATTTCACACTCGATGATGATGGTGTGTTGTGGATCAGTGGTAGATTGTGTGTTCCAGATGTGGATGACTTGAGAGAGGAGATTTTAGAGGAAGCACATTCTACAGCCTACAGCGTACATCCAGGTGTTACTAAGATGTACCACAGTATCAGAGATCTATACTGGTGGGATGGATTGAAGAAGGATGTCGCTGATTATGTTGCTAAGTGCTTAACGTGTTAGCAAGTGAAAGCCGAACATCAGAAGCCTTCTGGGAAGCTTCAGCCTCTTCCTATTCCTGAGTGGAAGTGGGAAAGGATAGCTATGGATTTTATGGTCGGTTTACCTCGTTCGAAGGATGGATACGATTCCATCTAGGTGATTGTAGACAGATTGACGAAGTCTGCACATTTCTTGCCTGTGAAAGCCACATATTCAGTTGCTAGATTGGCGAAGTTGTATGTGAAGCATATTGTGTGCCTTCATGGAGTACCTGTGTCCATTGTGTCAGATAGAGGTTCAGTGTTTACTTCTCGTTTTTGGCAGAAGTTGCAGGAAGCGATGGGCACTAGGTTGGATTTTAGTACTGCTTTTCATCCTTAGACAGATGGTCAGTCTGAGAGGATGATCCAGACATTGGAAGATATGTTGAGGATGTGTGTCCTGGATTTGGGAGGTAGCTGGGATGATCATTTGCCACTTGTTGAGTTTGCATATAATAACAGCTACCATAGCAGTATTGGTATGGCACCATATGAGGCGTTATATGGAAGGAAGTGTAGATCCCCGTTGAGTTAGGATGAGATTGGTGAGAGAGCTTTGACTGGACCAGAGATGGTTCAGGATGCTGCAGAGAAAGTCACCGTGATTAAGCGCAGATTAGAGACCGCAGTTAGCAGACAGAAGAGTTATGCGGATCCTAGGCGCAGAGATGTGGAGTTTCAGGTTGGAGATTTCATTTTTCTGAAGGTATCTCCGATGAAGGGTGTGATGAGATTTAGCAGGAAGGGTAAGTTAGCACCGAGATATATTGGACCGTTTGAAATTCTGAAGAGAGTTGGCACTGTTGCATATCGGTTGGATTTGCCTCCGAGTATGTCATAGGTGCATCCAGTATTTCATATCTCGATGTTGAGAAAGTATATCTCAGACCCTTCACACGTGTTGCAACCTGACAGTGTGGAAGTGAGTGAAGATTTGACGTTTGTGGAAGAACCTATGGCGATCGTTGATTATCAAGTTCGACAGTTGCGATCGAAGCAGATTCTGATGGTCAAGGTTCTGCGGCGTAGCAACAGAGTTGAAGAGCATACGTGGGAGACTGAAGCTGAGATGCGAGATTCTTACCCGTATTTCTTTCCTTCTTGATCTTGTATTCTGGAATTCGGGGACGAATTCTTGTAAGGGGGGAAGACTGTAATATCCCGTGTTTTTAAAATATTTTTACACTGTAGATATGCAGTGTTAATAATTTCTGTATATTATATGATATTTTTACGAGTTAATATGTATTTAAAATCTATTTTTAATTACGGTGTATTATTTTCAGTGTTTTACGTAAAATTTTCCCGGGACTTGCATTTTCGGGGAAATTTTCACGTAAACAATGTATTATTAATTATTTTAAATATATTTTAGGACTTGCATGAACTCATGCGTATTTTTAAATTATTAAATAAAGCCTGTGTGTGTATATTTATTTAATTAGGGTTTATTATTATCCTAATATTTTATTAATTATTTATTTGTTTTATTGTTATTTAATTAATTTTAATTAGTATAAATTATTAAAATATTAAATTTTATGTGTGTGGTGTATATTTGATGTGTGTAATTTAATATTATTTTATTATATAGTGTAAAGTATATATAAATACATATATACATTAAAATTTATCAAATTACAAAAGAATTGGAAAATTACCAAACTGCCCCCGAGTCTTCTTCTTCCTCTCGACCGATTTTCCTCGCCGTTTGGACGCCTGTCACGCTGTTTCTTCACCGTGGGTGTGCCACCGCCTTCCCCAACCATTTCCGCTGCCTGAGGTAGCCATTTCCGGCGCCTGGAAGTTGATTTTGGCCGGAGAAGCCGAAAATCGATCCATCATCGATCACGCCGATTTCGGCCACCGTTTTTGACACCGCCAGTCTCTTTCTTCTCCTTGAGCTCCGGTGAGTGTGATTCTAGCTTTGGTTTGAGCTAAAATGGTCTAGAATTGCTTAGGTTTCGAATTTTCAATTTTGGCCTATTAGGGTTTTCAATTTTTTTTGAGCTTCGAATTGGATGATTCATGAAAACTCCCTTCACAAATGTTGATCCTAGTAGCTTAATCTACATGTATGAATTTTTTTAGAATTTTTGGAGATTTTTTGGATTTTTGGGTATTTTTGAATATTTTAATATTATTTTCTAATTTTCGGAAATTAATTATTTAAATTATAAAATTGGAGTTTATGGTTAAATTAGGTGTTGAAATGAATTATGGGAATTTATTTGGAATTTTTATGAATTTCTAAGTATTTATTTTGAATTATTGAAGTTTATGTGATTTTGAGAAATTAGGGTTAATTGTGTTTTTATTTGAATTTAATTGGTTAATTGAGTTTAATTATTGATATTATTGATAAATATGTTGAGAAAATTAATTTTGGATAATTGTATAAATTTTGGTGAATTTTTGAAGTAATTTAAGTATATTTATATATATAGGGGTATTTTGGTAATTTTACCCTAAATTGTCTAAAAATGTAATTTAATTGGTTTTAATAGTTATTTAAGGTATAAAAATTATTTCTACAAATTATTTAGTATTTTTAACTAATTAAAACTATTTTTCGTGAATTATTTTCAATTATATATATAATATACGGTTTTCCTAATAAAATGAGTTTTATTCGATTTTTACAGTGTTTTAAGGTTAATTATGTAATTTCTACGTATAAAATGTATTTCTGTGATTTAAGGATATTTTTGGTATATCTGAAATTATTCTGTGTTTGTGGACCCCGGTCGGTGGACTGTAGTTTGGAGTCCGACCGTGGGATTTTGATTGTGTTGAGCTTGTTTTTTGAAGTGTATTTCTTTGCAGGGTCGGCTCTACTCTTTTGAGTAGAGGGATGTCCGTTTTACAGGGGAGATTCTGCCGAATTTTCGGTAGAATTCTCGTAAAATATGATGTCCAGTCGAACCCTAATTTCTGATTCTGTGTTTAATACTCTAGATTGAATTCTAGGATTTCTGTTAGGTTTATTATGATGTCGATTATTTATTGCTTATTTAGTTACGCCGAGACCGAGGGCTAGTGGACCAGGCCCGTCGGACCTGTCTCGTGGAGCGCATTAGGTGAGTTACTATTTTATATATATATGCTTAAGATGCATGGTTTAGAAATATACGTTTTATTTTGATTAAAATGCATAAATAATGTGATTTGTATTTAAGTATATTTTTGGTTTATTTTTGGTATATAATAAATTGTATACATGTTTTATTAATAAATTATATTTAAAATATTTTTAAATATATTTCTAATTTAAATTGTAATTTGATTGGATTTATTTGACGTATATATATTCGAAATATACCTGGTTTACTTTTGGTATATTTCCATTATATATATGGTTTATATTATTATTTTATTTAATTTTATGCATCATTTATTATGAATGAATGTTTTATATTCATTAATGAAGGATATCGATAGAACGTGCTACCTAGTGGGCAGCACTAGGACCGAGTACGTACCGGTACGCCTATAGCTTTAGGCTATATTACTAACTATTTGTGGATATTGATTTGATATGATTATTGATATGTGTGAGATATGGTTTGGAGGTGTGATTGCTGGAGCTCCGTTGATCAAGTGTCTCGGGGCCAATCACACTGGCAATCAGACTGCTGGAGCTCGGTTGACTTAGTGTCTCGGGGCCAGTCTACTGTCCAAATGGATTAAGTGGATATATTTGGAATAAGTGAGCCTGTATGGCTAGAGTGTTGTTTAACACTATTTTCTGAGGTTGCGATATTCTAGGGTTCTATGTGATCCTTCATAAACTGGGATTTTCAATAAAATATATAAAAATGATTTTCTGCATCTGTGTGAAATTGCCTGTATATATATATTAAATATATATATACTATTGATTGTATGCATTATCACTTAGTGTGTATGTATATATATTATAGTAATTCACTCAGTGAGGTCTGACTCCCCTCCGTTGACTATTTTTCAGGAGAGTCAACTTCTTCAGACCTCAGTAGCAGGTTGATACGCCGGATTTCTTCCGCCCCGGCTTCTTTATGTAAATTATCTACTTGAGTCTTATTTATTTTATCTAGACACTACAGTAGTTGAGAATTAAAGTATTGGATTTCATGTACTTTATTTTAAAGAGATGTATTATATTAAAACTGGATTTGTATTAAAGAGATTATGTATCTATGAGATGAGATTTTAATTTAAATCCAGTTGATGTGAATAATATTATGATATTTAAGATTTTTATTTCCGCTGTATATATATTATATGGTTATTGTTATTGCATGATTTATTTTATTTTTAGGCTTGCTACGGGTTCCGGATTCGAAAGAATTCCCGTTCCCTAGTTCCGGTCATGGCCCCTGTTTTGGGTCGTGATAGGTTTACTCAAAAAGAGGGTATTAATTATAATGAAACCTTCTTACTAGTGTCTAGTAAGGATTCTTTTAAGATCATTATGGAATTTATAGCTCATTTTGATTTAGAGTTTGATTAGATGAATGTTAAGAAAGCATTCTTAAATGGTGATCTTAGTGAAGAGGTTATATAGTGCAGCCTGAAGGTTTTGAGGAGAAGGGGAAGGATCATTTGGAATGCAAATTGAAAAAAGTCTATCTATGGACTTAAACAAGCTTCTCGTCAATGGTATCTCAAGTTTGATAAAGTTGTGACTTCACTTGGTTTTATGGAGAATAAGTTGGATTAATGAATTTATCTTATGGTTAGTGGGAGTAAATTCATATTTCTTATCCTTCATGTTAATGATATTTTGTCGATTAGTAGCTTGTTGAATGAGACTAAGTTTTTACTCTCTAAAAATTTCGATATGAAAGATCTGGGAGAGGCATCTTTTGTTTTAGGAATTGAGATTCATCGTGATAGATCTCATCATTTATTAAGTCTTTCTCAAAGGACCTATATTAATCGTGTGCTTGCTCGATTTAATATGCAAGATTGTAAAGGGGTGATGTTCCCATGATGAAAGGAGATAAACTGAGTAAGGAACAGTGTCCTAAAATTGAACTTTATAAAAATTCTATGAGTAAAGTCCCTTATGCTTGTTATGTTAGTAGCTTAATGTATACATATGTGTATAAGACCAAATCTTGCTTTTGTTATTAGTATTCTTGGTCATTTCTCTCTAATCCTAGACTAGACCATTGGGTGGCTGCTAAAAAGGTGATGAGATACTTGTAGAAAATAAAAGATTATATGTTCACTTATAAACAAGTTGATAATCTTGATATAATGGGATATTTATATTCTAATTTCCAGGTTATAAGGATGATATGAAATCCTCTTCAGGATATATTTTCATGTTAGCTGATGGAGCTATTTTATGGAAACGTGTTAAACAAACACTTATTACTTCTTCTACTATGTAAGCTGAATTTATTGCTTGTTATGGAACTGCAATGCAAGCAGTGTGGTTAAAGAATTTTATATCAGGACTTCTTGTGGTAGATTCCATTGCAATACCACTTCAAATCTATTGTGATAACAATGATGTTGTATTCTTTTTAAAGAATAATAAGAGTTCAAATGGTTCTAAGCATTTGGAGCTCAAGTATCTCACTGTTAGAGATTTGGTTAGAAAATGAGATATTGAGATTAAGCAAATCAGTACTAAGTTGATGAATGCTAACGCATTAACTAAACCTATTTGGCCTATAATCTTTCAAAAACATGTAGGCTATATAGGCATTTCTAAGTCTTTTGATGTGCTTAGTTAGTGGGAATTTGATATATGTAATCAAACATTAACTTTGAGTAATTTTATATTTTGAGATATTTACATAAATAATTATCTTATAATCATATTTGTGTGTTTGTGTTATGGAAATATTCATTTACACATGATATTAATAAGCATATTATATTTAAATCTGATCATGATCTTGATCATTGTATGAGTGTTTCCATTTGAGTTTGGGAAACAATTGTGTGAGCATTTCTATTTATGTTTCCAAAAACAATTGGCTTATTAAAGCTTACAGATTTCTTTTGCTCTTGTAAGCATGTGCGTGTTTAATGAGAAATCGTAATGAAGACTGACATTGAAAATAGCAAATTGATCACATCTAGGGTGCTATTTTCTTTAGTACACTTCCATACCAGAATCCACATCGATTAAACCATTTATATTTGTGATCATGGATTGGCTTTGTGTCAATAAAAGGCATGATTACCACCATAATTCGACATATATGTTTTAATATGGACAGGATCATTATAAAGTGCATTTTCCTTAAGCCATATGTGTTTTTATAAAATTTTATGGCCACATTTGTGTTTATTGTTTAGTTTGACAATGCTTTATAAAATTTTTAAATTTAAGAAAAACTTAAAATTTATGTTGCCCAAGTGGGAGAATGTTAGAAATTTTATGGGATGCCATTAATTGTGAGATATTTTTATTTTATTAAAATCAGACTGAATAAAATATAGTTTAAGTGAATGTATATGTCATGACCCAAACTAGAAGTCATGACTAGCACTAAGGAACATGAATTCTTTCGAATTCGGAACCTGTAGCAAGTCTTAAAAAATAAAATCATGCAATAAATAAATAAAAAGTACAACAGAATTAAAATTTTTCGAATCAATATATAAAAATAGATACTCAATATATTTTTATAAATAAATATATTCATACAATGTTAAAATACAATTCTCAGAGTATAAAGTATTAAACAAAATAATACTCTTCTAATACAATAACACTACTACTGCAGTTTCTAAAATACAAATCAGAGTTCAAAATATACATTTACATAAAATAGCCGGGACGGAAGACCACCTGTGAAGAACTCTACTACTAAGGTCTGACGATATAGGATCTCCTGAAAAAAAATAATTGAGGGGGGGTTAGACCTCACTGAGTGAATTATTATACTATATATACATGCAATCTAACCATATCCAGTCAGGCATTCTTATATATATATATATATATATATATATGCATATACACGCATTTCACACAAATGCTAACTCTGCTTTAATAAATATAATAATTGCATAAAACATTTATTTTAATACACGAAGGATCAAATAAAATCGCAACCTCAATCAATCATATTACCACTCTAGCTATACAGGCTCACTTAAATCCAAATGGATCACTTATTCCATTTTTGGACAGTAGACTGGCTCCGAGACACTAAGTCAACCAAGCTCCAGCAGTCTCACTGTCAATGTGATGAGATACTTGGTCAACCAAGCTCCAATAATCACACTATCAATCACATCATATCTTAATCAAATCAATCAATCCATCAATCATATCATCATTACCACAAGTAATTCCTCACTCAAACCTAAATCTATCGCACCGGTACATACATGGTCCTAGTGCTGCCCACTGGATAGCACGTTTTATTAATATCCTTCATTTAAAATAAATCATTCATAATAGTAAAATAAACCATATATATACTAGAAATATACCTAAAATAAACCAAGTATATTTCGTATATATATATGTCAGATAAATTCAAATTAATTATAAAATATACCAAAAATAAACCAATAGTATACTATAATCATGCAAGTAAAAATCAATAAAAATAACATGCATTTATTTAGAAATATACCTAAAATATGCTAAAAATATACCTAAAGTACACAAATCATTTAATAAAACGATTATGAATAAATATACATTTAAAATATGTATATGTACTAAAACATGCATTTAGTTTAACATATATCCAAAAATATGCTAAGAATAAACCTAATTATCTAACATGCATATATCAAAAATAAACCCTAACATACCAATGATATAGTAAATGTATACAAAAAATATGCAAACATATATATCAAGATATACTAAAACTAAATTGAAAATATACCAAATCATATTATAAATTAAATTACTTTTTAAAAACATATAATGAAATGAAAATCCTAAGTCATGCACCTATATGCAATACATATATATACAGTATAATAACTCACTAATTAGCGCTCCACGAAACAGATTAAGCGGGCCTAGTCCGTTAGACCTTAGTCTCAGCGTAATTAAAAAAATAAAATAATAATAACCATCAGAATAAACTTTTAACTCTATGCTTCTAAGATTACTATAGAAAGACTCAATCAAAAATTCAAAACTAGACTCGGACCGATTGTCACATTTTACGAGAAATCTACCAAAATTTCAGAAGAGTCTCCTCTGTAAAACGGACATCTCCCTACAAAAGTAAGGCCGATCCTGCTCAGAAAATACATTTCTAAAATCACACAGCGCAACACCTTGGGTTAGGACCCCAAACTCCACAAATCCCTAATCGAGGTTCACAATACACAAACAAACAATATTAAATAGTAAAATAATAAAAATCATCAAAAACCCATAAAAATATTTAAAAACCTTTATTTTCTAATTAAAACATAAAAGTCTAATTTAAATAATATTTGATAATAAAAATTCATAAATGGAATAAAATTCCCATTTTGCAATTAAATTAACATAAATTGTAAATAATATTTAAAATCACAATTTAGCATCACAAAAATAATAAAATACACATTTAATCTCAAAATAACAAATACACTTATTATTTACATAATATTCCAAAATTATCACAATTTAACTAATAAAATCTCAAATATTATATAATATTAATAAAAATTCAATTTTACAATTATTCAACATAACATAATAAAATTCACATTTAATTGCATAAATAGTTTAATTATATGATAAAATTAATTTAAAACCCATTTTATTTCCAAAATAATATATAATATATTTTTTGAAAATAAATTTTGAAAAATAGTATTAATTAGTTAAAAATAGTAATTAATTTGTAAAAAATCATTTTAATACCTTAAATAATTATAAAACCAACTAAAATATAATATTTAATTATAATTAACACAAAATTACATATTTACCCCTATAATTTAAAATATCCAATATACTAAATAATTTCCTCAAAAATTTTATAAAATTATTAAAATTATTTAATCAACATATATTATACTAATATCAACCAAAACACATATTTATCCAACAAGTTCTATAAAAATACATATTTAATCTAATAATTCAAAATACACATAAATTGTATAAAATTCTATAAAAATTATATAAATTGATAAAAATTATTTTATCAACACATAACATTCTAATATCAACTAAAACATAAAATTAAACTCTAAATTCAATCAAAATACACATTTAACTCAATTATCCAAACTTTACATAAACTAAAAATATTCATAAAAAATATATAAAAATCCCAAAAATTAATTTCTCAACACCAAATTAATAACAATAATTTAACCAAATTCATAAGTAAAATAATTAATTAATATAAATTCATTTTTAATTATTAAAATATTCAATAATTAACCAAAAACTAAATAAATTCAGAAAAATAAATTAAAAATACCTCTAAGAAGATTAAGATGCATAGATCATTTTTTCTAAAAGAAATTATTAAAAATCAACTAAACTCAAACTAAAAATTTGACATAAACTAAAAATTACCTAAAACTCACAAACGATTAGCTTTGACCTTCGATCAAGCTCGGAATCAACTTCCCCTCAACTCAAGGAGTCAACTGAGCCAAAGAAGTCGAGCTCTCGCCGTTGAGAGTGACTCCGGCGACTGTGAAAGCAAGCTGTTGTTGTTGTTGCTTTTGCCACTATTCTGGCATTATAGAGGAAGAAGATGAAGAAGAAGGGAGGAGGAGGTAATGGCGGAAGGAGGAGGATGGATGGCTGGCGTCCAGCAAAGGGAGAGGCACACCGACGAGAAACGGACCAGACCGAGTGGGAGAGAAGGAAGGTAGGTACTGTGTTTTGTTTTCTCTGTCTTCGATTTTGTATATATATATATATATATATATATGTCCACACACAATATAATCACACACACATAAAAATAAACACATAAAATATCATTCAAAAGTAACAATAATAAAAACCATAATTATTAAATAATTAATAATACAAATAATGTATATTTAAAACTAGTGTTATTAAAATAATACTAATGATAATAATAACACACAACACATTTGAAAATAAAAATAACATAAACAATATTTATGAAATAATTTAATAATGCAATAATGTCAACCAATAAAATAAAAATAAAATAATAATAATGTACTTAAAAATAATATTAAAATAACCATGCACTAAATTAATGTTATTAAAATAATAGTATTTGAAAATAATAAATATACACAATGGAATTTAAATGTCTAAAATAATAAGTTACAGAATAATATATTTACGTAGAAAATTCAATTAAACATAAAATAATAATAATTAATCACAAAATAGTAAAATAATTAAATTTAACTTTTAAATTTTTATTAACACTGCATATCTCATAATATAATAAAATAATTTAAAAACTAGAGTTATTACAGTATGGGAGAAGCTCGATATATTTCATGTGATCATTAGTGTTGTGGGCTTGTATGTACCTTAATGGGTAGGTATAAGTGGGTAGTAAGTGTATGTCTAATCCTAATTGGATCAGTAATTAGGTGGTCCTTAGGATTTTCTATTATATAAGATAGGTCCCCTCTCCATCCTGATATATAATTATTTTGGCTTGCCCCATTAATAGCCACCCTACGTGAAAAGGATTAGAGAGGAAGAATTAGCCTTTTTTATTTTCACTTTCTGATCAGTTTTATTTTCAGTGAATTAGGTGATCATCATTATGAGTAAAGATATGAATACCATCCCAATTTCACAAATAGGTACACATACGCTTCCAATTAATTCTATTTTCTGTGTTATAAATTCATATACTAGATACCTAATTTTTCTTACATGGAGATCTTCTTCCTTCTCCCAATCATTCTCTTCTTGAACTTGGTCTTTCCACTTCACCAAGTATTCATTGAATTTGCACTGGTCGGAAACTATTACTCTCTCCACTATGATCATTTTTTAGAGATTAGGGGTCTTTGTACTTGGTTCTGGCTGATGTCTTCTTTTTATGCATGATAAGACCAAAAATTGCTCACAAGAATATAAATGTTGAGCCCCTCTAATAATTTTACTTTGTAGGCAATTGACACTACTTTTACAATAATAGGAAAGAGCCTTGATATCTCCTCACAATAGGATAAACTTGAAGATAATTTAATACTTATTAATAAAAAAAAAATTATTAATAAAATATATAATTTACATCTAGGATTTAATTGGAAAATTCGATTTGTTCAATAAATAACAAAAAAAGTGATATTATCCATAATAACGTTTTATCAAATTTATGAAATTCTTTTACACACAAATATTAAAATATTCAAAATTCTCTCTTGGCTGACTCTTTAGTTACTATTTGCCCATCTTCCTCCTTTAGATTTAGACCAATTCAACTAAAATAAGAGTAGTTTGCTTAGCTTTGGGTTAAACCTCTATTTTATTCTTCATTTTGTGATGTTTTTGCTATCCCTCTATGAGATCTTTTTGGATTTAACAGGAGTTCGTTTTTAGCTCTATATTGAAAAAGAAAAAGATTTCATGTTTCTTAAAGAACTTCTTGATATGATCTACCCGTATTTCAAGAATTTTTTAATTACTTGCAAAATGGGTTTTGTCACATTCATTATTTTGCTGAAGATGATGGAGCATATCAAGATTGGGCCTTCTCTTTTTCCAACCTACTAATCAGTTAGGATTCTTTGTTGTTGTTGTTTTCTTCTTTTTCTTTATATTTCAGGTTAAAGAAAGATTTTTTTTATAATTTTTTATAATGTATTATTATTTATGTTTGAAAAATTTTACTCTCTCTCCCTTATAATGCTTTTTATACATTAATAATATATATTTTCTTGTGGTAAAAAAAATATATTAAAATATGATATTAAAAAAATAGAAAATTTTAATTTTACATGAAAATTTTTTCACCTCATTTTTTTCTAAAAGACACATATATTTTCTTTTAAAAAATAAAATTATTTTATCCTTACTTTTATCGAATGGGTCCAAAATCCTAACCCATTCATCAATAAATAAATAATATAAGATTTATTGTAAAATTAAGATTGAATTGCTTAGTTTATTATAGAACTAAACTTGAAATACCAAATTAAAATTTAAATGTCTTTACTTTGTTTTAGTAGTATTTAATTAGAAGAAAAATATTTTATAGTAGAATGATTTTAAGAGAATTTAGAGAAAATTTGGAGAGAATTTGGAGAACTATAATATTGAAAGAATTTGAAGAATAATCTATCTTTTTCTCTATCTTATCATTAATGAATTTCAATCTCTTTATATAGAGATTTTCTTTTCACTAATTAAGAACTATTCTCGCATAAGCAATATATTGTTCATTCATAAGCAATATATTGTTCATTCACAAGCAATATATTGTTCATTCACATTCATAATACTCTCCCTTAAATAACAATATTTTGCAACTAAGAATACGTCTTATTTAAAACCTTGCTAATTAAAAAAAATACAGTAAACAATATTAGCAAAGAAAAAGAGTACATCATTCTTATTACGCTTTTATAACAATGCCTCGTTAAAACCTTGCTAAATAAAACTCAGTGGGAAAAACTTTAAAGGAAAAAGAGTACAGTGCATGATTTTCTCCCTCTCAAGTTGATATGTATAATCTTCCTTCACATAGTATGCAGATGGCGCATTCCAATATCGTGAACGTGTTTTCTAAAGATTGTAGTTGGAAGTGCCTTTGTGAAAAGATCAGTTGAATTCTTGCTAGACTGAATATACTTGATATCTATATGATTGTCTTTTATTAGCTCGTGAGTGTATAAAAAGAATCTTGAAGGTATATGTTTGGTTCTATCACTTTTGATATAACTTTCCCTTAACTGTGCAATGCATGCTGCATTATCTTCATACAAAATTATTAGACTTTTATTGACTGGAAAACCATAAGATTCTTCAATATGATGTGTCATTGATCTAATCCACTCACACTTTCTACTTGCTTCATGTAGTGCAATAATCTCAGAATGATTTGAAGAAATAGCGACAAGTGTTTATTTCTGGCAACGCCAAGAAATTGCAGTTTCGTTATTTATGAACACATAGCTTGTTTGAGATTTTAATTTATAAGGATCAGATAAATGCCCTGCATCTACATAACCAATCAATTCTTATTTTAAATTATTAGAATAAAATAAACCTAAATCAACATTTCTTCGAAGGTATCGAAGTATATGTTTGATCCCCTTTCAATGCCTTTTTATTGGAGCTGAACTGAATCTTGCTAATAAATTGACTGCAAAAAAAATGTCAGGTCTAGTACAATTAGCAAGATACATTAGAGCTCTAATAGCACTGAGATATGGAAATTCATAATTAAGAATTTCTTCATTTTCTTTACAGGGTCGAAATGGATCAGTCTCAATATTGAGTGATCTGACGACCATTAGAGTACTTAAAGGATTTGCTTTATCTATATTAAAGCATTTTAAGATCTTTTCAATGTAATTTGATTGATGCACGAATATCCCATTGTGCATTTGCTCAATTTGTAAACCAAGGCAATACTTGGTTTTTCTAAGATCTTTCATTTCAAATTCTTCCTTTAAGTATATTGTTGCTTTATGGATCTCATTTTCTGTTCCAATAATATTTAAATCATCAACATATATAGCTATAATCATAAATCTGGATATTATTTTCTTAATAAAAATGCATGGGCAGATAATATTACTCACATATCCTTTATTAATCAAATAATCACTTAAACGATTATACCACATGCGTCCAGACTGTTTTAACCCATATAAAGATCTATGGAGCTTGATCGAATACATTTCTTTGGGTTTTGTACTTAATGCTTCAGACATTTTAAATCCTTCAAGGATTTTTATATAAATGTCATTATCAAGTGATCCGTACAAATAAGCAGTTACAACATCCATAAGACGCATTTCTAATTTCTTAGAAACTACTAGGCTAATCAGATACCTGAACATAATTGCATCCATAACAGGAGAATATATTTCATCATAATCAATTTTCGGCCTTTGTGAAAAACCTTGAGCTACAAGTCTAGCTTTGTACCTTATTATTTCATTTTTCTCATTTCTCTTTTGTACAAAGACCACTTGTATCCTACAAGTTTCATAGTTTTAGGCTTAGGAATAATTGGCCCAAAAATATTTCGCTTGTTTAGTGAGTCTAATTCATCATGCATAACATCTTTCTATTTTATCCAATCATGCTTATTTTGACATTCCATGACTAATTTTGGTTCAGGATCATCTTTGTCAATTATGATTTCACATGCAATAATATATAAAAATATTTCATCAATACTTTTCATCTCAATTCTAATTAGCAATTTTCTTGTATTGGTATAATTTATCAAGATTTCTTAATTAATATCATTTATACCTTTCATTTGGGGACTTTCTTTATTTTCTATTTCTTCAGGGATATTTTCGTCGCTATCAATATGATTATCTACGCCCTTTCTCTTTCAAGGATTTTTATCCGTAGAACCAATTGGTCTTCCACGCTTTTAGCGTGTTTTAAATTCATAAGTGTCTTTACTCTCAAGTTTTATTTCTAGAATTTCAATACGAGCAAGAGCATTGATTGCTGGTATATATGATTTAGTCACTCTTTTTGTATTAGTAAATGCATCTGACAATTGATTTGCAATTGCTTGTAAGTGCATAATCTTTCGCACTTTTAATTCACATTATTTTGTGTGAGGATCCAGATGCAATAATGATGGTTCATTCCATGAAATATCCCTTTTCCCTTCTTTCTCCTTTTTTCCTAATGTTGGGAAAACAACCTCATTAAATTGGTAATCAGCAAGACGTGCTCTAAAAACATCACCAGTTAAAGGTTCAAGATATCTAATAATCAAGGGTGTTTCAAACCCAACATAAATTCTCAATCTTCGTTGAGGACCCATATTTGTGTGTTGAGGTGGTGCAATGTGTATATATATTTTCACAACTAAAAATTCTGAGATGGGAAATATTTGGCTCTTGACCAAATGTCAATTGTAGTGGGGAGTATTTGTAACATGCACTAGGTCCGATGCGAATTAATGAAGCAACATGTAGGATTGCATGACCCCAAACTGAAATGGGAAGCTTTATTCTCATTATTAATGGTCTAGCAATAAGCTGAAGGCGTTTAATCAATGATTCAACTAAACCATTTTAAGTAGGTACATGGGCAACAAGATGCTTAATAATGATCCCAGTAGACATACAATAATCATTGAATGCTTGAGATGTAAATTCACCAGCATTATCAAGTCTTACCCTCTTGATTGTATAATCAGGGAATTGTGCTCATAATTTAATAATTTCAGCTAGCAACCTTGCAAATGCAATATTACGAGTTGACAATAGACAAACATGTGACCATCTACTAAATGCATCAATTAATACCATAAAATATCTAAATGGTCCACATGGTGGGTGAATTGACCTACATATATCACCTTAAATTCTTTCAAGAAACATAGGTGATTCATTCTAAATTTTAGATGGTGAAGGCCTTAAGATTAATTTTTCTAGAGAATAAGCTATACATGACATTTCATTTGATTGATGAATTTTTTGCCCCTTCAATGGATGCCCATGTGAATTCTTAATTATCCTTCGCATTATTACTGACCCAGGATGACCTAATCTGTCATGCCATAAATTTATTGTTGAAGGATTATAAGATTTTTCTTTTACTATCACATGTGATTCAATTACATGTATATACGTGTAATGCAATCCAGTAGGGAGTTTTGGCAGTCTTTCCAATACTTGTATTTTTCATGATTCATAGGAAACTATATTTAAATATTTGTTACCATTTATAGTAATGGATTGGGTATCACACCTATTTCGATATATGTCATCAAAACTTAATAAATTTCTTGTTGATTTTATGAAAACAAAGCTTCATCAATTATAAATTTTGTTTCATTTGGTAACATAAATTTAGCTTTGCCAATTCCTTCAATCAGATCTACAGAACCTGATATTGTTTTTACAACTGCCTTTGTGGGCTTTAGTTCAGAGAAATAATCTTTATTTTTCAAGATAGTATGTGTAGTACCACTATCTGGTATGCAGAGATCTCCAATATTGTCTTTATGTTGATTACAATCCATATTAAACTTTAAAATAGATAAACACATAATTAATCAATTAAGGTAAAAACATAAAATAATTGTAAAGTAGGACATTTTATTAACTTGAAAATAACATACATAACAATAACATATTCTTCATAATTGAAAATAAAATAGGTAATAACAACATACTTAAAATTATAGTTGCCTCAATTTCCATTGTCAGTAAAATTATCAATAAAATCAGAAACATCTAGATGAGTTGCATCATTAACAGGAGTATGATGCTTATTGAAGTTTATTTCCTTTTCTTTGTCTTTCAATGATGCCTTATAAAGTTGGCAAAGATGTGGTGGTGTACGACAAACGCGTGCCCAGTGTTCTTTACTATCACATTTGAAACATACAGTTTCAGACTTATGTTGGGGCCTTTCTTGAACACAACTGATGACTAATTTTAACTTCTTTTGAGGTTGAGTCTGAGTTTGTTGTGGAGTATTATTATATTTATTTTCACGACCACGGCTAAAGAATTGACCTCTTCCACATCCACGACCTCTACCTCTCCCACGTCCATGGTTATTGTAATTTTTATGTCTGGAATAATTTATAGCATTTGCTTCTGGAATGCTACTGAGCCAGTGGGACGAGACTGATAATTTTTCATTAAGAGTTCATTATTTTTCTCAGCTACCAGTAGACATGAAATTAGTTCAGAATATTTTTTAAATCTCTGCATCCTATATTGTTGTTGCAGTGTAACATTTGATGCATGAAATGTGGAGTAAGTTTTCCAGCACATCCTCGTGTGTGATTGTCTGTCCATAGAATTTTAATTGTGATATTATTCTGAACATTGCAGAATTATAGTCACTTACTTTTTTGAAATCTTGAAAGCATAAAGCTCTCCATTCATCAGTGACTACTGGTAGTATTACATCTCTTTGATGATCATATTTGTCTTTTAGATCCTTTCAAATAACACTTGGATCTTTGACAGTCAAATATTCACATTT
This sequence comes from Mallotus nudiflorus, assembly GCA_947683625.1. Classification (NCBI taxonomy): domain Eukaryota; kingdom Viridiplantae; phylum Streptophyta; class Magnoliopsida; order Malpighiales; family Euphorbiaceae; genus Mallotus; species Mallotus nudiflorus. The sequence continues at coordinate 5,078,520 of CANTUR010000018.1, forward strand.
TAATCCTTCATCAAGATGATGACGGAGAAAAATTATAGACTTGGCCTTATCTTGCAATGAGGTCTATTATTTTCTTTTATGGTATCAATTAACCTCATTGATTGAAAATGCATTTTTACATCTAGAATCCAAGACATATAATTTTTTCCCGTGATATCAAAAGCAACAAACTCAAGCTTTGCTAGATTTGTCATTATGATAACTAATAAAAAAAATATAACTCAATTAGAATTCATAAATTTGATGACTATTAAAAAAATAAAATATAATCATAATTTACTAATTAATTATATTATGAATGAATATTGCAAGAAATAATAGCGGTACAAAAAATGATATAATAATACTTAAATTTATATCAAATAGAAAATCATCTTCTATATGAATTATTCCAAAAACTATTATAATAGTCATGATCAAAACACAAATACAAATATACCAAATCATGTTTACAATTTAAAGTAAAGAGAGAAAGAGAAAATGTATAAATTTGTGTGAATAAATAAAATTTATAGTTTATCTATTTATAATGAAAAATATAGCCGTTTGTTACCGTTGGTAATAAAAATATAGTTGTTAGAAATTTTTTTTAATATAATATATTGAGAAATAAATTATATAAAGTAAAATTAATAAATAATGTTGATATGATTATTTATAGTAAGTGAGTTAACATAACGATATGTATAAATATGGAGCAAAATCGTCCATTAATATAAAATGGGGTATAATCTTCCATTAACATAAATAATAAAAAAATATAAATATGCATAAATATAAATTGATAGGAGGTATAGTCATCCATAAGGTTAGAATCATTTCTAGTAATTTTGCATCAATGGTATAGTTAGTAAAACAAAATAAAAATAACAATTAATATAAAGTTAGATTGAAGAAATAAATATAAATATGAATAAATATAAATTACTAAAAAGTATAGTCATCCATTATAATATATAATCAAATAATATATTCATAAATATTAAATATTAAGAAATATGTACCTTATTATTTTGATCGAGAGTTTTTCATGCAAATAACGTGTTGTAGAATTAAAATTGAATTGTTTAGTTTGTTATAGAACTAAACTTGGAATACCAAATTAAAATTTAAATGTCTTTACTTTGTTTTAGTAGTATTTAATTAGAAGAAAAATATTTTATAGTAAAATGATTTTAAGAGAATTTAGAGAGAGTTTGGAGAGAATTTGAAAAATTATAATATTGAAAGAATTTGAAAAATAATATATTTTTCTCTCTATCTTATCGTTAATAAATTTCAATCTTTTTATATAAAGATTTTCTTTTCAGAACGATTCTCTCATGAACAATATATTATTCATTCCCAAGTAATATATTTTTAATTCATATTCATAATAAAATTAAGTTTTTAAAAAAATTGCATTTCTTAGTTTTTCATTTCGTCATTTCAATTCTGCTTTTAATTTCTTATCATTAACGCAAACAGTATCATTATCCATAACCGACAGAATTCGGATTCAAATACTCCGAAATTTCCTAAACCACCTACCGGTCAGACCACACCACCACTCGCTACTCGAAATCATCACCATCATCTTCACCACCAACGACTGGTAGGCCTCCAACAACCTTCCCTTTCGTCGCAAACAAAAACCCTTGCCGCTTCTGTAAACCATTTATCAATTCAATTTAGCCCGCAAATTTACCTTAATTTACGTCAATGTCCTCCGATTCAAGCTCCTCCTCCGGCGAGGAACCGGGTTCTAACTCTAAGCCTCCTCTGGAAAGCCAATTTCAATCGGTTACAATTCAAGAGTCGAATCACGTCATCGAAAACGACGACGTAGCAATAGAAAAAGATGATGAAGAACAACAACAAGAGGAAGAATCATCCAGTAACATCGCGCCTCCTGATGTTGATGCATCACCTGTGGAACCGCAACAAGAGGCAGTGCCAGCAGCAGTTAATGGATCAGTGAACGAGAACGGTAATTGCGAAGAAGAAGAAAGCAGCGGTGTTCAAATTCGAGTTCAAGAAGAGAGCGAACGAGGCGTCGTTCCGAGGACTACCTCCGAGCTTGAAGTTGATGATTTACCGTCGAGCCCGAGCAGTAGTGGATATGCCGGCGAGAGAGGTAGTAGTAGCGCCACCAGTCCGTCCAGGGTTGGCGATGGGAGTGACGTTGAGGAAATTCAAGAAATTGGAAATGTTGATGCCGTTTTGGATTCACAAGTGTCCTGGACGCCTGGAAAACGACATGTCGATGAGGTACTGTGGTTAAATTTTGTAGATTGGCTGGCTATATTTAGCACATTAACTTCGATTGAATTTAGCTATATAATTCACAATCTGGAACAGTTACTTACTGTAGTTATACTTATTAAGGATGCTTTTGATACTATTGAAATTGTAATGTATGACTGTGAGAGGATAAATATTGATGTATTGAAGTGTATATCCTGCGGTAGGGTCTAAATGGACACTCAAATTATTTGTTCAGTTAACAAATTTACTAAGTTCTTATATAAACAGAACCGAGCTAGGATTAGCATCATTGAACTGCAATAGAATAAAAATAAAAATAATATAGATATAAATTTGGGGGGGCAGGGGGGTTGGTTGGCCCATGGTAGTTCCATTCCCGTATGTGGACTTCGACAAGTTCATCCATTGTGGTTCTTTAAAATATGTAATTGGGATACTGGGATTCCTTTCTTTTTTAATTCAGCAGATTTCATGCAAGAAAATGATAATTGGAAACATTTTGGGAAGGGGCAGGGGCAGTGGGTGGAGAAATAATCCCGGCTGCTCAAGTTGTGTAATGTTCAATTTACAACATAGAATAGTCTCTCTTCTCATGAGATTGGTGTTAATTAAAGGAAACAAGGGAGCTTTTTCAATGTTATGTAAACCTTGAGGAAGAGGTAATAGTACTCTGGATATTCTGTTGTCACTGCTGTCTTGCTGCTATCTCATAGAGTGTAAATCTTCATTATGATAATAGAGAAAAGAGCAAAAATCTCTAATCAAATGTCAGTTTCTCTCTGATGGTAATTCTTTGGATCCTCATTTCTGATCAAGATTCAATTAAATCAGTAATATGAAATGGATGCTGATGGTAAATTTTAGTAAAATCTTGCACACAATTAAAGGCTTTAAAACAACACCCTGTCTTTTCAACATACAATTGTTAATGAAACAACACCATATACTGGTTATTATAATTGTTGGCACACTTAGTTCAACGGATATGCATGTCTTTTGAAAGCTCATCGACATATTTATCATTTATTCATTTTGGTGGTTGCCCTTTATATCCAAAAGTATAATTTCACTTGATTCTTGCAATATTATGTCTTGTTTGATTAATAAATGAAGTGCAGGATGATGCATCTATATCATGGAGGAAAAGGAAGAAGCATTTCTTTATATTGAGTCATTCTGGGAAACCGATATATTCTAGGTTTGTTTTAGATTCCATAAAAACAAGTACACAGTTTTCATCCACCTGAACACACAATAGAATTAAATTTAATAGTTTAGTTCAATGTTTTATTTATCTTGTTCAATGTTTTATTTATCTTGTTCAATATCTCTTGTCAAATTCCAGATATGGTGATGAGCACAAGCTAGCAGGGTTTTCAGCGACATTGCAAGCCATCATTTCCTTTGTGGAGAATGGGTACATGAATTTAAGAAAATTTTCATTTCTTTCTCAGTACCCATTAGGTGGAGAATTTAAACTTTTCCTACGCAAAACCTATCATAATTTGTTTCCATCATTTGGTTGTCAGGGGGGACCGTGTCAAGTTGGTTAAGGCAGGAAAGCATCAGGTTTGTTCACTGTGTTTTTGCCTTCTGGGTAATCCAACTTCTGAATTACCATTCAAAGAAAAATGATAATGAAGGGTTTCACATAAGAATATTACTCTCCTAGCTGTTAATTGTCATTAATTGTGCTAGTGATTTGTTGAGCTATCTTGTGCAAGTTCTTTAGTCAGTGAAAACTAAGAACATATGCCTTAGCAAACCTACTACTCATGTTTTTGTTGGTGGTAGATAATCTTGATGGATGCATGAAAGAGATGTACCACACTCAAAGTGCCAAATCCTGTGAAATTTTTGTTTATGTAGGTGGTTTTTCTTGTGAAAGGACCAATTTACTTAGTTTGCATTAGTTGCACAGAAGAACCATATGAATCTTTAAGGGGGCAGCTAGAGCTTATCTATGGTCAGGTAGCCACTGATTCCCTTTCTTCCCTTGTTTAGTTGTTTTACTTACTTCTCTAGGCTAACAAAAATTCTTCATACAGTTCCATACCTGTATTTCTTCTCATGTGTTGTGACATGATGCAGATGATACTCATTTTAACAAAGTCAGTAAATAGATGTTTTGAGAAGAATCCAAAGTTTGATATGACACCCTTGCTTGGAGGAACTGATGTTGTCTTTTCGTCTCTCATACATTCATTTAGTTGGTTAGTTTCTCTTCTCCCATTTCATAAGCATACTTTTGCTGGAGTCTAACAATAAAAAAAGTGCTGGTTCTGATGGTTTTCTGTTGATTTTTTTTTTCTGGCTTTGTATATCTTAATGAGCCTTTGAAGCAATAGAATAAACCCTCTTGGAGTTTGCAGCAGAATGTATAAGAAAAAGAAAATATCTGCATTCTAGTAGAATGTATATGAACAATGTAGAAATCTAGAAGATATTATTGACGGAGATAACGTAGGAACCTGATAGTAACTCTTGGAACTGGTATTTATATGATTCCAGTGTAAAATTGTTGTAAAAGTTATAGTTTATTTTTGTTATGTTTACATCTTGATGGGTTTCAGGTAGCTGCAAATTTGTGGCCTTTGTTAAACTTTTCCATGATACTTGAACTATAAGAGATTTTTTCTTTTCCCATTCCCTTTTGTGTGCTGCATGTGCTTGTGCTCGAGTTTATATGATTTTTCCCTTTTCACATAAACAAGTTGAGACACATAAACTGCATTTTTACATGTTTCAGTTACCCCTATAGTCTACTTTTCTCCAGTAATGAGCAAGTTGCATAGTGGAACTTCCATGTCTTTCTGCCACTATTGTAAATTTGATTGTGTTGATGGAATTCAATTTTTTTTTTCCTTTGCCAGGAATCCGGCTACTTTTCTACATGCATACACTTGTCTTCCCCTAGCTTATGCAACAAGGCAGGCTGCAGGTGCTATATTGCAAGATGTTGCTGATTCAGGTGTCCTCTTTGCAATATTGATGTGCAAACATAAGGTAAAAGCTTATTCTTCGTATCTTTTTTTTTCCTCTGTCCATCTTTCATATGCTTGGCAATAGTTTTTGATAGTTTTAGTTGTTTTCCAGCTTATACTGGTTTAATGACTAGAGCTCTTTGTGACTTCGAACTCAATTTCAGGTTGTCAGTTTAGTTGGTGCTCAAAAAGCTTCTCTTCATCCTGATGACATGCTGCTGCTTTCCAACTTTATTATGTCGTCAGAATCATTTAGGCAAGTAGAGTTGACTTTCTTCAATTAATGACCTGGTTTTGAAATGTTAAGTAGGAACTGCTTAAAAATATGTAAATATGTATTACAATGGCAATGATATCATATTAGTGAAATGTCATATTCTTGAGCCATGGCTCTTTTTTTTTTTTTTTTTTTTCCTGTTATATTCATAACAGTTCAGAAAAACTCTTGTTCTGTTTTTCCTTTTGGTGCAATTACATGCTTAAATCCTCAACTGATCCATGCCCAAATTTTCATGTGATTTATTTATTATTTTTGTTCTTTTCTTCCTTTAATAAGCTGCTGACTTTATAACTGATGTATGGTGGTGATTTCTGAATTCTTTTCAGTGAAACTTATGCTTTGTTTGGGCTTTATGCAGAACATCCGAGTCTTTCTCACCAATTTGCCTGCCAAGATATAATCCCATGGCATTTTTGTATGCTTATGTCCATTATCTTGATGTGAGTCAAATTTAGTTTCACAGTATTTATTTGGATGTATATCCAACCAACTCCATCCTTTCATTGCTCCTTTTACAATTTTGGGAGGAATTATAGACCTTTACTTACATTCTTTTTAGTTTTCACTGTAATGCTAGTGGGAATGATGACACTTGCACTTGTCTGTGGCAGGCCGACACATACTTGATGCTGCTTACTACTAGTTCAGATGCCTTCTATCATCTCAAGGATTGCAGGTAAATCCAGTTAGTTGTACATTCAGTCGATAACCAACTTGGATTGAAAGTAGTGTAGAGAAGACATGAAGGGGCTCAATTTTTTTTGGGACCCATCTAGGAAGAAAGAGAAACATTGGTGTTCACTTCCTTTTTCTTTTCCAAAAGTGGAAACATTTGGACTGAAATCTAAATAGTGTTCAGCGTTTTTTAATTTCTAAGTATGACCCATAAAAAATTCCATTGTACTTAGAATACTTTTTACACTCATCATGATGCAAAACATGAAAAACAACAGATTTTGGTTTTTGTTGTGCTTAAACTAATATTTTGAATTAATGTCTGTAAAATAGTCATTCATAAGCTCAAATGAAATTGCCCACATGCATTAAATCTAAATAACAACTATCTACATAAGAATGTAACAAGGTTTGTTGCACCGTTGGTATCATAACCTTGGGTCATGTTTTACTTTGGTACCAAAATTTTAATTTTTTTTTTTTTCAATCCAAAAAATTTTATTTTTATTTCAAGTTAAAGTACTTCGAGCATATCCGATCAAATTTAACATACGTGGCAGTCGGAATAAACATATTTTTAGTATATTTACCTTGTAAGTATCCTATTAAACAGTTTAATCATCTTGCTGGCCCCATAAAATAAAATTTTAGCAAAATTTATTTTATGAAGCCCATAAAGTGATTAGGCCGCTTAATGGGATGCTTACATGGTAAATATACTATAAATATACTTATTCTAGTTGTCATGTATGTTAAATTTGATCGAATATGTTCGAGGTACTTTAACTTGAAACAAAAATAGAATTTTTGGGACTGAAAAGAAAAAAATTGAAAATTTGGTACCAAAATGAAACATGGCCCAAAGTTATGGTACCAATGGTGAACTAAACCTGAATGTAATACAAATAACAGTCTCTACTCATCATTTTTAGTTATCTTTGATGTTGAAACTTGGTTGAGGAATTAACATCACTTCTCTTCTCATCATATCATTAGTATTGAAATTGCCACTAGTTACGTAGTATCTAAAGATGACATTATGATGTGATAAAATAGATTTCAATATTGTTTTTGTGGATACTTCTTCTGAAACTGCGTGTTTGATTATCATGGAGTAAGCAATATTTTTGATAAATTTAACAGCTGAAACTGCATTTTTTATTATCATGGAGTAAGCAATATTTTTGATAAATTTTACAGAATTCGTATTGAAATGGTTCTTCTGAAGTCAAATGTTCTTAGTGAAGTTCAGAGATCCATGTTAGATGGTGGGATGCGTGTTGAGGATCTGCCTGGTGATCCATTGCCTCGTTCTGGGATTACTACTCCTCATTTAGGACAGCATAGATTACCATCTGATTCACCTGAGAGATTTAGGGAATCGTATGTTGGAATTGGTGGTCCTGCTGGGCTTTGGCATTTTATATATCGCAGTATATATTTGGATCAATATGTATCTTCTGAGTTTTCATCACCTATTAATAGTCCACAACAGCAGAAAAGGTAACACTGCTGAATTTTGCGACCTATATCAGACTTTTTTCTTTAGAAAGCCCTTCATGGCATAGATGGTTATGGCTTTTTCTATCAGTTGAATTAATTTCTCTTTTGCAGATTGTATAGAGCGTACCAGAAAATATATACATCCATGCATGATAAGGGAAATGGGCCGCACAAAACCCAGTTTAGAAGAGATGAGAATTATGGTAAGCTATATTCTATTCTATTACATGTCCTTCCATTAGAGTTTGTTAAAGCCCATTGGGACATGAAGTATCTTTCTCAGAATAAACTAAGGTTTTAAGGTTCTTAATTCTTATCAGTCTATTTCTGTTTGATATGATGATTTTAAAGGGGGGAAAATAATAATTTGGACACATGTATGGGCCCTGAGTGTATGTGTGTTTTCCGTTCTTTTTTTTTTTTTTGTTTATTTTTGAAGGTTGCTGTATTAATAAAACTACAAGGCGTGTCTCTGATAATTCTTACTCTATTGGAAACAAAACTATTGATGGTATTCCGAGCAGTGCTTTTAATTGAAGAGCTACTAAAAAATTGCTCTTATTTGCTTTGATTGCAGAATGTCTCAATTGCATCATTAGACATGACCTTGAAATTTTACTCTTTTTGCTAGAATTTGGCAGTAGCTATTGCACTCTATTGCACAGAGTAGTAGATTTTTAAGAAATTATGAACCATTACAAACTTATTTTTATAAATTGTTGCAGATTTATACTTGATATTTGTTGGAAAGATCTTTTTCTGCACTATCTGAAATTGTTTTGCATAATAGTGCTACTTGAAGCTTGATGCTTGTGCTACCTTCTCCTCACTTGTTCATATCATTTCAGAAGCTGTTAATTTCTTGCTTTTTTCTTTTGTCTTTTCTTGCGACAGTGCTACTCTGTTGGGTCACCCCTGATTTTGAACTCTATGCAGCATTTGATCCACTCGCAGACAAGGTTTGGCATTTGTTCATCCATACATATAATACTTGTTTTCTTAACTTTCATAAAATGTGGATATATTCAATTGTTCTCTGGAGAGAGATATAACTTTAGGTCAATGCATCCAGGTAATAAGGCTAGCTTCATTGACCTAATATATTCATAATTCACTGTCGACCAAGTTGCATCATGAACTTCTTTGATACTTCAGATCTACAGCTAACATTATTTATTAAGGAAGAAACGCATAGCGCAAAGATATTGCAAGACAAAGGGAATGGATCTAAATGCTTTCTCTTATGTACTGCCTTTGCATATCGTTGTATTTATCAACTTCTTTTTGAAATAACTGGACAGACAATTACAGTCCATGGAAGAATCAATCACTTGTTATTTAGATACAAGACCATCAAATTTCGTTATTGTTTCACTCTCTTTTGTCATGTTTTGCAAATAAATAATCGAGATGGAATTCTGAGCTTTTTGTTTCAACTAAATTTGCAGGCTTTGGCAATAAAGACTTGCAACCGGGTTTGCCAATGGGTGAAAGATGTTGAAAATGAGATTTTTTTGCTGGGAGCAAGCCCTTTTTCATGGTGATATCCCAAAATATTTTGCAACAAGGCATGTATACTAGTTTTGTCTATTTTATAAAAAATCTCACAATTTTTCCATACTCTGTGAATTTGCACATGCTAACAGTTAGGCACAAGTTTGGTCTGTTTACCTTCCAAAGGCTTTGCTATATTTGCATCCTTTTGTAGTCGCCACAAAGTTGTAACAGCAGTCGCCAATAACTTCCATGTATCAGTTCTTTTTATTTTTTTTCCCACATAGAAGACAACTTCCAGAAAGGATAATATGGTTCTGTATTGTATTCTTTCCTCCAGCAGGATCCAAATTTAATAACATATGCTCTATTTTGTCCTTAGCATCTAGTTTTATTACCGAAACTTAAATTAGGAATGTGTGACACTGTACATATATGTGTTGTGCGCGCAGGCAAGCCCAGGCTTTTGGCTGATCCTTTATTCGTGAAATGTAATTTGTTGTAACTTAAACAAATTTTAATTAAGCTTTTATGGTAGTATCTTGGCCCTTTATTCTTGGAAACAAAACTAGAAAATGCAATGAACTAAACTATGTTGTATGGTACAAGGCTTTTTTTTTTGGGTTAGATATTATCCTGTTGAGATATCACTACAATTTCACATGCTAATTACAATGACTATTATAAACTAACACACTACTACAAATTGACTATAATATTACAAAGACGGTGTTTATAAAGAAATCTTAGTAGAAGATGTGATAAGAACATAAAATTCTTGTTCCAAAAATTGAATTATAACCTTCAGATCATCGAGCCTTTACCTTTTACCAAATTAGGTTAGGCTTTACAGGCCATATGTAGAGGCATGGACTAGTGGACACATGTACAGTGTCTAGTTTTTCTCATTTAAAAACTCAGTGAGTACTTGGAATACATGCTCTTTTTTCTTTTTTTCCTTAAATCTCAATTTGTGGTCAGGAACAAAGGCTGCAATATTGGAGAAAAAAGCAGGCTCAAACCAAATTGTAGGTAGATCTGATAGGAACATAAAAAAAAATGTAGGGTGATGTTACTGTTGTAGAATTGATTCTGAAATGGGAACTTGTGAGTACACAATGTGAACATACTGATTCAAGTCCGAATTGGTAAAAAAGAGAGAAAAAAATGAGGCTATGGTGTTGCTTGGAGGGCTTCACTTGGTTCCTGCAATCATTAAGAATGGCCCCGGATGAGGTGGACGTCCATGTTCGCTACCTCTTTGCTCTTTATTACATTGGCACATCAGCCACATGCCATTTAATTGTCCCTTCCATTTACACATGCTATTTTAATTGCCCTTCCATTACGTGTCCAAAAATATTTATGCTAACTATAGTCATTAAATATTTTTTTTTTTTAGTGAACATTTTTTTGGGGTATTGTAATTGACCCACAAAAATAAAATAAAATAATATTACTAGTAATTAAAGAAATTAATGGTAGGGCATACCTCATTTCATTATGGCTTCTTCTATGTATGTATGTTGAAAATGTGCCTTTAGCTGATATCCATTAGTTTGTTTCCCAAAAAAAAAAAATGACAGAAGAAAAAGTTAAATATTTATTATTTTTTATAATTTTAAAAATTTGAATTTAGCTATTTTTTAGTATTACTAAAAAATATCATTAGACTTATTTTAATTTTTTAAACATGGATATAATTTCTATTTTTTTAATTAAAAATGCAAAAAGTAATTACAGTTTTTTTTACTGCTAATATGTTATTTTTCTGCCACATTAAATGCAATTCAAGATGATATAAGTCAAATTAAATGTTCCAAAAAGCCATATAATATCTTGAAGTCTTAATGTTATTAAATTTATTAATGCTTAATTAAATTAAAAAAATTTAAGATAAAATTACTTGTTTTCTAACAGAAGATAAAATTACTAAAATTTAATTTTTAATTTTTAATTTTTATAATAATAAACCTATTTACTAGCATATTTCTTAAAAATTAAAGGTAAATTTTTTAATATTTTAAAAAAATTTACCATTTAACTATTCAATTTGCCACTTCCACTGTTTCATAGTATCAGTTATGTTGCACTTGCCAGGTACCCTGTCCCTGACAAGAGTTTGTCAAAATTTCTAGGCCTAAAAAAACAATAAATAAATTAAAAACTAGGCTTAATTTATTTATTTGCATTTAACGCAGCTCCTTATATTTTGTAATTCAGAGTCACAGTAGGTAAGCTTATTGTATTAATTAATGATGGATGAAAAAGCTTTCAAAATTGATATTCCCTGTCAACCGACTTTTAAAATCACATTAACTGTTTGATTTGACTCATAGATTGGTGGGTGATATCATTAATCACAATTAAATTTTTTAATTCTTTGTGCTTAATCACAAATACAATATGAAAATCAATATATCTCATAATTAAAATGGTAAAAAATTCAAATTTTTTTAATAAATTTATACCATAAAATATTGGAAAAATTTCTTTTATGAATTTATCCAATTTAAATTTTAAAATAATTAAAATTTTATAATTACTGGATGCTGAAAATATAAAATAAAAAAATCATATAAAATAAATTATTAAAATATATTTACCTATATAATTAAATAAAAAAAATCAGTCAATCTTTCAAAGAAAAAGTAAAAATTATATTCTGAAAATAATTTGTTATTTTTTCTCTCTATTTTCTCTTTTCATGTTCTGTTCATCTTCTTCTTCATGTCTTCATAACTTAGTTTTTAATGAATTTTTTTACTATTTTGACTACAAAAACCATTCAAATACCCATTTTATCTTAGTATTTTATTTATAAATAAATCTGATCTATATTTATATGTTATATTTTAGTAATATTTAATTGATAGCTCGGTGATATTTTGATCTTAGATCTTTAGATCTATTCTGATTCAAACTTATTTTTTCCCAGATCCAATTCCTTTATACAATTGATGTCAAAATCCAGGATTGCTAGAGCTTGAAGAATATATCGCTAGAGCCGATGTATTTGTTTACGACAAGTGTTTCAATGGTTTTTAGATCTGATTTTAACTTGATAGTGGTATTTTTTTCCACATAATTTTTTGTATTTTCCTTATCATCTAACTTCTGTAAATATAAATTTCACCAAAAGGAAGTCATGTGCTTTCGTTATCAACATTTAAAGCTCTCAACATTTGAGCTCCTTTAGATTGTTTACCATATTTGTTTTATGTTTATATGAATAATTCTTAAGTATAAATTACTTGTATTATTTGGTGTGTAAACCATAGTGTTCAATGATATGCTTTATATTTGTTAAAAGAAACAAATTGACAATTTTTTTTCCTTTTATGAGAAAGTTACATTAATATTTAGTATTTAGATGCACTGAGGTACAAGGTACGATAGATCTCTTGAAATATATACAGGTAAGAATGATATTGATTGAAATTGTTCTTCACAGTTATTATTAAAGAGTGTTCTTAAAAAAATAAAAAAGTGTTCTTAAATTGATTTTTCACACCTAATTTACCTATGAATTATGGTAAAATATTCTATCACGGATTAAGAATTTCGATTCCTTATTTTCTTACACTTTCATTTTCAGTTATTAAATTTAACCATCTAAACTAATTACTCTTTCATTTTCAATTTTGCCACATTACTAGATCATAATCAATTACCTCAAATTTCTTTTTTTAAAATACATGCTTTGATTTTGAGTTTGACCATACCTAAAATATTGAGTCTTTAAGCACAAGCTGAAGTAATAATGAAAATAAATATATTTTTACACGTGTTATTTAAAAAATAGATAATTCTTTTATTTTATCAATTTCACTAAAATAATATTTACAACTAATAAAGTTGAAAGTAAATTAGATCAAAGTTAATATTATTTTCATATTAGACAATATAATTTTTTTAAAATTGGGATAAACATTAATAAGCACACACTAAGTGAATTATATATTTTTTTTCTTTATTCATTTGGATAATCTATATAGTATGGCTCAATATATCAGTAATTTCTAAATTTGATATATTTATCAATTTATATTCAACTTATAAATTGATCATTAATTTGAACACCTCAACCTATTAAAAATAATAATAATTAATACTTTTAATATTATTTGTAATGTCTAAATGCTATTTTCATAAGTTGGAAATATTTAAATTTATTAAAAATATTTTAAAAAAATATTTTAAATAAATTAATATATTTAAATAATTAATGTATAAATTAAAAAATAAACTAACAAAATATACCAAATTGATGAAACCGGAAATACAGCACATGGTATTTCTATCATTTATTTAAAAGTGTCCACCCATTTCTAATGTTACATAATATCTCTATCTTTTTTCTTGAAAATTATTCATTCACCTAAAAAGAAACACAAAAAAGCAAAAAAAAAAAAAAATGAAGTGAAGCAAGAAACCTCAAAAATGCATTCTTCTCCATTTAATGCCAAATACCAAATTACATTGGAATGACATAACTTTTCAAATTGTGGACTAATGTTCCCAAATTGTCAAAAGTATTAAATCAAAACTCTTGTAGGTTTGGTGCTACATTTGTTATTTGTAAATAATACTCCTAATAAATAACAACAATAGTAATAATAATAATAGTCAAACTTCATCAATTTTGGAGATTAAAATAAAGTTTGTTCCCCACTTACCTTGTCCATGAAAATGAAATCTAAGGTTATATTTATATTCTCAAATTACAAAATTACCCTTAGTAAATGCACCCATTTCCTTACCTCTCAAAGTATTTTGAGAGTACTGATAAGGTTTACATCAATTAATTTCTAATCTCGATCAAGACTTTTACGACATAAAATTTTAGAATTAAATCCTACAACTTCAATCAAGATAGCACTTGGATTACTGTTTACCGATTTAAGTGGTGTAATACTAAAATACTGATAAAATATTATTTGGTTTTTTGCAATAATACTAACAATTAGCAGCTATGACTCAATGGAATATTGTCAAAAAAAATACTTTGAGGGTGATTTTGGTAAATTTCGGCATCATTAGCCTTGGAAGAGATTCCCATGGTCTTCTCTTTCCGATATAACATAATTACCAAAACCCATCATTTTTATTAAAGTGTGCACTATGGTGTGGAGGCCACCACTTCTAATTCTTATCATTTACCTAAAAAATCAACCCATTATTTCTGATATTTATTATAATTTCTTCTGTTGCATTAGGCACGTGACCATGGTCCTTATCACGTGACTGGGTACATTGCAGACTGTTATTAATTATCCCAACCATTATCTGGGTAAATTATGAAGAATTCTTGTTTTTATTGGGTATTGTCTCATTTAATTTGAGTTTATTTGTTAGCCGCACCCTACCCTACATTTGATTATATTCAATTATATTTTGGCTGAATTTTAATTGTATAATTATTTTTTTTTTATTTTAATGTAGTTGAATATAATCACATCTAATTTGATTGTAATTTTCTCTAAGTTGTAATTATAGTATTAAGAAATGACTTTGAAAGTGGTTCAAGTAGGAAGGGTGATATTCATGACTTTCAAAAGTCATGAGTTCAAGTAGTTCATAGATAAAAAAAATAAATTAAACTATCCGTCTTAGATTAACTTAGTTTCAATTACAGGATTGGTTCTCTATTAAGATGAGAGATTCAAATCTTCATCCCTTTCATCTCTTGTCAAAAAAAAAAAATTATAATATTAAGAAAATAGAATTTCTAATTTTTAATTTTTAAAAGTTTATTTGGTGAAATGTATAGTACAATTTTTAATTTATTATTTCAATTTATTTTATATTAATTTTTTGCAAAAATAATAAATTTAATTATTACTATTCACGTGCAATGTACATGACATAAAAAATAATTTAAAAAAAGAAATTATTTCATTTATTAATTAAATATATGTATTAGTTTGCTTAAAATATATTCATGAATATAGTGTGATATAACTGGATATCACATTACTTCAACATTAATAAAATTTTAATAAGTATTAATTTTTTATAATCAACTGTTTATTTAATTAATTACTACCCATAACCAAATCCTTAGTGTTTTTGTTTATAGAAGAAGGAGAAGCTGTGAAATCGTGTTATCCAGCATTGAATTTTCATTTAATTGCATCAGTTAGTGTCCCAGAGTCCACAAGGCAATAAACACCTAAAAATAAATAGTAATATATAAACACAAACACCTTCGATTTAAATAATGGTGTCACGATCCAAAACAGGGGTCATGATCGACGCTACGGAACGAGAATTCTTTAAAATTTGGAACCCGTAGTAAGTCTAAAAATAAAATAAATCATGCAATAATAACAATAACCATATAATATGCAGCGGAAATAAAAATCATAAATATAATAATAACATTTTCACCATTGAATTTAAATCAAATCTCATCTCATCGCATATATATAAAATCTTTTTAATACAAATCCAGTTTCAATATAATACATCTCTTTATATAAAATACATGAAATCCCACACTTTAATTCACAACTACTGCAGTGTCTAGATAAAATAAATAAGACTCAAGTAAATAATTTACATAAAGAAGCCGAGGCGGAAGAAATCCGACGTATCGACCTGTTACTGAGGTCTGAAGAAGTTGACTCTCCTAAAAAATAGTCAACAGAGGGGAGTCAGACCTCACTGAGTGAATTACTATAATATATATACATACACACTAAGTGACAATGCATACAGTGAACTGTATATATGTAATATGTAAATATATACATGCAAATTCACACAGATGCAGAAAAATCATTTTATATGTTTTAATGAAAATCATCATGAAGGATCACATAGAACCCTAGAATATCGCAGCCTCAGAAAATAGTGTTAGACAACACTCTAGCCACACAGGCTCACTTATTCCAAAATATATCCACTTAATCCATTTTAGACAGTAGACTGGCCCCCGAGACACTAAGTCAACCGAGCTCCAGCAATCTGACTGCCAGTGTGATTGGCCCCGAGACACTTGGTCAACCGAGCTCCAGCAATCACACCTCCAAACCATATCTCACATATCGATAATCATAATCAATCAATATCCACAAATAAGTTAGTGATATAGCCTAAATACTATAGGCGTACCGGTACGTACTCGGTCCTAGTGCTGCCCACTAGGTAGCACGTTCTATTGATATCCTTCATTAATAAATATAAAACATTCATTCACAATTAAATGATACATGAATTTAATTGAAATAACAATATAACCCATATATATACCAGAAATATACCAAAAGTAAACCAGGTATATTTCGAGTATATATACGTCAAATGAATTCAATCAAATTATAAATTAAGTTGGAAATATATTTAAAAATATTTTAAATATATTTTATTTACAAAACATGCATATAATTTAATATATACCACAAATAAACCAAAAATATACTTAAATACAAATCACGTTATTTATGCAATTTAATCAAAATAAAACGTATATTTCTAAAATCATGCATCCTAAGGCATATATATATAGTATAGTAACTCACCTAGTGCGCTCCACGAGACGGGTCCGACGGGCATGGTCCATTAGCCCTCGGTCTCGGCGCAACTAAACAAGCAATAAATAACCGACATTAGAATAAACCTAACAGAAATCCTAAAATTCGATCTAGAGTATTAAACACAGAATCAGGAATTAGGGTTCGACCGGATATCACGTTTTACGAGAATTCTACCAAAAATCCGACAGAACCTCCCCTGTAAAACGGACATCTCTCTACTCAAAAGAGTAGAGCCGACCCTGCAAGGAAATACACTTCGAAAAACTACACAAAACACAATCAAAATCCCACGGTCGGACTTCAAACTACAATCCACCGACCGGGGTCTACAAACACAGAATAATTCCGAAAATACCAAAATATCCTTAAAACATAAAAATAAATTTTATAGGTAGAAATTACATAATTAACCTTTAAACACATTAAAAACCGATAAAAACTCGTTTTATTAGAAAAACCGTATATTATATATATAATTGAAAATAATTCACCAAAAATAGTTTTTATTAGTTAAAAATACCAAATAATTTGTAGAAATCATTTTTATACCTTAAATAACTATTAAAACCAATTAAATTACATTTTTAGACAATTTAGGGTAAAATTACCAAAATACCCCTATATATATAAATATACTTAAATTACTTCAAAAATTCACCAAAAATTAGACAATTATCCAAAATTAATTTTCTCAACATATTTATCAATAATATCAATAATTAAACTCAATTAACCAATTAAATTCAAATAAAAACACATTTAACCTAATTTTCCCAAAATTCCATAAACTTCAATAATTCAAAATAAATACTTAGAAATTCATAAAAATTCCAAATAAATTCCTATAATTCATTTCAACACCTAATTTAACCATAAACTCCAATTTCATAATTTAAATAATTAATTTCCGAAAATTAGAAAATAATATTAAAATATTCAAAAATACCCAAAAATCCAAAAAATCTCCAAAAATTCTACAAAAATTCATACATGTATATTAAGCTACTAGGAACAACATTTGTGAAGGGAGTTTTCATGAATCAATCAATTTGAAGCTCAAAAAAATCAAAAACCCTAATGTAACCAAAATTGAAAATTCGAAACCTAAGCAAATCTAGACCATTTAAGCTCAAACCAAAGCTATAATCACACTCACCGGAGCTTAAGGAGAAGAAAGAGACCAGCGGTGTCGAAAACGGTGGCCGAAATCGACGTGATCGACTGTGGCCAAAGTTTCGGCTTCTCCGACCAAAATCGACTTCCAGGCGGCGGAAAAGGTTGGGGAAGGTGGTGGCACACCGAACGGCACTCTCATGGCAAGGGAACGGCATGGCAGCGACTGGAACGGTGATGGGAATCGGTCGGGGAAGAAGAAGCTCACGGGGGCAAAATGGTAATTTTCCAATTTTTTTGATTTTTGATGTGTTATATGTATATATATATATATATACTTTATACTATATATTAAAAGAATATTAAATTACACACATTAAATATACACCACATACATAAAATTTTAATATTTTAATAATTTATACTAAATAAAAATAATTAAATAACAATAAAACTAATAAATAATTAATATAATATTAGGGTAATACTAAACCCTAATTAAATAAATATACACACACATAGGCTTTATTTAGTATTTTAAAAATACGTATGAGTTCATGCAAGTCCGAAAATATATTTAAAATAATTAATAATAAATTATTTATGTGAAAATTTCCCTGAAAATGCAAGTCCCGGGAAAATTTTACGTAAAGGACTGTAAATAATACACAATAATTAAAATAGATTTTAAATACATATTAACTCGTGAAAATATCGTAATATATATATTCAAAAATTATTAACACTGTATATCCCGGTACAGTGTAAAAATATTTTAAAAACACGGGATATTACAGTCTTCCCCCCTTACAAGAATTCGTCCCCGAATTCCAAAAGATAAGATTACAGGATCAGGAAGGAAAGAGATACGGGTAAGAAGCTCGCATCTCAGCTTCAGTCTCCCACGTATGCTCCTCGACTCTGTCGCTACGCCACAGAACCTTAACCATCGGAATCTGCTTCGATCGCAACTGTCGAACTTGAAAATCAACGATCGCCACAGGTTCTTCCACAAATGTCAAATCTTCACTCACTTCCACACTGTCAGGTCGCAACATGTGTGAAGGGTCTGAGATATACTTCCTCAACATCGAGAAATGAAACACTGGATGCACTTGTGACATACTCGGAGGCAAATCCAACCGATATGCAACAGTGCCAACTCTCTCCAGAATCTCAAACGGTCTGATATATCTCGGTGCTAACTTACCCTTCCTGCCAAATCTCATCACACCCTTTATCGGAGATACCTTCAAAAAAATGAAATCTCCAACCTGAAACTCCACATCTCTGCGCCTAGGATCCGCGTAACTCTTCTGTCTGCTAACTGCGGTCTCTAATCTTTGTTTAATCATGGCGACTTTCTCTGCAGCATCCTGAACCATCTCTAGTCCAGTCAAAGCTCTCTCACCAATCTCATCCCAATTCAGAGGGGATCTACACTTCCTTCCATATAACGCCTCATACGGTGCCATACCAATACTGCTATGGTAGCTGTTATTATATGCAAACTCAACAAGCGACAAGTGATCATCCCAACTACCTCTCAAATCCAAGACACACATCCTCAACATATCTTCCAATGTCTGGATTGTCCTCTCAGACTGGCCATCTTTCTGAGGATGAAAAGCAGTACTAAAATCCAACCTAGTGCCCATCGCTTCTTGTAACTTTTGCCAAAAACGAGAAGTAAACACCGAACCTCTATCTGACACAATGGACACAGGTACTCCATGAAGGCATACAATATGCTTCACATACAACTTCGCCAATCTAGCAACTGAATATGTGGCTTTCACAGGCAAGAAATGTGCAGACTTTGTCAACCTGTCTACAATTATCCAGATGGAGTCGTATCCATCCTTCGAACGAGGTAAACCGACCACAAAATCCATAGCTATCCTTTCCCACTTCCACTCGGGAATAGGAAGAGGCTGAAGCTTCCCAGAAGGCTTCTGATGTTCGGCTTTCACTTGTTGACACGTCAAGCACTTCGCAACATAATCAGCGACATCCTTCTTTAATCCATCCCACCAGTATAGATCTCTGATACTGTGGTACATCTTAGTAACACCTAGATGAATGCTGTAAGCTGTAGAGTGTGCTTCCTCTAGGATCTCTTCTCTCAAATCATCCACATCAGGAACACACAATCTACTACTGATCCATAACACACCATCATCATCAAGTGTGAAATCAGTGAACTTCCCTGATCTAACATTCTCTGCAAGCTCTTCTAAAATAGGATCTCGGCTCTGAGCTGCTTTAATCCTATCCCTCAGTACAGATCGCACTTTAAATTGAGCTAGCAGTCCACCTGATCTACTAATCTTCATCATCAGACCTTGATCCACCAACAGATGCAATTCTTGGATCAATGGTCTCCTCTCAACACCGATGTGAGCAAGACTGCCTGAGGACTTTCTACTCAAAGCATCTGCTACCACATTAGCTTTACCTGGATGATATAGAATCTCGCAATCATAATCCTTCAATAATTCCAACCATCTCCTCTGCCTCAGATTCAAATCTCGCTGCTGAAAAATGTACTTAAGGCTCTTATGATCAGTAAATATCTCACAAGTCACCCCGTATAAATAATGTCTCCAAATCTTCAAAGCGAAGATCACTGCAGCCATCTCTAGGTCATGTGTAGGATAGTTCTGCTCATGCTTCTTCAACTGCCTCGAAGCATAGGCTATCACCCTTCCATTCTGCATCAGCACACAACCAAGACCAATTCTAGAGGCATCACAGTAAATTGTGAACTTATCCACACTATTAGGCAAAGCTAACACTGAGGTTGTGGTCAACTTCTCCTTCAACAACTGAAAATTATTCTCACAAGCTTCTGACCACTCGAATCTAACATTCTTCTGAGTTAAGCGAGTCATAGGGGCTGCTATTCTGGAAAAATCCTGTACAAACCGCCTATAATACCCGGCTAAACCTAGAAAACTCCGAATTTCAGTGACAGAAGTAGGTCTAGGCCATTCAGATACTACCTCAATCTTCTGTGGATCAACCTGAATACCTTCTTTAGACACTACGTGTCCAAGAAAAGAAACAATCTCCATCCAGAAATCACACTTTGAGAATTTAGCATAAAGCTGATGATCTCTCAGTGTCTGTAGTACAATCCTCAAGTGATATACATGCTCTTCCATACTCCTTGAATATACTAGTATATCATCAATGAAGACTACCACAAACTGATCCACATACGGTCTGAATACCCTATTCATCAGGTCCATAAAAGCTACTGGTGCATTAGTCAAACCAAAAGACATCACCAGAAACTCATAATAACCATATCGAGTGCGGAACGCGGTCTTAGGAATATCATATTCACTAATCCGTAACTGATGATAACCCGACCTCAAGTCAACCTTAGAAAAGAACTGTGCACCCTGTAGCTGATCAAATAAATCATCTATCCTCGGGAGAGGATACTTGTTCTTCACTGTCACCTTATTCAGCTCTCTGTAGTCAATGCACAGTCTCAGGGTACCATCCTTCTTCTTCATAAACAGGACTGGTGCACCCCAAGGAGAAACACTAGGTCTGATAAAACCTTTATCCAACAACTCTTGCAACTGCTCCTTCAACTCTTTCAACTCTGCAGGAGCCATTCGATAGGGTGGCATAGATATAGGAGTAGTACCTGGTACCACATCTATACAGAACTCAATCTCTCTATGAGGTGGTAAACCTGGCAACTCCTCGGGAAAAACATCAGGAAACTCACAAGCAACAGGAACATTTGTGAGTAACAACTTCTCCACTGAAGTATCCCTGACCAATGCCAAATATCCCTGACAACCTTTCCTCAATAACTTCCTAGCCGTAATAGCAGAAATAAGATTCTGAGGTGCTGAACTCCTATCACCAACAAACTTAAATTCTACTTCATCAGGAATTCTGAAAGTCACCTCTTTATTCCTGCAATCTACCATGGCATAGTGCTGAGATAACCAATCCATTCCCAAAATAACCTCAAACTCCATCACATCCAACAAGATCAAATCAGCGGGTAATTCTCTATCTCCCACGAGAACTGGACAATCAAAAAGAACAATATCGGTGTCCAAGGAATCGCTTAGAGGAGTGGCAACAGACAAAGGAAAAGCCATCCTCGAAGCTTGCCAACAAGATTTAGAAGCAAAAACAGGAGAAACAAACAAATGCGTGGCACCCAGATCAAACAAAACCCAAACATCCAGGTAATAAACAGAAACAATACCTGCCACGACTGCATTAGATGCCTAAGCATCCTGCTGAGTGAGATGAAAAACTCTGGCCTGACCTCGACCTCCCTGTTGACTGGTAGAAGCTTGGCCAACACCTCTGCCACCTCCTCTAGTACCTCTACCATGACTCTACTGTGGAACAAACTGAGTGGAACTCTGATGCTGAGCTGGTGGTAACTGAAATGGAACGGGTGCAGCACTAGCAATCGACTGCTGTGGGAATCATGGAATCTGCTGCTGCTGATACCCAGAATAAGGACACGATCTGGCAAAATGTCCTGTCTGCCCGCATCTGAAGCATGTCAGTGGTGTCAGATAACACGGTCCCTGATGGACTCTACCACAAGTCTGACAAACACTAGCTGCTGATCCAGAACTACGACCACTGCTGCTGCTCGAAGCACCTGATCCAAATCTGAACGATCTACGCTGACCTCCACGGCCATGTCTACTGCTCCGATGCACTCGCTGCTGCTATCTCTGACTCTGCTGAGTCGAACCTCGCTGCTGACTACTCGATCCAACATGAAAACTCGAATATGGAGTAGCCTGCAATCCACTTGACTGAACTCCTAGCTGGTAATAATCAGGCATCGCTCCCTGCCTAACTAACCTCAGCTCAATCTCCTTGGCTAACTCAATCACAGACTCCAGAGTAAGGCCTGCTGTAGGCATACCAGTAAAAGCAGAACCCAAACCAGTAACGTATGTAGTGATAGTGAAATACTGATCTCGCATCAGATCCTCAGCATATCTACCCAGATGAAGAAACTCTCGGGTATACTCCTCTACAAATCGATCTCCACTAGAAATACTAGTCAGACGAAGATGGTAACTCAAACAAAGAGGCTCTGGATAAAATCTCCTCATAAACCGCTCTCGAAACTGAGCCCATGTCATTGTCATCATATAAGGCTGGATCATCTGAATGAACCAATCTAAGGCTGGTCCTTCGACAGACAACTCAACGATCATGATCGGTATGAGCAGTCCGAGTCCTAGTCTCAATCACATGCAGAAAATCTAATGGATCGGACGTACCATCAAAAGCAATCCTGCCAACTCGGGCATAGAACAAAGCTGCCTCAGGGTCAGACATACCCTGCTGATAGGCATGCTAAACAGGCTGAACAACTGGAGGAACAGGAACATCAAACTCAGGCTCAACAGGCTCCTCGTCCTATAACTCTCTCTGCCTACGGCGACCTGTCGCTCCTCGAGGTCTACCTGTGCCACGACCTCTACGTCTAACTGGCTGCTCAGGAGGTAAAACCTCATCCTGAAAAGACTCATCATCCTCGGCCTCAATGACCGGTGGAGCGACATGCGCTCGCCTCCTCATACTGAAAAGACAAATGGAAAGATTCAGACAAAATAAACAACGGAGGAATAACGTTGAAAACTACAGCAAGGAATACTTATCAAGACATACTCGAACCTAATACACTGCAGTAGTTACCAGAAGAAAACACAACTCTGAAAACTAGGGCCATAACTCACATAACTAAGCCCTGACACAGAACTCCGCTCTGATACCAACTTTGTCACGACCTAAAATAGGGGCCATGACCGGCGCTAGGGAACGGGAATTCTTTCGAATCCAGAACCCGTAGCAAGCCTAAAAATAAAATAAATCATGCAATAATAATAATAACCATATAATATGCAGCGAAAATCAAAATCATAAATATAATAATAACATTTTCACCATTGGATTTAAATCAAATCTCATCTCATCACATATATATAAAATCTTTTTAATACAAATCCAGTTTCAATATAATACATCTTTTTATATAAAATACATGAAATCCCACACTTTAATTCACAACTACTGCAGTGTCTAGATAAAATAAATAAGACTCAAGTAAATAATTTACACAAAGAAGTCGGGGCGGAAGAAATCTGGCGTATCGACCTGCTACTGATGTCTGAAGAAGTTGACTCTCCTAAAAAATAGTCAACAGAGGGGAGTCAGACCTCACTGAGTGAATTACTATAATATATATACATACACACTAAGTGACAATGCATACAGTCAACTGTATATATGTAATATGTAAATATATACATGCAAATTCACACAGATGCAGAAAAATCATTTTATATGTTTTAATGAAAATCATCATGAAGAATCACATAGAACCCTAGAATATCGCAACCTCAGAAAATAGTGTTAGACAACACTCTAGCCACACAGGCTCACTTATTCTAAAATATATCCACTTAATCCATTTTAGACAGTAGACTGGCCCCGAGACACTAAGTCAACCGAGCTCCAGCAGTCTGACTGCCAGTGTGATTGGCCCCGAGACACTTGGTCAACCGAGCTCCAGCAATCACACCTCCAAACCATATCTCACATATCGATAATCATAATCAATCAATATCCACAAATAAGTTAGTGATATAGACTAAATACTATAGGCGTACCGGTACGTACTCGGTCCTAGTGCTGCCCACTAGGTAGCACGTTCTATTGATATCCTTCATTAATAAATATAAAACATTCATTCACAATTAAATGATGCATGAATTTAATTGAAATAACAATATAACCCATATATATACCAGAAATATACCAAAAGTAAACCAGGTATATTTCGAGTATATATACGTCAAATGAATTCAATCAAATTATAAATTAAGTTGGAAATATATTTAAAAATATTTTAAATATATTTTATTTACAAAACATGCATATAATTTAATATATACCACAAATAAACCAAAAATATACTTAAATACAAATCACGTTATTTATGCAATTTAATCAAAATAAAACGTATATTTCTAAAATCATGCATCCTAAGGCATATATATATAGTATAGTAACTCACCTAGTACGCTCCACGAGACGGGTCCGACGGGCCTGGTCCACTAGCCCTCGGTCTCGGCGCAACTAAACAAGCAATAAATAACCGACATTAGAATAAACCTAACAGAAATCCTAGAATTCGATCTAGAGTATTAAACACAGAATCAGGAATTAGGGTTCGACCGGATATCACGTTTTACGAGAATTCTACCAAAAATCCGATAAAACCTTCCCTGTAAAACGGACATCTCTCTACTCAAAAGAGTAGAGCCGACCCTGCAAGGAAATACACTTCGAAAAACTACACAAAACACAATCAAAATCCCACGGTTGGACTCCAAACTACAGTCCACCGACCGGGGTCCACAAACACAAAATAATTCTGAAAATACCAAAATATCCTTAAAACATAAAAATAAATTTTATAGGTAGAAATTACATAATTAACCTTTAAACACATTAAAAACCGATAAAAACTCGTTTTATTAGAAAAACCGTATATTATATATATAATTAAAAATAATTCACCAAAAATAGTTTTTATTAGTTAAAAATACCAAATAATTTGTAGAAATCATTTTTATACCTTAAATAACTATTAAAACCAATTAAATTACATTTTTAGACAATTTAGGGTAAAATTACCAAAATACCCCTATATATATAAATATACTTAAATTACTTCAAAAATTCACCAAAAATTATACAATTATCCAAAATTAATTTTCTCAACATATTTATCAATAATATCAATAATTAAACTCAATTAACCAATTAAATTCAAATAAAAACACATTTAACCTAATTTTCCCAAAATTCCATAAACTTCAATAATTCAAAATAAATACTTAGAAATTCATAAAAATTCCAAATAAATTCATATAATTCATTTCAACACCTAATTTAACCATAAACTCCAATTTCATAATTTAAATAATTAATTTCCGAAAATTAGAAAATAATATTAAAATATTCAAAAATACCCAAAAATCCAAAAAATCTCCAAAAATTCTACAAAAATTCATACATGTAGATTAAGCTACTAGGAACAACATTTGTGAAGGTATTTTTCATGAATCAATCAATTTGAAGCTTAAAAAAATCAAAAACCCTAATATAACCGAAATTGAAAATTCGAAACCTAAGCAAATCTAGACCATTTAAGCTCAAACCAAAGCTATAATCACACTCACCGGAGCTTAAGGAGAAGAAAGAGACCAGCGGTGTCGAAAACGGTGGCCGAAATCGACGTGATCGACGGTGGCCAAAGTTTCGGCTTCTCCGGCCAAAATCGACTTCCAGGCGGCGGAAACGGCTACCACAGGCGACGAAAAAGGTTGGGGAAGGTGGTGGTACACCGGATGGCACTCTCACGGCAAGGGAACGGCACGACAGCGACCGGAACGGCGATGGGAATCGGTCGGGGAAGAAGAAGCTCACGGGGGCAAAATGGTAATTTTCCAATTTTTTTGATTTTTGATGTGTTATATGTATATATATATACTTTATACTATATATTAAAATAATATTAAATTACACACATTAAATATACACCACATACATAAAATTTTAATATTTTAATAATTTATACTAAATAAAAATAATTAAATAACAATAAAACTAATAAATAATTAATATAATATTAAGGTAATACTAAACCCTAATTAAATAAATATACACACACATAGACTTTATTTAGTATTTTAAAAATACGTATGAGTTCATGCAAGTCCGAAAATATATTTAAAATAATTAATAATAAATTATTTACGTGAAAATTTCTCTAAAAATGCAAGTCTCGAAAAAATTTTACATAAAGGACTGTAAATAATACATAATAATTAAAATAGATTTTAAATACATATCAACTTATGAAAATATCGTAATATATATATTCAAAAATTATTAATATTGTATATCCCGGTATAGTATAAAAATATTTTAAAAACACGGGATATTACAAATGGTTATTTGAATTCAAAGTCATGCATCCATGCAGCATCTTTCATTATAATTCAAGAACATTAGAGGTGCTTTGCTGTTATGTAATAACAAGTCAAAATTTCTATATCACATTGGTTCCCATTTCAGTTTTATTAAAGTTTAGAGAATTTTTTTTCCTGAAAATGATGTGATCGGTATTTTTATTTATGAAAATTGTAAAAAATTTTGAGTTTGAGTTTTCATGACTACTATCTATTAATATTAATAAAAGTTATTATTTTATGGTGAGTTTTTAAATAGTGATTACCTCCCGTGTAGTTTACGGCTCATTGAACCAACGTTAAAAAAATTAGAGAATTTATTAAAAATAATGTTGATAATTTATTTTCAAATTAAAACTATAGTATATAAACAATATATATTTCAAATAAAACATTTTTTTGGAAAAAGGGTATATTCTAAAATTATAAATTAAACTAATGCTGAAATTGTAAACATAAAACAACACTTTTTTTTTTTTTTGGTTTCAACAGCTATAAAAAGCACTCTTGTTATATATGACCTAATTAGACTGTATTAAAGATTTTAATTTGAGGTTGTAGAAATTGTTTTTTCAAAGTTGCATTAAAAGGGAGACAAAAAACTAATTAAAGACATTTATAGAGAAGCTTCCTGTTTTAGAATATACAATTTTAATTCAATTAAGACTTTTGTTCATAGATAAGTTAGGCAACTTGCAACTTCATAATAAATTTTGGGCATGGTTGGTGATGACCATGTAAAAAGATTAATGAAATTTCTACATAATATGTCATGTGAGCATATGACATAAATAATATAAAATGTAAACATAATCTCAAGAATGAGACTTGGGGTGAGTTTCACATTATCAATATTTCTCAAACTACTAAAAAAAAAAAAACTACTCTTGTTTTTTTATTTTTTTTAACTGCTTTACAAAATTATAATTTAAAAAAAAAAGTTATATGTTAACAATTTTTTATGAAACATGATTTGGAGAAAAAATTTAGGAGAAAAAATTCAAAACATAGGAAATATATTTTGAATGCAATAGTAAACATACACTTGTTGTTTAGAGTAAGTAAATTTGTGTAATTAATAAAAATTTATGTATGTTAATGCAATAAAATTATGAACTTTTTTTAAGGAAAAAATTATGAACTTCTTATAAGTTATTAATATTATGAAATTCAAATATTAATAAAATGCTATCTAACATATTCAACGTGTTAAATAACTTCAAAGAATATAATTTTTTTAATGGAATACTCTTCTATTTTCAAGCCACATTATAAGGCAATATTAACAATGAAATAATAATAATAATAATAATAATAATAATAATAATAAATTGCATCCTATGGTTACGTTAATTGTTACAAAGAGAATTTTATTTTATTTATAATTATCATTGAATAATGAAAAAAACTCTCATACGGTATAAGTATAAAGTAAAAATAAAGTATTCAAAAAATAAAGTAATAGTAATATCCTAATAAATATAATAATAATTAAGGTTGATTTTATTATGAAATCTTTAAATTTTGACACTTTATTTTATTAAGTATCTCAACTTTTATTTTATTTTATTAAATCTTTAATATTTTATTTTTTATATAAATTAAGGATAAATTAAATTGAAATAATGAAATTGTAAAATAAATTCTATTTATTCTACCACAAATGTGATATTAATGGTAAATTTTAATAGTAAATGTGTCGTTAAAATTATCAATTGAAGTAAATAATTCTTATGGATATTTTTTCTTACACTTTGCCTTCACATTTTTTTTTATTCTTTACAAAATGCATATCTAAACCTTTTACAATAGTATAATTAGCACCGGTGAACCTAAATTGTTATACAATTTTGTTACTTCAGTATAATTTATCCTTAATCTATATAAAAATAAAAAATTAAGCCTTAATAAATATAATAAAAGTTAAGGGGCTCAATAGAATAAAGTGTTAAAATTTAGGGACTTAATTATGATTTTTTCTACTAATAATAAATAAATAACACACACTTTAAGGAATTGTTTGGGGAAAAGAAATAAAAGTGCGGAAAAGTCATTTCCCACTATTGAATAACAAGAGACATTGGCGCACTTACATTTGGGGCCCAAACGCGTTTACTAATTAATACAGTTTTTAAAGCTTTTTAAAAAGGGTTGCTTCCTTCACATCATTTTCTTTGATTTTTTTTTTTAAAAAAAATGGGATTTGACACATTATTCTTTTACATAAACGTCATTAGTAAGATCAACATGATAATTCCAAATTAAATACATATCTTCTCTAATTTCCAAAACATATATAACAAAATACATAATAAAAGTTGCTTGATAGTTAGTTATGTAAAGAACTTATTAATACCATTTTGGACTTTTAAAGTGGAAATAAGTTATACATATATTTTAAAGTATGAATAAGGGAGAAAATTTTCGAATTTTTAATTTATAAATATTTTAAAGGAAATTATGCTATTGAATTACTGAATTTTGACGAAATAAACTATTTTTTTACATTGTGGGTAGTGGGTACTTTTTTGTTTGCTCTATATATGTTAAAAAAAAAGAAGATAAAACCTATTAAAAGAAGGGAAAATAATTTTGAAGAAGTTCAAACTAAATTCAACTTGAAAATAAGCAAATCGAGTAGAAAATAAATTCAACAACATAATCATTATTTTTTTTTTTAGAAATTTGCAATTTTCATTGCTTAAAGATGCCCAAAAACAGTAACATAATAGAGTTAGACAAACTCTAAAAATAAAATGAAGAGTTATACAGCTTACAAACTTTATTTGTCAATGAGATAGTCTAATCAACTATTACTTACTCGGTAAAACTCCCATAATAAATTTAATGTAATCAAGTTTTGTAAGCGACTTTGGCTAACATAGAGAAAATTAAAAATTAAAAGTCTATAAATTTAACAAGATCATTTTCATTGAAACTCCTTCTGTAAAATCATTGTTTTTCAACTTAGAAAAATTCAGATCAATCGACTGCACATCTCTTTCTGTGGAGACCCAGTTGCATTACTCTTGCTTTATCTTTTTTTTTTTTTTTACTAGAGAAGTTAATGTTTCAACAACTTCAACTCCAGGTAACAATGCAATCAAAAATAACAACCACCAACACAAGACCAAAATAATAACATAAAGTTAGATTTAAATCTACCACTTAGATTGTTCAAACACTAAAATCTTATATATAAAAACTAAGAAAATAAATTTTTAAATAACTAAATTATTAAAATATAATGATGAAAGTTGAAAGAAGAAAGGTGGGAGAGTGATTTTTAGTCAAAACAATGGCTAAAAATCACCCTATATGACCCTAGAAAAAAAAGACGACAACAGTTTCTACACGAAACGAAAGTAGAGTTTTTTTTTTTCCCTACAAACATAACATATCTAACATCTGTTTAATCATTTTTTTTAGCAACTGCTTAATCATTTTATTTGAACAAATTCAAGATAATTATTTTGATCATGCCAAAGCCAAAAACACCCATCCGCAATAACAAAAAATGTTACCTATTTTGATTCTTGTGGATGGTTTTAATATTTTTGTTGTTGTTAAACAATAAATATAAATCATACAAAATTATTTATTTATTTTATAATCATCCATAAATGATAAATTTATAATTTATAACTATTTGATATTCTTGTTACTTATCAAGTTTTTGAATACAAAAAAAGTTAAAATATAATGATGGAATGTAGTGCCCTAAAAACCAATTGTTATTTAATTGATCATCAGATATGATCCTAACTTGTAAACCTTCCACATAAATAAATAAAAAAGGAACCATCTATATTCTTTCATTAGTCCTTTAATCTTAGAATGAAAAATAAAATTAAAAAAAGAAAATATAAAATCTTAAAAATCTATTTGATGCCGATAACGAATAACTAATAGTTATTAACTGATAAATATGAAGTGTTTGGTAAAATTTTATTAACTGTTATTATTTATATGTGAAATGACTATAAAGAGTATTATTTATTTGTAAATATAATTTAATATATTTCTTATAATATTTTTTAGTTATGCAAATTATTTAAAATATATATATAGTAATAAATAGTGATTTATTGTTTTTTATTTATATATTATTAAAATAATTAATATAAATTATTTTAAAATAAATTTTAAAATATAAATATTATTGTATAATTTTGAAAAATAACTATAGGTATAAATATAAGAATTATTTATTTATTAATTATAATTTACAATATTTGATTTAATTATTAACTATAAAAAATTAATTATATACATTTAATTTAAATTTAAATAAAATTATTTGTTATTAGTTATTTTTAAATAAGGATAAAATAGTCTAAATAAAAAATAAATATAAATTAGTTATCAATAAATGAGAAAAAGTTCTAAAATAGAATTTTTCAAATTGGTAGCTATTTTGAATAAAATCAATTATTAATTGCTGATTTTTGAGGTTTACCAAACATTTAAATCATAATTGATTTAGGAAAAATCTCTATCAGTTAAATCAAATGTCTCCTAAAATACAATAATTATCTCAATACAAATCTAAAATTTGTTAAATTATTATTATTATTATTCATCTATTAAAAAATATATAAATAAGTAAGAAAATAGTTTAGAATTTATTTTTATTTAAAAGCAGTGTGTGTTAAATTATGTTATCTCAATTAGTAAAATTTATTTTCATTTAATTTAAAAGGAAATATTGTGTCTCATTATACTGTTAATTAATTAATATTTTGATGATATTTTCTGTTTATTAATAAGAACTATTTCTTCCTTCCTAAAACTACAAACTTTTTTTTTTAATTTTTTTTAGCAAAAATATTTTTATTTTAATTAGTTTTTCATGTGTAAAAGTTAAAATAGTTTATAATTTTGAGATACTAAATATAAAAAAATGGAAAAATATTTTTTCTATTGGGAGGAAAAAAACATTTAATTTCTGTATTAAAGAAAAAGTGGAAAATCTAGAGAAAAGATCACATCCATGCAGCCTAACGTTCAGTTGACTCCTTGCAATAAACCATTAATAAACAATTCCCCAAATATTTTATTTATTTTTTCTTTTTCTCTTTCAAAATATTAATAAATAAAAGCCATAAAATTACTCGTCTATCCTTCCTCTCTGCCTCTTGTCTTCCACTTCCCTCTTCTTCTTCCCCTTTCTCTCCCCAATCCAAACAATCCTAAAAAAAAAAAAAAAAAAGGGCGGAAAACCAAAACCCTAAAAAACCAAACCAAACCGGACCAGACCTGACCTTGATCTCATCGGAAACTTCATTTGGAAGCTCCGACCTGATCCCTCCTTTAACCCCAAGCAAGACTCAACCAGTAGAGACAGTACTGGAAAAATTCAAGAGAAGAAGAAGAAGAAGCAATAGAAATGTACAAGAACCAGCTGCAAGAGCTGGCGCAGAGAAGCTGCTTTAACCTTCCGTCTTATACTTGCATAAGAGAAGGTCCTGATCACGCTCCTAGATTTAAAGCTATGGTTAACTTTAACGGCGAGATCTTCGAATGTCCCCACTATTGCTCTACTCTTCGTCAAGCTGAACACTCCGCCGCTGAAGTCGCTCTTATCTCCCTCTCCAATCGCGGCCCTTCTCACTCCCTCGCCGCTCGCATTCTCGTAAGCATCACATAAAATTTCAATTTTTTTCTATAATTTAATTAATTTTTTATTTTTCATATTTAATGCATAGCATTTGCTAAAAAAAGATTGCTAGTTTGATTAATTTTTTTTCAAAAAAATAGCTTTGGTGCTTGCTAACGTGCGCCCGGGGTGTTATTTTTCTATCTTCTTCCTCAATTTTTTTTTCAGTTTTTACACCGGCGAAATTTGTCTAATTTACGTAAATGCCCCTCCTCACGGTTATTCTGCCGTGCCGTGCGCGCTGTGTGTTCTGTTATTGTTGTTATCATTATCGCTGTCAACTTCTGGGATTTTTTTTAAATTTATTTTTTAGCTTATGGATGGTGCTAACATGCACCGCCGGTGCACGCGGTATTTTTTCCCTGGTGATCGCCGGTGGGATGGGGTTGGGAAATTTGGAATATGAAATGACGGAAATACCCGTTTGTGCGCATGGATAGTGGAGATTTTTGTTTTCTTTGACTTTATAGCTGAAGAAATATTCATATTTTTTTATTATAATCTTTTTATTGTTATTTTTTCTAGAAAAAAATAGAGAAAACGGTAAGGAAATAGGAAGCTTCTACGATGGTAGTGAGTGGATTTGTCCCTATACTTGGCAAACAGCTGCACTTAGTGGTTTAATTGTTTTGCTTAGTGGAAAGGGTATTTTGGTCACTTGAAAAATACGGGTTTTATTCTGTTTTCTTGCTCTCTGGTTGACTGTGATTGGTTGCTGAGAAAACCGAAGCAAGTGGAAGAATATGATTTTTCCTGGGTTTTTTTTTTTTTCTGCAATTTCGCGTCTCTGTAAAAATGGTCTCCGGATGCTAACTCAAAAGTGTTTGTTATGTATGGAAAATTCTATCTCTGGTAAAAGATATTCTGCTGAATAAAAGATTAAGATAGAACTTGTGTGATATAAGTAAGCTTTTATAAGTGGTGTAGTTGCACTTGTTTAAATGCTTGAATCTAGATGAGATGCTACATGTTCTCAAGGGGAGAGTTATTAGATTAATGGGTACCAACTGCCAATAGAGTTTACTAGCTTCACGTGCCTGAAGCTTTTTCTGCATGGCTTTGCTAATTTTCTGGGTTCCAGTTTTCTTATTGGCTATGCCTACAATGCATTTTTTATCTTCAAGATACATCTGTGGAAATCAAGAATGACTCAGATTTAGCTTTTTCAATACCATAATCATCAACCTTGAGTCCAAGTTGAAAACAATTGTTTCCTTCTTAAAAGAAATTATTTTACAACAATCCTATCATTTTTCATATTATTGTAGTCATTATCCATCAGGAATTGTTCAGCGGTGATTTAGAAGGTCATATGGATGAAATTCAACTATAACAGCTATGCCATTGTAGTGGGTAGGGACTTTATGGCAGTAACAGATGCTACTTCAACAGAGGGAATTAGATATATGATTTAACCTGTTCAAAGTTTACAAATTTTGATCTCTATCCAGCCCAAGTCTTGAAGTCTATGTCTTACTCAGTCCTGCCCGTACAAAAAGATTATTGCTGGCTATGGTAGGCCTCAAAAGAACATAAATCCCTAGCTCTGCCTGCTTTGGAAACATAGCCTTCAACCACTTTTTGGTTTTTAGCTGATCAGGCCATGCTAGCCCCTTTTGTCACAAATCCCACACTGTAAAGTTGTGGGGGAGATTTTGGGCTTATAAATGTGGACGTTGCATACTCTAATAGGTTAGTCTTTTAAAGAGAGAGTAATGGTCCCGTGACAAGTAGTATTAGAGCCGACTCTACTCTTTTCTAATGTTGGGCCCTCATGAGAGATATTAGGGTCCGGACCGGGTGGGTCCCTCTCCTCCCTTGGGTAAGGAGCTGGTGCAATGAGGGCATTGCACAATCAGGTGGAGTAGAATGTCATAAATCTCACATTGGAAAGTTGTGGGGGAGGTCTTGGGCTTATAAATGTGAACGCTGCACATTCTAATAAACTAGTCTTTGGGGAAAGGGTAATGGTTCCGTGACACTGTGCCCAAGAACAGCTCTAAACATGTCTGTGACAGGAGGGAGTTAATTTGATTAAAGAGCTATGAATTTTTTTATTATATGTGAAGTACAAGTATGTTTCTCGATCAAGATTGCTGTATTACAAAGTCTTGCAGATGTTTGAACTTGATGACATGGAAAAAAGGGATTTTTGGAGTTGATTCGAAATTAAAATTTATTATAATTGCCACAGGTTTTTTTATCAAAACTTCTAAAAGGTCCTGACCTAGGCACAAGATTTTATTATATGAGGGGTTTTAGTAACTAGGAACTTCCAGTTTTTTTTGTTGATGCTACAATGAGTTTTCATCTTGGTTATGGCAGCTGCAATAATTTGTTTAAATCACAACTTCTCAAGTGGTTTTTCGTATTTTGTCTCACTACTAAGTTTGGTTCATCTTTTTGCCTTCGTGCATTAACATCGTGCCTATATTCTAGGCTTGCTATTTTTTTATTCTCAATGATGATAGGTTTCTTTGGTGTCAGGATGAAACTGGGGTATATAAAAACCTTTTACAGGAAATTGCACAAAGAGTTGGTGCTCCACTGCCACAGTACACAACTTTCAGATCAGGTCTGGGGCATCAGCCTGTTTTCACTGGGACAGTAGAATTGGCTGGAATTACATTCACAGGTGAATCTGCCAAAAATAAGAAACAAGCTGAGAAGAATGCAGCAATGGCAGCTTGGTCATCTCTAAAACAATGTGAGTTCATGTCAACTTCTTTATTTAAATAATTACTATGGGTATCTGTGATTACCAACTAGTCTACCATCATCAAATGGTGATTGTTGAATAAATCATTTATTGTTATTTATTGATTTTTAAAGCAAAACTGAATGCATCAGCCGAAGGTTTATGGGATTATCAAAAGATTCCCACTTATTGGAGTTCCATGGTATGCGAATTTGCCATTATAATTTGTATGGGAATTTGCCATTATAATTTGTATGGGAATTTGCCATTTGGTATGCGTACATAATTATGCATATTTCTTTTGTCAAGACTGCTGTCCTTCTGCATCATCTGTATTTGAAGATCATTTTTGGTAGTTCATTCCAAGCTGCTCTTTCCTTCAAATACTTTAGGCAATGTTTCTTCGTATCGACTTCTAATGCATATAGCATATCTAGTTATAGAGAATTACTTCTTTGAATAAACTTTGCTACTCTTCCGTTTTAAGTAAAAACTGTTTTTTTTTTTTTTTTGTTTCTGTCCAGTGGCAAAAGAAGATGCAAGTACTTTATCTGAGCCAGAGAACAATGATGAATTAGAACAAATTACAATAGCACGTGCCCTGTTGAACTACCGTCTGAAGGAAAAGATGGCAATGGCAAACTCCCCCAATTCCCCAATACCATTTTCCAAAAAGTTTCCCATGCAGAGCCCTAGGCCAACAAGCCCACAGCCTGCACCTGCTACTACATCTAAAATCCTCCCATTAATTTGCCCAAAGACAACACCTCGAAACAGACCTACTTCAACAACAATAGCCGACAGATCTGTGCCAACCCGACCAACATCAACCACAACAAATGACAGAACCATGCTGCCACGACAATCACCTCCTCTAGACCTCTGGGCAGCTCATCCTCAGAAATTCCCTGCGGCAGGAGCAGCACCTTATGTCCCTATCCGACAATATGGGGCACATTGCCATGGCATGGCTCAACCGGTGAGAATAAGAAGTGTAGTGCCTGTTTTTGCTGCACCTCAACGTCAACCACCAACACTACCACCTCAGGTGATGCGAGGGATACCGCAACAACCTCCACCTGTCACCATTAGGCAAACTTCTCTGGTATATGCAGCTCCACCACCAGTTCGAAAAGAAGATCCTCTGAATACTCGAAAAGATAATGTGGCTGTTCGGAAAGAAGATTCTCCTACCATTCAAGAAGAGCATCCATCTGTTCGGAAAGAAGATTCTCCAACTGTTCACAAGGAGCATCCAGCTGTTCAAAAAGAAGATTCTCAGTCTGTTCAAAAAGATAATCCGGCAGTTGAAGCAGATGATCCTGTAAGCAATACAAAAGAAGATCAACCAATTGCCATTCCTGCTGCAAATCCGAGTAAATCATCAGCTCAACTGGAGAAAACTGGGAAATCAATTACAGACGGTTTGCAAGAGTCTGCAACGTTAAAAAGCTTGGAACAACTTAAAATCTGATCATGGCATGGAGAATAGTTGAGCCCATGGGAGACAATTTGATGCTTTTTATGCTTGTCTCACTTTTGTCTTAGCATCATCTTTCATATTATTATATGAGTGTTTCTATTTCATCCTTTTCTTCTCTCTCATTTTACTGTTCCCCATTTTGTTCTCTTAGAAGCCACAGTTGCTGCAGGCAGGTTAAAATTAGTATGGGCAGTGCCTTATATATATATATATTTTTTTTTGGTCAATTCAAGAGTTTGCCTATATTAGTATCAATACATAGCATGGTATAGATTGATGTTGCATGCGTTTTCATTCAACTGGGTTCATGGCCTTGGCATGATTGTTGGCAAGGAAATCAATTGTCCTGAAAGTTTGATCTTACATGAAATGTGTGTTCCTTGTGTCTGGCGATTTCATGAGTCACGTCTCATGTTGAGGTGGTTATGTTGACCTCTTTAGGTGCTCACTAAATTGGTCTCTTGGATGAGGCCTTTGATATGGTTATAAGCCTTGACCTCTGTGTTTGCTTGGCGCATTGATAATAAAACTGCTCTCGTGGTTAATTTGACAGAAAAATGTTATCTAACTCGATAGATTTGTATCACCAAATCCATGTCATTGATTACTCCTAAATATTATACAATTAGCAGGATAACATACCAAGAGGGATGTATATATAAAAGAGCTGTAAAAATATGGTCATCTCTAGGTTTTAATAATTAATTGGTTGATTCATCAATATCATAATTATTTTTTGTATTATCAAATAATTTATTGTCCTTAGACGCTTACACAAAAAGCAAGTCTGTATTATGTGCATGTTTGTATGTCATTTGCTAAATTGAAATCTTTGATTATGGGAAATTCGCAAGTCATTTTTGAAGTATGTTTTGCATATAGGCCAAAACTTCAATGACAAGAGCAATTGGATCCAAACAAAGGCGGACTTGCACCCATCCAATC
Source organism: Mallotus nudiflorus (assembly GCA_947683625.1). Classification (NCBI taxonomy): domain Eukaryota; kingdom Viridiplantae; phylum Streptophyta; class Magnoliopsida; order Malpighiales; family Euphorbiaceae; genus Mallotus; species Mallotus nudiflorus. Next base: position 5,116,195 of record CANTUR010000018.1, read on the forward strand.
AATGGGTTGCAATCATCTTCACTAGACCAATCAATTATAAAACAAACCCAGAAGGACAAAAACAAAGAAATCAATCCAAGCAAAATGCAAGAGTTGCACCCATCAATCCATCAAATGGGTTGCTGTCACTCAAACCTTACTCTTAGCCTTGGATCAAATTTTATCAAAATGAGATGCGAACAACCATATGTTTCTTAACAAAATGGACCACTTTTATTAAATCTTTCATGTGATAATGCATATGGTGTAGCCCATGAAAGGAAAGTGATCATCACAAATAAGTGCAATGGTGTAGTCTATTTTTATTATTATATTTTTTTAATGTGGTGAAATGTTGCTGAGTCCTTGATTACCTCATCAATAATTCAATATCATTAATTAATTAAGTACTTAAAAAAATTTTAAAAAAATCTATATCTATATATAATTAATTGATAAAGATGAGAAATGAATTATGAGTGGGAATCCAGTAATCACTTGAATTAGGATTTAATTAGGAGGTGGAGATCACATGCAAGACAAGATCAATAAATAAGTGGGGTAGTAATGTACCAGGATCATCACTTGTTAATTAATTTTGGTGGCCCCCTACAGCATCATTGCATCTCATGTTACAATTTTCAACTAGATTTATGCTTGAGATTAGGGCCCTTAATTGCTCCTACTGTATGTATATGCTTCTTAAATTCATTGAATCATTTAATTTCATATCCTATGTTGCTTCATGGGAATGAATTCATTTTTGTGTTTAAATCAATTCAATGCCTAAATACCCACCCAAAAAAAAAAAATACTGCTTTTGGTATTTTATCTAGATGGATTCGTGGCCCAAGCCTCTCTACCCATTTTCACGAATGAAGGCATTCTTAAATTAGCTAATTTTTTTTGTCAAGATCAAAATGTTAAATATTTTTGTCAATTTTAACCCAATTGTTCAACCAGTGACTCGTAAGTGTAGTGATAACTCTTAAAAATGTACGGTTCAAATATTATCGTGGGTAATTTGCAAAATTAATTCTTATCTGATTTAAAAATATATATATTTTCATTGGATAGTTCATAATACTTAAATTGTATATTTAAGTATATAATTTCCTATTAATTAATTAAAAAATTTCAATGATTCAAAAGTATGACTATAATTTTCTTGTAAAAATTGAAATTTGCACCCAAAATTAAGATAAGGGAATTGTTTTTTTTAATTTAATCCAATTTTTATCTCATAAATAATTCAAATAACAAAAAATATAAATATTTATTGTGAAAAATAAGGACCGAATCTCGCTTTCCCCTTTCTCTTCTACCATTAGAAATTAACCACTTCATTTGGTTGTTCAAAAAATTTAACCTAATTCTAAAAGATATATTTTTATAAAAAAAAATTAACCATTAATCATAAATTTAGATTTAAATTCAAACAATATTATTACATTCAAATCTATCTCCTCTCTTATTTCACAAATTAAAAAGTATACATACTGCATTCACAGGTCAACAATAGTTGCATAAAATAGTGATTTTGCTTCTAAAAATTTGTTCGGTTGGTAGGTTCCATCTTCAATGGACATAATTATTACAACATTGAGGATCAAATGAATTGCTGTCTTTTCCTTTAACTTGTTCATCAACCTTTCTGCATATCTATGTGTGTGTGATAGCATTTCAATGTGTTCTCCAATCCAATTTCAAAAATTTTAACAACCCACATAAGCTTACAACTTCTAATCATGAAACCGAGTCCTCTTTTCTACATATAGAGGCACCAAAAAATGAGGTAACATGCCGAAGATTAATGTTTACGTATGCTTAAGTCCCCTTTCCTTGAATTTAATAAACCAAACCCAACCAATAAACCACGTACAACAGAAGAAAATGAATAAGAGTTGACTTTTTTAACTCTTATTCCGAATTACCGGCCCGTATTTTCAACCAAATTAAAAAAAAATTAATTTTACACTGTAATCGTTAGATGTAATTATCGCACAGTGTAATCTTATAAGTATCACTACTTCTCATACTACGCTTACTCGACTTATGCTTTATTATCATCTCTATTTATTAATTTTCTATTGAAAAAAAATTAAGAAAAAACACCCACTTAATTATGCTCTTAATGTTCTTTGTCCATTAATGCATGGCAGCAGCCAACATTGTTTCAAGAGTGACACAGCTTTTGAAGTATGAGTAGTACAACATATTTTCATCTAATTAGCATGCTGTATTTTGGACCGTCCAGTTTCTATTTCTTTTAAAAATCTTTATCAATCATACATGGTCCAACATTACTGTGTTGGGTACCATGTAACAGAAACATCCGAAGCATATCTATGATCTAATTACCCCTTCTCCACAGCTTGTGTTCATGTCATTTTACTTTCATCAAATCTTAGATCTAAATGCATACATAAACATATGATTCTCCTTTTGTGTATTCTCTCTTTCAAAACTTTTAACAAATTGTTTTTTCTTTCTTTTTCATCATTTTCTAAAATTTTACAAATCTATTTATTATCTACCTGCTTTTAAATTATGTTTATAGTTAAATTTTACAACGGAATATATATTTTTATAGGTATATTAAAATTTTATTTTATAAATATCAGTCTGTATAAATTCGCTATTACTTATATAAAATTTTCATTTAGCATTCATAATCTATAAGCATGCTCTCTAATGCATGAGAAATAAGAATGATGCTCACTTCACTCAACTCAATGGAGATGAAGAAATGAGCCATAAAATCCATCTTCCAAGGGACAATGTCTGAACGAGCTGTTAAAGGACAGGAATTTGATGATGCATTTTCAATTGCATTGTTTGGGAACAGATTTGATGTATTGAAGTGGACCAGTATGGAACAGATTTTAGGCCAAAATCAGAACTGTTTTTGTCCATGCAGATCCTATTGTTATGAGCCATTCAATGCTAGACTTCTGGGGGTCCTCCACTTTCAAGCCTTTTGTTTCTTTTTTTACTTGCCTAATTCTTCAACCAAAATGTTCAACCATTAAAATTCAGCCAGATCAACATCTATTGATTTAAATAGTAAAAGGTTTAGAGTTCTTTTAGATTCGATTCTTATATACGGAAAAATTGAAACGGTAAATATTTTGTTCTTTTTATGAGTCTATTTAATTTGAACTTTAAAACAGTTAGAGTCTTTAAAATTACTGGATACTAAAAATATCGAATACTAAAAAAAGAAAATTCAACCGGATATAATTTAATCATTTTTTTTCAAAAATGTAAAAATTAAATTTTATCATTATTAAATTATTTATGAAATTAAGTTTTATCTCTCTTTATACAATATATTAATGTTTAGGTCAATTAATCTCTTAATTAAAATAATGCTCTTCAGTTCCAAGAAATTGCCTAAAGAAAAGTTGTGTGATAATTTTAGTGGGTCATTTAGATTGCTAAACATTCTTATTGGGCACATATATGATCCCAATAAGCCTACAAGTCCACATATAGACCACCATATATAAAACCATACCTAATTATACTAGTCTTTTTAGATCATAAAATGGTTACATCAAGTAGTTATAAAATTTACTAATCCAAACAAAAGAATCAAATCAAAGCTACCATCATAATTATTACTTATTTACCAATTATAAAAGATTCAAAAGAAAAAATAACTAAGTTTGTCACATAAATTTTAGTTTTGAAAGGACACTGTTTGTGCATCCAAATTATGTAACTATTGATTTAAATGTGAAACTACGTTGACCATATTAATGCATAATTAAATGGGTTCATAAAATATATAATTTATAAATTCAATAATTGTTTTTAAAATATAATATGTAAAAGTAAAAGATAAATTCAAATAATTATTGAAAGCAAACTAAAATTCCATTAAATATAGAGTTATTGATTTTATAAAACTTAGTTAAATTTGGGTCAAATTAAATTCACATATAAATCGTATTTTAAATCTAACTTAATTATTAAAGTGATTGATTCTAAATCAAAATCTATAATTTTATTATGTAATTAGTGACTTGAATAAGTTAGACAATTCTTATGAGTAATCCAAGTAGCAAAAGATGTAAACATTATGTTGAGTAGAGAAGTATTCAAACCCTCTACCTTGTCTTTTCTCTTATTATGTTGAGAATTAACTATTTTTATTAGTTGTTAAAAAGAAAAGTTATATAAAATCGAGCTTTTAAACAATTTATAAGTTTATCTAAGGAAAAGTATTCAATTTTTTAAAAATTAAATTAATGTGAACATAACTAAAAAGAAATATTTGAGTTGAAAATTTATCTAAACATAAATAAATTTAATAAAAAATTATAGTCATAGTGTAAAATAAGTAATAGTAATTCCATTAAATAATAAAAAAAAAAAGCTTTAATCAACCCACTAATCATCATATTTCACATAAATAATAGTAATTCTACTAAACATAAGTGGTTAATCTTGAACCAATATTTATGGTTTGTCACCTTTTATAGGCAATGGAAAGGACTAAGATTGGAGTTCCTCTAGCTTCCCCATATCATCAAAGTGACCACTCTTGACTAATTTTGCTTCAACAACACCCCAAATCCACCAAAACAAAAAAAACAAAACAAAACAAAGAGTGTCATCTTTATCCATTTGTGGGTTTTTCAATTTTTTTTGAAGTGACCCTTTTGTGGGTTAAATTCTTTTTTGTAGGGTGAAAATAATAGAGAGCATGAAATGAGTGAAATGATGTTATATGTTAAAAGAAAAGAAGCAAATAACACAACTATTACTATTTATTGTATTTATTTTGTGTAACTATTTTTAATATTTGGTACTTACAAAAATTTTAATTAATTTGAATTAAATTAAATGAATTTAATAAAAAATTTAACTAATATTTAAAATCTGCTAAATTTTAACTAATTCAATTTAACTTAAATATAATTACAAAAATAATATCTTGACACTTGATAAAAAATCTAAAATTTTTTATCACGTAAATTAATAGAAATTGATAGTGTAATTAACCATTACTATTACCACACCAACACAAGAATATAAGTGTAGCATTGAAGCAAAGTGTTTTTGTTTCAATTACGAAGTGGCTGACTTAGGTGGGGCCAGATCTCCACTTCAACAACACCAACTCCTCAAAGCAATGCCACATCAGCATTCTATTGATTTACGCAACAAATTTTTATTTTATTTTATTTTTTTTAATTTTTTATAATGTCTAGGGGAGTGTATGGAGATGGGCCCAGACAAGTTGGGCCCACCCAAAAAATGGGGCCCAATAGAGGGGTTAAGGAAGCACTGGCATTATTCCTTTCCTATGAGAAAAGCAATGGCTCAAGGAAAAAGGAGATAGGAACCTTGCACCCATAAGAAACTGTGTAACTATCAAAAAAAGTTAAATAAAAAAAAATTTATAAAAATTAATTAATTAATTAAAGGAAATAGGAAGGGGGACAAAGTGGAAGGATGTTAATCCTATCACTTAAAGTTTAGAAAAGATAAAAAAAAAAAAAATACCCCATTTGACTTTGTTATTGCTCATCATATACAATTGATTGTACTTTTTTTTCAGAAAAAAAAATAATTTTTTTATATAATTATATAACTATTATGTTATTCATAGACAACTTTATTGTGTTCTCATGCCAATTCTTTTTTTTTCTTTCAAACATGAAGTTTGTATAAATATTTGTTTTGGTTCCAAAAAAAAAGTTTGTATAAAAGTAATGAAATTTGCATATGTTATTTCTTTTAATTAAAAAAATATCATTATTTAGTTTTTATGAACTTATTTTCTTTTAAATTAATAACGGTAAAAATTAAAATTTGCACGTCAATATACATTTATAAAGAAGTTATCATTTAACTACTATTTCACTGACATCTGTCATCAATTATTTGGTGTAATAATATTATATTTTTAGGAAAATTCCGAATGGTTAGGATTTGATCTTTTCTCCTCCTCCTAGTAACCCACTAATCATTTTTAGTAAAGAAAAAAAAATTGAAGTTTGTATCTTAGTTTGATCAAAGATTTGGCCATATTTTGTATTCTTTATTAACCCTCCTAAATCATAATAAAAGATGAGCTTCAATTGGTTTATATGAGTTTAGCCAACCACATATTATTGGAACTCATGCTTTTTGTTAACAACGAGAAGTTTTAATGATTTTGTTATTAAATTTATTTTTAAACAATATTCATATTAATTTATTGTATTTAAAATTAAAGTTTAAAATATTTTCTCCATATGAATCAAACCTTAACTAATAAAAAAGCATTTTTCTTTATTAGCATGAATTATTGAGATTAGTTTTGAACATTTTATCGTAAATACATCAGTTTTTTTTATTAATAAGAAGATTAAATAATTTAAATATTAATGAATTATATAATATAAAATATTATTTTAAATCAATAACAACAGTATAATTATACATCTTAAATATTTTTTTAAAAATAATCATTAAATAATTTTTTATTAAAAGAGCGTAAATAATTATTTGAATGTCAATTTTTTTTTAATTGTACATAGTACATCTACCGAAAAGCTAAGACACACCATTTTATAAAATTATGATAATTTTATAAAAACGTATTAATCAATATCTCACACGCGCTCTATAATCAATATAGTATTATGAAGAAGTAGCTCATTCTTTGAGTCTCTAAATGAGGAACATCATGCCACAACATATTGTATATATAATAAATTTTTTCTTATTATAAATACACTCTGATAAAAAAATAGAACACATTATTTTTTTTCAATTAAAAAATGATAAAGTTATTAATAAAATGATAAGTTTCGAGTTGAGACCTGTTGCTTGCGAAGAACTTGGCCGTTTAACCAGACGAGCATGTGTCAGCACATTATTCACACATTGTCAACTTTACACTTAATTAATTAATAATTAGGGACTAAAATTTAAGTTATTTGTACTTGAATTGGGGACTTTGCGCTTCAAAATGACATTCCTTTTTTTTTTTTTTTTTTTGCTTTTAATTTATAACAGCTAGATGCCAAACATGCCAAAAAAGAAAGTGCTTGAAGATTGGTAGTGGGATTTTACTAGGTGGCTGGCAAATCAAGAAACCTAAGTGACAAAGATATGTAATCCTGAAGATTTGGGAGACAATTTTTAATGGAAAGAACAATTATACATGTTTTTGCTGTATCCAAATTATTAAATCAACTAACAAAAATACAGTCACACAGTTAGTCGGTAAATAAGTAGTTAAACAGTTATTTCTCTCATAATAATGGAATTCAAATTCTATCATTATTAATTTATAAAATTTATTTTTAACATAATTTAAAAGTAAAGAACTGTCTTATATTATATGGTCTATTAATATTTGAAATTATATGATCTATTAATATTTGAATTATATGACATTTTTATTAATAAAAAATATTATCACAAAAAAAAAAAAGAAAAGCCATGCGTCACAGAGGAACATCATGGACACAAAATGTAGTGTAGCCATCAAGAATATACTCACTATTTTTTTTAAGACAAAATGAAGCAAACAACACCAGATTTAGAACTGGAGATAGTTTTCAATGTTGGAAAAGTCAATTTCATTACTTTTTTTTTTTGTTTTTGTTTTTCATGTTAATATAGTAGTGGAAGTATATTTTTTCCCCACATGGGCTTAGCTCAGTCATGCAATGCTTGGAATTAAAGGATATATAAATTAGATTGGAAAATCTTTTTCTTTTTGAAAAAATTGGTGCTTCAAATCTCCACAAGTCTACACCTTCCTCATAATTGATTTCAAAGCACAAAGATATGCTCCAATCATCATTTTTAGCCACTTCTTCAAACCAAACATCACAACATCAAAAAGTTCAAATTACGCTATATTTTTTTAAAAAATACATATATAATTTAAATCGAAATAATAATAATTTATTCGTAATAAAATTTAATCGTTTATTATCGACTCACTAATATTTATTGAGAATGAGATGTATGAAAATATTTTTTTTATTATATTTATTTATTGATATAGAAACTAGAAATCAGTAGAATGTTCCAACAATTTTACCCGAAAAGCACAAATGCAGATAGTTTCTGCAAAAGAAGGCCTGGGGATTCAATGATGTTAAAGTCAGGATAAAATGAAGAAATGATAAAGGACCGCACTTACACTGCCCATATAACAATATCAATTATCCCATGTTCAACAATATATGTATTTTCAAATTAATCAGTTTCTTTAAAATCTCTCATTTTCTTATAAAATACAAAAGAGATCATGGCAATCAACGATGATAACTTCTATTTAATGTTATTATATGAAGTTAGAAAAGGGAAAGTAGGAACTCGATATTCCATCACTCATAATATTATACAATACAGGTTATTTCTTTGATCATTGTATATAGAGAAATTTGAGGAAGAAAAAGTCGGAATTTAATCACTGAGTATCCTTAATGCTTATAAAAAAATTTAATTATTAGACTAAAAATTATATGAAAATAAAACCAACCTCCATGATAAATAAATTGAAAAAAAATGGGAGACATTGATGGACAATAACTTATTATCATGATATTATAGAAACAGAAAATTCCAGATAATACAAAGAACCCTCACCTATGAAAATGGAGATGAGATCATACATTTATTTATTTATATAACACTATTATTATTATTATTATTATATATAAAAATTAAAGGTAGTAGTAAAAAAATACACAATGATTGAAGCTAAAAGATTAATTTCAACCTGGTGCGGGACTAAATAATTAAATAAAACATTACAGAACAGAAAACTACAGCCAGCTTGTTGTTGCTTGTAATGCAATGCAGCTTTATTATTATTATTATTATTGTTTTTTAATTTTATTTAATAATTGTTATACAAAATATTAGATTATGTAGCAGCTGATGAGTGATACAGTCCCGTTCAAAATAATTCATTATTTAGTCAAATTATTTTATATATATATATAATGTATTTTGATATATATGATTGTTCGAAAAAAAATTATTATTATTTCTCTGAAACATATATTATTCAAATAATTGTAATAATTTATTTTTTTATAGATATTTTAGCTTTTTTTTTTCTTATTGTAAGAATGTTCGTGGGCAACACGTGACAGTACTTTTCCCGCATGCAGAAAGAGGGTGTGCAATTGCCGCACATAACTTTTTTTTTTTCAGTGCATAAATAAATACATAACTTTTCTTTTCACTTCTTAAAAAAAAAAAAAAAAAATTACATAGCACATAAATTGTCATTTATAATATTTAGGTTGATGGACGTTAATCTATTTCTGTAATTTCAAAAGATATTTATATTGTTTTTGTTAATTAAATTAAAATATTAATTATGTTAATATTTTTATACTTATTTTTATAAAGTTTTCTTATTCTCATAATTTTTGTTCTCTAAATACAGTCTTATTCTCTTTTTAAAGCATAATTATTTGCGAGATTTAAATTTTTATATTTAATTTTACAATTTTATTTTTATGGCAAAAAATCAAATGCTTATTAATGAGTATATAAATGTCTTTATATTTTCAAAATATTAAAAAATATATTCAAATCCTGATATTAAGATTTTTCAACTATATTTGAAAAAAAAAACTATATTTAATACTGCCAGTAACAAATATTTCATATTAATATTTTATGTGCTATCTAATATTTTTGAAAAAGTAACTAAAATAATAATAAACATTTTACCAAGACGGACGTTCTGGAACAAATATTTTGACAATTTTAATTTTATTATTAAATAAGTTAAAATATCTTTATAAATCACTTTTTATGTATATTTTTTATTCTCATTACTTTTAGTATCTATTTGAAGATAATGTTATCTTCCTTTTAAGTATAACTTGAATATGAGGTTTAATTTTTTTTTTTAAGTTTTGTAAATTTGGTTTTATTTAAAAAGAAAAAGCTAAAAAGCTTATTTATTTATATAAGAATAATTTTATATTTTCAAAACATCAGGTAAGACATATTCTAACATAGTTATCATTTAATAACTTTTTGAAAGTTTTTAAATTTATATATTAACGTTGTCGGTAACAAATATTATAGATTTAAATTATATTCTCTAAATATTTGTACGGTCTAACAATTCTTAAAAAAAATCTGAAATAGTAATAAGTACTATCTATGACAAATGTTATAGTATGAGTATACGACACTTTTTTTTTATACAATTTGGGTTGATATATATACATTTATTTATTTAATTTTAGTAAAGAAATATATTTTTACTACTAATATGCTAAAATATCAACTCTTTAAAGAATATTTTTTTATATATTTATTTCATTAGATTTTTAATTCTCATAATTTCTATTCTCCATTTGAAGATCATGTCTTCCTTATTTTTAAAGTGTAATTTGCTTATTAGATATTTGAATTTTGCAATTTTTGATTTTATTGGATAAAAAAAGTTTAAAAGCTTTTTTTTTTTTTTTTATCAAACATGAAAATATATAACAGAGTACTATTAATTCACTGTAAATACTCTCTCTTCTTATATAAAGTGACACGACCCAAACCCACAAAAAAGTACATAACCGACATTAGAGAATGAGAATATATAAAGTACTCGAAATTCATAGTAAACCTTATCGAAATTTCAATAAAATAGAGACGATAATAAAATGACACAATTTAAATAAAGATAAAAGCACAAATGAATTAAAATCCAATACAAACTTAGGAATATATATAATAATAATAATATTTTATATAAGTTTTAATACATACGTCAATCCACAAAATACAATATAATAAATAATCATTCCACTACTACTATGGTGTTCTAGATTTAAAATACACATTAAATTAATATATATATCAGATAAACCTATATAAAATATTCGGAGAATAAGAAATCCGACGTAGAGTAAGCTGATAAACATGTAACTCTCGAGATCTTAAAAAAATAATTGAGGGGAGTAAGATCTCATTGAGTAAGTTAATAAAAGAAATGTATATAGTACAAAAAAAATCTCCTTTAAAATATATTTATGAAAATAAGAAATTTATAATTTATAATTTAAAACTACTTAATTTTTATTGGAATCATTCTTTACTGACATAAAGTAATTTTAAAATCATAAAATACTTTATAAAATATAAATAAACTTTCTTAAATCATTTTTTATAAGAAAGCTAGGTAAAATTTTAGTCCACAAATCTAATAATCTTTCGTCTCTCTTATAATTCAAAAATTACTAGTTTCGGAGAGTAAAGCATCAACCGAGCTATTAGCCACAGTCAATTCATTTAAACTAATATTTATTGACGATTCTTGATAGCAAAATATCACTAAGTTACCAGCCCCAGTAATATATATAAATTACACCACGAAGGCAAAGAATCACCGAGCCACATACATTCACCACTCACTCTCAATTCTATCGGTGCGCACATAGTCTTGATAAAACCCATCAGGTAGCCTGTTCTATCGTAGTTTGTTTTAAAATAAATAAATAAATAAAATGACAAGAAATATTACAATAAAATAAAATAAATTAAGATTTACTAATCATGTGAAAACTTAATATAAACATGCTAATATAACTATATATATTTTTCTATACACAATTCAATTATTACTTACAGATGGAATGCGTTTCTCTGCGCAATCGTGCTCAACCCTAACCAATCGGCTCGGCTGGAAGAGTAGCTAAAGAAAAGAAATAAATAAATAAATGGAATTAAAAACAGAACTCCTACAAATTATAGATTTCTAAGGAAAGACTCGATAAAAAAATAAATACGACTCTATTAAAATGAACTCGATGTTATGTTTTACGAGAAATCTATCAAAAATTTGATAAAATTTTCTCTGTAAAATGGACATCTCTCTACACGAAGTAAAGCCAACTCAAAAAAAAAAACACTTTAATAACCGCAACAACTTCAAATCTTGAGTTGGACCCCCGAATTGCACTGAATGTCCAACCGAGAATCAATTTCATAAATCACAATATAAATCAATTGAATTTCATTTAAATATCAAAATTAATTCATTTACACAAATAAAGTATAAAAGACATTTATTTATAAAATAATTAGTTAAATTCACATAAAAATTAATTTTTTTCTATAAAGATCCATATTCTAATTTTTGAAATTAAACAGCATTTAGTTACTGAAAATTTATTAAATTATTAAATTTTACAATTAAGTAACCAAAAATTCATTTAAATCATAAAATCATAAATACTATTGTATTCAAATATTATTTCGATAATTACTCATAATTAGCTAAAAATATGAATAAAATTTATAAAAATTATTTTAATATCATTTATTACACAAAAATTACCCAAAACATCATAATTCACCATAATTTCAATTAAAACATAAAATTCACCAATTTATACTAATTTTCCTAAAAAATTAAGTGCATAATTTTAATAAACTTCCTTAACAAAACTTGTTTAAAATAACTAGTAGAATTTATTAAAAATATAAAAAATTTTCAGTTTGGGAATAGTGTCCATGAACAGTAACCTCGGGACTCAAAAATTCAAAAAATCCTAAAAAATCATAAAAATTATTTTTAGAATCCTCATATTGCATACAATAATTAGTCCTAAAGAACATATATCAAATAAAATCAAATTAAGCTTCAATTTCATAATTTTAAAAAAAATTTCCAAATTAAAATTTGCAAAATTGAAGTTATTACTAGTTAAATCTCTCAAAATTGATCGAGGATTACCGAAGTCCGGATCAAGAGATTTGATTCAAGCACAAGAACAACTGGAGAAGTCGATAGAAAGCTCCTCCAAATTCGGCACCTTCAAGAAATAAAAAAGGGTACATATGTGGTGGCTTATGGTGGCTGTTGTAGTTGTTGGCGGTGCTATTGTGCTGTTGAGGTGGTAGCATGATGAATTGGTGATGGTGGATGGCGGCGAATGGTGGTGGGTGGTGAGGCTGCTACTCGCGATCACATTGGGGAAGAAAAGAAAGAAGGAAAGAAAGGAAATAAGGGAGGAGAAGATGGGAAAAGAAAAAAAAAGGAAGAGATTTTTTTTTAAGCATAAAAGAAAAAATAATGTAGTATATTAAATAATAAAAATATTATTTCAATTTATTCTAACCAAAATATATTAAAATGTACACAATACAATAAATCATATTAAAATTAAATTAGAAATATTAAAATAATATTTAGCCCCAAAAGTTAAATTAAATCCCACTAAGATTAATATCACAATTTAATAATATAATAATAAATATAATAAAAATAATTATTAACATTGCATATCTCAAATTTTAATCTCTTAATTGAATACATGAAAATTTAGGTCTTTACAATCTCCCCTCCTTAAAAAAAATTTGTCCTTGAATTTTTTATAAATAAAATACAAAATCTTAATGGAAAAAATAGGAATAAGCCACCCGCATCGCTGCCTCCATCTCCCATATGCAGTCATTTGCTGTGGTTGCTCCATAACACCTTCATCATCGGGATCTCCTTGGTGCGAAGCTGACAAACTTGACGATCCACAATCGCCATAGGATATTCCTCATATGACAGATCTTTATTGAACTCTATGTTGTAGGATGTGAGAAGGATCAGGAACATATTTCCTTAGCATAGAAATATGAAACACCAGGTGAATACCTGGATAATTTAGGTGGCAACACCAATTTATAAGTCACCTCTCCAACTCTCGAACATATCTTGAATGGCCTAATGTATCTCGGGGCTAATTTTCCTTTCTTACTAAACCTCATAACCCCCTTCATTGGAAACACCTTAAAAAATACCATGTCTCTAATGAAAAAGGACACATCCTTCCTCTTTGGATATGCATAGCCCTTTTGTCTGCTGAAGGCTGTCCCTAAACGCTGTTGAATAATAGGAACCTTCTCAGAAGTAATGTGTACTAACTCTAAACTAGTCGGTTGTCTCTCCCTAACTTCCCAACACAATGGTGATCTATATTTCCTACTGTACAATGCTTCATACAAAGCCATCTCAATACTTGCATGATAACTGTTGTTATATGCAAATTCTATCAATGGAAAATGTATATCCCATCGACCACCAAAGTTGATTACACACATCCTCAATATATCCTCAAGGGTATGTATGGTCCTTTCTAACTAACCATCTATTTAGGGATGAAATACTGTACTGAAATAAAGTATGGTACCCAATGCCTTATACAACTCTTGCCAGAAGACTGAGGTGAAAGTAGCTCCTCTATCGGATATTATGCTCACTGGTACCTTGTGAAGATAAAACATTATGTTAACATACAATCTTACTAATATGTCAGTAGAGTATGCCTTCTTGATTGGCAGAAAGTGTGTTGTCTTAGTCAGTCTATCAATTATCACCCAAATAACATCATAACCACCAATAGTACAAGGCAATCCAGTCACAAAGTCCATAGCAATCATATCCCACTTCCACTATGGGATAAGCAAAGGCTGTAATAACCCTGCAGGCCTCTGATGCTCTAGCTTCACCTGTTGACAAGTAAGGCATTTAGATACAAATTATGCTATGTCCTTTTTCATTCCATTCCACCAATATGTATCATTCAAGTCATGATACATCTTTGTAGAACCTGGATGAACACTATAGCAGAAAAATATGCCTCTTTCATGATTTCTTTTCTCAGCTCATCCACATCTAGCACATATAATCGAGTACCCAAACGCAACATATCCTCGCCATCAATCACAAATCCAATGGACCTGCCTTGTTGTACTTCAAACATGATCTTCTGCAACTATGGATCCCTTCTATGTGCTACCTTAACTTGATCCAAATATATTAACCGTACACTGAATTGAGCAAGGATGCATTTTTTAGTCACCTTAACTATAGTCCTTGGTCAATCAACTCATGCATCTCCTTAATAATTGGTCTCCTCACAGTACTGATATATGCAAGGCTGCCTGTGAACTTCCTGCCTCAAAGCATCCGCAACTACATTTGCTTTGACTTGATGGTACAGAATAGAACAATCATAGTCCTTTAGAAGTTCCATCCATCTCCTCTGCCTTAAATTCATATCCCTCTATTAAAAAATGTATTTTAGGCTTTTATGGTCAATGTATATCTCACAAGTCACACCGCATAGGTAATGCCTATAAATCTTTAATGTAAACACCACTATTGCCATCTCTAAGTCGTAAGTAGGATAATTTTACTCATACTTCTTCAACTGTCTTAAAGCATAAGTAATCATTCTTCCATTTTGCATTAACACATAATCCAATCCTACTCAGGAAGCATCACAATATACTGTATAACCTTTATTCCTAGAAGGTAAAGTCAACACTGGAGCCGAAGTTAACAAATCCTTAAGCAATTGAAAATGCTCCTCACATTTTTCTGTCCACAAAAACTTAGCATTTTGCTGGGTCAGTCTTGTTAAAAGTGCAACTATCTTGGAGAAGTCCTCACAGATCTCCTATAATAGCCCATTAAACCTAAAAAATTCCTCACTTTTATTATTATCGTGGGCCTCGACCACTCTGTAATAGCTTCGATCTTCTTTGGATCCACCTATATGCCATCACTAGACACCCACGTGGCCTAAGAATGCCACTTGATCTAACCAAAATTCACACTTTAAAAATTTGGCATACAACTAGTGCTTTCTCAGAGTCTGAAGCACCAATCTTAAATGTATTGACCTTAGCAATAATAAATGTTAATTTTGATCTTAATAAACTTAATTTTGAGCATTTAATTTTTTTTTAAGTGTGTATAAGTTACGACTCCATTGAAAGTTAAAATGAAGTATGATTATCTTGGTCTAATTTGACCTTCTGAGATTCAAAGAAGCTTTTAACATCCTTAGAGTTTTATAATGAGAAAGTATCTTCTTCACATTTGAAGTAGACATTTTGAGCTTTTTAAATTAGGCTTGCTTATCAAAATTCAAGTTCATTTAGGTATGTAAATATTAAGTCAAAATCCACATATGAAGCTGCCATTTTAGATTGCATAACTCTTAGTATTTTAAGTATATCTTGAGCTACAAAAGTCCAATTTAGGTGATTCAAAATGATATGAAAAGATAAGTCAAATATTTATAACTTTTATGAAGAAAGTATAAGAAAATTCAAACTTCTTAAATAGAAAATCATGGCTTTAACTTGTTTATAGCTGTTTGACAGTAGTCTACATTTTAGATTGCATAGTTTTTAGTATTTTGAACATATCTTAAGCTACAAAAGTCCAATTTAGGTGATTCAAAATGATATAGAAAGATAAGTTAAATATATAAAAAATTTAATAAAGAAAGTATGGCAAATTCAAAATTATTCAATAGTAAATCATGGCTTCAACTTGGGTATAGTTATTTGATAGTAGTCTGCATTTTAGATTGCACAACTCTTAGTATTTTAGACATATCTTGAGCTAAAGAAGTCCAATTTAGGTGATTCAGAATGATATGGAAAGATAATTCAAATATATATAGTTTTTATGAAGAAAGTGTGGGCAAATTAAAAGTTCTTGAGTAGCCAATTATGGTTTCAATCCATGAATAGCTTTCTGATAGCATCACTTTCAATGATTCAAAATATAGACATTGGACACATTATTTGCACCTCCAACAACTATATTTTTTAGTGTTTGTCTATATAAACACCTTTAGAGCTAATAAAAGTGAAGAAACTTATTTATCATTCATTCATTCTTTTCTTAAACATTCATTGAGCTCTTAAATTCTCTTAAACAATTCTTTATTTGTATAACTCTTTGTAAGAGTTGGTTATTGTCACGACCCAAAACAGGGGCCATGACCGGCGCTAGGGAACGGGAATTCTTTCGAATCCGGAACCCGTAGCAAGCCTAAAAATAAAAAAAAAAATCATGCAATAACAATAACCATAATAATATATAATATGCAGCGGAAAATAAAAATCATAAATATCATAATTATTACAATATCATCCATCACAACTGGATATAATTCAAAACTCATCACATCGCATATATAATCTCATAAATGTATAATCTTTATACAAATCCAGTTTTTACTATAATACATCTCTTTAAAATAAAGTACATAAAATCCAATACTGTAATTTACAACTACTGCAGTGTCTAGATAAAATAAATAAGACTCAAGTAGACAATTTACATAAAGAAGCCGGGGGCGGAAGAAATCCGGCGTATCGACCTGCTACTGAGGTCTGAAGAAGTTGACTCTCCTAAAAAATAGTCAACGGAGGGGAGTCAGACCTCACTGAGTGAATTACTATAATATATATACATACACTCTAAGTGATAATGCATACAGTCAACAGTATATGAGTAATATGTATATATACAGGCAAGTTCATACAGATGCAGAAAAATCATTTTATATATTTTTTCTGAAAATCAACTTTTATGAAGGATCACATAGAACCCTAGAATATCGCAACCTCAGAAAAATAGTGTTAAACAACACTCTAGCCATACAGGCTCACTTATTCCAAATATATCCACTTAATCCATATGGACAGTAGACTGGCCCCGAGACACTAAGTCAACCGAGCTCCAGCAGTCTGACTGCCAGTGTGATTGGCCCCGAGACACTTGGTCAACCGAGCTCCAGCAATCACACCCAAACCACATCTCACACATATCAATAATCATAATCAATTCAATATCCACAAATAGTCAGTAATAAAGCCTAAATACTATAGGCGTACCGGTACGTACTCGGTCCTAGTGCTGCCCACTAGGTAGCACGTTCTATTGATATCCTTCAGTAATAAATAATAAAACATTCATTCACAATTACATGATGCATGAATTTAAATAAATCAACAATATAAACCATATATATACCGAAAATATACCAAACATAAACCAGGTATATTTTGAGTATATATACGTCAAATAAATTCAATCAAATCATGAATTAAACTAAAAATATATTTAAAAACATTTTAAATATATTTTATTAATAAAACATGTATATAATTTATTATATACCAAAAATATACCAAAAATATACTTGAATATAAATCATGTAATTTATGCATAATTAGTCAAAATAAAACATGCATTTTCTAAATCATGCATCCTAAGCATATATATATAATATAGTAACTCACCTAATGCGCTCCACGAGACAGGTCCGACGGGCCTGGTCCACTAACCCTCGGTCTCGGCGCAACTAAACAAGAAATAATTACTCGACATCAGAATAACCCTAACAGAAATCCTAGAATTAAATCTAGAGTATTCAACACAGAATTGGAAATTAGGGTTCGACTGGATATCACGTTTTACGAGAATTCTACCGGAAATCCGGCAGAACCTCCCCTGTAAAACGGACATCTCTCTACTCAAAAGAGTAGAGCCGACCCTGCAAAGAAAATACACTTCGAAAATAAACACCACAAACAATCACAACCCCTCGGTCGGACTCCAGACTACAATCTGTCGACCGGGGTCCACAAACACAGAATATATATTCAAATATACCAAAAATATCCTTAAATCATAAAAATACATTTCATACGTAGAAATTACATAATTAACCTTGAAACACTGTAAAAATCGATTAAAACTCATTTTATTAGAAAAACCGTATATTATATATATAATTGAAAATAATTCCCGGAAAATAGTTTTAATTAGTTAAAAATACCAAATATTTTGTAGAAATCATTTTTATACCTTAAATAAATATTAAAACCAATTAAATTACATTTTTAGACAATTTAGGGTAAAATTACCAAAATACCCCTATATATATATATATACCTAATTTACTTCAAAAATTCACCAAAAATCATACACTTATCCAAAATTAATTTTCTCAACATATTTATCAATAATATCAATAATTAAACTCAATTAACCAATTAAATTCAAATAAAAACACAATTAACTTAATTTTCCAAAATCACCTAAACTTCAATAATTAAAAATAAATACTTAGAAATTCATAAAAATTCCAAATAAATTTCTATAATTCATTTCAACACCTAATTCAACCATAAACTCCAATTTCATAATTTAAATAATTAATTTCCGAAAATTAGAAAATAATATTAAAATATTCAAAAATATCCAAAAATCCAAACAACCTCCAAAATTTCTGTAAAAATTCATACATGAAGATTAAACTACCAGGAACAACATTTGTGAAGGAAGTTTCCATGAATCATCCAAATCGAAGCTCAAAAAAATCGAAAACCAAAAGTGGCCGAAATATTCAACTCAAAACCTAAGCAATTCTAGACCATTTTAGCTCAAACCAAAGCTAGAATAACACTCACCGGAGCTCAAGGAGAAGATAGAGACCGGCGGTGTCGAAAACGGTGGCCGGATGAGGGAGAAACGACGGTGGGAAGATGGGTGGTCCGGCGGGTGTCTACGGGAAAAGAAGAAGAAGAAGAAGAAAAAGAAAAAGAAAGAAAAGGAAAGAGAAAAGAAAAGAAAAAGAAAGAAAAAGGAAAAGAAAAAGAAAAAAAAAGAAAAAAGAAAAAAAATAAATTTTAATAATTTAATAATAAATAAAATAATCAAATAATAATAAATAAATAATAAAATATTAGGGTAATAATAAACCCTAATTAAATAAATATACACACACAAGCTTTATTTAATAATTTAAAAATATGTATGAGTTCATGCAAACCCGTAAATACATTTAACATAATTAATAATAAATTGTTTACGTAAAAATTTCCCCGAAAATGAAAGTCCCGGGAAAATTTTACGTAAAATACTGAAAATAATAGACAGTAATTAAAATAGGTTTAAAATACATATTAACTCATAAAAATATCATATAAAATACAAAAAATCACTGACACTGCATATCCCGATACAGTGTAAAAATATTTTTAAAAACACGGGATATTACAGTCTTCCCCCCTTACAAGAATTCGTCCCCGAATTCTAAAAACAAGATTACAGAATCAGGAAGGAAAGAGATACGGGTAAGAAGCTCGCATCTCAGCTTCAGTCTCCCACGTAAGCTCTTCAACTCTGTCGCTACGCCACAAAACCTTGACCATCGGAATCTGCTTCGATCGCAACTGTCGAACTTGAAAATCAACGATCGCCACAGGTTCTTCCACAAACGTCAAATCTTCACTCACTTCCACACTGTCAGGTTGCAACACGTGTGAAGGATCTGAGATATACTTCCTCAACATCGAGATATGAAATACTGGATGCACCTGCGACATACTCGGAGGCAAATCCAACCGATATGCAACAGTGCCAATTCTCTCCAGAATCTCAAACGGTCCAATATATCTCGGTGCTAACTTACCCTTCCTACCAAATCTCATCACACCCTTCATCGGAGATACTTTCAGAAAAACGAAATCTCCAACCTGAAACTCCACATCTCTGCGCCTAGGATCCGCATAACTCTTCTGTCTACTTACTGCGGTCTCTAATCTGCGCTTGATCACGGCGACTTTCTCTGCAGCATCCTGAACCATCTCTGGTCCAGTCAAAGCTCTCTCACCAATCTCATCCCAACTCAACGGGGATCTACACTTCCTTCCATACAACGCCTCATATGGTGCCATGCCAATACTGCTATGGTAGCTGTTATTATATGCAAACTCAACAAGCGACAAATGATCATCCCAGCTACCTCCCAAATCCAAGACACACATCCTCAACATATCTTCCAGTGTCTGGATCGTCCTCTCAGACTGACCATCTGTCTGAGGATGAAAAGCAGTACTGAAATCCAACCTAGTGCCCATCGCTTCCTGCAACTTCTGCCAGAAACGAGAAGTAAACACTGAACCTCTGTCTGACACAATGGACACAGGTACTCCATGAAGGCATACAATATGCTTCACGTACAACTTCGCCAATCTAGCAACTGAATATGTGGCTTTCACAGGCAAGAAATGTGCAGACTTCGTCAATCTGTCTACAATCACCCAGATGGAATCGTATCCATCCTTCGAACGAGGTAAACCGACCACAAAATCCATAGCTATCCTTTCCCATTTCCACTCGGGAATAGGAAGAGGCTGAAGCTTCCCAGAAGGCTTCTGATGTTCGGCTTTCACTTGCTGACACGTCAAGCACTTAGCAACATAATCAGCAACATCCTTCTTCAATCCATCCCACCAGTATAGATCTCTGATACTGTGGTACATCTTAGTAACACCAGGATGAACGCTGTAGGCTGTAGAATGTGCTTCCTCTAGGATCTCTTCTCTCAAATCATCCACATCAGGAACACACAATCTACCACTGATCCACAACACACCATCATCATCGAGTGTGAAATCAGTGAACTTCCCTGCTCTGACATTCTCTGCAAGCTCTTCCAGAATAGGATCTCGGCTCTGAGCTGCTTTAATCCTATCCCTTAGTACAGATCGTACTTTAAACTGAGCTAACAGTCCACCTGATCTACTGATCTTCATCATCAGACCTTGATCCACCATCAGATGCAATTCCTGGATCAATGGTCTCCTCTCCACACCGATGTGAGCAAGACTACCTGAGGACTTCCTACTCAAGGCATCTACTACCACATTAGCTTTACCCGGATGGTAAAGAATCTCGCAATCATAATCCTTCAACAGTTCCAACCATCTTCTCTGCCTCAAATTCAGATCTCGCTGCTGGAAAATGTACTTAAGGCTCTTGTGATCAGTAAATATCTCACAAGTCACCCCGTACAAATAATGTCTCCAAATCTTCAAAGCAAAGATCACTGCAGCCATCTCAAGATCATGTGTGGGATAGTTCTGCTCATGCTTCTTCAACTGCCTCGAAGCATAGGCTATCACCCTTCCATTCTGCATCAACACACAACCAAGACCAATTCTAGAGGCATCACAGTAAACTGTGAACTTATCCACACTATTAGGCAAAGCTAATACTGGCGCTGTGGTCAACTTCTCCTTCAACAACTGAAAACTATTCTCACAAGCTTCTGACCACTCGAATCTAACATTCTTCTGAGTCAAGCGAGTCATAGGGGCTGCTATCCTGGAAAAAATCCTGCACAAACCGCCTATAATACCCGGCTAAACCCAGAAAACTCCGAATCTCAGTAACAGAAGTAGGTCTAGGCCACTCAGATACTGCCTCAACCTTCTGTGGATCAACCTGAATACCTTCTTTAGACACTACGTGTCCAAGAAAAGAAACACTCTCCATCCAGAAATCACACTTCGAGAATTTAGCATAAAGCTGATGATCTCTCAGTGTCTGTAGTACAATCCTCAAATGATATACATGCTCTTCCATACTCCTTGAATATATCAGTATATCATCAATGAAGACTACCACAAACTGATCCACATACGGTCGGAATACTCTGTTCATCAGGTCCATAAAAGCTGCTGGTGCATTAGTCAAACCAAAAGACATCACCAGAAATTCATAATGACCATAACGAGTGCGGAAAGCTGTCTTAGGAATATCAGCTTCACTGATCCGCAGCTGATGATAACCCGACCTCAAGTCAACCTTAGAAAAGAACTGTGCACCTTGGAGCTGATCAAACAAATCATCTATCCTCGGGAGAGGATACTTGTTCTTCACTGTCACCTTATTCAACTCTCTGTAGTCAATGCACAGTCTCAGGGTACCATCCTTCTTCTTCACAAACAGGACTGGTGCACCCCAAGGAGAAACACTAGGTCTGATAAAACCCTTATCCAACAACTCTTGCAATTGCTCCTTCAACTCTCTCAACTCTGCAGGAGCCATACGATAGGGTGTCATAGATATAGGAGTAATACCTGGAACCACATCTATACAGAACTCAATCTCTCTATGAGGTGGTAAACCTGGCAACTCCTCGGGAAAAACATCAGGAAACTCACAAGCAACAGGAACATCTGTGAGTGACAACTTCTCCACTGACGTATCCCTAACCAATGCCAAATATCCCTGACAACCTTTCCTCAATAACTTCCTAGCCGTAATAACAGAAATAAGATTCTGAGGTGCTGAACTCCTATCACCAATAAACTTAAAATCTTCTTCACCAGGAATTCTAAAAATCACCTCCTTATTCCTGCAATCAACCACGGCATAGTACTGAGACAACCAACCCATTCCCAGAATAACATCAAACTCCATCACATCCAACAAAATCAAATCAACGGGTAATTCTCTATCTCCCACGAGAACTGGACAACCAGAAAGAACAATATCGGTGTCCAAAGAATCACTCAGAGGAGTGGCAACAGACAAAGGAAAAGCCATCCTCGAAGCTTGCCAACAAGATTTAGAAGCAAAAATAGGAGAAACAAACGAATGTGTGGCACCCGGATCAAACAAAACCAAAGCATCCAGGTAACAAACAGAAAGAATACCTGCCACGACTGCATTAGATGCCTGAGCATCCTGCTGAGTCAGATGAAAAACTCTGGCTTGGCCTCGACCTCCCTGCTGACTGGTAGAAGCCTGGCCAACACCTCTAGCACCTCCTCTAGTACCTCTACCACGACTCTGCTGTGGAACAAACTGAGTAGAACTCTGATGCTGAGCTGGTGGTAACTGAAATGGCATAGGTGCAGCACTAGCAATCGATTGCTGTGGGAATCGCGGAATCTGCTGCTGCTGATATCCGGGATAAGGACACGATCTGGCAAAATGTCCTGTCTGCCCGCATCTGAAGCATGTCAACGGTGTCAGATAACACGGTCCCTGATGGACTCTACCACAAGTCTGACAAACACTGGTCGCTGATCCAGAACTACGACCACTGCTGCTGCTCGAAGCACCTGACCCAAATCTAAACGATCTACGCTGACCTCCACGACCATGTCTACTGCTCCGATGCACTCGCTGCTGCTGTCTCTGACTCTGCTGAGTCGAACCTCGCTGCTGACTACTCGAACCAACATGAAAACTCGAATACGGAGTAGCCTGCAATCCACTCGACTGAACTCCCAACTGGTAATAATCAGGCATCGCTCCCTGCCTAACTAACCTCAGCTCGATCTCCTTGGCTAGCTCAATCACCGACTCGAGAGTAAGACCTGCTGTAGGCATACCAGCAAAAGCTGAACCCAAACCAGTAACATAGGTAGTAACAGCGAAATACTGATCTCGCATCAGATCCTCAGCATATCTACCCAGACGAAGGAACTCTCGGGTATACTCCTCTATTGATCGATCTCCACGAGAAATGCTGGTCAATCGAAGACGATAGCTCAAACGAAGAGGCTCTGGACAAAATCTCCTCATGAATCGCTCTCGAAACTGAGCCCATGTCATCGTCATCATATAAGGCTGGATCATCTGAATAAACCAATCCAAAGCTGGTCCCTCGACAGACAACTCAACGATCATGATCCTCTGGTACTCGGTATGAGCAGTCCGAGTCCTAGTCTCAATCACATGCAGAAAATCTAAAGGATCAGAAGTCCCATCAAAAGCAATCCTGCCAACTCTGGCATAGAACAAAGCTGCCTCAGGGTCAGACATACCCTGCTGATAGGCAGGCTGAACAGGCTGAACAACTGGAGGAACAGGAACATCAAACTCAGGCTCAACAGGCTCCTCGTCCTGTAACTCTCTCTGCCTACGGCGACCTGCCGCTCCTCGAGGTCTACCCCTGCCACGACCTCTACGCCTAACTGGCTGCTCAGGAGGTAAAACCTCGTCCTGAAAAGACTCATCATCCTCGGCCTCAACGACCGGTGGAGCGACACGCGCTCGCCTCCTCATTCTGAAAAGACAAACGGAAAGATTCAGACAAAACAGACAACGGAGGAATAACGCTGAAAACTACAGCAAGGAATACTCATCAAGACATACTCGAACCTAATACACTGCAGTAGTCCAACAGAAAACACAACTTTAAAACTAGGGCCACAACTCACAAAACTAAGCCCTGACACAGAACTCCACTCAGAAACGAACTTCGCTCTGATACCAACCAGGCTCTGATACCAACTTTGTCACGACCCAAAACAGGGGCCATGACCGGCGCTAGGGAACGGGAATTCTTTCGAATCCGGAACCCGTAGCAAGCCTAAAAATAAAAAAAAAAAATCATGCAATAACAATAACCATAATAATATATAATATGCAGCGGAAAATAAAAATCATAAATATCATAAATATTACAATATCATCCATCACAACTGGATATAATTCAAAACTCATCACATCGCATATATAATCTCATAAATGTATAATCTTTATACAAATCCAGTTTTACTATAATACATCTCTTTAAAATAAAGTACATAAAATCCAATACTGTAATTTACAACTACTGCAGTGTCTAGATAAAATAAATAAGACTCAAGTAGACAATTTACATAAAGAAGCCGGGGCGGAAGAAATCCGGCGTATCGACCTGCTACTGAGGTCTGAAGAAGTTGACTCTCCTAAAAAATAGTCAACGGAGGGGAGTCAGACCTCACTGAGTGAATTACTATAATATATATACATACACTCTAAGTGATAATGCATACAGTCAACAGTATATGAGTAATATGTATATATACAGGCAAGTTCATACAGATGCAGAAAAATCATTTTATATATTTTTTCTGAAAATCAACTTTTATGAAGGATCACATAGAACCCTAGAATATCGCAACCTCAGAAAAATAGTGTTAAACAACACTCTAGCCATACAGGCTCACTTATTCCAAATATATCCACTTAATCCATATGGACAGTAGACTGGCCCCGAGACACTAAGTCAACCGAGCTCCAGCAGTCTGACTGCCAGTGTGATTGGCCCCGAGACACTTGGTCAACCGAGCTCCAGCAATCACACCCAAACCACATCTCACACATATCAATAATCATAATCAATTCAATATCCACAAATAGTCAGTAATAAAGCCTAAATACTATAGGCGTACCGGTACGTACTCGGTCCTAGTGCTGCCCACTAGGTAGCACGTTCTATTGATATCCTTCAGTAATAAATAATAAAACATTCATTCACAATTACATGATGCATGAATTTAAATAAATCAACAATATAAACCATATATATACCGAAAATATACCAAACATAAACCAGGTATATTTTGAGTATATATACGTCAAATAAATTCAATCAAATCATGAATTAAACTAAAAATATATTTAAAAACATTTTAAATATATTTTATTAATAAAACATGTATATAATTTATTATATACCAAAAATATACCAAAAATATACTTGAATATAAATCATGTAATTTATGCATAATTAGTCAAAATAAAACATGCATTTTCTAAATCATGCATCCTAAGCATATATATATAATATAGTAACTCACCTAATGCGCTCCACGAGACAGGTCCGACGGGCCTGGTCCACTAACCCTCGGTCTCGGCGCAACTAAACAAGAAATAATTACTCGACATCAGAATAACCCTAACAGAAATCCTAGAATTAAATCTAGAGTATTCAACACAGAATTGGAAATTAGGGTTCGACTGGATATCACGTTTTACGAGAATTCTACCGGAAATCCGGCAGAACCTCCCCTGTAAAACGGACATCTCTCTACTCAAAAGAGTAGAGCCGACCCTGCAAAGAAAATACACTTCGAAAATAAACACCACAAACAATCACAACCCCTCGGTCGGACTCCAGACTACAATCTGTCGACCGGGGTCCACAAACACAGAATATATATTCAAATATACCAAAAATATCCTTAAATCATAAAAATACATTTCATACGTAGAAATTACATAATTAACCTTGAAACACTGTAAAAATCGATTAAAACTCATTTTATTAGAAAAACCGTATATTATATATATAATTGAAAATAATTCCCGGAAAATAGTTTTAATTAGTTAAAAATACCAAATATTTTGTAGAAATCATTTTTATACCTTAAATAAATATTAAAACCAATTAAATTACATTTTTAGACAATTTAGGGTAAAATTAACAAAATACCCCTATATATATATATATACCTAATTTACTTCAAAAATTCACCAAAAATCATACACTTATCCAAAATTAATTTTCTCAACATATTTATCAATAATATCAATAATTAAACTCAATTAACCAATTAAATTCAAATAAAAACACAATTAACTTAATTTTCCAAAATCACCTAAACTTCAATAATTAAAAATAAATACTTAGAAATTCATAAAAATTCCAAATAAATTTCTATAATTCATTTCAACACCTAATTCAACCATAAACTCCAATTTCATAATTTAAATAATTAATTTCCGAAAATTAGAAAATAATATTAAAATATTCAAAAATACCCAAAAATCCAAACAACCTCCAAAATTTCTGTAAAAATTCATACATGAAGATTAAACTACCAGGAACAACATTTGTGAAGGAAGTTTCCATGAATCATCCAAATCGAAGCTCAAAAAAATCGAAAACCAAAAGTGGCCGAAATATTCAACTCAAAACCTAAGCAATTCTAGACCATTTTAGCTCAAACCAAAGCTAGAATAACACTCACCGGAGCTCAAGGAGAAGATAGAGACCGGCGGTGTCGAAAACGGTGGCCGGATGAGGGAGAAACGACGGTGGGAAGATGGGTGGTCCGGCGGGTGTCTACGGGAAAAGAAGAAGAAGAAGAAGAAAAAGAAAAAGAAAGAAAAGGAAAGAGAAAAGAAAAGAAAAAGAAAGAAAAAGGAAAAGAAAAAGAAAAAAAAAGAAAAAAGAAAAAAAATAAATTTTAATAATTTAATAATAAATAAAATAATCAAATAATAATAAATAAATAATAAAATATTAGGGTAATAATAAACCCTAATTAAATAAATATACACACACAAGCTTTATTTAATAATTTAAAAATATGTATGAGTTCATGCAAACCCGTAAATACATTTAACATAATTAATAATAAATTGTTTACGTAAAAATTTCCCCGAAAATGAAAGTCCCGGGAAAATTTTACGTAAAATACTGAAAATAATAGACAGTAATTAAAATAGGTTTAAAATACATATTAACTCATAAAAATATCATATAAAATACAAAAAATCATTGACACTGCATATCCCGATACAGTGTAAAAATATTTTTAAAAACACGGGATATTACAGTTATGTGTTAGAAATATAATTTCTCTTCATTTTAAATCTTGGGATAGGTTAGAAGTAAAGTGAGATTTATTTCTAAAAGAATTGGTTTAAGTGTTATCCATTGAAATACTTGGGATTTAGTTTTTGAGTGAGCCTTGAAAACTCAAGTTGTAAGGTTGTAAGAGTGAGCCATAAAACTCTTGTGTAATCTCAATATTATGAATAAGATTGTGGATGATTGAAAATCCTAACTTCAGGATGAGTTAGGCGGAGACAGAGGATTGTTGTTGAATCTTAACTCCTTAAATCTTTGTGTTCTTCATTTTTCTTTCTTAATTTCCATTTAATTCTTGCAGAGAATTCTTTTAATTTCTCATTTTTATTTAATAGTCCCATTCACCCTCTCTAGGACTCTTTTCAAAATGCATTGCATGCTCAGCCTTATTCTTGGAGTATACCAAAATATCATCAATGAACTCAATCACAAATCAATCCAAGAATGGCTAGAACACCCTATTCATCAAGTCCATAAAGGCTGCTGGGGCATTAGTCAACCTAAAGGACATCACCAAAGATTCATAATGGCCATGCCTTGTTCGAAATGCAATCTCGGGTACATCTCCACCTCTAATTCTCAATTGATGGTACCCAGACCTTAAGTCGATCTTGAAGAAACATTGAGCTCTTTATAACTGATTGAATAAGTCATCAATTCTCAAGAGTGGATATTTGTTCTTGAAGGTAACCTTATTCAACTATCTGTAGTCAATACAAAGTCGAAGACTACCATCCTTCTTCTTCATGAATAACACAGGAGCACCCCAATGAGATGTACTAGGCCGAATAAAACCTTTATCAAGTAATTCTTGCAACTGCTCTCTCAGCTCTGTCAACTCTACAGGCACTATTATATATGGTTGCATAGAGATAGGATTTTTACCATGCATTACATCGATACAAATTTCTATCTCCCTATTAAATGGCAAGCCTGGCAATTCTTCAGGAAAAACATCTAAAAACTCACACACCACTGGCACCCTTTCAACTACCCTATTATATATTTGTATGTCTCTGACCATAACTAAATAGCTTTGAAAACCTCTCCTAATAATCTTTCTAGCTATGATCACAAAAATGATGTTCTGAGGTATTGAACTCTTGTCACCTCTGATTCTAAATTCCTCATCAGATGGAATTTTGAAAATTACCTCTTTTTCTCAATGACTAACTGTGGCATAATACTTTGCCAACTAATCCATCCTTAGAATTATGTCGAAATCAATCACATCAAGCAGAACCAAATCTGCAAGCAACTTTCTACCCTCCACCGACACTGGATAAGATGGAAAGAATACAATTGTCTTTAACTCATCACTAAGTAGAGTCATTACAAATAAGGGAATTAAAATCTTGGAAGGTGGACATGCTATTCTATAAGCAAACGTAGGAGATACAAAAAAGTATGAAGTACCTGGATCAAACAATACTCTAGCCTTAAAATAGAATATTAGGAGAATACCTACCACAACTGTATTAGATGCCAAAGCATCCTGAGGAGTCAAAGTGAAAATTCTGGTTTGACCACGACCTGCTACTGTGAAGTGGATGACTGTGTATATCCTCTAGCTCTGCCTCTAAAACCTCTACCCTACTGGCTCGAGTACTGAGTCAGTCACTGTTGAGGATACATGGGTGTTTGATACTGCTGATGCACCTGAGGATATGACTGAGCGACTGATGAAGAAGATCCCTGAGCATATGACGGTTAGAATCCATAATGTATAATCTTTAGCAAAATGCTCGAACTGTCCATACCAAAAGTAAGCTCCAGGCGCTAAATAACACGAACCTTGATGCACTCTCCTATAAATGGCACATGCACTAGCCCTAGATCCTGAACTGCCATGTTTGAAACTCTGACCATTGCTGCTACTACTGGCACCAACACTAAATCTAGTAGTTTTGCCAATCCTACAACTTTGAGCATAGTTGTGTCTGCCAGTCCGATATGATATAAACTATTTGCTCTGTTGGGAAGTACCCCCTAGCTGAGTACTCGTGCTGCCTATTTGAAAAATAAGTTGTTGAACCCCTTAAGCTGATATGTTACTACCATTGTCATAAGGATCCAGTATGGTGCCATATCTGATATGACTCTGCTTAAGCTATCTAGCCTCCTCAACCACACTCTCAAGGTTGCGACCCCCCGTTTGGATGCCAATATAAGTTGGGACTAGTCATATAGAGCTTCATTGCTTTCATCTCATCCTGCATCACATT
The DNA here is from genome assembly GCA_947683625.1 of Mallotus nudiflorus. Lineage (NCBI taxonomy): Eukaryota > Viridiplantae > Streptophyta > Magnoliopsida > Malpighiales > Euphorbiaceae > Mallotus > Mallotus nudiflorus. Next base: position 5,146,421 of record CANTUR010000018.1, read on the forward strand.
CGTAGCATGTCATGACAGTCTAAAGAACTTCTATGTATGGTCTCTGACTGACTGATCTCCTTTAATAATATTCAACAACTACCATCTATAGTTCTCTCACATCGATGCTGAGTAGAAAAACCTCATAAACCTCTCCTTAAAATCCAACCAGGTTATCGCAATCATGTAGAGCTTGATGGACTATATGAATCAGTCTTGAGCTACTGCTAACATATATAACTCCACTATCATGATCCGTTGGTAGTCTAAGTATCCTATCATGGGTCTGGCCTCGATGGTATTTATGAAATCCAAAGTATCCCCCATGCCATCGAAAGAAACTTGCCCGACTCTGGAGTACAGTAGGGCAATATCATCATCTGTCATCCCCTGAGTTCTCTGTTGAAGCATCTGCTGTACCAAGGGCATTGCTTGGTTAAGAGCTGCCAAGCCTTGGTTAATTCCTACCATACTCGTTGCAAAGGTTGCAGGATCCTCTATTAAAACTTCAAGCCCTGCCTACAGTTGTTCCTACCTCTGAGCTGTCGCTGCTCTAACTCTACCCCCACCTCTGCCTCTACCTCTACGTAGAGGAGCAAGAGGAAGAATCTCATCCTACACAGATTGATCATCATCATTCTCCTCAAAAGCTGCTTCTGCAACAAGAGCAGTCTGTGCTCGCCTCATTCTGAAAAAAATACAAATGAATTCAGGACAAGACAAAAGTACTACATAAGCGCATAAAGTAAAAATAAGGAAGACAACAAGTGACAATTAGCAACCTATAATCGCAGTAGTTTACGAAAAGCAGACATTGACAGCTGAAAACACATATAAAATGAGCTAAGACTTTGATACCAACTTTTTCACGACCTGAACCCAAAAGGGTATGTGACCGGTACTAGGGAACGATAATACATAAAGTACCCGAAACCCATAGTAAGCCTTAAAAATTTTTTTAATAAAATAGAGACGATAATAAAATGACATAATTTAAATAAAAATAAAAGCACAAATGAACTTAGGTATATATATAATAATAATCTTTAGCATAAGTTTTAATATATACGTCAATCCACAAAATATAACATAATAAATAACCATTCCACTACTATTGCAGTGTTCTAAATTTAAAATACACACTTGATAATAATATATATATTAGATAAACCTATATAAAATAGCCAAAGAAGAAGAAACCCGACATAGAGTAGGCTGACAGACAGGTGACTCCTAAGATCCTTAAAAAAATAATTGAGGGAAGTCAGACCTCACTGAGTAAATTAATAAAAGAAATGTATATAGTACCAAAAAATCTCCTTTAAAATATATTTATGAAAATCAGAAATTTATAATTTGTAATTTAAAACTACTTAATTTTTATTGGAATCATCCTTTACTGATATAAAGTATTTTTAAAATCATAAAATACTTTATAAAATATAAATAAGTTTTTTTAAATAATTTTTATAAGAAAACTAGGTAGAACTCCAGTCCATAAATCTAATAGTCTTTCGGCTCTCTTATAATCCAAAGACTATCGGTTTCTGAGAGCAAAATATCAACCAAGCTACTAGTCACAATCAATTCACTTAAACCAATATTTATTAGCAATTCCTGAGAGTAAAGCATCACCGAGCTATCAATCCTAGTAATATATATAAATCATGCCCGAGAACAAAGTATCACCGAGTCACATACCTTCATCACTCACTCTTTAATTCTACTGATGCACACACGGTCCTGATAAAATCCAGGTGGAATGTGCACTCTTTAATTATACCGTAATTTATTTTAAAATAAATAAATAAAATAACAAGAAAGATTATAATAAAATAAAATAAATTAAGATTTACTAATCATGTGAAAACTTAATATAAATATGTTAATATAACTATATAAATTTTCCTATACATAGTTCAATTATTAACTTACAGATGGAATGCGCTCCTCTGCGCAGTTATGCTCGACCCTGACCAGTCGGCTCGGTTGGAGGCGCGGCTAAAGAAAAAAAAAACTTTTACAAATTCTAGATTTCTAAGGAAAGACTTGATAAAAAAATAAATACGACTCTACTAAAATAAATCTGATGTTACCTTTTATGAGAAGTGTACTAAAAATTTGGCAGAGTTTTCTCTGTAAAACGAACATCTCTCTATACGAAGTAGAGTCAACCTTGCAAAAAAAAATACTTTAAATAACCGCAACAACTCCAAATCTCGAGTTGGGCCCCCGAACTGCACTGAATACCCAACCGAGAACCAATTTCACAAATCACAATATCAATCAATAGAATTTCATTTAAATATCAAAATTAATTTATTTACACAAATAAAGTATAAAAGACATTTATTTATAAAATAATTAATAAAATTCACATTAAAATCAATTTTTCTATAAAGGTCTATATTCTAATTTTTGAAATTAAATAGCATTTAGTTACCGAAAATTTATTGATTATTAAATTTTACAATTAAGTAACCGAAAACTCATTTAAATCATTAAATCATAAATACTATTTTGTTCAAATATTATTTCGATAATTACTCATAATTAGCTAAAATAGGAATAAAATCATAAAAATTATTTTAATATCATTTATTACTCAAAAATTATCCAAAACATCATAATTCACCATAATTTCAATTAAAACATAAAATTCACCAATTTATACTAATTTTCCCAAAAATTCATTTTTGACATAAATATTCAAAAATTTGTAATAAAAATTCGGTGCATAATTTTAATAAACTTCCTTAACAAAACTTGCTTAAAATAACTAGTTGAATTTAATAAAAATATACAAATTTTTTGACTCGGGAATAGTGTCGTGAACAATAACTTGAGACCCAAAAATTTTAAAAATCCTAAAAATTCATAAAAATTATTTTTGGAATCCTCATAATGCATACAATAATCAATCCTAAATAAGATATATAAAAAAAATCAAATAAAGTTTCAATTTCATAATTTAATAAAAATTCCCAAATTTAAATTTTACAAAATTGGAGTTGTTACCGGTTAAATCTCTCAAAATTTATCGAGGATTATCGAAACCCGGGTCGAGAGCTTCGATTCAAGCACAAGAACAACCAGAGAAGTCATCGAAAAATTCGCCAGAAAACTCCTCCAAATTCGGCACCTATAAGAAACAAAGAAGGGAAGAGATGCGTTGGCTTCTGGTGCGTGCTGCAGCTGTTGAGGTGGCAGGGCAACGAGCTGGTAACGATGGATGGCGGCTGTTATGACCCATAATTTTAAATTAATTTATTTTAATATGAGATATGCAGTGTTAATAAATTCAAAAATTTATATTTAAATTGTTATATTATTTGTGATTATTAGTTGACATTTTATGCTAAATTGTATATTCTATGCAAATACGTATTTTAAAAGTTAGTAAACTTACATTAGGGTTTATATTATTATTATTTTAAGAATTTATATTTTCTATATATTAAATATTACTTAACTATTTCATAAGTATAATTTATTCTATATTATCTTTATTATTTTCGAGGCTATTATATATATATATATATTATTAGGGTTTTTATTAAATATATGTATATTAATGTAACATGTGCATGTATATATATAGATGAGTGTGTATATATATATATATATCTATACATGTATATATATGTATAGTATGTATAATTTGGAGGTTAATAAACATATATATTAAATTATTATAATATAAAGTATATTATAATATATATAAAAATATACATATACATATACAAACATAGACCTCATCTCCTCCCCTCACGCGACCTCCCTGTTTTTTCCCTTCATTGTGCCGCCTCCATCATCACCCGAAACCACCATTTCCGCCGTCGTTTGAGCTCCCTGCCGCCGCTGTTCTCTTCCTTTCCCCCACCAGGCAGCAAGCTTCTTCTCCTTCGTGCGCGACAGCCCTGCATTCCTGACAACCCAGCTCTATTTCTCCTCTGCCGGTCGCCACCTCTCTGCTTCGCCTGAGCTGCTCCATTGGTTTCCATTTCTGGTGACAACAAGCTCTCTCCCCTCCTCCCTCGTTCTTCTCGGCTCGACAATGAGTGTCCCTCACTTGATCTCCTTTTTCTTGCTTAATCTTGATTGGTCTTGGTAGGTTCTTGATTAGTTTAAGGTTGTTTGATGTTTAATGATGTTGATTTTAATTTTAGGTAATTATTCGTGAATTATTTAATTTTTCCATAATTTATCTTTAATTTTTGGCTTATGATTTTGAGTGATTATTATATATTTGGGTTTATAAAATTATATTTTAAAGTTATTTAGTTGATTATAATTTTATTACTTTAGATTTGATTATTCATAAAATAAATATAATTTATGTTAATTATGTTAGTATTTATATAATATTTTGTTATAATTTTTTTAGGTTTTTATGATTTATATATCTTTTTAGAGAATAAAAATATATTAGGATGATTTTATTGATAACTAAATGATTATGTATAATTAATTTCTATTATTTTGGGTATTATGTAAGATTTGGATATTTTGGTATTAAATTATGAATTTGATAGTAAATGTATTTATTGTAGAGATTTATTAATATGAGTAATTAATTTTAGGTTATATTTATATTTTGATAATGAAATGTAAGTTTGGTTATTTAATTGTTGAATAATTGATATTTTTATATTAGTATATATTTTTGGTATATATGTTTGTGAAATATTGTTTCTAAACTTTAATGAGAAATGATTTTCTAAGTTATGGATATTTATATGTAATATATATTTTTGGGAATTAAATGATTTAATTATTAAACCAAGTTTATTATAAAGAAAATTTAAGTATTTAATTTGATTTAATTTCTATAAAATTAAGTTGCCTATTTTCACATACTTTTAAAATAAATTTTGTGATGGTTGAGTTTGTGATCTCAGTTGGGGCTAAGTATAGTTCTGGGAGCCCAACTCGAGTGTGAATATATGTGAATACTAAAAGTGCAGTTTTCTATGCAGGAATGACTTACCTATGGTAGAGAGATGTTCGTTTTATAGGAGAGATTCTGCCAAAATTTCGATAGATTTTCTCGTAAAATGTGACATCTTCCGTAATTTTCTAGTATAAATTAGGATATTCCAATCTCTCGAGTCTTATTCGGGTCATTCTAAAGTCTCGTAATTTTATTAATTTTCCTTCTTATTCCATAAGTATGATTTTAAAAAATAAATATGTTTTTTTAGAGAGTTCCGGAGCGACAACTTTTGAATTGAGGCAGACGCACGGTCGTCAGCCATCTCGCTCATCCTATAAGTTAATGAATTGATCTGTGCGTATATTTTTTTTTTAAATTTTCATGCGCTCATATTTTCAGTATTGCTTACATTGTCGAAAATTTTCATTTGCAATGTATTTATTTATTTTAAAATTAGTTTTTGAGGAATTTTGGTAGAATGAGTTACCTGGTGGGTTTCACCAGGACCGTGTGCACATGGTGGAGATTGAGAGATGGATCCAAAATATGTATGACTTATGGTTATAAACTGAGACGGGTGCCTTGTTGGAAGCCTCTACTTTCGGGGATTGTCAGTGATGTGGAAAGTTAAAAATGGACTGGGATGGGTGCCTCGGTAGATGCCTTAGCTCTCGGGGACCACCAGTGCCATTTGTTTGGATTAAGTGGATGATTGCAGCTTGGTGTCTCGGTTGATGCCTCTGCTCTCGGGGACCGATAGTCTAGTTGGATTAAGTGGACCAGTTGGCCATTTATAATTGAGTTTAGGGTTCTACCAAGATTTTTCAAAAACTGTATATATATATATATATTATAAATTATTTTTTTGATTCATATATACAGTTTTCAAAAGGTTTTCAAATCGTACAACTCTTTTATTAACTTACTCAGTGAGGTTTGACTCTCCTCAATTTATTTTTTTAGGAGTTTGGGACTTTTCTATTAGGCCTACTTCTTTTCGCTGTGTCGTATAATCACCGGCTATTCTGCGTAGGTCTATTTAGTTATGTTGTGTTTACTTTTGTGTACTGCAGCTTGGTGTCTCGGTTGATGCCTCTGCTCTTGGGAACTGACAGTCTAGTTGGATTAAGTGGGCCAGTTAGCCATTTAGAATTGGATTTAGGGTTCTATCAAGATTTTTCAAAAGTTGTATATATATAAATATATATTATTTTTTTGATACATCCATATAGTTTTCAAAAGGTTTTCAAACCGTACAACTCTTTTATTAACTTACTCAATGAGGTTTGACTCTCCTCAATTTATTTTTTTAGGAGTTTGAGACTTTTCTATTAGCCCTACTTCTCTTCGCTGTGTAGTATAATCACCGGCTATTTTGCGTAGGTCTACTTAGTTATGTTGTGTTTACTTTTGTGTACTGCAGTAGAAAAAATTGTTTAACTGAATATTTTATTCAGGTGTATTATGTATTTATGATATTGTATAACTGATGTTTATTTACATTATGTACTATGATGCTATGGTTTAAATTATATCAAGAAAAATCAGTTTGATAATGTGTATTGTAATTTAAATATTTATTGTGAGGTTTTAAAGTTTTTTTTTATTATTTTCATTTTTTTTCTTTTAAAGCTTACTATGAGATTTGATAGTTTTATACTTTTTCATTCCCTAGTGCCGATCACATGCCCTGGATTTGGGTCGTGACAACGGCGAATGATGGTGGGTGGCAAGGCTATTGTTGTGTTCACGTTAGGGAAGAAAGAAAGAAGAAAAGGAGGGAGGAGAAGAAGGGAAAAGAAAAAGAAAAGGAAGGGATTTTTTTTTAAAGCATAAAAGACAAAAATAATGTAGTATATTAAATAATAAAAATATTATTTCAATTTATTCTAACCAAAATATATTAAAATGTACACAATACAAAAAATTAATATTAAAATTAAATTAGAAATATTAAAATAATATTTAGCCCCAAAAGTTAAATTAAATCCCATTAAGATTAAATATCACAATTTAATAATATAATAATAATATAAAATAAAAATAATTATTAACATTGCATATTTCAAATTTTAATCTCTTAATTTAATACATAAAAATTTAGATCTTTAAATAAAGAGAATAATTACACTAGTAAATATAATATAAATAAGAGCATAGTATAAAAATTCTCTCCATGCTAAAATATCAACTCTTTTTATAAATTTCTTTTATATTTATTTTAGAAATTATTTATTTTCATAACTTTTTGTTCTCTATTTAATTATAATGTTATCTTCTTTTTAAAGTATAATTCGTTCGTGAGATCTAAATTTTGTATTTGAGTTTTGCAATTTTGTTTTTATTAGAAAAATGTTAAAAACTTATTTATGAATATAAGAACAGTTCTAAATTTTCGAAACATCAGATAAGATATATTTTTACCGAAACATTAAGTAAGTTATACTCTGACTTTTAGGAATTTTTTAAAGAGATTCCAAATGTATATTTAATGCTATCAAATGACAAAATATTATGTATTCATATTCCATCATATGAAAATCCATATTGTTTTGATGCTTTTTTTTTTAAAGAAGATTATGAAATAATGATCAATTCTATCTATGACAAATGTTACGAAAAAGTAGATACTCTCATGTTACATTTACAATTATTTTAAGTTAAAATTATTAAATTCATTTTTATTAAATTTCATAATTTAATAAAAATTTTTAAATTTAAATTCTGCAAAATTGGAGTTGTTATCGGTTAAATCTCTCGAAATTTATCAAGGATTATCGAAACTCGAGTCAAGAACTTTGATTCGAGCACAAGAACGACTGGAGAAGTCACCGGAAAAGTCGCCAGAAAACTCCTCCAAATTCGGCACCTTTAAGAAACAAAGAAAGAAAGAGATGCGGTGGCTTCCGGTGGCTGCTGCAGCTGCTAAGGTGGCAGGGTGACGAGCTGGTGACAGTAGATGGCGGCGAACGATGGTGGGTGGCAAGGCTACTGCTGTGTTCACGTTGGGGAAGAAAAAAAGAAGAAAAGGAAGGAGGAGAAGAAGGGAAAAGAAAAAGAAAAGGAAGGAATTTTCTTTTTTAAAGTATAAAAGAAAAATAATATAGTATATTAAATAATCAAAATATTATTTCAATTTATTCTAACCAAAATATATTAAAATGTACACAATACAATAAATCAATATTAAAATTAAATTAGAAATATTAAAATAATATTTAGCCCCAAAAGTTAAATTAAATCCCACTAAGTTTAAATATCACAATTTAATAATATAATAATAATATAAAGTAAAAATAATTATTAACATTGCATATTTCGAATTTTAATCTCTTAATTTAATACATAAAAACTTAGGTCTTTAAATAAAGAGAATAATTACACTAATAAATATAATATAAATAAGAGTGCAGTATAAAAATTCTCTCCATGTGAAAATAAGGAAAAAATTTTGTTGGTCATTTACGCTATATATTTCTCATTTTTAGCTTATATATATATACATATCATAAGCTAAAATATCAACTCTTTTTATAAATTTCTTTTCTATTTATTTTAGAAATGTTTATTCTCATAACTTTTGTTCTCTATTTAATTAAAATGTTATCTTCTTTTTAAAGTATAATTCGTTCGTGAGATCTAAATTTTGTATTTGAGTTTTGCAATTTTGTTTTTATTAGAAAAATGTTAAAAACTTATTTATGAATATAAAAATATTTTTAAATTTTTGAAATATCAAATAAGATATATTCTGATCGAAACATCAGGTAAGATATGCTCTGATATAAATATCTTTTAGAAATTTTTTAAAGAGATTCCAAATGTATATTTAATGCTGTCAAATGACAAATATTATGTATTCATATTCCATCATATGAAAATTCATACTGTTTTGATACTTTTTATTAAAGAAGATTATGAAATCATGATCAATATAAAATTATTAAATTCACTTTTATTATTTTAATACAAATTATAATGGAAATTTTTATATTATGACAAAAAAAAACTCTTTGTTACTAATTGAATTTATGAAATTCTTACAACATAATGGAAACTATTTGTTAATATTTTAGCAATAATAATATATAAATATTTTTGTTGAACAACAATAATAATTTACAAATAGACTTCATTAATTAGAATGTGATGTATAATTTATTTTATTTTTGGTTGGTGTCATATGTTATATATATAAAAATCACAATAACCGACCAGCCGCACCACAAAAAGGTTAGAAAAATGTCATGTTATATGCTTATGCTTTTTTATATTATTCGGTCTGGAATTAAGAAACCGTCCTTTTTTTTTTAATTTAACTTTTTATTTAATTTCAAGATTCTCAATTTGTCCTTGTCATGCTTGAAGAATCTCGAGACTGCCACTCTTTTTATTTATCAATTTAATCATATAATATTTCATTTAAAATATTTTTTTTTTTCAGTCGATTAAAGAATATTCTTGTCTTTCGGCCTATTATGTTTTATATTAGTTTATTACAAGCTTGATTTATAATACAATTACTGGTACAAAATTTGTTGACCCTTTAATCTTTACATTTGACTCCAAACTATAAGATTAAATTAATTATGTTTTATAAATTATTATAAGTGATTTTAGAGCTTAACAAAATCTTGAAAATAAGTACTAACCATTTGGAAAAGGACAAATTAAATGCTAGAAGTTAAAAAAAAAAAGGACCTTTGAAGATCAATTTTTGCTTGATTTTAATTAATGGTAAAAACAAAAAGGAGCAATTAAAGCATAAAAAGTTTCAAAGCCAACCTTTTGCTTTCATGCTCTTATTGACTTCCCAATAGTTCCAAAACATGCAAATTTTTCTAGAATCCTTCCATTGATTTTCACAATAATTGTCCGATACGTTGACATTAAACTATTTTTACTTAAATGATATTTTATATTTAAATTATAAAATATATAATTATATTAAATAAATTATTAAAAAATCTTTATTATTATTATTATAGTTACATGTAAATCGAATTGAATTAGTTAAAATTTTATAAATTATGAATATCGGTAATTTAGATAAAAAAATCAATTTTTTTAATATCAATCTTATAATATCATTTTCAAAAAAAAAAAAAAAGAAATAGAAATTGTGTTATATTTTTTCTATAATAAAAATTTATTTTTAATATATCACCAGTTGTATTAAAGAATTTATATTTTTAATACACTTAAATGAAATTTATTATCCGACTCAAAAAATTTATAATAACAATATTTTTTACAAGTTTCTACATAAGTTATATAATTTTTTTTATTCATATAAGATTTATTAAATCGTGAGATATTATTTATAAAAATAATAATTTTATTAATATTAATAAATAATAACTGTAAAAACTAAAACTCAGAATTTATTGAGGAAAATATTATTTTTTCTTCATTTTCTCCTATGAACATAAAAAATTAATATAATTTGAATTGAATTGAATAAATTTTATAAAAAATAAATTTATTTAATACAAATTTCATTCACAAATTCAAATTTAAAAAGCTACTTAAAAGAATCCAATTTGTTTGTTAATTAATTAATTACTTACTAAGTTGCTCCATATTTTGTTGCCATAGAAGGTCAAAAACTGTCTATAAAAGCCCAAAAGCCAGTGAGTGGTTGCCACATATAGCAATACGTAGTTGAGAAGAAAACAAAACTGCTGTCAAACTTTGCACATTCAGTCATCAAATAATAACAAAAAGGAAATATATATTTATTATTATTATGTATATCTTCACTATCTCAATCTTGAAATTCTTCACCCATTTCTACTAATAAAATAATAACAACAATAATTCAACAAACTGTAAAAAAAATAGAGACACCCAAGTCCCTCTCAAAGAACAGGAAAAAAAAAAAAAGAGAAGAAAATCTCAACTAAAAATGATAGACAGCTAAATAAAACCAAGTTTTATTTATTCTTATAGTGTATATACATATATGTATCTACATAAATAAAATTAAAATAATTAAGTTAATTTATATTTAATTATAATTATTGATTATTTTTATATTTTAGTATATGTAATATACATTAATAACTATAATTAAATAATCATTAACTTAATAATTTTAATTTAATTTGTAAAAATATATATATATATATTGAAAAATGACTCGATTATATGAATTAATTTTTAAAATAAATATAATTGTAAAAAAATTCTATAATTTAATATATCTATTATTTTGAAGTCTTTTTTTTTACACATGTGCATTAAAAAGAATAATTCTAAATAAAAAATCCAATAAAATTTTAATAAAAATTATTTATATAAAATAAGTTTTTAAATGCATTCAACTTATTATAATTTATATGAAATCTTGATTATATATATATATATATATATATTTGAAGTTTTTGCTTTTCTAAAAAAAAAACCAAATGCACTTTAAAATGAAAATAGACTAAAATCTAGGGATTCGGAGGGAGATTTAGGAGGAAAAAAAAACAACTAAAGGAGCAAAAAGTACTGCTAGCAGAAGCAGCAGTAAAGCCTAGGAAACTAAAACTGGGGCTAAAATGTCAATTCGAATAAAGTAGAGGGACAAATATGTAAATTCGGCGAAAATTATTAAGAAAACTGGTAAGTTTGTCGGTATGCGTGCAAATCAAATGAAACTGCTCTTTTTATTTATTTATCTATTTGTATTTTTTATTAACTATTCGCTGTTTCAAGCTCAGACTTAGATCACTCACTGCCATCTCCTCCTCTTCTCTTCTCTCACCTATTTCTATTGAAACTCTCTGTGTTGTGTGTTGGATCCACTGGTCATGGTTAGGGTTGCAGTCTCTCTTCACATTTCTCTTCTTTTTGGGTTCCTTAATAGCTCCAGTTGCTCTCTAATGTCACACCCAATTGGCTCTCTTTCTGCTCAGAGAGAGAGCTCAGCTTAGCTTGGTTTCCTCTGTTCTGTTTAACCCTTTTCTTGACTCTAATCTGTCTTCTGAGAAATGGGTTTCTTTCATTTTCAGCTGTTTTGGTCTAGATTTTAAGATCAAGGTGGAAAAAAGAAAAAGAGTGAACTGGAACAAGTGAAATTTTGTTCAAAGTTTGGATTTTTTTTTAAGCTTGTTTTTCTCTTTAATTTGATTTTTTTTTTTCTGCTTTTGGGTTTTTGAGATAGATTGGTGAAGAAACAATACTGGGAGTGTAGAGAAGAGAAAAGAACAAATTTTTTTCTTCTTCTTGCAAGAATATATAGAGATTCTCTGTGTTTTTTGTATGTTATTGGTCTTAAAACTCTGCAAAAAGAAAAAAAGAAAAAACCAACTCCATTTGGCCTTTTATCTTGTTGTTGTTGTTGTTCTTCTTCTTCTCCAATTAGCACCCTTTTCTTTTTGAAGTTTCAAGATTCTTTGTTATGCTTGAAAATCCTCTCCTTCTTTAGCATACATCTTTAAAAGAAAGAAAATAAAGAACCGGTCTTTACTAAAATTTAAGAATCTTAAGCTTCAAGCTCCCTAAAAAAGAGCAAGAAAAGCTAGAAAATTCCAAAACAAACAGCTACCTGTTCTTCTATCTTTTTTTTTTTTTTTTAATTATTTCCTTCTCTGGCTGTTTGTTTTGCTGGTGATTTTGGGTTGTCTGTTATCTTGTTGTGAAAATGGCTATGACTATGGTGCACCACAGAGAGAGTAGTAGTGGAAGTATAAATAAACATCTTACTGATAGTGGTAAATATGTCCGGTACACGGCTGAGCAAGTGGAGGCTCTTGAAAGGGTCTATTCTGAGTGCCCTAAGCCTAGCTCTCTGAGAAGACAACAGTTGATTAGAGAGTGTCCCATTTTGTCTAACATCGAGCCTAAGCAGATCAAAGTCTGGTTCCAAAATCGCAGGTTAATAGCAGCATATATAATTTAGACGAGAAATTGAGCATTTGTATTAATTTTCAGACAATTGTTTCGTTGAGTTTTATGTTTTTGTAGATATCAAATGCATTGGTGTTTGGTATTAGTTTGTGCGGTAAGAATGAGTATTTGTTTTTTTTTTTTTTGTGTATTAATATGAGCTTGGCTGATAATCAGTTTCTATTTTGCAAATTTAAGAAATTTTTTGGCAAGAGAGAGAGTAGATCATTCCGGAACTTGGGTTTCATTTCCTTAAATTTGGTCTTCCAGCAAGCTTCTGCTTTTAAATGCAAATATTGCTTAATGTGATCATGATCTTCAGCCAGATTTATGATGTTTTAAGTTAGACTGCTAGCTGTATGAGATGCATTGATATGTATAGTTGCTGATCTGAGATCACTTAACTTTGAGTATGAGTGATGTTCTTTTGATTGGGATTTCTGATTAACTCCTTGTTTTCTGGTGAAATAAACATAAGAAAACCTGATTTGGTATTGAGCTAAATTTGTTTTGGGATGAATTGGGTTTCTAGGTAAGCTGAGAGTTTGTTGTTTCTGGCTATGCAGGTGCCGAGAGAAGCAAAGAAAAGAATCTTCAAGACTCCAGACTGTGAATAGGAAATTGACAGCAATGAATAAGCTGTTGATGGAAGAGAATGATCGCCTGCAGAAACAGGTATCCCAGCTGGTATGTGAGAATGGCTATATGCGGCAACAACTCCAAACTGTAAGTAGAAGTTCTTTCCCCTCATATATTTATAAATTCTGGTAGTCACTTGTTTTTACTTGCAAATTTTTTCATCAATGTTTTTTCAGGGATTTTGAAGCATAATATGTGCGATCACAGTAACTTGATTGTGCTGATTCTGTTGCTAGTATAGATTTCTAAGTGGAATTGATTAATTCCTTTTAATTTTTAGGCATGAATTCATTCTGTATAGATTTCTTGGTATAATGGGACGAAAGTTTCAAGTAACTGTATTGTATTTCTTTAATTGATACATGTAAGATTTTTATTCGAGCTAATTATCACAATCAGAAGCTTGTTTTATGCCCTGAATTTCCTGGCATAGATTTTCTTCTATGTTTTTGCTTATGCTGCTGTCCAGTCATTTCAATGAAGTGCAGTGCGTTTACTGTCTTATACTTTCTGTACTGCTTTTTCACCCATGACATGATTCTAAAATTGATATTTTCTGCAGGCGTCAGCAGCAACTGATGCAAGCTGCGACTCTGTAGTTACCACTCCTCAGCATTCACTGAGAGATGCCAATAACCCTGCTGGGTAACCTCACCAACATGTGACCATGTTCTTTATGTATACATCCCCTCTAGCTGTGATTGTGACCAAGATAATTTGTCTTTATTCTTTTGGCAGACTCCTCTCCATTGCAGAGGAGACCTTGGCAGAGTTCCTTTCAAAGGCTACAGGAACTGCTGTCGATTGGGTCCAGATGCCTGGGATGAAGGTTTTTATTGTGTTTTATTCCCATTTTTTGTTTTTCATTTCTCAATTTTATGTGCATTTGAGGATAATATTGCTTATTGTGATGAATAATTTTTGAACAGCCTGGTCCGGATTCGGTTGGGATCTTTGCCATTTCCCAAAGTTGCAGTGGAGTGGCAGCTCGAGCTTGCGGTCTTGTAAGCTTGGAACCTACAAAGGTATCGTGTACTTGTATCTGTAACTTGGTGAAGATGCTTCTCACCCTTTGTGACAGTAGCTTGTTATCTCAGGTGATAATGTTATTTTACCATGTGCATTAAAAAATTGACAGATCGCAGAGATCCTTAAAGATCGTCCATGTTGGTTCCGGGATTGTCGGAGCCTTGAAGTTTTCACCATGTTTCCTGCTGGAAATGGTGGATCTATTGAACTAGTATACAGTCAGGTATGCATGGTTAAATTCTTGACTTCTGCTGCTACCCTTTATAACTTGTTCACCATCCCTTTTGCTGAAGTCAAACATTGCTTCAGGTATATGCTCCAACTACTCTGGCTCCTGCACGGGATTTCTGGACTCTGAGATACACAACAAGCTTAGACAATGGCAGTCTAGTGGTATGCTTGCCTTTTACATTCTTTTCAAAAATAATAAATGGACAACTAACTTTTGGCATAAATCAGAGGTTGTCTAACTAATTTCACACTTTAAAAGTTTGAAGACCAATGAAATGCCTTATTTGTATTTCTCTATTGTTTACATATTAAGGTCTGTGAGAGATCTCTTTCTGGTTCTGGTGCTGGTCCAAATTCAGCAGCTGCTTCTCAGTTTGTAAGGGCAGAAATGCTTCCAAGTGGTTATTTGATACGGCCGTGTGATGGTGGAGGGTCAATTATACATATAGTGGATCACCTGAATCTTGAGGTACATTTTCTTTGACAACATCATGCTGTAACAAATGTGTAAATGGAAGCTAATTTCTTTCACATCATTTTCAGGCTTGGAGTGTTCCTGAGGTTCTGCGACCACTTTATGAATCATCAAAAGTAATAGCCCAGAAAATGACCATTGCGGTGAGTTGGCTTTGGCTGGCAGGACATTTTTGGACTATGTTCTTAGGTTTAGAGCTATAGGGAAGGAGAGCATACATTATGATCCACTATTCTTCAAACAAAATTCTGTCCCATATCTCATAATTACCATTCTATAGAGCATGATCCTGTGGATGTAAGGTTATCTGCTATGACATCTGTTAGGCCTGCTATGTTTCAGTGCCTTTTAGAAGTTAAGAATTTATCATTCTTAAAATTTAGGCATACAGTCCCTTTTTTTTTTTTTTTGTTTGCATGGCTTTTACTTCCTTTTTCAAAGAAATATCTGGATACCAAATAATAGATATGCAATTTGAGGGTCCCTTTATGCTAATACTATGACTTTCATAGACTAGAACTTGGGGTTGGACAGGAAATAAGGGGAAGGCAGATGTGCTGAGACCAGTTTCAACAAAAATCCATTTCTCCCATGTTTTTCCATGAAGCATAGGACAAAACACTAACTCTCTTGTTTCTTTGAAGGCACTGCGCTACATCAGGCAAATAGCTCAGGAGACTAGTGGTGAGGTAGTGTATGGTTTGGGCAGGCAACCAGCTGTTTTGAGAACCTTTAGCCAGAGATTAAGCAGGTAGCTGCATGATTTTTGCCCATTCAATTTCTCTCTCAATTTCAAGAGCTTTGCTTTTTTGAAGACTAATAATATGTGCACATGCATTGACCTAGTTGTACTTCTCATTCTGCTGTCTTTCCTGTAGAGGGTTTAATGATGCCATCAATGGGTTCAATGATGATGGCTGGTCGTTGATGAGTTGTGATGGAGCTGAAGATGTAATAGTGACTGTCAATTCAACCAAGAATTTGAGTAGCACTTCCAATGCTTCTAATTCCCTTGCATTCCTTGGAGGAATTTTGTGTGCAAAAGCTTCCATGCTTCTGCAAGTAAGTTATGAAATTGGCTTGTGTGTATGCATAAACCACAACTTTGTCTCATTTGCAATACTCTTTTATGTAGACAAAGAAATTTTGTTAACTGTCCGCTTTCATTATTTGAGAATTGCAGTATTTCTACATGTTTAACGAGTAGCTTATTGTGCTTGGAGCCAGAACTGATGAAATTTATGCTTTTCCTTTTTCATATAGAACGTCCCTCCTGCAGTCCTTGTTCGTTTCCTGAGAGAGCATCGCTCGGAATGGGCTGATTTCAATGTTGATGCCTATTCTGCTGCATCATTAAAGACTGGTTCATATGCATTTCCTGGAATGAGGCCAACAAGGTTCACCGGGAGCCAAATCATCATGCCGCTGGGCCACACAATTGAACATGAAGAAGTATGCAGTGCATATTCCATTATTTCTTAGTGTAATAAATGTAATCATTGTCCTTGTTATATTCTCATGCATTTGTATGTATTTTTTTTCTCAATCTAAATTTTTTGACAGTTACTTGAAGTTATTCGACTGGAAGGCCATTCTCTTGTACAAGAAGATGCTTTTGTCTCTAGGGACATTCATCTTTTACAGGTACTATGTTAGAAGCTTATAGTCATTATAGCTATTAAGCAAGTTTTGTTTGATTTACTTAAGGGATTTACACAAATTTCATATTGAATGTATTTGAATTAGGCTCAAGTACTTTATATGAACCAGCCTTGGATGTATATGAATTAGTCTCAACCTAACTTCTTTCATTGTTTTGATATGTTTAATCTGCTCATTTTGTTTGTGTGTGTATGAAAGAAGTTAGATTGATGGGTCTAGGTTCAAATTTTCATGCTTAGGATTACTGTCAAGGTTTAGTCATCGTATGCTTGCCATCAAACAGATGTTTGGGGAATTTCTCAAGAACTGATTGCTGCATTTTTGGTCTATCTCAAGAATTCTAAATATTGTAATTGTATATGCATATGACTGGATGGTCCTTTGTGCTGGTGGCCAGATTTGCAGTGGAATTGATGAGAATGCTGTTGGTGCCTGTTCTGAACTTGTTTTTGCTCCAATCGATGAAATGTTTCCTGATGATGCCCCATTGTTGCCTTCTGGTTTTCGCATTATTCCATTGGATTCAAAAACTGTAAGGCTGGACTTCAGTTTATATTTTCCTTTAGCTTCTCATATTATACATGTTTAGTAATTTAGTGTAATCACTGAGAACAACTCTATAGGCTTTTAGTATGATCTACCACTTGGAAAGTACAAGTATATTGAGTTTGAACTTAACCTTAGGATATCAGTGGAATTTAAATTACATAAGTTACGTGCTAATGGAATGGTGTCATTTTACAGAAGGATACACAGGATGCATTAAATACATCTCGCACTTTGGATCTCACATCAAGTCTTGAAGTTGGCCCTGCCACAAACAGTGCTTCAGGAGATGCTTCAACATCTCATAGCACACGATCAGTCTTGACTATTGCCTTCCAATTCCCTTTTGAGAGCAATTTACAGGACAATGTTGCTGTCATGGCTCGTCAATATGTTCGTAGTGTGATTTCTGCTGTCCAGAGGGTTGCTATGGCTATATCTCCATCAGGACTGGGTCCAGCTGTGGGACCCAAATTATCTCCAGGATCTCCTGAAGCTCTTACCTTAGCTCATTGGATATGTCAAAGTTACAGGCAAGTTCTGCTTGAAACTTTATTACACATGGTTTAACATCTAGGATTTTTTTTTTGTACTTTTGTCAGGTTTTCCACCATTGGACTGCTGTAATGTCTTTTATATATAGGGCTTACTTATACTAATTTGCTGAGTCATTATTAAGCTCTACATTTACAACAATTTGAAATAGAGGGTGCATTTTCTTATTCTTTTTCCCTCCAGTTATTATTTGGGGGCAGAATTACTGAAGTGTGATTCTCTCACTGGAGATTCAATGTTGAAACAGCTATGGCATCATCAAGATGCCATTTTATGCTGCTCATTGAAGGTACAATTCTATCCATCGCTAATGTTGTGAACTTGTTGCTTCAAATGCATATGCTACAGTTATTAACATGATTATTTTGGAAAATTTGTCTTAATTTTTTTTTTTTGTCTTTTTGGTGGTGCTGTAGTCTCTTCCGGTTTTCATCTTTGCCAATCAGGCAGGGCTGGACATGCTAGAGACAACTTTAGTGGCTCTACAAGATATCACGCTAGATAAGATTTTCGATGAATCTGGACGGAAGGCACTTTGTGCAGACTTTGCAAAGTTAATGCAACAGGTAATTTCAGATGCAATCCATGTTCCATCTGCTGCATGCTAAAGGAATCCAGTTTGTGAGGTTCTTAGCTGAATTTTTCTGGTTTATATAGCAAGTTATTTCCACATCATGGTAGAAATTGAGGCGACATAATTGAGCATTAACTGTTTGATGAGTTTAAATCGGTTCTTTGTGAAGTACTAGACATAAGCTTTATTGCTTGCAAATGTTAATGATTTAGACATGCATGCTTGGTATCAGGGATTTGCCTACTTGCCGGGAGGAATCTGCATGTCAACAATGGGGCGCCATGTTTCCTATGAGCAATCTGTCGCATGGAAAGTTCTTGCCGCAGATGAGAGCACTGTTCACTGCCTTGCCTTCTCATTTGTAAACTGGTCTTTTGTTTGATCATATTTCATTCATCTGAATGCCCTCCCCAAGTTGAATATGGAAAAAGAAGAAAAATATAAATGGTGGAGAGTTTTTTGTAAAAGAGAAAAAAAGAGTTTTGTAATATCTAAACCCCAGTCCAGCCCCAGGTTTGCATTATATTAATTTAATTAATTTTTATTTAGTGCACCACCCAGATTTTGCCTCATCCTTGTACATATATGGTGTGAAACTTTCTTGCCCTTTTCAGCTATTATTGGAACTTGAAACAGTAACTGAAACTAAAGAAGGATTCTGAACTTTCTTCTTCACTTTTTACCATTCAATCCTTGTTAGCAGTTGCTGACAAACAGCTGGTCACGAGCTCTCTTGTCAAGCTTTTGCTTCTTTAATTTATTGCATGATGTTCATAAGGTTTCATTGAAACGTGTTTTGCTATCTATCACCCTTTAATGCTATTTATTAGCCTTTCATATTGCATCCCAAGTACATGCATGGATTTTTCCTTGGTGCCAAGATTTGCATTTATGGGTCTTTAACTGTGGTCATTGGGTACTCATCTGGCTGATTAACATTGTGCCTTCAACTCCTTTTGTCTATGCTCCTGTTGACATCTTGTGAGATTCATTTTTTGTAACCTTTGTTTTGCAGCATGCATTGGATATATATGTTTTTTTTTTTTTTTGTTTCAATAATCATGATTTTGGGTTTCATTTTTATGTGAGACATTGAAATGGTTTCTGCCAACTACTGCACTTCGATATGAACTGCTCTGTTACTTTTCTTTATTGACTTGCTCTTGTTTTCTTGCAAGAGGGATCTTGCCACCTCTAGGGCTTTATAACCTTTCTTGTGTTGTGAAATTATTATCCCAGCATTAGCTAAATCAAGTCAAACCGAATTTTGGTTCATTTATTATTGAACTCTAATGGAGTGTTAATATATCTCACTTATTGTTCTCGAAGTTCATATAAATTTATAAAATATAATTTATAAAATTATTCATTAATGAATTAAAAAATTAACTTGCTAAAATCCTGACTTGTTACTTAAATGCTTTTTAATATACTAGTTTGCACGAGTTTTTATCATTTCTAGCTTTTATGGCTTATTAACAACTAACTTCACTGACACCACTGGTAAATTGTAGTAAACTTTAATTTTGGCTAAATTAAATGTGATTTAATATATTAGTTCATGCGAGTTTTTATCAATTCGAGTTTGAGTTTCAATTAGATTATTAACAATTTGGCTAACTTGCACACTATTGGTCCCTTGGGGTCAATTAGAGATCAATTTTTAGCATTGTCATTGTCATGGATCAAAGATTTCATATTCCTCCGCATAAACCATGCCTCATTAGGTCACTTACGAATAGTATAAGTGGTAAAGTGTGTAAATTTTTTGATGAGAAAAGTAAGATTCGAACCTTCCATTTCCCCTCTCCCTCCCTTGTATGTAAGGTATTAACCATCTATCTCTATTGGTTGTTCAAAATAATTATTAGACCTTATTAGCTCTCATATATTACTTCTTTTTACATGTGATATAGGATCTAATATTAAACGGGGAAAAGTTATTGGCCGTTAAAAAATAGTATTTTATAAATTCATTTTGTGAGCCATCATAAAATGGATCTCACAAACTTAATATATCTAGGGATAGAAATTGAACCCAAAATCTATTCTCTCAAGAATACAGTGCTCTCTTACTGCTTCAACTGTAGCTTTCATATGTTACTTAGTTCTTCAAAAAACAGGAAATGAAATTAGTAGCACGAAGTACAAAGCCTTGACAGAATGGAGAAATATGTATCTACGCCACTGACAAAGAATTTATATCAATTATTTAATGAGTTCCATAATTTGTTCCCTTTGCTGGAAGTGGGACTGTGGAAGTCTAATACGAAAAAGGGGTTATTTACTGTTAGACTTTACCATGCATTTGAGTCTAGCACTATGTATTTTCAAATAAAATTTGAAAAATATGGATAACACAGTGCTAACTAGGGCTGTAAATGGGTAGAATTTGACCACTTCTTAGAAGTTTTTTTGAACTTCAAGGATTAAATTTAGAGTTGAAGTTAGATTCAAGGAATTGTATTTGACTTGTTTATTATAAAAGTTATGTTATTGGTAATGGAGAGCCTCATTTTGCTAGATAAAAACTTTCAGGAAATAATATTTTGTGCTGTGACGTGAATAGTTTCGTCGCAGACTGTTTTTTATTTTTATAGGACATTAAAATATTTTAAAAAATAAAAATATATATATAAAAAATTATTGTTTTATAAACTGCTACATGTATCAACATCTAAATATTAAATAATCACAATTTAACTTTATTGTTTATGGGAACTTAAAAGCTAAAAACATAATTTCACTTGGGCAAGCATGACACAAAGGCAACTATTATACATACATTTATTTAGACAAATAGATATGTTATTGTCATTGATCAGATGATGGTTTTGAATTAGAGTGATGAGTGGTGCTACTTGAATTAAGATCATGAATAAACTTTGTTATTGTCTGCACAATCATTTGATCAAAGCTTTCGCGTTCAAGCAAAGACTCATCATTACCTTTAATTTTCTGCAAGCAAAGATTATATACATTAAGATATTCACAACATATTAACTAGATGCAAATAAAATAATTATTAGAGTTCATCATTGTAGATCCTATTTTAAAGTCCAAATTTATATTTGATCTTAATTTTTAAAAATTGAATTATATTGGACTTTTTTTCAAAAAAATGTTGCAATTAAGTTCTAAAAATCAAAGAAAACTTTAATTTTAATGTTAATTTATAAAAATGAGTTTGAATAACAATGCAAATTGATAAAATTACTTTCAAAATGAATATATATGAAGTTTTTAAATTTTTAAAAAATTTTAAGTTTATAAAAATATATTTTATATTTTTAAAATTTTTTTAAAAAAGTTAAAAAATATTTTTCAATATATATATATATAAGAAAAAAGAATTAAAAATTTTCTACACACATAATAATTTTTAAATTTAGATCAAAAAGATTTTAAAAAATTATTGAGTGTATAGAAAATTTTTAATTCTTTTTTTATTAAATATATATGATTTAATTGTGAAATTTTAAAATTTTGAAAAACTTTTAGATCTATGAAAATTATTTTTAGATTTTTTTAAAATTTTGAAAAAATATTTAAAATAGTATTTATAAACTTAAGAATTAAAAAAAAAACTTCATAAATGTATATTTTTAAAGTAATTTTATCAATTCTCATTTTTATTTAAACTAATTTCTATTAATTAGTGTTAAAGTTAAACTTTTTTAATTTTTAAAATTCAAAGGAGATTGAATTTTCAAATATTAAAATTCAAATGAGAAAAACAAAAGAAAACATTAAGGTGAAATGTAAACTTAAGAGTAAAGTTGAGAGACTAATTTATAGTTTATCCCTTTTAGTAAAGGGTTAAGGAGCAGTACATTTTTTCTCTTTGATAATCTTGACTGTGTCAACTCATCGAATAATAGAACCTGTATGTAAGGAAATTAAATATGAAATGAAATGAACTTGAATATTAATATGATGTTTTTGAAATAGTGGTACATGAGTCGTCTTTAGAGTTACGAAATAACAAGAAACTTACACGGGACAATACATACCTGTTTGACAATCTCTTCATACTTCTTGAAACAGCTGAAAAGTCTAGCATCATCATCGTCATCATCATCATTTTGTCCAGACATTCTGTTTTTATTGTAAATGTTAAACCTTAAGTTGTGGGCTGGTATAAATAATGGCAACTTGACACATGAATGAAGCTGGGAAGAGAAAAGGGAAGCGGTTATTTTCCATTTCAGTTTACAACCGTTATAGTAAGAAACCTTATTCGGGAGGATACATACACTATGTATACGCTATGTAAACAATGCAAAAATAGAAATAAAAAAAAATAAATTTTATCAGACATCTTGAAATGCCCTTCTCGTGCTCAAGCTTCAAGTATTGAAGCCCAGTGTGAGTGATGCGTTTCTTTCATTGGCCAAGTGTTGTAAAATACTAAGAAGATGCAAAATGTTCGGGAGATGGCACCTTCAGTTTTTGCCATTGACCGAACCACATCGGCAAGATTGGGGATATGAAACTAGAAATGAAAGTCGAAGGTAATGGGTTCAACTCCGGATCACTACAGTGGGTGAAATTCCCTTCGTTTGTCAAAAAAAAAAAAAAAAGACATCCTTAAACACTCTTTGAAATGTCATACTGTTAGACTTCAGTCCTTAATTCTACATTGGATGTGTACACCAAAATGAAATTCAGTTCCTCAGCACACCCAAAAATGCAAAGAACCCCAAATATATACATACGATGGATCCTGATTTACACAACATTCACAAGGGAAGAGAAACTGGATTCAATTTTTGAGAATTGGAGTACACAACAGGCAAATAAAGATCAAACAAGACCGTGTATTTCAGTTGGTGACAAAATGGCCATTAATGTCAATTCTCTCTCCAGTTTCCATTTTTCCTCCTTTTGTTTCATCTAGATGCCAGGGACCAAAAGTTTAGGAGAAAAGAAGGCAATGCAGTAAACCAGCTGATAAAAGCCATGGCTGTGGCAGTTTCAAATTGCACACAATGATTGTCACCACAGCTACCAAGATCATTATCAATAAGAACTGTGATACCAGCAGAAGCACAGGCAGCAGCAAACGTAAGAGTGGATGTGATCTGCATGGGAATAGACAGGTGATTAAGACACAAAAACAAGGAAACTAAATTTCTGTTAAGATAACTAACTAGAACTTCAAAAAAACATAAAAAATACATGTGCAGAAGCAAGGGAAAGAAAACTGCAGTACTGCCCATAGGATGTGAACTATCACCAAAGACTACTTAATAACAAACATATAGATTCCACCCCATTCCAAACATGATGGAGAGAGTTCTCTAAACAATCCTATTACCAGATTTCAGTTCAAAGGAATAGTTGCAATGAAAATGATACAGGTGCATCCACAGTGGGAAAAAATCATGGAATTTTATTCAATCATTCTATCATAGATGTAAGGCTACACCTCTCTATGCATGATGTATGAAATAATCATTTCTTGCTCTCTTACAATGCAGTTCAAAAAACACCTCTTACAAAAGAGATCTCCTAAAGCTCCAGAGACCAGCATGGTGGTGACAAAAAGTCACAGAACTTGCACTTACGGAAAATTTCAACAAATCGTGTTTCTGGCTGTGTGTAAATATACCAGTTACATACAGCTAGTCCAAGTTAGTTTAAACTTGATTCTAGCCCTGCATTAGTGAGATGCAATTTGCTGAATTTTTCTGCTATTTATGAGTCCATTGGGAATAAATTACTGTGATTACTAGAACAAGGTGAATATACAATACGAGTAGTCAAGTATTTAAATTTAGCTCATACAAATTGGAAACCATACATAACAAATGGATGAACAAAATAATAAAGCATTTGATTGGACCTCAAAGAAACATTCTGAAAGAAATCTCATAAGCATAACAAGAAGTTCAAAACACTTTAATTAGCTAGATGCAACATCTTTATAAATGCACAGTGACTGAATTAAAAGCCAAACCAAAAGCACTGAATACAGCAGATATGCATATATAATGCTGAGCAACAATGTCTAGAAAGGATAAAAGTCCTATTATTCTAATTCAGTATCATATCATCTTACCCCATCACCAACAGCAAACAAGCTGACAACTCTATAATTTTGTAAGGAGCGCATCACCAAGATAGCATATATGTCAACTATAGATAAGGTAAGGCTCCACAAAAACTGCAAACCAGCAGCCGCAACAAGGTAGCTGATACAACATAAATCAGAAAAGGTATGATGTCATTAAAAAGTCAGGGTCAGACCATGTCACATAGCCAAAAAAAAAAAAATTTACAATTGTTGACAACATAAAACTATATAGTTCAGTTGTTCATTTACAGTCAATGTTTATCATTTGCAAACAGGGAACATGTCAAAGTTCACAAGAGTTTCCACTCCGAATGCGCATGAAAATATTTTACTAGAATTCCAGAAATTCTATTGGCACATCATCGGCAACAATTGAAGCACAAACCACTCAACAATTCACCTAAAAAAGAACTTGTTCACCAACCCCCATCACTTACTAATGTAAAATATAACAAAGAGACATTGCAAAACTTTTAATACGAACCAACATCACAAAGATGTTTGATTTGTTCTCTCCACAAATATTTATGAAGAGATGATAAGCTCGGGATATCTAACTTCACACCGTTGACCGGATTAAAATGTGTAATATACAGCACAATAAGTGCAACGTTCAGGGCTTTGTTTACGATAAGTCCAACATTCAGGGCTTTGTTTGGAATAAACATTCATAATCATAAGAATTCAACTCAATTCAATCATTGGAAAACATCATATCACTTTTGATATGATTTTGTTTCGTTTCAAAATGCCTTATTTTGAGAGAATTGAATTCTAGCAAGTAGCAACTATAAGCTCAAAGCAAACAAAGCCGTCACACCTTATGAACAATCTCAACACATTTCCCTCAAATCTCACAAGTCAACCGACATCTAATAATACCTAATTCACTAAAACAATAAGCAGGAACTGGAAGTGCTTGCTCACCGGAAGGCGGTCACCGAAGGGAAGTCGCTAGTGGATGCCATGACGGCAAGAGCAGCAGCAGCAAATACAAATTGAAAGACACGCAACACGAGTCCTCCTTTGGTGCCAGGCATCCCATGAATATCCTTCATCCTTACTCTAGCTGGTGCATTATTGTTATTATTGTTGATTCCGTTTTCTGTTGTTGCAGGCTCTTCCACTGGATGAACAGACGCGTGGCTCACATTCATCTCTCTCTAATGCCACGCGCTTTAAGCTCTCTCTCGATCACTTTTGATCCCTTACCTCAACGCACCGTTTCAATTCATCGCCTTCTCCTCTTCTTCGTCTTCTTCTTTAACTATAATCATCAATTATAACAGCCAAATCTAAAGCTGTTTGGCTGCTGAGAAACTGAAGGAAAAAAAAAATTAAAAACTGTTTTCCTTTTCAATCTAAAGCTGAGGTAAGAAAATGAATGCAAAAAAAAAAAAAAGTTCTCTACACCAACCTACCATAAAAGAAAAGAAATTAAAGTGCATAATTCGTTAACTTTCTCGGAAACAAACAGAACCCGAAGATCTGAGAACTAATGGTACCTTATAGTGAGTGAAACACCGCAGATCTTTGATGGATCTACCTACGCGACGGAGAGAAAAAGAAGGAGAAAAAGAAGAGAGGCAACAGGAAGTGGCTATGGAAACAAAAGGAAGAGTCTAACAGAAAAATGTTAACGGAACGTTCAGCTTAAGGGCAGTTTTATGTGTGTGTATATATATATATATATATAATCTGACTGTACTCGCTGTAGGATTGGCTGTTGGTTTGGCGACTTCTTTACGTTTGTGACATTTTGATTGTTTTTTTTTTAATTTAAGACAACTGTTAAAAAAAAATTATTATTGCTATTGCCTTACTTTTGTCTTTGATTGTTTGTTTTTTTTCCTATGTTTATTATTGTAGTATTAAATAAAATTTTACATTTAAAAGTTGGTTGCTGCTTACACATTATTTAGTTTTTTTTAGTGAAATTTCATAATTTTTTCTTTTTTAAAAGTATTTTTTGGTATAAAAAATTTTGATTACTTTGATTAGTTAAAAACAGTTTTATAATAATGTATATTCAAAAACATTTAAGCCGACCTAAACAACTTATTTTTCAAATATATATTATTCACCTATTTTTAAAAGGAAGTTTTGTACTTTTAAAAAAATAATTATTAAATCCATGCTTAAATGGAATCTTATTAATTTATATATATACGTTTTGAAAATTTTGATTTCATTACAGAAACTGAATAAACCCTATTGATGGATACAAGAACTTTACTTGCGGAAAGAACAAATCATAGAATGATTGATAGGGGTTATTATATGAACAACTACTATGAACTACTAAAGAAAATAAATCCTAAAATATAAGCTAGCCATTAACAGATATAAACATCCTTAAGCATTAAGTCTATAAACAGCTACTAATAAAAATATTAAGAGCTCAATTAGAAAGCAAACACTTTGCCGCGGATTCTTATGTCTAGATTTAACTCTCATCACCGTTGGAAACAAACACTTTGCAACATAGTTTTCGTCCGATCTGTTTTTCTGATTGCTCTGATGACGATATTTAAGATAAAATGGAAAAAACTCACAATATTTTAAGTTTTAAAAACTCAATCAAATTTATTTATGTAACAAATAAAAGATTTTTAGAATTTAGATGGTTTTTTGGCAAAAAAAAAAAATCATCTAAAACCATAGCAAAACCAAGAAAAAAGACACAGGAATAGTGTAGAAGAAGGGTTGTTCATTGATTTTTATATTGAAAGACTTTATAAACTTTGAAGTGTAAATTTGACTTTAAATACTCATTAGTATGATAAATTAGTCATGTTGTGTTCAAACTTTTATCTTTTCTTAATTCGAATGCATGTTTTTATAAATAGATGATGTGAATGTAGCTTGCGAGGATGACTTCGATTTATATATCCCAAAAACTTAGACATAAAGACCACCAAGCTCGAATAAAAAGTACAATTTACTTTCAACAAAGCTAAAAAGATTGAGTGGTGCAACACAACATAATTAAACAACAAATATGCTCTTCCGGTCCAAAGCTGCCACTGCGAATATTGCAGGGTCTTGAGCTCTCTTGTTGGTGTTCCTCACCCATTGATTTATATTAAAAAAAAACAAAAACAAAAAACAAATATGCTCTTCTAGATGTTATCAAATATGTTGAACGGTTGGTTCTATAGACATATTCTCTTTTATGCACATTAAAAATAAAAAGTGAATTAGTGAAGAATCTCCCATGCACACTATTAAAAACTCTAATTAAGTGAATTGACAAGTTATAATCAACCGTGTTTAGTTCCATCAAATGGTGAGAAATTCCCAGCTTCCATTTTATTTTTTTCAGAAGAGATCGCTATAATTTTAAATACTATTATATTAATTATCAATAATTATTACAAATTAACTTCAAATGTCATTCTGTTTCAAGAAACCACTATAATTTCAAATAGTATTACATTGATTATCAATGAATATTACAAACTAACAAGCTATTACAAATTGTGGAGGGTGAGATAAAAATATAAAGTCCTTAACAATACTCTCACCAGGGATTAAATCCACCCTTAACAACTAGGTTAGGCTTTATTGGCATTTCCAAGCTTCCATTTGTTTTCACTTTCAATTTTTCCTTTCAATTCTTTCTTCTAGTTTTTCATTTAGATAAGTTACAACACTCATTAGCTTTAGGTATTATTATTATTATTATTAAGGATATCAAACTATTGAAAAAGTTTATTTTTCTCTTTTAAAAATATTACATAAATATTTACATTCAAGGTTGTATCGTTCAACTAGCAAGAATTAATAAGTGCTTTATTTTTTTATTGGTTCAATTGTTATGTATGGCACTTACCAAGATTAATTTTATACACATTAAATGTTTAAATGTGAATGAATTTCATATAAGTTTTTTTTTTTTTTTTAAATTAAGAGATGTAACTTGAAACCTACCCCAAGTTAATTAAATTTTCATTACATATGTTACAACTTTATTTTTATGTCTATATATATATAGGATAACAACATTTTTAATCCTATAACTTATAACGTTTTTTTAATTAAGTCCTATAAGTAATTTTTTTTACAATCAAATTCAATAAGTTTTTAAAAGTTTTTCTGTTAGTTTTTTCCCTTAATCAACTCAAATTTTTATTAGTCAACTCTTAAAATTAAATTTTACTTTACATTTCAGTCCTAAAACATGAAATTTTTTTATATTTAATTTTCATAATAATTGTATTTACTCAGTAAAAATAATATCAAAAAATTAATTTCTTTTTTTAATTATTAGATGCATTAACAATGACAAATAAAATTAAGCAAATATTATTTTAATTATTTAAAATAAATAATTTTAATTAATATATCATATACGAAAAATATTTTTTGTATTTACATTCAATTAGTTTTGTCAATATTATAATTTGTGTTAGATTTTAAATATCTATTAAATTCAATTATATTTGAATTAGATATTTTCAAAAAATATATATTTCTCTACATCAAGCTATTTAATAAAAAATAATGTTCAGTTATTTAATTGCTCGAATATTCATAAAAAAAAAAATCTATATTAAGGAAGTATTTTTCAAAACATTGTCTATTTAAAATTCAATTGAGTTTAAAAATTATTTAAAATATAACACAACTTATAACATTGTCAAAATTGATTGAGTTTTATCCATATAAAAAATTTATTCATTTATGATATATTAATTAAAATTATATATTTAAAAATATTAAAAATATTTAATTAGTTTTATTTAATGTTGCTTATTAAACTAGTAATTTAAGAAAAATATTTTTAATTTTTTGATATTATTTTAGTGAGTTATATAGTTATTATGTAAGTTAAATAATAAAATAAATCATAAATAAAAAATATTTATTGAAAATATAAAAATAACATATTTTTTAAAAGTTTTAGAACTGAAATATAAAAGAAAAGTTTAATTTTAAGAGTTGACTAATAAAAAATTGAATTGATTAAGGATAGAACTAACGGAATTTTTTTTTAAAATTTATTGAACTTAATTATAAAAAAAATTATTTATAGAACTTAATTGAAAAAATACTATAAGTCATAGGACTAAAAATATTATTATCCATGTATATGTATATAGGCTTTCTACATTAGACTAATATACTTCCCTACAATAAAATTTACATAATACTTGATTGATTCACAACCAGTGCAAAAATACCTTACAATTTTTTTAAAAAAATTAGATATTTACCGTGGACCAAAAAACTGATAACCTTTTAATGCCACTTAATTATTCAGTCTATACATACATATAGCCATCAAGGATGAGTTTTTTTAACTATCAAGGATGAATTTTTTTTTAATTAATTTTTACAACTATGAAGGACGAATTTTTTTAACTATCATTTGTTTTTTTTCTCCTAAATAAAAAATATTTAAAATTCTTGATTTCTCTTATTGTAACACCCTATATCTTTACTATTTAAATACCTTGAACCTTTATTTAGCATATTAATACAACCATATCATAATTAAACAAAGTCAACATATTATTTAGACACACAAAAGATCATAACAATTTCATTCATATAACACATATAAGCTATATTTATGTATAAGAACAAAACATATCTCCTTATCAAAAGGTATGCTTATGATACAAGAAATTAAAGAAAGAGAGTGAGGGTTCGGTCGGTAAGCTTTGCTCCATTCTTTATTTACAATGCATAATGCTTCCAAACTGGTCACACTTCAAGTTTCACTATCTGGGAAAAATATTTGTGATTTGGTGAGTTGCAACTCAGTGAATATAAATATCAATTAAATTTTATAGGCATCAAAAGTTAATAGATAATATCAAAACACAATACAAGTATGATTAATTCAAATGCAAGTGCTAATGAATTATTCATTGATTATGTTGTGGCTTGGCAAGACAAATATTGCTCCCGGGATTCATGTGAAACAATTGCCATTTGATTTTACTGACCAACTTATAACATGTGAATCATGTGATTTCTTTGATCATTTGCATTTGTCGTGTGATTTGCAAATATTTTCGAAGTAGGTCACAACGTCCTTTTATATCCGTATGCAAGTGATCAAATAGAAGCTTGCATAACATTAGTCATCAAGATCATAACATTTGCATTTCACTTGTAAACACTTGTGTATAAACATAACCAATAAATAAACAAACTATGTACATTTGAATAATCAATAGGCAATTCACTTCAAATCTCATAGAATGCACATTGTCAATCCAACTATAACTCATTCATCACATGCTCACACCTAAATCAAACACACAATTTCACCCAAGAATTTAATTGATGCTTATACTTACCTTTTATATGTCAAATACTCTATGGATGACTCGTATCACCTTCTCGAGATTCACCAATGCTTTGAGATCCTAAAATATGACATTTATTTAATCAAGAATATGCTTGTAATGAGTATTCATGCTTAGTATGCAATTAGGATGCTCTATACATGTATGCCTAACATTTATGCATATTCTTCCATGTTGGACAACTTAACCTTACTAGACTTGAGAGTTAATAATTTTCGCCACATAACTCCAAATTACTTGATTCTTTTTTTTAAAATAAACTAGATATATAGAGATATAACATATCCAAAAATTAGCTCAATATATGCTCTACACAATAAATGGTGAGATTTTGAATTTAGACCTGTGTTATGCATAAAAACAGTTTGCATAGGTCTCATTAAGTTTAGAATTTCTTAAGTTATACAAGTTCAATTGCAAAAAAAGTTTTTATGCACTTTGCTCACACATAAAGGAACAACTTTCATATTTTATACGTTATCTAATTCAGCCTCTAAGACCCTTATATTATATGGGAAAGACCAAATTACCTGCAGACGTATCAAGCCGAACCAACCCCACTCTAAAGACAATTTATCATTACACATATATTATTTCACCAAATTGCATTACAGGATTTTAGATAACATATAAAAAAACAAAACTCATGTTTAACAATTTACCTAATTCAGCCCTTAAGGGTCTCATATTTATTAGGCAAAAGTAAGCTACTTGAAAAAGACACAATTTGAACTAGTCTCATTCAATGAAGAATTTTTATCACACACACCAAATTTGAAACGAACGTGGTTAACTTGTACCAAAACCGTATTCAATGTTGATAACCTTGCCAAGGATCGTTCATAAATCAAGCAAAAAGAAACTTTAATCCCCAACAAGACCCTTAAATAACCTGTACTTAAGAACCTTAATTATAAAGAATTAAAGGTTGTTTAATGTAAACCTAAGATTAACAAAGTCAATTTTAAGTCTAAATTAAACTAGGTTTGAATATACCAAGCCTTCACTTGATAAATTCATAAAAGTTCTTTTAAGAATAAAAGAGAAGGACTTTAACCTTTCAAGAATTCAAAATTAATTGATAAAACTCATTCTATTTCGTCCTACATTGTTATGGCCTTTATATATGCATGTAAACATCCTAACTCTTGAAGAAATAGGTTTTCTTACTTATTCCTAAAGACAACTATAAAGGAAAATCTTTTACTAATACGATCCCTTTAAAATAATGACAATTAATGACAACTAAACTTTAAAAAGTCAAATTGACAACTCATGACAACTAAGCATTGAAAAGTTAAATTGACAACTCATGACAACTAAACAAACAACTAATGACAACTATGCTTTGAAGCATGCCATGTCACATGTCAAGTTGGATGTTGACCATTGACTTTGACTTGTTGACTTTGATTTGGAATATCCTTGAATCTTCTCACATCTTCTAAAATCTTCCTTATTGACTCCAAAATAGAAAATAACTAAAAAATTCGTCCAAGCTTTGTACTTGACTTTATTGATGTGTAGACTTCATAAATTAACCCTTTTGAGGATCGTATCATTCCCTCCCTCTTAAAGATGATTCATCCTCGAATCATACCCATCTTCTAAAGTTGATAAATTCATATATCCTTCAGGGTCAAACACAAACTCCTTGAGTGAAATCCTCTCCTTTGAAGTAATAATCCATACAACAACTTGAACTTGATTGCACACTTGGAATAAAGAACTTGTATTCATGAACATGTAAGCATTGAATACTTGTTGCTTCCTTCTAAATTTGAAACATGAATATCTTAAGTTCTTTTTGCTACGAATAAAGACTCCATAGATTCCTTTGAAAGAAATAAAATATTGTAGCTCTTTCTCAAACTTCATGTTAGGAATGAAATCTTCAATGGTATTGTTGACCTTGTAATGCATTGCAACAACATTATCAAATGGATCTTCATATGGCTTCAAGGTCTGCAAAATAAATTTTAAGTCACTAGGAAAAGACACATTAAAATTATTTGTGCAATTGTGATGAATAATCATCTCTTTATCCTTTATGACATGAAAATTTTCCTCAAAATGTCTTTCAAAGGTTTGCACTTTCTCATAAATTCTTTATTAGGCTGCACACACTTTCCATTATCTTCAACTTCTTGCAATATTTCATCATGGCTTTTGGCATTATTTTTCTCCAACACCTTCATAATTTCTTCATCAACTATTTTCTCTTCAAAATCATTGTTCACACTTTCTTCATTAACCAAGATATAAATGTTGTCATCCTCCTTAATAACCTGATCATCTACTTCAATGCATAATTGGTCTTTATATTTCTCACCATGTTCACTCAACCCTTTTTCAACACTTAACTCACTCAACTCAGCTTTAATACCCAACTCTCTCTTTTCTTTTCTCTCATCTTCATAGGGTTCCCTTTCCAAAGTTTTCCCACATGAAGAATGGATCTCTTTATTTTGTTGATTGATGCTCAAGTCTTCAAAATTTTTCTTTAGAGAAAAAGTTTTGAATCGACACTCTTCCCTTTTATTCTTCTCCTCAACTTATCTCTCAACCAATTCAATGACTTCAACATTCCTTAAACCTTGTTTATGCCCTTGAAAGTGATTATGCAAATCCCTATAATAATGATTTGGCACAAACCTCTTTCCCATGATAGTCTTCATCTCTTGCCATGTAGAGATAGGTTCTTCACCACAATGCCTTCTTAAGACCACTAGTTGATTCCACCAAGTTAGTGCATAGCCCATGAATGCATTGGTTGGAAGTTTGACTTTCTTTTTCTCATAGTAGTTGTGGTAATTAAACAAAAAAACTACCTTCTTTTCCCATGCTAGATATGCTTCAGGATCACTTTTGCCATGGAAATTAGGTATTTTCATCTTTATGCTCCCAAGATTATTATCTTGCTTATTATGCCCTTGAATGCTCTCATTAAAAAACTCATCATCATCATACCATCACCCTCCATGAACTTGTCTATATATGATTTGAGTCGTATTGTAGGTGTTATTGGCGATGGTTGTAGCTTGGCTTTGCTTTAACCTCCCTATTTGCTCTCGAACCTTTTGATGGCTATTTAACAATTGACTCATTTGTTCTTGCATTGTCTTTATAAAGAGCTTCCATTCAAGATCTACCTCAATCTCCTTTGGATCTGCCATGTTATAAACAAAAAAAAAACAAAAAAAAGAAAAACCCTCACAAATAACACTCCCTCACGTGTTTACACACAAAGAATGTCACTCAATGCTCGTGTTTTACTCAATTAGGCTTTTACCCTCTTATGAGCTCACCACTTGTCTTTCACCTCTCAAATTCCTTTCTTATAGTTCTTATGGAACTTAAGTTACTAATTATCAAATTAAGCTCAATAAAAAACAAACAAAGCAAAATTAAACTTAAATTTAACTATAAGATCCAAAGAAAATGTAGCAACAAAGATAATATCCAAACAAAATGGAAATAAGAAATTTTGGAATAAGTGTTTAAATTACCCCAAATGCAACTTAAAAAGAAGAGTAGAATAGTCAGAATTGAAATAAGGCAAAGGTATGAAATTTAGAATCAAAATAGCAAATTGGAATGGTTTTAGGCCAAATTGAATTCAAATTTGATCAATTCAACTTTTTTTTTCATAATTCAAAACAAAACTCTTAAGATGCAAAACAACAAAAATAAAAATTTAAAACAAATTTGATTTTTTTTTTGTTTAAAGAGTAAAATAGGTTGAAATATGAAGAAAAGAATGAAATTGACTCAAGATAATAAAGAAAAACGAATTTGATCATAATTATCACAATGAAAATAAATTAATATCAAATAAGACAAAAAAATGAATGAAAAAAATGGTTTTTTTATTAAATGTAAACAACAAAGAAAAGTATAGATACGTACTTGATTAATGAGCCAAAACTTTGATACTAAATGATATGAACATGGGTTAACTTGTACCAATCCCGTAATCAATGTTGATAACCTTACTAAGGATCATTCATAAATTAAGCAAAAAGGAACTCTAATCCTCAACAAAACTCTTAAATAACCTGTACTTAAGAACCTTAATTATAAAGAATTAAAGGTTTTTTAATGTAAACCTAAGATTAACAAAGTCAATTTTAAGTCTAAATTAAATTAGGTTTGAATATACCAAGCCTTCACTTGATAAATTCACAAAAGTTCTTTTAAGAACAAAAGAAAAGGACTTTAACCTCCCAAGAATTCAGAATTAATTGATCAAACTCATTCTATTCCATCCTACATTGCTATAGCCTTTATATAAGCATGTAAACATCCTAACCCTTGAAGGAATAGGTTTTCTTACTTATTCCTAAAGACACCTATACAGGAAAATTCTTTACTAAATAGGATCCCTATAAAAATATGACAACTAATGACAACTAAACTTTGAAAAGTCAAATTAATAACTCATGACAACTGAGCATTGAAAAGTCAAATTGACAACTCATGACAACTAAAAAAACAACTAATGACAACTATGCTTTGAAGCATGCCATGTCACATGTCAAGTTGGATGTTAATCATTGACTTTGACTTATTGACTTTGAATTTAACTTTGACTTGTTGACTTTAACTTAAAATATCCTTGAATCTTCTCATATCTTTTAGAATCTTTTTAAATCTTCTTTATTGACTCCAAAATAGAAAACAACCTAAAAATTCGTCCAAGCTTTGTACTTGACTTTATTGATGTGTAGACTTCACAAATTAACCCTTTTGAGGACCGTATCAAAATCTCATGAAAAAATTTCTACAAGCATGTAAATAAGATATAAATTTACAAATTTCATATTTTCTAGTTCTCCTAATTCTTCTTCTATGACTATGAAAACAAGGATGCAATATTCAACTCTATAATAGAATTCACAACTTATAAAATCATGTTCACATCATCACCACATAATTTCAAATGTAATTTAAAAGAAAAATAATTAACTTACCAAATTCGCAGCTGAAATCACCAAAATTTCAAGTTTAAGAGCTTAAGAGAAAGATAAGGAAATTAGATTTTTGATGGCAAAAGAATTATGGCTTATAATTGAGAAGGAGTAGAGCTTTTTAGTCTTATGACAAGACAAATCTCATAAATATCCATTATGATATTTTATTTTTATTTTTTAGTATTTTTAATCAATTATCAAATAAAAGTTCAAATCAATTATTCTTCTATGCAAAAACAAAATTTAATCTCAAAAATTATTGATGTAAACAAGCCAATTAAATTAAATTATTTATATATTTATTAGATTCAATTATTTTCATCGACATTTGTGGTGCCCCACACTAGTAGGTAGGATTAAATGCCCTCTCCCACTAACATTATAACTAATAGTTGTAATTTATAAGTTACTAATAAGTAATGCTATTAAAATATTATTTATAGAGTACTAAAGGCTTCTCCTACAGGTATAACCTGTATAAAATATATAAAAATTAAGTGCACACTAAGACAAATTTTGCCATGCTATTTTTTTAATTTTTATATGTTATTTTATGTTCATTTCATAAAATGTTAATAAGTATTATTTTTTTATATTCTATGACTTTTCATATTTCTAATTATATTTATTTTAATTTTTAGAATTTTAATTTTTATATTTTCACTTTACAACATATTAATCAATATATTTTTATCTCTTATATTAAAATTATATTTACTTTAGTTTTTAAAGTTTTTAAAATCAACAATTTAATATTTTTAAATTTTTATCATTTCAAATGCAAACTTTGCATCTATGACGATTCTATTTTTTTTCTAATTTCTAATTTTTGTATTTTATTTTATTTTTATTTCATAAATTTTGTCTCTAACATATATCTTTTCAATTGTTTTAAAAAATTAAAAGGTTTTCATTTTTTAAAGTAATTTGAAAATTTAAAGAGTTTTGAATCATTAATCATTATTTTTTATTTCATTTTATAAAGTTTACCTCTAATTTATATCTTTTCAATTGCTTTGGAAAATCAAAAGGTCTGAATCTTTTAAATTATCTTAAAATTTAAAGAGTTTTTTTTATATAAAAAAAAGGAGTTTTAAATCATTAATTATTATGATTAATTTTTATTTTTTCCTTAAATTATATATTATTTTTTACCTTTTGTATACTTTCTCATGTATTTATAGATACTATTATATTTAAACACATCACA
Source organism: Mallotus nudiflorus (assembly GCA_947683625.1). Lineage (NCBI taxonomy): Eukaryota > Viridiplantae > Streptophyta > Magnoliopsida > Malpighiales > Euphorbiaceae > Mallotus > Mallotus nudiflorus. The sequence goes on from CANTUR010000018.1 coordinate 5,183,510, forward strand.
AAACGAAATGAATTCAAAGTAAGGAGGGACCCCATTTGGAAGCTGTCTTTCCATTCAAAATGAAATATTGGTAAGAGGGGAAAGTGACTGCTAAAAAATTCTCATTTCAAGCGATCTTATTCATTATCTGAGTAAGTTCAATTTAAGATTATTCTTATTTTTCTCTCCTAATCTATAAAAAGTATTATTATACTACTCTTATTACGTAAGTAAGGCTCTTATTATTTTTATTTGCTTTATGTTAGTTTTTTATTAGCAATTTTTATTAATGCATGTACACTTTATATTAAGTTATATTTTTATTTTTTGAAATTTTATATTTCTTTTTCATATTTTAATGGATTAAATTTAAAATAATTATTTTGACTTCACACCCATAGTTCATAAAAAGTAGTCATAAATATGCTAAATTATTTTAATAAAAAATATTTAAATAATTAACTACATTTAAGAAAAAGAAACTAAAAATCAAACCTTACAATTATTATGATAATCTTAACTTTTCTATAATTTGTATCGCTATTAATAAATATAAATAATTTTTTTATAGTGCAAAAATATACAATTTTTTTTTATTATAATTAGTTGTAAATTTTGTGGATATAGAGATTATAAATTAATTTAATATATATTATTTGATTTAATTAAAAATTTCTAATAAAATAAAACTATAACAATTAAGTAATTCTTAAAAAAATATTGGAAATTGTCTCCTTCTAATTTTACTTATTTTTTTTATAATAATGCTTTTAAAACTTATAATAAATATCCCTAATACATTTAGCATGACTTACACTTTTTCATTGCATTTTGTTTTTAAAACATTAATAATACTACTTTACATTCAACATATTATTTTCTTCATATTTTATGACGTCAAATTTTTAACTATTTTTACTTTATGTTTTAAAATTTTTTTATATATATTTTTTATTTCTTTCACTTCATAATATTTATGACATTAGCATTAATTTTTTCATATTTTCATCCTTTCATATTGGTAATTATTTTTACGTTAATTTTTAAAATCAGTTACTTTAATATTTTTAATCTTTTATCATTTAATGATCATATTTTTATTTTTATTATAGCTATTATAGACGTTTGGTCCGATCAACCCATTAATCGAGGGTAGACTACAAGTGCTTAGTTTGATCGGTCCACAACAAAACCCAATGATAAGAATTCAAAGCTTGAATACAAGTATGGAGCCTAAATCTTTGATTGGAAATGGACTTGAGAGCCCGAAATTGTCTTAACCTAGCCTAAATCATCGAAACCTAGCCTAAATTGTCTAAACCGGCTTTAATTTGCCTTGGCCCATTTGGCCTAACACAGGGCAAGGCCAAAGAGATGTCGCCTCTATGCGAAGAGGCGATCGCCTTTATGGAAGTAGCCATAGAGGCGATCGCCTCATCACAGTGTCGCAGCTTCTATGGCAGACCACTTGCAACTACATTTAATACAATTGCAACATGGTGGTCAAGTGGGGTGGCCTTACACCCTCTAAACATGATTTTTATGTGAGGAAGAGATTTTTAAGGGGAAGAAAAAGGCTATTGAGGCTCATGATGGTTTAGGAACCTAGGAGTATGGGTGAGAGTTAAGATAAACATAGAGAAAGGAGAGAGAGAAAAGGAGGTTACAAAGCATTAACAAGATTTAGTAAAAAAAAACTAGGAACAAGAGGGGGAGGCTATGAAACCAGAAAGGGGGGCATTCTTGAGAAGAAGAAGAGAAACCCCAGCTTAAGAGTCCCTTGTCCTTAAGAAGAAAAAGGTGAAAGAAGTTTGTCCTCAAGTGTAACTCACATCCAAGTAGAGTTCCACATCCAAAGCAACCTCTGAGGGTCAATTACTTATTAAAATCTCATACTTAAGTAAATCTTATTTATTTCCTTAGCATTTTGATGTTAAACTTGCATATGACTTAGTTTGTTTATTTATTTGATGTATATTTTGAGTTTATGCTACTTGTTATGCCATGTTATTAATATGATCTACTAGGGTGTTGAATGTAGTTGTAAAATAGCTAGTGTCTAATTGTTTATTTGCATATCAGTTGCTTAGAATAAAAGTTTAGTTGTTTTGAGAGTCGGGTTGCATGTTGATCAAGTGAAGCCTTTACGAAAGGGCATCGCCTTTTTACCATGAGGTGATCGCCTCTTCATAGAGGTAATTGCCACTCAAACAGGGTGACCTATGCCTTTTTCTTGAGATTTTTTGTAATATTTATGCATGATTTTGGTTTCCAAGTATGTTTAGGTTCTTATTCTTCATTTATTTGTATATGACTATTTGTACCATGTCTTCCAAGTTAATTTATCAAGTCTTCAACCTCTATTTGCATGAACTTATTTTATAAATTGGTTTGAATGCTTTCCTTTAAGAGATTTGATGTATCCCGGGACTAATATTTTAGTATTTGCAAGATCTTTAAGACCAATCTCCTTGAATCATTAAGGGTTTATCCCTTAATTAGTTCTTAAGAGTTTTTTACAGGTTTAAGAATTAGTTTGGTCTTGGTATATTTTTAGTATGTTTTTGGTTTATTATGCTTTTATTTGTGCAAAGATATTGTAATATTTAATCCCTTCTCCTTTTGAATTCCAATGTATTATTTTGATTTATTATTTTGATGAATTTCGGGACTTTAAGGCATGAAATTGAGTTAATGTGCAAACTCGAACTTAAATGTAAAATTGAATAATTGATTGAAGGCAATTCCAAATTGCATGTAAATAAAGGAATAACCGGATAATTAAAGGTAATAAAATACAAAACACAAACGAAGGCCGATCACAAGGTTGGGTGGGCATTCAAAAGCCCATACCTAATTTCTGACCCAATTCTCTAATGATGGCTTTTGGGAACCTCTGTGGGATTTGGTTGTTGTATAATGTATCCCAGCTCTTATCTGAATCCATCTCTATTTAGGTTTCAAAGACCTAACATGTATTTCTTAGTGGGCCTTGACTTCACACAGTGCCATGGTTGCTAAACACTAGGGTGTGCGCTAAATTTCATCGCCTATAGTGGCAACTCTACTAGGATAAAGAAACTGATTCCAAGTGTTTTGTAATTTATCATCTTTAATTATTATTTTGTTCCTTTTGAATTCCTATTGCATTCACTATACCTTTTGCACACAATGAGCACTTCAAGTCCCTAATTAACCCGATGATAATCATTATTTTGCTACCTATATTTTACTCAAATATGGAGGTAGAATATTTTATTATTATCACTCACGACACGTACCAATCCGTATTATTTGACCTTTGAGTGGGGAGACGTATATTTTTATGGGAATCGAAGCCTAATAACCGGAGACTTAAGCCCATGTAATGACCTAGTAATTTTCCTTAGGAATTCTCCCAAATGCATGTGTATTTTGCCATATAATGGATCCTTGAAATGAATCCTAAGCCTATTAACTAATGACCCAAGGTAAATGGGCCCTCATGCCTAATCCAAGCTTTTTATAAACAAACTATGTCAAGATAGGCCTTTCATGCCTATTCATAACCCATTTCAAATGGGCCTTGACAAGGTAAGCTTATAATGCTAGGGACCTTGGCCCATTAAAGATGGACTTGGGCTTTATTTAAAGGACCCATTACTTGTTTGAATCATTTTGAGAGTTATCTTGCATACGTAAATTTTATTATCCCCCGTTGATAATTAAAACCCAGACAAAAAATCCTAGGATGAGAAACTCACTGATGAACACGCGTATAGGAGAAATAAGGGTGGAGGTTATCATTTTTAAGGTTTCATATTTTGTTTTAGTAATGTGTGTAAATTAAGTGTGTTTATGTTTTTCCCTTGAACACTTATTTTCCTTCTTCCTTGCTTTAAATAATAAAATGCACCTGCATATCATGCATATTTCTAACATATAGTCTTATAGCCATAGATCCTTTGAGCTCGTCTATATGGATTCACTCTACCTCCGGTCAATTAATCAAACGTCTAGAAATAGAAATGGTAGGGAACTTTGATCTCGAGGCTCTTTAAACACAGTTGAAAGAGGAGTTATTTACCGAAACCTGATCCATGATAAGGGAAATGATGGGAGAGATGGCAAAGCTTATTAGGGAGAATCAGCCAGCCCAACCGCCCAATGTACAGCCAGCCAATCCAATTAACCTTGAGGATGAAACCCCAGTGAGAGAATGGGAAGAAGATGATATGACGGTATTGGCTAACCCACCAAATCGAAGGGGTGTGAATTCAATTGAGGACGTGGAATAAACTAAGTGGGCTAAGAATATAACCAAGGCAATGAGTCAAATGCAGATGATGATGAAGGAGAAAGGCTTGGATGCCCCTTTGGACTACACTGATTTAAGCCTAAAAAGGGAAGATGATCCATAACCACGGAAGTTCAAATTCCTTTATATGAAGAAGTTTTTAGGGATTGAGGACCACTACTTGCATCTCAAGCAATGTATGACCTATATAAAAGCCACCGAGCTGCTACGACTCAGATAGTCAAATAGTTCCCTATGTCATTGGAGGGTGCACCAATCCACTAGTACTACACTTTAGAACCACATATTCAGTCTGATTGGAAGGAGCTGTGTGCAGCTTTTGTAAAGCAATATGGCCTCAATGTGCAACTGGAGGTGTCTTGGAAAGATCTGCAGAATACTAGGCAAGGTTCAATAAGTCTTTCACTAAGTACCTGACCTGGTGGAGAGGGAAGTTAGCTCAAATAAAGCAAAGACCTATCAAATCGGACCAATTAGTAATAGTAATAGAAGAATGTGTTCCAGCACCATCTAAAAAGTTAAAAGACCTTAAGATCTAAAATTTTGAAGAGCCATATAGGTTTGGGGTCCAAAAAGAAGTAGATTTAGCCCAAGAAAAGAGATTCTTTGGCGGAAGGTCTGGGGGCAAAAATGAAGTTAGTTCATGCAATAATGTACAGATAAATGCTATCAGACAACCAAGCAGTAATATGCAAGCTAGTGCTTTTTGACAACCTCGACGATTCTCTAACCTCAAGAGGCCTATGTCAAAAGTCTTTGAGAAGCTAATTGAAAAGAATCTTCTACGACCCTTACCCTAGAGATCACCTATACCAAATGTCAACCCTAAACTTTATTGTAAATTCTACCAAAACATCAGCCATCATACTAATGAGTGTACACAATTGAGAAATGAGATCCAAAACCTGATTGATGTAGGAAAAATCACCAATCCTAATAGTTAAAAACCAAACATTCAAAATAACCCTCTTCCTAATTATTGTAATGTACCACCACCAAACCCAACTATCCTTATGATCAACACGGGATTGATAGAAGAGCAGGTCCTAAACTCTTTTGTCGATGCCACCCCCAGCTCCCCAAAATCTGAACTTGATGACCTGAACCAAAATGAACAACTCGCAGAACTTCCTGTGAATATAGTGGACATCTGGGGTTTTAATGACAAAGATGGGGGTCCAATTGATTTGTGGAACAACGAGGAGAATGAAGGGAACCAATCAGTTGTGAAAGTTAAGGGAAAAGGGAAAGAGATTGAGACTACGGAACCTAGATCAGTAAAGGAAGGAGATCTAGAAAAGGAAGAGGGAGTGGAAGAAGTAAAGAAAGAAGAGGTCATTGCTAGTGTCTGGGAATTTTTTATGCATTCGAGAGATCATTGAGAAGCATTGGTCTTAGCTATGGATCAAAAGAAGATCCCCACTAGCTGTACTCCTGAACAAATAGTGAGCTCACTAATGGAAACTCCTCAAGGAGCCATTGTCTTCTCTAATGATGATCTGCCTTTAGAAAGAAGGGATTATCATAGAGCTTTATTCATCAAGGCTGAGGTAAGAGGAAAAATGACTTATTGTGTGATGGTAGACAACAACTTCACTATTAATGTGTGCCCACTAAAGATTCTGTCGAAGTTAGGATTGAGAATAACAGACTTGAAACCCTCTAAGATAATCATCAAGGCCTATGATGACATGAAAAGGCCAGTCAAAGGGACATTTAGAGCATTAGTCAAAACCGGGCCTATTAAGACTTGGGTTAATCTGCATACGATCAACATCCCTATGACTTTTACAATCTTGTTAGGAAGGCCATAATTCTATGCTCTAGGTGGTATACCATCCACAGTCCATCAGAAAATTAAGTTCCTGCACAAGGGTAAAGCTGTTACCATTTCGGCAGAAACTGAAGTTGTTGTAGCTGCATTGAAACTAGCCTCCAAAGAAATCCCTACCAGCCCCAGTTTTAAGGTCTGAGTGATCTACGAAGATAAGATGGATGAGAAGGTCCTAAGCATAAAGTGAAACATGAAATTCATGCCTAGTATGGGATTGGAAAAGGACTAGAGTGGACCGTCAAGCTTTATAGAGTGCAAAGTGCCAATTTTAAAATACGAAGTAGGGTATAGAGGAGAAGATGATTCTGAGGGAGAATTGGATATTTGGGAATAACTTGACAACTCAGAAAAATAAACTGCATCAGAGAAAAAAGATCTATGGGAAACTTTTGTAAGAGAGGGTGCCAGCTATCCATACACTGGAACTCCTAAACCTTTGCTAATACTTGAAGAAGTAATTCTGGGTTTTGAAATTTTCTCTGAATTTGTGAACAGGGTAGAGAAAGCTGCTGCTAATGAAACTCCTATGGAAGAGCTTGTGCTGACCAAGGAAGAGGGACCTTAAGAGAACACTAATGCTCCAGAGACGAAGGATACTATTGATCAAGGTGAGGTGCTAAATCTTGAAACCTCCATCCTCTTTACTTTATCAAAATGAATGCAATGAAGTCTGACTTTGCTTATTTGTGTGATGTGTTTCCTGTTTCCTAACGGTTATGTTGTTTGTGATGATCATTTCATGCATATGTTTGACATTAATTCCAAGCAAACTAAATTATTTAATTTAGGAATAAATGACAATCTTAAGAATGTACTGCTTACTTTTGATTTAACTCGTGATAAGAGAAAAAATGAAAGAGATATTAATAAAAAGATAGAAAGTATTCACTTGAGGTTACAAGGATATGCATGGTATCGACAAGGAGATCACAAAAAATAGAATCCCCATATATCCTCACATATCACCAATTAAGCCAAAATAGAGAAGGTTGAAGCCAAAATGGGCTCTTTTGATCAAGGAAGAAGTCGACAAACAGTTAAAGGCAAAGTTTATGGAAGTGGTAGAGGATACCCAATGGTTGGCAAATATAGTACCTGTACCGTAGAAGGATGAAAGGGTCAAAATGTGTGTGGATTATAGAGACTTAAATAAAGCTTGCCCGAAGGATGACTTTTCACTACCACATATCAACACCTTGGTCGATAGCAGAACTTCTAATGCAATGTATTCTTTTATGGATGGATTCTCAGGATACAATCAAATTATGATGGCAATAATTGATAAGCTAAAAATGTCCATCACTATATAATGCGATATCTACCGTTACACGGTTATGCCATTTAGGCTTATGAATGCAGGAGCTACTTACCAGAGGATGGCCACCACTCTATTGCATGATATGATTCATAAGGAAATAGAGATATATGTCAATGACATAATGGTAAAGTTTGTGACCAAAGAAGGATATTTTGAGGCACTGGACAAGTTTCTAGTAAGAGCAGAGAAGTACAATCTAAGGTTGAACCTGAAGATGTGTATTTTTGGGGTAATGTCTAGTAAATTACTAGGACACATTATCAGCCAAAAAGTGATAGAAGTGGACTCGGATAAAGTCAAAGCGATTAGGGAAATGCCCATACCAAAGAATGAAAAAGAAGTTAGAGGGTTTATTGGACGGTTATAATACATCAGTAGATTCATAGCTAAGTTGACTATAATCTGTGAACCAATTTTCAAGCTATTAAGAAAGAATTAGCTAGTGCTCTGGGATGATAAATGTCAATGAGCTTTTGAAGCTATCAAGAATTATCCGATGAATCCTTCAGTTCTACAACTGCCAAAGCCTGGAAAGCCCTTGATCCTTTATTTGGCCATCGAGAAAGATGCAATAGGTGCGATGTTGGCTCAAGAAAGCAAAGGGAAGATAGAACACACTGTGTACTATTTAAGTAAGAAGCTTTTACAGTACAAAACAAGTTATAGTCTTATAGAAAAGATATGTTTGGCCGTGATTTAGGCAATAAAGAAGCTCCAACACTACTTCCAATCTTACAGAGTACAAGCAAAATCTAAACACGATCCCCTCAGATACCTCCAACAGACCCCGTCTCTTACAGAAAAATTGGCTATGGAATTTGATATCGACTATGTAACAAAGAAAGTGGTAAAAGGAAGAGCAGTATAGAACTTAGTAAATGATGAACAAGAGTGGGAATTGGAGTTCCCTGATGAACATTTAGGGGCAATAGAGGTGCAAGCCTGGAGAATGTACTTCGATGGAGCCATTAATAGTAAAGAAGCTAGTATCAGTGTAATCTTGATCATGCTGGAGGGGGAAATGATCCCAATGGCAAACAGGCTCAAATATTAAGTGGTGAATAACCAAGCTAAGTATGAAGTATGCATTTTCGAATTAGAGGCATTGCGCAGTGTAGGGGTAGAGGATGTCACTATTTATGGAGATTCTATATTAGTAATGAGACATGCTTCTAAAGAATGGGAAGTGAAAGAAGATAGACTACGACTGTATTGGGATTATTTAACTACTATTTCGCTATCCTTTATTTAATATAAATTCATCCACCTATCAAGAGAAGAGAATCAGATGGCAGATGCTCTAGCTATATTAGATTCTATGTGAGAGAGTGAGAAGCAAACAACAGTTACGCCTCTGATTCTAGTCAAATCTCAAACTCCTTACTATGAAGAGATAAGGGTAGTGCCAGTTGATACTGCCATTGAGAATCCTTGGTTTTATAATTTGCAAAAGCATTTAGAAATGGGACAGTTTCTAGAGGATGTTTCTACGAATGCTTTCTCAGTAATTTATTAGTTACAATGGCATGCTATATAAAAGAGTGTTAGTTGGGGTTCATTTGAGATGTGTTGATAAAGACGAAGCTCTAAGGTTGATGGAAGCAGTGCATGAAGGAGTCTGTGGGCCATACATGAATGGGACAGTCTTACAAAGAAGATAGCTTGTTAGGGTTACTTTTGGCTGACTATAGAGACAAATTATTTCAAGTTTATGAAGAAGTGCTATAACTGTCAGACTTATGGAGATGTCAGTTATCTGCCTTCTATGGAACTTCAAAGAATGACTTCTTCATGGCCCTTTGCCATTTGGGGAATTGATATTATAGGATAGATAATGCCGAGAGCATCAAATGGTCATTGATACATTGTGGTGGCAATCAATTATTTCTCCAAATGGGCCAAAGTTGAGTCTTATACCACTGTTGGCTTGAAATAAATGATAAGGTTTATTGAGAAGAATATAATTTGCAGATATGGGTTGCCCTATAATATCATCACTGACAATGGTGTTTAGTTTTAGGCAGAGATGGCTACCTTGTTAAAGGAATACAAGATCGAACATCACTAATCATCTCCATATAAACCACAAGCGAATGGGGTAGTGGAGGTTGCAAATAAAAATGTGAAGAGGTTCCTGGCTAAGATGATGAAGAATTATCGAGACTGGGCTGATTATCTGCAATTTGCATTGTGGGTGTTAACTGGTGTTACTCCATACTCCTTATTATTTGGGTGTGAGGTAGTATTACTGGCAGAAGTGGAGGTTTGGTCATTAAGGGTTCTTTAAGAATCCAAAATTTCAGAATATCAGTGGGTGGAGAGCCGATTGGTGTAGCTAACACTACTGGATGAGAAAAGACTAAAAGTGATGTATCACTCCTAGTTGTATCAGAAAAGGATAGCTCAAGCTTATAACAAGAAGATCAAGCTCAGAAAGATCAAAGAAGGGGATTTGGTGCTAAAACTCATGAATCCGATAATGATTGATCCACAAGGCAAGTTTAAGCCGAATTGCAAAGGGTCGTATTTGGTGAAGAAACTGTTCTCCAAGGGTATCGCTATCCTATCAGACTTAGAAGGAAATAAATTCAAAGAGCCCATCAACCTAGACAAGCTTAAGAAATACTTTTTATAAAAGTCTGGCTAGGTAGAAAACCTTACAAAGAGGTTGTCTAAGCAAAAATTAGAGACAAAAATGAAAAATTAAAAGTCCTGCTCAGTTGAAAACCTTGCAAAGAGGTAGTCCAAGCAAAAGTTAGGGACGTGTAAAAGGAGAAAGAGGGTAGGAAAATTGTTGGTTACAAAGCTTGTAAAGGCAAGCTAACTAACAACATGAGCTATGTCAGAAGCAAAATGTATATGCATTTTGTGCTTGAGTTAAATGAAATAAGATTACTGAAGTTATTATAAACATTGCATTAAGTGTCTATTACAAACCATCTAACTACTATAAAGGGAAACTCTATCTAACAAAAGTGAAATAACGACTTAGTTCGTAAGCTAATTTTGTTTCCTTTTCTTTTGTTAAGCACCCATAATAATAAATGCTTGCAACTCTATTGCTCTTTTATTTATGATAAACTCATCTTTTTCTGTCTATTGCAATTGTATCCACAATTTGTATTGATCATCGATAGACAAATCTCCATTGTAGTTGATGTTTCTTTGAATGTTTCTCCCCGGCTAAGTACTAGCTAAGTTATTTAGAAAGTTTTAAGAAAGAGGTCTTGATTCAAATGCATGGACTGGTCCTACAATCAGCTATTTTTTACCATACTGATGGTAGAGACGAGCAGGGTCATAAAATATGGTGAAATGAAGGCTCGCCATTGGAACACAGTGAGTGTATGATTTGATAGTCACAAATTATAATCTCCACCATGGACACATCCAGCAGATTAGAGTATCAGGGAATATTAACAGCTAGCTTTGGACATCTTCAAGGATAGGGTACAGCTTCTTAGTTTGATAATGTTTGACCTTGTAGTGTACAATGTTCCGAGGAGGCTCCAGTAACCTTAGCTTCTCATGAAGCTACATTTGTAAAAGCAATGAATAAACAAAAAAAAAAGCAAAAAAAAAGGTGATAACAAGATAGAGAGAATTACCTTTAGCAAGAATGGGCTTCCTAAGAATTGCCTATTTGATGAAAGGTTATCTAGGCCGATGATAATTTTTGCCAAAATGAGGGGGAAAGGGTTAAGTCCATTTTCCACTTAGTTTAGGATGTAGATGATTTTGGCATCACAATTACCGAATGCAGAGACGAGTAAGAATTAAGCATACAAGCAAAAAGCCATCATCCAAGGCCAATAGTCCTCACTTTTATCAACACTCATAGTGATGTTGAGAAACAGCTCCAATTCAACCTCTGAATTGAAGATATACTAAGATGAAAGTTAGGGTAGAAAACTAAACATTTGAGCCATTTAGTATTAAATGGAATGCAGATTTAAGACTCCAAAAGTAGGAATTAAAAGTTAACAAGAGGAATCTAAGCAACAACCAAGGATAGCTTCAAATTCTTTGGGCAGAGGATAGATTTCTACTATGCTAAAGTGGAAGACATGTTTGCAGGGATGCCAAAACTGAGATATGACATAAAGAAATAAGAAGTTAATTTTCCTTGCATATAGAGATTTGAAAGAGGATAAGTGAAAGGGCTCCAGTTTTTCCTAGGAGTTGCCATCCAAGCTCTTCAAGACAGTTTGTAAGTGATTAAGGCATCTTTCATTCATGGTTCAAGTTTTGGGTGATATTTAAAATGTGTTTTGGGGTGTTTTAGGAGGAGAAGGAATTTTTAAATTGAATTTAAAAAGTTAAGGCAGTCACAAACTGTCACTGAGGTGATGCCTTTTCATAGAGGCAACACCTTTTTAAATCAAATTTGAAAAGTTAAGTTGGTCACAGACTATCACTAAGGCGATGCCTCTTCACAAAGGCAGCACCTCATTGCTAAGAGGCAACCGCCTCTTCAGTAGGTGGCACTATGGCGATTGCCACTTCAACAGAGGAACAAACACATGTTTGATGCAGAATTGCATGATTTTGGCTATAAATGAGAAGCTATAATGTTCAAGTGTACTCATATTAATGCAAATGAATAAATTTAATGCGAAGGAAATGTAACCATCCAAAACAATCAATCAAGATAGAGAAATGAAATGCAAAATTCTAAAATTCCAAAGTAACAAACTGTCAATTATATCTAAGGCTTATCTCAGTTATCCTTAGTTTAAGCATCAGACTCGGTGCCCTCAGGGTCACCTTCTCCAACCTCATCATCGTTGCTCTCCTCACTGATCTAGAACACCTCAATTTATCACTCGAGAGTAGCAATCCTGGCTTAACTAGCCTCATTATGAACCTATTCAAAATAAGCTTCAAGTCAATAAATCATACAAGCATGCATACATATAGACGTAAGGGAGATCTTTACCCTATATTGTTGGGTAACAGCCATCATATGATCCTTTTGATCCTCGATCATACGATACATGTATAGCCCTTGGCTCAGGGAAATCTACATCATTAATAGGATGTTAGACACTAACAAATGCATTGAGACTGATCTAAGATGCAGGTTAAAAGTGAACTTACATAGCGCCCCTTGGGATGTAATCAGGTGTGAGCTCGTCATCTAAAGTCAGGAATTGATAGGATAGCTCTCATAGAGGAACCCAACAATGAACAAGTGGATCAAGAGTGTGCGCAAAGCTACCAGCAATGATCTCAAAGACAGAAATGGTGGGAGGTCTCATTTGCTCAACTACAGCCGAGGTCCTCTCTGTGTGTGGATTTCTATGGGATCTCTAGGTCTCTCTCTCATGCATAGGAAGCCTAACTTGAACCACCAGTCTAGTGAATGTAGCCTAAAAATGAGGAATTATATTAGAACAACATTGTTACAAGACATGAGTTGAGCATTGAAAGCTTACCCGAGAAGTGGAGGCATTAGACAGAGGTACCGTCTACAAGAGATGGGTCTGAATGAAATCCATATACTAGATCTTGATTCGCATGGTGTGATCCACAGCTGGTGAACCTATAACAACCTGGGTAAAATTTTCACCCTCTAACCCATGCGTCTAGGGTATGCTACTGGGAGGAGATTTAGGCACACACCTAGCCCTAGTGCCTTGCTCCAATTGAGGACTCACTCACCAAGATACCAAACTCAATAACTTGGCCCGCACAAAAGACCCTCCTCTAGGATAGTGGCCTAGAACGGATCATCTCCACGTTCCACCTGTCTTCATGCCCCACAAGTCATTTTGGATCTACAAAAATACCAAAAGGTAAGCAATTTAAATTTATGAAAATTACTAACACAATTGATAAACATTTTAGGTACCACATCCTGCGTCAAAGAGTTCAAGTGCAGTTGATGGATATGAACTTGAGTCAGGTTCTTCTTCAGGACCCGGCTGGCACCCCACCGTTGAATGGTTGGAAGCTTATTTGTTACACAAGTCACGCTAATGAGCAACTCTAACTCTATCGCCCAAACCTACAAAAGAAGAAACATTAATAAGATGTTTAGTAAATGGTAATAGAAATGAATTAGTTAAGAAAGAAAATAAAGGTTACCGAAACAGCGTGCTAAAAGCTGTATAATCTCTTAGCTTTGTACACTAGATCATCCATACTATTGTATAAAAAAGCCAAGGCACAGCTGCCCCAGTCATAGGAGGCCACCAGATCTAAATCCCGTAAGGGTGGTAGGAACATCAAGTCAATTGAACTGGCAATGTCAATGAAGAGAGTGGTACCGAGTAGATAGACTAAGAAAGCCCGCACCACCTGATCCACCTGGCATGGAGTGACCATCTATGCAATCCTCTCCTGAGTATAGAAGCTCCAAATGGAATCGAGCTTGATGGTGTATGATGCCTTCATGTCCGGGACCATACTAAGAAGATGCTCGATGAAAGCAACCTTCTTAGGAGTCAGCTAATGCAAACTAGAGTCAAAAGGGATGAGATCCCTAGCACATGCTATCCCAATAATGGCCACAAAGGAAATAGGATCCAAAGTGAGCTCTTCGAAGGGGAGGTGAAAGGTATGAGTCATCTTGAACCACCGCTCCATCAGTTTATGAAGGGGCTGATAGTCAATCCGACCCTACTCCTCAAGAAGTGCAATGATAAAATTATAGAACTCGATCTCCTAAAATCAGTCCTTTTGGCCTTCTATCAGGTCATTGAAGAAGACATGGGCCCCATGGAAGTTCCCTGCACCCTTAAATGTTTAAGCATCAGCCTGTAAGAAAATTAGGGAAGTTAAAATAAATTACAGTTGAATTTGTGTTGTTTTTCTAAAGAAAAAAGTAAAATTTGAAAAGAAAATGAGCTAATCACCCTATCACAAAGGCGCAACGCCTTAGCCATGAGGCAATCACCTCATGGCTGTGACGATCGCCTCTGTAAAAGAGGCGATAACTGATGCAATCACCTTAATATTGAAGCGATCACCTTAATACTGAAGCGATCACCTTATTGCAAAGGCGAATACCTCTACTCAATGAAGAACAGTGGGACACTTTCCAATTTTTCATTAATTATACAAAATTTGATCATAATTCACCCTATTTTTAATCCTAGATGATAGACTATCACAAATAAATGCTAACTCGGTATAAATTGCAAGGAAAAATGAGAAGGACTCGTACACTAACCTCTCTTATTGCAAAAGAGCAAATGTGGGTTCTCAAATCCATTAAGAGAGGAATCTGATTTCCTTAAATCAATTCAAAGTTGCGAGGCATGCTAAGGGGAGACAAAATGCGATCCCATCCAGGCACGGGCGGAGTCCTCTCATTATCTATTTACAAAAGGGTGCGAGCGCAAGAAAAAGAAGGAAAAGAAAAGAAAAAAGAGGGAGGAAGGAAAAAAAAAAGAAAAAAGAAAAGGGGAGAAGATATCCTTTTATAAGTATTAATAAAACATGGAAATTAGAAATGAAGAAAGATGAATGAATGACAATAGTGAGTGAAAATGAAAATAATGGATAATGATAACAAATGTATTTTTTCATTTCGAATGAACCCAAAGTGGTTAACAGATTAAGACTTTTGATTTTGGTTAGAGCACTAGTCAAATTACAAATAGGAACCTTAAAAGTTTAGCGAAGTTAAGTTTTGTTCTTGATTTCGGTCGAAGTACCAATCAGCAACACCTAGTTTGGTCGGCTTGTGCATCGGGGGCAAATCGTGTGTTTAGTTTGATCGGCCCAAATCTAGGGACACGCTATGGAATTAGCAACTCCTAGTTTGGTCGGCCCGTGCATCGAGGGCAAATCGCACATTCAGTTTAATCGGCCCCCATCTAAGGACAAGTAATGGAATAAGCAACACCTAGTTTGTTCGGCCCGTGCATCAGGGGTAAATCGCATGTTCAGTTTGATCAGCCCGCATCCGGGGACAAGCTATGGAATCAACAACACCTAGTTTGGTCGACCCATGCATCGAGGGAAAATCACGCGTTCAGTTTGATCGGCCTACATCTGGGGACAAGCTATGGAATCAATAACTCCTAGTTTGGCCAGCTTGTGCATTATTGGCAAATCGTGCATTTAGTTTGATCGGCTTGCATCTGGGAACAAGCTATGGAATCAATAATACCTAGTTTGGTCGGCCCATGCATCGAGGACAAATTGCACGTTCAATTTGGTAGGCTTGCATCTAAGGACAAGTTATGGATTTTCTCTGATCAAAGCATCAGTAACAAAGGCGACTGACCAGGCAATGAATTCATGAAGTCTGCAATGAAAAATATACTAATCGGGTAATGAATTCTTAAAGTCTGTGGTTTACCAAGTGACTGATCGAGCCAAAAAAACTCATGAATCACATTTCAAGTAAGTGACTGATCGGGCCAGGAAAACTCGTGAATCACATTTATTGAGTATGAGGAGGGCTAAGAAAACCTAAGTTTCATGCCAAAGCTATAATGAGTGGCTAATTGGGCCTGAAAAATTTGAGGAACACGATCACGTTTCTTTTTTATCTTCAAGGAGTGTCAGAGGGCCAGGAAAACTCGAAGTGCATCTCCTTTACTAAGTAACTTCTTGAGCCAGGAAAACTCAGGAATCATTCCAAAAGCTATAATGAGTGGTTGATCGGGCCAGGAAAACTTAAGGAACACGGTCACGTTTTGAGTCTAAGCACTCACCTCTCAAGATTCAAGTACGTGACCTATCTTTTGCTTTTGTTTGCATTGTGCATGTGATTTTCTCGAAAAATTGCTTTGCATATGTTTAATTTTTCAAAAAATTAAGGGGCAAACTATAGCACCTGATCCGATTAGCCCATGAATCAGGGGCAGATTGGATCAGGTGCAGACCATGGGTGCCCATGAAATTTAATATTTTACATTTAAAATAAAATATTTTTAACAGAAAATAGCCATCCACACATTGCGTGGGCCACAAGATAGTAGAGGGTATAATATCCACTATTACCCCACTATATTACACACTCACTAGTGAGAGTATAATGCTTATAATGCGTATAATGAATATTACACGCATTACAAATGGTCCTATTACAGGTTTTAGTTGGTCTGTTTCTTTTTTTTTCATTTATAAGCAATGGTAATATGTGGAGCACAACCATAATCTATTGTTGCACAAACATACACTATTGTTACATAAACATGCCTTATTATTTGCACAAACATACATGCAATTGAATTTTGCAATAGTAATGATTTTGCAAAGATAATAATGTGATTGTTGACAATGAAGGATATATAATAACAAAACAAAATGGAATTTTCAAAATTACCTTTAAAAGGGTGCGAAACTCGTAAAGTACATTATCAACTTCTGTTAAATTGGTCAAGCATATTTTGGAAAGATTTGGGGCAATGACAATTAAAATTAATGATATATTATATTATCACTTATATTTCCATTGATTTAAATTATACAATGAAGTTAAATGAATTTAGGGGTGTAATGAGCCAAGTCACTTGCGAGTAGCCGGGGTTTAACTCAATAAAAGCTCGTTCGAGCTCATATATTAAAACTCGTTTAATAAACAAGCCGAACTCAAGCTATACAAAGGTTAGCTCGTGAAAGCTTGCGAAAAAACTTGAATAGAAGCTCTAAGCCAGCTCGTAATTTTAATGCTTAGTAATTTGGTTTTAGATATATAACATATAAATTCGTATTGTAACAAATATTTTAAAAAATATATTATTAGAATAAAATCATAATTTTTATTAAATATATTATAATTTATTTTTAATTTTTAATGTTTAATTTTAATTTATAGTTTGTTGTAAGCACTCAATTTCAGGATGATAAAGTGTGAATGCGATAGAAGACTTCAATAATGAAAATATTATAACTAGGTATTCAATACTTAAATAAGTTTGAAACCTTAAAAGTCTAAATGCATTTTCAAAAGAGTTTAATTGGTTTTTTAAGGACTTAATTGTAATATTTTTTTAGGACCTAATTCTAAATTCTAAATTCTTTCAAGGGTCTTTTTATAATTAAAAGATAAAAAAAAATGATGATCGGAATTCTATAATTCTGATTGAAATTACATAAAATCGATCAAAATTATGTAATTCCGATCGAAATTATATAATTCCAATTGGAACTATATAATTTCAGTCGAAATTATATGTTTTTCGTCTAGTTTTTTTATTTTACAACAAATAAAAAATTTATTTCCTGAATTTTGATTGGTCAAATAATATCATAAATTCCTTTTTGGAATTTATTTAAATTTTCAGGAAATAAAAGCCCTTTTAAAACTAAAACTCTGAAAGAGAAAAAATCATAAATTCCCTTTTGTTTCTTACGCAGTGTTCTAAAAAGTAATATTTTCTTGTGAATTATTTGTTTTTGAGCAATAAGTAATAGGCTTTTGAGAGGAAAACAATAAATATTGAAGATCTATTTAACAAGTAACGATGATTATTACTAGTCTAAGAGACAAATCTACACTGCATCCATATCATCTCCTCTCCTACTTTCTTTTTTTTATTTTATTATTTTGGTTCCATTAAATTTTAACATTATTTAATTGTTATTGTTATTTTGTTCACTAATCATTATCTTTTTTTTATGTGTTGGTGATTATGGAGAGGGTTATATGATGAGTTCACTTAGAGAACAAAACTCGTGAAGATCCATGGAATGTCATGGATTGAATTTTGTAGTCAAACATAGTTTTTAGGGTTTTTTTTGTTTATTTGTTTATTAGTGTTTTGATCATTTTATTTTGCATTTAATTTTTTTTTTGGATTGTATTAATTGTTATTTTCTTATTATTTTGAATAGCTCTTTGTAATAGCCCCAATAGTGGGAATAATGAAATTCTATATATGTGCTTGTGTATTAATTAATTGGGTATTAAAACTAGGGTTTTAATTAGGTGATTAATTAAAATTCATGGCTATAGAGATCATTAGGGTTTGTTTAATTAAAATTGAATTAGATTTAGGAGAATAGAATTAGCATTGCTTGTTAATTATTTAATTATTTATTGTTTATAATCACTTTAACTAAATTAGGTTTTTAAAAGAAATAAATTTAATTGATTGTTTGATATTTTATTTGATTGTTTTGATATTTTTTTATTGTTTTTGGGCTTATTTACTTTTTATGTGTTTTGGACTATAAACCCATGTTAGGCTCTAACCTATTTAATTAATTTTACATTTAGGAAGTTCCTTTTGGCCCATCTTTTAATTAGTCAATTTTATTTAATAGATTATTAATTAATTAGGTCTAGATTTTAATTAAAATACATGTTTAGGCCCATAATTAATTAGAAATTAGATTAGGAATAATTTAGGCTCATTTAGTTAATTTAGATATAAGCCAACTTAAGATAGTTAACATTATTTAGACTTAGCCTATTAAATTAAAGTTTTTTTTATAATTTGTAGATTTAAGACCACCTTAAGATTAAAAAATGTAGAATTATGCCCACTAATTTAAATACTTCATGATTTGTATATTTAAACCCATTTTAGAATTAAAATAAACAAAGTTAGATTCATTTAATTAAAATTGAATAGGAATTAGACCCATTAGTCTTTAGGCTCACTTATAAATTAAAACATATAGATTTAGTCCATTTAATTAAAATCAATGTAGATTAGACTAACTTAAGGATTGTGAATTTAAATGAATGCATTTTGTACATATATTTTTCATAACTAGTTTGTCTGGAGTTAATTGTTTAAATAAGGGTTTATATGAAATTGCATGTAAATAGAGAATAAGATAGTAATTCATAAAGTAATTCTAAATGAACACAAGACTAAAAAAAGTTAGTATTCCATATTTAAAATCTCCTAACTATGGTGTTGGTTTTCTTTTAAACAATCGAGTATCACCATTTTCAATTTATCCCAGTTATTACCTTGGGTGGCGACTCCTCATCTCCACGTCATGTCTTTGTGACAGTAGTTAGTGTATTCTCTAAAACCCTGAGCTCAAATAGTGTCGCGGTTGCTAAAATCTTGGGCGTGCACTAAACCCCGCCGTCTACATTTGCATTTTTTAAAATTTCTTTAGGCTCATTTAAGCTCATGAATACCAAATAAGATAACAAACTCGACTCGTTTATAAACGAACCAAGTCCAAGTTAGCTAAAGCTCGATTCGACTCAATTACACCTCTAAATGAATTGAATAGAATATTTTTAACTAAGGACGATTATGATAAATGGTTTGTTAAGCTAAACCATTGTTGATAGCAATTAATTGATAGTTATTAACCTATTAATGTTAGATGTTTGGTAAAACTATTTTTAATATGCATACTTATAATAATTATTGAATAAATAAAATAAATATAATAATGGGTGAAAATTACATATTTTTTATTTTTAGGTTAAAAGAAGAATTTTTTTTTATTTGAATATAATAAAATGTTTTAGCTGAAATAAAATATATTATTTTTTATGGAAATGAAGATTAATATTTTAAATGTAATTAAATTAGAGTATTTTATATTAAATAAAATATGTATAGTTTAATAAAAATGAATTTTTTAAAAAATTTTTAGAGAAAAATATTATGAATTTCAATAATTCAACACATAAGGTTTTAGGAGTTAATGCTAAATTATAAAAAATGGACACTTGTCAAATTTTTAGCTTAATAAATTAAAAATAAAAGATATTATATTAATTTTATTTTCTTTAATTTTTGTTACCATAATTTTTTAGTTATAATAAGTTTAGTTTTTAAAATTATTAGATTTGTATCATTGCATATATATTAGTGTTTTAGTTAAAAATAATAGGGGTCTCAAAATGGATAGTGACAAGCGAGCACGATTTGCTTAACATGTAAAATTAGTTGTGATTCCATGCAATGCATGAACTCTATAAAATAAAATTATTATATAAATAATTTGAATGAAATAATCATAACAGAAATTAAAAATAAAACAAATCACATTAATTTTATTTTCTTTAATTTTTGTTCCTATAATTTTTTATTTTATTTTCTCTTGAGCTAAAATAGATACAAGATAGTCAGGAGGATAACTCCATTCATGAATTCCACCTATACTAAGGGCAGTTTAAGCACAAGCATGAGCTGCATAACAAAACAAACTGAAACATGAGAAAAATGCT
This sequence comes from Mallotus nudiflorus, assembly GCA_947683625.1. Lineage (NCBI taxonomy): Eukaryota > Viridiplantae > Streptophyta > Magnoliopsida > Malpighiales > Euphorbiaceae > Mallotus > Mallotus nudiflorus. The sequence goes on from CANTUR010000018.1 coordinate 5,204,049, forward strand.
TCAGTAAATCACAACATTCATTAATTAAAAAACCAAACAGAGACCTAATGTTAGGATTCTGAATAGCCTGGACCACCTAAAGAGAGTCCGTTTCCAATATCCAACGATCCAGATTGAGAGTCATGAGCCAACTCAAAGCCTCTTTGACCTCAAACGCCTCTACCTCCGTAGGAGAAAGGTAAATTGACACAGACTGAGTTATGGCTTTCAGGAACATCCTATGAGAGTCCCGCAAAACACACCCAAACCCAGACAGAAAAATGTGAGGAGACAACTGCGTCAACATTTACCTTCACTATACCCTCATATAGTTTTGTCCAGCTCAAATCCCCATCTGTTTAAATGTTCTTATCAGAATTAAAACACAACCTAGTCCTTTGAGAATATTGCGACCCATCCAGACTCTGACCCACCAAATTAAGGATTTTATGAGTAGACAGAGTCGAACCTTCCAAACTTTCCCATTCCTATTGTACCAAAGACTATAACAGATGGGCCTAAAAGACTCCACATCCTTAACCGATAAATAAGAAAAAATGTAGAACAAAGAGCCTTGTACCAAAGGCTTAATAGCAGATGTAAAATTAAAATTAACCAACTTCTAGACATCCACAACAATAGGACAGTGAAAAAGAAGATGAGAAATAGTCTCAGAACTTTACTTACATAAAGGGCAGCTATCAGGGATAGAGACACGCCTAGCATTCAACATAGATCTTGTTGGAATACAATCCCAAGCACACCTCCATAAGAAATTTTGAATTTTAATCGGAACCTTAAGCTTCCATAACTTTTGCCACACAGGATGGAGGTTTAATTGACACTCTCCAGAAAGCATCTTATAACAACTTTTAACAGTGAAATGCCCATTGGAAGAGGGAAGCCAATACCAATTATCACAAGATTGTCTACCACTGAGAGGAGTTCATAAAATAACAGAAGCTTTATAAGCATTAAACAAGTCTCTAATCAAATCTTGATCCCATTGATGATCCCCTACTACAGAAAAAGAGTTAACATACCTTTGAATAAGATCTTATAGGATTTCTGAGTGCACGAGCCCATCCCCTTCTGAACACAACCAAGGGTTGCCCCCAATAGAGGTAGAAGAACCCTCGCCAATTCGAATCCTAACACCTTTCCACAATACCTCTTGAGCAGCCATCAAGCTTCGCCAAATATAACTCAGATTACTCCCCAACTTGGCATTAAAAAACAAGGTAGTAGGGTAATACTTGGCTTTAAAAATATGGGAAACTTAAGAAGAGGGATTAACTAGGAGCCTCCAAGCTTGCTTGGCCACCATTGCCAGATTAAATTCATGCAATTGTTTAAAAATAATACCACCAAACTTCTTTGGCATACAAAGTGTCTCCCAACTCAGCCACCTAATACCTTTCCCCTTCCTATTAGAACATCCCCACCAACAATTATTCATCATTCTTTCTAATTCAGAACATAAAGATTTTAGGGGAATAAACACATTCATGATAAAATTAGGGATGCTTTAGGCTACTAATTTTAATAAGATCTCCTTCGTACATCTAGAAAGAAGCTTAGAATGCCATGAGTTAATGCGATGCTAAACTCTATCTTTCACATAGCTGAAAATTGCATGATTATTTCTTCTAATTGGGAGACTAAGGTATTAGCTTGATCATAGACAACTGAAATATGCAACAAAGATGAAAGTTGAGACTGAACATTAGCAGGCATATTATGGCTTAACTTTAGAGAAGATTTAGCAACATTAATGGCTTGACCATAAATAGCCTTATAATTTTGTAAACATTGCTTAATCTCCATACCTTCTTAAAGGTTCGCTCGAAAGAAAAGATAACTATTATCTACAAAAAAAAAGATGACTTATTTGGTGAGCATTCCAAGTTAAACACCGACCATGAATACATCCCTGAGCTTCTTTAAATTTCAGAAGAGCACTAAAAAATTCAGCACACAAAATAAAGAGATACAGGGACAACGAATCACCTTACTTAAGTCCACGGAAAGGCACAATCGAACCAATAACATCACCATTAAACCCAACTACATAAGTCATAGTTGGAACATAAAAATTATTCAGTTCACCAAATCAATATGAAAACCCATACGAAGCATGACTTACTTTAAGAAAGACAACTCCAAGAGATCATATGCTTTGGAAATGTCGATTTTAAGGGCAACCATGCCATGTTACCTCACCACTTCTTCTTAAAGGAATGAGAAATCTTAAAAGCCAATATAATGTTATCAATAATGGATCGACCTCCAACAAAAGCTCCCTGAGAATTGGATAAAATACCAGGCAATAAAACCTTCATACGATTAGCCATAACTTTGGCCAGAACTTTGTATGCAACATTACACAATGCTATCAGTCGAAGATTTGACATACATTCAATATGCTTCTTTTTTGGGATAAGAACAATGGAAGTCTTATTAAACACCATTGGAAATGACCCATTAACCATGAATGAGTTACATAAAAGAACAATATCATCCTAATTACTTACCAAAATTTTCTGGAAGAAACATGGATTCAGACCATCTAGACCCGGTGATTTGTCCGGTTGCATACCAAAGACTGTATCTTTTACCTTAGAAGTCGAGATTGGGGTAAGCAACAAATCATTCTGATTCTGAGACACCGCAAGTAAGATGCACTCAAGAAGCTGAGACTTATTATTGCTACAAGATTTAAATAATGTACTAAAGTACTCAATAATCACCTTCTGAATATCAGGAGCAGAATGATGCCTTCTGCCAGAATCATCTTTTAGGAAATGAATTAAATTCCTCTGTTTACACCTAGATGCAAGTGAGTAGAAAATCTAGTATTAGCATCCCCATCCTTAAGCCAAAATCATTTATCATATTGACGCCAAAACAACTCTTGTTCCTCAAGAATTTTACCATACCGAGACTGCTCAGCCAAAAAATCTTGAATCCCATGAAAATCAGTCCTAGAATAGAGCCTTTGAATCTACCTTAAGCACCCATCCAACTCCTTTCAAAAATTTTTAATTAAAGCATTAACCTATAAAGCAAGAGCATAGCTACACAAAGCTAATTTTTTCGAAAGAGAAGAATTGAAAGTATTATACCAGCACTAAACCACTATATTTTTACACTCGTTATAAGAGGTCCATAAATTTTCAAACTGAAATGGCCTTCTAGAATTGCAACAATGAGATTTTTTCAGAGGAAGGAGAATAGGGAGATGGGCGAAAGATGAAACATCTAACACTTTAATAACTGCAAACTGAAACAATTGAATCCATGAGTCAAAAGCTAACCCTCGATCAAGTTTTTCATGAATCCAATTATTCGAACCTCTAGAATGCTTCCAAGTGAAATTCGAACCAAAAGAAGTTATCTCATTCAACCCATAATCAGAGACGATATCCTGGAATCCTGATAAAAGATTATCTGGTTATGGCTTCACCATTCTTCTCCGAAACACACAACAAATTATTAAAATCCCCTCAAAATACACTAATGAAGGGAGGAACTGACAGCAAGAGAGCGGACAATCTGCCTGGATTCAACACGTCTATTACGGTCCAAAACCCTATAAAACTTGATCAGGCACCACTTATCATAACCCGCCATCACCACAGCAACGTGGAAAAAATTAACATCAATTTGAATGACCTGCACTTTGACACTATTATCCCAAAGTAAGGCCAGGCCTCGACTCCTTCCTACACTATCCATAACTTAAAACCTATAGAAACCTAAACTATTCTTAATATTATTTAACTTATCCAACCTAGCCAATGTCTTAGGCTTAGTTCTTGAAACTAAGTCCCTTAAAAAATAATTACACGTGGGTTGGCTAGCCTATGACAATCCAGGCTAGAAAATTTATGGCTCTAGGTGAGCCTGTGAAACAGGACCCACCTCTATAAGATTGTTGGTGTTGAAGTCCAGAGCTATATTTGAACCACTACCAAAAAGAGTGATTATAGGGGACAATGTAAAATATGTCATCCTCTAGTATCTTATTTAATACAATATAAGACGATGAATTTTAGTGTCCCTAATTCCTTCTAAATGATAAAATAGGGGACGGTTGTTTAAAAGAATATAGGATGATTAATTTTAACATCTCCAATTCTTTCTAATTATGAAATAGAGGATGATTATTTAATATAATATGATATTATTAGTTTTAATGTCCCCAATTCTTTATGATTGATAAAATAGGAGACAATTGTTTAATATAATAGGGGATAATTGAATTCACTGTCCCCAATCTCTAATACCTAATTAAATATTAAAGTAAACCTTAATTTTATTTCAATCTCTCCTCTTATAAATTCATACCGTCTTTTTTTCAACAAAGCCCATGCCTCCAAACACTGCCCATCGCATTGTACACCGTCACTATTTTTGTGCAACTCCATTGCCTATCTTTATTCACTTTCACCAATACTACATCTTACCATCTCCACCATTGATGTTGTTTCTTTTTCTTCTGCCTCCCTTGTTTCCCACTTCCTTTGGCCTTACGGCCTCTTAGCATGATGATCTCGTAAGAGAGGCTTTAAAACTAAATCAAATGTGATTTAGCATGAGAACTAAAATTAAATTAAAATAAGTTAAATTTTAGGCTAAAATTTAGGGGAATTCTTTGTAGTTTGAAATTTGTGACCATAAAGAAGGAATTAAGAAAAACTTAAAACATGAAAGTTGAAGATTTATGTCTCATCTAGATGCCTATGACTCTTTTAAGCAAAATTGGTCCTGATGTGATAACTGCAGGTATTATGGATTTTTCCATTTAATTTGATGACATTAAAGGCTGAATTAGAGAGAATGTAAAACATGAAAAATATTCATTTATATGTCAATTAATTTTCTATAAAAAAAGTTTGTAATTGGACATCTACATTAGGAGATAAAGTTAAAATTGTAAAGGCTATTTAGCAAATACTTACACGGAACAAGATAAAATTATGAAATTCCTCATAAATTGTGTAGTGCATAATTTGAGTTAAGTTTTAGATATATTTTATAGTCGCACATGTCTAGTTTATGTGGCAAAAAGATTCAAATTATTTAAATATGTGAGGTAAAAATTATTATAGAAATAGTCTTTAAAGGTCATGATGGTTCTACTAGAGTATATATGCGTAAAAAGGTAAAAATTTTATTTATTATCATTGATTGATTTAGTATAAACAAACAGGTCCTCGAGGTGCTCAAGTTAACACCAGGAATAAGTTAGGACCATCTACGGCTTAGTAGCTCAGAGAAGAGAAAAAGAGAGGAATAACTAATACCACGATTGCAATTTTAACTCTCTAAAGTTTGTGTTTGTGCTTATGTTATAGTTTTTCCAATTGTGCTAATTTAGTTGGTTTTTACTTGTTATAGGCTCATGTGAAGTATAAAACTACTAAACCTCATTATGCCCAAGACACATAGATCATGTGAAATTAAGTTGTGGATGTTAACCATTATTAAGCAAAGAGTAGACAATTTCTCTAGTCTTTGGCTTCATATCATATCATGGATCCATTTGAATATTATTAGTATAAGTCACATTTGCATTTGCTATCTGGGAGCTTTTATTTCTAATTTCACTTCATATTTTGTGTTCAACTTGTACCTTTAAGCATTTTTAAGTGTTATGATTACTTGTGAAGGTTTTTCACTAGTTATGGCATTTGAGCCTTCAAATTCAAATTCAACATAAATGGAACTGTAAAGGTCCAACAACTTCAAATTCAGAGCAAAAAAGGACTTAAGACACCATACCCAGAGATGCTATGGAAACCAGTTGAAATTTGACTTCAACAAACGTTGGGAGCTACAAAGGGGAAATAACTTATAAAGTATAGACTTTTTAAGAGCAACAATTGTATTATCCTATATTATTTTAGGATAATTTATATTTATTTTGTAGTCTTACTTGAATTTAAGCTTATGAAAATTTATTCTATTAATGAAATAATATTATTAATATTTAGTTGCTTCAAATTATTTTAAAATTAGTATGGAGCTAATAAAAAAATTATTAAATAAGGAAATACAAAATACAAAATAAATAAAGTATAATTATTTATAATGAATTCAAAAAGTCCTAAAGTAGGGACGATAATTGTCCTTATAAATAAAGACGAATGTTGTTTTTAAACATTTTTGGGACGACAGTCATCCTTACTTATTAGGATGACAATTATCCCCAAGATACTTGGGGACGAGAATCATCCTTACTTGTTGGGACGATAGTCATCCCCAACTTAGGGGACGATAGTCATCTTCTAAGATAAGGACAATTATTGTCCCTTATAATAGGACGATACTTGTAATTTTGTCCCCTATAGAATCGGGTATGGAGGCAATAAGGACAATAGGTGGGGATAACTAAAGTTATCCTTAATGGTATTGAGGATGATTTTTTAAGGTTTATAAGAAAATTTTAATTGTCCTCTTATCTCTATTTTTTTGCAGTGGGCCTAAAAACAACTACTCCCTGATTAGTTTCATTTATAAAACCATTACCAAATTGATTATTAGTGGACACTTTATGATGTGTGCATTTACCTTCCAAAATAACAATACCCTCCATATCATATACTTCATCCTCACAACCCTTCCCAGAATTACCAAGAGAAGTTAAACTTTTTCCTTATAAAGAAAGCACTGATTTAGATCGTGTCCCATTATAACAAAAAATCCCTCCATTAACGCCCATATTATTAGCCATCATTATTGCCCATTCTTGAATTTACGGGATTGCACGGTCCTCCATTCATGCAACTTCCCCTTCTAGTATCAAAAGGATTCTCTAATAAATAGTTTTCATTCTCTAGCCGAAGCCACCATTTTACTAAGTTCTAATTCTGTTGAGGTGCCGCCCTAAGCCAACCACCGTACTGCTTATTTTTTTAATAAGGAAGGGTTCTCAAACATAACTTACAAAATTTTTCAATGTGCCCTAATCGACCACACACAAAACAGAATATAATAAGCCTTTTATATTTGAAGTCTATCTCGCACCATTGAGACCTTTACAATTTTATCTTCATCTTGGCTTTCAAAGGTTTAGCAATATCCAATTTAACCCTGATTCTCAAATGTAAGCGCCAAAAACCATTAAAGTTAGTTTCATTGGAAATGAAATACTGGCCAATGGAATTAGCAATTCTTTAGAGAATTTTGCATACTTAAGGCCCACTAGGAGATTAAAGACTTGGACCTAAAAATCAACAGAGCTAAATGTCATCTCCTCTAGAGCAATGGATATTATAAGGAAGAAGAACTAAGTGATTCTGATCAAACGACCATGGACCTTGCTCTACAATACGATTCATATCCAATTCATAAAAAAATTGAAATGAGAAAATCTAGTTACCCATAAAGTAATACAAATACCTCGGACAGGGTGAAATAAGGGTGTTCCTCATAGCCATAAAGTTAATCGGTTTATTTATAAGGAATTTGCCAACGAGATAAAATTCTTTCACAAAACCGACATTTTCTACCTCCTCCTCAGTGACATCTAACTTTGGTTTATTGGCGTCATCAATCCTTAGATGATTGTACTGTTCCTCCTAGCCTTCCTAGATACTCTCACTAGAGTTACAAGCCATGCTACTAAAATCTAAGAAAGAATGTTATCAAAAAGGCAAGAGAAAAAATGTTGTTATCGAAAAGACAAGAGAAAAAATGTTGTTATTGAAAAGACAAAAGAACTGTTAAAAAAATATTTGTAGGGAGGCAACACAAAAAACTTGTTACATGAGCGAGACGACAGTTCAAATATCAATGTCAAATTTTTTAATTCAAAGAAAAGGGGATGATCCCTTAAATAGTAAAATGGGACTTTTGGTTAAAGTGTTGGGCTTCTTTTAGACGGGACTTTAATAGATGTTGATTTTGATGCATTTGTTGCTATAATTTTTTAGTTATAATAAGATTTGTTTTTACAATTATTAGATTAGTATTGAAGTATGTATAATATTGTTTTAGTTAAAAAAATAATATTAAGTAATTATTATAATTTTTTTTTTATTTTTTTAATGGTTTAGAAAAAATATTTTGAGTGATTTAAGGCAAAAAATACATAATATATAAATAATTTTAGAATTTTAGTAGTATTGAAATATGCATATTGTGTTTTAGTTCAAAAAAAAACTAAATAACTATTAAAAATATTTTATTTCTAATAAAAATTTATTATTTTTAATAGTTTGACACATTAGCTTTTCAACTGAATACTCAAATATGAAGGTGAATACTTGTCAAATTTTTGGCTTAATGACTTTAGGGCTCAACATTTAATATATATATAGATTAGCAAATTAGGGTTGAGGTTACATGAGTTTGTGTTATAAACGGGTCAACTTGTTTATGACACAACTTAACCAAATCGTATCACGGATTGACACGTGAACTCGTTTAATTATACGTGTCATGTTGGGTCATGTCAGCCCAACATGACCTATCAAAAATCCATAAAATTTGTTATGATTGTAAATAATCAATTAGTTATCTATTCTAAGTTTTTTTAATAAAAATAATATTTTTATAATTGTATAATACAAATTGCTAAATTATAGATATTATTTTTCATTTTTTATGAAAAATAGTATTTTTATATATTATAAATGTTATACGAGTTAAATAGGTTGTGTTTAATTTTATGACCCTCATAGCCCATTTAAATGAATGGGTTACACATGTTGTGTTCATGTATCCATTTAATTTTCATATTGTGTTAGGGTTGAAATATCTTAATAAGTGGGTCGTGTTCGTATTAACCCTAATTGTGTCACCAAAGTAGGTCAAACTGACACGAACATGACCCACCAACCCATTTTGACACCTCTACTCAGGAATTATGGCTAGACAATCTCGCTTGTTTGAAGGGCAAAGTCCAAAATATAGACATAGTTATTTGTAAGACTAATACCCATAACAATTCCGGTTGGAATGTGACTGAGCTTTAAAATGGCAAATGAAGTAGAACAAAGCATAATTACAACTCCTATGATATATAAAATTCCAAAAATGGTAGTTGGAATTTTTCTTCCTTTCCAATCTACTACTGGACCAATTATAAAAGCACCAAAAATAGAAAATGTACAAGTAAAGTGTTTCAAAAAAGAACATTGGTCTCTTGTCATCAGTGGTTTATTGATTATAGGTAAAAGCTATACTTCATGAACATCGATTCGTCTACATCAAAATAATACAAAACATACATAATATTACTAATAGAATAATTTGTTGATTAAAATAGAAGTAATTTTTAACCATTATACATATATATATACATAGACACAAAAAAAAATATTGTTAATGAGCAAAACAATTTATAAATTGAAAGAAAAGAACTCATCATATCCAATTATAAAAAATCTTATGATAGTATAACAACAAAAAACGTTGCCTGAATCATAATTTCTGTAAGAAAAAAATTAGCAAAAATATGTAATTATAAATGAGTTGGTCCTTACTAGAATTTTAAGTACTCTAAATTTTAAACTTGACATTCACGTTCTAAACAAAAATAGTGAATGAGCTATAGTTGGTTTATTTGACAAGATTAATAAATGGGTTGTATTCGTGTTGATCCTAATCGTGTTACTAGAGTGGGTCAACCTGACACGAACACGACCTACCAAGTCGTTTTGAACCCCTACTAGAGAATTATGACGAGACAACCTCGCTTGTTTGAAGGGCAAAGTTCAACAATATAGACATGGTTAATTGTAACGCTAATATCCATTGCAATTTCGGTTAGGATGCGACTGAGCATTAACATGGCAAATGAAGTAGAACAAAGTATAATCACAACTCCCATGATATATAAAATTTCAAAAATCATAATTGGAATTTTTCTTCCTTTCCAACCTACAACTAGACCAATTATAGGGGCACCAAAAATAGAAAATGCATGAGTAAAGTCTTTCAAAAAAGAACATAGGTCTCTTTTCATAAGTGGTTTATTGATTATAAGGTAAAAGCTATACTTCATGAACATTGATTCATTTGCATCAAAATAATACAAAACTTACATAATATTACTGATAGAACAATTTGTTAATTAAAATAGACATAGATAGATTTAGTAATTTTTAACCATTATATATATATATATACACACACACATGCAAAATATTTTTAATAAGCAGAACAATTTATAAATTGAAAGTAAAGAACTCATAATATCCAATTATAAAGAATCTTATGATAGTATAACAATAAAAACCACTACCTGAATCTCAATTTCTGTAAAAAAAGAATTGGCAAAAATATGTAATTATAAATAAGTTGGTCCTTACTAGAGTTTTAAGTACTCCAAATTTTAAACTTCACATTCACATTCTAAATAAAAACAATGAATGAGCTATAGTTATTTTATTTGACATGATTAATAAATGGGTCGTGCTCGTGTTGATCATAATCGTGTCACTAGAGTGGGTCAACCCAACACGAACACGACCCACTAACCCGTTTTGACACCCCTACTCGTGAATTATAGTGAGACAACCTCGCTTATTTGAAGGGCAAAGTTCAATAATATAGACGCGGTTAATTGTAAGGCTAATACCCATTAAAATTTCGATTGGAATGCGACTGAGCATTAACATGGCAAATGAAGTATAGCAAAGCATAATCACAACTCCCATGATATATAAAATTCCAAAAATGATAATTGGAATTTTTCTTCCATTCCAATCTACTACTAGACCAATTATAGGGGCACTAAAAATAGAAAATGTACAAGTAAAGTCTTTCAAAAAAGAATGTTGGTCTCTTGTCATAAGTGTTTTATTGATTATAAGGTAAAAGGTATATTTCATGAACATTAATTCATCTGCATCAAAATAATACATAAGGTTTTAGGAGTTAATGCTAAATTATAAAGGACACTTTTCAAATTTTTGGCTTAATAAATTAAAAATTAAATATTTTATATTAATTTTATTTTCTTTAACTTTTATTACCGTAATTTTTTAGTTATAATAAGATTAGTTTTTAAAATTATTAGATTTGTATTATTGCATACATATAGTGTTTTAGTTAAAAAATAATAGGGGTGTCAAAATGGATAGTGACACATGAACACGACTCTCTTAACATGTAAAATTAATGAATTAGGTTTAAGGTTAAATGAGTTCATGTCAAAAAAGGGTCAACTCATTTATGACATGGTTTGACCAAATCGTGTCACGGGTTGACACATGAACTCCTTTACAATCCATTTAATTAATTGTATATGTCATGTTGATACAACCCATAAAAAATCCATATAATTTGTTATGATTTTAAATAATAAATTGGTCATTTATTATAAGTTTTTTTAATAAAAATCATATTTTATAATTGTATTATGCAAATTGCTAAATTGTAGATATTATTTTTAGTTTTTTTATGAAAACTAGTATTTTTATATATTATAAATATTATATGGGTTAAATGGGTTGTGCTGAATTTTATAACCTGCACAACTCATTTAAAAGAATGGGTTACATGTATCCCATTTAATTTTCATGTCATTTTAGGGTTGAAATATTTGACATAATTAATAAATTAGTTGTGTTCGTATTGTCCCTAATTGTGTCATCAGAGTGAGTTAACAAGATACGAACACAACCCACCAACCCGTTTTGACACCCATGCTCAAGGAATTATAGCAAGACAACCTTGCTTGTTTGAAAGGCAAAGCTCAATAATATAGACACAGTTAATTATAAAGTCGATACCCATTGCAATTCGGATTGAGATGCGACTAAGCATTAACATGGCAAATGACTTAGAACAAAGCATAATCACATGTAATTCCCTTTATATATAAAATTCCAAAAATGATAATTTGAATTTTTCTTCCTTTCTAATCTACTACTAGACCAATTATAAGGGCACCAAAAATAGAAAATGTACAAGTAAAGTTTTAAAAAAAAAAAAAAACATTGGTCTCTCATCATCAATGGTTTATTAATTATAAGGTATAAGCTATACTTCATGAACATTGATTCATTTGTATCAAAATAATAAAAACGTGAATAATATTAATAATAGAATAATTGTTTTGCTCATTAACAATATATATATATATATATATATATATATATATATATATATATATATATATATATATATATGTGTGTGTGTGTGTGTGTGTGTGTGTGTATCTTAATGAGCAAAACAATTTATAAATTGAAAGTAAAGAACTCATCATATCCAATTATAAAGAATCTTATGGATAGTATAATAGTAGAAAACACTGCCTGAATCACAATTCCTGAAAGAAAAAAATTGGCAAAAATATGTAATTATAAGTAAGTTGGTCCATACTAGAATTTTATGTACTCCATATTTTAAACTTCATATTCACATTCTAAACAAACCAGTGAATGAGCCCTAATTGTTTTATTTGACATGATATTTGACACGATTAAAAAATAGGTCATGTTTGTGTTGACCCTAATCGTATCATCAAAATGGGTTAACCCGACACGAACATGACCCCTAACCCATTTTGACACCCCTACTCGGGAATTATGCCGAGATAACCTCACTTGTTTAAGGGCAAAGTTCAATAATATAAATATGATTAATTGTAATGCTAATACCCATTGCAATTTTGGTTGGAATGCGATTGAGTATTAATATCGCAAATGAAGAAGAACAAAGCAGAATCACAATTCACATGATATAAAAAATTTCAAAAATGATAATTGAAATTTTTCTTTCTTTCCAATATGCTACCAAACCAATTACAAGGGCACCAAAAATAGAAAATACACAACTAAAATTTTTCAAAAAAGAACGTTGGTCTTTTATCATCAGTGGTTTATTGATTATAAGGTAAAAGCTATACTTTGTGAACATTGATTCATCTGTATCAAAATAATACATAAGGTTTTAGGAGTTAATGTTGAATTATAAAGAGGAATAATTGTCAATTTTTTTGCTTTATAAATTAAAAATAAAATATATTATATTATATTAATTTTGTTTTCTTTAATTTTTGTTACCATAATTTTTTAGTTATAATAAAATTAGTTTTTAAAATTATTAGATTTGTATTATTGCATATATAGTAGTGTTTTGTTGAAAAATAATAGGAGTGTCTAAATGGGTAGTGATATGCGAACACAATTTGTTTAACATGTAAAATTAATGAATTAATGTTGAGGTTAAATGAGTTCATTTTAGAAATGGGTCAACCCGTTTATGATACGGTTTAATTATATTGTGTCGCGGGTTGACATGTGAACTCGTTTACACCCGTTTAATTATACGTGTCATGTTGAATAGTGTCAACTCGACATGACCCATAAAAAATCCATATAATTTGTTATGATTTTAAATAATAAATTGGTTATTAATTGTAATTTTTTTATAAAAATAATATTTTTATAATTTTATTATGTAAATTGCTAAGTTATGGATATTTTTAGTTCTTTATGAAAAATAGTACTTTTATATATTGTAAATGTTATACGGGTTAAATAGGTCGTGTTGAATTTTATAATTCACACAACCCATTTAGATGAATGGGTTACATGTGTCGTGTTTGTGTATCTTGTTTAATTTTCATGTCGTGTTAGAGTTGAAATATTTGACACGGTTAATAAATTAGTTGTTTTCATATTGATCCTAATCGTGTTACCAAAGTGAGTAAACCCGACATGAACACAACCCACTAACTCATTTTGACACCCCTACTTAGGAATTTTGGTGAGACAACCTCGCTTGTTTAAAGGCAAAGTTCAACAATATAAACACGGTTAATTGTAAGGCTAATACCCATTGTAATTCCAGTTGGAATGCAACTGAGCATTAACATGGAAATGTAGTATAACAAAGCATAATCACAACTACCATGATACATAATATTCTAGAAATGATAATTGGAATTTTTCTTCCTTTCTAATATGCTACTAGACCAATTATAATGGCACTAAAAATAGAAAAAGCACAAGTAAAGTCTTTCAAAAAAGAACGTTGGTCTCTTATCACAAGTGGTTTATTGATTATAAAGTAAAAGCTATACTTCATGAACATTGATTCATCTGCATCAAAATAATACAAAACGTAAATGAAATTAATAATAGATCAATTTATTGATTAAAATAGGCATAGATAGAATTAGTAACTTTTAACCATTAACAAATATATATATATATATATATATAAATATTGTTCATGAGCAAAATAATTTATAAATTAAAAGTAAAGAACTCACCATATCCAATTATAAAGAATCTTGTGGATAGTATAACAACAAAAAACATTGCCTAAATCACAATTCCTGCAAGAAAAAAATTAAAAAAATAACTAATTACTAATAAGTTGGTACATACTAGAATTTTAAGTATTTCATATTTTAAACTTCAAAATTACATTCTAAACAAAACAATGAATGAACTCTAGTTTTTTTTAGACTTTAATTTATACGAAAGAGGAATAGAAGAATCGGAAGATGAACTAGAAAAAATAAAAAGCATACCTGATATGGATGTTTAAAAAATTCTAAGAGTAAGTTATGAGGGACTAAACAAAAATGAACATAGGATTTTTCTTGATGTTGCAAGCTTTTTCAAAGGGATGGATGAAGATAGGTTCAAAGAAATTTTAAAAGGCTTTGGATTCCATACAGAGATAGGAATAAAATGTCTACTTGAAAAATCTCTTATAACATGTAAGAAATCTTATATAAGGATGCATGACTTACTATTTGAGAAATGTAAGATAAATATACAACAATTAAATATAATATTTTATTCATATAAGGGATGAAAATATTGAAACATCATATTAACTTTTAATGTGATTTCAATTAATTAAACCCTAATGACTCACCTCATGCCCTCTCAACCTCTCCCCCCTCCTCCTCCTCTACCCTTTCCCAAAATTTATTACAAAACCCAACTTTCCAACCCTAAACCACTAATTCATAATATTGATCCTTGTTCTTTAAGTAATGTTGTGTTTTTGGCATTTATTCTTAAAGCATTGGTTCATTGAAGAGGTTTTCATACCCAAAAAGGTTTATATCGGGAAAACCAAATATTGCTTTATTTGCTTATGTTTTACTCATGACCATCAAGCCTTTTTGCATTTTGTCAATGCAATCCCCACAGGCTTTTATAAGTTACATGGTGCTATTTCTATTCATAGTCATCCTTTCACTCATAGACAATCTACAGGTCAGAGTTGGTAAGCAAATTTTGATAAGAAATTTGAAATTCAATTGCGGCACAAACCTACACTTAAACCACCTCTACCCAAATCTTTTCGGGATTGTCGCTCTTATGTCACTATTGTTTCCTCTCTAAAAGCAACATTTATTGTCCTTTCGGCTAATCAACCCACTAAATTTAAAGCAGTTAAGGAAACTAAGCATACTATCCCTCAAGTTACTCCTTCACCATCTTGGTGATGTCTTGGTTCTTTTGCTAACCTATATTTGAACTTTGATTGGCTTTTTAAATCAAAGGTTAGCCTTTTGCGAAATGTTTCTATATCTTATAACTTTTAGAAGATTCTTGATAATGTTGGCTTATCTTTTGTCCATTCCAGTCTAATAAGGGGTACAATGATCTTACTTTCATATCCTACATTATCTTATAAGCAGTAAGTGCTTGAAGAACATAAATATTTCATGAATCAATTTTTAAATCAAAACTTGAAGATTGACAGCCTAGTTTATTTTCTTCCCAACATTTTGTCTAGTTGCAGTGTCATGGAATTTCATTACAGCTTTAGTGCAATGATTTTTTCAGCTGGCTTGGTTCTCGTTTTGGAAACCTCATTACTATGGATTCTTCAAATCAAACCAAAAGCATATTTGATGTGGCAAAGCTTTTAATATCCATATCATAATACTAAATAATTAATGAATTTTTAATTTTTTTAAAAAATAAAATTTTTAATGATTTGAAAAAAATATTTGAGTGATTTAAGGTAGAAAAATATATACCATATAAATACTTTTAGAATTTTAGTATTGAGATATGTGTAATAGTATTTTCATTAAAAATAATACTAAATAAATATGGTAAATATCTTATTTTTAATAAAATTAAGATTTTTAATGGTTTGACACATTAAATTTTAGAGTAAATACTCAAATATGAAGATAATTACTTGTCAAATTTTTTACTTAATAATTTTAAAGTTCAGCATTTAATATATAATGTATGGATTTTTTAAAGTAATAAATTAATTTTAAAAAATATTGAAATTATTTTTAAAAAAATTAAATTTATTTATCTAATATATTTTCAGGATTATTAAAATAAATATGTGACTTTACCAATAAATGCGTGATTTTACCATGGATTCATACGTATTATATTTTTTGGTCAAATATACAATTTCACCCATGAACTTTACTCAATTATTCTATGTCATGTCTCAACTTTCATTTTGTTCAGTTTTACCTTTTAACTTGTATTTTTCACCTATTTAACATTTCTTGCACACCAAATAAACATGTGCATTTAACTTATGTTGAGCTTGAATAGGTGAAAAATAAAAGTTAAGATGTGAAATTAGTGAAAAATAGAACTTATGTAGGCTAAATATGTGAAAAATATAAGTTAAAAGGTAAAAGGTAAAATTGAACAAAATGAAAGTTGGAAGGTGATATAGAATAATTGAGTAAAGTTCAAGGGTGAAATTATATATTCTGCCTACTTTTTTTATTATAAGATATTAAGAAAAAATATAATAAAAAAGGCTAAAGTAGCAATTTGCTGCCTGAACTATCATCCAAAGTGCAATTAACTCCAAAATTAATTTTTTGGACCATTAAACCAAGAAAGATGTAAATTTTGGCAATTTGCCAAAAATTTAAGAGAGTGTATCTGTTACAACCCAAACCAGGGGCCATGACCGGCGCTAGAAAATGGGAATTCTTTCGAATTCAAAATTCGTAGCAAACCTTAAAAGAATAAAATAAAATAAATATACCATAATTAAAATTTCAATTTAATATGATAAAATAAAAATCCTTCATATCATGAAATATATTAATACAATATTCAGATTAAACATTTGAATTAAAATTTCATACAGTAAAAATAAAATGAAACTCACTACTGATACAAATCATAACTACTGCAGTTTTCTAGAATACAATAATAAATAATTAAGCAGATAATTTACATAATAAGGTCGGGGTGAAAGAAATCCAGCAGATAAGTCTACTGCTGAGGTCTGAAGAAAAAGACTCTCTTGTAAAAATATCAACTAAGGGGAGTCAGACCTCACTGATTGAATTGTTATAATAGATATATACGCATTACTAAATGACAAATGCAAACAATCATATGTATATAATATATAAATATACAAGCATGAGTACACAGATGCTGAAAATTACTTTATTTCATAATACTGAAAAAATATATGTTTTGAAGGATTAAATAGAAACCTAAATGATCGCAACCTCAATAACAATAAAAAATCTCTCTAGCCATACTAGCTCACTTAATTCCAAGTAAATTCACTTAATCCAACTGGACAGTAGACTGGCCCCGAGACACTAAGTCGATCGAGCTCCAGCAGTCTAACTGTCAGTGTGATTGGCCCGAGACACTTGGTCAACCGAGCTCCAGCAATCACACCATCATTCACGTCACACATCAATCAAATCAATCAAGTCATGATCCACAAATAAGTTAGTAATTTAACCTACAATCTATCGCACCGGTATGTACTCGGTCCTAGTGCTGCCCACTAAGAAGCACGTTCTATCGATATCCTTTATTTAAAAATAAAACATACATTCAAAAATAAATAATGTAAAATGGCATTCAAAATGATCAAATAAATCATATATATACTAAAAATATACCTAAAATAAACTAAGTATATTTCAAGTATATATATGTAAAAATAACTTCAAACGAATCATGAAATATACTAAATTAAACCAATAACATACTTAAAAATAATTTAGGTATAATTTAAAAGTAAAACATGCATTTATTCCAAAATATACCAAGAATATACTAAAAATATACCTAAAATATACTTAAGCATTTAATAAAACAATTATGCATAATAATACATTTAAAACATATATTTCTAAAACATGCAACCTAAGTGCAATGTATATATAAAATAACAACTCATAGGGATGCGCTCCTCGAGATTGGTCTGACGGGCCTGGTCCGCTAAGCCTCGGTTTCGGTGCAACTAAATAATAAAAATGATCACGAAAATCGGAATATATCTAACTTAACTTCTAAAGACTCGATCCAAGATTACTAAACACAGACAGACACATAATTGGAATTAGATCCGATATCATGTTTTACGAGAATTCTACCAAAAATTCGGCAGAACCTCCTTAGTAAAATGAACATCTCTTTACTAAAAAGTAGAGCCGGTTCTGCAAGAAAAATACACTTCTAATTCTAGAATTCAAACAACCTTCAGTTGGAATCCCAAACTAGAAAAATTTCTCAACCGAGGTCCACAATTCAAATAATATAATAAAAAATATTAAAAATCAATAAATACCATAAATACCCTCAAAATATCAAAATATAGTATATTTAACATCAAAATAATTATTTTTTCCAATAATTACTTAAAAATCCTAATTAATAATATAATATTATTAAAATCAAATTTTCTCGATAATTCAATATAATTTAATAAAAACTCACTCTACTAATCCAAATAGCCTAATTAGTTTAAATACATATTAAAAATTACTAAAAATCCATTTTATTACAAAAATAGAATATAATATATTATTTGAAAATAATTTTTAAAAATTAGTATTAATTAGTTAAAAATAGTAAATAATTTATAAAAATCATTTTAGTACCTCAAATAAAATTAAAATCAATTAAACATAATATTTAACTAAAATTATCCCCAATTTACACAATTAACCATAATATTCAAAAATTCACATAATACACTAATAATACTCAAAAATTCAATAAAAATTATATAAATACACAAAAATTATTTTATCAACATATATCTCAATAATATCAACAAAAACATATAATTAACCAATTATTTCTAACAAAATATATATTTAACCTAATTTTTTAAAATTGACATAAACCTAAAATAATTATAAAGATTACACAAAAATCACAAAAATTATAAACTCAATTCTAAAATTAATAATAACTACTAATAACACCAAAAATCACAATTTCATAATTTATATAATTAATTTATGAAAATTAATAAAATAATAACAAAATATTCAAAAATTCACCAAAAATCAAATAAATTCTAAAAATAAAAAAATATATATATGTAGATGTAGATTGAGCTTCCAGGAACAACATTTGTTAAGGAAGATTGACTTAATCAAGCTAAATCAGCCTAAAAAAAATTTGAAACCCTAATGTTCAAAAACTAAAAAATCAACAAAATTGACAAATGAGGAGGAATGAACTTGAACCAAGCTAGGATTCAACCCCCCCGGAGCTCTAGGAGTCTAACGGCACCGGAATCATGTGAAGAAGTGGTCGAAAAAATTTGAAACATCGGTGAGATCAACTTTCGGCCAAAAAGGATATTTCAGTCACTGCCGGCGCCGGGGAAGGAGAGGAGGACGACAGAGCTAGCAGAGGGAGGGGGTGATCGACGACGAAGGGTGGGGAGGCACTCTGATGATAGAGGATCGGCGTGACAGACGGAGGAGTAGGAGAAGGAGGGTTACGGGAAGAAGAAAATGGTTTTTGTTTTTAATGTGTATATATATAAATAATACTTTATATTATAATAATACAATATATATATATATATATACACACACACTAATCTCCACACACATATATATTAATATATATATACACACACATATATATATTCACACACAAATAAAATAATACTAACCCTGATATGTGTGTGTGTGTGTGTGTGTATATATATATATATATATAATAACACATAAAATAATCATGCAATAATGCATTTTAATAATAATAATAAAAAAAATAAAAATAAACAACATCATTTGAAAAATAAAATAACATTAGTACTTAAATATTATTATTAAAATACTAACCCTGATATGTGTGTGTGTGTGTGTGTGTATATATATATATATATATAATAACACATAAAATAATCATGCAATAATGCATTTTAATAATAATAATAATAAAAATAAAAATAAACAACATCATTTGAAAAATAAAATAACATTAGTACTTAAATATTATTATTAAAATACTTCTTTTCAATGTAGTAAATATAACATAACTAAATTCCAAAATAATAAGTTTTAAAATGAATATTTACATAGAAAATTATAATTAAACATAAAATAATAAATATTAATCATAAGATAATAAAATAATCAAATATAACTTTGAATTTTATTAACACTGCATATCTTATTTTAAATTAAAATAATTTAAAAATTAGGATTATTACAGTATCACGCCTCCCAACTACAACAAATGTAGGATATTAAATAATAATTAAAATTATATATATATATTTTTCACTACTCAATTAGAATTAGATTTATCCCTTTAATTTTAAAAAATAACTATATCATAACCATCAAATACCATCACCACCATTTACTTGAAACCATCACTGCCACCCACTTAAAACCCATTATTGACCACAACCACCACACCATCACCACCTACTCATTAACACTAGCACTACCCATCAACACCACCATTACCACCTGAAAACCACCACCATTACCATCACCCACCTAAAAACATCATCGCCCACAACAACCACACCATCACCCACCTAAAAACCATCATCGCCTACAACCACCACACCATCACCATCACTCATTAACACTAGCACTACCCATCAACACCACCATTACCACCTTAAAAAACCACCACCACCACCCAATACCACCATTCTCATTAATCACATCACTACCCTAAAATTAGCATCATTGCCATCAATTAATTATTATAAGAATATTAGAAAAGCATGATATAGAATAGATATGAAAAAAAAATCAACAACAAGATTAAAGAGAAAAAAAAAGAATAGTAATTAAATATTATAGCTAACGACTCTCAAAATTTTCTTTGCTTTTCTTTTCCTTTATTTTTGCTGCATTATCTATTGTTATTATTACTATTGCATGTTTTATTTTATTTTTAGGCTTGCTACGGGTTCTGGATTCAAAAGAATTCCCGTTCCCTAGCGCCGGTCATAGCCCCTGTTTTGGGTCGTGACAAAGTTGGTATCAGAGCAGAGTTTTGTGTCAGGGCTTAGATTGTGTGAGTCGTGGCCCTAGTTTTCAAGTTGTGTTTTCTTTTGGTAACTACTGCAGTGAATTAGGCTCGAGTATGTCTTGATAAGTATTCCTTGCTTTAGTTTTCTGCTTTATTCTTCCGTTGTCTGTTTTGTCTAAATCGTTCTATTGTATTTTCAGAATGAGGAGGTGAGCGCGTGTCGCTCCACCGGTCGTTGAGGCCGAGGATGATGAATCTTTTCAGGATGAGGTTTTACCTCCTGAGCAGCCAGTTAGACGTAGAGCTTGAATTTGATGTTCCTGTGCCTCCAGTTGTTCAGCCTACCTATCAGCAGGGTATGTCTGACCCTGAGGCAGCTTTGTTCTATGCCCGAGTTGGCAGGATTGCTTTCGATGGGACTTTAGATCCGTTAGACTTTCTACATGCGATCGAGACTCGGACTCGGACTGCTCATACCGAGTATCAGCGGATCATGATCATCGAGTTGTCTGTCAAGGGACCAACCCTAGACTGGTTCATTCAGATGATCCAGGCCCTATATGATGACAATGACCTGGGCTCAGTTTTGAGAGCGGTTTATGAGGAGATTCTGTCCAGAGCCTCTCCGTATGAGCTATCATCTCTGTTTGACCAGCATTTCTCGTGGTGATTGATCAGTAGAGGAGTATACCCGAGAGTTTCTTTGACTGGGTAGATATGCAGTGTCACGACCCAAAACAGGGGCCATGACCGGCACTAGGGAACGGGAATTCTTTCGAATCCGGAACCCGTAGCAAGCCTAAAAATAAAATAAAACATGCAATAGTAATAACAATATCAAATGCAGCGAAAATAAAAATCATAAATATCACAATAGTATTTTCACTAACTGGATTTAAATCAAATCTCATCTCATATATATAAAATCTTTTAATACAAATCCAGTTTCAATATAATACAATATCTCACATAAATAAAATACATAAAATCCCACGATTTAATTTACAACTACTGCAGTGTCTAGATTATAAAAATAAGACTCAAGTAAGCAGTTTACACAAAGAAGCCGGGGCGGAAGAAATCTGGCATATAGGCCTGTTACTGAGGTCTGAAGATGTTGACTCTCCTAAAAAATTATCAACGGAGGGGAGTCAGACCTCACTGAGTGAATTACTATAATATATATACATGCATACTAAATGACAATGCATGCAATCAACAGTATATATATAATATGTAAATATATACATGCAAATTCACACAAATGCAGAAAAATCATTTTTATATATTTTTATTGAAAATCATCGTTTATGAAGGATCACATAGAACCCTAGAATATCGTAACCTCAAAAACAGTGTTAGACAATACTTTAGCCATACAGGCTCACTTAATCCAAATATATCCACTTAATCCATTTAGACAGTAGACTAGCCCCGAGACACTAAGTCAACCGAGCTCCAGCAGTCTGACTGCCAGTGTGATTGGCCCCGAGACACTTGGTCAACCGAGCTCCAGCAATCACACCCAAATCACATCTCACACATCAATAATCATAATCAATCAATATCCATAAATAGGTTAGTAATATAGCCTAAATACTATAGGCGTACCGGTATGTACTCGGTCCTAGTGCTGCCCACTAGGTAGCACGTTCTATCGATATCCTTCATTAATAAATATAAAACATTCATTTACAAAAATAAATGATGCATGAAGTTCAATAAAATATCAACATAAACCATATATATACTAGAAATATACCAAAAGTAAACCAGATATATTTCGAGTATATATACATCAAATAAATCTAATCAAATTATAAATTAAGCTAGAAATATATTTAAAAACATTTTAAATATATTTTATTAACAAAACATGTATACAATTTATTATATACCAAAAATATACTTAAATACAAATCACATTATTTATGCATTTTAATCAAAATAAAACATATATTTCTAAAATCATGCATCCTAACGCATATATATATAAAATAGTAACTCACCCTAGTGCGCTCCACGAGATGGGTCCGACGGGCCTGGTCCACTAGCCCTCGGTCTCGGCGCAACTAAACAAACAATAACGACAGACATTAGAATAAACCTAACAGAAATCCTAGAATTCAATATAGAGTATTAAACATAGAATCGATATCAGGGTTCGACTGGATATCACGTTTTACGAGAATTCTACCAAAAATTCGGCAGAACCTCCCCTGTAAAATGGACATCTCTCTACTCAAAAGAGTAGAGCCAACCCTGCAAGGAAATACACTTCAAAAAACTACACAGAGCACAATCAAAATCCCACGGTCGGACTCCAAACTACAGTCCACTGACCAGGGTCCATAATTCACAGAATAATTCTGATAATACCAAAAATATCCTTATATAATAGAAATACATTTTATAAGTATAAATTACGTAATTAACCTTAAAACACTGTAAAAACCGATAAAAACTCATTTTATTAGAAAAATCGTATATTATATATATAATTGAAAATAATTCACGAAAAATAGTTTTAATTAGTTAAAAATACTAAATAATTTGTAGAAATCATTTTTATACCTTAAATAACTATTAAAACCAATTAAATTACATTTTTAGCCAATTTAGGGTAAAATTACCAAAATGCCCTTATATATATAAATATACTATAATTACTTCAAAAATTCACCAAAAATAGTATAATTATCCAAAATTAATTTTCTTAACATATTTATCAATAATATCAATAATTAAACTCAATTATCCAATTAAATTCAATTAAAAACACATTTAACCTAATTTCCCAAAATTACATAAAATTAAATAATTCAAAATAAATACTTAGAAATTCATAAAAATTCCAAATAAATTCCTATAATTCATTTAAAAACCTAATTTAACTATAAAACACAATTTAATAATTTATTTAATTAATTTCCGAAAATTAGAAAATAATATTAAAATATTCAAAAATATCCAAAAATCCAAACAATCTCCAAAAATTCCAAAAAAATTCACACATGTATATTAATCTACTAGGATCAACATTTGTGAAGGGATTTTTCATGAATCAATCAATTCAAAGCTCAAAAAAATCAAAAACCCTAATATGGCCGAATTGGAAAATTCGAAACCTAAGCAAATCAAGACCATTTAAGCTCAAACCAAAGCTAGAATCACACTCACCGGAGCTCAAGGAGAATAAAGAGACCAGCGGTGTCGAAAATGGTGGCCGAAATCGTCGTGATCGACGGTGGAAGGAAATTCGGCTTCTCCGGCCAAAATCCACTTCCAGACGCCGGAAACGGCTACTACAGGCGGCGAAAGAGGCTGAGGAAGGTGGTGGCACACCGGACGGCACACCAACGGCAAGAAAATGATGTGAAAGGCGTCCGGACGGCGAAGGAAACGGTCGGGGAAGAAGGAGATAGTCAGGGGGCAAAATGGTAATTTTCCAAAAGTTTATTCTTTTGACTTATAATATGTATATATATATACTTTATACTATATATTAAAATAATATTAAATTACACACATTAAATATACACCACACACATATAATTTAATATTTTAATAATTTATACTAAATAAAAATAATTAAATAACAATAAAACTAATAAACAATTAATAAAATATTAGGGTAATATTAATTAAACCCTAATTAAATAAATATGTACACATAGGCATTATTTAGTATCTTAAAAATACATATGAGTTCATGCAAATCTGAAAATGTATTTAAAATAATTAATAGTAAATTATTTACGTGGAAATTTCCCCGAAAATGCAAGTCCCGGGAAAATTTTACGTAAAGCACTTAAAATAATACACAATAATTAAAATAGGTTTTAAATACACATCAATCCGTAAAAATATCATAGTATATATACAAAAATTATTAACACTGCATATCCCGGTACAGTGTAAAAATATTTTTAAAAACACGGGATATTACAAGCAGAGAGCTGAATAAGGTGACGATGAAGAACAAGTATCCTCTCCCGAGGATAAATGACTTGTTTGATCAGCTATAGGGTGCACAGTTCTTTTCTAAGATTGACTTAAGGTCGGGTTATCATCAATTGCTGATTAGTGAAGCCGATGTTCCTAAGACGGCATTCCGCACGCGATATGGCCATTATGAGTTTCTGGTAATGTCTTTTGGTTTGACTAATGCACCAGTAGCTTTTATGAACCTGATGAATAGGGTTTTCAGACCGTATGTGGATCAGTTTATGGTAGTCTTCATCAATGATATACTGGTATATTCAAGGAGTATGGAGGAGCATGTATATCATTTAAGGATTGTACTACAGACACTGAGAGATCATCAGCTTTATGCTAAATTCTCGAAGTGTGACTTCTGGATGGAGAGTGTTTCTTTTCTTGGACACGTGGTGTCTAAAGAAGGTATCCAGGTTGATCCACAGAAGATTGAAGCAATGTCTGAGTGGCCTAGACCGACTTCTGTCACTGAGATTCAGAGTTTTCTGGGTTTAGCCAAGTATTATAGACGGTTTGTACAGGATTTTTCCAGAATTGCATCCCCTATAACTCGCTTGACTCAGAAGAATGTCATATTCGAGTGGTCAGAAGCTTGTGAGAATAGTTTTCAGTTGTTAAAAGAGAAATTGACCACAGCACCAGTATTAGCTTTGCCTAATAGTATGGATAAGTTCACAGTCTATTGTGATGCCTCTAGAGTTGGCCTTGGTTGTGTGTTGATGCAGAATGGTAGGGTGATAGCCTATGCTTCAAGGCAGTTGAAGAAGCATGAGCAGAACTATCCCACACATGACCTTGAGATGGCTGTAGTGATCTTTGCTCTGAAGATTTGGAGACATTATCTGTATGGGATGACTTGTGAGATATTTACTGATCACAAGAGCCTTAAGTACATTTTCCAGCAGTGAGATCTGAATCTGAGGCAGAGGAGATGTTTGGAATTGTTGAAGGATTATGACTGTGAGATTTTATATCATCCGGGTAAAGCTAATGTGGTAGCAGATGCCTTGAGTAGAAAGTCCTCAGGCAGTCTTGCTCACATCAGTGTTGAGAGGAGACCGTTGATCCAGCAGTTGCATCTGTTGGTGGATCAAGGTTTAATGATAAAGATCAGTAGGTCAGGTGGACTGCTAGCTCAATTTAAGGTATGATCTGTACTGAGGGATAGGATTAAAGCAGCTCAGAGCCGAGATCCTATTCTAGAAGAGCTTGCAGAGAATGTCAGAGCAGGGAAGTTCACTAATTTCACACTCGATGATGACGGTGTGTTGTGGATCAGTGGTAGATTGTGTGTTCCTGATGTGGATGATTTGAGAGAAGAGATCCTAGAGGAAGCACATTTTACAACCTATAGCATACATCCAGGTGTCACTAAGATGTACCACAGTATCAGAGATTTGTACTGGTGGGATAGATTGAAGAAGGATGTCACTGATTATGTTGCTAAGTGTTTGACGTGTCAGCAAGTGAAAGCTGAACATCAGAAGCCTTCTAGGAAGCTTCAGCCTCTTCCTATTCCTGAGTGAAAGTAGGAAAGGATAGCTATGAATTTTGTGGTCGGTTTGCCTCGTTCTAAGGATGGATACGATTCCATCTGGGTGATTGTAGACAGATTGATGAAGTCTGCACATTTCTTACCTGTGAAAGCCACCTACTCTGTAGCTAGATTGGCGAAGTTGTACGTGAAGCATATTGTGTGCCTTCATGGAGTACCTGTGTCCATTGTGTCAGATAGAGGTTCGGTGTTTACCTCTCGTTTTTGGCAAAAGTTATAGGAAGCGATGGGCACTAGGTTAGACTTCAGTACTGCTTTTCACCCTCAAACAGATGGTCAGTCTGAAAGGACGATCAAGACACTGGAAGATATGTTGAGGATGTGTGTCTTGGATTTGGGAGGTAGCTGGGATGATCATTTGCCACTCGTAGAGTTTGCATATAATAACAGCTACCATAACAATATTAGCATGACACCGTATGAGGCTTTGTATGAAAGGAAGTGTAGATCCCCTTTGAGTTGGGATGAGATTAGTGAGAGAGCTTTGACTGGACCTGAGATGGTTCAGGATGCTGCAAAGAAATTCATCGTGATTAAGCGCAGATTAGAGACCGCAGTTAGCAGGCAGAAGAGCTATGCGAATCCTAGGCGCAGAGATTTAGAGTTTCAGGGTGGAGATTTTATTTTTCTGAAGGTATCTCTGATAAAGGGTGTTATGAGATTTGGCAAGAAGGGTAAGTTAGCACCGAGATATATCGGACCGTTTGAGATTCTGGAGAGAGTTGACACTGTAGCATATCGGTTGGATTTACCTCCGAGTATGTCACAGGTGCATCCAGTATTTCATATCTCGATGTTGAGGAAGTATATCTCAGACCCTTCACATGTGTTGCAGCCCGACAGTGTAGAAGTGAGTGAAGATTTAACGTTTGTGGAAGAACCTGTGGCGATCGTAGATTATCAAGTTCGACAGTTGAGGTCGAAGCAGATTCCGATGGTCAAGGTTCTGTGGCGTAGCGACAGAGTCGAGGAGCATACGTGGGAGACTGAAGCTGAGATGCGCGCTTCTTACCCGTATCTCTTTCCTTCTTGATCATTTTCTTTCTGGAATTTGGAGACGAATTTTTGTAAGGGGGGAAGACTGTAATATCCCGAGTTTTTAAATATTTTAATACTGCATCGGGATATGCAATGTTAATAATTTTTGTATATATATTATGATATTTTTACGAGTTGATATGTATTTAAAACCTATTTTAATTATTGTGTATTATTTTAAGTGCTTTACGTAAAATTTTCCCGAGAATTCTATTTTCGAGGAAATATTCACGTAAATTATGTATTATTAATTATTTTAAATAGATTTTCGGACTTGCATGAACTCATACGTATTTTTAAAATACTAAATAACGTATATATATGTATTTATTTAACTAATTAGGGTTTAATTAATTACCCTAATATTTTATTATTTATTAATTAGTTTTAATATTATTTAATTATTTTTAGGTGTATTAAATTATTAAAATATTAAATTATATGTGTGTGGTGTATATTTAATGTGTGTGATTTTATATTATTTTAATATATAGTGTAAAGTATATATATATACATATAATATGTTAAAAAAATCAAAATTTTGGAAAATTACCATTTCAGCCCCTCCCTCTTCCTTCCTCTTCTCGATCGTCTCCTTCTCCCCCTCACCGCTGCTAACTCC
This sequence comes from Mallotus nudiflorus, assembly GCA_947683625.1. Classification (NCBI taxonomy): domain Eukaryota; kingdom Viridiplantae; phylum Streptophyta; class Magnoliopsida; order Malpighiales; family Euphorbiaceae; genus Mallotus; species Mallotus nudiflorus. The sequence goes on from CANTUR010000018.1 coordinate 5,232,439, forward strand.
GTTCTCAGGCTGTCGATGTGCCGCCAGCAGCTCCGCCCTTCCCAGCCAGTAGCTCTGCCACCTTTCCTTCTCTTCTCCGGCGCCGTTTGCCTCTGTCATCGCCGGAAAATCGAAAGTTCCATTTTTCTTCACACCTCGCAATTTCGGCCATCAAATTCCTTCATTTTGGTGTCATTGGACTCCCTAGCCTCCATAGAAGACGATTCCAAGCTTTTTTTAAGCTTAAAACTTGATTTGGTAAGGTTTTTCTCAATTATTTAATTCGACCATCTTAGGGTTTTTGATTTTTTTTGAGCTTCAAATGATTGATTCATGAAAAGTCCCTTAACAAATGTTGATCCTAGTAGCTTAATCTACATGTGTGAATTTTTGTAGAATTTTTGGAGATTATTTTGATTTTTGGGTATTTTTGAATATTTTAATATTATTTTCTAATTTTCGAAAATTAATTAATTAAATTATGAAATTGTGTTTTATGATAAATATATGTGTTAAAATGAATTATAGAAATTTATTTGGAATTTTTGTGAATTTCTATGTATTTATTTTGAATTTAATTAGTTTATGTAATTTTTGGAAAATAGGGTTAATTGTGTTTTTAATTGAAATTAATTGGTTAATTGAGTTTAATTATTAATATTATTGATAAATATGTTGATAAAATTAATTTTGGATAATTATACTATTTTTGGTGAATTTTTGGAGTAATTTTAATATAATTATACATATAGGGGTATTTTGGTAATTTTATCCTAAATTGACTAAAAATGTAATTTAATTGGTTTTAATAATTATTTAAGGTATAAAAAATGATTTCTACAAATTATTTAGTATTTTTAACTAATTAAAACTATTTTTCGTGAATTATTTTCAATTATATGTATAATATACGATTTTACTAATAAAATGAGTTTTTATCGGTTTTTACTGTGTTTTAAGGCTAATTACATAATTTCTACTTATAAAATGTATTTCTGTGATATAAGGGCTTTTTTGGTATTTTTATATTATTCTATGATTGTGGACCCCGATCGGTAAACTGTAGTTTGAAGTCCGACCGAGGGGTTATGATTGTAATTCTACGTTTATTTTCGAAGTGTGTTTCTTTATAGGGCCGACTCTACTCTTTGAGTAGAGAGATGTCCGTTTTACAGAGGAGGTTCTACCGAATTTTTGGTAGAATTCTCATAAAATGTGATGTCCGGTCGAACCCTAATTCTAATTCTATGTCCAATATTCTAGATCGAGTTTCTAGGATTTTCTGTTAGGTTTATTCTGATGTCTGTTATTATTATTTGTTTAGTTGCACCGAGACCGAGGCCTAATGGACCAGGCCCGTCGGACCCATCTCGAGGAGCGCACTAAGTGTGAGTTACTATTCTATATATATATGCTTTAGGGTGCATGATTTAGAAATGTATGTTTTATTTGATTAAATATGCACAAATGGTTTGATTATTACTTAAATTTATTTTTAGTTTATTTTCGATTTATTTTGAATTATATGCATGTTTTGCTAATAAATTAGGTTTAAAAATGTTTTTAAGTATATTTCTAGTTTATGTTGTAATTATATTGGGTTTATTTGACGTATATATACTCGAAATATACCTGGTTTACTTTTGGTATATTTTCAGTATATATATGGTTTATGTTGCTATTTTATTTAAATTCATGCATCATTTATTTTTATGAATGTATGTTTTATATTTCAATGAAGGATATCAATAGAACGTGCTACCTAGTGGGCAGCACAAGGACCGAGTACGTACCGATACGCTTATAGCATTTAGGCTATATTACTAACCATTGGTGGATATTGATTGGAATTGATTTATCTGATATATGATATGATGTGGGAGTGTGATTGCTGGAGCTCGGTTGACTTAGTGTCTCGGGGCCAATCACACTGACAGTCAGACTACTGGAGCTCGGTTGACTTAGTGTCTCAGGGCCAGTCTACTGTCTAAATGGAATAAGTGAATATTTTGGAATAAGTGAGCCTGTGTGGCTAGAGTGTTGTCTAACACTGTTTTGAGGTTGCGATATTATAGGGTTCTATTTGATCCTTCATAAACAGTGATTTTCAATAAAAATATATAAAATGATTTTATTGCATCTGTGTGTATTTGCTTGTATACATACATACTATATATACTTTTGATTGTGTGCATTGACATTTAGTATGCATGTATATATATTATAGTAATTCACTCAGTGAGGTCTGACTCCCCTCCGTTGACTATTTTTTAGGAGAGTCATCATCTTCAGACCTCAATAGCAGGTTTGTACACCGGATTTCTTCCGCCCCGGCTTCTTTATGTAAACTGCTCACTTGAGTTTTATTTTATCTAGACACTGCAGCAGTCATTAAATTGTTAAAGAGATGTTGTATTATATTTGAACTGGATTTATATTAAAAGGTTTATATATATGAGATGAGGATTTAATTTAAATTCAGTTGGTGCAAATGTTATTATTATATTTATGATTTTTATTTTTGTTGCATTATCTATTGTTATTATTACTATTGCATGTTTTATTTTATTTTTAGGCTTGCTACGGGTTCCGGATTCGAAAGAATTCCCGTTCCCTAGCGCCAGTCATGGCCCCTGTTTTGGGTCGTGACAAAAAGGAAGCAGATTGATACTAGATATGCAGTTTGGGAGCATTTTAAACAACTTAAGGAAGGTGAGACTGTCAAAGAAGCTAGATGCATTTATTGTGCTAAAAAGTTTGGTGCTAAATTAAAAAAACATAGGACATCCTTCTTTAGGAAATATATTCTTACATGTACTAAAATGCCTCATGATAAGTCAAAAAGGCAACAACTCTTGACTTCACAACCTGCATCAAATGCTTCTTTTAATGAGTCCAATTTAGGGGTCATAGGAACTTGGAAGTTTGATAAGGACTTAATTAAAAATGCTTTAACAAAAATGATAGCTTGTGATGAGTTGGCAATTAGATTTGTTGAAGGAGAAGGGTTTAAGAACTTTATGAATATTGCATGCCCTCGTTTCAAATTGCCTTCTAAGTGGACTGTTAGTAGGGATATCTTCAACATCTTTATTAATGAGAGACTAAAATTAAAAAAAATTTTGAAAACAAATTATTCTCGAGTGTGTTTGACCACAGATTCTTGGACATTTGTCCAAAGAATCAACTATATGTGCATTACTGCACATTTCATAAACAATGAGTGGAAGCTCCATAAGAAAATCCTTACATTTGTGCCTATAACTTCATATAGAGGGGATATCTTATAAAGGCACTTGAAAACTCATTGATGAAGTGGGGCTTGAAAAACATATTTACTATTACTTTTGATAATGCTGCTTCATATGATTCTGCTATGTCATTCTTTGAAAAAAAAAATAATGAGTTAGGGATTGAGTAGCATTAAGGTTAAATATATGCATATGAGGTGTATGGATCATATTCTTAATTTGGTAATGAATGATGGCCAAAGGAAATAAGCACGTCTATAAAAAAAGTTAGGGAGGTAGTTAGGTACATTAGGAATTCCCCTTCTAGATTAAGAAAATTCAAAGACTTTTCTGATTTTCATGGTATTCAATCAAAGATTGTTCTCTTATTGATGTGCCTACCCATTGGAATTCAACATACTTAATGTTGAAGTCTACTTGCAGTTATGAAAAAACCTTTGTTCAATATGAAGAAGCTTAATTATCTCTAAGAATAGACCTAGGTGATAATGTTCCTGACTTTCTTGACTGGAAATATGCCAACAATATGGTAAAGTTCTTACAATAGTTTTATGAAATGACTTTAAGAATTTCAGGTTCTCAATATGTCACAGCAAATACATTTTTCTTTAAGATTACTAATTTATTTTGTGTTCTTAATGAGTGAAAGTCTATTAATGATCTTTCTTTGAGGTCAATAAGACTTAATATGAAATCTAAGTTTGATAAATACTGGGGAGATCCATAAAAAATGAATTGCTTCATTTTTATTTCTAATGTTCTAGATCCACAGTACAAATTAGAATATCTGCAGTTTTCATTGACCATAATTTATGGTGAGTTGATTAATGGAAGCTTGTTAAGAAATGTTAAAGATGCTTTATATGAATTGTATGATGATTATGTCAATGACTGTAAGCTTGTGATTGTGAATGAGTTTGCTGCTCTAAATATTGCTTTCTCTAATACTAGTGGAAGCCAAACAAGTTTTGGATTAAATGTGCATACAATTATAAAGTCCATTTCGGTGTTAAAAGCAAGATTTAAGCAGCAGAAATTAGAGAGTGGTAATGGTGGAAGTAGAAAGAATGAACTTGATACTTATTTGTTTGATTCTTCTATTGACATAGAAGGAGAGGGAAAATTTGATCTTCTTAAATGGTGGAGATTAAATGTCGAAAGATTCCCTGTTCTTTCCAGAATGGCTCAAGATATATTAGCCATCCTAATTTCTACATTTGCATCAGAATCTGTTTTTAGCACCAGTGGACGAGTGTTTGATGCCTTCAAGAGTTGTTTAACTCTGAAATTTGTTGAATCTCTAATATGTGTATAATATGGGATTAAGAATCCTAATTATTTTACTGCTATTAAAGAAAGCATTGAGGCTTTAGAGGAGTTTGAAAAAGGTCAGTTAGTTATTTCTTTTACTACTTACAATTTATTTAAATTTTTTAACTTCAATTATGCTCAAACCTCCCTCCAGTTGGCTTTAGACCTTCAGTTGGATTTGAACCTCCAGGAAACATTTATATCATGATTGTGTGCATGCTTTGCCTATCCTGTTTACGAAGAATTTTGCTAACCATTGGCACTCAGTAGCACTTTTTGAACTTGTTTTCACTTTCTATTTTATTAGTCTGTGACACCTGTTGTGCCTTATTTCTATTGCAACATCTTCAACATCTATCCAACAGATGTCAGGGTTTGAAATTGCTTTAATATAAACCCTCAGGTGGTTGTTGTGTATGGTTAAGTGTTGCAGTTAGAACATTTGGTGCCTGTGTTAGTTACAGACTTTAGTGAGCCAAGGATAAAGCTTCTACCAAAATATCTGACAATTAGTTTAATGCAATGATGTGTATTTCTTAGGTAGCAAATGGTTTGCAGTTTGTTGCCATAAATTGAACTTGCATTAATCTAATGACATGAAAATTTTGATTTTGAGCCTCACTTTGTTGTTATTTATTTGTTAGATATTATTGTTATTTTGATGCTTTTGTTGATCTGGCTTTTTTTTTTAGGTTGTTATTATTTTGTAAATCTAAGAATACAAGATTGCAGCCTACCTCTTTTTTGGTTTGTGTAGACTCAAATATTAAACAGCAAATCCTCAAGTTCTAATATAAACTCAATTTGACATAGTTATTTTGCTGTATATTTTGTAATTGGCAAAATAGTTTGTATATTTTGCACAGGCACAACCCTAATTAAGATTTGGGCTTATTAGAAATACCCATTTACATTTTGGGCTCTTAATAGAAATAAATAATTAGTTGATTTTGGGCCAATGACCTTAATTTAAAATGTACTTTTAAAGGGTTGGTTCTTTTTTTTTTTTTTGTGATAGGCTCGACCCAATATATTATAAAGTCTTTTAATTTTTATTTTGAATATTAAATTTTAAGACCCAACCTATAAAGGCCTAATCTGATTTGCTGACCCGAACAAACCTGATAATTTCAGTTTTCCAATCCGAATGTATCCATTTTTGAATATAGTCGATTCGACCCCTATAATAACACTTTCAAACTCGAGCATTTTTTAGATTCATACTTCCGAACTCATCCAACCCGCCCGATGCACAACCCTAACTTATGCTATTGCATGATGCTTTAATGTCTTTATTCATCTTTTGGTTGTTGTTTTTTCTCTATTTTATTTTTTGAAAGTTTTTCTAGTTTTTTTAACAAGAAAGTCTTCCTATTGGGTTCAATGATGTATAACTATATAAGGCTTATTTAATTGATATATATATATATATATATGAAAAGCAGTTGTGTGACTTTGCAACATGTTTATTTTTATATAAGATAAACAAATATTTTCAATTCTTTTTTCTGGTCGATAATTTTAATAAAAAAGTTTCTTTTGTCTAAATCATTAATATTCAGAATTCACTGAACTCTGATTGCTCTCATTCAACTGAAATAGGACAATAAAAGAAATAAAAATTTCCCAACAACTTATTTAATGTGATGCATATATTATGACTCAAACTTAAACGAAAACATTTTTGAGCAACTAAAATAATTGTTGGTATAAGAAGATAAATTATTAATCTCATGCAGAGTTTTTTTATCTTATTTCTTTTCCAAAAATGTGTATTAGGACTGATGTATAAGTTAGTTAAGTTTAAAGACTATAATTAATTCGATTTAATTTAGATATAATTATAAAAAAAGTAAAAATTTCTCAATAATTAATTTAATATAAGCACAGATAACAAAATTTAAATCATTCTATGCACATTACTGGGACTAATGAACTTTTTCACTAATCCGACTTATATAATGCAGACTTGAGTTGCTTTAAATTTATCATATGAATTTAATGGACCAAAAAAAAAATGCACCCTCTTGCTAATCTAATTAAACTTGATGGTTTCCAACAGCTAATAAAATATGTTTAGTTAATATTTTTAAACAGTAAATAATAGTTGTTCCACCCTCTAACTGATACATTTAGTATCAGCTCCAATTTGGAGCTTCTTATAAACAACTGCATTTTATTAAAATACTATTATTAAAATGTCCCTATATCATTAAAATCTTACATATCTCTATCTATTTCCTATTTCCAATAATTTTTAACTTGTGTGTAATATTCAAATGCCTACTATTTTGTTGTTTTTTTTGAATTGGGTGTAATGTCCAAATCTGATATCATCATGTGCTTAGAAAAATCTTAGCTTTTTTTTTTTTTAATTGATTTTGACTTGTAACTTTTTTAACAAAGGCTTATACGTTCTACCACATATAAATATTTACTTTCTTTATTGGATTATGATATTACTTATTTTTTTCAATTATCTATTAATTATTTTAATAACTTATAAATCAAACACAATAAATTTTTATTTATTATTATATATTATTTTAAAACAATTTATATAACAAAAAAATATTATAAAAAATACATAAAATTATATATACTTTTACAATATTATTAAAATGATTCAATGGATGTCTAAATATTTCTTTTATAATAATATTTATAAAATAATATATAGTGTTATTTTTTTATTAAATTATATTATTTGTCAAACATCCCACAAACATATATATACACAATATATCTTTATAATATTATTAAACTAATTTAATAAATGTCTATATTTGTTATTAAATATTTAGATAGCAACAATTGTAAGTAATTATCCAAATGCCTAACATTAATCAACTATCAGCTACAACTACCAATAGCAACAGCTTAGTCAAACAGACCCTGATGGGTTGCCATTAGACTTAATCATAATTAACTAGTTAAAGTTACCCACTTTTTATTATTATTATTATTATTATTATTATTATTATTATTTTAAGATAACCCATTTTGCTTGATTTATAGACAAATGAGTTGGTGAAGAGAGAAAACCAAGATACGAATAAATAAGTGAAAAATAATGATTTTTCCTATGGTTTGAAAAGGAAGGAAAATAAAGTAATGTCAAAGAAATTAACCGCTTCTTCTATTAGAGAAAATGACAGAAACTTGGTCGTTATATATATATATATATATATATTTATTTATTTATTTATTTATTATTATTATTTTTTTTTAACAACAACTTGGTCATTATATTTGACAAAAAAGCAAGAGTCCTAAAAAACCCAAGTCTTAATTAAACCATCCTCCTTCCAATTAATTTAAGACAACATGGCAACTAATGCAATTAAAAATCAGAACAATGGAGTTGTGGCTCTCAGCTATAGTGAACGCTGTAGCTAAGGACTAAGTTGTTTGTTTAACTCGTAAAGGAAAACAATCCATTTTTATTTTTAAAATTTGGGTGGATTATTAATTGAATTTTATTTTTAAAATTATTTTAATTTATTATTTTAATTTATGTTAATTGTATTTGAAGAATTTAATTATTTTTAAATTTTTATAAAATAAATTTGAAATTGATTATAAAATTTTTATCCTCTTATTCTTAAAAATATAAAATATAAAAAATATTTTTAAAATTTTAATATTATCAGTCTTGAAATATTTTAAAAATTAACTTTCATATATTTGCAATTTTTTCACTAAAATTTTATATTCTAATTATTTTAAATTAGAATAATTATAAATTATAAATTTTATTTTATTTTTATTAAAAAGAAAAAATCTGACGAACATTAAATTTATTATATAGAATCTAAAAGTAATTTTTAAAAATATAATTAAATTCTTAAAAAATTAAGTAGAATTAATAAAAAGATAAAACAGCAAATTAAAATAATTTTAAAAGTAATATTTAAAACTAAATAATAATTGGTTAAAATTTATGATAGAATGGATTATTTTCCAAACTCGTAATTTTAAGGAGGCTAATTCTTGCACAGATCAATAAGCAGAAAATATCATTTCGGCTGTATAGTTGAAAGATTTCGATTTAATCTGTCTGTATTATATGTATAGAGCAATTGCAATTATTGTGAGCCCAAAATCATTCCCAAAAACGTTCAATTCAACCGACTAAAAAGCCCTTGTGGAAATGGTGATTTTGCAAATCATTTTCTCCTCAGCCGTTTCTTGCGTTGCATGGCATCGCATGGTCTGGGATAGGGGAACTTATACCTTTCAAATGTCATGTCAGTCAAGGTTTCTGACAACAAAAGGAACTTAGTCAATTAATGTATAAAAATTCTCAACATTTTTTTATTTGACATTTTTCTTGGCTATGATATTGCCATCTGCATAAGACATTTTAAAAACATCCCAACCTTCATACATATTTTTATATTTTGCCTATATATATATATATCAAATACTGAAATTTAAAATTATTAAATTAAAATTTTATAAATATTCATTTTTATAATTTAATATTTATCTTTAAAAATTTATATATTAAATTATTAATATTTATAATATTTTTTAATAAAAAAATACAATATTATATATATTTTATTCTATATAAAACACTTTAACTCTATTATATCTAAATCATTACTTTTTTTCCATTAAAAATAATAAAATTAAATTATTATAATAACTTTTTAAGTTATTATTTTTATATTTAATTAAATTGTAGTTTTGATTTATTAAAATTATTTAATTATTTATTTTAAAATATTTATATTATTTACAATTTGAGTAAAACTTGAATTTATGACTAATTAGACATAAATGCACTATTTTTATAAATGATAAAATCAAATGATTTATGTATTATAAATTATATAATAGAATTTTTTTTATACATTTAATGTAATTAGTATTTAATAATCATATGAATTTCAATTATTTTAAAACTCAAATTGAATGTATTTCATAAATATATAAACCTCTTTAAATATTTATATTTTTATATATAAAACTTGAATTCAAAATTTTATTTGAATAAATTTAAATTTTTCTATTTGAATTAATAAATATGAATAATGATTTTTCATATTAATTATATAAAAATTAATTTTATAAATTAATGATGGTATAAATTAAATATATATTTAAAAAATTATTAAATTACTCACTCGATTAAAATGCACTAAACTATTATCTTTTTATATATAGAAAAAAAAATCAAAGGTATTTTTTTGTTTATTATACATTTCAATTGATTTTTTAAGGTTTTTTTATCTTAGATTTTGCAAATATTATTAGGTCATCAAAAAGTGGTTGGGAAGTTAACGGTTATAAAATACACATTTTCTCTTAAAAATTATTTTAAAAAAAGAATTATATATTTAATAATATTTTTTAGTACTAATATTTAGTAATGTTGAATAGGAGAATAACTACAAGTCAATGGTGTGATTGTCATCCCATGCATCCGTGGCATATTATGGTGCACTTCCAAACATTAAGGTATCAAAACGTTTAGATTTTTTTTTTTTTTTTAAATAATGTTATTTGTCAAAATGAACTATAAAAAAATAAATTACATTTAAAATACTCATTGTATAAACGTGAAATGTGTTAGTGAATAAACAAATTTAGATTTAGAATTTTCATAACAAAAATAAATATAAATAATAATTCAGCTAAATTTTATTTATTTATTATTTTTAATTGTTTTAAATTGACATTGTTATAATATTAGCCATTTTATATAGAGTTGTGCTTGTGATGCACAAAAAATTAGCATTATTTGTAAACAAATACAATAAAAAAATTTAAATCTTTTATTATCTAAATTATTGGTGTCTAAAATTCAATAAATTTTAATTAATTAATTAATATATATATATATATATAATTAACTTAATTAGTATTATTACATCATTATTGTTAAATTTAATATTTATTGGCTTCATTAATTAAAGTTGTAACTTTTTTTAAAAAAAAAACATGAAAGTGATAAGTTAAGTTACCAAATAGGATACCTTAGTTAACATATTGATTTTATAATAGGGATGATTAAAAAAGTTAAGTTTAAATCATTAAAATAATTTAATTTTTTTCCCTTGTAAAATGACTTTATAATATATATTGCTACAAATTTAATGATTATAAGTTATTAAAATTATATTCTTTCTTAATAGAAATAAGAAAAATTATTAAAATTATTATAAAAAACATTAATTCATATAAAATATCAAATTTAGGTCACATTTTTACATAAAAATTATTTTTTACTCACATATTTCTTACTAAATGAACATATAAATTATTATATGAGAAAACTATTAAAAAAAATATATTATGTGGTTTCAACCTTAATTAACTTCCACCTTGTGATTTGAACCCTAGCAAATAAGTACTTTGAGTTTTATTTTGCTAATAAATAACGGCAAATTAACTGACACCGTTAAAGAAGTTGGTGAGCAGAGGGTATTTTCATCTCATCACATAACATTTTTCCAACTTGACAAGCAAAGATAAAAGGGTCATTTAACTTGTTGCCTCTTTTCATAAAGTCTTAATTTTTTTCTCAAACCAAATCCCTAATTTCCTCTCTGGTAATTCCAAATTAGTAATTGAAGCTACGGATCACATTGCTTGATCTTTGGTGTCAGCTATGGATCACATTTTAATATCAACTCATAAAATAAAAATGAATTCCACCTCTATCACTAAAAGCTTCTTCCGATAATTTTGTTGCTTCAATGATTCTATTGCATTATTTAGTGAAGTTGCTGTCGAAATGAAATCCTTAAAAAGGAAAAGCCTATAAATAATATGTTTTTTTTCTGCTTCCTCTTCTTTGTCCTTTTTTTTTTATTGTTTTTCCTAGGAGAAGAAAAGAAAATAAATGTTTTGATTTGATTTTAATTTGGATTTTGCTTTGAATGAATTTTCACTTTTTTTTCTTGGGTTGGGTATCTGTTATGTTGAGTGCACTTTTTCGTTTATGTTTAAGGGAAAATAGGAGTGGACCTTTTGTGCAAATCAACGTCACAGATTCAGGTGTCCAGGTTTACAGTCCCAAAGTTGATTCGTTGGACGCCTCTTAGAGCTAGTAATTTTAAGTTAGATTGTGATGTTGGTTTATGGATTTTTCAAAGGTGGACAATGAAATTGTTGTTCAAGATGAAGTAGAAGCAATATTACTCTCTGCAAAGAAAAAAGGATGTTTAAGTGTTGACAATGAAAAATCATAATTATAAGCACTCAGGTATGGCAATTCAAGCTGCAGGGATATTGTTTTTAGGAATGGGGCTCTGATGCCATTACTAGCTCTATTAAATGTTGCACAGTCAAAACTATTCATGCTTCACATTACTACCTAGACATTATCCAATTTCTATTATGGTGAAACATTGGCACTGTTCGAAATGGTCAAGCTATATTGCCATTTCTAAGGCAACTCCCAAAAAGTAATTCACCAGTAAAAAGAAAAATGAATGATAATAAAAAAACAAAACCCAAATCATAACAAGAATCAAACAAACCTCGAAACTAATTGTGTGACACCTGTTAAGAATGTCAAACATACATTATATGCATGTGACTAATAAATAATATATCCATTAAAAACTAACTTTATCTCACAACATCAAGTAGTTCATGAATCAATATATATACAAAATTATTTATATAAATAACACATAACATATACCATAAAGGCTCACAACATCAAACAGCTCACATCTTTCCTTATGTTATTTATATAAAATACATTGGCGTTAATACGAAATATGAAAATTTACTAAGTATGTTATATTCTATAAAATTGAAGACAACCTCTTACTGATCCACCTGACACAATGCTAGTGCAATTAATGCAAATGTTCTTCAAGACAGACTACAGTTCTTCTAGTCTTGAAAAATAATACAGAGGAGTGACTCTACAACTCAATAAATTAATAACATAATATTCTATGAAAAATAACACATTCAAATATATAGTATTATCGATTATTAATTCATTTAATGTTTAACTATAATTTATAGTATGTACATTGTCAAAGTAGCATAGTATGTACAATATATTCTTTAGTCTTTATACAGCTTATTAAAGGGATTCCTTAACGCACACAACATTGCCATAATCATAGTGTTTTCTTTTTTACAACAATGAACTTATAGTATGTACAAAGTCATAAAAGCAAGTATTTTCTTCTGGACAACAATGTACTTGTGAATTACGTATAATTCATTTTTTTATTCATGGATCCCCATACGCACACAATCATGTCTCATTCACAAGTAGCATTGCATCCTCATATTCGTCCATTCAAATTTCTTATGTTTACATATACATCAAGAGTTCACCACACTGTCATAGCACTTTATTCAACTCATCATCAATTAAATACATCACATTTCACTCCATAAAGCTAATTAATGTCTCCCCCATAATATATAAGAAAATAATAATATACCGTAAATATATCGAAATATACCATATTTCAATATGACAAAATTAATAGTGTAAATTCAAAAATACACCAAAAATTTCATGTTATGAATATTAAAGCCATACTTCCCAGATCAATAGTATTATAAGTCTATATTAATTTTCAACTAATTTCACATCAATTGGATATATATAAAAGGAGAAACATAAAAAATATTCCACCATGGTCAATCTGTCATTAAAGACTAAGCTACATAAAGTATTGCCAAAAATTGGCCATCAAAATAGAAAAATTAAGCTTCCTTTATTTCTATTAATATTGTAGATACATCTCAAAGTTTTCGTAGGAATAAATAACACCTCATTTGGAGTTATAAAACTTCAGATATGGTTTCAACAAGCATTTTGTTCTCACCTAAACAGGACACCTAAATTCAACAACCATTTTTCATTTGTATAATCTTATTCATATGTAAAATCTAATCTCAAGTATAATCAATCATCAACACAATAATAACAATTTACCATCTATCAATTAGAACACATATTTCTCTTATCCAATCAGCTTAATAAATAAATCTATAATTATTTATTTTAAGTGTTATATTCACATAGAACATTAAGTTATTCACTTACCTTCATTGTTTCATTGTCTTTGCTTGCATTTACTTGTGTACAACCTCTTTTCCAATTGTGTTAATAAAAATAGTATTAGTTGCTCACAAGTAATTCCATAAGATATCTACTTACCAAAATAATATATATTTACACACAATTGTTTCACCAAATTGTTTAGTTTGCACCCGCACTTCCCTTACCTCTTCCAATACCTAACACAGGTAATTTCATTTATAAATTATTAATATAATATCTTTATATACTTCCTTCTTCATGCAACCCCTAAATGATATGCATAAAATGCAAATAAACACAATTATAAAAATTAGTTTCATTGAGTTTAAAAGGATTATTTCATGCCTAAATTAGAAAAATTATTCAGACCTATAGAAAATGAATTTAAAGCTTAAATTTTAATCAAACTTAGATTTATATGTATAGTACCTTCAATAAAAATTTCACTTCAATTTGTTAACAACAAAGAAAGTTATAAATGTCTCGTTACAAGCAGCTTAATTACTCAAACAAATTGAGCAATAAAATTTTTTATCTTATTAAACTAAGTTTCAAATTGATTCAATTCAAGCTTAAAAAGACAAAGTTTTAGAAGACTCTTTCAAGTTTTTATAACATCAAAGAAAAATCAATTTTAAGCTTTCTAGCTCAAGATATACAAGAACTACCGAGACTGGTTTTAACTCGTGAAATCTGTAAACTGGCTTCATATAATCAAAATGGCTACTTTTAGGGCTAACTTTGAAAAATCACTAAGACTTAAAGAAAAGGAATTTTAAGCTAAAATTTGAATTAATTTTATATTTATATATCCATAATGTACTGGACAAATTTAAAATAAATTGGAAAACTATAGAAGGAGATACTGATGACTAAACATGATCAGGTCAAATACTCTTATAGTTTGAGCAATAAAAAGTGAAACTTCATTAAACCATTATAAAGGTAGAAACAGATCTAGCTCAAAACTAAAAAGTTATAGAAAACTCTTCCAAGTTTCCATATAATCAAACCACACTTAATTTGAAGCTTCATAACTTAAGATATGATCAAATTAAAGAGACTAAAAAATCAAGAAAAATGAACCTGAAAACTGCATCTTAGAAACCTTAACTTAAATCAACTAAAAACCTTAAAATACTTACCAAATGAATTGCTGGAACCTTCAAAAATGATGATTAATGGCTTGAAATGGTTTTAAACCTCCAAATTTATTTTGCAAAAATTAGCTTTCTGTGAAGAATTGACAGCTTTTCCTAGTTTTCTTCCTTTTTTTCTTCTTTTCTTCTCCTTTCTTTCTTTTTCTTTTTCTTTTTTTTTAATTTCTTTAGCATTTATGGCTGCACACCGTGGAATATTCTAGGGCATTTTAGGATAGGCTTAAGTGAAAAATATCTCCTTTAGCCCTTAATGAAATACTAGTATTACTTATTAACCCTTGAATTTCTAATTGTTCACTTAAGGACAATTACTGTCTCTTACTAACATTTAAGTTCTTGTCCTTTTCTTCAATTCAACTTCATATCCCTTTTATTCTCAGTATTTTATTCATTTTAAGTGTCATCAAAGTTTAAAAATTCTCACTCTTAAATCAACTACAAATCATGGATAAACCCGCTACACTAGCCTACTATATGCACTAACATATACTTCAATTCAATCAATATATATATAACGGAAATGCATAATTAATGCAAATATACCTATAGTTAGGGTACGAGTGTTACAACTTGAGAGAACATAAATCCAAAAAAATGAAATAAATTTCATTACCTTGAAGTTGGTTCCACATGCATAATAAGGCCAAGAATCTTAGGCAGAAGAACAAAAATAGATTCTTTTAAAGTAGTAGAAGGTGACATCGAGTTATTATCATATCTACAATGCTCACTTTCCCTATACATTTACACTCATCAACGTCTTAATTGCTACCATCATCTTTGTGAAACTTATAATTTTTTTTTGTTATATGGTTACAATTCCATACACTTAAGAAGCTATCATCAGAGTTCTTTAAAGCTAAAACAACTTTTGCAATAGTTACAGTGACTAGGAGAGACCTCAAAGCTAACTTGCATAAATAGAGGTCAGATACTTTATATGCAAACATGCCCATTGCCATACAAGGATAAGGTAAAGAATTAGAGAGGGTGGTAGTCAAGTAGAAGTGATGGTGGTTGCAGTGGTGGTGGTGTAAAAGATACAAAAGGGTGGTTATGGCTTCTAGCTCAGTGGATGTGATTTTATATATGTCCCTGTCTAATAATTTTGTTATCAGTGTGAGCACTTTGAGCTTCAGATTTTACGCCATTTTTTCACTCTTGAGATGCTAATGGCGAAGATAACGGTGGCATTGTCGGGACAAGTGGCAACATTACCAGCGATGCCAAGTGGTGATGGTGCCCGTTGGATATAACGAGGTGTCAATCACTGAGAATTAGCTTTTTAAAGTACAAGGAGATGGTAGCGAAAAATAATGAAAAAAAGAGGAGATTAAAGTGTTTAGTGCATCGAAAGCAAAGGGAGAGAGAGAGAGAGAGAGGTGACCTTCTGCTAAAGGAATTGTTTTGGGATGAAAATACCCTCTGCCACATAAGCTTTTTTAGTGGTGTCAACTAATTTACCGTTATTTGCTAACAGAATAAAACTTAGGGTACTTGTTTGTTAGGGTTCAAACCACATGGTGAAAGTTGATTAGGGTTGAAACCACAGAGTATTTGTTTTTTTAATACTTTTCCTTAATTATATATCACACATTTTGATTTTTTTTTCTATTCGAATATGTTTTATGAACATGTTGATTAACCTTATAGGAAACATAATTATTACCAACTTAACTTTTTTTTATTTTTAATTACCAACTTAACCTTTATTAGAGTATCTCTAATACATTCTTTATTTCAACTAAACTAATTATTATAAAAAGTAATTAGAAAAAATAGGACTCCAACTTACTCTTTATCTCTAAATTATAAATTAGAGAGTGAGTTTGACTCTCTACATGCAAAGAGCCAAAATTCACTCTTTATCTCACTATATATACAAAGGTTAATTAATGCACGTCTATTTTCTATACATAGCTTTATTTTCCATTGGCTTCTTTTATTACCTAAAATTTTTCTCTTTATTTCCACAATATTTAAAATTTAAAATTAAATGTTTATAGGATAATGTTGACCATTTGCATGATCAAACTCTAAATTTTGGACTTTGACAAAAAAATTTATACTAATAATTTCAATTAAGTGTGTAGGAAATTATATACCAAACATATTGTCACGACCCAAAACAGGGGCTATGACCGGCGCTAAAGAACGGGAATTCTTTCGAATCCGGAACCCGTAGCAAGCCTAAAAATAAAATAAAACATACAATAATAATAATAACAATATATAATACAGCGAAAATAAAAATCATAAATATAATAATAGCATATGCACCAACTGGATTTAAATCAATCCTCATCATTTCATATATATAAATCTTTTGATACAAATCCAGTTTAAATATATAATACAACATCTCTTTAAATATTTAATGACTACTGCAGTGTCTAGATAAAATAAATCCAAGACTCAGATAAGCAGTTTACACAAAGAAGCCGGGGCGGAAGAAATTCGGCGTACAGGCCTGCTACTGAGGTCTGAAGATGATGACTCCTGAAAAATGGTCAACAGAGGGGAGTCAGACCTCACCGAGTGAATTACTATAATATATATACATGCATACTAAATGCCAATGCATACAATCAATAGTATATATACATAAATATATATACAGACAAATACACACAAATGCAATAAAATCATTTTATATATATTTTACTGAAAATCATCGTTTATGAAGGATCAAATAGAACCCTATAATATCGCAACCTCGAAAACAGTGTTAGACAACACTCTAGCCATACAGGCTCACTTATTCCAAAATATTCACTTATTCCATTTGGACAGCAGACTGACCCCGAGACACTAAGTCAACCGAGCTCCAGCAGTCTGACTGTCAGTGTGATTGGCCCCGAGACACTTAGTCAATCGAGCTCTAGTAATCACACCTCCAAACCATATCTCACACATCAAATAAATCAATTCCAATCAAAATCATCAAACTGGTTAGTAATATAGCCTAAATGCTATAAGCGCACCGGTACGTACTCGGTCCTAGTGCTGCCCACTAGGTAGCACGTTCTATTGATATCCTTCATTAATAAATATAAAATATTCATTCACAATTAAATGATGCATGAATTTAAATAAAATAACAATATAAATCATATATATACTGGAAATATACCAAAAGTAAACCAGGTATATTTCGAGTATATATACGTCAAATAAATCCAATTAAATTACAAAATAAACTAGAGATATATTTGAAAACATTTTAAACACAGTTCATTAATAAAACATGCATATAATTTAATATATACCAAAAATAAACTAACAATATACTTAATACAAATCACCTTATTTATGCATATTTAATCAAAATAAAACATATATTTCTAAAATCATGCATCCTAAAGCATATATATATATATATATATAATAGTAACTCACACTTAGTGCGCTCCACGAGATGGATCCGACGAGCCTGGTCCACTAGGCCTCGGTCTCGGTGCAAATAAACAAACAATAAATAACGGACATCAGAATAAACCTAACAAAAAATCCTAGAACTCGATCTAGAATATTAAACACAGAAACAGAAGTAGGGTTCGACCGAAGATTACGTTTTACGAGAATTCTACCAAAAATTCGGTAGAACCTCCCTTGTAAAACGGACATCTCTCTACTCAAAGAGTAGAGCCGACCCTGCAAAGAAACACACTTCGAAAAACAAGCTTAAAACAAATCCACAACCCCTCAGTCGGACTCCAAACTACAGTCTACCGACCGGGATCCACAATCACAGACAAATTTCAGAATTACCAAAAATGCCATTATAACATAGAAATACATTTTATAGGTAAAAATCACATAATTAACCTTTAAATACAGTAAAAACTGATAAAAACTCATTTTATTAGAAAAATCGTATATTATATATATAATTAAAAATAATTCACGAAAAATAGTTTTAATTAGTTAAAAATACTAAATAATTTGTAGAAATCATTTTTATACCTTAAATAACTATTAAAACCAATTAAATTACATTTTTAGCCAATTTTGTGTAAAATTACCAAAATACCCCTATAAATATAAATATACTATAATTACTTCAAAAATTCACCAAAAATAGTATAATTATCCAAAATTAATTTTCTCAACATATTTATCAATAATATCAATAATTAAACTCAATTAACTAATTAATTTCAATTAAAAACACAATTAACCCTATTTTTCAAAAATTACATAAACTTAAATAATTCAAAATAAATACTTAGAAATTCATAAAAATTCCAAATAAATTCCTATAATTCATTTAAACACCTATAATTATCATAAAACATAATTTCATAATTTATTTAATTAATTTCCAAAAATTAGAAAATAATATTAAAATATTCAAAAATACCCAAAAATCAAAATAATTCCCAAAAATTCCACAAAAATTCATACATGTAGATTAAGCTAAGGGGAACAACATTTTTGAAGTAATTTTTCATGAATCAATCAAATTGAAGTCCAAAAAATTCAAGAACCCTAATATGGCCGAAATCAAAAATTCGAAACCTAAGCAAATCAAGACCATTTAAGCTCAAACCAAAGCTAGAATCACACTCACCGGAGTTCAAGGAGAAGAAAGAGACCGGCGGTGTCAAAAATGGTGGCCGAAAATGTCGTGATCGACGGTGAAGAGGAATTCGGCTTCTTCAGCCAAAACCGACCTCCAGACGCCGAAAACGGCTGCTACAGGTGGCGAGGAAGGCTGAGGAAGGTGGTGGCACGCCGGAAAGCACACCAACGGCAAGAAATCGACGTGACAGGCGGCGGAACGACGATGAAGGCAATTGGGGAAGAAGGAGTTCGATCGGGGGCAAAAATGTAATTTTTCAAAAGTTTGATTTTTAACTTATAATATGTATATATATATACTTTATACTATATAATAAAATAATATTAAATTACACACATTAAATATACACCACACACATATAATTTAATATTTTAAAATTTAATAATAAATAAAAATAATTAAATAACAATAAAATTAATAAACAAATAATAAAATATTAGGGTAATATATTAAACCCTAATTAAATAAATATATACACACATAGGCTTTATTTAGTAATTTAAAAATACGTATGAGTTCATGCAAGTCTGTAAATCTATTTAAAATAATTAATAATAAAATATTTACGTGAAAATTTCCCCGAAAATGTAAGTCCCGGGAAAATTTTACGTAAAAGACTTTAAATAATACACAATAATTAAAATAGGTTTTAAATACACATCAACTCGTAAAAATATCAAAATATATATATAAAAATTATTAATACTGCATATCCCGATGCAGTATTAAAATATTTAAAAACACGGGATATTACACATATACCAAGCATATACACTTTTGGATAAATAGTGACTTTTCGGGCAAATTGAACCTCTAAGATTCAATAAGGTTTTTAACATCTTTAGAGCTCTTAAATGAGAAAATGAGTTTCTTCACATTTGAAGTAAACATCTTGAGCTTTCTGAATTAGGCTTATTTGTCAAAATCCAAGTTCATTTGGTTATGTAAATTTTGAGTTGAAATTCACGTATACGTCTGCCATCTTAGACTACACATCTCTTAGTATTTTGGATATATTTTGAGTTACAGAAGTCAAATTAAAGTGATTTAAAATGATATAAAAAGATAAGTCAAATATCTACAACTTTCATGAAGAAAGTATAGGAAAATTCAAATTTTTTCAGGAGAAAATTACGGCTTCAACTTGTGTATAACTGTCTGACAGTATTCCACATTTCAGATTACATAGCTCTTAGTATTTTGAACATATCTTGAGCTACAGAAGTCCAATTTAGGTGATTCAAAATGATATGGAAAGATAATGCAAATATCTATAGCTTTCATAAATAAAGTATAGGCAAATTCATATTTCTTTAGGAGCAAATCACGGCTTCAATTTGTATATAGTTGTCTAACCGTAGTCTGCATTACATATTGCATAACCCTTAGTATTTTGGACATATCTTGAGCTACAGAAGTCCAATTTAGGTGATTCAAATTTATATGAAGAGCTAATTCAAATATCTAAAACTTGTATGAAGAAAGTGTGGGCAAATTCAAACTTATTGAGGAGCCAATTATGATTTCAATCCATGAATAATTATCTGACAACATCACTCTCAATAATTCAAAATATAGACATTGGACACATCATTTGCACCTCTAACAGCTAAATTTTTTAGTATAAATAACTCTAGAGTTGAATGAAAGTTATGCAACTTGTTTATCATTCATTATTTCTTAAGCATTCATTGAGCTCTCAAATTCTCTTAAACAATTATTTATTTGTATAACTCTTATGAGAGTTGGATGTGTGTTAGACATAAAATTTCTCTTCATCTTAAATCTTAGGTTAGATTAGAAGGAAAGTGAGATTTATTTCTAAATGAATTGGTTTAAGTATTGTCCATTGAAACACTTGAATTTTATTTTTTTGAGTGAGCCTTGAAAACTCATGTTGTAAGGTTATAAAAGTGACTCATAAAACTCTTGTATAATCTCAATCCTATGAATAAAATTGTGAGTGATTGAAAATCCTAACTTGAGGATAAGTTAGGTAGAAACGTAGGATTATTGTTGAATCCGAACTCCTTAAATCTTTGTGTTCTTCATTTTTCCTTCTCAACTTTTATTTAATTCTTACAAAGAATTCTTTTAATTTTTCATTTTCATTTGATAGTACTATTCACTTCCCTTTATGACTCTTTTCAGATAAGACAAAATGAAAAGTGAAATATAAAGAGTGCATTAGATTAAAATAAAATTGTTTGTAGTTTATTACTAAGAATATGTTATTTATTTTAAAGAATATTATTGGAGATACACTTATTTTGCTAATAAATTTAATTTAATCGCATTCACTTTTTTTAATATAAATGTGATATAATTTAGATTTTAATATACTATATAATAAAGGGTAATGCTCTCCTTTAAAATTAATAACAATAAGAATTAAATTTTATTTACACCTTAAAATAATTTTAAAAAATTATCATTTAATTACTTTAAACTAAATTTTATTTAAATTACTTCCGAACTGATGAATTATATTCACTTTTTTTAAGTGCTCATGCCAACTCTTTTTTAAGTCATTTCAAAAAAAGGGTGCGCACTGTTCCCACCCTTTCTATTCAAAAGTCCGGGTAAAGCAAGAAGAGTACGTGAGAGCCAAAAAAATTAAAAAAGAAAAAGAAAAGAAAATCGATTTTTTTATTATGTTATTTTAAAGTCACAAGACTTTCATCACTGGCAGAACATCATCAGCTCCATCGGATTACACGTGGAAACTGCGTTGACTTGTGTAGCTTCTCATCATCGAATTGTTAAGTTTTGCAACATGGTTCACCGTTGAAGGAATCCTTACGTCACGGACAAACCTGATTTTTGAATTTTAAGGAAATTAAAGTACAAAAGAGATATCTTAAAAAGGGCCCAATTCTAATGACAATGTTACCACATAAGAACACTGAATCGCCACATCATTACATTGAATTATCAAATTTAAATTCGATACTTTTACAATTTAAAAAAATAAAAAAATGTTAGTATTATTTGACTATAATTGAATTTCATATTTTAAAATGTAGAAATCTAATCCATATTTGAAATTCTATAGTATTAAAAAAATAAATTATTTACTAATTAAAATTAGTTGGTAAAATTTATTTTCATTTAAATAATATTTTAATTTTAAATTATTGTGTATATAGTTGTATTAAATCAATTATTTTAAAAATTTTATCTTTTTTATAATCTTATTTGAATTAAAATGAATTAATCATAATTTTGTAAATTTTTAATATCAGTCATTGAAATAAAAAAATTTACTTTGCATTATTATTTAGTCAAACTTCAAACTATAATCTACATTTTTCACAATGAGTATGGAAACTTGATTAAGATCATGCTTGTTAATGAGTATGGAAACTTGATTAAGGTAAGTAAGCAAAGACCTAATGGGAATCATTTTCCATATATTTGTATTTGCCCCGCTTGAAACATGAGCATGTGACCGAAAACCAACTTATGATTTGTCTACTTGTCATTCTTACATGTGATGCACTTTTTTAGCTCAAGTAACTAGAGAATTAAGCTAATGACATTTCAAAAATTTGGTGAGCTTTATAAATCATGTTTTCTAATAATTCAAAGTCATAACATCACATTTGAATTTCATAACCTTCTAGACATTTATTTTTAAAAAAGTCCATTTTATACAAAAAAAAAAAAAAACACATTTTGATTCAATAATACCATTTTTCTATATATATTTTGATTTATAAAGGTTTTTTTTTTACAAAAATTGCTATATATATATGTATGTGTATATGTACATACATACATATTTATGTACTCTTCTATATAGTTTAATAAAAATTAGTTGCGAATTTGTGCTTGTTATATGTTATTTTAAAATAAATAATTAAATAATTTTACTAAATTAAAATTAAAATTTAATTTATTATAAAAATAAGAACTTAAAAAGTTATTGCAATAATTTTATTTTATTAAGAGTACATCTATATTTTTTAATATGTATAGTAGTAATAATAATTGAATAAAAGAATAAAAATAAAAATAATTGAATATTTTAGATTTTTAATTAGAATAAAAAGATATAATTTTTTATGGAAGAAAAATATTTTAAAGTAAATTTTTTTATAATAAAATATTGTAACTTTTAATAACTTAATATATAAGTTTTCAGCGTAAATAATGAATTATAAAAAGAAATATTTAATTATTTCTTTGCAATTATAAATACGAGACATAATATCCTTATTTTTTTTTACATTTTCCAAAATTTATCATTTTTGTTTATAGGTTAAAAATTTATCATTATTTTTATCGTAAATTTAAATCCCATAAATTATCAACTCATTTTTCTTTAATTTTAATTTTTAATAATAATAAAGATTTATTTAATATAGTCAATTTTATTTTTAAAATAAATGAATATTACTAATTATTAGCACTAAAAGTACACCCAAAAAGTGTAGCAATTTTTCAAACTTAATTTTTTTTCAGATATTCTAACAGCAAAGATACCCAAATCATGAGTACATAATATAAAAAAAAAATAACGTACTATACTCTGAAACTTCACTATGAAAATAATCAACTTTCAATTAATTTCACCTTATAAATATTAAACAATTAAATTAAAATGATTCACATCTATTATCAATTCATCATACATCAAAGTGTTTTATAAAATGACAACTGTTAATTTTTTTTGTTTTTAAATTATACAACCATTAGTTGTTAGGACTAGTAAAAAAGAGAATAATTATTAATTTTAACTATAAATATGAGAAATCGCAACATAAATCACATTTATAAAAGCAATCGCTGAAAATTTAAATTTTCACATTATCATGAATCAAACTTATCCTAAGTTCCTAAATCTAGATCAATTAATCGAGACCTCCTACATAGCAGACACATACAACAATTTAATACATTTATACATACATAATTATATTATTATTATTATTATTATTATTATTATTATTATTATTACAACACAAAAGAATTGCACAAAATAATATATCCATATGACACACCATATCATTAATTAAAAATTACAAAAAATTTTGTATAGTGAAATCCGTAGTGCCTCTTTTGTACTTTTCTGCTCCTGCTCTTATTTATTTATTTTTGTAGAGAAATATTAATATTATTTTGCATAATTATAGTATTTATTTTCACTTTTATTTTTTTTCCCTCGTCTGTCTACAACTCTCGATCTTCACGGTCTGCCTGTTTTTCGATCTCTGTTTCTCCTCCTCGTTTCTCTCGGCTTCTCTTTTCATACACAAAAAAGTGAATTTTAATTTTTATTTTTTTTAGGGTTTCTCTGTTCTGTGTTTGTCTCGCCCATCTTTTACTTAAATCTAACATAACACCTAGATTTCTGCTTTTTATCTTCTTCTTCTAGCTAGGGTTTTTACAGATCTACACACATCTCTGCTTCTGCTTCTGCTCCATCTTTCCTTCTTTGTATTAACATGTTCTGGAAGCTCACTGCTCTCTCTGCCTCCTCTCCTGTAAGTTTCATTTCTTCACTTTTTTAGCTTTTCCACTTTTGATAATTTTTCTGTTGGCTTCTGAGCTTGTGTGCTTCTCAATTCTCAGAGTTGTTATTGTTATTTTTGTTTTAATTGCTGTTTTTAGCTCGATTTTGGAGTTGTTTGCGTTTGCTTCTTGGATTTGTTTTCTTGATTGATCAAAATCTGTTTCTAGTAGAGCTGAAAATGCTGGTGTTTAATGCTTGCATTTTGCAGTATTGATGCTTTTGGCTGTTCAATTTGTAATTGATAGGTTTTAGTGTTATATTTTGGTTTTAGGGCGTGACTTGGAGTATATTTGCTGGCTTACTTCTATTATCTACATTTTTTTTTTAATTTTGAATTTGAAGCTGCATTGATGAAGAAGCTTTAGCAGATTTTACATTATGAATGTTCTAGATTCTAATTCTGATGAATTGGAATTCAGCATGTTTACTGGATTGAAGTATAATTATGCTTACTTGCTTTCTCCTTGATCTCATCTAACCTTGCTGTTACCATTTTAGGTGGAGTCAGTACTTGACAAGGAAAATTTCACGCTGGAAGAGCTTCTTGATGAGGAAGAAGTAATCCAAGAATGCAAGGCTTTGAACAGTCGTCTTATCAATTTGTAATTTTTTTCCCCTTGTTTCATCTATTTCATCTGAATATATTATGAAATTGATTGTGCTGGGTTATCATCATTAACTTTTAGTTTGTTTTCAGTCTACGAGATAGAGCGCAGGTAGAGCAGTTATTGCAGTACATTATTGAAGAAGCTCCTGAGGATGCTGAAAGCAAACGGGCCTTTAAGTATGTCTATTTGATTTAAGGGAAAGTTTTTATTTCCTGCTGAAGTTTGTCTTGGTTTGACACCTTTTCTTTTTTTCCTTGTAGGTTTCCATTCATTGCCTGTGAGATATTTACATGTGAAATTGATGTTATTCTTAAAACTTTAGTGGAGGAAGAGGAGGTAGGTTTGGTTTTCCCATCTACTGTCTTAGTCCTGAAAATTGATGCTGTAATCACCGTCTTTTCTTTGTTTCCTTTCACTAATCTCTTGATTTTGTTTCCCACTGTTGTAGTTAATGAACTTACTCTTCTCTTTCTTGGAACCAAGCCGACATCATAGTGCCTTGCTGGCAGGGTATTTCAGCAAGGTTTGCTGCTCTGTTGATCATGTCATATTCAAGTGTCTGATGATTTATGAGAAGATTTTTTTTTTTTGGCCCTCATGCACATATGCATTTTATTTTATTTTTGTCAGCTAGTTGTTTGATTTTATTTACTTGTGCCGTTTAGGTTGTTGTTTGCCTTATGGTACGCAAGACTGTCCCGCTTATGAATTATGTTCAAGTGAGTAGCTATCTGGATTTTGTTACCAATGATATACTGTCTAGGTCCATATTGCATTGATTGGTTCATGTTATGCATAGTTGTTATTAGTTGTTGCATGTTACTTGTTCCTATGGCAAACCTTGAGGGTTGTTTTTACTCATACATTATTTAACTTCTACAGGCTCATCAGGATGTCTTCCGTCAACTTGTTGATTTAATTGGAATAACATCCATCATGGAGGTAATTAGATGCTTGGACATTGTAGTAATCTCCCTTTGACAATGTTCTTAGTTAATGTTAATGTGCCCTTTTAATTTTTGACATTGACTAATTTATGCAGGTTTTGG
The DNA here is from genome assembly GCA_947683625.1 of Mallotus nudiflorus. NCBI lineage: Eukaryota > Viridiplantae > Streptophyta > Magnoliopsida > Malpighiales > Euphorbiaceae > Mallotus > Mallotus nudiflorus. Next base: position 5,258,937 of record CANTUR010000018.1, read on the forward strand.
TTCGACTGGTAGGGGCAGATGACCATGTTTATCCCAATTTTATTGATGTGATGCAGTGGCTGGCTGATAGCAATCTGCTAGAAATGATTGTGGACAAATTGAATCCTTCTGTAAGTGTGAATGTTCTTTATTCTCGAGAAAATTCAGTTTTATTGATACTCCATCTAACACACACGCACACATAACCAACAGCATGGTTATTATCTAGTTGTAATACTTATTTTTCATATTGGATGATGAAGCCAATCACCATGGTACTTGGTTAGAGATGGAAACACCCCATTAGCTTGATTGCTTCTATGCTGATATTGATTCAATATTTACTACTCACTGGTGTAGTCATATGTAGGTTGTTCTTGTGGGCAACTTCTTGGAAACCATGTCAATATAACTTAGACAAATTTGAAATGGAGAGTTTTGGTTAACCATATCAACCGGTTTGGTATATCTTTTGAGTTTTGTCAATCTGTGTATGTGTATATGTGTAAAATTCATAGTTTCGTTTAACTCCATGTGCTTTTTTTCAATTTGGCCATACATACATTAATATGATTGATCAGGTCTTTTAAATGAGTATCCTTTTTGGTCAAATCCCCTTTTAGTTCTTTTTTTTGGTTTCAATTTTTTTTTCAACACAATTTTTAGAAGGCAGAAGTAACATACATTGAAGTTGAGGATACTTTTTGTTTAGTAATCAACTTAGTTTTATGCTGGCAAGATGGTGGCTTATGAGCCAGCTGTGGAATTTCTTATATAGCTAATTTTATAAAATGTGTTTTGCTACATTGTCACTATTTTATTGGACATTTGAAGTCATAAGTAGAAGTATTCTTGACTTATTGTTTCTCTATTTTCTTTTGGGGTTAATTTTCCTTTCCTTTGCTTCCCTCTGTTAATCCACAACTTAATTTGAGAGAAAGCAAGGTCAGCAGGGTAATGATTTCTAGAGGAATATGTAGATCTAACACAGAATGTGATTAGCAGTAGTTGAAAATCTTTACCTCTATAGTAGCAGTACATCCATAGCCATGGCATGTATATCAGTCATCTTTATTTTCTTTTGTGGATCAGAGCCCTCCTGAAGTCCATTCTAATGCGGCAGAAACATTATGTGCAATAACTCGAAATGCTCCTTCTGCTTTGGCTACTAAACTCTCTACTCCAAGGTTTGCATGATTTAATGCTTTTTATCTTCTTTTACAATTGAATATTTTTTTCGTTCTTGATATGTGTGTTTACTCAAAATTTTTTCATATACAGTTTTGTTGCAAGGATATTTAGTCATGCATTGGAAGATTCACATTCAAAGTCTGGGCTTGTCCACTCACTTTCTGTGTGTATATCCTTATTGGATCCAAAAAGATCTGCAATTTCTTCTCCCTTCTTGCATTCCTTTCGAAGTCAACATATTTATGAGTCTCCAATCCCTGTAAATCCAGAAACTATCACTGCAATGCTACCTAAACTGGGTGAGTGCTTTTGTGTTTCTGTTCGACCTTGTGGAAAACTAGTAAGATGTGATGCTGACAGTAAATAATTGATTTCAATTGTGGAGACCAACCTCCTAACTTTCTTCTCTCGGTTTCTCTAGATGGGAATAGGAGAAGAGGTTTAGGGGAGAGTATGTGCTTTAGTTCATGACCTCTCTCTCTCTCTCTCTCTCTCTCTCTCTCTCCCTCTCTCTCTCTCTCTATATATATATATATAGAACTTCTTCACATCTTTCAGTTGTTTTGTGTTTCTGATGCATTGATTGGCAAGATTTAGAAATCATATTGTAGCTGAATCTGTAATTTCAGTACAGTGAGGCAATAGAAGAGGCAGTATACATAATTATTTGATATTTTTATAGGTCCATCTTTTTGTTCCCTTTGTCTTTGCTGATATTTAAATCTGCTGCTCTTCTTTTGCAGGTGACTTGCTCATGCTATTGAATGTGTTATCTGATGATAAAATATTACCTACAACATATGGAGAACTGAGGCCTCCTCTTGGGAAACATCGTCTAAAGGTTCGGCATATTTTTGTCATAACTTGATTTGGTGGATAGTTCAGAACATAAAACCTTTGTTGTAACCCTAATGGACTTTGATCTGCATAGTTTGTGCTATTCTGTTGAGCTTGTGGTTGTTAACAGTTTGTTATGTTGTCATACCAGTTGCTGTTTTTGGAACCTGCAAAATACTCAGTTTGAATTGCTGTTTAGTGGAAAAGATCTATTGTTTGAGAATTAATTTTTCTGACAAACATATCAGATTGTTGAGTTCATTGCTGTGCTATTAAGAACGGGGAATGAAGCTGCTGAGCAGGAATTGGTCAATTCAGGAACCATTAAGCGTGTCATTGATCTATTCTTTGAGTAAGTTTTGAGATTGTTAATTCATGAATGGGTAAATTAACAAAGTGGGTACTTGTAGGATATTGCTTTATTCTGAAAGGAAATCTAGCTTAATTTTTTGTAATCATGCTTAATTGGGCGCAACTTCTGGTGTTTTGATTGATACAGGTACCCATACAACAATGCTTTACATCATCATGTGGAGAGTATTATTTTGTCTTGTTTGGAAACTAAGAACAATGCTGTGGTTGATCATGTTCTTCGAGAGTGTGATTTTATTGGAAAAATTCTCCAAAGGGATAAGAACCCCATTATTTTGGGTGATGTTAATCAGGTGGATGTTAAACATTTGGTTGATTGGTATATTGTTAGATATTGAAATTTTTTGTATTTAAAGGATCAGTCAATGAGAATTTGTGCATATGTGATTTGGTGAGCAAACACCAAGGCAAATTTATTATTTTGTCAATGTTGAATTTGTCATAATGTCACTTTATTTTATGCTCTATCACGCTTTCTTTCTACCTCACTCTTATCTCTTCATCTCATCAATTTATGTGGAATTTAAATTCGGAAGCAGCTTTTTGAACTGTAGATAAATTTTTATTTGTCCTTGTACAGCCAACTGTGCCTGCTGCTGGAAAACAGGCACCACGAGCAGGCAATCTTGGTCACATCACAAGGATTTCTAATAAGCTCTTTCAGTTGGGAAACACCAATAGTTGCATACAGTCATATCTACAGGTGGGTAGTTAGATGATGCTGTTTGAATATTTCCCTGAATTGCTGCAATGTGCCTCTTGACTTCCTCAGTTTAAATTTATGGGGAGGGGAATTTTTCGCTTAATACTGATGGCTTCAAATATCTAATGTTTTGGAAATACCTTTTTCACTCAAGAACAGCTTCAAAATGTTGTATGCTTTTCTATACATGGGAACTAGAATTCCATGTAGTAATTATTTTTGCATTTGTAGTTCATCTCTTCAATGGGTACAAGTTTATTTTAATTTTTTTTTTCACATAGTACTATTACTATGTCCTGCTGTTTTTACATATGAGCATTTCTTTGAATATCATATTCATGTCATAATAAATGTTACTCACGTTTATGTTTTTGCTGACAGATTTTTTTTTTTTTTTGTCTGCAGGAAAATAATGAATGGAACGATTGGCAAGCCAGCGTTTTGCAGGAGCGTAATGCAGTTGAAAATGTTTACCGGTGGGCTTGCGGGTATACTTTTGTCTCATATATGTGTTTCATTGCTTATCTGTTTGAATAGTGATTACAGTGACATTTTGTGTATAATTTTTCTGTTCACATTTTGGAGATAAAATAATAGAAATTTTAGTTGTAATCATGCTTCTGGCACGGGTAGATGACCTTTTTACGGTCAAACTAAATTGATAAGAGATATATGTGAAGTTGACTGAATGTAAGTGTGCCAATCCATGATTCACTGGCTATTTTAATTTCTAAAAGTATGTCAAGATACTGATATGCTGTCAAAATTCACTCCAGTGTATGTTATTATGCAGTATCTATTGAAATGATAATTTAGAAATTTCTTAACCTCATGAAGAGAGCTAAATTGTTATTTCAGTGTCATTTGTTCATAACTATCCTACGGTCCTATTAAACATAAACCTCATGTGTCGTGAAATAAAGGAATTAGTTGCAATTGAGCTGTTGAACTTGATGCTCTTTATCTGTAATTTCGTTGGTGGTTGGACATGGCAGCAAACTGGTGAATGTTTGAAGAAGGGTGAAATAAGTCTGTTCTCTTTGTATGGCGTAAAACAAAAAAAAAATGTTGATTAAAATATTGGGGAATGATTTATTTGCATTTTGGTGTCCAGTGTTGTGATTTTGTTGGCTTGTACCCATCTTTGAAGTTTGAAGAACACAAAGTGAAATGGCAGTGCAGTTTAATGTATTTTTCCTTAGAGATATTATGTAACTATTAGATTTAGGATGCGCATAAAATTACAGCACATTATTGCATTTGTAGTAACATCACAAATGAGCATAATTGTGATGTTTAATTTTGGTTTCCTACATGCATGTATGTGCAGTGAAAGATGCATTTTAGCTTTAGTTTGTGTTTCCATAAATGCACTTCTATCATTTGCTGATCCTGCTGAACTGCTGGTGAAGATTTTCATAATGTTTCTCCTTTTTTTAATGCAGCCGTCCAACAGCACTGCAAGATAGGGCAAGGGACAGTGATGAGGAGGATCTTCATGACAGAGACTATGATGTAGCTGCTCTAGCAAATAACCTAAGCCAGGCTTTTAGATATAAAATGTACGGGAATGAGGATAATGAAGAGGTATGTTGTTGCTTTGCTTTTATAATTTAATGCTGTTCTTTTTTGGTGAGAGTATTTTCTGTTTGGGCTGCTGAGTTTGTAACTCAACCATCAGGGAAAGTAAAAGAGAATGGCTCATTATTTGTTATCCTTTTTGCAGGACAATGGTGGCCTTGATCGAGATGATGAGGTAATGATTAGATATCCTCCTCCTTCCCCTCTCTCTCTCTCTCTCTCTTTCTCCCCCCCTCCCTCCCTCCCTCCTAGAGTAGTTGTTAATGAAGTTTCATATGGAAGAATAATCAATGCTACAGTGTAAAACGGAATCATTAATAGATCAGAGTGGAATAGTTTGGAATATGCTCTTATCTCAAATTAGTATAAATGTCTCATTTGATTTCACTATGATGTAGGATGTCTACTTTGACGATGAGTCTGCCGAAGTTGTTATATCATCCTTGAGGCTTGGTGATGATCAAGGGAGGTCAGTTTTAGCCATTGCACAATGTTACTCCAGTTAAATGCTGTATAACGTCTTCTTCCATTTCATTGCTCTCAACTTATGGATTGAATATATGACTGGAAATTTGAATTATGTTCAGTGTCTTTTGTGTAATTTAGCCTGGGAACCACAGCTCTTCTTTTGGAATACAATCCAAAAATCTAATGCAATGCATGTATTGGATTGACATGATGCTTTGGACCTGACTTGTTAAAGGTCTTCCTGCATGCATGGAACTTGATTATTCAGTTTAATCTAATTTGGTTATGAAAATGGTTTTAAGTTATCCATAATTAAAATAGTGCAGTGTTTTGGAAATTCTCTCAAGCAGTACAAAGTCAATGAGAATGTAATTTTAGTATACATTCTTACCAAGTTTGCTAGCCTTATATTAATAACATATAACATTTTCTCAATGCAGCAGTTTATTTACAAATTCAAACTGGTTTGCATTCCAAGACGACAGAGTTGGTAATGCCCCTGTAAGTACATCACCTACAGAGATGATGGATGATATCAACTTGAATGTAACTACTAGCAGTGGTAACAGCAGTAGTGATGATGAGGTGGTAGTTGGAGAAGATGATGAGTTAACTGAGAACAAAGATTCTGTTAATCCTGCATCCACATCGAACTCAAACTTTCCAAATGGATTTCTTGGTACTGCTCCAATTCTACAAAGCGAGAAATCTGCTACCCCCAATGATGCTGGATTCTTCAGATTTGATACTCCTGACAATGAAGACTTGTTTGGAGAGAGGTCTTTCCCTGAATGGGTAAGATGGGATTCATCAGATATGCAAATAGGTGGTTCAAGCGTAAATCCCTTTGAAAACCATGTCGATTCTGTTGTTAATCTTTCCAGTCAAGCCGAGGTAGCAACTCCTAATGTTAATTCCCCAGCAAGTGGAGAATCCATACTATCAAATGGCTCATCACCGACCAAGGATTCCAGTGATGGATCCGTGAACAGTGATACAAGTCATAAATCTGCTACTGTGCCGTCCTTGTTCGAAGAGGATGTTGAATTTGTTGGTGTGGAATTAGAAGGAACCGAAAAGGCAATGGAACAAGCTCTCAAGGAGGGTATAGTTGGTGAAGCCGGGCCTCTAAAGAGGAACATGATCCCAAAGGTTCCAGAGAAAGAGAATTCGGATGAAGGTGGTGCTGGGATTAAAGAGTTCAACGATGCAAACTATTGGAGGGTTGAGCAAGAGGTTGCTGTTCTGGAGTGATTGTGAGTTCATCCCGTTTGGCTTTAGCTCAACCTTTGAAGACTTGGAATCCAACAAAACCCCATTTTTGGAAGGCAAGGGCTCATCCAGAAGACACCAATGACATATGTACAGTATATTTTTGTTTCAAAATGGGGATTGGATGGTAGGTTGTGTTATGAAATTACTTCTAGTGTTATTATTACTCTTATTGTTGTTTATTATTCAAGGTTTTGTTTCCTTCTGTCACTGATTCATGGGGTTTTCCTCATTCATCATAATTATATTTCCTTCTCTGGCTAGTTCGTTTCTCGGTTTATTTCTTCTTGTCATGAGCCGCTGAAGTGCTTAATGTTATGGGGGTGTGCATTGTCTACACTTATTTTGCTCCTGATATCTCTCATGAGGGCCCTACATTGAAGAGGAGTAGGTTTGACTTTGATATCATTTGTCACGGAGTCATTATTTTCTCCCTCAAAAATTAGTTTATTAAGATGTGTAGTGTCAGCGCTTATAGGCTCAAAGCCTCTGCAATAATTTTTTAATATGAGATTTGTGACATTAAGTTATTGAATTCCAATTTGCATCCTTAGTTGAAGGGGTAGGGAGTGCAATTTAAATAGAGCTATTTTTTTTCCCCTTAGATTCTATTGGAGGCCGAATGGATTGTTGGCTATAAAAGGGCAGTTATTCCTTTTAACGCTTATTATAGAGATAATAGCTACCATCAATATTAGTGGATGATAGCCGTATGAATTTATACTAATTAGCTTAAATGGAGCTATAAATAATTTTGTTGCTAATTATATATTATATTACAGGTGTAATTTTTGGTTATTTTATTTTTATGAAGTAAATTCTATTTTGTTAATAACCACCATTATGTTTAATATACTTTCATTCAATGGTAATAATAAAGTGAAAATAAAAATAAAGTCATTTTAAAATTTTTCTATATTGGATTCAGAGCACATTATTTTATAAATATAACTGACTTAAAAAGTTAAATATTTTTATAGTTTTCTATGATACAATTTTTTAAAATGGATAATAAATTATTTTATTAAAAATATATATAGGTATTTTCCGCTGCTATTTTAATTTTATAATTATGCTAAAACTTTCGTGTAGTCTATGAATGTTTTATGTATTTATTTTAATTTTTAACTTTGTAAAATTATTTAATTATTTTCTTCTCATGCAACAATTTCAAAAACAAAATAAAAAAACGTCGCCCATGTTATTGCCATTCGCTTGTATACAATTCCCGCCACAAAAGTGTGTTTGATAAAAAAGAAAAACCATTGAAACTTATCCAAACCAACTCCAACTAATTCTTCAATGGCTACAATACTCACTTCACCATCTCTGCAACTCTCAACAACGACGCCGTTTCCTGCTCCACCACGAGCTACATTCTCTTCCAAATCCAAACCCTACCTTTCCTTCACCACGCGCGCCACCACCGACGACGATCCGCAACCAGAATCACCGCCCTCCGCAGCCGACGATGATCCCTTCGAATCTCGTCTTTCAAAGGTCCGCCTCCGTTACCGTAGCGGAACAGGCAAGAAAGCCGAGGTAAGAAAGTCGAGAAAAGGAGGAGTATCGAAATCAGGATCCGGATCCGGAATGTACTTGCCACCAGTGCATTTAAAAGAAGCAGTATCGGGTGGAGTGAAAGTAGAATTCGGGTTTAGCCCGTACAGTGAGAGGGTAAACGGCCGGATAGCGATTTTAGGGTTAACGGCGTTAGTTTTAGTGGAATTGGCAACGGGAAAAGGCGTGATTAATTATCACACGCCGGCGATTGTGTTAATTCAGATTTATTTCGTAGCAGCGGTTTCTGCTTTGTATATTAAGTACGAGAAGGAGAAAGTTAGCGTTTGGCCTCAATCGTCGCCGGCGAAAGAATGAACTGACAAGATGATATTAAATGATCACATCAATTAACCAGTAAATTCAACTCCACCTCTACCTACAGCTGGTATTGCATTCTTCTAGTTCTTTAATCTTATAGAAAAATTAATTAATTGGCTTTTAGTTTGTTGAATTTTTGAAATTTAATTCATGCATTAGCTTATGTATTCAAATTCGGTTACCATTTAGTGGTTTGTGAAATTGAATTCGGTTTAGTCAACTCTGGTTACCATTTTAATTCAATATGTTCAGTTTGGAATAAAATTGTCTGAATAATTGCATTTGAATTGAATTCTTGCAAAATCGCATAAGTTTTTGCATGACTTTGTTTTTTTCTTTTATGCTTTTTTACAGGTTCGTTGTTTACTGTTTGAAGATCGAAGCAATGTCTGTAAAGAAACTATAAAAATTATCCAAGTACTCAGAGTTTGTATTGCTTAATTGAGGAATCTGTTTATTAACAAGTATGTGCATGTGCGCTCTCTGTTGGATATTTTAACTCTTTTTATTTCTGAGTTCTTGAAGTATGCATGGGATTTTTATGCTTAGTTTTTATCCGTGTATTTACTCACCATTGTAATCACTGCATCCCTCTTGCATTTAACATCCTGACAATGTACCCTCTTGCATTTAACATCCTGATGGTGTACTTTATGTTTTGCTGGTTAAGTCATGATAAGCATATTGAGATCTATGCTTCTTAAGTGGAAAGTTGTGTGGTTGTTCCTTGCTGTGATCTGTGGATAAGTTGGAATGCTGTGATTTTGTATTATATGACAATTAAATTCGTTGATTTTTTCTCTGCCTGGATTCTTTTGTTATTATTATTTTTTTTGTTTCTTCTTTAGCTTCGTTAAATCAGGTGATGGCTAGTTCTATGTCAATGCTAGATTCCTTTTTTATCATTTAGCTTTTACCATTTAGTAGAGGTACTTGCAACGCTGTTTGAAGATTAAACTGTGGAATTCCTGTTCAGAGTTCAGAAGTTGAACAAATGGTACTGGTGAGGATTAGTTGCTCCAATCAGAACTTGTAGGAAGTCTCATAAAATCTGTATGCATTTGTAGCTTGTCAAGAATTTGGTAGAGAAGCACATTCTTATATATAGTGTCCCCAATTTTTCTATTTTCCATATAGTTATACCCAATTCTGTTCCCTGGATTCCTTTAAATTCAATTTGGTTAATCAAGCTAAGCTCTTTCGTTCTATCTTTGAGATAACATCTATTCACACTTTGTTGACATAGCATTAAGGGCAGTTTTCAGCTGCAATTGCTTTGATATTTACTTTCTTTTCCTTCCAGTTTGAGCTTTCTCTCCATTCCATTAATCCATTTTAACTGTTAAGCTTAAATATATAACTGTTGCCAAGAGGAAAAATTTAAAGATAAATCAGGCCTGGAATCGCAAGTCAAAAGGAGTTCTCAACCAAACACAAAAGAAAAATTAAAGAATCCACTCCCACTGCTGCACTATGCTTGTTAAAATTGTATAGTCAGAAAGAATTCAACTAATAGACCACTGCTTTGAAATGATAATATCTTAAAAATGACCTATTTATAATAGCAATATACGGAAAGAGGAAATGAAAATCAAAAAGGAAAAGTATAAGTAGAAGAAAATTAGTAATTTATAATGGTAGCATATATAAGAGTGTAAATAAAAGCCTCTATTTGCAACAGTCTCCCCCTTTTTAATCACTAGGTTATGAAGGGATATAACCATTGTTGATAATTTGTTTAGTTTGGTAAAATTCTGAAAGCTATCTTGGCAGGTCTACGGAACTTCCTGTATAATTGACTGATTACTTCACTGCAAATTTGAGTTCAGTGAAAACCATCCCTTGATGTATTCTCTGAGCACAACTAATTCTCTTTTCTTTTTGTGCATTCTAACCTAAAGACAGGTTGTTGTTTCTTTTAATATGCATACTTTGCAGCATGAGATGAAAATGAATATATAAAAGAAATGGAAATTGACACTGGGACTTGGATTTCATAAGAAGCTAGTTAAAAGAAAAAATGAGTTCAAATTCAGTTCATTTGTCTGAATAACAAGTAGTTGTGTGCGCTATGAAAACTATTGAGAGTGATTTGGAAATTTTCTTACTGAACCATTCAAAGTTATCCAATTGGTACTTCTTCTTACAAGGTAGAGAATTGTACACTTTTGAATATGAGTGAATGAAGAAACTTCAAAGTTGATATTTAGATAGACTAATTATTGAGACTCTGAGGATTTTGTTCCTACTTGTACTTGACTTGATTTTGGGAATATTCTATTTGAGATTCTGATTGGTGAACATATAAATAGGATTGCAGTCTAAAGATATTTTAGTTTTTAGCCCTATGGTTTTCAGTTTCCTTTCCTTGAGAGGTTTGGTAAAGATGCACTGTCCTTCACTATCACTTAGTGTTGAGAGCATGTTAGCTTGAGATTCCATTTTCATATGTTTGTTGGGTGGACTCAACTTTATGAAAAGCGAGAAACATGTAATTATTTATCATGTTGACTGCTCCATGTTTGTGATTTTAGTCATCATGCAAATCAATTTCTCAACAAGCAGGTGGCTTACTTCCGGTGGGCAGTCAATTTATTTGTTCTGTTTTTAGTATTCTTGATTCTATGTTTCCAGGATATTATTGAAATTTTGATGTCTCCTTTGTTTTATCTCTCCAATAAAGAGAGTAGTTACAGGTAAATATGATAGAGAAAGATGTGTATGTAAACTGTTGATGATCTGGGACTTGGGCTAATCGTATGAGACTATTGTGGAAACATCATTTATATTAGTTTCAATATGCTGTCATCAGAACAATGAGTTTTAGCACTCTCATTATGCTGCATTTGACTAATGCCAACATCTCTTTCCACTTGGAGAGAACTTTATTGATGGTTTTGATAATTTGATAATTTGCATGTGGAATATGGAATCAATTAACATTCACATCACATTCATATCATTGTCTAATGCATAATTTTGCTAACCTTTTACTATGCATTCCACTTGTTTTTCTCATGCATCCCACAGTATTATAATATGCAATGATTCCCCTCCTAACTACAGTTATTCTTCTCGATTGGGGATGTCTTGATCTTAGGCATCCCATCGAGGGATTTTGTGGTGCTTGCCGTTAAAACGTCTCTGTTGCTAGTGTGTGTTATCCACTAAAAAGTGTGGCCACTTTGGTTATATGCCTCTACTTTAGTTTGTGAGTTTGAATTTGATGCTCTTCTTGTTTGCTGATGCTTTTCTTGTTTGCTGATGCTCTTCTTGTTTGCTTATCTCTTATTTTCACTTGTTTAATTGAGGACCATACAAATACAATGATGATACAGTCCTCCCCACTTCCACAAAATGCATGTCTTTTCTGAAGTTTAGCCCAGGTTCTTATAAAATTGAATGCCAACAGGAGTAGAGAATGTTTTGCAGCTTACAGTCAGTTTGTGATGGACCCTAATCTGTCCCTGGCTTCACTTCTGTGCCCAACTGAATCGAACTGAAATTATCTGATTAACACAACTTTTAAAATTTTCTAGCGAAATCATATTGAATTTAAAAGCCAAAATGAGCGAATTGAAATGGTCTAGTTTATTTTGGTTTAATTAGGTTTTTTGGATTTTTTTTATTCAAAAGTCATTTTTATTAATTAGATGACTGAAAATAGCTTTTATTTATAATTTTATTCTTTATATAAAAATATCCTTCAAAATAAATTTGTAACATGTACAAAATAATTTATTGACAAAAATAAAAATTTGCAAGAGGTTGAGGATCTTAAAAGAATCTAGTTATCTTTTAACACATTATACGCCCAAAAGGACAACAAAATGGGCCATTAAAAATCTAACAAGTAGAGGCAAATCTTTACTTTTAGTGATGACAGGACAAATTACCAAACAAAATTCATAAATCTAATAATGCAATAATTCATGATGAGATTATGGATTTTTACAATATAGAAAATGCTCACTTTTTTTTTTTTTTTTTTTAGTATTGCATTTTGCTTACACCCTTTATTATTGTTATTATTATTATTATTGAGAAGCTTAATCAATCATATCACACATATGCCTACCTGTCATTTGCTGTTGATCTAGAGAAGATACCATTTGTCATCTTTTTTATTTTTTGTCCTTTGAAGTTTTTCCTTTTTGCCAGGGAAAAACATTCTTTCCTGATACATAATGAGCGGTTTTTGTTGTTAGTTTATAGTTTGTCATCCCTTTCTGATTTGATTTGGACAGTTCTTTAAATTTTCCCCTTTGTAGTGTCCAACAAAAGAGCTTATGCCTTATGGTATGTTTTATAACTATATATATATTAATGGAGTGAATACTAGAAATTAAATTGGATGAAAATTAATTTAATAAATTAAAAAAAACAGCAGTTAAATTTTTTATTTTATATTTTAGAATAGGGTAAATAATGATTTATTCCCTCTATTTTATTATATTGTATTACTTTTTCTCTAATATTTAGAAAATATATTTATTTATTCTTTTATTTTGTAATATTGTATTGTTTATTCCTTTCATTAAAATTGCTGTTAATTAATGTAAAATTGCCAAGATAGCTTTTAGTATTGAAAGTAATTACTGTTTACCCTCTATGTTGACTCTATTATACTATTTGCCCTTTAATATTAAAAGTTATATTTTTCATTATGCTACTATTTTTTATCAATATTAATTATAAAATTATAATTATACTAATTAATAAAATAAAAATACCTAATTTTAACTTTAATTTACTCAAATTTTTAATTAATTACTAATTAATTATTTTTAATTTTAAATATCTCTATTTAAATACTAACTTAAAATATTTATGTTGCATAAAAAATGTAATCAAGTAAAAATACATTTTATGAATTTTTATTTTAAACTATTCGGCTCATTAATTAAAATTATTTTTTATTTTACGAATAAATCACCTTTTGAATTAAATGTTAATTTGGCTATTTATGCTTTTTAACAATAATTTTAATAACAATATTGATAAAAGAGTAAAAATACAATAGGGCGGAAAATAAAAAGTACGTTTTTTAAAGTTGAGAGGGTAAGTAGTATAATACAATAAACTAGAGGAGCAAACAATAATTATTTCTAATTAATCTATATTCCATTAGAGGATAAAGTTGTTATTTCATATCAACGGAAATAATGACAAATGGGGGAATAGTATAATATTGTAAAAAAAAAAAAGGATGAACTATTTTTTTAAAATATTATAGATGAAATAGTATAATATGGTAAAATAGAGGAGGTAACCCTTTAAAATATTTTTGAAGAAAATGTCCTGAGAAAAAAAGCCATTAGATCACTTATTACCTCTCTAATTTTACTATTAAAAATTTAAGAATATTTAAATATTATTTTCATTAGATAAAATAATTGAGTTTTTGTGATAAATAAACTGAATTAAGAAAAGCTAACTATATTTTACTTGACCATCATATATGTGGTGAATATGTGCTGCTTCTGCCTTAACATACAAACCCTATATGAAATTTGACTTTTGGATTTCATCCCAAACCAATAATTATGGTTCTTAGAAAAAGTAATTGCTGAGACTCATATTAATTATATCTTGCAAATTGACTAGGACTATAATAAAAAATATTTAATTTTGTCACTAGAAGTATGTGATTTGGGCTTTGATGTAAACTTTTGATCTCAAGCATTGTGTGGAGCTTTTACCATTGCTCTCTACTTTTGAAGGGGATGTTTTGTTAACCCTTTTTGATTGGGAATTAGTTTTGGCCACCTATTTAGCATCCACTTTGAAACATAATCTTTCAAAAGGTTTTAGATTTTATATATATATATATATATATATATAACTCAAACATACATCCGAACTAACTAGAATTGACAATTTATAACACGATCTATTTAAATGATATAACATCATATAAAATTAAAATAAATTTAAATTTGAAATAAACGGATTTATGTTATAAATGAATTAACCCATTTATAACACCAAAAAAATAGATTTAAATGGGTTGAGCTTGTTTAACCAATTTAAATACATTTATAATTCATTTTATAAATGTGTCTCAATGGGTTATTTAAATAGGTTGAAACCATTTAACCAGCTTCAATATGTTTATAATAATTATATAATGACATCAACACACATAAAAAAATAGTATTTAAAATTAATATTATATAAATAAAATATAAATTATTAAGTAAATATGATACAATTATACTAACTATTATTATTTATTATTATTAATTTCTTGTTAAGTAAATAGTACTAATTTATTATCAAGTAATAAATTTAAATTACTAGTTGTAATAAAATTACATATATAATATAAAATTATATAATTTTGATGTAAATTTTTATTAATATCGAATAACTAGAGTGCAAAATTATATATATTTACTATAGAAATAAGTCGTTTTACGTTAAAACTGTTTAGTTTTAGTAGTAAATATAACAATATAGACTTACTAAGTAAATAATCTATAATATAATGATGTAATTTAATATTAAATAAATCAAATTTAAACATTGAAATATAATTAAAAATGATGTATTTATGAATAGTTTAGTATGAATTAGTATTAAATAACAAATGTTAGTTATTATATTTTAATTACCATATAACTTTTATTTGTAGTGTATAACTTTAAAATTTGAATATTTTAAATTTAGATATGTAAACATAAATTATGTGGTATTTAGTTTTTTATTGTATTTTGTAATTTATATGTTAAGCATGTCTAAACATGTCATTAATTGTGTTCTAAGTATGTCTAACACGTTTAGATCTGATTAAATTAAATGGATTATATAAATTTTTTCATATAAACTCTTTAATAAACATGTCGTATTTAGGTTTGTAATTTTAACGTGTTTTATTAATCAGATTGTGTTCGAATTAAATATAATTGTATTATTTACATGTCTCAACTTGATCCGTGTATGACTTACCAACTCGAATTTGCTTTCTAACTATAATTACAAGTAGTAGTAGGGAACTAAAGATTAGCTCTTGTACACTTATCTCAGCCTTTTGAGATCTGTGTAGTGAATGTGAATCCCTTACGCTCGCTTTTTCTAGAGGATTAGCTCCAATATATATACATATATACATATTGCTAAATTTAATATAATTTAGAGTTTATTCAGTATTATTGTTGAAACTGCGATTAAAAATATTAATTTTAAGATGTTAATAAGAGATTATTAAAAATATGTATTTTTCAAAAATAAAATATATAAATTATGAAACTCTAAAATAATAAAATATCAATTTCTAATTTTTTAAATGCATTGATGTGCCTTGATCTAATGGTGAAAGAACTCCCAATAATATATTAGGGCTCGACTGAATCCTTTCATTTTGCATTTCTATCCTAATAGTGCTGAGTTGTAAAATGAAATTCTTTTTGTAACATCAGCTAAAAAAATTTTTAGAATAGTAAATTGAACTGCAATTCCAATAAGATTTTTTATAATTTTATTTTTTAATAGAATATAGTATAAATAATATTTAAATTAAAATAAAATAAAATATAATTAATTAAAAATATATTCTTTTTAATTACAAAATATTTTTAAAATTATATAAAACACACAAAATTAAGGATAAAACACACATTCACAAAATGATCATAATTTTATAAAGTAAAAAATAATAATTTTGATACAATGAATTTTATTCTTTTTTCTTTTCGAACTATCAATGAATTTTATCTTTTATTATGAAAGAGCACACCCAAATCCACTGTATAAAAAGGTGATACATATATATATATATCTCGAGATAGAGAGAGTAAGCAAAATCTCGTGGATATCGCGTTTTATTGAACGAGGGTTACCACTACCAACCAGCGGTTAAGACGGATACAAAATCATGTTCAATTTTAACCGATAGCGAGTGAAACAAGTCACAGCCGTACACGTAACTTGATCTCAGAGTCTTTGACATCTTTTTCACGTCACCGCCTGGTAAACCTAACACTTTTAGTTATAAATTTTTAACAAAACGCAACCCGCCTCCTGGGGTCCACCGCACGAGCGGGTCTCAAGGCCACGTCACCAAATCTCTGTCGTTTATACTACTTCAATTTCAAACTCCTTATTTTCCAACCTCATTACAACACAAGACCTTTTCTATTTCTTCTTTGTTGTTTAGCTAGGAAATAGGACTAAATCTTCAAATAATAACAATAATTTTAAAATTATTAATTTCTACTAACTCCAATCAAAATCAATTGTTTTTCCTTTAAAATTTGAGAGAAACTTTATAGCGTAAAAATTTAAATATTTTCATTAATTTATAAAATTAATTTTTTTTTATTTAAGAGAAAAAATAGTATTTTTATACAAATTTACTAATATTTAAATTATATAATTTTTTTATTAATAAGAAGAATATTAACATATATATATATATAACAATTAAATAAAATTTAATTTTTTATAATAAAGTAATTTTACATCAATAATCATTAGAATCAGTAGATAAAATTATTTTTCTTTAAGTGACATTTTAGTTCAAACCATGATATATACAACTATATTAAATTAGTTGTTTGAGATTATTATTATCTTTTTATAGTCGTATCTAAATTAAATCAAATTAATAAAAATTTAATAAATTCTAAATATCAATAATTAAAAAAATAATTGTTCAATTATTAAAGTTTAGCAACAATTTTCATTCTTTTCAAAAGAGTTTGAAAATAAAGATAATTTAAAATTTATATATTTCAACACTCTTATGTTGTCATGTAACTTCACTTTTTTTTTTTTTTTTCATAAAAATGATTGATTACTTTTGTTATCAATTTCACATCCACAATTCTTTTTTGAAAAAAGTATGGCACTAATGAAAATGAGTGAGGAGATGAGGTTGTTTTGACTTTCTTGAAATTGGAAAATGCTAATCTAAAAACATTTTATAATTTCATAACATGTTTTGTTCAATTATTATCCTCTTTTTAGATTCTTGGATCTTGCATAAGCAAATTCTATTTCTCTCTTTGTAACTCATAAGCACAAAGCATGGCTTTGCTCCATCTCAAAACATTTTCTTTTTAAGTCCCATTTACTGTTCTTTGTTGGATTCAGCACTCTATGCTTATTTTCTTCCCCTTCCAAAACACATTGAATTTTGAGATTTTCTTTTCCCCATGGTTCTAAAATAAAAAAGTCACATTTGATTTTTGGAACTCCCATAAGGGCTAAGGCAATGCATTTAATTTGGGTTTATTTATCCTTTATTTTATTCATTTAAATCTTTATCTTTATGACACTATCTAATAGTAAAAATTTACATTTCTTTTTTAATATGTTGATAAATTCTTTAACTATGAGAATATAAAATTTCAATGTTAATGAGAATTGACTAGCAACATTCATTTTTATTTTTATTATTCTATTTGATTTCTCATTATTTCAAATGTATATTTCTTTTGAAAAATGTAATATTTGAATTCTATTTTCATATTATCTCTCTATTAATAATAATCTAAACAAAATTATATAAACTAACCTTAATTTATGACAAATTTTCATTGTTGGTTCAAAATTTGATAGTTATAATAAAAACAAAAGAAAGGCCAAAGAGGAGAAGGTACTTAACTTGACAATGAAATATATATTTTTTTTAAATTTGAGATAGCTGAAGAAATGGTAAAAGAAGAAGAAGAAGAATCCCACTATAAGAGAAACCAGATCCCATATTCTACGGGTTTGGAACTGAAAAACATAACAAAGAAAAATTAGACAAAATCAAAATCAAAACCAAAGTTTGTTTAATAGATGTTTTTGTCCCTTGCATTTACTATCTCTTCTTCTCCTTTATTTCACCCAAATTGGCCCTTTTTTCCATATTGTTTCTTCCCACTTAGCTTTTGACTACTTGACTTAATTGCCCACTAAAACTACATCGGCATTCATATCTTTAAGTAATAAGTTGATAAGTAGTAATGGTATGGTATGGGTTGAGTGCAAGTTCTAGGCTTCTACCAATAATAATATGTCTAATCCGTAAAATGGTTGATAAACAGAATTATATTATTTAGTTGAGAATATAATTCGACCATTTAATTTTTCTAATTTTTCATTTCAAATTAAGAGATGTAATCATTTAGATTAATATTTTTTTAAAAAAAAAACTATACAAATATGTTTTAATAACAAAATAATGCAATAATTCATTAGTTACTATGAGTTGGGGTCATATTTCATTCAACTTATTACTTGAATAGTTTGAACTTGAAATTTATTTGCATATTTAGTTGATTAATTTTTTTATGATTTATTTTGATAAAATTTCTTAAAATATATGAAAATATGAAGATTTGGATAGAGTTAGATTAAATTAAATTGAATTTCATTATTTGTTTTTTTACCCGACTCGATTACACCCTACATACAGACAGTGAAGTGAAATTCTATAACAAACTAATAGTAAAAAATAATAATAATAAATAAATAAAGTTGAAAAAGAAGATGGAAGAGATGAGGGCGAGGAAAGAAAAGCAAGTGGGTGGAGTCAAATCCAAAGCCCAAAGGTGGACCAAAACCACAAAAAGGCCCGGCCACCGAAACGGCGACAGAAATGGGACCGCACGTGGCTATTCTAGTTGGCCTTTGGTCCCACTTGCATGTGTGCATGTTTGCTTTATTTTTATAATAATTAGCTTAATTTTTTTTCGACCAAAATAATTATCTTAATTAACATTCTATTATTATTAATTAATTTTATATAAATTAAATATAATTAGAATGTAACTTTTTTTAGTATATTTTTTTTAATGATTTAAATAAAAATATATGACTAACAAACTCTTTATTTAAGTAAAAACATGCATGTGGTCTCTATATTTCAAAATCAAAAAAACATTTACTTATTTTTAAAAATATTATTAGATATTGAGAGACTTTTTTCATTATTTTTATGATCCTATTTGAGTTAGATAAATTTGTTAAGAGTCTAATGAATTATGATGACAGGTGATTTATACCAAATTTATTTTTTCAAAAATTATTATATATTTATTAATTTTAATAATTAAAATTTATGTCCAAATGAAAAAGACAACTAAAGCATGAATTAATTATTCAATAAAATACATTATGCAATAAAAGCAAAATTTTCTGAAAGTATAGGCAATCAAACACATCAAGATTTGGTGCTAAAATAAATAAGAACAAGAACATGGGGATCGTAAAAATAATGGAGGGCCAGCCTGGGCGTCAAGCTGCCGGAACAGTCAAACACTAGTCATGTTTTCAGGAGTTTTTTTGCAGATCCCAATTTCTGTGTGAATGAAGCTTTACTATTACTCTAACATGTTAATTGGTAGCATTCAAAGAACACCACCTCCAAATGCTACCAATCAGGTAGTGCGGATACGGAAACAAAATATGAAAAATAGGAATATGAATACGTAGAAATAACTTTTAATCGAAGTGTTTACCTTTTAAATTAAAATGTCTAAAATAGTTTAGACATACCTTGTAAATTAAAGTGTTTGAATGGTACGAATATGAAAAAAACAGAAACACGAATACAAGAAAATATCTACTAATTGAAGTGTCTGTTAAAAAAAACATTGCCAACTTAAAAACTCGATGCATATGAATTACCTTCATATTTTTATTGACTAAATATAAAACACATAAACTACAAGTTACAAGTCGAACAATTTGGTGTAATATTCTGAGCATAGCGCATGCAACGATAGAAACAAACGCGAATAACCACAACCTCAACCTCGAAACATACATAGCCATTCTTCCTTCAACAGGCGAGAGTTATGTGATCTGTCTATAGAGCTTAAAACGTTTATATTGTGAAAATCCCACAAGTAATGAGTAAGTAACAGAAGTAAGACATTCACACACAAGCACATCATCATTCACTCGTCTGCTCTTTTCTTTTGCAGGTGTTACATTTATATGTATGTATCATGGCACGGCTCGAGACAGTAATATCGTCTGCTAAACGGTATTGGAGAAGAATTTTATGACCTAACAACCATGGTAGAGCGAAACAAAGGCGAATTAATATTAGCTGGAAATATTCAGTACAGTAGACACCAATTTAATAACAAACATATTCAGAGAAATTAGCTTTGATAAAAGTTGGGAGTTCTATTATAGCTTGTTTCTCCTAACCATGTAACATCAACACCTGCAAACACTTCAAACAAACATTTAGTTACGCTACTTTTAGCAGCTAAATTTACGCGAATATGCCCAAGGGATCGGTCTTATTTGAAGCCTCTAGACCGTTGTCTGCGCTACGCATCCCCGTGATCCATGGCCTGCAATGTTAGTATCCTTGTTAGGCATCAAATGTTCAAAAGACTGACAAATTTCAAATTAACGGTAATAAAATATAATCAAATGAAAGAACATTAGTGCTTACCTTCCAATACTGTCGCTGCCTGCTGGATTCATCAGAATTGTCAACCTCTTTGCAGTTTTACTAAAGACACTGCATCACCAAGAAGAAAGGAAAAAAAGAACAATTTAAAAATATTTTGATAACAAAGACAGCGGATTAGAATTTGCAAAGTTTACTGTAATATTGACAGTATAAGATCAAAATACTATATGTGAAAGGTAGAAACACAACCATGAAGGAAAGAAAAAATGCTCATTCTTTCACAATAGTTACCTAAATGGTTCATCTCCAGTCTGCCTAAGAGCTCCTGATGCATCTCGATAGAGCACATGGCGCAACATCTCTGATCTTTCTATTCCAAACATGTTGGCCAGCCTACCATACAGCTCTTCATAAGAACCAAGAACAGATAGGTCCAGTGTCCTACCCACATCCTCTGTTTCCAAGAAAACCTTGCAGTGACCAGCATCCAAGCCAGTTTCAGTCGTATGAAGACTCTGCCATGACAAGCCAGTACTGGCTGACTTTTCCGGTGAAGTTTGTTTCTCAGGTGTAGATCCTAAAACATCATATATTTTTGTTTTTTCTGGACTCTCATCAGATGAAAGCTTTCCACTAATAACTTGGGATACTGCATCACTAGAACGGCTACGAGAAATCTGCTGCTCAGTGAGTATTGGTTGACCAAAGAGTAAAAATTGGTGCCTCTTTACATTATCAGATTTCTCTGAATTTGTATTCGAGTTCCCTATTGTCAACAAGCAAGATAAATTCTCATTGCTGCTTGTGTGGCCTTTCATGAAACTTTCAGAAATTCTAGATTGTGAATTGAACCGCTGGAGACTGGATAAAAACAGCCCTGACTGCAGTTTGTTGTTAAGCTGGAGATCTGATAAAGATATTCCAAATTGAGCATGCCTGGCTCCCTGTATGCCTGCAGGAGTGTTATCGGATAGACAACACAAGGGGCTGCTAGGCCCAAGGGGGTTGCCTGAAAATGACGGCAATTGAAATTGGCCGTCAAGGGGAAAGTCTAAGTGTTGCGGGAGCCGCAACTTCTTCCTTGGTGGAGAGAAGGGTGACAGGTGGATGACTGGCATATTTGACACCAATTCAACCAACCATGGGCTGACACGTTTTACATTTTGCAGCAAATCCGGCTCATCCCATGTCACCTGAAATGGAGATTGGCAGATACATGTTAAGACCAAGAGCCAAAAAAAGGCTATCAGAGCATTTAAAAAAAAAAAATTCAAATGCAAGGGAACAGTTGAAGAATAAAAGCTTTAATACTCTTGAATGAATCTGAACTAATAATCACCACAGTAAAATATGTTAAAAGGAATGCTCCATTACCGCATGCATTGATGTGCTATAGTTTCATAATCAGAGAATAATTGAATCAGTAAATAACAATCATAAAGACATTGAGCATCTCAAAACAAATTTTATAAAGTTAGGTTAAAGAAATATCTTTATTGAAGCATCAATTTGTACAGAATTCCCCAACTAATTTATCTCCTCAAACAAACAGTTTTATGCATTTTTGGTAACTTACAAGATAAACACCATAATCTGTACATCATTTATTGAATAGGGCCATACCACTACCATGTGAAGCTTATTAATCAAAGGGCAAAATTTACAATTTGACAGGTGCAGTGTAAGGGTATAATAATCACTATACAGCTCAAGTAAATCATAACACTCAGAGAACTCCTGAATAAAAAGCTGAAGGACAAAATGATGTGGACCTTGTCAATCAAATATGGTATAATAATAAACCTTTCGACATAAATGAGCAGGTACACTAACCATAGTGCTATGTATATATTCAACCTATCAGAAACTTCAATACAAAACGTTAAGTGTTCCACTTCCACCATTGATTCAAAAGATATACCAGAAATCCATTTAAATCCAACTAAAAGGTTGGTGTTTTCATATGCATCAAAAAGGGGTTGTCAGTAGCAGCTTATTGCTGACAAAAGATTTACAATAACTAATTACCAAGAAAGCAAAAGAGATGAATTAAGAACAAATATAGACTGTAAAGAAGGCAGATGAGAAAACCATAAGTAGTATAGCATCCACAATTTCATTATTGAAGAATTTATTAATTATGAGGCCTATAATATACATTTGAAAGTCAATTAATTTAGATTTGACAAAAGATCTGTGCAATTTTGAATACGTGCGAGTAAGAACACAAAAAAAATGCGAAGTATCATCAACTAAAAACCACTGAACGAATGCCCTAATTGAGCAACAAAAGCTGCAATAAGCAATGATTGAGATTGATAACTATAGATCAAGTGTAAAACCTGGAGAAGCCGCCAAGGTGAATTAGGCCATCGAATTGGATCAGCAACCTGAACAGAAGCAATAGTGCCCATGAACCAGCTAATCCTTGAAGAATCCTCTGTCTCAAAAGCCATCTTAAACCTCATTCCAGAACACCATTGGATCCTCATCGAAGCCTTAACTGAAGATGCCTTAACACAGAACTCTGGTGTACTTGCCCGTGGATAATAAACAACCTCAAATGGTTGTCCATTGGCTGCAAGAGCTGCAGCCTCCAAAACCTCTTCAGCCCTAACCTTTCCTTTTGTTCTTAATCCTCCTCCATTTCTCAATCCTTTATTACTCTCATCTTCTTTTAGAAAAAGTGAAAACCCACCATTATATGGATTAACACAACCTCCTGCATTTGTTGTCCATCCAGAAGGAGGTAACGATTCAGGCCCATTTCCACAACCAATTCCCCTTTTGGCACGGCGAATGCCAACACAAAGATCACCGCTTTCAGCTCTTAAGAAAACAATTGAATCACCAGCTACTAACTTTTTCTGGTTTACAAACGTACTCCACCCTGTAGTCAACAAATGCCTTCTTGGGGTACCTCTATAAATATGCCTAAATTTCCATATTTCGCCATGAACATCCTTAGCAACAACCGTTTGAACCGGTGGATCAGCAGAGTAATCCAACCGAGGAAATATAGTTTCAGCACAATATCTTGGCACAGAGAAACCACCGCCATTATTAGCATCAGATTGAGTTAATGTCTTGGCAAAAGAAGAAGGCTTTTCTGTGCTATTACTACCATTACTGTTATTACTAGTATCACACAAACCAATTTCATCTCCAAAATCAAGACTATTACTTGGTAATGGTAAAAGACTAATCTTTGCATACACTTCATCAGTTTCTATATCTGCAAGGTATTTGACTCCGGCAACACGGCAAAGGATAAGAGCAGGGATTCTGGAGGAGAAATCAACCGGGGATTGAGAATGCTCAGCGTGGCCTTGAGGAAAGTAAAAGACTTTTGAGTTAATTGGAGGGATCTGAACCATGCTTCCTGCACAGGCATGCCATAGCTGTGGATCCAAGCTCTTTTCCACTTCTTTCATTGCTTTCTTGCGGGGTTGGACACCAAACTGATGTGGCACTAGTGGGGGTGAAGATGGTTTCTTGAAAATGCAACTAAGAAAACGAAAGTGAAATCAAAATCAAATTTAAAGATTGTTAAAAAATTAAAGGAATTTGAAAGGCACAGTTCATTAATTGAAGAGTATATATATATTTTTTTTATGATTACATAAATATATTATTTTACCTGCTGTTGCTGTTGGGTGCAAGAGAAACAGAGGCTGCAAAAAGGAGAACACTTTGCTGCTGCTGCTGCTTCTTCTTTCTTCCTCCTCTCTTTTTTCTGCTACTTGCAACCAAAAATCTCAACTTTTAACAGTCACTTTTTAATGGATCAAAGACTGAGCAGCATTTACTCCAAAACCCACAAAAACACTTAAAAACCAACATTCAATTATTTCCCAATTACACAGCTGAAATTTCTCAACCTCTCACACAAAACCAAAACTAAAAAAACGAAACAAAATAAAACCCAATCCCTCCTTTAGGCTTGGAAAAAGGGTTTTAAATTCATTAACCTCTGTAATTATAAATATCTTCACTTACAAAAAGCAGAATTTTTGAAGAACGTGAGAGAGAGTAAGTATATATTTCCATGCAGAGACAGACACAGAGACATTTAATCACTTCACTGATCAGATTTACTTAAGCAGAAACAGAAGCAGAAGCAGAGACTGTTAATATTTATATATAAATATATATACAACTATCATCAACTTCATCTTCTTGAATAATCTCTCTCACCATTTTAACCAACACCCATTTCACTAAACTCCAAAACAAAAGTAACCCTTTTTTTTTTTTCCCTTCTATTAATTGAGAGAGAAAGATTCAGTCTCAAAATTATTTGTTTCTTTGTTGGTTTCTTTATCAGATCTCACAAACTCCAACTCTCTGACTCACCCTTTAAACAGAAACCCAAAAACAAACAAAACAAACAGTAAAAAAAAATCTTCAATACACACATTACATAAATGGTAAAAAGGTAAAAATGTAAAAGTAAAAGTACAAACTATGAATTTTTTTTCCAGTTTTCCTTTTTTTTTTTGGGTGATTATCTCTTCTCGTGATATTTTGATTGGATCAAAATATCACGATATTTTTTCTGCTATTGCAGTATCAGTGTGAGCAGAAGCACGGGATAAATTTCATTTGTAGTCCCTCAAGTTAGGTATATTCACTAATAATGTCCTTAAATTTAGTTCACTCCTTAAAATTTTGTGAAATTTTGTTTTTGTTCTTAGAAGAATTTGTTGTCTAATTTCGTTCAAAAATTTATTGAAATTCAGCATAATAAAAAAAATTGGTATGTTACATGCCTTTTAGTACTTTTTTTATAATGTTATCGAAATTAATATAAGATAAAAGACACTCTAAAATAAGTTTTAATGACTGTAAAATTTTTTTTCCCAAAACTGATGGATGAAAAGTTACAATAACTAACTCGAGAACATCTATGTCTTTTTTTATTTTTTGAAATATGATAATCTCTTTACTGAAGAAAAGAATCATTAAAATTTAGTCTATTCACTTGCCTTTGATATCAAAATTAAATATATATATATATTGCAAACTACATTGACAATGAGCCTTCTTGCATTTTAGTTTGAAAGAGATTATAGGTGATTATAATTCTGCAATTTTATTTCTATTATTTTGGAGTTTTGATTTCAATAATATAAGCTTTTTAGTCTTTTTTTATGCACATTTTTGTGTGTATATATAATTAAAATTATTAAATTAATTATTAAAAAACTAATTATAATCATTTATCACTTTATAATTAAATAAAAATTAATCTAATAATATATAATTTTATTTGTATAGATGCATATCATAGTTAAAAAAATTTATAATATAAAAATTAGACTTTTGTTAAGGCACACATATGTGAGTTTATATAGATGAAATAGAAATTATTATTATTTGATTATAATCATTGAATGTTCTTATAAATCCATACTTGTAATATATATTAATTGTTATAATTAAATAAAAATTAATTTAATAATTTTTATCATATAAATATATATACATATGTGTGTAATGAATGATAAGTTGAGGAACCGAATCAAAATTTACTGAAAAAAAAAAAAAAAACTAAATCATAATTGAAGCATATACATAGTAGAATAAGTTAAAATTTAGGGACTGAAAGTGAAATTATCCCAAGCGTGACTGAAAAATAGGGTACCGGACAAAACACAACACATCATAACCAAACCACAGTTAAAATGTGAATTTTGTCGCCTTTCAGTTCATTTTTTTAATTTTTAATTTTTAAATAAAAATAAAAGCAGCAGTTAATATTGGCCCATTGGATGGCCGGACCGGTACAAGTTTCGGTCAGATGGTTTCTTTTGACGCGCTGGGCAGAGCCTGAAACTTGTTGTTGGTTAGTGATTGGGAGTTGGTTTCCACGTGCCCTTAAAGAGTCTTAAGAAGAAAGTTAAGGAGTCGGCGATGTTTTTGGTCGGGATTATGTACGTAGTGCTGACTTGAAGTGGAGAGTTTTTAACCAAAAACAAATTATTCTTTTCCCTTTTTTTATAGAAATAATTTTTTTTCTATTTAAAATTTAGAAAAATAACATATTTTTCAACATTAGATCAATTTTTATATATTTTTTTTAATAATATCATATTCTCAAAATATATTCAATAAAATAACTTTCCAAAATCCTTTTTCCGTCCATTTGATATAATTAATTATGATACTTTTAAATTATTAATTTAATAATCTTAAATATTTACATATTAAATGTATAACTATAACTATTGAGAGAGATTTTTTTTTTTGTAGATCTATCTGACTCGAATTCTGCAATAGTTAAAAAGAGAATTCTTATAATTACCGAATACTGAAAGTATTAAATATTTATATAACTGCATAATGTAACACAAATAATAATATAGGCAAATACTTTTTTAAATTAAATTTTTTAATATTATAACAAAAGAGCATAATGTAATTTTTTTTGTTGGATAAATTGTTATTTTCTTAAAGATGTTTTAATGTTTTCATATGCAAATGACAAAAAGAAATATATATGCGTGTTATGTGAAACAAACAAAACATTTGTGATTTTTGTTTTCTAATGTGAGAGCTTGTTTTATGTCTAACCTATAGATTACACAATGAGGGGAGTGGAGACTATTTAAACATTGTAGATATATACAATTTTTAATATTTCATACTTTTTATAATCAAACTATTTAGATAAATATTTTAAATATTTGGTGGGTATTTGGTCAATTTTTATTTTATTTAATTAAATAGTTTAACATAATGTTTGTGCTTTAAATTTCATGGAATTATGTTAGACACACAAAGTCATTTTGAGATTTTTTTATCTCCTAATTAATTATAGCTAATTCTTTGGATTTTCATATGTGTACTCTTTATATTTGTTGGGGGGAGTGATATTAATTTAGAAACACTATCAAGACGGCAATTGCAAATTCATGCAAAGAATTGCACTAAATGTTTCCCGGATGAGGCAAAAAGAGTCATTTCCTTTCTTAAAATTCTGATTCTTTGCTATGTAATTTCTCTTCAAAAAAAATTACAAATAATTATTTTTTTCTTGATTAATTACAAATAATATTTTTTTTCTTGAAAATATATATAGGCTTCAGGGCAGAGTTAGAAAATTTTATTTGAAGGAACTAAAATTAATTATATCTTAGAAAAAGTACAAATAATTAATTTTAAAAAAGTCAATAAATAAAAATGTAATTAAATTCATATTAAAGTTTAAGGCTAGTATTACTAAAATTAATGCAACACGTACCACAATATTTACTCGCCAAATTCTTTTTGTGCTTTTGAACCCTTCAACATGCATGCATAAAAAACATAATAATGCATTTGTACTAAATAATATATGATAGATATCATATGCTTGAGCTCTCATTTACAAACTAAAAAATAATGTTACTGTCAAAAAATATGCTATATAATGTCATGTATGTATAATTAAGGGAGAATTATTATTTGTCTCCTATATTTTGATTTATTACACTATTTCATTCATGACATTTGAAAAAATATTTATTCATCCTTAATATTTGTAAATTCAGATACTTTTTCATTCATACAAAAGAGTTTATGAGTATTAATTGTTGCAAATGTCAGAGATGAATAAATATTTTTTCAAATGTCATGAATAAAGTAATGTAATAGGTCAAAATATAGGGGCAAATAGCAATTTATTCTTGACACATTTGATTATGTTAATTTAGCACTCCATAACACTACATTAAGAGTGAAAAATTAAAGAGTTAAACTCTTATCTAGCCAATAATTAATTTTAATTGAAGTGAAAATTATACTAAAACTGCAAATAATTTATCAAATTAAGATTTTTTTATATGTATATAAAATTTCAAAGATAAGTATAAATATGCAACAACAAATTATACATATACCGACATGATAGGTAGGGATGGATGGCAACATTACAATATAGCTATAGCATGGATGATATTGAAAGAGATAGCTATAGCTAAGACTTCGCATTCAAAGTGTAGTAATATTGTTATGATGAAACCTCTATCTCCATTTTCTCGTGTTGTTTGATAGAATGACAATGTGGTCACACCTTACCCTCCTCTCTTTTTCTTGAATTGTACAAAATACCCCAAGTCATTCATCATCTCCTTTTTAATTTGTATTGTAATAAAATTCAGATTAATGGTAGTGGAAATTTTGTAGTTTGATGGGTCAGGTTTTGTTCTAAACTTAGTTCCTTGAAAGGAAACATTGCAAATGCATCTTTCTATTTATACATCTTAAACTAACATAGACAAAGACTATATACCATTTGGAACACTTAAAGCATTTGATTTTGGCTAAGTTTCTTTTATTTCACTAACATCAACATTGCAATTTCTCTTCCTTTTTAAGCAAATTATTCCCAATTTGTTAAGCTTTGTAGACTTCTTTTTGTGTTCTTTAAAGATTTCAAGTCTTCAATTTGTCTTTGCTTTAAGACAACTACTTCTCTCTAATCCACTCAAGACTTAGATTGAAAACTACTTCTACTTCTACTTCTACATCTAATTATTTTATGTAACATTTAGCACAACGCAAATTCCAACACTCTCTATAAAATAATTTTTTGTCAATTTATGTCTAAGTCCAAATCCTAACCCTAATTATAATTATTTTTTAAAAAATATTTTAGAGAATTTCATTATCAATCGTTGTACTGAATGATAATCTTTTGATAATTATTTTTACAAACCAGATTAAGAATCCAAAAATCAACCATTTTAAAAGAAGCATCAAGAACCCATTTTAAAGGAAACAAAATTGAAAACATTTGTTGAAGTAAAAACATCACTAGAGACATGCAACATCAAGACAATTAGTTAGACAATGAAGACTACCTTCAAGACTTTTCTTGTTATGCATAACTTAATTATAGAGAGTATATATATTGAGAGGAAGAATTAAATTAATGAGAGGAAACCAAAAGGAAAGGCTTGTAAAGAAAAGATATGAGAATCGGTTGGTGAAGAATCGACATTGATACCGACCTACCATATACATCATCAAGTTAATTAAGACGTGACCTTTCTTTTTATTATTACTACTTCAATAGGAATTGTCAATTATATATTAAGTATAATTAGATGGGTATTTTAGGTAAGCTCCTATCTTACCTTATCTTAGTTTTTTTTTTAATTAATAGGAAGTCACATCTAATAGTTAATTAGTAATTTTTCTTTAATCGTATAATTTGAATCATGTCATTGATATATAAATTACATGATATTTATATTAATTAAAAAAATTAACAGGAAATCACATAAGTTAGGCGTTGATAAATTACGGAAAACAATCTTTCTCTCTTATATTAAATGAACAACTCTTTAAACCCTATACTCTCTAAATACTTTTAAAATGGAATGGCGACTTAGCTCCTCTCTCATCGCTATCTTTTATCCATTGTTAGTTATCAATGAATATTTTCACATTTCCACTATGCTGTCCCTTGCCCCAAGCCAACCAGCCACATGCCTTGGGGCGTTTGCTATGGTTAGCATGTTGGCTTGTCCTCCATGAAGTGGTCCAATGGTGATCAAGAATGAGGGAAAATAGGATGTTAATTTACCACATTTTCTTTTCCTTCACCGAGGTAAATAGTTAAATTGCATTAGAACCCACTTTGTGCACATTTTTTGTGATTTATTTTGCCATGTTTGTGCAATTCAATTTTTTAAAATCCACTGATCTATATATATTAAATTTTGAACTCTAAAGTCATTAAATAAAAAATTTAATAAGTGTCTATTTTCATATTTAAATATTCACTCTAAAAATTAATATGTCAAATTATTAAAAATCCTAATTTTTTTTATTAAAAATACAATATTTACTATATTTATTTAGTATTATTTTGTAACTATAACACTATTATATATATATATATATATATATATATATATATATATACTACTCAAATTTTAAAAATATTTATATATTATATATTTTTTCACCTTAAATCATTCAAAGATTTTTTTTTTCAAACGATTAAAAATTTTATTTTTAAAAAAATTTAAAAGTATAATAATATAATAATTATTTAATATTATTTTCAACCAAAACACTACTATAAGTACTCTTATACTAATATAATAATTTTAAAAATAATTTTTTTATAACTAAAAAATTATGGTAACAAAAATTAAATTTATAACTAATCTTATATTTTAGTATTTATTGCTAAAATTTTATGTGTAACATCATTAAACCTCAAAATAAATTTATATACCATTTATTATACTATTTATATACGTTAAAAAATTTTACTGTACTTGTAGGCGGCGGGATTTAGTGCGCGCCTAAGTGTTTGGGGACCACGGTACTATGTGGGCTCGAGGCCCACTAGGAAATATGATATAGGTCATGGGCCTATTCGGAGATAGAGTCACCAACCGGATAAAAGTCGAGACACACTGTACAACAACTAGATCCCACGGAGGTTCCCAAAAGCCGTCATCAGAGATCGGGTTCGGAAACTGGGTATGAGCGTTTGAATGCTCACCCTACCTTGCGGTTGACCTCCGTTTGTATTTTGCGTTTTATTACCATTTAATTATTTAATTATTTCCTTATTTACCACACGTAATGAAATTACCTTCAGATAATTGCCAGATTTTATAATTAAGTCCGAGTTTGCATATTAGTCCAATTCCATGTCTTTAAGTCCTAACACTCAAAAAACACAGTAAATAAAATAAATAACAATTTACAACCATACATTCAAAATTAAAAAGGGAAAGGATTAAGGATTACAACGCTTTTTAACTAAATAAACTAATAATACGCAGAAAATAAACCAAACATATACCGAAAATAAACTATTAAAATAACATAAAAGCAGCAATATGCAAGAGGTAATTAGCAAAAGTGACTACTCGATGACAAAAATTACCAAGTAATTCCTGTAAATAACTCACGGTAAGCCCTTCTTCTTACAAAAAACGGAATCACATTTAGCGATACTTACAAGGAGACTCTATATATATCAAAAAGGGGTTTTCATATTACGGACTAAAAAAAACCATCAAGTAATCAAGATAATCACCATTATGCAATCATGCAGACCTATTTAAGGTCAAAAAGGACAAATTAAAGCAGTCGTCACAGCAAACAGACAAAAAAATGAAGCAGGAAGCGAGTTAACCCTGTCAATGAGGCGACCGATTGATGAGGCGACGCCTCATCAATAGGGGAACCTGCCACGAGGATGTGAATCACATGCAAAAGTAGGGCCTCTTGGAAGCCTGTTAATGGGGTGATCGCTTCATTGAAGAGGCGTCGCCTGATCACCAGGTCGTCTCTGATGCCCAAGACGTACAAACTTTTACTTTAAGTAACCAAAACATGCATATACACACTCTACACTCATCATACTATGACTACATACAAAAATATTCAAAGGTCCATCAATAAAATAAGATATCAAGCAAGACACACTAGAGATAAACCTAAAATATGCTAAAGACTCAGTTACACACAAGTAATAACATACAAAATGATGAACATATCAAGTTTATGTGCAGATTTTATACCAAAATGAGAGGCCCTTAGAGCTATTTTGATTGAGATCCTTGCTAGGATGTGATATCTCTCCTTAACACAAGTTTCTTCCTTTTTCTATTATGGGAAAGTGGACCTCCTTTCTTCCTTCAGGATGTTTTCCTTCTTCTCCTCCTTTCTCTTTCTGTGTTTTTTTTTCAGAGCTCTCCCTCTTTTTCTTTTCTTCACCACCCTCTCTTCTTTTCTTCTCTTTTTTTTTCCTTTTATTCTTTAGCTTTCGCATGCCCCTAAGCCTCTTAACCCATCATGAGCTCTCATAACCTTTTTTCTTTTCTCAAAAATATTTCCTTCACGCAAGAAAGAGGTCTGGAGAGTGAGGCCCACGCCACTTGATTGTCATAATTGCAGCTGCATTAAATGCAGCTACAAGTGGGCTGCCACAGGGGCGGCGCCTCATCGGTGAGGCGATCGCCTCATTACATTGAGGCGATGCCCCTTTGGCCCGGGCCTGCACTGGGCCAGACGGGCTTGGTCCAAATCTTGATAGTTGGGCTTAGTTTTTGGGTTTTCAGGCTTTAGGTTTTCAAGTCCACTTTTCACTTAGAGATTCAGCCTTCATCCTCATGTCCAAGTTCACATTCTCATCATTGGGCTTGGCAACGGACTGTTCGAACTGAGCAACCTTAATTCATCCCCTAACACAGGCTAACCGAATCGGGTGTCTACAGTACTATTTTTCAATTTATATAAACTCTCTATGTAAATTTTACTATTTATATATATCCTATAATTTAAAATTTTCACTAATAAAATATATTAAAATATAAATAATAAATAATTTATTAATAAGTAACCCACACAACGCATGTATATATAACTAGTTACATATTTAAATTTTTATGTTAATTTATTATATATTTAGATTAATATTTTGTTATATGTAATTTTTTTTAAATTAAAAATCTTAAAAATGAATAAAATTGATAAATTTAAAAAGCGTAATTGATCAAAATAAAGATATAATTAGCGTGCAACTAACTATCTATTGGTGAAAATTTAAATGTATAAATATATATTTGATTATTTATTCTTTTAAAATATATCAATTATTTTAATAGTCACTTATTTCGATATATCAATTAGTATATTTCTCTATCTTTCAAACTATATCTAGTTTTCATATCAATATTTAAATTCACTATTTATTCAAATATGTTGGAGACACTCGATATTTTTCTTACAAAGTTATTATATATCATAACTATTGATTAAATAAACAAAGAAAAATACAAATTCGTTAAGGTGGAAAGCATTTATAGAAAGAATGAACAAAAATAGCCTAATTATCTAATTCATTAATAGATGACAACAAAATTAAGTAAACCGAGTCATGTTGAAAAGATTGGTATATGTATGATCTACAATAAAAACAATATTTTGACTCCAATCATGTTTTGGAAGGGGAATGTTCTTGGCCTAGCCATGGACCAACATTGGCCATAAAAATTTATGCCATTTTTTGAAAAAAAAAAAAAAACTCATTGCTTGATATTATCATATGAATTTATATAAACTCAATTCAACCAAGAATTTTTTTTTTTTTTTTTAAAAAATAGTATAAGTTCTTGAGCTAGCAAATCCCCTTATTAAAGAATATGTACACAATTAGTAGATGTATAAAAAAAAATATGACATTGAGAGAGGAGATGAAATTACCAATTGAAATAACTAATACCCACAAAATAATGAATTTTTGTTGGACCATATTAATTGTGGGCTAGAATCTCAAATAATTAAGCATATAATAATAGATCCAACCAAAGTCATTTAGATTTAACTCAAACAGACGGGCCATCCTACTAACCATTTTTTTAATGGGTCCTAAATAACCAAAAATAAGCACCAAATTAGATGATAATCCTAGCATTCACCAGCCAACAACGCTTTCAAATTCATATGCCAGTCTCTCCTTGAGTGGAGCAAATGTTTTCCCTATAATGTATCATTATAGTTCTTATTTCATCCACCTCATAAATTATTTTAAGCAAAAAAAAAAAACATAAATTTTTATTCAAATATATAAAAACACCTAACATCATTTTAAAATTGTATCAAATATACCATGTTTTTATCATATATATATATATATATATATCTTTTTTCTAGTACTAACAATTCTATTAATATGGTTCTTTTAATGATTTATTAAAACTTTAATTATTATGATACCGTCACCATATGTTTTGCAAGGTTGTTCAAGGCTCTCTATGAAATTTAATTGCTTTAAAAATATGTCTCAAATTTTATTCGGATCACGATTCCTATTTTCATTCTAAATTTAGACCTTGATTATATTTCTTAAATAAAACTTAAATTTACACAATATTATGGTCAGTGAATATTTAAATGTGGATTCAACTTCATTAGATAATAAATTGTTAGTGCTAGTAAAAAAATATTTATAGATAATTTTTTAAAAAATTCAGTCCAGAGCTTTTATTAAAAAAATCTATTGATTTGTAAAATTTTAAAATTAATAAGTTTTAAAATCAAATGCTCATCTCAATTATAATAGAGAAGGGTAATGATTTTTATTTTAAAAAACTTAATTAGAGAAATACTAATAAAATCATATGAATCAAACATTTTTACTCTGTTTTTATCTTTATGTTTTTTTTTTTTTTTAATTTTATTAAATAATAAAAACACAACCTGCTTTTTGGGCTCCACCTCCTTTCTATCACTCTTCTATAAAACGACAATCCAACTGACACACACTGTCACTGGCGCACATTATCCTGGACATTGCTAAAATGCGCTACGGTGAGATTTACTTGTGTTGCAGCTATAGAACAACCCAGCGGCTTTGGGATCGTACAAAGTTGACATGGCAGATTGACAATGACACGTGGCCAAATCACAACGGTGTGTATTTTTGTAGCTGATGATGTGATAGGGATAAGACGTTACAGAGGAAAGTGGGGCCCGAATTGGCAGAGAGTGGAATCTCTGTCGTTTTGTCCTGAGTGGAAAAAAAAAAATTCAAAATGTTGAGTCGAACGAGTTGACGCGGTTTGACTCAGACGGATTGTAAAGGACCACGTGTCATGAAGCTAAACCTGCCATTTCAAAAAGGTAACAATGGGATTGGCTCCACCAGACAGACATGCCAAAGGGGTCTCTGTCCTTGCTCTAATCCTCATGTGATATGCACGTGACCTATTATTTTATGCTATATTATTTTTTGCATTAAACAAGTTTTCTTTTTTTTTTTTTCTCTAATTTTTTTTTTACAAAGGTTAGTATGACTAATTTCTGTGTGTATATATATATATACACTATAGAAATTACATACATTAATTGTTAGTATTTTTAAAGATGAAATATTTTATTTTTTAGGTTACAGTGTAATATTATAAATATAGAATTATTCGTGCTATGAAATAAATTGTTAATATTTTCACAAATTAAATCCAAAATTTTTGTCTAAATCAATTGATTTATATATCATTAACTACAATTTGTAAAATGGGTTTATTGGATAAATTGATACAAATGTTTATAAATATTAAAAATATTGCAATCAAATGAACTGAATTTTATATAACTCCTAATTATACAAATTGTGCGTTTTTTTATAAATCGGAAGATTATATAATTTTAGTATTGATGAATTATATAATATAAAATAATTCTCTTTTTTTAAATTAACGGTTATATGAATCGAATTTTACATTTTAACATTTACTTAAAAAGAAGTTATCATTTAACTTCTCTCTGATCATATAAATTGTATGTTTTTAATGATCCAATATGAATTCATTTTTCAAGTTTAGTTATTTTGGATCAAGCATGTTGCACCACAATATGTAGTCTGAATTGTGGATTGTTTAATGTAATTTTATGTTTTTAAAATTTTTGAATATATGTTTAATTTCATATAGCTAATATGATGTCCAATTGGCATCTACCTAATTTAGGGTTTTAATTTATTCATATTTTTGAGAGAAAAAAAATATATAATAAGTTTTTTAAGTGCCTCAATTTCATTAGATGATGATTGTTAAGAGGGGTGATGGTAAAGCATATGATTTATGATAAAATCAAATAAGTAAGAAAGTGATATATTGCCAAAATTTCATAAGAAAAATTGACTATGTATGTCTAAAGCCAAACCATGAAAAGGGTGGGTGCCAAATGTTGGTTGTGAGTTTGGCAGGTGAACTATAACATTTTTAATTATTGTGAACTTTTTTTTTTTTTAGTTTTATATATTAAACTTTACCTTAGGAAAACTATACTTAAAATTTTACTGAAACAATCTTATATTATTCATCAATAATACTATTATAATGTCAAAATAACTAATTTTTTTAATTTAAATAACTGATATTTAGAGTTCTTAAACTTTCATTAATTTAGTTTGATTTATATAGAATTGTAAGTAGAACAAAATAGTTCAACAATAAATTTAATACAATTCAAACTTCTAAAATACAAATGTATACAAGAAAAAGACCTTATGTTATTTTAAAAGAGCTGTGGGCCGCAACAACATTGAAAGAGGAAAGTTGATAAATTTTCATCTAAGTATGTGAGCTGCTAATTACCTTAAATGGAATAAAACCTAATGAATAACCACCAAGAAAAAGAGAAAAAACCTAATCAATGGAGTATAGAATTAAAAGATAACATGGATTTTAAGGCAAAAGAAAGCAACAGTTTTCAGTTGTATTAAAAGAAGTAAAAAAAAAAAAAAAGTGCAAACAAACCCACAAATGCACTAATGAGACTCAATAAAGAAAGAAGCAAAAGGGCTTTGTTTTGATCTCAGTCAAATAAAGTGATCTCACAGTTTAGGATAAAGGGTAGGAGACTTTGGCATTAGCCTTTTAAAAAGAAGATTGATGAACAAAAAGTTATTAGAATAATTATAAAAGCCACGATTGTTAATTATTAATGTTAAAAAAAAAGGATTTATCAATCTACTTTTACATGTATGATATTATAATTATAAGTCGACATGTTGGGGTTAATAAATAGAGAAAAACGATTTATCTATTTACTTATGAGTAGATATATGGTAAATTTTTTAAAAGGCACTGCAATTTGATCTTGTATGGACCAATTGCAAAAAATAAAAAAAGTTGCAACATTAGAACAACAATTTTTTTTAAATAACTAATAGAGATAATTAATTTTTAACACTGCAAATATTGTACTGTAATGTTTGAACCCCAACATTACAGTAAAGTTAGACAATACAATTAAATTCAATACTATATTTTTTTTTTACCAAAATATTAGTAGTTAAATGTTAGATTAGAAGGAAAGTGAAGTGGAGATTTGAACTGTCTATATCCACTAAGGGCACCAACGCCCTTACCACGATGCCATAGGCATGGGGAAAATTCAATACTTTTCAATTGAAAGATTTTGGTAAAATAATATAGTGGGCTAGGGATTTGGGCCCCCATCTAGTTAATGAGAGCATTGAGCTTTGGGGTGGTTTTGTAATGAAAAAGTTCGGCTGCCTATAAGTGTAAAGGACAACTTCAATGAATGAGTAGAATGAAAAACAGAGGAGGCATTAATTTGCGTGATAGAAAGATTGCTATAACCTTTCCGTTTAGGCTATGAATGGTACTCCATTATTTATCAGCTATAAACCTATCATTTACATAAGAGCACTGCTCATAGGCTCCTAAGCACAGCCACTGCGAGAAATAATTTACCTCAGAACATTACAAAACCAGAAATATGTGGGGCAATGATTCATTCTTGTTTCTCAACCTATGCCAAAAATGGTATTCTTGCTGCAAATAGACTACTAATGATGGGTGACCTTTGTGGTGCTTTATGTCAGGAACTGCCACATTTTGTACGGATGCTATAAACTTACATGCATTGGTTGTGAAAAGTAGAATAGTTGGCTTTTTATGCAGAGGTGTAACTAAATCGATTAGTTCAAAATTAATTGGTTTATAATTTAATTGAGTCGGATTTAATTAGTTGGGACCTAATTCATTTATAATTAAACTAAACTCGATATACCACTTAATATTGATAAATTGTTTGTAAAGTTAAACGAATTTAAAGAAATTTTTAAAATATATAAATTATAAATTAAAATTATATATTAAAAATTAAAATAAATTATTTACTAATTAAGTTATAATATATTAATTTATATATTATAATTTTATTCTAAGAATATATTTTTTAAAATATCTACACTAAAAATTTTAATACAACTTGTAATTTTATTCTAAGAATACGTTTTTTAAAATATGAATTTATATATATAATTAAATTATTAAATATTGAAATTATTAGATAATTCGCAACTTTCATGAGCCTCAATAAACAAGCGTGGCTTATATTGGGAAAATTTAAGAATAAGGTTTGATTTGATCCTTAAACTTTTAACGAAAGTTTAATTTGACTTTAAATGACCTTGTTTTTTATTTTAATCCAAAATTTGCACTTAATGGATCGTTTGAACCCATTCTTTGACAAAAAATTGAGCCTGAATAACACATGGTCATTAAAGGTGCGTGAATTTATAATAAAATTGAATTACCAGCTCAATTAAATGAAAAATTTAATCAATTAACAGAATAAGGGATTATTATGGACATAAGCTGAAACCCCGAAGAAGATTACCCATAAGAAGATTATGGGAATACACTCAGCTTCAATATCTTTAACCCTTTGTTCCACTCTATTTCATCCTCCATGACAGCCCCAATTTTTTCTTCATAATCTATATTTCCATTACCATTAGATTTCTCAAACAAAGAAAGACAGAAGAAGAACTAGAATTAAACTTTCAATTTCTATTTTTATTATTATCTTTTTTGCTGCTACTTTTCAATAACCTGTATCCAATTCTCAAGAAAATCTCTCTGGTGGCAACAACGAATGATTTTTCTTTGGTGACGGTGGATGCTGGTGTTTGCCAGCGGCAAGGGAGGTGGGTATGTGATTTTGTTGTTGTTTGAAGAGGAATTACTAGAGAAAGATAAGGATTTGAGAGAGTGACATTGTGTGATAATTGGGTTGGGACTAGAATTAGGATTTTTGAAGAAAATGAAAAGGTTTAATTGGGAGTGAGAGAAAAGAAGAAAAGAAAGCGAATAAGAAGAAGAAACCATTGAAGAAAAAGCCAGAGGAAGGGATTATTATGGGAAAAAGCTTACCCATAATAAGTTGTTCTCGTTTCTAAGTTTTGCCATGGTACCAAATGACTTGACAAGCAGAGTGTTTCTTAAGATTACTTGAACTCAAACATCCATCGCACCGTTACTCGCTTCTCTTGGCTTATTATTACTTCTCCTGGTGTAGAAAATATGAGGAGTTGCTGCATGTGGGTCTGATTTCAATTCAAACCATTGGGACTTAATAGCTTCAAATATCAAACAATGAGATACAAGCTCTTCCTCTCAAGAAAGCTTGCAGGGAGACCAAGCATAATAGTGTTATTCATTACAGTATGGGCATTCAATGAGCTATTTCTTCGTGGATAGGGACATAAGGAGTGCTTCAGTAAGCACATCAAATGTTCAATTAAGAAGGAGACTGATTTTTATCCAAATCTATATGTAGGTGATGAATGAGAGTGAATATTGCAATTACTTATGAGTTACTATAAAACTTGCTTTTCTTTATTGAGTGTGCTATCTATATGTTTAATTAAGCAGTCGTTTACATGTAGTTGTAGGTGTCATTCATTATGCCAACTTTTTATTATTTGCATCTCCTTTGAAGTAATTTAGTTGGAATTCCTACTCAGCAGAGTGAGGGAAAGACTAATATTTGTGAAATGAAAGGTTTGTCGAGGAAGTAAATATTTTCACTGTATATATTAGAAAATAAATACTTGTATACAATTAGAAATAAAATCTTTATTTTATTTAGAATGTTATTCTATTCCTAATTATGTTGTGATTAGGATTCCTATATTTATATATAAGGGATATAACCTTTTTTTGAATATCATGAAAAAATATTTATTTTAAATTTTCTCTTTTTTTCCTCTAAATTTTATTTTTCAAGGTGAATAAATTTATCGTAGCTTGGTAATTGCAGATATTAATTGTCTCTAGATTCTGGTGTATTTAACTCTTTTGCTTACTGATATTAAACGATAGATATTTGGAGGGAGACCAAGTATCAATAATAGGTGGAGCTATTAACTTTGTCAAGAAGTTGGAACAACTACTTCAATCCCTTAAAGCCCAAAAAAGAATCAAGAAAGAATAAGCAGAAATGGAGTCTTCTTCCTCTTCATCTCTTTTCTCAAACTTCTTCACCTTCCCTCAATTATTGCCTTGAAGAGGGGTCTGCAAATTCTCCATTGCTGCTGCTGCTATATTATACAGCACCAAAAGGTTATGCTGTGTTTGGGAACAAGGGAAAGTGTAGGAGAAGAAAGGGATGGAAGTTTCAGTACACTATAATAAGCTTTTAACTAAATAGCAAATAAATTAAATATTTATTTGTACAAAAAAATTAATTAATGGCTGCTTGGGATTAAATGGATGTGTATTACACACTCCATTTTTGTCCGAGAATGGATTTAAATGATTCATTAATTACAAGTTTTGAGCTGAAATGATAAAAAAAGTCATTTTAAACTAAATTGAACTTTCGTAAAAAATTTAAGAGTCAAGTCAAACTTTATTTCAAAAATTTATGTAACTTTAACTCGGCTCATTTATTAACCGAGTTTTAATATATAAGTCGAATAAATTTTTATTGAATTGAACATCAAACTCTTTGCAAGCATCTCACCTCGTTTACTACCCTACTTTTTTTATTTGGTTCTCTCTTCACTCTAAGATTTAATCAAAATTTGTAATTAAGTTTTTCATTTTTATTCCTTTTTTTTCTTGTGGCTGGAATTTCATTTTCATTAGGACTCAATTACAAATAAAAGTTGATTTGAGTGAGACTCTGATATCAATACAAAGAAAATTACCTCATCAAATTTTTTACTTACTCCTTACTAAGCTAAGCTTAATAACCAATCAGGACCTTTAACCAGCTACGTTTTACCAGTTTATTACCTGGCCATCTTTAAACTTTAACACCTCAATTTTGACACTTTAATTTACCAAACTTTCATAATCGATCATTTTGCGACCTCAATTTACTAAAAATTTGACTTGTAAAGAGAACCGCCGATGAACTAAGCCACTAAGGTAAGAAGACTTAAAACACAAATTCCGGCATCAATTCTAAGTCCTAGCTGATAATTTGAGAGTTCCAATCTAAATTTCCTTCTCCCAACAAAAGAAATTCCAAAGAAATCAGAAAAAATCTTTTGTTATACAACATTTGGATGAGTACCACTCATGTTCACAACAAAACTTGTAGGCAATATAACTCTCTAGCTCTTGGATCTCAACTCAGGCAAGGAATGAATATATATATATATGCAGGCAAAAGGAAGCCGGGAGTCTCCATTTTGAGACCAGACACTGCCATTTCTGCAACCTCTGTGAATACGCAGAGAATCAAATTTTAGCAACACTAATGGGCATAAAGCAATCAATAATAAGCCTACTTCTTTAACTTCTAGATTACATCTCCGCTTCACTCAGACATTCACTACTCCACTATTTTTTTTTCTCCATTTTTTGCAGCTTCCAAACGTCTAATCATCTAAAGTCCTAGTTCTTATTTCATAAATGTACAGAAAGAACAAACCAACTGACAATTGAAAATAGAAAAATAGAACAAGACAGCTGCCAGCTACAATGCTACTCTTCTAAATATAATCAAACAAATGATAGCACTATCAATATGAATATTCTGGCACTGGGGGTAGAGCTCCGTCCATTGCAGCCATAAGAGCCACATGCCTAGGATCAGGATTCTTTCGCATCTCTATGACCTTCCGGTGGGAGTTAGAGTGCAGCATCGGAACAAAGGTAGGACTTGCAGCAGGACGGTACTCTGGAAAGAGGCGCCCAGACCTATATCGAACTCCACAAGCATTGCAGAGTGTCTTTGGCCCCTTCGGCCCTTCTCTCCATTGTGGAGTTTTGGTTACCTCACAATGTGTGCATTTTCTGATTTCACCTGGAACTCCCGAGGATGATTTTTTCATTTCTACAGCACAAGACAACAGCATCAGATTCTTTTTCTTCTTCTGTTTCTTCTTGGCAAGGTTCAATGCATTTTCATCAGGATATGATTCTGATTCTGATTCTGATTCAGAACTGCCCAAAGCACGACTATTTGGAGCATACAACGTGGAGATGGAAGGGAATGTGCACCGCCGGGATTGTGGGCACTTGCTTCGAGGACGCTTCACAGGAACAGCAATTTTGGGGTGATAGACTGTTGGATTTTCAGCTGAAGAAGAGCTGCTGCTGCTTTCAAGGACTGAAACTGGACTGGGGGTCCAGAACAGGTGTCGATACTTGCCCTCTGAAGAGTCATAATTCAGAAGATTGCTTCTGCTGCAGGATGCTTCAACAGCTCTCAGCCATGGTTTTGGCTGAGAAGACTCGTCACACTGAGCATCAAATAAAAGGTCAAATAAGCCAATATATACATGTATGTGTGCAAATATTGCAGTTGCTTGCTTAGGAAACAATAACAAAAATGATATTTCTCACTTTTCAGCACAAGAATAAAACACAAATAGAGCTCTAACAACTAAAAGCCTATATTATCATTTTCTAACTCTGGTACAGAGGAGAGCAAAAAAATATTGTTTCAACAACCAAAACATATTTACTGTATTATGCATTGAAACTCAAAAGGAAACTCACTGCACTATAACAAATTGTGTACAAAACAAGTAACATATATAAAAAGACCACAGTGAATCATCAGGCTAATTTCAAAAGAAGTGATTGAACAATTCCGAATATGCAGGTGGAAACAAAAGTTTCAAATAACTCCTAAAGCCATTTCCATGTGACCTCTCATGTGATCAAAAGGCATAACCTCAGACAAAATGTAATATATCCTTGAATTCACACAGGAGATTATGCATCCAAATTTAAAAACTTCTATTATTTTCCTAGTTATAAGAACTATTTTCTAGAAATAAAATTTATTTTAATATTATAGTTTGCTTGGCATTTAACATTTGAACTGTTTTCCAAAGGCATTTATAATACAGCTTTTCATGTTCTAACAGAAACTTAAATTAACGAATCACAAGACTCACCAACATTGAACTCTTCTTTAGTTTCAAGGCTTCTTTACTATTTTGAGCACAAAAACCAGCCGTGAAATCTGCAAATAAATTAGATGGTGGTGCGAGTTTTTGAAACTGAGACTCCCAATCTTCAATTGCATCATTGGAATCCACATCCTCCAATGGAAAATCAAAGTACTTCAAAGCATCATCAAAAAAATCATCCGGGACACCATTAAAATTTTTGTCAAAAAACCAAGAACCATTCATATTATCACCCTGAACATCATAAGGAAGGAAGAAGAACAAAAACAAGAACACACTGTTATACAAAGCCATAATTGCAAGAACAAAGAACGAAAAAAAAAAAAAAAATTCAAGCACGTTACAACAAATACATAA
This sequence comes from Mallotus nudiflorus, assembly GCA_947683625.1. NCBI lineage: Eukaryota > Viridiplantae > Streptophyta > Magnoliopsida > Malpighiales > Euphorbiaceae > Mallotus > Mallotus nudiflorus. Next base: position 5,302,656 of record CANTUR010000018.1, read on the forward strand.
ACTGTTGTCACTACTACAATACAACTCCTATTGTTTCACTTTTTATTTTACCTCCAAACTCTTGGGGATAAGAGTCCAGTCCCTTAAAGAACCCAGGTTTTCCTGGATGCCCAACATGTATCCAATAACAAAAGTACGTTTCTTATGTGGGTACGTTAAGTATCACACTCTAGGCTCTACAAAAACGTTACAGTACATTGAATGGTAAAAAAAAAAAAAAAAACAATCCCCTTAAGGCATACATGTATGTGAACATAGCAATCATAAAATCCTCAAATGATAAGAGCTATGAGTTATCAATGCAATTAAACACAACCATATATCACTGCTCTAACATGAGATCAAACATAGGATAAAAATTGTTGTTGTTTTTTCATGTAAAAACAACCTTAATAAACCAATAGTATTATTGGTCAATTGCGTTAACATTAATCAATTATTTTTTGAATAAAATTAAATATAGCTGAGCAATGAATATATCGTTTTCAACTTGGACACGGTGTCGTTTTCGTTACTGTTATAATTTCAATTTAAACAAGTAGCAGTACAAAATAAGCTAAATTAATGATGATGATAATAATAATAATAATAATAATTAATAAAAGGTTTGTTTGGTTTACGAGAAAATGCATGGAGGAAAAAGAAAGAAAATAAAAAATAGAAAATAGAAAATAGAAAATAACAACATACATTTCAATTTCAAATATTACACTAAACACAACCTAGAACTTATTTTTTTCAAAATTTTCACAGCAGAAATGCTATTAAACAGACTAACACTTTTTCTAACTAAAATTTTCCCTCATTTTCTCAAGAAACAAACAGAAAATAAGCATTAAAACCAAACCAAACCAAACCAAACCTTAGAGAAGAAGCGGTAAAGGAGACAAAAATCATGCCATTAAATGCCAGTTAACCCTAGAGGCCAGAAAGCATGAAAAATGAACCGTAAACGTCGCCGTCTTCAGTACATTGTTGGGATTTTTGCAGTGGCAGAGAGCAGGAAAAGTGATAACAGTGAAATGTGAGATTCTTTGTTTTTTTTTTTTTGAATCTCTGTTGTCTGAGATTGGGAATTTTAGGTTTAAGAGATGAGAGGAGTGCTGATATGGTAAGGTCAAGTTCAGCCAATTGAGATATGGAGATCAACCGTCAATCTTGCTTACCTTTTTTGTCAAAATTAAAATAAAATATTCTCTTATATTTTCTAAAAAAAATAAAAAGTTTTGGAAATAGAACCCATTTACGAAATTACATGTACTTACTAATTATTCAATTCAAGTTGTGTAATTGGTGAATTCACCTTTTAACCTATTGAAATTACTAATTAAAATTTTATGATTATTAAAATCATTTAAAAAATTAAAATTTGTTTATTCAAGCAGTAAAAAATTGCCTGCAAGGAACACTCAAATTCAAATTTTTTATGTTATATTTAAAGAATCAGATTTGGAGTGAATTTTATTTTTTATAGTGTTCAATTAATTTGATTATGTTAATAATTTCACACTCGTATTGTTTGTTTAATGTATAAGTTTTAATTTCTAAAATTTTTAATTTTTATTAATATTTTATTTTATTAATGTAATTTTTGAGATTTAGATGTTGGTCAACAGAATATGTATAATTGTTGGAATTACTATAAAACATGTGAGATGATACTTGAGGATAATAATTTGAGATTGGAGGGGAGACATTGGGGATACAAAATGATCAAAATCAAGTGGCGGTGGGTGGGGGAGATGACATGAGATGAACGAAAAAAACAATGTATGGGCTAAAAGCATGTCTTCAAGATTTTTGAGAGAGAGCACCGACGATTATTAGCGCACACAGTGCTGTCATCAATTTTTTTTTTTTCCTAGGTGTTGAAAACTGGACCCACCAATCAATTCCCAGGGTCCAACAACTTATTATAGGCATTATGGCATTATTTATTATTTATTGTATTTTATTTTTTCAAATAATCAACTAATATTTAAAATTCATAAATTTTTATTAATATATTTTAATTCAAATAGAATTATAAAAATAGTAAATATTTTTCAACAATATATATTATAATTTAAATTTAAAATATCTCTAAAATAAAAATAATTTTATGACAATTTATCCAATTGTTATTGATTTTTTTTTTTCGTGCTTATTTTTTTTAAGCTGAAAAGGAAGCACATCCAACCGGATGTACCATGTGCCTTCACATGGAAACCGTAGTCCCTAATCAATTTTAATACACACTAATTTTGGTAAGATTAGATCTAGTCTTTTTATTTTTCCACTAAGTAGATCCCAATTCCTTTTATTTTACTCTATCAAATCTAATTTCTAATTTTTAGTAGGAGACAACTTGTATTATATATTATATAATATTTTCATCTCTTACTACTATATGTATATTTCATTAGATTGAATCATAAAATTGATTTTACATAATATTTAATTAAAGTGATGATCAAGCACTTGGTATATAGTATATACTCAACAACTCAGCAATCAAGCTAAAATTGATATATAAAGTCTAAATTTTGGTCAGAAATTAGAAGAATGTTTTGCTCATAATACCCATCAGAATATTCTACTCTCTGGTTTTTTGCTTAGGTTTATTAAAGAGTATATGTAGTAAATGAAGCTAGATTCATATATGTAACCTAAATTTTTGGTGGCAAAATTAGAGGAATGCTCTATGTTCAACAATATGGCACCAAAACACTCCACTCCACATCTTTTTAGGTTCATTATTATTATTATTATTATTTTGAACAATAAGAAAATATATATCATTAAAAACTATACAATATGAGGCTGATAATTTTGACTATGTTAGTCCAATATGCATGCCACCATCCATGCTCAATCAGACAGTTTTCTTTACATATTGTCGGTAGGGTCATTTTCTTTCAAACAGATTACCGTCAAGGAAAATAAAAATTGACCGAAAGAAAAAAAAAGATAATAAACTGTAGTGTCAAAGTTAGGTACAAATCCTTCACCATTTTTATTTTCATTTTCTATACAATTTGTGGATGTTAGGCTTGGCCAATTACATAACGCTTGCCTTATTCAATGCGTGTATTGCGGCAGTCGTTGATGGATCGTTGCTATGTGCCATTCCAGCTTGCTGTGACTGACTGAAGAAGAGTTCTCAACATCAACACGGGTGCTATAATGATTTCACATAATAATATTTGTAGTTCAATAATTTGGATCTGCAAATGGATTCACTTGCCAAGAAGACACTATAAACCCAAGGATTTTCAACTGGCATGTGTATGCCAAACCAAACTTGAACACCATATAGAATATGAAAGATGATAAACATTAGATATTACAGAAAGAGATCATGCGACCTTAACTTTATGAGGAACGATATCCCTACCCAAAAAAATGAACTGGTCCATGACAATGCCCTGTGCAACTCCAGCACAGGCATGCATCCAAAGATGGCATCAATCTGATCCCTACTTTTCTATCCACTATATAACTTTTCTCCGCATGTGATGTAAACAAGTAATTTTCAAATTCTTTTTGCCTCCTTTTTGAGGCGGATTTATATCTTAACTTTTGATGTTCTTCTTCTTGCATTTACAAATAGAATAAGTAATATGAGTAGAAGAATAGACACGGCCAATAAAATTGTCTTCCACAATGCAAAGATACTTGAACTGTAGAATATGCTCTCCAATCCTTCCTGCAGTTAGCATATTAGATTACATCAGGTATAAAAATGCCACTTGCTTAAAGCAATCCATGTGGTGGGAAAAAAATAGGTAAATCACTGGTCCCTCCCTCAATTTTTCACCTTGCAAGATTTTAAACACAACTACAAAAGCTAGGCAAGTGGAACTTCCCATATGGACATAACCAAAATCTGGTCAAGAATATAAAGTTGATTACATGTTCATAAATTTTCATGCAAAATACATCTAAGAACTGTTATGCGTGCATCTGCCGTTCCTTGGACATAGCTTTGTGGTTCCTCTGAAGTTGCAAGTACAGTAACTGAGATTTGATAATTATCATGCACCCTCAACAATAGGATTTTATCAGAATTGAGGACAACCACAAGAGGATCCATCATGTATTCAAGAAAAGAAAACTACAAACTTCCACCATTAATAAACAATGCAAGACTGCAGAATTGTCATAGTATCTTCTCATACAATTATCAAAGCACCAGTAGATAGGCATGAATGCTGGTAGAACCATCTAGAAGGAAATTGTGTGCTTGGCAGATATATACTTACCATGCTGGTCAACTTTTGCATTGTATGTCTGTCTTGCTTTGCAAAGATGCCTTTAGCATATTTATAAAGCTCCAAGTCCAGGTTGTTAAGTGATCTTATCTGCTCCAAAACCATCTCAGGAACATGGCGCCGATCCTGTAAAATTTCACAAGTTGAAAGTTAGGAGTATCTAAGAAGAGAGAATGGCACCATATACAAACTGATACATCCAGCAACAAAAAGGTAAGTTTGAAAGTCTTTCAGCATTCAACTAGTGCTAGAGGAGGTTTTTAATCCTCAAAATATAATCATCAATTCAGTGAACATGACTTCATTACATTTGACATCAAACCAAGATATTTGAAGCTAGAAAAGTATAAAATAAAATTATGAATCCTATAGAAGAAGAATTTGTAGTGTACCTAGAAAAGTACAGTTTTAATGAGTAAGATAACAATAAAAACATTCTACAGAATCATACAAATAAAATAAGCAGCAAAGACAATAAATAAGTTCAAGATCAGGGGCTTACAAACCCAAGTAATCAACAGCAAAATAGAAAGCTTGGTAGGAAAGGCAAAAAGCACTAATGAAAAAAATGGAAAAGAAAAGAACAGTAAAAAGAGAAGCAAATAGTAATTTTAATGTGACATAAGAAACATAGAGGTATATCAACATGTGCTAATAAAAGGAAAGAATATTTCACAATGTCCAAAAGGTAACACTGCACCAAATAAAGCATAATATTGAATAGAATTTCTTAATTAAGAAATTGATAAAAAAGCATATGATACCAATTTCAGGTCTATAGAGGCTTAATATGGATCAAATTAGCCAGATATTTGAAACAAAGGGTGATCAAAATTATTTACTACTGAAGTATACCTCCTTAGAAAAGTTTGCTGGAGCTATTCTCTTCAAAGAAACGGTACGACGGCTTGCCTGGGTCTTCCTTAATTTAGAAGTGCAGTTTTGATAGGCATCCATAAGTTTCTTTACAGTCATCTACCACAGGGTATAAGAGGATGAAAGTCAAACATTTTCTTATTTTAAGAGAACTAACCATCCATTGTGTCCATTTACAAAGTGCCTTACATTCCCTTTCTCCTCATCTTGATTTTCTGTTGAAGACATTTCACTTGGATTTTGGTCTGAGGTGGTAATCTGGTTCAGCAAGCAGTAAGATCATCCTCTACTGAAGTTAGTACCAAGTTACCATGTCTTACGCCAAAAGCAAAAGATTCAGATCAGTTACCTGATGATCATCACCAAGCTCGGAATCTGAAACTGAGGAGTTCTGCTCTGTAAATGAATTTGACAGAGAATGAGATAAGTAACTAAAGCATATATTAACAAAGAGAATCAGGATTCCTGCCACACTAACCGGCTTTAATGTCAGATGAACTATCCATGATAGAGTTCAGTGTTAATCCTTGGGAAATCACCTGTGCACCAACTATATTTGCTAACACAGTTGCAGATTCTCTGTGGTCCTCAGTGAGACCAACATATAACATCTCATCCAATCTCTTCTGCAAGATTTAAAAGTATATAACATGAAAACACCATGAGGGGAAAAAAATCAGAGAAACACTATTTTGGCAGTGTATTGCTAAAACATGGAAAAACCTTATATTGTTTACCTTTGCAACTTGCAGAACATGTTCGCCAAGAATCGCATACCTCTGTACACAATGGCGTACTTCATGTGATTCCGCATAATGAGAGTTGTTAGTCAATCCTGCAATCTATAAAGCCAAACCATTAAAAAAAAATAATAGAGGGTAATGAATGTAGACATAAGGGAAAAGATAAGCACAACATGCAGTGTGATTCAAGAAGAGAAATACCTGAAATGTTGCTCCGTTGTGAACAAGATCACGAGCAATAGGGTAGTTGATATATTCATGTAATGGCATTACAATTTCCTTCATGTTATATGGATCTTTGCTCTTCACATGATCTATGCCCTTAAGTTTCCTAGCATCCCTCTGCACACAAGAGTTGAAATGCATAAAATATGAAGCAGACCATAGGGAACCAAAGTCCAGTCACTCACTCCATAATTGAACTATCAACTAATATTAGACTAGTTACTTTTTGTCCTCTATACCAAATTGCAGAATGAGCAAATGTAGATTTAAGGAAATGTAGAATGAGAGATGATGCAAGCCATTAAAAAAAAAAGTATAGAGTACCTCCTTCAAAATGACCAAAAATAATTAAAACATCATCAGGTTCTATCTCTGTCTCTGTTATTCTCAAAAGAAACCAATAAGTGCAAATGGCTTTCAAAATTAAGCATTTGTAGCTAGAGAATATGGTTAAAAGACTGAAAAAAAGATCATTTAGCATGTAAGTCCACAAAAAAATGAAGAGGGGAAAAAAACAGACATCCAGCAGCATATAGCATGACAGACATACCCTAGCAAATAGGTCTTCCCTCATCCATGGAACCAAATACTTCCATGGCCATATATCAAGCGTGCTAACTCCATTCTTGGGACGCACCCGGTTAGTAATTTGTGTGGCAGAAGTTAAGTTAGGATGCAACAAAAACCTAGCTGCCACTTCAACTGAAAATTCATAAGTACTAAACACACGATCAATTGGATTTCTAAGTATGGTCACGACCGAAGTTTTCTCCTTGGGAAGCTTGGACATCATGCTATAATCATCATGAGTAACCAACAATCCACATTTCTGTTTGCTGCACAATTGTGAATCTATATTAAGCAAATAATCCATGCAGAAGCAGCAGTGATATAGTAATATGCAAAATCGTAGAAAGCAACAGAATGCATTTGCCCATCCTTTTCTCCATTGAACTACAAAATTAAACTACTGTTCCCTCTACCCTTCTAGCCTGTAAATTTAGAGTAAGAAAATAACCATATAAGATGCAAATCCAGTTGTGACACTTGAATAGAAATTCCTAAACAAATACCATCTGTGATACTCGTTGTTCCCACTGATAGGGACGGTACGAGGCTACATGCCATTGGTCTAAATAGAAAACCTTCACAAAAGAAAAAAAATGATTTTTGACATTTAATCTAATTTAACATCAATATCCTATATGCAAAAATGATATATATATATATATATATATATATTTTTTTTTTTGTAGAACAAAATAAGTGATATCTAAGGAATTGGAAAACAATGTTGATTCAAATAAAGTATAATTAAGTATTCCAAAACAATAAATGATTACCTTGGATCAAAATGCAGCTTATCATATGAACGAGGACATTCCTCAGAGTTAGCGTACAATTTTCTCAATAAACTGCAAGAACAACATATATCAAAAAGCACAAGTGATTACTTTGGATCAAAATGCAGCTTATCATATGAATGAGGGCATTCCTCAGAGTTAGTGTACAATTTTCTCAATAAACTGCACGAACAACATATATCAAAAAGCACAAGTGAATACCATTATAGTAAAAAGTTAACTCTATTCAAGTGATCATAGTCCATTGTTCCTACAGGGAATTACCAGTGAAAGTATGTTCGCCCTCCTGTCCGTGGCACATGAAGGAAAAACAACAAGTCTTTAAGCGTATGTTTGTCCTCTTTAGCTTCATGTGCACGAGAAGAAATTGCCCATTTCTTGACAATCTTTTCACATTGGCTAAAATCATATTTGGTAGAAGATGCACTTACTAATACAAAAACAAAGCACCAATATCAATCAATCAACATTTCCCTAATGATCTGTGATTACAAGTTGAAAAAAAGCTAATTACACGTTACATTAACATACCCAATCCAAGAAGCAAAATCAAAATCACAATGAACTTGATAGGAGAATCCATTCACTGTCAAAAGCACACACAACAACAAACAAATGAAATCAGCTAACTAAAAAATTACCAAATAGCAAATGAATTAGGTCAAAATATTCAACAATCACAGATCAAATTACCAAAATTGAAGCAAAAAACCATAAACAGCTAAAAACCCTACCAAAAACAAATGAAAGTATTATGAAACCAAACAGAGACTTAAAAAGAACAATATTAACACCGATTATTATTATTATCATTATTATTATTCACAAAAAAAAATTGAGGAACAAGAAATAGTGGCTATAACTGTATCGAGTTTAGGGATCTCGTGCTCATAAATTAATTTCGTTGAAGATAGTGATTGGTCCCACGCACCGGAAAACAGAATCACAATTTTCCAGGCATTTTTTTCTCGACAACCAAACAGAAAATTAAAAAAAAAAAGTACTTATAGTTATTTTTTTCCCCAGGAGAAATGAGAATTTTCTGTTGCCGACTTTCGTATCTGTTGTTGTTAGCGTTGCCTGGCTGAATGAATCAAAACGACAACACCGATTCAGAGAATTACATAATGTTTTGTTAAATTCCAATAAAAATTTATTTTATTTTGGAATAAATTTTTAAAATATGTTTAGTGTAAATGAATTTCATAAATTTTAAAGTGTGAAATTTATTTATAATTTTATATGATATGTGTTGTTTTATATGAATAGTTCAAGTGATAAAAGGAATAACTGAGATTCAACTACTTGATTGTGTTGTAATCTAATTACTTAATTTAATTGTTAAAAAAATGATATTTATTTGATTTAAATAAATATATTTATTTATAATTCTAAATTTTTAAATTAAAAAAATGATTATAATTAGATCTAGTTTTAAGTTGGAATTTCCCAATAAATTTCATAATTTTTAAATTTATATTTAGAAGATGATTAAAATATCTCTTATTATTTCTATTTTTAAAGATATATTTCTATTTAATGGAGTATTTTTTCACTAAAATTAAAATTTTAACTTAAATTTTAAATGTATACCAAATATAATATAATAAAACATGAAATTTATTTAAAATAAATTTTAAAAATCATTTATTTGAACCGAATACATTTTATTAATCAAAATTCATTTGAAAATAATGAAATGAATTGCAATTCATTTACAAATAAAATTAATTCTTTGATAAAATTGAATCAAACATAACATTAATTTTTTTAAAATAAATTTTTATTAATAAAATATATTTATTTTAAATTACTAATTTATAAAATTCATTTTAAATAAATATTATATTTTGTTTTGTTATAAAATAAACACTTTAATAAAAATAATTAAAAGAAATGGACCCAATTATCCAATTGCTATTAAAAGAGAAAAATACACAATAGTTTTAAAATTAAAGGGAATAAAAATTTTATTATTTCCAAAAATACATAGTGTTAATGTAAATGTAAATGAAAAATTAACCACATTGTTTTGTGCAAATTTTTAGTAATTAGTGCTTTAAAACATTGGATAATGTGGAGGAATATTGGAGCTGTCTTTTTAAGGGTCAAACCTCTTCAAGTTGGTGGGGCTAGCTGTGTCCACATTCACTTCTATTGTCTTAGATGGTGGGTCATCTCTAACACATTTTTGCAATTTGTTGCTCCTACCAAAAACCAAACCCATAGGCTAGGGTGAGCAAATAAAATCAGAAATCAATCTGTCGATTAAAATTAAAAATTAATTCATAAAATTAATTAAATTGATTAATTCAGTTTTAGTTCAATTTATAAAACTATTTAGATAAATAATAATTTAATTTTATAAAATTATGATTAACTGATCTAATTAAATATATAAATAAATTCTAAAAATTCTAATTAGTTGGTTAAATAAGCCGTAAATATGTGTTAAAAGTTTTTTATATATATAATGATTAGGGGTGTAAATAAGCCGAGCTACTCGCTAGTAGCTTGGTGTTTGACTTAATAAAAATTCATTCGAATTCATATACTGAAACTCGTTTAATAAATGAATCGAATTTAAACTATATAAAGATTGGTTCGTGAAGTTCGTGAACAAGTTTAAATAAAAACTCATGAGCCAGTTCGTAAATTTAATATTTAGCAATTTGATTTTAGATATATAATATATAAATTTGTATTATAAAAAATATATTATTAAAATAAAATTATAATTTTTATTAAATATATTGTAATTTATTTAATAAATAATTATTTTTAATTTTTGAATGTATAATTTTAATTTATTGTTTATATTTTTTAAAATTTTTTTAAGTTCATTTAAGTTCACGAACAACTCATAAACATAATGTAAAATAATAAGTTCCACTCTTTTATAAATGAACCAAGCCCGAACTAGTTAAAGATCAGTTCGACTTAACTCAATTACACTCCTAATAATGACTTTATGCTCACTTGGAAAATATAATCACAAATCGAAGAGGCTTAGGTCAACGATAGAGTTGCTATGGAAGTGAAATTTAAAACACATTTTGGCACTAATTAGATTTCATAAAGGATGTAACAATCACTTTTAGAGACTGATTTCAGAAATTAGATATAAATTTTGATATATCTATAGGTGGCGGGGTTCAGTGCATCCAAATATTTAGCAACTGCATCACTTTGTGGGCTCAGAGTGTCACGACCCAAAATAGGGGCCATGACCGGCGCTAGGAAACGGGAATTCTTTCGAATCCGGAACCCGTAGCAAGCCTAAAAATAAAAATAAAACATGCAATAATAATAATAACAATATTAAATGCAGCGGAAATAAAAATCATAAATATCATAATATTATTTTCACAAACTGGATTTAAGTCAAATCTCATCTCATATATATAAATCTTTGAATACAAATCCAGTTTCAAATATAATACAATATCTCACATAAATAAAATACATAAAATCCCACAAATTAATTCACAACCACTGCAGTGTCTAGATTATAAAAATAAGACTCAAGTAAGCAGTTTACACAAAGAAGCCGGGGTGGAAGAAATCCGGCGTACAGGCCTGCTACTGAGGTCTGAAGATGTTGACTCTCCTGAAAAATAGTCAACGGAGGGGAGTCAGACCTCACTGAGTGAATTACTATAATATATATACATACACACTAAATGACAATGCATACAGTCAACAGTATATATCTAATTTGTATATATACAGGCAAATACACACAGATGCAATAAAATCATTTTATATATATTTTATTGAAAATAATCTTTTATGAAGGATCACATAGAATCCTAGAATATCACAACCTCGAAAACAGTGTTAGACAACACTCTAGCCATACAGGCTCACTAAATCCAAATATATCCACTTAATCCATTTAGACAGTAGACTGACCCCGAGACACTAAGTCAACCGAGCTCCAGCAGTCTGACTGCCAGTGTGATTGGCCCCGAGACACTTGATCAACCGAGCTCCAGCAATCACACCTCCAAACCATATCTCACACATATCAATAATCACATTCAATCAATATCCACAAATAAGTTAGTAATATAGCCTAAATACTATAGGCGTACCGGTACGTACTCGGTCCTAGTGCTGCCCACTAGATAGCACGTTCTATTGATATCCTTCATCATTAATAATATAAAACATTCATTCACAAATAAATGATGCATGAATTTAAATAAAATAACCATATAAACCATATATATACCAGAAATATACCAAAAGTAAACCAGGTATATTTCGAGTATATATACGTCAAATGAATCCAATCAAATTATAAATTAAGTTAGAAATATATTTAAAAACATTTTAAATATAATTTATTAACAAAACATGCATATAATTTAATATATACCAAAAATAAACCAAAAATAACTAAATATAAACTTAAGAAATAATCAAATTATTTATGCATATTTAATCCAAATAAAACATGTATTTCTAAATCATGCATCCTAAACATATATATATAAAATAGCAACTCACCCTAGTGCGCTCCACGAGATGGATCCGATGGGCCTGATCCACTAGCCCTCGGTCTCAGCGCAACTAAACAAGTAATAAATAACCGACATCAGAATAAACCTAACAGAAATCTTAGAATTCGATCTAGAGTATTAAATATAGAATCGATATCAGGGTTCGATCGGATATCACGTTTTACGAGAATTCTACCGAAAATCCGGCAAAACCTCCCCTGTAAAATGGACATCTCTCTACTCAAAAGAGTAGAGCCGACCCTGCAAGGAAATACACTTCGAAAAACTACACAGAGCATAATCAAAATCCCACGGTCGGACTCCAAACTACAGTCCACCGATTGGGGTTCACAATCACAGAATAATTTTAGAAATACCAAAAATATCCTTATAACATAGAAATTCATTTTATAAGTAGAAATTACATAATTAACCTTAAAACACAGTAAAAATCAATAAAAACTCATTTTATTAGTAAAATCGTATATTATATATATAATTGAAAATAATTCACGAAAAATAGTTTTAATTAGTTAAAAATACTAAATAATTTGTAGAAATAATTTTTATACTTTAAATAACTATTAAAACCAATTAAATTACATTTTTAGCCAATTTAGGGTAAAATTACCAAAATGCCCTTCTATATATAAATATACTAAAATTACTTCAAAAATTCACCAAAAATTATAAAATTATCCAAAATTAATTTTCTCAACATATTTATCAATAATATTAATAATTAAACTCAATTAACCAATTAAAAACATAATTAACCCTAATTTCCCAAATTTACATAAACTTCAATAATTCAAAATAAATACTTAGAAATTCATAAAAATTCCAAATAAATTCCTATAATTCATTTCAACACCTAATTTAACCATAAAACACAATTTCATAATTTATTTAATTAATTTCCGAAAATTAGAAAATAATATTAAAATATTCAAAAATACCCAAAAATCCAAAAAATCTCCAAAAATTCCACAAAAATTCATACATGTAGATTAAGCTACTAGGATCAACATTTGTGAAGGGAGTTTTCATGAATCAATCAATTCAAAGCTCAAAAAAATAAAAAACCCTAATATGGCCGAATTCGAAAAATCGAAACCTAAGCAAATCAAGACCATTTAAGCTTAAACCAAAGCTAGAATCACACTCACCGGAGCTCAAGAAGAAGAAAGAGACTGGCGATGTCAAAAATGGTGGCCGGAATCGTCGTGATCGACGGTGGAAGGAAATTTGGCTTCTCTGGCCAAAAATGGCTTCCAAGTGCCGGAATCCGCTGCTATAGGCGGCGAGGAAGGTTGGAGAAGGTGGTGGCACACCGGACGGCACACCAATGGTGAGAAATTGGCAGTTACAGGCGCGGACGGCGAGAGAAACGGTCAGGAGGGAGAAGAGAGAAATCGAGGGCAATTCAGTAATTTTTCAAAAAACTTGATTTTTGACATATTATATGTATATATATATACTTTATACTATATATTAAAATAATATTAAATTACACACATTAAATATACACCACACACATATAATTTAATATTTTAATAATTTATACTAAATAAAAATAATTAAATAACAATAAAATTAATAAATAATTAATAAAATATTAGGATAATATTAAATCCTAATTAAATAAATAATTACATGTATACACGGTGTTTAATATTTTAAAATATGTATGAGTTCATGCAAGTCCGAAAATATATTTAATATAATTAATAATAAATTATTTACATGAAAATTTCTCCGAAAATGTAAGTCCCGAAAAAATTTTATGTAAAGCATTGTAAATAATACACAATAATTAAAATAGGTTTTAAATACATATCAACTAATAAAAATATCGTAATATATACAAAAATTATTAACACTACATATCTCGATATAGTGTAAAAATATTTTAAAAATACAAGATATTACACAGAGCGCACTAGGAAGATACAATTAAGGTTTTGAACCCAAATTGGACACTAAGGAAAGTAAAGTTAGCTTACAAAAATAATGACACGGAGGAAATTACTTTCGGAGATTCAAAGTTTTTGACTTTATTCTTCTTTTTCTTTCTCTATGAAAAAAAAAAAATCGATCTTTTATTCTTAAGCCAAAAACTTAATAAAGTACAACACAAAAAAAAAAAAGAAATCTAACTTAAATCTATATTTAAATTAAATTTAATAAAGTAACAAGCTAAAAATAAAAACAAGATTAAGATTAATTAAAAATGAAAAAGAAATATTCAGTTAACTTATTTAAAAGCTAAACAATTGCTATCAACATTTTAATTAACCTAATTCTTAAATCAGTATCATGAAATTAAGCTAATTACACATAAAAAATTAATTAATAAATTTTTAGAAAAAATTGAAACGCTAATATATATATATTATTTTTTCATTCATTTAAAATTTTTAATTTTAAAATTTAACTTAAATAAATTAATAAACTATTAGGTCCTTTATTAAATTATTATTTTTATTTTAGATTCTTTATTTAATTATTATTTTCATTAATAAAAAATAACTAAATAAAATTATTATAATAATTTTTTTTGTTTATGCTATTATAAATTATAAATATTAGATTAATTTATAATTTATTTAATTAATTATTTTTAAAATATATATTAGTTTTAATCCATGCAACATGTGGATAGATTACTAATTATATTTTTATCAAAACAAAAAAAAAATTGGAATAAAATCGAAAAATGCCACAAATGTTTGAATTGTTCCCATCAATAAGCATATTAATAATAATACATTAAATCATTTCTTATAATTTGAAAATATTCTCTATAAACGTAATAGATTTTTTTTTTTTTGACCAAAATAAAAGTAATAAATTTTGATGATACCGTGGAAAAATAAAACTCAAATTCGATACCATTTCGACTTTTCCACTTACTGCTGTAAAAACAAAAATGAATTGGATTATGACCAGATTATTAATGTAGTTGAATTAAATTTTAGGATGATGGTCAGAAGGAAACTAAATTTGTGACCAGATCATTTATTACATTGATCATTTTAATCTATTTGTCATTGTGTGTTCCATTTTCTGATAGCAATTTAAAGAATAGATCACAAAACTGGTTTGAAGAATGAGCTGAGTTCTAACTTGAAATAAACATCTTTACAAAAGATTGGCTGTAAACCTCCAATTATATTTTACAGCATAACAGATTGAAGCCAATATCAATCTTGTTGAATAAAAGAATGATTTCTGACGGTTGGTTTCCATTCCAAGGCATATGCTTTTCTGGCCATTTTTTGTTCTGAAAGGACAGTAAATGTGACATATATTATAATCATGAATCCAGTAAAACTGCTTTAGAGGCATCCAGATGATTAAGGCGGCAGGTTCCGAGAAGATACTCTGGAAGCTCCTCTGGTGTATTTGCCTGTATCAGAAAAAGACGCATACTTAGATGTATGCACGGAAGATCATAAAATAGGATACATTGAGCAGATGTATTGTTCAATAGGATACATTGAATTTTAGTCTTGCATCGTTCAAGAGGTCAACACATCGAGCAGATGTGTTGTTTTGTGGTTCATTGTTAAAATCTGAAAGCATTTACCATTTCAGCATTGTGTATTTGTTCTCTGTTTTAAGAATATTGTTATTTTTTCTTTACCTGAATCAAAAATGCCATTTCAATGACCAAATTGCCGAGGTAACCAAGAACAAGACTAACGACGCCCCTTGCAACTGTGGAAGACCCGATATCTACTCCAAGCTGAAAAGGGTATTCAAATTCAGGATAAGCACAAGTTCCTTGTAAGAACTATGGACAGCCTCTTTCCAACAGTTTTCACGTTTAACATTTACAATAACACTTCATAAATTGTGAAGTGAACTGTTCTTGCAAGTGTACCTCTATGTAGTTCTTTCCTTGGAAATAATTGATTTCCAATGCTTGGCCAATTAAGCATGCTTTCTTTCCCACACTTTG
The DNA here is from genome assembly GCA_947683625.1 of Mallotus nudiflorus. Lineage (NCBI taxonomy): Eukaryota > Viridiplantae > Streptophyta > Magnoliopsida > Malpighiales > Euphorbiaceae > Mallotus > Mallotus nudiflorus. The sequence continues at coordinate 5,318,592 of CANTUR010000018.1, forward strand.
CTTCACTATCCATGAACCCTGAGAAAAAAAAATGCAACTTCAAGTCAGCAATGACTTGTGGAAGATACACTGCAAACAACAGTACATGCCAGAGTTTCTTCAGAGAATGCCACAGCTTATTATTAGGATCAGGGCAAGCCTCAGGTTTGAGCATTTTCACAAATAACATGCACAACTGGATAGGAAGAACTAAACTTAATTGACTTGTTACTTAGCATCCAGTCAGCTATTAGAAGAAACCAAAAGGTGAGAAAAAGACAGCTAAACTTTCCAAGTACAACAGCTAAATTTACACAATATATGTTATAAATGACTCATGATTAGTAGCAACATATGAACATCAGCAACAAAATCTAACCAAGTTTGCACAACATAATTCTAAATCCAGTTTACTACAGTGATTAGTAGTTATACTTACCTTAGATATGTAAGGTATGAGCTTAAACCTTGAATTTCTAAAAGCATCATCCCCCTTAACAAATCTCTCTAACAAGGGTGAATCTTCCAAAGGTGTAGTCATCATGTAGTATAGGGCAAGACTATATGTAGTTGAACCTGGGACCTGTTTTCAATAACTTGAACGTTCCAAATGAGCAAAAACAAACATAGTGTCATTAGGATCAAGACCTGGCTGATTATAATAATTCTGGTCTTACTTGTATGTTTATGATGAAGAAGAACTCTGGTCCACCCTGTGCGGCATATTTCTGCAAAAAATGCTTGTAAAGTTCATTTCTACTATAGTTTTAAATATCAAGTCCTAGCTAAACTTAAAAATAAGATGAATGACTATGAATCTACAAAATTAGTTGTAAGAAAATACAATCTTACCTGAACAATGCTCCCAGGACGGCCAGCAAGATCATCTTCTCTCTTGTTAGATCTAAGCCAGTCTGCTGCAACCATTTGCATCAATGTGCCTTTCGCTTTAAACTGCAAAAAACAACAGCAAAGAGTTACAATATCATAAGAATCCACACCCTCCATTAATGAAGTAAGTTTAAGACAACTGGCTGAAGCCATGGTTTAAGACATTAGACAGCCGACATAATACTGGTAAATCAAGATAATGCTAATTAAGTACAAGGGCTAACAAATTTACTGCATATTAAATAATTGGCCAAAAGCAACATGTTTGGCTAAGCATTTCACATTTATGGTCATTAAACTATGATTTATACCTTTTTCTGGTCTTCAAGGTAATTCTCTGCACGGATTAGAAAGCTAGAAGGATCAGCAGCTGTCCAACTAGAAAGCATATTACAAGATGCGTCTTTTGGAAGAGTTGTTCCATAACAGCACAAGATGCTGTCTTCCCTTGCCATCTCTTGCAAGTCCACATAACCCCTCTTTTGAACTGTAGATGAGTTCTAAACGTAATTAAATTGGACAAAACAGTAGTAAATCACACAACCATATCTGACAGAAGCAATTATAATTAACCACCACCAGCTTAATCTCAATACTGATCACCAAAACCAACTTTACCAGCAAGATCATGCAATTTCTTCACAAAACCAGCAGCAGTACATAACTTAGGTTGTCGTGTATCCTGCAGTTCAGAGTCAAGAGAAAAGTCAGAACAAACATGAGCAACATCTGAAAATTTATGAAATGCAGAGTATTGCTATGCAGCAAAGAATGACATAGACACCGAAACAGGATCGGACAAACTAAACCAGTAAGAATGGTGTTGTGAGATAAACAGCTACTGGGAGCTTTAAAAGATTATTCAATCAAGCTACCCTGCTTGGACCAAAAGCATTGATGGTGACAGTTATGAAAACAATTTAGACAAGTAACCAGGTCCAGCCAGAAAACATATGAGCTGGTTATACTAGAAGAAACTTGCCACTAGTCCTCCAAAAGTCAAAAGCCTTTGTTCCTTGAAATTTCTTTATTATTGTCAACTATAAAATTTCTTTCCCCTTGCAAATTTTAAGGCTTCTTGTTATGACAACTTCAATTCTGTGAATGGGTATGCACATCCTTCAAATATAGAGATCAAAACAAAGGACCCTCAAGGCCTCAAATACCAATTTTAGATTCCTATTGTATGTAACAAGGAATAAGGAATTAGCACATACCTGAGAGTACATTTCAGGGCCAAAGTCATAGCTCCAATCATTCTCTGATTGTTCATGCTCCGAGGGTTCTGGAACATCAAAAAACTCATCAGCAGCATCGTTCAGGCCTACTAAACTGGCATGTTCTGAAGGCGCCTTATCTACTTGTTCACTTAGATATTCCTTTGTGTTCCCATCACCAACATTACTATCCTCCACACACTGATGCAACTTCATGTTTCTTGACAACTCTCCCGATGAAAATTCAGAGGAAGGACAGGTGCCGAGTTTTGCTCTGAACAACTCTCGCAATGCTGCAAATACAGCATAGCTTCCTTTTACTCAAATATCAAAATATCAGATTACATGAATAACATGCCAAAAAAAAAAAAAGACATATATATCTTTATCAACAGTTGAAGATTACCAGCAACTCTACCAAGCATGCGCATGGTAATAGATCGAGCTGATGAAGATCGTATATATGATTTCCAGCACTTCCAGTCAATAGCAAGCATGTGCTTTACCACAGATCGTTTCCCTTGGTTTACTGGGGATATGACATATCCTCCACCTGAAAGAGAATGCGAGTGTTATATCCAACTAGTTTTGAATCTTGTGGCAAGCCAACCAAAAGGAACATGGAGAGTTCAGAATTTCTGAATATTATGATTACAGGATTTAAAAACACTCTCAGACATAAACTTAAACAAATACACTAGAGAGATGAAGATGCTACAAGTAACTATTGCACATTTGTCCTGTGTCATCTATATATCAGGTAGTCTACAATACAAAAAATTAAGAAGATCCAGGAAATTCATTTTCACTTCCAAATATTTAAGCATACATTACTTTTAAGGCAGGCACGGACATAGCCTTTCTGGGGTGGACACTTCTTGTGAAACACAGAATGGTAGAGAATAACTGCAAGAGAAAAAAGTCAAACAAATTATTAGTATTCAGACAGCCCCGTCATACATGTAAAGCATGACTCTTTCCTCTGCAGAAGTCTTAATTACCATATGTTCCATCATCTTCCCTTCTCCAGTAACGCCTCAACAAAAGATCTCTTCTTTTCATTCCCCTGAAGAATTATGATCAATTACAAATTCAGATTCTTAAAACACTGCTGTAGGAGGAGACAGAAACGCATTAAAAATATTGGTCTGACCAAGGTAACCAATCATTATATAACATCTTATGAATAATATCAGTGTGACCATCAAGGTGTTCAACCACGCTACCCTTGTAGAAACAGAAGTCCCACCTGCAAGTCAATTAACAAAGAGAATTTTATCGATAAATAAAAAAAAAAAATTGTAAGTATGCATGTGTATGTATTCTCTGGGAAAAAAAAAAGGAAAACAAAAGAAGAAAGCAAGTTGCTAAATGAAAAAAGTCAATCGCAGTTAGGAGAGAACTAATGATGTGAATACAGTTTCCATATGCCTTACATGCAAAGCATCTGATAGCAAAGTTACATTTTATTTTAATTCCATTCATTTAGCATGCAGATGTCCTCATAAACAATTATAATTCCCACTCTATAGGCTAAGCTCTCTGTAAACAATTAATCATTTCATTTGTCCTAGTTGATGAACATGATCAGAAGACAAATAAATTTTCTTTATTTTTATGTATAATTTTTGTACTTCAATGACCATGTTGACTCAAATGATCATTGACCAAAACAGAATACCAATTATAAGCTTCACTTTGATTCGTGAATGTTCAAAAACTTACTCTGATCTTGAAGGACCAAGAGACATAAGAGTTTGAAAAATGGCTTCTGAAGTTCCATCGACCACACCCACAGCCATTATTGCAGGATGATCATCCCACTGCCAAGGAAAGTAACATTTTAATAATTTAATTATGGCTGCAAACTGATAAATTGTGGAAATATTTGATCACCTTGCCATGAGAATCCCTGTCTTTTGCTTCTTTAAAGAGACGTAAACCTACATAAACCCATTTCAGTAAGCACAGAACTTATGTTCGTAAACAGCAAGCTACGTACTTCAATATTACCATTCTGACACCCAAAGATTGTCCAAGTTGAAGGTGCAATAACATCTGTCACCGGATCACTGTGTGTCAATGAGCTAACAGTCCAGTCTATTGGTTTGCTGTGGCTTACACGACTGGACCCACTCAACCTGAGAGCATAAACATATATGAAAGTCAGAAATAAACAGGGGACATGCATTTAGGAATTATAAAATGCCTGTCCATATAATTTGATAATGCCTTCATGCCTTTTTACAAACAAACACAACTAGATATTCCTTAAAAAACTGTCTGCCTTCGGAATTGAGAATGCATGTCCAACGATTCTCCAACACAAACATATCAAATTGTTGTCGATTTTTTGTAACAGAAAATAGGTGAATAAACAAGAAAAAAGTAAGAAGGTACCAAATGGCGCAACAATTCTAGAGAGTGTTATCATACCTAAAGGACTGCCAACTACTCTTTGAACACCCAATAATACTCTGACCACCCTGAAAATATATACAGGCAAATTAGTCTGTCTTACACATAGAAGCATGCTGCAAAAACCAAAATAAAGCAAAAAGGAACCTTTAGAGCTGCTTCTTGAATAGAATGAATCCATCTTGCTGCCTCTTCAGGACTGCTTGCTCCCAACTATGATGTTTAGATTTCACAACTTAAACATGAAAAGTTTATATGTAAATAAATATATTTGTATAGAGTAGCCACCTTACCTTAAGTTGATCATTGTGATTAGAAGTATTGTAGAGTGTAAAAATGAAGAAAACCTGCAAGTGCATAAAAGACTCTCCTCATAAATAAATTCACCCAGCAAAGGGAGTAACAGAACCCACAAAATCATGACAATCAACACAAAGAGCATTGCTTTCATACTTTTCTATGAATACTTTCTCTCCCATTGTCAGTGACTCGAATGCAGGAGTCTATAATTGCACTTCTGACAGGATCCTGCGCAGCAAATTAAAACAAAACCTTCAAGATAGCATTTGTAACCCAAATGCAGGACTATATCCTGATAATGTTGAAATCCTCAAGACAGGCAAGAAAGTTATTATTAAAAAAAAAAAAAAAATGAAACAACTTTCATATGCAAAATCAATGAAATCATTTGAAAGACTGCAAAACTTTTCATAAAACATCTTAGACATTCAAATGAAATATAAGTAAACTGCCCCATTCAATTTGTGCATCTAAATACACTGGCAGGACTGAATCCACAGTGATAATCATCATTCTATTATCATGTCATGGATACATTTAAACATCCATTGGTCGATTAGATAGTTCCCTAATTTACCTCGAATCATTGGTACATTCATTTGCCTATTGCATTTTTTCAAACATATAACTACAAAAATTAAAATAAAATATGTGAATATGCCTACAATTCATATTACTTGTTATGGATACATTTAAATGCGTGAAACAAATGTTTCAATTTACTTTTCAATACACTCAGTAAATCATTTTCCCTGCTTGTGGACCCAACAAAGATGCAAACAGTTTGAAGTTTATCATGCTATACTTTTGTATCTTTGGACTCATAAATCTTCCCTTTTTCATTTCTACTGAATTTCTTGACTATTTATCTAATATTATATTTACAATTCAGAGTACAATTAGGCTAAAATTATTTGCAACAGCATAGAGCAATGGATGGTTTAGTCGAGGAATCATCTAGCAAGGTAGTTAAGTTTCTTCTTGTTATGTAGCAACCAAAAAATAAAATAAAATAAAGAGGAAGACTGAAATCAATCAATATCATGATATTCATCTAAATGGCAGCATACAATATAGAGTACAGAGACAATGATAATGACTTATAATGTTAAAGCAGAAATATTCCTGACCTAGAAAGAACCGTACAGAACATATATATCAGAATATAAAGTTCTTTGCATCGATTTCACAATTTTCACGGCCAAGCACAAATAGCTATGTTCAAATAAAAGTACTTCCAAGGTTTTAAAGCTGACAGTTGTATAAATGGCTAGTAAAAAGTGCATAGGATAAATAAAAAAAAAAAAAAAAAAGAGGAAGAAAGCAAAAGCTGGCAAGAAGAAGCACTTTTACTTTCATTAAGGCTAAGTCTAAATCAGTGAAATTTTTTTCTTGAGAACGTTTGTGGTGTTATGATTGCAGAAACAAGGAGGCTGATAGACAACTAAAAAACCAGTTTTAACAAACCATTGAATCTAAAGTGCATTAGTTCCCCATTGTCAAGCACGATGAATCACAGTCATCCTTAATGGTTGCTTAAATTTATGGCCACTTCTATACTATTCTTTCCCGGTATAAGCTTGCTTACGATGAAAACAAAAGAAAAAAAGAACCCAGAAAATATTAAAAAAAATAATCAACCCAAAAACAAGAAATCCATTAAAGAGAAAACTGCAACCATAATCAAGGAATCTATAACAACATCATTGCATCTCAAAATTAATAACCATACCCTGAAATCAATAAATAGTTCATTGAATAACTGAAATTCCAATTTGAACTAGTTCACAATGCACTATTCAATACTGTACTAATCACAAAAAAAAATAAATAAATAAACATGAACCCAGAAATCAATCAATATTTAACATGCTTACAGGATAAGTTTCCAAACACAAAAACATAATCTGAAGAAAACCAAAAGATCACACTATACAACAAGAAACATGATCTGCAGAAGCAATATATGATATATAAACAGAGATAAAAAGAATCAAACCTGGTGTTTAGAAGAAGGAAGAGACTTGAAGCTTTTAAGAAGATGATTCTCAAGAACAAAATAACGCTTTCTTGAGTACTGTAACCCAATCCGATTAGAACGTACAAGATATAACCACCCTTCCATTCTTTCATTATCTTCTGCAACTATATCCATCTCTTCTTTAAAACCAACAAAAGAAAACCTCCCAATTCTCCAAAAAATTTCAAAAACAAACCAATACCCAGTTGTCTCCTCTTCTTCTTCAAGTTTAGTGCAACTACTATATCATCAAATACAATTATACAAATGGGTATTTCAAGAAATGGCTGACAGAGTATTCACTGATCCCTCTGATCCCTCCTGAGAAAAAAAAAAGGGATACAGAGGAAAACTAAACAAAAATCCAATTCAATTCAATTCAATTTTTTTCAGTTCCACCTATGAATTGAGATTGGAATTATAGGTGGGAAAATTAAAAATTAAAAAAATCGAATTAAATTTGTTTACTTTTTGATTTTTTTCTCTCTTTGTTTTGTTTCTCTGTGTTAAAAGTAACTGAAAAAAATTGAATTGGTGATGCGTAGAATGAGACAAAGCTTTACAGGAGCGAATATTATAGCTTTAAATTACCTTTTTGCCCTTCTTCTCCTTCCTCGTATCCACATATGATTAATAATAATAATAATATATTTAATTTTTTTATTCACCGATACGGTGGTGTTGAAGTATTTAACATTTATTTATAAAAATAATACATTTTTACTATAAAAATATATTTAATTTTTCATAAATCTAATATTTTAAGAGACTATATAACAGATTTCATAAAATTAATGCACACGCTTTTGATATTTAATAATTATAAAAATTTTAATTAATTAAAAATTCAAATTCAGTGAATTTATAGAAAGATAAAAAATCTCTCAATACAAAAATTTGAACATAAAATTTTATTTAAAAACAATTAATCTGACCTATATGTGTTAACATTATTAATAAGGTTATAATAATAATTATTTTTATTTATTATTATTATTATTTTGGGTAAGACTACTGAGCATAGGGGGTAGCTGAGTTGGGTAGGAGGAAAGAAATGATTCAAACTATACAAATAATCATGCCAATTGGCTTTACTTGTAAGTTTTGAGTTTTTTTAATATTGTCATTATTTTTATTCTTTTTTAATTAAAAGTTGATGCAAAGTTGTCAATCAATTTTCATGGTTTGTCTGGCTGAGCTAAACATGTTTTTCTAAATGATGACATGTAAATATATGCGGCTTAACTTATTTGATATTTTTATTTGAATTATTTAATTTTTCTTTTTTTTAGTATCATATTTTATTTTATTAATACTATTTTTAAATTTAATAGTTAAATTTTTGACGCATAAAATATATCATATTTTTATTACTTAAATATAAAATATTTATATACAACACATTCAATAATTAGGTATAGTTTTTAGACTCAGATATTCTTATGAAAAATGTATAATACATATCATATTTCTAAACTTATGTGTTCGTTTTTAAATTGATTTTAGCTTATAACTCAATTAAATTACTTTTAAAATACATATACATTTTAATTCCATGAAGAATAACTTTATTATCGTGGAGTTCTAACTAACAAAATTAATTCATCTAAAAAAAAATTCAATTCAACTTTCACTTGCATTTTATTTCATAATCAAAACAATCATGTACTAATCATAATTAGACTATAATATTTTTTCCAATTTGCAATAAAATCCTAAGTGCTACATTAATGTTTATAAATTATAATGCACAAAATGATTATATTTATTTTTAAAAATTTCTCGTAAGTGTTTTCACTACTATTAGCAACCATTTAAAAATATTAACCATACATTATTTTATAGCTATTGGAATCTGAATAGCTATAAACTTTCCTTCAATGGTTATGTCAAATACCTTGTTAGGGCTCTTTTTTCTCAATTTTTTTATTTGTATATAACTTTCATTTTGATCATTGTTGATCATCTTTTCAATTTGCAATGGTTCCTTTGATTTCTATTTTATCTGCTTTATTTTTTTTATATTGAATAAATAGAGATCTTTGATCTATTTATCTTTTAATTGAAATTTTGAATCTTTTTTCATGGAGTTATTGTCTTTAATGGGATTTTTATGGTTTTTCTTTATAAAATTCTTGTCCTTAATGGAATTTTTATAGTTTTCTTTTATGAAATTTGGATATCTCCTTATTATGAATTTCTACTGGTATTTCTATAATCGAACTCATTCAAAGAGTAAGGAGTCAATTTACGGCTAAATAAAGCTGCTAAGTTGAATGTACGAATCGCCGAGTTATAAATCAAAAGAGTTCTATCAGTGCCATTGATGAATTACAACTAGAAAATTTATAATTTTAGTGAGATTTTATTTTGGTATTTCTTGATTGTATTGTTATTCTTATTATTATTTCATCAAAATGTACTCTTAATCTTCAATAAATGAAAGGTTCATCTTTTTATTTAAAAAAAAAAAACTCATACTAAAATAGAATGCTTCATTTCACAAAAACCCTAGCCACCTTTTTTTTCTCTCTCTTTTCTTTTAATCCTTGGTTTTCATTATAACTTTCTTCTTAGCCATTGTCGATCATCTTTTCGATCGTGTGGTGGTCTCTTCTATTTCTATTTTATTTGCTTTATTTTGTTTTTTTATTGAATAAATACAAATATTTGATCTGTTTGTCTTTTGATTGAAATTTTTAATCTTCCTTCATGGAGTTCTTTCCCTTAGTGGATTTTTTATTGTTTTCCTTCATGGAATTTGGATAGTTTCTTATTGTAAATTTTCTGTTAGTATTTCTGCAATCGAATTCATTTAAAGACTAAAGAGTCGATTTATGATTAAATAAGGCGGCTGAGTGGAGCGTACGGATCAATGAGTTAGAAATCAAAAGAGTTTTATTGAACGATTGAGGAATAACAATAAGAAATTTTATAATTTCAATGAGATTTTATTTTTTTATTTTATTGTTATTTCCTATTATTTTTTCGTCAAAATTTACTTTTAATCTTTAATGAATGGAATGTTCATTCTTTTCTCTCAAAAAAAAAATTCACACTTAGATTTTATTAATATAATGTAACATATTGGATTCTATGAAATATACAATAAAAATAATTTTTTTATAAAACATTTAAAATGAAATAGTAATAAAAAATAAAGTCAAAATGGAATTATTAAATTTAGTTTTTAATGTATAATGTTAAATTTTTAAGCACAAGAAAAATAAAAGTAAAATGACAAAGAAGGAGCATCGTCAGTGTTGCTTATTTCATTTAAAAATAATTAGCAATGACAGACAAAGGTGCTCTGTGTGAGTTATGTGCTCTATGTGAATTTATGTGCTCTGTGTGAATTTATGTGCTCTGTGTGAGTTTATGTGCTTCGATCGAGACAAGTTATTCATTTCAGTCTCAATTATCATCAATCCACCATTTCAACCATCTACCACACACCACTCATCAACCTTTCCATTCTCTCTAATGGTTTCCTCTAACAGTGATCAACAAATTATCCACACCAGTAACTAGGACTATTAAGAACCCACTTATACCTCAGTGTTATCGGCCTTTCAAGAATCACATCCTGATCAGTCCACAAATCACTTAGTTTATGACATGAGTCTTAAAAGTGCATTTTCGCTTGTGTTTTCCATCTGTGAAAGACAAGGACAGGGTTAGGGAAGATGCTCCTTGGTCCATAAGTCAGCACTCAGCAGGCCTCACCTTATGGACATGGAAATGGTGATCGTGGTTATGAATGTGAAGGACTATCTAGGTCTTGTCCATGTGCCATAAACAAGGTATGGATTAAGCATTTTGTTAAAGCTCTTGTTACCAAAGACGCCACTAATGGTTCTTGTTATAATGGTTACCTTGTTGCTGCTTAAGCTTTGACCAACGTCATTTAGTACAGGAGCTTGCTGTTCATAGTGAAATAAGATCCAAAACTATTGTTTAAAGAATCGATCCTAATTGATCTCTCTTAAAAAGTGGGGAATCTTCCCCTAGCTTATCTAGTGATGGCGGTGCGTGGTACCTTGGTAGATGTGCAAGAGCGTGGCATATCTACTCTTATGGGATCACTTCAGCTGGATGAGGGGGAAGGTTTGGCTGCAGGGGGTGGGCAACATTACATTTATGCCTGTGCCCTAGGGTTAGCTACCTCTAGTGAAAGTTAGGAAAAGCAAGCTCCAATTTTAATAGAGTCAAATCAGATGATTTTCAAGGGAAAAGATAGGAAGAGATATAATTCTCCTGAAGTGACACTGTAATTTATCTAGTGTTATGGGTTTTGGGTTGGAGTCACTTATATTACTCTATTATGAAAGTATGAATAGTATTATTAGTGACTTTTTTTCTTTATATAGGTTATTTCTGGACGTTATCTTGTTCTAGTTTATTTTTAATTTTCTTTATGGGGTATAGTGGTTGCTGTTGGAGTAGCCCTTCCCAAGATGCTATTGGTCATCCTGTGATTTTGTTCTATGGATAGGTAGTTTATGTTTTCCCTCCATGGGGTCTCTTGGGTTTCTTTAATGAAATCTTTTATTTAAAAAAATAAAATAAAATTTAAACCTTAAATTAAATTTTAAAAAATTTACTCATACTCTATACATGTGTCATTTTAATAGTTATTAAAAAACTTAATAGTATTACCAAGAGGGTATAGATGAGTTGGTGAGGGATTCTTCCAACTTAACAAGAGGTTTCAAGTTTGAGCCCTAGGTACACAGCTATTTTAAAAACTCTTGAGGTAGACCTTTGCAGCCTTACAGGGCCCATGTTGGGTCGAGTAGGGACTAGTTTGAGTGTGATATGAACTTAAAGGTACCTCCTATAGTTGGAGCCCTCTCAGGATACCTCGTGTTTAGACAAAATAAAAACTTAATAGTATTATAATAAATAAAAGAGCAATTAAATGGCCATTTCTTGTTAGTGAGAATATTAACTCTCATATTTGTGCAAATTTTGGTGTTCAACTCTATACAAATCATGGTAATTATTTGGGTTTGCCTTTAATTATAGGGTGTAACAAAATTGAAATATTTAGTTTTGTTAAGGAAAAGGCTTGGAAGAGATTAGAAGGCTGGCGATTCAAATTATTTTCTAGAGCGGAAAAGGAGGTTTTATTGAGATCAGTAGTCCAAGTATTGCCCAACTATGTCTTGTTTGTTTTTCTCCTTCATATCTCTTTATGATTTTAATAAAGCTATGGTGGCTAAATAAGGATGGTGAATCCTGACCAAATCTTAAGCTTTAGCTTCCCGTGTGCTAAAAGTAAGGTACTTCCAAATTCTAATTTCTTTAATGCCACTTTGAGTGCTAATCCTAGTTTCACTTGGAGAAATATCCTAGCTACTAAAGATTTGCTAAGAACTAAAATCATAATTTGAATTGGGTCGAGTGATACTGTCAATATTTGGGGTCATCCGTGGCTTCTAAATGTTGATAATCCACCTTTTGAAATTGCTCTGCCTAGTGGATTATAAGATGTTAAAGTTTCCTTGTTGTTTAAAATGGAAGTCCGGGAATGGGACATGGATTTATTGAATGATCTCTTTAGTGGTCGAGACTTTAACAACATTTTGGTAGTGCTTTTGAGTTCTTTTCATCCTGATGGCTGTTGGTATTGGAACGTTGAAAAGGATGGTGAATACTTAGTTAAGAGTGGCTATAAATGTTTGAGAATGGATTATTATCTAAACAGGGACTCCTCTTCTTTTAATTGGAGAAGTTATTGGAGTTTAAAAGTCCATCCAAAGATTAAAAATTTTTTTTGGAGGGCTTTCTCAGTTGTCTTCCTACCCTATAAGAGTTAAGGATGAAGCAGGTTATGGTAGATAAGTTATATCTCATATGCTCTTCTATTATGGAAACTACCTTTCATAGTTTAGTTAACTGCCAGTTTGCCCACAAAACATAGTGATATCACAATTTGGAGACTTATCCAGTCACACAGATAATCAAGTTTGGTGATCTTTTCTGGTGGCTAGGTTCTCGAGTTCTGACTTAAATATAGCAATAACTATTTTATGGTTCCTTTGGAGAAATCGCAATGATAAAATCTGGAATAGTAAGTCAAGAACATAGATTTCTTTTTTTAAAGATGCTGTTAGTTATGATGACCAATGACAGCAAATTCAGGTAATGAAGACTTCTATACCAACTTTAGTAGGTCTCGTAGCTCCTGTCAAATGGAAAAAGCCTTTGCCGAATTTTTTAAAATGCAATGTTACTGCTAGTGTGATGACAAAGTCTGTAAAGATACGGGTTGGATGTGTCCTTCGAGATCCCAATGATGTTTGTATTGCAGCTTTTCATGCAGCTAAACCATGTTTATTTAACCCTTTAATGGCGGAAGCACTTGCTTTGAAAGAATCTCTTCTTTGGTTAATTAGCAAAGTTGTTTCAAAGGTGTTAATTGAGTCAAATTCTCAACTACTAATTAATGCAATATCAACAAAATTCAACTCTTTCTCTCCGGTGGATCTTGTGGTTAAAGATTGTAAACTCTTATTGAAAAAATTAAGTAACAATCGGTTATTTTATATTAAAAGATCAGCGAATATTGTAGCCTATTCTTTAGTTAAAGCTACAATTTCTATGTTTGATTAAAGGGAATGAAATAATTGCTTCCCTTCATTGCGGATGGATTGCAAGCTAATTTAATTTAATTCCAGATTTTTTTTAAAGGAAAAAGGCCATTTCTTTTCAAAAATATTATATAATATATTATGCAATTTATCTTTTTTTTTTTTCCTGATAATGTTTAGCATGCCAGTCCATCAATCATAGCAAAGGGTATTATAGCCAAACTAAATATATGGAATAAAATAAAAGAAAAAATTAAAAAATGCTTAATAAAAACCAAATAGACTGCTGTTTTGTCAGAGCAGTGGCAGTTTTAAGAATATTAAAATAAGATGACGAGGGGATATTCAGGGACTCAAAAAACGAGGTATTTTTTTAAATTATTTTCTTTATCTTAAAAAATAATAGAAGTAAATAAAAGTCATCACAATAAATAAATGAAAATACAGTTCAATCAGCATACTTTGTTTATTGATTGTGATAGTACACATTTATTTATTATACATTTGTTTTGAAAATGATCTTGGAGAGGGTTTAACAGGTGCAAGAGATGAAGGTGGTCCTGAAAAAAAAAAAAAAATAATAAATATATATATATATATATATATATATATATTATATTTATTATTTTACTCTTAAACTAAAACATGTATTTCTTAAATAGAAGATAAAATAATAAAATTAATTATTATAATATATTTTTTTCATCTTTTTCATTTTTTTCTCTGATTTGAAGAGATAAGTTAAGAGTAAAATTAAATTAAATTAAATTAAATTTTCTTTTCTCTTTTTATTTTTTTTTTAAACTAAATATTAAAAAGTTACTTTTCTCTCATATTTTTCTCTCATATTTTCTTTTCTCTCAATTTTATTCTCATTCCAAGGGAAAATATTGTATTGACTTGACTTGTCTTGTACCAACTCATTTAGTTCTGGAATATGCTTCATCCTATATATATTCTTCCTAAATTAATTTATTTTTCTTGTTTTTTTTATTTTCAATTAATTTTTAAAAATTATAATTATTTATATATTTTTTCTTTTTTTTTGCCATTATAAATTGAAGGAAAGGAAATGAAATGAAAGGGAGGGAATTCAATATAGAATTCCTCAGCTATGTGCTATACTCGTTAGGGGTTAACAAGACAATGAGAGCATATTGGATTTAATTGTTTTGCATATCTAATTACTATAATGTTGGAGATTTACCCTCCGCTATATAATTGTTTTGCATATTTTCATCTCTCTTGATCCTTTCTAGCATTAAAAATTAACTATTTTTATTAATTATTTAAAAAAATTTACTATAATATTTAAGAATTTTTTAAAATTAATTTATTTTGATTGAAATTGTATTTATTTTTGGACGATTATAAAAATATATTATTTACAACACTATGTCAAAAATAAATTACTAAAATGCTCTTTAAATTAGAAATTAGGTAATAAAAACTTCTAAGGATAAAATTCTAAAACTCAAAGTCATAATATTTGATAAATAACTAAAATTCAAAATCTTATTCTCAAAAAAAAAAAAAAAAAAACTAAAATTCAAAATCTTATTCACTTGCTTCCTCGACTAATTAAAAAAAAAGGTCATAAATTCAACCCTCAAAAAAAAAAAAAAGAGAAAAGTTTAATGTTTGATTTGATCTTTTTCTCTTTTTTTAACGAAGAAAACATTCAATCTTTTACTATTATCTTAGCGTCGTAATTGTTTAAAGAAAAAGAATAATCTCACTTGTGGCATCTTCCATAGCATATTTCATGATAAATTATGTGTATATTACACCCAACACTAATTGAAGTATAAATAAGTTCAAACTTCAAAGTATCCTTTTATACTTTTATGATTATTTTTTAGTGCAATTTTTTTTTCTATTTTTGAGTATTTTGATAGAGTAGTAAAATAATATATTAAGTTGTTGTGGATGTAAGAATTTAAAAACTAGAGTCAAATTATACTTTGATTTAACTTTTTAAATACATTTAAAAAGTATATAGTAAAAAAAATATGGTTAATATATAATAATAATAATAATAATAATAATAATAATAATAATAATAATAATAATAATAATAATTGGAGAAATAGAATAAAAAAATAATAATTGATAAATTACACATTTTTATTTACATTAAATAAAAAGAAAATTTTATTTTTAATTGAATAAAAGGTGGATGCATTAATTAGAACAAAAGACAAAATTTCTAGTGAAAAAGAATAGTAGTATTTTTAGATGTAGTGTAATTAAAATATTTTATATTGAATAAAAAATATATATTTTAAAATAAGAATTTTTATAAAGAGAAAAAAGTAACTACATAAATTTAAAATAAAATATATTACATTAATTTTATTTTCTCTAATTTTTATTGTCATTATTTTTAATTATAATAGAATTTATTTTGAGACTATTAAATTACTATTTGAGTATGTATAAAATTAAAAAAAATTAAAAATAGAATTTCGAATGGTTTAGAAAAAATAATTGAGTGATTTGAAATTAAAAAATAGGTATTATATAAAAATTTTAAAATTTGAAATAGTATTAGAATATATATATAATAGTGTTTTTGTTAAAAATAATACTAAAAAACTATAATAAATATTTTATTTTTAATTAAAATTAGAATTTTTAAAAAATTGACATATTAAATTTTCGGATGAATACTCAAATATGAACATAGACACTTATCAAATTATTGGTTTAATAACTTTAAATCTCAACATTTATTCCATATATAGACTGGTTATGAATTGACGCGTTATGCGAACTTTAAATAATATACACATTTTAATATAATTTCAATAAATTTACAACTATAAATTAATTAAGTATAAAAGCGAAAGTTTAGAAAGTTGTTATAACAATTTTATTTAATAATTTTTTATTAAAAGTATATATATATATATATATATATATATATATATATATATATATATATATATATATATAATCACGTGTTTCATACGTTATACTCATGATATATAGTAAATGAATAATTAAACATATTACTACTAGTACCACTACTATTCTTATAATTAAATAAAATTTTAAAAATAATAACAATGTTATTTATTTACATAGCAATTTAATATTAACTTAAAATAGTCATAATTTATTGCAAATTTTATAAATTTTTATTTAAATAATTATATAATATTTCTTTAATATTTTTTACAAATAATTTTTTTAAGTCTATAACTAATTTCATATAGAAAAAATTATTATGGTCATAATTAATTATAAGATAATAAAAATCATTAGTTATTTTTAATAAAAAATTAAAAAATAATAAAATTTATATTTTTTTATATAACAATTTAAATATTATAACCCATTAAACTTATAATTTATTACAATTGTAGTAAATTTTTATTTGAGCTATGACACTTTAGTTTTTCAATATTTTTAATATTAATAATTTTATTTACTCAAAAATTAAGTTAATAAAAATTTTTAAGTTCAACTAATAATTAAAAGAAAATTATTAATTAATTTAATCTTAACTCTTTTTTCTTAAATTTATAAAAATATCTAAAAATGATAATTATGCTACTTTTATTACATAAAATATAATTTCAAACAAATTATATGTTCTATTTTTTATTTATTACTTTTTAATTTGTAAAAATATCTACTTTTAAATTAGAATTACATTTTAATTAATTTTATTAGAGATAAAATATAAATTAACCTAATTAAAATATAAAACATACTTTCAATTATATTAGAATTATATTTTAATCAAATTCATTTTTACAAAAGATAATATAAAAGTTAACCTAACTATAATAAACAATATAATTAAATTAGAATTTTTGTTAGAGATAAGAAGTTAACTTAATTAAAATAGAAAACATATTTTTAATTAAATTAGACTTATATTTTAGTTAATTTAATTTTTATCAGAAATAAAATAGACTTTAACCTAATTAAAATAGGAAATAGACTTTCAATCAAATTAAAATTATATTTTAATTAATTTAATTTTACTTTTATTAGTAAATGATAAAATAATCCAATTTTTTTACAATAATAAGTGAAAATTCTTTCATAATTTTGCATGTCCCCTCTTCGTACATTTATATATATATAAATACATTAAAAATAAATATATTAAGTTAATTTTATTTTTATTGCCATTATTTTTAAATATAATAGAATTTTTTTTGAAACTATTAGATTACTATTGGAGTATGTATAATAGTGCTTTAGTTAAGAAAATTTTTAAAAATAAAATTTCTAATGGTTTAGGAAAAATGATTGAGTGATTTGAGATAACAAAATATTTATTATATACAAACTTTTAGAATTTGAGTAGTATTAAAATGCTTATGATAGTGTTTTAGTTAAAAAATAATATTAAAAAATCATAATAAATATTTTATTTAATGAAAATTAGGATTTTTTAGAATTTTAATTGGATAGAAAGTCTATTTCCTTTTTTAATTAGGTTAATCTCTATTTTATCTCTAATAAAAATTAAATTAATTAAAATATAATTTTAATTTAATTGAAAGTATATTTCTTATTTTCTTTAGGTTAACTTATATCTTATCTCTAACAAAAATTCTAATTTAATTGAAAGTATATTTTTTTATTTTAATTATGTTAAAATCTATTTTATCTCAAATAAAAATTAATTTAATTAAAATATTATTCTAATATAATTAAAAGTATGTTTTCTAATTTAATTAGATTAACTTCTATTTTGTATTTAACAAAATAAAATAAAATAAAATGTAATTCTTATTTAATTGAAAGTATATTTAATTTCTAATTAGGTTAACTTCTATTTTATCTCTAATAAAAATAAAATTAATTAACATATAATTTTAATTTAATTGAAAGAATGTTTCATATTTTAATTATGTTATTTTTTTTATTTATAAAAAAATTAAATTAATTAAAATTTTAGTGATAATTGTGTTAAAAATATATATTTTTCTATTTTAATTTGGTCTACTTATATTTTATTGAATATAAATCAAATTAGAAAACATAATTTTATAAGTCGTATTATATTAAATTTAATAATTAAATAATTAAAAATTAATAAATTTTACAAAAATGAGAAAAGTATATAATTTTTTTTAAAAGTAGATATTTTTATAAATTAAAAATTAATAAATAAAAAATAGAGAATATATCTAATATAAATTAAATTAGATAACATATTTTATAAGTCTTATTATATTAAAAAATATTTAAAATAGTAAATAATAAATTTTGTGAAAATAGGAAAATTATATAATTTGTTTTAAAAGTAGATATTTTTATCAATAAAAATTAATAAATAAAAAATAGAGCATATAATTTGTTAGGAAGTATATTTTCTATAAAAAAAAGTAGTATAATTATCTTTTTAGATATTTTTATAAAATTTAATAGAAAAAGTTAAAATTAAATTAATTAAGATTTATAATTTAATTATTAGTTGAAATTAAAAAATGGCATCAAATTAATTTTTTGTGTAAATAAAAGTATTAATATAAAAAAATTGAAGAAATAAAATGTCATAGTTCAAATAAAAAATTTACTAAAATTGTAATAAATTATAAGTTCAATAGGGTTGTATATTTAAATTTTTATATAAAGAAAATATAAATTTTATTATTTTGAAATTTTTATTAACAAATAACTAATATTTTTTTATTATTTTATGATTAATTATGACCATAATATTTTTTTTATATATAAAATCAGTTTTAGAATTGGAAAAAATTAATTATAAAAAATATTGAAGTAATATCATATAATTATTTAAATAAAATATTTATAAAAATTGTAATGACTTAAAACTATATTAAGTTAATATCAAAATGTTATATAAATAAATAACAATTTTTGTTATTTTTAAAAATTTTATTTAATAATAATAATAATAATAATAATAATAATAATATTATTATTATTATTAATTATTATTATTATTATTATTATGTTTGATTGTTTATTTACTATATACCATGAGTCAAATAAATTTTTTATTCACGTGTGAAACACGTTGTTGTTTACTAGTATATATGTATGTATATATATATATAATATTAATATGAATTTTTATTAAATGTTGATGTGTGTGTGTGTATATATATATATATATAATATTAAATGTTGATGTAATTGTAATACCCTATATATTTATTTAAATAAAGGGATTTTAAATAGTGTTACTAATGAGTACTTTTACATTATATTATATTTATGTTAATATTAATTTTAGGGTTATTAATTTATGTGAGTATTATTTGTTTATTTTCTAGAATTTCATTGTCTATTATTATCATTATTACTATTATTGCTATTTAAAATGATATTAAATTTTGAGGCTATGCATGTGTGCCTATAGATAAATATACATATATGTATGCATATTGGTAGGTTGTATACTATATATATATATACATGTATATGTCATACATAAATATCTTTATAAGCTATAGTATAAAGTATATATATATGTATATAGATATATATATATAGATATAGGTATTTGCGGGTATATATATATATATATATATATATATAAATATACATACACTCATCAACACATCAAAACACCCACACCAACTCCCTCAATTTCCGTCCGTTTTTCCCCCCATCCTCACCTAGCTTTCTCTGCTGCTGCAGAATTCTTTTTCTTCTCCTTCTTCTTCTTCTTCTCTTCCTCGCGCAGCAGCTGTTCCTCTCTTCCTCGCGCAGCAGTTTCTTCTTCTCTTCGCGCAGCAGCAGCCCTGCATCTTGTCTGTGCAGCTTCGTTGCTCAGTGATGCCATCTCCTGGAAGTGTCCACCAGCCCTTCGCCTCCATGTGAGCAGCCTCATCCTCCCATCTTCACCGACAGCAGCAAGCTCTTCCCCTGCTCTGTTTCCGCTGCTTGAAGGTGAGAGATGCTCACCTGTTTTCTTTCTTTTCTCCCTTCAATTTTCTGCTTGATCTTAGCAATTCTAGGATGATTAGTGTTGGTTAGCATGTAATTGAGTTGATTGTATATTTTCTTGGATTTTTTGGTAGTTAAACTAAATTTACAGAAATTTAGTTTATGTTCATTTGGTTATTTAGATGGTTATTTAGCTATAATTAGCAATTAGGGAGATTATTATGGGTTATTTTGAGCAAATTAATTTATTGAGATTTTAGGTAATTATTCTGATTTTTTTAGTGAATTCTGGAATTTTAAAACTATTTTGGGAATTTTCGGGAATTAACCATATAAAATAGAAAATAATAATGTTAATTGACATTTTGGTGATATTAAGTGTTGAAATTAAGTTTAGGGTATAGAAGATAATTTTAAGAAGATTATACAAATTTTCTAGGAATTTTTATGCTTTATGTCAAAATATAATAATTAGACTAATTTTGAAACTTTGGGTTAAATAGGATATGAAATTTGATTAATGAGGCTATTAGTAAATAATATGAATTTTAGAACTCAAATTATAATTTTTGAGATTTTTATACTATTTTTATAACTATATTTGAGTCTATGCCAAATTTGATTTTTAGGGTAAATAATATTTTTGGGAGGAATTTGTTGGTTAATTAAATGTTTTAATTACATTAAGAAAATGTATTTTGAGAAAATGAATTTTTGACATGATTAAATAGTTTTTAGGAATTATTATTATTATTATTTTTTTTTGTAATAAAAGCTCACTAAGTAAATTATGTATTTTAGGGGGGTAAAGATGTAATTTTACACTAAATATGATAAATATATATATATTTTAATTAGTTTTATTAATAATTAAAGGGTTTAGATAATTTTTATAAATTAATTGACATAATTTCCTAAGTAATGTAAATTTTGTATAATTTTTATCTATTCTAATATGTATGAATGTGAGATGTATTTAAGAAACACATATTATTAATTTGTGATATTTTATTTGAGTTGTGATCTCGGTCGGGGCAAATTGTATTTTGGGAGCCCGACTCGAGTGTGGATGATTTTGAAATTAGAAGTGCATTTTCTATGCAGGTCTGGCTCTACCTTTGGTAGAGAGATGTCCGTTTTACAGAGGAGACTCTGTCAAAATTTCGATAGATTTTCTCGTAAAATGTGATATCCGTAGAAAAATGTCTACCGTTAATTAAGTTAAATCCTGTCTGTCGAGTCAGTTTGGAATTTCATTGCTTTGTTGATTTTTGGTTTCGGTTTCCATAGTCATATTTTAAAGGTCGATTATTATTTTCCTTTAGATCATTTCGGAGCAGAAGCCGTGAGGCCGAGGCAGACGCGTGGTCGTCAGCCTTCACATTCATCCTGTAAGTCAGTAGAACGATCTGTGCGTGTGTTTATGTAAGAATGCATGCGCCCGTATTTTATTACATTGATTACATGATTTATTTAATTTAATGCTATTATTTAAGATTTAAACGCATTTTATTTATTTAAAATCGATTTCGAGAAATTTTGGTAGAACGGGCTACCTGGTGGGCTTCACCAGGACTATGTGCACATGGTAGAGATTGAGAGATGGATCCGATATATATATGATTGGTGAATGCTAAACTGGGACGGGTGCCTCGGTGGAAGCCTTTGCTCTCGGGGACCGCCAGTGATTTGTAAGGTTAAATTGGACTGGGATGGGTGCCTCGGTTGATGCCTTTGCTCTCGGGGACCGCCAGATCCATATATTTGGATTAAGTGAATGACTACGGCTTGGTGCCTCGGTTAATGCCCTTGCTCTCGGGGACCGGTAGTCTAGTTGGAATAAGTGGGCCCAGTTGGCCATTTAGACTTGGGTCTAGGGTTCTACCGAGATTTTTCCAAAGCTATACTTATATATGTATTATAAAATATTTTCACTATAAATATATGTAGTTTTCAAAAAAAAAAAAGGGGTGTTCAAACCGTACAGCTCTTTTATTGACTTACTCAGTGAGGTCTGATTCCCCTCAATTTATTTTTTTTCAGGAGCTTGGGAGTTCGACCTCAGACTACCTCTACGCCGGATTTCTTCTTCACCGGCTATTTTACGTAGGTCATTATAAGCTGTATTGTGTATTAATATAGGATGCTGCAGTAGTATATGTATTGAGAATTTGTATGGTTTAACCAAATTATGTAGTTTATCTGTACGAAATACATTTATGTATATGACGTAAACTCAATTTATAATATGAGATGTTGAATCGTATTTTTATTAAACTGTTAAATTTGTGTAATTTGAGAAAAAATCAGTTTGATAATATGTTCTGTTTTTAATTAAAGTAAAGATATGAATGGTTTTATTTTTCTTTTCCTTTAGGCTTACTACGGGTTTCAGTGGCCTTATGCCTACCCATTCCCTAGTGCCGGTCACGTGCCCTCGGGTTCGGGTCGTGACAGTAATAATCCGAATTTTTATGAAATAATTGGAAATTTAAATGTGAATTTTATTTTATTAATATTAAATGGGGATTATTAAATTTAATTAATTTTATTAAATTGGTGTTAAAATTATAGTGTTAATCAAATTGTAATTTAATCTTCTTTAAGGCTTAGTATGAGTTTTAGAATCTTTATACTTTTCCATTCCTTAGTGTCGGACACGTGCCCTCGGGTTCGGGTCGTGACAAAGTTGGTATCAGAGCTTGGGCTCATTTCATATGTGTTTTCAGTTGTAAATGTCTGGTTTTCGTGAGCTACTGTGGTGTTAGGTTGATAATTATCACTTGTTGTCTTCCTTATTTCTTGGATTATGTGCATATGTTGTATTCTTGTCTTGTCTTAAATTTATTTTGTGTCTTTTTTCAAAATGAGGCGAGCGTGAACTACTCCTAATGCGGAAGCAACATTTGAGGAGAATGAAGATGAACAGTCTGTTCAGGATGAAATTCTTCTTCTTGCCCCTCGATATAGAGGTAGAGACAGAGGTAAAGCTAGAGCAGCAGTAGCTCAAAGGCAGGAACAATAGCAAGCAGAGCCTGAAATTCCAGTAGAGGATTTTGCAGCCTTTGTAGTAGGTGTGGCAGGAATTAATCAAGGCTTAATAGCCCTTAACTAAGCAATGCCCTTAGTACAATAAATGCTTCAGCAAAGGAATCAGGGGATGACAGATGCTAATGTCGCCTTACTATACTCCAGAGTCAGACGAGTTTCTTTCAATGGTACAAGGGATGCTTTGGAATTTATAAATACCATTGAGGCCAAAACCAGAACAGGATACACAGATTACTAGCGAATCATGATAGTAGAGTTATCTGTATCAGTTGCAGCTCAAGATTGGTTCATTCAGTCCATCCAGCCGTGCATGACTATGATAATCTGATTGGATTTTAAGGAGAGATTTATGAGATTTTTTTGCACAATATCGATGAGAGAGAACTATAGGTGGCAGTTGCTGAATGTTGCTAGGAGAGATTGGTCAATTGGGGACTACACTCGAGAGTTTTTCAGATTGTCACATTATGCTGCAGATGTGATACAGGATGAGATGAGAGCAGTAGAGCTCTATGTGGCTGGGTTAGGCCCAGCTTATATTGGCATCCAGACAGTGGGTCATAGCCTTGAGAGTGTAGTTGAGGAGGCCAGACAACTTGAGCGGAGATATATCCGACATGGCACCATACCAGATCTTTATGAGAGTGGGAGTGGTAGATCAACTTAGGGAGTTTAGCAACCTATTTTTTAGATAGGCAACATGAGTACTCAGTTAGGGGGTACTTCTCAGTAGAGTAGATAGTTTAGAGCACATCAGACTGGCAGGCACAGTTATGCTTAAAGCCATAGGAGTGGTAGGACTTCTAGGTTTGGTGCAGATGCCAGTAGTAGTAGTAATGGGCAGAGCTCCAAACATGGCAGTTCAGGATCTGGGGCTAGTGCATGTGCCACTTGTGGGCGAGTACATCAAGGTCCATGTTATTTGGCACCAGGAGCTTGTTTCAGGTGTGGACAGTTCAGGCATTTTGCCAGGGATTATCCTAATTATGCGTTCCAGCCATCATATGCTCAAGGATTTTCATCATTAGTTGCTCAACCATTTTAGCAGGTGCATCAACAGTATTAGGCACCTATGTATCCTTAGCAGCGACTGACTCAGTATATGAGTCAGTAGGGCAGAGGTTTTGGAGGTAGGGCTGGGGGTAAAGGATATGCACAATCGTCCACTTCATAACATACAGGTCGTGGTTAAACTAGAGTCTTCATTTTAACTCCCCAAGATGCTTTAACATCTAATGCAGTTGTGGCAGGTATTCTCCTAGTGTGTTACTTTGAGGCTAAAGTCTTATTTGATTCGGGTGCTTCGCACTCTTTTGTGTCTCATGTGTTTGCTTCTAGAATAGCATATTTACTTTTAAAGTTGTTGATTCCTTTATATGTAGTGACTCCACTTAGTGATGAGTTGAAAATAAATGTGTTCTTTCCATCTTGTCCAGTGTTAAAAGAAGGTAAAAAGTTACTAATAGATTTGGTTTTACTTGATGTGATTGATTTCGATGTGATTCTGGGGATAGATTAGTTGGTATAGTATTATGCCATGGTAGACTGTCGAGAGAAGGAAGTAATTTTTAGAATTTTGACTTATGAGGAATTTAGATTTAAAGGTGATAATAGTTCAATGCCTCAGAATATTATTTATACAATTACAGCTAGGAAGATGTTTAGAAGAGGTTATCAAGGCTACTTAACTGTGGTCAGAGACATACAAGCAGATAAGAGGGCAGTTGAAAGGGTGCCAATACTATGCGAGTTTTTAAATGTTTTTCCTGAAGAATTGTTAGGCTTGCCACTAGAAAGGAAGATAGAATTATGCATCGATGTAGTGCCTAGTACAGATCCTATCTCTATGCCACCATATAGCATGACGCCTATAGAGTTGAAAGAGTTGAGAGAGCAGTTGCAAGAATTGCTTGATAAAGAATTTATTCAGCCTAGTACATCTCCTTAGGTTACTTTAGTGTTATTTATGAAGAAGAAGGATGTTAGTCTTCGACTCTGTATCGATTATAGACACTTGAATAAGGTTGCCATCAAGAATAAGTATCCACTCCCAAGGATTGATGATTTGTTTGACCAGTTACAAGGAGCTTGATATTTCTCTAAGATTGACTTAAGGTCTAGGTATCATCAATTAAGGATTAGAGGTGGAGATGTAGCCAAGACTACATTTCAGATAAGGTATGGCCATTATGAATTCTTATTTATGTCTTTTAGGTTAACTAATGCCCTGATAGCCTTTATAGACTTGATGAACAAGGTGTTTAGGCCATTCTTGGACTGATTTATGATTGTGTTTATTGATGATATTCTGGTATACTCTAAGAGTAAGGCAGAACATGCAATGCATTTGAGATTGGTGCTTTAAACTCTAAGAGAGCACCATCCATATGCCAACTTTTCAAAGTGTGAATTCTAATTAGATCAAGTGGCATTCTTAGGCTATGCGGTATCCAAAGATGACATACAAGTGGATCCCGAAAAAATAAAAGCTATTATAAAGTGGCTAAGACCCACATCAGTTATGGAAGTAAGGAGTTTTCTAGGTTTA
Organism: Mallotus nudiflorus; assembly: GCA_947683625.1. NCBI lineage: Eukaryota > Viridiplantae > Streptophyta > Magnoliopsida > Malpighiales > Euphorbiaceae > Mallotus > Mallotus nudiflorus. The sequence goes on from CANTUR010000018.1 coordinate 5,344,500, forward strand.
ACTAGTTATTATAGGAGATTTGTGAAGGATTTCTTCGAGATTGTTGCACTTTGAACAAGGTTGACCCAGAAGAATGTTGAGTTTATATGGACAGACAGATGTGAGGAGCACTTTTAGTTGCTTAGAGACTTGTTTACTTCGGCTCTAGTATTGACTTTGCCTTCTGGGAATAAAGGGCATACAATGTATTGTGATGCTTCCCAAGTAGGATTAGGTTGTGTGTTAATGCAAAATGGAAGAGTGGTTGCTTATGCTTCAAGGTAGTTAAAAAAGTGCGAGCAAAATTATCCTACTCATAACTTGGAAATGGCAACAGTGGTGTTTGCACTAAAGATTTAGAGGCATTACCTGTACGGTGTGACTTATGAAATATACACTAACCACAAGAGCCTAAAGTACATATCCTAGTAGATAGATCTGTATCTAAGGCAGAGAAGATAGATGGAACTACTAAAGGACCATGATTTTCTATTCTGTACCATCCAAGCAAGGCAAATGTAGTTGTAGATGCATTGAACAGAAAGTCCATAGGCAGCCTTGCACACATCAATATAAAGAGGAGGCCAATTATTAAGGAGATACATGAGTTGATCGACCAAGGGTTGTAGTTGAAGGTGACTAAGAAATGCATCCTTGCTTAGTTCAGGGTATGGTTAGTATACTTAGATCGAGTTAAGGTAGCACAGAGAAGGGACCCACAGTTGCAGAAGATCATATTTAAAGTGTAACAAGGTAGGTCCATTGGGTTTGTGATTGATAACAAAGGTGTGTTGCATTTGGGTACTCGATTTATGTGTTAAATGTAGATGAGTTGAGAAAAAAATCATGAAAGAGATACATTTTTCTGCTTACAGTGTTCATCTAGGTTCTACCAAGATGTATTATGACTTGAAAGATACATATTGGTGGAATGGATTGAAAAAGAATATTGCAGAATTTGTATTCAAATGTCTCAATTGTCAGCAGGTGAAGCTAGAGCACTAGAGGCTCGTAGGATTATTACAGTCATTGCTTATCCCAGAGTGGAAAAGGGATATGATTGCTATAGATTTTGTGACTAGATTGCCTCATACTAATAGTGGTTATGATGCTATTTGGGTGATAGTTAATAAGTTAACTAAGTCAGCACACTTTCTACCAATTAAGAAGACATACTCTATTGACAGATTAGTAAGGCTGTATGTCAATAGAATTGTTTATCTTCATGGGGTACCAGTGAGTATAGTGTTTGATAGAGGAGCTACTTTTACCTCAGTCTTCTGGCAAGAATTGCATAAGGCATTGGGTACCAGACTTAATTTTAGCATAATATTTCATCCTCAGACAGATGGTCAGTCAGAAAGGACTATTCAGACCCTAAAGGATATGTTAAGGATGTGTGTGATAGGCTTTGGTAGTCCATGGGACATACATTTGCCATTGATTGAATTTGCATATAACAATAGTTATCATGCAAGTATTAAGATGGTTCCATATGAAACACCATATGGTAAAAAGTGTAGATCACCATTGTGTTAAAAAATTAGAGAAAGATAGCTGACAGGTTTAAAATTAGTGCATATTACTTATGAGAAGGTTTCTATTATTTAGCAGTAGTTGCAGATAGCTTTCAACAAATAGAAGAGTTATGTAGATCCTAAGAGGAAGGATGTGTCCTTTTCCATTGGAAACATGGTGTTTCTGAAAGTGTCTCTAATGAAGGGGGTTATGAGGTTTGGTAATAAGGGTAAATTAGCCTCGAGATACATTGGACCTTTCAAGATAGTTCAAGAGTTGGAGAAGTGGCTTATAGATTGGTGTTGCCACCTAAATTATCTCAAATTCACCTAGTGTTCCCTATATCTATGTTGAGGAAGTATGTTCTTGATCCTTCTCACATTCTTCAGCCTTAGACATTGAAGCTCAATGAAGATTTGTCATGTGAGGAATATCATAATCGCCAAGTTCATCAGTTTCACACTAAGGAGATCCCGATATTAAAGGTGTTGTAGAGCAATCACACAACAAAAGATTGCATGTAGGACACAGAGACAATAATGCGGGTGGCCTATCCCTATCTCTTTCATTAAAAAATACATTTTGCATCTTTTATTTATTTAAATTCGATGATGAATTTCTTTTAAACGGGAAAGACTATAATAATATGAATTTTTATGAAATAATTGAGGATTTAAATGTGAATTTTTTTATTAATATTAAATGGGGATTATTAAATTTATTTAATTTTATTAAATTGGTGTTAAAATTATAGTGTTAATAAAATTGTAATTTGATTTTCTTTAAGGCTTATTATGGGTTTCGGAAGGCTTATACTTTTCCATTTCCTAGTGTTGGTCACGTGCCCTCAGGTTTGGGTCATGACAGTTGAGTTATAAAATTATTAAATTCAAAAATTTAACAAATGTATTTCTATATAATTCTACATTTACTCCTAAGATTTATGTGCAAATAACTAATATTTTTTATTATCTTATTATTAATTATGACCATATTATTTTTCTTTTATATAAAATTAGTTTTAGAGTTGAGAAAAATTAATTATAAGAAATATTGAAGTAATATCATATAATTATTTAAATAAAACATTTACAAAAATTAAATGAATTAAAACTATATTAAGTTAATATCAAAGTGTTATATAAATAAATAACAATGTTGTTACTTTTAAAACTTTTATTTAATAATAATAATAATAATAATAATAATAATAATAATAATAATAATAATAATAATAATAATAATATGTTTAATTATTTATTTACTACATATTATGAGTCAAATAAATTTTTTATTCACGTGTGAAACATGTGGTTGTTTACTAGTATATATGTATAAATTCAAAAATTTAACAAATATATTTCTATATAATTCTGCATTTACTCTTAAAATTTATGTGTTAAATTATTAAAATTCACAATAATTTTCTATAAAAGATATTAAAAAATTCATTATTTTAGAATATACGTTTTTTTTATTTCAATGTCTAAAACATCACTGTAGACGACAGGGCTTAGCGTGCATCCAAGATTTTAGAAATCGTGACACTGTTTAGGTTCAAGGCCTTAGAGAACACACTAACCACTGTCACAAAGACATGGCGTGGAGACGAGGAGTCGCCACCCAGGGTAATAACTAGGACAAATCAAAAAGGTGGTACTCAATTCTCTAAAAGAAAGCTAGCACCATAACTAGGAGATTCTGGATACGGAATACTAACTTTTCTTAGTCTCGTGTTCATTTAGAATAATTTTATAAATGATTATTTCATCCTTTAATTACGTGTAATTTTATTAAACCCTAATTAACATCCATCTAACCCAAAAGGCAACAAGTCAATAAAATTACAAGTAAAAATGCATTAAAAAGGCAATGTCCCTATGTCTAAACTATATTAATTTTATTTTATAAGTTAGCTAAATCTACATATTTTATTTACAAAGTGAAATTGACTAAAGGTGGGTCTACATTTTTATTAATTAGTGAGTCTAGATCTATTTATTTTAGTTTGTCTAAGATATGAGCTTAAGTCTATTCATTAAAAGAAATGAATTTAAGTGGGCTGAGCTAAGTCTAAATAAGTTTTTAATTAACTAAGTGGGCCTAAAATCTAATTAACCTAATGGACCTAAATTGATTTTAATTATTTAAAGTCCTAAATCATTTTTAAGCCTATTTATTAAATAGGTTTGACCTAAATGTGGGTTTGGGGCCCAAAAACATAAAAAAACATAAAAAACATAGCAAAATCAAATCAAACGCATTCACATATGATTTCTAAAAAAACCTAATTTAATTACATAAAAATCCTAATTAACTAAAGCCACCATTAATTTTAATTAATTTTTACCCAATTGAACCTAATTACTAATTGATTTTAAATGCAGAAAATTAAATTTTTTACTATTCCCACTACTAGGGCTATTACAAACTACGTATAAAAAATTAAAATTAAACAATTATACACCCATGAATAATTACATAGAACACATAAAGGTAAAATGAAAATTAAAACCCTAATATCTACTGGAAAATAGTACAAATTATTCCATGGTATTCCATGGCTCTTCTGTTCATTTGAACACAAGCAGTATCCTCCTCAATCCACAATCGAGCATCAAAACAAAAAACACAAAAAATTAGATTAGTAATGAAATTGAACAAGAAAACAATAAAGAAATAAAATAAAAAATCATAAAAAGAGAAGAGAAGAGAAGAAAAAAAAAGGGATGTTGTGCATATGCTTTGAGATAGCCCTTTAGACTAGGATTTTCACTGTTAAAATTGACTTAGTTGTTGATTTGATTATGGACTGAGATTTAATTGCGTAATTCTCTTCTCTCTTTCGTAGTCTCTCTTTTTTCTTTTTTTCGTCTTTTTTAGTCTGTGCGTGTTTCGGTCTCTCCCTCTCTTTGTGTAAAAAAACCCTCCCATCCAAGCATGCAGACTCTACTTTTATGCAGAGTCTGCCTGTGTACTGACTTCCTCCTTTAGAGGAACAGACTCATCTAATGATAGCATTTGTTTTTTATTTCAAAAATTTACGCGTTTAAAAACCTTATCAGATAATAATAAAGATCAAATTGAATTTTCAACCAATCAAAATACTGAAAAAATCGATAAAAAATACATGAAAAATTGAAAAAAATGGGATTTTACGAATCGGAATTGTGTAAAGCCGATTAGAAAATTGAATTTCTGATTAGAAATCTAGATTTTCGATCAGAATTGTGGATTTCCGATTGGAAATCCATAATTTGGATCGGCATTATGGATTTTCGATTGGAAATCCATAATTTTGATTTCCAATTTTTTTTATTTTTAATTACCAAAATACCCCTAAAAAATTGACTTATTTACAATCAAATCCTAAAAATGTTGCAATTTAGTCCCTAAAGTCCAGAAAATCGACAACTAAGTTCAATTTTTGAATGAATTTCATCATAGGGGCTTACGTCACAAATGTGCACAATTGCATCCCGAAATTGGGTGCTTACAATCACTCTCCTATTTCATAAAAAATATGTCTTCTACTTAACTTAAAACATCTTTGTATATTTTATTCAATTAAAAATATCTTTTTCTCTTTTATTTAATGTAAAAAAAAAATCTACCATATATATTAAAAATATATGTATTAATAAAAAAAATAACCAAATAAAATTATTACAATGAGTTTTTAAAGCTCATTTTTATAAATTATTTGACTAATTTATAATTTATTAAAATTATTAAATTATTTATTTTTAAATAATTTTCAAATATATATTATATACGGTTCGTGCAAAGTACGAACTATTGACTAGTTTGTTTTAATTTTTATACAAATTAAAAAAAAACATTATTAATATAACTATAAACTATTTGTTCTCATTCATTTCTCTATAAATGGTATATAATCTATTTAATTTCATAAATTTTAATTAATTTTAACAAAATTGCATATGAAATTAAATCTTATTAAATTTCACTAACTAATTATCACTCTAAAATAAAAAGTAGTATATATTTTAGGATGAATAAAATATGAGTCTATAATTTTAGAAAAAACAAATTACTAGATTATTTTCATTCATGTTACCTAACATTTTGACCTATGACTACCATAGTACCTAACTTTCAAATCGTAATTTAAAACTGCCCAACTTTTATTTTGGTTACCATTAGCGAGTTCGGAGTAATTTTCGAGTCGATGATCATGATGTGGCGTTAACGTGCCAGTGGGTCCGGCCATGTGGATAAAAAGATGCAAGTTTACTTTTGGGTTATTTTCGTCCACGATACCAAACATTTTTTACTTGTTACCACCATAGTACCAATATTTCCAACCAGAAAAAAAAGATATTAGGTCCTTTCCCATCATTTAAACACATCGTTGCTACTTCTTATTCTTAGGCTTGCGATGTTGCCGTCTCTATTGCTGCCCTAGTGAATCAATTAACATGCAGAGTGTGTTTTAGGTCAGCACATGTGTCACAACCCAAAACAGGGGCCATGACCGGTGCTAGGGAACGAGAATTCTTTCGAATCCGGAACCCGTAGCAAGCCTAAAAATAAAATAAAGCATGCAATAATAAAAATAATAATATAATATGCAGCGGAAATAAAAATCTTAAATATCACAATATCATTTTCATCACTGGATTTAATTCAAAACTCATCTCATCACATATATATAATCTTTAATACAAATCCAGTTTTAATATAATACATCTCTTTAAAATAAAATACATGAAATCCGATACTTTAATTCACAACTACTGTAGTATCTAGATTATAAAATAAGACTCAAGTAGATAATTTACACAAGGAAGCCGGGGCGGAAGAAATCCGACATATCGACCTGCTACTGAGGTCTGAAGAAGTTGACTCTCCTGAAAAATAGTCAACGGAGGGGAGTCAGACCTCACTGAGTGTATTACTATAATATATATACATACACACTAAGTGATAATGCATACAGTCAACAGTATATATGTAATATGTGTATATACAGGCAAATTCATACAGATGCAGAAAAATCATTTTTATATATTTTATTGAAAATCCCAGTTTATGAAGGATCACATAGAACCCTAGAATAACGCAACCTCAGAAAATAGTGTTAAACAACACTCTAGCCATACAGGCTCACTTATTCCAAGTATATCCACTTAATCCATTTGGACAGTAGACTGGCCCCGAGACACTAAGTCAACCGAGCTCCAGCAGTCTGACTGCCAGTGTGATTGGCCCCGAGACACTTGGTCAACCGAGCTCCAGCAATCACACCCAAACCACATCTCACACATATCCATAATCATATCAAATCAATATCCACAAATAGTTAGTAATATAGCCTAAAGCTATAGGCGTACCGGTACGTACTCGGTCCTAGTGCTGCCCACTAGGTAGCACGTTCTATCGATATCCTTCATTAATAAATGTAAAACATTCATTCACAAAAACAAATGATGCATGAATGTAAATGTAATAACAATATAACCCATATATATACCAGAAATATACCAAAAGTAAACCAGGTATATTTCGAGTATATATACGTCAAATGAATTCAATCAAATTATAACTTAAGCTAGAAATATATTTAAAAACATTTTAAATATATTTTATTCACAAAACATGCATATAATTTAATATATACCAAAAATAAACCAAAAATATACTTAATGTAAACCTAAGAAATAATCAAATTATTTATGCATATTTAATCAACATAAAACATGCATTTCTAAATCATGCATCCTAAGCATATATATATATAGTATAGTAACTCACCTAGTGCGCTCCACGAGACAGGTCCGACGGGTCTGGTCCACTAGCCCTCGGTCTCGACGTAACTAAACAAGAAATAAATAATCGACATCAGAATAACCCTAACAGAAATCCTAGAATTCAGTCTAGAGTATTTAAAATACGGAAACAGAATTAGGGTTCGACTGGATATCACGTTTTACGAGAATTCTACCGAAAATCTGGCAGAACCTCCCCTGTAAAACGGACATCTCTCTACTCAAAAGAGTAGAGCCGACCCTGCAAAGAAATACACTTCGAAAAATAAGCTCAACACAAATCCACAACCCCTCGGTCGGACTCCAGACTACAATCCACCGACGGGGATCCACAATCATAGAACAATTCCAGATATACCAAAAATATCCTTAAATCACAGAACTACATTTTATAGGTAGAAATTACATAATTAACCTTAAAACACTGTAAAAACCGATTGAAACTCATTTTATTAGAAAAACCGTATATTATATATATAATTGAAAATAATTCACAAAAAATAGTTTTAATTAGTTAAAAATACTAAATAATTTGTAGAAATCATTTTTATACCTTAAATAACTATTAAAACTAATTAAATTACATTTTTAGACAATTTAGGGTAAAATTACCAAAATACCGCTATATATATAAATATACTTAAATTACTTCAAAAATTCACCAAAAATCATACAATTATCCAAAATTAATTTTCTCAACATATTTATCAATAATATCAATAATTAAACTCAATTAACCAATTAAATTCAATTTAAAACACAATTAACCCTAATTTCTCAAAATCACATAAACTTCAATAATTCAAAATAAATATTTAGAAATTCATAAAAATTCCAAATAAATTCTTATAATTCATTTAAACACCTAATTTAACCATAAACTCCAATTTCATAATTTAAATAATTAATTTCCAAAAATTAGAAAATAATACTAAAATATTCAAAAATACCCAAAAATCCAAAAAATCTCCAAAAATTCTACAAAAATTCATACATGTAGATTGAGCTACTAGAAACAACATTTGTGAAGGAAGTTTTCATGAATCATCCAATTCGAAGCTCAAAAAAATCAAAAACCCTAATAGGCCGAAATTGAAAATTCGAAACCTAAGCAATTCTAGACCATTTTAGCTCAAACCAAAGCTAGAATCACACTCACCGGAGCTCAAGGAGAAGAAAGAGATCAGCGGTGTCGAAAACGGTGGCCGGAGGAGGGAGAAACGACGATGGAACAACTTTTGGCCAAAAGAGGAAAACTAGCTCGCCGGCGCCGGGGAAGGGAGCTGCTGGCGATGGAGGATGGTTGGGAACGGCGGTGGCAAGCCGGGAGGCACACCGACGGTAGGTGGCTGGAGTTGCAGCGGGAGGGAAGGGAAGATGGTGATGGTCGGGCGCGGGAGAAAAGAAGAAGAAGAAGAAGAAAGAAAGAAAAAGAAAAGAAAAAGAAAAGAAAAAGAAAGAAAAGAAAAAAAAAAAGAAAAAGAAGAAAAAGCAAAAAATAAAATAAAATAAAATAATATTAAAATAATAATAAAAATAAAAATAATAAAAAAATAATTTTAATAATTTAATATTAAATAAAATACTTAAATAACAATAAATGAATAAACAAATAATAAAATATTAGGGTAATATATTAAACCCTAATTAAATAAATACACACACACATAGTCTTTATTTAGTAATTTAAAAATACGTATGAGTTCATGCAAGTCCGAAAATATATTTAAAATAATTAATAATACATTGTTTACGTGAAAATTTCCCCGAAAATGCAAGTCCCGAGAAAATTTTACGTAAAACACTGGAAATAATGCACAGTAATTAAAATAGGTTTTAAATACATATTAACTCGAAAAAATATCGCATATATATTCAAAATTTATTAACACTGCATATCCCGGTACAGTGTAAAAATATTTTTAAAAAACGGGATATTACAGTCTCCCCCCCTTACAAGAATTCGTCCCCGAATTCCAGAAAACAAGATCAAGAAGGAAAGAGATACGGGTAAGAAGCTCGCATCTCAGCTTCAGTCTCCCACGTATGCTCTTCAACTCTGTCGCTACGCCACAGAACCTTGACCATCGGAATCTGCTTCGATCGCAACTGTCGAACTCGATAATCAATGATCGCCACAGGTTCTTCCACAAACGTCAAATCTTCACTCATTTCCACACTGTCAGGTTGCAACACGTGTGAAGGGTCTGAGATATACTTCCTCAACATCGAGATATGAAATACTGGATGCACCTGTGACATACTCGGAGGCAAATCCAACCGATATGCAACAGTGCCAACTCTCTCCAGAATCTCAAACGGTCCAATATATCTCGGTGCTAACTTACCCTTCCTGCCAAATCTCATCACACCCTTCATCGGAGATACTTTCAGAAAAATGAAATCTCCAACCTGAAACTCCATATCTCTGCGCCTAGGATCCACATAACTCTTCTGTCTGCTAACTGTGGTCTCTAATCTGCGCTTGATCACGGTGACTTTCTCTGCAGCATCCTGAACCATCTCTGGTCCAGTCAAAGCTCTCTCACCAATCTTATCCCAACTCAACGGGGATCTACACTTCCTTCCATATAATGCCTCATACGGTGCCATACCAATACTGCTATGGTAGCTGTTATTATATGCGAACTCAACCAGTGACAAATGATCATCCCAGCTACCTCCCAAATCCAAGACACACATCCTCAACATATCTTCCAGTGTCTGGATCGTCCTCTCAGACTGGCCATCTGTCTGAGGATGGAAAGCAGTACTGAAATCCAACCTAGTGCCCATCGCTTCTTGCAACTTCTGCCAAAAACGAGAAGTAAACACTGAACCTCTATCTGACACAATGGACACAAGTACTCCATGAAGACACACAATATGCTTCACATACAACTTCGCCAATCTAGCAACTGAATATGTGGCTTTCACAGGCAAGAAATGTGCAGAATTCGTCAACCTGTCTATAATCACCCAGATGGAATCGTATCCATCCTTCGAACGAGGTAAACCGACCATAAAATCCATAGCTATCCTTTCCCACTTCCACTCAGGAATAGGAAGAGGCTGAAGCTTCCCAGAAGGCTTCTGATGTTCGGCTTTCACTTGTTGACACATCAAACACTTAGCAACATAATCAGCGACATCCTTCTTCAATCCATCCCACCAGTATAGATCTCTGATACTGTGGTACATCTTAGTAACACCTGGATGAACGCTGTAAGTTGTAGAATGTGCTTCTTCTAAAATCTCCTCTCTCAAATCATCCACATCAGGAATACACAATCTACCACTGATCCACAACATACCATCATCATCGAGTGTGAAATCAGTGAACTTCCCTGCTCTGACATTCTCTGCAAGCTCTTCCAGAATAGGATCTTGGCTCTGAGCTGCTTTAATCCTATCCCTCAGTACAGATCGTACTTTAAACTGAGCTAACAGTCCACCTGATCTACTAATCTTCATCATCAGACCTTGATCCACCAACAGATGCAATTCCTGGATCAATGGTCTCCTCTCAACACTGATGTGAGCAAGACTACCTGAGGATTTCCTACTCAAGGCATCTGCTACCACATTAGCTTTACCCGGATGGTAAAGAATCTCACAATCATAATCCTTCAACAATTCCAACCATCTCCTCTGTCTCAAATTCAAATCTCGCTGCTAAAAAATGTACTTAAGGCTCTTGTGATAAGTAAATATCTCACAAGTCACCCCGTACAAATAATGTCACCAAATCTTCAAAGTAAAGATCACTGCAGCCATCTCAAGATCATGTGTAGGATAGTTCTGCTCATGTTTCTTCAACTGCCTCGAAGCATAGGCTATCACCCTTCCATTCTGCATCAACACACAACCAAGACCAATTCTAGAGGCATCACAGTAAACTGTGAACTTATCCACACTATTAGGCAAAGCTAATACTGGCGCTGTGGTCAATTTCTCCTTCAATAACTGAAAACTATTCTCACAAGCTTTTGACCACTCGAATCTAACATTCTTCTGAGTCAAGCGAGTCATAGGGGCTGCTATCTTGGAAAAATCCTGCACAAACCGCCTATAATACCCGGCTAAACCCAGAAAACTCTGAATCTCTGTAACAGAAGTAGGTCTAGGCCATTCAGATACTGCCTCAACCTTCTGTGGATCAACCTGAATACCTTCTTTAGACACTACGTGTCCAAGAAAAGAAACACTTTCCATCTAGAAATCACACTTCGAGAATTTAGCATAAAGCTGATGATCTCTCAATGTCTGTAGTACAATCCTCAAGTGATATACATGCTCTTCCATACTCTTCGAATATACTAGTATATCATCAATGAAGACTACCACAAACTGATCCATATACGATCTGAATACTTTGTTCATCAAGTCCATAAAAGCTGCTGGTGCATTAGTCAAACCAAAAGACATCACCAGAAACTTATAATGGCCATATCTAGTGCGGAACGCTATCTTAGGAATATCGGATTCACTAATCCGCAACTGATGATAACCCGACCTCAAGTCAACCTTAGAAAAGAACTGTGCACCCTGTAGCTGATCAAACAAATCATCTATCCTCGGGAGAGGATACTTGCTCTTCACCGTCACCTTATTCAGCTCTCTGTAGTCAATGCACAGTCTCAGGGTACCATCCTTCTTCTTCACAAACAGGATTGGTGCACCCCAAGGAGAAACACTAGGTCTGATAAAACCCTTATCCAACAACTCTTGCAACTGCTCCTTCAACTCTCTCAACTCTGTAGGAGCCATACGATAAGGTGGCATAGATATAGGAGTAGTACCTGGAACCACATCTATACAGAACTCAATCTCTCTATGAGGTGGTAAACCTGGCAACTCCTTGGGAAAAACATCAAGAAACTCACAAGCAACAGGAACATCTGTGTCACGACCCAAAACAAGGGCCATGACCGGCGCTAGGGAACGGGAATTCTTTCGAATCCGGAACCCGTAGCAAGCCTAAAAATAAAATAAATCACGCCATAACAACAATAATCATATAATAAATGCAGCGGAAAATAAAAATCATAATATCATCCATACCAACTGGATTTACTTCAAAACTCATCTCATCACATATATATAATATTTAATACAAATCCAGTTTCAACATAATACATCTCTTTAAAATAAAGTACATAAAATCCAATACTTTAATTTACAACTACTGCAGTGTCTAGATAAAATAAATAAGACTCAAGTAGACAATTTACATAAAGAAGCCGGGGCGGAAGAAATCCGGCGTATCGACCTGCTACTGAGGTCTGAGGAAGTTGACTCTCCTGAAAAATAGTCAACGGAGGGAAGTCAGACCTCACTGAGTGAATTACTATAATATATATACATACACACTAAGTGATAATGCATACAGTCAACAGTATATATATATCTAATATATATACAGGCAAATACACACAAATGCAGAAAAATCATTTTTATATATTTTACTGAAAAATCCCAATTTATGAAGGATCACATAGAACCCTAGAATATCGCAACCTCAGAAAATAGTGTTAAACAACACTCTGACCATACAGGCTCACTTATTCCAAATATATCCACTTAATCCATTTGGACAGTAGACTGGCCCCGAGACACTAAGTCAACCGAGCTCCAGCAGTCTGACTGCCAGTGTGATTGGCCCCGAGACACTTGGTCAACCGAGCTCCAGCAATCACACCCAAACCACATCTCACACATATCAATAATCATAATCAAATCAATATCCACAAATAGTCAGTAATATAGCCTAAAGCTATAGGCGTACCGGTACGTACTCGGTCCTAGTGCTGCCCACTAGGTAGCACGTTCTATTGATATCCTTCATTAATAAATAATAAAACATTCATTCACAAATACATGATGCATGAATTTAAATAAATCAACAATATAAACCATATATATACTGGAAATATACCAAACATAAACCAGGTATATTTTGAGTATATATATGTCAAATAAATCCAATCAAATCATGAATTAAACTAAAAATATATTTAAAAACATTTTAAATATATTTTATTAACAAAACATGTATATAATTTATTATATACCAAAAATATACTTGAATATAAATCACATTATTTATGCATATTCAGTCAAAATAAAACATGCATTTTCTAAATCATGCATCCTAAGCATATGTATATAATATAGTAACTCACCTAATGCGCTCCACGAGACAGGTCCGACGGGCCTGGTCCACTAGCCCTCGGTCTCGGCGCAACTAAACAAGCAATAAATAACCGACATTAGAATAAACCTAACAGAAATCCTAGAATTCAATCTAGAGTATTAAACACAGAATCGAAAATTAGGGTTCGACTGGATATCACGTTTTACGAGAATTCTACCGAAAATCCGGCAGAACCTCCCCTGTAAAACGGACATCTCTCTACTCAAAAGAGTAGAGCCGACCCTGCAAAGAAACACACTTCGAAAAACGAGCTCAACACAATCAAAATCTCACGGTCGGACTCCAAACTACAGTCCACCGACCGGGGTCCACAAACACAGAATGATTCCAGATATAACAAAAATATCTTTAAATCACAGAAATATATTTTATAAATAAAAATTACATAATTGACCTTGAAACACTATAAAAACCGATTAAAACTCATTTTATTAGAAAAATCGTATATTATATATATAATTGAAAATAATTCCCGAAAAATAGTTTTAATTAGTTAAAAATACTAAATAATTTGTAGAAATCATTTTTATACCTTAAATAAATATTAAAACCAATTAAATTACATTTTTAGACAATTTAGGGTAAAATTACCAAAATACCCCTATATATATAAATATACTTAAATTACTTCAAAAATTCACCAAAAATCATACAATTACCCAAAATTAATTTTCTCAACATATTTATCAATAATATTAACAATTAAACCCAATTAACCAATTAAATTCAAATAAAAACACAATTAACCTAATTTTCCAAAATCACCTAAACTTCAATAATTAAAAATAAATACTTAGAAATTCATAAAAATTCCAAATAAATTCCTATAATTCATTTCAACACCTAATTCAACCATAAACTCCAATTTCATAATTTAAATAATTAATTTCCAAAAATTAGAAAATAATATTAAAATATTCAAAAATACCCAAAAATACCCAAAAATCCAAAAAATCTCCAAAAATTCTACAAAAATTCATACATGTATATTAAGCTACTAGGAACAACATTTGTGAAGGAAGTTTCCATGAATCATCCAATTCGAAGCTCAAAAAAATCGAAAACCCTAATAGGCCGAAATTTACAAATCGAAAACTAAGCAATTCTAGACCATTTTAGCTCAAACCAAAGCTAGAATCACACTCACCGGAGCTCAAGGAGAAGAAAGAGACCGGCGGTGTCGAAAACGGTGGCCGGAAGAGGGAGAAACGGCGGTAGCTCGACTTTCGGCCTCCTAAGCTAATTCCGGCCAAACTCGTCGGGAAAGGGGGCTGCTGGCGGCGGGGAACGGCTGGGGACGGAGGTGGCTCACCGAGAGGCACTCTGAACGGCGGCGAACGGAAGTTACAGACGGTGGAGGTGGGAGTCGCGTCCGAAGAAGAAGAAGAGAAGGGAGGGGCAAAAGTGTAATTTGGCAATTCTTTGATTTTTGATGTATATATGTATATATATATACTTTATACTTTATATTAAAATAATATTAAATTACACACATCAAATATACACCACACACATAAAAATATTAATATTTTAATAATTTATACTAAATATAATTAATTAAATAACAATTTAAACAATTAAATACTTAATAAAATATTAGGGAATTAATAAACCCTAATTAAATAAATATACACACACTGACTTTATTTAATAGTTTAAAAATATGTATGAGTTCATGCAAGTCCGTAAATACATTTAAAATAATTAATAATACATTGTTTACGTGAAAATTTCCCCGAAAATGCAAGTCCCAGGAAAATTTTACGTAAAACACTGAAAATAATACACAATAATTAAAATAGGTTTTAAATACATATTAACTCGTAAAAATATCACATATATATTCAAAATTATTGACACTGCATATCCCGGTACAGTGTAAAAATATTTTAAAAACACGGGATATTACAATCTGTGAGTGACAACTTCTCCACTGACGTATCCCTGACCAATGCCAAAAACCCCTGACAACCTTTCCTCAACAACTTCCTAGCTGTAATAACAGAAATAAGATTCTGAGGTGCTGAACTCCTATCACCAACAAACTTAAACTCTATTTCACCAAGAATTCTAAAAGTCACCTCCTTATTCCTGCAATCTACCACGACAAAGTGCTGAGATAACCAATCCATTCCCAAAATAACATCGAACTCCATCACATCCAACAAAATCAAATCGATGGGTAATTCTCTATCTCCCACGAGAACTGGACAACCAGAAAGAACAATATCGGCGTCCAAAGAATCGCTCAGAGGAGTGGTAACAGACAAAGGAAAAGCCATTCTCGAAGCTTGCCAACAAGATTTAGAAGCAAAAACGGGAGATACAAATGAATGCGTGGCACCCGGATCAAACAAAACCCATGCATCCAGGTAACAAACAGAAATAATACCTGCCACGACTGCATTAGATGCCTGAGCATCCTGCTGAGTAAGATGAAAAACTCTGGCCTGACCTCGACCTCCCTGCTGACTGGTAGAAGCCTGGCCAACGCCTCTGGCACCTCCTCTAGTACCTCTACCACGACTCTATTATGGAACAAACTGAGTGGAACTCTGATGCTAGGCTGGTGGTAACTGAAATGGCACGGGTGCAGCACTAGCAATCGACTGCTGTGGGAATCGCGGAATCTGCTGCTGCTAATATCTGGAGTAAGGACACGATCTGGCAAAATGTCCTGTCTGCCTGCATCTGAAGCATGTCAGCGGTGTCAGATAACACGGTCCCTGATGGACTCTACCACAAGTCTGATAAACACTGGTCACTGATCCAGAACTACGACCACTGCTGTTGCTCGAAGCACTTGACCCAAATCTGAATGATCTACGCTGACCTCCACGGCCATGTCTACTGCTCCGATGCACTCGCTGTTGCTGTCTCTGACTCTGCTGAGTCGGACCTCGCTACTGACTACTCGAACCAACATGAAAACTCGAATATGGAGTAGTCTGCAATCCACTCGACTGAACTCCCAACTGGTAATAATCAGGCATCGCTCCCTGCCTAACTAGTCTCAGCTCAATCTCCTTAGCTAGCTCAATTACAGACTCCAGAGTAAGGCCTGTTGTCGGCATACCAGCAAAAGCAGAACCCAAACCAGTAACATACGTAGTAACAGTGAAATACTGATCTCGCATAAGATCCTCAGCATATCTACCCAGACGAAGGAACTCTCGGGTATACTCCTCTACAGATCGATCTCCACGAGAAATACTGGTCAATCGAAGACGATAGCTCAATCGAAGAGGCTCTGGACAAAATCTCCTCATGAATCGATCTCGAAACTGAGCCCATGTCATCGCCATCATATAGGGCTGGATCATCTGAATGAACCAATCTAGAGCTGGTCCCTCGACAGACAACTCAACGATCATGATCCGTTGGTACTCAGTATGAGCAGTCCGAGTCCTAGTCTCAATCGCATGCAGAAAGTCTAAAGGATCAGAAGTACCATCAAACGCAATCCTGCCAACTCGGGCATAGAATAAAGCTGCCTCAGGGTCAGACATACCCTGCTGATAGGCAGGCTGAACAACTGGAGGAACAGGAACATCAAACTCAGGCTCTACAGGCTCCTCGTCCTGTAACTCTCTCTGCCTACGGCGACCTGCTGCTCCTCGAGGTCTACCTCTGCCACGACCTCTACGTCTAACTGGCTGCTCAGGAGGTAAAACCTCATCCTGAAAAGACTCATCATCCTCGACCTCAACGACCGGTGGAGCGACACAAGCTCGCCTCCTCATTCTGAAAAGACAAACGAAAAGATTCAAACAAAACAGACAACAGAGGAATAACGCTGAAAACTACAACAAGGAATACTTATCAAGACATACTCGAACCTAATACACTGCAGTAATCCAACAGAAAACACAACTTTAAAACTAGGGCCACAACTCACATAACTAAGCCCTGACACAGAACTCCGCTCTGATACCAACTTTGTCACGACCCAAAACAGGGGCCATGACCGGCGCTAGGGAACGGGAATTCTTTCGAATTCGGAACCTGTAGCAAGCCTAAAAATAAAATAAAGCATGCAATAATAACAATAATAATATAATATGCAGCGAAAATAAAAATCTTAAATATCACAATATCATTTTCATCACTGGATTTAATTCAAAACTCATCTCATCACATATATATAATCTTTAATACAAATCCAGTTTTAATATAATACATCTCTTTAAAATAAAATACATGAAATCCGATACTTTAATTCACAACTACTGTAGTATCTAGATTATAAAATAAGACTCAAGTAGATAATTTACACAAGGAAGCCGGGGGCGGAAGAAATCCGGCGTATCGACCTGCTACTGAGGTCTGAAGAAGTTGACTCTCCTGAAAAATAGTCAACGGAGGGGAGTCAGACCTCACTGAGTGAATTACTATAATATATATACATACACACTAAGTGATAATGCATACAGTCAACAGTATATATGTAATATGTGTATATACAGGCAAATTCATACAGATGCAGAAAAATCATTTTTATATATTTTATTGAAAATCCCAGTTTATGAAGGATCACATAGAACCCTAGAATAACGCAACCTCAGAAAATAGTGTTAAACAACACTCTAGCCATACAGGCTCACTTATTCCAAGTATATCCACTTAATCCATTTGGACAGTAGACTGGCCCCGAGACACTAAGTCAACCGAGCTCCAGCAGTCTGACTGCCAGTGTGATTGGCCCCGAGACACTTGGTCAACCGAGCTCCAGCAATCACACCCAAACCACATCTCACACATATCCATAATCATATCAAATCAATATCCACAAATAGTTAGTAATATAGCCTAAAGCTATAGGCGTACCGGTACGTACTCGGTCCTAGTGCTGCCCACTAGGTAGCACGTTCTATCGATATCCTTCATTAATAAATGTAAAACATTCATTCATAAAAACAAATGATGCATGAATGTAAATGTAATAACAATATAACCCATATATATACCAGAAATATACCAAAAGTAAACCAGGTATATTTCGAGTATATATACGTCAAATGAATTCAATCAAATTATAACTTAAGCTAGAAATATATTTAAAAACATTTTAAATATATTTTATTCACAAAACATGCATATAATTTAATATATACCAAAAATAAACCAAAAATATACTTAATGTAAACCTAAGAAATAATCAAATTATTTATGCATATTTAATCAACATAAAACATGCATTTCTAAATCATGCATCCTAAGCATATATATATATAGTATAGTAACTCACCTAGTGCGCTCCACGAGACAGGTCCGACGGGCCTGGTCAACTAGCCCTCGGTCTCGGCGCAACTAAATAAGAAATAAATAATCGACATCAGAATAACCCTAACAGAAATCCTAGAATTCAGTCTAGAGTATTTAAAATACGGAAACAGAATTAGGGTTCGACTGGATATCACGTTTTACGAGAATTCTACCAAAAATCCGGCAGAACCTCCCCTGTAAAACGGAAATCTCTCTACTCAAAAGAGTAGAGCCGACCCTGCAAAGAAATACACTTCGAAAAATAAGCTCAACACAAATCCACAACCCCTCGGTCGGACTCCAGACTACAATCCACCGATCGGGGTCCACAATCATAGAACAATTACAGATATACCAAAAATATCCTTAAATCACAGAACTACATTTTATAGGTAGAAATTACATAATTAACCTTAAAACACTGTAAAAACCGATTGAAACTCATTTTATTAGAAAAATCGTATATTATATATATAATTGAAAATAATTCACGAAAAATAGTTTTAATTAGTTAAAAATACTAAATAATTTGTAGAAATCATTTTTATACCTTAAATAACTATTAAAACCAATTAAATTACATTTTTAGACAATTTAGGGTAAAATTACCAAAATACCCCTATATATATAAATATACTTAAATTACTTCAAAAATTCACCAAAAATCATACAATTATCCAAAATTAATTTTCTCAACATATTTATCAATAATATCAATAATTAAACTCAATTAACCAATTAAATTCAATTTAAAACACAATTAACCCTAATTTCTCAAAATCACATAAACTTCAATAATTCAAAATAAATATTTAGAAATTCATAAAAATTCCAAATAAATTCCTATAATTCATTTAAACACCTAATTTAACCATAAAATCCAATTTCATAATTTAAATAATTAATTTCCAAAAATTAGAAAATAATACTAAAATATTCAAAAATACCCAAAAATCTAAACAATCTCCAAAAATTCTACAAAAATTCATACATGTAGATTGAGCTACTAGGAACATCATTTGTGAAGGAAGTTTTCATGAATCATCCAATTCGAAGCTCAAAAAAATCAAAAACCCTAATAGGCCGAAATTGAAAAATCAAAACCTAAGCAATTCTAGACCATTTTAGCTCAAACCAAAGCTAGAATCACACTCACCGGAGCTCAAGGAGAAGAAATAGACCGGAGGTGTCGAAAACGATGGCCGGAGGAGGGAGAAACGGCGATGGATCAACTTTCGACCAAAAGAGGAAAACTAGCTGATCGGCGCTGGGGAAGGGAGCTGCTAGCGGCGGGGGACGGCTGGGAATGGCGGGTGGCAAGCCGGGAGGCACACCGACGGTAGGTGGCCGGAGTTGCAGCGGGAGGGAAGGGAAGATGGTGATGGTCGGGCGCGGGAGAAAAGAAGAAGAAGAAGAAGAAGAAAGAAAAAGAAAAGAAAAAGAAAAGAAAAAGAAAGAAAAGAAAAAAAAAGAAGAAAAAGAAAAAAAAATAATATTAAAATAATAATAAAAATAATAATAATAAAAAAATAATTTTAATAATTTAATATTAAATAAAATACTTAAATAACAATAAATGAATAAACAAATAATAAAATATTAGGGTAATATATTAAACCCTAATTAAATAAATATACACACACATAGTCTTTATTTAGTAATTTAAAAATACGTATGAGTTCATGCAAGTCCGAAAATATATTTAAAATAATTAATAATACATTGTTTACGTGAAAATTTCCCCGAAAATGCAAGTCCCGAGAAAATTTTACGTAAAACACTGGAAATAATGCACAGTAATTAAAATAGGTTTTAAATACATATTAACTCGTAAAAATATCGCATATATATTCAAAATTTATTAACACTGCATATCCTGGTATAGTGTAAAAATATTTTAAAAACACGGGATATTACAACATGCTTCACATATATACAACTTAATCAATTGGTGGAGTTGCCTCTCATTGTGGGTCTGTCCAGCGACGGGTGATGCCAAACTCACACTGCTCATTTCCCCTATTCCTGCCCTAGACATTGTAGGAGCTATTGCAATTGCAGCTACTAAAACAATAATAGCAACAACTGTAGCATTACCACCACTGCTATGATCTCGACAAATGCGCCTTCCCCTAATTTGAAAGTTGAGTACTATGGTGGTAACAAGTTAAAATGTTGGGTATCATGGATGAAAATAACCCAATAGTAAACTTGCATCTTTTTATCGACATGGTTGGAATCACTGACACGTCATGATCACCGGTTGGAAAAGTACTCCAAACTCTTTACTAGTAATCAGAACAAAAGTTAGGTATTATGATAGTTATAAGTCAAAATATTAGCCACCATGAGTGAAAATAACCACAAATTACTCAGTGGCATTTAAGACTATTTGCAATTAATATATATTTACAATCACAATAATATTAATTATTATTATTATTATTATGGAGTAGTAATTCTTTAAAGTAATGATTTGTGCCAGTAAAGAACAAGATGAGCTGTTAGCTTACGGAAGAAAGAAGAGAAGTTTGTAGAGAGAGAAAGAAAAGGCAACTTTCGGCTCTGAATCGTCCATATGGGTGGCGTCTGTGACCAATCCCAACCTTTTGCTTCCATCTCTCTATGTCCTTTTTATTTTTATTTTTCAAAATTTTTAGTTTTTTTTTTAAAAATTGCATATATTTTATATGATTCTGCCATTTTAATTTTTTTTATGCATAGTTTGTATATAGAATATGAGTACTGTATGGCACTCAACCATAAATTGATGGTTTATTTGATAATGGTGACCACAATCATTTAGGTTAGTAGCTATGGCTTATGATAAATGGCCAACTACATTTAGTAATTAATTAAAAACTGTTTAACTATTCACTAATAAATAAATTTAAATGTAGAAGTAAAAAAATACTATTAATTAAAATGTCCACAAAACATTATTAATATATTGTGTGTGAATTTTTTTTTCTAAAAAAGAATATCAACACAATAAAAATAAACTGACAATGGAATTTAAATTTATGTCTTATAATATTTTTAATGATTAATGATTATGAAAGCTGATTTTTCTTATTTCTAATATTTTTTAGAATTATTTTGCCAAGAAATCTTAAATAAACTAGTATCATATATACAAGTTGAAGTAGAAAGAATAATTGCACTAGATTTTAACACGCAACACTCTCTATTTTCAATATTTTCATGTTTTTGTTAATGACATGTACCACTTTTTGAGTATTTTATCCGTTCCATTGATAGTTGAAAAAAAGAAACTGAAGAGTTGTATCCCTTTGCCTTTTTCATCTCTTAAAAGCAACCATTCATTACTTCCAGTCTTTCTACCTCTTTTTTTTTTTGGTTTTATTCTCTTTGTTCTCAATTTCATAATAATGATAATTAACTTAAATAAAAAATATTTGTTATAATCTCTTGCTCGCTCCTCACTCATTGTCTTATAATTTTTTACTTTGTAATTTCAGAATTTAAATCACACATTTTTTTTTTATGTGATTGTTCAATTGCTATTTTTATTATCTTTATTTATCAATAGATCATTTTTCTTGGAAGATCATCAATCAATAAAAACCCAAATAACAAAAATAAATTTTCTTTTTTGTGAAATAGACATTGACTGTTTGTACCTTTACTTCCTCTCAAATCCTTCACTCTCTCTCTCTTTATCTCCATGTGCTCTCTCTTTACAATTCTTGAATTTTTCTAATTCTCGATGCAATGAATGGTATGCTTACTTGTTCACTCTCTATAATAATTCTTGAATTTTTTTAAAAATTATTTCTTTATTTTGTATTTTTGTGTATTGTATATAGAAATAATTTGGTTGTGTTTTGAAATTGACAGATGTAACAGTAAAAATGCTATCTATGAACTCTAATCAAGCCTCTACTTATTATGATTCTTTATACTCTTTCAAAGGTTATGTTTCTTGCTCTTAATTTATTGCTCTATTTTTGTATTTAAATTGAAAAAAAATCAAATTGATAATGTTAGAGATTTTGTTGGTTAAGAGGTTCTGTTTCTTGCTCTCAAGTTATTGCTTTATCAAGAAAGTTTAAAAAATAATAATATTGGTTTTTGTGCTATTTACCCACTTTGATTTGATAGAATGTAGTCCTCTTTTTAGGTTCAAGAATTGATTTTGCAGGAAATTTTAATGTGACTATTTACTATAGAGCTATTAAAGGTTAGATTTTTCAAAGGTTAAAAGATATGAATGGAAAAGGTTATTCATATGTGGTGGTAGCTGAGAAAGTTTATGGTGGTTGCAGTTAAGGCATCAAAAGATATCTCAAGAACAACCTTGGTTTGGGCTTTGACTCATGTTGTTCAACCCGGTGATTGCAATAAGCTTCTAGAGGTCCTTTTTGCTCACTCCTAAAATAATTTTTTTTTTCAGTTTCATATGTCTCCTTCACTCTTTTTATTATATTAAATATGCTGATTTTAATTGTTAAAGCTTTTATTGTATAAAGTTAATTACATTTATTCCATTTCGCAAAATTTAATTTAATATGAATTGCCCTATTTTAATTGCTCTAAAAAAGCAATGCTTAAAACCAACTCTATTAGGATGTGGTTCTTAAATTTCTTAGAACATTTATGTGACAAAGGCTAGCTTGCCATGCATTTGCTAAGTGCATGTAAGATAAAGATCCTTTTCCTTATAATCAACCAAGTTATACTCTTCAAAGTTTTAAGGTCTATTAGCATTATTTATAACCTAGCATAGTTAGAGAATCTTTACAACAAAGTTGTAAATATCATCGTTCTTTAAGTAAGTTAGTTCTATTATAAGCTTATTAGTTCTATTATAAGCTTAATCCATTTTCATTGGCTTTCTGATTTCTTTACTTTGGCATAATAAAAAATAATTATTATGTGAATGCCAGTGATCTAACTATATATATTTTGCGAATTTTTGGATTGTAATTTTTGGCTTGCAAAGGTGGCTTCGGTGATAAAGGGAGATTATGTATGTTTTATGATACTAAGGTCAAAATTAGAAAGCCTGCAAAGAAGGATGTTCATGCAATGAGGTACAAACTTTGAGGGAAAAACAAATGAAATAAAATAATGCCAATAATAAAATTAAAAAGATTCAAGAATTGAGTAAAGAAAGCATAAAATTGAAAAAAATTCATGTGGTTTTAGCATTTTGTGATTCGAAATTAAGGTGCTAAAGTTTTGATTTCTTGCTGTTATTTGCTATTTTTTGACAATTAATTTTATGTAACAGATAAAACTCACATTGGAGAATCATGGATATTGGCTATGTAAAAAAAGGTATGCATAATGTGTTGCTAATTTCTTTATTAAATATTATTAAATTGAATTAGTTTATGAAATATTTTTATTTAAAATTCTTTGTTACAACAAGGCTTTAAGTGAACATAAAAACATATCTTGATTTCCTAATGGTTGATCCAAGTAACTATTGAAGCAGCTTTAAGAGTACACTACTACTATCATCTATATACTGTGATGAAAGATCTAAAAGGTTTCAGTCCATGATTCAAGATATTACTAAAATATCTGAGAATTAAAATCGCAATCTTACTTATTCCAGCCCTGTTGTAAAATGCACAATTTATTCTCCATTAATCAAATTTATGATCAAAACCTTAAAATTAGTAATGAACATGGTAATAGGAGAAGTCATGGTAAAGACAAGGACAAAGGTCCCAGAGGAGGAAGGGGAGGACATGCTAGAGGAAAAAAAAGTGTAAGAATTTTTTATTACCACCTTAAAATGAAGAACCAAAATTTTTTTATTTCAATTTAAACTTTGTGGTTTTGGAGATCTCTGACAATGCCTCTGGCCTTGGTTTGTACTGCAGTTGGACTAGAGAAACAGTTGACAGTATGCTTGGGTATATTTGATATTCATCTTGCTCTTTCTCCATAGTGAAATATTGTTCCCTAGCATATTTTGCATAATTTTTCTGACAAAGAATTTGTAAATAATATTTTTTCCTACATTCTCATATATAAATCCATGATTCTTGCTTATAGTTTCTTTTTATTCCTCTAAATTGCCTCACTCACCTCTCTTCTTTGCAATTTATTATTACTTCTTATTTGATTCATATCGGAATAGAGCTAGATTTTTTATTTTTTTAATTATGTTTTTGTCCTACTTGTATGTATTTAATTGATGATTGATTTTTTTTTTAATTTGGGAAATAAAGGTATATGGATCAAGGAAAAGGAATATTATAACCATACATTTTCATTGATGAATTTGATAATGTTGGTGGCGACGACGAATCAAAGCAACTTCTCAAAGATGGTCCCTTTAATAAAGCCCTTAAATCTACTTAGATCCATCTATTTTGATCGATGAATTTGATAATGTTATTGGGGATGATGAATCAAAGCAGCTTCTTAAAGATGGTCCCTTTGATAAAGCCCTTAAATCTACTCAGGTCGCTTTATGTACTTGATTCTATTTTATTTTAATTTTTGCATGTAGTGTGTCTTGAAGAAGCATAATATTAGGTAGTAACACGTTGCACATAAGACAACATGAAAAGAGGTCTTTGGTAAATTTTCTTTTTTAACTGAAGAAAATTACAATTATAGTTTAGTAGTTAATGGTTGTCATCAACATGTTGATTCTTTTGTGTCTATACCAAAGTGTAAATTACATAATGTCTTAATTTTTATTTTTTTTTTTGGCCACAGGATGTTATAGTTTTGCCTCTATTTATGGCAATAGCCATTCATCCAAGGTCTGCCATTTGGTAATATGTTTATGTCAAAATCAATGACCTCAGTGTAGAGCAACTGAATCTCTCTCGATAACTTCGCTTTAAAGAATAACTTGTAGATGGACCATAAGCAACTTCTTTATTCCTTTATAAACCTTTTTTTACATGCTTCTATGCATTATTGTTTATGTTCTTTTTTTTTTTCACAAATGTTTATTTAGGTTTAATGATCCTTATGTCCTTAAACTTCATTTTGTGCTTTTAAATATTATTGTTCATTGCCCTAATTGATCTTCATCTATTGGCAATAGTGTCTAATTCCATAGCAAATGTCTTTCCTTAATAATGTTTCATAACAAGGATTGCTTGGAACCTTTAATCGATTTCCTTAAAGTACACAAATATAAAGAACATGTAAGTACACTATGAAAGAAACTGACCTTAAAAGTGAGTGCTTTTTTGTAAAAATGTTCATTTAACTCTAAATTGTCCTTTCACTTTCTCATTTTCATTTTTGCCATACTTTAGTTTCCTTTTCTCTTTAGTTTCTTTTTTCTTCTTATTCTTTAATTTTTTGGCTTTCTTTTTTTAGGCTTTCATAACTGATGATGAAATTTCACTTTTGCTTTGATTGTATTCTACATTGTATAAGACTATACACCTTTTAAACAACAGGTAAATAGGTATGCATTTCTTAGAAGCATTAATGAAGATATTGGTATCATCAAGGTTATGTTGTTACTAACGAAATTAAAATATAAAATAAACAATCATTTTACTACAGCATACTCATGTTTCTTGATTAAATAAAAGGACATTTTTTGCATGTTTAAATATGAGGAGTATCGCATTCTTTGTTGATCAATTTGTTAAATTTTGTTTCATTGTTTTCTCTGAATTAACAAAATTTTTTGGCATTATACAGATTCGAGAATGATTTTATTGTTGGCATGGAGAAAGAAAGACCTGCTACAATAATGTCTTAATATGGATTTAATTAAGTTTTTTGAGCTATCTGGTTCTCTTTTTTTGAACTTTAACAGAACTCTCCAATTTGCCTTAGTTTTACCCTTTGAGTATATTTTTGGCTTATTGATTTTATATGTAGAAATGTTATCTCAATTGATGAGTATACATCTTATTTTGATGGTGTTGGTCCCCTAAGCACAATATAAGACATGGATAACCAAGTAGATTACTAAGCAGAGTAGTACTTCGGAAAAATACTAATCAAATTAAAGTAAAAAAAAAATGATTATACTATATCATACTTATGTTTTCTTAAACAAATAAAAGGACATCTTTTGCAAAATTAAATAACAGCAGTATTGCATTCTTTCTTGATCAATTTGTTGGATTTTTTTTCATTATTTTCTCTAAATTATGAGAGGGTTTTACTTGGCTAGGCTATATTCAAAATAGACATATTATGACAATGAGATATCTAATTACTGAACCATTATAGAAAATGACAGCCACATCAAAAGGTGATCATAGAAATTTTATTGCATTTGAAGGAATTTATAGACTTCATTGTTGGTGTCAACGCTTAACTTTTTATTTTATTTTGATATCTAACTAATCTTTGTATTGCAAGATTTCTCTTTTAATTGGCTAGATTGTGCCCATGTATGTTGTGGCATTCCTTATCATTCCCTATGATAAGAAATTTTCTATTAAGTCATTAAAGTAAGGATTATTGTTATGACAACAACATTAATTACACCATAAATTGATTTTTATTATCTTAAGTTTACCATTGTTTATGATATAAAACTAAAATTTATGGGATTACAAGCATTGTTTAGAGGGGTATGAGATATTTTTTTTCTTTTTATATATTTCCTCCTATTCATGCATGAAACTAGCAAACAACTCCTAATTTGCTAAGAGCATCACATTTGTCATAATTAATCCTCTTCCATCATAATTTTTTATTCTAAATTTTAAATTATCAACATATTAATCTCATGTAAGTGATGTTAATATCATATAAGAAATTTAAAAAGAAAACTTATAGAAATTGTGATATGAATTATTGAATACGAAAGTAGAATTGAATCCTATTACATATCTATTTATTTTTACTCCTAAGTTTTTGCAAGTTCAATATAAAACGTATTTGAAGTTAACAATGGCAATACGAAACCCTAATACTACCAAAAATGATATTGAGAAACTTATGGTTGTTTATAATGTTTATGGAGATTCATTCAAGTTGTAAATATCAGTGACTATCATACGGTAATGAGCTAATTGTAATTTTATTTAAGATTACTATTGAATGCTAATGATGGAGTTTTTTTTTTTTTTTTTTTGAAAAGAAGAAGGAACTTATATAAATAATTGTGTAGATTGTATGAGTGACTTAAGTTGTATAGCTACTATATTGAAATTTTATCAAGTTCTATAAATAGAAAACTAAAATCATAAACATTGCATATTAAAAAGAATTAGCCTAAGAATGAGAAATGTCATTCCTACAAATAGAACTTGAGTACCTTTATACTTACAAATATGAAGTGAATTG
Organism: Mallotus nudiflorus; assembly: GCA_947683625.1. Classification (NCBI taxonomy): domain Eukaryota; kingdom Viridiplantae; phylum Streptophyta; class Magnoliopsida; order Malpighiales; family Euphorbiaceae; genus Mallotus; species Mallotus nudiflorus. Next base: position 5,372,532 of record CANTUR010000018.1, read on the forward strand.
GCTCTTGCAATACAATTTATCATGTTTGAACTTTTGTTGTAGTTTATTTTTTTAATTAAAAGTTTACTTTTGCATTATCATGCTTAATTTTTCTAATGATTACATGATTGATTCCATTTATATTAAAAAATTATAATTTTATTTATATGTAATACAATCTATTTTCGTTTCATTTAAAGATGTATTTAACGTTACTAAATTATTATTGATACTTTAAAATTCAATTAACTTGCTTTTGTTATATTTTCTAATTTATCTATTCTATTTATTTATATTTAAAATTAAAAAAACATTTATTTAATTTATTTATATTTAAAATTAAAAAAATAGTATATTTATATTATATTTAATGTCTAGTTGTATTGAAATGTAAAAAATAGTGTTGCAATAAAAAATTTAATCTTTGCATTTAATCTTTTTAATCATAACATTAATTAGTAGTTTAAATAGCAATTAACTATTAAGATGTGTATAACCGTCAATGATTAGTATGAATGGTTCGACGCTCTCATCCCTTAAGTAAGGTCAGGGGTTCAAAAAAAAAAAAGATCCTATATATATATATATATATATATATATATATATATATATATCCTATAATTTAAATTTTTCAATAATAAAATATATAAATTAATAATTTATTAATAAGTGGTTGGCGCAGCGTGTGGATAGACAACTAGTATATATTAAATTTTGAGTCATAAAATCATTAAGCCAAAAATTTGACAAGTGTCTAACTTTGTATTTGAGTATTCACTCTAAAAGTTAATGTATCAAATTATTAAAAATCCTAATTTTTCATTAAAAATAAAATATTTACCATATTTATTTAGCATTATTTTGTAACTAAAACATTATTATATATATCTTAATACTACTCAAATTCTAAATATATTTATATACTAAACATTTTTCTATTTTAAATCTCTCAAATATTTTTTTGAATTCATTAAAAATTTTATTTTTGAAAAAGTTTAAAAGTATAATAATATAATAATTATTTAGTATTATTCTTCAACTAGGCGTGTGGTGTCACTATGCTGTGTATGTGTTTTAGGTTATCAAATTTTCAAAAAAAAAAAAAAAAGAAAGAAAATATATGTGTGCGGTGTGGATAGATGTAAGGATTTCGTGGTGTTCCATCTTTGTTTTTAAATCTTACATCGCTAACTTAAAATGTATATGTGCAGCATATATATCATTCCGCATCTAACAAAATTGTCATGGTTTTGTTAGATGACATGTGATGTCACTGTGTTAGGTGTGCGTTTTAGGTTATTAAATTTTCAAAAAAAAAAAAGAAACTAAAACATTACTAAATATACTCTAGAACTAATATAATAATTTTAAAAACTAATCTTATTATAACTAAAAAATTATGGTAAAAAAATAAAATTTATAACTAGTCTTATATATCAATAGTCACTCCTAAAATTTTATGTGTAACATCATTATTAATAGAAATTTATTATACTATTTATTATCCAAAAAATTTTAATTGTACTATTTTTCAATCTATATAAACCCTTAATATAAATTTTATTATTTATGTATATTCTATAATTTAAAATTTTTATTAATAAAATATATTAAAATATAAATTAATAATTTATTAATAAGTAATCTGTATAACACGTAAATATGTAACTAAATTTTTAATAAATTTTTAAATATAAAACATACTCATTTCTTTAAATATAATGTACTTTCAGCTTTAACCTCATCCATCATTAATAATGAAGAATTAAAGGATACCAATAATTTGGAAAAAAATTATTTTTATAAATTGATTAATAAATATTTTATATTTTTATTTGAATGAGATTAAATTAATTAAAATTTAATGAATTTTATATATCAGAATTTAATTAAAAAAAATTAAACGAATAAGCAAGAAAAAAATAGAAATTAAATATAATTTTGGTCAAACTTTGAAGTCAAAATTATGGTGATCATCATTGCAATTAACTCACATGTTGCTGTCCGACTGGACAACATAATTTCCAAGGTCAAATTATTTTCAACTACCAAATGTATATCCATTGTATCTCAAATATATTATAATATTAAAATCGTTATCTATATGTATGTTTTACAACTTAGGTATTCAATTTTGGTGTTTAAAAAAAAAAAAAAAAAACTTAGGTATTCAATTTGAATATTATTTTAAAATCAATCATATCATCTAACGTACTTATTTTTATATATAAAAGGAACCCGAATCATGTGCACCGTTATACTAGTGGAAAGACCAATTATTCTAGCGGCGCACATAATTTGTATTTTGTTTTCATATTAGATGTATTTTTAAAATTACCGGGTGGCTAGGGTTTTAAAGTGACCGATTTTGATTCAATTAAACATAAAATTAAATTGGAACTAACTTCTTTCTCAGTTTAAGGATGGTTCTAATTAACCAGTTTTGGTTCAGACGGTTGAGAATTTGGTTTGGCTGGTTTGTCGGTTAGACAACTAATTTTTTTATTTTTATTTTTTGAAATTTTCTGATTTGAAATTGAAATCAACCAATTCAAAATTAGAACCGTTGGTTTTAGTTCCATAGGAGGAGGTTTCGACCTTGAATCGGTCCTCTCTTGATTTTGAACCGCTTCTGATTTTGAACCAGTTTCAAGTTCGAATTAGTTTGTAATCAACCTATCAATAATCATTAAATCAGGTGATGATGGTTATTTTTTATTAAACGACATCTCTAATTAAAATCACGATGTATGTAATCATTTTAAATTAATTATTAAAAAACTTTTGTCACTTTTATGATCCTCTTTAAACTAAAACAGATTAATTAGTGTCTATCAAACTCTAAATATAAATGGTGTTAAAAAAATTGAAATTAAATTGAAATATAAAAATTAAATTCAAAATTTTTAGCGAGTGACAAAATTTAATGAATCTAGATACAATAATTAATTAAAATTGCAATAATTAGATCACATCACGATAAAAATATAACAGTATAACATATTACTGAATTAGTAGTTCAATAATTGTAAAAATTTAAATTTAAATTTTTTTTAAAAGTATTTAAAACATATAGAAATGCTTTCCAAGTTTTATGTGTTTTCCTTGGATTTATCAATGAACATGAAACTTTTATTTCTATTACCATATTTTTTAGGTATTTTTTAAAAATTATATATATATATATTCACTTTTTTTCTTTTTCACTTCATATTGGGATTGACAATCAACATGAACTATAATGTTTATGTCGACATGTGTTATGTTTTGCAAAACAACAATAAGAAAAAATAAATTGAATCAATACAACTATAATGCAAAAATTCATTGCACTTTTTCTTTTTCGGTTGTTAAAGATTTTTTTTTTTTCTTTTTAACATTGGGGAGGGGGGATTGCACTTTTTTTTTTGGTTAAAGATGTTTTGTGTTAGGAAACAGCATCAAAAGGAATGCTTTTTAATTATCAATTTTATCACCACCATCTAAGGATTTGTTTGACATTGATATAGAAAACTCAACTTTTGAAAATTTTATTTTTTTTTACTATTTTTTTTATTTCATCTACTTTTAATAAAATATTATAATTAATAATTAACATCTGCTGATTCAAATGATAAAAAATTTAAATTCTCTTAAATAATATTTCAAATTCGAATTGTATATATGAAGAAAATAGACGTTATGAAATTTTTATCTTTTATGGGTCTATATGATTCAAACTTTCAAATAGTTAAACCCTTTATAATCAAATAGTAAGACATCAAATGAAAAAAATATTATAAGTTATATATATATATATAGTTGATTTCAAAAAAATAAATTAAAAAAAAAGTATCAATGGCAATAAGTGTCATTTAGCTTTGGCAGTTTGGTGGTTGACTCCATTCTATAGTAGTATTCTAACTTTTCAATTGTTCAATGGCTAATTTTGACATAGTAGCAACGTGACTTTAATTAGTAGGACATAGTATCAAGTTGCAATTATGAAAAAACATTTATTTATTTTTTTAGCATGACTATGAAATGTAAAATTGAGAGTCTTAATTTGAAAGAGTCAATCAATTGATTTTCTATTGTGAATTTTAGATAATCAATTCAATTTATTTCAGAAATTTGAGTTAAAAAGTAAGAGCAACAAATTTTTTCTATTATTAAAAAGCACTATTCATACTGGTGTATAAATTTTTTTCTAAACCACCGATATGTAGAGCCAACTAAATTTTGATTAATTCAATTCAACCAGATAGAACTCATATATAAATTTTTATTTAATCATGTACCTCAATGGTGAATAAAATCAGAATGGAATAAAAAGAAAAACTTAATTAAATTAAATAGTTTATTTTCTTTGTTTTCAATTTTTTTTTTACTTAGAATAAAAAATCAATTGAAAACCATCAAAATATTTCAAGAAATTTTTTTATGTCAATTAAGTTTTATTTAAATTAAATTTCATCTGATTTAATTTTTTTCAATTTAATTCAGTTCGAAATTGAACCAACTAATAGAGACCATTGAGCATACCATCATTATCAATTTGATTTGACCATATAAGTATGTGTAGAGCCAATTTTTAGAGTATAATCTTTTGACTAAGCAATGCTAAACCTAATTACGTGTGCAAATGGTATAGAGTGTGACAAAGGTAAGATACTAACAATAAAAATTTCATGAAAAATGTCATTTTCTTAGGCCTCACCATACCAATTTATCCTACCTAAGTTGTGTTTTGTAGGAATGTCACTTGGCTAAAATGTGACAAAAAATTCAACGAATCCTAATTTTAAAGCAATTGATTATTCACTCAAGTGGAACTTGGAAGCTTACCTACCCATATGAATATTGAAATCTACTAAACATTGCTAGCTCTCGTGCATTGCATTTTATTGTATTATATGAAAAAACTTAAGGGTGGAATGAACTTGAATCATATAATTTAAACTTATATTGATAAATTAATTGAAACATACCTAAACTTATTATATTTTCGAATGTTACCTAAAATGATCGATGTCATGTAGTAGGCCGGGTAACAACTTACAAGGTTTTGTGTGGGATATTTTATCATTTATATGTAAGTTAGGGTCAACATTAAACCAAGAGCCAATTCAATGTAATTCTTATTGAGCATCATTAGGCGTAGAATTTAAATTTTATTATTGTTAATTTATAAAAATAATGTTTATTTAATTTAAAAAATATTATTACTATATAGTTTATTTATATTTAAGTTGTTTGATAATAATAATAATAATAATAATAAAAAAAAAAATAATAATTGGTGGATGCTTCAAGAGTCCCCTTCAATTCAACCTCTTAAAGGAACATTTTTTTTTTCATGTCCATATCAATGTGTGTTTTAGGTTAGATGAAGTTTTTGGATCTAAGCATAGGTGAAAGAGCAAAATCAATAATGATTACAATTTAATGGAGTAGTTGTCCCATATGTAGGTGTTATACAATTAATTTTTATTTATCCATGATGTTTGAAAACTTATTTTTCTATAAATATATATATTATTTGAGTATGTATTCAATGAATTATTTATATACTTTAAATTTAACTTTCTTACATTTGAAATTATAAATTTTTGTGATGTATATAATTTTTGGATCTTCTTTGCTTCATCGACCACCCAATAATCGGATTAAATTTTCTGTACTTTCATTATTTCTAATTCTTAAAAAATATTCAGAAAAAAAAACCTTCATACAAATATGTAAAAATGTTCAAAAATAATAAAAATTTAAATTTGTGATAGGTTAAAGTAAAAATTTAAATATACAACCAACTAGTAAAAATTTTAGATTCATAAATAGAATTTTACTTTATAAACTTTTAATATTTTTCTAAAGTAAATCAGTTTATAAATTTGAATATTTATCTCATGAAGTTTGTGAAAGGCTCTACTATATCTAGCAAAGAGATTAATTGGACAAGCTCAGTGTAGAGTGCACACTGCTTCAAAGAGAGTCTTCTGTTGAGTTTGGACTTTGGATTAGTCTTCTGTAGAAAACTTGAGAAGCAGCAAGTTTTTCATGCATACCCCAAATAGCAGATACAGAAATATGTATCAATTATTTCTATTGAGAAATGTTCATAAGTGGGTAGCAAAGGTTTTAAATGAATTTGAACAAGAGAGAAAAGGAAAAGAAATACTGTTTTATTGAAAGAATCAAAATCATTTACTTACACCCCACAAAATGTCTTAGACAAACAATACCCTCATCAGACGCAACCCTTTTTATAGTTGATTTTTTTTTTTAAAAGGCCTATTTGCTTAAACAAGAGAATCCTTTACTGATTTCTTCACCTCATGGGTATCTTGATCTTGTACTCCCAACAGTGGTGTGCTATCTTTTTCCTTCATCTGAAACAAAATATATAAATTTCAGCCCATCTCCAATTTTGAAAATGTTATAGAAGACGAGGGGGGAGAGGGAGCATTACCTGAGGGCCCAAAGAAAGGTCAACAGATTGTTTCTTCTTATTTTCTTGGGTGCAGAAATATGAGTATAAGCCCATGCCAAAGATAGCAACCAGTATACCAATGATGTTTCTGACTGTGAAAGGATCATGTAATAGAGTATACCCAAATGCAAGAACAAGGCATGTCTTTAGATGGCCAAGCACTTGATATGTGACTGGTGATGTTTTCCCTATAACCATGAATGTGCTAAAGTTCACTGCCACTGATATTAGGCATGACAGGATGATAAAAGCCTGCGCACACGCACATATATATAATTTCATCTATTATTATTATCACCAGAATGTCGAAATCTCTTTAAAATGTAACTAATATTTTTTTTGAGGTTTCATATATATGTAAGATAGATATTCGAACACGAAATTATTAATATATTGCAAAAATTAAAATAATTTGACATACCAACACTATAGGAGAATATTTATGTGCAAAGACATTCTTTTTGGTGAGGAATTGATCAACCAAAGGTCCACAGACAAAAAGAATAGCTGCTTGAAATGGGGCTGATTGATAAAGCAGCTGTGTGGAAGACACATTCAGCCTCTTTTGTATTGTATTTGTCAGCTGAATTACAAATTAAGTTAAGAAATGAACTTCTTATCAATGATAAAAAAAAAATTGCAAATGCTTATAAGGTGGAGAGTTTCCTGCACTAAAAACGTTTAGTTATTTAGAGATTTTTGTTGTTTTTGAACTGGATTCGTTAGAATCCAGAATACTCCAGATGCTGATGGTTTGGACCCGAAAAAGAATGCTCAGTTTTTTTAAGAAAATAATAAAGGATACAATTTGTCCAACGCAGGTTGTTGCAATGGCTAGCAAAGAGAGAACAGTTCCAAGAAAATTAAGCTGGAGATCTGTCACAGAGGCAATGCCAACTCCAACAAGCAATAGGAAGAGAGACAGCTTAATGTTCTGACTGCAATAAGGTTCATAAGTAAACAAAATTATTGTAATGTTTTAGAAAAATTCTGGTCCAACATTGAAACCAATAGACATTTATATATATCAGTAACCTGAATTGCTTTTTCAAGAAAATAGTTTCCAATAGAACAGTGAATGGTATGATTGCAAGTTTGGTCATCTGCAATGTAACAAGGATATAACAAAAGTTAATTCCAATGACAACTGCTGAGGTGATCTAAATCAATTGGTCTGAATTGTAGATGGTTGAGATATGAAAAATGGGCTGTTACCTGGTAGAATCCAATGGAATTGAATCCAAGGCTCAAGTTAAGCAATCCAATGGAGACACCATTAAGAATGCCAAACAGCATCACTGTCTTCATGTCAATGGACTTGGACTCGAACAAGTTGAAACGATGAGCACAATGAAGTGTACAGAAAGTTACCATCAAGTGCCAACTAGTGAGAGTTGTTGCTAAAAACACCCAAAACAATAAACAAGGTTAAAAACCAAAAAAAAAAAAAAAACAAATATTAAAAGAAATTAATTAAAAATCATTTAAAAATATTCATCCAATTGAGTGCCGACAGACATACATGTTCTCGCAATCATTGGGTAGGAATTATTTTTTAAAAAAATTATATAATTTAATGGTTCGAACTGTTAATGTACACACATTAATAAATGTAATAATATAAAATTATTATCAATTTCGAGCATATAAAGAAAAAGAATGTTGTTGGTAAAGAGAGGAGATAAGAGGAGGTAGTTACCAAAAGGGAAGCCAAGATTACTCATCAAAGCTTTATTGCAAATGACAATGGAGACAGATGATGCCACTGAAAGGAACAGTGCACCAATAACACCTAACTGGAAGCTTGACATCTCTCCCATCTTGGACTAAAATTTTACTAAAAAATTAACTGTATGAAGCAAAACGGCTTAGAATCAATACATGTTTAATAAATTGCTAACAAGGAAAACTAATTTTTTTTCCATTCTAAAAATATAGTAACATGAGAAATAATTCTTCAATGACTGCACAAAATGTATGTAAATGATCAAGAACTTTAGATAAGAAAAACTGAACTCTTTCAACAGTAGAATTTAAAAATAAAACCACCCACTTGCACTAAATCTATATATATCTTAGATGTTCTTTCAAAGCCAGCCACAAGTTTTATTTAAGGTCACTGGCTCTTTCTCCCATCGATGTCATATGTACATTTTTCCATGATAAAATCTTGAAAGGTTCATTTATCGTGTGAAAAAGAAAGAGCTGGAGAATAATAAGGAATTTTTGGAGAAGATAAAAGAGTACCCTTCAATATAGATAAAGAAAGTTCTTGGAGTTGCAAGGAGCCCTGAAAAATCACCAATGCCTACATACATTTAGGCATAAATATCATATACATAGTATCATCAAGAGTCATATACACATCTATATATATATATATATTATATGCTTACCTTTCTAATATTGGAAAGGATTTATGCAAGATATAGCTAGGGCTCCTCTACAACTCCGTGCAAGCAATGGCTAAACTAACTGTGCAAACTGTGGGTGTCAAAAGGCAAATAATGGTGGAGATATAAAAGAGATCATATAATATAAAGAGCTTTTCAGGTTAAGGTTTTAGAAAAAGAAAGGGATAGAGAGGAGAATAAAGAAGGCTTGTGGCTTGTGTGAGAATGCAAGATTATTATGAGGCTTATATGTTTATTGCAAGGGGGAGTTTGGTGCCAAACTTCTGATATATTAGTTATTTTGTTTGGTTTTAGCTCTCACATATGGATTCACTTCCTGAAGGAAGAAGTCGGTTGAAGCAAAGATTATAGTCGGTAGAAGGTACAAGTTCTATTTCAAAATGATAGAAGCATCATTTTCTTGTTAACATTTGTATTTTTTTAATCCACTAATTAATTACTAATATTTAATATTTTATGTGTTAGGTTAAAAAATATGTTGGAATTAGAAATTACCTACTTATTTTTGGCTTTTTGCAATATTTTGATAGGGTGGTGGGGGATTTGATACCAAAACCCTATGTAACATAATCACAGTTTCTTTTGATTCTAGTTCTAACATTTGAGGACTGATTAACAAAATTTTTAAAAATTTGAAGTTACTTATCTAATAATAGTTCACACTAGTTTAGTTAATTTTTTTGTACAAAATTTTTTAAAAAATTGAAGTTAACTTATCTAATAATAGTTCACACTAGTATAGTTAAATTTTGTATTTACTTACAGTTGACAGATTTTTAAATAATCTTTTTTTTTTGGAAGTCCATTTTCAAATAATCTAACACTTGTTTCAAGGTATAATTTCATCAAAATATGTTCCTCTTGAGAAATACATAAAATTTATAATTGAATTCTTTGAAATCAATCCCATATCCTTATAGCCCCCATGAAGCCATATGACATGTAATGATGATTGCTTAAGTCATCAAATGAAGAAATTAATGGCATTGAATTTTGTCTAATTGAGCTCCCAAAAATTAAATTTGCTGTTGGTCAAAAAAAAAAAAAATTTGCTTTTTCTGATAAATCATTTATAATTTTCCATTGTGGAATAAAGGTTTTTCTAATTAATTTGAACAACTCATATTCCTTTTAACTACTCAAATGTTGTGGGTTTCATAGCTGCTGTTTACAATCTTTTTAATTAATATCGTAAATATATTCGAATTGACACTTAACTATTTTTTTCTCGAACGATTAAGAGTGTACTGAATAATCAACCTTTTATTATATTTGATTTTACCTAGCTATATATAAAATTTAGCAGTTATATGAGAGATCTTAAGTGAGTCTTAGCACACAAGACAGGAAGGTAAGCTTTATTTTTCTTAAATAGAGAGTTGCTAGTGATCAGCAAGAGGTATCTGCCAATGCAAGCAAAAAGGCTTGCCATCCTCAAACTCAATTAGAGTGGTAGGTGAGGGAACTTCGATTTCACTCCAAAAATACTTTTTTTTTTTTTTTTTTCCTTTAAAGAACATTACTATCACCAACCAAAGCAAAATTAGAAAAAAAAAAAAAAGGTTCTCACATGATAAACAAATGCTCTTTTGATTCTGACTTTATGGTTGCACCAAAAATCATACTATAAAGTTTTATAATTTAGGTAATGATGATAATTTTCAGGTGAATCTATACTGCAACGTACTTCTGGAATTCATCATGGTATATATAAATACGGAAATGACTTCTGTAGAAGCAGACCGTTTAAAAAAATAGAGGGGAAGGGGAATTACTAAAAAGTTAATAAAAAAAATTACTTTCGAGACAATTTTGTCCAAAAAAAATTAAAAAATACAGGCCGCTACATATATCAGAACTCATATATATATATATATATACAAACACTATACTAATGCCAGTAGTACCACCTTCTAGTTAAGGTTACTTAGCTGGGCAATATTGCATGTTTTTAAAAGAAAAATAGTTTTATTGATTCAAACTGGAAATATATAGATAAAAATACAAATATTATAGAGATAAAACACATATACCATAAAGGATAAAACAACATTCAGATTAATAGTATAATAAATCGGTTTAAAACCTATAAATTTGATAATATTATAGTGACTAAAATATATATATAATTCTAGTTCTGCAACATACTGATGACCATAATATGATTTATTATCTCTGTTTGATTAAATATATTTTGCCTATTTAAATTGCTCACACACAAATAAAAAGTTGCATCAAGACGTTGTAAAACAAAACGTCGTAATAATAGGACTAAAAACCAAACACTGTAACAAGATGATGAAATTATGAAAAACAAAATAAAATCCAAATCTATATGGAATAACCAATTAATTAAGAAATAAAATGATAAAAAGAGGTGTAGAGAGGTGATTTTAGATTAAAAAAAAAAAACACCAAAAATTATCCCTTGCTTAAGGAAAGATTAGTGGTTAGAAAAGAAAAAAGAGAAAAGGATGCTAAATTTTCTTCAAAAAGTCTCTTAGGTAAATAGAATTTTTTTTTTGTTGGTTATATAATTAAGTTTAAATTATTTGAACTCTCTAATCCATAGCGCACAATTGGACACCTTTGCATTCTATAGAAAATGCTTGCAGGCATGGCCGTGCGCTCTAATATGCACGGTCATACGCCTTTGTAATTTTGCAAAATACAAATTAGGCATGACTGTGTACTCTAAGTCACACACTCATGTGCCCTTGATACCTAATTTTAAAATCACAAAAACAATGTTTTCCAATAAAAACTTTGTTTACTCATATCAAACAACCACAAACATTAATCATATTAATGTAAATAACTGTTTTTGATATATATTAATTGTATCACTGCATAAAAACGTTCAATTGAAATTTTGAAAAACACTTTTCAAAATCAAGTGCATATATATCACATATATATACAAAAATTGTTTCTCACATCTCATGTATATATCACATATATAATAAAATCAATTTAATCAAATTACAAGTGACTCTAATACTACGGTTGGGTTTCCTTGATTCATACACGCAACGAAAAATAAAAATTTTAATCAAGAAACCCTCATAGGATCCATGTAATTCGAGTAAATAGATTAAGAGAGATTACAACATACTCACCAATATGATTTTAAGGCAAAAATATTGGAAGGAAGAGAGGGGGTTCTCTCTGTTGACACCCTACTTTGAGCTTTACGTATAGGTTTTGTCGGATTTAGACGCTGCCAATAAAGTTAGGCCTCTCTATTGGTATCCACATGAGTAAGGGATTTAAAGCAATGTTAATGGGCTAGCACCTTTTAAGTCTCACTTTTATTTTTCTCTCTATGTATTTTCTTTTCTCAAAAGAAGTGGAGGAAGGAGTATAATAACTTAGAAAACCTAAAGAAAAATATGTTTATATATACATCTTATATAGTGTTTCTCAAACCACTTACCAAAACAATTTTAGTAAGATTAAACTTCCTTTTCTATTTTAATTCTAATTCCAAATTAGAATTATTTTCTATTTATTTAAATAATTCTAATAGAAAATAATCCTAATGCACAATGTGTATTATATTCCTTTTGTCACACGATATCTTAATTGAAGATAAGACATGGTTTATGTCATCTTTATATAGTTCAATCATATTATTTCTAGATCCCAAGTAGACTAATAATGATAACTATTATCAATACATTATAGCATGACCATGCATTTCTCTTTAGTCTAACAGGGGCCACAAATATCTTCTCAAAATAATTGAAGGAAAAATTCCATCCCAACCACTCACGTTACTCACATAACTTATTCTATATCCAATCATAACCTGTTTTACCATTTGGTTAAAGATGATGTAGGGACATGTAAAAACACAAAACTCATTATGTAGGAAACCATGGTGATTTTTGGTTAGAGGACTCAAATAATATTACTGTAATGAGAATTACTTATGACAATTATTTATGCAGTATTCTCATAATAGGTCGATCTAGCACATCATTTCTCTAAATATGTACTTATGAGTTTGACTCAATATCTCATATACATAATGAGTAAAACATAATTATCAGTCAAGCTCAAACTAGCCTTTATTCATTGTTGTTCCCACAATAATGATTGACCGGGGATAATTTAGAATAGAATTCAAGTATCACCTAAGAGTTTTACTATTAAGTCACATACTTAATGATCTTAAGTAGAATTACCTATTCAAGGATCAAATTAGAATTAGCCAGTAATAATAAAAATGTCTCTTTATCATAAAATAGAAAGATGATAGATTCAAAGTATGGCCATTATACAATAGGCCTAGGGCATATCAATAACACCAGCTATTATAACCCAAATTTTTGATAAATTATGAAATTAATTTCTCGGATTTGCAGTATTAATAATTATTTTCTTAATTTGTTATATTATGGTTATTTTGTGAAATTAAATTAAATTCAAGTATTATTATTTACTTTATTATATTATGGCATTATTATTAATTTCAAATTTAAAACTTAAATTTATTGTTATATGTGATTTAATATTATTATTATTATTTATTAAATTATGTTAATGTAGTGTATTATATATATATATATATATACAAAAAGAACATTTTCCTTCCTTCCTCTCTTCTCTCTTTCCTTCCCCCTTCCCTTATTTCCCTCTTCTTTTTTCTTTTCTTCTACGTGAACCAGCCCCCCTTGTGTAGTTGAACCAGACAGCTTGAGCCACCGCGACTGCTACCTCTCCTCGTCACACCACCACCATCGTCTTCCTCTCCCTCTTGATTTCTCCTCAGTGCCAACAACTTTTAGAGCATGTCGATGACATTTTTGGCAACGCTAGAAGCTCCCAACAGTGTCGATTGAAAGCTCTTTCCTTGGGCTTCATTTCCCCAAGGTAATTCACTTAAACAGCTTCGAATTCAACTCCAACTCCAATTTTGTTGAGTTGATTTTGTGTTAAATTAGTTTGATTCATGTTAAATGGACTTTGGATTAGTTAAATTGAAGTTGTTAGCTTTCCAAAAATGTATTTAAATTCAATTTTGAAGACAGTTGCGATTTAGGGACTATTTTGAGTTCGGTTACTATTCCCAGCTTGAAAATGTGTTTTATTTTTAATAAATTTTACTAATTATTTTAAGCATATTTCATGAAGAAAGTTTATTGAAATTATGTTATGAATTTTATTATAAATTTTTGAATGTTTATGTATTTGGAAAAATTAGTATAAATTAGTAATTTTTATATTTTAATTAAAATTATTGTTAATTATTATATTTTGGATAATTTTTGAGTAATAAGTAGTATTAAAATAATTTTTATGAATTATTTACTATTTTCAGGTAATTATTAATAATTTCCAGAAACATATTCGAATAATAGTTTTATCTATTATTTTTAAGATTAAATGAAATTTTTCGTTATTTTTATTATATACTTGGGCAATTTAGATAATTATCGGTAATTTATGCTATTTAATTTTGAATATTTGAAAAATGAGTTTTATTAATATAATTTAATTATGAATGGGATTTTATTGTTTAATTTGGAAAATAAATATCTTTGATGCTTTTATTATTTAAATAAATTGAATTGTGGTATTTTATAATTTTTATGAGTTTTGGTGAATTATTGGTATTTATTATTATTTTTTTGGTTTTGATTATGTTGGTTCTCGGTTGGGCAATAATTGTAGTTCGGGGGCCTAACCCAAGGAGTTAAACTTTATGAATATTTGAAATGTATTTGTGTGCAGGATTAACTCTACTTTTAGTAAAGAGATGTTTATTTTACAGAAGAGATTCTGCCGAATTTTTGATAGAATTTTCGTAAAATATGACATTGGGTTGGTCCTGAGTTTTAAATTTTTGTCGAGTCATGTTCTTAATTGAGTCATTCTCTAGAAATTCTAGAAGTATGAAATTAGGATTCGATTCTAATATATTATTATTGTTATTATTTTCCTTAGTTGCTATACAAGTTAAGCTTATCGGACCAAACCAACCAAGCTAAGATAGAGGGGCGCGATAGAACTATGAGTTATTATTATATGTATATATTTCATGTAGAAAATATATTGTGAGCATCCATATTTTTTAATAAATATGAATTTTTATTATGTTTTAATTCATTAAATTGTTATTATATGATTATTTTGAGTATATATATTTTCATATATATTTACATGTGATTATTTAATTGTGAAAATGGATGCTGTTCATATTTTATTATGAATTCCATTATTTTAAATTATGAAACAACATTTTGGAGGATAGTTGTAAAACGTGCCACCTAGTGGGTCACATTAGTACTGTTGTGCAACAGTACGCTAGATATTAGGCTTTGAACTTTGAGTGATTTCCGATATGGAAATAATGATTATGGTGAATGATGGATAAAGATGTGTGACTGTGGATCCTCGATTGACCTGTAGGGTACTTGTGGCCAGTTAGCACCGATAGTGGAACTGCGGAACCTTAGTTGTCCCTTTGTGTACTCGGGGCTAATTCACTGCCTAAAAGTTGGATAAAGAATATTTTGGAGATATAGAAAGCCTGTTAGCTAAGGAAATACAATGATTAAGGTTGTAAAAATTTAGGGATTTTGCTCCGATCCTCCACACAAAATTCTTCTACATTTATTGTTATAATAAATATGGATTTCAAGTATCTGTATGAAATGCATGTATATATTAAATAAATATAAATATATTATTATACTGATGCTTGAGTGTCTATGTCTTTAGGTTGCATATATATATAATAATAATTCACTCAGTGAGGTTTGACCCCCCTAAATATTTTTTCAGAATCTTTTACTTCAGACCTCCACATTAGTTCTATTCATCAGACTCTTTCTTCACCGGCCGATCTATGTAACTTTGAACTATTACTTCTCTTGTATTTTAGTAAGTGCTAAGTAGTTATGCATCTTGTTGTAGTATCTGTTATATATTAAACAAGATTCTGTATTTGAATAATTGTATGAATATATTTTATTATGTTATGTTATGGATATTCCTTTTATTAATTAAAGTTTTAAATTTTAAGGTATTTTTGTGATATGTTTGCATGAGTTTTTATTTTTAAAGCTTACTATTGGTTCCGGATTCGTGAAAGTTTTCATTTCCTAGTGCCAGTTATGTCTCTCTGGTTTGGGTCATGATAAAGTTGGTATTAGGGCCTAGGTTTTTGTGTTGTGGACCTAGGTTAGTAGAGTTGTGTTTTCTTAAAAACTACTATAGTAAATTAGGTTTGATTATGTCTTCAATAAGTTTTCATTGTTATAGTTTCTGTGAAATCGTTAGGATGTCTACTTGTTGTTTTTTTTTTTGTTTGAATCTTTTTGGTTTTTGTCTTTTTAGAATGAGGAGGCAAGTGCGTGTCACTCTATCGGTCGTTGAGGCAAAAAATGATGAGTCTTTTTAGGTTGAGGTTCTACCCTATGAGCTGCCAATTAGGCATAGAGGTAGAGGTATACCTCGAGGAGCAGCAGGTCACTGTAGATAGAAAGAGCTACATAATGAGGAACTTGTAGAGTAGGAATATGAGGAAGTTACTTTTACACCAGGAGTTTCACAGGGTGCAGTGCCGATACCTTTGACCGTACTATAAATGCAGCCTCTATTTCAATAAGATGCTTAGACATCTAATGCCGTTGTTGTAGGTATACTCCCAGTTTGTTTATTGGATGCTAGTGTTTTAATTAATCTGGGTGCCACACATTCTTTTGTGTCCCTTATTTTGCTTTAGAGTTATGTTGTCAAACTTTAAGGATGATATTTCCTTTATCTATTGCCACACCTCTAAGTGATTTGTTGGACACTGATGTTGTTATTTCTAGGTGTTTGGTGTTAGTGGAAGGTAGAGAATTATTAGTGGAATTAGTGTTGTTGGATATAATGGAGTTTGATGTGATTCTTGGTATGGATTGGTTATTTTAGCACTATGCCATAGTTGATTGTTAGAGTAAAGAGGTAATTTTTAGAATTTCGAATGATGAAGGGTTTAAGTTTGTGGGTGACAAGAGTTCTGCACCTCAGAATCTTATCTCTGCTATCACGGCTAGGAAGATGCTGAGGAAAGGTTATCAGAGATACTTAGCACTAGTCGGGGATACTATAGTAGAGAAGACATATATTTTAGATGTTCTAGTAGCTTGTGAGTTTCCAAATGTCTTTCCTAATGAGTTGCCATGTTTACCACCTCATAAAGAGATTGAATTCTGTATAGATGTGGTCCTAGGCACAACTCTTATCTCGATATCGCCTTATAGAATGACTCTTGCAGAGTTGAAGGAGTAGTTACAAGATTTGCTAGATAAGGGTTTCATCAGACCCAACACTTCTCCTTGGGGTGCACCAGTCCTATTTATAAAGAAGAAGGATGATACATTGAGATTATGCATTGATTATAGAGAGTTGAATAAGGTGACAATGAAGAACAAGTATCCTCTTTTGAGGATAGATGATTTGTTTGATAAATTTTGAGGTGCACAATTCTTTTCAAGATTGACTTAAGATCAAATTATCATCAATTGTAGATCAATGAAGCTGATGTTCCTAAAATGACATTTTGCACTAGATATGGTCACTATAAGTTTCTAATGATATCCTTTGGGTTAACTAATGCACCTGCTGCTTTTATAGATCTTATGAACAGAGTGTTTAGACTATTTATGGATAAGTTTGTAGTAGTTTCATTAATGATATACTGGTGTATTCGAAGAGTTTGGAGGAGCATATTTATCACTTGAGGACAATACTATAGACACTTAGAGAATATAAGCTTTATGCTAAATTCTCGAAGTGTGAATTCTGGATGGAGAGTATTGCATTCCTTAGACACGTGGTGTATAAAGATGGTATTTAGATTAATCCATAGAAGATTGAAGCAGTGTCTGAATGGCCTAGACTAATATCAATCATTAAGATTCAAAGTTTCCTGGGTTTGGCTGGGTACTATAAGAGATTTATGCATAATTTTTTAAGATTTACAACACATATGACTCATTTAACTCAGAAGAATATGAAGTTCATGTGGTCAGAGGCTTGTGAAAATTAGTTTTCAGTTACTAAAGGAGAAGTTAACCACATCTCCAGTTCTGACTTCGCCAAATGGAAAAGACAAGTTCACTGTATATTGTGACGCTTCCAAAGTCAGATTAGGTTGTATGTTAATGCAGAATGGTAGGGTGATAGCTTATGCTTCCAAGTAGTTAAAGAAGCATGAGTGGAATTATCCTACTCATGACCTAGAGATGGCTGTAGTGATCTTTGCTCTCAAGATTTGGAGACATTATTTGTATGGAGTGATGTGTGAGATTTTTACTTATCACAAGAGCTTTAAGTACATTTTTCAGCAAAGAGATATGGACTTAAGGCAAAGAAGATGGTTAGAACTCTTGAAGGATTATATAGTAGTAGATGCTTTGAGTAAAAAGTCCTTAGGTAGTCTTGCTCACATTAGTATGGAGAGGAGATCTTTGATCCAAAAGTTTCACAAGTTAGTGGATCAAGGCATGATGATGAAGATAAGAAGATCAAGAGGATTGCTAGCTTAGTGTAGAGTTAGATTAGTATTGAGGGATAAGATTAAGGCAGCTCAGAGCCAAGATCCTATTTGGTAGAGCTTGAGGAGAATGTTCGTAAAGGAAAGTTCACTGATTTTACACTTGATAATGAAGGTGTTTTATAGATCAGTAGAAGAATATGCGTTCCTGATGTGGATAATTTGAGAGAAGAGATCCTAGAAGAAGTGCATTCTATAGCTTATAGTGTATATCCAGGTGTTACTAAGATGTACCATATCATTAAGGATTTATACTGGTGGGATGGAATGAAGAAGGATGTAACTGATTTTGTCTTTAAATGCTTGACTTGTTAGCAGGTGAAAGCTAAGCATCAGAAGCCTTTTAGGAAGCTTTAGCCTCTTCCAATTCTTGAGTGGAAATAGAAGAGAATTGTTATAAATTTTATGACAGGGTTACCTTGTTCAAAGGATAGATAAAATTCTATATAGGTGATAGTGGACAAGTTAACCAAATCAGCTCACTTCTGACCAATTAAAGCTACTTATTCTGTAGCCAAGTTAGATAAGCTGTATATTGAATATATTGTGTGCTTTTATAGAGTGCTTGTTTCGATTGTATCTAACAGAGGTTCAATTTTTACCTCTCGATTTTGGCAGAACTTGCAAGAAGCAATAGGCACTAGGCTCGATTTCAGTACTGCTTTTCACCCTCAGATAGATGGTAATCTGAGAGGATGATCTAGACACTTAAAGATATATTGAGAATGTGTGTAATGGATCTTAGAGGTAGTTGGGATGATCATCTGCCACTGGTAGAGTTTGCTTACAATAACAGCTACCATAGCAGTATTGAAATGGCACCGTATGAAAGGAAGTGTATATCCCCTTTGTGTCGTGATGAGATTGGAGAAAGAGAGTTGACTAAACCTTAAATTATCCAAGATGCACTTGAGAAGGTTGCTTTGATCATAAGAAGATTGAAAACCGCAGCTAGTAGACAAAAGAGCTATGTGGATCCAAAGCGCAATGATATGGAGTTTCAAGTTAGGGACTATATATTCTTGAAGGTGTCACTAATGAAGGGTGTGATGAGATTTGGCAAGAAGGGGAGGTTAGCACCGAGATACATTGGACCTTTTGAGATTCTAGAGAGAGTGGGCATGATTGCATATCAGTTGGCTTTACCTTCAAATTTGTCTCAAGTGTATCTAGTGTTCTATGTCTCGATGCAGAGGAAGTATATTTTAGATCGTTCACACGTGTTGTAGCCCCAGAGTGTGGAAGTGAATGAAGATCTGACGTATAAGGAAGAGCCAGTTGAAATTGTTAATTACTAAGTTTGTTAGTTGCGTTTGAAGCAGATTTCGATGGTCAAAGTGTTGTAGAAGAGTAACAATGTTGAGGAACACATGTGGGAGATCGAGGCTAAGATGCAGATGACTTACCCTTACCTTTTTCCTTGATGAATCCTTGTATTTAGTTCTTTTTATTTGAAATTCGAGGACGAACTTTTATAAGGGAAAAAATTGTTATAACCTACATTTTTGATAAATTATGAAATTAATTTTTAGGATTTGTAGTGTTAATAATTATTTTATTAATTTGTTATATTATGGTTATTTTGTAAAATTAAATTAAATTCAAGTGTTATTATTTACTTTATTATATTATGGCATTATTATTAATTTGAAATTTAAAACTTAAAATTATTTTTATATATTACTTAATATTATTATTATTTATTAAATTATGTTAATGTAGTGTATTATATATATATATTATGCGGTGAGTATAATTAGAAAATAAAATATTTAAATTAAAGATATTATTTTTATTTTTCCTTTTCTACTTATTGATTAATTTTAATAACCCTAGTTTTAAATTTTTTTAATATAAAATGAGATTTACAGTATTAATAAATTTTAAAAGTCAACTTTAATTATTTTAGTATTTTGTGGTTAATATTCATTATTTTATGTTTAATTATATTTTTCTACATAAATATCTTTATTTTGAAACTTATTATTATTATTATTATTATTATTATTATTATTATTATTATTATTATTATTTTTTATTTTTTGGATAGTATTATTTTAATAATATTAATTTATGTGCATTATTATTTTTATCAACTTACATTATTTATTTTATTATTAAATTGTTTTATTTGTATTAATGTTATTTTTTTAAGTGTTATTTTATGTGTATATTATTGTGTGATGTGTGTGTGTTTATTATTATATGTGTGAATATATATATATATATATATATATATATATATATATGAGTATATTTGTGTAGTGTAGATTCATTTGGCTAAAGTATTATTATTATAATATAAAGTTATATATATATATATATATGCACACATGCATGCATACAACAAACCCACATACATGCACATGCATTAAACACCAACACACAACGCAAAAGAAAAAGAAAAAGAAACGTGAACCAAAGCAAGAAGCAAAAAAAAAAAAAAAACACAGAGACTTCATCTTCTTCCCTGTGCCAACCCGTTCTCTGCCTATCATTGTGCCTCCATCACTTCCGGTTGCCGTTTCTTGAGCTTCCAGTCTCTATTAACTCTCTGAGCTTCGGTGGTCACGATTCCAAGCTCCGTTTGAGCTTAAACCCAATCGTTTGTGAGTTTTCTTGATTTTTCGATTTTAAGCATTTATGTTTTTTTTTTTTTTAATTTTTTGAGTTGATTTTTGGTTGATTTAAACTCCCTTAAGAAAAGTTG
The DNA here is from genome assembly GCA_947683625.1 of Mallotus nudiflorus. Classification (NCBI taxonomy): domain Eukaryota; kingdom Viridiplantae; phylum Streptophyta; class Magnoliopsida; order Malpighiales; family Euphorbiaceae; genus Mallotus; species Mallotus nudiflorus. Next base: position 5,393,660 of record CANTUR010000018.1, read on the forward strand.
TTCCTAGTAGCTTGATCTTCATGAATAATTTTTTTTTAAATTTTTGGAATTTATTTTAATTTTTGTGAATTTTTGAATATTTTATTATTATTTTATTAATTTTCATAAATTAATTGTGAAAATTATAAATTTGGTATATTTGGTGTTATTATTAATTTTTATTAATTTCAGAGTTGAGATTATAATTTTTGTGATTTTTATGTATTTTTTATAATTATTTTTATATTATGTCAATATTGGATAATTAGGTTAAAGTTAGGTTTTTATTGAAATTGTTGTTTAAATATGTGTTTTGGTTAATATTAGTAATATATATGTTGAGAAAATAATTTTTATGCATTTATACAATTTTTGTAGAATTTTTTAGTAATATTAATATATTATGTATATTTTTGCATTATAGGGGGTAAATGTGTAATTTTGTGTCAATTATAGCTATATACTATATTTTAGTTGGTTTTAATATTATTTAAGGAACTAAAATGATTTTTACAAATTAATTACTATTTTTAACTAATTGATATTATTTTTTCAAAAATTGTTTTCAAATAAAATATTATATATTATTTTGGAAATAAAATGGGTTTTTAGTAATTTTTAATATGCATTTAGGCTAATTATGTTATTTGAATATATAAAGTGAATTTTTATTAATTTATATTGAATTATCGATAAATTGGATTTTTAATAATATTATATTATTATTTTGGAATTTTTACGTAATTATTGAGAAAATAATTATTTTTAATTTTTTAATGTTAAATATGCTATATTTTGATATTTTGAGGATATTTGAGTAAATTATTGATTTTTAATATATTTATTATATTATTTGGAATTTTGATAAATTGTGAACCTCGGTTGGGAAAATTATGTAGTTCAATATCCCAACTGAGGGTTGTGTGAATTTTGGGTTTAGAAGTGCGTTTTTCTTGTAAGACCGGCTCTACTTTTCAATAGAGAGATGTCCATTTTACAGAGGAGGTTCTGTCAAATTTTTGATAGAATTCTCATAAAACGTGACATCAGATCAATTGTAAATTCTGTGTTCTGTAATCTTAGATCAAGTCTCTATAGAGCTTAAGTTAGATTTATTCTGATTCTCATGATCATCTTATTTGTTTAGTTGCATCGAGACCGAGGCCTAGTGGATCGACCCCGTTAGACCAATCTCGAGGAGCGCACACTTGTGAGTTGTTATTTTATATATACATCGCACTGAGGTTGCATGTTTTAGAGAAATACATGTTTTAAATGTATATTTATTCATAATTGTTTTATTAAATGATTAGTATACTTTAGGTATATTTTTGATATATTTCTAAATAAATGGATGTTATATTACTGATTTATGCTTAAATTGTTTTTAGTATACTATTGATTTATTTTTGGTATATTTATTTATTTTCTTGTATGAATGATTTATTTTAAATAAAGGATATTGATAGAACGTGCTACCTACTGGGTAGCACTAGGACTGTGTACGTACCGATGTGATAGATTTAGGGTTGAGTGTGAACTACTTGTGGTAAATTATGATTTGATTGAGATTGATGGATTGATTGATTTGAGATGTGATATGATTGATAGTGTGATTGCTGGAGGTCGGTTGACCAAATGTCTTGGGGCCAATCACACTGATAGTCAGACTGCTGGAGCTTAGTTGACTTAGTGTCTCGGGGCTAGTCTACTGTCCATATGGAATAAGTGAATTTATTTGGAATTAAGTGAACCTGTATGGTTAGAGTGATATTATTGTTGATCGAGGTTACGATTAAATAAGGTTCTATTTGATCCTTCATAAACTGATATTTTTTAGTATTATTATATAATTGATTTTCAGCATCTATGTGGATTGCTTGTATGTATATTTATTATATATGAATGTTTGATTGCATTTGTTATTAAGAAATGCATGTATATATATTATAACAATTCACTCAGTGAGGTCTGACTCCCCTCTGTTGATATTTTTACAGGAGAATCTTTTTCCTCAGACCTCAGCAATAGACCCATCCGCCAGATTTCTTCTGCCTTGATTCTTTTATGTAAATTACCTACTTGATTTAATATTGTACCCTAGATAATTATAGTAGTCATATTTGGTATCAGTAATGAGTTGTATTTTATATTTTTTGTATATGATTTTAATTCAGAGGTCTTTCTTTAAATAGTGTATTAATATTTTCTTATTGTGATATGAAAGAGATTATTTTTATTATATTGATTTGAGATTTTAATTATGATGCATATTTATTTACTTTAATTATTGCATGCTTTTATTTTAAGGCTTGCTACAGGTTTTGAATTCGAAAGAATTCCCATTCCCTAGCGCCGGCCATGACTTCTGGATTTGGGTCATGACATTAATATATATATATATATATATAAAGAAAATTTTCCTTCCCTCCTCTCTTCTCTCTTTCCTTCCCCCTTCCATTCTTTCCCTCTTCTTCTTTCTTTTCTTCTGCGTGAATCAACCCCCCCCCTTTACAGTTGAACCAGACAGCTTGAGCCATCGTCTCTATCGCCTCTCCTTGTCGTGCCACCACCACCTGCTCTTCCTTTCTCTTCCTCCTGCCGACGTCGACTTCTTCCTCTCCCTCTCGATTTCTTCTAGGCATCGACAACTTTTGGAGCACACCAGTGACGTTTCCGGCTATGTCAGGACCTCCCACCAGTGTTAATCGAAAGCTCTTTCCTTGGGCTTCATTTTCCCTAAGGTAATTCACCTAAACAACTTCGAATTCAACTTCAATTTTATTAATTTGATTCTAAGGTTCATATATTTCATTTGTTGATTTTGTGTTAAATTAGTTTGATTCGTGTCAAATTGACCATGGATTAGTTAAATTGAAGTTGTAAGCTTTCCAAAAATGTATTTAAATTCGATTAAGATAGTTGCGATTCGAGCACTATTCTGAGTTTGGTTACTGTTCACGACTACTGTTCCTAGTTCCAAAATGTGTTTTATTTTTAATAAATTTTACTAATTATTTTAAGTATATTTCATGAAGAAAGTTTATTGAAATTATGTTCCGAATTTTTATTATGAATTTTTGAATGTTTATGTAAAAATTGGATTTTTGGAAAAATTAGAATAAATTAGTAATTTTTATTTTTTAATTGAAATTATTATTAATTATTATGTTTTGGATAATTTTTGAGTAATAAGTAGTTTTAAAATAATTTTTATGAATTATTTACTTTATTTAGGTAATTAATAATAATTTTCGGAAATATATTCGAATAATAGTTTTATCTATTATTTTTAAGATTAAATGAAATTTTTAGTTATTTTTATTATATACTTGGGCAATTTAAATAATTATTGGTAATTTATGCTATTTAATTTTGAATATTTGAAGAATGGTTTTTATTAATATAATTTAATTATGAATGAGATTTTATTGTTTAATTTGGAAAATAAATATCTTCGATACTTTTATTATTTAAATAAATTGAATTGTGATATTTTATAATTTTTATGAGTTTTGGTGAATTATTAATATTTATTATTATTTTATTTTATTGATTATGTTGGTTTTGAGTTGGGTAACAATTGTAGTTCGGGGGCCCAACCTGAGGAGTTTAGCTTTGTGAATATTTGAAGTGTGTTTGTATACAGGATCAGCTCTACTTTTAAAAGAGAGACATCTGTTTTGTAGAGAATACTCTGTCAAATTTTCGGTAGGATTCCCAAAAACGTGACATCGGGTCAGTTCTGAGTTTTGAATTTTTCTCGAGTTGTGTTCTAAATTGAGTTATTCTCTAGTAAAATTAGGATTTTGATTCTAATATATTATTATTATTGTTATTATTTTTCTTAGTTGCTCTGCGAGGTAGGCCTATCGAGCCGGGCCAACTGAGACAGGATAGAAGAGTCCGATAGAACTATGAATTATTATTATATGTATACATTGTACGTAGAAAATATATTGTGAGCATCCATATTTTTTAAAAAATATGAATTTTTCATTATGCTTTAATTTATTAAATTGTCATTATATGATTATTTCAATATATATATATATATATATATATATTTTTTTTTTCATATATATTTACATGTGATTATTTAATTTTGAAAATGGATGTTCATATTTTTATTGTGAATTTCATTATTTTAAATTATGAAACAACGTTTTTGATGATACCTATAGAACGTGCCCCTTAGTGGGTCACACTAGGGTTGTTGCACAACAGTACTCTAGATATTAGGCTTTGAACTTTGATTGATTTCGGATATGGAAATAATGATTATGGTGAATGATGGATAAAAGGGTATGACTGTGGATCCTCGGTTGACCTGTAGGGTACTCAGGGCTAGTTCACTGTCAAAAAGTTGGATAAAGAATATTTTGGAGATATGGAAAGCTAGTTGGCTAAGGAAATACAATGATAGAGGTTGTGGAAATTTAGGGATTTTGTTCCAATCCTCCACTCAAAATTCTTCTACATTTATTGTTATAATAAATATGAATTTCAAGCATCTGAATGAACTGCATGTATATATTAAATAAATATAAATATATTATTATACCGATGCTTAAGTGTCTGTGTCTTTAGGTTGTTGTATATATATAAAAATAATCCACTCCCTTAAATATTATTTTAGGATCTTCTACTTTAGACCTCCACATTAGTTCTATTTGTTAGACTCTTTCTTCACTAGCTGATCTATGTAAACTTTGAACTATTACTTCTCTTGTATTTTAGTAAACGCTGCAGTAGTAGTGCATCTTATTGTAGTATCTGTTATGGATTACATCGAGATTCTATATTTGAATATATTTTATTATGTCATGTTATGGATATTCCTTTTATTAAATAAAATTTTAAATTATGAGGTATTTTTGTGATATGTTTGCATGAGTTTTTACTTTTAAGGCTTGCTATGGGTTCTGAATTCGTGAAAATTTCCATTTTTTAGCACCGGTCATGACTCCCTGGTTTGAGTTATGACATTGGCCTACCATATATTAGGATTTGGGCTCTACACCATCAATGGTGCCATTTCCCATAAATTTAATTCACATGACTGGCAACCATGACTTTTTGCAAGCTTTTGGCTACGTCCATTGAGAAGAAGTAGATAGCAACTTTACTGGCAGTTTCAACGGTGGTGCTTTTTAGTTTAGTAATTAACGATTTAAGCCAAACTCTGACGATTAATAGAGTCCCTAAAATGAAAAGACTAATGGATAAGGATTTGGCTCATGATGTGGATGAGATAAAGAGAACAATAAATGCGTTGAAGGAGCTTTTGGAATAAAAAAAATTAGTAAGTTTATTTTATTTTATTTTAAGCATGTGTTTTGTGCATTATTTTTAATAGTGCACCAAATATCCTATATTGGTTAGGAGAGGGAGGGGGGGGGGGGGTTAGGTCCTTATAAGCTAAAGTCTCCCCTATCCTCTGTGAGGTGCCTTTTCTTATAAAGGACTAAATCGTGCGAACTGTGGGCTTCTCCTGCCAGAGTGGATAATACCTCATGAGCAGGTCTACTATGTATCAGGATTTGGGCCCAGCACTATCAGTGGCACCGTCTGTGGGAATGAAACCATGTCCTTTACCTAAGCCCCTCCTTTATGAGTCTCTTATAGTGCACTTAATATCCCACATCGGTTAGGAGATGAGGGGTTTGGAACTTTGGTTTCATAATTGACTACATGGGGTAAACCCCTTTCTTAATTCAGTTTGTCAACCAAGGGAGCATTAGAAATGCCATTGATTGTGTGAAGGCTAAGTACAATTTTGCCTTAGAGAAATCCATTGATTAGACGGTACATGACTTGGCCAATATGAAGAAATAATTGGTTGAAAAATTGATCTCTGAGGTGAAGAATGTAAAGGAAACCGTGAATGCTCTGAAGAAGGAACTGTTGGAGAAAAAATTAGAATAGTAAGTTTTTATTTTTTTATTTTCATGTTTTATGTATTATTTTTAATTGATTTTTTTATTTTAATCAAGCTATGAAGCTACTAGTTTAGTGGTAGTGTTATTTGTAAGTAGGATTGAGCAAATCGGTAGACCTAAAATTTTTGGCCTAGTCTGATTCAAAATCTTGGGCCTACTCAAGCTTTGGTCTTTGGTCCTATAATTGAATACGTGGGCCAAATCCCTTCCTTGATTCACAATCTATCAATCAAAGAGGGAGGGGTCAGAAACATGGTTGCTTGTTTGAAGGCTAAGTACAATTTCACCTCAGAGAATGCCATTGACTATGCAGTACATGACATGGCTAATATAAAGAAATGGTTGGTTGAAGAATTGATCCCTAAGGTGAAGAATGTAAAGGACACTGTGAATGCTTTGAAGAAGGAACTGTCAAAGAAAAAATTAAAATAGTAAGTTTTTATTTTTTTATTTTGTGTCTTATTTCTAATTGATTTTCTTTTTGTTTTAATTTGGTTATGAAGCCACTAATTTTGTGACAATGTTGTTTGTAGGTAGGACTAATTGATTTTTTTTGTTTAATAATGTTATTAAGCCACAAGTTTAGTGGTATTGTTGTTTATAGGTAGGATTGAAAACAAATTGGAAGGCTTGAAATTTTCAGCCCAGTCCAGTTTAAAATCTTAGGCCTACTCAGGCTTGGGTCATTGGTTCCGTAATCGATTACTTGGGCTAAACTCATTCCTAGATTTATAATTTGTTAACCAAAGAGGGAGATGTTAGAAACATGGTTGCTTGTTTGAAGGCTAAGTATGATTTCACCTCAGAGAAGGCCATTGACCAAGTGGTACATGACATGGCTGATATGAAAAAACGGTTGGTTGAAGAAATGACCCATGAGGTGAAGAATGTAATGAAAATTGTGAATGCATTGAAGAAGGGATTGTCGGAGAAAAAATTAAAATAGTAAGTTTTTATTTTTTTATTTTTCATTTTTTGTGTATTATTTCTAATTGATTTTTTTAATTAGGTTATGAAGCCTCCAATTTAGCGGTAGTGTTATTTGTAGGTAAGATTGAGCAAAAATTGGTCAGCCCAAAATTTTTTATTTGGTCTGATCCTAAATCTTGGCCAGCTCAGGCTTGGATTTTTGGTTTTGTAATCGACTACATGGACCAAACTCCTCCCTTGATTCACAATCTGTCAACCAAGGAGGGAGGGTTTCAAGCACCATTGTTTGTTTGAAGGCTAAGTACAATTTCACCTCAGAAAAGGCCATTAACTAGGTAGTACATGACGTGGTTGATATGAAGAAACGATTGGTTGAAGAATTGACTTATGAGGTGAAGAATATAAAAGAAACTGTGAATGCTCTGAAGAAGGAACTATTGGAGAAAAAAATTAAAATAGTAAATTTTTATTTTTCATATTTTGTGTATTATTTCTAATTGATTTTTTTTGTTTAAATCAGGTTATGAAGCCACCAATTTAGTGGCAGTGTTGTTTATAGGAAGATTGAGCAAAAATCGACCAACTTAAAATTTTCTTCCCGGTTCGATTCGAAATCCATTAGGTAGATTTGGTTAGAGGAAGACTGTGATGTTGTGAACAATATTGTGGTGGGCCTCTTGAATTTCCTAAAATGCCCCTTCTAGTTAATCGCCTACTTTTATTTGGGTGAAAAAAAGGTGCTTTAATTTTTTCTTTTACGAGGCTCGCAAGACACTTTTCATCTCTTGATATTTTGCCTAAGACTCCCCAGCAACCTGATTACTCAAAAAATTAACCTCCTTGTTTATTTCATTTACAGTTCCATCATTGCTAAAATTGAACTTTACGATGAAGCTTCACAGTGCTTTCTTCTGACTGGCAGATGTTTTCATCATGAAGTAGAGTGATGGAAGTTGGTCATCTAAGATCACCACCGCAACATTTGAAGCGGCCTTGAATGCACTAGATCTATTTTTGTAGAGGCTTATGAACATATGTTAAAAAGTCATTTCTGGTAGGGTTTGGATGAGAGAGAAGAAAATGATGTAATTCTTTTCTAACAGTTTAAAAGTGGATTAAAAAAGGTGTTGTACTACAGGGTAGGTTTCTCACACTCTATATATAACTAATAATAACATAAAAATAATTCATTTTGTAGCTCGTGTGTCTCACCCTATCTCATGTAGCCTAAAGTGGACCGTTAGTATCTCATCTTGCCTCACATAGCCCAAAATGGACACTAAAACCAACCATTCTGCAAACCACTTAGTTAAATCCAATAATATGATAATCGTTATTACCTTTGGAATTAAATAGAAAATAATTTCTTGAGGAGAGTTGAATATAATTCAAATTATATAATTAAAAAGAAAGAAAAATATAAAATATTTATTATTTATTTATGTATTAAAATTCTCGATAACTGCTATTAATTATATGAGTTATCCACTTAGCAACAACACCACATCAACTAGTTAACTATAACAAATCAACAACAACAATCCAACAATAGCAATAAAGCAATAATGACCTAACAAAAATAGCAAAGCAACAACCTAACATCAACAATATAGCAACAACAAGGAAATAACAACCTGACATGAACAACATAGCAACAACAACTATCCAACAACAACAATATGGCAACAACAACAACCTGACATCAATAACACAATAACATAACAACAACAGCTAACCGACGACAACAACAAGGCAACAATAACCTGACATCAAACCATAATAATTGCCAGCAACTATATGAGATAATTAATATTATGATAAAATCACAGCTCAAGCTCTAATTGTATAGATACTTGTATACTAAAAATATGGTCGTAATAATCATTAAAACAATATGAAATATATTTCCAAATAGTTTCTTTACTCAGAGTCTTGCCACCAATATTCAACTCCAAAACATAAACTTTTACAATACTTATAGAATCAAATTTAAGAAATAAAGTGCAAGGCTCTCTAATATGGATGTTGTCGGCCAACCTTACTTTCTACTTCGATCTACAATCACTTGGTGTAGACCACCTTCTAACAATCCATACTTTCTAAAATGGTTTAGAAAACAAAAATATAATGAGTACAAAAATACTTAGTGAATAGATATTACAAGCAGAAATAATTTGGTTAAATCAATATAATAAACTACCAAAATCTAAATACTAAAGTATTTATAAACCAAATTTCAATCCACTTGAAATATTAAAGCCAAAATTTAGTTTCAGCTTATACAAAATTTAAAAGAATAAAAACACGCTTTTCAAGCATCATATCCACTTTCCTTATGTATTGACACATTCCATATCCATTATCACAACCTGGCTATAATGTACAAGCCATTATAAATTTATTGTCTTGGCGCACTTGAAGGCTAACCCTTCAACTACATTAGCATGGAATGACCCTTCTCCCTTCATTATCCTATAATTAAGTGCCCTGTTGTCTATTATACAATAGCAACCATCCCAATCTCAAATGTGCATATAACACCGTAACATATTATATCACAATCTCAGATGTGCACATAACACCACAAAACATCCATACATCTCATATTGAGTGGTAATACATAATACAAATACCATTTCATCTTATAAATAGTTAAAATCTTTCCATCACATTTATAATTCATCGAAGTATTCAAAATCAAACCACTTCTCATCAATGTTAAAAAGGATAAAACCAATATGATTACAACTCATTCAAATAATTAAGTAACTAAAATAAATCTCATTTAGCTTACAAAATAAAAGTATAAGGTGGTAATAACCTTAACTTGTGAATTTGAAACCTTTTTATTGTGTTAAAGTTGTAATGATTCAAATAACAAACTGAATAAAATCAATTTCAATATGTCAAATCAAATTCATAAAGCAACATCAAAAAGCTCATTTTAAACACTGATATAAAAATATTAGAAGGGCTTGAACATCTACATATAAAATATCCTTCAAAACACACAAAATCAAATCATTGAATTGCTTAACTTGCACCTGCACTTTCCTTTCCTTTTCTAGCACCTAAAGTATAAAATTTTATTTAGAAAATATAAATATCATAATCCCATATACTGATTTGTCTATGCTGAATTTTTTTTAGAAAACATAAATATCATAATCCCATATACTGATTTGACTATGCAGTCCCCAAATGACTTGCAAAATATGCCTACCAACTCAATTTCACAAATCTAACCTATTATCTTTAAAAGGGCTGTTTTAGGCCAAATTTAGAAAAATTGCTGCATCTTGTAAACAAGGAATTTTGAGCTCAAATTTTTACAGAACTTAGATTTATATGTCAACTATATATTTCAAAAAATTTGATTACATTTGGACAACCATGGAAAACGTTATGGATATTTGAACACCATCAGGTCAGTCACATTGACAAACTAAGCAATGTAAAGTATTGCTTTATTTTACCATATTACAAGAAAAATAAATCCTTACTTAAAAATAAAAAGTTATAGAGGATTCTTCAAAGTTTTCTTAAAATTAAACCACTTCTAATTTGGATTTTTCTAACTCAAGTTATGACCAAAACACTGAGACTAATAAACCCATAAATTTAAACCTAAATTATGTTAATTGAAAACCTAACCCCAAATCAACCAAAGCATTAAAAGTACTTACCAATCAATCATCATGATTTTTGGAATGAATATTATAGCCTTAAAGATGTCTTAAATCTCCAAAATCCTCCTGAAAAATCATCATCAATAAGTGGGATTTAGGTTTTCTCTCTTTTCCTCTATTTTCTTTCTAAAAACAAGTTATTCTTTTCCTTTTTTTTTATAAAATTATGGTAGCACACTCATACTACTAGAATTTAAGAAAATTCTAGGGTTGTCTAGGATCATTTTAATATAAAATATCCTTTATGCCCTTAATGAAAAACTAGGCTCCTTATATTAATATTATACATTCTAAAACATTTATCTATTTTTATTAAATACATAACATACCAAACTTTTTGATTCTCACTCTTCAACCAATATACGTGTATAATAATTAAATGTAATGCACAATAAATGCAAATGTACTAGAGTGAGGGTACAAATATTACAATGTGATTCCTATCACTATCCATTAAGGATAAAGATTGATGTTGTGGCCCACAATTAAAAAATACTATTACTGGTCATGTGAATTTCCTAAAATGACCCCTTTAGTAGATAGCTCGGCTGTATTTATAGAAAAATAGGTGCTTTAATTTTTTTTGTCTTTTATCAGGGTTGTGATACACTGTTTATAATAAAGGAGGGAAAACGCCAACACTTATTTAAAGGCTTAGTACGATTTCACCTCAGAGAAGGCCATCGACTAGGTGGTATATGACGTGGCTGATATGGAGAAATGGTTGGCTGAAGAATTGATTCTTGAGGTGAATAATGTAAAGGAAACCATGAATGCTTTGAAGAAGGAACTATCGAAGAAAAATTAAAATAGTAAGTTTTTATTTTTTTTCTTTTTCATATTTTATGTATTATTTTTAATTGATTTTTTTTGTTTTAATCAGGTTATGAAGCCACCAGTTTAGCGGTAGTGTCGTTTGTTGGTAGAACTGAGCAAACACTAGCTGGTCATAAATTTTGGGCTCAATTTTATTTGAAATCTTGCCATGCTCAGGGTTGGGTCTTTGGTTGTTTAATTAACTACACAGGCTAAATCCCTTCTTAGATTCATAATCTGTCAAACAAGGAGGGAGGGTTTAGAAACATCATTGCTTGTTTGAAAGCTAAATAAAATTTTGCTTCAAAAAAGGCCATTGACTAGGTGGTACATGACGTGGCTGATATGAAGAAATAGTTGGTTGAAAATTGATCCTTAAGGTAAAGAATGTAAGGAAACTGTGAATGCTTTGAAGAAGGAATTGTCGAAGAAAAAATTAAAATAATAAGTTTTTATTTTTTTATTTTTCATGTTTTATGTATTATTTATAATTTATTTTTTTTATTTTAATCAAGTTATAAAGCCACTAGTTTAGCGGTAGTGTAGTTTGTAGGTAGGGCTGAGCAAACATTGGGTGGCTTAAAATTTTGGCCCAGTTTGGTTTAAAATTTGGAACTTACTTGGGCTTGGGTCTTTAGTTCCATAATTAATTTTGTGGTCTAAACCCCTTCCATGATTCATAAAAGTGTCTTAAAGTGGTGGGTGAGTAAGGCTAATAAGGATTTTAGAAAAATAAAAAGGAGAATAGAGTAGGAAGAATAATAAACAAATGACTTAAGAAGTTCGGATTCTTAATAATGCTACGTCTCCACCTAACTTATCCCCAAATTAGGATTTTTAATCTCACACAATCTTATTCATAAGATTGAGATTACACAAGAGTTTGAGGCTCACACTTCAACCTTACAATTAAGATTTTTTAAGCTCATTCTTAAGCTAATTCCTAGGTGTTTTAATAATTAAACACTTAAATCAATTCCTTTAGAAATAAATCTCACTCCCCTTTTAATCTATTCCAAGACTTAGATGAAGTGGAAATTCTATTTCTAACACAACCAACTCTCATAAAATTTAATGAAACTAAGAATGAATAAATTGAAAGTTTGAGAGCTTTAATGAATGTTAAGATAGAGAATTTGAATAAGCAAGTGACCTAACTTCAATTGAGCCCTAGGAGTAGTTTATATAGATAAAAAAATAAAAAATATGGTTGTTAGAGGCATTGATTATGTCTCCAAATTCTTCCAAACATCCTTGATTGTTTTTCAAACTTTTACAGCCGAAACACCTCTCGTGGTTCTGGGGGTAGTGTCCTAGCTTGTGAGGGTCAATTTGAGGACTGTTGGAGTTTGAAATTTACTTATTTTTGCCCATTTGAAGCTATTTAGACTACCCTCATGAGCTACTCACGACCATGAGTGACACTGTCCAAAATAGCTGAAATGGCTTAAAATAGGCACCTAAAGGGGACAGCTCAAGACCAGCTAGTGAGACGTTTGTGAGGAGACACTTGTTAGTCTAAAAATTGATTTTTCTTTGCTTCTTTTGCATTAATAAATTTAGGTAATTGCATTGGTTCATGTACTTCATAAAACATATATTAAATACTATTTTAAGATGTATTTTAACATTTCCAAAGATTGAGCTCTTATATTTATAATTGATCACTACCTACACACTTAAATGAAATAATTAGAATTTAAATTATTTATCAAATTCCAAAATTAGGAGTTTGATTATACAAATTGTTAAAAATTCATAATCTATCAACCAAGGAGCGAGGTATTAGAAATGCAATTGCTTGTTTGAAGGCTAAATACGATTTTATCTTAAAGAAGGCAATGACGATACATGATGTGACTATTATAAATGTCACGACCCAAAACAGGGGCCATGACCGGCGCTAGGGAACGGGAATTCTTTTGAATTCGGAACCCGTAGCAAGCCTAAAAATAAAATAAAATATGCAATAATAACAATAACAATATTATATGCAGCGAAAATAAAAATCATAAATATAATAGTAACATTTTCATCACTGGATTTAAATCAAATCTCATCTCATCACATATATATAATCTCTTTAATACAAATCCAGTTTCAATATAATACATCTCTTTAAATAAAATACATGAAATCCAATACTTTAATTCACAACTACTGCAGTGTCTAGATTATAAAAATAAGACTCAAGTAAATAGTTTACACAAAGAAGCCGGGGCGGAAGAAATCCGGCGTATCGACCTGCTACTGAGGTCTGAAGAAGTTGACTCTCCTGAAAAATAGTCAACGGAGGGGGAGTCAGACCTCACTGAGTGAATTACTATAATATATATACATACACACTAAATGATAATGCATACAATCAACAGTATATACATAATATGTAAATATATACATGCAAATTCACACAGATGCAGGAAAATTCATTTTATATATTTTTATTGAAAATCATCTTTTATGAAGGATCATAAAGAACCCTAGAATATCGCAACCTCAGAAATAGTGTTAGACAACACTCTAGCCACACAGGCTCACTGAATCCAAATATATCCACTTAATCCATTTAGACAGTAGACTGGCCCCGAGACACTAAGTCAACCGAGCTCCAGCAGTCTGACTGCCAGTGTGATTGGCCCCGAGACACTTGGTCAACCGAGCTCCAACAATCACACCTCCAAACCATATCTCACACATCAAATAATCATATTCAATCAATATCCACAAATGGTTAGTAATATAGCCTAAATACTATAGGCGTACCGGTACGTACTCGGTCCTAGTGCTGCCCACTAGGTAGCACGTTCTATCGATATCCTTCATCATTAATAATATAAAACATTCATTCACAAAAATAAATGATGCATGAATGTAAATGAAATAACAATATAACCCATATATATACCAGAAATATACCAAAAGTAAACCAGGTATATTTCGAGTATATATACGTCAAATAAATCCAGTCAAATCATAAATTAAACTAAAAATATATTTAAAAACATTTTAAATATATTTTATTAACAAAACATGTATATAATTTATTATATACCAAAAATAAACCAAAAATATACTTAATATAAACTTAAGAAATAATCAAATTATTTATGCATATTTAATCAACATAAAACATGCATTTCTAAATCATGCATCCTAAGCATGTATATATAGTATAGTAACTCACCTAGTGCGCTCCACGAGATGGGTCCGATGGGCCTGGTCCACTAGCCCTCGGTCTCGGCACAACTAAACAAGCAATAAATAATAGACATCAGAATAAACCTAACAGAATTCCTAGAATTCGATCTAGAGTATTAAATACAGAATCGATATCAGGGTTCGACTGGACATCACATTTTACGAGAATTCTATCGAAAATTCGGCAGAACCTCCCCTGTAAAACGGACATCCCTCTACTCAAAAGAGTAGAGCCGACCCTGCAAAGAAACACACTTCGAAAAACTACACAAAGCACAATCAAAATCCCACGGTCGGACTCCAAACTACAGTCCACCGACTGGGGTCCACAACCACAGAATAATTCCAGAAATACCAAAAATATCCTTATAACATAGAAATGCATTTTATACATAGAAATTACATAATTAACCTTTAAACACATTAAAAACCGACGAAAACTCATTTTATTTGAAAAACCGTATATTATATATATAATTGAAAATAATTCACGAAAAATAGTTTTAATTAGTTAAAAATACTAAATAATTTATAGAAATCATTTTTATACCTTAAATAACTATTAAAACCAATTAAATTACATTTTTAGCCAATTTAGGGTAAAATTACCAAAATGACCTTATATATATAAATATACTATAATTACTTCAAAAATTCACCAAAAATTATACAATTAACCAAAATTAATTTTCTCAACATATTTATCAATAATATTAATAATTGAACTCAATTAACCAATTAAATTCAATTAAAAACATAATTAACCTAATTTTCCCAAAATTCCATAAACTTCAATAATTCAAAATAAATACTTAGAAATTCATAAAAATTCCAAATAAATTCCTATAATTCATTTCAACACCTAATTTAACTATAAACCCCAATTTCATAAATTAAATAATTAATTTCCGAAAATTAGAAAATAATATTAAATATTCAAAAATATCCAAAAATCTAAAAAATATCCAAGAATTCCAAAAAAATTCATACATGTAGATTAAGCTACTAAGAACAACATTTGTGAAGGGAGTTTCCATGAATCAATCAATTCGAAGCTCAAAAAAATCAAAAACCCTAATATGGCCGAATTCGAAAAATCGAAACCTAAGCAAATCTAAACCATTTTAGCTCAAACCAAAGCTAGAATCACACTCACCGGAGCTCAAGGAGAGGAAAGATACCGGCGATGTTGAAAATGGTGGCCGGAATCGTTGTCGACGACAAAAGGAAGAAGTTTCGGCCAAAAGGGAAAACGGGGGCTAACCGGCACCGGGGAAGGAGCTGGGGGTGGCGGAGCAGCTGGCTGAGGAAGTTGGAGCTCCTGGCGGCACACCGATGGTCAGGAATTGGAAGTTACAGGCGATGGTGAGGGGTGGTGGTCGGGCGCGCACGGGAAGAAGAAGAAGAAGAAGAAGAAGAAAAAGAAAGAAAAAGAAAAAGAAAAGAAGAAAAAAGAAAAAAAAAAGAAAAATAAAAATA
Source organism: Mallotus nudiflorus (assembly GCA_947683625.1). Lineage (NCBI taxonomy): Eukaryota > Viridiplantae > Streptophyta > Magnoliopsida > Malpighiales > Euphorbiaceae > Mallotus > Mallotus nudiflorus. Next base: position 5,409,693 of record CANTUR010000018.1, read on the forward strand.
AAAATAATTTTAATAAAATATTTAGAAAAATTTACATCCACACATATAAAATTTAATAATTTAATAATTAAATAACAATAAATTAATAAATAAATAATAAAATATTAGGGTAAAATACTAAACCCTAATTAAATAAATAATTATATGTATACACGGTGTTTAATATTTTAAAAATATGTATGAGTTCATGCAAGTCCGAAAATATATTTAAAATAATTAATAATAAATTATTTACGTGAAAATTTCCCCGAAAATGCAAATCCTGGGAAAATTTTACGTAAAGGACTGTAAATAATACACAATAATTAAAATAGATTTTAAATACATATTAACTCGTGAAAATATCGTAATATATATACACAAATTATTAACACTGCATATCCCGGTACAGTGTAAAAATATTTAAAAACACGAGATATTATAAAGATATGGTTGGTTGAAGAATTGACCTTTGAGGTGAATAATGTAAAAGAAATTATGAAAGCTCTGAAGAATGAACTATTGGAAAAAAATTAAAGTAGTAAGTTTTTTTTCCATGTTTTGTATATTATTTCTAATTAATTTTTTTTAATTAGATTGTGAAGCCACCGATTTAGTGGCAGTGTTATTTGTAGGTAGGACTAGGCAGAAATCAGCCAGCCTGAAATCTTTGTGTCGATCTGATTCGAAATCATTGGCTGGTTAGGGCTTGGGTCTTTGGTTTTATAATTGACTATATGGGCCAAATCATTTCAATTATTCATAATTTGTTAAACAAGAAGGGAAGGGTAAGAAATGCCATTGTTTATTTAAAGTCGAAGTACGATTTTGCCTCAAAGAAGTCCATTTACTAGGTGGTACATGACTTGGTTGATATGAAAAATAGTTAGTTGAAAAATGTATCCCTGAGGTGAAGATTGTAAAGGAAACTATAAATGTTTTGAATAAGGAACTATCAGAGAAAAATTAAAAGGGTAAGTTTTTATTTTTTCATTTTTATGTTTTGTGTATTATTTCTAATTGTTTTGTCTTTTTAGTTAGGTTATAAAGCCACCAATTGAGCGATAGTATTGTTTGTAGGTAAGACTGAATAAAAATGTTCTGACCTAAAATTTTTGGGCTAGTTCAGTTCGAAATCTTTGGCTAGTTCGGGCTTGGGTCTTTGGTTCTAGAATTGACTATGTGGGCCAAACCCCTTCCTTGATTTACAATCTGTCAAATAATGAGAGAGGGGTAAGAAACAACATTATTTGTTTAAAGGCCAAGTATGATTTCACCTTAGAGAAGGCCATTAACCAAGCGGTATATGACTTGGCCAACATGAAGAAGCAGTTAGTTGAAAAATTTATCCTTGAGGTGGAGAATATAAAGGAAACCGTGAATGCTCTGAATAAGGAATTGTCAAAGGAAAATTAAAGTAGTAAGTTTTTTTTCATTTTCATGTTTTGTGTATTATTTCTAATTGATTTTTTAATCAAATTTGAAGCCACCAATTTAGTGGCTATGTTGTTTGTAGGTAGGACTGGGCAAAAGTTGGTCGACTTGAAATTTTTGAGATAATCCAGTTTAAAATCATAGGCTGGCTTAGGCTTGGGTCTTTGATTTTATAATCAACTATAGGGGCCAAACCTCATCCTTAATTCACAATCTGTCAAACAAGGAGGGAAGGGTCAGAAATGTTGTTGGTTGTTTGAAGGGTAAGTACAATTTTGCCTCAAAGAAAGCCATGGACCTGGCAGTACATGCCTTGGTCAATATGAAGAAATAATTGGTTCAAAAATTTATCCTTAAGGTAAAGAATGTAAAGGAAACTGTGAATGCTCTAAAAAAGCAACTTCGGAGGAAAAACTAAAGTAGTAAGTTTTTTTTTTCATGTTTTGTGTATTATTTCAAGTTCATTTTTTTAATCAAGTTATGAAGCCACTAGTTTAGTAGTAGAGTTATTTGTAGGTAGGACTGGACAAAAGCTAGCCGACCAAAAGTTTTTAGGTTGGCTTGGTTAGATATCATAGGCCAGCTTGGGCTTAGGTATTTGGTCCCGTAATCAACTAAGAGAAGACCATTGACCTAGTGGTACATAGCTAGTTGGTTGAAAAATTGGTCCCTAAGGTGAAGAATGTAAAGGAAATAATGAATACTCTTAGGAAGGAACTGTTAGAGAAAAAATTAAAATAGAAAGTTTTTATTATTTTTCATGTTTTTCATAATTTTTCCAATTATTATTTTTTATTTTAATCAGGTTATGAAGCCATAAGTTTAGTGGAAGTGTTGTTTGTAGGTAGGACTATGTAAAAATCAATTGGCCTAAAATATTTGGCCCAATTTGGTTAAAAAGCTTAGGCCTGCTTGGGCTTGGACCTTTGGTTCCGTAATCAATTACTTAGGCCAAACTCCTTCATTTATTCACAATCCATTAACCAAGGAGGGAGGTGTCAGAAATACAGTTGCTTGTTTAAAGGTTAAGTATGATTTCGTCTTAGAGAAGGTCATTGACTAGGCGGTACATGACATGGATGATATAAAGAAAATGTTGGTTAAAGAATTGACCCATGAGGTGAAGAATGTAATGGACACCATGAAAGCTCTAAAGAAGAAACTATGAAAGAAAAAATTAAAATAGTAAGTTCTTATTTTCTTTCATATTTTGTGTATTATTTCTAATTGATTTTTTTTTGTTTTAATCAGGTTATAAAAGTCATGAGTTTAGTGACAATGTTGTTTGTAGGTAGGATTGAACAAAAATCGGCTAGCCCGTAATCTTTAGGCCGATGCAATTCAAAATCATAGGCTGGCTCGGACTTAGGTCTTTAATTATATAATCGACTATGTGGGCCAAACCCCTTCCATTATTCACAATTTGTCAAACAAGGAGGGAGGGTCAGAAACATTGTTGGTTATTTAAAGGGTAAGTACGATTTTGCCTAGAGAAGGCCATTGACTAAGCGGTACATGACTTAACTGATATGAAGAAACAATTGATTGAAAATTTTATCCCTATGGTGAAAAATGTAAAGAAAAATGTGCATGCTCTGAAGAAAGAACTGTCAGAGGGAAAACTAAAGTAGTAAATTTTTTCCTTTTTCATATTTTGTGTATTATATTTAATTGATATTTTAATCAGGTTATGAAGTAACCAATTTAGTGGCAGTGTTGTTTGTAAGTAGGATTGGGCAAAAGCTAGCCATCCAAAATTTTTGGGCTGATATGGTTTGAAGTCATAGGCCGGCTTTGGCTTAAGTCCTTGGTCCCATAATCGACTAAGAGAATGCCATTGATTTAGTGGTACATGGCTTGACTAATATAAAGAGATAATTGACTAAAAAATTGATCCTTGAGGTGAAGAATGTAAAGGAAACTGTGAATACTCCTAGCAAGAAATAATCAGAGTAAGAATTAAAATAGTAAGTTTTTATTATTTTTCATGTTTTTTGTATTTTTCTAATTGATTTTTTTTATTTTAATTAGGTTATGATGCTATGAGTTTAGTGGTAGTGTTGTTTGTAGGTAGGACTGAACAAAAATCGGCTGGCCTAAAATTATCGGCCCAGTTTAGTTAGAAATTTTAGGCCTACTTAGGCTTGGATCTTTGATTCCATAATCAATTACTTAGGCCAAATTCCTTCTTTGATTCACAGTCCATCAACTAAAGAGGGTGGTGTCAAAAATGTGATTGCTTAGTTGAAGGCTAAGTACGATTTTGCCTTAAAGATAGCCATTGACCAGGTGGTATAGGACATGGCTGATATGAAGAAATGGTTGGTTGAAGAATTGACCCCTGAGTTGAAGAATGTAATGGACATTGTGAATGCTCTAACGAAGAAACTATCAAAGAAAAAATTAAAATAGTAAGTTTTTATTTTTTATTTTTCATATTTTATGTATTATTTTTAATAGATTTTAATTTTGTTTTAATCAGGTTATAAAGCCACTAAGTTAGCAGTAGTGTTGTTTGTAAGTAGGATTGAGCAAAAATAGACTAACCCAAAATCTTTAGGCCTATCCGATTTAAAATAATAGGCCAGCTCGGGTTGGGTCTTTAGTTCCATAATCGACTACATGGGCCAAACCCCTTTCATTATTTATAATTTGTCGAACAAGGAGGGAAGGGTTAGAAATGTCATTGCTTGTTTGAAGGTAAAGTACGATATTGCCTCAGAGAATGCCCTTGAATAGGTTGTACATGACTTGGTCGATTTGAAGAAATAGTTGGTTGAAAAATTGATCCCTGAGGTGAAGATTGTAAAAGAAACTGTGAATACTCTGAAGAAGGAACTGTTAGAGAAAAAAATTAAAATAGTAAGTTTTTATTGTTTTTCATGTTTTGTGTAGTTTTTATAATTGATTTTCTTAAATTTTAATTAGGTTATGAAGCCACAAGTTCAGCATCAATATTGTTTATAGGTAGGACTGAGCAAAAATTAGTAGGCCTGAAACTTTTGGCCCAGTTTGGCTCAAAATCTTGGGCCTGCTAGGTTAGACATGGCAAAAATCTGTCGGCCATATATTTTTGGGCCAGCCTGATTTAGAATCATCGGCTAACTTAGGCTTGAGTCTTTGGTTTTATAATCAACTCTGTAGGCCAAACCCATTTCTTAATTCACAATCTGTCAAATAAGGAGGGAGGGGTTAGAAACGTCATTACTTGTTTGAAGGCCAAATATAATTTTGCCTCAAAGAAGACCATTTACTAGGCGGTACATGACTTGGCTAATATGAAAAAATAGTTGGTTCAAAAATTTATCCATGAGGTGAAGAATGTAAAGGAAACCATGAATGCTTTAAAGATCAAACTGTCAGAAAATGGTATATTTTTTATTTTTTTATTTTTATGTTTTGTGTATTATTTCTAATTGGTTTTTTTCCTTTTTAATAAGGTTATAAAGCTACCAATTCAGCGATAGTGTTATTTGTAGGTAGGAGTGAACAAAAATTCACTGGCCTAAAATTTTTGGGCCAATATAATTTAAAATATTTAGTCAATTCGAGCTTAGGTCCTTTGTTCTGGAATTGACTAGTGGGACAAAACCCTTCCTTGATTCACAATCTGTCAAATGATAAGAGAGGGGTTAGAAACAATGTTGCTTGTTTGAAGGCTAAGTACGAGTTCACCTTAAAGAATGCTACTAACCAAGTGGTGCATGAATTGGTTGATATGGAGAAGTAGTTAGTTGAAAAATTTATCCTTGAGGTGAAGAATGTAAAGGAAACCGTGAATGCTTTGAACAAGGAACTGTTGGAGGAAAAATTAAAGTAGTAAGTTTTTTTCTTTTTCATGTTTTGTGTATTATTTCTAATTGATTTTTTTAATCAGGTTATGAAGCAACCAGTTTAGCGGCAATGTTGTTTGTTGGTAGGAATAGGCAAAAACTGGCCGACTTAAAATATTTATGCCGTTCAGATTTGAAATCATGAGCCTGCTCAATCTTGGGTCTTTGGTTCCATAATCAACTAAGAGAAGGCCATTAACCTAGTCGCACATGGCTTTGCTGATATGAAGAAATTGATCTCTAAGGTGAAAAATGTAACAAAAACTGTGAATACTCTTTGGAAGGAATTGTTAGAGAAAAAATTAAAATAGTAAGTTTTTATTATTTTTCATGTTTTTTTTGTATTTTTTTAATTGATTTTTTTTAATGAAGTTATGAAGCCACAAATTTAGTGGCAGTGTTATTTGTAAGTAGAACTGAGAAAAAATCAGTCGGGTTGAAATTTTTGGCCCAGTCTATTAAGAAATCTTGGGCTTGTTTAGCCTTGGATCTTTAGTTCTATAATCAATTACTTGGTCCAAGCCCCTTCTTTGATTCACAATTCGTTAACTAAGGAGGGAGGTGTCAGAAACACAATTACTTGTTTGAAGGCTAAGTACGATTTTGCCTTAGAAAAAGCCATTGACCAGGTGGTACATGACGTGGTTGATATAAAGAAATGGTTAGTTGAAGAATTGACTCTTGAGGTGAAAAATGTAATGGACATAATGAATGCTTTGAAGTAGAATTATTGGAAAAAAAATTAAAATAGTAAGTTCTTTTTTTTATTTCATGTTTTGTGTATTATTCCTTATTGTTTTTTTTATTTTAATAAGGTTATAAAGCCATAAGTTTAGTGGCAGTGTTGTTTGTAGGTAGGATTGAGCAAAAATCAGTCGGCCTAAAATTTTTGGCTCAGTTCGAATCGAAATATTGGGCTAGCTCAGGCTTGAGTCTTTAATTCTGTAATCGACTATATGGGCCAAACCCGTTCTTTGATTCATAATCTATTAACTAAAAAGGGAGGGGTTATAAACGTTATTACTTGTTTAAAGGCTAAGTATGATTTCGCTTCAGAGAAAGCCATTAACTAGGCAATATATAATGTGACTGATATTAAGAAATGGCTGGTTGAAAAATTATTCGCTGAGGTGAGGAATAGAAAGGAAACCATGAATACTCTGAAGAAGGAATTCTTAGAGAAAAAAATTAAAAAAGTAAGTTTTTTTATTTTTTATTTTCCTTATTCTATGTATTATTTCTAATTGATTTTTTTTTTATTTAATCAGGTTATGAAGCAACAAGTTTGGTGGCACTGATGTTTGTAAATAGGATTGAGCAAAAATTGATCGACCCAAAATCTTAGGTCAGCTCGAGCTTGGGTCATTGGTTGCATAATTAATTAATGGGTCAAACCCCTTCTTTGATTCATAATTTGTTAACTAAGGAAGGAGGGGTTAAATACACCATTTCTTATTTGGAGGTCTAGTATGATTTTATTATAGAGAAAGCTATTAATTAGGTGGTACATGATGTGGCTGATATGAAAAATGATTGGTTGAATAATTGACGCCTAAGGTGAAGAATGTAAAGGAAACTGTGAATGCTCTGAAGAAGGAATTGTCAGAGAAAAAATTAAAATAGTAAGTTTTTATCCTTTTATTTTTCATCTTTTGTGTATTACTTCTAATTGATATTTTTTTAATTAGGTTATGAAGCCACGAGTTGAGCGGCAGTGTTGTTTGTAGCTAGGATTAAGCAAAAATGGTCGGCCCAAAATTTTCAGGTCGGGTTGGGTTGGTTTGGCTCAAGTTTGGGTCTTTGGTTTCAGAATCAAATACATGGGCCAAACCCCTTTAATGATTCATAATCTATCAAACAAGGAGAAAGGGGTCAGAAACATCGTTGCTTGTTTCGTCTTATAGAAGACCATTGACTAAGTAGTATATGACTTGGTCAATATAAAGAAACAGTTGGTTAAAAAATTTATCACTGAGGTGAACAATGTAAAAGAAACTGTGAATGCTTTGAAGAAGGAATTGTCGGAGAAAAAAATTAAAGTAGTAAGTTTTTTTTTCATATTCTATATATTATTTCTAATTGATGTTTTTTTAATTTGGTTATGAAGCCACTAGTTTGGTGGCAGTGTTGTTTGTAAGTAGAACTGAGCAAAAGATGGCTGACCTGAAATTTTTAGGCTAGTCTGTTTCAAAGTCATAAGCCCGCTCTAGCTTGGGTCTTTGGTTTCATAATTGACTACAAGGACCAAGCCCTTCCTTGATTCACAATCTATCAAACAAGGAGGGAGGGGTCAGAAACGTCATTGGTTATTTGAAGGCTAAGTACAATTTCACCTCTGAGAAGGCCATTTACTGGGCGGTACATGAGTTGGCCGATATGAAGAAACAGTTGGTTGAAAAATTTATCCTAAGGTGAATAATGTAATGGAAACCATAAATGCTTTGAAGAAAGAACTGTCATAGAAAAAATTAAAGCAGTAAGTTTTATTTTTCTTTTTCATGTTTTATGTATTATTTCCAATTAATTTTTTTAATCAAGTTATTAAGCCACCAGCTTAGAGGTAGTGTTGTTTGTAGGTAGGACTGGGCAAAAGCCAGTCGCCTCAAAATTTTTTAGGCTAGGTAGGGCTTGGATCTTTAGTTCCGTAATCAACTACTGGGGCCAAACCCCTTCCTTGATTCATAATCTATCAAACAAGGAGGGAGGGGTAAAAAATGCCATTGGTTGTTTGAAGGCTAAGTATGATTTCGCCTCAGAGAATGCCATTGACTAGGTGGTACATAACTTGGCCGATATGAAAAAACAGTTGGCTTTGAAGGAGGAACTGTCAAAGAAAAAATTAAAGTAGTAAGTTTTTTTTTCTTGTTTTGTGTATTATTTCTAGTTGATTTTTTTTTTGTTTTAATCAAGTTATAAAGCCACAAGTTTAGTAGTTATGTTGTTTGTAGGTAGGACGAGGCAAAAATTGGCCAACCTAAACTTTTTAGGCCAATCTGGTTTGAAATAATTGGCCGGCTCAAGCTTAGGTCTATGGTTCTGTAATCGACTACGTATAGGGTTGTAAATGAATAGAGCCGCTTGCAAGCTACTTGGAGCTCGGCTCGGTAAAAGCTTGTTTGAGCTCGTTTGTTAAGTTAAACCAACTTAGCTCAAACAAAATTTTGAGACTCGTAAGATAAAAGAATCGAGCCCAAACATCTTAGTGCTTGGCTCGTTTAACCTCCTGACCAGTCTCGTTAAGAGGTTCACAAATGGGTTCGTGAATAAGCTCACGAACGGGCTAGTGAACAAGGCTCTCAAACGGGCTCGTGAACACGCTCATGAACGTATTCGTGAACAGGCTCGTATATATATATATATATATATAGCTTGTTAATTTAAATATTAACATTATGTAGTAGCACTAAATAGACATAATTTAATTTATAAAGTAAATATTCTATAATGTTAATTTAATTTTAAGTAAAGATAATACTAATTAAACTAGTACTAACTAATACAAAAATATTAGATATGACAAGATTATGCATTTATGATAAAATCACATCATTTTTTTTATGTAGATTATGATTAATATTAAGAATAAAAATTATACAATACTAATTAACTATGTAGTAAAAAAAAAAAATAGAAAAGTGAAATAAAAATTATGTAGTTATAATTTAGTATTAGTATTAGTATTACCATTAATATTGGGGAAATATTAAATAATTAAATTTAAATTAACAATTAAGTAGATAAATATCATATTTGAATAATTAAATAATTATAATATTAATTATAATTGGTATTAAATAATATATAATCTAAAGTAATATGACTATATAACCTCAAAACTATGTAGTTTTGATTGTCAAAACCTAAAAATACAAATAACCTTTAAATTATCAAAAAGTATATTATATTTATATAATCACAACATAAACTACATATATTTAAATAATTAAATATCTAACTACACAACCACATAGTTTTCAATTATTTAATCACAATATAAGTTATATAATTATATTTGTAAATATTTGTATTTTAAATCAACATTGATATTAATATTAAATAATTAAATTTAAATTAACAATTAAGTAAATACATATCATATTTGACTAATTAAATAAATGTAATATTAATTATAATTGATATTAAATAATATATAATCTAAAGTAATATAACTATATAACCTCAAAACTATGTAGTTTTGATTGTCAAAACCTAAAAACACAAATAGCCTTCAAATTATCAAAATGTATATTATATTTATATAATCAAACTACATACATTTAAATTCATAAAATAATTAAATATCTAACTACACAATCACATAGTTTCCAATTATATAATCACAATATAAGTTATATAATTATATTTGTATATATTTTTATTTTAAATTAACATCGATATTAAATTTAAATAATTAAATTTAAATTAACAATTAAGTAAATAAAAATCATATTTGACTAATTACATGAATATAATATTAATTATAATTGAAATATTTGTTCCAAAAAAATTATAATTGATATTAAATAATATATAATCTAAAGTAATATAACTATATAACCTCAAAACTATGTAGTTTCATATCAAAACTACTTAGTTTTAATGTCAAAAACACAAAGAAAACTTCTTACCTAATGTACACAACCTTTAACCTAATCGTTTCATTTCACACACCCACTCCTTTTTCTCTGTCGTTGTTGTTTCCTGCCCTAGGTGGTTTTCAGCTTATACATCTCACCTTAGCTGCCACTGCCAGCTTCTGCTGACTGCTTTTTATAGACGGCGGGATTTAGCGCGCGTGCAAGATTTTAGCAACTGCGACACTATTTGAGCTCAGGGCTCTAGAGAACACACTAACCACTGTCACAGAGACATGGCGTGGAGATGAGGAGTTGACACCCAAAGTAATAATTGGGACAAATCGAAAAGGTGGTACTCAATTCCCTAAAAGAAAGCTAGCACCACAACCAGGAGATTCTAGATACGGAAAACCAACTTCTTTTAGTCTTGTGTTCATTTAGGATTACTTTATGAATTATTTTCTTATTATCTATTTACATGCAATTTCATATAAACCCTAAAAATAATCAACTCCAAGGCAAACTAGTCATAAAATATACAAGTAAATAATGCATTCAATAAATCACATACTCCCTAAGTTAGTCTAATATACATGAATTTTAAATAAATGAGCTAAAATCTACATATTTAAATTATAAGTGAACCTAAATACCTAATTCCTTTTGATTTTAATTAAATGAACCTAAGTCTACTAATTTTAATTCTAAATATGAGCCTAAATCTACAAATTATGGAATATTTAAATTAATGGGCCTAATTCTACATGTTTTAATTTAATAGTGATCTTAAATCTACAAATTATGAAAAAAAAAAATAAATTAAGTGGGCTAAGTTTATATTAATTAAATTAAATTAAGTGAGTCTGTGTCTAATTAACTAAATGGGTCTAAGGATATTTCTAACCTAAAATCTAATTAATTATTGACCTAAAAATAAATTTTAATTAATTGAACCTAATTAATTATTAAATGAGATGGGCTAAAAGAATTACCTAAACTTAAATAAATAAATCAAAATTTAAAATGGGCTTAAGGCCCAAAACAAATAAAAATAATAAATAAATCCCAAAAAAAATAAAAACATAAAAGAAATAATTAAATAAGATCAAACAAATAATTAAATTAATCCTTACTAAAACCCTATTTTTTATTAACATGCAACCTAAATTAATCTACTTCCTCTATTGATTTTAAGTAATTACCTAATTAAAAACCTAATTTTTGCAAACCAATTTAATCAAAATAAACATGCAACCACACATATAATTTTATTACTCCAACTGTTGGGGCTATTATATTAATTCATAAAACAATTAATAAAATAAAAATAAAGAATAAAATAAAAAAATAAAGACAATAAAAATAAAAATAAAACCCTAGAAACTAAGTCTCTACGAGGCTTTATTTATAATTTTCCACTGACTTTTCATGAATTCATCCCTTCCATTGGATCACCGTGCGTTTTCCTCCGTACTCACTTGTCACGACCCAAAACAGGGACCATGACTGGCGCTAGGGAACGAGAATTCTTTTGAATCCGGAACCCGTAGCAAGCCTAAAAATAAAATAAACATGCAATAGTAATAATAATATCACAATTAAATAAAATAGTGGGCATCAGAATAAAATCATAAATATAAAAATAATAATCCACCACCAGGGAATTTAAATCAAATTTTCATCTCACATATAAATAAACTCTTTAATACAAGTTTCAGTTCAAATTCTTAAAAATACATATCTCATATAAATACAATACATCAAACTCCGAAACAACCATAACTACTGCAGTGTCTAGATCATAAAATAAAACTCAATATTCAGATAAGCAGTTTACACAAAGAAGTCGAGGCGGAAGAAATCCGGCGTACAGGCCTGCTACTGAGGTCTGAGGAAGATGACTCTCCTGAAAAATAGTCAACAGAGGGGAGTCAGACCTCACTGAGTGAATTACTATAATATATATACATGCATACTAAATGACAATGCATACAGTTAATAGTATATATATAAATATATATACAGGCAAATACACACAGATGCAATAAAAATTATTTTTATATATTTGTTTGAAAACCACTGGTTATGAAGGATCAAATAGAACCCTAGAAAATTGCAACCTCAAATCAGTGTTAGACAACACTCTAGCCATACAAGCTCACTTATTCCAATATATTCACTTGTTCCATTTGGACAGTAGACTGGCCCTGAGACACTAAGTCAACCGAGCTCCAGCAGTCTGACTGTCAGTGTGATTGGCCCCGAGACACTAGGTCAACCGAGCTCCAGTAATCACACCCCTAAATCATATCACACATCAAATAATCATATCCAATCAATATCCACAATCTGATAAGTAATATAGCCTAAATGCTATAAGCATATCGGTACGTACTCGGTCCTAGTACTGCCCATTAGGTAGCACGTTCTATTAATATCCTTCATTAAAATATAAAACATTCATTCATAAATAAATGATGCATGTAATTGAAATGAATAGCAACATAAACCATATATATACTAGAAATATACCAAAACTAAACCAGGTATATTTAGAGTATATATACGTCAAATAAATCCAATATAATTACAAAATAGGCTAGAAATATTTTCAAAAATATTTTAAGCATAATTCATTGATAAAACATGCATATAATTTAAAATATACCAAAAATAAACCAAAAGTAAACTAAAAATCAACTTAAGTATTAATTAAATCATTATGCATATTTAATCAAAATAAAACATATATTTCTAAATCATGCACCCTAAGCATATATATATAAAATAGTAACTCACACTTAGTGCGCTCCTCGAGATGGGTCCAATGGGCCTGGTCCACTAGGCCTCGGTCTCGGCGCAACTAAATAAACAATAATTAACAGACATCAGAATAAACCTAATAGAAATTCCTAGAAACTTGATCTAGAATATTGGACACAGAATAAAAATTAAGATTCGACCGGACATCACGCTTTACGAGAATTCTACCAAAAATTCGACAGAACCTCCCCTGTAAAACGGACATCTCTCTACTCAAAGAGTAGAGCCGGCCCTGTAAAGAAACACACTTCGAAAAACGAACACAGAAACACATCCACAACCCTTCGGTCGGACTCCAAACTACAGTTTACCGATCGGGGTCCACAATCACCGAATAATATAAAAATATCAAAAATGCCCTTATATCATAGAAATACATTTTATAAGTAGAAATTACGTAATTAACCTAAAACACATTAAAAACCAATAAAAACTCATTTATTTAGAAAAATCGTATATTATATATATAACTGAAAATAATTCACGAAAAATAGTTTTAATTAATTAAAAATACTAAATAATTTGTAGAAATCATTTTCATACCTTAAATAACTATTAAAACCAATTTAATTACATTTTTAGTCAATTTAGGATAAAATTACCAAAATACCCCTATATATATAAATATACTAAAATTACTCCAAAAATTCACCAAAAATAATATAATTATCCAAAATTAATTTGCTCAACATATTTATCAATAAATAAACTCAATTAACTAATTAATTTCAATTAAAAAAACAATTAACCTAATTTTCCAAAATTACATAAACCTAAATAAATTCAAAATAAATACATAGAAATTCATAAAAATTCCAAATAAATTTCTATAATTCATTTAAACACCTATATTTATTATAAAACACAATTTCTTAATTTAATTAATTAATTTCCGAAAATTAGAAAATAATATTAAAATATTCAAAAATCAAAATAATTCCCAAAAATTCTACAAAAATTCGCACATGAATATTAAGCTACTAGGATCAGCATTTTTGAAGGAATTTTCCATGAATCAGTCAATTCAAAGTTCAAAAAAAATCAAAAACCCTAAAATGGCCGAATTGAAGATTTAGCTCAAACCTTAACAACCACTGGTTTTCAGGCCAGAAGGAGCTTAGAATAGGGACCATCGGAGCTCAAGGAGTCGATGAAGACCGGCGGTGTCAAAAATGGTGGCCGGAAACGTGATCGACGACGAGGAGCTCCACTTGCTGCCACCGCGAATTTCGGGAGTTCCAGCAGGCTTCCGACGGCCTGATCATGTCAGAGAGGAAGAGGAAGGAAGGGGGAGGAGGTTGGCGGTAGCTGGTGGCGGCGAAGGGCGATTCGGCGAGGTGAAACGGGAGGCGCAGTGAGGGTAGGCGTCGGGAGAGAAGAAGGAAGAGGGAGGGGCAATTCGATAATTTGGCAAAAATTTTGATTTTCAACTATATATATGTATATATATATATATACTTTACACTATATATTAAAATAATATAAAATCACACACATTAAATATACACCACACACATATAATTTAATATTTTATTTTATTTTTTAATAATTTATACACTAAATAAAAATAATTAAATAACAATAAAACTAATAAATAAATAATAAAATATTAGGGTAATTATTTAAACCCTAATTAAATAAATAATTACACATACATTCGTTATTTAGTACTTTAAAAATATATATGAGTTCATGCAAGTCCAGAAATCAATTTAATATAATTAAAAATAAATAATTTACGTGAAAATTTCCCTGAAAATAGTATTCTCGGGAAAATTTTACGTAAAGCACTTAAAATAATATACAATAATTAAAATAAGTTTTAAATACATATCAACTCGTAAAAATATAGTAAATATATGTACAAAAATTATTAACACTGCATATCCCGATGCAATATTAAAACATAAAAAAAAAACCCGGGATATTACATCACCAAAATAAAAAGATAAAATTATAATTAATGAATAAATTATGACAATAACATGAAAGAAAAAAATAATTTATAACATAAAAATAAAAAGAAAGAAATAAAAAGAAGATGATGATACTTATGTATGATTTGGGGAACTCCTCAAATTGGTAGTTAACCGTTTTTGATAAATCTTCGAATCTTTTTCTTCAAAAATTCTTCACGAATCTTGAATTAATTGTTAAATTAAAAGGAATTTTGTTTGTGAAAAAATAACTCAAAAGAAATAAAATTACGTTTTCTTCTTCTTCTTTCTCTTCTTTTTCTTCTTTTTTCTTCTTCACCCCCTCTCTCTTTTCCTGCTATTCTCTCTTTATATAGTGGAACTGGAAAGCCTAGCCCCAATCCTAATGTGATTTTAAGTCCTAAAATATAAGATTAATACTTAAAATTTTATTTAGGAATTTTAAACCAATTAGGATTGAGTTAATTAGAAATTTTAAACCAATTATAACTGAATTAAAAATAGAAAAATAGAGATAGAAGAATTCAATTCTGATAGGGATTGTGTAATTCTGATCGGAATTACACAATCCCAATTGGAATTGGTGTAATTCCGATCAGAATATATATATATATATATATATATATATATATATATATATATAAACATTTAATTAGAAGAAGAAGACCCCTGGAAGAATTTAAATTTTGCAATTAGGTTCTAAAAAAAAATTGCATTTATATAAATCCTTGAAAACATTAAATCCTTCCTTTAAAAGTTGCATTTAAACCCTTAGAATTTTAAAGATTAAGTATCGAAGACTTTTTCATCACTGGAATCCTTTGATGCATCCATAACACATCATCCCAAAATTGGGTGTCTATACTCCCCTTACCTACTCCCAGCTTCCGTCGACCACTTCCCTTACCCATATGCTCTTCACATCAGATTGTTTGTTAGATCCAAGCTCGCAATCTCCTCTGTTCGTCTATTAGATCCAAGCTCCTAATCTTGTTTGTTAACATATTGTCTATTAAATTCAAGCTCTAAGATTGCCACCTTGCTCAGATCAGGTATCTCACCTCTTCAATGGGACTAATAGTAATTATATATATATATTTTTGTGCATGTAGTAGCATTTTTTATTTTTTTAGTATTGAATTTTATTGATTTTGGCTAATTAACAGTGTCATAGAGATGAATGCAGTGAATCATAATATGATGTTTTATTTTTGTTCGCTATGATGTTTTTGTTCTGAAAAGTTTAGACCATTGGTTGTAGTGTTTTGTACATATAGTGGTTTGCTTTACAATAATGCGTAATGTTATGCACAGTTGGCCTTTCACTACTTCACTGTGCTTGTCCATAATGGCCATGTGTTTGTTCCTGTGCTTGATAGTTTGTGATGATACTAATTTATCAGCCTTCTGTCATTTCTAATTGATTGCCTTAAAAAGCAGTCCTAGACAACCTTTATCTTAGATTGTCAATATTACTGGAATTTCTGGGGGTGGGTTGGTCACCTGTGTGTTAATGTTTGTTTATTTTGCGAAGTTTTTTTCTTGACTGTCAAATGGATGAAATTGGGTTATGTAATTTGTTGTTTTATGTTTATGTTATCCTGTTGATTTTTGCTATTAGCCTTATTTTTGTTTTATGATGAATAAGCTGAGGTTATTTTTTGTTAGCCTTAAACATATTAAATTAAGATTCTTAAATAGATTAAAATAGCTTTCTTTGATTTTTTTAATTTTTTTTCATTAAATATAATGTCAGAACTTCCTTTTATGAATTTGTTGTCCCAAGAAGACTCGCATACAAGTCCAATAATGGAAAATATTGCAGAAAATGATGCTACAATTGTAGGGGCTGATCAAATTTTAAATAAAGATAATGTATCTTCTACAACTGAGGGTGCAAATCAAGTTCAAAATGTAGAAGATAATGAAGATAACCCCTTTTATACAAAGAAAAGAAAGTGCACTGTAAGCACCCAATTTCGGGATGCAATTGTGCACAATTATGACGTAAGCCCCTATGATGAAATTCATTTAAAAATTGAAACTGGTTGTCGATTTTCTAGACTTTAAGGACTAAATTGCTACATTTTTAGGGTTTGATTGTAAATAAGTCAATTTTTCAAGAGTCAGCATTTAATGCCGATCAACATTAGTGTAATGCCGACCGTCATTATGTAATGTCGATCGGCATTACACAATGTCACACAATGTCGATCGACATTGCATAATTTTGACTCATAAAAGTTGATTTTTTCACGTATTTTTATTGATTTTTCAGCGTTTTGATTGGTTGAAAATTCAAATTTTATCTTTACAATTATCTCGAAGAGTATTCACAGGTAAAGCATCTAAAGGAATGAAAATAAAAGGAGTGACATTGCTAAGAAGCATCATCCTGATGACCTTAAGAGGCTGGATAAGACTTTCAAGCTCCTTAAACTTAGTATCCATCTCTATAGTCTCATCAGGAGCATCATTTGGAATATCTCTCCATAGTAGTTAGACCATTATAGGGTGTGGAATATAGTAATGAGAATGTCCAATATGTTAGCGATACATGCGCTTAGCCCTAAAAAAGGAAGAATGCACTTAAAAATTGAGACGAATGCACTCTAAAAAATTCTTTGATTATGAAATAAAAAAACCTTTAACTCCCAAATCTTTTATTTTGCAAGAAACATTGTGAAAAGGAATGAGGCCCTCTACCATAGCATCAATAAAATAAAGCCACAACTTTAATGGTAGAATATCATGACCCTGTGATTATAGACATCATCACCACAATAAAAAAGGGAAGAATACAAAAGAATAACATTGCATGTTGACAAAATTTCTTCACTTACAAATAAACTATACTAACTTATGGTATTTTATGCAGGAAAAATAAAAGGGAATGAAGAAGAGGAAATGAATTGATACATCAATAAGAATGACTAGGATAGTAAATGCTAATCACTCGTTAAAATCTCACTTTGTGTGATAAATAGCTTGACAAATACCAAAGGGAAGTAGTATAACTCTATCTTTTTTTTACTCTGTAGTAAAGTATAAATTAAAAGAAAATTTATAAAATTGAGAGTAAATTTAGCCACTTCGTGATATCATATGCGAAAACTTATCTTATGACTTTTGATTTTAGTGGCTTTCTTTTATTAGCCTCACAGAATTCAGATGTCTTATTGACAGTTCTATGCTGAGAGTTTCTAAAACTCTAATAAATCTAATGCTTACTTTAGACCCAAATGAGGGGAAGAATATGCAAAGACAAAATCTATGGACTTGTAGTGTAAATTGGTTGAATTTCAAAGTGTCATTTTAGTCTTTTGAATAATAAATGTGCATATAATCTACTCCAATGCTCAGAAATGAGTACGAGTACAAATCCCTCAACGGTATCCACGCTAAGTAATACGAGAAAGGTGGGGAACACTAAGAGGAGAATCAGAATAGGAGCAAGCATAATGTACTCCAATGCCCAAAAATGAGCAAGAGTATCAACGTGAACCTTTGGCGGTATCCACACTGAGTAATACAAGAAAGGCGGGGCTAAAAGAGGACTCACGTAAAAAAAATAAAAAAATAATAATAATAAAAAAAACTTGCTCTATTTACTCCAATGCTCTATAAGAGTATAAGTATCCAAAGGACCTTTCCAATGGTATCCACACTAAGTAATATGAGAAAGGCAGGGGAATACTTGGATAAGAAAGAAAAGCATAAAAATAATTCAAAGACTGTTTTGATACTTTGAATTCAATATTTTTGTGCTTAATTTCCACAAGTTTTGTTTAGCAAATTTTCCTTAAAATTAGGTATAGAAGTAAGCTCTTCACTTGTTAAATGCTATACTCTCAGCATAAGATGGTTAACAATGCCTCTGACCTTTGCGAATGGCAAATAAGTGACAGTCATAAAAATAAAAAATAGTAAGATTCGTTAAGTACATGCTAAAATTTTCAACATCATAAAGTACTTTTATACATTCATCATGGTTGAAACTAACTTCAACAAGTCTGCAGGAATTGTAAATCCAAAAAGAAGTGCATCCAACTTGTAAAGTTGGTTAACATAGTAATACAATAGAGAGCAGTCAGATACAGACACGTAGAAAGTCAGGAATACAGAAACTCTAAATCATTCATCTCCTGCTCTGGTATCAGGCCATGGGCTCCATCCTTTAGTAGGGTCATCATGATGATAAGTGTTTAGAGAGCTGGCAGATGAAGTCCTAGCACCATACGAATTAAAGCCCAAGTCTGCAAGCTGCTAATGAAGCATTTCATTCTCCTACTCTAGACCACTAGAATAGCTCTGCATACACTGAAAACACCATATCATATGCATACATTTGCATTGTCTCATATAGATACTCTGCCTGTGTCCGAGGAATTTTTTTATAAAATTTTATTAATATCCATGTCAAGTGTATAAATACATACAGGAAATAAAGCAAATAGACTCACATGAGAAGCATCTGGTTAATAAAAGCTAGGAAGCTAAGCATCACCAAACTGCATCTGCTGCTCAATTGGAGCCTGAATAGCGGGAGCCCAGTAGAATATAGACTTGTCTGGAAAAGAGACATCACCAAGCGTAGCACCTATAAAGGCCTCATTGTGACTAGACCCAGCGTGCTGAGCATGATGACCTTGACTAGGTCTGGGATAAGGGCTATCAATATTAGGAACAACCTCAGTCTTTGGAGCAATCTCAGTCTCCTCATCCATATCAACAGGAGAGCGAACCTCCTTAAACTGTAAAGAGAAGGAGTGATTCATAGGTTCCAGAAATAAAAGTTGAAATAATGAGAAATTACCTCATCATTGTCAATAGGAACATGCTCCAAGAGACTCTTATGGATAAACTACTGATAATGTCGAGAACGCTCAAGGAAATATGAGGCAGCATATACCTATAGTGCATCCCTCAACTCTGAACCTATAAGATGCGAGCTGCAGAGCATAGAGGAAGGGACATCAGATGGAATGCGATGTCGAAAAGGGCCAGAAGACCAGTGATACACTCGCTCCCCTAAATACCACATCAGACAGCCATAACCAGAGAGCAGGATCCTCATAGGCTCCAAGCGAGCTGTAGCCACCATGAAATCATATTGTTGGATGTCCTCAACACCCTCTAACCAATTAGAGTTTATCTGTAATTTATATAAATGAAGTCTAATCTCTATTAAATTGTAACATACTAATGATTTTATTTTCTTTTTTTCCTTACCAGGTGCCACTCGACAGTGTTCAACTGATCACGGTATGTTTGCAAAGTATTCCTGTTATTAGCAAGGCGACAAGAACCCCATCTCATCATCAAAGGAAAGGTCCTATCAGAACTGATAGCATTAAAGCCTTGAATCAGCTCGATCTCTATGCTCCAGATCTAAAAAAAAAAGAGAACATATCAGAAAAAAAAGCAAAGAAGAGCAAAACTATAAAGATCAAATGAAGGGGAACATACATGTAAGATGTGCCCAAAGCCAAACATTGTGATAGCACCTTTATAGACAATATCTAATCTATAATAAATATAAGCAACTGCAACAGATCCCCAATCTAATATGGCAACTTGATCCAAGTCACGAAAAGGACCCAATAGAGCGATACTGACCTTATGACCGGTCTCACAAAAGAGGGTTGTGCCTAACAAAATCAAAAGGAAACACCTTGCCTTATGAATAATCTAATGAGGAGTAGAAGTAGGAAGGCATATGAATCCCTCAACTAATGATGAAAGAAGAATGTTCTTCCGATTCTTCCATGCTGGAGTGAACCCGATCAAGTCTCGCACGTACTGACTCCATGTATGCTCTAGAAGACTACAATAGCTGATGTTAAATGGAACTGGGGATCCTGCAAAGGCAATCTCGGTGATAGTAGAGAAACTCATAGGTGAAATGGTCAGCTCACCCACACGAGTATGAAAAGTGTGGGTAGTATCCATCAGTCGCTTGATCAAAGCAAATAAAGAATAACGGTCAGATCAACCTCGACCAGTTAGAAATGCAGCAATGAAATGCCTAAATCTAGAAGCCCAAATCAGACATGTCACCTGCTTTGGCAATCTATGAAACAATTCTCGAGCTAGATTGAAATAGCCCGTGAACTTCATCGGATGCTATTTCAATTTCAAAAAAGGAAAATATTATTTAATTAATTGAAAGATTAATTAATTAATCAAAGAATTTAAATTGAAGGATTTGATTAGTTAATTAATTAATTAATTGCCTTTTTTTAAATAATAATAATAATAATAATAATAATAATAATAATAATAATAATAATAATAATAATAATAATAATAATAATTTTTTTTTTGGCAATGTAGATTGCCGACTGGCATCTAGAATGCTGATCGGCATAAACTTGGCTGATCGAAAATTTAGAATTTTGACCAGAATTCCAGACATCCGATCCTCCATTCTGACAACCCAGGAGCTAAATTTCATATTTTCAGAGTTAATTTCAATTTATCATGCATTTTCATATTAATTTTTGACTAATATACATGTTAATGTCAATTTCTACTTTGAAACTAACTCTAATTACTGATTATACAGGTAATACTTTTGCAAAAATAAATAGAAGCAAGAAAAGTTACCTCATTACCCACATCTTTACACCTGTGGGTATATAAATGAGTCAAGGGAAAAATAGTTGAGTCTTCTCGAAGTTCCAGATTATTCTGAGGAAAACAAAGAGGCAAAATCCTCTAACATTCTAAAGTCTTAACTCCTTCATGTTGTTTGCATGACAAAGAGGCCATAGGTTCAGACAGATTACAAATCGGACAACAAATGGTGAAGAAATCAATAAAAGAAAAATCAAGATCAATTGAAAAAAAGAAGAAGAAGAAGAAAAGAATAGGAAGAGAAGTGAAGTGATTGACAAAAGGGAAAGAATATATAAAATGGAGAATATCCATTTTAATCCTTCTAATTTACTTACTTTTTATCTATCTTTTCTTTCTTGCAATTTAGTCCATTATTGCATTCGGATTAGGAATACATTCCTAATTAAATTATGACATTCATCAAATTAATAATTCATTGAATTATTAAGACTACATAATCAATCTGTGATCCTGAATTTTTTGTCAAGTATAGAATACACAACAAGATTACAGAACTCATTTTTTGCATTTTACATGCATGATTTCAATCAAAGGATTCATATGTTGCATAGTAGCTGTCATATGAATTCCAAATGATTATGTTATGTGTTGCACAGTAGTCATAACCTTCATTATGTTATGTATTGCATAGCAGTTATGACATAAACTTTCAAATTCCTCAATGCTAGAAGTTCCACAGGAACTATAGTAAGTTTTCAATTCAATTACATTAGATGTCCCACAGGGAATATAACGAAATTCAATTCATTCACACTAGATGTCATACAGGGAATATAGCGTGCATCATTAGACATCCCATGGGGAATATAATAAAATTCATCATTGCTAGATATTCCACAGGAACTATAGCAAGTTTTCAATTCAATTACACTAGACATCCCATAGAGAATATAGTGTGCATTGTTAGACGTCCCAT
This sequence comes from Mallotus nudiflorus, assembly GCA_947683625.1. NCBI lineage: Eukaryota > Viridiplantae > Streptophyta > Magnoliopsida > Malpighiales > Euphorbiaceae > Mallotus > Mallotus nudiflorus. Next base: position 5,431,834 of record CANTUR010000018.1, read on the forward strand.
AAGGAATATAATGAAATTCAATTACACTAAATGTCTTACAGGGAATATAGTGTGCATCATTAGATGTCCCATAAGGAATATAACAAAATTCAATTCATCTACACTAGATGTCCCATAGGGAATATAGTGTGCATCGTTAGACGTCCCACAAGGAATATAACAAAATTCATCATTGCTAGACATTCCACAGGAACTATAACAAGTTTTCAATTCAATTACACTAGATGTCCCACAGGGATTATAATGTGCATCATTAGACATCCCACAGGGAATATAGTGTGCATCGTTAGACATCCTACAAGGAATATAATGAAATTCAATTCAATTACACTAGACGTCCCACAAGGAATATAGTGTGCCTCGTTAGATGTCCCACAGGGAATATGATGAAATTCAATTCAATTACACTAGACGTCCCACAGGGAATATAGTGTGCATCGTTAGACGTCCTATAGGGAATATAACAAAATTCAATTCATCTACACTAGACATCATACAAGGAATATAGTGTGCATTGTTAAATGTCCCACAGGGAATATGACGAAATTCAATTCAATTACACTAGACGTTCCACAGGGAATATAGTGTGCATCGTTAGACGTCCCACAAGGAATATAACGAAATTCAATTCATCTACACTAGACGTCCTATAGGGAATATAATGTGCATCGTTAGATGTCCCATATGGAATATAACGAAATTCATCATTGCTAAACATTCCACAGGAACTATAGCAAGTTTTCAATTTATCATCGCTAAACGTCCCACAGGGAATATAGCGAAATGCATTTGCACAAAGTCCACTAGATGTTCCACAGGAAATATAGTGCGACTTATCAAACATTACACCTTGCTTAACAATTTGAGCATCAATCCATCACTTAGGATACAATTGAGTGTCCTAATTTCTTTCTTTCGAAATTGTGTGCTTCTATTGCTTTACCATAATTTGTCAAGCAAACAACGACAAAGGGGGGCAACTGTAAGCACCCAATTTCGGGATGCGATTGTGCACAATTGTGATGTAAGCCCCTATAATGAAATTCATTCAAAAATTGAAACTGGTTATCGATTTTCTAGACTTTAAGGACTAAAATACAATATTTTTTTAGGATTTGAATGCAAATAAGTCAATTTTTCAAGAGTCAGCATTTAATGCCGATCGACATTAGACACATTACACAATACTGATCGTCATTGTACAATTCTGACTCATAAAAGTTAATTTTTTCGCGTATTTTTATTGATTTTTTAGCGTTTTGATTGGTTGAAAATTTAAATTTTATCTTTACAATTATCTGATAAGGTTGTTTAAACGCAGAAGGTTTTTTTGAAATCAAAGAAAACAAACGCTATCTAATCAAATAGGTCTGTTCCTCCTTTGGAGGAAGTTCAGTACACGCAAACTCTGCATTTAAAAGCAGAGCTTGCATGTGTGCGTAGGGGGATCATTTTTTTTTGGGAGAGGATTTTTTCTGTCGGGAGATTTTTTTACACACAGAGAAAAAAAATGCAAAAACCCTAAAATTTATAAGTGAAGAATACCTCGCACACACCCTGGTCTTTCAAAAAAACCCCAATTTTAGATACTACTAGTGTCTTCAAAAGCAATCAAATCCCAGTCCAGAATCAACAACAATTCAATTTCAACTGTGAAAATCCTAATCTGAGGGGCCAAAAAAGGTATTTGCACAGCATCTAAATCATCAGTATTTTTTTTTATGTCATTTTTATTCTTTCTATTTTTTTCTTTTGCAATTTTTTTTCTTTTATTATGTTATTCTTTTTTTGATTGTTTAATTTCACTACTAATCTGATTACTTATTTTTTTTGTTTTGACATGTGCATGTGGATTGAGGAGGATACTGCCTATATTTAAATTGAGTAGAAGGTCCATGAAATGCCATGGAAGAAACTATGTTGTTTTCGAGTAGGATTTAGGATTTTTTTTTATTTTTCCATATTTGGTGTTCTGTGTAGTTATTTTAATTTCTGGGTATATAATCATTTAATTTTAATTTTGTACATAGTTTGTAATAGCCCCAGTAGTGGGAATAGTAAAATATTTTATTTTCTATACTTTAAAATTAATTAGTAATTAGGTTCAATTGGGTGAAAAATCAATTAAAATCAATGGTGGCAGTAGTTTAAATTAGGGTTTGCATGTAATTAATCTAGGGTTTTTTTTAGAAAATCATTATAATGTTTATTTGATCCATTTTTTGTGTTTTATTTTTTTTGGGCTTGTTTTTTCATGTTTTTTTTTTAATGTTTTTGGGCCCCAAGCCCATGTTTAGGTCTAACCCACTTAATAAATAGGCTTAAAAAATGGGTTAGGTTTTTAAATAATTAAAATCAATTTAGGCCCATTAGGTTAATTAGATTTTAGGCCTGCTTAGTTAATTAAAACTTGTCTAGACTTAGCCCAATCCACTTAATTGCATTTCTTTTAAAATAAATAGACCTAGGTCCACACTTAACTTAAAATAAAACCAAGTTAGACTTAGGCCCACTAATTTAATTCTTCTTTAAAATTGAATAAACTTAAGACCATATCTTAGAAAGACTAAAAAATAGATTTAGGCTCACTAATTAATAAAATGTAGGCCCACTTTTATTCCATTTCACTTGTAAATAAAATGTAGATTTAGCTAACTTATAAAATAAAATTAACATAATTTAGACATAGGGACATTGCCCTTTTGATGTATTTTTTACTTATAATTTTATTGACTTGTTGCCTTTTTTGGGTAGATGGATGTTAATTAGGGTTTAATAAAATTGCATGTAATTAGAGGATGAAATAATCATTTATAAAATTAATCTAAAAGAACACAAGACTAAAAGAAGTTAGTATTCCGTATCCAGAATCTCCTGGTTGTGGTGCTAGCTTTCTTTTAGAGAATCGAGTATTACCTTTTCGATTTGTCCCAGTTATTACCCTGGGTGGCAACTCCTCATCTCCACGCCATGTCTTTATGACAGTGGTTAGTGTCTTTTCTAAGGCCTTGAGCCTAAATAGTATTGTAGGTGCTAAAATCTTAAACGCGTGCTAAACCCCGCCATCTACACGCACCTTTAATGTGTGGGCTAAATTTAAAGTAGTCACACTCCCTGATAAATCACAAAAGGCAGAATGTATCCATTGTAAATCGTGACTAGAATTTGTTAAAGGAGATACTACAACTCATTATCATAGGCACCTCAAATGTTGTAAGAGGAGGCAAGTGAAGTTGTCAGGACAAAAATAACTTACACTAAAGACCTCTATATCGGAGTCTGAAATGGTAGTTGCAATGCAAAATTTCAAGTATGAGCAAGCTAAGATCATAGAGATTTTATCTCATATGATCATGGTCCATGAGCTACCATTTTCATTGGTAGAGTATGAGGTGTTTAATTTATTGATAAGGACGGCTACTCCACAGTATTTAAAGATTAGTAGGGCAACTGTAAGAAAAGATTGCTTTTCAAGTTATGAAGTGAAGAAGAAAAAAGTGTCCACACTTTTAAAATCTGCAAATAAAATGAGTGTGATGACTAATATATGGAAGTCAAGTAACCAAAAGGTTTCATATATAGTCGTCACATGTCATTTTATAGATTGTTATCAAAAACTTCAAAAGTGTATTATTAATTTTTGTGATGTACCCTCACCTTATTTCAGAATTGCCATTTGTGATGTAGTAAACAAGTGCTTCATTGAATGGGAAATTGAAAATAAGGTTTGGACTGTGATGGTTGATAATACATCATATAATGATGTTGCTATCTGAATTTTAAAAGACAATTTATCTTAAAAAAATCAACTTACTATTGGTGGAAAGTCATTTCATGTGAGGTGTTGTGCTCACATTCTAAATCTTCTAGTTCAAAATGGATTATCTAAGATTGGAGATATAATTAAGAATGTGAGAGAAAGCATTAAACATGTCACACAGTCTGAGAGTCATTTGAATAACTTGGGGAAATTATAAAGCAATTGAAGTTTCCTTCAAAACAACTTGTTCTTGATTATTGCACAAGGTGGAATGCAACATATTTCATGTTGTTAGTTGCCTTGAAGATCAAGGATGTTTTTCCTAGGTATGCACAAAGAGAATCAAGTTACTTATTCTTACCTAGTGAGGATGATTAGAGGAAAGTTACTGAAGTTTGCTCTTTCCTAGAAGAGTTTAATAAAATTACAACAATATCATTTCAGGTATTATTCATCTTATATAATTAATCTTTCCAATTTTTGTGATGTAGTTGCTTTTAAAATTGTTTAATTTCATTTTGACAATGTCATATATATTTTTTTGTAGGTTCTGAATATCCAACATCCAATTTATTTCTTCTCAAGCTTTATCATGTTAAAAAGTTATTGGATGAAAAATATGATATTGAAAATGGATTTATGCATGCAATGGTGAAAAAGATGAAGAAAAAATTTGATAAATACTAGGGTGATTGTAATTTATTCTATCTATAGCTGCTATTTTAAATCCTAAAAATAAAATGTGATTGATTGATTGGTGTTTCTCTCTAATCTATTCAAGAGGTGATTTTATTGAGCAAATTACTATTATTTGTGAGATGTTAATGATGATTTATAAAAAGTATCTTGATGCTTATAGAGCAAGTGGTAGTGAAAAAGAAAGTCAAAATAAAAATAGGGCTAAACTTCTAGTTATGGTGTGAAAGGAAAACCTAGGGGGAAGGCTGAATTTTATAGCTATATAAGAAATGTGGAATCATTTATTGAATAAGTGAAATATGAACTAGATGTGTATTTAGAGAAAGATGTGCATATTTATGAAGATGATTCATTGTTTGACATGTTAGAGTGGTGGAAGATGAACACTCTGAAGTTTAAGGTCTCATAAAAAATGACATGAAATATTTTGTCAATTTCAATCAGAACTATAGCTTCGGAGTCTACATTTAGTGTCAGGGGGAGAGTTATTGATCCATAACGTGCATCTTTAGGAGCAAACACAGTTCAAGTTTTATTATGTGGTGAAGACTGGTTGTGTGCCTTCTATGGGATAAAGCGAAAAAGAAAAGTACAATCTCAAACTTAATATCTTATTTTCAATTTTATATTTATTTAATTTTTACAAATTTTTATTCTATTTTTAAGTAATTTTTTCTAGTTTTTGGTGTTATTTATATATATATATATTTATGTTTTTAATAATGTTTATTGTAGTTTTATCTTGCTATATTGTCAATTTTATATTGCTAATTGTTGGTTTTTTAATAAAATCAAGAGGATAGTAAGGAGATTAAAATACCTACCTTATGAAGATTGCATTTTATTGAGGTTTGATGTGAATGTGACTTTTTCTTCAGGTTTAGTGTGCAAATAGCTATATTAATTTGTTTAATTGGTTGTTGTATGGATTTCTTAATACTAAAGAATTTTAATTATTGTTATTTTTGCAAGATTAATAAGTTTGTTACAAGATGTTGAAATTGCTATTTATTTGTTTTATCCATTTAAATGTAGACATCAAATTTCTTATTTTGGACTGTAATTTTGTATTTTCATGTTGTTCTGTTTGTTCTTTTAATTTGTTTAGATGGGTTGTTGTAAGGTTTTTTAAGATGTTACTTTTAATGTTAAACTTTGATTATTTACTATAATTTGTAAGCTTCTTACAAACTGAATGAGCTCAAAATCGAGTCTTAAACGAGCTTTAAACAAACGAGCTCATAATTGAGCTTTAAATAAATGAGCTTTTAAATAAGCTCGAGCTTTCAAATGAATGAACTTTTAAACGAACGAGCTCAAGCTTAACATAAACAAGCTTAAACGAGCTAAATCTGAGCAAGCTTGAGTTTGACAATCCCGAGCTGAGCACGAGCTCAAACATAAAATTTCCAAAGCAACCGAGCTCGAGCTCACTTCCATTAGGTCGGCCGAGCCCAATCTTTCAGTTATATAGCTTGACTTTGCTCGATTACACCCCTATCTACGTGGGCTAAACCCCTTCTTTGATTCATAAGCTATCAAACAAGGAGGGAGGGTTTAGAAATGCCATTGCTTGTTTGAAGGCTAAACACAATTTTGCCTTAGAGAAGGCCATTGACTAGGCAGTACATAACGTGGTTGATATGAAGAAATAGTTGGTTGAAAAATTGATCCCTAAGGTGAAGAATGTAAAGTAAACCATGAATACTCTGAAGAAGGAACTATCAGAGAAAAAAATTAAAATTGTAAGTTTTTATTTTATCTTTTTTATGTTTTGTGCATTATTTCTAATTGATTTTTTTTATTTAATCAGGTTACGAAGCTAGTAGCTTTGTGGCAGTATTGTTTGTAGGTGACACTGAGCAAAAATCAGCCAACCAAAATTTTTTGGCCCAGTCTGATATAAAATCTTAGGCTGGCTTAGGATTGGGGTCTTTAGTTTCATAATCGACTACATGTGCCAAACCCCTTTTTTGATTCATAATCTATTAACCAAGGAGACAGGGGTTAGAAACATCGTTGCTTGGTTAAAAGTTAAGTATGATTTCACCTCGGAGAAGGCTATTGACTAGGCGGTACATAACATGGCTGATATGAAGAAATAGTTTGTTGAAAAATTGGTCCCTAAGGTGAATAATGTAAAGGAAACCATGAATGCCCTGAAGAAGGAACTGTCGAAGAAAAAAATTAAAATAGTAAGTTTTTATTTTTTTATTTTTCCTATTTTTTGTATTATTTCTAATTGATTTTGTATTTTAATCAAGTTATGAAGACACAAGTTTAACGACAATGTTCTTTGTAGGTAGGATTGAGCAAAAAATGGTCGACCTGAAATCTTATGCTAGCTCGAGCTTGGATCTTTGATTCTATAATTGATTACTAAGTTAAACCCCTTCCTTGATTCATAATCTGCCAACCAAGGAAGGAGGGGTAAAAAATGTCAATGCTTGTTTGAAGGCTTAGTATGATTTTGCCTCAGAGAAGAACATTGACTAGGCGGCACATAACGTGGCTGATATGAAGAAATGGTTGGTTGAATAATTGAACCCTAAGGTGAAGAATGTAAAGGAAACCGTGAATGCTCTAAAAAGGGAACTGTTAAAGATAAAATTAAAATAGTAAATTTTTATTTTTTCTTTTTCATGTTTTATGTATTATTTCTAATTGATTTTTTTAAATTTTAATTAGGTGATAATGCCACCAATTTAGCAGCAAAGTTCTTTGTAGGTAGGACTAAGCAAAAATCAGTTAGCTCCAAATCTTGAATCAACTCGAGCTTAGGTCTTTGGTTCCATAATCGACTACTCAATCAAACTCCTTCCTTGATTCACATTCTGTCAACTAAGGAGGGAGGGGTCAAAAATGTCATTTCATGTTTACATTCTAAGTACAATTTTGTCTCAGATAAGGCCATTGACCAAGCGGTACATAACATGAAAAATATGAAGAAACGATTGGTTGAAAAATTGATCCTTGAGGTGAAGAATATAAAGAAAACCGTGAATGCTTTGAAGAAGGAACTATTGAAGAAAAAAAATTAAAATAGTGATTTTTTTTATTTTTTTCTTTTTCCTATTTTATATATTATTTCTAATTGATTTTTTTTTTTGTTTTAATAAGGTTATAAAGCCACAAGTTTAGCGGCTGTGTTGTTTGTAGGTAGGACTAAGCGAAAATTAGTCGACCCAAAATCTTGGGCTAACTTGAGCGTGGGTATTTGGTTCCATAATCGACTACTGGGTCAAACCCCTTCCTTTATTCATAATTTGTCAACCAAGGGGGGAGGGGTCAGAAACACCAATGCTTATTTGAAGGCTTAGTACAATTTTTCCTTAAAGAAGGCTATTGATTAGGTAGTATATGACGTGGCTGATATGAAGAAACAATTGGTTGAAACATTAATCACTGAGGTGAAGAGTGTAACGAATATCGTGAATGCTCTAAAGAAGGAACTGTCAGAGTAGAAAATTAAAATAGTAAGTTTTCATTTTTTATTTTTTTTATGTTTTGTGTATTATTTCTAATTGAGTTTTATTTTTTTAATCAAGTTATCAAGCCACTAATTTAGTTGTACTGTTGTTTATAGGTAGGATTGAGCAATAATCGACCGGTGCAGTCTAAAATCTTATGTCGGCTCAGGCTTGGGTCTTTGGTTTCATAATTGACTATGTGTGCCAAACCTCTTCCTTGATTCACAATCTATCAAACAAGGAGAGTGGGGTTAGAAATGTCATTGCTTGTTTGAAGGTTAAATATGATTTTACCTCAGAGATGGCCATTAACTAAGCGGTACATAACATGGTTGATATAAAGAAATGGTTGGTTAAAAAATTGATCCCTGAGATAAGGAATGTAAAGGAAACCATGATTACTTTGAAGAAGGAACTGTTGGAGAAAAAATTAAAATAGTAAGCTTTTATTTTATCTTTTTCATGTTTTGTGTATTATTTCTAATTGATTTCTTTTTGTTTTAATCATGTTATGAAGTCACTAGTTTTGTGGTAGTGTTATTTGTAGGTAGGATTGAGCCAAAATCAGTAGGTAAATAATTTTTGGTCCAGTCCAATCCGAAATCTTAGCCTGGCTCGAGCTTGAGTCTTTATTTTCATAATCAACAACGTGGGTCAAACCCCTTCTTTGATTCACAATCTGTCAAACAAGGAGGTAGGGATAAAAAATGTCATTGCCTATTTAAAGACTAAGTATGATTTTTCCTTAGAGAAGGGTACTGACCAGGTGGTACATAACATGACTGATATGAAGAAACAATTGGTTGAAAAATTGATCCCTGAGGTGAAGAATGTAAAGAAAATCATGAATGCTTTGAAGAAGGAACTGTCAAAGAAAAAAATTAAAATAGTAAGTTTTATTTTTTTATTTTTCATGTTTTGTGTATTATTTCTACTTGATTTTTTTAATTTTAATTAGGTTATGAAGTCATAAGTTTAGCAGCAATATTCTTTGTAGATAGGATTGAGCATAAAATGGTTAGTCCGAAATCTTGTGCTGGCTCGAGCTTGGATCTTTGGTTCTATAATTGACTATTGGGTTAAACCCCTTCCTTGATTCACAATCTATCAACCAAGGAAAGAGTGGTTAGAAATGTCAATGCTTGTTTGAAGGCTTAGTACGATTTTACCTTAGAGAAGACCATTGACTAGGTTGTACATGATGTGGTTGATCTGAAGAAATAGTTGGTTGAAGAATTGACCCTTGAGGTGAAGAATATAAAAGAAACCATGAATGCTCTAAAGAGGGAACTATCAGAGATAAAATTAAAATAGTAAATTTTTATTTTTTTAATATTTTATGTATTATTTCTAATTGATTTTTTTATATTTTAATTAGGTTATAATGCCACCAATTTAGTAGCAGTGTTCTTTGTAGGTATGAGTAAGTAAAAATCAATTAGCCCTAAATCTTGAATCGGCTCAAGCTTGGGTCTTTGGTTCCATAATCAACTACGAGGTTAAACCCTTTCCTTGATTCACATTCTATCAACCAAGGAAGGAGAGGTCAGAAATGTTGTTGCTTGTTTAAATTCTAAGTACGATTTTGCCTCAGTGAAGGCCATTGACCAGCAAGTACATAACATGGCTAATATAAATAAATGATTTGTTGAAAAATTGATCCTTGAGGTGAAAAATGTAAAACAAACTATGAATGCTCTAAAGAAGGAACTGTCAAAGAAAAAAATTAAAATAGTGAATTTTTATTTTTTTCTTTTTCTTGTTTTGTGTATTATTTTTGATTGATTTTTTTTTGTTTTAATTAGGTTATGAAGCCACATGTTTAGCGGCAGTGTTGTTTGTAGGTAGGATTGAGCAAAAATTGGTCAACCCAAAATCTTGGGCCTGCTCGAGCTTGGATCTTTGATTCCATAATCAACTATTGGGTCAAACCCTTCTTTGATTCATAATCTCTCAACCAATGAGGGAGGGGTCAGAAATGCCAATACTTATTTAAAGGTTTAGTACAATTTTGCCTTAAAGAAGGCCATAGACTGTGCAATACATGGCGTGGCTGATATGAAGAAACAGTTGGTTAAGAAATCAATCACTGAGCTGAAGAATGTAATGGAAATCATGAATGCTCTGAAGAAGGAATTGTCAGGGGAGAAAATTAAAATAATAAGTTTTTATTTTGTGTATTATTTCTAATTGATTTTTTTTTGTTTTAATCAAGTTATGAAGCCACCGGTTTTGTAGGTAGGATTGAGCAATAACCAGCCAATCCGGTCCAAAATCTTATGTCGACTAGGCCTTGGGTCTTTGGTTTCATAATCGATTACGTGGACCAAGCTCCTTCATTGATTCACTTTCTGTCAACCAAGGAGGGAGGGGTCAGAAATGCCATTACTTGTTTGAAGGCTAATTACAAGTTTACTTCAGAGAAGTCCATGACTAGGCGATACATGACATGACTAATATGAAGAAAAAGCTGGTTGAAGAATTGATCCTTAAGGTGAAGAACATAAGGGAAATAATGAATGCTTTGAAGAAGAAACTGTTGGAGAAAATTTTATTTTTCTCTTTTTCATGTTTTGTGTATTCTAATTGATTTTTTTTAATTAGGTTATGAAGCTACTAGTTTAGCGGCAATGTTGCTTGTACATAGGATTGAGCAAAAATCGACCAGTCCAAAATTTTTTTGCCGATGTAGTATGAAATCTTGGAATGGCTCGAGCTTGGGTCTTTGGTTCTGTAATCGACTATATGGGCCAAACCCCTTCTTTGATTTAGAATCTGTCAACGAAGGAGGGAGGAGTTAGAAACGTCGTTGCTTGTTTGTAGGCTAAGAACGATTTTACCTTAGAGTTGGGCATTGACTAGACAGTACATGATGTGGTTGATATGAAGAAACAGTTGGGTAAAGAATTGATCATTGATAAAAAGAATGTAAAGGAAACGATGAATAGTCTTAAGAAGAATCCATCGGAGAAAAAATTAAAATAATAAGTTTTTTTTTCTTGTTTTGTATATTATTTCTAATTAATTTTTTTTATTTTAATTAGATTATGAAGTGACAAGTACAGCGGCAGTGTTTTTTTTAGAAAGTTCTTGGATGTTTTAATGGACTTAGTATTTTAATCTTTTGTTGGTGAGACTGCTAATGTAATTCATGAACTCTAGCCGTATATATTACTATGCTAGATCATGATTTGATTATGGATGGAAAGACCCTAAGGGGCAGGAGATCACTGATGGTGATATTGAGATTCCTCTTGATTAATGAGTTGGTTAGGTTCTTTGAGCTATTTTATTCCCTTAAATCATCTAATATATGGTTTTTGGATAATTTTATAGATGTTTTGGATATTATTTACTGTTTTGAGGTAATTAGACGTTGAATTTGAAGAATCTATTTTGTGAATTATTTACTGTTGATCCAGTATTCTGTATAATTAGTGTTTTTGATTTATGTTTGTCTGCTCAAACTATTTATATCTAGCTTTAATTTAAGTTGACAATAGACAATAGAATGAAGGGATTTTCTCTTTCTTGTACGTTTGAGTTTGATACATTATGTTCAATATGCATTGATTGGCATTGTTGCATTAAGATTGTATGATTTGGATGATTTTGTTCTACATTCGGTAGTTGGGATTGTTGCAGTAAAGATTGTATGATTTGGAGGATTTTTTTTTTTTTTTTTTTTTTACACAGATTTGGAGGATTTTGTGCTTTATTCATCTGCTTTTTTTTGCCAGATGCATTCATTGGTGGCTAAGTGGAACAATAGGAGCCATGTACACATATCAGGTAACATGGCATAAGGACATTAGATTCAATATAATGTGTCATAACTTTTAAAGCTCAAGTCTAGACAAAATATAATTGTCGTCCCCAAGGCCTATTAATTTCCAAGTGTAATGATTTTTATATGATATTTTATTATAGTTCATGAGTAGCTAATAATTTGGTTTAATTTGATAATTTAAGGATAATTTTATTTTTTTATTTTAATTTTCATCTGATGATTTATTTCATTTTTATTTATATAATTATAATTGCTATTTTTCTTTTATTATTTATGTTTCTTTATTTAAGTGTAATTTCTTAATTTGTAGGTTTTCTCGTTTTCTTTCTGTTCTTATTTAAATTAATTATGTTTATTTACCTCAAGATTTATGGATCTTTCTTCATGAAACTAACTTCTGTCCATATCATACACATAGGGCATCTTCAGTCTTCCATCATGGAAATTTTGGAAGATTGTTTTTCAGACAAATATTTGTTTCTCACTTTTGTATTTTTCTGGTTGGAAAATTTTTTTAATGTACTTTATTTTTGTTTCCCTCTTTACAACATCTATAGCAAATTCTTCATGTGTGCAGATGTAGCCGGTTCCTGATTTGACATTCTATCAAATGTCAGGTTAGTCTTTTAAATGTGTAAGAACTTGCTTTCTTTGCATTGGCAGAAGCTGAAATCTGTTAGTATTGAGGTTTCATCTATATCTGGATGACAATCATGCTTTCTTTTGCATCTTCTTACACACTTTTGCTCTTAGTTTGTGTCATTTCTTATTTTACATAGAGATTGTATAAACCACCTCCTACTCAGAGCTTAGTTTGGATGACAGAGGTTATATAATGTTTTATTTGCAATGAAGTGTGTGTTGAAGGCTTTGAGACACTTTATTACTTTGATAATCTAATGTACAAGGAAGGATTCACTGAGTAGGCAGATGCAATTACTTTTGACACCGAGGTAGATTGCTTTTTTCTTTTAGGTGTTAAATGTGGATGTGAATAACCACCCGTTATTAATAGTTTGTGATGTCATGCAATTTTGAAATGCATTCTTGGCTTTCAAATTTTGATTCATGCATGTTTTGAAGTATTTCACTTCTATTTCCAATGGATAGTATCATTTCATATAGACAAAGTATATTGGAGCACCTCTGATAAAGATTCCTATTATTGACCATGAGAAAGAAGAGGATGATTTGGCTGATGCAGGTTCAAAAACATGATCCTGATGACTAACATTCTAACTGATTAATTTCTACATTATAATTGCTCATTTTCTTTAACCCTATATGTTTGATATTATTAATTATGCAGTTTTGCAAAATCCTTGGGACAAAAAAGGTCAAGGCTCTCTAAGATTTGGGGCATGATGACTACAAAACAATATTAGGTGTGGATTCTGCCAAAACTGAAACTCCAATTATCTTGAAAGCTTTCGGAGGTTGGAAAGGCTACCAAGAGCTATATATATTGTCATCAAGTTATTGCAATAGCAGTTGGATCTAAGAAAAGTTCTTTATGAATTTACGTGATCTCACCTTTGATAATGGAGGTTTGCTTGTGAACCATGAAATATTTATCTTAAGTTTTGTCACATATGTCTGCACTTGCTCTGTCTAATTTGTTGAGTCTTTAAGACTCATAGATTTAGATTTAACAAGTTGCATATATTAGCTGGATATCAATATTGTGGTGACAACATAACATTATCAATTAGAAAGGTTTTTATTTAAAAAATAAAAAAAAAATTATGTTGCCTTTTTGCGATGCTATGATATGCCATTTGGTTATGTAATGAGCGAGTTTGTTGATAGTATAGGTATTGATGAAGAGAACTATAATAAATTTTGTTGAAAGCTTGGAAGTAGTTATTTAATTCATTAAAATTTTCAAATAACAGAGTGATAGAGGAATGGGATTAACAACACTGAGATTTCATTAGAAAAACCAATTACAACCTCAACATAATTTGCCTTATTGAGCAATTAATCAATTACTTGGAACTGCATATGGATATTGTTTTGTTGTGTTTGATATTTGATTTAGTGAATATCTTGGCATAATATGTTTATAGAATTTAATATTTGAATTCAACATCTATTTTAAAAATTTGCTTACAAAAGTAAATTTGATGTTTATTGTATATGCAAAATACAAACTCTATAAAAGAAAAACAAAGGAATTAGGATTTTTGTTGTTGTGTTGATAATGTTAATATTTACACTTTTTCTTTGTTATACTTAAGTTGCCACATACAATTAATCAATTCTAATCCTTTTTGTTCTCTAATTGATTGACTATTTAACATAAAACTACTTCTCAAAGTATGAAAATGGACACACATTCCTATTACTTATTACTCCCTCCATTTCATTTTATATGTCATGTTATACAGTTTCACTTGGATTAAGAAAGTGTTATTTGGATATAAATATAAGTGAATAGGACAAAATTGCCCTTGTATTGATAAATTCAAAATTTATTTCACACTCAAATCTCATGTTACTATGAGAAAATTACAATAACTCTAAGGATAAAATAGGAAAACAAAAGGTAATATTTTCTTGGATATACAAAAATGACAGATAAATAGAATTTTTTTTTTCAAAACATGACAAATAAAAATGAATGGAGGGAGTAATTAATATAATTATTAAAGTAGTTGTTTGCTACTTCTTCTATTCCATTCCAATTGACGTTTAAGGTTTTTAAATTTATTCCACTCCAATTTATGTTTTTAAATTATCAATAAAAAAATAAACTCTTCTTTCCAACTTTATCCATATCTTGTTTTTAGAGTAAATTTGAGTATTTATGAAACACTTTCAACTCTTTTTCTTTTCGAACGTGAATTGATAATTAGCAATTTCATTTTGTATCATAGTGAAAAAAAATGCTTATATATTCCAGCAAAAAAATTAAAAAGATGTTAAAAAAATAATGGAGAGATATCAAGACTCCTTAGATAAAAAATTATATTTTAAATGAAAAGAAACGTAGCAATTGTTTAAAGAAATATATTGTGATTACAACTATTTATAATAATACTTGATGGGAAATTAAAACCGGTCATAATTTGTGATTAAAAATTTTGGTGGAAAAAGAATTTTATTTTGAATATAAAAATTGCACAGATTACTAGTACTAGATAAATAAATGAGTTTGATTGGAATAATTATAATTCATAATTTTTAGTTTTTTAAAAAAAAGCTAATATAGTCATTTGCACTTATAATTATATCTATTAAATAAAATTTTTAATCTGTGTGATAAACTTTAAACATCAATTGAAATGAAATGAAGAGAATAATAATTAAATTATTATAGCATTAATTGAAAAAAAAATTTAATAATTAGCTATATATAAATAGCTAATAAATCACCTAACCGAAAAAAAATAAAAAGATACGCTTTCTTTTAAATTTCATTAAGGATTATTTATCTTTAGTTTCAAAACAATTTTGTATTTTGTGTTTAATACTCCCAGTTGTTAGTAGAAAAAACTGAATATTATATATGTTAATTTTTCTATATCTTAATGGATATAATTATGTCATCTTTTTTTAAACAAAGAATTCATTTCTGAAAAAAATTTCTACAACTTAGAAAAATTTTATAAAAATATTGCTCAATTACAGAAAAAGAAGATCAAATGGTAATTTTTTAGAAAATGGAAATTCGGAGACTGTTTTTATGGGAGAATTTACAATGAAAGGATAGTTATCTAGGGACCGTAACAATTAACAAAATCTTATATATATACAATTTACATCATAGAAACGTAAAGATTATGCACACAAATGAAATGTAAGAATAAAATATCTGCTGCATATGAAGAAAAGAGAATAAGAAAAAATTAGATCAACAAGATACATGTTATGATACGTGCAATGCTAAAAATATTAAATTTAAAAATTTATTCATATTTGTTATGAAGAAAAAGGAGAAATTTATTGGTAAAATAAGAATAAATCAACCATTTAATTTTTTTGAAAAATTGTGGAGTTATTTTTATAGTACATTTGATTTAAATATTTAGAATAATAAAGAAATTTATTATAGTATAAAAATATACTACTTTTCTCAATTTATTTGAGTAGAAATTCTTCATTATACAATTTTTAAATATACATAAACACTTTATATAAACTTTATTGTTTTTATTTATTCATAACTTTTTATCAAAAAAATCAAAAAATAAATTTTAAATTTTTTTTAACAAATATTCCGTGCAACATGCAGATATACGGCTAGTTATTGATTAATTTTTTTTATTTATAATTGATATATAAAAATTAATAGATTCATTTAAATAGATTAATTATTTATTACAGATAAATATTTATTATTTATAATTATTTATTATGAATAATTAATGAAAGGTTATAATTAAATAAAAAATAATTTATTAATTTTTAATTTTATCGGTATAGAGCCACGTGTATAAAAAGGATATATATATGCGTATAATTACACATGAAAAAATGAGCCTTTTAGCCCAAATCTTTAACAAAAATCCCAAATCCAATTTACAGGTGTTTGTTTGTATCAGTGGCACTAGGGTTCAAGGCTTGAAGAAAGGAGCTAAGCTATTTTATTATTGGACTAAATTGTAATGCCCTAAGAGTACGCTTTATCTCATTTGCTATATCCTTCACATATGCTTGACATTTTAAGAGAAGGAAACGGGAAGCAGAGAAAAGTAGAACCTAAAAAGAGGCAACAATCTTTATTCAGAGAAGCCAATTTAACAAAATAATTCCCAGTAAAGGCTTTAAAAGCCATATATACAGTAACCAGACTAGCTCATGGGGAATCGACATAATTCCCACAAGGTAACTGTTGCCAGAACATAAATAAATCGACAAAAAAAAAAAAAATTCTTTTCCCATAAAACTGTGAATGTCGTACCAATTTCGTCAAATGACACTGGAGAGAACTATAAAAATTTTGACGTGCAGATAAATAAACCTGCAGCCATGAGCAAAGGATCGATTTGTATCTAACAAAGTTCCTAAAGGCTAACTCAGGCAGATGAATGGTGGGAAGGCAAAAATCAATCCTTGTTAATTTGAGCAAAATATGCCTGATCAGAGTCGGCGAGACGTTTCTGGAACATAGACCACTCATTTTTGCACCTTGCATTTAACTGTGAATAGAATAGGAAAGAAAACAGAACAGAAAAAGCTACTTAAGAATCAAGAACGTTGATATTTCACACAAGAAAAATGAAGAGGTACAGTGTGCTATGATATACATATTTTAAACCCAAGAACTGGAAAATTATAGATCCTAACATAATTTCTGCATGAACCGAAAACTCAATACTAAAGAGCTTTCCCATTCTCTGACCTCCCCTGCACATTCAGCACGAGAAATTATAGACATGACTATAACTAAGTAATAGAATGTTGTTTAAAAAGAGCATTGTAACATTAAAGTATGCGAAGGAAGAGATGCTTATAATGTTGGCAACGGAAAGGCTGCCTGCAGAAAAATAATGAGCTTATTGCTGTATTGCAACTTTTTAGTGAGTTTGATCCAGGTTGTGCTTGAGGGAATTTATTCTGATAATTACCCAATTAACGAGTGTTCTAAACTTCCAGAAAAACCTCAATTAAACAGCTACAACTAAAGCAGTGATCAGTAGCATAGAACAGAAATTAATGTTTCACAAGTTTTGTTCATGGTTGCATCATTCATTGACTGCACTCCATTTGTTCATAAATCACAACAGGAGAGACTGGAGATGCACTATACTTTCAATTCCTTCCATGCAGTCTGCTTTTCATTTATGCCAGTAGCACGTTGAAAGTGTATTCCATTATTCAATACGATCTTGATGATGGTTCACCTGGTTTCCCAGAGAAGGAATTACGTGGTGAATAATCCATTGAATCAACCACGCCAATTATTTCATGCGCTGGCTGTCAAGCAAAAGATCACTTTAAACCCAACTCAAAATGGAGGTAACTAACCAAAGATACAAAAGGCTCTCACTGCTTACAAAGCAGAAACCTTGGGCATATTGCATATGTTGATCATAGGAGCTACCATTTCATGAGAAATAAATACTGTCTATTAGACTTAAGTTCTATTAGACAACTGATAAGAAGCTGCTAAGAGAAGACACACATGCATAAACACTTGCAGAAATGTAGAGAGTAGAAGGCAGTTTCAGTTATATTTATGTTTAATTCATTCAAATCTTAACTTCCTTCAAAATGAGATGGGATTCCAAGAACATTTATGTCTAGTATAATCTGAGATTTTGACAAGACAACCACCCTTAATCATCCATGATATGATGTCCAGCATATCTGTTTGCGTCAATATGAAATAACAGAATCCTATATAAAGACTACATGAAAAATGGTTTGGCAAATATGTTTTCCCCAAAACATCTTGATAGACATTATAGAATAAACAGCATCTAGCGCACAAGCAAAATTGACCAACTCTGCTTGTGAAAACAGCAGTTATTTTCTTTTATACATGCAGGTTCTCTGGAAAGTTAAACTCACAAACATAATAGATTACCATATTTTACAAAAAATTAAAGGATCAAAAATATGAAAATCACTGACCTCTACACATCTTTTAAGAGCAAAATCCAATCCCCATCCATGCACCAAATCATTCTACAAGAAAATAATTAAAGCATTATCTTATTAAACTGCTAAAAAGAAAAAATTGTAAAGAGATTACATGTAGGGATTGATGATAGTTGCTTTGCACAGGTGTGTTATCCCATCTTAACCTTATTTACACATTGCACTTAATGAAGAAGTTTGAGAACAAATTATAAGATAATTTATTTTGAAAAGAGATTAAGTTAGCTTTATACTAAAATTTCTGAGATTTTCTTAACATTAATCTGCAGAACCATGAAACTGTGTAGATAACTATAAATGATCTAGCCACACAATTCTAGAATATAACATACCTGAAGCATATGCCACGCACAACGCCAAGCCTTGCGGGAAAACACAGGGGCCATGATTTCCACAAAGCTGATTAGAGACAATAAACAATTAGAACACATTATATACTCCTTTTAATTACTCAAATGTTTAGCTACTTTTTACAAGCTTTTTAATTAATATCGTAAATATATTCGAAAATTATCATTTTACTGTCTTTCTTTCAAAATATTAACACTTAACTATTTCCACCTCAAACCATATTATATTTGATCTTTCTCTGGACTTCATTCACATCCCTCTCCGCACTCCTCTTCTTGTCTCTCGTCTTCTCGTCTCCTTCAAGCTGGGACAGGCCAAGCATTGTTCTGGAAGCTCTCAATGTTCTCAGGTATCATTCGATTTCTTCACACTTTCTGTTTTATTCTGTGATTAAAATGGTCCTTTTTATGTCTTAAATTAAGGGATTTTGATTTGTTTCTTTGAATATTTTTATTGGATTGGAAATATTATAAATTTGGTGACTCATCTATTTTCTAGTATTAAATTTTTTTTTTACAATTAAGTATCTAAATTTTATAAAAGTATATTGATATAGTGTCTTTGACCAATTTAATATTGATTTGGTACTCAGTTAGATAAAATAACATTCATTTTTATCTCAGTTATTAACCATGTCATGCAATCACTCTCTATATTTATAGCGAAAGTTAATGTTTAAGTTATTTTTATTAATTTATAATCTTTAATAAGATTAATTTTATTTTTTAAATAATGTAATATACGTGATATATAATATGACTAATAACTTATATAAAAGTAGATTTTATTTTATCTAAGTTGACATTTAATTAATATTAAATCTGTCAAAAATACTATATTAATATATTTTTATATTTGATTTAAAAAAAAAAAAAAAAGTTCAAGTTGAGATATAGTTTTGTAATATTTCCTATTGGAATTGAAGAGAAAAATTTCCAACATCAAACCTCCAAAATAACTGAGCTCGAGCCTGCCTCCAAAAAGTCTAGCCGAGCCCAATCTCATTATTCGGCTCGGCTAATAACTCCTGAAGCCCAAGTCCAAGCTACAGGTGTTTGTTTCGTTTCAGTGTCATTAGGGTTCAAGGCTTGAAGAAGGAGCCAAACTATTGCTGTGCTTTTCTTCATCTGTGTCTCCATTTTTATCTGCACAGAGTTTTGGCTATCAATGTCAAAGAGAAGAGTCCCACTTCTCACAATCAATTCAATAGCAGCTTCTTTATCTAAGGTATGCTCTTCTTCAGCTAACCCTTCTGTTTCAATAAAAAATCTTGGCACTGCAGCTCAAAGATCAGAACTTTCTAACTCTCCTGGGTCTCATTTGGACAATTCTGATGACCATTTTCAAAACCCTAGTGGCTCCTATGCCCAGACTCAAAACCCTATTGATTTTTTGCAAAAAATTGATGGAAATGGCTTAAACCCTAATTGGGGTTTTAGGGAAACCTCTGGGAATGCTGTAGGAAGTAATCAAGTTTCACAAATTGGGAGTTATGGAGGTTCCAACAGCCAAAATCATGGAGATTATCAGGATTTTAGTAGGTCTTATAGGGAAAGCAGAAGCGTACATCAGAATAATTCAGCTGATAGGAACGGTAATTTATGGGAATATGATATGAAGGCTAATGGGCAGTTCCAAAATAATGGAAGGGAGGTTAAGTCACCGAATTCGAGTAGTAGTTTTCAGGACCATCCGAATGGGGTTTATGGCAGAAATGAAAATTATCAAGGTCATTCGGAATCGCAAGGAAGCTGGAACAGTAATTATGCTCGAAATCATAATCATTATCAGTCTGGCTCAAATGCTTATTATGCAGGGAATGTTGGACACAGTCAGCAGAATGTAAACGCTGGGCAACATATTTCAAATTTGAATGATATTCAGAATATGAGGGAGGCTTCTCATGAGTCAAACATTTCCAATGTCGAAGGAACTCTGGCTGAGTCTTCTTCTGAAAGTATCCCTTATAAAGGTACCCTTGATGAGATTGATGAATTATGCAAGGAAAAGAAGGTAAAGGAAGCTGTTGAAGTTTTGCAGATGTTGGAGGAGCAACGTGTTCCTGTGGATTTGCATCGATTTTTGCAGTTGATGGATGCATGTGGGGAAACTAAGGATTTAGAGCAAGCAAAAGCAGTTCATGACCACATTGTGAGATCACAATCCCCTTTGGGGGTCAGGATGTCTAACAAGATCCTAGAGATGTATGGTAAATGTGGTGATATGGGTAGTGCATTTGCTGTGTTCAATAAAATGCCAGAGCATAATTTGACTTCTTGGGATAATATGATATCATGGCTTGCCAAGAATGGACTTGGGGAGGATGCAATTGATCTGTTTAGTCAGTTTAAGCAGGCTGGATTAGTACCTGATGCGCAATTTTTTCTAGGAGTGTTCTCTGCTTGTGGTGTTTTAGGTGATGTTAATGAGGGAATGCTGCACTTTGAAACCATGAGGAAGGATTATGGCATTGTCCCATCAATGGAGCATTTCACAAGCATCGTGAACATGCTGGGAACAAGTGGATATTTGAATGAAGCTTTTGAGTTCATTGAGAAGATGCCAATGGAACCAAGTGTTGATGTATGGGAAACTTTGATGAATCTTAGCCGAGTTCATGGGAACACAGAGCTTGGGGATCGTTGTGCAGAGCTTGTTGAGCTTTTAGACCCTTCCCGCTTGAATGGACAATCTAAGGCTGGTCTTTTACCAATTAAAGTTTCAGACCTAGCAAAGGAGAAAGAGAAGAAGTTAGCCAGTCAAAATCTTTTGGAAATTAGGAGTAGGGTCCATGAATATCGAGCTGGGGATACATCACATCCTGAAACTGATAGAATCTATGCTATGCTTAAGGGTTTGGCATCACAGATGAAAGAGCATGGTCATATTCCAGAAACAAGATTTGTATTGCATGACGTAGACCAAGAGTGCAAGGAAGAAGCTCTTCTTGCTCATAGTGAGAGACTTGCTGCTGCTTATGGTCTCCTTACAAGTCCTGCACGTGCACCTATTCGAGTAATCAAGAATCTTCGTGTTTGTGGTGACTGCCACAATGCATTGAAGATCATCTCAAAGATTGTTGGAAGAGAACTTATCATGCGAGATGCCAAGAGGTTCCACCATTTCAAAGATGGGGTGTGCTCTTGCCGTGATTATTGGTAAATGGGATGAAATTTAATGTGCTTTGCTCTCATTATTCTTTCTTGCTCATTTAAAACTGAAAAATGTTCAGAATACTATAATTTCTGCAATTTAGCTTTTATTTTCACAAATACTTGCAATAAACATCAGTCATTTTGAGCTCACAGTTGTAAAATCCAAACCGAGATTTTTGACTTTTTTTTTAACTCTAATGGTTTGATTCCTGTGGAACAACTTCTTGTTAGTTTACAGTCGTACTTTGCAATTCTAATAATATAACCATCTGATATTTATTTTCTTTATAGAGGAAAAACAAGTTTCATGAATCAATTTATCTTTTAAAAGTTTAAGACATCATATCTGTTTTATACAGAAATTAAATAGAATAAGATAGAAGTTTATGTTATGTGATCATGCCTAGTTTCTGACTTAAGATTTAATTTGTCTGCAATTTCAATATCAATCAAAACATTAGAAATTACGAGAAAATTGATAAGCTTGAAGCAACTTATATCAACAAAATACTGAATGTTGCAGCCATTAAACTCATTTATATCAATTTCAAAGAAACAGAACATTTAGGAAATAGAAACCTCATTTAATATTTCCAAACAATGACATATGATTGTGTTATAATGAAGACAACTATGCATCATTTGAATTTTATTATTGGACTAAATTGTAAAGTCCTAATAGTATGTTTTATCTGATTTGTTATACCCTTTACATATGTGTAAAATTTTAAGAAAAGGAAACAGAAGGCAGAGAAAAGTAGAACCTAAAAAGAGGCAACAATCTGTATTCAGAGAAGCCAACTTATCAAAATGCTTCCCAGCAAAAGCTTTAAAAGCCATATGTACAGTAACCAGACTAGCTCATGGGGAATTGACATAATTCCCACAAAGTAAATGAACTACGCTGTTGCCAGAAAAAAAAAAATTTCATTTCCTATATAACTGTGAATGTCCTACCAATTTCGTCAAACGACACTGGAAAGAACTGTAAAAATTTTGACGTGCAGATAAATAAACCTGCAGCCACGAGCAAAGAATCTTGCAAAAGGATTTGTATCTAACAAAGTTCCTAAGGGCTAACTCAGGCAGATGAATGGTGAGGAGGCAAAAATCAATCCTTGTCAATTTGAGCAAAATATGCCTGATCTGCATCGGCAAGACGTTGCTGGAACATAGACCACTCATTTTTGCACCTTGCATTTACCTGTGAATGGAATTGGAAAGAAAACAGAACAGAAAAAGCTACATAAGAATCAAGACTGTCGATATTCACATAAGAAAAATGAAGAGGTGCAGAGTGCTATGATATACATATTTTAAACCCTAGACATACCCCTTCCCATGGAGCTTTCCCATTCTCTGAGCTCCCCTGCACATTCAGCACAAGAAATTATAGACATGACAATAACCAAGCGATAGAATGTTGTTTAGAAAGAGCATTGTAAAATTAAAGTATGCTAAGGAAGAGATATTTATGATGTTGGCAACGGAAAGGCTGCCTGCAGAAAAATAATGAGCTTATTGCTGTATTGCAACTTTTTAGTGAGTTTGATCCAGGTTGTGCTTGAGGGAATTTATTCTGATAATTACCCAATTAACCAGCATTCTAGACTTCCAGAAAAACCTCAATTAAACAGCTACATCTAAAGCAGTATTCAGTAGCCCAGAACAGAAATTAATGTTTCCCAAGCTTTGTTCATAGTTGCATCTTTCATTGACTGCACTCCATTTGTTCATGAATCACAACAAGAGAGACTGGAGATGCACTGTACTTTCAATCCCTTCCATGCAGTCTGCTTTTCATTAATGCCAGTAGCACATTGAAAGTGTATTCCATTAATCAATATGATCTTAATGATGGCTCACCTGGTTTCCCAGAGAAGGAATTACTTGGTGAATAATCCATTGGGAATCAACCACGCCAATTTTTTCATGCGCAGGCTGTCAAGAAAAAGAACACTTTTAATCCCAACTCAAAATGGAAGTAACTAACCAAAGATACAAAAGGGCTCTCACTGCTTACAAAGTAGAAACCTTGGGAATATTGCATATGTTGATCATAAGAGCTACCATTTCATGAGAGATATATACTGTCTATTAGACTCAAGTTCTCTTAGACAACTGATAAAAAGCTGCTAAGAGAAGACATACATGCATAAACACTTGCAGAAATGTAGACAGTAGAAGATGGTTTCAGTTATATTTATGTTTAATTCATTCAAATCTTAACTTCGTTCAAAATGAGATGGAATTCCAAGAACATTTATCTCCAGTATAATCCCAGATTTGACAAGACAACCACTCTTAATCATCCATGATATCATGTCCAGCATATCTGTTTGTGTCGATATGAAAGAACTGAATCCTATACCTAGACTATATGAAAAATGCTTTGGTAAATATGTTTTCCCCAAAACATCTTGATAGACATTATAGAAACAGCATCTAGCGCACAAGCAAAATTGACCAACTCTGCTAGTAAAAACAGCAGTAATTTTCTTTTACACATACAGGTTCTCTGGAAAGGTAAGTAAAAAACATAATAGATGGCCATATTTTACCAAAAATAAAAGATCAAGCATATGAAAATCACTGACCTCTACACATCTTCTGAGAGCAAAATCCAATCCCCATCCATGCACCAAATCATTCTGCAAGAAAATAATTAAAGCATATCTTAACGAACTGCTAAAAAAAAAAAGAGTAAAGAGATTACATGTGCGGATTGATGACAGTTGCTTTGCACATGTGTGTTATCCCATTTTATCTTTATGTACACATTACACTTAATGAAGAAGTTTGAGAACAAATTATAACATAATTTAGCTTTATACTAAAATTTCTGAGATTTTCTTAATATTAATCTGCAGAAACATGAAACTGTGTAGACAACTATAAATGACCTAGACTCACAATTCTAGAATATAACATACCTGAAGCATATGCCACACACAACGCCAAGCCTTGCGGGAAAACACAGGGGCCATGATTTCCACAAAGCTAAATGAAGATAATAACCAATTAGAACACATTATAGTGTTTGTGGACAGATAAGCAGATATACATGAGTAGCATGTGCCCACACACAGAGAGAGAGAAATTAAAAGAGAAGGGCAGAGGGAAGACATACGCAGCACATGGAGGCAAAAGTGGGTCGCTACACCAACCTGGTTTCTCCTCTGTAATCCTGTTCAATCCAAAAATACAACAAAATTTTAAAAGGTAAGGGGAGTGATGTTAAAGATATTAAGAAACCTTGTCCACTTAGTTCTGTGAAACAGAGAAGAGAGAGTACTTGTGAACTTCTCTGTCACCTCTCCTCTTTGTCATCTGCCACGTGAGTCCCCTGTTGGGTTCAAGACCTGGTTGAGAGATCTCTAGACCATATTTTTTAACCAACGCAATATACCTGGTCAAACCAAAGGACAAGTTGAAGCAAAACATAAAACAATTTTATTCAACCAGAAATTAGTGGCAAGTTAGAAGTTACTTGTCTGCATTAAAATGCTCCACTCCGAGATCTTCATCCCATATAAAAATATATTCATAAGCAGCAATGATATCAGGATGCAAAAACCTCTTTGCATACCACCTAAAAAACATGAATTATATGAATGAGAAAACTACAAAAATATGATCTACCTTCATGGCAATGCCAATGAGATTTTGCAGCCTTCACAAGTCAGAAATCAGAAGAATGATATTGCAAACAAACAAAATACTTATTCTGCATCCAAAATTTCTCAAATTAACAGAAACTGCAAAGGTAGAACTTCAAATAATACTATGTACAATTTGCCATATACACTACCATTTTGTTTGTCTTCTTACGCTGACATGGATTGCACTTTTAGACCATGCAAATTGATCCCATTCAGTTACCCGACCATCATAATGAAAAAGTAAAATTGTGAAATCATCCGAAAACTACAAAAATTATGCAAAATAAGCCTCAATAACCATGGGAACTAAAAATGATAAAAGAAAAAAAGAAACTAAATAGTTTTTCCATGTAACCTTTTTAACAGCTGCATTGATATTATTCCTTTGATCAAAACCAACTGTAAATGTCACCAAGTACTTTGGCTTTTTCTTCAAATCCTGAAAATTTCATGATTCCAATTATAACTGAAACCACATGTTTCCAACTTATTAAACACAGTTATAAATACACAGACATGACAGTCAAAAAAGCAGGAGATGAGGGTATGGTAGCATAATAATAGATGAACTTATCACATGCATTCAGATATATGTGCATGTTCTTTCATATTCTAGAATTGCAATAAATACTAGAGAAAAATGAAACCTTACCCATTTTCCCTCTAGTCTAAACACACAGTGTAGTCTTTCCTATGTTTTTGTTTACAATGTCGCATGTCAGCCCAGCCCATACAATTACAAAAAATTTACCAAACCATCAATGGCATAGCATTCTAGGAAAAATTAACATGGATAAGAATTCTCCAAGATGTATAAGTCCGATAAAGCATAAGATGGGCTCCTCCAATACTCCTTTGTTTTCCTCTAATCCACCAGTTCATTCTTTCCTTTGCATACAACTAATATGTTGAAAGAAGCACATACTAACTGTTAATAGAAACAACATGGCCATTTTCAATTGGGGCAGATTTGCAAATACTCAACTCAATCAAGCCTTAGTCCCAAGTCAGGTATATGGATCCTATTTCTCCATTCTGCGTGATTTTGCTACATCTCCAAAAAGAATGTGATGCAACAAGTTTTGGAGAAAACACAAAGTCAAACATACAATAACACAATAAAATTCTTAGCTTAAACCATATATATCTACCAAAATATTATACACATTTGATCCACCCAAGCATGTGGATCCACTACATGTCTAAAACCACATGGTCTATGGAACGTGTATTCCAGATTGTTGCATTTTAGCTTTAATTTAGTGCATTCAGAGATATTTTCAATGACTTGACACATTTCATATGCTATAAAACTAGAAGAAATGCTGTTGCTATAAATATAAAATGTCCACCAGTCATTCTATTCAAGATTACATCATCCCTTTGAGCAACACTGATTAAACAAGCAGTTAAATTTAAAGAGATTTAACATATTCTAGTTAACCATGCAATGGTAAGGTAAGCAATGAATTTCCAGAAAAAACATTGCAATTTTTTTATATAATATGTGTAGCATACCTCACTAGGTTCACCCCATAATCTGCGCAAGTACAAGTCGGATTCTGACACCACTATTCCTGGAGGTAATAACTCTGCACCACGAGGATTTCTAGGAGCATAAATCTGGGGACAAACATACAGGCGATAGGCATATCGTAAGTTCAGCTTTAAAATATTGTTAAGAGAAATGCATTCGTGGATTGGAGTATTTGATAAGTGGGAATGCTAAAGAATATGACCCATGGATACCTTAGAAGCATTGCCTCTAGTATTTTGATTGGTAGAGGGTATATCAGTAATTGAAACAGAGCTTGAAGGTATGTGAATCTGCAATGGTGGAAAACCAAATCAAATAAATGGGAGATCTCTCTTGTGATAAAGGAAAGAACCAGAGAAGGCCAACAAACCTTGGTAAGTGTAACTGGTGAAAATGATATGCCGATGAAAAATCCAAATACAACTCCCAAAATTGTAGTGACTATGAGCCTGGCATTAACATTTGTTTTCTTAGAAAGTCCACTGCAAAGAAACCAAAAGAGAAAATCGAGGTAGTTTGGCCCAGTGATCTTAGGCATTTAAAATGGTTTAGCAATTTTGGATCAGAGTGCAGTAGAATGAACCTTAGAAGCAAATAAATGTGCTCACTATTATACAAAACAGAAATAAGGAAACAATGATATATGTAAAACCTGCGACGCAAGGACTTCATCTTGGTAGGTGTTACACTCAAGTTACAAAGATCAGATGCTGAGGAAAATAAATCACAATGTCAAGCATATTCTGGGGACTATATGGCATTCTTCAATTTCGGGAAGGCAGACAAGATGTTCAACAAAGCATAACCCCTGACAAGCACAATGATTCCAGTTTCAGAGCAGGCAACTAAGCCAATCTAAATTAAAATTTCATAAAAAATACAAAATATTCTGTAATGTTCTAAGAATAAGCAAACATACCAAAAAAAAAAAAGATATTAACAGGACTCATACTTTAAAAGTGTCTCAAATTCTTACATAGTTGCTAAAACTCAAAATTCTTTCAACCTGAAAAATGCCATATTGGATGCCATTTTGAAAGAAACAAATCCATGTCATTTAAAAATGAATTCGTGAACATGATTTATTCTAAACAACACCTACAGGATACATTTTCATAATTCTGGAATCCTTTTCTTCTCAGAAAAACACTAATCCTTCGCAAAACAACAATAATAAAACACATGCACCTCCATCGATGATATGAACACAATCAAACCATCAAAATCCTATAATTTTACAAACTTTTTGGATAAACTGAATGACGCGCGCATGGACACATACATAAACAAATTACAATCTTCAATTAAACCAGAACTGATCATTATTTATCAAGCAATGCAGTTAAAAAACCTAAACAAATTACACTGTTCTACATAATTATACAAGCAAATCAAATCAAATCAACTCAACACCTGATTGCCTATCACAACACACAATTCAAACGCACTGCTTGATCCGTTCGCACTATTTTCTTAAATTACCAAAAAGAATGAAAAAAAATTGAAAAATTAAAATTCAAAATCAACAATCAATCGCATTGCTTTAAACTGAATCAAATCACCAATCCTTTTAATAATCAAGCGAAAAATAGAATAATTAGCACTCACTTGGCGTTGTTATTGAATCGATCAAATGCAGCTATTAAAATTATTGTATGATAGAGAGCGCGCGAGAGAGACAGAGATTTGTATGCCTCTGGCTTCTGCAGAAACTGGAAATTGGTAGAAACTAATTAATTAATTAATCAAAAAAAAAAAAAAACTGAATATTTTATTATCTGACAATATTGCCCCGCCTTAATTTTTGAATTTTCCATGGATATGTTAGGGTCACATACCTGTTTTCTCTGCTCTTTTCACTGCCTTGGATTTGCTTGCCACGCATGGATCTGATTTTTTTGTTGAATAATTGTAATTTCCTGATAGAAATCTCACGTACTATAAATGTATTAAATAAACGATAAATTTGTAACTCATAATTGTAGTGTTTTAAATTTGACTAATACAAATGTGACATAAAAAGTATTATTGTAGGTGTACGAGAGCAGAATTTTTTTTTTTTTTTATTTCACTGGTAAAAGAGGCGTACATTGTAGTTAATTAATAATAATATATAATTTAAATTTTATAAATAATTTTTTGTGGTATTTAAAAATTGTATGTTATTCTTTTCGAAAAAAATTTGTGTTATTTATTAGCTAAGATTTTTTTTTTTTGTTTAAAATGTTAATTTTGTGTTTAAGGAAAGGTAACTTGGTGGATTAGAATGGGTATTTTGATTGAGAGTTTAAAGATGGAAAAGTATCTTTCTGTTATCCTGAATGGATAAATAGACAAATATCAATAAATTTTATTCCTAATATTGCAAAGGTTTTAATATTATTTCTTAGTTGGGTTTTTCATATCAAATTATAATTTATTAATGTTTTTCTTACTTTTTTTTTTTCTTTGTTCCAAATAATTTTTTTTTGCTATTTCGGAAATTTAGAATTTTTTTTTTGCTATTTTGATAATGTTAGTGATTTTCTATAAAATAATTCAAAAAAATCTATAATAGTCCTTTAAATAATAGTAATAATCATTATTATTATTATAATTTCCTTTTAGATTTTTTCAAGAATTAAACTATAGGATTATTAAATTACTAATTCAAAATGAGAATTTACCTATAAACTGAAAAATATCAATGGAGATTGACTTAGCTAGCCTATTGTGGTAAAAAGAGATGATATTTTTAGCTTATTGGTATATATGCGATGCAGAAAATTATTTGTTTCCAAAGAAGAAAAGAAGCAAAAAAATGAAATGATATTCATTTTTTTTTTATTCTTTTAGGAAGATCATATACTATAAATATCATTGAATTGATAACAAACATTTCCATGTCCAACACTTGACTAGAAGGTTTGGAAAAATGGTATAAATAAAACATAGCAATAATTTGAAAAAAAAAATCAGAAATTTTTTTAACAACAAATCCTCTTTTATCCATGAGTAATTTTTTGAATCAAAATTAACAAATTTATTTGATTTAATTTATACATGCATGAGAGTATAATTAAGAATGATCCACATTATTTTGTCATGCTATCGAAACTCTTATCGAAAGAGATTCAGTGTCGAGTTTTCCCTTTCATTCTTCACCTTCACTTGTAATCGGGAAAAAAAGAAAATAAAAATGATATGATAGCTAGTATGAGATGATTAAATTACCTTTTGATGATTATTTGAATCTGAAATGAATTTGCCCATAACTTTGCACTCTACAATTTGCCACATCCCATTTTCATTTCTAGCAATACTTTTTGCCAGTGAAAATGAAAAGATTCATCATATAAATTAATAATAATCAAGTCAAAATTGAGCTATACCAATAGGCAAAATTTACATGTCCCACCTAACAATATTCAATATATAGTTTAACCATTATTTGTTGTTAGCAAATGCTGAAAGGACATTGTGATTTAGTTGATCAATCACATCCCAACCAAGAAAATTACACACTCATAACAATATAATTGTTCAACAATTGATTAAGTTGTGATCATAGACTTCAATTATAGCTAAAAGATAATTAATTAATAATAATTCAGTTGAAGAGGTTGAGATTTTAAGAATTTTTATATGGTGTTTTAGTTATGAGTTTGTAACCATTTTCTACATTGTAATGCAGGATATCAGGAACACTAATTCTGAGATCATGGGTTTAAACCGGCTGATTTATGAGACCATGGGTTTATGAAGTTGCTTTGTGTAGGAAATAGGCTAACAATTCCTTCAAATCCAAGTATAAAACATGACTGCATTTTGAAGGAATGAAAAGTTTACATTCCATTTCAACATACATTATTCTTTAATTACTTCCAATAAATTTTCTGACTAACATGAATTCAACCATATGAATTCCATAAAAGAAATAAATATCTCTTGAAAATTATTTTCTCTATATATAAATTTAAATTTAATATATTTTTTAAAGAAATTTAATTTTTTTATCATTTGAACCAATAGATATTGACTCAATATATAATATTTAAATAAAATGCTTGTTTCTGGAATTTAAGTAGCTTATAATAAAAAACTCGTTTTAAAATATTAAAAAATCATAAGTTTAATTCACGTCTTCGTAGTCTCTTAAAAAAAAAAGGCCTTGTAAGAAAAAATATTTAAAATTCACACTATATGAAAATCCAAATTTTTGTTTGTTTTCTTATTCTGGAGACAATTAAGAGAAGCCACTTTTGGCTTCATACAAATGACACAATCCCTCTGTTTCCCCCCCCAAGAATTCAGTCAAGAACTTAACAGCATTCTACATTTATAAGCCCCCACTGTCTCCTTCCTATGCTTAATTGCTCCAGTGATCTTTTTATCAAGAAAATAAAGCTAAGAATGACATTACAGGAAAAAATATCTTTTTTTTTTTTCAGAGAAACAAAGAATGATAAATTTGAAGAACTTGTCAGAATTTTGTGCAGCGAAGAGGCAGACCTGTTTGATGATCAACAGTGACAATTTCTGTAACATTGTTACATCTTAGTACATCTTGACCCAACTTAGCTCCAGCTGCTTTAAGACCCTTGAGCGAAACAGGCTGATTAAAGAGGTTTAGTGATGGCAATTTTGACGCTGAAGGCAACTTACCGTTAGGCAAAAATGTCCTGAAATCTTCCTTCAATAATGGCACTTCAAAGTCTGATTTGTCATGCCTTACAACATTGTCTTTTGCACTAATGTGAGCCCCTGGTTCCATATGATTAGTTGAGAAGCTTGCCTGATTTGGAAAGTTCGGATAGAGACTAACATAGCCTCTAAGATACATCATGTCAATCAGGAATTTTTTCCAGGAAGCTTGCCATCCATTTGTTCTTGATTTCGGAATCTGAACTGGGTTTGCCTTGGCATCTTCTGTGAATCTCATATGCATGTAAACATAAAACTCTCTCCATAGTTTTGGGAAGAACACTGCTCCCCAACTGCAGGGTAGCTGGTGGAGATAAGGTGTGTGAGGATGGATTCTTTTGAAGAACTCTGTTGGATTCCACTTGGGCCTTTCTTTAACAACCTCAACTAGTTTTGGAGTGTATAAAGAGATTGATGTTAGCTCAGGAAATGAAATTTGAGGATCATACTGATAGGCTAAAAGAGCATATTTGATCCACAGATAGTAGTATGGAGAGACTTCGATATCGTCTTCTAGTAGCAAGCCATAGTCATCATCAGATGCAGGATACCAGCTTTCACTCACTGCTCTAATTAAACCTCCTTGGATGATTCTTCTTCTAAGAGTTTTAGGACCATGAGGCCAATTGAATGAACTCACAAGCCTTATAGTTGCTTCATCTACTTTACTGTCCATATTGAAGCTGATGGGGATTTCATCACCAATATAATATGCATTGCTCAGAGAATTCAGCAGCCTTGATAAAGATTCAGCTCGATTTTGTGTGATTATGTTGATTGAAATGCGCATTTTATTCCAATCTGCACAACCAAGTTTGTCACAAAGTTAGGCGCTCGCAACACCCTACTAACTACACATTATAGCTCTCGAAACCAATCACTAATACAGGCAGAGTAGACAAGAAGTATCTGGAAAAAATGAATATTCTTACTTGGTAAAGCAGTTGATCTCAGGTCAGCCATCCAGAGAACCTTTGATATAGAACGTCTTGGCAGGAGAATCATTGTGGTGGCATTGGTACTAGCCTCGGTTGCCATTTTAAGAGCTTTCTTCACATTAGGATCAATGTCAGAAACTGTGATTACCACACTAGGATTGTGAATTTTGATCAATCCTTTCATGCTAGAGTACAGTGCTTGCACAACAGGCACTTCAGAATTCGAAATTCCTGACAGTGCTCCAATGGCCAAATCGAAAATCTTAAATCTTCTCTCTTTGCATACCAACTTAGGCCAATTTAGAGCAGTTGCAGCATCTTCACAGGGACAAAAATTGCCTCCAGGCACAACAATGTAGGCCTTTTTGCCAACAGTAGACCTGAATTTTTCAAGAAGTGGTGCAAGTGCTTTAACTTCATCAACTGAATGAGCATAAAAGAGTGCATCAATTTTTTGAGGGTACATTGCAGCCCATTGAGTAATGTAACCAGTAGAAAATGCTCTCCACCATTGATCATCTCTAACTTGAACAACATCTTTGAAAATTACTGTGGTTTCAGAAACATAAGCAAGCCTATGCTCACTATCACCCCATGTTTCCTTGTCGTTTGGGTCGACTGGTAGAACAAATGAGCCTGCATTTCTGTACTTCTGGAGCTGATAGCTGCATTTGTTTGAAAAAGGAAAATTTTCAGAATCAATTAATACTGAAATTAAAAATTTCTATTTCTCTTAACTAAGATTTCGAGTTTAAGTCCTATATATATAGAAAATAGTCACAGAAAAGAGCTTTACAGCCTTTATGGTGTTCACTCGTTCGAATTAATCAAAATCCTTTTGATACCAGATATGGGAGGTAATTACAAAAACACAAAAAAAAAAAAATATTGAAACTTGAATACGTTATGGGATTCACATTAACAGAATTAGCCTGAAGTCTGAGAGCTGTTCTTAGCTTAATTCAGTTCTACAATGCCAAGTACACAAAAGAAGAACACTATAGACTAAACATTTTAGTGTTGTCTCTAAAAGGTTTTTTGATGGTTGGGAAGGTATATCCTTATTCTAAATGTGTTAATTTTTGTATCATCTAATGGAGCACTCTCTATTGAATATGAATTTAAACTCTGCACTGACAACTAATGCTTTCAATGATGTGCAGATAGTGCTGCAAGGAATCTCAAAAAGAAAGTGCCATTTCCAACCAAGTATTTTTCTACTTTATCCTGGAAATTAAAATGTATGTCTGCATAGTGTTATTAGAAAATAATGTAGAACAGACAAATTAGTGTATACAAGAAATCTTTGTAGTGGAAACAGGACCGCAGAGTGCCCACCTTGAGATGAAAAATATTATTTTTTTAAAAATTAGAACGTATTTTTTATACTATAAATTTTATATCTTATAAGCGGTACTAACTCAAAAAATTTAACCTGATAAAAGTTGAATACGGAAGTTTTAAGTGATAAAAAAATATTTTGAGTTGAAAAATATTATATTTAACATTATATTAACAAACTAAAAAGTTGGTCATATTTTGCCCTTTTTATATTAAAAAAATGCGGTTCGGCTAAGAAGATTCCTGTATTGAAAATTCATATATATATATATATATATATATATTCAAATGCTCGCCGAGTCAAATTTCAACTTAATCTCCATTTTAGATTGAAGTCACTTGTCTATTGTTCGTCTATGAAACTTGAACACCCTTAATCTAAAATGATGTTGTAACTAAATTAAATGTGTGATTAAGGTGTGTATATATTATTGAAACAGGTTACCAACCCAATACAAATTTAATAATTGTCACCATCAAACTCAAGCAATCCAATAAGAAATACATAAAATAAAATACTTAAAACCACTTTATAATAATAATAATTGTTTATTAAATTATGTTTGTGTAGAAACTAAGTACTTAAAAAAAAATGCAGCTTACTCCTAGAGATCGTCAGGATTTATGAAAACTATCAATTAAGTCAAAATGTGAATATTTTACAGTAATTAATGGAAGCAGAGAGAACAAACACACACCTGAGGTGAAGATCTTCACCAGTCATAAAAGTCATTGGTGCCTCAATAAAAAGTGTCTTGACAAGTTCTGCAGAAAGAAACCATGAACTTGAAAGGAAATCAACCTGCACAATTTTATCAACTGTTATATCATAAGCAGGATCAGGCAGGTAGAGACCAGCTTCCTTTGATCGAAATTTTCGGTAACTAGGGAATGTAAAATCTTTCTGCCTGAAAGGCAGGATTCTTCCAATGCTTCCAAGAACTGAATTCTGATATTTCTCAGTGCCTGCTACATGGGATAAAATCTGTAACATTTTCCTTCCTGGAATTATATCATCATCAACAATGTATACAAGATCAGCTTCTGTTTGTAAAGCCATTTGAAATCTTCCATAGTACTTGAAATCATAGCTTGAACTTGTGAAACTGATTCTTGAATCATTATAACTATCTACAATTCTTTTGAGTGAGAGCTCATTTGGGCTGCCAAACGATAGCACCCAAACATGATGAAATGGAAGTGTCTGTTGAAGCAAAGATTCAAGCTGTGCACAAAGTGTCTTCCTCTTGAAATGATTCAAGATTACAGTAACTTTAGGCTTGTTTGGACCGCGCAAGTCCCACTTAGATTTCATTGCCATTAGCTCAGAAAGTGTTTCTGTACCAAAAGATTTGCTCTGAAACTCCAATATCTCATCATATAACCCTCTTTTGAGCTTGATCATTTGAAGATCATTAGACTTCTTCTGTTGAAAATCAATCTTTTCGCTTTCACAAACTTCTGATGGAGTGATAGGTTGGATTTCAGCTGTGACTAGAGAAGCAGCTTCTTGATATCTTCCAAGAACATGTGGTGGGACTATAAGTTGTTTCCATTGATGTGCAATTCTTGTAGCCCATGTAAAATCTGGTTTTGTTCTTAAATCTACAGCAGGACTCATGTAATACAATAAGAAAGTTGCATAAACGGCAAAAGCAAATTGTAGGCAAGTGAGAGCAGTAACAAGCTTAGCTGAAGCAGGACCCTTGTTGCTCTTCAACTTAGCCCTGCTACCAACATAATCACTCAACATCCCTTCTAAATAATCCCCACTTTTCATAGTTGAATTTCGGATTAAACCCATGTCAAGAATTCAATTACAAAGAATGTTAACACCTGCAAAAACAAAAAAAGAATCAGACAAATCATTTTTTTTAAGCATCTCCAAGAATAGAGCTATAAGACAATAAAGAAATTTTATTACACCACTAACCAAACTCAAAAGAACTTGACTTGTAATGTGATAGTTTGTTTTAGTTTCACAATCTTTCTTTAAACACTAAAAATTCAGCAACAAAATCAACTTGTTTAAGGAAAGATTCAAACAACACTTGTTCCAATAAAATGAGAGGAAAACAGGCACAAGAATGTAATATTTAGAGGAAGTTGGCAAAGGGTGCTGAACAATGGATCTTGTGCCTAATGTATTTATATATAAAACAAAAAGGACTAGTGTCAAAAACCTTTCTTGTTTAAAAAATCTGCAAGGATGGGAATCCATGAGAAATGCACCAAAGCTCACATGGTCTAAACGTTTTAGTGATAATAAAGTATACTTATACAATTTTTTTTTGGGGGGTGGGGTTCGTTAAACGCGTTGGTTTCACTACTTGTAGTGCATCATCTCTGCCCTTAAAGACATCATTTTAAAGCCGGTTTTGATGGCGCAGAAAAGGGCTATCCCTGCGTTTTTGGCACACTGCCTTTGGCTATCTCACTACTTTGTGACCTATTACAAGATTTGTTTGTTTAGATTTTACTACTACTCATGCACACACCTATTATTAAACTATACCTTAAACCAATGAGATTTGAGAAGATTCAAACTGCTCTGAAATTTAGGTACTCCATAATCATTTTTTTTTCTTAGAAAATAATTAAACAGATCATCAATTAATAACACAAATTCCAAGAGATTAAGGTATTAACTAAACTAAACAAAGGTAAAACATCATATAGCTCCAAATTTCAAAGTCAAAAACCCACCATACCATCATTATCTTACCATTAGGACTTAGATGTTGCTAGAAAAACAAAACTTTTAGCTATTTTATATCATATTACTCTTTAAAAGTAAATTTTTTGCATAAAAGTGTAAGTTTTATGTGTAAAAAGTATATTTTGAAAAAAATTTATTCTATTACGAATCTATTAGACTTGATCAAATTAATTGTGATCATGTGACTACTGAACACTGAAAAATAATTAT
This sequence comes from Mallotus nudiflorus, assembly GCA_947683625.1. NCBI lineage: Eukaryota > Viridiplantae > Streptophyta > Magnoliopsida > Malpighiales > Euphorbiaceae > Mallotus > Mallotus nudiflorus. The sequence goes on from CANTUR010000018.1 coordinate 5,468,758, forward strand.
AAAAAAATGAAACTTTTTTTTTAAACGTTTAGTCAATAATAAGATGACACTTTATCAACAACAATCTATTACATTTATTTTTTTTTGGGAACAAATATTACATTGATTTCTTGAAACAACTTTTTTGTTTTGTTACATCATAAGCCCATTCCCGAAAAATTATCACCAAAGAACAAGCAAAAAGAAAAAAAAAAGAGACACAAGAAGATAACACCTACCTTGTTTGCAAAGAAACTGAGGCAAATATAGCACACGAAAGAAACTTTTCTTCTCGAGCAAATGATGCAAAAAGGCTTCAAAAGAAAACAAAAATTCACACCCAAAATAAATAAATAAATAAATAAACAAATAAAAACAACTAAAAACTAATTACAAATGGCCGGCCAATGCCATGAAGAGTTGCAGAGGAAGAAAGCAAGAATTAGCCATTAAAGAGTTGAGTACAGAAGAAAATATGAGCAGTACATATATATTTATATACGGGCATACATGCATATTGGTAAGGTTGACTTTGCATGTAGATACGTAGACGAACATGGCAGCAAAGTATGTGAATGGGACTTTGCCAAACTTTGCAAGTTGGAGAAACGCTAAAAAAACAAAAATATTGCTTGCAGAAGGGAGAATTCAAAGATGGAATAACGGAAATAATCAAATTATTGTATTCTTGTTTTCTTTATAGTCAAGTCAATATTTATTCAGGTGGTTTGCCATTATAATATATGGATGTTAAAGATTGTGACAGGTTCAAGAAGCCAATTTTGAGATAATTATGAATAATTAGGCGAATGCATATTTAACTTGAAACTTTAATGTATGCTCTTGCTAAAAGTTGGCTCATTTATAACATTAACTTGAAATAATTAGCCTAATCCATTTAGAACAAATGATTCATCATTCTGTCATAGAGCCAAAGTATTGGGAGAGCTCATGAGTTCAGTCCGCTACTTCCCTATGAATTCCCTTAGTCCGTTTTAAGGACAATGTAAAAAAAATTAATTATATAGTAGCTACATATGTAATTTAAATTTTTGTAAAATGATAATTATTTTAATTAATTTATTGATTTCTTAAGTTAAGTAGTTCAATTTTTGAATATTTGTATCATCAAATCATTTAGTCTCGCAAACTTAAACTTTTTAAGTTTGCTTGTGTTGTAGCACATCAGCTGATTAATTAAATATACACATATTTCAGCTAAGGGAAATTTAACAATTTTCTTTTAAATTTTCTTTAGTCTTCTATTTTTTATTTTCCTAATAATATAAATAAATAAATTTTGTTTGGTGCATTTGCAGGTTTCAATAAACTTTTTAATTTTTATAACTTTAACCTTTGATTTCATATTTAGTTGCAATTTTATCAAATATTGTAAAATTAATTTTTTTTAAACTATTAATATTCAAAACTTATTGGATTCTAATTAATTTAGTTCAATTTAGGTGAAATCATAAAAATGATCAATATCTCTTAACAATTAATTTAATATAATTATATATATCACGATTTGAAATTGAGACATTACTTAAATTAATCACAACAATTGTTCCGGCTAATCACAACAATTGTTCGTTATTACAAATTAATCTCATCTAATATGACCAACACATTGATTACAAATTCATGATTAAAATCAATGGCACTAAGTAAGCTAGAAATATTGCAACTAAATGTGAAAATAGGCTAGAATTATAAAAAGAAAAAGAAAACTGCAAATTTTTATCATTACGCTTTTGTAGCTGAAAATATCTTTGATCTTAGCTAGCCAACTCTGCTTAATTGGCAGGGTGCTATTGGCAAATCTAATATAAATTGTCCACAAAAGTGCAGACTTACTTTTAGACCTAAAATGTATCATTTAGACCAATTGATCAGCCTATGTCAATCTAGCCCATATATACTTACAAATGGGTAGCATCATGCTTCTGAATCATCAAATAGTTGACTCTTCTTCACTAGCTTAATCTAAAAATCACCGGTCATAACTTGGTTTTATGAAAAGATTATTATAATTTTATGGGTGGAGATGGAGAAAATAATTAATATACAATTTTGCATGAGCTTATATAGCTAATTAATTAACTACATATCAATCTGTGTAAAACGTGTATACAAGGACCTAGTATAAGTGGAAACTAGCCTGAACCATTAGTTTCTTCAAACTAATTAAAATAAGTCAAAAATTGTGAACTTGAAAAGGGAAAACTATAATAGTAAGTAATAATTTGTTTTCAGAACTCTTAAGTTAAAATTTTATGAGAAATTAAAGAAAGACAAGGTGAGAGGTAGTAAGAATTTCTACAAACTCTTTGATACCTAAATCACAAAATATAGAGAGAGTTTTAGAGAGATAAAGAAAGTAATGAGTATGAGAGAATATAATAAATGAGAATGAGGTCCTATTTATAAGGATAATGATGCTCAAAATTAAAAGGACTATGATTTCTCTTTGATGAAAGTTCTGTGCCTATTTGGAGAGTATTTATTCCTATCTGAAAGTCTACTTAATTGAGAATCTTTTCCTATTTGGTTTTGGTGTCCTCCTTCTGCAAGCAACTCTTGTATATGAAAATAAAAACCTTAGTTAAATAGAAATATATATAGGGGATATCAAAAGTCCCCTCGAAAGTGTATGCGGATATTTATGTCTGATGCGTCTAATCTGATGATGAATATTTCTAAGAATGGACTCTACTGATTGGAGAGAAACTACTTGTGGAAATTGCATTCGCTGTAAGAGAGTGAGCTGAGGTGGCCAACCTCAGTCATAAAGGGGGAGACGATGCTAGGTACCGAGTCTTGGAATCACCATATTAGAATATCATTGAAGCGCCAGTTAGACTTAAGTGCACAAAACCTACAATAAAAAATGCTCGATGTTATAGAAACGACCTGAGAGATTAACCCGCCAGTATAGAAATGATATGATGAAACCAACCGTCATTGGAGTTTTAATGCTCGGTGTATTAAAAGTACGACTCAAGTTCGTATAATCTCGGTGCATTAAAAATGCGGCTTGAGTGCCGAACCTCAGTATTATCAAAGTGACATGAGAGTGCCAACTTTAATCACTGGACTTAGAATCTTGGTGCATTAGAAGGGCAGTCTGAGTACCGAACTTTAATACTATCGAAGCAATGTGATGCTGTTAACTTCAGTCATTAGACTTAGAATTTTAGTGCATTAGAAGCACGACTCGAGTGCTGATAAAAGGCAGCTAGTAGTGAGGTGAGCAAGATTTATTAACTGCCACATTCTTTGACTTTCCTTTAAATTTTGAATTATGAAATCATCACATTTGTTCGTGTGTCAGAAGATAAGACATTTTAGCTACCATATGATAACTACTAAATTAGTGGGATTTTATTTTGCCTGGAATTACCCTTGACACTATTAGAGAGTCAAAAATGACCATGAGGGCAGTAATGGTTATTCTAGAATCTTCCGCTGCTTTTTTAATAGATTAGACCCTTTTGCTTGTTGCATTTTTATTTTTCTACAATCTTCTTTCCTTGCTAAGTTCTTCTCAAGTGTTCTTTGTGTCTCATTTACTTTCTCTGCAGGCTTATTTTCTTCTTACCAAGTGAAGTTTCTTCTTCTCTCCTTATTCTCCCTCTTTGTTCTTTTTTGATAGGATCCATGGCTCTATGAGAGTAAGTTGGTTCAAATTTTTTTGTCTCTAGGATAGATGAGGACATACTAAAATGGTACAGAAGACGTTTTAGCATTCCAACAGATTTTTTTTTTTTGCACACTGTACATAAAAACTTTAAAGCCCATACTCCTCTATTAGATTTTGATAGATTAGTGGTATACTTTGATCAATTAGAAGGGGGGTTGAAGTTCCCCTTAGATCCCTTCATTAGGAGCTTTCTGAATAAATATAATATAACTCTTAGGCAATTTCATCCCAATAGCTACTGGATCTTAACCGGTTTTATAAATTTAATGCATGGGGAGGGTAAAGAGCTAGATCTATATATCCTCTGATATATTTATAGTTTGGATAAGAAAAAAAGAGAGTTGATGTTCTCCCTATCAACTATTCCGAATGATAGCCTCTTTGTAAAGCTTTCGAACATCCATAATAAGTGAAGGCATAGGTTTTTTATTGTTGAACATTCCTCAAATTTCATCCACATTTGAAAAATGTGGTATGATGACCATTGCAAAATGAAGCATCCTCCAAGGTTATCCGATGAAGATACAGAGATAGTTTTGAGGCTTTATCTCCATGGTATAACTGACACAACATCCATTGAAAATCTATCTCAAAGACATCTTTGGAGAGTCTGCTTTGATTGTATACATGTCAGTGGTAAGTTCCAAGATTCTGATGGTATGCTCTGACTTTTATTCTTTTCCTTTTATTTGTAGATGGCTAAATTTTTTTCATTTGCGAATGAGATTGAACTTATAGATAATAAGTTGGAGACTCAGGAGGATGTATAGATTACTTCTCCTACTTCTAAGTTGTGTGCCTTGGATAATTGAAGCTGAATCCAGTAAGAAAAGAAAGGTTATGGTTGAATCTTCTCAAATGGAGAAATCTGAGATTTAGAGGAAACAATCCTTGAATAAAGACTCGGATGTTGAGGAGTTATGTGAGGAAGTTTTCGTCAAGCTCCTAAAATTATTCGGATGTCCGGACATGAGGTCTTGGATTTTGAAGAAGATAAAACCTTTAAGTATCTTGAATGCTCAAGTGAGTTGTGGCTCCCCGAAGAAATCTAAGGATGGACGGATGTAGATAAGGAGGAGCTGTACAACTCCATGATAGGACACTCGTTAGAGGTAATTATCTTCCACTTCGTTTAATTGGTGTTAATGTGTACCTATGTTGATGATGGTTCTGTCTTTTCTTTCAGATGACTTAGGCTCTGTTGTTGGCTAAGGTAAACTATTATTATCTTAAGAGCCAGTGTAGCTTGAAAGAGACAGAGGTTGGCACCATAGCTATTGACTTTGAGAAAAGACTAGACAATGCAAAGGCAATAATGGAACTTTATCAAACTAAGCATGTTGAGGCAAGATCTGAGGCTGAGGTAAGCCAACAGAGGGTGGAAGAGCTAGAGCATTATCAAGCCTAGCTTACATAAAAAATTAAGGGGTAGGACTCTCGGATTGTGATTGTAGATGGAGAGGTTTAGCGCATACCTAAGATCTTAGCAACTGCGATACTATTTGAGCTCAAGCCTCTAGAGAACACACTAACCACTATCACAAAGACATGGCGTGGAGATGAGGAGTCGCCACCCAGGGTAATAACTGGGACAAATTGAAAATGGTGGTACTCGATTCTCTAAAAGAAAGTCAGCACTACAACCAGGAGATTCTGGGTACGGAATACTAATTTCTTTTAGTCTTGTGTTCATTTAGAATTACTTTATAAATTACTTCCTTATCCTCTATTTACATGCAATTTCATGTAAACCCTTTATTAAAATAATTAACCCTAGGCAAACTAGTCATGAAGTATACAAGTAAACAATGCATTCATTTAAATCATAATCCCTATATTAGTATAATCTACATTGATTTTAGTTAAATGAGCTAAATCTACATGTTTTAATTTACAAGTGAACCTAAAAGACTAAAGGGCCTAATTTCTATTTAATTTTGATTAAGTGATCCTAAGTCTATTTATTTTAATTCTAAAAATATGCCTAAATCTATAAATTATAAAGTATTTAATTTAGTGGGTCTAATTCTACATATTTTATTTTTAAAGTGATCTTAAATCTACAAATTATGGAAAAGGTTTAAATTAAATGGGTTAGGTCTAAATTAATTAAATTAAGTGGGCCTATATCTAATTTAACTAAATAGGGCTAAGTTATCTCTACCCTAATTTCTAATTAATTATGGGCCTAAAGATGCATTTTAATTAATTAAACCCAAAAAAACCTAAATCTATTTAAATAGGTTAAAGCCTAGTGTAGGCTTAGGGTCCCAAACATATAAACATAAAACAAACAAGCCAAAAATAATAAAAAAAATATCAAAAAAATAAAATAAAATATCAAACGATTAATTTAACTTTTTCTAAAAAAACTAATTTAATTAAATTGACCATAAACAAATAAAACAAAACAATTAATAGGCAACCCTAATTTCATCTACTTAAATCTAATTCAATTTTAATTAAATACCTAATGATTTCTATAGCCATCAATTTTAATTAATTACCGATTGAAAACCCTAATTTTACTAACCTATTACTTAAAATAAAACACACAAGCACACACATCAAATTTCATTATTCCCACTATTGAGGCTATTACAATGAACTATTGAGAATAATAAAAAAGAAGAATTAATACAATCCCAAAAATAAAATAAAAATAAAAAATCAAATAAAAAAACTTAAAAACTATGTTTAGCTACAAGGTTCCATCCATAGCATTCCATGAACCTCTATGGATTTGGTTCTCGAATTATGATAATCATGTAATCACCTCCATAATCACCATCACAAAAGGGTAAAACAATGATTAATGAATAAAATTATAATGAGAATTAAATAAATTTGAAATTCAATAAAATCAAAATAACAAAAAAAGAATAGAAGAAAGTAGGGAGAAGATAATGGTTTATGGATGCTGAATAAATCGCTATTTAGACTAGTAAGATCACCGTTATTTTTAGAAAGCCTTCAAGAACTCATTATTCTTTTTTTTAAAAATCTCCTACGAATCAATCACAAAGAATTTATATACTGCCTAAAGAAAACTCTAGAGACCTTTAGGAAGAAGAGAGCCAAAATTGCAGAAAAGAGTGCTAAGGATTGAGAATTTTGTCCCCCTTCCAGGAGCTTAAGCTCTCTTTTTACAGGAAAAGACAAAAAAACCCTAGGTCTTATATACTAAAGAGTTCTAATTTTAAAAGGACTTTATTTCCTGAAAAATTAGATAAATTCTAAAAATAAATTTAAGAAAATTTTTTTAGCCAATCAAAACTCAGGAAAAAATATTTTATTTTTTGTAAAAGTACAAAAAAGTAGACGAAAAACACATAATTCTGATCGGAATTGCGTAATTCCGATCAGAATTATGTAACTCCGATTGGAATTACAAAATTTTGATCGAAATTCTATAATTCTAATTTTTTTAACTTTTAATTACAAAAACCCCCTAAAATAAATTAAAATTTTCAATTAGGTCTTAAAAAATATTATAATTAAGTCCTTAAAAAATGAAAAATCTTTCTGAAAATGTACTCAAACTTTTGATATTTCAAACTTCAAGTGTTGAAGACCTACTTATAACATTTTCATCATTGGAGTCCTTTGTCGCATCCATATTTTATTATCCTAAAATTGGGTATTTATAGCGCTATTAGAGAAAAGACTTACTGAGGCAGAGAAATCCTGTGAGGATACAAGAAAAGTTACCAGAATATGGTCGCAGGGTTTCTTAAGGTTTACAAGTCTGAGTGTCGGAGGATCTTGCTCGCTTAATACTTGAATTTGGACTTTTTAGACTTGAGAGAATTATAACTATTGATTTGGCCAAGATTGCTATCAAAGAAGAGGCTCAGAGCAAGCTTTTTTCCAAGTGGTCGAAGTAATAACCAAGTCCACTAGTGAGAAATCATCTTCTGAGTAACTAAGGGATTCGAGGCCTGTTGGGAAGAAGTCTTTGGGTGTTGTCTCCTCTAGATCCAATCCAACCTTTATGTCTGAGTCTCTAAATATGAGTCTTCCTTCTACTGAGCTTCCTAATAATGAATTGTAAATTACTTAGTTGATAATTTCCTTTTTCCTTTTGTAATACAATACTCTATAATTCAATATTATGAAGATAAATGAAGTAGTTTATTCCCTAAAATTGAGAGTACATTTTATTGATAATATTTCTAAAGACTATTTGAATTCCATTATCGGGGCAATTCTTTTCTCTATTTATCCTTGATCTTTTATGCCCCTTTAGTCATTTTTTAATGGATTGGTAAGGACCTTCCCAATTTGGTTCGAGCTTGCCTGTGTCGGAGTTACCTTTATTAATGTTAGCCCTTATGAGTACCTAATCGTCGACCTTGAAATATTTGGTCGGACGTGTCGGTTATGATATTCCATGACCCTCTGTTTCTAGGCTTCCACTATAATGGATGCATGTTCTCTCTTTTCTTCAAGTATGTCTAGACATATCTGAGCATTAATGTTATTGACTTTATGATCTAAATTCTCATTTACCCAGTAGCTTGCAGATCTAATCTCCATTGGGATTACTGCATTCATCCCATAAGTTAGTCTAAAAGGCATTTCCCCTATAGAGGTTCTAGGTGTAGTTCTATAGGTTCATATGACGTTGTTGATTTTGTTAACCTAGTTCCCCTTCTTTTTGTCTAATCTTTTCTTTAGCCCTTGCATAATGATCCTATTGGTGACTTTTGTCTGGCCATTTATTTATGGATGAGCTACTGAAGTAAACTAGAACTTTATTTTAAGATCCAAATAAAACTTTTTAAATTTCTCATTGTCGAACTACTTACTATTATCTGTTATAAGGGTGTGTGGTATTCTGAATTTACAGATGATTTCTTTCCAGAAAAAGCGTTGGATCCAGGCCTCAATGATGTTTGGCATAGCTTCGTCTTCTATCCACTTGGTGAAATGATCAATGGCCACAATCAAAAACTTCTTCTAGGAGGTTAAAATAGGAAATGGGCTCAGGATGTCCATTTTCCATACTATAAAAGGCCAAGGACTCCCAATTAGATATTGATGATTAAAAGGCTTGTGGCTAAGGCGAGCAAATTATTGATATTTATGGCATTCTTAAGCTAGTTTCTAAGCATCTCAAGATATGGTGGGCCAATAGTAACCCTAGAGCAATGCTTTTTTGATCAATGAATGATGAGATTCATGGGTTCCATAAATTTCTTCATGAATTTATCTAAGCACATAATTTTCTTTTTCTGGTAATACTCACTTAGACCATAGATGCAAGAGAGACCTTATGTAGAGTTCCCCATTGTGTATGGAGTAGTTCACAACTTTTATTTTGAACTTTTGAGCTTTCAACTTATCTTATGGAAGTATACCATGCTCAAGATACTGAATGATCAATTTCATCCATTCTGCTACTTCCTGTATGTCTATGATCTCTACCTCCTCGGTGTTTGGCTTTATCAATTCCTTAGTAAGCTCGAGTTCTTTGAATGTCTAACTATCTTCTACTACTGATTTGGCTAATGAATCTGCTTTTGAGTTTTCACTTCTAAGAATTTGGATGATTTACCATTGTCCCCTATCCTACTCGAGCTTCTTTAGGAGCTGTCTAACTTTCTCAATATATGTAGCGATACTTGGGTCTTTGATTTGGTATGTTCCTTTGACTTAGTTTATCACCAGTTGTGAGTCAGAGTATATCTTGAGATGTTTGGCTCTGACCTCTATGGCTAACTTTAATCCTGTGATGAGTGCTTCATACTTGGCTGCATTATTAGTGGCATTGTACTTTATTTGAACTACATATCTGAGAGTGACTTTGTATGGCCCTTTAAGAATGATTCCGACATTGGATCCTTGGATGGATGAGGCTCCATTAACATATAACTTCCATTTTAGGCATTTAGAAGGAGTGAAATCTTTCGCTGTTATCTTTTGTACAAAATTTGATAAGGTTTAAGCTTTTATTTAGCGTCAAGGTTCATAACTGATGTTAAATTCTCATAGCAATATTGACTATTGAACTAGTATGTCGAATGTCTCAGGCCTTTATAAGATTTTCCTTAAGGGGAAGTTAGAGCTTAAAATAATCGAGTGGGCTTCAAAATAGTGTCGGAGTTTTCGGGATGTATGTACGATGGCCATAGCTAACTCATCCAGTGTAGGATACCAAACTTCAGAACCTCTGAGTTTTTTACTGATGTAGTATACTGGATTTTACTGACTTCCTTCTTTCTTAACTAGTGCTGATGTAATCAACTCCTAACCAATAGAGAGATATAAGTACAGTATTTCTCTGGGGATCAACCAACTAAGTAGAGGTGGCGAGGATAGACACTTTTTGATATCTTAAAAAGTTGCCTGACATTCTTCATTCCATATAAACTTATTAGAATTTTTTAGAGCTTGGAACAATGGCAGACATCATTTGGCTAAATAGGAAATAAAATGCTCTACGACTGTTATTCTACCATTTAGCTTTTGTAGCTCATTGATTGATGCCAGAGCTTTCATTTTAAGGATAACATCCATCTTTTTCAATTAGATTCAATCCCTCTATAGGAAATCATGAATCCTAGGAATTACATGCCTTTACTCTAAAAACACACTTCTCTAGATTAAGTTTAATATGGTATTGGTTCAATATTCGAAGGATTTGATCAAGGTTATCAGAATGCTGCTCTGTATATTGGCTCTTAATGATAATGTCATCCATATATGCCTTTACATTCTTTCCAATTTGATCTTAGAACACATGAATCATTAGTATTTGATATATTGCTCCAACATTCTTTAGCCCAAAAGGTAAATCTTGTAGCAATAAAGACCTTCATGAGTGATAAATGACATCTTTTACTAATCTTATTTCTTTTGTATATGATGGTACCCCTGAGTAGCATCTGTAAAGCTATACAAGTAGTGATCAGCAGTTGAATCTACTAGTTGATCTATCATCAACAATAGACAACTGTCTTTGGGGCATGCTCTATTGAGATCAGTATAATCCACCCACATTCTATTTGTTCCATTGGAATTTTTTACTAGCACCACATTGGCTACCCATTATGGGTGTGTTATCTCTTTAATGAATCTAACTTCCAGTAATTTCTTTATTTCCTTTATAATCACTTTATGTCTTTTGTATGCAAAGTTGCTTTTTTTTGAATGATTGGCTTTACTCATGACTTGATGTTCAAATTATGCGAGGCAATCCAAGGATCTATTCTAGTGATCTCAAATGCTTTAGAAGCAATTGCTTAAATGGTTAATGAGGACCTTGCTTATTCCATGCTTAACTTTGCTATTGAGCTCATTATCGATTCTTACTGTCTTTCCTTCGGTAATCTGTTAGGTTTAGACCTAGTCAATTGGTTTAGAATTGGCTTTTTGTTTCTTTGCTTCCTATGATTCAAGAGGGAATGCTTCCATCTGGGGTTTAACTGCTATCTGATAGCATTGTCTAGCCTTGTGTTGATTTCGATGAATTGTTAGGACCTGGTATTTAAGAGGAATCTTCATGGTTAGATGTTGGATACTTATGACTGTGTCAATCTCATAGAGTATGGGTCAGCCTATGATGCCATTATATGTGAGAGGAAAATCTACCATATTGAACTGAGCTTTGACATCTTTCACTTTCCTAGTATCTCAGTCGCCAAATTCTAAACTTAGCTCTACCAATCCCATTGGTTGGGTGGTTCCTCCATAAAATCTTGTAATGGGATTCTAAATAGCTTTCAAATTAGTGATAGAACCTCTAATTTCTTTATAAGCATTCCAGGAGAGTGCATTGACAACGTTTCCATCATCGATCAACAATCTCTTTACCAAGTAATTATTAATGAAAACACTCACTACTAAGGTGCCATTTTGAGGGTGTTGAACATGTTTCCCATCTTTTGGACCAAACATGATCGCTACTTCTTTTCATGGCTAAACCCTTCTTCTTTGTAGGATCTCTTGGGTATTTTCTCAGTTGCCTCTCCCCTAACAATCATGTTGATAACTCCAGCCACTTCACTCTGAGCTTTCTTTGGCTTTTGTTTATCCTTATCTTAACCATTCGGATATCTATTCATTTTAGTTGTGCTAGTGAAGTTGTTGAGTTTTCCATTTCGTATTAATCTTTCTATGGCATTCTTCAATTCTCAGCATGTCTTGGTTTAGTGCCTATAATGCCGGTAGTATTGATAGTAGTACCTCCTATCTTGTGTGGCTCTTATGGTTGGACTCTGCCTTTTAACTGGGGTTGCCTAAGCCATTTTTTATGATCCACATTAGGATTTTGGATCTAGAAGTGTTTAGTGGTGTATACTTCTCTGCCTCTTTTTTGAATCCTTCTACTAGGGTTTCTAAGTTTTATCATTGGAAGCTGGGTTTTATGGGTCTTGATCTTTCATTTTTACTGACAAGTAATTTCTCGTCGTCTGACGCATCCTTCTATCTTCATCCATCTTTATCATCTTTATTGCCATAACCATTACCTCAGTGAATGTGCTAGGTTCTTTTGTCATTATCTTATCTTTAAGCTTCCTTAATCGGGTCCCATTCTTCAAAGCCTCTATGGTTACTTCGTTGACCAAATTTTTTATATGCATAACTTCTTTATTAAATCGATCTAAATAGCTTCTCAATGATTTGGTGGCATCCTGTCTGCATATCCGGAGATCATTGATGTTTTTGGTAGAAGGGATATTAGTGATGGACTGAGTTCGGAATTTCTCGACTAACTCTTTAAGGGAGGAGATAAAATTCTTAAGAAGTTGGTAGAACCACTTCTGAGCATTCTTGATGAGTGTACTAGGAAAGACTCTACACATCTTGGTCCTAAACGAGGATATGTGGTTGATTGGATCTCCGGTGCTGTTGAACTAATATAACTGAGGCATTCTGAACTTGGTTAGGATCTTCGTCTGAATTATTTTGCTTATAAAGGGTGTTTTTCTTTCCAGAACACATTCATCTTCTTTCATTTATACATGAATTCTTTAAGTTTTTTAGCTAACTTTGAGTCATCCAAGGCTGAGATTGTTGAGCTAGATTCTCCTTTTGGAGTTTTATAATTTTTTCTATTTCCTCCAAATACATTCAGAGCTGCTATTAGTGGTGCTATATTATTTTCTGGGTAATTTGCTTTGAGATTGCCATTTTTTATCAAGGTATTCAACTGTTATTGCATCAGGATCATCGAGCTTTGAATATTTTAAATCATTGCTTCTTTGCTCATCTGGGATAGGTTGAGCATCTAGGTTACTGTGTTTAGGTTTGGTGCATTTATAATAGGATTTTTTTGTAGGCTTGGAATAGGTACATAAGGTATGAGCCTATTGTTATGCTGCAGAGGAGCGTAATAAGAGAAGTCAATGCCTAGAGCTAACCACCCTAGAATATTACCAGGTGGAGTGTATGCTCTAGGTGGGGCTTAAGCTAAGGGTCTAACATGCTGAAAGGGGGTTGATGAAATTATTGTTTGACAAGGTACTGATGGGTTGATTGGATGAATGGGAACAAATGGATCAATTGGAGGAATGGGAGTTGATAGGTTGATGTGCATGTCAGGAGTTGAGATTGGTGGTGGACTGAAAGTCATGATAATGATATCTCATTCAGTAGATGCTTAATGACTTTTAACTTAAGAGATTCCTATAAACAACATCATTTGATAATTTGTTTCTGAAACTTTTGAGCTAAAACCCTGCGAGGAACCAAAGAAGGGCAAGGTGAGAGGTGGGGAGGATCCCCATAAATCCTCTGATGCCTAAATTAGAGAATGTAGAGAGAGACTTTTAGAGAGATAAAGAGAGAAATGGGTATGACAGAAAAGAATGAATGATAATGCAAGATATAGGGTCCTATTTACAGGGATAGTGATGCTCAAACCTTATAAGAATAAGATTCCTCTTTAATGAAAGTTTTATGCCTATTTAGAGAGTGTTTCTTCCTATCCGGGAGTCTCCTTAATTGTGAATCTTTTCCTATTTGGTTTGGGCATCCTCTTTCTGTAAGCAACCCTGATATAGGAAAATAAAAACCTTACTTAAATAGGAATATATATATGGGGTATCAGTAAGATATAATTTTTGATACGAATTAGCTTATGTCTCATTTGAGTATTTCAAGTGTTAAAGGTGTGGATATTCTATTATAAACAATAAGGATCATATCCCACTCACTCTTTTATTCCTTGTGGTGTTAGGAATTAATGACTTCATTTAGTTGTTAAAGAAATTAATTAGTATATGATTTTAACTTTTATTGAAAAAAGAAAAATAATTGATAATCATTAAGATCAGTTCATAGAAAACTATTTTTATTTTGTGTGCAAGGTTTCAAGTTTTGAATATTAGTGGTGTAAAAAAAAAAAGAAAAAAGTGATAAAAGATTGTTGGTTTTTCTCTAACATTTGATTAGTTTTTTTACTTTCTTTCTTCTTGTGGTGTTAGAAATTAATGAATTCATTTAATTGTTAAAAAAATTAATTAGTGTATGCTTTTAAGTTTTATTAAAAAAAATAATTCATAGTCATTAAGATCAGTAAACAGAAAATTATTATCATTTTATGTGTAAGGTTTCAAGTTCTGAATATTAGAGGTATATAAAAAAGAAAAAAGTGAAAAAAGATTGTTGGTTTTTCTCTAACACTTAATGAGTTCTTTACTCTTTTCCTAATTAATGACTTTATTTAGTTGTTAAAAAAATTAATTAGTATATAATTTTAACTTTTATTAAAAGAAAGAAAAATAATTGATAATTATTAAGATCAGTTTATATAAAATTATTTTCATTTTATGTGAAGTTCTGAATATTAGTGGTGTAAAAAAAAAAGAAAAAAGTGATAAAAGATTGTTGGTTTTCTCTAACACTTGATGGGTTCATTATTTTATTATATCCATGATCAATATCTTATGTAAAAATTCATCGTGCTCCTGCAACTTCAGTCTGAAATGGGAATCTGTTGAGGAAGTAAATATTTTTATTGTATATATTAGGAGGTAAATATTTGTATACAATTAGGAATAAAGTTCTTTTCTATTTAGAATGTTATTCTATTCCTAATTAGGTTGTGATTAGGATTCCTGTGTGTATATATAAGAGGTGTAACCCTTCTTTGAATATCATGAAAAAATATTTCCTTTGAATTTTCTCTCTTTTTCTCTAAATTTTATTCTTCATGGTATCAGAGCATACCTATTGAAATTGATTTTTTTTTATTGAATTCTTGCAAATCGTATTCTTGAATCCTTTGAATCTTCAAAATCATGACCACCAAAAACACATCCATCGTATCCCATGAAACACCAAATTTTATTAAAACCCTTTAAAATAATTCTCCCTTTTCCACAAGAATTATTCTTGATGATACGAACTATACTTTATGGTCATAGATCATGGAGATGCGAATTGAAGCCAGAAATAAATCTAGCTTTCTTAATGGCACTACGCCAAAGCCACCAGCAGGAGATAAAGCGTTGGAAACTTGGCTCCTTGATAATAATTGAGTAAAAAGTTGGCTAATTGACTCCATGAGTCCGACATTGATGTAGAGATTCATCTGTCTTCCAACAGCAAAAGAGATATGGGATGCTGTCTCAAAAACCTTCTATGATGGATCGGACAAAACTCAGTTATTTGAATTGAACCGAAAATCATTCACTACACGTCAGAATGGTAAGCCATTACCTGTATACTATAATGAACTGATTGGAATATTTCAGGAAATTGATGCTTGGACATGTGCATAAGGGGAGGATGTTAATGGAGTTGTATCACTCCATAAACATATTACCCGGCTTCGAACACATATTTTCCTAGTCGGGCTTGATTTTGAATTTAATAATGCTCGGAGTGAAATACTCTAGAATGATCCACCTTTTGATCTCGAGTCTAGTTATGCATATGTCCGACAGGATCACAACCAGTAACATACGATGGAAGAGTCGAAGATACTACTGGACTATTCTGTACTTGTAGCATCTCAGACTCGTCCCTAGTTCAAAGGAAAAATACCGAGTAAGCCCATCACATACACCTGTACTCATTGTGGTGAAGTTGGACACTCCAAGGAACGATGCTGTGAAATTATGGGATGTCCGGAATGGTGGGATTTTAATAAAAAGCCTCATAAGAAGCTCGGCAAGGCTGCAATTGCTACTTCTACTAAACCAAGTGGTGATCTTGATACCACTTCAGGTATGATAAATCTTACTTGAAATAATACATGGATTATTGATATAGGTGCTGCTAATCATATGAAAAACTCTACTCACCATCTTACATCTATCCGTCCATCAACCCAATAAAATATTCTAACTGCTAATGGAGGCATAGAACTAGTCACTTATGAGGGATCAGTATCTAATTCCGACTCTCTTAATTTAGATACTGTTCTTGTTGTTCCATCTCTTTCTTGTAATCTACTATCTGTTGGCCAAATCACTGAAACCTTGAATTGCACTGTCAAATTTTGACCTAATTATTATATATTTCAGGACATTACAACGGATTGGATTCTTGGCTCTAGTGTTAAACATGGAAAGTTGTACTATCTTAAATTGCATGATGATTCAAAATGGAAGTCAAGTCAAGTTAATAAGGTTGGTAGAAGTTGCTCAAGTAAAGACCAAGTAATCTTGTGGCATCGTCGTCTTGGGCATCTCTCTTTTCATTATCTTAGAAAAATAAAACCGAATTTATTTTTACATACCACAGACTCAGCATTTAAGTGTGATGTTTGTGAATTGGCAAAAGGCCATCGAATTTCTTATGTACCGACTTATAATAAAAATTCAATTCCATTTATGACCATTCATTATGATGTATAGGGATCTACTCGAATTCCTACTCTATCTGGTGCTCGATATTTTATAATGTTTATTGATGAATGTACCCGGATGACCTGGGTATCACTACTTTCCAATAAAGGAGATGTGTGCTCCAAGTTTCAGGACCTATACAATATGGTGGCTACACAATACTAGAGTAAAATTCGAGTCTTATAGTCTAACAATGGTGGGGAGTATGTTAACTCAATTCTCAATGATTTCTGCCATAAGAAAGGCATTCGCCATCAAACATCTTGTGCCGACACTCCTTAATAGAATGGTATAGTCAAACGAAAGAATCGACAATTATTGAAAGTTGTCCGAGCATCACTGTTTGACATGAATGTTCCTCGAGAATATTAGGGAGAAGCTGTTCGATCCGCTGCGTACCTCATAAATCGGACACCATCACGAGTACTCGATTTTAAAACTCCTCTTCAGAAACTTCAGGAACTGGTAATATCTCCACCCTTCAATAATCTTGAACCCCAAGTTTTTGGATGCTCGGCATATGTTCATCAAACACTTAATAAATTAGACCCTCGAGCTATTCGGTGTATCTTTATTGGCTATGCGGATTTATAAAAAGGATATTGGTGTTATGATCCGAATACAAAAAAGATGTATGTCACTCAGGATGTTCTGTTTCATGAAAATTTTCCATTCTTCTCCCACTCCGAGTGCTCTCTTCAAGGGGAGAAAAATCCGAACTTCTTGGAGCTTGAAGATAACATTCTGAGTGTTCCAAATCTGAGTCTCCAAAATGTTTCGATTGTTCCAAGTATCTCACCCGGATAGACATTTGGTGTTCCGAGTACAAGCATCTCACCCAGACAGACATCTGATGTTTTGAGTATGAGCATCTCACCCAGACAAATCATCGAAGAAAATTTGAGTAATCAAGATAGTACATCTTCCCAACCCACACTAGAAGCTGAAGAAACTCCGGATGCGGTGCATAATAAGGTAAATTTGTCTCCTTTAATTCCAAATACTGAGCCTCGTTATCCTTCTAGGATCAATAATATGATCCGGACCTTCATACCAAAGCTAAATACCCTATCAACAACTTTATATCAACCAGCCATTTGTCTAACTCACATGCACTTATTATAAATCAATTGTCTACTGTATCTATTCTGAGTAATGTGCAGGAAGCCTTAGATGATCCAGATTAAAAGAAAGCTATGAATGATGAAATGGAAGCATTGCAGAAGAACCGGAGGAAGGATCTTGTTCCTCTTCCAGAAGGAAAGAAAACGATGGGGTGTAGGTGAATATTCACTATCAAACTCAATCCAGATGGAAGCATAAATCGATATAAAGCTCGGTTGGTAGTAAAGGGGTATACTCAGAAGTATGGAATTGACCATGAAGATACATTTGCCCTAGTACCAAAAATGAACACCATCCAAGTCCTTATTTCCTTAATTGCCAATCTGGACTGGCCACTGCGGCAATTTAACGTAAAAAATGAATTTTTGAATGGAACCATAGATGAAGAAGTATATATGGATCCACCACCCGAAACTAAATGTACTGACTGAGTATGCAAACTAAAGAGAGCATTGTATGGACTCAAGCAATCACCTCGTGCATGGTTTGGACGACTCTCAACCTTCATGAGAAAGCTTGGGTATAAGCAAAGTGATACTGATCACACACTATTCATCAAACAGAAGTTAGGTAAAGTCACCACACTGATTGTATATATTGATGATATGGTGGTTATTGGAAATGATCCGAGTGAGACAACAATCTTGCAAAGACAATTAGCATCCGAGTTTGAACTTAAGGATTTGGGTAACTTGAAGTATTTTTTAGGAATTGAAGTTGCAAGATCGGCTCAAGGAATTTCTCTTTGCCATAAAAGTACATAATGGACCTACTGACAGAGACAAGGATGCTTGATTGTAAGCCAGCCGAGACTCCTATTGAAGTCAACCATGGACTTTCAGTCATAGAAGATCAAGTTCCAACTGATAGAGATCAGTATCAAAGGTTTGTGGGAAGGTTGATTTACCTATCTCATACTCAGCCAGACATTGCTTATGCAGTAAGTGTTATGAGTCAGTTCATGCATTCTCCGAGTAAAGAATATATGAATGCAGTACACAAAATATTAAGATATCTAAAGTCTTCTCTAGGTAAAGGGTTATTCTTTGGAAGGAATAAGGATTATGAAATTACTAGCTATACTAATGCTGATTGGGCTGGAGATTGGACTGATCGAAAATCAACATTCGGGTACTTTAGATTTGTTGGAAATAATTTAGTCACTTGGAGAAGCAAAAAGCAGAAAGTTATAGCAAGGGCAAGCGCTGAAGTTGAGTTTAAAGGAATGACTCATGGAGTATGTGAGTTGCTCTGAGTAAGGAAAATTGTTACATTGTAATAACAAGGCAGCTATAGCAATTGCAAACAATATGGTTCAACATGATCGAACTAAACATGTAGAGGTTGACAGACATTTCATAAAAAGATCATTTGAACCAAGGGACAATTGATCTTCCATATGTTTCATCTCAAACTTAACTAGTTGACATCCCCACAAAGGCTGTATCCGGAAGAATATTCTACAACTCACTTGGCAAGTTGGGAATGATTGACATACATTCACCAACTTGAGGGGAAGTGTTGAGGAAGTAAATATTTTTATTGTATATATTAGGAAGTAAATATTTTTATTGTATATATTAGGAAGTAAATATTTGTATACAATTAGGAATAAAATTCTATTCTATTTAGAATGTTATTCTATTTCTAATTAAATTGTAATTAGGATTTCTGTGTATATATATAAGAGGTATAACCCTTCTTTGAATATTATGGAAAAATATTTCCTTTAAATTTTTTTTTTCTTTTTTTTTTTTAATTTTATTATGCAGAATTAAGCACTCATAGAAAGGACCCACATAATTTTCCAGTAAGTCTGCAAAGTGGGGGTGGTGTTGAGCATATATCATTATCAAATGATAAAATAACAGAATAGAAAGGAATGTTAATGTCTTGAATATTCAAATGAAAATCCGAATAAATCTACCAAATTGACACATGCAATTTTATTTTTTAATTATTATTAAAAAAAAAAAGAAAAAGAGAAAAAGGCCTAAATCAGTTGTGAAGTGAGAAATTTTAATAAATAGGGAAATAATATGAATTAAACGTTGATTAACTGTAAATGTAATAGAAGGATGATCATTCTGTTTTAAATTGAATATAAATTAATTTTATAAATTAATGATAATAAAATTTTAGCATATATTTTTAGATATTATTAAAAATGATATTTAAATTCAGTCTAAGAACATAAAAAAAATACAAAAAAAAATTACAAAATGACAGAGAAAGCATTTTATTACCTTCTTAGCCTATGTAATTATCCCAGATCATATGACATCATTTCATATGTTATGTTCTTCATATGATAGCTAGAGATGATCCACATATATATTTTACAAGCCAGACAAAGCTTGTGGGTTGAATCTCAAACATTTTATAAGTCTGTAAAATTGAGCATTAGCAGAATCATTAATCTGATGATTAATTTAGAAAATTGTATTAATAAAAAAAGATTAACCAAGTCAAATCCATGGCAAGAGAAGCCCTAAAATACATATATAAACCCTAAAAGAAAAGTCAACCATCACTGCAACTGGAAAATCAAGAGCAAACGCACTTGGACATTTTTGACTCCTTAACAATATTATATATCTTTGACATGGAATATATATATATATATATATATATATATATATATATAGTGGAAGCCACGTAAGAAATATGAAACTTTTTCATTTAATTTGGTGCTATATACTTTTATATGACCTAACAATTCAAGAAAAATAAATAAAAAATATCAATTTTCAAAGTCTTTAAAGGGTCTCCATGTGCGTTTCCACTTGCATTAATGCTTAATCTATATACATTTATATAGATATGCATATTTACTACGTTTTCTTGATATCAGTTGGGTCCAATCAGCTGGTTCAAAAATAAATAAATAAATAAATATTGGGTCCAATTAGTGAAGACAAATTAGTCTTGATAAGTGTGCTATAAATGTATAAATATATAATTGTATTGTATTTGATATATAAGTGGGTTGATGCCTAATGTATAGATCTTCTTGATGCATTTTCACATCTTTTTCTTTTTCTTTTTCTTATTTTTAATGTTTAGGAATGAAATTTCAAATGTCATATATACATACATATATATATATATATATATACACACACACACTATGAAGACTCGTAAAAAAAAAAGTCTCTTAAGTAGCATATCTTTAACTTAATATAAAGATGTATTTTGGGTTATTCAAGTTTTCAGTAGTAAAATTTAGCATTGAAGGACATTTCTTCTAAAAAAAAACAGGACATTTTATATTTGATAATTAGTTTTTAAAGATCATTATAGCTGTAAACATTTAAAAATTTCCTTTTTTTATTAAAAAAAGAAAAGAAAAAACCATCCTTAAAATATCTATAATTTATAACCCACAATTTTTCATTTTATTTTCTTCTTTAATTATTAATCAATTTAATAAAATTCCATTATAGTTAGCATAAATATTCTTTTTTTTGTTAAATTCTTATACAATATTTTTAGTCAATAAATAATTAATTAGATAGTGTATAATGATGATGATTATTTTTTTTAAAAAATAATTAATTATATTAATTCAAATTAACAATACATCAATAGAAACACATATATAAATTCGCTAAAAATTATAGAGAATGAAACAACACTCAAGTTAATAATATAATAAAGCCTATAAATTTGATAATACTATATTGACTAGAATATCTATGACTCCAGTTCTGCAATATACTGACGTTTATAATCTGATTTGTTATTTTTGTCTTATCAAATATACTTTACTTGTCTGAATTGTCTAAAAAAAAAAAGCTGCAACAAGTCGGAACAAAATGTCATAACAAGACGATGAAAACTAAATGTTGCAACAAGACGACAAAAACCAAATATCACAACAAGACGATGACATTACGAAAAACAAAATAAAATCTAAATTTATGTGGAATAACCATTTATTTAAAGATAAATTGATAAAAAGATATATAGAGGGGTGATTTTAGGTCAAAAATGACCAAAAGTCACCCCTTTAGTTAACGAAGATGAGCGACTAAAAAAAAAATAAAAGTTGAGAGAAAAATGGAGGGTAGAGTTTTTTTAACTCCATTTGTGTATAATGATTATTATTAAGTGTTAAGATATGTAATGCTTGTATTAACTGACTTTAATAAAACAGGTAAGAATATTAGTAAATATGTAACTCTTGTAGATATATGTTATTATAAATTGTAAATATTTCATTTATTTGAATTGATTTATTGAGTAGTAAATTTATATGAAGCATTTTTTTTTTGTTTGTCCACATGTATTTTATATCTTGGGCTATACTGGGGTTTACCATGAAAAAATAGATGGATTCGATATGCTTGTTGAAATCATACTTCTTCTTTTTCTTACTTTTTTTTTTAATTGTAATTAGGAGTAACTCTTTCAATATCATTAAATATTAAAATTTTAAATTAATTATTTAAGAGTACCGCTATTCAGTACAATTTTTTGCATGAATTAGCTGGTTTTGAGAGAATAGCTAGGCACTTGATTTATTATTTGAGAAAAATATTGTTGCATTGTTTTTATAAAATATTGTTTCCATAGATTGATTCTTAGTGTTTGATTAATTAATGTTGTAGCAGCACATTTGAATTATTTATAATGCATCATTATGAATTAAGGTTTGCAACATTAATGAAGTAGGCATATGGGTGTCCCATTCAACATAGAAAACAAGGGGGAAAAAGAATAAATACAGTATAAAATTATACTTTAATCTCACATCTACTACTAACATTTTTCAAGATGTATCTTAAAAATTATATATTTAAATTTTTCTTGTAGGATAGTATTAATTTTCACTGTTAATGGAGTCCACTATTACCTCTTATTTGGTTTAATTCTACTAAATAATTCATTTAAACCAAATATACTTCATTAATATGAATTGATTTAGTTTAAAAAAATTTAACAAAATTAAAAGGTTGGAATTCAAAATAAATTTTATAAAGTTTTTATTTAAATCAAACATAAAGGTTTAAAAAAAATTTTACAAAATTTTATAAAATTCATTTGATCTAAACAAACCTTTAATAACATGTGAAAAATACTAGATAAAGGTACATTTTAACCCCTAATATTTATAACAAGAAACAAACACAAAAAATTTTTAAAATTTTTATCTAATGTAAATATTAAATAACCTTTTTTATACTTATAAAATCTACTAATGCTAATACTTATCTAATTTTTTTATGAAATTTTGTTAATTTTATCCCATTTAAAAATTTAGAAATATTTAAATAAAAATTAATTTCATTCTATATAAATTTGTCATTTTTATTCACTTTTCAAAATTAAAATTATTAAATATTTATTTAAATGTAACATGGATGAGATGGATAAATAAATAGATAAATAGTTATTTATTTATTTATTTTTATTTAGAGAATGAATAAGAAAAGTAAACTTTTATATAGGATGAGATGAGTTTCATTTATTTAAATATTCCTAAGTTTTGCAATAGTATGGAATAAATTTATATAATATATATTTAAAAAAAACATAAAAATTATATGTAAAATCCGTTCAATATATATTAATATTAGTAGATTCTACTATATACAAAAATGATTATTTAATATTTTTATTAAATTTTTGTCAAAAATTTTTTATGTAAAGTATTCTTAAATTTTCTTTAGGAGTAAATTTACTTCTTATTATAAACATTAAGAGTAAAAATGTACTTTTATATAATATTTTTTTTATGCACGTTAATAATAGTAGATCTCACTATAAGTATTATAGGTAATTAAGGATTTAATGCCCACTTACTGTTCCCCAACGTTCAATGTTCAATAAAAAAAAAGGCAATGCTATCTAAATTTTTTTGGCTAAACAAAATAAAAAAGGCTAATATAACCTTTATATTGTTTTTGTTGCTAATACTTCTGTGAGCTCCACAATGTTTAGATGACGAGCTAATCTCATAACAGAAATTTCTCTATTAATCTGTTTCATCATCCCTTCCTTTTTGACTTGATTTTTGTTGATTACTTTGATAGCTACACTCTCTCCAATAACTATGTTTTGCAATGGTAGAATTTAGCAAAAGTCCCTTTGCCTAATGATATATCCCCATCTCATATTTCTGAAACGGAACATATCTCCCTTTCACGGCTTTTGAAAATAGAAAGCTTCTCTTAGAGCATCACATTGGCTTACATTCTATTGAGTGTAATGGACATACCACATTATCACTTTATTATCCGCTTATTTATTGCACTTTTGTTTACTACAGATTACATTAAAAAAAAGTATAATAGCCTATACCCATCTGAACTCACTATCAAATTACATAGTTATTTTAACAATTCCTTTACATAATTTAAAGAAAAATATTTACATACTAAAATCAGATTAAGGTAGATTAAGATATATAATTGCTAATATTTTTGAAAAAAAAATTCAATAGAAAAAATTTAAATATTTTAATTAATTTTGAAAAGTACATAATCAACCTTATTAAAACAAACATTTGATTCAATCTCGATAATACACGACATAATTTTTTGAAAATGTAAATATAAATAATAAAATTAAAAACACTAATTTCAATTGTTATTGCCTCCGAATCGTTCACAAATATGCTTAACCAAGTCCGATCGAAGTTGATGATGGACTTCATGATCACATAGTTTTGTGTTCGTTTGAAGGTAACTTTGAAATTCCACAATGGAACCTGTGTTCATAGGAACTGTAGGCTCTTTATCATTATCATTCCAATTTGTTATTTTATCTCCTTCATCCTTGACAATTATAATATGTAATATGATGCATGTATACATTATATATTTCAGTTTATTTCTCTGCCAAAAGCGAGTTGTGTCACGTATAATTGCCCAATATGATTGGTGCACTCTAAATGCTCGCTCAACATCTTTCCTTGTAGCCTTTTGCATTTGCTTAAACATCATTCTCTTTGGATCTTTTGGACATGTGAAACTTTTGACAAATGTTGCCCACTTAGGATATATTCTATTTGCTAGATAATACCCTTTTCGATATAATGTTCCATTAATTGTAAATTAAACATTAGGAGCGTATCCGTTGAGTACGTCATTAAATAATGAAGATTGGTTAAGCACATTGATGTCATTGTTAGACCCTACAATGCCAAAAAATGAATGCCACATCCATAGGTCTGCTAATATAACTACTTCTAGTATTGTTGTGGGAACACCTTGATCATCTCAAGTAAATTGACCTTTCCATGCAATTGATCAATTTTGCCACTGCCAATGCATGCAGTCAATACTACCCAGTATGTCGGGAAAGCCATGTTGCTCTTAATGCAATTTAAGTATACATTCGACATCACTACTTATTGGGTCTTCTATATTATTGTGCTCTATAAATCTCGATAATACATTGACAAAACTGGGATAAACACTCGATCGTAGTAGTTTTACCAATGTTGATATACTTATTGTAGTGGTCAGTCGATGCTCTATATGCTAACTATCGAATAACTACAATGCATTTTTAAAGCGCAGAAAGTCCATTTTTTTCAACTGCATAAACTTTTAAATGAAAATATTTTGAATGATTTTCAACAAATTGCACAATGCTAAGGAACAACTCTTTTCTCATTTGAAACCTTTGATGAAATATATTTGAAGGATAAACAAGTTCGTCGGAGAAATAATCATTGAAAAGTTGAACATGGCCGACTTTATGCTCTTGATCAAAATATCTGCTTCTGTTAGTGGACATTTGAGCTTTCACCTTTCATTTTCTGTTACGACTATTCTAGTAACATCATAATTTGCTCATAACTATTGTCCTTCATTTTATTAACTAAACTTTTTTTAATTTCTTTTATAAGTGAGGGATCAAGATATTGAACATTTTAGAGTTTAATTATATATTTTTTTACAATGTGGAGGCTGACTACTATATATATATATATATATATATATATATATATAGACAGAGAGAGTGCTACATTTTCCTAACAACTAGTTTTACAATGGCTACTTTAGCAATGACTAGTTTTATAACAGCTAATTTTACAACAATAAATTTTCTAATAGCTAGTATTACAACGACTACTTTTCCAATAGTTAGATTCTATTGACTCATTTAAAATAAAACAACATAAAATTACACATAAAGTTTAAATTACAAATAAAACTACATTAAATTATAACTAAAGTTTGTCTTTAAATAAAACTACACAAAATTGTAACTATTAAAAATACTTAAATAGTAAAATTAAACTAAGGGATATTATATTTAGCTTTAAGGATTATTAACATATACTTATAAATTTGAAGTTATTGCTCAGTCATTCCTGTTGTATCCTTGAGCAAGATTTTATAGTCACTTCAAAAATTATAATTCTCTAACTTATTTACTAAATTATCCATAGCTTGAATTTTTTCTTCTTTATGTGCTTTTAACATGTTCTGGATTTCCTCAAGTTCTTTATTTATGTTTTATTCATTCACCTTTGACTTTCCTTTTATCTTTCTTTTCTTTGCTAGTTTTTGACTAATAGGATGAAATTCAACTTTATTGTCATTGATGTCAAAACTTGTATTTACATTGGATGAAGAAGTATACACCCCGCTTTCATTAGTCCTTATTTTTTTTGGAAAAAAACTACAATGGATTGTTTATTTTCCACTTCGGATCATCTTTTAGCATCGTACACATGCTCATGTATAAAATGCTTCTTATTGTTATGCTTGAAAAGCTCATAGGTGTGTTGTTTCAACTGGTCATCATTCCAGGCAATATCTTTAACCAATCTGTTATAATATTGGTTGAATTCATTAACCATTTGACTCAACCAATGCCAATGTGATTTCACGACTTTATCCTTTCTTGCTGGTTCAGATATATGATTTTCATTGAAGTAGTCAGTGACTCATTTCTAGAAATTCTTTTCACTTTGGGAATTACTAGTAATGTTGTAGTTGAAAATTATGAGCCAAGAACTTGTAAGTAGTTTATGATCATCAATACTCCATGGAGCATGTTTACCATCAGTTTCTTCCACTAGTTTGTTGGCGAGTGTTATATTTTCAAACTCTTTTTGAGTTGAATATGGTGGCATTTGGGAATTCAAAATTGAATTTGTTTGTGTTGCATTCTCTTCATTGGTACCAGAATCAATTATTTTTTCTTGACTCACTTGCAGTTGGTGAGTTTTGTAAATTTGGGATATATGGGAAATAACATAGCCCTATAAATATGGGAAATGGATATGAAAATTTTGACGGATAATTGAAATTGGGTAGGGGATATGAATAATTTTGCATATTTGGAGGATTATTAAAATATGGAAAGTATGGATAAAAATGAAACTTTTGAAGGTTTTAGTTTTGTGAATAGGAAAATTTTTCCATATTTGGAGTTTTAAAACGAGGATTAAAATTGTTGAAATTTTCATATATTATGAGGAAATATAAAACAAAAAATTGTAAATTGTATGAAATTATAGAAAGATATTGAAGAAAATAAAAGTGATAGGAGATAAAAAGGGAGTGATATTAAGTGATATTAAAGAGGGGGGTATTTATAATCAAAATTTTTATTAAATAAAATTAAAAAAATAATTATTTTTGAATGTTGGCCAAAGTTAACCGTTGGTTTAAATTTAGTTACATTACCATTGCTCATCAATTAATTTACGTAGCTTTATTTTGTTTAAAAAAAACTTACTCGTATAAGGCTGCAAATTGCAACCCATTATATGTGTAATGCTTATGATACATATCATGAGCATTACATGCATAATAGGCTGCAATTTGTAGCCTTTTGTGGGTAAGTTTTTTTAAATAAAATAAAGCTACATTACACACCCATTGTGGCAAGCTTATCATGGGGAGAGTGTAATGGAGAGCATTACACGAGTATGAACCACCAGTGTGCATGCTCGTATTCTTTTTTCTTCTATGAAAAAATGGTAAATTCAAGAATCAAAATTTCATTAATAAAGGAATCCATGAAAGAATAGTTGATATACTAATTTCAAAAGATTTCATAAAGTGGGTATGCTTTGTTTTTAAGGTTTGAGCAAAGATTATTAAGCCATTGGAGCACTTGGTTTCTTATTTCTTTTTGAAAAGAATTTGAGAGAGCCCTTTGGAGTGCACATAGAATGAAAAAAATCAATAAATTTGTTACTTCTTTATTTAATCGAATTCATATAGTAGAAAGGCAATAAATGAGGAGAAGACAACAAACATCCTACTATGAAGAGGCATAATCCAATAATCACACTGTACTTCCTTGCCTTGGTGAGCTCCTCGTAGAAGACACAAACATTTGCACTTTAATGGTTCTTCTTCTTCTTTCATTGATAGACCCACCCAAACTATTAACGTTGCTAAGCTACCAACCGTTGTTGCCATCAAACCAAGCAAGGCTGAATACACAAACATCATTGAAGCTTATTCTTACATTATATCATCTCACGTGAAGTGGAAGCTCCTCACCGTTGGCTTGCTAGTGATGCCTACACGTCGCTCCTTTGATCTATATCGAAGATGTTATTGTGAGTGGCCCCATTGTCAATGCATTCCCAACTACTTCAAATCCAATTCCAAATCATTATTATCCTTAATAACAACTTTAACAATGAAAACATTAGCATTTTTATTAATAATGATGCATTCCGTCAGATGATGTCTATCGATGAACTGCATTTTCCTTTGTTTTATTGGTACTGCAGTTGGTATTGGGAGGCTTCATTGGTATTGTACTTTTCTAGTTTCCCTTAAATAGCCTTCTATCTCCACTTAAATTAATAAAAATACCCTTTCTATCCAAAAACACATAAATAGATTTTATCCATATAAATTTACCCAAAACAAAAGGAAATAAGAAATAGGGATACAAAAACCTATCTTATATAAATTAGTGTATTAATGAGGCCTAGGTATTATAGAGTAAACATTTTTAAATGGAACTAATCCTGATGGCACTAGTGCATGGGTTTGCAATTTATTACAATGTTAATTACCTCAATTAAACTCCTTTACAATCTTTTTTTTGTCAATTATCAAAATTTTATTGCTCTAATAAAATATATACAACCATACAAACAAGCAGCAATAATAAAAGATACAACAAAAACTATATACTCCATTGTTGTTAAAATCTTACAATTTACGATTTGAATTGTATAATTCAAGTCAATTCACTAAAAATTCAATGTGAATCTATAGACGAATCAAACAAATATAAGAATCAATGCCGAATCTTACGATTCGATGACGAGTCGTAAGAATTGATAAAAATTTATGATTTTCACCAATTTTTATAAATTTAATAATTTTATTGGAATTTTTTTTTCACTTTTGTTTCTTAAACTTAATGAGTCTAAAAAATATAATTAACTTTATATGTTCTATTATAATCCTTATTTTTTTTAATTTTTGAATTTGAAAGACTAGCAATATTGATTTAGGTTTTTATTCTTTACTGCTTTGATTTATTTCTTTTACAATAGCTATTTATTTCAACTTTCAATTGGCTTTTATGGGGTTAAAGAACTATTAGTATATTCATAATATTAACTTTTATATTTGACTTTCTTTTCTACATAAAGATATATATGATGATCACAGTAAATTCTATTATTTATATTATATTTAATATATTATAGTATTACAAAATTTTAATAATGAGTATTATTAAGTAATATATATTAAAATTAAGCAATACCTTATATGAAATATAATTTTTACATAAAATATATTGTTTTAATTAATATTAATTGAATTTATGATTTGATTTTCGATTCACAAAAAAATAGCATAAAACTAAAATAAGCAGTAAATTCCATTTTCACTTTGCAAATTTGCTGCCAATTATGATACAACTCTTTAAACTTCCCAGACTTCTACAAACATCTTCATAAACATGGTATTTTTCAATTTACTTAGGATTCCAACAATTATAGCATTTCTGATGGTACATGAAAAATTCGGCGTGTTATGAGCTAACATGTGGCATATTGGCTATTGACTAAGCTGACATGTCATCATTATAATTCAACTATAGGAGTTCCTTTTCCTCTGATTTTGACCATACAACCTGTACTCTTTATAAAAACATCCTCAAGGGAACCTTGCCATACTGGTTAAAATAAATTAGAAAAGTCCATCCTGTCATGCATTCAATGCAGCCAAAAGTATAACTACTCCCTAACACACTCCATTTCGAACTTGACATGCCCCATTTCAGGTCAGTGGACCCTATTCTTGGGTCTGACATAGTCCATTCCTAGGACAGACCCTCCTGAAACCGCTGATGTGCACAATTGTGTTAGAATCCTTTAGCCAACCACTATTTAATACCTCATCTTCATTCAAGGTATAAAAACCTCAATCAAGAGAGGAGCATGTAACTTCTTCTACTTCTTCTCCAATTTTTCTGTAAATTCAATAGCTCAAGAAACACTATCTTTTTCATCTTGAATTTGTATTCTTAGGAGTAGGTAACTTATTCTAATTCTACTTCTTCTCCATTTAATTTGTAAATTTAGTACCTCTACAAACACTATCTTCTTCATCCATTCTGGCTATCTCACTAGTACATTTTCTTACTTGAGCGTCATAGGGGTCTTAGGGCATTTCAAACCTTTACCTTACCTTAGTTTCCATCCTTACAGCACTCTAAAATCCTAGATGGAGTTAAGACAATTTAGGAACCATCAAAATGGCATCGTCTGTGAGGAAAAAAAGGTGATTTTATTGTCTAAAGGTTACCTTTTTTTAATTCTTAAATTTTTTTCATTATATTATTTTGGATTTATGATAAAAGGGTTTTCTTCTTTATAATGTTGGGTTCAAGCTTGTCCATAAGAAAAAGATATGAAGCAAAGATGACAAAGAGGGATGAACGACCATTTAGGTTAAACTTAGAATATCAACCAACTATAAAAGTCTCCATAAAGTTCCTGACTGATCTTATGTAAAAGGTATACCATATTGTTGAGGCTCAATTGAGGTTGGAGAAAGGAAAAGTCATAATGACATAGCCCTATGTGTATATGCCTAATGTGGTTAGGAGGAGGCTTTCTATGAAATATGAGGAAATTGGTGAAACAAACCCTAATACTCATGTAAGGTCTCGATCATATGTGGGGGCTAATAGATACCATCCATATAAGGGTACATAGAATGGATAGACTGATAAGTGTACCCAACTAAAACTCATTATTCGGAAAAACATAAGAGAGGATTCCACAACTCATTCTAAAATTAGGCTTGGCTAAAAGGAGAAGGATTTTGAGGAGTTCCTTGAATGGAGAGCAAAAAAGGCTAAAAAAGCTAAGTTGCATAGCCAGACAATCAATCTCTAATCTACCTTCTTAGAGTTTATTCAAAGGGAACCTATTACAAGTAAGTTCAAATTGCCCACTTTGCTTATCTATAATGGCATGACCAATCTAAAGGATCATGTATCCAAGTTCAAAATGCTAGTTGAATTCTACACCTAATCAGATGCAATCTTATATAAGACGTTCACTATAACTTTTATGGGCACAACCTAATCTTACTTTAATGGTTTGCCTTAAAATTATATTTAGTTACTTTATTGATTTTAGCTGATTATTTATTAGTCGATTTGTGATTATTTATTAGTTGATTTGTGTTTAATATCCCTACTCAGAGGGAAACTTCTTATTTGGAAACCATGCTGTAAAAACCAGGTGAAAGTTTAAGAGATTACATTGCGTAATTCAATATGAAGGCAACTAAAATCCATAACTTGGAGCATTCCAGAGTCATAGAGGTAGTTATGAGATGCATTAATAACTCGCCTTTCTTTAATTCCTTATAAAAAAATCAGCCTACTAACTTGACTACGCTTATGGAAAGAGCAAAGAGGTACCTCAAACTGGATAATGCATATTGGACAAGCAAATTTGCACCTAAGCACAAGGAGGAATATGTCCCTTCCTCCTAAGAGGATCAAATAGAGATCGAGTCCATTTCCCTAGAAACCTATACAAAAGCATTATAAGAAACCTTTACTCCCCCTAGGGAGGATATGTGACTCCACTAAATGCAACCAAACTGAAAGGGAAGGGAAGATGTTACCCATTTGGAATGATCCATTTAAGGTCGTTATAATAATTTGACATCCAAAAATACTTTATTTTGTCTAAATTGGAAAATTTTACTATTCAAATGTGTTTCTTTAATTTTGCAAAGACAATGAGATTGTCTTTCCAATTTCTAAGTATAATTGTATTGAAAATTCAATCTTCAGAGCATGGCAAAGAAAAATACAATCATTCCACTTGGGATTGTCCATCTAGTCACTAAGTAGAAAGCATCCATCCTAGATATTTAGACATTTCAATATAACATTTCCTCCCATGAGGAACATCTTTAAGAAGTGAGATGATTAAGTCCCTTTAGACATGTCAATAAGGAATTTCCTCCTATGAGGAATATCTCTGAGAAGTGAGATGATCAAGTCCCCTTAGACATTCCATTATATCATTTTCCTTACATGAGGAACATCTTTGAGAAGTTAGATGATCAAGTCCCCTTAGACAAATTAGTATGACATTTCCTCCCATAAGAAACATCTATGAGAAGGGAGATGATCAAGTCCCCTTAGACATGCCATTATGTCATTTTCCTTACACGAGAAACATCTTTAAAGTGTGGAAACATTGACATCCCAAGTCACCTAAGCTGAACCAAAATTTAAGATAAGCAACGATTTGGTTAATGAGTTAGAGAGGTGTAAGTTTGATTAGTGAATGGGAGAATTTTTTAGTTTCGAATGGTAGTTTGGTTTAAAGATTACTCAGATCGAACTGCCCAAATTTTTGACATACAAAAACAATGTCATTTTTAGGTAACCCTTAATAACCTTATATATACATACTTTTTATCCTTACTTTCCCTCACTTCATTGCCTCCCTCTTATTTTTCTAACCTTAGCTGCTCTCAACCTTTATAACCTAGTAGGTTCTACTTTCTTTCTTCAACCTCTCAATTTCAAACCTTAGCCACCTTGCCTCTATTTCTTCTGCATGTAGCCCTAACTCTTAAGCATGGCATGCTACATGCTTGAATACATATTTTGCATACTTGGATGGGCATTAATGATGCTTCCACTTTGTTTTATAACTCCATTTTTTAATATCACTTGTGTTGCATTTTTTTGGGTAGCATTTAATTGTAGCAAAACATATTAGCATGTTTATTAGATGAATTACAAACTAGTTTTGAGTCTCAGCCAAGTTTATTTTATTTTGATACTTTTACTGCATTTTGAATTAAATATGAGCCTTAGTCACGTTTCATGTTTTTGCATGATTTCATTTTCATTTTGGCTTTCTATTTTGCAAGATCTAGATTATATTTTGGTGTTGGGTTCATTCAAATTACAACACAAATTAATTTTTTGGCATACATACTTGGCTGGGTTCATATAATTTTTGCTACATGTATATAATTCTAATAAGAATGTAGTTTGTTTGCTAGACTAGATGTATGTGACCATTCTAATCAAAGTTTAATTCCTATATTAAGCTAAAAAAGGCTAAAATTTATAATGTAATTTGGGCTCTTATATTTTTTATATGTAATTTTTTAGACTTGTACATTTTTGAGCTTCGACCTAAAATATATATGTCATATAATTTTTTTTATTTGGCTCAAACATTCTTAGCCCATAGCCCAAAATCCAACTTAATCAACAAATCCGAAATGAACTAGACATCTTTGGTTATTAAGTTTATTTAGTTTCAGTTCTGTCACCATTTCCTTAAAATCAAAACCAATTAGTTTTTAACTTCTATCTCCCGAGCAGACCCAAATTGCCCGATCCACACCACTAACTTTACTTACTCTAGTTTTCTATGAGTAATTTATATGGTAAAAGATGTGGACATCCTATTGAGGAGAGTAGAGATTGAACTAAATCATGAGCTTTTATTCAATCTTGTATATGAATTTCATGAACCGAGTTTATATAGTTTAAACTCGACTTATTTATTAAATTAGCTACATCATATGAGTTCAAATGAGGTTTTATCGAGTAGAACTTCGAGTAGCTCGCAAGCAGCTTGGCTCTTTTATAGCTCTCAGTGGAGTTTAAATTCCATTATTATTGGTTTATGAAATTAATTTCAATTGAATTTAAAAGGAATATCATATATTTAGACCATTTAATCTCTTTATTAGTAAAAGAAACCAATTTATGCTTTGAATTGTAAAAAATAAAAACAAAAAAATAGTTTAATTAGTAATAATCAAGGAAAACTGTTCAAGCTAAATCAAATACAATTATTGAGTATATATATATATATATATAAAATGTTTTAAAAGAAATTTTTGTCACTTAAATACTCAATTTTTGGTAGTAGAAAAAAGAAAAGCTGAAGCGTAGGAAATTCTTGTTTTATGTTTTAGGAAATTGGAGAAGAGATTTTTTCAACCAATCCTTTTTCTTTAATAGTAGATACTAGTGGGGAATTGGAATATTTAACCACAAATAATTAATGTGCACCTTCATGAATCTTATAAAATCAATTTGTAGGGGAATTGAGGAATTAAAGGTAAATGTGATGGATGTTTACATCCATCTTCCTCGACTTAACTTTAATGAGGTGGAGATCAAATCTTCAATATTGTTCATCATCCTCATGGTTTATGTAGTATGGAAACAGAAATTGGAAATAGGGAAACATAGAATCACATACGGTAAAACAACATTTCTTAAAAATATAGAAAATAGAAATTTGAAGGAAGCATGTAAATATAAAAAGTATATGAGTATATAAATAAATATTAAAAATATATAAATATATATAGATATAAATTTTATATATAAATATTGAAAAACTTTATTTATTCTAATAATTGATAGTATAATTATAGAAATTATTTTGTTTATTTAAAAAAATAAAATTATTTTTTAATTTGTCACCTTTCTTTAATTAGGAAAATACTAAATAAATAAATATTTTTTTAGTTGGAAACGTGTAAGCACCCAATTTCGGGATAGTCGATTGTGGATGTGACAGAGGACTCCAATAATGAAAATTTGTTACAAATACGTGTGTGGATATTGATTTTTCAATTTCAAGGCTTAATTGCATTTTTTTAAGGACTTAGTTGGAATGTTTTCTTTAGGGACCTAATTGTAAGGTTTGTATTCTTTCAAGAATCATTCGGTAATTAAAAGTTAAAAAAGAGAGAGTTGGAATTACATATCTCTAAACGATCAAAATTACACATTTCCAAATGGAATTGTATCGAAATTGTATATTTTCGATTGGAAATGCATAATTCTGACTGGAAATAATTTTAAAAGTTAAATAATGGTTATAAACTTGATAGAATCCAAATACTCTGAGGAGTAAATCAATACAACATTACGCTCTATCATTTAACTTTATTTTATTTTCATTTTTATTCTAGATTACTTTCTAACCATTTTTAATTGTTTTCTGTGTTTTATTTTTATGTTTTTTTTGTTATTTTGATGGTGGGATAGCTTGCCTAAAGTGATTGAATTAATTGACACCCATGAAGATCCATGGAATGTCGTGGATAGAGGTCTGTATTAATTCATGTAGATTTTAGGTTTTTGTGTTTTCTTATTTCTCTGTGTTTCATTTATCTGATTTATGGTATTTGCATTGTGTATTTGATTTTGGGTGTGTATTAATTAGTTTTTTATTTTTATTTTTATACGTAGGAATTGTAATAGCTCTGATAGTGGGAACATAGCGAACCTTTAATTTTCTGTACTTTAAAATGAATTAGTAAGTTAGTCTCAATTTGGTAACCCTAATTAAAATCAATGGTGGCTGTAGTTAATTAGGTTGCATGTAAAAATTAGGGTTTAGAAATCACAGAATGTCTATTTTGATTGATGAGTTGATTTAATTTGTTATTTGGGCTTGTTTATTTATTTTTTGCTTTTTGGGCCCTAAGCCCATGTTATACTTTAACCCATTTAATTAATAAGCTTTTAAATTGGATTTTTAGGTTTAATTAATTTTAAAAAGCCATTAAAGCCCATTTAGGTTAAATTAGACTTAGGTTCATTTTAGTGTTAATTAAAATTAATTTAGATATAGTTTAGTGAATTTAAAGCATTCTTTTAAAATAAGTAGATTTAAGAAGAAGAGTATGCACTAGGGCATTTATGTTAGTTTTGTGTGCACACCCTAGCGCATGGCCATGCACACAGGTGTGTACTATTCTAAATTTATGCATGACTTGATATATGGCCGCATTGTGGGATGTGTATAGCTTCTTCATCGGGCTTGACATTAATCATGTTAGTGCACACCTTCTTGTATAGTCGTTGGTGAAGTGTGCAGGATTATTGATGAGCACGTGCTAGCCTGTGTACACAGACTTTCAAAACACGGTTCCAGACACACTCGTGCACTACAGTTCATAAAACTGCAACAAATAATTTGATGAGATACTATAATGCACTTAATTATTAAAAAAACATGCAAATGTATTCTTTAAAATGCAAATTAAATAATATTATACTAAATGCAAGTAAAATTAATAACAATTAAATAAACTTATAAAAATATATTATAAAACTAATAAAAATGCTCCTAAAATTACATGTATAAATGACACATAACAAATTCCCCCACATTAAACCTTTGCTTGTCCTTAAGCAAAATGCATGAGAACACTCATCAATGCAACAAACTTAGCACATTGATAGACTTCTAAATGTCCATTTACCACAATCTTAGGTTAATATAAAGCTTATAAATTAAAATTAGATTGATAATTTAAAGTTAAAGACATAAGTTTTACCAAGTGAAGAGCAAACTTCACTGTTGAATTTATGAAAACATTCAAATTAGTAATTAAGAAAAATGAAAGTAAATGGTAATAGTTTCTGCAACCTCAAGCCACATTTTAATTCCATCATATAAAATATAGCAATTTTTATTTTATTTTATAAGCAAGTCAATTTTACGCTCCATCTTGCTTTAATTTCTTTATTCTTCTCACTTTCAGTAATCCCCTGCCTTTCTAGTATTACTAAGCATAGACACTGTCAAATGAGTCCTTTGGATACTCATACTCATATTAGAGCATTGGAGTAGATTTTAAAGCATAAAAATATATAATTTATACACTGCTTTACATAGAATTTTTTTGATTACTATCAGGTTATTTGCTAGTGTCAAGGTTAGAACAAAAGATAACACTCAAGTATCATTTACAAACAGTTTTTTGAACTATGAATTTTCAAATTCAGTTATTCAAAAGTAAGTAATCTTAAATTATTCATTAGAATTTTAGAAGTCTTTAATCTTAAATTATTAACCTAACTTTAAAATTTACAAATCAATCATTAACAAAAGATTATGAAACATGTACATTGAAATCACATTCTATGTACTCTGCTTATCACAGTGATAAATTGTAAAAATTTTAGTGTGTGTGGATGCAATTATGCAACATGTAATATATGATATGATATAGAGATGGAATTAAATGCAAAAAATGTGTAATGCAATATATATTCTCTCCCCCACACTTAAACAAGTCAGTGTCCATAATGACTAACGAAGAAAAAGAATTAAATGAGAGGTGGAAAGAATGACTTCCCTAAATAAGAGGAAGGTAGACAATGACCTAGGCATGGCTAGTTGCATGACCATGCACATCCACTTTTGTACTTTTGCAAAATTAAGCTGCAAGAAAAAAAATATTAAAACAAATTAAAGTTGAATGGGTTGCCTCCCATTAAGTGCTTGTTTATAGTCACTAGCTTGACTAAATTCCCATTTGATCATTAAGGAGGATTAATTAAAGAATAATCCTTAACCATTTGAGCTCACTTATTTTGCATTAGAAAAGAAGGTGAAAAAGTCTTAAAATTCATATCCTTCGCAACACTTTTAATTTGCCACTCTTTAGCATCCTTCTTTTGAGACCCCTTTTTCTTCTTAACTTTTTTTTTATTGCTTTCACCTCTTTAGTATCATGAATGAGGCAAGTTTTAAGTGGCTCTTTAGGAACTTGTGGAATAATATCTTTACCATAAACCTCAACTACATCCACCTGAAAATAAGAAGTTATTGATGGGGATTGTTATGCCATTTTGAACACATCAAACTCAATCTTATTTTCCCTAACTTCAAGTGTTATTTTTTCTCTCTTAACATCAATGATAGCTCCAGTTGTAGCCAAGAAATGATGTCCTAGAATAATAGGAATATAAGAGTCTTTTTCCATTTCGACAATCACAAAATCACAAGGGACATAAAATTGTCCTACTTTTACTGGAATATCCTCTAATATGCCCATGGGATATATAAATGATTTATCTGTAAACTGTAATGAAATATTGGTAGGCTTAGGATCTCCTATGCTCAATTTCTTGCATAAAGATAGAGACATTAAACTCACACTAGCTCCTATATCACAGAGGGCTTTACCAATAGCTAATTTTCCAATAACACAGTATAGAGATACTCCCTAGATCTTTAAGTAGTGGAGGGACTTTATTTCTGATCACAACACTGCATTCTTAATTCATTGATATTGTCTCATAATCCTCCTACTTTCTTTTATTAGTGATGATGGCATATTTTGGCATTTTAGTGACTACCTCTAAGAAAGGAATGGTGATATCTAACTGTTTGAACACCTTTAAAACCTTTTGAAATTGCTTGTTAAGTGCTCTATTACCTATCCTTTGAGGGAAAGGTAAATGAGGTGTCTTCGATGTCGTAGGCTCTTGATCCAACTCATTCCTTTTTGGCTTCTCCCCTTCTTTTGGTAATTGATTTGGCTTAGCCTTTAACTCCTTAATATTTTGCCTAACTTCAGGTAATTACTTCCTACTTCATAAATTTATTACATTCATATACTTTCTTAGGTTCTCAAGTTGATTAGGAAACTTTCCCATTTGTCAAAAATTAGAAAAGCTTGCTTGTGATGTTATTTGGTGTTCTAATATCTTGTTGTGTGTGTCTAATTATTCCAACTTTGCATCTATCCGCTTGAAATTCTCTTCATGCTGCTTAAAACCCTCTTGAAGTGTTTAATTTATCTTACTCTATGATTGGATGAAGTTTTCCATTATTATCTCAAGATTGGACTTGGGTTCGGGTTGAGGGTAGATGCTCTTTTATTAAAACCTGGCGGTTCTTTATACCCTTGATTTGCATTTAAGTTTGAATTCCCTCCTTGATTTCACCATAAGAAATTTGGGTGGTTTCTCCATCAAAGGTTGTATGTGTTGGAGTATGGATTCCTTTGAGGTCTGTCATTGAAGTCATTTAAAGCATTTAATTACTCAATGGAATAACCTTGAGAGAAAATGTTACCTTGTTGGCATGCTATGGTGGAATGTCCACCTCCACATACTTTATAAGATAGCACTTATGATGGATAACTTACGAAGTGGAGTTTTTATAACTGCTTTGTGAGGGAGTCCAATTTAACATTTACCATGCTTAAGTTGTCAACCTTATACACTCGTGCTGCTTTTCTAGGTTGATTTCTCCCTCCATGCCACTGATAATTGTTCTATGCCATCTTTTTCAAAAGTGCATATGCATCATCCGGTGTTTTATTCATGAAAGAACCTTGTGCAATAGCATCTATAGTGATTTGCAAAGACTCAAATAGTCCTCGGTAGAATGTTTGCATAAGGAGCCAATTTGGAATACCCTAATGAGGGCAATGTCTTTGTAGGTCTTTAAATCTCTCCCAAGCTTCATAGAGAAATTCTCCAAGTTGTTGCCAAAACCCCACGAGGTCTTGCAGATATTTGGCAGTCTTTCCAGGTGGATAATACTTGGTGAGAAAGGCCTTAAAAAATGTATCCCATAAAGTGATGGAGTTTGGTGCCAATGATCCCAACCATAAATTTGCCTTGTCCCTTAATGAGAAGGGAAATAACTTAAGGTGAATAACATCTGTGCTAACTCCATTGATCTTGAAAATGTCACAAATGTTAAGGAAAGAAGCTAGATGAGCATTATGATCTTTTGATGGTAGTTTGCCGAATTGATATTGTGAAACCATTTGGATGTATGCAGGTTTGATTTTTAAGGTGTTAGCCTCGATAGTCGGCTTCATAACATAGTTTTGGCTTCCTGTAAGACTTGGAACTCCATATTCTTTTAAAGCTCTTACTGCTTAGTTAGCCATTCTTTTATCTTTTTCTCATTTCTCCTTCTAGTTCATTTTGTAAGTCTTTTCGAATCCTAGATTTACTTTCTCTAGTTCAAGACATTTTGATCTTGTTTGCATAAAAAAGAATCAAATACCTAAAAAAAAGTAAGAAAATAAAATAAAATAAATAAAAATGTTAGTCTAGCAAAAATAAAAAGTGCACTAATATTGGTATTGCCGATCTCCCCGACAACGGCGCCAAAAATGTGTTAGGCAATTTTCGTAAGTGCACAGTTCACAACAAGTAGTAAAGTTCGAGTATCAAGTATCATTCCCACGAGGAGATTGATACTAAGTACTAGCTGTAATTTTATCTCCATATAGATTTAATTGAAATAGAAAACTATATTAACTAACAAAGATAAATTCTAAATCTAAAATAAAAATTCAATAATCAAAATATAGATAAATTCTAAATCTAAAATAAAAATTCAATAATCAAAATATAGAGCCTAGATTTGCTTCACTAGACAGTTCCTTAAATTATAAGATTTAATCTTAATTCAACTTATTAATATAGCCAAGGGTAAATTACTCAAATTACTTAAAGTCTTTTTTGAGATCATTCAAGCATGTCAAAACTAATTACCGCCTATTTTCATGGTTAAGTAAATTAATTAAGACTCATTAAGTTTCTTAGCAATTTAATACTCCCCAAAGGATTCATCTACTTTTGTGATTGAGATTCCTAAGTTCCACAGGCCTATAAGCTAATAAATCATGCAACTTTCATTGTTACTAATCTACCTAAAAGCATGCATTTAATCAAGCCTAAAATCAAATACAAGAACATATAAAAGCAACCTATAAAATTGACTGACTATTAACTTATTAAATTAAAACATAAAAATCCAAACAAGTAGCAGTCTAGCTACACGAATCCAAACCCTAAGTAAATTAGTTACACTTGATGGAAATAATCATAATAAAAGGAATTCCAAACACGAGAACGTGATTGACTTGAAATTTTGCTTCTTCTCTGCTTAAAATATCTCTGAATGCTTATTTGAATGAATTATCCCCCTTGAATTAATGAATTGGTCCTTTTTTATAGCCATTTCTTGCCCCTAGAACTTCCAATTCTAGAATATTCTCATTCTGTAATCTTTCAGTTTTGAAATCTTCTAAATTTGTCATCCTAAATGAAAAAGGAAGATTTTTCATGAGTGCACACCCTAGTGCATGGCCATGCACAATAGTGTGCGTTAAGGCATGTATGTTAATTTTGTATGCACACCCTAGTGCATGGCCATGCATAAGAGTGTGCACTAGGGCGTGTACGTTAATTTTGTGTGCACACCTTAGCGTATGGCCATGCACAAGGGTGTGTACTATTCTAAATTTGTGCACAACTTAATACATGGCCGTGTGGTGGGATGTGTATAGCTTCTTTATTGGGCTTGGCTTTAAGCATGTCAGTGCACACCTTTTTGCACAGTTCGTTGGTGAAGTGTGTAGGATTTTTTATGAGCACACAGTTATGTGCTTGCTTGTTTATGTAGACTTTCCAGACACGGTTGTGCAGTACAATTCATAAACTGTAAAAAATAATTTAATTAGATACTATAATGCACTTAATTATTAAATAAACATGCAAATGTATTCTTTAAAATGCAAATTAAATAATATTAACAAGTCTTCAGGAATTGTAAATCTAGAAGAAGGTACACCTAACTTATAGAGTTGGTTAACATAGCGAAATTCAAATTAGGCAGTAGAGAAATTCCAATTAGTCAACATAACAAAATTCAAAGTGAATAAGCAAAAATTTTAATAAGTTAGCACAAAGAATTTAAAGCATTTGACTTAAACAGCCAAAGATAAAAAAATCATAAGCAATTATGGACTACAATAACAAGGGCGAGTAACTAAAGGGTTATAATTGATTGGAATCATTAGTGAGCAATGAAAGGGTTATAGCTAATTGTGAGTAGTTATGGATTGTAGCATTATAAAGGCAAGCAATGAATGGGTTGTAGCTAATCATAAATAGTTATGGATTGTAGCATCAAAGGTGGGAAATAGAAAGTTTACAACTAATCATAAGCAGTTATGAACTATAGCTCAAAGGCATGCAATAGAAGGTTACCGCTGATCGCGAGTAGTTATAGATTGTATCATTATAAAGGCGAGCAATATAAGGGTTGGAGCTAATCATGAGCAATCATGGATTATAGCATTATAAAGGCAATCAATAGAAGGGCTACAACTAATCACAAATAGTTATGAATTGTAGCATCAAAGGCGAGCAATAAAAGGGTTACAACCAATCATGAATAGTTATGGACTGTAGCATCAAAGATGAGTAATAAAAGGGTTACAACTAATTAGGAACAATTATGGATCATAACATCAAAGGAGAGTAATATAAGAGTTACAGCTAATCAAAATTTCAACCAGTTATGGATTATAATAGTAAGCCAACAAATAATGAAAGGGTTACAATTGATCAAAATCATCAGTGAGCAATAAAAGATGGAAACTGGTAAAAAATTATGAGTAGTTATAGACTTTAGCATCATTAGTGAGCAATGAAAAGGTTACAGCTAATCAAAATTTGCAAGCAACTATGGATTGCAGCAATAAGGTGAGCAACGAAAGAGTTACAGTTAATTAAAATCATTGATAAGCAATGAAAGGATTGTAACTAAATCAAAAGTTGTAAGTAGTTACGGACTGCAGCGTCAAAGGCGGACAATGAAAGAGTTGTAACCATTTAAAACTTACTAGCAATTATAAATTGTAGTTACATAAAGCCTACATCATGGAATGAAAAAAGCAACATCGCGCAATTCTATGTTATAGACAAAAGCTCTGTAACACGTCAGGTAGATATCCTAACTCTTTGCTTTGAAATTGTGTGCTTATTCGCTTTGCTGTAATTTTTTAAGTAAACAACGATAAATGAGGGCAACTGTAAACACCTAATTTCAGGATAATTGAGTGTGGATGCGACAAAGGACTCTAATGATGAAAATTTATTACAAATAGGTATGTGGACATTGATTTTTCAATCTCAAGGCTTAATTGCATTTTTTAAGGACTTAATTGTAATGTTTTCTATAGGGACCTAATTGCAAGGTTTGGATTCTTTTAAGGATTATTCGATAATTAAAAGTTAAAAAAAAGAGAGTTGATCACCGATCGGCATTACACGTTTCCAATTGAAATGTGCAATTTTAATTTTAGATCGGAAATGCATAATTCCAAATGAGGTTTCATCGGAAGTATATAGTTTGAATTCAACTTATTTATTAAACGATTTTTATTATATGAGTTCAAATGAGGTTTTATAGTGCAAAACTCCGAGTGGCTCACAAGCAGCTTGACTCTTTTACAGCTCTAGGTGGAGTTCAAATTCTATTATTATTGATTTATGAAATTAATTTCAATTGAATTTAAAAGGAATATCATATATTTAGGCCATTTAATGTCAAGACCCAAAACAGGGGTCATGACCGGCACTAGGGAACGGGAATTCTTTCGAATCCGGAACCCGTAGCAAGCCTAAAAATAAAATAAAACATTCAATAATAGTAGCAATATATAATGCAGCGGAAATGAAAATCATAAATATCACAATATTAATTTCACCAACTGGATTTAAATCAAATCTCATCTCATATATATAAATCTTTGAATACAAATCCAGTTTCAAATATAATACAATATCTCACATAAATAAAATACATAAAATCCCATAATTAATTTACAACTACTGCAGTGTCTAGATTATAAAAATAAGACTCAAGTAAGTAGTTTACACAAAGAAGTCGGGGCGGAAGAAATCCGGCGTACAGGGCTGCTATTGAGGTCTGAAGATGTTGACTCTCCTGAAAAATAGTCAACGGAGGGGAGTCAGACCTCACTGAGTGAATTACTATAATATGTATACATACACACTAAATGACAATGCATATAGTCAACAATATATAGCTAATATGTATATATACAGACAATTACACACAGATGCAATAAAATCATTTTATATATATTTCATTGAAAATCATTTTTTTTATGAAGGATCACATAGAACCCTAGAATATCGCAACCTCGAAAACAGTGTTAGACAACACTTTAGCCATACAGGCTCACTGAATCCAAATATATCCACTTAATCCATTTAGACAGTAGACTGGCCTCGAGGCACTAAGTCAACCGAGCTCCAGCAGTCTGACTGCCAGTGTGATTGGCCCCGAGACACTTGGTCAACCGAGTTCCAGCAATCACACCCAAATCACATCTCACACATCAATAATCATAATCAATCAATATCCACAAATAAGTTAGTAATATAGCCTAAATACTATAGGCGTACCGGTACGTATTCGATCCTAGTGCTGCCCACTAGGTAGCACGTTCTATCGATATCCTTCATCATTAATAATATAAAACATTCATTCATAAATAAATGATGCATGAATTTAAAAAAAACAACCATATAAACCATATATATACCGAAAATATACCAAAAGTAAACCAGGTATATTTCGAGTATATATACGTCAAATAAATCCAGTTAAATTACAAAGTAAACTAGAGATATATTTGAAAACATTTTAAACACATTTCATTAATAAAACATGCATATAATTTAATATATACCAAAAATAAAACAAAAATATACTTAAATACAAATCACATTATTTATGCATTTTAATCAAAATAAAACATATATTTCTAAATCATGCATCCTAAAGTATATATATATAGTATAGTAACTCACCCTAGTGCGCTCCACGAGACGGGTCCGACGGGCCTGGTCCACTAGCCCTCGGTCTCGGCGTAACTAAACAAGCAATAAATAATCGACATTAGAATAAATCTAACAGAAATCCTAGAATTCGATCTAGAGTATTAAACATAGAATCGATATCAGGGTTCGATCGGATATCACGTTTTACGAGAATTCTATCGAAAATCCGACAGAACTTCCCCTGTAAAA
Organism: Mallotus nudiflorus; assembly: GCA_947683625.1. Classification (NCBI taxonomy): domain Eukaryota; kingdom Viridiplantae; phylum Streptophyta; class Magnoliopsida; order Malpighiales; family Euphorbiaceae; genus Mallotus; species Mallotus nudiflorus. Next base: position 5,513,512 of record CANTUR010000018.1, read on the forward strand.
TGGATATTTCTCTACTCAAATGAGTAGAGCTGACCCTGCAAGGAAATATACTTCGAAAAAGTACACAGAGCACAATCAAAATCCCACGGTCGGACTCCAAACTACAATCCACCGACCGGGGTCCACAATCACAGAACAATTCCAGAAATATAAAAAATATCCTTATAACATAGAAATCCATTTTATAAGTAGAAATTACATAATTAACCTTTAAACACTGTAAAAACCGATAAAAACTCATTTTATTAGAAAAATCGTATATTATATATATATTTGAAAATAATTCACGAAAAATAGTTTTAATTAGTTAAAAATACTAAATAATTTGTAGAAATGATTTTTATACTTTAAATAACTATTAAAACCACTTAAATTACATTTTTATCCAATTTAGGGTAACATTACCAAAATGCCCTTATATATATAAATATACTATAATTACTTCAAAAATTCACAAAAAATTGTATAATTATCCAAAATTAATTTTATCAACATATTTATCAATAATATTAATAATTAAACTCAATTAACCAATTAATTTCAAATAAAAACACATTTAACCTAATTTCCCAAAATTACATAAACTTCAATAATTCAAAATAAATACTTAGAAATTCATAAAAATTCCAAATAAATTCCCATAATTCATTTCAACACCTAATTTAACCATAAAACATAATTTCATAATTTAAATAATTAATTTCCGAAAATTAGAAAATAATATTAAAATATTCATAAATACCCAAAAATCCAAAAAATTTCCAAAAATTCCACAAAAATTAATAAATGTAGATGAAGCTACTAGGATCAACATTTGTGAAGGGAGTTTTCATGAATCAATCAATTCGAAGCTCAAAAAAATCAAAAACCCTAATATGGCTGAAATTGAAAATTCGAAACCTAAGCAAATCTAGACCATTTTAGCTCAAACCAAAGCTAGAATCACACTCACTGGAGCTCAAGGAGAAGAAAGAGACCGGCGGTGTCAAAAACGGTGGCCGGAATCGTCGTCGATGGCGAGAAGCTCAACTTGCTGCCATGGCGGATTCCGGGCGTTCCAGCGGGCTTCCGATGGCCTGATCACGTCGGAGAGGAAGAGGAAGGAAGGGGAAGAAGGTTGGCGGCAGCTGGTGGCGGCGAAGGGCGATCCGGCGTGTTGGAATGGGAGGCGCAGTGACGATAGACGATCGGGAGAGAAGAAGGAGAAGGGAGGGGTTAAACGGTAATTTTTCAAATCCTTGTTTTAATAATCTATATGTATATATATATACTTTATACTATATAATAAAATAATATTAAAATCACACATATTAAATATACACCACACACATATAATTTAATATTTTAAAATTTAATAATAAATAAAAATAATTAAATAACAATAAATTAATAAACAAATAATAAAATATTAGGGTAATATATATTAAACCCTAATTAAATAAATATCGCATACATACACGGTGTTTAGTAATTTAAAAATACGTATGAGTTTATGCAAGTCCGAAAATATATTTAAAATAATTAATAATAAATTATTTACGTGAAAATTTCTCCGAAAATGCAAGTTCCGGAAAAATTTTACGTAAAGCATTGTAAATAATACACAATAATTAAAATAGGTTTTAAATTCATATCAACTCGTAAAAATATCGTAATATATATTCAAAATTTATTAACACTGCATATCCTGGCACAGTGTTAAAATATTTAAAAACACGAGATATTACATTTAATCTCTTTATTAGTAAAAGAACCCAATTAATGTTGTGATATATATATATAAGAGATTGAATTTATATTTTTTATGTTTTAAAAGAAATTTTTGTCACTTAAATACTCAATTTTTGATAGCAAAAAAAAGAAAAACTGAAGCGTAGGAAATTATTGTTTTAGGAAATTGGAGAAGAGATTTTTTTCAACCAATCCTTTTTCTTTAATAGTAGATACCAATGGGGAATTGAAATATTTAACCGCAAAGAATTAATGCGCACCTTCATGAATCTTATAACATCAATTTAGAAGGGAATTGAGGAATTGAAGGTAAATGTGATGGATGTTTACATCCATCTTCCTCGACTTGACTTGAACGAGGCGGAGATAGGATTTTCAATATTGTTCATCATCCTCATGGTTTATGTAGCATAGAAATGGAAATGGGAAACTGGGAAATGTAGAATTAGATAGGTAAAACGACATTTCTTTAAATTATAGAAAATGGAAATATGGAGGAAACATATAAATATAAAAAGTATAGGAGTATATAAATAAATATTAAAAATATATAAATATATATAGATATAAATTTTATATATAAATCTTGAAATTTTTTATTTATTCTAATAATTGATAGTATAATTATAGAAATTTGTTGTTTATTTAACAAACATAAATTTACTCTTAATTTGTTAACTTTTTTTATTTAAGAAAATATTAAATAAATATATATTTTTTAAGTTGAAAACATATTTTCATATAGAGAATATGTTTTCTGATTTTTTATATTTGTAAAACGGTTCAAAATGTTTCGAAGGAATTTTTGATATGAAAATGTTTTAGAAACGCAAACTCATCTACTGGAAGAAATTTTTGTGCATCATAGCGAGTCATGGTTAATGAGGAGGATTGACAAAGAAATATCTATTATTGGTTCTTAATTTATTACGAGAATTACGAGAATCGACCATAAGTTAGCAACTTCACTGACTCTGTTAATTGTTCTTTATCACCAAAACCATTGTCTACATGCTCCACCATAAGTTGAGCAACTTGGATATATCTATTAATTATTCTCTATCACCAGAAGTTGACCAAGTCCACTGACATGGAAATCTCTGTTATTCGTTTTCTATCACACTCTCACATGTCTACCTTGATGAATTTTTTTTCAAAATTAATTTGTAGGATAAGTGACGAATTGAAGATAATGTGATGGATATTTACATCAATGACCACTACCTCCCTAGATCATCCACTGGGACACAAGCTGTCTTAATCTGTGATGATGATGTCTTTGAGCTTGCTCTCCGGGTTTGGAGATTGAATCCTAACCGTCTAGTTGGGTTCTTTGTTAGATCACATGATCTTGATTTGTTAGAACGCAAGTGGATTTACACTGTGCATCCAGATAAGTACTGCATCAAGTTCATGATTTTAAAAAGCCAGTATCTTTATGAGGTACAGTTGCAAAGGTGGGCTGCAAATGCTAGAAATGAGGAAGTAGTTGATAGAATGCAGAACTGTGAGGATATATTAATGAATTTTGTGGTGGCTGACAAGGCAAACGCAGGACCAATACTGGTGGGGGCAGAGAGATGCTCGTAATGAAGACAATGATGGAGAATCTGGATGGAAGGATGGCGTGGGAGCAACGTAAGGGCTGTGTTGTTAAGCAGCAGAGTTGGGGAGCACAGGAAGAGGAGAGGGGAGTGCAGAAGAGAATTTCATAAATTGTTGGGATGGATGCCACTGACGTATAGTTATGGAAAGGTAGTTAATTCAGTTGGTGAACAAGGATTGTGCATGAAAGGAGGCAAGCTGGTCTTATACGATTGATACCAGTGAGAATTGTTACAATCTTTGTTCAGCATATGAACTTTTTTTCTCGGTTAGAATTATATTTCCTTCAAGAAAGTGTATAGAAACAGCATGGTGAATGCTGTGCAGTTATCAGAGAATGTCACCAGTCATATTCTTTCAGGGCAATTGTTTACCATAATTTTACTATTCCAGGCTTTCATTTGCACATTTTACTATTCCAGGCTTTCATTTGCACCCTTTCTCATTACAACAACTTCCTTGTTGGTTGTTTAGTAGTATGCAGATCACGTAGTACTTGTTAATCCAATCTTTTATGATCTTGATCTCAGTTTTTCTTTGTGCAACTAACCACTCTGGATCTGTTGTTTCATTTGCTACAAGTATATCTAAGCAATGAGACCCTGAAGGGTAAAGGAAAAAAAAAAAAATTCCTGTCAAATAGAATTTTTGAAACTGCATACAACATTTATCAATTGTTTTTATTCAGAAGACAGCATTCTTCATGAAAATGATAAAAAAGAAGTAAATAACAATACTTACGAGTGGAATTTTTTCTAAAATTATGAGGGGTGTTTTACCACCCTGCAAGATGGAAACAAATATAATAGATGGATTTAAAAGTATACCATTGACCGTGTGGACTGCAAGAATAGTGTTTGATATGTTCTCCAACACCCTATAATTAGAGAGAAACTGGGTATATTATTAAACTATGAAAGATTATATATGATTACCAAAGCCTTTACCCACTTCATATATGGGGAAGGTGAAATGGTGAGACATTTATTTCACTAATGGGTTTTGAGTATGAGATTTTACCTCAACACCTAAGATCTTGTTCTCTTAGGATTCACCATTGGGTTCAAAAGGAATTCAAGTGAATCCCACTAATTGGCAAATGTAGTGATCCGCTTGAATTATATATGTATTTTTATTCTCCTACTAGTATACTAATAATTATAATTATTTAAGAACAAAAGTATTAAAGCGTTGACCCTACAAATATTTTAATACTCAATCAACAGAAGGTTAAACATATAATAAGCCAATAAGCAAATATAAAATCACTAAATTCTCTGTTTGTAGAGCTTTTGTGTTTACCCGCCACTACTATAAGGGTCTCTTAATCCATTGGAGAAAATGATGTTGCTGCCAAACCTTTGAAGAACCAGTTTTATGCTCTGCAATAGAAAAATAAATAGGTAACAAAAATGAATAAACATAAAATTCAAGAAAATAAAAATACGTTTGCTGTTAAATAGTTTATGTAATGTTGCTAGTGAGAGAGTAGTCAAATGATAACTTTTCTATAAAGGTATTATAAAATGCAAAATTCAATTTTTGTAGATGTTGATTATGAAGGATTGTCCTTTATTATACAATTTATTAATATTAAAATCATATAACCTTCTAATTTGAAAAGTAAAAATTTTCAAATTATGAATATATATAATTTTGATTGTAAATTAATATTTAAACAAGAGGGTAAAAGGACATACATGGGCTCCGTAGTAGGTAGTGACCCAATGAGGGCGAGGTGTAACCCCATAGGTGTCCTTGCAATATTGAATGAAGCTAGTGAGATTAAAAGGAGAAGGTGGAAACAACACCAGGTGGAAATATGGTGTTATTGCCACGCCCAATAGGCATCACCATCTCACTACATGTCTACAAAATATAATTAAACACCCAAATTATATTCACATCAATCCAAATAGTTCAAAAACGCTAATTAATAACATTGTAAAAAATGTTTCAAGCTCAAAATCACAGCTAACTGATAGTGAATCCTATGATTTTGAGCTTGATGCATTTAACATATCTATATTTTTTATAGCATCACTTTATTAGCATTTCATAAAATTACGATTATTAATTTTTAGTGTTAAAAACGATAATTTTTAATTTAACACTTAAACACATGTGGTACGAATAGGGTTCAAGAGCCTAAGGTTAAACACATCGTAATAAGGTTCAAGAGCCTAAAATGCATTGATGTTTGTGGAGAATATAATGGAGGTCATCATTTGAAGTAGTCTAGCACTGAAAGTAAGTGCAAAATTATCGTAGTGATTGCCACTAAAATGTAGAGAAAAAAAGAAAAGAAGAAGAAAGTGGTCACTATTGCAATTGATGAACTTACCTGCCATCCCCACCCAACTGATGTTTCATCTACATAAGTGGGTTGATAAATATAGCATGAAGTATTTCCTGTATATGCAACAACACCAGCAAATATTATATCAAGAATATCATTGCTAGAAGTAGCTGCCCTGTCTATACCATCGCAAATTTTGTTAACTGGATATGTTGGTGGGCTATTGTACTGAGCAGCATTGCTGTACATTAAGTCCAGTGAATTCTTGAGCTCATCGACGTCGGTTAAGGGACTACAACAAAAAATGAATTAAACCAATTAATCATGATCATAAGAGAATTGTGATAATTAATGATTCAAAAGAGATGAGAAAAGTAGTAACGTTATTGTTATTACTTGCAAGTCTTGAATTTCTTGCTTAGGAGGTCAAGGCCATTAGGATTGGAAGCAGCTTCATCAATTTCTGCCCATGATTTTTGTATTGTTTGATAGCAAGTCTCACTAGCTTCCTAGAAAAGAAAATTGATAAATCCTTTTTGTTGCAAATATATTGGCGTCACAAATATAAGATTTTAAGTTCGACCTCAGTTGGAGTACGATTGACCTTGAGAATAAAAAGTAAAAAAAAAAAAATTGACATACTCTAAAATCCTTGGAGACGACAGAATAGTATCCATCTTGAGGAGTCATGTCATCAAAGTAAAGAACAGGTGCTGATGATGCTAAAGCTCCCAGAGCTAAGTGAGGGTATTTACGTCGAAACCATGAAGCCAGCACTAGAAAAATAATACAATGAATCTATGATAACCATGATAAAGAAAATGAAAACGTTCAGTTCTGTGAGGAACAATATAAGCAGTAACCTACTTCCACCATATGATCCTCCAATGATAATCACCGGAGAATTTTCGGCCTGGAAACTTTTCTTGACATGGATGATGATTTCTGCATAGTCTGCAATAGCTTGAGTAGAACTAAAATACCCACGAAGGCTTGCATTTTTTAATGCTTCTTGCTGTGATACAAATGGAACTGATTTTCCATAGTATCTGTGCTGATAAAAAGAGAATAAATTTCATGTCATCAATCGAATCATACAGTCAAAGAAATGATCAATCTCAAAATCGTAGCAAGAAAAAGCAATCAAGATTATGTAACTATACCTCTATATATACCAAAAGAGCATTAAATGTAGCAGCATTATCATCAAGAAAGCCAATGATAGTAAGATCACCATCTAAGGGTGCTTCTGCACCAAAATAAACAAAGATTGGTGAACTAGAATTAGAACCACCCCAATACTTGGAATTGATAACATATCTTTGTTGAAAAGTGGCATAGCTTTCAGGATTGTAGTTGAAGTGATCAAGTGTTTGATTGTAGAAAAATGTTTTTAAATCATCAGAAACTGATTCAGACATAAAGATTTCATCAGGGTGTTGCACAATTCTTGGTCCTATTGGACTAAGTCTTGGTATGTCAAATAGTTCAGTAGTTGAAGGAGTTGTTAGAACTAGTAAACAGAACAGAAACCATTGACATAGAAATACAGGTGACATCTTTTATGTGGGTACATAGGATTTTTTTAGAGTTTACTTGTGACTTAAAGCTCAAATAATCACATACTTATATAGCAATCAAGAACATAAATTAGTGATGTAATGTAAAAAAATTGGTCCCACCATTAAATGTTAATTGCCTGCAGCTTAATCACAGCCACAACACAATGGAAAATGCCATTTTTTTTCATTACAAAAAAATTTTTCAATTAATAGCAGTTTCACACCAGTTGAGTGTAGACTAATTTTATTCTTCATTGGGTATAAGTTAAATTCTCTTCGCACTTTATAGCTAACCAACACAAGAGAATTTGTCTTATTATGATTTAAATACGAAATCTTTCGTATAAATCTTTTTTATATAGAAATTTAGTGAAACATATACTTGTTGAACTAATTCTTTAAATTAAAAAATTATTTAATCCAATATTTATTAGAAAGTATTTATTAGAAGTGTCACTCAACTTTTTTATCTATCTTCTAGGGCATGTAGGATAATTTATTAATTTCTTCACAAAATTTTTTAATCCATGTGTTTTGACCACACATAGCTAGATTTAACAAATATGGTTTATGTGTTAACAAAAAAGTTTATAATAACCATCCACCATTGAAATTAACTGTAGGGGTTGTTTTTACTTAAGTTAGATATCGGGTTCGAGTTCTAGTATATGTAGCCGTATTAAATTAATTGTTGAAAATTTTTTATCATTTTTGTGGTCATATCCGGATTAAACTCTAAATTTTGATGGTTCTGAGAAAAAAAAAAACTTTTTCTTTGGTTTTTCACTTCTCTTGCCTTTGCTCTAGATTCTATGGACCCCAATAGTAGTGTGAATACTATGGATCAACTTAAGAAAGCCTGTGCCTATCTCACGATTTTAGAGGAGGAGGAAGGAGTGGTCATTGAAGGAGAAGAAGATGAAAAGATTAGAGAGGATTTTAGATGGTGTCTTGTTGGTAGATTTGTTATAGAGAAGAATGTGAATTTTATGGCAATGAAAAGCACTTTAGCATCCCTTTGGACACTGGTTCGTGGTATGTGTGTTAAGGAGATCAATTTTAAACTCTATCTCTTTCAATTCTTCCATGAATTAGATATCGCCTATGTTATTGATGGTGGCTCTTGGACTTTTGATCAAAATATTCTGATTACTAGAAGTTTAAAGGAGAATAAACATCCTACACATGTGTAAACACCTAATTTCGGGATGCATTGATGCATAGGTACAACAAGAGCTTCTATAATGAAAATTTAATCAAAATTGAATTTCCTTCTAGGACCTTTTTGCAATTACAAGTTAAAAAAAGATGATCATTTTTATAGAAAACCGATTGGAATTCTATAATTCTGATAGAAAATCTATAATTCTGATCGGCATTATAGATTTTCAATCGGAAATACAGAAATTCGATCAAAGGAGTTTTTTTTTAAGAAAATGATTTATTTAAATTGTGATTGGTTTAGAAAATAATAAAATAATAAAAATATAAATAAATAAATAAATTAGATAAATTTATTTTACAAGCTTTTTTTGTGTTTATATCTAGTTTTTAATAAGATAATTAGAGATAGTTTTACAGTTTTATCTAGTTTTTTTTTAATAATAAAAATTAGATAATTAGTCCTGGAAATAAAGAAGGGGATGCATTGAAAAGGGTTTCAGAGAGAGAAAAAAGAAGGAGGCTTAAAAAAAGAAAAAGAAAAAGAAAAAGAAAACGCTACTGCAAAGTTAAAAAAAAAAAAGAAGCTTTGAACTTGTGTTGTTTAATTTTAAAAATATAGTGCATTTGTGATATCCAAAATCAATTAGAGATCAATTTTCAATGGTGATTCCTACTTTGAGGGGCAATCAAACTACACAACATTATCCCATTGTTTTCTTCTTTCTTTTATATTATTTTTTTTCTTTGAATTTGTTTTTCATTATTTGATCATCTGCTAATTATTTTATATTCTATTTTGCATTTTGTTTTGTGATTTTGATTGTGATGAGCATAACTAAAATTGTGGTGTGAATACATGAGGAAGATCCATGAGATGCTATAGATTTAATTGTGTAGTTATTTTTAATTAGATTTTAGGTTTTTAATATTCTGTGTTTTTTATGTTCTTTTTTTATTATTTATTTGGGCATTCAATTAATTACTTTTAATTTACATACATAGGAATTGTAATAGTCCCAATAGTTGGAATAGTAAAATTCTTTATTTGCTTTTCTGAATTAAAATCAATTAATAATTAGGATCATTTGGTAAAACCTAAATTAAAATCAATGGTGGCTGTGGATTAATATTAGGTTGCATGAAATCAAATTAGGATTTTTAGAAGAAATAATTTATTTGCATGTTTGATCTTTTTATTTGATTGTTTTAGTTTTTTTTTTTTTTTTTTTAATGTTTTTGGGCTTATTTGTTTATTTTTATGTGTTTTGGACCCTAAGTTCACGTTTAGATTTAAAATAGGCTTTTAATTGGATTTTATGTTTTAATTAACTTTAAAATCAATTTAGGCCTATTAGGTTAATTTAGATTTAGGCCCACTTTTTAGCTATTAAAATCAATTTAGGTATAACCCAGTCCATTAAAGCATTTTTTCTTTTTTTTAAAAAATAAATAGACTTTGGCATATTTTTCACTTAAATTAAAATTAATTAGAACTAGACCCATTAATTCAAAGCCAATCCAATTCATTTCCATAAAACTTAACAGACTTAGGCCCATTTCTTTATAATTAAAAATGTAGACTTAGTTCACTACTTTAATTAAAATGTAGGCCTATCTTTAGTTCCATTTCACTTATAAATAAAATATAGACTTAGCTAACCTAATTAAAATTAACATAGTTTAAACTAATTCATGAACGTCTCGTTATATGAATGCAATTTTTATATGACATTTCATGACCAGTTGCCTTGGGTTAGATGAATGATAATTAGGGTTTAAAATGAAATTGCATGTAATTAGAGAATAAGGTAATAATTAATAAACTAATTCTAAATGAACATAGGACTAAGAGAAGTTGGTATTCCGTATTTAGGATCTCCTAGTTATGGTGCTAACTTTCTTTTAGAGAATCGAATACCACAACTTTTGATTTGTCTCAGTTATTACCCTGGGTGGCAACTCCTTATCTCCATGCTATAGCTTTGTGATATAGTAGTGTGTTCTCTAGAGCCATGAGCTCAAACAGTATCGCGGTTGCTAAAATCTTAAACTCATGCTAAACCCCATCGTCTACAATAGGTTCCTTTTTCATGGTTAATGTTTAGTTCTAGGTTTTCAATCTTCCTATCAGATACATGGCTGAAAGAGTTTCAAGAGAAATTGGGGATATGTTGATGAATTCATTAAAGTTGATCCTAATAACTTTTCTAGTACATGGCACAATTATATGTGGATTCAAGTTTCCATTGATTCCAGGAAACCTTTGAAGAGATAAAAGAAATTACAAAAGATTGGTGGGGAATTGTGTTGGATTGAGTTCAAGTATGAGTGTATACACCATTTGTGTTTTATAAATGGTATTCTTAGGCATGTCAATAATGCTTATGAGTAGCTGTAAGCATTGTCTACTGGCCAAGTTGAGACACTGTATGGCTAATGGATGATACTAGAAGGGGTAGGTCGAATATTAATGAATGGTGGTTGCTTTTTGCACCGTCGGTGAAAATCAGTGAGTCAACTCATATCTCTTGAGAAGCGATGGTTGTTGAGAAAGAAAGTCCACAATTCAATCCAAATAATAAGTCTAATGGCATTGAATAGGGAGGCATGGAGCAAGATTGTGCATCTAGTTTTGGTAAGAGTGGTGGTATAGTTATGAAGGAAGGTAAGAAGATTATGGTAGATGTTGAGGGGTAAGGAAGCAGAAGATAGTAGCATTGTGATTTATTGCCTAAAAGGCCTAAACATGAGATGGATGTTTCAATGGGTATGGAAGCTTATGGGCCTAGCCTATCCATATTAATTATTTTGATATAATATATTGCCAGTCACAATGAATTCCTTAGCTTGGAATTGTTGTGGTTTGGCAACCCATAAGCAATTTAGATTCTTTAAGATAGTTTCTATAAAAAAACCTCATTATTGCATCTCTGTTAATTGTATGGAACATGTTATAAGGCTTTTGGGCTATGATGGGCTTTTTGTGGTAAAGAAGGAGGGTCACAGTGGTGGCCTAGCCCTTCTTTAAAAAGAGATTAGGATGGTCTATATTTTATGCCACTCTAAACATTTTATTAAAGGTAGAGTGTTGTTAACACAACTCTACAAGTGTACGAATCGTGGAAAATAATAAAGTGATAACTAGAGTATCGTTCCCACAAGAAAAGTGTACTAAGTACTAATTATCAATCGATTTTTTCTAACTAGCACAAATCAAATAAAATTACAAGAATTAAATAAATTAAAATAAACTATTTACACTAATTAATCTAATAAAATCAATAGGGATGAACTAGAGATTGGGTTTGTTTCACTAGTTAGGACTTGAATTATAAAATTAAGTTAAACAATTTCATTGATCATAGTCAAAGGTAAACTATTCTAAATTATCTAAAGTCTCTTTTAAGATCATTTAAGAAGGCCAAAACTAATTACTGCCTATTTTCATGGTCAAGTAAATTAATTATGGCTCATTAGTTTCCTTAGCAATTTATTGATCCCCAAACGATTCATCTACTTTCATGATTGAGGTTCTTAAGTTCTATAAGTTATAAGCTAGTAAATTACTCAACTTTCTTTGATAGCAATCTACCCATAAACATGCAAACAATTGGGCCCTTAATTGAATACAAGATATTAATCATAACTCATAAAATTGATTGAAAATCAAATCATTAATAAGAAATAAAAATTCCAATAAGTCTAACTAGCTAATCCAAAATCAAACTCTAAAATATAGTTTAGCCAAACATGACTTTAAAAAGAGTTACAAACATAAAATAAATAACAAGACAATGAAGAAAAATAATAGAAAAAATCATTTAAGTGCACTTCAATCTTCAACCCTTATTTGCCTTATTAAGCTTTTTATTTATATTTTAGGTGTCTAATCCCTTAAAACAATCCTCTTTTCAAAAATAAAACTTCTCTATTTATATTGTTCTCCCAAAACCCTAAGGAAAACTTTCCAAAATAAGCAACCATGACAAACATGATTGTGTTGCCAAAGTGACATGACTGTGTCATGCGATCTTCACTAAAAATTTAAGATCTTTAATACTGATGTGTCAGATCAGACATATGTAAACTTAAAACATAGCACTTAGGCACCTCGGCAAACTTAAAATATAGCACATAGGCATAACTGTGTCTGTAATGTGGCACGGCTGTGTTTGTAAAGTGACATGGCTATGTCATTCTTCAACATTTTAATCTTTGAATTTTTGCTCTCTTTAGTGGCCAAATGAGATCCTAGCTTTTAGTCCTCATTGCTTCACCTCCAAAATGAGTTCCAAGTAATATAGAATCTATAAATTCAATACAAAAGTAATGTAAAACATATAATTGTAAACTAAAAATGCACAAAATGAAAAAATCATTAATATGATTTATATTAATGCAACTAATCCTAAATCTTGCTTGTAAATGATAAAATCCTGTAGTTCTAATAATGAAATGCAACTTTATAGTGCTCAAAATTCATCATTTTTAGCACTTCTCAACTCCCCCACACTTAAACCTTTGCTTTTCCTTAAGCAAACACATGAGAACACCAATCATCATAATGAATTTAGCACATTGACATACTTTAACCTGTCAATCCTCTATAATCTTTAGTTAATACAAAACTTATAACTCAAAATTAAATTGATAACTCAAGGTAAAAAAATATAAGCTTTACCAAGTGAAAAGCAAACTTAATCGTTGAATTCTCAAAATTTTATAAGTTGACAATCAAGAAAAACAAAAGCAAGTAATACTACTCACTCAACCCTTAGTAACCTCTAAATTCTAACACATAAAGGATAGCCACACCATTATTTTTTTCTCTTTTTTAATGAGCGAGTGCATTTTGCGTGCTCAATTTTTTATTCTCTCTAACGAATTTTCTCACTCTTAGTAATCCCCTACCATTCTTGCACTATTAAGATTGGATATTGCTAAGTAAGTCCTTTGGATACTCTTCCTCTATTTAGAGCATTAAAGTAGATTTGGAATATATCCTTATTAAAAGAGAGATTTATTTTTTGATTGAAGCTACCATTTCATATGCTAAACTCAAAGATCAACTAAGAATAAAAAATTGAGTATCACTTATAAGTACTTTTCTTAACTATCAACTCACAAAATTCAATCACTCAAAAGCAAGTAAGCATTAAGTTCATTAAAATTTTAAAAATCAACCTAACTTAAAAAATTACAAATTAAGCATTAACAAAAGATTATGAAAAATGTACAAGAAAATCACATTCAATGTGCTCTACTCATCAAAAGGATAAGTTACAAAAATTTAAGTATGTAAATGCTAACATGAAAAAAAAAACAGTTATAATTAACACAAATGCAACAAAGAAACAAACATACAAAGTAACAAACTATCCCCCCCTACACACACACTTAAATTTCATATTGTCCTCAATGTGAAAGAAGCAAACAACATACAAATAACATGCAAAAAAGTAATAAAATTAAAAAATTAAAGGAAAAAACAAATAAAACTAATACTCCTTTAGTGTGATGCCTTACTCTTCACCTTATGGTGGTGCTCACGAATCACTTGTGAGCACATGTGAAATCAAGAGTTAAAAACATCACCTGGACATGGCCTTGAACACAGCCATACAACTAGGAGTGCTCACCAGGGAAATTTAGCTTTTTTTTTTTAACAAAAACTTGCAAAAATAAATTCAAACACCTAAAAAAATTAATAATAATATTAAAACTAAAAATACTAAAATAAAAGTATTTAAATAAAAATATTTTATGTATATATATATATATATATATATATACCTTTGGTTCTAGAACTACTTAAAGAATGTAAGGCTTTTCATACGGGTTCTCAAATAGTCCAACACCTTTCATGGATTCCTCAAATGTGATCGTAATAGGCCATGGAAGATATGCATTGTTACTTATTGATAGCTTATCTTTTCTTATGTAGCTTTAAGAATTGTTATATTTTCCTCATCTAAATCATTTTTTATTTGAGTTGAGTGACTTTATATCTCATCATCCTTGATGTCTACAGACTCACTCTTACACTTAGAGACTTTTTCTATTTTCTTGGTGATAGTCTCTTCTTGCTCATCATCTTTGTACAACTCAAAAGCGACTTCATCATTTTAACAAAAAGTGTTCTCATCATCCCATAAACTTTCTCTTTATGCTTATCACTATGAGCAATCCATATGAGTACACATTTGAAGTTTTTAAAAACATACAATTAGACTTTCTGCGATTTGATATAATTGCAAATTGATTTGCTTGAAATTGTCCTCTTGTTGCCTGAGATTCTCCTTATGTTGCCCAAGATTCTCCTCATACTTATGGTTTTTCTTAGTTTATGCTTGAATGAATTACTTCAACTTATTCTCCAAGTATTATTCTTTTATCTTCTTTGATTATTGAATAAAATTTTCAAACACTGTCTTAAGATTCAACTTATTTTCTTTTTTATAACTATAAGTGTGATCTATACATCTGCTCCAAAATGGGTTATAATGAGGTGATGTAGGTAAATATGAATAATATAGCAATGTGCCCCATTATAGTTTTCTCCACACCAATTACAAACTTGAAAATAAGGTGGAAAATAATTGAATTGCATACGTTCTAAATTATATATAGGATCATATGCATTAGATCTCAAAAATTGTTAAGAAAATTCATCATTATCCATGACAAATTATTTATCAATAAAACAAATTAAAATAAACAAAGTGCTAGTCTAACAAAAATGAAAAATGTGTTAATATTAGCAATGCCAATCCCCAGAAATGGTGCTAAAAACTTATTAGTACAACTCCATAAGTGTACGGATTGTGATAAATAATAAAGTGATAAGTAAAGTGTCGTTCCCATGAGGAAAGGTACTAAGTACTAACTATTAATCAATTTTCCCTAGTTAGCATAAATCAAATTAAATTGTAAGAATTAAATTAAATAAATTAAAATAAACTATCTACTTTAATTAATCTAATAAAATCAATGGGGATGAACTAGAGATTGGGTTTGTTTCACTAGTTAAGACTTTAATTACAGAATTACATTCAATAACTTCATTGATCACAGTCAAGGGTAAACTACTCTAAATTACCTAAAGTCTTTTTTGAGATCAATTAAGCATGCCAAAACTAATTGCTACCTATTTTCATGGTCAAGTAAATTAATTAGGGCTTATTAAGTTCTTTTGCAATTTATTGATCCCCAAATGATTCGTCTACTTTTGTGATTGAGGTTACTAAGTCTTATGAGTTATAAGCTAGTAAATTATTCAACTTTCATTGATAACAATCTACCCATAAACATGCAAACAATTAGGCCTTTAATTGAATACAAGAAATTAAGCAAAACTTATAAAATTGATTAAAAATCAAATAATTAATGAGAAATAAAAATTTCAACAAGTCTAACTAGCTAATCCAAAACCAAACTCTAAAATATAGTTTAGCCAAACATGGCTTTAAAAAGAGTTACAAACATAAAATAAATAACAAGAGAATGAAGAAGAAAAATAGATAAAACTCATTTAAGCGAGCTTCAATCTTCGACCCTTATTTGCCTTCTTGAGCTTTTTATTTATATTTTAGGTGTCTAGTCCCCTAAAGTAGTCATCCTTTCAAAAATAAAACTTCTCTATTTATATTGTTCTCTAAAAACCCTAAGGAAGATTTTTCCAAAATTAGTAGCCATGATAGACATGACTATATTGCCAAAGTGACATGGTTGTGTCATGTGATCTTCACCAGAATTTAAACTCCCTAAAAAGCTGTGTCAAATTAAACTTCTGTAGACTGGAAACATAGCACTCAAGCATGGTTGTATCTGTAAAGTGACATGGTTGTGTCATTTTTTAGTACTTTAGTCTTGATTTTTTGCCCTTTTTAATGGCCAAATGAGCTCCTAGCTTTAAGTCCTCATCGTTTCACCTTCAAAATGAGTTCTAAGTAACATAGAATCTATAAAAGCAATATAAAACATATAATTATAAACTAAAAATGCATAAAATGACAAAATGATTAATATGATGGACTTTAATGCAACTAATCCTAAATCATGCTTGTAAATGATAAAATCTTATAATTTTAACAATGAAATGAAACTTTATACTCCTCAAAATTTGTCATTGTTAGCACTTATCAAGTGTGTATCTTAGGAGTTGGTACTTGGCATTATACCAGTTACTATGGGCATCTTAATTGAGATCAATGATGGGAATCATAGAACCTCCATCAATATCTCTCATCATTATCTTCTCTTCCTTGGGTAATTATAGGAGATTTTAATGATATCTTTATGGCTTCAGAAAAGAGAGGAATGGTTCCTAATCCTCAATGGTTAATTAAAGGATCCCAGTAAGCTATTGAAGATAGTGGGTTATGCAATCTGGGGATGGATGGTTATGGTTTCACTTAAGAAAGATCAAAAGGCACTGATCATTGGGTGAAGGAATGCCTTGATAGGGTTTTGGAAACTTCTAATTAGATCAACATGTTCCTAAGAGCTAAAGTATCTTCCCTGGAGGTCACATCATCTGCCCAATTTTTTTAGCCTTTGTTCACATAGATTTATGTCTCATGCTGCAAAATTTATGTTTGAGAATGTTTGGGTTAAGAAGCATGAGTGCTCTGATTTGGTGGCCAAGTGTTGGGATGAAAATAGAGGCACTACTAATAAGGCTAAGATCACTGCTTGCAAGTTAGCTTCTAAATTGGGGTGGTGATTGTATTAAGGAGTTAGGTGCAAAATTAAAATCTCTAAAATATCATTTAAAGGTGCTCAGGGTTCATTTATAGTTTTGTGGGTGTTGCTGAATTTCAAATGGTCAATCAACAATATGCCAATGTTCTCTATCAGCCTCAAATTTGTTGGAAGCAAAGGGTTAAACAACACGGGTTGATAGATGGAGACTTGAATACACATTTCATTCATTCATATGCCACTTTGAGAAAGAAGAATAATTAGGTTTCTAAATTGAAAGGGGATGATGGTCTTTGGCATTATAGTGACGATGATCTCAATGACATTATTTTTATATACAAAGGCTTTCTATTCTAATGGTAGCTCAGTATCTCAAATTTTAGATTTTATTTAGCTCTTAGTTTTTATTAATTAGAATTAGGATCTCATGGCTATTATTCGTGCATTTGAAGTTAAGGCTACTATCTTCAATATGTATCCAGATAAATCTCCAGGAATAAATAGTATGAGCCTTTTTTTCTAAAAATTTTTGTCCATTATTGGGGATGATGTGATTAGTTTCTTTCAACATGCTTTTACTTCTTCTTCTTCTTTTATATCTAAAGGGATAAATAACACCTTAATTGCTTTAATTCCTAAGAAGAAGTTTTCTGAGTATGTTTTAGATCTTCGGCCAATTTCCTTATGCAATGTTATCTACAATGTTTTGGGTAAAGTGTTAATTTATAGAATGGAGAATATCCTTCCTGGCCTTATTTCTAAAACACAAAGTGCTTTTATTGTAGATAGGCTAATAATATATAATATTTTGATTGCTTTTGAAATCACTTATAACCTAAAGAGAGAGAGATAAGGCAAGGTTGGTACTATAACTCTTAAAATTGATATTTGCAAGACCTATGACTGTATTGGATGGTCATTTCTTTAGGAGATGATACATCGTTTTGGATTCTATGATTAATGGGTTAACCTAATTATGGCTTGTGTAAAAATGGTCAGGTATAAAATTATTGTTGAGTCTGGTGATGTAGGTCTTATTATTCTAAAATGGGGTCTTCATTAGGGTGATCCGCTCTGTCCGTATCTCTTCATCTTGTGTGCCAAAAGGCTGAGTTATTTAATTTGCAAAAGAGAGAGTCAGGGGCATATTCATGGTTGTTAAGTGAGCAGAGGGTGTCCTAAGATAACTTATATCTAGACATGTTAATATAACATTTCCTCCCACAAGGAACATCTCTGAGAAGTGAGATTATCAAAACCTCTTGGACATGTCAATATGACATTTCCCCCCATCAGGAACATCTCTTTGAAATGAGATGATAACGTTCCCTTGGGCATGCCATTATGTCATTTTCCTTGCACGAGGAACATCTTTGAGAAGTGATATGATTAAGTCCCTTTGGACATGTCATGTGACATTTACTCCTACGAGGAACATCTCTAAGAAAGGGGATGATCAAGTCTCCTTAGACATGCCATTATGTCATTTTCCTCACATGAGAAACATCTTTGGAGTGTACAAAAATAACAGGCCTAGTCAGTTTAGCCGAACCAAAATAGAAGATAAGTAGTGATTTGGTTAATGAGTTAAAGTGGTGTCAGTATGATTGGTGAATAGGAGAAGTTTTTGATTTTGAATAGTAGTTTGGTTTAAAGATTACTCAAACCAAACTGCCCGAATTTTTAACATACAAAAACAATGTCATTTTTAGGTAACTCTTAATAACCTTACATATACATACCTTTTATCCCTACTTTCCTTCATTTCATTGCCTCCCTCTTGTTCTTCTAACCTTAGCCACTCTCAACCTTTATAACCTAGCTACCTCCATTTGCTTTCTTTAACCTCTCAATCTCAAACCTTAATGACCTTACCTCCAATTCTCTTACATATAGCCTTAACTCTTAAGTCGGGCATGCTACCTACTTGAATACATATTTTGCATACTTGATTAGGGTATTGATGATGCTTCCACCTTGTTTTTATGACTCCTTTAGTTGTTAAGATCACTTATGTTGCATTTTTTTGGGTGGCATTTAATTGCAGCAAAACATATGACCATATTTCTTAGTTGAATTACAAAAATAATTCTGAATTTTAACCAAGTTTATTTTATTTTGATACTTTTGCTGCATTTTGAATTAAATTTAAGCCTTAGTCGAGTTTCATGTTTTTTCAGGTCTTTGTTTTTGTTTTTGTTTTGGCTTTCTATTTTATAGGATATGGACTATTTTTTGTTGTTGGGTTCATAGAAATTATAGTATAAATTAATTTTTTGGTATACATACTTGTCTAGGTTCATACAAATTACAAGATCTGGAATGATAGATAGAATCACTTCCTTTTTTTTTTTTTTTGCTACATGTATATAATTCTAATAAGAATGTATTTTGTTTGCTATACTAAATGTATGTGATCATTATATTCAAACTATAATTCCTATATTGAGCCCAAAAAGGCTAAAATTCATAATGTTATTTTGGCTCTTATATTTTGCATATGTAAGTTTTTTGGACTTGTACATTTTTAGGCTTCAACCTAAAATATATACGTCATAATTTTTGTTATTTGGGCTCAAACATTTTCAGCCCATAGACCAAAATCCAACCTGATAAGCAAATCCAAAATGAACTTGACATCATTGGCTATTAATTATATTCGATTTCGGTTCAATCACCATTTCCTTCAAATTGAAACTGATTGATTTTTTTCTTCTATCCCTTAAGCTGACCCAAATTAGCTGATCCACACCCCTAACTTTACTTACTTTGATTTTCACAGGTAGTTCACGTGGCAAAAAATGTGTACATCCTATTGAAGAGAATAAAGATCGAAATAAATTACGAGTTTTTTTTTATTCAAGCTTGTATACAGGTTTCATGAGCCAAGTTTATATAGTTTGCCTTGGCTTATTTATTAAATGAGTTTCTTTATACGAGTCCAAATGAAGTTTTATCAAGCATAACTTCGGGTAGCTCACAAGCAGCTTGGTTCTTTTAAAGCTCTAGGTGGAGTTCAAATTCTATTATTATTGATCTATGAAATTAATTTCAATTGAATTTAAAAGGAATATCATATATTTAGGCCATTTAATCTCTTTATTGGTAAAAGGAACCTATTTATGCTTTGACTTGTGAAAAATATATATATATATCAAAATTTTTAATGTTTTAAAAGAAATTTTTGTTAGTTAAATACTCAATTTTTGGCAGCAGAAAAATTTTTCGACCAATCCTTTTTCTTTAATAGTAGATACCAATGGGGAATTGGAATATTTAACCGCAAAGAATTAATGTGCACCTTCATGAATCTTATAAAATCAATTTGTAGGGCAATTGAGGAATTGAAGGTAAATGCGATGGATGTTTACATCCATCTTCCTCTACTTGGCTTGAATGAGGCCGAGATAGAATCTTCAATATTGTTCATCGTTCTTATAGTTTATGTAGCACAGAAATGAAAAGGGGAAACGGAAAAATGTAGAATCAGATTTGGTAAAACGACATTTTTTAAAATTATAGGAAATGAAAAATAAGGGAAACATATAAATATAAAAAGTATAGGAGTATATCAATAAATATTAAAAATTTATGAATATATATAGATATAAATTTTATATATAAATCTTGAAATTTTTTATTTATTCTAGTAATTCATAGTATAATTATAAAAATTATTTTGTTTATTTAAAAAAATATAAAATTATTTTTGAATTTATCACCTTTCTTTAATTAGAAAAATACTAAATAAATATATTTTTTAAAAAAATTGAAAACTTGTCTTTAAATAGAAAATATGTTTTTTAATTTTTTATATTTGCAAAAATGAAAGGTTTCAAGGGAATTTCCAATATGGAAAAGTTTTAGAAACATGGACTTGTCTAACACGGACTCATCTACAGGGAGATGTTTTCGTGCATTATAGTGAGTCATAGGATTGACAAAGAATCTGTTATTTGTTCTTAATTTATTACGAGAATCGACCATAAGTTAGCAACTTCACTGACTCTGTTAATTGTTCTTTATCATCAAACCATTGTCTACATGCTCCACCACAAGTTGAGCAACTTGGATATCTCTATTAATTATTCTCTATCACCAAAACTTGACCAAGTCCACTGACATGGAAATCTCTGTTATTCGTTGTCCATCAGACTCTCGCATGTCTACCTCGATGAATTTTTTTTTCAAAATTAATTTGTTGGAGAACTGACGAATTGAAGGTAATGTGATGGATGTTTACATCAATGAACGCTTCCTCCCTAGATCATCCATCGGGACACAAACTGTCTTAATTTGTGATGATGATGTCTTTGAACTTGCTCTCCGGATTTGGAGATTGAATCCTGACCGTCTAGTTGGGTTCTTTGTTAGATCACATGATCTTGAGCAGCATCACTGTACATTCAGTCCGGTGGATTCTTGAGCTCATTAACATTGGTTAAGGGTCTACATCAAAAAATAAATTAAACCAATGATTCAAAAGAGATGAGAAAAGTAGTAGCGTTATTGTTATTACCTCGAAGTCCTGAATTTCTTGCTTCGGAGGTCAAGGCCATTAGGCTTGGCAGCAAATTCATCAATTTCTGCCCATGATTTTTGTATTGTTTGATAGCAAGTCTAACTAGCTTCCTGAAAGGAAAATTGATAAACCTTTTTTTTTTTTTTTTTTTTGCAAATATGTTGGCGTCACAACTGTAAAATTTTCAGTTCAAACCCAATTGGAGTTAGATTGACCTTGAGAAAAAAAAGTACAAAAAATTGACATCCTATAAAATCCTTGGAGACAACAGAATAGTATCCATCTTGAGGAGTAATGTCATCAAAGTAAAGAAGAGGTGCTGATGATGCTAAAGCTTGCAGAGCGAAGTGAGGGTATTTAAGTCGAAACCATGAAGCCAGCACTAGAAAAATAATACAAACAATATATGATAGCCACGATAAAAAAAAGTGAAAAGGTTCAGTTTTGTGAAGGACAATATAAGCAGTAACCTACTTCTACCATATGATCCTCCAATAACAATCACCACAGAATTTTCGTCCTAGAAACTTTTCTTGACATGGATGATGATTTCTGCATAGTCTATAATATAGCTTGAGCAGAACTAAAAAACCCACGAAGGCTTGCATTTTTTAATGCTTCTTGCCGTGATACAAATGGAACTGATTTTCCATAGTATCTGTGCTGATAAAAAGAGAATAAATTTCATGTCATCAATCGAATCATACAGTCAAAGAAATGATCAATCTCAAAATTGTAGCAAGA
The DNA here is from genome assembly GCA_947683625.1 of Mallotus nudiflorus. NCBI lineage: Eukaryota > Viridiplantae > Streptophyta > Magnoliopsida > Malpighiales > Euphorbiaceae > Mallotus > Mallotus nudiflorus. The sequence goes on from CANTUR010000018.1 coordinate 5,535,842, forward strand.
AAAAGCAATGAAGATTATGTAACTATACCTCTATATATACCAAAAGAGCATTAAATGTAGCAGCATTATCATCAAGAAAGCCAATAATAGCAAGATCACCATCTAAGGGTGCTTCTGCACCAAAATAAACAAAGATTGGTGAACTAGAATTAGAACCACCCCAATACTTAGAATTGATAACATATCTTTGTTGATAGGTGGCATAGCTTTCAGGATTATAGTTGAAGAGATCAAGTGTTTGATTGTAGAAAAATGTTTTTAAATCATCAGAAACTGATTCAGATATAAAGATTTCATCAGGGTGTTCCACAATTCTTGGTCCTATTGGACTAAGTCTTAGTATGTTAAATGGTTTAGCAGTTGAAGAAGTTGTAAGAACTAGTAAACAAAACAGAAACCATTGACATAGAAATACAGGTGACATTATTGATGTGGGTACTTAGGATTTTTTTAGAGTTTACTTGTGATTTAAAGCTCATATACTCACATAGTTATATAGCAATCAAGAACATAAATTAGATATGTAATGTAAAAAAATGGATCCCATCATTACATGTTCATTGCCTGCGGCTTAATCATTGCCACAACGCAAAGGAAAATGCCATTTTTTTCAATTACCAAAAAAGCCACTTTTTTCAATTAATAGCAGTTTCGCACCAGCTGAGCATAGACTAATTTTATTCTTCATTGGGTGTAAGTTAAATTCTCTTCACACTTTATAGCTAACCAACTCGAGAGAATTTGTCTGAGTACGATTTAAATACAAAATCATTCACTATAAAACGTTTTTATATAGAAATTTAGTGAAACATTATACATGTTGAACTAATTCTTTAAATTAAAAAAAAAATCATTTAATCCAATATTTATTAGAAAGTATTTATCAGAAGTATCACTCAACTTTTTTATCTATATTCTAGAACATGTAGGATAATTTATTAATTTCTTCACAAAATTTTCTAATCCATGTGTTTTGACTACACTGAGCTAGATTTAACAAAAATGGTTTATTGAAAGAATGGGTTGGGTTAAGTTCAAGTATGAGCGTATACACCATTTTTACTTTATGTGTGGTATTCTTGAGCATTTCGATAGTGCTTGTAAGCAGTTGTATGCATCGTCTAATGATTAAGTTGAGAGACTGTATGGTGAATGGATGATGGTAGATACTAGCGGGGGTAGGAGGAATATTGGTGAATGGTGTTTGCTTTCTGCATTGCCGATGAAACTCAGTGAGTCCACTCATATCTCCTAAGAAGCTATGGCTGTTGAGATGGAAAGTCCACAATTCAATCCAAAAAATAAAGCTAATGGCATTGATGGGGGAGGTGTGGAGCAAGATCATGGGTCCAATTTTGGTAAGAGTGGTGGTGTAGTTATAAAAAAAAAAGGTAAGCAGATTATGGTGGATTTTGTGGTGAGGGGTAAGGAAGCAGAAGATAGTGGCATTGTGATTTATTGCCCAAAAAGGCCTAGATAGGAGATGGATGTTACAACGGGTATAGAAGCTGATGGGCCGAACTCATCCATTGTTGATTCTCTTGATCCAAAAAATGATTTATTGGCAGGTCGTGGTTCCCAGGCCTGCCAATAACACTGAATTCCTTTGCTTGGAATTGTCATGGTGTGGGCAACCTAGAAGCAATTCAGATTCTTGAGATATTGTCCATAAAAAATAACCTTATTTAATATTTCTTATTGAAACTATTGCTTTTATTAATCGTTTGGAATATGTTAGAAGGCTTTTAGGCTATAATGGGCTTTTTGTGGTAGAGAATGCGGCCACTGCGATGGCCTAGCCCTTCTTTGGAAAGAGATTAGGATTGTTTCTATTTTAGGCAACTTTAAACATTTTATCAATGCTAGAGTGTGTATCTTAGGAGTTGGTACTTAGCATTATACAAGTTACTATAGGCATGCTTATCAAAATCAACAAAGAGAATCATGGAACCTCCTTTGATATCTCTCATCATTATCTTCTCTTCCTTGGGTAATTATAGGAGATTTTAATGATATCCTTATGGCTTTAGAAAAAAGAGGAATAGTTCCTTATCCTCAGTGGTTAATTAATGAATTCTGGTTAGTTATTAAAGACAATGGGTTATGTCATTTTGGGATGGATGGATATGGTTTCACTTAGGAAAGATTGAGAGGTACTAATAATTAGGTGGAGGAACACCTTGATAAGGTTTTAGTGACTTCTAATTGGACCAATATGTTCCTGGAAGCTAAAGTGTCTTCCTTGGAGGTCACATCATTTTATCATAAACTAATTTTTTTGAGCTTTGTTCACTTAGATTTGTGTCTCATGCTGCTAGATTCAAGTTTGAGAATGTTTAAGCTAAGAAGTAGGGTGCTCTGATTTGGTGGCCAAGTGTTGGGTTGAAAATAGAGGCACTACTATTCAGGCTAAGATCGCTGCTTGCGAGTTAGATTTTCTAAATTGGGGTGGTGACTGTATTGAGGAGTTAGGTGCAAAAATAAAATCTCTGAAATATAGTTTAAAAGTGCTTTGAGTTCATCATGATTTTATGGGTGCTATTGAATTTCAATTGGACAATTAATAAAATGTTGATCCTCTCTCTCAACATCAAATTTGCTGGAAGTAAAGGGTTAAACAACATATAGTCTCTGAAAATAAAATCTTTGAAATATAGTTTAAAGGTGCTTCGGGTTCGTTATGATTTTACTAGTGTTGCTAAATTTCAATTGGTCAATTAATAACATGTTGATGCTCTCTCTTAACATCAAATTTGCTGGAAGCATAGGGCTAAACAACACTAATTCAAAGATGGAGTCTTCAATGTGCATTTCTTATATTCATAAGTGACTTTGAGAAAAAAGAATAATTGGGTTTCTAAATTAAAAGGGGATGATGGTATTTGGCATTATAGTGATGGTGATCTCAGCGACATTATTTCTAGCTAATTTAAAGGGTTTTTCTCTTTTAATGGTAGCTTAACATCTAAAATTCTAGATTGTATTTAGCCCTTTATTTCTATTAATCAAAATTAGGATCTTATGGTTGTTATTGATGCATTAGAAGTTATGGCTGTTGTCTTTAATATATATCTGGATAAATCTCCAAGTCCAAATGGTATGAGTCCTATTTTTTTCTAAAAATTTTAGTCTATTGTTAGGGCTAATATGGTTAGTTTTTATCAACGAACTTTTGCTTCTTCTTCTATACCTAAAAGGATGAATGACACCTTAATTGCTTTAATTCCTAGGAAGAAGTTTCATAAGTATGTTTCAAATCTTTAGCCGATTTCCTTATACAATGTTATCTACAAGATTTTAGCCAAAGTGTTAACTAGTAGAATGAAGAAGATCCTTCCTAGCCTGAAATCTGAAATGCAAAGTGCTTTTGTTATGAATAGGCTAATAACAAATAATCCTTTGAATACTTTTGAAACTACTTATAACCTAAAGAGAAAGAAACAAGGCAAGGCTGGTATTGTAGTTTTTAAAATTAATATGAGCAAGGCCTATTACCTTATTGAATGGTCTTTTCTTTAAGAGAAAATGTGTTTTTTTGGATTCTGTGATGAATGGGTTAACTTGATTATGGCTTGTGTAAAAACAGTCAGGTATAAAATTATTATTGAGATTGGTAATGTTATGTAATATCTCGTATTTTTAAATATTTTAATATTGCATCGGGATATGTTGTATTAATAATTTTATATATAATATTGATATTTTATGAATTTTTTATTTAATTAAAACTAATTTTTATTGTTTTATATTATTTTAAGTATTTTACGTAAAACTTTCCCGAGAATTCTAATTTCGGGGAAATTGACACGTAAATAATTTAATATTAATTATTTTAAATAGAATTATGAATTTGCATGAGTCCATGCATTATTTTAATGGCTATATTAAAACATATATATGTATATACATGCACATATATTCATATATTTAATAATTTTAGGGTTTATTATTATTATTTGATTATGAATATAATATATAGTTTATTATTAATGTGTGACATGTATGTATATGTATATGTATATTTTATTATATTTAAAAATTGTGGTGCACAATTATTTGAGATATGATATTATAATTAAAGTTAAAAGTTTTATATATATATATATATATTTTTTATTTATTTATTTTGTAAAAAATTACATGAATTGCCCCTCCTCCTTCTTCTTCCTCCCGATCCCTTCCTCTCACCCTCGCCGTCCATTTCTCCTCCGACCAGAGTGCCTCCAGCCTTCCACCATTGACCACCTCCTCGCCAGCAAGCTCCGCCGTCCCTGTTATCTTCTCCAGCGCCGATTAAGCCCATTTCCACCATTTTTGGCCGAAACTCAAGCTTCCACCGTTCTTCCTCCTCTGGCCACCATTCTTTGCGTTTTCGATGTCCTTGAGCTCCTTAAACTTCTGTGATCTTGATTCTAGCTTCGGTTTGAGCTCTAACTTCCTCAATTTTTTTGTTTCTCGATTTTTCAATTTCGGCCATAATTGATTTTTGAAATTTTTTTGAGCCTTTCTTTGTGATTCATGAAAAACTGCTTAACAAATGTTGATCCTAGTAGCTTAATCTTCATGTGTGAATTTTTGTAGAATTTTTGGAAATTATTTTGATTTTTGGGTATTTTTGATTATTTTATTATTATTTTCTAATTTTTGAAAATTAATTAATTAAATTATGAAATTGTGTTTTATGATAAATATAGGTGTTTAAATGAATTATAGAAATTTATTTGGAATTTTTGTGAATTTTTATGTATTTATTTTGAATTTATTTAGTTTATGTAATTTTGGAAAAATAGGGTTAATTGTGTGTTTAATTGAAATTAATTGGTTAATTGAGTTTATTTATTGATATTATTGAAAAATATGTTGATAAAATTAATTTTTAGCAATTATATTATTTTTTGTGAATTTTTGGATTAATTTTAGTATATTTATATATATAGGGGTATTTTGGTAATTTTACCCTAAATTGGCTAAAAATGTAATTAAATTGGTTTTAATAGTTATTTAGGGTATAAAAATGATTTCTACAAATTATTTAGTATTTTTAACTAATTAAAACTATTTTTCGTAAATTATTTTCAAATTATATATATAATATACGATTTTTCTAAATAAATGAGTTTTCATCGGTTTTTACTATGTTTAGGGTTAATTACGTAATTTCTACTGATAAAATGTATTTTTATTATATAAGGGCATTTTCGGTATTTTTGTAAATATTCCGTGAATTGTGGACCTCGGTCGGTAAACTGTAGCTTGGAGTCCGACCGAGGGGTTGTGATTGTGATTCTATGTCCATTTTTCGAAGTGTGTTTCTTTGCAGGGCCAGTTGTACTCTTTGAGTAGAGAGATGTCCGTTTTACAGGGGAGGTTTTGCCGAATTTTCGGTAGAATTCTCATAAAACGTGATGTCCGGTCGAATTCTGTGTTTAGTAATCTAGATCGAGTTTTTAGGAGTTTCCATTAGATTTGTTCTGATTCATGTTATCATTTGTTTTTTTAGTTGCGCTGAGACTAAGGCTTAGTGGACCAGGCCCATCGGACCCATCTCGAGGAGCGCACTAATTGTGAGTTACTATTATATATATATATATATATATATGCTTTAGGGTGCATGATTTAGAAATGTATGTTTTATTTTGATTAATTATGCATAAATAATTCAATTAGTATTTAAGTTTATTTTTAGTTTATTTTGGTATATTTTAAATTATATGCATGCCTTATTAAACGTTTATATTTAACATGTTTTAAATATATATATTTAGTTCATTTTACGATTATATTGGATTTATTTGATGTATATATACTCGAAATATACCTAATTTATCTTTGGTATATTTTTAGTATATATATGATTTATGTTGCTATTTTATTTAATTCATGCATCATTTACTTTTATGAATGTATGCTTTATATTTTAATGAAGGATGTTAATAGAACGTGCTACCTAGTGGGCAGCACTAGGACCGAGTACGTACCAGTACGCTTATAGCATTTAGGCTATATTACTAACCTGTTTGAGGATATTGATTGGATTTGATTTATCTGATGTGTGAGATATGAATTGGGAGTGTGATTGCTGGAGCTCGATTGACCAAGTGTCTCGGGGCTAATCACATTGACAGTCAGACTGCTGGAGCTCGGTTAACTTAGTGTCTCGGGGCCAGTCTACTGTCCAAATGGAATAAGTGAATATATTTGGAATAAGTGAGCCTGTATGGCTAGAGTGTTGTCTAACACTGTTTGAGGTTGTAATTTTCTAGGGTTCTATTTGATCCTTCATAAATTGTGATTTTCAATAAAAATATATAAAATGATTTTTATTGCATTTATGTGTATTTGCTTGTATACATACATATTATATATACTTTTGACTATGTGCATTGGCATTTGCATGTATTAATATTATAGTAATTCACTCAATGAGGTCTGACTCCCCTCCGTTGACTATTTTTCAGGAGAGTCATCGTCTTCAGACCTCAGTAGCAGACCTGTACGCCGGATTTCTTCCACCCCGGCTTTATTATGTAAACTGCTCACTTGAGTTTTATTTTATGATCTAGACACTGCAGTAGTCATAAAATTGTTAAAAGATATTGTATTATATTTGTATGAGTTATGTATTTTAAGAATTTGAACTGGATTTGTATTAAAAGAGTTTATTTATATATGAGATGAGGATTTGATTTAATTTCATTTGCTGGAAATATTATTTTGATATTTATGATTTTATTCTGCTGCATAATATTTTACTTAATTGTGTTGTTATTATTACTATTGCATGTTTTTATTTATTTTTAGGCTTGCTACGGGTTTCAGATTCGAAAGAATTCCCGTTTCCTAGCGCCGGTCATGGCCCCTGTTTTGGGTCGTGACATGTTAGTCCTATTATTCTTGTCAAGGTGATCCACTTAGTTCGTATCTCTTCATCTTGTGTGTCAAAGGATTGAGTTTTTTGATTTGCAAAAGTGAGAATCATAGGTAGATCATGGTTGCCAAGTGAGTAGAGGAGTCCTAAGATAACTTATATATTCTTTACACTTTATTGTTATCTTTTATTTAAAGATACTTTGTAAGAGAGTTAAGTGATTAAAGATATTCTTCACTCATATGAGATTTCTTTAGGTCACATTATTAATTTTCAAAAATTGAATTTCCTTTTTGGTGCTAATGTAAATGACTCCATTCGAGACTTTATATGTTCCTTGTTGGGTGTGAAGCAGACTTTTGAACAAAGCAGGTATCTCGACCTTCCTTCACTTATTTTTCAGAGCAAAAGCAAAGTGTTGGGGTTTATAAAGGATAGAGTATGGCAGAGGCTCCAAGGTTGGCATAGTAAATTTCTTAATAGAGTTAGTAAGGAGATTTTACTCAAGACTGTAGCTTATGTTGTTCTAAATTTTTCCATGAATGTTTTTCTCTTTCTTAAATATCTTTGCAAAGACATCGAGTGAATGATGATTGGGTTTTGGTAGAAAGCTAGTGGTTCTAAGGCTAAAGGTATTCTATGGTTCTCTTAGGATCATCTTTGTATTCTGAAGAAGGGAGGCAAGTTGGGCTTCAAGAAGCTTTGGGAGTTTAATCTTGCCATGTGCAGTAAATAAGCATGGCATTTCTTAAAGTTCCCAAACTTACTTGTGTCCCATTTCTTTAAAGTAAAATACTTTCCCTCTTCTAGTTTCTTTTAGTCTAGACTAGGTTACAGTCCCAATTTTATATGGTGCAACATTTGGGTTACTAAAGAGGTCTTGCAACAAGGCTTAAAGTACAAAATTAGTAATGGGCTTGAGGTGTAAGTCTGGAATAATGCTTGGCTTCCATATGAGGTGCATCCTAGAGTCATTATAAAAATGGTGCGAGGCTTAGATGATATTGCAATGTCTAGTCTTATGACTTTGAGTGGAAGAAGTTAGGATAAAGATGCTTTTAATAATATTCTTAATGACAAAGATAAAAACCTTATTCTTTAGATTCCACATATCACTCAAAATATTAAAGATAATTTGGTTTAGTTCAAGGATCCTAATGGTTGTTTCATTGTTAATAGTTGTTATAGGCTTATCATGGGTGAGTTACAGCCAAATGCAAATGCTATTTGGCACCGAATTTGGAGTTTAAAAGTTTGAAGTAAAGTTAGGAACTTCGTTTAGCGAGCATGTAAAAATTGTTTACCTACTACTACTTTTTTTTGCAATAGAGGCCTCAATGTCCCTCGAGTCTATTTAGTTTGTTTAGGGGGGAGGAATCTATAATACATGCTTTGGTTGAATGCCCAGTAACTTAATAATGTTGGAGATAAGTTGTTATGGGAAGACTACTCTATGGTATGTCTTTTTTGCAAATTGGCTTACTGAAATGTTTAAAGTCAATTCTATAGAGGACTGTTATGTTATGACTATAGTAGTATGGCAGATTTGGCAAAATTGAAATAGTGTAGTTTGAAACCATAAAGCTCATTCTATCAAAGCAATTATGAATTTTGTAGGTCACTTCTTGACTCAATGGTAATGAGTTCAGGCTTTTTTAGTTGACAACTCTAAGACAACCGTTGATGTTTATGTAAAGGACTAAACTAAGGATGGGTTAATTTAAAGCTAATGTCAATGCCACTACTTTCTCTTTTAGTAATTGTATGGGTGTAGGTTATGTTATTCATAATGAATTTAGGTTGATGAAGGTTGCTTTTCACCAGAAGCTAGCTAGCTATTTTGATCCTTGAGAGCAGGAAGATATTGCTATTAGTGAGGCTCTTAGTTGGCTAAAAAACTTAGCTTTGGATAACATAATTGTTGAATTTGACTCTAAACAAGTTATTGATAGCATTCGAAGTCATGCTAGACAATCTTCTTTTAGTCTTATTCTTGATGATTGTAAGCAATTATTAAACCACTTTGGCAAGTTGCATTTTCACTTTGTCTATAGGTTTGTCAATTCAGTTGCCCATTTACTAGCATGGGTGTGAATTCTATATCAGACTTAAGGAAATGGTTTGACAGCCCTCCTTTTATTGTTTAAGGTTTATCTTATGATCTTCAATAATTAAAGTTTCATTTTGATTCAAAAAAAAAGTTAGAGCAAGTCCACTGACATGAAACCTTTGTTATTTTTTTTCTATCACACATTCAGAAATCTTTTGCAGCTAGAGATGTGGAGGGTGCCAACCCTTATATACAGTTCTCCAAAATTGCAATTTTCTCTTTGTAAATTTTAAATACCAAAATGCTACTCTATCTTTTTATTTTTGTTCTATTTATTAAAATCTATTAAATTAGGAAAGTTTTACTTATACATGGTGTATTACAGCCTACTGATGGATTTATAATTAATATGTAATTTAAATATTTTATATTTAGCCAATAAAAATGCAACACATGTTTTAATGTTATAAATTCAAAGTATACAAGAATTTTCCTAGTTGAGTGATAGACATGTCAATTAGTAGAAAGGTTAAACTAATAATATAAAACAACTAAAAAATAATAAACAAATAAGCCAATAAGAAGTTAGGTACAAATCAACATCTTAGTTCAAGTGGCAAGAAGTTTAATTTGTTTTAATTAATATTTTGGGTTTGAGAACACTGAGGCATTAGATGTGTGTGTGTGCGCATGTGTGTATTAGTGTAAAAAAATTTCAACCTTTTTAACTTTTGTCAGTTTATATCAAATTTTGAAATTTTGTGAAACTTACCCAATTTGATAAATTATTTGTAATTTAGTTAAAATAGGAAAAATAAAAATAAACACCTAACATAGCTAATCTCTATTTTTTAAAAGTTCCACATCCACATCATTGAAATACTAATTGTAATAGCTAGTTAGACTTCAACCTTAGATTTAAAAAAAAAAAAAAAAATAGGAATGAAAAAATTTGTTTAATTTGTAAAAATTATGTTCATCATCTTTTTTACCTAGATTTAAACCTTTATATGAATGTGGGACAATTAAAATAAATGTTAACTAATTCACCTTAAATGTCACATATGTATTTTATGTTTTAATTTATAATCAAATCACAATTATAATTGTAAATAATATGTTGGATTATGCTAAAATTATAAATAATATATCAAATTGTGCTAAAATTACAAATAGTATGTAAATTGGACTAGTTTTACCAAATTTTAAAATTTGGTATAAATATACAAAAATCATAAAGATGCAGTACTTTTTAATACAATGGACCAGTTAGAAATAATTGATATAATTCTACTAAAGACATAGTATATTATGTACCAAAAGGCCTTTTGAAAAAAACAAAGTACATAAATTTCAACATTTTTATATAAGAAATTGAATTCTTAATTTATTTTAATGTTTTAAAGAGAGTTTTTGTCATTTAAATATTAACTTTATGCAATATAAAAAAATTAAGTTTAGAAAATTTTTGTTTTAGGAAAATTGACGAAGAGACTTGTTCAACCAATCCTAACAGTAAATTGGCGAAGAGACTTGGAATATTCTACCGTAATGAATTGACCTACATGAATTAAAATTTATAGCAAAAATTTTGAGGAATTCAAGGTAATGTGGTGATGTTTACATTATTCTTTTTTTCCATCAAAAGGAAGCAAAAGCCTAAACAATTATAAAGCACAAAATCTAGGCATATAGACACCTAACACATCATATCTAAGTTGATCTAGCATCTCATCAGCAGCCTATTGCAAGATAGTGTAGCCAAGGTTCATTTGAATCCCCATTTTTGACAAAATGTCAGCACATTTATTCCTTTCCCTTAACACATGCTATACCTAGACATCCCAAGGCCTGCTAAGGAGATGTTAGATCTCTTACACTAGAGCAAAACTCTTAATAGGATTCTCACATGAACCATTGATGATATCTACTAGCACCTTATTATCCATTTCCAGGATAATATGATGAAAGCCTACTTCTTAAGCTAATCTTAGGTCATTAATAATGCCCCGGCTCTTAGCTAAAAGGACATTGCAACAACTTAGATTTGTTAAAAAAACCATTTAGCCATTGTCGAGTGTGCAATCTAATGAGCCCACCAGCAGCAGCAATAAAAGGATGATATTGAATTGCATCATCAATGTTCAATTTCACATACTACTTAGGTGGCAGCCACTAGCTAATGAATCTATCCTCCTTTAGATTCCCTATTAAGCTAAAAAAAGCATTGCGAGCTTTAATAATGATCTAGACATTAACAAGGATCAACTATGTTGGATTAGTTAAGCAATTGAAATCCTCTTTGAATAGAGCTTCATTTCTTTGGTGCCAAAGACTCCAGCAGGTGGTGCCAAAGATAGTAGCCTAATCATAGTCATACATATTGCTAAAATCATTATTAATATTAGCTAATAACTAGCTTTCTAATGGAAGACTAAAGAATCAATTTTTATCAGACTGATTGATAAGATGGAGCCACACTGGAGCATATTGGTAGCAATCTTTAAGGGCATGAATGATTGATTCTTCCTATACCCAGCAATGCTCACATGTTCTATCATTACTAAGATGGCAACTAGCTCTTCTTTATTAGTTAGGAGCCAATCATGTAAGCAAAGCTAGAGAAAAGTCCTTATGCACTCAGACCCTTTCCAATCCCAAACAACTTGCCATTTTTTGTCCACCACATCCCATATATGAGATGAATCCATCTCATAGGCTGATTTAACCATAAAGTACCCACTAGAGGAAAGATACTAATAGGGAAAATCTATGCCATCACCTATATCTAAAGGCTTAATAACAATAATATGAGCAAGTGCACTTAAGGGAAGACAGGCTTAAATCTTATTCTAGTCCCATTTTCCTTATGGATTAACAAAATGATGCACTTTGATATTTCTAAAATAGTCAGGGACGTTACCAATGCAAATATCAATAAAATGCTTTGGCAAGACTACCTAGTTATCCTCCTAGAACCTAACCGATGGCCCATCCCCAAGGCTCTATCCAATAGCTTTGTTCACATCATGCCAAACCTTTTTAACAGTATTCTAAATAATGGACCCAACATTCTGCTTCTCTAAATTCTTACCTAAAAGCCTTGAACCATATTTGGATCTAATAAACTTTACCCAAAGATCTTGAGGCTTAGCAATAAAATTCCATGCAATTTTCATCACCATGACTTTGTTAAAAGCTTAGCACATTTTAATTATAAGACCACCCCAATTTTTTGATTGGCATATAATACTCCAAGGAACAAGGCTAATCTTCCCATTTGATGTTAAGGATTGGCAAGTCTATTAGCTTTACACTAAAGAGATTCTTATGGTTAAAGTGCTATAGAGCAACCATGCAATGAAAGATTACACTTAGGAAATGGAGGTCAATATACAGAGCTGATACCCCTATCTATTTCAATACTAATGTAAAATTTAAGGATAAATTTTTATTAAGAGAGAAAGAATGTAATAACCTGAATTTTTGGTTATTATTATTATTATACATGTTCTTCAGCCACAGACAGTAGTTATCAGTGAAGATTTGACACATAAGGAGTACTTGGTGGTGATTATGAGTCAACAAGTACGTCAGCTTCACACTATAGAGATTCCTTAAAGGAATTTTTTATGAAGCTTTTTCATATACACATAAATCTCTTTAGGTAGCAAGCAAGTTTGCATAATGTAAGAACAGAAGTCACCAATGTACACCTTTCTGCTAGAGATAGTTTAGTGTTTTCCTAACTAGAAATACGAGTTAAAAGTTTATCAACACTAGGCTTAAAAGTTTTAACCCCTGCTCTATGATAAATCACCGGTGTTCCTAAATACTTCCCAAGTCATCAGTGACCTAAAATTCAATAGAGTTTATAACCATCTCTTTGCAAGACTGGGAAGTATTTTTACAAAGAAACATAACTAATTTTTCTTTGTTGATCATTTGTCTTGAAGAGTCCCTAAAATCCTTTAAGGTCTGTTGGATTTCTATTATGCTTGTATTATCTATTTAAGCAAATAACATCAAGTTATTAACAAAAAACAAATGGAAAAGAGATGGGCTATACCTGGTAATTTTGAGAGGTTTTCCAGACTCCCTTTGCCACCTCTGCATAAGAGACTGAGAAAGGTGTTCCATACACAGCACAAACAAATAAAGGGACACTGGATCTCCTTGTCGTACTTCTCTGAAAGGCTTGAATACATCAAAAAGTTGCCTATTAACTGAAATTTTCATAGTACAGGTAGTTAGGCATTTCATGACAAAGTTAATAAAACCATAAAGGAGACCTAAATTAAAGAGAGTGTCAAGAGTGAAATCCCAACTAAGGTGATCATAAGCCTTGGCAAGATCAACTTTGAGAGCCACCCCTCCCTTCTTTCCAGATTTTCTCTTTATAGAATAGATCACTTCCTACATAATAATAATGTTATTATTAATTTGCTAACCTTTAACAAAGCTAGATTGTATAGGACTGACAACCATTGCCATGATAGGTTTTAAACTATTAGCAATGACTTTGGTTATCAGTTTATAAGTAACATTACATAAACTAATGGGCCTAAAATGGCTCCAATTTTTTATAAATGAGATTTTAGAATTAAAACAAGATTTATTTTATTCATTTATTGATCCAAGTTACCACCTTTAAAAATGTATTTACCCATAAAAAATAAGTCTTCTCTAACTAAGTTCCAATGTCTCTGAAAGAAGAAGGCACTGATCCCATTAATTCTTGGAGTCTTGGATCCTTTATAACTAGGGCTATAAGCAAGGTATAATCTTTATGGTTGAGAGAGGGTAAATGACCACAAATATGAAAACTAGGCCTATAGGCCACTTCTTCTATGTAAAGATGCTTATAGAATCTTATAGCATCATTTTTTAGGATATTCAAGTCACTGCATCACTGCCCATTATTAATTCATAAACATTTTATATGGTTGTGTTTAGCTTTAGAATTAATCCGAGAGTGATAATAAGTTGTATTTTGATCCTCTAAATTTATAAGATCATAAGATGCTTTCTATTTCTAGTAAATTTCCTCTTGAATAAGTAAGTTTTGAAGCTCACTAATAGTTTTACCTTCAATCTTCTAAAGATTAGCAATGTCATACTGCTCTCTAGCTTTTTGAATACTAGTCAACATATTAATCAACTTTTTTCCTAGTGAAAATGTTTCCAAACACTGACTTATCCCAAACCTAAGAGCACACTTGCAAGTTAGAAATATTATTGGATATAAAGGTTCTGAGCTACTAACTATTCTTGATAAAATCATCCCATTACAAATGGAGAACCCAAGACATAAGGAAATAATATTTTTTTTAGGTATTGAGCTATTGACACTATCATCCATAGCTAATAAAATTTGTATGTGGTCTAAATTTAATTTTGTGAGATGCCTAATATATGATTTAAGGAAGATGTTATACCAATTTCTATTACAAAGGCACTTATCTAGTCTCTTATGCACAAGACCACAACACCAAGTGAACTTAGGTCCTACAAATCCTATGTCAATTAACTCACAATCTAGCACACAAGCTTTAAATTTATTACAACTTCCTAAAGGTCTTGTGGACCCTCTATTTTTCTCATCATCTAAAAGGATAGTGTTGAAGTCACCTTTAAGCACCCAAGGAAGAGTAATGATATTGGCTATTTTTTAAAGGTGATTCCCTAAGTGATCACATTGTATGGCTCTAGGCCTTGCATATATGGTCATCTTTATCCTTGATCTTTATATGAATATATTGCCTATTGCTAATAAGGATCTCGACCTTCACCGATCATTCCACAAGAACAAATTCCTCTCAAGAAACTATCAGCTTTAACATGAAAGGAGTTAGGGAATCTACTAGCTTTGATGACTTGATCAGCCTTTTTACCACTAATTTTAGGCACTATCAAGATAAGAATACTAAGATCATAAATTTTAGTAAACAATAGAAGAAAGTGACAAAATTTAGAGCTAGTCACCCTTTGTTAATTCCACATAATAATAAGTAACATAATAAAGGAAAAATAAACAAAATGGAAAAATATAAGCAAAAAAACTCATCAGTTTTGGACATCATCCATAGAAGGAATAATATCCTTCTCACTTCTTTTTTATGATAAGTCTAACTAAATCAAGCCAAGTTCATCTACATTTAAGTTGTGTAAAAAATCAAGAGAAGGCTTTCTAATGCTTCTCTTAATTTTATTTTTCATGGTAGCTTTGCCTTTTAGATGGATGTGGTTTCCGTTGTTGATCAGGTGGTCTCCTAGTCTTATTAAAGCATGGTTTGGTTGATAACTCTTTCTTAGAGTCCTTCCCAAAGTCCAAGCTACTTTGGATAGCAACATGATTGGTTTGATTTAAGGAAGTTAAATTTAGCACTATTTCAAACTCAGGTAAGACTTGATCTATAGAGGTGTTCATATTGGGGTAAGTAATGATTTTATAGGTGTTGGGCTCTGTAGGCTTAATAGGTTGTTATATGCTAATGGAACCTAACTTAGGGGTACTATTGGAGGATTTAGGCTTGTCCATTGCCAAATTTGGACTATTAGAGAAATCTTCATAGCACTCTACACTCAAGTTATTAGCTTTCCTATCACTCCTTTTATAGTAAATGGGAATGGTATTGGTAGAGTTTTCACTTTTAAATTGAGTTACCATTGGTTTATTGTTGAGGAGGTCTTCCTCTAATTATGCTAAAGTACCAAATCAGGATTGGTCAAGGATTTCCCCTTCTGACTATCCTTGATTGCCTGATTCGTAGAGGTTGCCATTTTCATTCTCTTGCACCCCTTCACTGGTGCATGCATCCATAGCCCTAAGCTTTGGTCATTTGTACTATTTTTTGGTAAGTTGGAGGTGCCACTTTTATCAATCTCAACATTAGAATCCATATTCTGATCCTATAATTCTTGTTATCAATTCTACTACTTATATTTTGATCTTGGTTGTTGGCTCTAAAGTTACAAAGATCCTTTACATGGCTATATCTGAGAATAATGGTTTTATGAGTAGTAAAGTCATGAGTTATATATTGAATAAGCTGAAATATATATAAGTGTACATGAGCTATCATGTTGTTATGATGATAACTATAAATAGTGTTTGTATACAAAAAGGATTCTAAACTGTTACAACAGTAGGAGGTACGAGTTATCCTTATTAGCCTCCCTCAAGTTAATGTCATATCTTTACTAGAAAATGGACTTTGACACTGGTTTGGTACATGGATTGGCTATTTGACCAACTGAGGAAAGGTAACGAACCTGTAAGTCACCAATAACTACCTTTTTGTGAACAAAATAAAAATTAATTTCTAAATACTGGGAGCGAGAATGGAAGATTGAAGTTATGGTTAGATAGGTAGCACTGAGATTATCATACCAAAGAATAGGAATAAAGGAAATTCAACTGCCTATCTCACAAAGCAAAGAATATAGCCAATATAGTTTTATGACTGTGGATGCTACTGCCTGATATTCAGCTTCAGTGCATGATCTTGAGACTGTTCTTTACTTGCAGGAACATAACTAATCAGATTATTGCCAACATAAATATCAAAATTAGAAGTTAATCGTTGATCATTTATGCAACTAGCCTAATTAGCATCATTATATGCTGATTTAGAATAACATGAAGACTTTGTTATTAATATACTTGAATCCATTATAGACTTAAGGTACCTCATAATTCGCTTGACAGTAGTCCAATGCGTGTTCCTTGGAGTCTGCATTAATTGAGAAATCTTATTTACTATAAAATATATATCGGGTCTTATAAGGGAGAGGTACTGCAAGCCACCAACGACACTACGATAAAGAGAAACATCTTTAAAAATCTACCCATCAGTAAGAGAGAGCTTCACAGTAGGTGATGAAGGACTAAAAATACTATTGGCATTATCCATATGTACTTTAGCTAATAAGTCATGAATATATTTTGTTTGGGTAAGTAACAAACCTAAACTCATCCAATGAGCTTTAATTCCAAGAAAATAGTGTAGTCAACCCAAATGCTTTAAAGTAAATCTTATTTTCATGTCATTAATAATTGAATGAGTAAAAGCATAATCACTACTGGTAAGTATGAAGTCATCCATATAAATAAGGTAATAAGATTAAATGGAGCCTCGTGTATAATAAAACAAATAAGAGTCTATTTTAGAACCATTAAATCCAAGAGAAACAAGATAATCTATGAGACATTTAAACCATCGGCGAGGTGCCTATTTAAGACTATATAGTGACCGTTAAAGTTTGCAAAAAAAATTAAGTGACCTTTATTAATAAAACCAATCAGTTGTTGCATAAAGACATCTTCTTCCAACTTGCCATGCAGAAAGTCATTAGACACATCAAGTTGATGAATGTGCCACCCTTGTGCATAAGCTAAAGATAAATAAAGGAAAACTGTTGATGGCTTGATTACCAGGGTAAAGGTATGATGAAAATTAGCATAAGGTCGTTAATAAAATTCTTTGGCAACTAACCTCGCTTTATAGTGATTGATGGATCCATTTTGATTCCATTTTATTATATAGACCCATTTGCTTCCACTAGCATTCTGATGAGGAGAAGGTGAAACAAGAGTCCATGTACCATTAGCTATTAATGCATCATATTCATCTTGCATGCTTGTCTCCATTCAGTTTGTTTATTTGCCTTGGTAAAGCAACTTGGTTCTTGGAGGATTTGGGAAAGAAAGGTGCATGGTTTGAGGGAATTTATTTAGGAATGGGTGATCATAGGATGTGTTTTATGCGTGGTAGAAGATTAGGCAATTGGACATTAGGTAAAATCGACAATAAGAGGGATAGATATGGTGGTTTGGACTTCAAGTTGAGTATTGGTTAGGGGTTGGTGAGATGAGGATGAAGTGGGTTGGATAGGATCGGGTGGAGATGTTGTGGAATTGGTAAGTGGTAAGGGGATAGAGTTTGGTACTGAATGGGAAGGTATTGGAGATGCATGTGATATATGATCAACTAGAAGAATGATGGATGGTATATTGGATAAAGGAGTCTTTAAAGTAGAATCAACTTCCTCCAAAAATGGAAACACTTGTTCATTAAAAGCACATGACGTGAGATATAGAATTTTTATGAGCATGTATCATAACATTTATACCCTTTATGAATTTTGCTTTATCTAAGAAAAATACATGATATGGAATGAGCTGAAATTTTATTTTTAGCATAAAGATGAAGCCAAGGATAGAATAAATAATAAAAAACTCTAAGAGAATTGTAATCCAGTTCATATTTAAACAAACATTGATATGGACTTTTATGTTGAAGAAGAGGAGTGGGTAGGCGATTAATGAGATAAATAGTTGTGTCAAAAGCATATTGCCAAATTTTCATGTAGCAAAAAAGTGTTACATTAATGCAAGTCCTGTCTCAATAATATGCCGATGCTTTCTTTCGGCACATCCATTTTGTTAAGGATTTTTGGGACATGAGCTCCTTTGTGTTACTCCATGTTCATTTAATTAGGATATAATCCTTAAAATTCACCTCCCCAATCAGCTTGGAAACTTTTAATTTGGCGATCAAAAAATTTTTCAACAATATGGTGAAATTTAATAAAAACATTCAATACCTTAGATTTATATTTAATAAAATAAATCCAAGTATATTTGCTAAAATGATAAAAAAAAATGACATAATATTTATTATTATCAAGAGATAAAAAAGGTGTAGGTTCCTAAAGATCTGAATAAATTAAATCTAAAAGGCCCTTAATATAATGAGTAGACATAGAAAAAGGCAATTTATGAATTTTACTAACGCTACATGCATGACGAAGGTGACTAGATGTGGGGTTACTATATTTAATATGATGCTTGTGAAGAGTCTACTAGACTATGAGTGTAGAGGTGTGAGCCAAATGTGCATGCCAAATAGGAAGAGTGCAGAGATGTGCTTGAATAGGTTAATAGAGAGGGGAAAGAAAAATGGAATATAATCCACTATCATTCTAGCCTATATACAGCAAAGCTCTCTTGTGGATATCCTTGATTTTAAAATAATCAGGGAAAAATTCAACAGAAGCTTGGTTAATTCTCATAAAAGAAAAAATTAATAAAAGATTAGTGCACGCATTGGGGACATGAAGAATATTATCTAAATTAAAAGGAATGAGAATTAGAAGAAAGGAATTTTAATGAAGCTATGCAAGAAATGGGAAGTGTTTTACCATTTATAAGAGTGACATCCACAGAGCCATGATAATTTGAATTGATAGTCAGGTTGTCCAAATTTGAAGTCAGATGATGCGTTGCTCCTGAATACATTATACAAGGTTGTTCATTTGATGAAGAGGGGTTGGCGAAGTGACTAGTTGGTTTAGAGGAATGAGATAAAGAGCATGACATAGGATTATTGTGGTAAGGTAGAGGTGTGGGGCACTATTTGGAGTAGTGTACATGGCCATTGCAGTTATGGCAAATGATCTCAGAGAAATTATTTGGTGAACCCAAAAATTAGTTGGAATTAAAATCAAAAAAATGATTAGTAAAAGATGAAGAGTTATGACCTTGGCCTCTATTGCAACCACCACAGCCTCGAGTGTTCATATTTCAGCTTAAAAATTTTGATGGAGAATAATGAGTGGTTAGAATAATAAGTTCTTTGTTGGATGATTTAGCATTTAGGCTATGTTCTTCTCAGTAGAAAGCTAAAGAGTTCATCAAAATTAATGTCATCATTGTGATTCTCAATACACCTTATGAAAGGTCGATACAAATGTCCCAATGCATTGACAACAACTTAAAACAGGTCTTCATCAAGAATGGGATGGCACAATGCTGCTAGCTGATTAAAAATGGTTTTTGCTCATCAAAGATATTCGGTAATAGACTTGTTTTGCTTTTCTAGCTTATAAAAATGAGACTTCATGCTGTGAACTTAAGCTCTTAACGCTGCAGCATATGTGTTTTCTAATTTCCTCCAATAATAATAAGCTGTCATAGAACTAATAATTTCTGACATATATGTTTCTGACATGGAGCCTTTTATCCAACTCAACACGAGTTGATCTTGGCGAAACCAATTCTGCCAAGTAGGATTTAGTTAGTCATTCAACATCTTTAGAAGAGGTTTGACACTACCATCGACATGATTAGCTAAATCATAGCTGTGAATGAGAGGGTAAAGTTAAGTTTGCCAAAGAAAATAATTTATAGAATTCAATTTGATCGAAAGTTAGTGTGCAATGTTTTATGTTGTGGGGGTGGATGAAGAAGCTAAAGATGTAGGTTGAATGGCTGTGTTTTGATTTTCAGAGGTCAACATTGAAAAAGATTGCAATTTACTGTGCCTAGGTTGTTATGTTGCTTACGGCTCTGATACCATGAGAATGATGGTTTTATGAGTAGTAAAATCATGAGTTGTATATTAAATAAGCTAAAATATATATAAGTGTATAGGAGCTATCATGTTGTTTTGAGGATAGCTATAAATAGTCTTTGTATACAAAAAGGATTCTAAACTGTTACAATAATAGGAGATGGGACTTATTTTTATCAATATCTTCCACAGTTGTAGCAAATAATAGGTAAGGCTTCATATTCAATTCATTGGATGCAACCATCTATTTGGATTTGGGATTCCAAAGGTTTATGAAGATCTAATTCTACCGCTATCCGAGCAAATTTGCCTTTTCCCCTACCTCTATATTATAATCAATTTTAATGGGTCATCCCACCTTAAAAGCAACTGCCTATATGACCTTCTTGTGGTTGTACTATAGTAAGAGGCCAGGGAGTCTTATCCATGCTGCAATGGAAGAGAGATCAGTGTCACTAGTGCTGAAAGATGCATTATAAGGCTGAACCGTGAGGTAGTGACCTAAAACCATCCATGGTCCCTTGAGTAGCATATTAGAATAGCCATTATCGTCATCAAACTTGACAAACAAATGGTCATTCTCAAGATCAATAACCTTGAACCCATTACCAGGTTGCCAGAGTTCTTCAATTTTCGTGCACATCAACTTGTACCTAATTGATCGCCCTAGCAGCTGGACAATGATTTTATTTTCAAGGATTATGCCATGAGATAGTGGATTTGTCAAATAATTCAATCACTTGGATCCTGTTTTCTCACCATGATTGCATATCAGCTTTTCTAATCTCTATTTTATCTATTTCCAAACTAAGTTCCCTTTCAATATTCAAGGCATCTGCCATCAACTTATCCTTGAATGACATCTTCCTTGGAGTTTTATTGTTAGGATTGACATCCTCATTATCTTTGATCTTAACTTTCTTGGTATTCCGGTCATCCTTCGATAATAGAGGTTGCAGTTCTTTCAGAGCACTTTTAGAGCTAATAGACAACATCTTTTTTATGTTTACGTTATTTTTTACTTTAAGGAGGCATAGATATATAAATATGTCCAATTTGATTTATATTAAATAAAATAAAACTAACATAATTAGAATGGGAAAAAAATACACTTAATAAATTATAGTCAAATTTTTAAGTAATTTAATTTTTATTTGAGATAAAATTGAATTTAATCTAATTAAAATAAGAAATATATTTTTAAATATATTAAAATTATATTTTTCATTAATTTAATTTTTATTAATAAATGACTAATTTATCAAATTCTCATATAATAATAATTAGAGTTTCACATGTGATTTAAAATAAACTAGTTGTCAATTTGTGCAATGAGTGAACTATAAAATAAAATAATTAATTAATTTAAATAAAATAATAACTAAATAAATTAAAAATAAAATATATCATATTAATTTTATTTTCTTTAATTTTTATTATCATAATTTTTTTAGTTATAATAAGATTAGTTTTTAAAATTATTAGATTAGTCTTAGAGTGCATATTGTAGTGTTTTAATAGAAAAATAATACTAAATAATTATTATGTTTTTTAAATTTTTTTAAAAAATAAAATTTTAATGGTTTGCAAATAAAATATTTAAATGATTTAAGGTAGAAAAATATGTAGTACTCTCTCTATTCCATTTTAATTGTCGTTTAAGGTTGTGTCACAAAGATTAAGAATCCTATTTAATAAGCATAATAATAGGTGCAAATGATTATATTACCCTCTTTTAGAAAGACTAAAACTTAGCATGAATTACAATTACTCCAATCAAACTCATTTATCTACCTAGTACAAGCAATATGTGCAACTTTTTTATTCAAAATAAAATTCTTGTCCAATCAAAATTTTCAATCACAAATTATGAATCATTTTAATTTCTCACCAAGTATTATAATGAATACTTCTAATTACAAATTATTTCTTTATACAATTGCTACGTAAATTTTCTTTCATTTAAAATATAATTCTTCCACCAAAATTTAAATTAGTCATGAATATTTCAAAATTTCCCTCCAAACATATTTCTTAATATTTTTAACTTCCTACCATATATTGTTCTATCAATCAAGTTCTTATAAGGTTAGGAGGAAAATTCATCAAATGCTTTTAGAAATAGATTTAAATGTTGATGCAACACAATATGATGAAGCACAAAGTCAATTACCAGATGTTAATAGTGATTCAAAAAATTTAGTTTCAAACCTCAATTTCAGTCTAAACTCTCATATAGTTGAAATACCACCATCAAAACATTTATTCTTGGATTTCAATAGTGAGCTATGCCTAGAAAATGATACCCAATTAGAACAACTCTTGAATAATAGTAAGATTCTTTTGTTATTTAATTTAGTTTGTTTTATTTTACTTTGCTTTATATTAGTTATTTGGTGCACAAGAATTTTTTTTTTTTTTTTTTTTTTTTTGAAGAATTTGATAAACAAGTATTAAAGAATTGACAAATTGTTAATACATGAATGACTTGTCTAAAAAATTCATCTTTCTAATGTAAGTGCTCATGTCATCTTAAATTGCATAATGATGTATAATCCTTTGGCTAATGTTACTTTTCCTGTTAAATTCATCTATCCATAATTTTTTTCATCAATATGCTACTCTATGTACATTAACCATGTTTTTTTTTTCTTTTGTTTAGAAAAAAAAAATATTATTGATGGCAATGCAAATGTTGAATTGTCATCAACACCAAGGGCAGCAAGAAAATACAATTTTTTAAATAATGAAAAGCACAGAGCCATATATGAGATGCTATTGCAAAAAAGTGTCGATGGAAAATTAAAAAAGGAGTGACAACAACAATGGCTACAACATTTTTAGCACCTATACGTATTGTTCAACACATTTGGAAACAAGCAAAATATAGTGGCATAGATGTTGATGTATCTCATAAAAAGACAAACATTGGTCGTAAAAGAGTACACATTGACATGGTTCGATTCTGCCAAATCCCTTTACATAAACGAACAACTCTTGCCTATTTAACTTGTTCCATGAACATTGGAAAGACTACATTATTTAGACAACTAAAATTAGAAGCTATATGACAACATACCAATACTATAAAGCCTTTTCTAAAATAAGAAAATAAAAGATCCTATTTGAAATTTTGCATATCAATGCTTGAAGAAAGTAGTATACAAAATGATCCAATTTTCAAGGGGATGTAATATTATTCATATTGATGAAAGATTGTTCTACATGACAAGAAAGATGGAAAAGTACTATTTGCTACCTGAAGAAGAGAATCCAATGTGCACTTGTAAAAGCAAAAATTTCATTGGAAAAGTCATGTTTTTAGTTGCTTTGGATTGTCTGAGTTTGATGCACAAGGTAATGAACTTTTTTTTTTTTGGAAAAAATTATGTATTTCCTTTTATCACACAAGAGCCAGCTAAAAGGACTAGTGTTAATAGAGTTGCAGGTACACTAAAGACAAACTGATAACTTCAATGAACAAAGAAATTATAAGGTAATTCTTAATTAAAAAAGTCCTACCAGTAGTCAAGGAAAAATGGCCAAGAGAGGATTCAAGATTTCCAATACTTATTCAATAAGAAAATGTAAGAACACACATTAGTCATAATGATGAAGAATTTTGTCAAGTTGCTATACAACATGGTTTTGACATTCATTTAATGAGTCTCACGACCCAAAATAGGGGTCATGACCGGCGCTAAGAAACAAGAATTCTTTTGAATCTGGAACCCGTAGCAACTCTTAAAATAAAATAAAACATGCAATAATAATAATAATAACATAAATAATATAATTTGCAGCGAAAATAAAATCACTATTTAAAAAAATAATAATCTGCCAATGATATTAAATCGAACATCCTTATCTTAAATATATAATCCTTTAATACAAATCCAGTTCAAATATTTAAAATACATAACTCACACAAATAAATACATAACCCTTTAACAATTTTAGAACTACTGTAGTGTCTAGATTATAAAATAAAACTCAGATAAGTAGTTTACATAATGAAGCCGGGGCGGAAGAAATCCGGCGTATAGGTTTGCTACTGAGGTCTGAAGACGATAACTCTCCTGAAAAATAGTCAACGGAGGGGAGTTAGACCTCACTGAGTGAATTGTTATATTATATATACATGCATACTAAATGACAATGCACACAGTCAATAGTATATATAATAAATATATATATAAGAAAATTCACACAGATGCAGCAAAATCATTTTTATATATTTTCTAAAATCACAGTTTATGAAGGATCAAATAGAACTCTAGCAAATCGCAACCTCAAACAATGTTAGACAACACTCTAGCCATATAGGCTCACTTATTCCAAATATATTCACTTGTTCCATTTAGACAGTAGACTGGCCCCGAGACACTAAGTCAACCGAGCTCCAACAGTCTGACTGTTAATGTGATTGGCCCCAAGACACTTGGTCAACCGAGCTCCAACAATCACACTCCCAAATCACATTTCACATCAAATATCAAATCGAATCAATATAATCAACATCCACAAATAGGTTAGTAATATAGCCTAAATGCTATCAGCGTATCGGTACGTACTCGGTCCTAGTGCTGCCCACTAGGTAGCACGTTCTATTGATATCCTTCATTTATAATATAAAACATTCATTCATAAATAAATGATGCATGTAATTAAATAAAATAGCAACATAAACCATATATATACTAGAAATATACCAAAAGTAAACCAAGTATATTTCGAGTATATATACGTCAAATAAATCCAATATATTTGCAAAATAAACTAGAAATATATTTAAAAACATTTTAAGTATAAATGTTTAATAAAACATGCATATAATTTAAAATATACAAAAAATATACCAAAAATAAACCTAAGTACTAATTAAATCATTTATGCATATTTATTAAAATAAACCATACATTTCTAAAACATGCACCCTAAAACATATATATATAAAATAACAACTCACTGTTATTGCACTCCTCGAGATGGGTCCGACGGGCCTGGTCCACTAGGCCTCAATCTCGGCTCAACTAAACAAACAAATGACAACAAAAATTAAAATAAATCTAACAGAAAATCCTAGAAACTCGATCTAGAATACTAGACACATAATTAGAATAGGAATTCGACCGGACATCACGTTTTACGAGAATTCTATCGAAAATCCGATAGAACCTCCCTTGTAAAATGGACATCTCTCTACTGAAAGAGTAGAGTCGGTCCTGCAAAGAAAACACACTTCCAAATAAACAAAAAATTCACAACCATAATCCCTCGGTCGGACTCCAAACTACAATTCACCGACCGAGGTTCACAATTCACAGAATAACACAGAAATATCGAAAATGCCCTTTAATAATAAAAATATATTTTATAAATCCAAATTACATAATTAACTATAAAACATGTTAAAAATCGATAAAAACTCATTTATTTAGAAAAATCGTATATTATATATATAATTTGAAAATAATTTACGAAAATTAGTTTTAATTAGTTAAAAATACTAAATAATTTGTAGAAATCATTTTTATACCTTAAATAACTATTAAAACCAATTTAATTACATTTTTAACCAATTTAGTGTCAAATTACCAAAATACCCCTATATATATAAATTCACTAAAATTAATCAAAAATTCACCAAAAATAATATAATTACTTAAAATTAATTTTCTCAATATATAATTCAATAATATCAATAAATATACTCAATTAACCAATTAATTTCAATAAAACACATAATTAACCTAATTTTCCAAAAATTACATAAACTAAATAAATTCCAAAATAAATACATAAAATTCACAAAAATTACAAATAAATTTAAAAAATTTATTTTAACACCTATAATCACCATAAAACACAAATTCATAATTTAATTAATTAATTTTCGAAAATTAGAAAATATTAATAAAATAATCAAAAATACCCAAAAATCAAAATAAATCCCAAAAATTCTAAAAAAAATTACCACAAGTATATTGAGCTACAAGTATCAAATTTTGTGAATGGAGTTTTCTTTAATCAATCAAATTGAAGCTCAAAAAAATCAAGAACCCCAATAGGCTGAAATTGCAAAATCGAAACCTAGGGAAATCTAGACCATTTTAAGTGAAACAAAGCTTGGAATCACACTCACCGGAGCTCAAGGAGAAGATAGAGACTGGCGGTGTAGAAAATGGTGGCCGAAATCGGCTTAATCGACGATGGCTCAAACTTCGGCTTTCCGGCAATAACAGGGTGAAACGGCGCTGGAGAAGAGAAGAGAGGGTGGCGGAGCTACTGGTTGGGAAGGGCGGAGCTCAGGGTGGCACACCGACAGCCTGAAAACAGGATGAAAGGCAGTGAGGGAGGCGGAAACCGATCGGGGAAGTGAGGAAGGGGACAATGGCAATATCGTAATTAAGTTGAACTTTATTTTTAATAATGGTTTAATATGTATATATGTATATATATATATGTCCTACTTTATATTATAATAATATATAATATCACACACACAATAAATATTCACCACACACATATTTTAATAATATATACACATATATAATTAATTAATTAATATAAAAACTAAATAATAAAAATTAATTTAATTAATTAAACCCTAATTTACTTTAAATAAATACACATATATGCATTTTATTTAGCACTTTAAAATACATATGAGTTCATGCAAATTCGCAAAATTAGTCAAAATAATTAATATTAAATTATTCACGTGTTAATTTCCCCGAAAATAGCATTCCCGTGAAAATTTCACGTAAAACTCTTAAAATAATTAAAAATAATTAAAATTAGCTTTAATAAATATTAAACTCATAAAAATATCATAAATATGTATAAAAATTATTAATACTGCATATCCTGATGCAGTTTAAAAATATTTAAAAACTCGGGATATTACAATGAGTCAACCTCTAAATTCACCAATTTTGAATGTGTTGGATTTTGGGTTTTTTAGTGCCAATCAATCCTTACAATATAAAGATCCACCTAAAAATGTTGATGACCTTGTTAATGTTGTTATGAAATCATTTATAGCTTTTCCTTTAAAAAAGTCTAGCCATATATTCTTGGCATTGCAAATGTGCATGATAGAAATCATGAAATCAAGAGGTTCCCATAAATATAAGATTCAGCATTTGAAGAAAGCAAGGTTAGAAAGTGAAGGTCAACTTCCTACTCAAATTAAATGTGATCCATTGTTAGTACAAGAAGTTCTCAATTATTTAGATTAAGTGTAATTTCTAGTTTATGTCTTGTACGTTGTAGTTTGTTTCTATTTTATGCTTAACTTTGCTTTTAGTACACATCATTGTCTTTTTAAAATTATTCTTATATCCTATATTATCAATTTTAAAGTTGATAATAAAGGCATGTACACGATCATTCATTTTGGCAACTTCTTTGTTTAGCCAATTATTGTTTATAGTTAATCCATAGAAGAGTAAAATTGTAAGATGTTTGTTTCTTGAATTTGAAACAAGTTAAAGAGCATATTATATAAGAAAAAATATCAAATTTTTTCAATAATATCAAAGTTAGAATGAGATTACAACTAATTCCAAGTGTCCAACATTACTAACCAATGTAAGGAGTGTGCATGGTGTTCTTACTTATCAGGTTTCACTGTCCTTTCCCTTATTCAATGCAATCAAAATTTTATATATATACACACACAGAGAGAGGGAATAAAATTTTTTAACATGGTCCTTGCTACTTGTTGGTATTCTTTTTCTTCAAAAGTTTATTTTCCTTCCTCTAGAAATTTGTTCAAATCAAATCCATGATTAGCAAGCATATTCAAGTCCAAATCTTTTATATTTTTCTTATTTTTCTCATTAAGCACCAAAGTAGAATCAAAAGAAGGTTTAGACTCTTCATCTATGGAGTATTGACATCTCTCCATTATTTTTTTAACATCTCTTCAATTTCTTGTTGGAATATATATGCGAATTTTTTTTTCATTATGAAACGAAATGGAATTGCTAATTGTCATCAATTCACATTGGAAAAAAAAATGGGAGTTCAAAGTGTTGCATAATACTCCAATAGAGAAAACTTCCTCTAAAATCAAGATATGGGTAAAATTAAAAAAAAAAAAAAAAAAAGAGTTTATTTTTTATTGGTAATCTAAAAACATCATTTGAAGTGAAACAATTTCTATTTTTTTTAAATGACAATTGAAATGGAATGGAGGGGGGTATATAAATATTTTCAGAATTTGAGTAGTATTAAGATATGTATAATAGTGTTTTAATTAAAAAATAATATTAAATAAATATGATAAATATTTTATTTTCATAATAAATTAGGATTTTTAATGGTTTGACACATTAGCTTTTAAAGTGAATATTCAAATATAAATATATACATTTGTCAAGTTTTTTGTTTAAAGACTTTAAAACTCAGCATTTAATATATATATATATATATATATATATAGTACAAATTAAATATAGTACAAAATTTTTCAATTGTGATAACAATTAAATATAAAAATATTTAATTTTTATTAATTTATAATTATTTAAATAAGCGTTGTTTTCTCTATAAAAAATTGTTATTTTAGTTTCAAAATTCATAGTAAAATATATAGAATACATCAATAATCTTAAACATATGAATTAAGTCTGTATTTATGTAATTGAAACATAATTTTTTTTTAAAAAAAAAGTGCATATTTTCACTAATTTAGCCATTAAAAATATAATCATAAATACATATTTTTTCACAATTTTCTTCTTTTTTTTCTTTGAAATAATTTGTAAAACAAATCAAAACTTATTTTAATTATATTAAGCATATAAAAAGTATATTATATATGACTTATTAACTATATTAGACATTTACTCACTACATTTATAAAATTAATTTAATTGTATTCTTTCATTCAAGTATATATTTTATATACTTATATATTTAAAATTAATTTGTTCATTTTTCATAAATTATTAATTTTAATTTTAATTTAAAAATAATTCTAAATATTTTTCAATTTAGAAATTATTAAAATTTTAGTTAATAATTAGATAATAAAATTATAAATTTAATTTTAGTTCTTTTATTATTGACGTTTAATAAAATCTGAAGCTTAGTAAATTCTTGCTTTAGGAAAATTGGAGAAGAGACTTGTTCAACCAGCTGTTTTTCTTTAATAGTATATACAAATAGGGAATTGGAATATTTAACAGCAAAGAATTAATGTGATAGATGTTTATATCCATCTTCCTTGACTTTAACAAGGCGTACATAGAACCTACAATATTCCTCATTATCCTCATTATTAATGAGGAAAATTGACATGGAAATATATATATATATATATATATATATATATGTTTTTTGTTCTTAATTTATTATGAAAATCAACTATAAGTTGAGCAACTTCACTTACTATAGTATTTCACGAGTGATTTAAGTGATAAAAGGTGTAGACATCTTGTTAAGGAAAATAGGAATCGAACTATCCTTCCCTGTTAAGAATTAACCACTTAATTTACTTGTTAAAAAAAAACCTCACTTACTCTGTTAATAGTTCCTTATCACCAAAACCATTCTCTACATAAGTTGATAAAACTTGGAAATTTCTGTTAATTATTCTCTATCACCAAAACTGTGGTCTATCTGCTTGACCATAAGCTGAACAAGTCCACTCACATGGAAACATCTGTTATTTGTTTTCAATCACACGCTCGAAAGTCTATTTGCAGCTAGAGATGTGAATATAGTTCTTCCAAATTGCAACTTTCTCTTTGTAAATTTTAAACACCAAAATGCTACACTATTTATCTATTTTTATCCTATTTCTTAAGGCATTCACAATGGTTTACACTCTAAAAAGTGTAATACTCATTCCACATCATCACTTGATTATCCCCTCTTTAATTATACTTTTCTTACTATAGTTTATACTTTAAAAAAATATAATATTATGGACCCATTAACAAATTACATATTTATTTTAATAATTTTTAACATATATCTCATAAATGAAGAATTATGCTATTTCATCATGTAATTGCTAGTATTTATATGAGTAAAACCAAAAAAAATAGTTGCAAAAGACTAACTAAAGTCAGAAAAAACACCCCGTGATGCATGTAGTGGAGAGGGATTACATCCTCTATTACACCCATTGTGGATGCCCTTATCTGTCTTACGTCAAATTAGTTAAATTAGCAGGTTTTTACCTATATAGGTTGTATTGTACCCTCCTGTTGGATCTATAGTACTAATAATAATACCTAGTTAGACTTCAACCTCAGTTATTTAAAAAAATAAAATAAAATATGTATGAAAAAAGTTATTTAATTTATAAAAACTAATTCATCTTTTTCTTTATCTAGTTTTAAACTTTCATATGAATATGAGCTTATAATAATAGATATTAATTAATTCACCTCAAATGTCATGTGTATATTTTATTTTTTAATTTATGACTAAATCACTACAATTGTAAATAGTATGTCAAATTGTACTAAAATTATAAATAATATATTAAATTATGTTAACATTATAAATAATATGTCAAATTGGGAAATTGAGATAGTTTTACCAAATTTTAAAGTTTGATATAAATATGTAAAACTTCGGAAAGGTGTTTTTATACCAATATACCAATTAAAAATAATTGATATAATTCTACTAAACATATAGTATATTGAGTATATGTGTCGTTTAGAAAAAAAAAATATCCACAAATTGTTTGTTTCTCAAAATATGAAGTTATAATGAAAAATGTGAAGATATTTATTCCTCAAAATATATTATTTGTTCTCTGTCTCGTACGTCGTGGTCCACAACTCTTGGCTGTAAGTTGAACAAAGTCAGTGGAAGAAGCTGACAAATAATATAATTGGGAAGATGGTATTGATGTAGAAAAAATAAAATTTAGTTTTTACTTTTTTTTTAAATTTTATTTTAGATGTTTATTAAGAATTTGGAAAAAAAATTGTAAATTGAAGTGTCATGACTTTTAAGAATAGTCAATGAAGAATTGTAAAAATTATGATTTATTCTAATAATATTTTTTAAAATATTTTTTATATTTATTATAAATAGAATTTATATATTATATATCTTATATTAAATTATTGATACATTTAAATCAAAATTTTGAACTAAATTATGAGCTTTTATTCAAGCTTATACATGAGTTTTATGAGCCAATTATATAGCTTGAATTCGGCTTGTTTATTAAACGAGTCAAAACAAGATTTTATCGAGTTGAACTCCAAGTAACTCGCAAGCAGCTTGACTCCTTTACAGTTTTAGGTGGAGTTCAAATTTTAATATTATTGATTTATGAAATTAATTTCAATTGAATTTAAAAGAAATATCAGGTATTTAGGTCATTTGACCTCCTTATTAGTAAAAGAAACGAATTTATGCTTTGACGTGTAAAAAATTTTAAAAAAAATTATATTTTAATTAGTATTTGGAAACACAACTCTATCACTTAGGTTGTCATTGTTCCTTATCATAACTGAAGTATGTTGTATCACATGTATATAAGACTCTATGTTATTCATAAACTATAATATACGAGAACAAAGGCTTTTATTCCTTTACTGTGTTATTAGCATTTACATGGTATCAGAGCATGGCAATACCATCTCAAATCATTCCTACCTCGTCTTCTTCTTCTTCTTCTTCTTCTTCTTCTTCTTCTTCACAATCCTCTATTATTTCATCTGCTTAACATATGTTTGCTATAAAACTTACTCCTAAAAATTATCTTGCATGGAAGACACAATTTATTCCCCTTCTTAACTATAAAAAATTAAACTCCTTCATTGCACCTAATGCATCACTACCACCAAAAATAATTCCCTCTCCATCCAACCCAACTTAAGAAATCAGCAATCTAAAATATGAAGAATCAATTCAAAAGGAATAAATGTTGTTGTCTTTGATCCTCTCATCCTTCAATGAAGATGTGTTTCCTTATGTTATTGGACACTACATATCTTATTATGCTTGGCAAGCTCTTTCTACTGCCTTTAGATCAACCTTCCAAAATAAACAATTGTAAATTCATATCGAACTACAAGAACTTAAGAAAAATGACCTCATAGTTATTGAATACCTCAAGAAAGCTCTTGCAAATGAGCTTGAAGCAGCAAAATGAGCTCTCTACCCAGTTGAATTTAACATTATAACAAACAAAAACATTGGAGTCGAATATCATGGAATCATTAGTACTTAGAAGCCTAAATTTGCGACCATAACTAGTATCATTCTCTAAATTACATGGAGAATTGGTGGGCTAAGAAATTCTACTTAATAGCCACACACCTTCACCTGTGGCCAATATAATAATAAAATTCTTCAATATCATTTATTACTGGCCACACCAAACCCACCCTTCCCTTGACCATTAAATTTTTCTCCTTGCTTATTTAGCTTCTCCATTAAACTATATTAACCACATTCTGAGGGGCCTTGTCAAATCTGCAACTCCCAAAACCATACAATTGATGCCTTCCTCCATCGTTACCATAATTATACATCATCCAACTTCAATCCTTAAGCTCAGTTTGCCAATTACCAACCTCTAGGCATTCCTCAATATTGTCATTCGATGCCACCATAATAGCTACCCTCTTCTCATATATGGTATTCAGACATAGGTGCAAAATTTCATGCAACTCTAGATATCTCTGCTTTAAGTTCCTGTTTAGAATATAATGGTCCATCAAAGACTGGCA
Organism: Mallotus nudiflorus; assembly: GCA_947683625.1. Lineage (NCBI taxonomy): Eukaryota > Viridiplantae > Streptophyta > Magnoliopsida > Malpighiales > Euphorbiaceae > Mallotus > Mallotus nudiflorus. Next base: position 5,568,836 of record CANTUR010000018.1, read on the forward strand.
TACTCGCTTGGGGCATCCACAACGATGGAAAATTTGCAAAATTGGCCATGATTTTAACTTACATAGCTCTTTATCTCAACTTCTACCGTGTTCATTTTGTTATTTAGGGAAATTTACTAAACTTCCTTTTGCATATGCTACTCATACTAGTTCTTTTGCCTATGCTACTCATACTAGTTCTTTTGCCTTTCATATTATCCATTCAAATGTTTGGGGCTCTACCCCTATGCTTTTTAGTCAAGGACATCAATATATTGTGTTGTTCATTGATGATTACACTCGTTTCACTTAAGTGTATTCTCTTAAAAATAAAAATGATGTTTTTTCATCCTTATTATATTTTCAAGCTTCACCACTAATTTAATACTACAATCAAAGACTTTCACTCCAATTGGGGTGGTGAATATCAACGATTACATAAAAATTTTCGAACCAATGGTATAGTTCATCGAATTGCTTATCCCTACACATATGAACATAGTTCATCGAATTGCTTATCCCTACACATATGAACATACTTACTGAGAGAAAAATTTAACATTTAATAGACACCGATCTCACTCTTCTTGCTCATGGTAATGCTCCTTCAAAATATTGGTCTTATGCATTCTAAATGTCCATCATGATCATCAATAGCTTACCATCTCCAATCATAAACCATCAATCATCATTTTTCTTGTTAAACAAAACTCACCCAAAATATTTAGAATTTAAACGATTTGGTTGTGCCAAATATCCTTTACTTTGTTAATTCAATAAACACATATTTTCATGCCAGACTAAATAATGTTTCTACTAAAGTCAGAGTCTAAATCATGTGGGATATCTTTGTCTTGACATTGCTATATCCAAGATTTACACTTTATATCATGCCAAATTTCATGATTCCATTTTTCCATTCAAGGATATTGTCCACTCAACAGTCTTGGCACAAAATCCATCACCTTGGCTTTAACTTCAAGAGAATACAACTCCTTTATCAGCTTGTGTTGTGTAATATCCCGAGTTTTTAAATATTTTTATACTGCATCGGGATATGCAGTGTTAATAATTTTTGTATATATTTATGATATTTTAAGAGTTGTTATTTGTTTAAAGCTAATTTTAATTATTTTATATTATTTTAAGTACTTTACGTAAAATTTTTCCGGGAATTGTATTTCGGGGAAATTGACACGTAAATAATTTAATATTAATTATTTTGACTAGTTTTACAAATTTGCATGAACTCATACATAATTTTCAAGTGCTAAATAAAATGTATATATGTGTATTTATTTAATTAATTAGAGCTTAATTAATTTCCTTAATTTTATTATTTAATTTTTTTGTATTAATTAATTAATTTTAAGTGTATAAATTATTAAATATATTAAAATATTTGTGTGGTGATTATTATTTGTGTGTGGGAATATATATATAATATTATTATATAAGGTGGACATATATATATACATATATACACAATTTTTAATCAAAAAAAAAATAAAAATTTGTAGAAATTACAGTTTTGCCATTTTCTGCATCTTCTTCTTCCCAACACGTTTTCTTCCATTTTTGGGCATTTCCAGCTGGTTTTATTGCTGTCACTATGCCCCTTAGCCTTCCTCCTCCACCTTCAGCCATTTCCACCACCTAAAACTCCCTTTTCCGATGCGTTTTGGCCGGAAAATCAAGTAGAGACCGAATTTCATCTCAACTCCGACCAAGCCATTTCAAGCCACTATTTTCAACACCGTCAGTCTCTATCTTCTCCTTGAGCTCTAGTGAGTGTGATTCCAAGCTTTGTTTCACTTGATTTGGTCTAGAATTGCTTAGGTTTCAATTTCTTCATTTCAGCCATTTTAGGTTTTGAATTTTTTTTAGCTTCAATTTGATTGATTCATGAAAACTTCCTTCACAAACTTTGTTCCTGGAAACTTAATCTACATTCTGTAATTTTTTTTGAATTTTTGGATTTTATTTTAATTTTTGTGAATTTTTTGTTATTTTAATAATATTTTCTAATTTTAGAAAATTAATTAATTAAATTATGAAATTGTGTTTTATGGTGATTATAGGAGTTGAAATGAATTATAGAAATTTATTTGTAATTTTTGTGAATTTTTATATATTTATTTGGAATTTATTAAGTTTATGTAATTTTGAAAAATAGGGTTAATTATGTGTTTAATTGAAATAAATTGGTTAATTGAGTATATTTATTGATATTATTGAAATATATGCTGAGAAAATTAATTTTGAGTAATTATATTATTTTTGGTGAATTTTTTGGATTTATTTTAGTAAATTTATATATATATGGGTATTTTGGTAATTTTACACTAAATTGGCTAAAAATGTAATTAAATTGGTTTTAATAGTTATTTAGGGTATAAAAATTATTTCTAAAAATTATTTAGTATTTTTAACTAATTAAAACTATTTTTCGTAAATTATTTTCAAATTATATATACAATATACGATTTTTCTAAATAAATGAGTTTTTATCGGTTTTTAACGTGTTTGAGGGTTAATTATGTAATTTGGATTTATAAAATGTATTTTTATTATATAAGGATATTTTTGGTATTTTGTAATTATTCTGTGAATTGTGAACCTCGGTCGGTGAATTGTAATTTGGAGTCCGATCGAGGGATTGTGGTTGTAAATTTGGTGTTATTCCGAAGTATGTTTTCTTTGCAGGACTGGCTCTACTCTTTGAGTAGAGAGATGTCCGTTTTACAAGGGAGGTTCTGTCGGATTTTCAGTAGAATTCTCGTAAAATATGATGTCCAGTCAAATTCCTATTCTAATTCTGTGTCTAAAATTCTAGATCGAGTCTTTAGAATTTTCGTTAAATTTATTCTGATTTCATGTTGTCATTTGTTTGTCTAGCTGCGCCGAGACCAAGGCCTAACGGATCAAGCCCGTCGAGTTTGTCTCATGGAGCGCTAACATGTGAGTTATTATACTGTATATATATGCATTGCATATAGGATGCATGACTTAGGATTTTTATTTTCATTATATGTTTAAACAGTAATTTAATTATAATATGATTTGGTATATTTTCGGTTTATTTTTAGTATATCTTGATATATAAATGTTTGTATATTTTCTATATACATTTAATATATCACTGGTATATTTAGAGTTTATTTTTGATATATGTATGTTAGATATTTAGGTTTATGTTTGTTATAATTTAATATTTATACATGATTTAAATGTGCATCGAAACATAATTATTTTATTAAATGATTAGTATAATTTAGCTTTATTCTTAAATAATTGCATGTTATATTATAAACCTACACTTAAATTATTTTTAAGTTTATTTTTGGTATATTTTGATTTATTTCCAAATAAATACATGTTTTATTATTAAATTAAACCTAACACATTAGTGGTATATTTAGGGTTTATTTTTGATATATGCATGCTAGATAATTAAGTTTATTTTTAGTATATTTGTGGATATAAACCTAAACACATATTTAAATGAACATTTATACATATATGTTTTATTAAATGATTTGCATACTTAGGGCATATCTTTTGTATATTTAAGTATATTTTTAAGAAAATGCATGTTATATTATTGTTACTCATTTAAATTGTTTTTAACCATATTAATGATTTATCTTTAGTTTATTTCATATTTTATTTGTATATATATATACCCGAAATATATTGGGTGTATTTTAGATATATTTTTGGTATATATATATGGTTGATTTTATTATTATGAATATCGTTCCACATTAATTATTTTCAAAATAAATGATTTTTGTAAATGAAGGATATCAATAGAACGTGTTTTCTAGTGGGCAACACTAAGACCGTGTACGTACCGGTACAATAGATAAGGGTTGAGTGAGAAATAATTGTGGTGATTATAATTGATTTGATGGATTTGACTAAGATTAATGGTATGTTAGATAGTGTGATTGCGGGGTTAATCACACTGACAGTCAGACTGCTGGAGCTCGGTTGACTTAGTCTCTTGGGGCCAATCTACTGTCCATAAGTGGATTGAATGATCTATTGGGTTGATTGAGATGTGAGGTGATAGATAGTGTGATTGCTGGAGCTCGGTTGACCAAGTGTCTCGAGGCCAATCACACTAACAGTCAGATTGCTAGAGCTCAATCGACTTAGTGTCTCGGGGCCAATCTGCTATCCAGTTTGGAATAAGTGTTCTATTTGGAATCAAGTGAGCCTGTATGGTTAGAGTGATGATGAGATTGTTTGAGGTTGCTATTATTAGGGTTCTATGGATCCTTCATGAAATTAAACAAACGTTTTCTACATTTAGTATATTTATAAAGGCAGAGTTTGACATTCGTGTGAAATGTGTGTATATACATATATATATATATATATATATATATATATACATATATATATATATATATATATATATATATATATATATATATATATATATATATATATATATATATATATATATAAGAATGCCTAATTGTTATGGTTTAGTTTGCATGTATATATAGTATAATAATTCACTCAGTGAGGTCTGACCCCCCTCAATTAATTTTTTTCAGGAGATCCCATATCGTCAAACCTTAGTTGTAGAGTTTCTCATCGGTGTTTTTCAGTCCCAGCTACTTTATGCAAATGTATATTCTGAACTCTGATTTATATTCTAGAAACTGCAGTAGTTGTGTTATTGTATTTGAGGAGCATTATTTTGTTTGGATATTAAATACTCTAAGAATTTGTATTTGAACACTGTACGAATATGTATACATTTATGAAAGGATTTGGAAAATTTATTTTATATATTAATTCAAAAATTTTAATTATATCGTACTTTTTATTTATTTATTGTATGATTTTATTTTCTTAGGCTTGCTACGGGTTCCGGATTCGAAAGAATTCACATTCCCTAGCGCCGGTCATGACTCCTAGTTTGGGTCGTTACATGTTGATAATTGAAGCACTTGCCCATCCTTATCCATTTCTCATTTCATTTCTAATCCTAACTTCTCTCCTCCCACTTGTCCTACCTATCTTAATCTTTTAACTCTCTTTGACTATATCCATTATTATCATCTCTTGTACCAAATATCATTACCCTATCCCATCTTCATCCATCCAACCCAACAACCCACTTAATCTCAACCATATCATAAACCTTACTAAATACCCCACTTCATATGCTCTATCACCTACTTGAACTCACACCATACCATGACTCTATGCCCTTCCACAATATTAACATGTGAAACCAATTATGCCAGTACTTTTAACTCCACTTATTCATGTCCATACATCAAACCTTTTACCTTTCTTTAAGCTAACAAACACCCTCAATAGTGACAGGTCATGGTAAATGAATATCATGCCTCACTTCAAAATAAAACCTAGTCATTAGTTCCTCACCTTTCTAATAAAAATATTGTCAATAACAAATGGTTATTTTAGATTAAAAAGAGAGAAAATGCATTCATTGAGTGCTATAAGGCTCGATTAGTCACTGAAGGCTACACACAGGGAATGGTGTTGATTATATAACATTTAGTCCATTTGTTAAACCAACAAGTATCATAACAGTCATTGCTCTTATTACCTCATTTCATTAGCATGTTTATCAACTAAACATATCTAATGCCTTTCTTCATGGCTTTATTGATACAAACATTTACATAGAATAACCACCAGGTTGTTGATCTAATATATCTCAATTATATATGCAAATTGCATCCTTTTCTCTATGGCCTTAAACAAGCCCCTAATGCTTAGTTTCAACGTCTTCATGACTTTCTTATTGCCCTCAAATTCTAAGCATCCCAAACATATACTTTATTGTTCATTTGTCATCTTAACAACACTACTTTATTTATCTTTGTATATATGGATGACATTTTAGTAATAGGTCTTTTATCTCCCCTGTTTAATGGTTTTTGGATGCTTTCTAACAAACATTTCCTATTTGAGATCTAGGCAAATTGCTTATTTTTTAGGCATTGAAGCAATATCATAACCTAAAAGGCTTATTATATAATAACAAAAATATATTCTAGATTTACTAACATAAGCTAACATGGCCACTTGCAAACCACACCTAACTCTCATGGCCCTTTCCATAACTCTCACTAAACATGGAGCTGTTAAAATTGAGGATTGAGTTTTGTATCATAATTTAGTGGATGGTCTACAATATGCTACACTCACTCACCTTGACATTGCATTTTGATAAATAAACTCTATCAATTCATGCACTTTCCAACTCATGAGCATTGGAAGGTTATTATAAGGGTGCTTCACTATCTTCAATATACAAAGACTTATGGACTATTCCTACAACATTCATACCCTCAAGAGCATTATAATTAAGTATGATTATAATTATAGAGATATTAAGATACAAGATAATGAAGCATTGGGAATGAAATTTCTTAATATGAATAAATTTAAAGAAATTAGAAAGAGATGGTTAAAGAAAAGGAAGGCAAGGAAGTTTGAGTAGTTAAATTAAGATTTAGGAAAGGATTTGATGATGATGATGATGATGATGATGATGATGATGATGATGATGATCATGATGATGATCATGATGATGATCATGATGATGATGATCATGATGATGATGATGATCATAACTTCGGGACCAAGCAAAAAAAAATTAATTTAATTTAATTAATTAAAGGTTTAAAAAAAGAGTACATGTGTCACTCTTTTTATGGCTTTAGGCCATAATTATCTTTTGAATATGTAATTCTTATCTTTTGGGAGAAGGATAGCTTCACTTTGAGTTCTTCACTTTTTTTTAAAAAAAAAAGAAGAAGAAGAAATTGAGAGAAAGAGGTAAAGGAGTTCTAGCAAAGGCGAGTGAAATTTTCCATCTCTTTCTTTTGATTAATCTCTTAATTTTTATTTAATTGAATATCCTTTTGTTTGGTGATTGAAAATCAAGCTTATACTTGTTTCCAAAAAATTTATTTCCTTGGAACACTTTCTTTAGTTGAATTTTGATTCTTGAAAAATTTTACAATTTAATGTTTCTAGAATTACTTGTTGAAGTAAATTGTTTAAGCATGATTTGTGTGAAATTTATGTAAATATTGGTTTATACTTGGTAAGAATTCATCTAGGAATAAAAAAATATACCATTGAAGTTTCAGAAATTCTATGTACCCATAAACAGTGAAAGTGGGTAAGCCATATTTGAAGCTCGATAACTCCAAATGAGATGAAATGTATGTCTATAGAAACCTAAAGGTGTCCCTTACAAATTTGATCTTCATTTACCATTTTAATGGTTTTTTAGATCCACACATTTTAGTGCACACACTCTATAGATAGTTGGGCCATGATCAATTAGTATTGATGTTACTCCTTATATACACATCCAATTAGTGTAAAACCAATTTAAAACCACTCTAGATAACATAATTTCAAATTTAGAGAATTTATTTAAGAATATATATCATACAATTTTTTATGAATTTTTTATTACACCCTATGAATTCTATCAAGTTGACAGTCTATTTAGTAGGAGTATCAAACTTTAAAAGACTCTAACTTTAGCTTTAAAACTCCAAATGAGGTGAATATTGATTTTATAAAACTTGGCAATGCTATATATAAATTTTTAGTTTTGAGCTAGAGCTAATTTAGCTTGTATGACAGTCGAACGAATCCATATTTTCACTACTCAATATGTTAGAGTAATTGAGCTGATTGTGATTTGACCTCTATAAATTTCTTTATGGTTATCAAGTTGAGGTGAAACTTTTATGGTATATTCTAGACACATAGATCTAATACTTTATAAAAAATTGTACTTCCAAATCCTTCCTTATAATACTCAGGCATCTTTCAAACTTAGCCCTATAAATCTGCCTTGGTAAAGTCATTATATCTACTTCGATTGAGTTTTAATTGAGCAAATGGTAGGGTTAAGCTATGAAATCTCAATAGCATGTTAATGGATCAATGATGATCATATCTAAATGTGAATATACTAAAATTAAGGTTAATTTTGGGTCTCTTATAGGCATGAAACTCAAGTGGACAATATACATGTAACTATGGACATGCATATGTAGTACGTAGAAATTTTATTAAAATGAAGAGTAAAATATGTATAGTAAATTTAACGTATACCCTTACCTCAAAGGTATATGTAAGGTATTTATCAAATATTCAAAGTGTATGTTTGCACTCCCAAGGTATATGCATTTAGATATGAAAAAGTGTTTGAGATATTTGATTTAAAGAAATTGTTTAGAGTATACTTTATGGAAATATTTTAGTATACAAAAGGTTGATTTTAAGTATATTTTTCATATATGTGAGAAGCATATTTTGTATACGAAAAGTGTATATAGTATTTATCAATAAGCAATTGATGAATTTGTTTTGAGCAATAAGAGCAATGAATAAACACCGTATGTTAGTGGCAGTAAGACTATGTTTGGAACATAGCAAAGCTAGTGAATGTGTATAGCCTTTGCCTAGGGTGCACATTTTTACCCTGAAGATGTAAGGCAAACTTAGAAAATATGTATAGTCATTGATTGGGGTCGGATACATATTTTGAAGTATGCATAGCCGATGCTTAGGGCCGGATGCACATCTTGTCTAGTAAATGTAAGACCATGCCTAGAATATATGTATGGCCATTGTCTGGGGCTGGATACATATTTTGTCTATGGTTAACAATTGGGAGAAATTGACAGAAGTGATACATATATATATATATATATATATATATATATATATATATATATATATTGGCTTAAGTGTTAATCACACTTAAGTCATCATATGTGTACTGACTCATTATATTACTTTGGGTATAGTACTGATCCAGACTATCCAATGTAATTGTTATATATGTGTAGTTTACTCTAATAATGCTCTTATGATGAATTATTTCGTGAAGCTATGTTATTATATTGCAGTAAGTTATTTTATTATAATTAATATTATTGATATTGCTTAAGATTTTGATATATAATATTGTTGACTATTTTATATAAATGAATTATTGTAAAAATACTTTTGAGTAAATTGATATTATTTGTTTACAATATAAATCATTAGTGAACTGTGAGTATATATGAAACTATGACCTATTATATTCTCATTTTCCTATACCATTTGTTACTTTCCTTTGTAATTCACTCATTAAGTATTTCCTCATAAGTACTCACCACTCTCCTAACATCATTTTTATAGAGTGGCTGCTAATGAATTGAACGCAAAAGTGAAGTCAAGAATTCAAATTAGATATTGGAAATTTAGTGGAAGTGTATGTAGGAATTAGTTTATGACCTTTAAAAGTAAATGATAAGTTTAGTTTAATACCAAGTGTATTGTGTAAAAGGGAAAGAAAGCTGTGTATTTTTAGTATTTTGGTAATATGGACAATATTATGTTATATATCTAAAGTTATTATCCCTCTTACTATCTTGTTTAAATATATCTTAACTTATTGTTAACTAATTAACCTAGCTGTTATGGTGGATTTTGTTGGATGTTTATTTTTTTTAAAGTGAAATTGAATCAATCATACCATTGGAAGTTAGTTTTAGGTAACATTCCTCTATATTGGTGCCTTCAATATGCTATTACACTATGATAATATGTAGAGAGGGTGTCAGTAAGAAAGGGTGTTACAATTCTTCTCATCTAACTTATTAATGCAACTTCAATGTTTTTTAGATAGTGATTGGGGCGGCTGCCCCAATGACAGGTGAACAACTATTGGCTATGTAGTATACCTAAGTAATTAATAATCTTATTTCTTGGATGGCTAAGAAACAACCAACCATCCCATAGTCCTCTACTAAAAGTGAGTGCAAGTCTCTATCTAATGCCACAACTGAAATATTACAGTTACATTCTCTACTATCTGAACTTAGATTTCTTTCTCCAAAACTAGCGACTATATGGTGTGACAACAAGGGGGCCATCTATTTATTAACAAATATGGTATTCAATGCTCAAACAAAACATATTGAGCTTGACTATCATTTCATCTGGGAAAAAGTATTGCAAGGCATTATTTTTGTCAATTTCATTTTTGGAGCTAATCAAGTGGCAGACATACTCACCAAGCCTTTAGGTCGATATCTTTTTAAAGAACATCGAGACAAGCTTTACCTTCATCCCACTTCTAGCTCAGTTTAAGGGGGACTGTAAACACAACTCTATCACTTAGGCTATTATTATTCCTTATCATAGCTAAAGTCTGTTGTATCACATGTATATAAGAATTTGTATTATTCTTAAAATGTAATATAGAAGAACAAAGGCTTTCATTTTCTTTATTGTGTTATTAACGCTTACAGTAATAATCATAAAGTCAAATCACTTATTGTTTTAATAATAATAAATATAAAATGATTATTAAACCTTATATACTTCTACTACAAATAAATTAATTTTAATTTTGCAACTGAATGATTGTAATCATATGTCATTGAAAACAACTTCTAACGACAATCTGCATAGAAAACTCTATAATAAAAGAACAAATTTAATTTAATGAAAAATATAATAAATAAATAAAATTTAAATGTAAATATTAAAATTATAAATGCTTAAGTATGTACATTAACTAGACATATGCCCACACAATGCATGGATGGTTTAAAAATATAGATAAAATATTGTTTAAAAATATTTTAATTTTTTTAAAAATAGATTGATAGATGTTGTTAGAAAAGAAATAATATCTAATATTACATCTTGAAAAATAACCAAAATTTTCTATTGAGACCTTCCTCCCTCTTAATATGAACAAACAGGAAAATAACTTAAGTCTTTCAACTTTCATTCAACAATATTGTGCATTCTAGTGGTATAAAAATTATGAAAAAAAAGTACAAAATGAAGATAAATTCAATTAACCTTTTTAGTTATTATTGAAAATAAAATTAAAATTGATTTAATAATATCTATATCTTCTCAAGTTAGCAAGAACATTGAACTTCATCATGACCATTAGAGATTTTGAGTGTGTAATGATCAAGTAAAGGATGGATGATAAATCTAACAAAAAATTGACATTGAAAAAGTGATTTATATAAAAAGGTGAAGAAAATAGTAAGTATAAATGAAAGAAAAATGTAAGTAGAAAACAATCATCAAATTCATGGTATATATATAAAAGTAAATAAAAGATAAGATTAAATGTGAAAATTGAAGAGTTGATGCAAATAATGACTTGAAAGTTAAAAAGTTGAGGAAAATAACGGTTTGAAAGTTGAAAATTAAGTTGAGAAAAATAATGGTTTAAAGGGTTAAAGAAGATAATGATTGAAAATTAAAAGGTTAAAATCAAATTCTATTTCAACTTCCATAAAATTTTAAGAAAGAGGAAAAAAATAAAGTCTGCAAATAGTAAAATTAAAATAAATACAATATAAAGCCTATTAAAATCAAATTAATGTTTTTCAAAAAAATAAAACAACTTTAAAAGTGAACTAAATGAATTGTAATATATGACTTGTGGATAAGCATTATACATAAAATGTCACTTGGCATAATTTGGCTTATTTATATAGATATAGGCTAAACATTAGCCTGCATAAATAAATAATTTTAATTTATACATATTAATTATTTATATATGTTACTACACGTTAATTTTAAAAAATAATTTTCTTAATAATTATTCATTTATTTTTTAATATTAAAAAATAAAGATGAAAATGAAAATAGTGATTGTAAACAAATGGTAATGATATTCCATTTTAAGTGTCAAAATAAATATTCATATAGTGGTGATAGTCATAATAACTCTTTAACTATCTTTTAAAAAAAAATAATGGAACACAAATACTTGCAATAATTAAAATGAGATGAATAGAAATTCAATAGTTTTCAATTTAATAAAATAAATAGAAATATTTCAATACTAACATCTAATTTAATGTAACACCCTACGTTTTTATTTAACTAAAGTAATTATCATATTTTGTTAGTGATAAATAAATTTAAATTAGATTACACAATTTTAATTATTATCACGACCCAAAATAGGGGGTCATGACCGGCGCTAGGGAACAGGAATTCTCTCGAATCTGGAACCCGTAGCAAGCCTTAGAATAAAATAAAACATGCAATGATAATAATAATAATAATAATAATAATAATAATAATAATAATAATAATAACACAAATAACATAATTTGCAGTGGAAATAAAAATCATAAATAAGATAAGTAAATATACATCAATAGATTTAAATAATCATCTCATCTCATATAAATAAACTTTTAATACAAATCCAGTTCAAATCTTTAAAATACATAACTTACGCAACTATAATACATAAACTCCACAACTGTTTACAACTACTGCAATGTCTAGATTATAAAATAAAACTCAGATAAGCAGTTTACATAATGAAGACGGGGCGGAAGAAATCCGACGTAAGGGTCTGCTACTGAGGTCTGAAGACTATGACTCTCCTGAAAAATAGGCAACGGAGGGGAGTCAGACCTCACTGAATAAATTGTTATAATATATATATATGCATACTAACATGACAATGCACACAGTCAATAGTATATATAATAAATATATATACAAGCAAATACACACAGATGCAACAAATTCATTTTTATATATTTACTGAAAATCACCGTCTATGAAGGATCAAATAGAACCTTAGCAAATCGCAACCTCAAATAGTGTTAGACAACACTCTAGCCATACAAGCTCACTTATTCCAAATATATTCACTTATTCCATTTGGATAGTAGACTGGCCTCGAGACACTAAGTGAACTGAGCTCCAACAGTCTGACTATCAGTGTGATTGGCCCCGAGACACTTGGTCAACTGAGCTCCAGCAATCACACTCCCAAATCACATCTCACATCAAATCAAATCAAATCAATATAATCAACATCCATAAATAGGTTAGCAAGAAAGCCTAAATGCTATCAGCGTACTGGTACATACTTGATCCTAGTACTACCCACTAGGTAGCACGTTCTATTGATATCCTTCATTAATATATAAAACATACATTCATAAATAAATGATGCTTGAATTTCAATAAAATAGCAACATAAACCATACACTAGAAATATACCAAAAGTAAACCAGGTATATTTCGAGTATATATACGTCAAATAAATCCAATATATTTGCAAAATAAACTAGAAATATATTTAAAAACATTTTAAGTATAAATGTTTAATAAAACATGCATATAATTTAAAATATATCAAAAATAAACCAAAAATAAACCTAAGTACTAATTAAATCATTTATGCATATTTTACCAAAATAAATCATGCATTTCTAAAACATGCACCCTAAACACACACACACACACACACACACACACACACATATATATATATATATATATATATAATAACAACTCACTGTTTATTGCGCTCCTCGAGATGAGTCCAATGGGCCTAGTCCACAAGGCCTCGGTCTCGGTGCAATTAAACAAACAAACGATAACACAACATTAGAATAAATCTAACAAAAATTCCTAGAAACTTGATCTAGAATGCTAGACACATAATTAGAATCAGAGTTCGACTGGACATCACATTTTATGAGAATTCTATAGAAAATTCGGCAAAACCTCCCTTATAAAATGGACATCTCTCTACTCAAAGAGTAGAGCCTGTCCTGCAAAGAAAACACACTTTGAAATAACATAAAATTCACAACCATAATCCCTCGGTCAGACTCCAAACTACAATTCACCGACTGAGGTCCACAATTCACAGAATAGCACAGAAATACATAAAATGCCCTTTAATAATAAAAATATATTTTATAAATTCAAATTACATAATTAACCCTAAAACATGATAAAAATCGATAAAAACTCATTTATTTAGAAAAATCGTATATTATATATATAATTTGAAAATAATTTATGAAAAATAGTTTAAATTAGTTAAAAATACTAAATAATTTTTAGAAATCATTTTTATACCTTAATTAACTATTAAAATCAATTTAATTATATTTTTAACCAATTTAGTGTCAAATTACCAAAATACCCCTATATATATATATAAATTCACTAAAATTAATAAAAAATTCACCAAAAATAATATAATTACTCAAAATTAATTTTCTCAATATATAATTCAATAATATCAATAAATACACTCAATTAACCAATTAATTTCAATTAAACACATAATTAACCTAATTTTCCAAAATTACATAAACGTAAATAAATTCAAAATAAATATATAAAATTCACAAAAATTAAAAATTAATTTATAAAATTAATTTCAACACCTATAATCACCATAAAACACAATTTCATAATTTAATTAATTAATTTTTGAAAATTAGAAAATATTAATAAAATAATAAAAAATTCACAAAAATCAAAATAAATTCCAAAAATTCCACAAAAATTTACAGAGCAAGATTAAGCTACAAGGATCAATTTTTTTGAAGGGATTTTTCTTGAATCAATCAAATTGAAGCTCAAAAAAATTTGAAACCCTAATAGGCCGAAATTACAAAATCGAAACCTAGGGAAATTTAGACCTTTTTAAGTGAAACAAAACTTGGAATCACACTCACCGGAGCTCAAGGAGAAGATAGAGACCAGCGGTGTTGAAAACGGTGGCCGGAATCGCTGTGATCGATGGTGAGAAGAAGTTTCAATTTTTCGGCCAATTCGAGCTTCAAACGGCGCTGGAGAAGGAGGAGAAGACAACGAAGCTGGCTGGGGACGATGGTGGCACGCCGGGAGGCACATCGATGGTGAAGAAACGGCATGACAATGACCGAAGGAGGAAGGGAAGTGATCGGGAGGGAAGGAGAAGGTTCAATGGCAAAACCGTAAATATTGCTAACTTTATGTTTTTGATAAATGAATATGTATATATATAACTATACTTTATATTATAATATTATATAATATCAAACACACAATAAATACACACCACACAATATTTAATAATTATACACTTATAATTAATTTAATTAATTTTAAAACTAAATAATAAAAATTAATTTAATCAATTAAACCCTAATTTAATTTAAATAAATATACGTATTTGCATTTTTATTTAACATTTTAAAATTATGTATGAACCCATGCAAATTCGTAAAACCATTTCAAATAATTAATATTAAATTATTTAGGTCTTAATTTCCTCGAAAATACAATTCCCAGAAAAATTTTACGTAACTATCTTAAAATAATATAAAACAATTAAAGTTAGCTTTAAACAGATAATAAACTCATAAAATATCATAAATATGTACAAAAATTATTAACACTGAATATCATGATGCAGTTTAAAATTATTTAAAAACTCGGGATATTACAATTATCTAGCTATTTAATTGATATGTATTTATGTTAATATTATTTTAAGACTTTATTATTTTAAAAATTTATTATTATATATGGATATAGGTGTGATTGTATATATATGTGTGTGTGTGTGTGTGTGTAAAATGGTGAAATGAGGGACACACACCTCCTGACCGAAACCACCTCCCCAAAAAATCAACAGCTCCTCCCCTCATTCTATCTGTCACCATCCTTGCTCTTTCCCTTCACTGTGCCGCCTCCATCATTGCCTGAAATCGCCATTGCCATCGTTAACCGAGCTCCCTAATTGCTGTTGCTGCTGATCTTCTTCTTCCTCGCTAGGCAGCATCTCTTCTTCCTCGTGCGACAGCTCTGCATTTCCAGTTCTGCCCAGCTTTGTTTCCCCTTCGTCAATTGCTGCTTCCTGACTGCACCGTGCTGCTTCTATTGGCCTCCATTTTCGGTGGTAGCAAGCTTTCTTCCTCCTCCTTCAATCTTCTCTGCTGGACAGTGAGTAGCACTCACTCGTTTCCTTCTTTTTTCCTCTTGATTCTTGATGGTTATTGGTAGATCCTAGGATTGTTTGAGTTGTTTATTGTTTAATGAAGTTGGTTTTGATTTTCTTAGGAATTTTGGTGAATTATTAATTTTTTTACAGAATTATATTGGATTTATTTGATAATTATTTGGTTTTAGTTAGTAATTAAGGTAGTTGTTGTTAATTATTTTTGGGTGTGTTAATTTTATTGAAGATTATAAGAATTATTGTGAATTTGGTAAATTTTGAATAATTTAGTAATATTTTGTTTATATCCAAAATTTATTTGTAAAATTTATAAAAATTTGATAATTGGTGATGTTGTCAAATGTTATTAATTTTAGGATTTAATTTATAATTTTGTGAATTTTATACTATTTTTGTAATTATTTTTAAGTTTATGTCAAATGTGGATATTAAACTAAATTTATAAATTTGGAAGAAATTAGTAGTCAATTATATGTTTTTAATTATATTAAGAAGTTTAATGTAGAGAAAATAATTTTTTGATATTTGTATAATTTTCAAGGAATTTTTAGTATTAATAGTGTATTATATAAGTTTGTATATTATAGGGGTAGAAACATAATTTTTGTTAATTATAGTTAAACAATAAATTGTGGTTGGTTTTAATTATAATTAAGGGAATTAAAAAGGAATTTTTCAAATTAATTTTAATAATATACTAAATATCATTTTGAATAATGTGTATACTTTTATTATTATATGGGTAAATATGTAAATTATGCTTATTATAGTTAAGTATATATATTTTAATTGGTTTTATTAAAATTTAGGCGGTTAGAGAAATTTTTATAAATTTATAAGTATTTTAATTAAGTAATATTAATTTTTTTAATATTTTTTCCTATATATATATATATTGTAATATCCCGTGTTTTTAAAATATTTTTACACTGTACCGGGATATGCAGTGTTAATAATTTCTATATATTATATGATATTTTTATGAGTTGATATGTATTTAAAACCTATTTTAATTACTGTGTATTATTTTCAGTGTTTTACATAAAATTTTCCCGGGACTTGTATTTTCGGAGAAATTTTCACGTAAACAATGTATTATTAATTGTTTTAAATGTATTTTCGGACTTGCATGAACTCATGCGTATTTTTAAAATACTAAATAAAGCATGTGTGTATATATATTTATTTAATTAGGGTTTAATATATTACCCTAATATTTTATTATTTGTTTATTCATTTATTGTTATTTAAGTATTTTATTTAATATTAAATTATTAAAATTATTTTTTTATTTATTTTTATTATTATTTTAATATTATTTTATTTTATTTTTTTCTTTTTTTTCTTTTTTCTTTTTTCTTCTTTCTTTCTTTCTTTTTCTTTTCTTTTTCTTTTCTTTTTCTTTCTTTCTTTCTTCTTCTTCTTCTTCTTCTTCTTCTTCTTCTTCTTTCCTCCCGCGCGCCCGACCACCATCCTCCCTTCCCTCCCGCTGCAACTCCGGCCACCTACCGTCGGTGTGCCTCTCGGCTTGCCACCGCCGTTCCCAGCCGTCCCCCGCCGCCAGCAGCTCCCTTCCCCGGCGCCGGCAGCTCCATTTTTCATTTTTGGCTAAAAATTGTCCCTTCGTCGTTTCTCCCTCCTCCGGCCACCGTTTTTGACACCGCCTATCTCTTTCTTCTCCTTGAGCTTCGGTGAGTGTGATTCTAGCTTTGGTTTGAGCTAAAATGGTTTAGATTTGTTTAGGTTTCAAATTTTCAATTTCGGTCACATTAGGGTTTTTGATTTTTTTGAGCTTCGAATTGATTGATTCATGAAAAATCCCTTCACAAATGTTGATCCTTGTAGCTTAATCTACGTGTATGAATTTTTGTAGAATTTTTTGAGATTTTTTGGATTTTTGGGTATTTTTGAATATTTTAATATTATTTTCTAATTTTCGGAAATTAATTATTTAAATTATGAAATTGGGGTTTATGGTTAAAATAGGTGTTGAAATGAATTATAGGAATTTATTTGGAATTTTTATGAATTTCTAAGTATTTATTTTGAATTATTGAAGTTTATGTGATTTTGAGAAATTAGGGTTAATTGTGTTTTAAATGGAAATTAATTGGTTAATTGAGTTTAATTATTGATATTATTGATAAATATGTTGAGAAAATTAATTTTGGATAATTGTATAATTTTTGGTGAATTTTTGAAGTAATTTAAGTATATTTATATATATAGGGGTATTTTGGTAATTTTATCCTAAATTGGCTAAAAATGTAATTTAATTGGTTTTAATAATTATTTAAGGTATAAAAATGATTTCTATAAATTATTTGGTATTTTTAACTAATTAAAACTATTTTTCGTGAATTATTTTCAATTATATATATAATATATGGTTTTTCTAATAAAATGAGTTTTTATCGGTTTGTACAATGTTTTGAGGTTAATTATGTAATTTCTACCTATAAAATGTATTTCTATGTTGTAAGGATATTTTTGGTATTTTTGGAATTATTCTGTGTTTGTGGACCCCGGTCGGTAGACTGTAGTTTGGAGTTCGACCGTGGGATTTTGATTGTGCCTTGTGTAGTTTCTCGAAGTGTATTTCTTTGCAGGGTCGGCTCTACTCTTTTGAGTAGAGAGATGTCCGTTTTACAGGGGAGGTTCTGTCGGATTTTTGGTAGAATTCTCGTAAAACGTGATGTCCAGTCGAACCCTAATTCTGTTTCCGTATTTAAATACTCTAGATTGAATTCTAGTATTTCTGTTAGGTTTATTCTGATGTCGATTATTTATTGTTTGTTTAGTTGCGCCGAGACCGAGGGCTAGTGGACCAGGCCCGTCGGACCTGTCTCGTGGAGCGCATTAGGTGAGTTACTATACTATATATATATGCTTAGGATGCATGATTTAGAAATATATATTCTATTTTGATTAAAATGCATAAATAATATGATTTGTATTTAAGTATATTTTTGGTTTATTTTTGGTATATATTAAATTATATGCATGTTTTGTAAATAAAATATATTTAAAATGTTTTTAAATATATTTCCAACTTAATTTATAATTTGATTGAATTCATTTGACATATATATACTCGAAATATACCTGGTTTACTTTTGGTATATTTCTAGTATATATATGGTTTATGTTGTTATTTTATTGAACTTCATGCATCATTTATTTTTGTGAATGAATGATTTATATTAATGACGAAGGATATCAATAGAACGTGCTACCTAGTGGGCAGCACTAGGACCGAGTACGTACCGGTACGCCTATAGCTTTAGGCTATATTAATAACTATTTGTGGATATTGATTTGATATGATTAATTGATATGTGAGATGTGGTTTGGAGGTGTGATTGCTGGAGCTCGGTTGACTAAGTGTCTCGGGGCCAATCACACTGGCAGTCAGACTGCTGAAGCTCGGTTGACTTAGTGTCTCGGGGCCAGTCTACTGTCCAAATGGATTAAGTGGATATATTTGGAATAAGTGAGCCTGTATGGCTAGAGTGTTGTCTAACACTATTTCTGAGGTTGCGATATTCTAGGGTTCTATGTGATCCTTCATAAACTGGGATTTTCAATAAAATATATAAAAATGATTTTCTGCATCTGTGTGAAATTGCCTGTATATATACATATTACATATATACTATTGACTGTATGCATTATCACTTAGTGTGTATGTATATATATTATAGTAATTCACTCAGTGAGGTCTGACTCCCATTCGTTGACTATTTTTCAGGAGAGTCAACTTCTTCAGACCTCAGTAGCAGGTCGATACGCCGGATTTCTTCCGCCCCGGCTTCTTTGTGTAAACTATTTACTTGAGTCTTATTTATTTTATCTAGACACTACAGTAGTTGTGAATTAAAGTGTTGGATTTCATGTATTTTATTTAAAGAGATGTATTATATTGAAACTGGATTTGTATTAAAGAGATTTTATATATGTGATGAGATTTGATTCAAATCTAGTGACGAAAATGTTATTATTATATTTATGATTTTTATTTCCGCTGCATATGATATCGTTATTGTTATTATTGAATGATTTATTTTATTTTTAAGCTTGCTACGGGTTTCGGATTCGAAAGAATTCCCGTTCCCTAGCGCCGGTCATGGCCCCTGTTTTGGGTTGTGACAAAGTTGGTATCAGAGCAGAGTTTTGTGTCAGGGCTTAGTCTTGTGAGTTGTGGCCCTAGTTTTCAAAGTTATGTTTTCTGTTGGACTACTGTAGTGTATTAGGTTCGAGTATGTCTTGATAAGTATTCCTTGCTGTAGTTTTCACCGTTATTCCTTCGTTGTCTGTTTTGTCTGAATCTTTCCGTTTGTCTTTTCAAAATGGGGAGGCGAGCGCGTGTCACTCCACCGGTCGTTGAGGCCGAGGATGATGAATTTTTTCAAGACGAGGTTTTACCTCCTGAGCAGCCAGTTAGACGTAGAGGTCATGGCAGAGGTAGACCTCGAGGAGCGGCAGGTCACCGTAGGCAGAGAGAGTTACAGGACGAGGAGCCTGTTGAGCCTGAGTTTAATGTTCCTGTTCCTCCAGTTGTTCAGCCTGTTCAGCCTGCCTATCAGCAGGGTATGTCTGACCCTGAGACAGCTTTGTTCTATGCCCGAGTTGGTAAGATTGCTTTTGATGGTACTTCTGATCCTTTAGATTTTCTGCATGCGATTGAGACTAGGACTCCGACTGCTCATACCGAGTACCAATGGATCATGATCGTTGAGTTGTCTGTCGAGGGACCAACCTTAGATTGGTTTATTCAGATGATTCAGCCTTATATGATGACAAAGACATGGGCTCAGTTTTGAGAGCGATTCATGAGGAGATTCTGTCCAGAGCCGCTTCGTTTGAGCTATCGTCTTCGTTTGACCAGTATTTCTCGTGGAGATCGATTTGTAGAGGAGTATACCTTAGAGTTTCTTCGTCTGGGTAGATATGCAGAGGATCTGATGCGAGATCAGTATTTTGCTGTCACTACATACGTCACTGGTTTGGGTTCAGCTTTTGCTGGTATGCCTACAGCATGCCTTACTCTGGAGTCTGTGATTGAGTTAGCCAAGGAGATTGAGCTGAGATTAGTTAGGCAGGGAGCGATGCCTGATTATTACCAGTTGGGAGTTCAGTCGAGTGGATCGCAGGCTACTCCGTATTCGAGTTTTCATGTTGGATCGAGTAGTCAGCAGCGAGGTCCGAGTCAGCAGAGTCAGAGACAGCAGCAGCAAGTGCATCGGAGCAATAGACATGGCCGTGGAGGTCAGCGTAGATCGTTCAGATTTGGGTCAGGTGATTCGAGCAGCAGCAGTGGTCATAGTTCTGGATCAGCGGCCAGTATTTGTCAGACTTGTGGTAGAGTCCATCAGGGACTGTGTTATCTGACACCACTGACATGCTTCAGATGCGGGCAGACAGGACATTTTGCCAGATCGTGTCCTTACTCTGGATATCAGCAGCAGCAGATTCCGTGATTCCCACAGTAGTCGATTGCTAGTGCTGCACCCGTGCCATTTCAGTTACCACCAGCCCAGCATCAGAGTTCCACTCAGTTTGTTCCACAGCAGAGTCGTGGTAGAGGTACTAGAGGAGGTGCCAGAGGTGTTGGTCAGGCTTCTACCAGTCAGTAGGGAGGTTGAGGTCAGGCCAGAGTTTTTCATCTGACTCAGCAGGATGCTCAGGCATCTAATGTAGTCGTGGCAGGTATTGTTTCTGTTTGTTACCTGCATGCTTGGGTTTTGTTTGATCCGGGTGCCACGCATTCGTTTGTTTCTCCTATTTTTGCTTCTAAATCTTGTTGGCAAGCTTTGAGGATGGCTTTTCCTTTGTCTGTTGCCACTCCTCTGAGCGATTCTTTGGACGTCGATATTGTTCTCTCTGGTTGTCCAGTTCTCGTGGGAGATAGAGAATTACCCGCTGATTTGATATCGTTGGATGTGATGGAGTTTGATGTTATTTTGGGAATGGATTGGTTATCTCAGCACTATGCCGTGGTAGATTGCAGGAATAAGGAGGTGACTTTTAGAATTCCTGGTGAAGTAGAATTCAAGTTTGTTGGTGATAGGAGTTCAGCACCTCAGAATCTTATTTCTGCTGTTACGACTAGGAAGTTATTGAAGAAGGGATGTCAGGGGTTTTTGGCATTGGTCAGGGATACGTCAGTGGAGAAGTTGTCACTCACAGATGTTCCGGTTGCTTGTGAGTTTCCTGATGTTTTTTTCGAGGAGTTGCCAGGTTTACCACCTCACAGAGAGATTGAGTTCTATATAGATGTGGTACCAGGTACTACTCCTAGATCTATGCCACCCTATCGAATGGCTCCTACAGAGTTGAGAGAGTTGAAGGAGCAGTTGTAAGAGTTGTTGGATAAAGGTTTCATCAGACCTAGTGTTTCTCCTTGGGGTGCACCGGTCCTGTTTGTGAAGAAGAAGGATGGTACCCTGAGACTGTGCAATAACTACAGAGAATTGAATAAGGTGACAGTGAAGAACAAGTATCCTCTCCCGAGGATTGATGATTTGTTTGATCAACTACAGGGTGCACAATTCTTTTCTAAGGTTGACTTGAGGTTGGGTTATCATCAGCTGCGGATTAATGAAGCTGATATTCCTAAGACAGCATTCCGCACTCGATATGGTCATTATGAGTTTTTGGTGATGTCTTTTGGTTTGACTAATGCACCAGCAGCTTTTATGGACCTGATGAATAGGGTATTCAGACTGTATGTGGATCAGTTTGTGGTAGTCTTCATTGATGATATACTGATTTATTCAAGGAGTATGGAAGAGCATGTATATCATTTGAGGATTGTACTACAGACACTGAGAGATCATAAGCTTTATGTTAAATTCTCGAAGTGTGATTTTTGGATGGAGAGTGTTTCTTTTCTTGGACACATAGTGTCTAAAGAAGGTATTCAGGTTGATCCACAGAAGATTGAGGCAGTATCTGAATGGCCTAGACCTACTTCTGTTACGGAGATTCAAAGTTTTTTGGGTTTAGCCGGGTATTATAGGCAGTTTGTGCAGGATTTTTCCAGGATAGCAGCCCCTATGACTCGCTTGACTCAGAAGAATGTTAGATTCGAGTGGTCAGAAGCTTGTGAGAATAGTTTTCAATTGTTGAAGGAGAAGTTGACCACAGCGCCAGTATTAGCTTTGCCTAACAGTGTGGATAAGTTCACAGTTTACTGTGATGCCTCTAGAATTGGTCTTGGTTGTGTGCTGATGTAGAATGGAAGGGTGATAGCCTATGCTTCGAGGCAGTTGAAGAAGCATGAGCAGAACTATTCTACACATGATCTTGAGATGGCTGCAGTGATCTTTGCTTTGAAGATTTGGAGACATTATTTGTACGGGGTGACTTGTGAGATATTTACTGATCACAAGAACCTTAAGTACATTTTCCAGCAGCGAGATTTGAATCTGAGGCAGAGAAGATGGTTGGAATTGTTGAAGGATTATGATTGCGAGATTCTTTACCATCCGGGTAAAGCTAATGTTGCAGCAGATGCCTTGAGTAGGAAGTCCTCAGGTAGTCTTGCTCACATCAGTGTTGAGAGGAGACCATTGATCCAGGAGTTGCATTTGTTGGTGGATCAAGGTCTGATGATGAAGATTAGTATATCAGGTGGACTGCTAGCTCAGTTTAAAGTGCGATCTGTACTGAGGGATAGGATTAAAGCAGCTCAGAGCCGAGATCCTATTCTAGAAGAGCTTATAGAGAATGTCAGAGCAGGGAAGTTCACTGATTTCACACTCGATGATGATGGTGTGTTGTGGATCAGTGGTAGATTGTGTGTTCCAGATGTGGATGACTTGAGAGAGGACATTTTAGAGGAAGCACATTCTACAGCTTACAGCGTCCATCCGGGTGTTACTAAGATGTACCACAGTATCAGAGATCTATACTGGTGGGATGGATTGAAGAAGGATGTTACTGATTATATTGCTAAGTGCTTGACGTGTTAGCAAGTGAAAGCCGAACATCAGAAGCCTTTTGGGAAGCTTCAGCCTCTTCCTATTCTCGAGTGGAAGTGGGAAAGGATAGCTATGGGTTTTGTGGTCGGTTTACCTCGTTCAAAGGATGAATACGATTCCATCTGGGTGATTGTAGACAGGTTGACGAAGTCTGCACATTTCTTGCCTGTGAAAGCCACCTATTCTATAGCTAGATTGGTGAAGTTGTACATGAAGATATCGTATGCCTTCATGGAGTACCTATGTCCATTGTGTCAGATAGAGGTTCGGTGTTTACTTCTCGTTTTTGGCAGAAGTTGCAGGAAGCGATGGGCACTAGGTTGGATTTTAGTACTGCTTTTCATCCTCAGACAGATGGTCAGTCTGAGAGGACGATCCAGACACTGGAAGATATGTTGAGGATGTGTCCTAGATTTGGGAGGTAGCTGGGATGATCATTTGCCACTCGTTGAGTTTGCATATAATAACAGCTACCATAGTAGTATTGGCATGGCACCATATGAGGCATTGTATGGAAGGAAGTGTAGATCCCCTCTGAGTTGGGATGAGATTGGTGATAGAGTTTTGACTAGACCTGAGATGGTTCGGGATGCTGCAGAGAAGGTCACCGTGATTAAGCAAAGATTAGAGACCGCAGTTAGCAGACAGAAGAGTTATGCGGATCTTAGGCACAGAGATGTGGAGTTTCAGGTTGGAGATTTTATTTTTCTGAAAGTATCTCCGATGAAGGGTGTGATGAGATTTGGCAGGAAGGGTAAGTTAGCACCGAGATACATTGGACCGTTTGAGATTCTGGAGAGAGTTGGCACTGTTGCATATCGGTTGGATTTGCCTTCGAGTATGTCACAAGTGCATCCAGTATTTCATATCTCGATGTTGAGGAAGTATATCTCAGACCCTTCACACGTGTTGCAACTTGACAGTGTAGAAGTGAGTGAAGATTTGACGTTTGTTGAAGAACTTGTGGCGATCGTTGATTATCAAGTTCGACAGTTGCGATCGAAGCAGATTCCGATGGTCAAGGTTCTGTGGCGTAGCGACATAGTTAAAGAGCATACGTGGGAGACTGAAGCTGAGATGCGAGCTTCTTACCCGTATCTCTTTCCTTCTTGATCTTTCCTTTTTGGAATTCGGGGATGAATTCTTGTAAGGGGGGAAGACTGTAATATCCCGTGTTTTTAAAATATTTTTACACTGTACCGGGATATACAATGTTAATAATTTCTGTATATTATATGATATTTTTATGAGTTGATATGTATTTAAAACCTATTTTAATTACTGTGTATTATTTTCAGTGTTTTACGTAAAATTTTCCCGGGACTTGCATTTTCGGGGAAATTTTCACGTAAACAATGTATTATTAATTGTTTTAAATGTATTTTCGGACTTGCATGAACTCATGCGTATTTTTAAAATACTAAACAAAGCCTGTGTGCGTATATATTTATTTAATTAGGGTTTAATATATTACCCTAATATTTTATTATTTGTTTATTCATTTATTGTTATTTAAGTATTTTATTTAATATTAAATTATTAAAATTATTTTTTTATTTATTTTTATTATTATTTTAATATTATTTTTTTTTCTTTTTTCTTTTTTCTTTTTTTTTTCTTTCTTTCTTTCTTTTTCTTTTCTTTTTCTTTCTTCTTCTTCTTCTTTCCTCCCTCGCGCCCGACCACCATCCTCCCTTCCCTCCCGCTGCAACTCCAGCCACCTACCGTCGGTGTGCCTCCCGGCTTGCCACCGCCGTTCCCAGCCGTCCCCCGCCGCCAGCAGCTCCCTTCCCCGGCGCCGGCAGCTCCATTTTTCATTTTTGGCTGAAAATTGTCCCTTCGTCGTTTCTCCCTCCTCCGGCCACCGTTTTTGACACCGCCTATCTCTTTCTTCTCCTTGAGCTTCGGTGAGTGTGATTCTAGCTTTGGTTTGAGCTAAAATGGTTTAGATTTGCTTAGGTTTCAAATTTTCAATTTCGGTCACATTAGGGTTTTTGATTTTTTTGAGCTTCGAATTGATTGATTCATGAAAACTCCCTTCACAAATGTTAATCCTTGTAGCTTAATATACATGTATGAATTTTTGTAGAATTTTTGGAGATTTTTTGGATTTTTGGGTATTTTTGAATATTTTAATATTATTTTCTAATTTTCGGAAATTAATTATTTAAATTATGAAATTGGGGTTTATGGTTAAAATAGGTGTTGAAATGAATTATAGGAATTTATTTGGAATTTTTATGAATTTCTAAGTATTTATTTTGAATTATTGAAGTTTATGTGATTTTGAGAAATTAGGGTTAATTATGTTTTAAATGGAAATTAATTGGTTAATTGAGTTTAATTATTGATATTATTGATAAATATGTTGAGAAAATTAATTTTGGATAATTGTATAATTTTTGGTGAATTTTTGAAGTAATTTAAGTATATTTATATATATAGGGGTATTTTGGTAATTTTACCCTAAATTGGCTAAAAATGTAATTTAATTGGTTTTAATAATTATTTAAGGTATAAAAATGATTTCTATAAATTATTTGGTATTTTTAACTAATTAAAACTATTTTTCGTGAATTATTTTCAATTATATATATAATATATGGTTTTTCTAATAAAATGAGTTTTTATCGGTTTTTATAATGTTTTGAGGTTAATTATGTAATTTCTACCTATAAAATGTATTTCTATGTTGTAAGGATATTTTTGGTATTTTCGGAATTATTCTGTGTTTGTGGACCCCGGTCGGTAGACTATAGTTTGGAGTCCGACCGTGGGATTTTGATTGTGCCTTGTGTAGTTTCTCGAAGTGTATTTCTTTGCAGGGTCGGCTCTACTCTTTTGAGTAGAGAGATGTCCGTTTTACAGGGGAGGTTCTGTCGGATTTTCGGTAGAATTCTCGTAAAACGTGATGTCCAGTCGAACCCTAATTCTGTTTTCGTATTTAAATACTCTAGATTGAATTCTAGGACTTCTGTTAGGTTTATTCTGATGTCGATTATTTATTGTTTGTTTAGTTGCGCCGAGACCAAGGGCTAGTGGACCAGGCCCGTCGGACCTGTCTCGTGGAGCGCATTAGGTGAGTTACTATACTATATATATATGCTTAGGATGCATGATTTAGAAATATATATTCTATTTCGATTAAAATGCATAAATAATATGATTTGTATTTAAGTATATTTTTGGTTTATTTTTGGTATATATTAAATTATATGCATGTTTTATAAATAAAATATATTTAAAATGTTTTTAAATATATTTCCAACTTAATTTATAATTTGATTGAATTCATTTGACATATATATACTCGAAATATACCTGGTTTACTTTTGGTATATTTCTAGTATATATATGGTTTATGTTGTTATTTTATTGAACTTCATGCATCATTTATTTTTGTGAATGAATGATTTATATTAATGACGAAGGATATCAATAGAACGTGCTACCTAGTGGGCAGCACTAGGACCGAGTACGTACCGGTACGCCTATAGCTTTAGGCTATATTAATAACTACTTGTGGATATTGATTTGATATGATTAATTGATATGTGAGATGTGGTTTGGAGGTGTGATTGCTGGAGCTCGGTTGACTAAGTGTCTCGGGGCCAATCACACTGGCAGTCAGACTGCTGGAGCTCGGTTGACTTAGTGTCTCGGGGCCAGTCTATTGTCCAAATGGATTAAGTGGATATATTTGGAATAAGTGAGCCTGTATGGCTAGAGTGTTGTCTAACACTATTTCTGAGGTTGCGATATTCTAGGGTTCTATGTGATCCTTCATAAACTGGGATTTTCAATAAAATATATAAAAATGATTTTCTGCATCTGTGTGAAATTGCCTGTATATATACATATTACATATATACTATTGACTGTATGCATTATCACTTAGTGTGTATGTATATATATTATAGTAATTCACTCAGTGAGGTCTGACTCCCCTCCGTTGACTATTTTTCAGGAGAGTCAACTTCTTCAGACCTCAGTAGCAGGTCGATACGCCGGATTTCTTCCGCCCCGGCTTCTTTGTGTAAACTATTTACTTGAGTCTTATTTATTTTATCTAGACACTGCAGTAGTTGTGAATTAAAGTGTTGGATTTCATGTATTTTATTTAAAGAGATGTATTATATTGAAACTGGATTTGTATTAAAGAGATTTTATATATGTGATGAGATTTGATTCAAATCTAGTGACGAAAATGTTATTATTATATTTATGATTTTTATTTTCGCTGCATATTATATGGTTATTGTTATTATTGCATGATTTATTTTATTTTTAGGCTTGCTACGGGTTCCGAATTCGAAAGAATTCCCATTCCCTAGCGCCGGTCATGGCCCCTGTTTTGGAACGTGACATATATATATATATATATATATATATATATATATGTTGGTGAAAATTTTTTTAAGCCTTAAACAGGAATTATTATCTAAATTACGGATATTTGTATGAATATGCATTTTTGGGGGAAATGATTTAAATTTTTGTGATGTGTTAATTGAGTTGTGATCTCGGTCGGGACTAGGTGTAGTCTGGAAGCCCAACTCGAGTGTGAATGTCTGTGAATATTAAAAGTACATTTTCTATGCAAGAATGACTCTACCTATAGTAGAGAGATGTTCATTTTACAGAGGAGACTTTGCCAAAATTTTGGTAAATTTCCTCGTAAAATATGATATCTTCAATAAATTTTTACCGTTAATTAGGCTTTTTCCTGTTTATAGAGTCTTATCTGGTCTTCCTCAAGTCATCCTAGAATTTTACTATTTCTATTAATTTTCGATTCAATTCCATAGACATGTTTTTAAAAGAGGTATGTTATTTATTTTTCTAGAGAATATCGAAGCAGAAGCTGTTGGACCGAGGCAGATGCACGGTCGTCAACCTTCTCGTTCATCTTGTAAGTTGATAAAATGATATGTGCGTGTGTTTTATTTAAAGACTACGTGTGCTCATATTTTAATATTTATTATATGATTTATTTAACTTAATGTTGTTATTTATGGTTTGAACGCATTTTATTTATTTAAAATCGGTTTTAAGAAATTTTGGTAGAACGGGCTACCTGGTGGGTTTCACCAGGACCGTGTGCACATGGTAGAGATTGAGAGATGGATCCAATTTATGTATGACTGGTGGATGTAAACTGGGACGGGTGCCTCGATGGAAGCCTTTGCTCTCAAGGACCGCCAGTTATTAGAAAGTTAATAATGGACTAGGATGGGTGCCTCAGTTGATGCCTTAGCTCTCGTGGACCGCCAGTGCTATGTATTTAGATCAAGTGGATGACTGCGGCTTAGTGCCTCGATTGATGCCTTTGCTCTCGGGGACCGGCAGTCCAGTTGGAATAAGTGGGCCCAATTGGCCAGTAGCAATTTGGGATTAGGGTTCTACCAAGATTTTTCAAAAGATATATATATATATATATATACACACACACACACACACACACACATTATAAAATTATTTTCACTATAAATATATGGTTTTCAAAAGGGTTTTCAAACCGTACAGCTCTTTTTATTGACTTACTCAGTGAGGTTTGATTCCCCTCAATTTATTTATTTTTTCAGGAGCTTAAGAGTTCGACCTCAGACTGCCTCCACACTGGATTTTTTCATCACCGGCTATACTATGTAGGTCATTGTAAGTTGTACTGTAGTAGTAACTTTAGAAAACTATAGTAGTAACTATACTAAGAATTTGTATGATTTAAGTATGCTTGTGTATTTTATTTTAATGAACCATGCTTATGTAAAATGATTTAAGATTGATTTATGATATGTGACGATGGAGAATATTTTATTATGCACTCGATTATGTTTATTTTTAGAAAAATCAATTTGATAATGTGTTCTATTATAAAATAAAGTTTTAAATTGGGAGGTTTTATTTTTCTTTTCTTTAAGGCTTACTACGGGTTTCGAGAGCCTTATGCCTACCCATTCCCTAGTGCCGGTCACGTGCCCTCAGGTTCGGGTCGTGACATTTAATTTTATAAAAAATAAAATAAAAATAATAAAAAAAGGTCAATATAAAATTTAAAAAATAATAATCTACAAAAAAATAAAAGGTCATAAAATATGAATAATTCTTAACTCATTAAGTTAATATATATTGCAAAAAAATTATTAACATAATTAACAAAAAATATAAAAATTCATAAATAAAAATAAAATAAAATAAATAAAAACTTTTAGATGAAAAAAATATTATAAATGGCAAAATGAAAAACCACAACAACATAATAAACATCTTTATGACTACTTTTTGCAGACTAAAATATAAAAATAATCACTTTAGACTTGATTCTTGTAGAGATATGAATAAAATATAAGAACTTAAAAAATAAAAATAAAATCTAATATGAAATTTATATACATCAACAAAATTATGAATAAAAAATCAAAGAAACCCTAGAATTAAAAATGGGCAATCTTTAGTCAAATCCTATTTTTTTGAAAACAAATAAGAGTTTATAAATACAAAATAAAAAAAACAATAGATGCAAAGACTCAATCGAAGTTGTTCTAATTAATAGAATTGACTATGTTGCATTAATAAAGTAAAGAAATCCTTTAGTAAAAATTCCAAAAAGGATAATAAAAGGATAAAAACTACATATACATTGTTGGGTTCTATAATACATACACACAATGGAAACAAAGTTTTAAGTACAAGAACCTTCATAGGATCCATGCAATTCACTTAAATTGATTCAAAAAGGGTTCCAAAATCTTTCCACATACAAAAATAGGCAAGACAATTGGAAAGATGAGAGGGGGTTCATGTCAGTGATACCCTACCTCAAGCTTTTAGTGTTTCTTATTGGATTAAAATGTTGCCAATTCAATAACATCCTCTACTGGTATTCACACAAACAAGATGACTAAAAGTAGTGTTAGCGTGCTAGCACATTTTTTTAAAAGCCTCACTTTTTCTCTCTATGTGTATATATATATATATATATATATATATATTCTTAAAAGAATTAAAAATAGGTGAAAAAGAATATACACATCCAATCATGGGTTTTTTTTCAAACTTTCCACTTAACAAAACCGTTTTGACATATTAATTATCTTACATAAATAAGGAAACAAAATACAAATAAATAAATAGATATAAAAATATAAAAAATCAAAAAATAAAAATATAATCTAATATGAAATTTATGTGCATCAACAAAGTTATAAATAACAACCAACATAAAATAAAAACATTACCGATATGATATGAGTAATATAACAAAAAAATTAAACCTTTAAAAGAATATATCATTTTCATGATGTTTTTTATAGATTAAAAGCATAAATAGAGAATGATTATTATTATAAATACACCTAATTTTACAAGGATAAACAACACAAATTGAGAGGTAGAATATAAGTATTTATAAATATATATGAGAAAAAATACAGAGAGGTGAAAAAAAATTTTAAAAAGTATAACTTGAGAGAATAACAAAAGTTAAGCTTTAAAATTATTAATAATTTGTAATACAAAAGATCACATAAAATATAAATGCATTAGAAATTTTTAACATGACATATGATATTTGAATTAGAATAAATTTAAAATTTCGATAGCCAAACATATGAAATTTTTTTAATTGTTTATAAAGAAAAAAAACTTTTAACTTTTCATATCATTAGTTCAATTTTATAAAAGAATAAAAAAATATAAAAATTCGAAAGAAAACATTATAGTTGAAAACAAAAATATGATGTGGCAATCATATAAATAAATATATATGCTATATAGATATTTTATATAAATAAAATATAATTGATTAATTGATTAATTAGTTGGTGGTTTAGACCAAAAAATATAATAGACTAACTAATTATTAAAATAAAAGTTTATAGTTTCTAATTTTTCATAACATCTAATTTAATTTCATAATAATTTAATAC
The DNA here is from genome assembly GCA_947683625.1 of Mallotus nudiflorus. Lineage (NCBI taxonomy): Eukaryota > Viridiplantae > Streptophyta > Magnoliopsida > Malpighiales > Euphorbiaceae > Mallotus > Mallotus nudiflorus. The sequence continues at coordinate 5,600,560 of CANTUR010000018.1, forward strand.
AAATAAAAAAGAACAATTTGGAGTTTCTATATTTTAAATAGGCAAAAGATAAAAAATAAAAAAAAAATAGATTAACAAAAGAAAACTTAATTTTACTGAAACAAGGAAAAATAATACGTTTAGTTTTTTATTGTGAAAGACATTAATTAGAAATAAAAATAATTGAAAAAAAAAAGAGAAGAAAAAAGATTAAAAAATTTATTTTAACTAAAATAAAACAAAATTGTATTTAATGTATGTTTAAAATATAGAGGAGTGCCACATGTCAATATATGATGAAAACCTTCTATATGCTTTGGCTTTAATATATAAACTAGACATATGCCCACGTAATGCATGTTAGAGATATTAGTCCTTAGTTATTTGTTATATCATATGTACTTATCTGTTTGTTATGTCATACCTTTTCAGCTTGTATTTATCTCTTAGCTAATAGCTTTCGATTATAACAAACTTGTACAACACCTATATATTTTCTATCAACGTCAATTCAATTGTTTTTGGCTTTGCTCTTATACTTGCATATGGTATTAAAGCTCATCTTGGTTTAACAACCTGCATCTTAAAAAAAAATCTTAAAATGGTTACCGACATCTCATCAAGCCAAACCAGCCTTCCTCCCACTTCTAATTCTTCTGCAACTTCAACATTCTCGGCATTGCCACCCATCTTCCTGTCAAACTGAATTCTTCAAATTATTTGTTATGGCAAGCCCAAATTCTCCCTCTTTTAAACAATTATGACCTATCAAAACATGTTGATGGTCATCTTGCTCCTCCTCCACTCACCATTAACAACTAACCCAACCCACACTATGATGCATGGTTTTGGGAGGACTAATTAGTTTTGAGCTAGATTATTAGTTCAATCACTAAAGCTTTTATTCCTCAAGTTATTGGTGCCTTGAATGCAAAAGATGCCTGGGACAAACTTGCTTGCACTTATGCCTCCGATTTTAGAGCACAAATTGCACAATCAAATCAACATTTTTTTAAACTCCAATATGAGCCAACAAAATCCATTACTGCATACACATAGCGAGCCAAAGGCATGGCAGATCACCTAGCAGCTTTACAAAATCCTATAAATGAAGATGACCTTGTTTATGTCATCTCCAATGGACTTGGACCTGAATATCATCCATTTATTCGATCTTTGGAAAACTTAACTGATGCAATAACATTTGATGATCTCTATGGACTTTTGCTAAGTGAAGAGACTAGCCTTCAAGTAGATTCAAAATGCAAGGAACCTCTTTTGCCAACTTCGCCTACTACATTTTTTAATCCCTATTCTACAACATTTCGAGGCAGAGGAGGATGCACCTATAGAGGGCGTGGTCATGGTGGCCCCTTTACTCGGCCAATTTCAACTCATTCTAGGAACTCCACATGCTCTCATTCTTCATGCTCACTCATCTCTCAAGATCTCAAAAATCTCACTTGTCATAATTGCAATGGAATTGGTCATCTAGCTCGCACTTATTCTTTACAAAAATTAAACCGCAACACCAGAACATTCAACCACAATCCATCTTCCAACTTGGCAGTCAATTCTGCCTCAAACACTCAGCAATGGATACTAGATTCTAATGCCACTCATCATCTTACTTCTGATATTGGGAATATAAATCATCACAAAGAATACCATGGTCCAGATGATATAACCATTGGCAATGGTAATACCATTTCAATTTCTCATATTGGTGACTCTAAATTTTTTCCACAAAATAAATTTTTTTCATTTATATAATATTTTTCTTGCTCTTGATGTTTGTAGTAATCTACTTTATATATCTTCTTTTACTGGAACTAATAGTGTTTCCATTGAATTTTTTCCATCTTATTTTGAGATAAAGGATATCCGCACGAGGAAATTGCTTCTTACAGGCCCGAATAATGGTGGACTATATTCCTTGGCTATTACACTGACATCATCTTCAACCGCACCTCATCGTGCTTTTCTTTGTTCTCTCTCTACTTCGTATGCTCATCTTGGTCATGCTAATATTCGCACTATTAAATAGGCTTTGTTTCAATCTAATATCAATTCTTGTAATAATGAATTTTATTTAAATCATTCATGTTCCATTAGCAAGAGTCATAAGCTTTCTTTTCTTAGATCATCCTTTTCTGCTTCAAAACCCCTAGAGTTAATTTGTTATGATCTTTGGGGGCTATCTCTTGTGCCTTCTGTTAATGGAAAATGCTACTATGTTATTTTTTATGATCATTTTAGCAAATACAGTTGGATTTATTTTATTAAAAACAAGTCCAAAGTTCTTAGTACATTCATTAAATTTAAACATGTTGTTAAGAAATTTTTTTATCACTCAGTTAAAATTTTTCAATCAGACTAGGGAGGAGAATTTCAAAGCTTAAGCTCATATCATATGGAATGATTGAAAATAGAATTACACAACGTAGTTCTTGTTTATACACTCCTGAGCAAAATGGTTGTGCAGAATGCAAACATCATCATATTATTGAAACTGCAGTTTCTCTTCTCAATCATTCTTCTGTTCCACACACTTATAGACCATATGCCTTTGAAACTGCACTTTATGTCATCAATAGGCTTCCAACACCTATTCTTTAAAATAAATCATCATACACCAAATTATTCAAAGACAAGCCAAATTATCATGATTTTTGAATTTTTGGATGTCTCTGTTATCCATGGTTATTGTAAGCACCCAATTTCAGGATGCAATTATGCACAATTGCGACGTAAGCCCCTATGATAAAATTTATTCAAAAATTGAACTTGGTTGTTGATTTTTTGGACTTTAGGGACTAAATTGCAATTTTTTAGGGTTTGATTGCAAATAAGTCAATTTTTAGGGGTCTTTCAGTAATTAAAAGTAAAAAAAATTAAGATCGGCATTTAAAATTCTGACTGGCATTGTGTAATGCCGATCGGCATTAGGCAATGCTTATGTATAAAAGTCTTATTTTTTTTCAATTTTTTGTGTATTTTTATCGATTTTTTCAATATTTTTATTGGTTATAAATTCATTTTTTATCTTTATTATTATTTGATAAGGTTTTAAACGCGTAAATAGTTTTTAAAAATTAAAATTCTTATCAGGTTTTTTTTAAAGAAATGAGCATTCCTGCAAAATGGGAAAGTCAGTACAGTCATACTCTGCTTTAAAAAGAAAAGAGTCTGCGTGCTTAAGGGGGGATTTTTCTTTTGACACGTTGAGAGACCGAGAGAGACAGACACACACTAAAAAATTAACTACGCAAAAAACCCTAAAAATCTAAATGCTATTAAGAACGGTCTTTCCAATCCAGAATCAGCAACAATTTAATTTCAACGATGAAAATCCTAGTCTAAGGGGCCAAAGCATATGCACAGCATTCTTTTTTCTTTCTTCTCTTCTCTCTTGTAATTTTTTTTGTTTCGTTATTGTTTTCTTATTTCATTACTAATCTAATTTTTTGTGTGCTTTTGTTTGGTGCTTAATTGTGGATTGAGAAGGAAACATTCTAATATCCAAGAATTGAACAGGAGATCCATGGAATGCCATGGATGAACCTGTATTATTTTTTCAATAGTTCTTAGGATTTTAATTTTTATTCTGCATTTTGGTATCTTGTGTAGTTTATTTTTAATTCATGGGTGTGTAATTTTTTAATTTCAATTTTGTACGTAGTTTGTAATAGCCCCAGTAATGGGAATAGTGAAAGATTTAAATTTTTGCACTTTAAAATTAATTAGTAATTAGGTTCAATTAGGTATAAATTAATTAAAATTAATAGTGGTATTAGTTAATTGGGGTTTAAATGTAATTAAATTAGGTTTTTTAGAAATCATATGTGAATGTATTTTGATTTGATTTTGTGATGTTTTTTATATTTTTTTTATGTTTTTGAGCCCCAAGCCCATGTTTAGGTCTAACCCACTTAATAAATAAGTTTAAAAAATGGTTTAGGACTTTAAATAATTAAAATCAATTTAGGTCTATTAGGTTAATTAGATTTTAGGCCCACTTAGTTAATTAAAACTTGTCTAAACTTAGCTCAGCCCACTTAATTTCATTTCTTTTAAAATAAATAGACCTAGGCCCACATTTCACTTAAAATAAGACCAAGTTAGACTTAGGCTCATTAATTTGAATAGACTTAAGCTCATTCCTTAGACAAATTAAAATAAACAAATCTAGGCTCACTAATTAATAAAAATGTAGGCCAACCTATAGTCCATTTCTCATTTGTAAATAATATGTAGACTTAGCTAACTTATAAAATAAAATTAATATAGTTTAGACATAGGGACATTGCCTTTTTATGCATTTTTATTTGTAATTTTATTGACTTGTTGCCTTTTGGGTTAGATGGATATTAATTAAGGTTTAATAAAATTGCATGTAATTAGAGGATGAAATAATCATTTATAAAATTATTCTAAATGAACACGAGACTAAGAGAAGTTAGTATTCTGTATCTAGAATCTCCTGGTTGTGGTGCTAGCTTTCTTTTAGGTAATCGAGTACTACCTTTTCAATCTGTCCCAGTTATTAACCTGGGTGGCGACTCCTCATCTCCATGTCATGTCATTATGACAGTGGTTAGTGTGTTCTCTAAGGCCCTGAACCTAAACAGTATCGCGGTTGCTAAAATCTTGGACGCGCGCTAAACCCCGCCGTTTACAGTTATGTTCTCAAGCAACCAATAAATTCTCTCCTCAATCTTCAAGATGTGTTTTTCTTGGCTATTGTAAAATACAAAAAGGTTATTATTGCCTTGATAATCTTACTAAGAAAATTATCATCTCACATCATATTCTTTTTTATGAACAAGTATTCCCATATTAACAAAGTGATTGTGACACTGCAAAATCATGTTCCAATGTTGAATTTTTTAGCGGGACAGTCAATTTGGAAAAATAAAACATCTTACCACCTTTTTCTCCTATTTTCTCGACATAACAAACCATTATCTTACCGACTCCACAATCCCACTCACACTCTAACATTACTACTAACCTGACCCTACCTCAACAATCCTATTCAAACACCACTATTACTACCAACCCAACCCCACCTCCACCACTAACCACCCACTGCTTATCCTCACCACCAAATAATACTCTTACTTCTACTCCAATTCCTAACACCACGTCTCATCCCTTATCCCACCATAAAACTTATCCCTACCCATTAATTCTACCACCCCTAGCCTCCCATTAATTGTGGACATGGCCAAATATTCCACAAATCATGATCAGCCCTCTACTGCAGTCCCAACCCGACAACATCAGATAGTGACTCATTCATAAACAGGAAATTTAAAACTAAAAAATTTTCAAGCCACCACATCCTCTACTTTTGAACCAAGTACATACCGTAAGGCACTTCTTCATCCTAATTGGCATAATGCCATGCAAGAAGAATACAAAGCTCTTCTTGCAAATGATACTTGGTCACTTGGTCCTACTCATTCTGCTTAGAATTTAATTAGTTTTAAATGGGTGTATCGCATCAAATATACATCGAAAGGCAAAATTGATCGCTACAAAGCACGCTTAGTAGCTAAAGGTTTTCATCAAAGGCCAGGCATCGATTTTCAACATACATATAGCCCTGTGATAAAGCCATGTACAATCTATCTCATTCTTTCCTTGGCTAGCAAAGGTTGGCTAATTAAACAACGAGATGTATCAAATGCTTTTCTCTATGGAAAGCTTGATGAAGACGTCTACATGTAGCAACTTCTAGGATTTGTCAATAAGGATTTTCCCTCTCATGTTTGCAAGCTCAAACACTCACTCTATGCGTTAAAACAAGCACCTGCTCAATGGTTTAAATGTTTAACTTTAACCTTGCAGACTCTGGGTTTCAAAGGCTTTAAAATGGATAGCTCCTTATTTTTCTACTCTCACAATTCTACATCAGCTTTTTACTTGATTTATTTTAATGATTTAATTTTAATAAGTTCATCTTTAAAGTTTATATAGCAAGTAATTTAATCACTCACCACCATATTTGCTCTCAAAGACTTTGGCTCTTTACACTATTTTTTGGGAATTGAGGCTACCTTCACACCTTCTAGTCTACTACTCATACAACAGAAATATATTTTTAATTTATTGTACAGAGCTCAGATGGCTTCAATAAAGGGCATCTCTACTCCTTTTTGTGTCTCTTATAAATTGTCTCTCTATAATGGCAATTCTCTTCAGGATGCTAGCTAATATCATAGCATTTTTGGTGGTTTATAGTACCTATCTTTTACAAGACTAAACATCTCTTATGCCATAAATAAGGCATCTCAATTTCTTCATGCTCCTACAGATGAACATTAGCAAGCCATTAAGCGTACATTATGCTATCTACAAGCAATTGCAATGCATGGTCTTCTCATTTGCAAATCATCTTCTTTTAATCTCAATGCCTATAGCAATGTGGATTGGACCAATTCTTTAGATGATAAAAAATCAACAACTGGTTATGCTTTATACATTGGGAATAATCTCATCTTATGGAATTCAAGAAAGCAACAGTGTGTAGCTCGGTCTTCAATAGAGTCAAAATATAGGTACTTAGCTAATACTATCTAAGAAATAAACTGGCTTGAATCTCTTCTTCCACAACTCCTATTTTATGGTGTGATAACCTGAGTGCTACCTACCTTACCACAATGCCTGTTTTTCATTCAAGATCTAAACACCTAGAAATTGATTACCATTTTGTTAGAGATAAAGTGTAGCAAAAATCCTTGCTTGTCCGATACATTGCTTCCACTGACCATATTGCTGACATACTTACAAAGCCATTACACAAGAGTTGATATAGTCTTCTTTGCTTCAAGTTGAACGTCCATTGTTCCCTTATTCAACTTGTGGGAGGGTGTTAGAGATATTAGTCCTTAGCTATTTGTTATATCATATGTACTTATCTGTTTGTTATGTCATACTTTTTCAGCTTGTATTTATCTCTGAACTTGTATTTATCTCTTAGCTAATAGCTTTCGGTTGTAACAAACTTGTACAACACCTATATATTTTATATCAACATCAATACAATTATTTTTGGCTTTGTTCTCATACTCGCATATTGGTGGTTTAAAAATATGAGTAAACTATTATATACAAATATTTTAATTTCTAAAAAATAAATTGGTAGATGCAATTAAAAAAGAAATCATATTTTATGTTACAACTTGAAAAATAACTAAAATTTTTTATTTAGTCATTCCTCTTTCCTCTTAATATGAACAAACAAACAAATAACTAAAGTTTTTCAACTTTTATGCAACAACATTGTGTATTTTAGTGGTATAAAAATTTTGAAAGAAAAATACAAAATAAAGATATATTCAATTAATTTTTTTTACTATAATTGAAAATAAAATTGAAATTGATTTAATAATATTTATACCTTCTCAAGTTACCAAGAATATTGAACTTCACCATAACCATTAGAGATTTTGAGTGTAGAATGATCAAGTAAAGGATGGATGATAAATCTAAAAAAAATACTTTGAAAAAAGTTATTTATATATACAAAAAAGTGAAAAATAGTGTAATGACCTGTATTTTTTATTATTTATTAATTTAAAATGTGGATTTTAAAGATTTAATTATTGTTTTATGAAATTAGTGTTAATGAGTATTTTAATAAATTTTAAGATATATTAAAAGGAAGTGTGTATAAATAATTATGTGTATGTATAATATGTGGGAGGATATTTTATTTTTAAAATATAGAATATGTACTTTTTGTACTTTAATATATATATATATATACCATTTTTTTTCTTTTTTTTCCCTTCCCTTTTCTTTTCCTTCTATTCTTCTTCTTCTTCTTCTTCTTCTTTATTTTCATCTTTTTCCCACTCAATTCACCACCAACCAGCCACCAACAGTTGTTAATCCCCGACAACAACAACAGCTCCAGACCAGTAATAACCCTCTCTTCCCACTGGTAACCTTTTCTCTTCTTTTCCCTTGCATTTTTCTAGCAACCAAGAAGAAAAGAGGCTGTCATTGCTAACTCTGGCATCACTTGGTGGTCTCTTTGAACTCGTCTTCTTCCGAGCAATGATACCCCTCAATCAATTTTACTAAGTAGCTCCAGCAACCACCTCCATTTGAGGTAAATTAATTTTAGGTATTTTGGTTAATTTAATTAATTCAAGTTTAAATTAGGCTTAATGGTATTTTTATAAATTGAAATGATAGTTGAGATCTATCCATTTATATTTTTTTCATAATTTTTTAGAATTTTTGAATTTTCAGGTATTATTCCGGACTCGGATACTATTCCGGATTACTATTCTGAACATGGGTTTTTTATTTTTAATAAATTCTATAAATTGCGTAGATTAAACTTTGTTAAGGGAGTTTTATGAAATTCCTTGTAGAATTTAAGAGATAAAGTCTTTAAAGATTATATTTAATACGTATTTTTAGAGAAATTTTATTTTTTATTATTTATTAGAATTTCTAATTGAATTTAAGGTTATTTAACATTTTTATTAGTAATATTAAATAATAAAAGTATGAAAATAATTTTTTTAGTAAATTATAATTTTTAGTTAATTGGTAATAATTTTGGAAAATATTTGTTATCATTATTTAAAAGTTTAAAAGTAAGTCTTTTAATATATTTATATATTTGGATTATTTAAATAATTTATTTATAATTAACAATAATTTTAGTTAAGGAGGTTTAAATGAAGCTTTATAAATTTAATTATTTTAAATAGTTGATTTCAGCGATATTAAATAAGAATTTTATTATTGATTTTATTAATTGTTTGAAAAATAGATTTCCTTTATATTTTAATTTTTAAATGAGTTAATTGAAACGATTTAACTAAATTTTATTTTTGTGATATATTAGTAAATTTGATAAAAATCGTGGTATGTCTATATATGTAATTATGTTGATTCTTAGTTAAGCATAAAGTGTAGTTCGAGACCCAATCCATGTTGTTAAGTTGTGAAGATTATAGGAGCGTTGTTTTATGCAAGAATGACTCAACTTTTAGTAGAGAGATGTTCATTTTACAAGGGAGACTCTCTCAAATTTTTAGTAGATTTCTCATAAAATATGACGTCGGTATGTGTTAGTTTTTGAGTTTGCATAGTATTGTGTCTTAAATCTAGTCAATCTCATCAATTCCATGATTTTAAGAATTTTTACGAATTTATTTGTTATATCTTATAAGCATGTTTTAAATAAATATAATTTATTTTAGAGAACTCTGAGGTGAGAACTATAACACTTGGGTAGCCAAGGATGCATTGTCTAGCACGCTCAACCTATGAGTAAAATTTTATAGAAAATTTTAGTATTAGAGATTATGGTTGATTTTCTGTTATTTTGGTTATTAAATTATGTCTTTTCTTGAAACTATTATGATGAATAAGTGATAATTGTCAATTGATGTCATCATTGGTTCTAGAATTCCACGTATATGTTAGTATTCTTGTTATGTCTCAAATCTTATTGATTTATGTGTCTTCTTTGAATGAGTTAAGTACGCACTACTTATGCTACAAAGGCAGCATGTAATGATAATTAGTAGTTTTTCCAAGATGAAGTTTCAATTATAGTTCCAGCCCCTACTCCATTGATTAAGTAGAGGAGTTCTTCAGAGGCAGCTGTAACTTAGAGACCAAAGCATTTATTATAAATGGAGCAGATAACTTCTGAACTAGAACTCATGCATTTGTTAAAAAGTAGCAAGGATTAGTGAGGGCTTGATAATACTTAATGAAACATATTAATTGTTCAATAAATGCTTCAATAGAGGAATTAGGAGACATCAAACGTTGATGCAGAGCTTTTGTATTCTACGATTAAGAGAGTCTTAATTGATGGTAAAGGAAATGCATTGAATTTCATAAATATCATTAAAGCCAGGACCATGATAGGATATATGGACTATCAAAGGATAATGATTGTGAAGCTATTAGTTCGAATTACAACTCAAGACTATTTCATGTAGTCAATCCAATAATATATGACTACCATGATATGGTTGGAGTTTAAAGAGCCATTTTTAAGGTATTTCTAACCACTTTTAATGAGGGGCAATTATAAAGTACGATTGTTGTACATAGCTAAAAGTGATCAATTAGTGGAGGAGTACACTCGTGAGTTCTTCAGACTATCATGTCATATCGTGGACGTGATGCAGTATAAGAGAATATGGACGTGATGCAGCATGAGCGAAGAGTGGTAGAACTATAGGTTATAAGATTAGGTCCATTATATATTAGCATCCGAGCTTAGGACCAAAGTTTAGAGAGTTATTTAATAGATTTAGTCCTCTTGAATGCAATTAATTTTATTATAATTTTAGGAATGGATTGGTTAGCTCGACATTATGCCACTTTAGATTGTCAAGAGAAAGAAGTGATTTTCAGAATCCCAAATGATGCAAAATTTTGATTCAGAGGCAACAAGAGTTCAGTGCCTCAAAGTCTCATTTCTGTAATCACAGCTATAAAGATACTTAGAAGGGAATATCAAGGCTATTTAGCTATGGTCAGAGATACAAAGATGGATAATAGGGTAGTTAAGAATGTGCCAATGGTGTGTGAGTTTCTTAATGTTTTTCCTGAAGAATTATTAAGGTTACGACTAGAAAGAGAGATAGAATTCTATATAGATGTTGTAACTAGTACATCCTATCTTTATACCACCTTATAGGATGGTACCTATAGAATTAAAGAAGCTTAGAGAGCAGTTGAATGCGTTGCTTAATAAGGGCTTCATTAGACCTAGTATATCTCTTTGGGGTGTGCCAGTGTTATTTGTGAAGAAAAAAAATGGTAGTCTTTGACTTTGTATCGACTATAGACAAGTAAACAGAGTCACTATCAAGAATAAATATCATCTCCTAAGGATTAATGACTTGTTTAATTAGCTTCAAGGAGCTCAGTGTTTTTCTATGATTAACTTAAGGTCAAGGTATCATCGGTGAAAAATAGAAATGGAGATATACCAAGACTAAATTTTTTATGAGATATGGCCATTATGAATTCTTGGTAATGTCCTTTAGGTTAACTAATGCCCCAACAACCTTTATGGACTTGATGAATTAGGTGTTTAAGTCATTCTTAGATTGATTGGTGATAGTATTTATTGATCATATTTTGGTATATTTAAGGAGTGAAGAAGAGCATGTCATGCATTTGAGGATGGTACTTTAGACTTTGAGAGAGCATCAATTGTATGCCAAGTTCTTAAAATGTGAATTTTGATTGGATCAAGTAGCATTCTTAGGCCATGTGGTATCCAAATATGGCATACAAGTGGATCCTAAAATGATTGAAGCTATAACAGAATGGCAAAGACCCACAACAGCGACTGAAGTAATAAGCTTTTTGGGTTTAACTGGCTATTATAAGAGATTTATTAAGGATTTCTCCAAAATAGTTGCATCTTTAAGAAGTTTAACCCAGAAGAGTGCTCAGTTTATGTGGACATGCAAATATAAGGAGCATTTTTAGATGGTTAAAGATAGGTTGACCTCAGCTCCAGTGTTAATTCTACCTTCAAGAAGTGAAACGTATATGGTATATTATGATGCTTCTTGAGTAGGATTAGGTTTTGTACTAATGTAAAATGGTAGGGCAGTTGTTTATGCTTCATGTCAGTTAAAGAAGCACGAGCATAACTATCCTACTCATGATTTGGAAATGGCAGCGGTAGTGTTTACCTTAAAGATTTAGAGGCATTACTTATACGATGTGACTTATGAAATTTACACTAATCATAAAAGTTTGGAATATATATTTCAGTAAATAGATTTGAATTTAAGGCAGAGGAGATAGATGGAACTCTTGAAAGACTATGACTGGTCCATTCTTTACTATACAAGTAAGGCTAATGTGGTAGCTGATGCTTTGAGTAGGAAGTCAATGGGAAGCCTAGCTCACATTAGCTAGGAGAGGAGGTCAATTATTTAAGAAATGCATGAATTGAATGATTAGGGATTGTAGTGGAAGATAACTAAGAAATGTCTTTTAGTTCAATTCAAAGTAGGTTATGTGCACTTTGATATAGTTAAAGTAGTGCAGAAAAAGGACCCACAATTATAGAAGATAATGTTGGAAGTGCAACAAAGTCAATATAGAGAAATTATTATTGACGGTGAGGGCATTTTGCGTTTGGGCACTAGGCTATATGTGCCAAATATGGATAAGCTGAGAGAGAAGATCATGGAGGAAGCTTATTTTTCTGCTTATAATGTTCACCTAGGTTCTACCAAGATGTATCATGATTTGAAAGATACATATTGGTGGAATGGGATGAAAAAAGGACATTACAGAATTTGTATCCAAGTGTCTCACTTGTCAGTAGGTAAAATTAAAGCATTAGAGACTCTCAGGATTGCTGCAACAGTTGCCCATTCCAAAGTGGAAGTGGAACATGATTGTGATGGACTTTATTTCTAGTTTACCTCGTACATTAAGTGGACATAATGCCATATAGGTGATAGTTGACAGGTTGACCAAGTCAGCTTACTTCTTGCCAATTAAAAAAACTTATACTACGTATAAGTTGGCTAGATTGTATATCAACTGAATTTTTTTATCTACATAAGGTGCCAAAAAGTATAGTGTTGAACAAAGGACCAACTTTTACTTTTGGTAAGTGCTTAATAGAGCATTGGGTATAAGACTAGATTTTAGTACAAATTTTCATCCTTAAACTTATTACTAGTCTGAAAGAACCATTCAAACATTGGAGGATATGCTTCAGATGTGTGTGATAGATTTTGGTGGTTAATAAGATTTGCATTTACCATTGATTAAACTTACATATAACAATAGTTATCATGCAAATACTAAGATGGCTCCATATAAAGCATTGTATAAAAGGAAGTGTATATCACCTTTGTGTTAGGAAGTTAACGAGAGACAGTTAAGGCCCAGAATTAGTACAAGTCACTTTAGAAAAGACTCATATCATTCAACAGAGAATGAAAATAGTTTTTTGCTAACAAAAAAGCTATGATGATCCTAAAAGGAGAGATGTACCATTGTCTATTGGAGACATGGTGTTCCATAAGGTGTCTTCAATGAAAGGAGTAATGAGGTTTGATAAGAAAGGTACGTTAGCTCCAAGATAAGTCGGACCTTTCAAAATTCGTTCAAGGGTAGGCGATGTGGGTTATAATTTGGTGTTACTACTAGAGTTGTCATGGATTCATCCAACCTCAAATAGTGGAGCTCAATGAAGATTTGACTTATGAAGAGTATTCAGTGGCAATAGTGGATCAAAAAGTTTGTCAACTCCGTACCAAAGAAATTCCTATAGTTAAAGTACTGTGAACTAACTGTGCAGTAGAAGATTACACTTGGGAGATTAAGACAGAGATGCGTGTGGCTTATCCTTAACTTTTTCCTTAGAAAAACCTTTGTACACTTTTCTATTTTGTTAAATTCGACGATGAATTTTTGTAAGGAGGGAAAATTATAATGAGCCATATTTTTTATTATCTATTAATTTAAAATGTGAATTTTAAAGTTTTAATTATTATTTTATGAAAATAATGTTAATGATTATTTTATGGGTATTTTAATAAATTTTAAGTTATATTAAGAAGTGTGTATAAATAATTATGTGTATGTATAATATTTGGGAAGATATTTTATTTTTAAAATATAGAATATGTACTTTTTGCACTTTTATAAATAAATATATATATATATATATATATATATATTTATATATTTATTTATTTATTTATTTATTTATAATTTTTTCTTTTTCTTTCCCTTCCCTTTTCTTTTTTTTCTCTTCTTCTTCCCTCCCGATTCACTAGCAACCAGCCACCACCTCTACACCAGTTGTCAATCATTGATGACAGCAGTAACTACAAACCGACAGCAACCCTCTCTTCTTACCAGCAACCTTTTCTCTTCCTTTCTCTTGCATTTTTTCCACAATTGAGAAGAAAAGAGGCCACCCTCACTAGTTTTGGCATCACTTAGTGTCGCCATTGGTCTCATTGAACTTGTCTCCTTTCAGGCAATGATACCCCTCAATTAATTTCAACGGGTAACTGTGGTAACCACCTAGATTTGAGGTAAATTCATTATAGGTATTTTGGTTAATTTAGTTAATTTGAGTTTAAAATAGGCTGGGTTATATAAATTGAAATTGGAGTTGAGATCTATCCATTTATATTTTTTTATAATTTTCTAGAATTTTTTAATTCTATTCCGAACTCAGCTACTGTTCTAGGATAGTGTTTCGAACCCATGTGTTTTTATATTTTTAATAAATGCTATAAATTGTGTAGATTAAACTTTGTTAAGGGAGTTATGTGAAATTCGTTGTAGAATTTAAGATATAAATTTTTTAAAGATTATGTTTAATATGTATTTTTAGAGAAAATTTATATTTTATTATTTATTTGCATTTTTAATTGAATTTAAGGTTATTTAACATGTTTATTACTAATATTAAATAATAAAAGTATGAAAATAATTTTCATAAGTAAATTGTAAGTTTTACTTAATTGGTAATAATTTCAAAAAATATTTATTATTATTATTTAAAAGCTTAAAATTAAGTTCTTTAATATTTTAATATATTTTAATTATTTAAATAGTTTATTTATAATTAACAATAATTTTAGTTAAGAAGGTTTAAAGGCAGCTTTATAAATTTAATTATTTTAAATAGTTGATTTCAGTGATATTAAATAAGAATTTTATTATTGATTTTATTAATTGTTTGAAAAATAGATTTCCTTTATATTTTATTTTTAAATGAGTTAATTGAAATGGTTTAACTAAATTTTATTTTTGTGATATATTAGTAAATTTGATAAAAACCATGCTATGTCTATATGTGTATCTGTGTTGATTCTCGATTAGGCATAAAGTGTAGTTTGAGGCCCAACCCGAGTTGTTAAGTTGTGGAGATTATAGAAGTGTTGTTTTTGTGCAAGAATGACTTTACATTTAGTCAAGAGATGTCTGTTTTACAAGGAAGACTCTGCCAAATTTTTTATGATTTATCATAAAATGTCACATCGGTATGTGTTAGTTTTTGAGTTTGCATAGTATTGTGTCTTAGATCAAGTCAACCTCATCAATTCCATGATTTTAAGATTTTTTATGAATTTATTTGTTATATAATATAAGCATGTTTTAAATAAATACAATTTATTTTAGAGAACTCCGGGGCGAGAGCTGTAGCACTTGGGTAGCCAATGACACATCATCCACCACGCTCAACCTATGAGTTAATTTTATGGAATGTGTGTTGAAGATATTTAAATTAAATTTTCATGTGGTTAAAATAATATTGAAGTTGATTATATGAATTTATTATGAACTCACACACACACACACACACACACACACACATATATATATATATATATTTATATTGCCATTTGCATTATTATTTCTATTATTATTATGAATAATATTTGAAAGGATGCTTTAGTGGAATTTATTTTATTCTACTTTATTTATTTATTTATGTTTTAAATTGATTTGGAGAAAATGATAGAACGTGCTATCTAATGGGTGTCACTAGAACCATGTGCGCACTGGTTGAGATCTTAAGTATAGAAGAATATATGGATTGAGCTTAGTGGAGCGTGTGCTCTTGGGCAGTGTATGGATTGAGCTCGTTGGAGCATATGCTCTTGGCCAAGGAATGGATTGAGCTCGATGGAGCTAGTGCTCTCGAGCCAGAAACAAGATGTAACTTGGTTGAGCTTACTCTCAGGACATCAATAAAGGAATAAGTGTTTGGACTATGGCTATAACTCGGTTGAGCTTGCTTTCAAGATGGCAATCACTTGGATTAAAAAGAGTCAAAAGACTATAAGAATTGATGGTTTAGGTGTTCTACTATATTTTTCCACCAAAACAATTAATTTATATGATTTTGTATGAGAATTTTATATGAAAGGGAATTGTGAATTTTGAAAAGGATTTTATATAAAGATAATTGATGAAAGTGATGAATTTTTAATATTTATATTTATATTTATATTTATATTTATATTTATTTTATCTAAAAAAAAGGGGTTTTAATAAATGTTTTAAAACAAGCATGCATTTTATAAAATTGATTCACTCAATGAGATCTGATTCCTTTCATTTTATTTTTTTAGGACCTCACAGTCAGTTTGATATTGGTCATCGTCTATGCCAGGTTTCTTATTCTCTGGCTATTCTATGTAGGTTTTATTTAACATTTGTATTATGTGTTAAATTCTAGACACTGCAATAGCATATGGTTTTGTATAACTTGTCTTATGCACTTTATTTATTTTGAGATATATGTATTTGACTATGATGGATTTATTATGAATTATGGTTTTATTATTAAGTTGATTGATTTTATTTGATAAAAAAATTGCAAGGCTTACTACAGGTTTCGAAAGCTACACACTTTCTCATTTCCTAATGTCGGTCACGTGCCTTTGGGTTAAGGTCGTGACAAATAGTAAGTATAAATAAGAGAATATCGCAAGTAGAAAAAAAATCATCAAACTCATGGTATAAATATATAGAAGTAAAATAAAGATAAGATTAAATGTGAAATTTGAAGAGTTAAGGGAAATAACGACTTAAAAGTTGAAAATTTTAGGAAAATAAAGGTTTGAAAGTTGAAATGTTGAGGAAAATAATGTTTTAAAGGGTTAAAGGAGATAACAATTGAAAATTAAAAGGTTAAAATCATATTTTGTTTCAATTTCCATAAAATTTTGAGAAAGAGGAAAAAAATAAAGTTTGCAAATGGTATAATTAAAATAAATGCAATATAAAGCACATTAAAATCAAATTAATGTTTTAAAAAAATAACTTTAAAGGTGAACTAATTGAATTGTAACATATGACTTGTAGATAAACATTATATATAAAATGTCACTTCACATAATTTGTCTAATTTATATAGATATAGCCTAGATATTAGCCCATATAAATAAATAATTTTAATTTATACATATTAATTATTTATCTATGTCACTTTACATTAATTAGAAAATTAATTTTTCATAATAATTTTTCATTTATTTTTTAATTTTTAAAAACTAAGATAAAAATGAAGATAGCGATAGTAAAAGAATGGAAATGATATAAACTTTTGAGTGTTAAAATAGAGATTCATATAGTGGTGATAGTCATAATAACTTGTTAACTATCTTTAAAAAAATAATGGAACACAACTATTTGCAATAATTTAAATGAGATGAATAGGAATTCAAGATTTTTTCATTTAATAAAAAATAGAAATATTTCAATAACATCTAATTTAATTTTATAAAAAAATAAAATTAAAAAGATCAATATAAAAATTAAAAATAATAATTTATAAAAATAGAGGGTCATAAAATATGAATAATTTATAACTCATTAATGTAACATCTAGTGCAAAAATTATTAACATAATTAACAAAAATATCAAAATTCATAAATAAAAATAAATATAGAAAAAGCAAAAAATTTTACACGAAAAAAATATTATACATAGCAAAATAAAAAACCACAGTAACATAATAAATATCTTTATGACTACCTTTCGTAGACTAAAAATATAAAATAAAAATGATCACTTTAAACTCGATTCATATAGAGATATGAATAAAATATATAAAATATAAATATAAATATAATCTAATATTAAATTTATGTACATCAACAAAGTTAAGAATAAAAAATTAAGAAAAAACCTGAATTTAAAAATGGACAATCTTAAGCCAAATCTTATTTTTCAAAAACAAATAAGGGTTCATAAATATAAAATAAAAAAAAAAGATAGGTGCAGAGATTAAATGGAAGCTGTTCTAATAAATAGACTTGACTATGTTGCATTAGTAAAGTAAAGAAATCATTCCATCAAAATTTCAAAAAGGATAAAAACCATATACACGTTGTTGGATTTCATGATAGATACACGCAACGGAAATAAAATTTTAATCATAAGATCCATGCAATTCAATTAAATTGATTCAAAGAGAGTTTCAAAATCTTATCATAGGCAAAATTGGGGGTTCATGCTAGTGATACCTACAAAAACTTGAATTTTTAATTACTATTAAGTGTGGATTATTAAGTTTTAATTATTATTTTATTTAATTAGTGTTAAATTAAATTGTAATTTGTGTAATTTTAGTAAATTTTTAATTAATTATTAAAGAGTGTGTGTGTGCATATATATATATATATATAAGTGTGTGTGAGTAATTAAAGGGAAGATATTTGTTAATTTTAAAATAATTATTTTATACCTTTTGTACTTTTTATCCCAAAAAAAGGGTAAAAAAAACATTGATAGTGGCTATTCTTCTCCTCTCCTTCTTAATTTTCTTTTCTTTCCTTTTCTTCTTCTTTCTCTTCCTCTCCCCGACATAACCACCACCGCCACCATTGCTGCTAGAGACCATCGGAACGCGCAGGAATGGCTCTACTTCGATAAAGAGATGTTCATTTTATAAAGGAGACTCTATCGAATTTTTGATAGATTTCTCGTAAAATGAGACATCGATATATGTTATTTTTTAGTCTATATAGCATTGAGTCTTAGATCGAGTCAATCTCATCATCTCATGATTTTATTAAATTTTGACAATTTAATGAATTTATTTATATTAGCATATTTAAAATAAATATTATTTATGTTAAAGAACTTTGGGACCAGAGCTATAGTATTTTGGCAATAGAGGATGCGTCCCCAACACACTCAATTTGTGAGTTGATTTTATAGAATGTGTGTTATAATGATTTTGATTATATTTTCATATGATTTAAATAATAATGAAATGATTATATGAATAAATTATGAAATTATTATATTGCTACATGCATAATTATTTCTTTATTTATCATAAATAGTAATTGAAGAATGCTTTATGGAATTTGTTTTATTCTGCTTCATTTGTTTATTTTATTTTATTTTATTTTATTTATTTATTATGATTTAAATGATTTGGAAATAATGGTAGAACGTACTACCTGGTGGGTGTCATAAGGACTGGGTGCACACCAATAATAATTATTTATATGACCATTGATTAATTTGTGAGCCTTGGTTGAGCTTTACTCTCTAGGTAATATTTGTGAAAATGTGAGCCCTAGTTGAGCTTTGCTCTCTGGGCAAGGTTTGTGAAAATGTGAGCCCTGGTTAAGCTTTGCTCTCTAGGCAAATGTGTGGTTATTGTTGAGCCCTAGTTAAGCTTACTTTCTAGGGAAAGGTATGATACTGGTTGGACCTTGGTTGAGCATGCTCTCTGGGTGCCAATGATCATTTAGAATAAAAGGCCGACTGTGGCTAGACCCTAGTCGAGTTTGCTCTCTGGGACCAATAGTCAATTGGAATAAGTGAGCTAAGTGGCTATTAGAATTTGATGGTCTAGGTGTTATACCATATTTTTCACTAAAATAATAAATTTATCTGATTTTATATTGGAGTTTTATATTAAAGCAAATGGATTTTTTATATTTATATTTACTTTTATTTTACTTTATTTATTTTTATTTTCAAAAGGGTTTTAATAAATGTTTTCAAACCAGCATGTATTTTATAAAATTGATTCACTCAATGAGGTCTGATTCCCCTCAACTTATTTTTTTCAAGACCTCACAATCCGCCTAGTATTGGTTATCGTCTGTACCGAGTTTCTTTTTCACCAGCTACATGATGTATGCCTATTTGATTTGAACATTATATAATCAAATTCTAGACTCTGTAGTAGTTTATTATGAAACTTGTGCTATTGATATTATGGATTTGTGTTGTGTTAAAATATTGTTGTAATGGAGTAATGACTTATGTATTTGATATTAATGATTTTATCCATGGTATTATTATTAAGTGATTGTTATTTATTTGTGAAAATTTTCAAAGCTTACTATAGGTTTTAGTTGTATTTTTGTATTTGTCATTCCCTAGTATCAGTCACGTACCTTTGGGTTCGGGTCATGACAATACCCTACCTCGAGCTTTTAATGTTTCTTGTCAAATCAAGACATTACCAATTCAGCAATGTCCTTTACTGCTATCCACACAAACAAGATGACCAAAAGTGGTGTTAGTGTGCTAGCATCTTTTCTTAAAAACCTCACTTTTTCTCTATGTATATTTGTTTTCTTTTCTCGAATGGACTAATAATAGTTCAAAAATAATTGATATAAACTTTTAGAGAAAAAAGATGTATATATACATATCAAATCTAGATTTTTTTTCAAACCTTTCACTTACCAAAACTATTTTAGTATAGTAATTATCTTAAATAAATAAGGAACCTTTCACTTACCAAAACCGTTTTGGTATATTACTTATCTTAAATAAATAAGGAAATATTTACAAATAAATAAATATAAAAACTCCAACAATAAAAATATAATCTAATATGGAATTTATATACATCAACAAAGTAATGAATAAAAACCAACAAAAAATTAAAAATTACCTATATAATAAGAGTAATATAATAAAAAATTAAACCTTTTAAAGAATATATCATTTTCATTATGCTTTTTATAGGTTAAGAGTATAATTGAGAATGATTATTATGAATATACTTCATTTTATGAGGATGAACAACACAAATTAAGAGGTAGAATGTGAGTATTTATGAAGATATGTGAGAAAAATTACAAAAGATAAAAATAATAATAATTAAAAAAAAAGAGAATAACAAAAATTAAGTACTAAACTGATTAATAATTTGCAATACGAAGCATCATATAAAATATAAATGCATTAAACATTTTTACATGCCATATGATATTTGAATTAGAATAAATTTAAAATTTAGATAGCTAAATATATGAATATTATTTAATTATTTATAAATTAAAAAAAAAAAGAGAACTTCTAACTTTTAACTTTTCATATCATTTCTTCACTTTTTTAAAAGAATAAAAATATAAAAATTCAAAAGAAAAAATTATAGTTATCATATAAATATATATGATATATAGATATTATATATGAATAAAATATAATTAATTAAATTAGTGATTTAGACAAAAAAAAATATAATAGATTAATTATTTATTAAAATAAAAGTTTGTAATTTATAATTTTTCATAATATCTAATTTAATTTTATAATAATAAAATAAAATAATTAGAGTTTCTATATTTTAAATAGGTAGAAGATAAAAAAAATAAAAATAAAAAGATTAACACGCAAAAACTTAATTTTAGTAAAAAAAGAAAAATAATATTTTTAGTTTTTATTATAAAAACATTAATTAGAAAAAAATAATTAAAAAAAGAAAAAAAGATTAAAAAAGTGTATTTAATGTGTTATTAAAATATAGAGTGTCATATGTCAATATATGGTAAAAACCTTCTCTATGCTTTGGTTTATATATATACTAGTAAATAAGATATGTTTCACACGTGCATAAAAAATTCATTTGACTCATGATATATAGTAAATAAATAATTAAACATATTATTAACAATAATAATTTTTATTATTATTATTAAATAAAAGTAATTTTATAATCTTAATTTTTTTTATTATTAAAAAATGCATCTCTAAATAAATGATTAATTTTATTTTTTTTCTAAAAAAAAATTCAAACAACATTTCTATTATTATGAACTCTATTTATACATAAAAAATAAATCTTAAGTTCAAAAAAACTATAAAATAACCCTAGAATTGGTAGCTAGTGCGTTTCAAAAAATAGAAAAATTATGAAATAAATATGTGTTTATAGCTATAGTTAGAGATAGATCATGATAAGAAATCAAGCAACATATATTTCCGAATTCTATTAGAAATTAGAATTTGCAAGCTCAAAGAGACAACAAAAAAACAAAAAAAAGACATGCATTAATATTGGAGGGCCACAATATGAAATTATAATAAAAACAATGCATACAAATTACAAAACAAAAATCAATATGTCATTGAAACATATCTATATACAGTCATAATCAATTAAGACATGCATTGAGTAGATTTGATCAAATATAAAAACTATAAACTCTTTGAAAATATTTTCAAGTGATGCAATATGAAATAAAGTATTTGTCTTTTATAAACTTAATTTAACCATTAATTCTAATTGAGATAGGAATCCATAATCTAAATATAATTGTATTTAATATATCTAAAGGGTTTGTTGCACCGTTGGTACCAAAATTTTGGGTCATGTTTCATTTTGGTACCAAAATTTTAATTTTTTTCTTTTCAATCCCAAAAATTCTATTTTTGTTTTAAGTTGAAGTACTTCAAATATATCCGATCAAATTTAACATACGTGGCAACTAAAATAAACATATTTTTAGTATATTTATCTTGTAAGCATCTCATTAAACATTTTAATCATCTTGTTGGCCCCATAAAATAAAATTT
The DNA here is from genome assembly GCA_947683625.1 of Mallotus nudiflorus. NCBI lineage: Eukaryota > Viridiplantae > Streptophyta > Magnoliopsida > Malpighiales > Euphorbiaceae > Mallotus > Mallotus nudiflorus. Next base: position 5,622,881 of record CANTUR010000018.1, read on the forward strand.
ACTTGTGGGCCCTATAAAATAAAAATTTAGCAAATTTTATCTTATGGAGTCTATAAGGTGATTAGGCTGCTTAATGGGATACTTACATGGTGAATATACTAAAAATATACTTATTCCGACTGTCATGTAGGCTAAATTTGATCATATGTGTTTAAAGTACTATAACTTGAAACAAAAATAAAATTTTTGGGACTGAAAAGAAAAAAATTAAAAATTTAGTACTAAAGTGAAACATGGCCCAAAATTATGGTACCAATGGTGAACTAAACCATATATCTAAACATTAATCCTAATTTAAATAGAAATCTTATAACATAGAAGTTAACCTAATTAAAATAGGAAATAGACTTTCAATCAAATTATAATTATATTTTAATTAATTTAATTTAATTTTTATTAGTAAATGACTAAATTATCCAATTTTTATATAATAATAGCTAAACACTCTTTCATAATTTTGTCTGTCCCCCTCCCCAAAATTATATTTTAATTAATTTAATTTAACTTAACTTTTATTAGTAAATGACTAAATTATTCAATTTCTATATAATAATGACTGAAGATTCTTTCGTAATTTTACATGTCCCCCTCCCCCTTCATACATATATATATATATATATATATATATATATATATATATACATATATGATACCAAAAGGAAGAAAAAAAGGAAATAAATTTTACATTAAATAGTATAATTTTTTAATTAATAAAACTTAGTAAATAATTATTAATTATTAATAAATTTAATTAGTAAAAAACATAGAGTTATTAGTCCTTTTTTTTTTCTTTTATATATGCTATGTATATGTTTTATTCATGTGAATTTGTTTATAAAGTAGTGTTGATACATGGCTTGGTTGGCCCAAGAATGAAGGTCCAATGATAAAAAAAAAAAAAAAGCAAAATAAGCCTTATAATGTAAAGTCAAGCCCTTTTTTTCCTTAGTGGACCTGTAATCCAATGGGTCTCACTGAGGCGACAACACTAAGGTGACGCCTCAGTAATAAGACAACGCCTTAGTGATATTAAACTGTTTTTAAAATGATTGAGAAAACCATGTTTTAATGATATTTTCTCCATCTGTTAGCTGGGGAATGCATTAGTAATATGGCGGAGAATGTGAAGGAAGAGAGAGAGGTTTTCTAAACTAAAAAATAAAGAGAAATAATAAGGGAAGGAATCAAGGCACTAAATAGGGGAAAAAAACTAGAGTTGAAACATAAAAAAGGACAGAGAGTTCAGAGAGAGGGAGGACTTTTTTGAAACAGAATACAGAGAGAGGGAGTTAGAAAATGAAAAAAGAAAGAGGGTTCTAGGAAAAGAGAAAGAGAACAACTAGGAGAAAGGGAAGAAAATTGAGATTTTGTTTTGACAATGGAGGAGGAGGCTGGTTTTGCATTATCAAAGACTCATTATTACAATCATTCTAAAATTTTTGAGGGCCAAAGATAGGAGCCACAATCTCGTGATTTTAAATAGTAATCTCTAGTTTGTTTTCATTGAGTTTTCTATGATTTCTTATAAACCAGATTGCTTTTAAATTGATAATTATTCATTAATGATACCGCCTATACATACTCCTGCCTAACTAAAAGGTCTTTATTTCCTAAACAGGGACACTCGGACTATGAAGGTAGCAGAATCCATCCAGGAAAAGGACCCTACCCCAAAGAGGAATCCTAAGCAAAAAGGGAACACTCTCCTCCCAGGACTAGGACTCCCATCTCACAAGGAATCTGACTCCTCTCATGTTAAAGTATTACTATAAATAATACCCCATACCCCTCATAGAGGGACATCTCATTCTCTCATATTCTAGTTATTCCATATTCCCTGACTCATGTCCTCTAACTTAGGCATCAGAGTATTTGTGGGGACTCTCCCCACCTCTTTCCTTGTCTTTTGTTCATGTATTGTAGGACACTAAGCTCAAGAGTTCCAGAAACCAGTTATCAAGTGGCACCGTCTGTGGGAACTCTTGGGAAAAGTCATTCGTTTACCTGCTAAGCTAAAGACATCCTTACCATGACTTCTAGCCCACCACCAGCCTTGATTCCTAAAACTAGCACCAACCCTTCCGCACCTATCCCTTCGATCGACCTCTTAGACCCTCTCCCAACAATAGCACTTCCAACCACCTTTCTGCATACCGGATGTCACACCTATACCCTAATTCTAAGTACATTTACATTCATTATATGTTGCATTTACATATATATTGAGTAAATTTAAGTAGAAGTTAGTATATATATATAGTTAAGGTAGTGTTGTGGGTTGAGCCATGAATTATACTTGATTAAAGAGCGAGAATTTTTGAATTTTAGTGACATTCAAAATAAATAAAATATTGAGAATAATAAGGATATGAGGTTAAATTTAAGTAAAGGATAAGAATTTTAATGTTAGCAAAATATGAGAACACAAATTGAAATAATGATTGGCCTTGATTAAAACATTTGGAAGTTTGAGGTTTTATAGGTAACAAAACCATTTCATTAAGTGTCTAAATGGATATTTTAAATGATGATTTATACAAATTGGGGCTGCATCCTAACCAATTCGTGGCTTAGGTGCAGCCAAAAAAAATAACTTAAAAAAAAGAGAGAGGGGGGAGAACTACAAAACTACTTGATTATTCTAGGAAGCTGATCTTTTTCAAGTTGAAACAAGAGGTGTAAAGAAATTACAAGCCATTAATCATCTTTCCTAAAGCTTTATTGATTGAATTGGTAAGTAATTTTAAGTTTTTTGGTTTATTTAATCTAGGATTCTTAAGTTGTAGATTTTGGGTTCTTACGGTATGGTTTATCAATCTTTGTAATTTGATCATCTCTTGATCTATAGAACTCCAAATTAAGTTTTATTTGATGATATGGAATCTTTGAATAGTTATCTAAACTTTTTTATCTTTGAGCTTGATCTGATTTAGTCTTTATGATAGCGAAATTAGAGGAAACATTTAAGTACTCAATATGTTGTGTAAATTGACATAGTTGTGTTTAGATGCTTATATCTCGCTCTATAGTTGTCCAATTGATGTAAAATTTTTATATCATATTCTAAACATATATATCTATGATTGATTAAAATTTTAGTCAAAATTCCTTTTCTATAAGTCCCAGAAATTTTTCAAATTCAGCTCTAAAAGCAGTGATTTTGATTATGTGAATCAGGTTTACAGAGTTTATGAGTTAAATACTTTTCTCATATCTTGAGCTAGAAAACTTTAAATTTATCTTGGTTTGATTTTAAGAAAATTGAAAAGAGTTATCTAAAACTTTTTAGTTTTGATCCAGAGCTGATTATGACTGAATAGTAGTCTAACATACCTGTACTTTTTATTGCTCAATTTGTTTGAGTAATTGAGTTGCTTGCAATACAACATTTATAATTATATTTTTCGTTATTTTATGGAAGTGAAATTTTTCTTTTAGATACTAGACACAAATACCTAAGTCTGGTTAAAATTTGAGGCTAAAATTCTTCTCCTACAGGTCAAAAAAAATTTTATAATATAGGCCTAAAAATAGTTCTCGTAAAGTTAATAAGACTAGTTTGTAAAGTTAAGTTAATTTTCATATTTTTCATATAGTTTGGGGGGTGCATGGTTAGCTCATTATATGAGATTTTTATATTGATGAGTTAAAAATGAAATTGCTTATATTAGGTACTGGAAAAGGCAAAGGAAGTGCAAGTGCAAACTAATCAAATTCGGTAAAACCGGATTTCTGTGTTTATAGGCCGTTTGGTGAGTAGATGTTCAAGCCCTTAAAATTTTTTTATAACAACAAGAAAATGATATTTTTTAGTGACTTTTATGAATATGAAATGATGTATAAGAATGGTTTCAATTTAGCTTGGTTACTACTTGGATTATTTGAAGTATTGAAGATTTAAAACGATAATGTTTTCTATTTCACAAGCTAAATATGTTACTACTTTGTGCTTTTGTTTACAATATGATTTGAGATTTATTTTTAGATACTTTTTTATTTAATTAAGTTTATAATCAGCGTGATTTCCTTATTTTGGATTATAATAAGATATTTTGATTTTGAATACTTTGTTCAATAACAAATGTGATAGAAATGCTTTGACTATTTACTTGATGATTTGAATGCGTTATAATCATATTGGTTTTATTCCTTTGAATTTTGATGAGAAGTGGTTTGATTTTTAATACTATGATGAGTTATAAATGTGATAGAATGGTTTTAATTAATTTTGGATGAAATAAAATTTTTTTGGTGTATTACCTACCTCTATAAAATGGCTGAGGTGATATATGCACATTTGAGATTATACTAGTTATTATTGTGCAATAAACAACATGGCACTTGATTGCAGGACGGTGAAGGAAGAAGGGTCGTTCCGTGCTAATGTAGTTGAAGGGTTAGCTTTCAAGTGTGCCTAGAGACTGAGCTTGTGATGGCCTGTGTGTTATGGCCGAGTTGTGATGCTTGTAGTAGGGATGATTAATACAAATGAAAAGTTATATTGATATTTGCAAAGGCACATGTTTCAATTGATTGAGTTTTGAATGTATTTGAAAATAAGATTGAATTGGATATTTTAAGTGAATGATATTTTGTTTATTAAATGCTTTAGTATTTTAATTTGAGACATTTATTATATTTAATTTAGCTAAACTATTTTCTGCTTGTAACGTCTATTCATTAAGTATTTTTATACTCATTTTACTCTGTTTCATAAATGATTTTAGATAGATGGGTTTGATAGTTAGTTAACCAAGTTGAGTGAGTGTGAATAAAAGTTCAGAATAAGGTTGGCCAACAATTCTTGTTAGAGTAGTCTTTTATTTTATTTTATTTTATTTTATTTTATTTTATTTTAATGTTGTATAAGTGTGTAAAACATTCGTGGTTAAACCATATTTAAAAATGTAATATTTATTTTTTTAAAAAAAATATTTTGTATGTATTTTATTATTCATAAATAATATTTTACTATTTATAAATAGTATTTTACTATTCATGAATATGTATTTTACTATTTATAAAAGTATTTCACTATAAAAAAAATACTTTAAAAGTTCTTATTCTCTAAATGTGATGTATGTACAATATTAAACTTTTATAAGAGATAAATTTTAAATACTCTTGCAAATATAATTATATTATAATAAAAATTGATTAAACTAAGCAATTTCTTTAGTAATTGGTTTTAAATGTTCATTTCGTGCTACATGAGATGAGGTGTGACAACTGGAGCTTCATCCGGACACACACATCAACTCCCTGATAACACCTCAAGATACCCAACCTTGGGTATAGACCTCCCATTTTACGGGCCTCTACAACACCATCGTTTAATACCTTCCATACATTTTTCGAGTTTAATAGACGCACCAGTAATAACTACACCAAATTTAAACACCGTAAACCAAACACTCAACCTCTACCAAACTAGCAAGGAAGTCATGATAAAAAATATCCAGGCGCAAATAGCTTTGATGCAACAACAGCTAAACGCTATAATGCAAAGTGGGCATTCTGAACCGGCTCAAAATGATGATAACACAACACCTCGGCAGGCCCAGCGGATGAGCATGGGAAAGGGTAAAGCACCGGAATGGGAGTGTAATTCAATAATTCCGACTCTTGATGATTCGAAGATAGCCCAAAAGGTTAAAGAGGCAATATACAAAGCCTGGACAAAACCAAGAAAGGAAGAAGAATGTGTTATGGACAACAGAAGTAGAATAATTCAGATGAAGATCCCTACTAAGTTCATAATCCCGTTACTTGATTAGTATGATGGGACGGGAGATCCCATCAGCCACATATTGGCATTCCAAACAAAGATGCTGCTCCAGAATGTAAATGATGGAATCATGTGTAGAGTTTTTCCAAGCACGCTCACAAGGAACGCTAAAAAATGGTTTCATCGACTCCCGGAGAATTTTGTCACTTCTTTCGAGGATCTGGTAGAATAATTTTATATCAGATTCATCACCAATATTCCCCTAGCTAAAAACATCAACGATCTTCCGATGTGTCAGTAAGAAGTTGACTAATCTTTATAAAGTTATCTTAACCATTTTAATAAAACAGTTATGCAAATTAAGCATCTTATAGATGAAGTTGCCATAGAAGCTTTGAAAAATGGCACTAGACTCGGCAAGCTTAAAGATAAAATAATGACCAAAGAACTGAGTACCTTTGCAGAGGCAATGGCGATGGCAGTCAGGATGATAAAAATGGACGCAGATAGAAGGATGCGACGAGAGGAATAGAAGCCACCGATCAAGGATGAACAACCTAAACACAGACGAGTAGGCTTCCCAAAAATAAATTTCAGAAATCTAGCAGAAAGATTTAACAAGGAAGTGGATAGATACACACCCTTGAGCACCTCTCAATCCAAATTCCTTATGTGGATCAGGCATAATGGAGTTGAAATCACCCAGCTAAGAGAATAAGCCCAAGCTAGAGATCTACCCAAGACAGGGGATAATACTGCCAGTATCACCAGAAATACAGACACGAGACAAAGGGCTGCAGAGAGCTGAAGAATGCCATAGAGAGGCTGGTGCAGATTGGAAAACTCAATAATTTCACAGATGCATAGAGAAGAAGCGAAAACTCTGAGAACCAAGAGCATAACATGCCGAAAGAAAAGAAAACCCAAAGAGAGTCGATTGGCATAATCAACATGATCATCGGAGGAGAAAACACTAAGAAAAGATTAAAACAGAGTATAGGAGAAAAGCCAGTATCCAAAAGAAGCGATATTGTGTTCATTTCAAAAGATGATTCGCATGTTCGCCACCCCTATTGTGATACCCTGGTAATAACTGTGTGCATAGACAAGTATTTAGTAAAAAGGTTATTGGTAGACAATGGAAGTGCTATTAACATATTATCCTGGAATGTGTACAAGGCAATAGAAGGCTTCGTCACCAACCTAAAGGCCATTCAGAACCCCATCATGAGTTTCTATGGAAGAACTATACAACCAATGGGAATTATTGAACTAAGCCTAGAATTTGGAAATCAAGATGATGAAGAAATAAAAGTTATCCAAGTAGTATTCAATATGGTGGATATACCACTAGTGTATAATAGGATTATAGGACGGTCGATGCTCTATGAAGCAGATGCAATCACCAGTATTCATCACTTAATTATGAAAGTTCTAGTCAAGAATGGAACACTTACCATTCAAAGAGATCAACATATGGCTAGACAGTGTTACCAGATGGCTATAAAGCCTCAGGCGGAGGCTTTTCCTCTAGAAACATGGGAAATTGAGAAGCAAGGCGTGGATCCACAACCAGTAGAAGACACAGAGACCTTACAAATCATGGATAAAAAGATCGTGAAGATCGGCAATGAACTCAGCTAGAGCATCAGAGAAGGAATAAAGGAGGTCCTTGCTAAACACTCGAAATATTTTGCTTCACAGGCCTCCGAAATCATTGGTGTGGATCCATAAGTTGCTTGTCACTGTCTAAACATTAGACCATGAACCAAACCAGTGGCCTAGAAAAAAGAACCTTTGCCTACGAAAGATAAAGAAAAATTGCTGAAGAAATAATAAAGTTGTTAGCAGCCGGGTTCATCAAAGAAGTTACTCACCCAAAATGGGTAGCCAATGTGGTACTTATCAAAAAAGAAAATGGGAAATACAGGATGTGTGTAGACTACACTGACCTTAACTGAGCATACCACAAAGACAGCTATCCATTGCCCATGATCGATCAGCTTATTGACTCCACTACTGGTCACGGATTATACAGTTTCATCGATGCGACACAAGGTTACCAGCAGATCCCGATGAAGGAAGAGGATCGAGAGAAGACATCCTTCATTACCCATGAAGGTTTGTATTATTATAAGGTGATGCCCTTCGGACTCAAGAACGCCGAAGCCACATATCAAAGAATGATGAACCAGGTCCTCCAAGACTAGATTGGCACGAGCGTAGAAGTATACATAGATGACATCATCATCAAGAGCACGTATCTAGAATAGCACCCAGTGAATATATATCAGGTTCTATGGCTATTAAGCAAATCCAGGATCAAGCTGAATTTAGAAAAATGCATCTTCGGAGTCAAAGCAAGCAAATTCTTAGGATTCATGATATCCCACAGGGGCATTAAAGTCAATCCAGAAAAGATGGAAGTCATACTCAACATGGAAGCACCGAAAAATATCCACAAAATACAAAAGTTAAATGGCAGAATCACCGCATTAGGGCATTTCATTTCATGCTCAACCAAATGGTGTTTACCATTATTTTGAGCTCTCAAGAATTCCAAGAAGTTTGAGGGTTTCGCAGATTGCCAGGCAGCATTCGAAGACATTAAGAGATTCTTGTTCTCACCACCCCTGATCAACGGCCCTGTCCCAGATGAAACACTATACTTATACCTCTCAGTAGGCCAAGAATGCATCGCCTCTATATTGGTAAGAGAAGAAGGGAGCCAGCAAAGCCCAGTTTATTACATCAGTAAAATGCTCCAAGGATCTGAAGTTCGGTATCCCATGCTGGACAAGTTAGCTATGGCAATGGTCCACACATCTTAAAAGCTCTGACATTACTTCCAAGCCCACTATATCGTCGTCCGCTCCCATTTCCCGCTGAGCAAAATCTTGCAAAGACTGGAGACCTCAGGCAGGCTAGTACAGTGGTCAGTGTTACTTGGCAAATTCGAAATTGATTATGAACCCTGCCAACAGATAAAAGCCCAGGCATTAGCAGATTTTGTACAAGAAATGACTCCGAAAGACCTTACATTGTCCAAAGCACCAGAATGGAAACTCTATGTTGATGGAGCATCTTCCACTCAGGGATCTAGCACTAGAATAATTCATAGGGGACCGTATAAGGTTTACATCTGATATGCAGTCCGAATCGAGTATAACGCAACCAACAATGTCGCCAAGTATGAAGCACTCATCATAAGCCAAAAATAGCTACCAAAGTCAGAGTTAAACACCTCATCATACATTCGGACTCCCAACTAGTTGTCAACCAGGTCAACGGAGTGTTCTAATTTAAGGACACTAGCATTGCCAAGTACGTGGACAAAGTCAAGTAGCTCTTGATGCAGATTGAATAAGAAGGGGGCCGGTGGGAGATCATTCAGATTCCCAAGGAGGAAAACTCTAAGGCTGACCTCTTAGCCAAGTTGATAGCTAAAGACAATCAAGTAATCTAGGATATAGTGTTCACCAAAGCATTGACCAATCCTAACATGGACGATCCCGAAGTTTTGAAGATATAGGTAGTTCTGGAATGGATGCGCCTAATAATCCCATACCTGGAACACGGATCCCTCCCTGAAGATAAGCTACAGGCTCGGAAGTTAAAAACCAAAGCAGCCCACTATTCCATCCATCAAAGGGAGCTTTACAAAAAATCCCTTTCACACTCATGGTCTAAGTGCGTCTCCCCAAAGGAGGGAAATTACATACTTTGAGAGATCCATGAAGGGGTTTGCAGAGCACATGAATCCCATTATGTACTAACTCGAAAAGCACTACTCTAAGGGTATTATTGGCCTACCATGTCTAATGATGCCCAACAGTTAACTCAAGCATGTCACAAAGTGCCAGTACTATGCTCGACTTAACCACAGGCCTTCCCGCCCCCTGCATCCAACCGGTAGCCCGTGGCCATTCGCCATGTGGGGAATGGACATCCTACGTCCTTTCCTACCTTCCACTTCACAAAAAAGGTTCCTAATTGTGGCTATCAATCATTTCACTAAGTGGGTAGAAGTAGAGGCAGTCCCAACCATCACAGAAGCTCGGATACAGCACTTCTTCTAGAAGGAGATCATTTATAGGTTCGACATCCCCCAAACTTTAATTATAAACAACAGCAAACATTTTGATAATAAAATTTTTAGAGATTTTTTTCTCAGACCTCGAAATAAAGCTTCACTTCACCTCAGTAGCCCACCTGCAAACAAACAAACAAACAAACGGAAGTCACCAACAGAATTCTCATGCAAAGATTAAAGAAAATACTCCACGAGAAAAAGGGAAATTGGGTTGAAGAGCTCAACAATATAATCTAGGCCTACAGAACCACGCCTAGATCATCCACCAAAGAGACACCATTCAGGCTAACCTATGGGATGGATGCAGTAATACCAGTGGAAATTGATTCACCAAGTTATAGAGTAAGCCAGAATCTCTATTACACCATCAATAACATTGATGTCCAGATATGTCTGGACCTACTAGAGGAAAGGAGAGAATAAGCAGTTGCCACAACTAAAGCACATCGACAAAAGGTGACACGGTATCATCATCAACGGCATCATCCGAGACAGTTCAAATTAGGAGATTGGGTACTCAAAAGGGTAGATATTGGTAAAGGCAACTCAGGAACTAGCAAGTTAGGTCCAAACTAGGAAGGTCCATATCAAATCTCAGCACACACAACCAAGGGAGCATACAAGCTAAGAGAAAGAGGAGGCAAAGAACTACCACGATTTTGGAACTCATATTCTCTCAGAAAATATTATCAATAAGTTGTACTCAACATAAGATTCAATAAAGTTTCCCTTCATTAATAACATTTTCTTCACATGAGATCCATTACAAAAAAAAAGGTACACCTATTCTACTATACCCCCCTCCGAACCCCTAGGCCCAGAAACAAAGGGGAACACCACATTGGTAGCATCTGAATGCGCCGCAGGCTCAGTAGCAGTAGCAGACTCCACATTATCCCTCATGCGGGGAGCACTAGCTTTTTGACGTGCGTCCTCTTCAGCGGCGATCTTAGCAAGGTCCGTTGGTATTATTTAATCTAACACCCCCAAGTCCAGTTCTGAGTCATGAGAAAGCAGAACCTTCCTACACTCAGCCTTGTATGCCTTAAGAAATCCCCCCACCATGCTCTAGTATGACCTCTTGTCACTCTCTTTGGATTTCTCAACCTCAAACAACTTCTTCTTTAACTCGACAATTCAAAGATCTTGTTCTTCGATCCTCCTTGTCAGCTGGCCTTGGCTATATTCCAGATCAGTAATTTTCTTTTGACCTGCCTCAGCCTCGGACTTCACCTCTGCATACTTTGTCTAGCAGAGTTCCAATGCTGCCTTTGCGCCATCCAACTTCTTCTTAAAATTGATGGCTATAGTTCCTACCTTTGTCTCCTTCAGGCTATACTGGCTCTTCAGGTAAAAGTATTGGTCCTTCGCCAATAGCAAAGCCTGAGTCATCTATCAACAAAAAAGGTTAAAGTTAAAAACAAGCCTACATGATAGTAACAACATCTGTAATGGAAAGAACTTACTTCTAATGACTGGCCAATCATTGAGTCGAGCAACCCCTCCGAGCCTTCTTCGGACCAGCGTTGCATGTCCGTAGGTAGCCTTAACAATTCAGCATATTGATCCCTCACTTGGCTATTGGAGACACTCAGAGGCTTCATCCTATTCAGTATCCAACCCCTCATATCCAGACACCCGGATAGCCTTGGGCGTTGGACATATATCTCCTCGTCAAGCCCCTCCGTGTCCAAATGCTGCTCGAACAACTGCCTCTTCCTCTGGCCCACCCTTTTAGAGCAAGATGACTCGACTACCATCTTGCCTTTAGGATTAACAATTACCTCTTCAGGTGCTATAGGGGCTTCGGGTTCCGAAGAGGGAGATATTTGCACTTCCTCCGGAGCAATCGGCTCATCAACTAAGGAAATCCCGCCCGCAAAATCAAAAAAGTCAACCATCTACAGTTGGAAAAATAGATCAAGTTAAAAATATAACTTCAAGTACATAAACATACCAGGGGAATGAACACAACTCAGACAGACTCTCCATAGGTATCTCCTGGACACATTCTTTGCCCATCGAGATGCAGCCGCAAAACCATCTCCGTATCTTGGTTGGGGAGTCTCACAGGACGCTTTACTATATGGCATTCGTCAGACCATATCCACCAGATATCCATGAAATTCGATGGATACTCGTTGATAAAAAAAAATGGTGTCTCCACTTCTTATGGAGATCTGGAAGCATTACGAAAAAGGCATGGTTAGGCACAACCGACAAGGAAAATATCAGCTCTCCCTTCTTCTTAGACAGACTATACAGGTATAAGAAAATATCTAAATTGGGTTCCTTCTCCTCTTCATGCATCAGTTGGATGAACCCGGTCAGAATCCTATAGCTATTTGGATAAAGATGATCGGATGCTATGTTATGCCTATTCAAAAATCTCTTCATGAAGGGATCTAACAAAAAATCTAAACCCCCCTCTAGTTGGTCAAAACACACCACTAATTTCCAAAGCCCTAACATGAGGGTGTGAGCCCTAAACTTCCTATATATGGTGTGAAAGGTATAATCGACGGGAATACAGAACCGCCTCCAATACCACCCTAGTAAATCGTCATCTATGTTCGAGATAAAAAGATCAGAACTAACTTGTTCCCTCAGTGCCATAGTGATTTCTAAGAAGGAAGATGCACAACAGATAACAAAAGTAGGAAAAAGAAGAAGAAAATACAAAAAATCACTTAGTTATAAGAGGAGAGAATCACGGTGAAGAGAAAGAAACACAGCAGTGGCAACACAACTGCGATAAAGTCAAAAATAAAATAGCAAAATGCACCAGTTAACAAGCACAGCAGTACTTATAAAAAAGCAAAAGGACCTGGGAACACGCTGTTAACTGTCTTCATCATTACTTCATTATTCCCTAGGTCATTAAGGGCATTTTGGGGAAAATAAGCCCATCGAACAAGGGGCCACTACAACGGCAAGAGAAACGCTCCATTAACTGACACACAAAATGACGCGTAACTCACACAATTTAAATTTTGAATCCCTAGGAGTTGAAGCGACACCGTCACGCGTCGGCCCGCCCACATCTCGATTGGGCTCATTCATCAAGCTACTCAGAAAGCATCCAAGCTATGCTTCTAGCCCATTCTGGGTATCCGAGCATCTAAGTCTAGTGACTGAAGCTGGCACCCTCAAGTCACTTCCGTAGTACTAAGGTCCTGAGCATGTAAGTCTCGCATCCCTGCACAGAGCATCTAAGTCCAGTGACTGAAGCTAGCACCCTCAGGTCACTTCCTTAGTATTGAGGTCCCGAGCATGTAAGCCTCGCGTCCCTGCACCGAGCATCTAAGTCCAGTGATTGAAGCTGTCACCCTCAGGTCGCTTCCGTAGTACTGAGGTCCTAAGCATGTAAGCCTCACGTCCCTGCACCAAGCATCTAAGCCTCGAATATCTAAGTTCAGTGACTGAAGCTAGCACCCTCAGGTCACTTTCGTAGTACTGAGGTCCCGAGCATGTAAGCCATGCATCCCTGCATCAAGCATCTAAGCCTTAAGCATCTATAACTAATGACTAAAGCTGGCACCCTCAAGTCGCTTTTGTAGTACTAAGGTTCAGAGCATGTAAGCCTTACGTCCCTATACTAAGCATCTAAGCCTTGAGCATCTAAGTCCAGTGACTGAAGCTGGCACCCTCAGGTTGCTTCTGTAGTACTGAGGTTCCGAGCATGTAAGCCTCACATCCCTACACCGAGCATCTAAGTCCAGTGACTGAAGCTAGCACCCTCAGGTCACTTCTATAATACTGAGGTTCCGAGCTCATAAGCCTTACGTCCTTGCACCAAGCATCGAAAATCCAATAACGACTGGTTCCATCACGTTAATTCTGCACGGATGAGTTAATCTATTGCTTCCAATCTGACAAACTTGACGGACGTTAAAACTCCACTGATTCCATTTAACAAGATGGTTCCAAAACTTGGCATCGAGCTCTACTCTCTTACTGTGACTAAGGCTGGCCACCTCAGCTTACCCTTCTATATCACTGTGCAATACTCCCATATAAAAGCATCAGTGCCCTACTTTACTTGGGCACAACGGACATAAATATCCTAGTATACCCAGGGGGGACTCTTGATACCACCTATACATATTCCTGTCTAACTAAAAGGTCTTTATTTCATAAACAGGGACACTCAGACTATAAAGGTAATAGAATCCGTCCAGAAAAAAGACTCTACCCCAAAGAGGAATCCTAAGTAAAGAGAGAACACTTTCTTACCAGGACTAGGACTCCTATCTCATAAGGAATCCGACTCCTCTCAGGTTAAAGTATTACTATAAATAGGACCTCATACCCCTCACAAAGAGACATCTCATTCTCTCATATTCTAGTTATTCCATATTCCCCTACTCCTGTCCTCTAACTTAGGCATTAGAATGTTTGTGGGGACTCTTCTCACCTCTTACCTTACCTTTTGTTCGTATATTACAGGACACCAAGCTCAAGAGTTCCAGAAACCAGTTATTAATTAAATTATTGATTCTTGTGAGTTCTTTGGTTCATCTTTGATCTTGTTATTGTCTTATATTAGTTATTTAAATTCAAAAACTAAATCTAGTTGAAATCAGTGTGTCAAGGTAATAGGCAAGGCGATGGCTCATTACAATAAGGCAATGCCTTACCATGTTAAGGCGCTACCTTGAATTTTAAACATTGGGTACTTTGTACTGTCATTTTTAATTTGCTTATCTTGGAGCCATGACTTTCATTTATATTTACTCTTTTGCTTAGTTTTCCAAGTTTCTTTTTATTATTTATATACATACTTCATTTTGGATTTGCAATGATTTTTTATCAATTATTTCGTCTACTTTCGCATTTCTTTTATATAAAACATTTTTCTTTTTGATTACTTAATTAAATCGTGTCTTTTTTTTTTTATCTTCTTGCATGCTTATTTGCCTTTAATTTATTGTATTATCATCCATGATTTCATATTTTCGTATATGATATATCTTTATGTCATTTTATTTATAGTTGTATTATTTATTTTGAATCTTTATATGCTTTAGTTTTTAAGTTATATTTTAATTTGCTTTTGATAAAGGAAAAGGAATTTTTGTATATTTCTTTTGTACAATGAAGACTGATATTTATACAAGAGTCTGATGACTAGAATAGGAAAGAAAGAATAGGGCTTCCTAAAAATCTGCTTATTACATCATAGAGGAAAGAAAAGCTATTAATGCTTGTGATATACACATTCTAAAAATACTTCCTAAAAATCTGCCTATTCACATCATAGAATTAGGCAACTGATGTTATTGATTCCTATAATCACGTTAACACCTCCCCCCCCCCTCAAACTCAAGATGGCATAGTGGATGCCAACTTGAGTTTGCTTAGTAAATCTCGAAAACATGTGGGTGGATGGGTTTTGGTGAAGATATCAGCGGCTTGGTTAGCAGAGGAGACAGGAACCAAAAGTATGGTGCCCTGAGTAACATGATGACGAACAAAATGGCAATCAAGTTCAATGTGTTTGGTACGCTCATGAAAAATGTCATTATGAGAGATCTGTATAGCACTTCGATTATCACAATGAAGCATAGTAGCAGAAGATTGTGGGACACCCATATCAGATAACAACCAGTGTAACCAAAGTAATTTAGATGTAGCGTCAGCTAGAGCACGATACTCAGATTCAGTGCTGGAATGAGCAATGACTGTTTGCTTTTTACTACGCCAAGAGATAAGAGAATCGCCGAAGAAAAAATAATAACCAGTAGTATAACGACAATCTATGGGATCACCAGCCCAATCAACATTAGAGTAACCAGATAACACCAAAGAGGAGTGAGCAAAAAAATGGAGACCATGAAAAAAAGTGCCTTTAATATAGCGAAGTATCCGAAGAACTGTAGAAAAATACGATGAGCGAGGGGCAGACATGAACTGACTGACTAAGTGAACTGCATATGAGATATCAGGGTGAGTAACAGTGAGATAAATAAGACTACCAACAAGTTATCGATATAAGGTAGGATCATCAAGAGGAGTGCCATCGAGAGGAGTAAGTTTGCAATTGAGTTCCAATGGGGTTAATATAGTTTTACCATCAGTAATGCCTGCTCGAGAAAATAGATTAGATGCATACTTAGCTTGAGAGAGATAATAACCTTCAGAAGTATGAGAAACTTCAAGACCCAAAAAATAACTAAAATGGCCAAGGTCCTTCATTTCAAAACATTGACTGAGAAAATGTTGTAATTTGGAGATACCAGATATATCATTCCCTGTTATGATCATATCATCAATATAAAGTAGCAGAAGTACAATACCATGGTCAATTTGATGAACGAACAATGCAGAATCGTGTGGACTAGAGATAAAGCTAAATTGAGTAAGAGTAGAACTAAATTTGGCAAACCAAGCTCGAGGAGCTTATTTTAAGCCATACAAAGCTCGTCGGAGCTTATTTTAAGCCATACAAAGCTCGTCGGAGCTTGCAGACCTTATGAGGAGAATGATAGCCAGGGGGAGGATGCATATACACCTCTTCGGATAAATCACCATTGAGGAACGCATTTTTGACATCCATTTGGAGAAGCTTCCATTTATGAACTACAGCAATAGCTAATAAACTATGGATTGATGTCAATTAAGCAATCGGAGTGAAATTTTCTTCATAATCAATCCCATATTCTTGAGTGTAACCTTTGGCTACTAAGCGAGCTTTGTAGCGCTCAATGGACCCATCAGAATGAGTCTTGATTTTATAAATCCATTTGCAGCCAATAGGGGACTTGTAAGGAGGAAGATTAACTAAGTCCCAGGTATGAGTTCTCTCCAAAGCCTGAAGTTCTTCAGACATAGCTTTCTACCAAAGAGGGTCAGTACTTACCTCACGATAAGAGCGAGGCTCATGAATGGTGGCAATAGCAGAATAATAATGGAAATCAGTAAGATAATGAGGAGTTTCTCTTACCCGGGTGGAACGACGAAGAGTGGTGTCAAGGATAGGTGGAGGATCAACAGGTTCAAGATCAACAGTGGGAGCAGAATCACAAGGAGCAGGTGTGGAAGGCCTAATATTAAGCGTATCAGAATTTTCTATGTCAGAACTTGGAAATAACTCAACGGAGGAATCAGTGAAAAATATATAGTCAACATTAACAGAGTGGTAAAATTTAGAAAGAGATGAGAACATGGTATTTTCCCAGAAGGTAACATGATGAGATATGCGAAGTCTATTGGTAATAGCATCCCAACAACAATACCCTTTGTGTTCAATACCATATCCAAGAAAACAACATAAACGAGCACGTGGTTCTAATTTCGTACGTTCATGGGGTTATAGAAGAATAAAATAGGCACAACCAAAAGGTTTAAGTAGAGAATAGTCAGGAGGCTTACCAAATAATTTTTCAAAAGGGGATAAATTTTGGAGAACTAAGGTAAGGACTCGATTAATGCTGTAGACTACAGTAAAAGCGGCTTCACCCTAAATTTTTTATGGACAAGAGGCAGAAAGAACAAGAGCACGAATAGAGTCAAGTATGTGATGAAGTTTGTGTTCAGCTCATCCATTTTATTGGGAAGTATGAGGACAAGAACGTTGAACCAAAGTACCTTATTGACTGAGAAATTAGAGTAAGGAAGAATCCCTATATTCCATAGCATTATCTGTTCGAAGAATTTAATAGTAGAAGAGAATTGAGTTTTAATCATAGTAATTTTATGGTAAATTTATGGTAATTCATAGTAATTTTTCAAAAAATAGATCCATGTAAAACGAGAATAATCATTAATAAACAACACAAAAGAACGAAAACTATTTATTGAAGAAATAGGGGAAGGACCCCAAATGTCCGAATGAATTAAGTCAAAAGGACTCTCTAAAATGGAATTGCTAAAATTGAAAGACAACGCTGGTTGTTTTGCAAGCTGACAATGTAAGCAATTAAATGACTCAAATTTTATAGATCTTAATAAGCCACGAGAAATTAAAGACTGAATTTTTCTAGTTGAGGCATGACCAAGACGAAGATGCCATTGGTGAATAGAAGAGTTGATAGTTGTAGCAGTAGACAGAAATTTCTGAGGAAGATGAAGAGAGACAAGTTCAAATAATCAACCCACCCTGCGACCTATCCCAAGAATCTGTCCCGTTTATGGATCATGTACCTGATAATAAGAAGGGGAAAAGTTAACATTCAGCCCTTGTTCACACAACTAACCAACAGAGATAAGATTGAGGGCTAAATTAGGGATATAATAGGTTTCAGGAAGACTAAGATTGGAGGTAAATGCATGACCAGTGTGAGTGATATTCATTTTGCTACCATTAGCAGTATGGATCGGTGGCAGGGAAGAATTCGGTGAGGTAGAAGACAACAAGTTAGCATTATTAGTCATATGGTTACAACAGGCAGAGTCATAGAGCTAATGCGAGGTACCTGGAGTGATAGACATGGCAGTAGATGAATTGGAAGAGATAACTTGTTTGAATAGTGCTTCAAGATCACTCATAGTGATGGCAGCAGAACCGTCAGTGGCAGCAGTGGATACAGAAGGAAGGCCAAGCTTCGAGACAGTCTTGGGTTTAAAGACCACACCTTTTGGTCGTGGAGAACGAGTCGGGCAATTCTCAAGAATATGGCCAAGAGCATGACAATATCTACATTCGATAGTCAGACAATTAACAAAAATATGATCAGTTTTATTGCAATTCTTACAAGAGTTGTGGCTAGATTTCTGATATGAGGAACGAGTAGTTGCAAGAGCAATTTCAGAATTTGAGGTTTTATCAAGATTAAGGCGAGTTTCTTCGAAAATGATTTCTTGTATAGCCATATCCAATGTAGGAAGAGGATGTCAGTGCAGTAGAGAGGCTCGGACAGCTTCATATTCAGGTCGGAGAGCCATGAGAACTTGAATAAGATGAAGATGATCTTCACTTTTTTTAGCCTGAGATAGTTGATTCCAAATCGGTTGAACTTAAGCAAGAAAATCATTCACAGATTGACCAGATTCTTGTTTCAAATTATGAAGTGTAGTCCATAACTGAAAGTAATGAGCAAGTCCAGTGGTTCGATATCTACTGGCTAAGAAATCCCAAATTTCTTTTGCAGTGTCATAATCAGCAAATTGGATGTGAATGGATGGAATAGAGGTGTTGCGAAACTAAGTAATAATCTGATGGTTTTTGCAATCCCAATCTTCAAGGCGGTCAGCAAATTTGTCATCAGTTTCATCTTATTGTTTGGTTGGCTTATTAATATCTCCGGTAACAATACGCCAAAGCTTACGATCGATCAAGAAACTCTTCATTCCTTGGACCCACAGATTATAGTTTGAACCAGTCAAGACCGTTGTAATAGGTTTTGCAATATCAGATTTCTCCATTTGGAAGTGGAGGTGGTAGGGATCTTAAGAAATTATGCAAAACAAGGCACCAAAAATCACGAGCCAAGAATCAGAAAATTTGCAGAAAAGAAGAAAAGCTCTGATACCATGATAAAGGAAAAGGAATTTTTTGTATATTTCTTTTGTACAATGAAGACTGATATTTATACAAGAGTCCGATGACTAGAATAGGAAAGAAAGAATAGGGCTTCCTAAAAATCTGCCTATTTACATCATAGAGGAAAGAAAAGCTGTCAATGCTTGTGATATACACATTCTAAAAATACTTCCTAAAAATTTGCCTATTTACATCATAGAATTAGACAACTGATGTTATTGATTCCTACAATCACGTTAACAGCTTCCTTATCATTTTAGTCACAAAAATATTGTCTCTAGGTTTAAATTAAATTCTGCCATATGCTAAATTCTCATTTTATTTATTTATTTTGGAATTATTTTATTTTACCTATAAGAGCTTGACTTTGTGTTTCTTTTGTAGGTTTTTTTTTTAACTAATTTAATTTGATTTTTTTGAAATAAATTAGGGTGATGATTTGATCACCAATTAGTTTATCTTAGCCTATAAAACTTTATTATTATTATTATTATTATTATTATTATTATTATTATTATTATTATTATTATTATTATTATTATTATTATTATTATTATTATTATTATTATTATTATTATTTTACAATCTTATGTGATTAAAGGGTTGTAATTCTTTTCTCCTACCCTTTCTTTGTGTGTGCATTTATTTTATTTATTTTATTGCATGATAAAGGGTTGTAATTATTTTCTCCTCTCTCCATTTCTTTTGCATGCACATCTTATTTATTTATTTATGCTGTTAATTTAATTTATGATAAATGTTATGAATTAGACTTAATTGGCATGAAATTGAATTAATGTGCAAACTTGGATCTAATTGTAAAACTGGACAATTGTTTGGAGGCAATTTCAAATAAGCATGCTAATAAAGGAATAATTAAATAATTAAAGTTAATAAAATAAAAAACTCAAACAAAGGTCAATCGTAAAGTTAGGTGGCCACTCAAAAACTCATACCTAGTTTCCGAACTCAATCTCTGAGAACGGCTGTTAAAAGCCCTCATTGGAATCCAGTTACTGTAAAAATGTGTCTTGAATCTCATCCAGTTGACAATTCCATCTCTGACTTAGGCTATAAACCTATGTTGTATTTCCTAATGAATGTTGAGCCCACATAATATCGTGATCGCCAAACACTTGGACACATACTGAACCCGTTACCTACAAGTAGCCAATTTATATGTAGAATATTAAAAATATATATATAGGAATTCTGATGTATCATTTTTCATTTTCCTTGTAGTTTATATCTTGGGCTAGAATGGCTTTATAATGAAGAGTAATGGGCTTGGTGCATTTGTTGAATTGCTTTCATGGGCTAGAGCAGCCTGGTTTGCAAGCCCCAACCTCCTCACATGAGAAAATTTTTGTTGTTTTCATAAATTATTTATCCTCAGGCAACTTTCTCCATCAGCTGCTGTTGTTGATTGAATTTAAAATTACCATAATATTAAATTTATAATTACCATTTTATGGAGACTAAATTTATAATTTTTTTAATATTTTATAACTAAATTTATAATTTTTTTAATATTTTATAATTTTATTTAACATTCTAACTGTTGAACTCTCGTAGAAAATACCTTTAGCAGTAGTTATTTTTTATTCAATTGTCAAATTATTCATACTGTATCACTAATGCAGGATGTATCAATGTTGCAAAATTAATGGAGTAGCACATGGTATTCCATTTCAAGATACAGTACAAAAAATGAGAGGGGATTCAAAAGCCTATCATCCAAAGTGGATTATAATTATTTATTCCCTTTCATTATCATTGTGCTTTTTAAAAAAAATATTTTAACTTTTCTGACATTTTGCAAAACTAAAGTAGCCTTAGCTTTTTTACCAATTTTAATTTGAATTCTTATAAGTCATAAATATTTATTATTTTTATTTAAATCACTATATAGTCAATATTTATTGGACATTAATTAATTCAGTTCAATTCGAATAGAAATATAATAATAACTAAAGATTTTTAAATAATTAATTTCATTTAAATGCATTCATCAACGCTCAAAACGTTTTAAATGAGAACATTTGCCTTCCAACATATTTCAATTATTGTTGATATTTATTGATTTATTTAATCAATGAATAGATTGTAATTTTTTTTAATTATTTCAATAGAAAGATAATTACATGGTAAGAATAAAAGGTATCAATAAATGTAAAAGAAAATTGCTGTTTAAAATTTTCTCATTATATTTATACCTTACACTACACTTGATTGAAGAACAAAAGTGTTTGGTAATGAAAAATAGAAAATCAATAATGCAAATACAAAACTAAAACTAAAAACACCAAATTTCTCATTGAAGGACATAGTCAAGCTTGAAGGTCAATTTGTCTAGTTTACAACCCAACAAAAAAGGGGACAAGGATCAAAAAAGAGGGATTAAAAAAAAAAGAAAGAATCCCACTTTGGGAACATTTTGGTCATCTAAAATTAGTCCATTTCAATGCCAAATTGTCATATTTTGATCTCTGTTTTCAAACTCTCAGAAATGTGCATCTTCACCTTGAAATTTCACATTTGGGAGGGTAACCCAATTGTTCCATCTCCCAGCTGAGCTTTGGTGCAACTATTTCATGCCTTGGAAAATACTCCTAAAATTCAATAACATAGAAAATAATCATCTTTCTTTTTTTTTTATATATATATTGAAAAATATATATTTGCATAACATGAAGAAAAGGGTTTACCTCCATTTTCTTGACTAATTCTTTTGGAGTAGGAGCAGAGACTATGATATGGCGAGCTGTTGGAGTAATAAAACCTTCCTCTACTGCTTGGTCAATAAATGACAACAATGAATTGTAATAGCCATCAACATTCAGCAATCCCACCTGCAACATAACATTTTTTTAGGCATAAATAATAACTCAAAAATCGCAAAATTTATATAAAAATGATACTTTAAACGTTACAGTTTTTTTGTTTTTTGAATTATATAAAACAAACACTAAGTTAGGGACCAAATACACTAGAAACAAATATAATTGCTATCTCTGGTGAACTTTTTAGAAGAAAGTTTCTATTAAAACTATTGGTGTGAAATTATTACTTGTTTACCTATATGTAATAAACCATATTTAAGTAGTATAACTTGAATGTGAACCAAGAACAAATATGAGGAGGCACGTTAGTGTAAACAACAAAAGATATGGTGGGAGGAAAGGATGCTTTACCGGTTTGTCATGGATGCCAAGTTGGGCCCAAGTTATGACTTCAAGAAGCTCCTCAAGTGTTCCATATCCACCTTCAAAAGGTACCCAATTCAAAATTTTCATCCATCAAAAGTCAAAGCCAACCCAAAGCAAGATTTTCAAATCCTATTCACTTTCTACTACTATGTAAAGTTCGAGATGGGGAACACCGAAACGAATGCCAATATTAAGGGTCATTTTTCCTTCTATAAATTGATCAGAATTATTCATCAATAAAGAAAGCATGCTGAACTAAAGTTTGATGGTTGAAGCTATCAGGAGTTTTGATTTCTTCTAAAGTATCGAATTTGAATTTTGTACATAAAAACCAGACATTGTAAGGTTTATGAAGCCATATAATGGTAAACAAAGCATGTGTTTGAGGATATGTAGCTGGAAAAAAGGACTATTTGCCAGAAGAGTTCACAATATTTTTCAATCTTCTTTTCCAAATTTGGTGCAACTTGCATCACATGCCAGTGAGTATTAACCACAAAAAAGTATAAAGGCTGAAGATAAAAAACCAAAAAGCCTTAATTTTCAGTGATGGAGACTAATAAGATAAATAATGGAATTGGGGTGGGGCACTAGTGGTTTGCAATGTTGCTCACTCTAATAAAAATCAAGGGGTCTTTTGCTTGCAGAATTTTTCAGAGTCCAAAGCTGTTCCTTATAGTTCAAAAAGCATGAGAAAGTTGCCGTCTTTTACATTGGGTCAGCTTATGCCATTTGGGTATTTTTCTGACACAAAAATAGCACAATGTTGAGAGCTGCAAATTGTAACCCCCCACAAAATACTTTGTCTTTCCTTTTCTCAACATAGGATATAATTTCTTTTGCTTTTTGCTCATGTTTTCAATCAAATTATAGCTTAAGTAAGTTATATCAACTAATAACTATTTTTTAAAATTAATAATTAATATGCTTCAATTGAATTAATTTAAAATATCAATATTCTGGAGGTGACTTCAGTACCGCTAAATTAGAATTTAAAATGAGATATATATATATATATATATATATATATATATATATATATATATATATATATATATTCTGAGATTATAAACCAACCAGGTAGGGCAATGAAGGCATCAGATTGTCTAGCCATCTCCGCTTTTCTTTGGTGCATGTCAGCAACTGCCTTCACCTCTCCTACTGTTTCTCCAGTAATCTGAATGAAAAAAAATGAAAGACACCCAAGTCAATGCAGGAACAATATGCTCAACTAAAAGACACCTTTTTTTTTTTTTTTTTACTTTTTGAGGGAGATAAGAGTTTTATCCACAGAGAAGCAATGATGGGGTAGCGTATGTGGTGGGCTCAAACAAAGTCATAAAAGCATATAAGATAAAAAAATATATATATAACCCTAATGCACATCATATATGCATAAAAAATATATATATAGAAACCAAAGTGTTTGAGATGGGACAAAATGGTGAATGGCCAAGAACAGATCCTATCAGGTGGATTGATGGGCAAGTTCATAAATAACCTAAAATGTGAACATAATAAAAGTCTCAATATAAATCTATAGCATGAGCCAAAAATAAAATCTCATTTTTAAAGATAGCAAAGGAGAGGTAGAAATTCATGTAACGTAGCCACCATAAAAAAAATTTAAATAGAATAAAAAATATCTAAAATAAAATTAAAAAAAAAAAAGAGATAATTATATCTTTCTCATTTGTCATTTTTCATTCTAGTAATGCTATAAATAAAAAGAAATAGAAAATAAATACCTCTCTAGGCATAAGTGTCTTTGGGATAACCCTGCAACAAAAATAATATATGACAAAAACAGTAAGTTTTCAAGAAAAAACATAATTTACATATATAAAAAAACCAAGAAACAAATATATGATAAGAAAGAAAAATAAAAAGAGAATATTTTTTTATTATTGTTCTGTGTATTTTTTTTTTTTTAACACAGTGCAAGCCAACACTAATGGGTATAGTGAAACTTGAGCCCGAATATTTTATATGCTTTCGGAAATTTTTTTACCATTAAACTAAAACTCATCCGTTTTATTTCATGTAATTGCAATAAGTTTGATGATTAAGTTTAATTACCCTAATACATGGCGGCCGCCATCATAAACAGCTTGAGAAATCAATCCCATCAAGCCAACACTCCCTCCTCCATAAACAAGATCAATATTTCTTGCAACCTGTGAGGACCCAAAAGTAAAAAAAAAAAAAGGGTTTCAATGAAATAAGTTCCTATAATTCAAGTACATTTTAGTCACTGTATTACAGTGCTTTAAATGTAGAACAAAATAATTACAAAAAACTGGAGCAGCTGTAAAATGTGTTACATATATAGAACATAAGCAAACAAACTAAAATGGTTGACATGATAGTACTATGATTCCGTGAATATGAAAATCATCACCAGTTGAAAATCTTACGAGCATATGAAATAAGGAAGAGTGCATGGTTAAAGTTGATCAGTCAAATGGTAAAAAAAAATTTCCGTTCAAAGTAACAGACGGTTAAAAAAAAAAAAGGAGAGTACACAAAACACACTGTTATGGTTTTCATTTTCTTGATCATGAAATGTAAAAGGTTCAAGAAAACAAGAAACAGAGGTTAAAGAAAAAAACAGAGGAAGCAAGAGAAGGAAATCAAAGAAAGAAAGCCAACTCCAAAACATGGAAAAAAGATAAAAAAAAAAAAAATACAACAAAGAAAGAAGGAAAAAAACAGGAAAAGCGAAGAGATTGTGTTTAGAATGGTTACCAATTCTTTTCCAAGTTCAATAGCAGCATCTTTATAACTAGTCTTCTTTCCAGGACTACTACCGCAAAACACACAAATTCTCTTGAATTTTGATACCCTCATTTCCTTGTCTAACTCCATAAATTTTTACAAGAAAATCAAGAAAGGAGAAGAGGGTGTATATGTATATGTGTTATGAAACGTAATTTGGAATTAATATCCACAATTGAA
Source organism: Mallotus nudiflorus (assembly GCA_947683625.1). Lineage (NCBI taxonomy): Eukaryota > Viridiplantae > Streptophyta > Magnoliopsida > Malpighiales > Euphorbiaceae > Mallotus > Mallotus nudiflorus. Next base: position 5,648,353 of record CANTUR010000018.1, read on the forward strand.
GTGACCCACTACAAAAAACTAACGGGCTTAAGGTTAAGGTTAAAAGGAGTTTTTCTTTGCAGAAGTGGGTTCAATAGGTTCATGCATATATAGACAGTAGAACAGAGGCGTACGTTAGCACCAGGAAAATTCCATACTCTATAGTCCATCCCTTTAACTAAGGCCAGCGGCCAACCCCAGAATTTTCTCTTTTTTTTTTTTTTGAACTGTATTTTTATTGGAATATCCTTCTGTTTTGTTTTCTCTACCTCACCGTCCAATCACATCTTCTTTCATGTAGCTACATCGAATTATATATTTTTAATTTATATTTATATATAGGAGATTTATTATATAATTTCGTTTAAGTAATTTTGTATATACGAAAGGAATAAAATTTCAAGGAAATTATTACTTATGCTGTTAAACTACCTAACTTACGGTAATTTAAATAATTTTCTTAAAAAATAGATATGAGAAAAGTTTAACATTTAATTACAATTAATCATGAATTTGTATACATAAATTAATATATATTTTTTATTTTAAAAAATAAGATAATAACATCAGTTGGATTGACTGACATTCTATGAATAAACTAATAATCTCATGGCCATGGGGAGACTAATTGTACCTATGGAATTAAATCTTTAGGCCAATGTATTCAACATTTCAATTCTGAAGTTGACATTAAAATTAAAGTACTTGTATTTAAGAACTTCTTTATGAACTTTTATGTACAACTGATTCAAACAAATCTTAAACAATGCGGCAATTCTGTGCATGTGAAACAGTCTGACTCCAAAAAAAAAAAAAAAAAAAAAAAAAAAAAAGAAAAAGTCTATGACTAAATGTCCATACTTATTCACCATTAGCATATATATATATACTGCTTGAACGAAATGACAAAAGAATATTTTTAATTATTTAGGAGTTTAAATTAGAAACACTTAATAAAATAATAATTTTTTTCTAAATTTACTAAACTTTAATTAATTTTATTTTATTTAACATTAAAAGTTTTTTAATAATTTATTTAATGTAATTACATATATCACGATTCAAATTTTAAATGTCATATTAGCAAAAATTGTCCCGTGCCAACTATCCAATTGTTATCAGTACATAAAAATTGAACAACACATTTTTTTTGTATATATATAAACTGAATTCTGACATCTTATTTAGAAAAATTAAATTATTAATCTTAAATATTTAATAGATATTGATTCTTTATTTATTTTTTTATAACAAAAGTGTAACAAAAATTGAAATAACAAAAGCATTTTTTACTAGTAAGGTAAATAGGTTATTGATTTAAGCAAATCACTAAAAAAATATAAAGCTTTTGATAAGAACATTCAAAAGAGTTTATCTTAATGAAGGCAATATGAAAAGAAACCCAAAATGTGTCTAAATGTTCATGAAGAAGCTGGATCCTCTATAAATGGGAACCAAAAAAAAAAAAAAATTCCCAACTAAAGAAAATTGCTTATTCTTTTAGTACCTATATTCCACAACTTGACATTGTTCCCACAGGTAGATGAGTGGAAAATTCAATTTAGCAACATAATGAATATTATTTGTAACATTTCGGTGGCAAATTCTTTTTGTTTTGGTTTTTTTAGTTTTCCTTTTTGCATCGAATAAATTGCCAAATTTATTCTCATTGTTGTCGTTCTTTTAATTTTTGGTTTGTTAATAAATAGTCTGATAAGTAAGTGTTCTTTACATGTTATATAATCATAATATATATATATATATATATATATATATATATATATATATATATATATATATATATATATATATATATATATATATATATATATATATATATATATATATATTAAATGATAAATTATTGTTTTTCTAAATCTATTCAAAACATTGTTAAATATATATTTTTTATTTGAATCATGAATATTTACAGTTTATTAGATTTTAACTAATTTAATTTGATCCCTATAAAATTATAAAAATAATAAAAATCTCACAATAACTAATTTAATGGTTGACTACATATATTATAATTTAAATTCAAAATGTCATTTAAGTTAGAATAAATTTCTGTCAGCTGACTCCAATTGGTATTAATAAAAGTGTTTTATTATATTTAAAATTTGAATTTAATAAGATTTTTTTCCTAGGGTGTTTATAATATGTTATACTAGCTATAAAAGAAAATTAATTGGGCCAAATCGTTCATATTTAAAATTTGAAATTTTTTAAAATTGAAGAGAATAATAAAATCTTCAAAGAGAAAGGAAAAAAAAGTGGAAACTTTAAGCATATTTAATTTTGCTTTGATTAAGAAAATAAGAAAATAAAAGGAATTAAGGTGGAATCCATAAGGATCATAACCAACCTAAAATGGATTCTTGATTAATATATATATACACACACATAAAGTCATAATATAAATAGAATCAAATGCCTTCCAAATGTTCTTCCTTCGGGTAGATTCAACAAATTAATTCCGTGCAATTTAGGTAATAAATTTTTGTCTTCTATCTATTAAAATAATAAATTAATAAATAAAATAATTACTATTCTTTTACAAGGAGACATTTTAAATTTAAGTTATGATATATATAATTATATTAAATTAATTATTAAGAAATTTTTATTGTTTTTATAATCTTTTAAATATTAAACTGAATTAGTTAAAATATAATTAAATTTATGTAATGGTCATTTAAACACCTCTCTCTTTCTCTTTCTATATATATATATATATATATATATATATATATATATATATATATGTTGGAGACAGTAGATTCACATGAGAGAGCTATTTTGCGTGATGACCCATATTAGTTTGTGTCCTCAACCACCTCCTCTAACTAGACAAATATTGTTCTTTGCATAGGAAACATTGAATTTTTTTTTTTTTTTTTTCCAAATTTATGTCAGAAAGAAACGAACTTCCTCCATTTCCTTACATTCTCAATTCCCCTTTCCTGCCCTGCACTGCCCACCCTCCACTAATTGAGCTTCCCGCCATTCATGTGCTAATCCTTGTCCCCTTTCTGTTTGTTTTATTTCAAAATACTCGTTTAAGACTTTTTTGCATGGACTGATGGTGTGCCCGTAAGCTTTCATTATATTGTAGTTTTAACTCCATTATTGATCATTTTCATTATTTATCAACTTGTTTAACTCTTATGTGATTCAATTTCATAAAAAAAAAATATTTTATTTCTAAATAACCTTTAAATAAAATTCATTTATAAATAAATTTTAAAATATAATTTATTTGTAAATAAATTTTAAATTCATTTAAACTAAACATATTTTATTAAAAAAAATGAATTTAATATTAAACAATTTTTCAAAATTAAAATTAAAAATAAATTTTACAAAATTTTTATTTAAATCATATATACATAAATTTGCAAATAAAATTTATAAAATTTATTTAAATCAAACATACTATAAGAGTCAATTCAGTTAATTCATTCTCCAAGATAACTAGTTTGATTAATATTTTTACTTATAAAAATTTTAAAATTTAAATTTATAAAGATCACTATTTGTTAATATTAGTGAAAATTTATCATTTTAGAGTGAGTAAAAAAAATTATTCTTGTTATGTATTTCACGTTCCATTGAATGTCCAATTAAAAAATAGCTGATAAATTGGCATGCATATTGTACCATTGCATTGATTGATGTTAAAACCATCCTATATACATTGATTTTTTTCAGAAAATTTTTTTACATTATAAAATATGCAACCAATTATTAAAGTACTAATTCAATAATTAATAAGTAAAATTTATATAGGACAATGTATAGAAACTAGCTCGTGAATCGTGGTGTAGTTTTGCTCATTTTCACATAGACATCATACACAGAGGTATGGTATAATGTTTCATTTATTTATATTTTTTTTCTTTATCAAGTTGGTCATTATTTGTCCCTTTAATAGGGGATTTAACAAGTTGAAATGCTACCTTACCTTCGGTAATTCTTCATCACGTCACTTTGAAAAACAAGCTCTGTTAGTTAATGTTTTTCACCTAATTATCTCTAGATCTAACATATCCCGTGAAGTGTCAAAAATTAAATAATTTAATGATATAATTTCTTTTAAGGTGAAATTCAGTGCTCATATACTGTTTAATTTTTTAATACATATATAATATTTTAGTAAGGACGCTGATAGATGTCGCAAGTCACAACATAGATAGACGTTGTATTTCAAGACACATATGTTAAATTGTTAGTATGGCAATATCTCTTCAAACTGATTGTTAATTTTGGTTTAAAGGGTACCTCTAAAATGCTCATAAAATAAGAGAAAGTGTGGAGGATCAGCTCCCCATCTCTTTGGCACAGTTTGTCCCCCCATAAATTTGGATCAAAGGGTAGAAGGATGCATGTAGCCCTAACAACATCAAACATTGCCCTACATTAAGTTCTCTGCCCTAGAAATTTTTTTCTTTCTTATTTTGATTTGGACGGCCAATATTGTTCCGTTCAGCTTTACACAGTGATAAACTAATTTATTTATTTTTGTTCTAATTTAAAGATGCAGTTCATTTTTTTTCAAACAACAATATTATCTTTCAACTAGTTTAAATGTCAATTAAAATATAAATTTAGCATCAATAGCCACTGAAATCAGTTAGTATAGAATTGTTCTCATTTAAATGTAGTCTTTAATTATATGAATTGTGTTAAATAAGTTTTAAAATTTTTTTACTATTTTTGTGATTCTATTTCAAATTTTCAATTACATTATATTAATTAAATTTAATAAATTTTGAATAGTGATTGTTTCAACAGGCTAAAACTCTTAAAATCTTGATTCTTTTTGCTTGTATAATTAGAAGAAATTGGACCTTTTTAATTATTACACCAATATATTATGAGGGGTAGGAGAAATGATGAAAAAAAGTATCGAGGCTACTCCTAAGAAATTCACCATAGCTAGGGTTGATTTATTTACCATTTATGGTTGAGAGCAAAACTCCATTGTTTTGGCTAGGCATGGATGAGGTACGGCAGTAATGCCCATTGGCTGACACCTCCCATTAATTACCAGATGATGGGCACATACATGTGTCACGTTGTAGTGTGTTTGGTAAGAAAGAAAACTATTTCTAGTGGGAAGTAAATATGTATAATTATTTTTTTCATGAATATGGCCAACCATAAAATGACACCATAAGAAATCGTAGCTAAGTTGGCTTCTCTAAATTTAGAAGTAAAGGGCCTTCCTCGAATGTCATATAGATCACAACATATTTTCTTTTATTTATTTATTTTTTGGATATATATTAACACAATTATAATCAGAATTTGACAAGGTGTTCGATTAAAAGCACTTTTTGTGCCTTTTTGCCCCTCCGAAAATGAGAGCAAACATAGCTATTGTTGTTACTTAGTATGTTGGTGGTTCATAGACGTACGAAGACTATATGTCTTAGCTTTTCTATCAGAAAAAAAAAAAAAGGATGCTTTGAACTTTTATTAGTTTCTGAGAGATGTCCTGATTAATTTAGGTCATGGACTTGCCCCTAATTTGATTTAATTTGATTTTTTTTCTTTTGTGTTGTTAATTTAATCATGTGATGTGTTCTTACCTTGTTTTCCTATTTTTTTTGTTTGAAAAAGAATTATTTTATGCTATTCAAAGCCCTATAATAATACCATAAATGATCAAAGAGCATAGTGTATAAATTATATATGTGTATAATTTTCTAGTCTCTAATTTTTTTAAAATGTTCCCATAAATACCTTAATTGTAAGTTTATTCCTTTGAAAAGTTAGTGTTACAATTTTAAATATAAATTATTTTCTAAACATTCTTGTAAAGTTTTTTTTGATTTTCAATTTGAAGAATATTTCATCTCAATTGTAAAGCATTTGCGCAAATTAATAAAACTGATTAACCGGCCATATTTTAGGTGTTTTAAAATTAATAGTTAATACTTTTTTTTTCCTAAATAACTAAAGATTAATTACCTCTATTATGAAGTTTTTTCTCATCAATTGATAATTGATTACATTTATTTTCAATTTAAACTCTTATATTCTTATTAAAAACAACTAATAACAAATAACTTTAGTTAAATTAAATGTATATAATTAATTTTTTTATAATTTAGAATAAAATAATATTATTTTAAATTATAATTAGTAATGAAATCATTATAATATCTATACCTATATTTTTTAAAATTTATATAAATAAAATTTATATTTGAAAGCTCATGTTTAAATAATTTCAATCATTAATTTTAAAAATATATTATTATTTAAAGTAATAATATAATAATATATTTACATATTAAAAATATTATAAAAATATTTAAAATTATATTTAAAAAATAAATTATACCCTTAATTATTATTTAACATATTAATAATAATAACTAATAAAATTTTATAAAATAATTGATATTTATTAGCTATTAACTATCCACTATTTAAACCGCTATCAGCTAATTCAATTGAACTTATCTTGGTTGCTTTGTATATCATATGCCAATATGAATGTGATTGTGACAACCTAAGGCAAAGAAAGGACACATATAATATATTAAAATTAAAAAATACAAAAAAACATATCATTCAATTTGGCTAAAATACAAACAATAATAATAATTTATATTATTATTATTTTTGCTCTCAAAAAATATTATTATTTTTTAGAAAAAGAGATGTTATTGCATTCGATAGAATCATGAAAATGTAAAAAGATTGGGAAAAAAAATACACAATTAGTTGAGCACTTCTAAAGATTATTAAAATAAAAGGGAAAATTAGTCAAAATTGGTTGCTAATTATCACTTTGGTCTATCCATCTAAAAGTGTGCTTAATTAGCAAATTAACATATAGCTCACACACACCTTTCTTTCTTACCCTATTTCTTATAGTTCCAATGAAAATGAACTAATAATTATTTATGCTACAAATTAATAAAAACATATGTATATAAAATGAATTGAAGTGATGCACTTTCTTTGAAATTGGTGGAATTCCTACTCAGATTGAAGTGATGCACTTGTTTCATTTCTCCACTAGCCTTGTTTATGATAAGGCCCTTTCTTTTCTTTGGTTTTTGGGCATTGTGGGCATGTTTTGATGATTACTATTGTCTATTGGCCATTTAGGCAAACATTTGAATTTTTTTTTATTAATAAAAATCAAATCAACTTATATAATACATGACAGAAAATAATTTTTATTTTTTAAATTTAATAAAAATTAATTTTTATATCGATAGTATAATTTTAATTTTATGTTCTAATTTTTTAGTTAAATTAATATTTTATTTATAATTTTATTATTAATAATATTTAATTTAATGATCAAATTTCTGTAATATCACCTCAACGTCTCATTTCAATTCCCCACCTTCAATTTCTATTGGTGAAAATAAAAAGCAATTCATAGTTTTTTTAAAAAAAATTATTTGGAGGGGATAAAATTCCAACCTAAGCAAACCGTTGATATATATATCACTCCTTGTCCCTTCTCTTAGCAGCACCTATATCATTATCAAGTTTCATCATTTCAATTTTTTCAGAACAGCTCAATCTGAATCAATCTATTGCCTGTCTGTATTGCTCTAGTATTTTCGAACTTGTCTCCTAACTTTTACTTTTTATTTTTTCTGGGGATCTTGTATTTTCTCCTACAAATATTCCAGTTGATGAATGGTAGAAATTCTCAAGCAACAACGCACCATTCAAATAGAATATAGCATCCAAGTATTTAAGCTAGGTCTCAACATGAAACGAAAAAAATATTGAATCATCTGAAATTTCGAATATAATTATATTTATTAATTATTATTTTTATTAAATAATTTAATTTAATTAGAATTATATTTTAATTAATTTAATTTTTATTAGAGATAAAATATAAATTAATAAAATAGAAATTAACTTCATCAGAATAGAAAATATATTTTAATTAAATTAAAATTAAATTTTAATTAATTTATATTAATAAATAACTAAATTATTCAATTTTTATATAATAATAAATGAAATTTTTTTTGTAATTTTGCACGTCCCTTCTCTTTGTGTGTGTATATATATAACTCGAAGTTAAATTTTATTTAAAATTTTGAATTTTAAATTATTTCTACTTTTTAAATTTAGTATAATTGAATTAATAAACGTTTTGTATTAAAAAAATCTAGATATTTCTTTCAACATATTGGAAATAATAAGACGTGCGCAAAACCAATATCACTCATATCAATTGCAATCCTGACTAATACAATAAAATTTAAACCTCAGAATATAAATCTTAACCATCGGGAAGTCGACCTTTGTAACTATGCAAGATGATTGATATTAAAAATAACAAATGAAATATTCTGTAAAAAAATAAAATAAAATTGTGGACTATATATGCGACACATTAGACATTAATTAGTTTATTTGCATTTGACTAAAGAAAATATAAGACTAAAGAAAAAAAATGTAAATATGAGAATTTCTTATATTATTCACGAATTGATTGCAAATATGAGAACAAAAATCCTTCCTATTTGACTAAATAAAAAGAAAATAATTTAAATTTTATGAAATATAAGTCTGTCAGCCTAATCCAAATAAGTCTTGGCTAGGCATTCCACGTGAGCATCCTCACCAAGGAACACCCAACAATGCTATCTAATAGTACATTTTTGAGGTGATAAGGTAGACATTTCTTTCACCATTTATCAATTTTTGAGTTATTGAATGGTACCATATAGCATTTTGATGCAGACTCCATCTCAGGGCCACTATAACTAGTTGTGCCATTCCACCAAACACATTACACATCTCAAGCCAATTTTCATAAAAAAATTTGCCAAAGTCATACAATTAAATGTCTATTTTGTTTAATTTTATAGGTATTTTATTTTTAATTTCTTTTGAAACATACAGTTGAAGTCAATATCAGAGTTTGCAAAAAAGTTATGTCTCGTATATTGATGAGCAACTATATAAATATAAGTATATAAGTAGAGTTTGTACAATATTGAATGTCTATTTAACAACTGTAACTAATTACTGAAATACATATCTTATCACTAATATCCCCCATAAGCTTAGATTATCCATATGTAAGTCTAAGCTTAGACAAGATGAATTGAAATGCTAGCTTCGGCAACAACTTTGTCATGATATCAACAAGTTGGTCCTTAGATGAGACCGAACCAACACTCAACAACTTAGATGCTACCTGTTCTTGAACAAACTGGAAATCCACTTCAACAAGGCGTGTATGAGCTGTGAAAACTACATTAGAGGAGATAAAGTCAGCACCTAAGTTATCACACCAGACCTAAGGGACATATGAAAGAGGCAACCTGAGTTCTTGAAGAAGCTTTGATAGTCATCGCAACTCAACAGTAACATTAGCAGTTGCTTTAAATTCAGATTCAGTTGAGTTACGTGCTATTGTTGGCTATTTTTTTTATTACCATCTAACCAAATTTGTGCCCATATAAATGAGATAATCGTTAGTTAATTTTCTATCATCCAATTTGCTTGCCTAATTTGCAACTACAAAGGCTGTTAAATTAAAATTGTTAGTTCTCGAAATAAGCAAGTTGTGGTGCTTTATCCTTTAAAGATAGTGGAGAACCCATTTTAATGCTTGCATATGTAATTGAGTCGAGGAGTGCATAAACTGGGTTAGTTTATTGATGGCAAACATCAAGTTAGCCTTGATAAATGTTCCATACTGCAAAGATGTACAACACTTGCAAAATTTGAGAGCATCATCTGGTGAGAGAGAAGAAGAAAAAATCCTTAAACACATATGTCCCTCGGACCATGGGAGTAAAAATAGCCTTATAGGAAGTCATGCCCATAAAGTTAAGAATTCCCATAATATATTTTTCTTAAGATAAAAGTAACTTAGTGGTTTTTATAGTCGCCTAAATACTAAGAAAGTAATGCAAAGTTCTCAAATCCTGTAAAGAAAGAAGTTGACAAATTGTGAATCACCGAATTCAAAAATTTTGAATTATTGTCTGTGAGTACGATGTCATCAACATAGACTAGAATAAAATATAGCACTTCATCATGATGATGAATGAATAAAGATGGATTAGAATTTGAACTAGAAAATCCAATGGTTTGAAGAAAACCACTTAGCCTTTGAAACCAAGCTCGTGGAACTTGTTTAAGGCCATACAAAGATTTTTAAAGCATACAGACACAGTGTGGATAGTGTTTATCAATATATCCTTGAGTTTGAGTCATGTATACTGTTTCATGTAAATCGCCATAAAGGAATGCATTGATGATATCCAGTTGACGAATTTTTTAATTTTTAAAAATAGCCATTAAGAGAACACAGTGAATGGTTACCTATTTTATCATAGGATTGAAGATTTTTGTGTAATCCAAACCTTGTTCTTGAGTGTAGCCCTTAGTTACCAAACGGGCTTAAATCATTCAATTTCACCATTTGCATGCCTCTTAATTTTAAAAATCTAATAGTTGCCTACAACATTTGCATTCAATGATGGTGGCACAAGGACCCATGTGTGAGTGCATTGCAAAGCTTCCATCTCTTTATCCATGGTTGTCCTCTAGTGATTGTAGTGTTTAGCTTGGGAATAGCTGCTAGGTTCAATGTCTGGAATTAGTTAAATAGTCAAAGCATAATGACATGTTTAAGCCATTATTGTTGGCAAAAATGTCGTTGGCTATTGGCTAGGTGGTTTAGGTTCATGGTTGGAAGAGGAGGTCAGATTTGTAGTGGATAATGAAGACAAAGAGGTAAGGTTAACAAACAGCTTCAATCCATTGGGATTTTCTATATTGTAAGGATGTGGATGAAGTTTGGTTGTTGGAGATTTGGTTAAGATATCGAATAAGGATTGGAATAAGGTGGATGAAGATTGGGATGAGGCTAAGGAAGAGATAGGTTTAGTTGTAGATGGAGTTACGAGTTAATGTGTTTCGATTGGGATGGAAACAAAATTATTGATTAAAGATAGAGGATATGAAGAAGTGGTTAAGGTTGTATATATTAAGAACTCTTTAGAACTTGTGACTTGGGGCAACTGTAACTGAACCTACATGAAAGGAGAATCAGTAGGAGAAGAAGACTTAGGAGAGGGATCAGATTGACTGATAATGGCAAAGAGAAAAACTGACTTATTAAATTTAATATGGTGAGACATGTAAATTCTATCAGTGTCTTTATCAAGAAATCTATAGCCTAGGTAGTGAGGAGAATAACCAAGAAAAACACAACCCTTTATACGATATGAAAATTTATTTTTGTTAAAAAGGCATAATAAAGGGTAAGTAGTGCAACCAAAAACACGTAAAAAGGAATAATCAGGAGATTTTTTGTATACATTTTAAAAAGGAATTTATTGAGCTTAAGATTAAGAAGGCATTCATTAATTAAAAAAAAGATTATTTCAAAAGCGAATTACCAATATCTAAATGGCACATGAGAATGTCCTAAAAGAGTAAGGCCAATGTCAACAATGTGACGAATTTTCCTTTCAGCTGTACCATTTTGCTTATATGTATGTGGACATGTAATTCTATAATGAATGCCTGTGTTTTTAAAGTGTGTAAAGAGAGGAAGAATTTTGCCTCCCAATCAAAATTGAAAGGCTTAATTTTTAAATTAAATTGCTTTTTAACTAATGCTTGAAATTGGAAGAAAATTTATGGTACATCACTCTTGTTTTTAAAAGGAAAAAAAACCATGTAAATAAAGAATAATCATCTATTAAAACTAAAAAATATTTGTCTCTAGTTGAAGATGGAACTGGAGATGGACCCCATACATCTGCACAAATTAAATCTAATGGTTGAGAACTTCTATAATGTGTAAGAGGTAAACTAGAGTGATGCAATTTGCCTAAACAATATGCATGACAATTATTGAGATCATATTTTTTTATTTGTGCAAGATAAATGAAATTGGTTGATGATGCAATGAACTACAAAAGAATTGGGATGTCCTAGACGTTGCTACAAGCTGTCTAAGGTGGATAAATAAGCAACAATGTGTGGAGAAGTCTTGCGAAATGTTGAATTCAGTTTGTAGAGCCCTAAATAAGTTGTCCTCAGAGTATAACTTGCTTTGTCTGACAATCCTTAATAAGGCAATGGATGGAATTAAAAAAACAATCATTATCATTGCATAAATAATGAACAAAATGTAATGGTTTGGAAATTTGGGGAACATATAAGACATGATTAAGAGAAAGAAAAGAATTAAAAAGAGAAGACATTGAACTTTTACCAATATGAGCTATATGGAGACCCTTACCATTACTAACAATCACTAAATTATTACCATGATATTTTTTATACTCTGAAAGGAAGCCAAGTCTAGGGTAATATAGTGGCTTGCACCACTGTCAAGATACAAGTCAAATATGGTTTTGGATGGTAATGGTCCAAGCAAAGAAATCTATGCATGTGGAGAGAACGAAGGTCGGTAAGGAAAATGATGATCAGATGACCAAAAATCTTCATTCACATTTCGGTTGAAAAAGTGAGTTGTGTGATTTTGATCAAATATACGCTTATAATCAATGGCAAAATGGTTATTATAACCGTAGATTTTGCATGATAAAGCATGATTGCGAGCATGTTGGTAGCCCCTATGTCCTCCTCGGCCATAGTTTCATTGGCTAAAAAATTATTGAGGGCGAGAAGACATGTTGGTGAATGTTGAATATTGAGGAAGGTTCACCGTAAGCAAAGTAGCTTGTTACTATTTGAGCAGCAACTTATAAGCAACGAATTGCCTATACAACTTATGAAATAAAAGGGGATTAATGCATTGTTGCAAGGAACTGATGGCTCTATTATAATAAGATCTCAGTTGCCTAAATATTATGGCATTAAATTCAACAGGAGCAAGGGATTGGCTAGCCAAAGCAAAAGAATCTGCAATCTATTTGGCTTAGAAAAGATAGTTAGAAATGGGTTTGTCATCTTTCTTGAGGTTGTGAAGCTTTATATACAACTGAGTACATTGAGCATTATTCATAACTCCATAGGTTGTCTCGAGCGCTTTCCAAACATCTAAATAAGAGTTGAGTCCAATAAGAAGAGGATAAACTTCCTTGGATATCGAAGAGAGAAGCCATGAGAAAAGAGGCTGATCTTTGTCGTAGTATAAAAGATATTCCAGATTAGGTTCTAAGGCATTTGATGTTGGATTGAGAACCTTCTTGGGTGGTGAAGGTTCATAACTAGTGAGAATACCATGTTATTTATAGAAGTTAAACAAAAGTTGAAATTGTAGTTTCTATGGAATATAATTTTTAGAATTAAATTTGATGGAGAAGGTTTGTTGGAGATGAGAAGGTGTAGTGGATGAATTTAGGAAAGATAGAAGGACTGGTAATTGGGTAGTAGAACTTGAAAATGAAAAAGAAGGAGAAGTAATTAAAGAGATTGAGGAATTCGTTGTCATACTTTGATACCGAGTCAATATAAGAGTTTGTGGAAAAGTTATGTCTCGTATATTGATGATCAACTATATAAATACAAGTATAAAATTAGAGTTTGTACAATATTAAATGTCTATATAATAACTGTAACTAATTACTTAAATACATATCTTATCACTAATAGGTGACAACAAAAAAAAAAAAATATATATATATATATATTTGCAACCTCTTAAACTTAACATATTTTTTCAATTTATCACCCTATAATTAAATTGAACATTTCGATATATCAATTTTAAAATACAATTTATAAATAGTTTTTAGGGAATTTTCAGATATTTAAATAGTTTCATTTCAGCATATAAAAATACCATTTAGACACTTAAATAGTGTTTAAAATATTGATGAATCTTATTATTAACTGGCTGAGATATTTAAGGAGTTAGTCTGTAAATTGAGGAGACAAACAGAAAAAATATAAATATAGGGAAAATTAAGAAGGGTGCTAAAGGGTTTGAAGGAAGAAAGAATAAGTCAAGAAGGTAGGCAGACAATATGAGGTGTAGAGTGGTAGCTATGTTAGTGATTATTCCGATACATAAAGGAAGCTGCTGGCAATGCTTTTATTGATGTTAAATAGTGGTGTCATTAGCCCATCTTTGCATTTAATTTTCCATCAAAATTCTTCCCCTTTTTCTACACCGCCATATTCCTTTAGAATCTTTCATTCATTCTTGATTCCATTCAATTTCTAAAATGGTCCATTGCAAAATCTTTCAAAAGCTAAGTTGATTTTTTTCTTGAACCAAAAAACATGCATGGAAGTCGTATTCTAAGATGGTCCACTGCAAAAGGAAAAAACAAAAATCCCACGAATCCTCAATTTCAGCTGAAACATAAAGCTTTATATGATCCATCAATTTTATACCTATTTCAATTAATTCATCTTTCATTACAACTCTAATATAAAACTCACATTTTACTCAAATATACAAAAATTAACTCGTAATTCTATCTAATAATCACATTTAACTAAACATATAATAATTTTACCAATAAACATTAAAATCATATATTTGTCCAATTATATTTTTATGCAATCTAAACATGTGTAACTAAAATTTTACTAATTATTCAAAACTTTTCATAATTTTTCATTTTTTAATTTTAGTAATAAACTTTTAAATCAAGTCGCACTTTTATTTTTTCTACTTAGGATAATTTTTATCTTCCAATCTAACATATATTAATAAGTAATTGCAACATTTTTTTGGGTCTTGCTAAAGAATTTAGGCATCGTATGGGTGTCGGCATGTGGCCCCTTCAATTATAACACTTATCAACTAATTATTCACTTATTTTTGTTAATTAAGCGATCTCCAACGCCCATTTCAATGACATGCATGTGTAGTATAGTGGCCAGTCTCTCAATTGTCAATTGCTCTCTTCCATATAGGTCGATAACAATTTTTTTTCTTTATTTGCAAGGACAATGCTTGAAATAATCGACCCTTTTCATCATTAGTTTGATTAATTAGCATCCAATGAGTTTTCTACGATATATTATGTCCAATAAAATGTGGAAATATAAATATATTTATTGAATTGATTGAATAAAAGTAACCATTTTATAAGCAAGTGGATTATTGATTTATCTAAGAATTTCATGGATATTGTACCAACATAACCTTATTTTAATCTATTAACTAATTCATATATACATTTGGGAAAAGAGAAAAATATATAAAATGAAGAAGAAAAAGAATAAACTTTCCTATTTACTTTGTGTTCACGGTGCATTATACATAAGTTTACACAACGTTTTACAGTAAATTCATCAAAATTTGTCATACATATTTTAATATGATTCAATAAAACTATACATAAAACCTTATGATATGTACATGTTGAGTATTATTCCCACAAGAACATAAAAAAATCCTAGCACTAAGTGTGATCTTGCCTCTTACAAACTAATAGAATGAATAATTTTTAAATTGAAAAATTAAATTAATAAATAAACAAAATGTTAATGTAAACAAATTATATCTAAAGAAATTTAGGATTTAAAAACTAAAGCTTGGATTCATTCACCAGGCACTTGCTTGAATTATAGGATTTTGTTAATTCAGTTAATAAATCTCAGCCAAGGGTAGACTGTTCATAAATTCCTAAAGCTTTTTTCAAAGTCACTCAAGCATACCTAAAGCAAACACAGCCTATTTTTATGGTCTAATGAATTACTCTGGTTTATTAAGTTCCTTAACAGTCTATTAATCCCCTAAGATCTTGTCTACTTTTGTAATCAAGGGTCCTAAGAATCACAGGTTTTATGAGCTAATAAATCATGCAACTTTTGTTATCATAGATTTATCCACAAGCATGCATTTAATCAGGCCTAAATTAAACACAAGATTAACGAAGCAAAACTTGAGAAATTGATTGATGATAATAAATTGCAATAAAACAATATCTAGACAAGCAATAATCCTGGCTACATGAATCCAAACTCTAAAAGAGTTTAGTTACACATAATGTAAATTATTAAAGACAAGAATAAATGAATAAAAGAAAAAGTCTAGAAAAATAGTCTCTGTTTCTTCAATTCTCTTCCCTGCCTCTTTGTCTTCGTCTCTCTCTCTTTGTATGTCCTGCTTTGCAAATTTATAATGCTCTTATATCCTCAAAATTAGGGTTGCACGTGGTGTATGAGTGCAAGTGGAATTTCCTTAAATATACAAGCATGGCCGTGCAAAACCAAAATTGGCCTTACACAGCCATGCACATATGCATGGACCTATTGGCACGACCGTGCTATGGCTTACACGATTGTGCACTTTTCCTTTATGAATATGCACAGTCGTGTTAAGCCTTGCACGGTCATGCTCTTTCCCTCTTGTAAAATGGCACGATTGTGCTCTAGCTTACACAGTCGTGCTCCTTTTCTCTCAATTTTTAGCACGGCCATGTTAAGCATTACATGGCTGTGCTATTTTCTTCCCAAATGTTGGCACGACCGTGTTTTGCATCGCATGGTCGTGCATGATCAATGCACACCCGTGTTCCTTTCTCTGACTTTTCTTTATCTTTGACTTTTCTTCATGTATTTAATTTCTATAAACAAAATAAAAACTCAGTGAGAAGAATATAAAAAATAGACAAAAAATATAAAACTCCTAATTAATTTAATTAATGCATGATTATGTCTATATTTTGTTTAAATGTACTAATATTTTCTAAATGCTAACTCTATGAATTATTATGCAGAAAATGGAAAATTATGCACCTAAAGTGAGATATTATTAAATTAAAATGAGTCTAATTTTTAATTTGAAAATGCAATTATCAAATACCCCTACACTTGAACTTTTGCTTATCCTCAAGCAAGAACCTTATTATAATAATATTATAAGCATGTTAAAATAAAATTACAGATAGTTTAATTAATACAGTAATGGGTTAATACAATTATTATTTAGCAAAACTAAGTTAATAAATTAAGAAAAAGACTACAAATATTACCAAGTGAAGCATACCTCTCAAATGAATTATTCATAATAATTGATGAACTAAAACTTATAAATCTAGGAAAGTCAAATATATTTAAATTATTAGTCAACCCTTAAGCTAAATATGAATTTTAATTTAATTTAATTTTAATTTTAATTTATTTATTTTGGATTAGAATCCTTTCGAACTTTAGTATTCCCTACCATTCCTGTATTATTGAGCATGAATACCGTCATTAGGTACCTTTGGATTACTCATACTTAAAATGAGCATTGGAGTAGAAAGGAGATTTTTACTCCTCTAATCTTTTTTTTTTTTTATAGCTGAATTATCATATAATAGAAAAAAGGTTTTCCTAATAATAAAAATTTATCCAAAACTCTTGATTGCAAAAATTTTATCCAAAAATCCTTTTTAAATAAAACAAAAGAGAGGTATAAATTTAGGTTGATTAAAAGTTAAACAGTCTAATTCTCAAATATTAACAAAGTTTTAAACCAGATTCTACAAGAATTAACCACATACTGCATCAACTAGACTAGCTAATTTTAATTTTAACATACAAAGTTTATAATTATTACAAGTTAGCAAAAATAAAAGTGTGGGATATTTTATTTATTAAATTTTTTTATGAACTATAATAAATAAACAACAGATTACTCAAAATTAATAAGATAAAATACTAAAAAGATAAAGTAAGTAAATATGTCTCACACTTGAATTTTACATTGTCCTCAATGTGTTGCATTGCAAGTAAAGGAAGTGTTTGGAATCCATGAAAAGAAAACAGAAATAAAATAATAGAGAATAAAATATAAAATGAAAAGTTGACATAAAAAGAATTTGAAAAGGTGTTTTGGAGGTTTTAAGACAGCGGAGGTCAAAAAGGGGTGTCAAATGGTTCACATGAAAATGAAAAGTCACATGCCTTTGGAATCCACACGCCCATGCTATTTGTGAATGCATGGATAATGCACATGCCTGTGCACATTAAAAGCTTGAAATCACACGACCGTGTTTGTTGAGGCACGACCGTGCATATTGTGAGCACGAGAATGGCATGGCCATGTTGGTTAGAGCATGGTCGTGCACAATGTGTGCATGAGAATGACACGATCGAGCTTTAAGGGGCACGACTGTGCTTACTGAAGGCACAAATATCACACGACCGTGTTGACTGAAGGGACAAAATGGCATGGTCATACTAGTTGAGGCACGACCGTGTTTTAGTACCCGTTTGCATTGGTGTGTCATTTTATGGCACACCTATGTTACTTTTATGAAGCTTGGCCCTCAATATGCATGCATACAATGTGAAATGGTAACATATGTCCCTACATAAAATTATCATTCAAAGTCACTCCAAATATTTTCAAAGTCAACAAAATATTTAAGCGCACACATAAAATAATAATAATAATAATAGTATATATATATATATAAGTAAAGAAAACTTCCCCAATTTATTTCCCGATGCTGCAGTAATCCGTATTTTGGATATCACTGATAAATTGAGAATAGTCTTTGATGCATGTATATCCCAGGTATTCAAAAATCTGCATAAAGAATAGAGCTCCTCAAGGGAATCAAACTAACTAAAAAAAATTTAAAAAGAACAAATAAATAACACTTGGGTTATCTCCCAAGAAGTGCTTTGTTTAAAGTCATTAGCTCGACTTAATGCAACAGAGGTCAGGTAGATGACAAAAGTACAGAACATACTTTTGCTAAAATTTCCTCAGACTGATGATAAAGCTTCAACCTTTGGCCATTGACTTTAAATGAACCAAAGTTATGACTCTATATCTCTATTAGTTTATGTGGATAGACCTGTTTAACAGTAAAAGGTCTTGACCACTTTGATTTTAATTTTCTTGGAAACAGTTTCAGTCTAGAGTTAAACAATAGAACCAAGTCTCCTGCTTTGAACTCTCTTTTTAGAATATGTTTATCATGCCATCTTTTTGTTCTTTCCTTATAAATCTTGGCATTCTCATAAGAATTCAATATGAATTCTTCAATTTCATTCAGCTGGAGAAGTCTCTGACAACCAGCCTTCTGCAGATCAAAGTTTAAAAATTTTGTAGCCCAAAAAGCTCTGTGTTCTAATTCCACTGGTAGATGAAAATATTTTCCATAGAGTAGTTTGAATGGAGAAGCACCAATGGGGGTCTTAAATGCAGTTCTGTAGGCCCATAGAGCATCATCTAACTTAGAAGACCAATCTTTTCTTGATACTGATACTATCTTCTCCAGAATGGACTTAATGGCTCTATTAGAAATCTCAACTTGTCCACTAGTCTGAGGGTGGTAGGGAGTAGTGACTTTATGAGTCACATCATATTTCTTCAATAAGCTCTTAAATTGGTGGTTGCAGAAGTGTGTACCCCCATCATTGATGATTGCCCCTGGTGTCAAAAATCTAGAAAATATATTCTTTTTGAGAAATCTGGTTACTGTCTTAGCATTATTAGTTGGGGATGCTAAAGCTTCTACCCATTTAGATACATAGTCCACTCTAACTAATATATATTTGTTCCCTAGTGACCTTGGAAAGGGCCTCATAAAATCCAGTCCCCAAACATCAAAAATTTCAATTTTCAGTATTATAGTCAAAGGCATTTCATTCCTTCTTCCTATGTTCCATATTCTTTGGCATCTGTCATAATTCACCATAAACCATCTAGCATCTTGGAAAAGAATTGGCCAGTAAAAACCACTTTGGAGGACCTTGGCTGCAGTCTTAGTGGAGCTAAAATTTCCTCCACATTCGAGGGAATAACAATGTGTTAAGACGGCTTGAATCTCATCCTCTGGAAGGCATCTCCTAATTAGTCCATCTCCACATCTCTTGGATAAAAGAGGTTCCTCCCAATAATAATAGTTAACATCAGAGAAATACTTTTTCTTCTACTGGTAGGTAAGATTAGGTGGTAACACTCTACAATACTAGGAAATTGACAAAATCGGCATACCAAGGTACTAAAACTTGCATTTACATCAACTGTTCTCCTTTAAAATAGTCATTAATTGGTAATTCAGAACCTTTCCCTGACAGTTCCAACCAAGATAGGTGGTCAGCTATAACATTCTCTGCTCTACTCTTATCTTTAATCTTCAAGTCAAATTCTTGTAGGAGCAATATCCACCTTATCAAATGAGTTTTGGCATCTTTCTTGGAGAGGAGGTACTTCAAAGCTACATGATCAGTGAACACAATCACTTTGCTGCCTGTCAAATAAGAGCGAAATTTGTCAATGGAAAAAATAACAGCAAGAAGCTCTTTCTTAGTGGTGGCTTAATTCAATTGAGCTTCATCCAGGGTGTGGCTGGCATGGTAAATGGCATATGCCTGTCTGTCTCTCCTCTGCCTTAAAATAGTACCAACAACATAGTCGTTGGCATCACACATTACTTCAAAGGGGAGGTTCTAGTTAGGTGATTACAGAATTGGAGTAGATATCAGAGCTTCCTTTAGCCTGCAAAATGTATCCAAACAATCTATATTAAAAACAAACAGGGCATCTTTATCAAGCAGATTAGTAAGGGGTTTTGCAATTTTTGAGAAATCCTTGATAAATCTTTTGTAAAACCCTACATGTCCTAGGAAACTACAGACTCCTTTAACATTAGTGGGAGGTGGAAGCTTTTCAATGACTTTAACTTTTGCTTTATCCACCTTTATGCCCTTGTCAGATACTAAGTGACCCAGAACAACTCCTTTTGTGACCATGAAGTGGCATTTCTCCTAGTTTAGAACTAAATTGACCTCTTCACATTTTTTCAAAACTCTAGATAGATTGTTAAGGCAATCATCAAATAAAGAACCATATATAGAGAAGTCATCCATGAACACTTCCATAATATTTTTAATAAATTCAGAAAAGATTGCCATCATGCACCTCTAAAAGGTTGCAAGGGTATTACATAGCCCAAAGGGCATGCTTCTATAAGCACATGTAAATGTGGTCTTTTCTTGGTCTTCAGGGTGTATAGGAATCTGGAAAAATCTAGAGTATCAATCTAGATAACAGAAAAATGAGTGTTGTGCAAGTCTCTCTAAAAGCTGGTCAATGAAAGGAAGAGGAAAGTGGTCTTTTCTAGTAGCCTTATTCAGTTTCCTGTAATATATACACATCCTCCATCCTGTAACTGTCCTAGTAGGGATCAATTAATTATATTCATTTTTAATCACAGTCATACCACCTTTCTTCGAGACCTCATGGATAGGGCTAACCCAATTATTATCAAATATTAAGTAAATTATACCGGCATCTAACAATTTCATTTTTTCCTTTTTAATCACTTCCTTCATATTAATATTAACGCTTCTTTGATGCTCAACGGAGGGTGAAAAACCTTCCTCTAAATGGATCCTATGCATGCAAAAAGAAGGGCTAATCCCTTTAAGGTCATCGATGGTATATCCTATGATCTTCCTATGGTCTCTGACTCTTCTAAGCAACTTATCCACTTGTTCACCATTTAACTATGCATTAACAATAATCGGATAAGTAGAATTAGGTCTTAGAAAAGCATACCTTAAATCAAGAAGAAGTTGTTTAAGTTCAACTTTTGGTGCATCTTCCTCTTTTAAAGCACAAACATAATAGAAATCACGAGGGGGTAAGGGGTCATACCTTACTAACTCACATTTAGGCAGTGTAAGAGAGGCATTTAGGGTGTTTATGAAAGCTACTACCTCAGGATCTTCTTCATTAGAATCTATATCTCGGGTGAGGCTTGCTTCTAATGGATCTTCAGGGTATTTTTTCATGAATATTTTCTCTACACAACTTTGGATAAGATATACTTTGAAGTAGGTCTTTGTTAATGAAGGATTTTTCATCATTTGGAATACATCAAACTCAACTGTTTCTTCTCCAATTTCGAGTTTGATTTTACCTCGCTTTACATCAATTATAGCACCAGCAGTGGCTAAGAATGGTCTTCCCAAAATTATGGAAATTTGAGAATCTTCTTCCATCTCTAATACCATAATGTCATAGGGCATATAAAATTTTCCAACCTTGATTGGTATGTCTTCTAAGATCCCTTCAGGGTAGATGATAGACCTGTCAACTAGCTACAATAAAATATTTATTGATTTGGGTTCACCTATGTTCAATTTCCTGTAGAGAGATGAAGGCAATATAGTGACACTAGCTCTTATATCACAAAGAGCTCTACTAATAGAAAATTTACCAACAACATAAGGTATAGTGATACTCCCTAGATCCTTAAGCTTTTGAGGAAGCTTATTTCTAATCACTGCACTGCACTCCTCATTTATTAGAATGGTATTATAATTATCCCAATTCCTTTTGTTGGACATAATGTCTTTCAAAAATTTGGCATACTTGGGCATTTGAGTAACTGCTTCTAAGAAAGGAATGGTGATGTCCAATTGTTTAAACACCTTCAAGACTTTCTGGAATTGTTTATCCAGAGCAGAGTTGTGCATCCTCTGAGGAAATGGTAAGCAAGGAGTCTTGACTATCTTTGGCTCATGTGCTTCTGCCTGTGGTTGTTGAGTGGTCTCTAGCTTAACTTCTTATTCTTTATTCTTGGATTCAGCCTCTGGTAATTCTTCCCACTTTATAGAGTTACTGCTTGGGATTACTCTCTCGGGTTTTGAGGCTGACTTAAAAAGTGACCTGGTTGGCAAAAGTTAGAGGAACTTGATTGAGAAGCAACTTGATTCTCTAGTAATTTAACATGTGTGGTCGATTGTTCCATTCTAGCATCGTACTGCTTGAAATTTTTCTCATGATGTTTGAGGTTGTCCTGACTGTCTGCATTACCTTGTTTTATGTTTGGAAGAAATTTTCCATCATTAATTCCATATTGGATTTAGGTTCAGATTGAGAAGCCATGTTCTTCTGTTGAAAACTTGGTGGGGGTGGAGGCTTGTATCCCTATTGTAAATTTGGAGCTTAGTGTCCACCTTGATTTAACCATGAAAAATTCAGGTGATTTCTCCATCCTGGGTTGTAAGTGTTGGAGTAAGGGTTCCCTTAGGATCTGCCATTGTAATTGTTTAAAGCATTGAGTTGCTCAATTGAGCAACCCTGAGAGTAAGGATCACCTTACTAACAGTCTATTGTAGCATGCCCTGCTCCGTATACCTCACAACAAAGTACCTGAGATGGATGTCCTGCAAAATTTAACTTCTCTAATTTTTTTATAAGTGAGTCCAATTTGGCATTCACCATACTTAAACCATCGACTTCATAAAGTCTAGCAAATTTCCTTGGTTGGTTTTTCTCTCTATGCCATTGGTAGTTATTGGATGTTATCTTCTCCAAAAGTGTGTATGCATCTGCTGGTGTTTTACTCATAAAAGAGCCTTGAGCAGTGGCATCTATTGTAATCTGCAAAGATTTTGACAGTCCCTGGTAAAAGGTTTACATCAACAACTAGTCTAGAATTCCATAGTAAGGATAATTTCTCTACAAATCTTTGAATCTCTCCCAGGCTTCATACAGTGATTCACTATGCTGCTGCTTAAATCCAGCCAAATCCTAATGATACTAAGCAGTCTTTCTAGGTGGATAATACTTTGTTAAGAAAGCTTTAGAGAGAAGGTCCCATGAAGTGATTGAATTTGGGGTTAATGAACTCAACTATAGATTAGCTTTATCCCTTAAGGAAAATGGAAACAATCAGAGTCTGATTGCATCTGGACTGACTCCATTCATCCTAAAGGTGTCATAGATATCCAAGAATGAAGCCATATGGGCATTAAGGTCCTCTGAAGGTAGTCCTGTGAACTAATATTGTGAAACCATTTGGATGTAGGCTAGTTTGATTTCGAAGGTGTTGGCTTTGATGCTAGGTTTCACTATGCAATTATGACTTCCCGTCAAACTAGGTACACCATATTCTTCTAGACCTCTAGCTGGAGCTCTTTGACCTGCCATTGCTTTGAGTCTTTATCTGCTCCTATTCTTTTTGTAAGTTTTTTCAATCTCTGGATTAAGCTCTTTTAATTCAGGATTCCAGGACCTTATTTGCATAAACAAAAATAAGGTTCCTGAAAATAAAAAGTTAAACACAAATAATAAAACAAGAATAAAACTATTAGTCTTGCAGAAACAAAAGTTTATCCTAATGTAGGTATTCACCGATCTCCCCAGCAACGGCGCTAAAAACTTGTTGAGCGGTTTTTACAAGTGTACAGCTCATTATAAGTAATATATGATGAGCGAGTATCGTTCCCACAAGGAGATGAAAAATCCTAGCACTAAGTGTGATCTTGCCTCTTACAAGCTAATAGAATGAATGATTTTTAAATTAAAAAATTAAATTAATAAATAAACAGAATACTAATGTAAACAGATTATATCTAAAGAAGTTTAGGATTTAAAAACTAGAGTTTGGATTCATTCACCAGGCACTTGCTTGAATTACAGGATTTTATTAATTCAGTTAATAAATCTCAGTCAAGGGTAGGCTATTCATAAATTCCTAAGGCTTTTTTCAAAGTCACTCAGGCAAACCTAAAGCAAACATAGTCTATTCTTATGATCTAATGAATTACTCTAGTTTTTTAAGTTCCCTAATAGTCTATTAATTCCCTAAGGTCTTGTCTACTTTCGTGATCAAGGGTCCTAAGAATCACCGATTTTATGAACTAACAAATTATGCAACTTTCGTTGTCATAAATTTATCCACAGGCATGTATTTAATCAATCTTAAATTAAACATAAGATTAATAAAGCAAAACCTGAGAAATTGACTGATGATAATAAACTACAATAAAATAATATCCAGATAAGCAGTAATCCTGGCTACTTGAATCCAAACTCTAAAAGAGTTTAGTTACACATAATGTAAATTATTAAAGATAGGAATAAATGAATAATAGAAAAAGTTTGGAAAAATAGTCCTTGTTTCTTCAATCATCTTCCCTGCCTCTCTGTCTCTGTCTCTGTCTCTCTATCTCCCTTTCTCTCTATACGTCCTGCTCCGCGAGTTTATGATGCTCTTATATCCTTAGAATTAGGGTTGCACGCGGTGCATGCATGCAAGTGGAATTTCCTTCAATGTACAAGCATGGTCGTGAAAAACCAAAATTGGCCTTACACGGCCATGCACATATGCATGGACCTATTGGCACGGTCGTGCTATGGCTTACACGAATATGCACGGTCATGTTGAGTCTTGCACGACTGTGTTTTTTCCCTCTTGGAAAATGGCACGGTCGTGTTCTAGCTTACACAGCCGTGCTCCTTTTCTCTAGATTTTTAGCACGACTGTGTTGAGCATTACATGGTCGTGCTCTTTTCTTCCCAAATGTTGGCATGACCGTGTTTTGCATCGCATGACCGTGCATGATCAATGAGGACCAATGTTTCTTTCTCTGACTTTTCTTGATTTTTGACTTTTCTTCACGCATATAATTTCTACAAACAAAATAAAAGCTCAGTGAGAAGAATATAAAAATTAGATAGAAAATATAAAACTCCTAATTTATTTAATTAATGTATGATTATATCTATATTTTATTTAAATGTACTAATATTTTCTAAATGCTAAATCTATAAATTATAATGCAGAAAATGAAAAATTATGCACCTAAAGTGAGATATTATTAAATTAAAATGAGTCTAATTTTTAATTTGAAAATGCAATTATCAGTACACTATAACTTGTTTATAAAATAAAATTATAAATTTTTATTTTTATTTTTTATTAATAAAAATATGCATTTATTACCAAAAAAAATTGAGTTTAGGGAATATCTAAAATCGTTCCCGAAATCTCAAAATATATTTCCTTTCAATTTTAGGGATAACTAAAAATCGTTCTTAAATTTCGGTTTTATTGCCACAATTCCCTATTCTATAAAAAAAACAATAATTATAATGTTGTTATATTTAAATTGTCATTCTGATTTTAGAGGGCGATTGCAGACTTTTATTACCATAAAAAGAAATGACTATTGTCCCCCATAAAAAGGAATGACTATTATTTTTAAATAAAAAATACAAATAGAATAAAATTAATTAAACAACTCACATCTCCGTAAAATAGAACTACTATTAATAAACAACAATAAAAGAAATAGTTATTTCTTTTAAAATCGTTTTAAAATTAATTATATTTTACACTTAATTTTTTTAAAAAACAATTGTTAAAATCATATTTTCACTAACATAAATTCAAACTTTCACAATATTAATTAAAAATATATCCATAAATTACGACAGTTATGATGTAATGACTCATGAACTAAAAAAGAGAGTCAACAATGGCTCAAAGGAACCATACCATCAAAGGCATGAAAATGTATAGTCTAGTAGTTTTCAAACTTTTGACAAAACTAAGTTCTATTGATCTTGAAATAATTAAAAACTTAAATGAAAAGTGACCATGCACCGACCTCCATTTTGTCCGTGGAGAGAATTAATGTCACGTTATTTTTCAATGGCTAGTCACTTTCCAATTCCAATCTCCATCTCAAGGTCAGTGCAAGAGCTTCAACTCTATATAATATCATATGATGTAAATATTTATAATTGAATAATAAAAATAATTTTTTATTTTAAAATGAAATAAAAATTAATTTATAAATTAACAATAGTAGAATTTGAAGTTAAATAGTTAAATGAAAGTAATCATTGGACGTCTATGTTCATGGAGAATGTATATACGTACGTCGTAGTCAAAATTTTTTAAGATAAACATTGATTGATTGGGGCCGGGGGGGTGCCAATTTGCTCACGTAATTGGAATATAGCATTTGTTTATCCTTTTGCATGTGATTCCATACCATTTGTATGGTATATATGGAGTGTTGAGCTGACACTTTATGACACTATTTTGAGACACATTTTACTCTATTTAATTACTTTTTTTTTAATAATTATATGTTACATTTATATTTTTACCAATTTAAATTGAACCAATAAATTTATAAAAAATAAAATTTTCATGTTTACTTTTTGTAAATTAAATTTAAATTTAGAAATTTTATTTATAACAATCTAACCTCCTTAGTATTTTTTTTTTTTAACATAACCTCTTAGTATTTGAATCAATAGAACTTAATTACTTTTCTTTTTATTACACATACAATAAAAAAATATTTAAAATTCACAATTTCGTTATTTTTTTAAAATTTTAACACTCTAATTATTTTTTCTCTTGATGACTTTAAGAGCACATTTCATATTTTGGTGTGATATATTTAAAAATATATTTTCTTTTATGAATGCCAACTCTAAAAATAAAAAGTAAAGGAAAAGCCACTACTTTTTTTTTTCTAAAAATATAGAAAATATTGAGAATATTTAACATTTACACAACAATAAAATATAGTAGCAAGCAAGATTAACCTCCTAACCTTCTGTTCTCTCTTTGTTCTCTGCATGTTGCTACTGTTCATAGTTCTTCTACATACTATTTCTTGGATTTTGGTATTTTTTGTTAATTTCTAACAAAAAAAAAACCATCAAAATCCTTTGGTTTCTTCAGTTCCTCTGTCATATTTCGATGTTAAAAAATAATCTTGTTATGTTTTATACTTTATATGTGTGCTAGCTTATTGATAGCTTTTTGATAGGGTGATTTTTCTGATGGATCTTATTGGATCACAGGTAAGAAGCCATTATCAATCAAAGGAAAGAAGATAAGAACTCACATTTTCTGCCATATTCAAGCTCACATTCTGTCATTTTCAAGTTTCTTCTGTATCTTGCCTGCTTTCCAACATAAACGGTACTTTTAAGACTGTTGTTGGTTTAATAAGTTTTTAGAAACTCACTCATGAGCTTTTTGGCTACCCTCTGCAAAAATAATTGCTGCTGCCGCTGCTCTTGTTGGTGAAGATACTCTTCATCCGCCTTAATAAATTTAGGGTTTCAGTAGAGAAAATGAAGTTTGGTAGATTAGGTCCTATTGTATTATCTTTATTACTATAATGACAATAGTTTATGGTTGTTAAAAAAAAAAGCAAGATTAACCTCCTTGCTCCTTTTCTCCTGTCCCAAATAATAATAAAGTCC
The DNA here is from genome assembly GCA_947683625.1 of Mallotus nudiflorus. Classification (NCBI taxonomy): domain Eukaryota; kingdom Viridiplantae; phylum Streptophyta; class Magnoliopsida; order Malpighiales; family Euphorbiaceae; genus Mallotus; species Mallotus nudiflorus. Next base: position 5,676,263 of record CANTUR010000018.1, read on the forward strand.
CGTACTGAGTTAGAAAAAAAAGAAGGAAAAAAGGGATATATACGTGGCTGAAAGCTTGAACCCAGGGATATATACATTCAATACAATGTTTACAAATTCCAAATGGCAAAATATATTTTTAACCCTTTCAACTATAATAATTTTTTTTATTCAGTTTTTATATTTTTATTGTATTATATTAACCTCTTATATTTTTATTTTTATAGCTATTGAGTCTCAATTTGTCCTAATTTGATAGATAAATTATAATTATTTGTCACACTTTATTAAGTGGTAAGTGACAATTCGTGTTCTATACTGAATGAGTCAAATATTGACTAACTAAACTTAGTAATGTTAATTGTTGTTGACTACTGAATGGTCAACGTTACTAAACTTAGTCTGCCAACATTTGACCATTCAACATAAGACACGAATTGTCACTCGTCACTTAATAGAGCGTGACAAACAATTACAGTTTATCTGTCAAATTGGGACAAACTGAAGCTCAATAGCTTTACAAAAAAATATAAAAGTTCAATATAATACAATAAAAACATAGAAACTCAATAAAAAAATTATGATAGTTTAGTTGCTTAAAGATAATTTTTGCCAACAAATCAATGTCAAAACTGACAAGAATTTCGCCCCATCATTTTGGAGTATAAAAAAAAAAAAGACATTAGAACATGAACATGCTATATATCCCTAGAATTCACAAGACATTAGAACATCAAGAATTCACAAGACCTCTTTAATTAATCAATTAAAATCAAGCATTAATTAATTGAAGTTGATTGACAAAATTTGTCTTGTGCCGACTCAAAATTAGCGTCCACAAATCTCAGTTGTCAACAATGATATATATATATATATATATATATATATATATATATATATATATATATATATATATATATATATATATATATATATATATTTTTTTATTTGATGTTTGTCGATATTCAATAATTATAAAAATTTTAATTATTTTAAAATTCTTTTATCACTTATTTTCTCAATACATAAAATTCAAATTTAAAATTTTATTTAAAAGAATTCAATTTTTTCATCATATAATGCCCCGTCATTATCAATATATAATCTTCTTCAAATAAATATATAATTATAAACATCATCATCCTAGCTCTCCATGTGAATGAAAATGAACTTACCTTGCTATTGTATTCAGCTCACATGCCTTCTGCCAGCATCATGCATCTTGACTTTGGACCAACATTATCTAACTTGTACATATTTATATTTTCTTTCATCTATTGCTGCATAGATCCTACATGGTCTGCTGCAGCTAGTCCCATTTACTGTTTTTTTTTTCTCCTTTCTCTCCACGCAGATCTGATCAATTAATTTTCTAAACTTGATCCGATTATAAAATTACTAGCTCAATAACGATGAAGATATATAGTTTTTTTACATTCAATTATTTTAGTATTTTATAATTACATTTAATTCTCTTAACATTTTTTATAAATAAAATTTAAATTTGAACCTTTAATTTAAAAAAGTCAAACTTTTTTATCATTTTGCACTAACAAATATTGATGAAGATAAAATTAAGTAAGCTAAAAAAGACTTACCAATGATAAAAATGACAATTTTTTTTTTTATTTTTACAAATTTATATCACAATCTAAATAAAATATAAACTTCAAAATAGAATATACATTCATATTCACATCATCTAAATATTAATTATAATAATTAATTATATTTTAACCTGAATAAATCTAGAAAAAAATACATAATTAATGAGAATGGAATGTTTAATTTGTAAAGATTATATATTCATCTTTTTTTAACTGATTAATATCTTCATATGAAAATGAGATCCACAATAATACAGTTAAGCTATTTCTCTTCAGATGTTATGTATGTGTTTAATCATTTAATTTTGACCAAATTATAATTATGTTAAAATTATAAATAATATGTAATATAAATTAATTAAATTAAATTTTAAAATTGATATAATTTTATAAAATGTTGAAAATTTTAAATTTTTTTTAATGTGAATAGCCCTAATAAAACTATATGATTATGTGTAACTTTTTAAAAACATCACAAAAGACCTTGGTACAGAATAGTACGAGACAATTATATGAGAATAACAATGATAAACTCTTAAAAAAAAAAAAAAAAAAAAAAAACCCTAACTTTGTCCTGCCTAATCCAATTATTGTTGCTTCCATATGATTACATTTGACATCTATGCATTTAGAACAAAATAATGGTTGATTCGGATAGCAAGAAGATGTAATAGAGATGTGAAGTATTATTTAAAATGTAGAGGGCTACTTGGAATTTTGAAGTCATATATATAGAAAAAGAAAAGCAAGGCAAAGTTGTTTTAGCCAAATCAATTAAAGCTAAACCTAGTGACCACTTTTCAAATCTTTCAAACCTTTTTTTTGAGAAAAAATCTTTCAAACTCATATGCATGTATATTTTACAATTGGTTAGTACCTTCTTTTTATTTACATCAATATGTTAGTTGAATATTAATTGAGTTTTTTTTTTCTTAATTTCTATATATATGTTCGTAATTTTACAATATCATGGAGTAAAAAATTTATGCATATTTATGGGTGCTCTTTTTCAAAATTTCTATAAATACATCATTGATAACTTGTTACTTTTGTAATTTTTTTTTGTTATATCAACCATTGTTATTCAAAATATATTGAATTCTAACTAATTTAATTCGATTCAGATAAAATTATAAAAATAATAATAAATTTTTAAAAATTAATTTAATACTATTATACTATAACTCGAATCTAAAACATCAGTTGATATCAATGGTTGTAGGTTATTTTTGTAAATTTTTACTATCCTTTTAATTATTAATCTATTTATGAAAATGCATATAAATGAGTCAATTTAAAAAAAAAAAAAAAAAACCGTATGATTTTTTTCCCTAGTGTTGGACTTTTGTAAACTATCACATGGGAGCATAAACAAGAGAATTCAAAGTGTGGGGATTAAGCTATAATTGGATAGTGATACGAAGAAATTATCAAATATTTAGCATATAAAAGGAATTGAAGAAATAACAGATAACGTTACTTATTAATAATTCTCTTTTTGAGAATCTCTTATTAATAATTCTCTAGTTGTTCATTAATTCTAATTATCCCTTTTGCATAATAAGAATGCTCAACCTGATAGCCTCTTTGACCCCTTTACAACTTTGCTCTCTGAAAAACAAAAAAGGAGATAATAATACTGGCGACCAATACAAGCATCAAACTAAGTGTAGTCCGATAAGGCATTGCAACCATATATATATAGTTGAGTCAGAATCGCATGAATTTTTAAAACTCATCATCTTTATTTGGATTTTTGCCACTTTGGATTGAATGAGATCATGGGGTTTATTTTGTCACGTTGACGAACAAATAGAACACACACAGAGATGGGATTTTTTTCATTCATTTTGGTGGGTGATAGATTGTTTCTTGATGTTATAATGATAATTATACAGTGTCAAAAGAAAGTGGACTTAATTTAAAAAAAAAAAAAAATTAAACTCCAAAGTGTTTTTGTGTTTTTGATGCTATGGCATTAATTCTACCTTTTTAGAAGAATATCATTAATCATTGAACTAGGAAAAAAACAGTGAAAAACATGTGAAGTTTCATTTTAAAAAAAAAAAAATTATGTTATACAGTTTTACTATTTGAATAATGCTAATACTTAAGAATGACTTAACGTGATATTTGTCTCATTTCTTGCAAGCTAAATGTTTTACTTGGATCTTATGAAAAAATAACCATTTTTTTTGTAATGTAATTTATAAATTTTGTTTCACAGGCACTGGAAATTACAAAGTTAAAGTATAGCAGGGGTAGAAAAATTTGAAAAATAAAATTTAGAGAAAAAAAGAGAAATATTTAAGAGAAATATGTTTTTATATATAAAGATTATAACACTTTTATATATATATATATATATATATATATATATATATAGAGAGAGAGAGAGAGAGAGAGAGAGAGAGAGAGAGAGAGAGAGAGAGAGAGAAACCTATTCACATCCTAATTAGGAATAAAATAGCATCCTAAATAAATAAAAAAAATTATTTCTAATTGTATACAAATATTTACTTCCTAATATATACAATCAAAATATTTACTTCCTCAACACTCCCCTTAAGTTGATAAATATATGTCAATTATTTCCAACTTACTAAGTGAGTTGTAGAACGATTTTTCGGATATAACCTTCGTGAGGATGTCAGTTAGTTGAGTCTGAAAAGAAACAAATGGAAGATCAATTATTTCTTTATTCAAATGATTTTTAATGAAATGTCTGTCAACTTCCACATGTTTAGTTTGATCATGTTGAACTGGGTTATTTGCAACTGTTATGGCTACCTTATTATCACAATGTAACAATATAGGTTTTGGATGTTTTAGTCCCAGATTCTGAATAATTCGCCTTATCCGGAGCAACTCATACACTTCATGAGTCATTCCTCTAAACTCAACTTCAGCACTCAACCTTACTACGACTTTCTGTTTCTTGCTTCTCCAAGTGATCAAATTCTTTCCAACAAACGTAAAGTACCCAAATGTTGATTTTCAATCAGTCTGATCTCTGACCTAATCAACATCTGTATAATTAGTAATTTCATAATTCTTATTCTCCTAAAGAATAAACCTTTGCCCGGGGAAGACTTCAGATATCTTAATACTCGGTATACTGCACCCATATATTCTTTACTTAGAGAATGCAATAACCGATTTACGACACTTATTGCATAAGCAATGTCAGACCGAGTATGAGATAAGTAAATCAATCTTTCTATCAGCCTTTAATACTGATCTTTATTAGTTGGGACTTAATTTCCTCAGATTGATAGTCTATGGTTAACTTCAATTGAAGCCTGGGTAGGCTTACAATCAAGCATGGTCATTTTTGTCAGTAGATCCATTATATACCTTCATTGGTAGAGGGAAATCCCTTAAGCTGATCTTGCAACTTCAATCCCCAAAAAATACTTTGAGTTACCCAAATCCCTAAGTTCAAACTCAGTTGCTAACTGTCTTTACAAGATTATTGTCTCACTTGAATCATTTTCAATGACCACCATATCATCAACATGCATAATTAAAGCGGTGACTTTACTTAATTTTTGTTTGAGAATTACGTATAATCAACATCACTTTACTTATAACCAAGTTACCTTATGAAATTTAAAAGTCATCCAAACTATGCTCAAGGCAATTGCTTGAGTCCATACAATGCCCTTTTTAGTTTACACACTCGGTTAGTACATTTTGTTTTGGGTGGTGGATCCATATATATTTCTTCATCTATAGTTCCATTTAAAAAAGCATTTTTCACATCAAATTACCATAGTGGCCAGTCCAGGTTGGCAACTAAGGAAATAAGAATTCGGATGGTGTTCATTTTTGCTACTAGAGCAAATGTATCTTCATAGTTAATTCCATACTTCTAAGTATATCCCTTGACTACCAACCGAGCTTTATATCGATTAATGCTTCCATATGGATTAAGTTTAACAGTAAATATCCACTTAAACCCCACCATTTTCTTTCCTTCAAGGATTGGAATAAGATCACATATACAGTCTTTTGCAATGTCTCTATTTCATAATTTATTTCTTTCTTCCAATATGAATCAGTTAAAGCCTCTTGCACATTATTCAGAATAAATACAGTAAATAATTGATTCGTAATATATACATGAGATTTAGACAAACAGTCGGTTGATATGAAATTATTGATAGGATATTTAGCTTTGGTATGAAGGTCCGGATGATATTTTTTTTTAGAATAATGAGGCTTGGTATTTGGAGGTACTAGGGGAGATGAGTTTACCTTATTGTGCACATCTAGAGTTTCTTCAACTTTTAGTATAGGTTGGGAAAATGTACTATCTTTATTTATTTCATGTCTAAGCAAGATACTCAGATTATCATCAATTGTCCATCTAGATGAGATTCTTAGACCACTCAGAACATCATATATCTGTCCAAGTGAGATCCTCAAACCACTTGAAACATCAGATGTCTATCCAAGTGAGATGTTTAGACCACTCGAAATATTAGATGTCTATCTAAGTGAAACGCTCATAGTGCTATCTTCAAAGATGCTCATAATTCTCTCCCCCTTAAAAGAGCACTCGGATAGGGTAAAAAAGGGAGCATTTTCATGGAACTGAACATTCTGAATTACATACATCTTCTTTGCATTCAAATCATAACACTGATATTCCTTTTGTAGATCTGCATAGCCAATAAATATACACCAAATAGTCAAGGATCTAATTTTTTGAGTTGCTGATGAATATATACCGAGCATCTAAAAATTCGGGGCTTAAGATTATTGAGAGGTGAAGATATGATAGGTCTCTGAAGTTGTGTTTTGAAATTGAGTACTCTTAATGGAGTCCAGTTTATAAGATACGCAGTGGATCAAACAACCTCTCCCTAGTATTCTCAAGGAACATTCATGTCAAATAATGATGCTTGGATGACTTTCAATAACTGTCGATTCTTCTATTCGGCTATACCATTCTGTTAAGGAGTGCCGATACAAGATGTTTGGTGGCGAATACCATGCTTATGGAAAAAGTCTTTAAAAGTAGAGTTAAAATACTCTCCACCATTGTCTGGTATTTCATAGCCACCATTTTGTACAGGTCCTGAAAAGTAAAGCACACATCTCCTTTATTTGAAAGTAGTGATACCCAAGTCATCCGAGTACATTCATTAATAAACGTTATAAAATATCAAGCACCAGACAGAGTAGGAATCCGAGTAGGTCCCCATACATTAGAATGAATGGTCATAAATGGAATTGAATTTTTATTATAACTTAATACATATAAAATTCGGTGGCTTTTTACCAATTCACATATATCACACTTAAAGTCAGAGTCTATGGTACTCAAAAATAATTCTGATTTTATTTGTCTAAGATAATGAAAAGAAAGATGACCAAGACGACGATGCTACAAAATAACTCGATCGTTAGTTTAGTAACTTCTACCAACCCACTTGACTTGACTTTTGACTTGGATCACCATGCAAATTAAGATAGTATAACTTTTCATGTTTAATACCAAAGCCAAAAATCTAGTGCATTGCAATGTCCTAAAATACACAATAATTAGGTTAAAATTTGACAGTGTAATTCAAGGTTTCAGTGATTTAGCCAACATATAGTCTATTACAATAAAGAGATGGAACAACAAGAATAATATCTAGATTAAGAGAGTTGGAGTTAGATATTGATCCTTCATGAGTGACTGGTGCTATGCTTGCATTAGCAGTTAGGATATTTTATTGGGTTGATAGTCGGATGGATGTAAGATGGTGAGCGGAGTACGTCATATGATCAGTAGCACTTATATCAATAATCCATGTATTATTTGAAGTAAGATTTTTCATACTTGATATTGCTTTAAGATCACAACTTGGTTTAATACCACTAGTGGTGGCAATTGCAGCTTTTTTGAACTTTTTACGAGGCTTTCTATTGAAATCCCATAATTTCGGATATCCTACAATTTCATAGCACCATTCCTTGGAGTGTCCAACTTCGCCACAATGAATACAAGTGTATGTGATGGACTTAATTGGTACTTTTCCTTTAAATTGGGGGCAAGAGCTGCTACAAATATTGCATGGTCCGACAGAATCTTTATCCCTTTCATGATATGTCACTAGTTGTAATCCCTCAATATATGCATAATTGGACTCAAGATCAAGAGGTGAATCCTTTCATTGTACTTCACTTCGAGCATTATTAAATTCTAAATCCAGTCTGGTTAGAAAAATACGTGTTCGAAATCGGGTAATATGCTTATGGAGTGATATTATTTCATTAATATCATCCCCTTCAACACAAGTCCGAGCATCAATTTCCTGAAATATTCTAACCACCTCACTATAATATGCATGTAACAGCTTACTATTCTGACGTGTAGTGAATGATTTCTGATTTAATTTGAACAACTAAGTTTTATTAGATCCATCATAGAAAGTTTTTGAGACAACATCTCATATCTCCTTTGTTGTTAAAAGACAAATGAATCTCTGCATCAATGTCGAACTTATAGAATCAATCAGTCAACTTTTGACTCGGTTATTATTAATAAGCCAAGTTTCTTAAGTTTTATCTCTTGCTGGTGGTTTTGGCATTGTGCTAGTAAGGAAGCCAAATTTATTTCTAACTCCAAAAGTTGTGATCATAGAGGATAGTTCGTATCATCAAGAATAATTCCCGTAAAAAAAGGAGAATTATCTTGAAGAGTTTGAATAAAATTGGATGTTCCATAGGATACAATAGATGTGTTTTCAGTGGTCATGATTTCAAAAATTTAAGGGATTCAAAGGATAAAAGAAGAAAAAAATACAATTTCAAAGATTTAATAAAAAAAATTTTAATTTCAATGAGAATGCTCTGATATCATGAATAATAAAATTCATAAAAAAAAAGATAAATATTTAAGGGAAATATGTTTTTATATATATAAAAGAGATGTTACATATAGAAAATCTATTCACATTCTAATTAGAAATAAAATAATATTAAATAAAAAAAAATATTTCTAATTGTATATAAATATTTACTTTCTAATTGTAGAGATTGAAAATAACATTAACAACAAAACCGCTCTATTAAACTGACATTGACATTAGAATAAAAAAAAAACTAGGGAAGTAAATGGAATTAGATACGCAATAATTCAAGCTACAAATAATTTATTTAATTAAAATAAATGAGAAAATGAAAAAAAAAAAAAAAAAAAAAAAAAGATTCAACCAAAACAAAATTTAAAATTCGGAGTCCAGCTTCAAATAGAGTAAATTAACTTCAATCAAATTAAGTTAAGAGAAAGAAAGTAATTATACAAAATACTTTAATAAAATATTATATATATTACAATTCTAATTTAAACTTATAATTTAAATATAAAATCTTTGTAATATTTATTATATCACTCACTATTATTATATTATATTAATTGCTATGTTATTATTTTAATTACTATATTAGTTGCAATCAAATTTTGTAAAATTGAATTTTAAATTACTTATAAAAATTATTTAAAAAAATATATAAATCATGTGAAGTAAAAAAATTCCCTCTTCTAAAAGGAGTTGGGAAAATTTCAATGAAATTACCAACATAATGATAATACCACTTTCGTACGACAAAAGACAAACGATTGAAAGCATTTTTCATAGGTAAATCAAGAAAAGTCTTCTTCTAAGCTTGAATTATTGGAAAGATTTAGAAACATTCCATTGGCAAGAGGGCAATTAGGCCATCAACCCCTTAATTAATTGATTAATTAATTAATTAATTTTTGTGCTTTTCTGAAATCCAATAATTCCCTCTTTGTTGGGGAAGTAAATTGTCAATGGTCAAGGACATGATTGCATTGCATGAGAGATTTATTCCAATGACTGTGGCTTTATAAGGAGAACCCACTTGTCTTATCTGTTCCTTAATTATAATTACTCAAGAAACAGCAAATCATTGTTTTTCTTCTTTGTTCTTTCTTGAACAAAAATTCTATAATTAATCATTTTAGCCATTAGTTTATGATGTGAAACCATACTTAACTTTCTTCACATCATTGTTTTCTACTTTGTTTTATCTGAAATTATGAATACTAATAGATCAAACTCAATAAATAAAGAATCATTTTAGCCACTAATTATGCGGCCAAACTAAGATTATTTTTTAAATTAAAACTAAGATAAAACTTACATTATATATATATATATATATATAATCATCTCGCAACCACATGAATAATTCAATGTAATTATTAGCTTTTGAATTATGAAATGTATAGACATTTAAGACATGTTATTTACTCATTAAAAAATAAATAATTGAATTGAATTTATAGTATTAGGTGAAATATATAGGTAGAAGTTATATTTTAAAATAAAAATATAATTATAATATATATATATACACACACATGATTATATAAATAAATATTTTGCGTTAAATTATATTTCATATTTTAAAACAATATTTTTATAATAAAATAACAAAAATTTGCTCTAATAGCCACTTCATTCTAATGTCAGATGTAAAATTGAAATTTTATTATTGAGAATTTATAAAATTAATTATTACATAAATTTAAAAAATGACTATTCTTAATTTACTGTATATTTATCAATATATTAAATTATTTAATTTTAAAGAAAAAAAAAACAGGCTTATAGTCAAAGTGGGTCTATTACTAATGACTAAGCCCACACCCCAAAAAGAGGGGGTGTGGGCTATGGTGTGATAAGGCCATTGGGGTGGGTGACCCTTTAGAAGGAAAGGGTTAGTGAAGTTTGCAGCCTGCAACAGAGGAATGTGTGGCACTCTGACTAAGTTATGGACCCCAATTTTGTTTCCCTTTCGCTAATATTGTCGCTCTTTTGGAGGTTAATTTATGTTTCATACTGTCAAATTTGTCTGGCACACTCTCAATCTTCTTAGCAAACATCCTCTTCTCTACAATCTATCCAGAGCTTCAATTTTTTTTTCTTTCTTTTTTCACTTTTTTTTTTATCTGAAAAGGAAGAGAATAACTACTCGAATTTGAGTTTTTCACTATAACTTTTAAAGGTTTAACCATTTAGTCAAATGCTTGTACTGTTTTGTATTTAATAAATAAGTTAAGATTGTATAATTTGAAGTAATTAGAGGTATCATTGACGTTAAATGTGTTTTGGCAGGAAGGAACAGTAAATCATTTGCTGATTGGTTAGCAAAGAAAGCTTATGTGATTAATGTACCTTATGCGGTTCTCCAATCTCTGCCAAGAGTTGAATGATTTTCTTTGTCATGATAATCCTATTGAGTATAAAAATCAAAATCAAATTATTATTCTTCAGTTGAGATTGAACTTATAACAAATTAAACTTAAATTTAAATGTCAGTTTAACTCTTTTTTTTTTTAGATCAACTTACAATTGGAGGGAATGTAAAAAGGGAAAGATTCGATTTCAAGTTCCCTATGTTCATAAGAGTTTTGGCCATTAATTAAAACAACAAGTGACATAATGTGCGGCGTACATTAACCAACACACGGTTGATTAATGATAAACAAGTCCCAAATATATTTAATTCTCAAAATTGAGAAAATTCAAGCCAAAGCTTTTGAAGTGAAAAGATGAATAATAATCTCTAAAACAAACCCTAAAACATTATTTCTACCCTAGGCTTATTAAGAACAAATAAGTAATAAAATAAAATACAAACATCAAAAACACTAAAAAAAATCGTCCAATATAGTTGTTGTGTAAACTACTCTATTGTCGTTGTAGAGAAAATTGTGATCGCAGTAAAAACTCATGTCCTCATCCTTCATCCTTTTTGCAATTGTAGCAACAACTCGCTTGCCACTAACTTGTCTTTGCCATCTCGAATGAGATCGCAACAATCTTCTTTGTTGCACTAATTGTGCCTCCATCACAAGCAATTTTATTCAACTTAAATTATACATTTTAAAATAACTACATGAAAAAAAAGAACTAAATTTGATATTATATGAGAAAGGAAAATGATTTGTGTCAGGACTTATGACAGTAATAATATTGTTATGAGTCTCAAATTATTAAAACTCTTTTCTTTAACGATAGATGATCCCTTATATTAAGAGTAAAAAATGAAAGAATTTTTTTTTTATCTTACAGTGAGACTCACGACATAGTATTCACTGCAAATTTCAATATCGCTGTTTTATGAAAAAATAAACAAAGATTAGTATAGTTGTAAATACATGAAAAAGTACACCTATTTTAGTATGTTAAAATTGATACTTAAAAAAAAACTCATCACCAGGTAGAATTTTTACAACTTCCATTTACTTTCACCCAATTACCAATGATCATCATGTTTTGCAACACAAGTACTAGCTAAGCTACTAGTAGGTGTGTTTACACATGTTGCACTAACCAATCTTTTATATTTTTTGTTGATAACACTAAGAATCCATTTTCTTCAAATTCCTCATGTCCTCCTTTTTTTTTTTTTTTTTAAAAAAAAAAAGTAATAATTCTTGGTTGTGAACACTAAGAATCCATTTTCTTCAAATTGTTATTTAAAGCCATAAAGGCATAGTCAAAAATTATGGGCTAGCATCAAACGTTTACCAAGAATCATTAAACCATTTTATAGAAATTTCTTTCTAATCACTTTTACAAATTCATATGTTCATTAAAGTTTAAAAAACCTTAAATAAGAAGCATGGCTTTTGCCCAAGTTGTAAACTTTTTTCTATACTTGATGATTCAGCACCGTTTTCGGCTAAAAGATTTTTATGTTCTTAAATTTCTAACATTCACTTTGGACGTGTCAGATTTTATAAGATTTTGGAACTTTATCATGTCCATAATAAATATATATATATATTCAGTTCAAATTTAAATGAATTGACCAATATTCTTTTAAACCATAGAGTTTCATTTTATTTATTTGGTTTACAAGTATACATATCTATCTATTTTGCACTGCAATGACATTAACCCACCACATCTGCACAACGGCAGCCCAAGTTTGTTTCTCATGGGCTTACGCAAATTTACAAATGCATTTGTAAATTTTTTCCCTTAAATCTTTTTTGTGTTTATGGCCCCTTAATTTTTTTTTTCTTACTCACACAAATTTTTTTATAATGGCTAATGTGGTTCTTAGTTTAACTATATGTAAATTTTCTTGATTTAGCTTTACCTTATCCAATTCTTGTAATATTTACATGAGGGTTAAAAAATTTATGTTTAAAAATATGATTTTAATATCAACATTTATTGGTTTAAATGACAAAAAATTTAAATTCTGTTAAATAATTTTGAGTTCAAATCTTATATATAGAGAAATAAGTATTAGTAAAGTTTTTTTCATATGAGTCCGTTTAATTTGACTTCAAAATAGTCGAAGAAGTTTATATGATTCCAGAATAGTAGAGGCATAAAATGAAAAAAAAAAAAAATATAGTGTGGTTACTAATTTAACTTTAATTTACAAAATTATTGCAATGATTTTCATGGGGGCTAGGAATTTTATGTTGAGAAATATAAATTTCGTTTAGAACTATCATACAATTAAACTCATTCTAGATTTATTAACATAAATTTCTTTTCCTTATTAAAACTGAAAGCAAACTCAGTTTCCACATAAAATTTCATGTCGCTTCTACTTAAATGATTGTCTCCAATTTCTAACAATGTCTCCTAACTGTAATCTTCCCATGTTTATCGACATATAAAGAAACAAATAGAATACAATATTGGCCTCTTCATTTTTTCCTTTAGTTGCTAAATTAATCTACATAAGCATCTAATTTGTACACACAAACCTTTAGCAGAATCCAAAAAGTCCTGAAACTCAATCTTCATCTACTGAAAAATCTGGTTCTGCAGGCTTCTGCAAGGAGCTTACAACACTGGAATCTGATACAGAATGCTTGATGGTGCCCCTTCTAGTGCTTGCTGCTAGCCTTGCAGCATATATTGCTAAACCTGATCTTGGTGAAGTTGGTTCTGCAGGCTCAGCTTCTGTGGGGTTTTCTTTAGCCCTGAGTTCAGCAGCTTCCTTTCTTTTCTTGTACCGTCGCCACGCTGCTTGTATAAAACACGCAGCCCATGCTCTCCATTGATGTGAGTAGAACCTGAACTTTTGTCGTAGTTGCTTGCTATGTAGTCTTCTAAACTGTGATGCAACAAACTTCAGGTCTTCTGCTCTGAGGGCAAATGCCTCAACTTCTGAAATGGCTTTGACTGTGCGAGTGGATGATGGAAGGATGACACCTGGTCGAGGATCTAACGCCCATGTCAGCAACTCCTCGCCGCAGAAATCACCGGGCCCAATGCGGCACGAATTGAAGAATCCGGTACGACCACCATTAGTTGTATAAGAATCAAGATGGCCACGGATTATGAAGAGCATCTCATTGACAAGATCACCTTCACGCACAAGAAATGTGCCTTCGGTGGACAATGCAGGTTTCAGTCTCTCACATATCGCATCTAGCATCCTTTCATCCATTTGATCAAACAATGGAACCTGCGAATCTCAAGAATACATGACGAATTAGTATATACTGCCAGTTCGAATAAGAATGCAACAAAAAGCGGTGACTTACTCGTCGAACTAAGTCGAGGCAGAGGTGGCGCTTAATGTCCCTTCTTAGATCCAGAGGAAGACCTCTGAGAAGGGCTTCTTCATCAACTCCTCTTGTGGCAACCCATTTGTACTGATCATATTTTCGAATAGACTGTCTCAGCTCTGGTGGCAGCTGTCTGTGATGCATCCATTGTTCTGTGTCAGTTCTTCTTATTCTCCATTCTTCTAATCGAACCGTCGTTGATTGTAGGTATCTCTGCAAGTGCAATATTTCATAAGACATTCAAGGATTTGTGGGAATTTTATGAAGAAACTCTGCACTTGATATAATATGAAAGCTTGCTAGCTTACTTGCATATTCCCAATGAGCAATGCGAAGAGAACCAGGCCGAGTGTTGCAACGACAATGGCGAAAGTTATTTCACCCACATAAGTACTTGTAGAGAGATTTTGACCTAATGAACTGCAAGAATGAATGAAACAGACCGTTACCCTCAAACAATATGATCTATGAATCTTCTTATGATTACACTTCATCCACATAAAGAATGAATTCAGAGGGTACATTACCTCAGGTTCTTTAAGCCCCACCAAAGACAATAGAAGTACTTGTTGAGAAATGTTGAAGCTGTAACACCATATGTCAAAGAATCGCCAAATACACCAAACTGATAGAAATCATTATTTGGTTGACATAGATGTGTAACATTGCTTAGTTTGAACCAGGAATCTCTGATAGGTTTATGCATCTGATGGCAATCAAAATATTCATATTGACAAGCAGGATTCTCCAGATCACAAATACTTCTCCAACATGCTTCTTGTCTTTCAATTGATAAAAGATACCAGCAAGCTCCTAAAACCTTCAGGAAAAGAAATTACCAGGTTAAGCATTGCCTATTATTAGCTGACACAAAAGACCACATTTGCCTAAAACCTTCAAGATCGAAACCAGCAGGTTTGTTTTGCACTTACATGGCTTGCCAGCATGTATAGCATCAGATTATAAGCAGCTCCTGCCCATGCTGTTTCGGTCACGACGCCGTTGGCTTTAATGATTCTTGATGAAAGTGGAAAAATTAGAAAGAGTCTGGGGAAGTACTGAAAAATGATGATGAAGCGAAGAACATTTTTGGTGTTGGTCATTGTGGAACCACCAAGATTGGGGATAACTAACCAAATTAACACCTGAAAATGCAATGATTTTCAATCCATGAAAGCATCTGTATGATACCAATTAAGTGAAAAATAAACTGGCATACCTGAGGCAGAGGCAGGGCGGCAACAAGATCAATCCAGAATAATGTTTGTAAGTATTTAGCTGCAATCTTTTTAGAATCAATAACGAGCTCTCCTCTTCCAAAAACTCTCGAAGAAGGCGCAACATAAGCAGTTCGAAAACGAATGAAAATCTGAATCATGTAAAAGATATCAGCTACTGATCTAACAATTGTAAGTGAAACTTCAAGGGGTATGCCAATATCTATACAAGCATTGTTGTCAGAGACTATTGGCAAGTAAAAGAATAGAGGATCAACAAACAAAGAAACCAAGCATGCTACTAAAAAGATCTTGGTCCATCTGTAAACTGTTGGTCCTCGAGGGTCTAATATCTTCTTCTTCACTCTGTCATAATCCTCAGAGAAGACTCTAGATAACACTTTAGCTCTCAACGATCTTCCTGCAGACTTCACAGAAAACTCAGACTTCTGAGAACTGGACTCTGATGTTTGTGTTCCATCAATATTATATGTGAACTTAATAACAGCACCATCTCCATTATCGCTTGTTGGTAGCTTGGCTAATTCAAGGTCTTCATTAAACCTGGAATCACACATAGATATAAAACTCAAATTCAGCAACTGATTGATCCCTTTTAACAAATCAATATTTAATAAGAATTAAAGAACTTGGAAAAGGGCAAACCTCACAGATCTTGAATTTCCATAACCCATTGTGTTCTTGCTGCGACAATTACTGAATTTTATCTGTGGCACAAGATGAGCACCCATCTCAAACCGAACATCAACTATTTGTAGGAGGAGCCATATCAAACTGAAGTAGACAAGGCATGAGCTCAAAGCCACGACAGTGAAAAAGGGGCCATTGATAGATAAGTTCTTTAACCAGGTATCATGTGAAAAAAAAATGAAAATAAATAATAGATCAACTTGAACATGAAAGCTGGCTTCAACCCTCTTTTTAGGGGGGAAATCAGAGGTCACACATGTGATGAAATCTTCTTAATTAATGGTTCCAAAGTGATGGACATACATATATATATATAAAGACATAGCTGATTTTTTCCTTAAATTCAATGTCGGTTGAAGCAAAACATGTGAAAACCATAAATTAATGTTTATAATGTCATTTCTTTGTCTTAAACCTCATATTCCTGAATCTAAAACTTAAATACCTTTACTGTAACTCAGATACTAGCTAACACATGCACCAAAGCCTAAAATTTAAGCTATTGAAAAACTACAAAAATTAGCTAAAAACACTGGAAAATTCAGTCTTCAAGAAAGGGCTAATATTGTTCTTATATTTATTAAAAAAAACATGGAATCATGCATGATCAATATCATTGACTGTGAAGAGACACTCACAAGAACTTTTGCACGGAACCCAATTCCTTCCTCAAGTGTTTCTTGATCATTTACATAAAACCCAGAAATTTTTTTTATTCTAAAAGAAGATGAAAATGGAAATTTTATTACATGGGAATCGACAAAAAATGAGTATAATTTTCATACTTGGAAACAATCACTGAAATTAAAGATTTTGTTTCTCATGCAAGTAACAAGTACCAAAGTGTAGTTCAGCAATATACGTTAGTTAGAAAGAATACTATAACTCAAGAAGGTATGAATGAGTTGGTAAAAGATTATTTTAACTTAATCAAAGATTTTAAGTGTCAAACACATAATTATTTTAAAATTTTTACGTAAACATTTATCGTCTTTCAGAATCTTTTCCAACTTGAATAAAAATTAATTTGAAAAATGATATAGATTTAAAAATATCTTCCACATTTAGGGACTTCACATAATAGCTACTATTTAGATGGAAAAAAAAACAATATTATAGGAATCCATGGAGAAAAATGTTACGGAGAAAGACAAAGAGACAACAACATATGGGTGTGTAAAAAAAAAGAAAAAAGAAGAGGAGGAAATATATATATATATTAATTTTGGATAAATAAAAATTGAAAATCATGGAGGTTGACCCAGTTAGAAACGATTACCCATGAGATCTTGACACGTGCTCTGCCAGTAGTACCACAGCCAATTGCTGTTCTACTCAAATTTTGATTTTTTTATTATAATTAATGTCAAACTTAATTATTTCAGAGCATTTCTAGTATTTATATTTTCATATGTAAAATTTAAAATTAATATCTTATTTTAGAGAATTTAAATTATATATATATATATATATATATATATATATATATATATAAAATTTGATCTGCAACTTTTATTTAAAAAAATTTAGACTTCTCATCATTTTACAACAACACATGTTAGTACTTAAATTTTAATTTAAAAAAATATGCAATTTTGTGGTAGTTATTGATATGTAACATAAAATACTTCAACGCTTTGTTTGGATAAGTTAGTAGAGAGGAAAAGAAAATTTGAGAAAAAAATATTAATTTTTTGGTTTAGAGAGGTGAAAAATAAAAATTATTTTCCATTAATTTTATACTTAATTTAATAAACCATGCCGAGAATTATGTAGTAGACTTTTTTATTTATTATATTTGATTTTAAATAAAAATTAATTAATATAAAAATATCTAAGTAATTTTATAAATTTTCATTTTACCATCATATGTTTTTCTCCAAAAATATATTGTATATTTGTGGACCAGAGTGGAAATTAATCAACATTTTTCTCTTTTAAATTTTTTATTTATTTAAACAAGAAAATTTTTTACTCACAATGCATATTCTTTAGTTATTTTCTATTAATTTTCTAATTATTTTCTTTTTCCAAAAAAGTATAACAAAAAATAATCAAATAAATTATCAATAAAACTAGAAGAAATACTTGAAGTGGAATTAAATAGATGAACGAATTTTAATTAATTTAGCCAGTTTTTTTGAATTCTACAATTTTTTTTTAGTTAAAACTGAAAAATGTGCTAATCATGCACATAATTTTTTTTTTTTGTATAATTTCGTAAAAAAAAAAAAAAAAATCGAACTCATGATTAGGTAGCAATATATCATTGTGAACGAGGCGATTTGATGTAGATACCCAATTTGACGCTTGTTAGCTCTTTTAGCACTTCGGTTAAACCCAAGCAAACATAAATAGGCCAAAGGTCCAAATTGGACATGTACTCTCATCTCGGCAACGCGTCGTTTACTTGCGCACGCTCTGTTGCATGATCCTTTCAATGCCATGTTTCTCCTTCTTTCACTAACCCACTTGGAGTTGTAATCAAACAACAAAATAGAGAGAAGATGTGAGCTTTTCGTGCGGGTTTCTCTTTGGATTTATGGGTTTCTTTCTCATACAAAGTCCCTTTCTCATACCCTTTGCAAAGCATTCAACAGCAATGAATTTGATTTTTTTTTTGAAACATGAATTTGATTTTATGCATGCGTTTGTGCAGTTTGAATATGATGAGTATGAAGAATCAATGGTGGGTTTTGCTCTGTTTTATTAATTACAGAGTTGTGAAAAACGGAGAGGGCAGGGGATAGAGTCTTTCCATGGTGTGAAAGATTGCAGAGGTGGCAGAGAAGGGTTCTTGAATGTTTAGCAACTAGAAAATTTGTTGCATGGACTTTGGCATCACAGTCCCAACAAATATTTGCTTGATCAGATTCACAATGCATTTTTGCTAAAGAGCTGCAGAGCTCACACTTTTTCATTTTCTTGTTTTGGTATAGTTTTTAGGGTGGAGCAGTTAAAAGTTCTTGGGTGAAATTGTTTGGTTGGAAGTGCGGGGGGTTAATTCGAGATTATTGCGGCCAATAGAAAGGTGGGGTGGTAATGAACCTAGGCATGGCTTCAGTAACAAGTGCGGGATTATGGGGGTGTTTGAAGGCCTCTCACTTGCTTAGGATTTGGATTCAGAAGAATTATTGTTGAGGTGGATAGTCTTTGTGTGGTGAATTTTCTGACCCAAGATGAAAATAGAGCTTATGCAAATGTTTCCTTAGTTCGGGCGATAAAAGAATGCTTAAGCAAGGATTGGACAGTCAAGGTGCAACATATCTACAAAGAAGCAAATTATGTAGCGGATTAGATGGCCTCTTGTGCAGCAAATTGTGCAGACGTGAGGCAAGAAGGTCAAACAAGAGGAAAATTGTCGACTGGCTGGATTGCTTTTGCAAAGGAAAACAACTTGAAAGATGATGCATGTGTCTTTGAACTGATTAAGAGAATTGGGATTGTACACAGAGTTACTATATTTAGAGATGAGTGTTGTGACTCTTTACTAGGTAAGTGAGTAAATCTGTAAATGCTTAATTTTATCTACGCATCACTTTGTTGCTTGTTTGTTCTACAAGGAAGAAGTTGACTGTTTTGATACTCCTATCAAAATCTTGCCATTTAAGAACTTGAATCTTCTTGAAAAGAAATAGGGTATTGGATATGATAATGCATATGAGTAAGTTCAATGCTTCAATATAAAGAATCTACACATTCCCTTGTTGATAATTATAATGCAGGCAATGACCAAAGATTGAGAGATGAGATAATTGCTGATAGCAATTCTGTTTCTACCTTACAGTACCGCCAACTCTTCTCAACTGAAACATAGAAGATTGTGTGACCTTCATTGTTCTTCGAATATTTCTTGCAAAGCTCTGGCAGATTCTGCACATATAACAAACCCAAAAAAGATGGAGATTGCTAAATAAGAATCTTCTCTTCTTGTTTCAAGAAAGTTCCATAAGATACGAGTGGTAGGTCCGACGAGTCCAACACATCAAATTTTAACATCCGTTTAGAGGTCCACAAAAATAGATAATAAAATTTCAAATGGAAATTAAAAAAATGTGAAAGTCGAATCCATTTTTCGTGCCAAAGTGCAGGATCCAATTTGTACTTTGGCCAATATATTGGAATTTATCAATCAATCATGAAGCAAGAGCCGCCCAAAGAGCCTTTTGACCTCTTTGACAATGTTCGATTAATTCCAATGAAATGAAATTATTATTATGAGATGGTAAGGAATTTTCTCGGTTAAGTGAATATTGGAGTTAGAATTATAGTTTATACAATAATATTAAATAATCATTGATAAATATTATATTATTTTTATAGTTTTATCAGATTAAATTATATTAATTAAAATTTAATAAATTTTAAATATTAAAGGTTCATATTAAAAAAAATCATCATGAAAATTATTTTATATATTGTAGCTCAATTTAAATTAGTTAAATTTTTTGTATTATTAATTATTAAAAATTAATTTTTTTTGAATAATTAATGGTTTCCATTTTATATTTTATGAGGAAAAAAAAAAAGAAATATCATAAATGCAATAATAAATTTTAGAAGAGACAGATTGAATTACCAAGTCCCTACATCCGTCTCATGAATTAAATGAAGAGGAAGAAAGAAATGGTCGGCTCTGAAGTCACAAGATACGGAGACTATTTTCTGTTACTATGTAACCTTAATAATTGTATAGATGTGACCATTTCATCATGTGATATGTCTAATTTTTTTTTTTTTTTTAAATTTCATTATGTGACGGTGGGATTAATTCGGCATTATATATATATATATATATATAACATAAAATTTACTAATTCTATTTTTATTGTTTTTTAACATAAAATTCATTTCATTTTAAATGCAAAATTTAATGTCATCAATGTATATGGTTGGTATTATATGGTTTTGTTAGATGACATATGGCGTCATTATGCTATATATGTGTTTTTGATTATTAAATTCTCAAAAAATTCTATTTAAAAATAATTTGCAAAATGATAAATTAACAAAAATGTGATGCAACAATTAACTTACAATAAGAATGAGAAATAAAAAAGTAAGAATAAAGAGAAATTCTAAGATTGCTTTGATTTATAATTATTTTATTTTGTTCTACTCACCATTGGATAAAAGTAGTTATTAACATAGTATATATTACTTTACAAAAATTAAAATAACAGTAGAATGCATCAAAAATAAATAAATTCATTAATTAATTTAAAAATAAAAAAATGCATAAAACAATATTTCAATTCTTTAAACCCAATTACACTTAATCAAAACTCACTCTTAACATGTCCTGCATTGCCACAGGACATAGATCTCACTCCGGATCCATCCCCATCCCATCCCATTATACTTGCTTCAAAAAAAAAAGCACCTGGCAAAGAAATTATTATTATGCACTAATTTTTTTAAAATTAAATACATCTACGCAAAAACAGTTTATAAATTCAATAATTTTTGTTAGAAATTACACCATATTTTTTGCCAAATTGTATAAACAAAAAGTTAAAAAGAAAAAATTCAAAATAGATTGAAATAATCAAAGAAAGAAAATGTAATACCCTATCTAATTACTTAAATAATAAGGGGTAATCTTATCAAATCATATTATTAATAATTATTTTCCTTCATCGTATTATATTATATGTATGTTAATATTATTTAGAGTATTAATATGTGTGAGTATTATTATTTACTTATTATCTAGGATTACATTGTATAGTATTATCATTATTTTTATTATCATTTTATACTATAACATATATATTATTATTATTGCTATTTAAAATGATATTAAATTTTATGGCTATGCATGTGTGCCTATAGATAAATATATATATGTATGCATATTGGTAGGTTGTATAATATATATGTATGTATATATATATATATATATATATATACATGTATATCTTTATATGTTATAGTATAAAGTATATTTATATATATGTATATATACACACACACACACATATATATATATACCCATTAAAGCATCAAAAACCCAAAAATGACCACCCTTCTCCTCCTCCGTCACCCTCATCACACTTCCCCTCCTTGTGCAGCTCTCTCCCACCGCCAGGACTCCATTGCCACCGCGAGTTGAAGCTACCAAGTTGCAGCTGCTGCTTTCTTCTTCCTCAAGTGGCAGTGTTCCTCCCCTTCTCGCCTGGCAGATAGCATTTCATCTCCCTCGCGCGATAGCCCTGCCTCAGTCCACCTGCCAAGCTTCGTTCCTTGGTCTGTCGCTGCTTTCTGCTCTGCCTGAGCAGCTCCACCTTCCCCATTTTTCGGTGGCAGCAGACCTTCCCCTCCCTCTGCTCTGTCCAGCTGCTAGGTGGTGAGTAGTGCTCACCAAAATCCTTCCATTTCCTCCTTTGATCTTGGTAAATCTAGGTTAATTAGGGTTGTTTAGCATGCATTTGAAGTTGCTTTTAAATTTCTTGAATTTTTGGTAATTAAATTGAATTTTCAGAATTTATTTAATATTTATTTGGTTTATTTAGATATTTATTTAGGTATAATTAGCAATTAGGGTGATGGTTGTTAATTGTTTTGAGTAAAATGAATTTTTATTGAATTATTGGTATTTATTTTGATTTTTGGTAAATTTTGAAAAATTTTGATATTATTTTAGGAATTTTTATACTTTATGTCAAAATTAAATAATTAGGCTAATTTTGAAGATTTTGGTTACATAGGGTATGAAATTTGATAAATGAGGTTATTCGTGAATAATATGAATTTTAGAACTCAAATCATAATTTTTGAGATTTTTATACTATTTTTATAAATATATTTGAGTTTATGCCAAAAATTGATTTTTAGTTAAATAATACTTTTGGGAAAAATATTGTTGGTTGATTAAATATTTTTTATAATATTGGGAGGAATTATCTTGAGAAAAAAATTAGTTTTAGATGATTGGATAAATTTAAGGAAATTTTTGTATATATATATATATATAGAACATTATGTAATTTATATATATACTAGGGGTAAAAATGTAATTTTACACTAAATATGATAAATATATATATATTTTTATTAGTTATATTAATATTTAACGGGTTGAGACAATTTTTATAAGTTAATTGATGTAATCACCTAAGTAGAGTAAATTTTGGATATTGAATTTTAAATAATGTATATATATATATATATATATATATATATATATATATATATATATATATATATATATTTAATATATTGCAAAGGTTTTAATGTGGATAATAATTATAATTATAATTGTTGGTGATGAAATACAAATTTAATTTTTTAACTTTGGATAATTAAGATTTTATATATGCTATTTATTTTAGTATGTGTATAATTGGAGAAATAAATATTATAAAATTTTGATATTTGTTTGAGTTGTGATCTCGGTCGGGGCAAATTGTAGTTTGGGAGCCCGACTCGAGTGTGAATGGTTGTGTATATTGAAAGTGCATTTTCTATGCAGGTCTGACTCTACCTTTGGTAGAGAGATGTCCGTTTTACAGAGGAGATTCTGTCGAAATTTCGGTAGGTTTTCTCGTAAAACGTGATATCCGTAAAATTCCTACCGTTAGTTAAGTTAAATCCTATCTGTCGAGTCTCGTCTGGTTTTCATCGAGTCAGTCTGGAATTTTATTATTTTGTTGATTCCTGATTTCGATTCCTTAGTCATGTTTTAAAAAAGTCGATTCAATATTTTTCTTTTAGAGCATATCGGAGCAGAAGCTGTGAGACCGAGGCAGACGCGTGGTCGTCAGCTTTCGCATTCATCCTGTAAGTCGATAAAATGATCTGTGCGTGAGTTTATTTAAAGAATGCATGCGCTCGTATTTCTATATATTGATTATATGATTTATTTAATTTAATGCTATCATTTACGATTTAAATGCAAATTATTTATTTAAAATCGATTTGAGAAATTTTGGTAGAACGAGCTACCTGGTGGGCCTCATCAGGACTATGTGCACATGGTAGAGATTGAGAGATGGATCCGATAATTGTATGATTGATGGATGTTAAATTGGGACAGGTGCCTCGGTGGAAGCCTTTGCTTTCGGGGACTGCCAGTGATTGTAAGGATGAAAATGGACTGGGACGGGTGCCTCGGTTGATGCCTTTGCTCTCGGGGACTGCCAGTGCCATATATTTGGATTAAGTGAATGACTACGGCTTGGTGCCTCGGTTGATGCCCTTGCTCTCGGGGATCGGTAGTCTAGTTGGAATAAGTGGGTCCAGTTGGCCATTTAGACTTGGGTTTAGGGTTCTACCGAGATTTTCCAAAAGCTATACTTATATATTATAAATTATTTTCACTATAAATATATATAGTTTTCAAAAAGGTTTTCAAACCGTACAGCTCTTTTATTGACTTATTCAGTGAGGTCTGATTCCCCTCAATTTATTTTTTTTCAGGAGCTTGGGAGTTCGACCTCAGACTACCTCTACGTCGGATTTCTTCTTCACCGGCTATTTTATGTAGGTCATTATAAATTGTACTGTGTGCTAATCTAGGTTGCTGCAGTAGTATATGTATTAAAGATTTGTATGATTTAATCATAATTATATAACCTATTTATGTAAATCACGCTTATGTATGAGATTAAATTTGATTTATAATATGAGATGTTGAAACACATTATTATTTAAGTGGTTGAATTTGTGTATTATGAGAAAAATCAGTTTGATAATGTGTTCTGTTTTCAAGTAAAGTTTAATATATGAATGGTTTTATTTTCTTTTTCCTTTTAGGCTTACTACGGGTTTCGGGGGCCTTATGCTTACCCATTCCCTAATGCCGGTCACGTGCCCTCGGGTTCGGGTCGTGACAGAAAACAATTTCAACATAGATTAAAAATGGTTTATGTGACCATCATCCAAAGAAAAGCACATATAAATCATGACATCCAATTGATTTATCTCATGATGATTTAATTACAGAGAAGTTCCACAAGTTTCTTACAATACCAAGAAGGGAAATTATTAAAAAAAAAAAAATCAATTAATGACAGAAATATTAGGTCCTAAAAAATTGTTTTGGGCCAGTTAATTGTCAAAAACAATCCAATATATAGGGTTCTTGAACTGCCTTGGCGTTGATGAAAGTTTCTCCAAATTTATGTTAATTTTATACATTGCAAACAATTAAGTTGCAAATATTACTCTTTAAAAAAAAAGTTGCAAACATTTACAGCGTTTGCAGTTTGATATGAATAGATTAGTAATGGCCTAATGGGGCTGTGTACATGGATGCTGCTACATAAGGAAATGCAAACTGGAAAAAAAATGAGTTCAAAATCATTCAGGAATGTGGCTGAAAAAGTGCACAGATGACAAGGAAACAGACATGACAAATTTAGCAAGGACTAATCAAAATTTGGCTCCAATCATCAAAATCTATCAAAACTGTATAATTGTGCGTGTTTAGAGAAAGAAGAAAGGACAGCAAGGGAACAAGTAGCGAGAAGATTCCTAAAATATTTTCGCAATCTATTAATCGTAATTCATTCTAATCCTGTGCTGCGGAAGCAGGTTCTTTCAAACATGACCTCATTATTGTCGCAAGCTTTGAGCAAGCGTCGAGGCAAAGCTGCATTGCCTGTACGTACAAACAAAAGTAGAATAGTTGCATTGCAAGAGTTTCATACAACTGATGTTGTCATACTTAACAAGGGATAACTACAAAAGTAGTCCAACAGTGCAAATTATTAACGCAAAAGATGCTGGTAATATAAGTGATATACCTCATTCATCTTTGCAGCAGACCATTCCCCTGTAACAGTGAGCTGAGTCACCTCATAACGAGAAGGCATACAAGTAATCATTAGGCTTCCGTCCTGAAAGCTTTCCTCTTCCAAAATTGGATCAATGACCAGATTTGTGCCGAGGCAAGACTACACGCCAAAAGTAACAAAAATGGACATCTTAGTGAAAAATACTGGGGCATATAGTTTCACAAAACTCTGTCCATAATCCAGGAAGCCAAAACACAACTTAATAAGAAAGTTACATTTGTTAACATTTTCAGTAAGTTGCTGTTTTAGTGTCTCGGCTTTGTGGATAGGAATTAAAAAGCTAACAAACTCCCTTTAAATCAGCCAGATTTTCATAAAAATATATATGTAAAATACTGTAGAGGCATTTCCACATGCTCAAGAATATATTTGACACATGGATGAAGCAATGGAATCACAATGAGGAAGTGAATTCCCAACCACTCCCTTATTTCAGTGACGAGAAACATAAATTTGCATGACAAAATTATAGCAATAGAGAGTGATGTTGACTAAGTGCATCATCATAATAGTTTGAAAATACTAACATGGATATAAAGAATAATATTATCAGTTTATCGAAGTTCTTTTCAGCCATTGGCATCAGAAACTGATCAAATAGATAATCAGATCAGTGATGGTTAATTAAATGCATCAAATAACACTGCATAGAGTATATGATGCATGCTTCATGCTTAATCACAAATATGAAGCATAAGGAAAGCAGAAGTCTGGGTTTGATGCATACCACAGAAACTCCAGCAACAAGATCATACATCATAATCCCTGCATCAGCTAAGGCAAGGCTTGCACAAGATATCACAACAGGAAGATCACCTGCAATTGAAAAAGATGAAGCTACTTGATGAGTTCAAAATGAATGGTTTGCTTTCTCAAACCCAAATTAAAATTATGTTTCCAAATAATGAAGTGCAAAAGAGGACACTTCCGAGGAATACTTAATAGGCAGGAACTAAACAAGACATGACATGCTACATATTTTTTTGAGCTTAAATATGAAAAATGCCTATATGCAAATATCAGTTTATTGCAATAACAGGCATGTCAGAAGGTGCTATTCTGCAGACTTAAACCTTAATTACTTTGTGGAAGAGTACAAATTGAGAAGGAAAATTTAGATTTCCCTAAAATTAAACAGGCCCCCGTTAAAATGTTAATGAGAAGCTACAACTTACTGCCACCAGATTCCAACACCAATGCAAAAACGTCTACAGTTGTCTTGGGAAAAGTTTCCAGCATTAATGCACATTCCAAAGCTTTATGAAGCATCGAGGAAAATTCTTTATGGTCTGATCCCTAGCAAGGGAAGTTCACAAATTAGACATAGAACACTTCCAAAAACAAAAATATATGTTTAAACATGGATTTCATTGATATATTTTATCTCATCTACCTGTCCACGAGCTGGGGTAGCAAAAGTTGTATAGCTCACATTGCAATTCAGTCGACCCACATCACTATACATCATTGCTTTCTTACTTTCTCTGGGCCCAAATCTGAACCAACAAAGACAATACAAATCATAGTTCTATAGTGTAGCTCTGCAGAACAAGTTCACTACAAGAATTCAGGTCCATCTCAACCACCCGAATCATACAAAAATAACCAAATTAATAAACATTTTGGAGAAGATAATACTGATATGCATAAGGAGAAAGGTTACTCACACAGATACAATAACCTTTGTATTTCCGAACTCAGCGTAAGCTGATCCAGCAGCAGCATTGACAGCACCAGTCCTGAAATCTGCAAGTGAAAAATGACTTCATGACGTTTCAAGTAATTAATAACAAAAGACACATAATACAGCACATCATTGCAGGCATATAAATGACAGATAATAACAAAAAATATGCATGCATGTTAATATTCATTTCACGAAGGCAGGGTCTGATCTTTAAAATTAGGCCACAATTTACCAAGCAATTGCAAGCACTTGTTCACCACCAAATGCCAATTACATATGTATAGATACAACAGGTAGAGAGAAAATACTGCAAAGGAAATTCATTCTAAACCAAAAGTGATTGTAGCTTAGAGAACATATATTTTACAGGAAAATGCTTGATTCCCGCATAATGTAAATGCATATGATACAAAGTCCTATAGTTATCCAAAGAAAGCATATGTGAGAAAAACATACAAAGCAACATGTGAAAGAGAAAAATTGTCGAAATCATGAATTTACAGTATAAGAAAATCACTTGAAGCATTTAAACTTAAATGAACCACATTAAGAACTAAATCAATTTAGCATATTGAATGCACTCAAGAATTAACTCGGGAGAGCAAAACAATCAAAACTTAAATGAAATTTTCAAAGACCAAACTCAAAAAACTGATCCTTTAGCTCATTCAATCACAAATAGAAACACAACAGAATTGAATTGAATTAAATAAAATTACAACCAGTGAAGCTATTGAGTGACTACGATCAAGTACTGAGTACAATTAAACAAAAATAATCAGCCAAAAAAAAAAAAAAAAAGGAACTAATCGAAAAGATCAATTCTTTTGCATAACAATTATAAACTTTGAAAGATACGGAAAGGGTGAGTGAGCTTATGTACAGGCCGGTCGGCATTCGTGGAACCCACGGCCATCGGGTCGAACCCAATCAACATCAGAGTTTTTGAAAATGGGCGGGCGAGACTTCCGGGCCGGAGTGGGAGAGTAGGTGGTCGGAGCTGAACCGGGTTTCGAAGCCATTGTTTCCTTCGTACGAATATCCAAGGTCTATAGGCGACGGTCTCTGCGGCAGTCTACAGGCTTTTCAGAATGGTCAAACGGTGCCGTTTCTATTCGCTAACTCTAGACAATTTTAGGTTTTTATATTTTTATGCACTGGAATTTTTCCTATTTTCGTGTTTAAATTATTAATTTTTCATAATTAAGTGTTTTAACTGGTTTCAAAAAAAAGTGTTTTAACTCTCACTATATGTGTTTAAATTATTAATTTTTCATAATTAAGTGTTTTAACTGGTTTCAAAAAAAAGTGTTTTAACTCTCACTATATATATATTTTCTATATATATATTTTGACTCGTGATATATAATATATAAATAAATAATAATTATTATTATTATTAAATAAGAATTTAAAAATAATATTAATATTATTTATTTATTTAACAATTTGATATTAACTTAATATAGTTATAATAATTATAATTTTTACAAAATATTTTATGTATATTTGAATATTTTTTATAATTAATTTTTCTCAATTTTATAACTAATTTCATATAAGAAAAGTATTATTATCATAATTAATTATTAGATAATAAAAAATTATTAATTTTTTGTTAATAAAAAATTAAAAATTATAAAAGTTTTATTTTCTTTATATAACAATTTAAATATTAATTATAATCCCATTAAACTTATAATTTATTACAATTATATAAATTTTTTATTTGAGGTAGAACACTTTATTTTTTCAATATTTTTTATATTGATACATTTATTGACACAAAAATTAATTTAATGTAATTTTTTAAGTTCAACTAATAGTTAAATTATAAATATTAATTAATTTAATTTTAACTCTTTATTGTTAAATTTTATAAAAATATCTAAAAATGATAATTATATTACTTTTCTTACATAAAATATACTTTCAAACCATATATATACTCTATTTTTTATTTATAAAAATATCTATTTTTGAAACAAATTATATAATTTTTCTATTTTCATAAAATTTATTAATTTTGATTTTAATTATTTACTTATTAAATTTAATATAATAACATTTATAAAATTATGTTATCTAATATGATTTATATTAGATAAAATATAAGTAGACCTAATTAAAATAAAAATATATATGGTTTAAACAAAAGTATCACTAAAATTTTAATTAATTTGAGATAAAATATAAATTAATATAATTAAAATATGAAACATATTTTCAATTAAATTAAAATTATATGTTAATTAATTTCATTTTTATTATAGATAAAATATATATATATATTCACCTATAAAAGACTATATATTGAGTTATTAAAATTCACTACATTTTCTATAAAAAAAATATAAAAAATCTTATTGTTAAAATACATATGTTCTATTTTATGTAAAACACTCTAATTATTTTATATCAAAATATTACTCAATTATATATATTTTTTATTTTAACTAAAACATCCATTTTTCAACCTTTTTTATATTTTATTTATTTAATTATTACTACTAATATTGTCACGACCCCGAACTTGAAGGGTACTTCGACACTAGAGAATGAGAAAGTATGAAGATTTTAAAACTCATAGTAAGGCTTTAGGAATTTATTACATAAAAAAATTCCCCAACTATACAATTCTAAAGAAAATTCGGCAAAATTTCTTTTATATTGGGGCAAAACCAAAATCTATAACACATAGAAATACACTTCCAATATTTTCAATCACCACCACTACTTCATTTCAACACAATAACCATCACCAAATGAGTTCTTCACATTATATATTCATAATAATACAAATATCCATATTAAACCAATTAAATCATAAATACAACTTATCAAATATCTAAACTACTACTGCGATATCTAGAGTACAAGTACAAAATAACAGTATTAGTGAAACCTATATAAACAAAGAGTGAATAAACTTCAGCTCTAAAAATTCTAAAAAATTAATTGAGGGAAATCATACTTTACTGAGTGAATTAATGTTATGAAATGCATGATTTTTTTATAGTATTTTAAAACCACTAAAATCATTAAATAGATAAATATTTAAAATTCCTTTACTTTGCTAAAAATTATTTTATAAAAAAATATATTTTCCAAAATTATTTCAAAATTAATAAAATTTCTTTACTATAAAAATTATCTTATATGAAAATAAAATTAACTAATAGAATAAAACCTTTAGTGGGAGTTTATGGTAGAACCTTAAATCTCAATTCTACTAGCCATTAGACTCTTTTAAGTCCAAATGACTGTCAATCTCAGAGAACAAGTTCAAATAGGGTCCAACCATAGTCAAGTCACATAGTTCAATATCGATGTTTTGAGGGAACAAACTCAACTGAGTTACATCTTATTCCAGCCTGAGAGAACAACTTCCACCAAGCTCAATCCACAATACTGTCGGAGAGAACAAGCATCACTGATCCCAATTCACAATATTGCTCGAGAGAACAAGCTGCACCGAGCCTGATATATAACACTGCTTGAAAGAACAAGCTTAACCGAGCCAAATACCAACACATATTTTACCTAAGATCAAATTTGTGTACACGTGGTCCCCACTAGGTAGCGCGTTCTACTAATCCTCCAAAACATTTATGTCATTAAGTAAATAACTGAACATTTCTTGAAATCTATATTAATATTAATATTTAACCATGTTATAGACCATGCATATTTATAGTATAAATATTACGAATAGTATCATCATGAAATAAATAAATAATTTATTTTGCAACATGATATCTTATCAAATGTAAACCATATTCATGATGAAAATTTAATTAATTCTAAAATGCGTGAAATTTCAATAAACATTTCAAAACATTAACTCATAGGTGGAGCACATCAACCGATTTGTCCTCAACTGCCTATACTGTGTGGCTCCTGCTCCAAAACTCTCAAATAAATTATGTTAAAGACCAAAATGATATAGATCGGACTTAAAATTTATCTCCATAGACTTCTGGAAATGAGATGAGTTTGATGGCAGTGGTTGTAGTGGCTGACATTCGTCGAAAATGGTGAATCGTCAATGGAAAGTTTAGGCCAAATCTTCCAAGAAAAAACTAATTTACACTAAGCCAAATTTCATGAAACAAAAATCAAGAACATGTTAAGGATGTTAAGAAGTGTCTATGGTTAAAATTTCATGATGATCGAATGTCGTTTGGCTGGTGAATGAAAGTGAAATAGGTGACAGGTGCTACAATGTTAGATCAGTGAGTTCATGGACTTAAAAGTAAATTTCGTAGTTGCCAACTATACAACTGAAGAGGAATTGAAAAATTATGAATTTGGTCCCCACATTTTCTGTAAAACATTCGTTACGTCCTTCCACTTTAGTGTCTGAGATAGTTGCCACCAATTAAATGAGTTAACACCCCCACAACGACCATACAACAACTTAACAACAATCCAACCACAAAACAACAACCTAACATTAAGAACAACAACAACTAAACAATAAGCCAACAAGAACAAAACAACAGTCCATCAATGACGCAATAACAATACAACAACCTGTTAACAACCCAATAACAGCAACAACAATACACACACACACACACACTAGTAAATTACCATGTGTTTTACACATGAACAAAATATTTATTTGATTCATGATATATAGTAAATAAATAATTAAACATATTATTACTATTATTATTATAAAAATTTTAAAAATAATAACAATGTTATTTATTTATATAATAGTTTTATATTAATTTAGTATAGTTATAATTCATTACAATTTTTTTATATGATATATTTCAATATTTTTTATAATTAATTTTCCTCAACTCTTGAACTAATTTCATATTAAAAAATATATTATGGTCATGATTAATCATAAGATAATAAAAAAATTATTTGTTATTTGTTAATTAAAAATTTAAAAATAATAAGTTATATTTTCTTTATATAACAATTTAAATATTACAACCCCATTAAGTTTATAATTTATTACAATTTTAGTAAATTTTTATTTGAGTTATGACACTTTGTTTCTTCAATTTTTTTAATATTAATACTTTTATTTATATGAAAATTAATTTAATGTAATTTTTAAGTTCAACTAGTAATTAAATGATAAATATTAATTAATTTAATTTTAACTCTTTTTTGTTAAATTTTAAAAAATATCTAAAAATGATAATTATACTACTTTTTTTTCAGAAAATATACTTTTAAAAAAATTATATGCTCTAATATTTATTTATCAATTTATAAAAATATATACTTTTGAAACAAATTATATACTTTTCCTATTTTCATAAAATTTGTTAATTTTGATTTTAATTAGTTACTTATAAAGCTTAATATAATAAGACTTATAAAATTATGTTATATAATTTGATTTATATTATATAAAGTATAAGTAGACCTAATTAAAATAGAAAAAAATATAGTTTTAACAAAATTATCACTAAAATTTTAATTAATTTAATTTTGTTAGAGATAAAATTAAATTAACATAATTAAAATAGGAAATATAATTTTTTAATAGAATTAAGGTTGAATCAATAGAATTAAGTTTTCTTTTTAAAAAATAATAATAATATGTCACGACCTAAACCAGAGAGTCATGACCGGCACTAGGGAATGAAAATTCTTTTAAATTCGGAACTCATAGCAAACTTTAAAAAATAAAAAACTCATGCAAATATACACAAAAATACGCCATAATTAAAAATTTAATTAATATAAAAATAAATTTTTATATCATAACAATAAAATATCTTCATACAATTTTCAAATACATGGTTTCTAACTAATACAACGCAATGCTACAACAACAAATACTACTATTGCAGTAATTATTAAAATACAAGAAAAATGACGGTTCAGTATTACATAAATCAACCGGAGAGGAAATAGTACGGTGAATAGTTCTACTAGGGAGGTTTAAAGTAAAAGGTCTTGAAAAAAAATATTGAAGGGAGTCAGACCTCACTGAGTGAATTACTATTATATATATGCACGCAACCTAATAATACAAACATTCAAGCATCGGTATAATAATATTATATTTTTATATTTATTTATTTATACATGCATTACATAGAGATGCTCAAAATCACATTTTTGATAAACAAATAAATGCAATAATATTTAGGTGAAGGACTAAAGCAGAACCCTAAAATATTATGTAACCTCGATCATTGAATCTCATTAGCCAATAGGCTTATCCATAACTCCAAATATTTATTTATCCAACTTAAGGTAGTAGACTGACCCCGAGTACACTAGGTCAACCGAGGATCCGCAGTCACCCTTTGTCACGACCCAAAACAGGGGCCATGATCGACGCTAGGGAATGGGAATTCTTTCGAATCCGGAACTCGTAACAAGCCTTAGAAACATGCAATAATAATAACAACATAAATAATATATTCTGCAGCAGAAATAAAATCATAAATATTAAAATAATAATCCACCCAAAAGAAATTAAATCAAACATCTCATCTCATATATAAATAAACTTTTAATACAAATTTCAGTTCAAATCTTTAAAATACATAACTCATACAAATATAATACATAAACTCCATAACTATTTATAACTACTGCAGTGTCTAGATTATAAAATAAAACTCAGATAAGCAGTTTACATAATGAAGCCGGGGCGGAAGAAATACGGCATATGGGTCTGATACTGAGGTCTGAAGACGATGACTCTCCTAAAAAATAGTCAACAGAGGGGAGTCAGACCTCATTGAGTGAATTTTTATAATATATATACATGCATACTAAATGACAATGCACGCAGTCAATAGTGTGTATAATAAATATATATACAAGCAAATACACACAAATGTAGCAAAATCATTTTTATATATTTTTTGAAAATCACTGTTTATGAAGGATCAAATAGAACCCTAGAAAATCGCAACCTCAAATAGTGTTAGACAACACTCTAGCCATACAGGCTCACTTATTCCAAATATATTCACTTGTTCCATTTATACAGTAGACTGGCCCCGAGACACTAAGTCAACCGAGCTCCAGCAGTTTGACTGTCAGTGTGATTGACCCCAAGACACTAGGTCAACCGAGCTCCAACAATCATACTCCCAAATCACATCTCACATCAAATAAACCCATCCGATCAATATCCATAATTAGGTTAGTAATATAGCCTAAATGCTATCAGCATACCGGGACGTACTCGGTCCTAGTGCTGCCCACTAGGTAGCATATTCTATTGATATCCTTCATTAATATATAAAACGTACATTCATAAATAAATGATGCATGAATTTCAATAAAATAGCAACATAAACCATATATATACTAGAAATATACCAAAAGTAAACCAGATATGTTTCGAGTATATATACGTCAAATAAATCCAATATAGTTACAAAATAAACTAGAAATATACTTAAAAACATTTTAATTGTAAATTATTAATAGAACATGTATATAATTTAAAATATACCAAAAGTAAACCTAAGTAATACTTAAATCATTTATGCATACTTTATTAAAATAAACCATACATTTCTAAAACATGCACCCTAAACATATATATATAAAATAACAACTCACTGTTATTGCGCTTCACGAGATGGGTCCGACGGGCCTAGTTCACTAGGCCTCGGTCTTGGTGCAACTAAACAAATAAGTGACAACAAAAAATCAAAATAAATCTAACAAAAATTCCTAAAAACTTGATCTAGAATACTAAACACAGAATTAAAATCAGAATTCGATCGGACATCACGGTTTATGAGAATTCTACCGAAAATCCGACAGAACCTCCTTTGTAAAATGGACATCTCTCTACTCAAAGAGTAGATCCGGTCCTGCAAAGAAAATACACTTCGAAATAAACACAGAACACAACTACAATCCCTCGGTCGAACTCCAAACTACATTTTACCGACCGAGGTCCACAATTCACAAAACAATTACAAAAATACTGAAAATGCCCTTTTATAATAAAAAATACATTTTATAAATCCAAATTACATAATTAACCCTAAAACTTATTAAAAACAGATAAAAACTCATTTATTTAGAAAAATCGTATATTATATATAATTTGAAAATAATTTATGAAAAATAGTTAAAAATACTAAATAATTTGTAGAAATCATTTTTATAACTTAAATAACTATTAAAACCAATTTAATTGCATTTTTAACCAATTTAGTGTCAAATTACCAAAATACCCCTATACATATAAATTCACTAAAATTAATAAAAAAATTCACCAAAAATAGTATAATTACTCAAAATTAATTTTCTCAATATATAATTCAATAATATCAATAAATAAACTCAATTAACCAATTAATTTCAATAAACCACATAATTAACCTAATTTTCCAAAATTACATAAACTTAAATAAATTCAAAATAAATATATAAAATTCACAAAAATTACAAATAAATTTATAAAATTCATTTCAACACCTATAATCACCATAAAACACAATTTCATAATTTAATTAATTACTTTTCGAAAATTATAAAATATTAATAAAATAATAAAAAATTCACAAAAATCAAAATAAATTCCAAAAATTCCACAAAAATTCCAGAGTATAGATTAAGCTACAAGGATCAATTTTTGTGAAGGGATTTTTCTTGAATCAACCAAATTGAAGCTCAAAAAATTCAACAACCCTAATAGGCAGAAAATGGAAAATCAAAACCTAGAGAAATCTAGACCATTTTAAGTGAAACAAAGCTTGGAGTCACACTCACCGGAGCTCAAGGAGAAGATAAAGACCGGTGGTGTCGAAAACGGTGGATAGAATCACATCGATAAGAGCTTGGGTCGATTTTTGGACTTCCGGCAATTTCAAGCTTCTCCGACGCCGAAAACGGGTGGCCGCGGAACAGGTTGGGGACGATGGTGGCACACCAACGGCAAGGGAATGACAGTAATAGGCGGTGGGTGAGGGAGGAAGGCATCTGGACTGTGAGGGAAGGTGGATGGCAAGATTTGTAAATTTAACCAACTTCTAATTTTGTATATATATATATATATATAACTTTAACTTTAATTATAATATTATAAATTATTATATTTCAAATAATTGTATACCACATGATTTAAAAAAATAAATATATATACATATACACATATTAATTAAAATAACAACTATATAATATACACATACATAATTAAAAATAATTAATAAACCCTAAAATTATTAAATATTTATATATATGCATGTATATGTATATACTTTAATGCGACAATTAAAATAATGCATGAAATCATGCAAATTCGTAAAACTATTTAAAATAATTAATATTAAATTGTTTACGTGTTAATTTCCCTGAAAATAATATTCCAGGGAAAATTTTACGTAAAGAACTTAAAATAATTAAAATAATTTAATAATTATCAAATTCATGAAAATAATCTTAAATATATATACAAAAATTATTAACATTTGATATCCCGATGCAGTTTAAAAATAACTAAAAACTCGGGATATTACACCCTTTCCAATAACCATTAATCTCAATATTCAATTTCAAAGTCAAATAATCAGATTCTCAACCTAAAATCTATCGTACTGTCATGCAACAATCTTAGTGAAGCCCATTAGGTGGCACGTGCTACAACTATCTTCCAAAATATTTTATCAAAAATAATTAAATAAATGAAATCATATTAAATATGTAAAATATCCAATTTATACAAATAAATATTCAACTTTATATATATATATATATATGCAAACAAACATACATATATATTAACAATAACAATTAATATTTAATGCAACATGGCATAATAAAATTCATATTTTATTAAAAATACAAGGTCCAATCATTTCTCTATATGCAATGCCTACATTATTCAAAATAATTATTCTCAATTATATATATGGAAACATATATATAAATATTAACAATAATAAATATCATTTAATAAAATGAGCATAATTAAATTCATATTTATTAAAAACATATGGATACTCATAATATTTATTTACATGAAATGTATACATATAATAATAACTCATAGTTGTGTGCTCCTCTGAAAAAATTAGACTGACTTGATCTTATAGGCCTCGGTCTTGGTAGAACTATAGAAAAATAAATAAATAATAATATTATTATAATTGGAAGCCTAATTTTATACTTTTAGAAATTCTAAAGAATGACTCAATCTAATACATGACTCGATCAAAAATTCAAAACTTAGGACCGACTCGATGTTACGTTTTATGAGAGTTCTATCGAAAATTCAACAGAGTCTCATGAGTGAAACAAACATCTCTCTACTTAAAGTAGAGCCGATCCTGCACGCAAACACACTTTAAATATTCACAAATACTCAATTTCTTAGGTTCGGCCTCTGAACTACAATAATTGCCCAACTGAGAACAAATATACTTAAAATAAATAATAAAATATTAAATATTAAAACCACTAAAATCCATAAAAATCAATAAAATACCACAATTTAATTTATTTAAATGATAAAAACATTAAAGATATTTATTTTAAAAATAATTAATAAAATCTCAATATAGTAAAATAATAATAATAAAAATCCATTTTTTAAATATTCAAAATTAAATAGCATAAATTACCGATAATTATTTAAATTTCCCAATTATATAATAAAAATAGCTAAAAATCCATTTAATCATAAAAATGATAGATAAAAACTATTATTTAAATATGTTTCCAAAAATTATTATTAATTAGCTAAAAATAGTAAATAATTCAGAAAAAATTATTTTAATACTATTTATTATTCAAAAATTATCTAAAACATAATAATAACAATCATTTAAATTAAAATACAAAATTTATTAATTTATAATAATTTTTTCAAAAATTCAATTTTTATATAAACATTTAAAAATTTATAATAAATAATCAAAATAGTAACCCAAGCCCGGAATAGTGTCATTTCAAAAATAATTCTGAAAATTAAATCTAAACATATATTTGGAAAGCTCTCAACCTCTACAACAATAATCTAAAGTCAATTAACATAAATCAACCTAATTTAACTCAATTTTAGAAATTAATAAAAAAATAGCCTAAACACAATTTCACAAAATTGAGGGGCTTACTAGAGTTGAAACCCAAAATTGATTAAGGAAAAATGAAGTCCATTTCGAGATGAAGAGAACGAGCTATCAACCTCAGTCTAAGGTGGCTCGAAATGTTGCCGGTAAGGGGAAGAAGATTCAGCCAAAATCTTGAAATTTAGAGGAAAGAGGAAAAAAAAAAAAAAGACGCAAGCGGTTATGGTGAATGATCAAGAAGATGAAGAAGAAGAAGTAATGGGGAGGGGGACCAAATGAGTATTGCATGTGGGGGGTAAAATTTTTTTTTTTTAACTTTAACTTTAATATATATATATATACTTAAATAAATTCATATATATATAAGATACACTAAATTGATAATTTTATTAAAATACTCTTAATAATAAATTTATTAAAAATACTCATTTAACACTAATAAATAATCAATAGTTTACTTAGATAATAATATTAATAATTTTAAAATAATATTCAACACCAAAAATTCAAATTAAATTTCACTAATAACCAAATATCATAATTTAATAAAATTATTAATACTGTAAATCCCAGAAATTTAATTTTATAATTTATAAAAATTCGGGTTATAACAGTTTTCCCTCCTTAAAAAAAATTTATCCTTAAATTTTCAGAATAAAAGAAAGAAATACGAAAAATCATCAAGGAAAAATATAGGGGTACGCTGTTTACATCTCAGCTTCTATCTTCCACGTGTACTCTTCTGAGTTGTTGTTCCTCCATAACACTTTGACCATCAGAATCCATTTCGAATGTAGCTGACGAACTTGAGAATCCACAATCGCTATTGGTTCTTCCTCATATGTCAGATCTTCATTCACTTCCACACTCTAAGGTTGTAACATATGTTAAGAGTCTGAAATATACTTCATTAGCGTCGAGATATGGAACCCTGGATGCACTTGTGATAGATTCAGAGGCAAAGTCAACTGATATGCAACTATGCCAACTCTCTCCAGAATCTTGAACGGTCCAATATATCTTGGTGCTAATTTTCCCTTCTTGCTAAATCTCATCACACCTTTCATTGGTGACACCTTCAGAAATACGTAATCCCCAACCTGAAACTTAACATCCTTGCGCTTTGGATCTGCATAGCTCTTATGTTTACCAACTACGATTTCTAATCATCTCCTGATCAAAACAACTTTCTCAACTGCATCCTGAATAATCTCAGGTCCAGTAAGCTGTCTCTCTTCCACTTCATTCCAACATAGAGGGGATCTACACTTCCTCCTATACAAAGCCTTATACAGTGCCATTTTAATACTGTTGTGGTAGCTATAATTGTAAGCAAACTCTACCAATAGTAGATGATCATCCCAACTACCTCTAAGATCTATCACACACATTCTCAACATATCCTAAAGTGTCTAGATCGTCCTCTCAGTCTGACCATCTGTCTGAGGGTAAAAAGTAATGCTGGGGTCAAGTCTAGTGCCCATAGCTTCTTGTAACTTCTATCGAAATTGAGAGGCAAACACAAAACCTCTATAAGATACGATGGACACAAGTACTCCATATAGGCACACAATATGCTTAACATATAGCTTGGCTAACTTGGCTATAGAATAAGTAGCTTTAAATGGTAGAAAGTGACCTAATTTGGTTAACTTGTCCATAATTACCTAGATAAAATCATATCCATCCCTTGAACAAGGTAACCCTACCATAAAATTCATAATAACTCTCTCCCATTTTCACTCAAGAATAAAAAGAGGTTGAAGCTTCTTAGAAAGCTTCTAATGTTCAGCTTTCACCTACTGACAAGTCAAGCACTTAGCAACAAAATTAGCTACATCCTTCTTCATACCATCCCACCAGTACAGATCCCTAATGCTGTGATACATTTTGTAGCACCTGGATGTACGCTATAAGCTGCAAAATGTGCTTATTCTAGGATCTCCTTTCTGAGATTATCCACATCAGGCACATATAGTCTTCCACTGATCCATAAAACACTTTCATCATCTAGTGTAAAATCAGTGAATTTTCCTGCTTGCACATTCTCCTCAAGTTTAACCAAAATAGGATCTCAGTTTTGAGTTGCCTTGATTTTATCCCTCAGTACTGATATGACTCTGAACTGAGTTAATAGTCCTCTTGATTTGCTTGTCTTCATCATCAAACCTTGATCCACTAACTCGTGCAACTTTTAGATCAGAGGTATCCTTTCCACACTAATGTAAGCAACACTACCTGAGGACTTCTTACTCAAAGCATCTACTACCACATTAGCCTTGCCTTGATGGTATAAGATATCATAATCATAATCCTTCAGTAATTCCAACTATCTCCTTTGCCTCAAGTTCATATCTCTCTATTGAAAAATGTACTTCAAGCTCTTGTGATATGTGAAAATCTCACAAGTCACTTTGTACAAATAATGTCTCCAAATCTTGAGAGCAAAGATCACTGTAGCCATCTCTAGGTCATAAGTAGGATAATTTTATTTATACTTCTTCAACTGCCTCAAAGCATAAGCTATCACCCTACCATTTTGCATTAACACACAACCTAGGCCAACTCTGGAGGCATCACAATATACAGTAAACTTGTCTTCTTCGTTTGGCAAAGTCAGAACTGGAGCTATGGTCAACTTCTCATTCAGTAACTAAAAACTGTTATTACAAGCATTTGACCACACGAACTTCATATTCTTCTGAGTTAGGCAAGTCATAGGTACTACAATTCTTAAAAAATCTTGCATAAACCTCTTATAATATCCAGCTAAACCCAGGAAACTTTGAATCTTAGTGACTGATATCGATCTAGGCCATTCAGACACTGCTTCTATCTGTTATGGATAAACCTGAATACCATATTTATGCACTACGTGTCTAAAGAATGCAACACTACCCATCCAGAAATCACACTTTAAGAATTTAGCATAAAATTGATCTCTCAATGTCTATAGTACTGTCCTCAAGTGATATATGTGCTCCTCCATACTCTTCAAATACATCGGTATATCATCAATGAAGACTACTATAAACTGATCCATAAACGATATGAATATCCTATTCATCAGATCCATAAAAGTAGTTGGTGCATTATTTAACCCGAAGGACATCACAAAAAACTCATAACGACCATATCGAGTGCAGAATGACATTTTAAGAACATCGACTTCACTAATCTGCAACTGATGATAGCCCGACCTCAAGTTAATCTTAAAAAGAACTATACACCCTGAAGTTGATAAAAAAATCATTTATCCTTGGAAGAGGATACTTGTTCTTCATTGTCACATTATTAAGCTCTTTGTAATCTATACAAAGTCTTAATGTAACATCCTTCTTCTTCATAAACAGGACTGGTGCACCTCAAAGAGAAGCCCTAGGTCTAATAAAGCCCTTGTCTAATAAATCTTACAACTGCTCCTTTAATTCCTTTAACTTTGCAGGAGTCATTTTATAGGGCGACATCGAAATAAAAGCTATGCTTGGGACCACATCTATACAGAATTCAATTTCTCTATAAGGTGATAAACTTGGAAATTCATTAGGAAAGACATATGGAAACTCACAAGCTATTAAAACATCTGAGATGGATGTCTTCTCCATTGAAGTATCCTTATCTAGTGTTAAGTATCCCTAACGACCTTTTTTCAGCATCTTCCTAGTCGTGATAGTGGAGATAAGATTCTGAGGTACAAAACTCTTGTCACCCACAAACTTAAATTCTTCATCATCCAAAATTTTGAAAATTACCTCTTTACTCTGAAAATCAATAATGGAATAGTGCTGAGACAATCCATCCATTCTAAGGATTATATCAAAATCCATTCTCAAAATCACGTCAAGTCAATTACACCTAAAAGGAATGAATCTGCGAATAACTCTCTAAAATTCATTCCTCAGCTCGAATGCTAATATACTGAACTTAATTTTGTAACATATAGTTCTACCAGACTCCACTTATATAGTATCATGTTTACAACATGACGCGACAAATTAAAGAGTTCACGAGTATTCTTCTCAACTGATCGCTCTTCTCCATGTGTAATTATCCCTCCTTGAAGGTGGATGGAAGTATCTTATAAATCGCTCTTTAAACTCCAATCATGTCATAGTAGTCACATAAAGCTAATTTGACTGTATGCACTAATCTCATAATACAGTCAAAACTAACAACTTCACCATTAAGAGTACAAAAGTGTTTCATCTACATTAGACATCTTTTAATTCCTTTATTAAAGCATATTCAAAAAAACTATCATGCTTGGTTAAGTGCTATTAAGTCCTCATTAACCTTAGCTATCCCAACCATAAATGCTGCAAGTTCAAGTTCAAAGGCTGCTTATACCTCTTATAATAACTAATATGGCCTTTGAGTTATAGTTGCCTTTAACCTACCCCTATACTAAATAGGTGTAGTAGGGACCAAAACTAGAATCATAACTTCAACTTGAAAGGACTGCTTATTAATATATATTGTCTTTGTGGTAAAAGCATTTTGCATTCACCTCACTTGAAAAGACATGGAAGTTAATAAAATTAAAAATATAAAATATACACAGAATGGACATATCCTGAGCTCTTTGCTCTATGATTGGAGGTATCGATATTGCACCCTATGGAACTCCTAATGCATGGGCAGCATCATCGAAAACCTAAGCCATAAACTCCTCATTCTGTTGTCCCTGATGTCTACAGTGACCACCTAGTCCTTTAGATTCACGTCTTACCCTATGCCTAGCTGGTTGTACATGTGGTAGAACTTTATCCTTAAAAGACTCCATCATTAGTCTCATTGATCGATGGAGCGACTCACACTTGCCATAATCAGAAAAAAAACAAAAGCAAAACACCCTAACGGTTATGTAAAATTTCAAAAAGCAACGAAGACTTTTCAAAGACATAGTCGAACCTAATTTACTGTAGTAGTTTAAAAAAAAAACATAACTCTACTAACCTAGGTCCATAACACTAAATCCTAGGCTCTGATACTAACTTTGTCATGACCCAAACTGGAGAGTCATGACAAATACTAGGGAACAAAAATTCTTTCGAATCCGGAACCCATAGCAAGCCTTAAAAAATAAAAACTCATGCAAACATACACAAAAATACACTAGAATTAAAACTTTAACTAATATAAAATAAATCTTTATATCATAACAATAAAATATCTTCATACAATATTCAAATATAGGGTTTCTAACTAATACAACACAATGCTACAATAATAAACACTACTACTACAGCGATCACTAAAATACAAGGCAAATAACGATTTAATATTTACATAAATTAGCTAGAGAGGTGATTACTAAAATACAAGGAAAATAACGGTTCAGTATTTACATAAATCAGCCAGAGAGGAAATAGTCTGACGAATAGTTTTACCAGGGAGGTATGAAGTAGAAGGTCCTAAAAAAAATATTGAGGGGAGTCAAACCTCACTAAGTGAATTACTATTATATATTTGCATGCAACCTAACAATATAGATATTCAAGCATCGGTATAATAATATTATATTTTTATATTTATTTATTTACACATGCATTACATACAAATGCTCAAAATCACATTTTTGATAAATGAATAAATGCAATAATATTTAGGTGGAGGACCAAAGTAGAACCATAAAATATTCCGCAATTTCGATCACTGAACCTCACTAGCCAACAGGCTTATGCATAACTCCAAATATTTATTTATCTAACTTAAGGTAGTAGACTGTCCCCGAGTACACTAGGTCAACCGAAGATTCACAACCACCCTTTCCAATAACCATTAATCTCAATATTCGATTTTATAATCAAATAATTACATTCTCAGCCTAAAACCAACCGTATTGTCGTGCAACACTCATAACGTAGCCCACTAAGTGACACATTCTACAACTATCCTCTAAAATATTTTATAAAAAATAATTAAACAAATGAAATCATATTAAATATGTAAAGCATCCAATTGAAAGCATCCAATTGATATATATATATATATAA
The DNA here is from genome assembly GCA_947683625.1 of Mallotus nudiflorus. Lineage (NCBI taxonomy): Eukaryota > Viridiplantae > Streptophyta > Magnoliopsida > Malpighiales > Euphorbiaceae > Mallotus > Mallotus nudiflorus. Next base: position 5,720,861 of record CANTUR010000018.1, read on the forward strand.
TTAAAAAAATGACTTTTCAAACATGAACTGTCATTAGTTGTCCAATTTTGAAGGAAATCTCCTTAATTAAGAAAATTTCTATATAGGAATCTTTGGAAATAAGGAAATAAACTTATTCCTTGAAGGATTATATTGTTCACATGCCTATATAAGGGTTACAAATATGTAAAACGAATTTAGAGAAGCATTGAAATATTAAAAGTGAGGTTTTTCCTTAAACTTTGTTCTTTTGAAACTTTGCAAGTTTACTTGAATTGTTTTACATCTACCTTTCATTACAATTTCTAGGTTAGATTAGAATTAGAATTGTGTGATTGTTCATTTTTTAATACCTAAGTATCTTACTTCAATTTAATAAGCAAGGGGTTTAACTCCATCAACACAACCTATCTTTGATGATTCTTAGGCAAGATTTCAAAATTGGATGCGCATTCTATTTTTATTATAAGTAGGGTTCGTATCAATTTAGTATCAGAGCCAAACTTCAAGGTTTGGTTATGTATCCTTTAATTTTCATGTATTATCTATTCTTTTCTTCTTCTCAATTCTTCATAAATTGAAAAAAAAAGAAAAAAAAAATTTTTTGAGTGAAACACGAGAGCATTCACATCCTTGAGTGTAAACATGTAAGGAAGTGCTTTGTGAGGATTTTTTTCTATATTTTTTCAAACCTAATTTTTTTAGTATGGACATACCTTATTTTCTTGGTGGGGATGATCCTTATGTTTACTTAAAATGGTTGCAACAAATAGAAGAAATATTTGACTCTCTTAAAATAATTGATTTCCAAAGGTAAAAACTTACTTCTAAATTTTTTTTGGCCAAGCTGCTATATGGTGGAAAGATTTGATGGTTTTATAAAAAGAGAATGGGAATAGTGAGATTAGAAATTGGGAATTAATGAAAAAATTAATGACCAAACATTTTATTCCTCATGATGTTAGGGATAAATACTATTTTAAATTACAAAGGCTTAAACAAGATGATGAATTATATGTTGATGATTATGCTAAAAAGTTTAAGTTTTTTTTATAATTGTAAGTGATTTAAGAGAATCTGAAGGGAAAAAAATTACAAGATTTATAAACGGGCTTAAGAGTGAAATTAGACAAGATCTTATGTTTATAGTACAATTGCAACTTATTTTATCTTTGAATGATGTAATTTCACTTGCTTTAGATAAAGAGAGTTGGAGTAATAAGGTTGATAATCAAAGTGGTGCTAATGTTGAAGTGGTGTTAAGTGATCATGAGAAAAAGAGTGAGGATGAATTATATGATTAAACTAATAAAGTGGAGGAGAGCATTATTCATGAAGAGAAGTGTGAAAAAGAAGTGGTTGTGTGTGGGGAGATCAAAATAGAGTGCAAATCCAAGAATAGTGATTTTGTTGAAGTCATTGAAGATAATAAGGATTGTTTGCAAAGTTTTGAGCAATCTAGTAAAGCCGTGCACGGATTATGAAGAGGCAAACTAAGAAGTTTGTGCACAAAAGAAAGAGGAGGATAACAAGCTGGTTATTTATTATGATTATGCTAACAACTTTAATTTTTTTAAGGTTGTTTTACAGACTTTTATGCCACACAAAGATCCATTTACTGATGTTATTGAAGTTTCTTATATCCATAATATAATTTATGGGGCCTTTTCTTATACCAATAAGAACTTGAGATATTCATGTTTCAAGTTTAGAAGGAAGTAACACAAATACAATCCTTACAAGTTCATGGAAAAGAGTTCTATGTTCGATCAAGTTCAAGCTATATTAAAGCTACTTTTGTGGATTCATACATGAAATGAGAGGCTTTCAATAAAGGTGTTTGTATTTGACCCTGGAGGATTTTCAAATTTATCAACTTTAGAAGATGGCTATGATTTGAGGGCGAATCATCTTTAAGAGGGAGGGAATAATATGAACCCTAAAAGGGATAAAAAGTGTTTGAATATGAAGAATTCAAATTAATTAGCTTAATTTCCTATTTTAAAATTAATTAGCTTAATATGGACAAATTTTGAGTTATTTTCTTATTTTGGAGTCAATAAGGAAGATTTAAGAAGATGTGAGAAAATTTAAGAATATTCCAAGTCAAAATCAAATAGTCAATAAGTCAAAGTCAATGGTCAACATATGACATGACATGCTTCAATGCTTAGTTGTCATGATTTGTCATTTTGCTTAGTTGTCATGAATTACAATGAGTTGTTAATTTTGACTTTTCAAAGATGAGTTGTCATTAGTTGTCCTATTTTAAAGAAAATCTCTTTAATTAAGGATTTTTCTATATAGGTATCTTTAGTAATAAGGAATAAAACCTTTTCCTTTAAGGATTAGGTTGTTTACATGCCTATATAAGGGCTAAAAATATGTAAAATGAATTTAGAGAAGCATTGAAATATTGAAAGTGAGGTTTTTCCTTAAACTTTGTGCTTTTGAAACTTTACAAGTTTACTTGAATTATTTCACATCTATCTTTCATTACAATTGCTAGGTTAGATTAAACTTAGAATTATGTGATTGTTCATCTTTTAATAGCTAAGTATCTTGCTTCAATTTAATAAGCAAGTGGTTTAACTCCATCAACACAACCTATCTTTGATGATCCTTGGGCAAGATTTCAAAATTGGATGCGCATTCTATCTCTATTATAGGTAGGGTTACATTTGCCCTAGTAGCAAAAATGAACACCATCCGAGTTCTTATTTCCTTAGCTACTGTCACGACCCAAAACAAGGGCCATGACCGGTGCTAGGGTGTAATATCCCGTGTTTTTAAAATATTTTTACACAGTACCGGGATATGCAGAGTTAATGATTTCTGTATTTTATATGATATTTTTATGAGTTAATATGTATTTTAAACCTATTTTAATTACTGTCTATTGTTTTCAGTATTTTACGTAAAATTTTCCCGGGACTTTCATTTTCGGGGAAATTTTCACGTAAACAATGTATTATTAATTATTTTAAATGTATTTACGGGTTTGCATGAACTCATACATATTTTTAAATTATTAAATAAAGCCTGTGCGTGTATATTTATTTAATTAGGGTTTATTATTACCCTAATATTTTATTATTTATTTATTATTATTTGATTATTTTATTTATTATTAAATTATTAAAATTTATTATTTTATTATTATTTATTTATTAATATTTAATTATTTTAATTTATTTTAATTTTTTTCTTTTTTTTTCTTTTCCTTTTTCTTTCTTTTTCTTTTTCTTTCTCTTTCCTTTTTCTTTCTTTTTCTTTTTCTTCTTCTTCTTCTTTCTCTCCCGCGGGCGCCGACCACCACCATTTTCTCACCGCCGTTTCTCCCTCCTCCGGCCACCGTTTTCGACACCGCCGGTCTCTATCTTCTCCTTGAGCTCCGGTGAGTGTTATTCTAGCTTTGGTTTGAGCTAAAATGGTCTAGAATTGCTTAGGTTTCGATTTGAATATTTCGGCCTCTTTGAGTTTTCGATTTTTTTGAGCTTCGATTTGGATGATTCATGGAAAATTCCTTCACAAATGTTGTTCCTGGTAGCTTAATCTTCATGTATGAATTTTTGTAGAATTTTTGGAGATTGTTTGGATTTTTGGGTATTTTTGAATATTTTAATATTATTTTCTAATTTTCGGAAATTAATTATTTAAATTATGAAATTGGAGTTTATGGTTGAATTGAGTGTTGAAATGAATTATAGGAATTTATTTGGAATTTTTATGAATTTCTAAGTATTTATTTTTAATTATTGAAGTTTATGTGATTTTGGAAAATTAAGTTAATTGTGTTTTAAATTGAATTTAATTGGTTAATTGGGTTTAATTATTGATATTATTGATAAATATGTTGAGAAAATTAATTTTGGATAAGTGTATGATTTTTGGTGAATTTTTGAAGTAATTTAGGTATATATATATATATAGGGGTATTTTGGTAATTTTTACCCTAAATTGTCTAAAAATGTAATTTAATTGGTTTTAATATTTATTTAAGGTATAAAAATGATTTCTACAAAATATTTAGTATTTTTAACTAATTAAAACTATTTTCCGGGAATTATTTTCAATTATATATATAATATACGGTTTTTCTAATAAAATGAGTTTTAATCGGTTTTTACAGTGTTTCAAGATTTATTATGTAAGTTCTACGTATGAAATGTATTTTTATGATTTAAGGATATTTTTGGTATATTGGAATATATATATTCTGTGTTTGTGGACCCCGGTCGACAGATTGTAGTCTGGAGTCCGACCGAGGGATTGTGATTGATTGTGGTGTTTATTTTTGAAGTGTATTTTCTTTGCAGGGTCGGCTCTACTCTTTTGAGTAGAGAGATGTCCGTTTTACAGGGGAGGTTCTGTCGGATTTTCGGTAGAATTCTCGTAAAACGTGATATCCAGTCGAACCCTAATTTCCGATTCTGTGTTGAATACTCTAGATTGAATTCTAGGATTTCTGTTAGGGTTACTCTGATATCGGTTATTTATTTTTTGTTTAGTTGCGCCGAGACCGAGGGCTAGTGGACCAGGCCCGTCGGACCTGTCTCGTGGAGCGCATTAGGTGAGTTACTATATTATATATATATGCTTAGGACGCATGATTTAGAAAATGCATGTTTTATTTTGACTAAATATGCATAAATAACATGATTTATATTCAAGTATATTTTTGGTATATAATAAATTATATACATGTTTTATTAATAAAATATATTTAAAATGTTTTTAAATATATTTTTAGTTTAATTCATGATTTGATTGGATTTATTTGACATATATATACTCAAAATATACCTGGTTTATGTTTGGTATATTTTCGGTATATATGTGGTTTATATTGCTATTTCATTTATATCCATGCATCATTTATTTTTGTGAATGAATGTTTTATATTTAAGAATGAAGGATATCAATAGAACGTGCTACCTAGTGGGCAGCACTAGGACCGAGTACGTACCGGTACGCCTATAGTATTTAGGCTTTATTACTGACTATTTGTGGATATTGAATTGATTATGATTATTGATATGTGTGAGATGTGGTTTTTGGGTGTGATTGCTGGAGCTCGGTTGACCAAGTGTCTCGGGGCCAATCACACTGGCAGTCAGACTGCTGGAGCTCGGTTGACTTAGTGTCTCGGGGCCAGTCTACTGTCTAAATGGATTAAGTGGATATATTTGGAATCAGTGAGCCTGTATGGCTAGAGTGTTGTTTAACACTATTTTCTGAGGTTGTGATATTCTAGGGTTCTATGTGATCCTTCATAAAAGTTGATTTTCAGACAAAATATATAAAATGATTTTTCTGCATCTGTATGAACTTGCCTGTATATATACATATTACTCATATACTGTTGACTGTATGCATTATCACTTAGAGTGTATGTATATATACTATAGTAATTCACTCAGTGAGGTCTGACTCCCCTCCGTTGACTATTTTTCAGGAGAGTCAACTTCCTCAGACCTCAGTAGCAGGTCGATACGCCGGATTTCTTCCGCCCTGGCTTCTTTATGTAAATTATATACTTGAGTCTTATTTATTTTATCTAGACACTGCAGTAGTTGTGATTTTCAGTAGTTGTGATTTTCAGTAGTTGTAAATTAAAGTATTGGATTTTATGTACTTTATTTTTAAAGAGATGTATTATGTTAAAACTGGATTTGTATTAAAGATTATACATTTATGTGATGAGATGAGTTTTGAATTAAATCCAGTTGGTATGGATGATATTGTAATATTTATGATTTTTATTTTCCGCTGCATATTATATTTTTATTGTTATTATTGCATATTTATTTTATTTTTTTAGGCTTGCTACGGGTTCCGGATTCGAAAGAATTTCCATTCCCTAGCGCCGGTCATGACTCCTATTTTGGGTCGTGACATAGGGAATAGGAATTCATTCGAATCTAGAACCCGTAGCAAGCCTTAAAACTAAATAAAAACATGCAATAATAATAATAATAATATAAATAGTATAATTTACAGCAGAAATAAAATCATAAATATAATAAAATAAATATCCACCAATGAAATTAAATCGAACAACTCATCTCATATATAAATGAACTTTTAATACAAATCCAGTTCAAATCTTTGAAATACATAACTCACACAAAAATAATACATAATCCCCTTATCAATTTACAACTACTGTAGTGTCTAGATTATAAAATAAAACTCAGATAAGTAGTTTATATAGTGAAGCCAGGGTGGAAGAAATCCGGCGTATGGGTCTGCTACTGAGGTCTGAAGATGATGACTCTCCTGAAAAATAGTCAACGAAGGGGAGTCAGACCTCACTGAGTGAATTATTATAATATATATAAATGCATACTAAATGACAATGCACACAGTTAATAGTATATTTAATAAATATATATACAGGCAAATACACATAGATGCAACCAAATCATTTTATATTTTATGAAAATCACTGTTTATAAAGGATCAAATAGAACCCTAGAAATCACAACCTTAAATAGTGTTAAACAACACTCCAGCCATACAAGCTCACTTATTCCAAATATAAGGTTGTGATTTTCTAGGGTTCTATTTGATCCTTCATAAACAGTAATTTTCATAAAATATAAAATGATTTGGACAGTAGACTGGCCCCGAGACACTAAGTCAACCGAGCTCCAGCAGTCTGACTGTCAGTGTGATTGGCCCTGAGACACTTGGTCAACCGAGCTCCAACAATCACACTCCCAAATCACATCACACATCAAATCAATTCAATCCGATCAATATCCACAAATAGGTTAGTAATGAAGCCTAAATGCTATCAGCGTACTGGTACGTACTCGGTTCTAGTGCTGCCCACTAGGTAGCACGTTCTATTGATATCCTTCATTAATATATAAAACGTACATTCATAAATAAATGATGCATGAATTTCAATAAAATAGCAACATAAACCATATATATACTAGAAATATACCAAAAGTAAACCAGGTATATTTCGAGTATATACACTTCAAATAAATTCAATTTAATTGTAAAATAAATTAGAAATATATTAAAAAAACATTTTAAGTATAAATGGTTAATAAAATATGTATATAATTTAAAATATACCAAAGTATACCGAAAATATACCAAAAATAAACCTAAGTAATACTTAAATCATTTATGCATGCTTTACTAAAATAAACCATACATTTCTAAAACATGCACCCTAAACATATATATATAAAATAACAACTCACTACTATTGCGTTTCACGAGATGGGTCCGACGGGCCTGGTCTACTAGGCCTCGGTCTCAGCGCAACTAAACAAATAAATGATAACACGACATTAGAATAAATCTAACGGAATTTCTAGAAACTCGATCTAGAATACTAGACACAGAATTAGAATCAGAATTCGATTGGACATCACGTTTTACAAGAATTCTATCAAAAATCCTGCAGAACCTCCCCTGTAAAATGGACATCTCTCTACTCAAAGAGTAGAGCCGGTCCTGCAAAGAAATACACTTCGAAATAAACACAGAACACAACCAAAATCCCTTAATCGGACTCCAAACTACAATTCATTGACCGAGGTTCACAATTCACGAAATAATTATAAAAATACCAAAAATGCCATTTAATAATAAAAATACATTTTATCAATCCAAATTACATAATTGACCCTAAAACATGTTAAAAACCGATAAAAACTCATTTATTTAGAAAAATCGTATATTATATATATAATTTGAAAATAATTTACGAAAAATAATTTTAATTAGTTAAAAATACTAAATAATTTGTAGAAATCATTTTTATACCTTAAATAACTATTAAAACCAATTTAATTATATTTTTAACCAATTTAGTGTCAAATTACCAAAATACCCCTATATATATAAATTCTTTAAAATTAATCAAAAATTCACCAAAAATAATATAATTACTCAAAATTAATTTTCTCAACATATAATTCAATAATATCAATAAATATACTCAATTAAAAAATTAATTTCAATTAAACACATAATTAACCTAATTTTTCAAAATTTCATAAACTTAATAAATTATGAATAAATATATAAAAATTCATAAAAATTAAAAATAAATTTCTAAAATGCATTTCAACACCTATAATCACCATAAAACATAATTTCATAATTTAATTAATTAATTTTCAAAAATTAGAAAATAATAATATAATAATAAAAAATTCACAAAAATAAAATAATTCCCAAAAATTCCAAAAAAATTACCACTTGTAGATTAAGCTACAAGGATCAAATTTTGTGAAGGGATTTTTCTTTAATCAATCAAATTGAAGTTCAAAAAAAATTCAAGAACCCTAATAGGCCGAAATTGAAAAATCAAAACCTAGGGAAATCTAGACCATTTTAAGTGAAAAAAAACTTAAAATCACACTTATCAGAGCTCAAGGAGAAGATAGAGACCGACGGTGTCAAAAATGGTGGCTGGAATCGGCATGATCGATAGTGGCTTCAAGTTTCGGTCTTCCGGCCAAAACAGGCTTCACCGACGTCGGAAATGGGCGCTGCTGGTGGTGAAACTAGCTAGGGACGATGGTGGCACATCGGGAGGCACACCGATGGCAAGGGGAAGGCTTGGCAGTGACCAGAGTTAGTGTGGGAAGTGATTGGGAGTTTGGGAGGTTCAGATGACACAATTCATAAATTCAACAACTTCTAAATTTTTGTGTGTTTATATATATATATATATATATATATATATATATATATATATATATATATATATATATATCACTTTAACTTTAATTATAATATTATATATTATTATATTTCAAATAATTGTACACCACATGATTTAAAATAATTAATATATATACATATACACATGTTAATAAAATGACAACTATATAATATATATACATAATTAATTAAAAAAATTAATAAACCCTAAAATTATTAAATATATGTATATATATATATGCATGTATATGTATATATTTTAATACGACAATTAAAATAATGCATGAACTCATGCAAATTTGTAAAACTATTTAAAATAATTAATATTAAATTATTTACATTTTAATTTTCCTGAAAATATAATTACTGGGAAAATTTTACATAAAGAACTTAAAATAATTAAGAATAATTAAAATAACTTAGTAATTATCAAACTCATGAAAAAAATCATAAATATATATAAAAATTATTAATACTGCATATCCCGATGTAGTTTAAAATTATTTAAAAATTCGGGATATTACAGCTGCCAACCTGGACTAGCTAGTACTATAATTTGATATGAAGAATGCATTTTTGAATGGAACCATATATAAAGAAGTGTATATGGATCCACCATTTGGAACTAGATGTATTGATTGAGTATGCAAACTAAAAAAGACATTGTATGGACTTAAGCAATCGCCTTGAGCATGGTTTGGACGACTCTCAACATTCATGAGAAATCTCGAATATAAGCAAAGTGATGTTGATCATACACTATTCATTAAATAGAAGTCAGGTAAAGTCACTGATCTGATTGTATACGTTGATGATATGGTGGTTACTAGGAATGATCCGAGTGAGACAATAATCTTGCAAAGACAGTTAGCATCTAAGTTTGAACTTAAGGATTTGGGTAACTTGAAGTATTTTTTTAGGAATTGAAGTCATAATATCAGCTCAAAGGATTTCCCTCTGCCAACGAAAGTATGTAATGGACCTTCCGATAGAGACGAGCATGATTGATTGTAAGCCAGCTGAAACTCCAATTGAAGTTAACCATGGACTTTCAGTCCTAAGAGATTAAGTCCCAACTGATAAAGATCATTATCAAAGGCTGGTGGGAAGGTTAATTTACTTATCTCATACTTGACCAGATATTGCTTATGCAGTAAGTGTTGTAAGTCGATTCATGCATTTTCCGAGTAAAGAACATATGGATGCAGTATACCAAGTATTAAGATATCTAAAGTCTTCTTCAGGCAAATGTTTATTCTTTGGAAAAAATAAGGATTATAAAATTACTGGTTATACTGATGCTAATTGGGCTGGAGATCAGATTGATTGAAAATCAACATCTTGGTACTTTATGTTTGTTGGAAAGAATTTAGTCACTTGGAGCAGTAAGAAACAGAAAGTCATAGTAAGGTCGAGTGCTAAAACTGAGTTTAGAGGAATGACTCATGGAGTATGTGAGTTGCTCTGGATAAGGCGAATTGTTCAAGATCTAAGACTAAAACATCTAAAGCCTATGTTGTTACACTGTGATAATAAGGCAGCCATAGTAATTGCAAACAATCTGGTTCAACATGGTCGAACTAAACACGTAGAGGTTGACAAACATTTCATAAAAGATCATTTGAACCAAGGAACAATTGATCTTCCATTTGTTTCTTCTCAGACTCAACTAGTTGACATCATCACAAAGGTTGTATCCAGAAAATCGTTCTACAACTCACTTGGCAAGTTGAGAATGATTGACATACATTCACAAACTTGAGGGGGAGTGTTGAGGAAGTAAATATTTTTTGTATATATCAGAAAGTAAATATTTGTATACAATTAGGAATAAAGTCTTTGTTTTATTTAGGATATTATTCTGTTCCTAGTTAGGATGTGATTATGATTCCTAGTGTATATATAAGGGTTGTAACTCTTCTTTAAAATACATGAAAAAATATTTCCCTCGAATTTTTTCTCTTTTTCTCTGAATTTTATTCTATAGTATGTTTGTCTTCTGTCTTCTTTGAGATATGCCTCTATAGTTTTGTTCTTTTGTTGTTGTTTTTTATTTTTTATTTTTTGTTAAGTTCTTATTTTTATATATGTTATTTTTAGGTGTATTTGGCTTGTTTGTTTGGTTTTTTTATTTTTGTTCTTAAAATAAATAGTTTTCTAAGTAAGGAAGTATAAGACAATTTAACTTGGATTATCAATCAGACAGACTTGATTAAAAACATTAAAAAAGTCTATTTGTAGTTGTATACCATCAAGTGGAGTGGTCGGAATGGGACACAATATACAATAACTCTGTTAACATGATTAGGTGATTTTTAAGAAAATATTTTTTTTATAAGAATGATCTATTTTCTGCTTTTCTTAAAGTTGAGTTATGTGTAATATTGATTTTGAATGCCTATTGTATTTTTACTCTTTATTAATGAAAGAGTTTATTATTATAAAAAAAAAATTAATATAATAAAATAAGAGCTAGATACACTTGCATTAAAAAAAAAAGTGATTGCTAAAATATTTTTGCTAACTATTAATCGTAATTCATTCTAATCCTGTGCCGCCGAACCAGTCTCTTATAAACACGACCTCATCATTATTGCAAGCTTTGCGAAAGCGTGAGGCAAAGCTGCACCGCCGGCCATTCTTTTTGGAGGTCGTTAGTGCAAAATATTATTATTATTATTTATTATTATTATTATTATTAAGTAGTTACACTTTATTTTTTTAATATTTTTAATATTAACAGTACTCAAATATTAATTTAATGTAATTTTTCAATTTCATTTAGTAATTAACTGATTAAGATTAATTAATTTAATTAACTTTTTTTATTAAATTTTGATAGTATTTATTACAATTTTAATAAATTTTCTATTTGAACAATTTCAACATCCTTTCAATATTTTTATCTAAATATTATAATTTTACAAACTTGATGGAGCTATAATATAGTAATTCATTACATTCTTTATAAATTTTCGATTTAAACACAACAATCTTCATTAATATTTTCATAATTATAATTATTTACATACTAAACTTTAATTTAATAAGTAATTAAAAATAATAAAAATATTATATTATTTATATGTCAATATAATTTTTCAATCTTGATAGTGTTATATTATAACATATTAATTTATTGCAATCTAAATAAATTTTCTATTTAAACAATTATACAATATTTTTTAATATTTTTATCTAAATAATAATATAATTTTACAAACTTGATAGAGTTATAATACAGTAATTTATTACATTCTTTGTGAATTGTTTATTTAAACACAACAATCTACATTAATATTTTCATAATTAATTATTATATAAAATTTATTAATTTTAATTTTACTTATTTGCTTATTAAATATAACATAGTAAGATCTATAAAATTGTGTTATCTAATTTGATTTATATTATAAATAAACCTAATTAAAATAGAAAACATATATTTTTAACAAAATTACTACTAAATTTTTAATTAATTTAAATTTATTAAAGATAAAATAAAAGTTAACCTATTTAAATAGGAAACATACTTTTATTTAAATTAGAATTATATTTTAATTAATTTAATTTTAATTAGAGATAAAATAGAAGTTAATTTGTTCGTGACCATAGCTCATGGTCGTGAGGAGTACTTTTGTCTTAAAAAACTTGACACTTGAGCCTCCAAATGCATTCTTTTGATCTCAACTTATAAACCACTTAAAGATAAATATTTTTGAAAAGAAAAATAACTTTATTGATTTAAACTAGCAATACATCTATGGAAAAATATATATAATTGTTAAAGTCAAAATTAAGGTTGTTTTAAAATTGATCATAACCTTAATTATGTAAAAGATTAATAATTTTTAATTGATACATAAGTTAAATCTTTATTCAAAAATTTAAAAATTAATTTTTAAATTTATTTCCAATGAATACTTATAGACAGACATGACTTGGTACATACTCTTTTGAGCTTAAACAGAAAAAAACAGCTACGCCCGATATTAGTTCAGTGCAATCACAGCCATGTCGGTAGGTACCTGTGTTATTCAGTAGGCACCTTTGCTATTCAGTAGGCTAAAACCTTCATTGCCGTGTGTTTATACGAAATTGAGCACTTTATTTGAAATCAGCTAATTAAAAAAAAAAAAAAAAGAGAAAATATATTTGGCACAATCATAAACTTCCACTAAATATGTTTATGGACATTAACATTATGATGATCATTAATTATTCATGAACCTGTGTAATACAAATAAGATTAAATATGGATATTTTTACTCAATAAATAAAACATTTATTTTCAAATTATAATTAAAAAATATTAAGAACTTTATAAGCCAACCTGTTGTACATTGCTTCCTCTATTGTACATTCACAGCTTGAAACTGATCAAGGAGAGCCATGCAATTCCTCGTACAAGTGTACGTTGAAACAACACAATCATTCCACAAGTGATTATTCCGCTGCTGCCATATGGCCCAAATGGCCATACAAAACATACATTCTAATGAGCACACGAAATCATCAACATGGGAGTTTCTCCACATAGCACACAAGTATTTGGAACAGAGAGACCTTTCGGAAAGAGTCATTCCCTGGTAGGCAAAAAATTATTGCAAACCTTCCACATCAAAATTTTAACTTTCGGAGGAATATTAAATTTCCACATTTGCGTCCGTTTAGCAGCATTCCCATCCGTCCCACAATGCAAAATATTATCCACAACAGTCCTATACCCAAATTTAACTGTAAATGCCAAATGATACTATCCTCGATGATGCATTTTTAAAAATATTTACTCTTTACATTATTATTGTCCTATAACATAATTTAAATTAAGTATATCAAAATTAAATAATTAATTTAGCCAATTTTCTTTTTGAAATGAATTTAATATTTAATAATCCTCTATATATATGTGCCAAGATGTTAAAATTCTCTATCTCAAACATGCTTTTTGGTTACCATGGACGAAATTCTGGCAAGTAACTTTTTTTTTCTCCATGATCATATTCTGTTAAAAATATTTGATGCTGGAATATTATTTTAATATTGGAAAAGAAATTTTTAGTCAACTATATCTAAAATAATATATTTAAATTTTTTTCCTTATTTAAAATATAAATTTGAAAATTAATTTGTAAATACTCTACATATTCATATAAGGGTATGTTTATCGCTTAGAACAAATTTTATATTTTAAAACTATAATTTTACTCCTGAAATAAAAATAAATTTTTTAAAATATTTTTTATGTTGACATAAATTATGCCATTTAACATTATTTTTAAGAAAACAATCATATTAAATATTCCGACTAATTTATACTTTTTAAAGAAACATTTACAAGATAATGAAATTAAGCAACTTTTCTAATTATTTGGCCAAAAGCAAATTTTTGGAAGTTCCATTTATGTGGGGCTGAATTGAGCATTTGATGTGGATAGGGTTGTTAACCTATCTCCTTTTGAATTAGTTGTAATTATCTTATTGTTGGTATATTGTTAATGTATAGTTATAGATGTACATCTCAGTTTATACTTCTATCTTATGTACTGTATATATTTTTGTAAACCCTCTTCATAAATGATATACAAAATTTACAAAGTTCACATGGTATCAAAGTTTTGAGTCTAATTTTTTTTTTCAGTGGCCACAACAAACAATCAACTTGCTCTCCCTACCTCTGCTTCTCCCGCCGCCACTATCCATCATAACTTTGCCATTAAGCTTACATCCAAAAATTTCTTGGCATGGAAAATATAATTCTTACCTTAATTACCATTCTATGACTAGTTTGATTGATGGCTCTTCTTTAGCACCTCCATCCACCATTCCATCAACTCCTAATCCCACACAACAAATTCTCAATCTTGATTATACTACTTGGTTTCAAAAGACCAGCTCTTACTCTCATGGCTGCTGTCCTCTCTTACTAAAGAGGTTTACCTATACATCATTGTATTGACATCTTCCTACATTGTTTAGCAAGCACTAGCAAGTGCGTTTGGCTCTATTAATTAAAATTGTCAACTCCAATTGTATATCCAACTTTAAGAACTTAAGAAACATGATATCTTTGTCTCTACCTATTTACATGAAGCCAAAAGTTTAGCGGATGAGCTTGCTTTTGCTGGTCAGCCTATTTCCACAACAAAGTTTAATGTGATAATTTATTGTAATATTGGTGTCACACCTCGTCTCACATAGTCTGAGATGGACATTTAAAACCAAATGTCAAACAATTTGCTCAGTTTAAATATTTTTTTTTAAATTTAAAATATCCTTATAATTGCAAAATAATTGAAAATTAATCTCTTATAAAAGTTTAGTGTTGTACATATATTATATTTAGAGAATAAGAACCTTTTAAGTATTGATTTTTTTTAATAGTGAATTACAATTCATGAATAGTAAAAATACATATTTATGAATAGTAAAATATTATTTATGAATAATAAAAATACATACAAAATATTTAGAAAACATAAATGTTACATTTTTTTAAATATGGCTTAACCACCAATGTTTTACACACTTATACATCATTAAAATAAAATAAAATAAAAGACTACTCCAACGAGAATTGTTGGCCAACTTTATTCTGGACTTCTACTCACACTTACTCAACTCGGTTCACCAACTATCAAGTCCAACTATCTGAAATCATTTATAAAACAGAGTAAAATGAGTATAAAGATACTCAATGAATAGGCATTACAAGCAAAAAATAATTTAGCTAAATTAAATATAATAAACATCTCAAATTAAAATACTAAAGCATTTAATAAACAAATTATCATTCACTCAAAATATCCAATTCAATCTTGCTTTTAAACACATTCAAAACTCAATCAATTAAAACATGTGCTTTTGCAAATATCAATACAACTTTTCATTTATATTAACCATCCATACCACAAGCATCACAACTCGGCCATAACACACAGACCATCATAAGCTCATTCTCTAAGCACACTTGAAGGTTAACCCTTCAACTACATTAGCACGAAATGACCCTTCTTCCTTTACCGTCCTGCAATCAAGTGCCCTGTTGTTTATTGTGCAATAATAACTAACACAATCTCAAATGTGCATATATCACCTCAGCACATTCATACATCTCATATAGGGAGATAATACACAAAACAAATACCATTTCCATTAAATACATAGTCAAAACCTTTCTATCACATTTGCTTTCAATAAAGTATTCAAAATTAAATGATCTCAGTATAGTTCAAAGAAGTGAAATTAGATTGAGCATACGCTCATTTTAATCACCAAGTAACCAAAAGGATCTCAATTCAAATCATAAAGCAAATCATATAAAAGTAACACATGTAATTCATCTACTTGGAACCTTTAAAGTTTAAAACTTAAACATACGATTCAAGTAGCATGAGGTTAAATTGAAACCATTTAAATACCTCATTTTAGGTCCATAAAACAACATTAAGAAATATCATTTTATTGCTAGAATAAATAGATTTTAAAGGCTTCAACATCCACTCACCAAACAACTTATAAACACCCAAATCTGGTTTACCAAATTTGGTTAGTTTACACTTGCACTTCCTTTGCCTTTTCCAGTACCTATCACAAGCAATTTCATTTATAAATCATCAATAGAATAATCTCATATACTAACCTAACCATACAACCTTCAAACTATATGCAAAATATGCAAATTAACTTAACTCTATAAACTAGCCTTATTAACTCTATGAGAGTTATTTTCAAGCCTATATTATAAAAATTATTTTGACCTGTAGGAGAAGAATTTTAACCTTAAATTTTAACCAGACTTAGATATTTGTGTATGGTATCTTAAATAAAAATTTCACTTCCATCCAATCACCAAAAATATAATTATAAAGGTCGTATAGCAAGCAGTTCAATTACTTAAACATATTGAGCAATAAAAAGTACAGGTCTGTTAGACCACTATTCAGTCATAATTAGCTCTGGATCAAAACTACAAAGTTCTAGAGAACTCTTTTAAGTTTCCTTGGAATCAAAATAAACTCAATTTGGAGTTTCCTATCTCAAGATATACGAAAAGTATCCAAACTATTTTTAACTTATGAACTCTGTAAACCTGGTTCACATAATCAAGTAACTGCTTTCAAAGGTGGCTTTGAAAAATTACTAAGACTTATAGAAAAGGAATTTTGAGTTGAAATTTTAATAATTCTTAGATATATATGTCTAGAATTTGAAATAAAAAATTCACACCAATTGGACAACTGTAGAGCAAGATATAAGCATATGAACACAACCAGCTCAATTTACATAATAGACTGAGCAATAAAATATTTTCTCTAATTTCACTATCATAGAGATTGAATTAAATCAAGCTCAAAGAGAACAAATTTTAGATAATTCTTCCAAGATTCTAGATCATTAAATAACACTTAATTTGGAGTTCTATAGATCAATATATGATCAAATTACAGAGACTAATAAACCAGAATTATAAAACTCGAATTCTGCAACTTAAGAACCCTAGATTAAATCAACCAAAATACTAAAATTACTTACCAAATCAATCACCAAAGTCTTCTAGGATGAATATTATAGCCTTAATTGTACTTTAGATCTTTAATTTTTCTTGGAAAATCACTTCTATAAGAGGAATTAATTAAGCCCTCTTTTCCCCTTTTCTCTTTTTCCCCTCTTTCTTTCTTTCTTTCTTTCTTTTAATGGTTGCTCTCCTCCCGACATCCAAATAAATAATATGTAAAATACTCTTTTTGATCCATAATGAGATGCTTAAGTTACTAATATATCATTAAGCTTTCAATTATTTCAATTGAATCCTTTCCTCTATAACTATATCTATATATATTTATATATATAACTTATACTTACATTAAATCAATATATAGTATGTAAATAAAATGCATAATGAATGCAATATATTCTTAGAGTTAGAGTACGAATATGACAATTAGGGTAGAATTCCACTCCATTATTTTAGCTTTAAATATACGACTTGACCTAATATCTTTTCAAGAGCTTCATTGCCATTTAATGGCTCATAAAATCTTACTTCAAAGCTTTAATGAAATACCTCAAACACATGTTGCTTATTGCTCGTAATCCAATAGGTTTGTCAACACTTTCTTGTCATCTAATTCTTCCCACTCATCTTTTCATCCACCATAGTTCAACTCATCACCCAACTATTGTCGACAATCATCTTCTTATCAAATATCACAATCATACTATAGACAGATGTAAACGTCAATATCAAAGATGCTTAAGCAATTTTGGAACACATGCACACATCACTTGGACAAATGGTTACTAAGCCTCTGATTCTTGCCATCTTCCACGGTTGGTGCAGCCTCCTTTTACATCATTTGCTATACCTCACTCACTAATGCACTCCATCGGATGGACTCTTGATATTGGTGCTAGTCATTATATGACACCATATTCTACATGTCACACCTGTACCCTCAGTCTGAGTATATTTGCATTTAATGTGCATTATATATAATTATGATACATGTATATTGGTTGAAGAGTGAGAGTTAAAAAGTTTGGTATGTTATGTATTTAATTAAAATAAATAGTTTTTCTAGAATGGAAAATTATACTCCTTAGAGTTTATAAGAAGTATAACATGTTTATTAAGGGGAAAAAGGACATTTATATTTTTATGATCTTAGAAAACCAAGTTTAGTGCACTGTTGGTACCTTAACTTTGGTCCATGTTTCATTTTGGTACCAAAATTTCAATTTTTTTCTTTTTAGTTTCAAAAATTCTATTTTTGTTTTAAGTTGAAGTATCTCAAACATATCCGATTAAATTTAGCATATGTAACAGTCAGAATAAGCATATTTTTAATATATTCACCATGTAAGCATCTTATTGTAGGAGGCGGGTTTAGCGCACACCTAAGTGTTAGCGACCATGACACTGTATGGGTTTAAGGCCCACTAGGAAATACATATTAGATCTTTGAAGCCTAAATGGAGATGGAGTCGCTGCCGGGATAAAAGCTGGGATACATTGTACAACAGTTGGATCCTACGAAAATTCCCAGAAGCCATCATCAAAGAATGAGTTTGAAAATTGAGTATGGGCTTTTGAATGCCCACTTAACCTTGCGATCAGCCTTTGTTTGTATTTTGTATTTTATTACCTTTAATTATTCAGTTATTCCTTTATTTACATGCAATTTAGAATTGCCTTCAATCAATTGTTCAATTTTACACTTAAGTCCAAGTTTGCACATTAGCTTAATTTCATACCTTAAAGTCCTAAAATTCATCAAAATAATAAATTAGAATAAGGTTTGATTTGACCCTTTAACTTTTCGTGAAAGTTCAATTTGATCCAAAATGACCTTTTTTGTTATTTTAGCCCAACATTTACAATTAATGTATTATTTTAATCCTTTTTTTTGGATAAATAATGGAGCATGTAACACACTTTTTAATTAATGTGCATAAAATCACCATGGGTCAAGAACAACACCCTCATCTATCCCTTTTCCCCTGCTTCTCCTCCCCTCTCCATCTCCTCCACCACCAGAATCAAGACCAAGAAAACCAAGACTCCACCTCAACTGTGGCCATAACAAACATCATGTTAACAATCTATAAGAAGAAAATAACCTCAATTGACATCTACAGACCTCTCTGGAACTACATCTCAATGTACTACTTCGAACATAAAGCTTAAAACCTCAAAGACGGTCTCTAGACTTTCAAATAGTATAGAGCCAATCTTAAATGGAAAATTGACCCCTCACCAACGTCTCATCATGATATTCTCCAGAATTACTTTAAAACATCCTCTATTTGATAAAAACTTACTTCCCTATCTCTACAGATAAATATCATATTAATAAGGTAGAATATTGATCAATGAGGCCACTTTTCCCTCTGCTGATCCTTTGCTTACAAAACCACCAATAATCCATTTACCATCACTAATGAAATAAGGTATTTTCCAGTGCATCTTTATTATAAAATCTTGAAAATTTTATTATTTTGTATGAGGTTGAACATATTTCTTGGATCATAGGTGTGGATATAAGTAAAGATGGTGAGATTGTGAAGAAAGGGGAGAAGATTGAGAGATCGGGTGACTTAGATAAAGTTCTTAGTAATTTAATTGCTCATTTTTGGAGTCGTTAAAATTTAAAAAAAATTACAGGAATGAAGAGGCGTATTTTGGCCATTTTTTGAAGAAAAAATATATTAGCATTAATTACCCATATGGCAGCCAAGTGCACCAGCATTAGCAGTATTGATCCAACCATTGATAAGGGCTTGACACTTAGGCTTAAAGCACAGGCATAGCTAGCTAAAGCTCCAGCTCCTAATCGAGTGAAGCAAACTCCATTTAACAGAAGGTTTCCTTTTGATCTCTAGTTCCAATTCTTCCATTGGCTAAGAGGTGTTTCCTTTCATCATTATCAAGATTCAACCAACTTAATTATTTTACAATTTTTTTGGAATTAGAAAGTGATCGAGAGGAATATGTAATACCTCCTTAGCAAAAGGTTAACTAGTGCATTGTATCTATTACCATGATTATTAATGGTGGGGTTTGCACTTCTACCAATGGCATACATTTCCTAGTGAGTGTAGCATTGTTCACTATATGAAAGTACCCACGTCTTGTGAAGTAGTGGTTTCTTATGAAGTTTTGTTTGAGCATTTGTTATGGATGCTTGAAAGTGGTGGAAAAAAGTGAACAGAAAATACAATTGATAGAGAGGAATCTTGAAGCCAACGAATTAAACTTTCTTTATTTTCTTCATTGTTTAATTCCTAAAACTTTTATGAAAGTTACATTCTTGATTATTGAATTTTTTCTCTTATTCTTTATTTAGAATATAATTCATGAATTTTTTATTATGTGGCTGTGCTGTCTTATTTTCATTGACTTTATGATTTCAATTATTTTTATTGGGAAGATTAATCTTTGATAATTTTTTTATGTTATTTGGTGTTTGATTGTTGATAAAATGCTGGAATTTGTAATTGTGTTTTTTAACCTATGTTTTGTGTTAAGCATTTTTTAATTCCTTTTTCATGTTTAATCAAAGTATGTGTGATACATGCTCCAAATCTTGTCAAAATGGGTTTAAATGATGCATTAATGGCAAGTTTTAGGCTGAAATGGCAAAAAAGGTCATTTTGGGCCAAATTGAACTTTTATGAAAAGTTTGAGGATCAAATCGAACCTTATTCTAAATAAATCAAAACAATACATTGGAATTCAAAGGGGGAAGGGATTAAGGATTACAACATTTTTACATAAATAAAAGTATAATAAACCAAAAACATACTAAAAATATACTAAGAACAAATTAAGACTAGACTAGTTTTTAGACCCATAAAAACCTCTCAAGAACTATTTAAGGGATAAACCCTTAACAATTCAAGGAGATCAATCTCTAGGATCCTATAAATGCCAAAATATTAGTCCCGAAATACTTAAAATCTCTCAAAGAAAGCATTCAAACCAATTCATAAAACAAGTTCATGCAAATGGAGGTTAAGAACTTAATATATTAACTTAGAAGACATGGTATAGACAATTATATGCAAATAAATGAGGTATAAGAACCTAAACATGCTTGGAAATCAAAATCATGTATAAATATTACAAAAATCTCAAGACAAAGGCATGGATCACCCTGTTTGAGTGGTGATCGCCTCTGTGAAAATGCAATTGCCTCACGGTAAAGAGGTATGGCCATTCATAGAGGCGTCGCCTGATTAATAGGCAGCCCAACTCTCAAAGCAGCTAAAATTCTATTCTAAACAAATGACATGCAAACAAATAATTAGAAACTTGCTATTTTACAACTACATTCAACACCTTAGTAGATCATATTAATAACATGGCATAATAGGTAGCATAAACTTAAAATATACACTAAATAAATAAATAAACAAACAAACTAAGTCATATGCAAGTCTAACATCAAAATGCTAAGGAGATAAATGTGATTTACTTAAGTATGAGCTTTTAACAAAGTAGTTGGCCCTCAGAGGTTGCTTTGGATGTTGAACTCTACTTGGATGTGAGCTACACTTGACGACAAGCTTCTTTCACCTTCTTCTTCTCAAGGAAATGGACTCTTAAGCTTGAATTTCTCCTATTCTTCTTAAGAATGCCCCCCTTTCTGGTTTTAGAGCCTTTCCCTTTCCCTCTTATTCTTAGTTTTTTTTTTGCTAAATCTTACTAATACTAGTAAAATCCCTTTCTCTCTCTTCTTTTTCCATTTTTATCTTAACCCTCACCCATGCCCTAGACCATTATAAGCCTTAATAGCCTTTTTCTTCACCCCAAAAATCTTTTCCTCATGCAAAAATTAGGTTTAGAGGGTATGGGGGCCACCCTACTTGACCACTATGGTTGTAGTAGCATTAAATGCTACTATAAGTGGTCTACCACAAAGGCAGCACCACTGTGAGGAGGCAATTGCCTCAATAATAACTACCAAAGAGGCGATCGCCTCATGGCACAGAGGCGATACCTCTCGAGCCTAGCCTTAAGTTGGGCCAAATGGGTCGAGGTGATTTTAGTTAGGTTTGAATAGTTTGGGCTAGGTTTTGGGTCCCTGGGCTCTCAAGCCCATTTCCAATCAAAGATTTAGGCTTCGTACTTATATCCAAGCTTTGTATTCTCATCATTAGGCTTTCGTGTGGGCCAATCAAACTTTAGCACCTATGGCCCACCCCCAATTCATGGGTCAATTGAACTGGGTGTCTATAATTTGCCCTCTGATTTTTTAAAAAATCAAACACATGCAAAGAAGTTTTTCAAGAAAATTACATGCACAATGCAATCAAAGAAAAAGTAAAGAGGTAATGTACCTGGACTTTAAGCTTCACTCAAGAGGTGAGTGCTTTGAATTGAAACATGACCGTGATCCTTTGGTTTTCTTGGCCCAATTACCCACTCATTATAGTTTTGGCGTGAAACTTGGGTTTTCCTAGCCCTCCTTCCACTCAGTAGAAATGTGATTCATGAGTTTTCCTGGCCTAATCAGTCACTCATTTGAAATGTGATTCACGGGTTTTCTTATCCCGATCAGTCACTTAGTAAACTACAGACTTAGGAATTCATTACCTAATCAGTCTATTTTTCATTGTAAACTCTAGGAATTCATTATTTAGTCAGTCATCTCTATTACTAATGCTTTAATTAGAGAAAATCCATAGTTTGTCCCTGGATGTGGGCTGATCAAACTGAATGCACGATTTGTCCTCGATGCACGAGCCAACCAAACTAGGTGTTGCTGATTCCATAACTTGTCCTTGAATGTGGGCCAATCAAATTGAATGCACGATTTGCCCACGATGCATGGGCCAGCCAAACTACTTATTATTGATTCTATAACTTTTCCCCAGATGTAGGCTGATCAAATCGAATGTGTGATTTGCCCCCGATGCACAGGCTGGCTAAACTAGGTGTTATTGATTCCATAGCTTGTCCCTGGATATGGGTCAATTAAAATGAATGAGTGATTTGCCCTTGATGCATGATCTAGCCAAACTAAGTGTTGTTGATTCTATAACTTATCCCCGGATATGGACTGATCAAACCGAACACGCGATTTGCCCCCGATGCACGGGCCGGCCAAAATAAGCATTGCTGACTAGTGCTTCGACCAAAACCATGAAAAAACTCAACTTTGCTAACCCCTTAAGGTTCCTATTCACAATCTTACTAGTGCTTCAACTAGAATCAAAAGTATTAATCTGTTAACCGCTTCGGGTTCATTCGAAATGAAAAATTCATCCATCATTATTATCCATCATTTTCATCATCTTCACTCATCATCATCATTCATTCATCTTTCTTCAATTTCTAATTTCCATATTTTTTAACCTATAAAAAAAATTCCTTCTCCTCTTTTCTTTCTTTCTTTCTTTCTTTCTTTCCTCTTTTTCTTTTCTTTTTCTTTTTCTTCTCTTTCTGGCGCTCACACCCATTTGAAAATGGATAATGAGAGGACTCCTCCTATTCCTAGATGGGACTGTATTCTGCCTTCCCCTAGTGCACCTTACAACTTCAGATTGATCCAAGGAAATCAAATTCCTCTCTTAGTGGATTTGAGAACCCACATTTGCTCTCTTGCAACTAAAGAGGTTAATGTATGAATCCTCTCATTTTCCTTTACAATTTATACCAAGTTAGTGCTTATTTATGATAGTCTATTATTTAGGATTAAAAATATGGTGAATTATGATTAAATTTTATGAAATTAACTAAAAATTAAAAATTATCCCATTGTTCATAACTGCATAGAGGTGTTTACCTGTACGATGAGGTGATCGCTTTATCGCCTAGGGGCATGTCCTCTAATATAGGAAGTGGCCATCACCTCTATCACAAAGGTGATCATCACAGCCATAAGGGGATAGCCTCATGGCTAAGGCATTGTGCCTCTATGATAGGGCAATTTGTCCATTTCCTTTCAATTTTACATTTTTCTTTAAAAATAATAGAAATTTAATTGTAATTTATTTCAACTTCCTTGATTTTCTTGCAGGTTGATGCTTAGATGTTTAAAGGCATGGGGAACTTCCACGGGGCCCGTGTCTTCTTCAATGACCCGATGAAAGTCCAAAAGGATCAGCTTCAGGAGACCGGGTTTGATAATTTTGTCATCGCATTTCCTGAGGAGCAGGGTTGGATCGACTATCAGCCCCTCCATGCACTGATGGAGTGATGGTTTGAGACAACTCACACCTTTCACCTCCCCTTCAAAGAGCTCACTTTGGATTCCATTTCCTTTACGTCCATTACTGGGATAGCATGTGCTAGGGATCTCATCCCTCTTGATGCTAGTTTGCATTAGCTGACTCTTGAGAAGACCACCTTCATCGAGCATCTTCTTGGTATGGTCCTAAACATTAAGGGATTGCACACCATCAAGTTTGATTCAATTTAGAGCTTCTACACCCCAAAGAGGATTGTAGAGATGATCACTTTATGCCAGGTGGATCAGGTGGTGCGAGCTTTTTTTAGTCTATATGCTCGGCACCACTCTCTTTGCTAACACCATTAGTTTAGTTGACATGATGTTCCTACCACCTTTACGGGATTTGGATATGGTGGCCTCCTATGATTGGGGCAGCTATGCCTTGGCTTATTTGTACAAATAAGAGTATATATGATCTAGAGCATGGAGCCAAGAGATTATGCGGCTTTTGGCATGCTGTTTGGTAAGCTTCATCCTCTTTCTTAATTGATTCATTTCTATTACCGTTTACTAAACATCTTATTAATATTGCTTCTTTTATAGGTTTACGTGATGGAGTTAGAGTTGCTCATTAGGGTGACTCATGTAACGGATGAGCTTTCGGCCATTCAGAGGTGGGGGTGCCAACCATGTCCTAAAGAAGAACCTAACTTGATTTTATATCCATCTACTACACCTAAACTCTTTGACATAAAATATGGTACCTGAAATATTCATTAACTGTGTTAGTAATTTTAATAAATTTAAATTGCTTACCTTTTGTTATTTTCATAGATCTAGAATGATTTGTGGGGTCGTGAAGATAGGTGAAACGTGGAGATGACCCATTCCAAGCCATTACCTCAAAGGAGGGTCCTTTTATATGGGCCAGGCTGTCGAGTCTAGTATCTTGGTGAGCGAGTCCTCAATTAGAACGAGAGTGCTAGGGCTAGGCACATACCCAAGTCTCCTCCTAGTAGCATGCTCTAGATGTATGAGTTGGAGGGTGATGATTTTGCCCAAGCTTCGTTGGTTCACCGGCTGTGGATCATACTATACGGATCAAGAGCCAGTATATGGATTTTTTTTAAACCCATCTCTTATAAACGGTACCTTTTTCTGATGCCTCCACTTCTTAGGTAAGCGTTTAGTGCTCAACTCATGTCTTGCAATAGTATTATTCTAACATAATTCCTCATTTTGAGGCTGCACCCACGGTTCATGTTAAGCCTCCTGTGCATAAGAGAGGTACACAGAGATCCACACATAGAGAGGACCTTGGTTATAGTTGAGTAGATGAGACCTCCCCCATTTTTGTCTTTGAGATCGTTGCCAGAAGCGTTGCTCACACTCTTGATCTGCTTGTTCATTGCTAGGTTCCTCTAGGAGAGCTATCTTGTCAGTTCCTAACTTTGGATGATGAGCTCATACCTATTTGCATCCTAGGGGGCACTACCCATATAAGTTCACTTTTAACTTGCATCTTAGATCATGCTCAATGCATTTATTAGTCTCCAACATCCTACTAATGCAGATTTCCTTGAACTAAAGGTTGTACATGTATCGCATGATCGAGGCTCAAAGGGATCATATGATGGCTGTCACCTAATAATAGAGGGTAAATACATCTTTTACATCTATATGTATGCATGCCTGTATGATTTACTGACCTGAAGTTTATTTTGAACAGGATTATGATGAAGCTAGTTAGGCTAAGATCATTTCTCTTAAGTGGCAGATCATGGTACTTTAGATTAATGAGGAGAGTAGTGATGAAGAGACTAGCGGAGGTGGTGGCTCTAGAGGTGACCTTAAGGGCACTGAATATGATATTTAGACTAAGGATAGCTGAGATAGGCCTTAGACACAGTTGATAATTTATTACTTTGAAATTTTAGAACTTTTAACATTTTGCTTCTCTGTTTTAGTTGAATGTTTAGATTATTACATTTCCTCTACTATTTAATTCATTCATTTGCATCCACATGAATACATTTAAGTGATTTAGCCTCATATTTTCCATTGAAATCACATAACTTTGCATTGAATGTACATCTATTTTTCTGCTGAAGAGGCGATCACCACTGTGCCATCTGCTGAAGAGACGATCGCCTCTTTAGTAATGAGGAGGCACCTCTACGAAGAGGCGTTGCCTCAATGACAGTCCTTAACCATCTTAACTTTTCAAATTTGATTTAAAAATTCCATCTCCTCCTGAAATGCCCAAAAACACATTCTGAATATTTGAATATCACCAAAAACCTAAACCATGACTAAAAGATGCCTTAAACACTTGCAAACTATCCTAAAGAGCTTGATGGCAACTCTTGGGAAAAATTGGAGCCCTTTCACTTGTCCTCTTTCAAATCTCTTTATGCATGAAAAATCAAATTCTCATTTCTTTAGATTATATCTTAATTCTGGGATCCCTATAAACATGTCTTCCAGTTTAGCACAATAGAATCTGCCCTCTGCTTGAAGAATTTGAAGCTATCCTTGGCTATCACTTGGATTCCTCTTATTAACTTGTAATTTCTACTCTTAGAGTCCTAGATCCAGATTCCATTTAGTACCAAATGGCTTGGATGTTTATCCTTCCACCTCGACTTTCATCTCAGTATATATAGAGGTTGAATTTAAGCCATTTCTCAACATGTCTATTGGCATTGGATGATGGCTCTCTACTTGTTTGCTCAATTCTTGCTTGTCTCTACTTTCGACAATTATGATCCTTAAATCCTCTACATCCTGGACCAAGTAGAAAATGGACTCAACCATTTCCCCCTCATTTTGGTAGAAACTATCATTGACCTGGATAACCTCATTTTGGTAGAAGCCCATTCTTGCTGGAGGTAATTCTCTCTTTCTCATTATCACCCTATGTTTTCTTATCATTTTTCATTTATTCATTGCTTTTACAGATGTGGCTTTATGAGAAGCTAAGGTTGTTTGAGCCTCCTTAGAACATTGTACACTAAAGGGTCAAACATTGTCGAACCAGGAAGTTGTACCCTATCCTTGAAGATGTCCATAACTGGCTATCAACATTCCCTAATACTTTGATCTGTTGGACGTGTTCATGGTGGAGATTACAATTCATGACTATTAGATTGTACACTCATTGTGTTCCAATGTCTGGTCTTTATTTTGCCACATTTATGACCTTGCTCATCTTTACCATTAGTATGGTAAAAAATAGCTGATTATAGGACCATTCCATGCATTTGAATCAGGACCTCTTTCTCAAAAATTCTTAAATAACTTAGCTATTACTTGGTTACAGAGAAGCATGTGAAGAAACATTAACTACAATAGAGATTTGTCTACTTTTGATCAGTACAAGGCATGGATACAATTGCAATAGATAAAAAAATATGAGTTTATTAAAAATAAAAGAGCAAAAGAGTTGTAAGTTTTCAATATCATGAGTGCTCAATAAATTATGTCTAAGTGGCGATTGCCTTTGTGAAGAGGCAATCACCTTATGGAAAAGAGGCAGCCTAATCATAGAGGTATCGCCTTATCAACAGGCAGCCTAACTCTCAAAATGGCTAAACTTTTATTCTAAACAAATGACAAGCAAACAAACAATTACAGACTTGCTATTTTACAACTATATTTAACACCCTATGTCATGACCCAAAGTAGGAGTCATGACCGGCGCTAGGGAACGGGAATTCTTTCAAATCTAGAACCCGTAGCAAGCCTTAGAAAATAAAATCATGCAATAAATAAATAAAAAGTACAATAGAATTAAAAAAAAATTCTGAATCAATATACAAAGTACATACTCCAAATCCTTTCATAGATAAATGTATTCATACAATGTTCGGATACAACTCTCTGAGTATTAAATATTAAAATAAAATCATACTCTTCTAATATAATAACATAACTACTGCAGTTTCTAGAATACGATTCAAAGTTTAAAATATACATTTACATAAAATAGCTGGAACGGAAGAACACCGGCGAGGAACTTTACTACTAAGGTTTGACAATATAGGATCTCCTAAAAAAAAATAATTGAGAGGGGTCAGACCTCACTGAGTGAATTATTATACTATATATACATGCAATCTAAACCATAACAATCAGACATTCTTCTATATATATATATATATATATATATACACACATTTCACACGAATGCCAAACTCTGCTTTTATAAATATACTAAATGTAGAAAATGTTTAGTTTAATTCATGACGGATCCATAGAACTCTAATAATAGCAACCTCAATCAACCCTATCATCACTCTAGCCATACAGGCTCACTTGATTCCAAATAGAGCACTTATTCCAATCTGGACAGCAGACTGGCCCTGAGACACTTGGTCAACCGAGCTCCAACAATCACACTATCTATCTCCTCATATCTCAATCAAATCAATAGATCATTTATTCCATTATGGACAGTAGACTGGCCCCGAGACACTTAGTTAACCGAGCTCCAGTAGTCTGACTGTTAGTGTGATTGGACCCGCAATCACACTATCTATCATACCATTAAACTCAGTTAAATCAATCAAATCAATTATAATCACCAAAATTAATTCTCACTCAACCCTTATCTATCGCACCAGTACGTACATGGTCCTAGTGCTACCCACTAGGAAGCACATTCTATTGATATCCTTCATTTAAAATAAATCATTCATTCAGAAAATAATTAATGTAGAACAATATTCATAATAGTAAAATCAACTATTTATATATATATACCAAAAATATACCTAAAATATACCCAGTATATTTCGGGTATATATATTTGTCAAATAAAATATGAAATATACTAAAGGTAAACCATTAATATAATTAAAAACAATTTAAGTGCATTTTAATAATACAACATGCATTTACTTAAAAATGTACCTAAATATACAAAGAATATACCCTAAGTACACAAATCACTTAATAAAACAATTATATATAAATATTCATTTAAATATGTGTATGTACTAAAACATGCATTTAGGTTTAACATATATTCATAATATACCAACATAACCTAATTTTCTAGCATGCATATATCACAAATAAACCCTAAGTATACCACTAATGTGTTAGGTTTGAATTAATAATAAAACATACTTTTATTTGGAAATATATCAAAAATATACCAAAATAAACTTAAAAACAATTTAAGTGTAGGTTCGTAATATAGCATGCAATTATTTAAGAATAAACATAAAATATACTGAAACTATACCTAAAGTATACTAATCATTCAATAAAATAATTATGACTAAATGTACATTTAAAACATGTATATATACTAAAATGTATTAAACATATACCTAATTATTTAACGTGCATATATCAAAATAACATGCATATATATAAAAATACAAACTCTAGATATAATGAGAAACCCTAAGTGATGCATCCTATATGCAATGCATATATATACAATATAATAACTCACTGGTGTGCGCTCCTCGAGACAGACTCGGTGAGCCTGGTCCGTTAGGCCTCGGTCTCAGCGCAGCTAGAAAAATGAAATAACAACCATCAAAATAAATTCTAAGTCTATGCTTCTAGAGTTACTATGAAAAGACTTAATTAAAAATTTAAAACTAGTCTCGAACCGGTTGTCACGTTTTATGAGAAATCTATCGAAATTTCGGACATCTCTCTACAAAAGTGGAGCCGATCCAGAATAGAAAACACACTTCAAGAATACACAGCTATACAACCCCTCGGTCGGACTCCCGAACTACAATTCTACCGACCGAGGCTTACAATTCACAAGATATCACAGAACACATGAAAATGCCAGAATACCAAAAATACCCATGAATAATCAAAATATAGCAAATCAGATATTTAAAACACTGAAAATAATTATTTCACCGATAATACATAAAAACCCTAATTTTAATAAAATATATTAAAAAAATCAACAATTCTCGATAAATTCATAAATATTGACCAAAATACATTTTATAAGTCCAAATTACATAATTAGGCCTAAAACATATAAAAAATAATTTAAAGCTCATTATTTTGAAAAGTAGTACATTATATATATTTTGAAAATAATTTATGAAAAATAGTTTAAATTAGTTAAAAATACTAAATAATTGTA
Source organism: Mallotus nudiflorus (assembly GCA_947683625.1). Lineage (NCBI taxonomy): Eukaryota > Viridiplantae > Streptophyta > Magnoliopsida > Malpighiales > Euphorbiaceae > Mallotus > Mallotus nudiflorus. Next base: position 5,751,350 of record CANTUR010000018.1, read on the forward strand.
AAAATCATTTTTTACCTCAAATAACTATTAGAATCAATTAAACTAAATTTTTAACCAATTTATCATCAAATTACCAAAATACCCCTAGTATATAGAAATTCACATAATATACTATAATTATTCAAAAATTCACTAAAAATAATATAATTACTCAAAATTAATTTCTCAACATATAATTCAATAATATCAATAAATATACTCAATTAACCAATTAATTTCAACAAATACATAATTAACCCAATTTTCTAAAAATCACATAAACTAAATAAATCACAATAATTATATAAAAATCATAAAAATTTAAAATAAAGTTATAAAATTCATTTTAACACCTATAAACACCATAAATCACAATTTCATAATTTATTTAATTAATTTACGGAAATTATAAAATATTAATAAAATAATAAAAAATTCACAAAAATCAAAATAATTCCTAAAAGTTCCACAAAAATTACAGCATGTATATTAAGCTACTAGGATCAATATTTCTGAGGAAATTAAGCTTGAATCATTAAAACTGAAGCTCAAAAAAAATCAAGAACTCAAATAGGCCAAAATTGAAAATTGGAAACCTAGGAAAATCTAAACTAAATCAAGTGAAACCAAGCTCAGAAATGCACTCACCAAAGCTCAAGGAAGAGATAGAGACCAGTGGCACTCAAAACGGTGGTCGGAAACAAGGTGATCGGAGATAGCTTCAATTCTCGGGTTCTTTGGCTTTTCACGGCCAAACGACGCCGGAAAAAGGGAAGTGAGGGCGGCGGAGGGAGCTTGGGATGGAGGAGGATGGCTGGGAGGCACTCCACTAGCATGGGAGTAGAAATTACAGTGGTGGAGGAGGAGAAATGGCATCGGGAAGCTTTGAGGAAGGAGAATGGCAAAATCGTAAATAAGCTAAACTTTCATTTTATATATAATATATATATATATATATAGGTAACTTTAATTATTATAATATTTTATTATTATATTCAAATATTCATACACCGCATATTAAAATAATAATATTTACATACATATACATATATATAACACACATTAATTATTAAAACTATATAATACAAATTAATTAAAAATAAACCCTAATTATTTAAATGTGTATATATACATGTATATTTACATATATTAATATGACAATTAAAATCGTGCATGGACTCATGCAAATTCATAAAATCGTCCAAAATAATTAATAATTATTTATTTAGGTTTTAATTTCCCCGAAAATAAATATCTTGGGAAAATTTACGTAGAAATCTTAAAATTATTAAAAATGACTTTAATAAATAATAAACTAATTAAATAATCAAAAATATAATTTAAAATTATTAACATTGCATATCCCAATATAGTTTAAAATTATTTAAAAACTTGGGATATTACACCCTAGTAGATCATATTAATAACATGGCACAATAGGTAGCATAAACTCAAAATATACACTAAACAAACAAATCATGCACAAGTCTAACATTAAAATGCTAAGGAGATAAATAGGATTTACTTTAGTATGAGCTTTTAACAGAGTAGTTGGCCCTCGGAGGTTACTTTGAATGTTGAACTCTACTTGGATGTGAGCTACACTTGAGGACAAGCTTCTTTCACCTTCTTCTTCTTAAGGAATGGACTCTTGAGCTTGAGTTTCTCCTATTCTTTTTAGGGAATGCCCCCCTTTTTGGTTTTAAAGCCTCTAATTCTTTTTTTGCTAAATCTTGTTAATGTTAGTAAAACCCCTTTCTCTCTCTTTTTTCTCCATTTTTATCTTAACCTTCACTCATACCTCTAGGTTTCTAGACCATCATAAGCCTCAATAGACTTTTTCCCTTATAAATCTCTTCCTTACACAAAAATTAGGTCTAGAGAGTGTTGGCCCCACCCTACTTAACCATTATGGTTCCAACTGCATTAATGCTACTACAAGTGGTCTACCATAAAGGTAGCATCACTATGATAAGGGGATCACCTTATGGCATATAAGTGACACCTCTCTGGCATGGCCCTAAGTTAGGGTAAATGAGCAGAGGTGATTTTGGTTAGGTTTGAATGATTTGGGCTAGGTTTTGGGTCTTCGGGCTCTCAAGTCTATTTCTAATCAAAGATTCAAGCTTCATACTTATATCCAAGCTTCACATTCTCATCATTACGCTTTGGTGTGGGCCAATCAAATCAAACACTCACAGTCCACCCCCAATTCATAAGTTAATCGAATCGGGTGTCTACACTTATTAAGTAGCCTAATCATCTTATGGGCCCTAAAAAATAAAATTTTAATAATAAAATTTGTTAAGATTTTATTTTATATGGCCCACAAGAAAATTTTGTATTATGGATTCAACAAGATGATTAGACTATTTTAATGAGATGCTTACATGGTAAATATACAAAAAATATTTATTTTCACTATCACATATGCTAAATTTGATTGGATATATTCGAGGTACTTTAACTTGAAACAAAATAGAACTTAAGTAACTGAAACGAAAAAAATTAAAAATTTGATGTCATTTTAAAACATAAGGCAAAATTATGGTACCAACAATGCAACAAACCCCTAGAAAATCCTAGAATTTTCTTAAGTGGTGGAAGTTGAGTGTGCAGCCATAATTAATAAAAAAGAAGGAAGAGCATTTGCTCTTGTAAAAGAAAAGAGAGGAGAAGAGAGAAAATTTAAACCCACTTATTGATGATGATTTAAGAATCTGTGAGGCTGAATTCTTCCATTTCAAAATTGTGATGATTGATTGGTAAGCATTTTAAGTACTTTAGTTGATTTAGGGTTAGGGTTTGCATTGAGAGAATTGAGGTTCTACAATTCAGGTTTTATAGTCTTAGTATTTTGATAATAAGTTGAGCTAGAAAACTCCAAACTATAAGTGAATTAATTCTAATAAAACTTTGAAGAGTCCTATACAACTTCTTAGCTTTAAGTAAGGCTGATTTCATTTTGAAGTTGTTGAATTAAAGCCATACTTTTTATTACTTAGTCTATCAGTGAGTTTGACCTGATGGTGTTCAAATATTCATAAATATTTTCATAGTTGTCCAAATGTAATGAAATTTTTATATTATATAGTTGGCATATAGATCTAAGGTTGATAAAAATTTTATCTTAAGATTCCTTATGTACAAGATTCAAAAAATTTTCTAATTTTAGTCTAAAATAGCCCTTTTAGAGATAATGGGTTAAATTTATGAAGTTAAGTTAGTAGGCATATTTTGCATGTTATTTGGGGGGTTATATGGTTAGATCAGTATATGGTATTATTATATTTATGTTTTTTAAATGAAATTCTTTGCTTTAGGTGTTTGAAAACGAAAGGAAGGTGCCAATGCGAAGTAAGCAAAATGGTGAATTGGTTTTGTGTGTTTTGAAGGTTGTTTTGTGAGTAGATTTTCAAGCCCTTAAAATAATTTTATATTAGCAATAATGAGCTAATTTGATATATATTAATAATCATTTTAAATTAACTTGTTTTTATTTGAACTATTCAAGCTTTGAATTAATGAAATGGTTTTAAATTCACAAGTTAAAGGTGTTACTATATTATTCCTTTATTTTTGCAATATGAATAAGATTTATTTCAGTCATTTAATGATCTAATTGAGTTTTTAATTTATTGGATTCATTCCATTGAATTATAATGATAAGTGTTTTGGTTTTAGATACTCTTTGAACTATAAATATGATGAGTTCATTTTGAATAATTATTGGATGACATGGTATTTGTATTATGTATTACCACCCTATATAAGATGTGTGGATGTGCAGTGGTGTTATATGCACATCTAAGAATTTGATGTATTATGTTATGGTGTTATATGCACATATGAGATTGTGATGGTTGCTATTGTGCAATAGACAATAGGGCACTTGACTGCAGGACGGTGAAGGGAGAAAGGTCATTCCGTGCTAATGTAGTCAAAGGGTTAGCCTTCAAGTGCACCTAGAGAGTGAGATTATGATGTCCTATACATTATGGCTAGATTGTGATGATGGTTATGGAGTTGGTCAATACATAAGGAAAGCAAAAATTATGCTTGAAAAGCATAAGTTTTTATTCATTTAAATTTTGTATAAGTTGGAAGCAAATCTTGGCTTTAATATTTTAAATGGATTAGAACTTGGTTTATAAATATGCTACTATTCAGATTTGGAAGTTTATTATGTTGATTTAACTAATTTATTTTTTGCTTGAAATATCTATTCACTAAGTATTTCTATACTCATTTTATTTTGTTTTCTAAAACATTTCAGATAGAAGTCTTGTTAGAGAGTAATCTATGCCAAGTGAATGTAAATAGAAGTAGCAATTAAGGTTGGCTAATGACATCCTTGTTAAAAGAAGCTTTGCACTCTACTTTTTAAATTCATTTCTTCAAGTATTGTAAAAGATTATATTTTGGAGTTGAATATTGGTGGCAAGAATTTATGCAAAGCAACTATTTGGAAATATATTTCATAATGTTTTAATGATGTTTATGACCATATTTTTAGTATACAAGTATCTATACAATTAAAGTTTAGAAATGGGATTTCTATTAATGTTCAATTACTTTATATTATAGTGGATCTATATATAACTTAATAGATTGTCAACAACTCATTTAATTGCTAGCAATTATTTTGGTTGTTTCTGTGTTGTTGTTATGTTGTTGTTGTCACTAGATTGTTATTATTTGGCTATGTTATTGTTAAGTTGTGGTTGTCTTGTTGATGTTGTTTTCTTGTTGATGTCTTGTTGTTATAACTTGGTAATTGTTGAAGGGCAGTTGATGTTACTTTGTTGTTGTTGGATTATTGTTGCTGCCTTATTGTCTTATCTGAATATTGTTGTTGTTGTTGTATGGTTGATGTGATGTTATTGTTGAGTGTTTAACTCATATAATTGTTAGCTGTTATTGACATTTTTAATACATAAATAAATAATAAATATTCTATATTTTCTCATTTATAAAATACATTATTTGAATTATATAAACTTTTCCAAGAATCAATTTTCTATTTAATTTTAAAGGTAAATATGATTATCATATTATTGGATTTAACTAAGAGTTTTATGAAGTGTTTAATATTAATGTCCATCTTGGGCTATATGAAATGAAATAAGATACTAATAGTTTGCCTCGAGCTATATGAGATCAGGTGTGACACTACAACACTTATGATGTTCAACCTTATTAAGGTTTGGATCAAATCTGGGTAAGGAATGGCCAAGGTTTGCCAATTATTTCCATGGTGAAGCTTCATATCCATCACTTGATTCCTCTCCTTAAAAATTGACAATGTTTTACATGTTCCTACCTTGACTAAAAATATTTTATCTATTAAAAAATTTATTATTAATAATTCTTACTTTTTTAAATTTTGGCTTAATTATTTTCTTGTCAAGGATCAGAGGACTAGGGTAATTCAATTACGAGGACCGAGTGAGAATGGCTTGTGCTATTTACCCCCATCATTCAAATATGCATTTGTTACTAAATCTATTTTGTTTGAAGCTTGGCATGCATAATTAGAGCATCCTCATGCCCTCTTATGTCTTTAATAATTGCCAAAAATAATTTATCTTATTCTATTTCTATTTCTAAGTCAATTATTCTGCTTGTAAATTTGGTAAATTGGTTAGAATGCCTTTAGGTTTAGTTGAGCATACTAGTAAATAACTATGTGAAATTATTCATTTAGATGTTTTGGGTCCAACACCCATTTTATCAAATTTAGGTTTTTCTTATTTTATTATATTTGTTGATCACTTCACTCATTTTACTTGGATTTATTTTCTCAAAAATAAAAGCCAAGTGTTTCCTATGTTCAAAAAATTTGAATCAATAATTTTTTGGAAATTTAATTCAAAATTAAAGCATTTCATTCTAATTAGGGTGGTGAATATCAAAAATTAAATTCTTACTTTAAACAACAAGGAATTGCTCATCGTATTGCATGTCCTTATACATATGAACAAAATGGAATTTCTAAATGAAAGATTAGACATATTGTTGACAATGGTCTTACTTTACTAACTCATGCTAGCATCCCTTTTCACTTATGGCCTTATGCCTCCTAAACCAGTGTTTAATTGATTAATTATATGCCTAGTCATGTAGTTCAAAATTCTAATCCTTACAATTTAATTTATAAAAAAAATCCAAAATATAACGAATTATGAATTTTTGGTTATGTGGTTTACCCATGGTTACAACCCTATAATAAAATAAAATTTCTTTTCATAGTCAACAATATGTCTATTTAGGCAATTCCCTAACTCATCATGGACATTTATGTTTAGACATTGCCAAGGACAAAATCTATGTTGCTACACATTTTTTTTAATGAAACATTATTTCCATTTAAATTTAATTTTCATAGTTCTAATTCACTACCACCATGTATCCTCACCTGTGGTTAAAAATATCAACACCGTCCTCATTTGGTTCCCTAATATCAGGTATGAGTCCTAATCGTTCTCCATTACCTACTTCTACTTCCACCCCATCTCATCCTACTAACCCTTATAATAATTCTTATCCTTATTCACCTTCACCTCCAACTAATCCTCTTATTCCATTTTCCTCACACCCAACCTCACCTTCCACTTGACATGCTCAATCCAATTTGCCAACGCATCTTCCATCTTATAATCAAATCTCTAATCTTTCCTTACCATCAGGCCTTAATTTAGTTATCGATGTAAGTTCATATATAGCCCCTTCAGACCTACCTCCTCATACCTATCTTATAAGTTTACATCCCTCTACTCTACATAAACGTAATTCCCACCTTGCTGTCTCAACCATACCATAACATGATTTTCTTTAAACTAAACCTCGCACATTTGCTTAAGCCTCTAAATATCAAGTATGGACTACTACTATATCTAATGAAATAAATGCACTTTTTGCTAACTCTACTTGAACTTTGGTTCCAAGACCTTATAATGTTAACATTGTAGGTTACAGGTAGATATATCATATTAAAAGACATTCCAATGGCAGCGTTGAAAGATATAAAGCAAGATTGGTCACGCAAGGATTTACTCAACAATATGGTCTGGATTATGAAGATACATTCAGTCTTGTCATCAAGGCAACCATAATTCAAACTATACTTGTTATTGCAACTATGCATCAATAGCCCATCAAATAGTTGGATGTATCTAATGCCTTTCTTCATGGGCATTTATTTGAAATAATCTTTATTACACAACCACCTGGCTTTGTTGATTCTTCTTATTGCGATCATGTATGTTTATTAAAGAAGTCACTTCATACTTTAAAGCAAGCCTCGTGGGCATGGTTTCAATGACTAAGTTCCTACTTGCTCTCTTCATAATTTATTGCTTTAAATAGTGACCACTCTTTATTCATTTACCACAAAGGCATTGAGTTTGCTTTTATTTTGGTATATATTGATGATCTTATTATTACTAGCTCTGATAGTCAACTTGTTCTTTCAATGATTTCCAAGTTAAAGCATGAGTTTCCTATTTGTGATCTTGGTGACTTGCATTACTTCCTTAGTCTAAAAGGGCACTGGCAATCTACTAGCACTTTAATCAGTCAATATAAATATATTTGTGATTATTAGATCACACAGGTATGCTGGAATCTAAGGCTCATCATACTCCACTTATAATATATTACAAGTAAAGGATTATTGTAAATTTATAAAAGCCTTACAATATATTACAATCATAAGGCTAGACATTGCTTATAGTGTCAACAAGTTATGTTAATTCATGAATTCTCCAAATCTGGATCATTGTCAAGCTTTAAAGCGGTTACTTCACTACCTTTAAGGTACCCACCATCGAGGTTTATTCTTTGCTTATAATTCTCCCTTTACCCTCTTTTGTTATAGTGATAGTGATTCGGGTGGTGATTTGGATGATCATCAATCCACAAGTGGCTATGGTGTTTTTGTTGATACTTCTTTAATCTTATAGATGGCAAAGAAACAACCCACAGTTGCTCGATCTTCCACTGAAAGTGAATACAAAGCCATTGCTCATACTATCGCAGAATTTATGTGGATTCAATCTCTCCTTGGTGAGCTTGGTTTTCCTTGCACCAAAGCCATGTTACACTATGGCAATATTAGTGTTATTTATCTTTCTTCAAACCTAATATTTCATGCACAAAACATGTTGTACAAGAATGGGTTGCATCTCTTAAAGTTCAGTTCTCTTTTCTCAAGACCAACTTGTTGATATGTTTACAAAGCCTCTCTCCATCACTTAGTTTTAATCTTTATGTCATTGACTACCTCTTCATAATGGTCCTAAGCTTACGTCGGGGAGAGGGGGGATGTTAGCCTATCTTCTTTTGAATTAGTTGTATTTATCTTATTGTTAGTATATTGTTAATGTATACTTATATAGATGTATATCCTAGTTTACACTTCTATCATATGTACTATATATGTTTTTGTAAACTCTCTTCATCAATAATATACAAAACTTACAAAGTTCACAAGGGTATCATTCTGGATATACTAAATAGTAACCTTCATACCCATCATGATTTAATTAAGAGAACTGTTACTGCTAAAGTACAATCTTGAATTTAAATTCTGATATATGCAATCATGTCAAACTATTTTATAGGAAACTTTTACCCTTTTTTTTGCAAGCACAACTTTATTAAAAAAAATAAATAAAAGAATCATCAGCATAAGTAAAATTATTATCATAGCCATTGATAAAATCAATAAATAAGAAAGACCTCATGTCTTTCTTATTTATTGATTTTACAATATGAGAGAAGTAACTTTACAACATGATAGAAGGATAAATATGTAAAATCATGAATGTAAATTAGGTTGGGAATCATATATTTCTCCATAGTTGGGATCAAATATTTTTTTATAGATTAATATGATTAGTATATTTTCTATGCCTCTTTTACCTATGCAACCATGTGCATGTGAAATATTATTTTGAAATTTATTCTGAAAAGTATAAATTAGTTTGAGAAAAGTATAAATAAATATGAGTTTGAGCAATCCGAATAAATTTTGTATTCATATCTTTTAATTGTATAAATATTTAATAAATAATTAAAATCTACACATTTTTATCATTTTAATATATATAATATATTATTAATGTTATAATTTATTATAAATAAATAACCTACATATCAACTAGATTAAAAAATTTAAAAATATAATTTTAATATAGTTATTTCAGTAATTTCAAGAATTTAATTGTTAAAATTGTTTTACTAAAAATACTTCTTATCATTAATTCATGCTATCCTTCACTTTTAGCATTGCTTGAACTAATAATAATTCCCAAACCCAAAACCCAAAACCCAAATATAGTTAGTATACTCTGAGATCAATAAAAAAGTTTAACCAACATTTACTTTAGAATGTTTATTTTTTTTATAAATTTACTTTAGAAAGTCCTAATGTTAATATTTATATTTTTTATGTTAACATTTATGTTACTGTTAAGTTATTTACACCTCTCCCAAATAAAAGCGTTCATTTTCTTCCTCACAGAAAAACTTCATCTTCTTCCCTAACAAACCCTAACCCTAACCATCATTTTCATTCTTATAGAAAAACTTAATCTTCTTCCACTAACAAACCCTCAAACACCATGATTTTCATAAGAGTCTATAACAATTTCAAAAGTTTACAATTAAATTTAAAATTTATGAAAATCTTTAACAAATTTGAAGCTAATATTTATTGTTCAGATAAGGTGAAAAAAGGGAGTATAAAGATTGTCTATAATAAAGAAGACATTGAACATCATCTCAAAAACCTATCTACAGAGCATCAAGATCAAGAAAGAGGAGGGGAAAGAAAGGAAAGTAAGGATCTAAAATATGTTTTTAGTTTGAATAAAAAAAATCTCTACCACTTTTAGATGTGATGTCTAAAGTGTTTGTTGAAGCTTCAATACTTGACATCATAGGTCAAGTTCCTTCCTTACTTGAGTTATGGTCATCTAAGAAGAATGGGGATAGGAGCTAGAAAGGAGTTAAACAATCAATGAAGGCTAAGGATAATTTTAAATGTTAGAAGGATATGGAAGATATGGCAGTAATGGTGAAAGGAATAAAGAAGGACATGTAGTTATGGTGAAAGGAATGAAGGAGGATATGGAACTTAAGATATATGAACTAAAAGAAAGGATGAACCAAATAGAGGAAATAATGGATGGAATGGCAAAAATCCATAGATCACCAACAGTTTCAAAGGAAGACACTGGCTTAGCTTAACTAGAGAATTTTCAGAAGGACTCAGAAGAGACTCCAGATTCAAAATTTGATTCTGAATAATTATGTGCATTTTTTTATACTTTGATCTTTCTCTTTTTTCTTTTTTGGTTAAAACAAGTTGAATCATTATTATAAATGTTTTGTATATGCTATATATGTTGAAGCGTAATTGTACTAAATTTTAGATAATCTGCTACTCTTTCCATTCCAAAATAATTGTCAATTTTTCAAATAAAACAAATTTCAATTATTTGTCACTTTTATATATCCAATACAACATTAATTTTTTCTTTTCTATTTTGTCCTTGAGATAACCTTATCTATATTAATTGGTTTTACAAAATTCTATAAGCCTTTCGAATATTTTCAAATAAGTCTATTCAATGCTTATTTTTAGAGAAGGATAATTTAGTCCCATCTATTATCTAGTTTTTCCTTATAATTAAGCCTATTAAATGCTCTTTTAATCCAAGTGAAATACTAAAAAATCATAATTAGTTTGGAATGGAGGGAGTATTAAATGCTAATTTAATATATAATTTAAAAGTTTAGAAACTAATTAATTATCTAAAATAATATAACCTATATGCGCTTATCAATTTAAAGATAGAAAGCAAATAACCAAGCAATTTTTTTTTAAAGGTTGTATAACCAAGTAATACGATGCTATATGCATGTAAACGATTTATGTGTGAAAATTATAATTTTTTAGAAAAGAATGTAGAGACTGTGTAATGCTTTATTTCAATATTTGTGGAATAAAGAGATCTAGTGACATGGATGAAATTTTTTTAACACTCATTGAATATTTAAGTAGATAGGTAGCACTATGTATTGTAAGAGTGTCAACCATATTTGTGCAAATTACTGTAGTAAGCACTTGTTCATATAATGCAAGTCCTAGTACATGTAGGATATAAATTTCACTAAAATTAAAAAGAAATAAATATGAGTTTGAGCAATCCGAATAAATTTTTCATTCATATCATTTAATTGTATAAATATTTAATAAATGATTAAAATCTACATATTTTTTATAAGTATTTTTATAATTTTAATATATACCATATATTATTAATATTATAATTTATTACAAATAAATAACCTAGGATGGGGACTAGAAAGAATGTTAAGAATCCTTTGCTTTGTTTAGGATTAGGGTTAGTTTGAGGAAGAAGATGAACTTTTTGTTTATATTGCACAAAACATAGAGTAAAAATGTTATTAAATGAAAAAATAAGTTCACGTACCGTAAAAATATAAAGGCATTTATTTTTTAGTTTTTATTTTTCCTACCACTTCATCTTCTTCTTATTTCTCATATCATAAACCCTAATTGTGCTAAAACTCTAAGTTTTTTATAATAATTTTTAAATGTGATTTTTTCTGCATTCAAAACCTGAACTGAGCTAAACTAGCTCGAAATCAGTAGGGAACCAATTTAATGTTTGTTGCTCCAATCTTAAAACCATAAACCATTTTAGATTTTAAGCTTCATCACAGAATAACTTTATCTTCTTCCCTAACAAACCCTAACCCTAGCCATCATTTTCTTCTTCATAAAAAATCTTCATCTTCTTCCACTAATAAACCCTCAAACACCATGATTTTCAAAAAAGACTTTTAAAATTTTCAACGATTTACAATTAAATTTAAAAGTTATAAAGAGTTTCAATAAATTTAAAGCTAATATTTACAGTTCAAATGAGGTGAAAAAAGGGAGGATAAAGATTGTCTATAACAAAGACGACTTTAAACGTCATCTTAAAAACTTATTTATAGAGCCTTAAGATTAAGAAGAATCCAATATATGTTTTTAGTTTGAAGAAAAATATATTGGAAAGAATGTTAAGAATCATTTGGTTTGGTTAGGGTTAGGGTTAGTTTGAGGAAGAAGATGAATTTTTTGTTTTTATTGCATAAAAAATAAAGTAAAAATGTTATGAAATGACAAAAATACTTTCACGCACCACAAAAATATAAAGGCATTTATTTTTTAATTTTTTTCCTCCTATCACTTCATCTTCTTCTTATTTCTCATATCATAAACCCTAATTATGTTAAAACTACTCTATGTTTTTTACAATAATTTTTAGACGTGATTTTTTTTGCATTCAAAACCAGAACTAGGTTGAACTAGCTCAAAACTAGTGGGGGAACCAATTCGAGGTTTGTTCCTCAAATCCCAGAACTGTAAACCACTTTAGATTTTAAACTTCATCACCAAAAAACTTTATCTTCTTCCCTAACAAACCCTAACCCTAACCATCATTTTCTTCCTCATAAAGAAACTTCATCTTCTTCCACTAACAAACCCTCAAACACTATGATTTTTGAAAAAGTCTTCAACATTTTCAAAGGTTTATAATCAAACTTAAAATTTATAAAGAGCTTTAACAAATTTAAAACTAATATTTACTATTCACATGAGATGAAAAAAGGGAGGATGAAGATTGTCGATAATAAAGACAACTTTGAATGTCATCTTAAAAACTGATCTATGGAGCCTTAAGATCAAGAAGAAAAAGGAGAAAGAAAGGAAAGTAATGATCTATAATAAGCTTTTAGTTTGAAGTAAAAAAGAACTCTTCCACTTTTAAATGTAATGTCTAAAGTGCTTGTTGGAGCTTCAATGCTTGACATTATAGGTCAATTTCCTTTTTTACTTGAGTTATGGTTATCTAAGAAGAATGTGGACGAGAGCTGGAAAAAATTTTAAGAATCATTTGGTTTGGTTAGGATTAAGGTTAGTTTGAAGAAAAAGATGAACTTTTTTGTTTATATTGTATAAAAAATAAAGTAAAAATGTTATTAAATGAAAAATAATTTCATGTACTACAAAAAATAAAGGCATTTATTTTTTAGTTTTTATTTCTCCTACCACTTCATCACAGAAAAACTTTATCTTCTTTCCAAAAAAACTCTATCCCTAACCCTAACCATTATTTTCTTCCTCATATAAAAACTTCTTCTTCCACTAACAAACCCTCAAACACCATGATTTTTAGAAAAGTCTTTAATATTTACAAAGTTTTATAATAAAATTTAAAAGTTATAAAGAGCTTAAATAAATTTGAAGTTGTTATTTACTGTTCAGATGAGGTGCAAAAAGGGGGGATAAAGATTGTCTACAACAAAGACGAATTTGTACATCATTTCAAAAACCTATTTACAAAGCCTCAAGATTAAAAAAAAGAGGAGAAAAAAAGGAAAGTAAATATCCCTGATATGTTTTTAGTTTGAAAAAAAAACTCCCCCACTTTTTGATGTAATGTTTAAAGTGGTTGTTAGAGCTTCAATACTTAACATCATAGGTCAAGTTCCTTTCTTACTTGAGTTGTGGTCATCTAAGAAGAATGGGGATAGCGGCTGGAAAGAATAGCAAGAATCATTTGGTTTAGTTAGGTTTAGGGTTGGTTTAAAGAAGAAAATGAACTTTTTAATTATATTGCAAAAAAAAAATAAAGTAAAAATGTTATTAAATGAAAAAATAATTTCAAGTACTGTAAAAATATAAAGACATTTATTTTTTAGTTTTTATTTCTTTTAACACTTCATCTTCTTCTTATTTCTCATATCATAAACCCTAATTGTGTTAAAACTCTAAGTTTTTTACAATAAGTTTTAGACGCGATTTTTTCTTCATGCAAAATCGAAACTGAGATAAACTGGCTCGAAACTGTTGGGGCAACCACTTCATAGTCAGTTCCTCCAATCATGGAATAATAAACCACTTTAGATATTACAAATTATATCAAAAGTATTAATTTAATTTTTTTTTCTTTTTATACTAATATCAAGTATAGAAGTTCTAAAAACCACTTTAGACATTACTTCCAAAAGTAAGGGAGTTTTTTTTTTTAAGCTAAAAACATATCTTGGATCATCCTTACTTTCTCTTTCTCCTTTTCGAGGCTCTATAGATAACTTTTTGAAGTGACATTGAAAGTCTTCCTTATTATACATAATCTTTATTTTCCATTCTTTCACCTCATGTCAATGGTAAATATTAACTTCAAACTTATTGAAGTTGTTAATAAGTTTTAGATTTGTTTGGAAACCTGTAAAAACAGTGAAGACTCTTCAGAAAATCATTTGGTTGGTTTGGATTAGGTTTTGTTTGAAGAAGAAGATGAACTTTTTGTTTATATTGCACAAAAAATAAAGTAAAAATGTTATTACATGAAAAGTAATTTCACATACCGTAAAAATATAAAGACATTTATTTTTTAGTTTTTATTTCTCCTACCACATTATCTTCTTTTTATTTCTTATATCATAACCCTAACTGTGTTGAAACTCTAAGTTTTGTACAATAATTTTTAGTCGTGATTTTTTTTGCATTCAAAACTGGAAATGGGCTAAACTGGCCTGAAACTGGTGGGGGAACCGGTTCAGGGCTAGTTTCTTAAATCCTAAAATTAGGAATTGCTTTAAATATTACAAATTGTATCAAAAGTATTAATTTAATTTTTTTTTCTTTTTATGTAGATATCAAGTATAGAAGCTCTAATAACAACTTTAGATATTGCTTCCAAAAGTGGGGGAGTTCTCTTTTCTTTTTTTTTCAAGCTAAAAACATATATTAGATCATCCTTACTTTCTCTTTCTCCTTCTTAAGGCTCTTGATAAGGCATAATCTATTCATTATATATCTTATTCACTTTTTATTATAATAATTTAGTTATCTCTCTTACGCTTTGTATAACTCTCATTTGTATTAATATGTGACACTATCATTAATATACAAGTGAAGTATTTTACTATCATTCACCTTACGTTTTCATGGTATTAAAGCTTCCATGGCATAATAGCCCAAGCATCTTTCGTAAAAAAAATTTTTCAATGTCGACATCCACTGAAAATACAACAGTCATTCAACCGACTATTACTAACTCTCCTTCAACACCATCTGCACCACCAAACATTGTTCACTAGTTACCTATAAAACTCACCTCCATTAACTATTTGCTATTGAAAATATAGTTGTACCCTCTTCTTTACAGCTATGACCTCACTAAACATATTGATGGCAGTACTCCACCACCACCTTGCATGATTAATGATCAACTGAACCCTACTTGGCTTAACTGGTTTTGTCAAGATCAGTTTGTTTTAAGCTGGATCATCAACTCTATATCTGAAAGCTATGTTTCTCAACATGTTGGATCATCTTCTGCATATGAAGTATAGATGAAGCTGGAAAATACATAAATTCGTTCACTTAAGTCTCGTTTTTACAAACTTGAGAAACAAAACAAGACTATAACTGAATATGCTCAACGTACTAAAGCTATCTTTAATCAACTTCAAGCCTTACAACATCTTGTCCCTATTGAAGAACTTATTCAAGTAATCTTCAATGGCTTAGGACCTTTATATCGTCCATTTAATAGATCACTTGAAAATAGAGCTGACGATGTAATTTTTTATGAGTTGTATGGTCTTCTCTTAATAGAAGAACAAAATTTAAATGTTGAAAACTCAACTAAAGAGGTTCAAATACCCACAACTCACATGGGTCAGTGTCCCTCCTATAATTCTAGTCATGGCCAAGGATCTTTCACTCCTTCCTGAGGTTGAGATCATCCTCCAAATTCTTATGGCTCTCATCATTCAGGTTATTTCAATGTTGTTGGTTATTCTTCATCATATTTTTCTCCATTCATGGATAACTGTGGCTCATAGATTATTTTCCACACATGTCATGGACATGGGCATTACTCTTCTCAATGTCCAAGTCGAAAAAACTCAATTGACACTTATACCCTCCGCCCATCGGTGCTTAAACCCACCAATCACTTAGCCTCATCCTCATTTACCTCCATTGAACCTTGGAGACACCGGAGCTACACACCATCTTACTTCGGATTTGGAAAACCTCACCATCAACTCGAATTATCAATGCTCCGATAATGTCAAAATCACCAATGGTAATAATCTTTCAATCTGTAGCATTGGTTCTTCCAAGTTTGTCTCTCCTAACTCTTTTATTTTTCAGTTAAATAATATTCTTCATGTTTCGGATTCATGTGCTAATCTTTTAATAGATTCTTCTTTTGCTAAAGCTAACAATGCATTTGTTGAATTGTTTGCCTGAATATTTTGAGATAAAAGTTATCCACATGAGAGCTTTACTTCATACAAGCTGGAATGACAGTGGTCTTTATTCCATTTTTTTGTCTCCAAACAAGTCTCCAATTTGAGCTCATCTTTGCACACTTCCGGTTTGGCATGCAAGTTTAGGCCATGGGTCACCTCACACATTTAAACATGCACTCTGCAAGCAACATATTCACTACACCTCATCTCCACATAAACATCTTTCTCATGCATGTAGTGTTAGCAAAATTCATTGTTTATCATTTTCTAATTCTACTACTTCTGTTGATGGCCCTCTAGATTTGATTTGTTCTTGTCTTTGGGTTCCACTCCTTTATCACTTAGACAATAATAAATACTATGTGATTTTTTTTTATCACCTAGTAAATACACATAGATTTATTTTATTAAGTATAAATCAGAAGTTTTTAACGTTTTTATTAAATTTCGTAATATTGTTAAAAAAATTTTGGTCGTCCCATCAAATGTTTTCAAGCCATATGTATAAAAGCATATAGCTTGAAAACCATGGTGCAAACCATGGAAACTCCAGCTACAAGGTCAGACATTGTAACCCCTGCATCAGCTAAGGCAAAGGCTGCACAAGATATTTTAGACAGACATGACATGGTACATACTCTTTTGAGCCTAAACAGAAAAAAAACACCTACTTCCAATATTAGTTTAGTGCAAACACAGCCATGTCAGTAGGTACTTGTGTTATTCAGCAGGCTAAAACCTTCATTGCTTTGTGTTTATACGAAATTGAGCACTTTATTTGATATCAGCTAATTAAAAATAAAAAAAGAGAAAATATATTTGGCACAATCATAAACTTCCACTAAATATGTTTATAGACATTAACATTATGGTGATCATTAATTATTCATAAACATGTGTAATACAAATAAGATTAAATATACATATTTTTACTCAATAAACAAAACATTTATTTTCAAATTATAATAAAAAAAATATTAAAAATTTTATAAGCCAAATAATAGATTTTGTATAAATTATTCTATACTACATTTTATGATGTAAGTCCTTCATTTAATTAAATAAAGTCATGAAGAGATATGCAGTATTACCATTAAATTTGATTACCAATAGTCTTCACCTTTCAAGATGAACTTATCTCAATGAGAGAAGTTTTTTTTTTTTGAAAGATTTTACTACTGTAAATAATTTAAATCCCAATTTGCTTGATTAGTAATATTATCACTTATCCTAAAAAAAGAGAGTTTAAATTAAACTTAATATTTTCATAATACACACTCCCTCTTTCTCATAGACTCTTATACATATAAAAAGAGAGAACTAAATACTAGATAATAAAAGAAAAAGATAATAAATTAATAATGTCACACGTAATACAATTTATTAGTTAAAAATTATAAATTGAAATTTTTATTTATATGAAATTATAAGTTAGTATCTTACTATTTGAATTTTAAAAAATATAACCATGATGATGGCAATAGCAATAACAACGAAAACAACTATCAAGTTTAGATTATAAATTAATTTCTCAAATTAATTTAATAAATATATTATATAAAAGAATTTAATTATTAAGTTATATTGAAGCAATATTAAGCAGAAAAATTCAAAATTATGGATTTCATCAAATAAAAAATTTGCATAAAATACTTGAATCAATTGTGTTCTTATTAAACTATTTTCTGAATGAGTTGTAGTTCAGCTAAGGAAATTTTTGGAAGTTCCATTTCTGTGGGGCTGAATTGAGCATTTGAAGTGGATAGGGTATCATCCTGGATATATTAAATAGTAACTTTCATACTGATCGCTGTTTAATTGGGAGAACTATTAACGCTTAATTACTGATTTTTTTTGGCAAGCACGACTTTATTCAGAAAAATAAAATAAAAGAATCATTGGCACAAGAAAAATATTTTTGGGGGGTCAGTATGATTTGAATATTTTCTGTCTCTTTTTACTATGCAACCATATGCATGTGAAATATGATTTTGAAATTCACCCTGAAACGGGGACATTCTTGTTGGGTCCAAAAGCAAAGAATTCATTATTGTTGATTTTGGATTTTTGTTTCGAAACAAAGAGAATGTTTTATTTTTTATTCCTCTCATCTTTTTTTTTTTTTTTTTAATTCTCATTGATTAAGATATGTAATTATTTGGAACAAGTATATTGGTGATCACATTTAACTTTAAACTTATTTTATTTTAAATATTAAATTTAAGATGGTATTTCAATAACCAAACTTTATTTTTAATTGGATTCAAATATTGTATTAAAAAATTTGGAGACACAAGAGAAACCATTCAACAAGAAATTGGATTGGATGAACAATCTCAAGACTTCTGGGAAAAGCATATCTAGCATAGCTCAAACAATGAAACTGTACAAGTTCAAAGAGCTCCAAGCAGCAACTCATAGAGTTGTTTGACTGAAGTATCTGTTAATTGCAGCTACATTAATGGTGATTATATATGCTGCAATTAAGAAAATGAATGGGGACATGTCAAAGACAGAAATATTAAAATTAAAAAGATACTTCAGTCACCTCGCAGTGAGAGGCATACAAGTAACCATTACTATCCTATCCCGCCAGAATTGGCTCAATGACTAGATTTGTGCCGAGACATGACTAGCCATCAAAAGGCGAAAAAAAAAAGGGCAAAACCCAAATTTTGGCCTTTTTTTTTTTCATTGTTATTTTTCACTAAGTCACTATCTTTTAATTGTGTTTATATTGGTTATTTATACTTTTATTTTTTTCTTCATAATTTTATTTTTGTATACATTGAAACTCTCCATCAAAATTTGAGTTTGTATATTTTAACATTATATCTAATTAAATCCTTCTAAAATATATAATTGACTCTCTATATTTTTCAATTGTGCTAAATAAATCCTCAAAAGTTTCATTTTTAGCCAATTAAATCCTTATTTTTCACTTTTTTTTTATCTTAATTATTAAAATCTTAAAATACATGTTCTTTCATTAATTTTTTTTTTCTCATATAGTTAAAATATAGGCAATTTGATTATAATAAATTTCTTAGATATATATAATCTTAAAAAATACTTTAAAAATATCTATAAGAGAAATCCAAATTAAATATATACAACAAATTTTCCCATATCTTTTTGTTAGTGGCCGCATCATTACACTACCATCATGTCACTTATGTGTAATATTAAAATTAATGTTTGATTATAAATAAATTATCTAAAATTTAGCTATCAAAATAAAATAAGCATACAATTAGGTGAATACAAATATATTTAAATCATATAATTACATATCTTAATCAATGAGAATTTTTCACATATGAATTACATATGCGTAGTTGCATGGGCAAAAGAGAGCAAAGTGCCAAAGAAAATATACAAATCACGTTACCCACAAAAAATATTTGATTCACAACTATAGAGAAACATGATATCTCCAACCTAATTTACATGCATTATTTTACATATTTATCCCTCAAACATGCTGTAAACTTTCGTGCCTTAGTTATTTATAGATTTAAAAAATGCAAGGCTATGAGAATTATTTTACTTGTGCCAATGATTCTTTTATTTTATTTTATTTTTTGAACAAAGTTGTGCCAATGATTTTAACAAATGTGGAAAGCAATATGAAGGTTACTATTTGGTATATCCAGGATGATGCCCTATCCGCATCAAATGCTCATTTTAGCCCCACATAAATGGAACTTCCAAAAATCTACTTTTGGCCAAATAATTAGAAAAATTGCTTTCTTTATCTTGGAGATGTTTCTTTAAAAAAAATAAATTAGTTGGAATATTAATTTGACTGCTTTTTTAATTAGCTGATATCAAATAAAATGCTCAATTTAGCATAAACACATATACACAAATATTTTTAATTCATTGAAGGTTGAATTGTTGTGAGCTACACAATAAATAGTTATCATTTTAATACTGACTATAAAAATAATAATTTCTACTAATATTAATGAATGTTTAATAATAATAATAATAATAATAATAATAATAATAATAATTCTTTCATATTTTTTTCATAAATTAAAGTAAATTTTCCCAAACAAAATTTTTTAACAATACTAACACATAACTAATTTTATTTATGTGCCTATATTCAAGAAGGAAAAGATATCTTTTTTTTTGAACAATTTTTCATATCATCTATCTAAATTTCAAGATTTTCTTTGTAATTTACATAATAGATTTTGCCACACCCATAATTTTCACTGAGAATGCTAGAGCACTTTTTTGACCTATTATCTAGAAGTGAAATGTCGCCATACTAGATTTTAGTTTTCTCTTTTACCAAACTACAAATTTTCTTGATGTGGCACTAATGAACCGGTATTTTTGTGGCTATATATATATATATATATATATATATATATATATATATATATATATATAGTCGTAAAACAATTTGAACACATAGATAAAATCTCTAATGGATTAAATAAAAAACAGAAATATATAAAATATATTATATCCAGGAAAGTTAAGTCAGCTAAACTCTTTTTAGTCATTGTTGTATCCAACGTACAATTTCTATCTTCTTTAAAAAAAAAAAAAAAAAGTTGCTATCAATATAATAGAAATAAACTTTAAAAACTCAAATTAAAATTAATTGCGTCTGAAGTTTTGACCTTGTAGTCAAATCTCAAGTGTATATATTGTTGTAATATTCAAAAGCATCTCACTTCAAGACCATGCCACATTGCTAAATTTATAAACTAGTTTTATGGTTTATTAACATAATTAAGTTGTTGAACGTGTAAAGGGTTAGAGATGGGAGGAAATCTTGCGTACATGAGAAATGAGCCAAGAGTTCATTTGTAGTGTGAACGGATGGAGTTGCCCCAACTTGTGCATGAGAAATACGAGAAGCTCGAAACAAGACCAATTTTACCATGTCATTTTTATTTTATTATCATTTAAATTTAAACCTTATTATTACAGATTTAAATTTTGAAAAACCTTATCTGTAGAACGCAATTTTTCAATTACCTTTGTATTCATTACAGCTGCATGTTACCTTAACTACAGTCAACAATTTTAATTACATTACAGCTGCATGTTTTTAATCTCAATTATTTTGTTGATTAATGGTTGTCTTTTCAAATTGTCAAAACAGAAACATTGTTGAGTTAATTATAACATAATGACGCTTAAAATTCAAAACTAAAATGCTTAAGGACAATGCTTTTCTCTACAAAGCTCAAACCACTAAAAAGACTCCATTCTTGAAGGGCCTCTGTAACATCTGTGTCCTTAGATTATTAAAAAAAAAATACCCAATTAATTAAATTAAGTCTCAATTGATCAAATAAATAATCAAGAGGCTTAATTTATGTTAAGAATTAAAAGGTGAGGGCTAAAGTTTAAGAAGGAGCAAAGTGAAGGATTACAATGAATTTTTGTTGATGAGTTGGCTTAGGCATGCAACTCTTATTCCTTCTGTTTGCAACAGTTGTTAATTAAAAAAAACATCAAACATGTATTGGCATTAAGGGGAGAATGCATGAGTAAAAATTGACAGGAGAGTGTTCGTGACACCCTCTCCACTAGTACCTTAATTAGATGATTATTAATCTTATATCACCTAATTAGAGAACCAATGTAGAGAGGCACCACTTTTAAAGTAATCTCAGATAACTTTTCAATTATTTTTATAACCTATCATAAGGTATGTGTCATCAATCACAATCTTTGGGCTGTATAACCTATTTGGATTATGTAATATTCTCACGGTGGCAATTTAAATAGATGTTACGAAGGATCATCTTTAAATCTCGTAAATGTAGATGGCAAGAAAACAAAACTACTAACAAACGTAAAATGTATACATCATAAATGTGCAATTGCAAGCTAGATTTAAGACATAAGCATATGGTTATACAAAAATTTATCTCAAAAATGATAGTAACCCTTTTTGTATTGACTAACCTACATAGAAAAAAGTAAGAAATGGGTATATGATACATCAAATCCTAGGGTATATCTTTGTCTTATCCTGTCTAACTTCCTGTCTTATAGGCATCCCGTTGTAAGCTATAGTGCTATTAAAATGCTATTTATATGCTACAAGAGGTAGAGAGAATTTTCTAAAGAAAATACTCAATGAGTGATAGAGTACAACAAAAATAACGTAAGCAAGAACAATATAACCGGATATGAAATGAGTAGTGAATAACCAAATAGAATTGAACAAGATACAAGAATAAACACAAAATGTTAAACTGAAAATTTTCAATAACTTCCATTTAATTTGCAAATTTGTATTAAATATAATTATCTTGAAATTATCATAATGGCCTCTTGTGAATTTTGTGTAATAGCTAGTTATATTTTTGTTACATTTCAATTTTAAGATTCTTTTAATAATATAACAGTGCGTATGTAACAACTATAGGCGTTAAGCTTATCGCCTTAAAGGCTACTTAGATAAATAATATCATTAAATCTTTTCAAGGCACTAATTCACAATTTCAAACGCATAGGTGCATATAAATACATGAGCATAGCTGCACAATTGCAAAGTTTACATGTTGATATCGATGTGGCAGGTATCATTCGACAAATCAAAGGTCCATCACAATTGTATGCATACAAATAATACCACTTGGATTCGCTACAACAACATATTAAATGTCAAGTGTTGTCTACAAGATAATTATCATAGTTTGGCCAACATAAATCTCAATTTTCGTCAATTCATATATCATCATACTGAAAGTGCAAATAATCTCTTTAAATCATACAAGTTGTTGTGTCCCGGACATAGTTTGATGTCTTATAAAACCCAGTCGCACCCCATGCATGATCTTATTACAACCTTCCAAACTTTTGTGTCGTGCTCAAACATACATATTTTTACATTATTTACTTTATAGTTGTTTATTAATTGTTCTTATAAGGCTTAGGTTTGATTTTAGTAAAACAATCTTAATTATATTCTCTACAAAATTTGATATGTTAATTCTTAACATTCAATACAAGGCTCATCTTCACGTAAGTTCTTTTTTTAGTATACACTCATATATAAGTTCACTTGTTTGATATGGCACTCCTTTGAGTGTAAGTGTTTAGGTACGTGCACTTAAAAATTTCATCAAATATTCCACGTTGTATACTTTCAAGTGATTTTCTTTGGATTATTAATTTCATGTGTTTAAAATACTTTGCAATTGATTTTACCCAAATTGGATGTATATCACAGAAGTTATATCAAATTTTGCTCATTATGTTTGGGCTGTTTTCTTGATATTATGCAATACAATGTATTGCTCTGAAAGGCCATCAAAACAGCAAAATATGACATTGCCTATTTCTGTCAAAGTTATACAGGACATTTCCAAGTTTCTATAGGGTCAAAATTCATCTCATTTTGAGTTTCATAACTAAAGTTATGCTCTTTTGAAGTTCACAATGTCTACTCAATAAACTGTCATATTGACAGAATATATAGGGTGCAATAAAAAAATTCATCAAATATTCTATGGTTTATATTTTTGAATAAAATTTTCCAAATTTAAATTTAATTGAGCCCAGAGTGGTTTTCAATGAGATTTGCACCAATTGGATGTGCATGCAAGGAGAATCAACAAAATAAATTTGGTTGGTCAAGCTGTTTACAGATTTTGTGCAATAAAAAGTACAGCTTCAAAAATCTATTAAAATAATAATTTTGGGTTTAATCTATTTCTAAAAATTGTGTAGGCAGCATATCTAAGTTTCTATTGACAAAAAAAATCATCTCATTTGGAGTTATAGAACTTAAGATATAGGAGGCCTTTAAAGTTTAGTATTCATAAGTGCACCGAATTTTTGAATTTTCAAAGCTAAATCTTTTTGTTCTTAGATGAATTCTCACCAAGTGTAAACCACTTTTTGCATATCTTTTACACAATTCATATTTAAACAATTAACTTCAGCAAGTAATTTTTGGAAGTATTAAATTGCAAAATTTTTCAAGAATCAAAATTCAACTAAGTAAGAGTTCCAAGGCAAATTTAAGATTCAACAAAGAATTGGAAAGAAGATGTTTATACCCCCCAACAAAATTCTTAGGATCAAGAATCAAAAGGAAGGGAGAGTTCACTCACCAACAAAGAAATTCAACTTGAAAAGATATTTAATTAAATAGAAATTAAGGAATCAATATAAGACAAAGAAAGAGGATTTCACAAAGTAATCAATTTACTAAAAATTAAGAGACAAATCTAAGAGAAGAGAAGGAAGAAATCTCACTCACCTTGTTAGAGTTCCTTCATCCCTTCCTCTCAATTCTCTCCTTGTGTGTGTGTGTGTGTGTGTGTTTTGTTAAGTAATAAGCTCAAATTGGAGATAAACTCAAATTGGAGATATTCCTTTCCCTAAAGAGTAGTAATGTAATCCTCCTTCTTCCCCCATAATCTAGAGGTTTCTTCTTCTCTTTTCTTCTTCTTCTTCTTCTTCTTCTTCTTCTTCTTCCTTTTTATAATGCCACATAATCCAATTCTAGCACATTCTTATTATCTTCTTCTTCTTTTTTGTAGGTGATAAACATAAAAAATGGAGCTAATGACTATCTCAATTCACCAAAAATAAATATTAACTTTGATCCTTAAGGGAGTGTCACCTACACTTTCTCCATTCTTTTTTTTTTTTTTTTAATCTAGTCCTTTCTTTTGCAATTAAGTTCTAATCTACATCCTTAATTTACTAGTATAATATTTTTTATATATAAATATTTATTTATTATTCATGTATTTAATTTAATTTATATACATATAATTTACGATTAATCCCACGTAGGGATGTGACAGTGTTGTTGTTGGGGAAGAACAAAGGCGGAAGAGAGCTGCGATGTGCGATAAGGTTGAGCTAAGATTTCATGAAGGGAACGAATTAGCTACTAGAAGGTGACTGAGGGAGTGATAGAAATTGGTTTTTTGCTGAAAATAAAAGGTGAGTGGCCCTCTGTTTCTTATTCGATTCTCTAAAAATTTTCCCTGAGATTTTCTACTGGAAATTCAGTTTCATTGTTATTGAATTTGTCTAAATTTTGGGCATGAATGCATGATCTTAAGCAGTTGATTTTCTTCATTTTTGAGTTTCATTGATATTTCTTGTTCATGACAAGCTCTTATAATTTAAGTCAAAATCTCTGCATAATTATAGTTATTATAATCTATTTATCAATGCCATTCTAAGTTATAATAAACGCATTAAACAATAGAAATTGTTGTTTAAACAAGAAACCAAACCTAGTCCTGCGATTTGAGACTGTACCAAGCACCCTTAAACAAGAAAGAGTGCTGTAAAGTTTCAGTGCAATGGGATAAAACTATGGTTGAAATTCAGTTGCAGATGACACTGCAGAACTCTGTTCTAGCACAGAGG
This sequence comes from Mallotus nudiflorus, assembly GCA_947683625.1. Classification (NCBI taxonomy): domain Eukaryota; kingdom Viridiplantae; phylum Streptophyta; class Magnoliopsida; order Malpighiales; family Euphorbiaceae; genus Mallotus; species Mallotus nudiflorus. The sequence continues at coordinate 5,777,066 of CANTUR010000018.1, forward strand.
AGACGCCTCTTCCATTTGGGACGATGCCCGAGTGATCAGGCGGGGAATGAGTCCATTAAGGCAACGCTTGACTAGAAGAGACGCCGCCTTATATCGATTGAGCCGTCGCCTGAATGCATATAACTGGCGCTTTAGTGCCCACAACCAGCATTTAATTAGAACAGAATGGGACTTAAATGTGGAACAAAATTTGTGATATAAAGCTATATGTTCGGTAGTGTTTTGTTGCTCACAAATCAACCCAAATTTAAGTCTATTATATTAGTGTACATATAGTAGTATGAATACAAAGAGACAAATAGATGTGTATATAAAGGAAAGTAAATGGTAAAGGGTGGAAATTCAAAAATGACTTTTGTCAGGGTAAAAATTCAAAAATGACTCTCTCCAAAAATAGATGGACCTTTTGTATTGAGAAAAAAAAGGAAAGTAAATTTTTTTATAAGAGTTAAATAAATTATTTTTTAAAAATTAAAATAATTATTTATCATATTTATAATAAATTGTATATGTCATAATTTACGACATATATTATTATTTATATATAAAAACATATGGTGCGCAATTAGCATTGTTTTCATATGAGTAAATAATATATATACACGCGCATTCGAAGATGGGCACCATCTAGAGTGACATGTTTTCATTTCCACATCTGATTCTTGGAAATGACTTAACTTTCTTAAGTTTCCCAAGATACGAGGAAATAAGTTTTATAAGTTCTTTTCCATATATATATATATTAGATACATAAGTAGCTAAGTAAAATTTTGATTCAGGAGAATATTCCACAAATTTAAATGTAAAGATCTGAATAATAATAATAATAATAATAATAATAATAATAATAATATTTTAATGGTTGAAAAATTAGAATTTTAATATATGATGTAAAGCTTATTTTTAATTTAAAATTTTAGTATAAGAGTTCCTTCAATATTTTCTTTTCTTTCCGAAACAATTTGTAAGCGAAAATTAATATGTGTAAATTAGCTTATAAATTTTATATCAAAATAACTGGAATCAAATACAATTTAGAATAATGTAAATATATTCTTACCTTTTAAAACTCTACTTGTTAAAGATTTAACAGATGAGTTATGTTACTAAGGACAATATTCTGCAAATTCAATCTTATAGTACTCCGAGAAATCATTTGCGTGAATGTGATAGTATCAATTTTCAATAAACTGTGAAATTTCTTAGGTTGAATTCTATTAAGAAATTTATTTTATTTTTAAGTGAATTTTAAATAAAATTTATTTTTAAATAAATTTTTATTAATAAAATATATTTGGTTCAAATGAGTAGTTTATGAAATTCATTTTAAACGAATTCCATATTTTTTTATATTGTGTTTGGTATAAGTCTTAAATGCAAATTTTTGTCGAAAATACATTTTTAACTATAAAGATGTTTTTGAAAATATAAGAAAGGAGAGATATTTTAGTCATTTAAAAGTGTAGACTTAAAATTTGTAGAATTCATTTGAAAATTTCAGTCATTTTAATAAAATTTGGTTCAGTTATAATCAATTTCACAAATTAAAAAATTTGGAATTGCCAATGAATTTTATGCAAAATTCATTTAAATCAAACACACGTCATTTGGATTTGCAAATAAATTTCATAAAATTTTATAAAATTCATTTATACCAAACACATTCTAAATTTTCAACTTCAAGACTAAATTATTTATGACAAAAGGTGAAAATGAGTAATGAGAAAAAAACGTTATACTAAGATTCTTGAAATACTAAACTTCATCACCACCACGAGTACATGTAAATAATGAGAAATAATATTCGTGTCATAGGTGTATTCAAACCTCAAAGGTTATAATTGAAGTTATTCTAGAGCACTATTGTGCCCTTGTTGCCAAGGTGTAATGATGAGTCTTGTTTATGATATAGATGTGATTACAATTGTCTCCTGTGTGAGACTATTATGAATTGAGTTTTAGTGTTGGCCAACTATTAATAACTATCTCTAGGACAATGCAAATTTATTATGCTTTTGGGGCGAATTTATGTGGTTGACAAGTGTAATATTTCGAGTTTTTAAATATTTTTATACTGCATCGGTATATATAGTGTTAATAATTTTGTATATAATTATGATATTTTTATGAGTTGGTATTTATTTAAAGTTTATTTTAATTATTTTATGTTATTTTAAGTATCTTTATGTAAAATTTTTTCGAGAATTTTATTTTTGGAGAAATTAACACGTAAATAATTTAGTATTAATTATTTTAAATAATTTCACGAATTTGCATGAACTCATATATATTTTTAAAGTGCTAAAATAAAGTGTATATATGTGTATATATTTAAATTAAACTAGGGTTTAATTAATTACCCTAATTTTTATTATTTATTATTTATTATTTAGTTTTAATATTATTTAATTATTTTTAAGTGTATAAAATTATTAATATATTAAATTATATGTGTGTGGAGTATATTTAACGTGTGTGGGAGTTTATATTATTATAATATATAGTGTGATTATATATATATATATATATATATATATATATATATATATATATATATATATATATATATATATATATATATATACATACATATATACATAATATATAGTTGAAAAATCAAAAGTTGTCAAAATTACCAAACTACCCCTCCCTCCTCCTTCCTTTTCCCGATCGTCCCCTTCTTCCTTCGGTCGCTGTCATGTCGTTTCTTCATCGTCGGTGTGCCTCCTGGCGTGCCACCTTCATCCTCAGCCAGCTCCGCCGCCTTCTTTTCCTTCTCCAGCGCCGTTTGAAGCCTGTTTTGGCCGAAAAGCCAAAACTTGAAGCTAACGTCGATCGGTGTGATTCCGGCCACCATTTTCAACACCGCCAGTCTCTATCTTCTCCTTGAGCTCCAGTGAGTGTGATTCCAAGCTTTTTTTCACTTAAAATGGTTTAGATTTGCCTAGGTTTCGATTTTTGCAATTTCGGCCTATTAGGGATCTTGATTTTTTTTAAGCTTCAATTTGATTGATTCATGAAAAATTCCTTCACAAACTTTGATCTTAGTAGCTTAATATTCATGTGGGAATTTTTTTAGAATTTTTGGAATTTATTTTGATTTTTGGGTATTTTTGATTATTTTATTATTATTTTCTAATTTTCGAAAATTAATTAATTAAATTATGAAATTGTGTTTTATGATAAATATAGGTGTTGAAATGAATTATAGAAATTTATTTGTAATTTTTGTGAATTTTTATGTATTTATTTTGAATTTATTTAGTTTATGTAATTTTGAGAAAATAGGGTTAATTATGTGTTTAATTAAAATTTATTGGTTAATTGAGTATATTTATTGATATTATTGAAATATATGTTGAGAAAATTAATTTTTTGCAATTATATTATTTCTGGTGAATTTTTGGATTAATTTTAGTATATTTATATATATAGGGGTATTTTGGTAATTTTACCCTAAATTGGCTAAAAATGTAATTAAATTGATTTTAATAGTTATTTAGGGTATAAAAATGATTTATACAAATTATTTAGTATTTTTAACTAATTAAAACTATTTTTCGTAAATTATTTTCAATTATATATATAATCTACGATTTTTCTAATAAAATGAGTTTTTATCGATTTTTACTATGTTTTAGGGTTAATTACATAATTTCTACTGATAAAATGCATTTTTAGTATATAAGGGTATTTTCAGTATTTTGTAAATATTCTGTGAATTGTGGACCTCGGTTGGTGATTTGTAGGTTGGAGTTCGACCGAGGGATTGTGATTGTGTTTTGTGTTATTTTTGAAGTGTGTTTCTTTGCAGGGCTGGCTCTACTCTTTGAGTAGAGAGATGTTCATTTTACAGGGGAGGTTCTGCCAGATTTTTTATAGAATTCTCGTAAAACGTGATGTCCGGTCGAATTCTGATTTAATTCTGTCTCTAGTAATCTAAATCGAGTCTTTAGAACTTCTGTTAAATTTATTATGATTCATGTCGTTATCTGTTTGTTTATTTACGCCGAGACCGAGGCCTAGTGGACCATGCCCATCGGTCCCATCTCGAGGAGCGCAATAATTGCTAGTTGCTATTATATATATATATATATATATATATATATATGTTTTAGGGTGCATGATTTTAGAAATATATGTTTTTATTTTGATTAAATATGCATAATGGTTTAATTAATACTTAAGTTTATTTTTAGTTTACTTTTGGTTTATTTTTGGTATATGCATGTTTTTGGTATACTTAAATTAATTGGATTTATTTGGATGTATAAATACTCGAAATATATCTGGTTTACTTTTGGTATATTTCTAATATATATATGGTTATTGTTGCTATTTTATTTAAATTCATGCATCATTTTATTTTTATGAATGTATGTATTATATTTCAATGAAGGATATCAATAGAACGTACTACCTAGTGGGCAGCACTAGGACCGAGTACGTACCGGTACGCTTATAGCATTTAGGCTATATTACTAACCATTTATGGATATTGTTTGGATTTGATTATTGGATGTGTGAGATATGATTTGGTAGTATGATTGTTGGAGCTCGATTGACCAAATGTCTCAGGGCCAATCACACTGACAGTCAGACTACTTGAGCTCGGTTGACTCAGTGTCTCGAGGTCAGTCTACTGTCCAAATGGATCAAGTGATTATATTTAGAATAAGTTAGCCTGTATGGCTATAGTGTTGTTTAACACTGTTTTGAGGTTGCGATTTTCTAGGGTTCTATTTGATCCTTCATAACCAGTGGTTTTCAAACAAAATATATAAAATGATTTTTATTGCATCTGTATGTAATTGCTTGTATATATTTATTATATATATACTATTGACTGTATGCATTGTCATTTAGTATGCATGTATATATATTATAGTAATTCACTCAGCGAGGTCTGACTCCCCTCTGTTGACTATTTTTCAGGAGAGTCATCTTCATCAGACCTCAGTAGTAGACCTGTACGCCGGATTTCTTCCACTCCGGCTTCTTTATGTAAACTACTTACCTGAGTTATATTTTTATAATCTAGACACTGCAGTAGTTATGGTCGATTGTGAGATTATTGTATTATATTTGTATGAGATATGTACTTTAAATATTTGAACTGGATTTGTATTAAAAGTTTATTTATATAAACAAGATGAGTTATTGATTTAAATGTCGTGGTAGATTCTTATTTAATTATTTATGATTTTATTTCCGCTGTAAATTATATTATTATTATTATTATTGTATGTTTTATTTTATTCTAAGGCTTGCTACGAGTTCCAGATTCGAAAGAATTCTCGTTCCCTAGCGCCGGTCATGGCCCCTGTTTTGGGTCGTGACAACAAGTATGCATACTGATTCTATAAATAATTATGCTCCGAGAAACAATGATAAATGAAAGTGCCCTAAGAAAGAGTGATGAATGAAAGTGCTCTGAGAAAGAGTTAGATTGGCAATATAATCCATAGGTTGTTGTGAGATGTAATTATGTGCTAATGCTCGTGTTTTGCCTATGAGAGGCAGATTTATAATTTTAAATAAAATTAAAAGTAAAACATTGCATTCCAATTTTCAAACTCATATATTTTGAGAAATAATTAATTTCACATAAAGTGAGTAACAACATTGTGAAAAGAACCATGAAAGGAATATTAAAAAATACTTGAAAAAGTACTTTTTAGAGTTAACAACAAATATTAGTATATGAGAATTTTGCTAAGAACTATATGCTATGTATTTTGAAATAATACTATGTGCACATAATTGTTGTTCATGTTAAGTATTGTGTTCCTAATTCTTATTGTGCTTTTAGTCACTCACTAGGTGATTTCCTTATAAAATTACTCATAATCTCTTTTGTTATTTATTTTTAGAATAAGGTTATACCTATATAGCTCAAGTAAGCACTATGGCAGTCCAACATAGCACTATGGCAGTCTAACATAGTACTATGGTATTTGAGGTGACAAAGGTGAAGACATTGGTTAAGTATATTATAGTTCACGATCATGATGCGGAGTTTACTTTTCAAGTAGCTATTGAGCCCATGGGTTTTTATGTATGCTTGTCCATTGTTCATGACGAGTCTATAGAGAGATGTGCACAGTTGTGCGAGTGCTGTACAGGATAGATTTTTGAATTTAGGTCTCATTGACCTAGGATTAATGTAACCAGTGTGGATTATAAACCTTTTTGCCTTTTTGTTAAATGTTTGGCAACACTTTATAAATAACTATTGTTCTATTTTGGTTACCCTAATGAGGTGAGGGTTGTGATGCAATGACAAATGATATGCTTATGGTTGATGTAAATCTTTGGTAGTAGACTTGTGAGGTCCTCTGATAAGAGAGGGTTATTGGAGTTAGATATTGTATTATTTTGATTATATATTTGTATAACTCATACTCTTGTTAAGTGTATTGGCTTAAAGAAGTGATTGTAAATGTATGTTACTATGGTGCAACTTAACCTATGCTATATAGATGGAGTTTATTCAATAGCATATGCATAATGCTTATATTTATTTATTTGTTTAAAAAAACTTAACCATGGTGGATTACTATCAAGTATACATTTTGAACTGTGTTAGAGGCTTAATGAGATAAGATTGGAAGAGTGATAGTATGATCTAGCGATGTTTCATACTGTCAATCTTCATATGGATAGGAAATACCATAAGAGGATGATAAGGTGAGGTATTCATTACAGTCTCTTCTATCCTGGAGGATTTATAACTAAAATCCTTAATCATCCAAAGTATTATACTTTTTTTAGAACGAGAAAGCATTAGACTTTTGAAATATGCAAGTATTAGACTTTTAATGTGGGTTTATAATGTAACCTTATTTATATAATGCATAATGTTTTAGTTGTTAAAAAAAATGAAAAAGGACTCCCAAATCTCAATGCCATCAGAATGACTTTCTTTTAAATAGTAACAATGCAACATCATATGCTTATATATAGTAAAGAAGCTATAATATTATACTAGGACTAAAATATCCTTTAACTAATGTTGACCCAACCAAACAAGTCTCTAATCTTTAGCTCCAAGATCATCATTATAAGAAAAAACCTAAACGCTTTTTAGAGGAAAAGTAGTGTAAGTTGTCACTTGTAGCCATATGAAAATGATACTCAGAGTGTACTAATTTTGCAAAAGTTTGTTCTATCCTAAAGGATTCAGAACTAAAACCCTTAACAACAATGCTTTCTCTCTGCACAGCAGAGACCATTAAAAAGAATGCAATATGGAAGGTTCTATCCTAAATTATTCAGAACTAAAATCCTTAATCACCCAAAGTATTCGACTTTTTTTTATTTGAACGAGAAAGTATTAAACATTTGAAATATGAAAGTACTAGATTTTTAATGTGGGTTTATGATGTAACCTTGTTTGTTTAATGCATAATGTTTTAGTTGTTCAAAAAAACTATAAAAAGGACTCCCAAATCCTAATGCCATCAGAATGACTTTCTTTCAAACAGTAATAACGAAACATCAAATGCTTATATAGAGTAAAGAAGATATAACATTAGCCTGGGACTGAAATATTCTTTAAAAAATGTTGACCCAACCAAACTAAGTGTCTCATTTCTAGTTCTAAGATTATCATTAAACAGAAAAAACCTAAAGGCTTTTCAAAGGAAAAGTTATGTAAGCTGTCATTTATAGCCACACAAGAATGATAGTATACTAATTTTGCAATGTTCTATTCTATCCTAGAGGTTTCAGAACTAAAATCTTTAAGGATAATGCTTTTTCTCTACATAGCTCAGACCACTAAAAATACTGCATTCAGGAATGGTCAGTTCTATCCTAGAGGATTTAGAGTTAAAATCCTTATTCATCCAAAGTATTAAACTTTTTCTGAACGAGAATATGAGACTTTTGAAATATTAAAGTATTAGACTTTTAATGTGGGTGGTTTATGATGTAACTTTGTTTATTTAATGCATAATGTTTTAGTTGTTAAAAAATTATGGAAAAGGACTCCCAAATCCCAATGCCATCAGAATGACTTTCTTTCAAATAGTAATAACATAGCATCATATGCTTATATACTGTAAAGAAACTATAACATTATCCTAGGACTAAAATTTCCTTCAATTAATGTTAACCTGACCAAACCAAGTGTCTCATCTCTAGTTCCAAGACCATCAGTAGAGAGACAAAACCTGAAGGCTTTTCGAAGGAAAAGTAGTGTAAGCTATTACTTGTAGCAATATGAAAATGATACTCAGAGTGTACTAATTTTGCAAGGGTTTGTTCTATCCTGAAGGATTTAGAACTGAATTCCTTAAGGACAATGCTTTTTCTTTGCACCGCTTAGACCATTAAAAAGATTGCATTCTCGAAGGGTCTATTCTATCCTAGAGGATTCAAAACTAAAATCCTTAATCATCCAAAGTATTAGACCTTTTTTTTTATGAAAAAGTATTAGACTTTTGAAATATGAAAAGATTAGACTTTTAATGTGGGTTTATGACTTTATGTGATGTAACCTTGTTTATTTAATGCATAATGTTTTAGTTGTCCAAAAAAATTTTGAAAAAGGACTCCTAAATCACAATGCCATCAAAATCACTTTCTTTTAAATAGTAATAACACGACATCATATGCTTATATATAGTAAAGAAGCTATAACATTATCGTGAGACTAAAATATCTTTCAACCAATGTTGACCCGACCAAACCAAGTGTCTCATATCTAGTTCTAAGATCATCATTAGAGAGACAAAATCTAAAGGCTTTTATGAGGAAAAGTGGTAACCACATGAAATGATACTTAGAGTATACTATCTATGTTTGGGTTTTTGGCGTGGGAATTAAAGAGTGGAATGAACAAATTTTAAATTATTATTGGTTCAAGAAATGCTAAAAGTGAAGGACCGCATAAATTATTGATAAGAAAATGTGTTTTAGTATAATACTTTTATTGTTCTAAAACTTTGTATATAATTAATATATTGATTATTATTTAATAAAATTTTAAGGGATAAATACAATTTTGATCTATATGATTTTGTCTTTTGGCAAAACCAGTCATGTGATTTTTTTAACTTTTAAATATTATGTATTTTACATTTTTTTCACTTTATTACTCTTCTAACTAATATCATCATTATTTAATGAGAAATATTAATATAATATTAAATTTTAATGATAAATTTCTTATATATATGATTTACTATCAATCTAACCAATTGGTTATTTTTAAAATTATTTTAAATTTATTTTAAAAAACATTACATTTTATTCATAATTAAATTAAAAATACACCTAAATTTAATTTTTTTTATGAGTTTATTGTAATTAGTTGAATAATATATTACTCATTAAATGATTTTAGTATTGAAAATGTATATTATTTTTACATTAAAACATACATTTCAAACAATATGTGTTAGAAGGGTAATAAAGAGCAAAAAATATAAAGCACATGATACTTAAAAATAAAATAAAATAAAAAAATCACAGAACTGATTTTATCGGGAATTAAAATTATACTTATCCTAAATTTTAACATATCATTTCATCAGTACGTTACAGCGTAAGTGAATGTATTACGGTACTTATAAAATTTAAAATTGATCCAATTATGATTATATGATCCAAATATTGGTCTTAATGCAATATTTTTTTAATTAATGAGTCTTTTTTGTGTAACTTTTATTATATGTACATATATGCCAGTGACCAACGTTCCTTACGCAAATTTATGTACATCAGGCACAGACTTTCCGCCTCTACTCTGTATGTGTGTGCAGCTGAGAAAGGAAGGGAAGGAGCAGTCAAATTTTGCAAGTTGTAGTACAACTCCTATGGCCATCCTTTGGCCGAAGGTACAAATTGCAAATATTGTTCTAATTTTATATTGAATCTTTTTATTTTTTTGAGTTAAATTAAATTTATTTGTAAAATTAGATCAAATTGGACTTTAAAAAGTATAATTAAGTGTTATAATTTTTTAATATAATTAAGTTCTATAAATTTTTTAAAAAATTAATTTAAGAAATTTTTAAAAAAATTTCTTAAATTTTAAAAACTTTACAATCAAATGATATATATTTCAAAAATAAATTACTAATTTTATTTGTTAATATAAATAGCAAATTGATAATTGATCCAAAATTTAATTTTAATGACTGAATAAAAAAAATTTAAAATTTTATTCATTGGTTTAAATTGTTAAACTTGCACAATAATTTTAAACCTACATAACAATTAGAGAAAATTTCAAAAAATGATCCATTTAACCATACTTCGACCTTTTATTTGGCCCATTTCATTTTTTTCAAAAATAGATTTTACATTTTTAGTTTATGGTCAGGCTCAGTCTATTTTTAGTTTTCATTTTTTTGTCTTCTTCCTTAAGTGGTTTCCTTTTTGCTTCAATGGTTTCATTTTTTATTTTTTAGCTTTCATTTAACTTCCCAGCAGTTGTTTCTCTTATTTTCTAGGGATTTAATTTGTGCTATTTCTTAATTACAAGAATGGAGTTGTTGTTGAAGAGATGGAGAAAGTTAAAGGGAAGCAGAAGGAGAAGGGACCGTTTGAGTACTTCGGATGGGTGTATCATTTAGGTACGAATTCAATAGGTCATCAATACTGTCATCTTCATTTTCTCATCGTTAGAGGCAAATATGTGGAAATGTACAGGCGTGATCCTCACGAGAATCTTGGCATTGTGAGCTCTTTTTTTCCCCCTCTTTTTCTATTGTTTAATTTAAATTGGTTAGCTGCAATATCAAAACTATAAATTATTCAACTCTCAGCTCTAATTCTTGATTGATTGCTTCCTTATAGTCCAGTAACTTGAATTATTATGATTATATGTTAATGCCAATGAGTCAAAAGGTGATTTGGGCTTCCCATCTCCGTGTACTCTGTGCCAGAGTGAAAATGTTTGCAACGTATATGATTGCTGAGTTTGAACCCAGTGTTCTAAAACCATCTCCAACGGTGACAATAATTTGCTGTTTTTACAACAATTTAATGTCCAACGGTGACAATAATATGTTGATTTATTTTGCTGTTTTGAACAGTATGTAGCATCAAAGCAGACACTTTTTACCTCTTTTTTTTTTACATAATAATCTTATACTTTCACATGTCTAAAATTGTAAACCAATTGCATCTTAATTATATTATTTCCTTTTATATGATATTTATTTTATTAACTTCTTAATTAACAAAATATGAAATTAGTTTAATGTCTTATTATTTATATTTTTGTTATTTACATAATTATTCATATTAATTACATATATTATTAATTATATTCACATGAATATATAATAACACTGAATAAATTTTATTAATGTTACCTAACATTATATAAATATTAAAACATTACATACATATTAAGAGATATAAAAAGAATATTCTAGTGTGAAAATTGATGTTGGATTAGAGATAAAATACTATAGATATAACAATTTGCCGCAAAATTTACAATAAATTGCTGTTTTGAGTTGAGGTGCCCACAGCCTTTTTTTTTTTTTTAATTCTAGTCCAGTTTTTTTTTAAATTTTCCAAGTGCTCGATTTTATTAGATTTTGAAGTTGATGCTCAACTTTTTCTTTGCCAGAAACCTATTAGGAGGGTTGTTGCAGGGCCTCCTACCCTTATAGTGGAGGATAAGTAGTGTCAAAAGGTCAATAACGGGGTGAGGACTTTGCTAATCAAATTGTTTTATATTTTCTAATTACTATCAATTATTTTTTTTAAAATTGTTTTATATTTTCTAATTAATATCAATTATTTTTTTTTTTAAAAAAATTCAGATGTTAAATTTCACGTTTTCTTCTATTGCATGATAAGTCTCATTCTTTTTCATCTTAAAGAGATCCTAATGACGAGTTGCTTTTTGTCAGTTCCTTTTCATAATCTTCATTCTTAACCTTTTCCCTTGAATCTTTGTAGGATCTTTATGTTTTGCGATTTTATAATCGATTGGATGAAACAAAAAAAGGAGAAGTAAGTATTCATTTAACAAATTCTCCTCCTTGTTCTTCTCCTCCTTTTTTAATTTAAGAAATACTAGTTCTCAGTAAAGCTTTTCCTGTTTATTGGATATCCAGTATGTTTCATATGGTGTGACCATATTGTTCTGTGGAATCAGAATTTTTACATCGTAGGTGTCTGCTTGTATTAACAAACTGCATTTCACCTTTGGTCGTACTGAGCCTACTACATAAAACAAACTTTAATGAATTATCTAAGTTACAGACCTTAATAAGTATGGAATGAGGGAATAACCTTTCATAAGTATGCATGTGAACGTTGCTGTAATCATATAAGATGATGCATAGCCACATGCATTAACAATTGAAATGTCATTGCATGTAGCTCCTGATATCAGGTAATATTTTCTAAGTTTCATGCATTCTTTTTTGAGATCATCTTTTGAATTCATGATTTGAATTGAATATACCAAGAATATCAGCTTTCAATCACTGTGAATTCAAATGTACAGACTGATCTCCTTGTACATTCAGGCCTCCTAATTCTCTGATTAGTTTTTACTTCTCATTAGCCATTAATTTATTTTAGATTTATGGACATTCTGCCCCCTTTTTTTTTTGTTCAATTGAAACTCTCAATTTTTTAGAACTCAAAGAAAAACTTCTATTCATAATTGTCCCTAGCTTTGTACTTCCTTTCTGAGAATTCAAAACATATCTTTGATGATTACAGTTGATTTTTAATGGTTAAAAAAAAGTGTATTTTTTTATTTTATTTTGTTTAAGTGAATTTCATTTTATTGTATTTTCTTTTAAGTGAAATTGTTTTTTCATGTGGATATATTCAAACTATGGTTGTTAGAATGTATGCGAAGTGTAAATTAATGGGTGATGCACATAAGATGTTTTTCGATTGTTTCTTTTTGTTACTTTTTAATTGTTGTTTTTTATTGCTGTATTTTCAGTGTTATTTCTTTTTGTTACTTTTGTTTTTCAGTATTGTTGCCTTTTATTATTTTTTTCCAGTACTGTTGCTTTTTGTTACTCTTGTTTTTCAGTATTGTTGTTTTTTTAGTGTTGTTGCTTATGTTTTCCAGTGATTAACATGGGTAAATGTTTCTAAAATTTGTCAAGATCAATTTGAGGGAACTTCCAAATACATAAGCTATTGAAATGACAAAAAGAAAAAGACCATCATGGGATTGGACAAGATCATGGACCATACATAACTCACTCTTTGTGTCTCTATGTGGGGCAAGACTATTGTTCAGTACCAAAAGCTATGGCTTATGGTAATGGACATTATAAGTCAAGTTTTGGAGTGCTACAACATTGTCTCAGCTATGAGGGTCCAATCAATCAAGCACTCAACAAGAACAAGTTCAACATCTGTACAACTAGATGGATGGTCATAATGGGATAGATTTTGCAAAACCAAAAAGAATGTTATGTTAGGCACATCAAAGAAGTTAGGATGATAAAAAAAATAAATAAATAAATAAGAGAGAGAGAAGATGTTGGGACAACATTAGAGTCAAAATGGTTGAAACATGTTGGACACGGATGAGGGATGTTAATGTAGCAATTCATTGATTTTGATTTTTGTTTTTTCATTTCCTTTAATTGTTGTTTATTACTAGGGAATCGGAAGGCTATTTGTTGAAATAAGAGAAGCAAATGTAATCTTGAGCTTGTTAGGTTGAAATAAGAGAGCGAGTGGATCAAAATTAATCAGAAAATGTTGAGAAAAAAATTGATAAAAAAAATGAAAACAATAGAAAAAATGTTGAACAAAAAATAACATTAAGAAAAAAAGAAGATAGTACCTTAAAAAAGTTTTGAAAAGAAAAAAATATTGAAAAAAAAAATGACAGCCATACCTTAAAAATAAAATAAAAAATTGTTAAGAAAAAAAATAAAGTGTTGAGAGTACCTTAAAAAAAATGAAGACAATAAAAAAAATTGAGAAAAAAAATACAATACCTTAAAAATAAAAAAAATATTTAGCAAAAAAAAGAAAAAAATGAAGATAGTAAAAAAAAATATTTATAAAAAACATTAAAAACAACAATACTCTAAAAATAAGGGAGGAAAGAAAAGTGGTCCATATTTAAAAGAAAAAAGTTAGTTTTGAAAATATTTTTGGTCAATGTGATTTTTGATAATATTTTTGGTTTTTATTCTATTTTTGAAAAAATCCTTAATAATTATGAATAAATTTTTTTATTTAACCATTAAAATCAAATTTGGGTCAATTATTAATTTGCTATTTATATTAATGAATAAAATTAATTTTTTGTTAAATATATATCGCTTGATTGTAAAGTTTTTAGAAACATTTTAAAAATTAGCTTGTAGGTTAAAATTTTTTTAAAACTTTATAATTAAATTATATATATATTAAAAAAATTATCAATTTTGTTTATTAGTTAACTATTAAAATTAATTTTTTTTAATTTATAGGATTTAATTATATTAAAAAAGTTATAACACTTGATTGTACATTCTAAAATTTAATTTAATCTAATTTTATAAAGAAGAAGTGTTAAATCGGCTTAAAGAATCACTAAACAGAATTAAAAAGGATAGCCAGTGATATTCTCTATGTGCTTTAGTTTTGCCATGGCTAAAATGTATGTAACTATGCAGCTTTTGTTGCTATATTATTGTATGTATAGCGATGTTGAAACTCAACCAGAGCATCCCCACCATTGTTGTATGTATAGCGATGTTGAAACTCAACCAGACCATCCCACCATGATCCAGCCTACCATGTTCTCAATCCTATCCACCAACTCTTTTGCCATAACCATCACCATGTCCTTACCCATCAACATTACTCGATACCCATTCACTCTCTCCGACCAACTCACCTGCAAAATCAACCATACTATTCCCACCATGCTCCAGACACCCATGTTCCCAATTCCATCTACCAACTCTTCTATCATAACCATCACCATGCCCCCACCCATCATTATTACCCAATACCCATTCACTCTCTTCTACCAACTCATTTGTAATCACGTCCACCATAGAGCTTTGTTGCAGAATCTCAAGCTC
This sequence comes from Mallotus nudiflorus, assembly GCA_947683625.1. Classification (NCBI taxonomy): domain Eukaryota; kingdom Viridiplantae; phylum Streptophyta; class Magnoliopsida; order Malpighiales; family Euphorbiaceae; genus Mallotus; species Mallotus nudiflorus. Next base: position 5,792,098 of record CANTUR010000018.1, read on the forward strand.
AGGTTCGAAGATGAAAATCAACCTTATGGTCAAGTTATTTAAGCAATGGGTTTAGGTTCTAGATTTATTTTGGAACCAACTCAACCATGAAAATGCAAAGGAAATTTTTAGTGTTATGTTTAAAGATCTTATATTCATTTAAGTTATGTATTCATATGGTCTTTAGCTTCAAGCAGTGCCTCATAAGATTACAAAATTAGCTCTCAGTTCATCTTCTCTAGAGGCGCATCCTATACACCACCACAGCCGAGAGTGTTCTTCTTTTATTGCTTGGGTTAAATCCCTTAGTTATGCAATGGACAGAAGTCTAGCAGAAGAGACTTCGCATAAAGACCTTATAGCCATATGTGTCAGTAACCATCTTTCCCTTTCCATGATATATCCAGCACTCTTTTGGGCTTAGGCAAAGAAAAATGCTAGAAGATGAGCTCAGGCTTCAGTTCGAATTAAGCCCTTTTTCTTATTCATGAGCATCAACCCAATACCAATTTCAAGAAGCCAAACATTGATCCAACCCCGCCAAACTTCAACCCTAGTGTGATTTCATCAACAAGTATCCAGGCCCAAGCCTGTGACACCCCTCCCCACCGACACCTTCATTAGTTAATCACATCCCCTAAATCATCTAACTATAGCACTGATGCAAAGAGGTATCACTTCTAAATAAACTCAAAATTCCCCCACCTTAATTTTTAATTTGTCTCAACATGTAAACAATTTTCATGCACAACCATGTTAAACTGTACATCAAGCATATCAAAGATAGGGATAGATGGCAAGAGATACCCAATATGTATACACATTATAACTAAGCACTAGTATTTTAACTTTAAGATATAAGTACCTGGTCACACAAAAATTTATACAAAAATTTATCTCTAAAATGATTATAACCTTTTTTGTATCAACTAATCTATATAGAATAAAGTAAATAAAATAGTATATGATATATTAAATCTTAAAGTATCTCTAACCTTTGTCTCATCCTGCCTAACTTCTTGTCTCATAATCATCCCATTATATGTCATAGTACTATATTAAAATGCTATTTATATGTTACGACATTAACCAAGAAAAGATAAAAGTGAGGGAATGAGTATTTTCTGTAGAAAATACCCAGTGAGTGACACAATACAATAAGGAATGTGAATATAGCACAATGTACAATGGAAAAGGAATATAAACAAATATAATAAAATTTACAAGAATGATTATAAATTATCTTATATTAAAAATTTATAATGATTCTCACTTAATTCATATTTTATGAATGGATATATTTTTTTGCATTATAATAGCCTCTTTAGACCTCTGTTATAATAATCAACTAATTTGATTTCATCTTATTCGCAAGCTTTTCCATTAACATAATAGTATAAAGCTCTCAATCTTAAGCTTATAACTTTCAAACTATATTTTCAAATAATATTATCAATCACCAATTTCATAATCACAAAGTGCACAGGATTTTATTAGCACCAAAGTATTTAAACATAAGAGCACAAAAATGCAGTGCATAGATGCATAGTTTCACATGTTGCTATTGATGTGGTGGGTACCATTCGACACATCGAAGGTTAAAAATAATTGTATGCATACAAATAATACCACTTAGATTCACCATAACAGCATATTGAATCACAAGTGTTGTCCACAAGACAGTTATCAAACATTTGGCCAATATAAATTTCAATTTCCGTCAATTAATAAACACACCGGACTTAAAATATGAATCAACTCTTTAAATCACACACGCTGCTATGTCCCAGACATAGTCTGATGTCTCGTAGAACCTACTTGTACCTCGAGTATGGTCTTACTATAACCTTTCTTGTCGTGTACACGTGTGCTCTTAATGACTTAAATATATTGATATATATACATGCCCTTCATTTATTCCTTATTTATTCACTTTATTTCTTTAACTATTATTATTATTAGTTAATTTATTCCTAATAAAGTTTTCAACTCTAATAAAATTATCCAAACTATATTATATTTAAATTGGTTTTATGTAATTTATTTACCTTAAATATAACTTAGCCCATGTGTGGCCCATATTCACATGACTTTTAAAAATATTAGTTATTGTTATTTGTTCCTAGTCTTCACCACTTTCTTATCCTAAGTGCAAGAATTTTTATATATATTGCATTCCTCAAATCCAAAGCAGCAATCATTGCATTAACCAATTGCTACTTCATTGCTACACTTGCCTTCTTCAACTCTTTAGGTAATGATACACGTCGCAAATTGCGACATTAACAGTAAATCGTAAATATAGTAAATAACCATTTTAATTCTTAGAAAATAACATGTTTAATCCTTATAAAAAATTTACTTTCCTTTTTTGCCCCAAATACAGTGGGCCCATCCACCTTTAGGGAGGGTTACAAATAAGTTTTCCCCATTTGTGATTTACTATTGGATGTTGCAACTTGTGACATCCAATATTTTCCTTATTTCTAGTATATCTTATTCAGTACTTGCAAACCACAAATTCTTGCAAGGTTCAAACAAACATTCAGCAAGTGTTCTTTAGCGAGGTGGCACCGAAAATTTCAAGATTTAAGAGTAGAATGGTTCATTTCCATTCTTTGGACAAATATCATTTTATTAAACATTATAACATAGTACAACAAAGTTAACTACATTTTTTAGTGGTTCTCTTCAAGATCGCACACCTCATATGGTCTTTTATGCTTAAGAAAAGAAACAAAACATCCACAAGTTATAGAATACTAATTCACTAAGAGTACATGTTTCAAATAGATAAGGAGTACCCCAAAGGAGGTCAAGAAGACTAGAAAAGAACCCCTAAATATTCAGTAACATGAACCCATATTCCAATCAATTATATGAGCTAAGAAGAACAGAAAACACGTAGGAATTTAAACAATAAGAATTGAAAACACATAAATTAAGTAGAGAAATCAGAGAAGCCAACAAAAACTGAATAAAAAAGAGGTTAACAAAGGATTCACTCACCGGTTTGCTCTCAAACTCATGTTCTTCTGCTCAGCAGCTCTGTGTTGTTATTTTATATATATATATAATTACATGATAAACATAAATGGAGATTTTTATCTTCAAATTATGGATGGAATTCGGGTTAATTCCCATTAAAAATAACAAATTTACCTTGAGAACTATTGCACAAGTGACTAGAGTGTAAACGATCGCATTAAAAATCTTCCTAAAGTAAATTCCTAGGAAATAGTGGTGGGGTCATAATGGTCCCACTTAAAAACCATACTCCTTAGACAAAATTTTACCAAGACAAGTAATTTTAATAGCACAATAATTAACAACAATTATATTCCACAAAAACATATTAGCCTTCTCCAATATTTAAGCTATTTGTATTCTTTCTCTCTCTTTTGTAATATTTCCTCAAATAGTGAAATATTATTTTGGTAGTATCCGAGAACGTAGACATAATTGGCTGAATCTCATTAAATTTTGATGTTCTATATTAATTTAATAAATGAATGATATATATATATATATATATATATATATATATATATATATATATATATAGTCCTAATCCATTCTTTAATTTACTATTATCATTTTATACACATAAATATTTAGTTATCATTCATTTATTAAATTTAATTTATTTATAAATATGTAATTTTAATGTTAATCTCAAATACGGATGTGACAAAGCCTCCCACACTAGTCGCGTGACACAGCTTCTCTGCGCCATTAGCATAGCCTTTGAAGGCATTACTTCTTGTCTGTCTGATGAGGCAAAAGATTCATATTTGAGCCTTTTGGAAAACTCACAAGCTCATAAGTTTGAAACTGCTCTAGTATCTATGGTATATCTCTTGGGCAAAATCACTACTGCCCCTAAAAATCCCTTCAGTGAAGCAGACTCCACAATGTCTCTGTGTAGCCATTCTCTAGGCTCTATTTGATGTTTATCTTTTTTGGCCCTGTTTTGGAATTTGTTTTTAGTGATTTCTAGTTGTCACGACCCAAAACAGGGGTCATGACCAGCGCTAGGGAATGGGAATTCTTTCGAATCCGGAACCCGTAGCAAGCCTAAAAAAAATAAAATAAAACATGCAATAATAGTATTTTCACCAACTGGATTTAAGTTAAATCTCATCTCATATATATAAATCTTTTAATACAAATCCAGTTCACATAATACAATATCTCACATAAATAAAATACATAAAATCCCACAATTTAATTTACCACTACTGCAGTGTCTAGATTATAAAAATAAGACTCAAGTAAGCAGTTTACACAAAGAAGCCGGGGCAGAAGAAATCCGGCGTATAGGCCTGCTACTGAGGTCTGAAGATGATGACTCTCCTGAAAAATTGTCAACGGAGGGGAGTCAGATCTCACTGAGTGAATTACTATAATATATATACATGCATACTACATGACAATGCATACAATCAAAAGTATATATCTAATATGTATATATACAGACAAATACATACAGATGCAATAAAATCATTTTATATATATTTTACTGAAAATCATCGTTTATGAAGGATCACATAGAACCCTAGAATATCGCAACCTCAAAAATAGTGTTGGACAACACTCTAGCCATACAGGCTCACTTAATCCAAATATGTCCACTTAATCCATTTAGACAGTAGACTGGCCCCGAGACACTAAGTCAACTGAGCTCCAGCAGTCTGACTGTCAGTGTGATTGGCCCCGAGACACTTGGTCAACCGAGCTCCAGCAATCACACCTCCAAACCATATCTCACACATCAAATAATCATATACAATCAATATCCACAGATGGTTAATAATATAGCCTAAATACTATAGGCATACCGGTACGTACTCGGTCCTAGTGCTGCCCACTAGGTAGCACGTTCTATCGATATCCTTCATCATTAATAACATAAAACATTCATTCACAATAAATGATGCATGAATTTAAATAAAATAACAATATAAACCATATATATACTGAAAATATACCAAACGTAAACCAGGTATATTTCGAGTATTTGAAAACATTTTAAATACAGTTCATTAATAAAACATGCATATAATTTAATATAAACCAAAAATATACTTAAATACAAATCACATTATCTATGCATTTTAATCAAAATAAAACATATATTTCTAAATCATGCATCCTAAAGCATATATATATAGTATAGTAACTCACCCTAGTGCGCTCCATGAGATGGGTCCGACGGGCCTAGTCCACTAGCCCTCGGTCTCGACGCAACTAAATAAATAATAAATAACCGACATTAGAATAAGCCTAATAGAAAATCCTAGAATTCGATCTAGAATATTTAACACAGAAACAGAATTAGGGATCGACCGGACATCACGTTTTACGAGAATTCTACCAAAAATTCGGTAAAACCTCCCCTGTAAAACGGACATCTCTCTACTCAAAGAGTAGAGCCGACCCTGCAAAGAAACACACTTCGAAAAACAAGCTCAACACTCAACCATAACCCCTCGGTCGGACTCCAGACTACAATTTACCGATCGGGGTCCACAAACACAGAACAATTCAGAATTACCAAAAATGCCCTTATAACATAGAAATTCATTTTATAGGTAAAAATTACATAATTAACCTTTAAACATAATAAAAACCGATAAAAACTCATTTTATTAGAAAAACCGTATATTATATATATAATTAAAAATAATTCACGAAAAATAGTTTTAATTAGTTAAAAATACCAAATAATTTGTAGAAATCATTTTTATACCTTAAATAACTATTAAAATTAATTAAATCACATTTTTATCCAATTTAGAGTAAAATTACCAAAATACCCATATATATATATATAAATATACTAAAATTCATTCAAAAAATCACCAAAAATAGTATAATTATCCAAAATTAATTTTCTCAACATATTTATCAATAATATTAATAATTAAACTCAATTTACCAATTAATTTCAAATAAAAACACATTTAACCTAATTTTCCCAAAATTACATAAACTTCAATAATTCAAAATAAATACATAGAAATTCATAAAAATTCCAAATAAATTCCTATAATTCATTTAAACACCTAATTTAACCATAAAACACAATTTCATAATTTAAATAATTAATTTCCGAAAATTAGAAAATAATATTAAAATATTCAAAAATACCCAAAAATCCAAAAAATCTCCAAAAATTCCACAAAAATTCATACATGTATTTTAAGCTAAGGGGAACAACATTTGTGAAGGGAGTTTTCATGAATCAATCAATTCAAAGCTCAAAAAAATCAAAAACCCTAATATGGCCGAAATCAAAAATTTGAAACCTAAGCAAATCAAGACCATTTAAGCTCAAACCAAAGCTAGAATCACACTCACCGGAGCTCAAGGAGAAGAAAGAGACTGTCGGTGTCAAAAACGATGGCTGGAATCGTGGTTGACGACGAGGAGAAGAAGTTTTGGCCAAAAGAAGAAAATAGGGTTACCGGCGCCCGGGAAGAAGGCTGCTGGCGGCGGGGAATGGCTGAGGACGACGGTGGCAAGCCGGGAGGCACACCGACGGTAGGGGAATGGAGTGACAAACGGTGGTTGGTGGTGAGGGAGTGGTCGGGCATGGGGAAGGAAGAAGGAAGGAGAAGAAGAGAAGAAAAGAAAAAGAAAAGAAAAGAAAAAAAAGAAAAGAAAAAGAAAAAGAAAAAAATAATAAAAAAAATAATTTTTAATAAAATATTTGAAAAAAATCACATCCACACACTTAATATTTAATATTTTAAAATTTAATATTAATTAAAAATAATTAAATAGCAATAAAATAATTAATTAATTAATAAAATATTAGGATAAAATACTAAACCCTAATTAAATAAATATATACATACATAGGCTTTATTTAGTATTTTAAAAATACGTATGAGTTTATGCAAATCCGAAAATATATTTAAAATAATTAATAATAAATTATTTACGTGAAAATTTCCCCGAAAATGCAAGTCCCGGGAAAATTTTACGTAAAGCACTGTAAACAATGCACAATAATTAAAATAGGTTTTAAATACATATCAACTCAAGAAAATATCGTAATATATACAAAAATTATTAACACTGCATATCCCGGTACAGTGTAAAAATATTTAAAAATACGGGATATTACACTAGTTAAGTGAGATTTTACCCTATAGTTATCCTCTTAATTATATCTATGTAATTCTCTCTCTTTCCAGTTATCCACTAAAGCCTTTTATTATACTCAAGTTGGTTTTCTTAATGCAATAATCAGTTTTTTTTAAAAAAAATTGGCTTAAAGAAAATGAAAAGATCCAATATAAAATTAAAATTAGGTGTAATTTATAACTTCAACTACCATCCTTTTATTGTACAACCCATGCTTACTATATACAGTGTGTAGTGGTGTCTAGTGGTGAGACCCTTCAAGATCAGCTCATATCTCTCTCATCTTGCCATGCCGCCCAATATTTCTACCACCTACAACCCTAATACTACGCCTGGCCATGGTTCCAAAACCACTACGGTTCTTGGATCAAAGGAACCGCCTTGAACTAGTCCTTCCCTCGACTTTAGGCCAATTTAAGCCGTTTTGGTCACTATTTTGATTAGGCTAATTTCAGTTTGATCCCAGGCCTATACCGGCCCTACACAGGTCCTACCTAATACCCTCCTTATTATAATACAATATGTATATGTCTCCTTCTCTAGCTACTCGGTAATTTATATGGATTACTAAATGATTCAAAGAACAAAATTAAATTAATTGTTTATAAAATCTTGGTCTAGTAAATAAATTTCATATAGGCACTTCCTTTTTTAATGTTAAAAAATTAAAAGTAATTGAATCATCCAAAGTGTAGATATTTGACTTCTCTTTTTTTAAAATCAAAGATATTAATGGATTTTAAAATTGAAAAAGGATTCTTATATCCCAATGCCATCAAAATGATTTTCCTCCAAACAATAAGAACGTGGAAGACAAGAAAAACTAAGATCATCATTGTTCATTATACGTAGCATGTCTATACATAAGGGCAACAGAATTTGATTTTTGAGACCAGCTGTTCAAGGCCCTTAGGGCCAACTATGGCAGGTTTAGGCCTGGTCAAACCCGAAATCAGCTTAAATCGGCTTGAAATTATATATATATATAATTTTACTTTTACTTTTCTAATTTAATTTCTTAATTCATTATTTTAAAACTTTTTTTATTTGAACCAATAATTTTATTCAAATAAAGTTAACTAGTCAAAGTAAAGTATAATTTTTTTTATTTTTTTATTTTAATTTTTAAGTAAAAAAAAAACTTATTAAAATGCCATAATAAATTTTTATTTCAACTTTATGCCATAAAAAAATTGTATTAAATTGAACTGGTTCAAAATTGAAACTAGTTAGTCCTTGAACCGGTCATATGTCTAGTTCCAGTCTAGTTTCACTAACCCCGGAACCGTGAACAACCTATTTGAGAACCAATGGTTCAAGAACCATGGCCAAGACTAAAGGTCCTAACATATTTAGTCATTGGTTTTTATGTGCTCAACGGAGTTTAACCATGGGTGAATTAGAATTTGGCACATGTGGTTTGTTATATTATAAGGCTTAGTTTTTTATATTTAAAATTTATATTATCTCCCTCTTTTATTTTACAAAATTACACTATTTATCTCTTTCGTCAACTTTTTTTGTCACAATTATTGTTATGATAATTATCAAGTAAATACTATTTGCCCTTGTGTTTGAATATATTATTATATGTAGCTTGTATATTAGTTGGTTGATGAAAGGGTTATCCTACATTATCTGTGGGAAAGGGTTTAGTGTCCCTTATTTTGTAGGGTACACCATAACTATTAGTGTAACACCCCCTTTCTATTGACACAATCGCTACACAATGGGAACTCGTGGCTTCATAACTATTTTAATTTTTTTCTTTGACAATTCCTTCTTCAAAGCATTCATGGTTTCCATTACATTCTCCATGGTTTTCTTTACATTATTCACCTCAGGGATTAATTTTTCAATCAAGTCTTTCTTCATGTCAGCCACTTCAAGCACCACTCAGTCAATGGCCTTCTCTGAGGTAAAATCATACTTGGCCTTGAGACAAGTAATGGCATTTTTTACCCCTCCCTCCTCGATTGACAAATTATGAATTAGGGAAGGGGTTTAGCACACATAGTTAATTATATAACCAAATAAAACAATACCAGAAACCACTGTGATAACCTTATGCTTCTTCTCAGATAGCATAATGAGAGCCGCCAAGACCTTGTTGTGGGACATTACTAATTAGGGTTGAGATTTGCAATTGGACCACTTTTCAAGCATATATACTGGACAAAAAATAAAGTAAAAATGTTATTACATGAAAAAATAATTTCATATACCACAAAAATATCCATTTCATCATCTTTTTCTTTCTTATATCATAAACTCTAATTGTGTTGAAAATCTAAGTTTTTTACAATAACCAATTTTGAGTTGATTTAGTCCTATTCCAGTCTTGATGGTTCCAAGCCTAATTTTAACCAGGCCATTTTCTGGCCAAAACCGGCCCTTGGCTAAGTGTAACCCCAACAACCTGAATTGCATTACAATCCATCACTATTTTGTGATGGATTTTGTCTGTCATTATATAATATTGCTAAATCAAATTATAAGCTAAAAAGATTCAAATACCGAAGTCCATGAAAACATCATAAAACTTCCTACAAACAATATTGCTGCTAAACTCATGACTTCATAACTATTTAAATTTTTTCTCCGACAGTTCCTTCTTTAGAGCAATCAGAACTTCCTTTACATTCTCCACAGTTTTCTTTACATCCTCCATGGCTTTCTTTACATTATTCACCTTAAGGATCAATTTTTCAACCAAGTCTTCCTTCATGTACCACTCGGTCAATGGCCTTCTATGAGGTGAAAGTGTACTTAACCTTAAAACAAGCAATGGCATTTCTGACCCTTCTCTCCTTGATTAACAAATTATAAATCAGGGAAGAGGTTTAGCCCACGTAGTTGATTACGAAACCAAATTCAACAATGTCGAAAACCACCATGATGGCCTTATGCTTCTTCTCAGATTGCACAGTGAGATCCACCAACACCTTGTGGTAGGACATTGCAAATTAAGGTTAAGATTTGCAATTGGATCACTTTTCAAGCATATATATTGCACAAAAAATAAAGTAAAAATATTATTACATGAAAAAATAGTTTCACATACTATAAAAATATCCACTTTATCATCTTCTTATTTCTCATATCATAAACTCTAATTATGTTGAAACTCTAAGTTTTTTACAATAATCGATTTTGGGCCAAATTTTGACCGGGCCAAAACCTGCCTTGGCCAGGTGTAATCCCAATAACCTAAACTGCACTATAATCTGTCACTAAAAAATATTACTAAATCAAATTTTAAGCTCAACAGATTTGAATACCTAAGTCCATTAAAACATCATAGAACTTCCTACAAATAACACTGCCACTAAACTCGTGGCTTCATAACTATTTTAATTTTTTCTCCGACAGTTTCTTCTTCAGAGCATTCACGGTTTCTTTTACATTCTCCATGATTTTCTTTACATCCTCCATAGTTTTCTTTACGTTATTCACCTCAGGATTCAATTTTTCAACCAAGTCTTTCTTCATGTTATCCACTTCATGTACCACTCAGTTAATGGCTTTCTCTGAGGCAAAATTGTACTTCACCTTAAGACAAGCAATGGTGTTTCTGACCCCTCCCTCTTCAATTGACAAATTGTGAATTAAGGAAGGGGTTTGGCCAACATAATCAATTATGGAACCAAATACAACAATGCGTAAAACCACCACGACGGCCTTATGCTTCTTCTCAAATAGCATAATGAGAGCCACCAGGACCTTGCGGTAAGACATTGCAAATTAGGACTGAGCATTGCAATTGGACCACTTTTCAAGCATATATACTGTACAAACAATAAAGTAAAAATATTATTACATGAAAAAATAATTTCACATACCATAAAAATATCCACTTCATCATCTTCTTCTTTCTCATATCATAAACTCTAATTGTGTTGAAACTCTAAGTTTTTTACAATAACTTTTAGGCATATTTTTTTTGCATTTAAAGGTATGAGAACTAATCTCAACTTTAATGATTATATAAGTGGCATGCTTAGTCCATGTCCACACATCATACACATTTTACTATATGTGTGTGGACTACATAAAAAGGTTAGCCCTAAGAAACCTCAAAAACCACTATCTCCTACCTAAACCTTAAACCTTTACCAACTTTTTAGTGATGTGATGGAAATTAGTTCCCAAATGATGCTTGTTGCCTTCTTACTTGACATTCTTGGTTAAGCACTATTGTTATTGAGGATTTTATTTTTTAAGGAAAAATATGAAGGTTGGAAGAAAGTTTACAAAGTTTTGATGGCCAAGTATGACTTTATATTACATAAAAAATAAAGTAAAAATGTTATTACATTAAAAAATAATTTCATATACCACAAAAATATAAAGACATTTCTTTTTTAGTTTTTATTTCACCTACCACTTTATCTTCTTATTCTTTCCAATGTCATAAACCCTAACTATGTTGAAACTCTAAGTTTTTTACAATAATTTTTTAGCCGTGTGTGTTTTCTGTATTCAAAGGTATAAAAACTAATCTTGACTTCATAAGAAGTCTTAAAAAGTCACAAGTTAGCATTTACTACTCTGAATAAGTTAAAAAAATGAAAGATTAAAATTGTTTATAATAAAGAGAATTTGGAAGGTTACACCAAAAATGCAGCGTCGGCAAAAGGAAAAGAAAAGGAAGCTATAAAACAAAAAGATCTACCATTTTCATAATTTTGAAAGGAAAACCTCAATCACTCTTAGAGATTAGTTCACAAATGGTTCTTGTTGCCTCCTTGCTTGACATTCTTGGTTAAGCACTATTGTTATTGAGGATTTTTTTTTCTAAAGAAAAATATAAAGGTTGAAATAAAGTTTATAAAATAGTAGTGGTCAAATATGACTTTAAGGCATAAAATTTAAAGATGTAAAAGATATGAAAATAGAGGTCAAACTAATAAAACAAGACATGGCTCAAATAAAAGTAATGAAACAAGACATGGTTAAAATGAAAGATGTAGAAGATATTACTATAAATCTCAGAAAGATGTAGAAGTTATGACAACAAAGGTGAAACTAATGAAATAAGACATGGCTCAAATGAAAGTAATGAAACAAGATATGGTTGAAATGAAAGAAAACATAGGTGAAATGAAGAATATAATCTCTGTATATTTTTGGAAGAGATAATTTTGATTTTTTGTAATATATATCTCTATAAAAGTTTTTATGTATCCTAAAGGAAATTTGTAATACAAACCAGCAGCAAACATAAAAGGGGCTAAATTTCTTAAAGAATAATGATTAAACACACACAAAATCTTGTTCTTTTACATAGTAAATTTATATATTTTTTAATATTTGGAACTTATGAACAACTTTAAAAAGATTCAAACTAATATTTATCATTCGCATGAGGTAAAAAAAAAGCAAGATCAAAATCATGTATAATATGGAAGATTTTATAGCTCACTTCAAAAAATTATCCTCATAGCCTCAAAAAGGAGAAGGAAGGGAAGGCAAATAGAATGAAGATCGAGGTTATGTGTTGATGGTGAAAAAGAAAACTCCTTCACCATTGGGCATAACCTCTAGAGTGGTTATTAAAGCCTCCATTATTGACGTGGTAGGTTAAGTACCTTCTTTATTCAAGCTTTTGTTTTTGGATAAAAGGGGTCGGGAAGAATTGAAATAAGGCATAAGAGCTAAATATGACCTCAAATCTTAGTAAGATATAAAAGCTATGATAGCACAGGTTAAACTGATGAAACAAGACATGGCTCAAATAACAGTAATGAAACAAGACATGGCTCAAATTATAGTAATAAAACAAGACATGGCTCAAATGAAAGTAATGAAACAAGATATAGCTCAAATGAAAAATAATGAAATAAAACATGGCTAAAATGAAAGAAAACATAGGTAAAATGAAAAATATAATCTCTGTACATTCTTAAGAGAGATAATTTTTATTTTTTACAATCATATCTCTATAAAAGGTTTTGTGTATCCTGAGAGAAATTTACAATAACCCCCAATAGCAAACATAGTGGGGGAAAATTCCTTAAAGGACAGTGATTACACATGCATAAAATTCTATTCTTTTTCACAATACGTTTATATTTTTTTCAACATTTGGAACTTATAAACAACTTTAAAAAGTTTGAAGTTAATATTTATTATCCCTATGAGGTAAAAAGAAAACATAAGACCAAAATCACGTATAATAAATAAGATTTTGAAACTCACTTTAAAAAATTATTCTCAAAGAGTCAAGAAGGAAAAAGAAGGGAAGGCAATGAGAATGAAAGTCAAGGATATATGTTAATGTCGTAAAAGAAAACTACTTTATTATTGGACATAACTTCTAAAGTGGTTATTAGAACCTCTATTATTGACATAATAGGTTAAGTTCATTCCTTATTCAAGCTTTTATTTAAGAATAAAAAGGGTTAGGAAGAAGTGAAACAAGCCATAAGGGCTAAATATAACTTTAAATCTCAAAAAGATGTGTGGCTTAAGTGAAAGTAATGAAATAAGACATGGCTGAAATGAAAGAAAACATAGGTGCAATGGTGAACATAATCTCTATATATTCTTGGGAGAGATACTTTTGATTTTTTATAATCATAACTCTGTAAAAGATTTTGTGTATCCTAAAAGGAATATGTAATAGCAGCAAACATAATAAGGGCAAAATTACTTAAAGAACAGTGATTAAAACGCATAAAATCTTATTCCTTTTAACATTATATTTATATATTTTTGGGATAATGACTTTATAAGTCCTAAAAGTTATACAATTTTTTTAGTTAAGTCATATAAGTTTTAATTATGTTCATTAACTTTTTATAAATTACACCGTTAAACCTAAGCCATTAAAATTGACAGACTTAGCTAACATGTTAGTCAAGTCCTCAAATCTCCTTCAAATTGACTAATGATGTGTCAGTCATGCAAGAATATCTTTAAAACATATAATGTCATATTGGAAAGATATGTCATGTCAGACTTCCATAATTAGTTAAAGATTCTTTTTGCAATTTGAAACTCTCTAATGTTAAACATTGATAAAGATACATCAATGTAAAGATAATCATTCTCTTTATGTAAAGTTACATTTTTCTCTCAAAAAAATTTGATATTGTTCTCTTTGTGGTCTAAGAAAATGATAATAAAAGAGTTGTGGTCCAAGAAAATGATTTATTCTACAAAGAGAATGACCAGAGCTAAACCTTTTTTAAAAGTAACAAGAAGAACATCATATATTTCTCTGATCCACAAATGATTTATCATGAATGTAAAAATCTTGCTTATGCAAGTATGTTCATTGAATAGGTTGAAGCACCAAAGAAAAAGCCAAAAAAATTCCAATATGTAAAAGCTACTGACACTAATGTAGATCCTCAAAAAGCTGCTAAGAGACTTAAAATTGATCGAGATTCAGCTGTGGTTTGTTCTCTTCTTTAATTAGTTTAACATGTGTACTTCGTAGTGGCTTGCTTATTGTAAGCACCCAATTTGAGGATAGTTGAGTGTGGATGCGACGGAGGACTCCAATGATGAAAATTTGTTATAAATAGATCTATGGATATTAATTTTTGAATTTCAGGGCTTAATTGCAGCTTTTTAAGGACTTAATTGTAATATTTTCTTTAAGGACCTAATTGAAAAGTTTACATTCTTTCAGGTATCTTTTTGTAATTAAAAGTAAAAAAAGGATCGGAATTACATAATTCCGATCGAAAATACATAATCCCGATCGGGATTATGCTATTCCGATCATGTTTCGTCTGTGTTTTTTTGGTTTTTTAGTAAACAAAAAATTTTCGTTTTTTAATTTTTAACTAGTCAAATAATGTGATAAATTGCTTTTTTAGGATTTATCTAAATTTTTTTAGGAAATTAAAAGTTCTTATTTAACCAAAATTTTATCTCTGTGAATGGGAGAAGTCATAGTAAGATACGTGACCTTTAGCTAGGGTTTTCTATATAAACCCAACCCAACTCTCCGATGAGAGAGACTTCTTCTTCTTTTCTTTTTGGAGGGGTAGATGCAGCTTTCAACTCTAAAAAAGAGCTTTTACAAAGTAGAGAAGATTGACAAAAATGGGAAAAAAAATTCTTTTTGGCATACTGTTCTTTTTACGAAGAAGCAGTAGACCATTTAGGAAGGGAAAATCAAGTATTGAAGATCTACTTTAAAAAAGAACAATGATTTATACCACTCTGAGAAGCAAATTAATATTGTATCCATTAAATTATCTCTTTTTCTTTTTTCTATTTCATTTGATTTTTATTATTTCGTTTGGTTTCATTTTTTTTAATTTTAATTCTTAATTTTGTTTAGTTACTAATCCTTATTTATTCCATTTTGTGATGATGGATGGGTGACATAAATTCATTGTGGAGATCAAAACTGAACCAATCCATGGAATGCCATGGATATAATCTAGCTGTTTGTTTTACTATATTATTTTTTTATTTATTTATGGTTGTTTATTATTTGTTATTTTATTTTATGTAGTATTTTTACGATATTAATTGTAATAACCTCATTAGTGGGATCATAATAAAATCTTTAGTTATGTGTTTGCTTTAAAATTGATTAGTAAATTAGGTTTATTTGGTAAAGATTTAATTAAAATTAATGGAGGTTGTAGTAAATTTAAGTTGCATATAATTTAATTAGGGTTAGATATCATTGAATGCATGATTATTGTAGTTCCATTTATGATATAGTTTAGTTCATTATTTTCATGTTTTTTTATTTTTTTTATTTATGCATTTTAATTAATTGTTTGTTTAATTATTTTATTGTTATATTTGATTTGTTAATTATTATGATTTTTATATTATGTTTCGTTGTGTTTGCTTTAAGATCATGATTTTAGGTTTTTTAGGTTTAATAATTAGATTCACCTTTTCTTTAATAGGTTTAATAATTTAATTAGGAGTAGGTTTAATTAATTAAAATTGATTTTAGGCCCATAATTAATTAGATTTTAGGCTAGAGATAACTTAGGCTCATTTAGTTAATTAGATATAGGTCTGCTTTAGTTTAATTTAATTGATTTAGATTTAGCACATTAAATTGAAGTCTTTTCCATAATTTGTAGAATTAGGCTCATTTTAGAATTAAAATGAATAGACTTAGGTTCATTAATTAAAATTGAGTAGGAATTAGGCCAATTAGTTTTTAGGCTCACTTGTAAATTAAAACATGTAGATTTAGCCCATTTAATTAAAATCAATGTAAATTAGACTAACTTAGGGATTATAAACTTAAATGAATGCATTATTTACATTTTTTTTTCATGACTAGTTTGTTTGGGGTTAATTGTTTAAATAAGGGTTTCTATGAATTGCATGTAAATAGAGAATAAAATAGTAATTCTAAATGAACATGAGACTGAAAGAAGTTAGTATTCCGTATTCAGAATCTCCTGGTTATGATGCTAGGTTTCTTTTAGAGAATCAAGTACTACCGCTTTTGATTTGTCCCAGTTATTACCCTAGGTGGTGACTCCTCATATCCATGCTATGTTTTTGTGATGTAGTAGTATGTTCTCTAGAGCCTTGAGCTCAAACAATGTCGTGATTGCTAAAATCTTGGACACGCGCTAAACCCCGCCATCTATACTTATGCTGCAATTATTTGGTTTCATGACTACATCACTGATCCAATTTTTTTTTTGTCATGCCACTAATCTCATTATTAGAAATGGTTGTTATAATTTAACTTTCAAAGCACTAGAAATGAATAAGATGTTATAGAGTTGAACTTCCATACAAAGATGGTTGTGATTTTATATGGCGTTTATGGATTTCTACGATTTAATACCTACTAAATTTTATTATTGAGAAAACAAGGAGGAAATAGGAAAAGAAAAGAACGGTAGAGTTGCATTGTCACTTTTTTTTTCTTTTATTGAAATTTATGATCTAGGATGATAAAATGAATTTATATAAGTTCTTTTGTTGCACACCATTACTTGTTGGGTATCATTCAAATCATATATACCTCATAAATTGGACATAATCAAATCTAATGTTGGTCGAAAACTACATATTTATTTAGTATAACATAAAATGATTCCCTATTCAGAGACATTTATTTTTTGCATTGTCCATTGTAGAAGTTATAACCAAGAAACTCAATCTCATGCAAGGTTATGGAGTACTATACTTGGTTATAGCTTTCCCACTCATCATTGATATTTCAGTAATACTAATCTTATTTTATAATTCCTTTCAATAGAAAATCTTATCATGTTGTTTAAACTTTTTTGTTATGTATATTTGTACAATTTGAGTACCATGGTGATGCTAAAAACGAGAGAAGAATAGGAATAAAATTTTATATAGATCAGTTTGGATAATTTCATGCTTGTTGAGTTGAGGTGATGCCACTGATCTCATATCAAATTGCAATATGAAACCCTAAATATGACATGTCATGTATTTCCAACATGGAATTATATATTTTGAAGCTCTTCTTGCGTTATTGACATGTCACCAATCAATTTAAAGGAGATTTAAGGAATTTTAACATTTAATAATTTAGGACTAACGGTGTAATTTATAAAAAGTTAATGAACTCAATTGAAACAATGAAAACTTATAGGACTTAATTGAAAAAAGACATAACTTTTAGGACTTACGAAGTCATTATCCCTATATTTTTCAACATTTAGAACTTAAAAACAACTTCAAAAAGTTTTAAGATGATATTTATCATTCCCCTGAGGTAAAAAGAAAAAAAAGTAGGATCAAAATCATGTATTATACAGAAGATTTTATAGCTTACTTCAAAAATTATCCTCAAAGCCTTAAGAAGGAGAAGGAAGGCAAGGCAAGGAGAATAAAGATCTAGGATATGTGTTGACAATAAAAAAGAATACTCCCCCTATTGGATATAACTTTTACAGTGGTTATTGGAGCCTCCATTGTTGACATAGTAGGTCACGTACCTTCTTTATTCAAGCTTTTATTTGAAGATAACCTATTTGGTAGAAGCGAAACAAGGCATAAGGGTTAAATATGACTTCAATTCTCAGCATGATATAGAAGATACATAACGAAGGTGAAACTAATGAAACAAGACATGGCTTAAATGAAAGTAATGAAACAATATATGACAGTAATGAAACAATATATGGATGAAATGAAGAATATAATCTTTGTATATTCTCGAAAGAGATAATTTTGATTTTTTGCAATCATATCCTGTAAAAGGCTTTGTGTATTATGAAAGAAATTTGTAATACAACCCAGCAACAAACATAATGGGGGCAAAATTCCTTAAAATACAATGATTACACATGCACAATATCTTGTTCTTGTACACGGTACTTTTATATATTTTTCAACATTTGAAACTTATGAACAACTTCAAAAAGTTTGAAACTGATATTTATCACTTCCAAATGGTAAAAAAAAAAGGCAAGATCAAAATCATGTACAAATAAGGAAGATTTTGAAGCTTACTTTAAAAATTTATCCTTAAAGCCTCAAGAAGTATAAAGAAGGAAAAGCAAGGGGCATGAAGATCCAGAATATGTGTTGACATTGAAAAGATCTCTCACTATTGTACATAACTTCAAGCATGGTTATTGTACCCTCCATTGTTGACATAATAGGTCAAGCACTTTCTTCATTGAAGCTTTTGTTTGAGGATGAAAAGGGTTGGGAAGAAGTGAAACAAGCTAAATGGGCTATATATGACATCAAATCTCAAAAAGATATTAAATATATGGCAATATTGGTAAACTAATGAAACAATGTGAGCTGGTTTTATTCTCTTTTAATAAAGACATATAAAAACATAAATTCAAAATCAAAATCATATAAAAAAAAGAAGAAGAAACATCGATCGTGAAAATCTAATTGCATGAGTTGGGTTTGTTCTTTTTCAAAAAAGATATGCAAAAATTTGATGAAGAAGAAGATGAATGAATAAAGAAAAAGAAAATAACAAAGTGAAAAAAAAAAAAAGATGATGAATAAGATGAAGGGATGATGAAGAAGAAGAGAATGGAGTGAAAATGAAAATTAAAAAAAAATATTCATGAAAACACAAAGAGGTATAAGTGAAACTATAATTTTGAAAAAGTTTGGGAAAATGACAGTGTACAATGTAATTTTCTCTAAAATTAGACCTATTAAATTTATCTCTTTGTATCTATACTTATAATATATATCAATGACTATAATCAAATGAGAATTAATTAATTTAATGGTTTTAATTTCATTTTAAGTGCATTAAAGGACTAACAAATCATATATCATTTAGATGATAACATAATTGTTTGGAATTTTTAAATTCTAACAATATTATGGGAAAATAGTTCTAATTATCCTGAACTATAGACCAATTTTCTAAATTATCCTATCATTTAAATTGGATCAATTTATATAGTCAATTTTTTTACTTGTTTCAATTTTATCCAACTTGCATTTGTCATGTGGAGTTGCTTATATGGAAGGCTAACGTGTCTAATAAATTAGTTGATTGGGACCAAAATGAAATGACGCCATTTTGTTTATGAAAAAAAAAGATCAAAACATCGTCATTTCATTAACCAAAACTAAAGAAATAAAAAAGCATTATCCCTAACTACAAAAAAAAAAATGAAACCTCTAGCTAATATTGTCCCCATCAACACCACAATATACAACTTTCCTCATCCGATCACTCTCAACAAGATTACAAGAACCAACAATCATCACCATCTCTCAATTTCAATAAAAAACTTGACCTCATGGACTTATCACTTGGTAATGATAATACAAGTGCTACTGCTCCTGGTACTAGCAGCGGGTCCATTGATAGAGAGCATATGTTTGATAAAGTAGTGACTCCAAGCGATGTAGGCAAGCTAAACTGACTAGTAATACCAAAACAACATGTTGAGAAGTACTGCCCTTTTGATTCTTCATCAGATGAGAAAGGTCTTCTCTTGAATTTTGAAGATTAGAATAGCAAGCCGTGGAGATTCTGGTACTCTTATTGGAATAATAGTCAAAGCTATGTCATGAATAAAGGTTAGAGTCAATTTGTGAAGGAAAAGAAGCTTGATGTAGGTGATATCGTGTCATTTCAACACAATATAAACGAGTTAAGCAAACATTGTCTGTACATATACTAAAGACACAGGCCTAATGCACCAGATCTAACATCATTTACACATTTAGAGCTGCAAAATTAGTTACACTTCTCACAGTTGGTGAGGTGGGGTAGGCTCTATTCTTTACCTCACCCTTTGTCTATGCCAAAAGTACCATATGAGCAATCCCAATTCCACCATTTGAATTACAGTATACAACCTTATAATCACAATCAACCAAATCATCACTATCATTATCATCTTCAACAACAACAACAGACAATAAGTCTTAGCAACCCATCTTCTTTTATTCAAATCTTCTTGTCCCTTTCGCTTTTCAAATCTTCTTCTAAGTATTCATAAGCTACAACAATCCATATTTTGCTTTCACTTTTTTCATCTCATTTTGCTTTTGAATAACAATTTTTTTTGTTTTTTGTTTCTGAAGAGTAAAACAAGCTCTGAGTTTTTTTAATTCCCATTACCATTTTTTTTATTGACAGCTTTTTTACTGTTTGATAAAATGGGGACGTTATTTTTTTTTCCTTTCTTCCATCACCAAAATGACATCATTTCATTTTGGTCCTAGCCAACTAATTATTAGACACGTTAGTTTTCCATATAAGCAACTCCACATGACCATTGCAAGTTGGATAAAATTGAAACAAATTGAAAAATTGACTATATAAATTGATACAATTTAAATGATAGGATAATTTAAAAAATTGGTCTATATAGTTCAGGATCATTGGGACCATTTTTCCTATTATTATTATTATTATTATTGTGCCAAAATTAATTATTTAACACTTTTAAAAATTGAGTTGTTTATTAATTTTTCTTTAATTATTGTGCTCCTATGGAACTGTATTTTTTTTTTAATAGTAAATACAACATACATTAACAATAATGGGTTCTGCCTCAGTTTTATTATGCTAAGGGTTGGTTGTTGTAATCAAGTACAATCAGGACAAGTATCATCAACAACCAAATAAACAATATTAATTTTGTATAGATATTTTTCTCTCTACATGAAAAAAAAAATCAAGTACAATCAACAAAACTATCTATAGCATAATATATAAAAAGTACAATACATGAGCAGTTACATTAATTGTATGAATTTGTCAATTTACTCCCATATTTTCAATTTTGTCAAAGGATCCTTAACTTGTCTATAACCTATTATATAAACATTTATATTTGCAAAAATTTGTCACTTTACTCCCTATATTTGCATCAATTTATCATTTTGCCACTATATTTATGCTGACATGTCACCTCATATGGCTTGCCAACAATGCAAATAAGTGTTTATATAATAGGTTATAGATGGATTAAGGTGTTAATTCAGCAAACTGACAGTATAGGAGGAAAGTGACAAAATCATACAAGTACAGGAGTTAAGGATGTAATATGCCTATATAAAACGAGCATCTTCTCAAAAACTTATAAGCTTTCTTTCTATTCAAAAAAACCAAAACAAAAGTATGTTGTATACCTATTTCAGACACTTCAGCTTCCACAGTTTCTGTTATGTCAAGAAAATTTAGCACTTGCCATATGGAAGGATTCGAATCGAGGTTCTGTTAAATCCACAGCTTCATCTTCTGCAGCACGCCAACTCCGAGCCTTTGAAGTTAATAGGATTAACCTCTCCATATATTCAGAGGAAACAGTACCCACTTCCAAAACATTATGTCCAACAGAGAGAGTATGTTCTGCATCCAATGGCAAAGAACTTAATGCTGACCGTTTAACTGATGTCTCTCGTCCCAGCTCTGGTGCATCGATACAACTTTCGATCAGACTGTCCGATTTTTGCATGCGCAACTCCATTTTCATGCTACGCGTGAAAGACACCTGCTAGACAAAGAAATGTAATGTAATAATGAAACTAATATGCATGTATTGAAACTAATATTTGAGATTACTTCAACAGTGCAATTAACTAGCAGGTCAGTTCAATAGTTGAAAGCAAGAAAAAAAACTTGTATGTAAACCAGCTTATGATTCAATTACCTGAAAGAGATTTGCAGGAATGTTTCTTCTCCTACATTTATTTGGAGCAATGGTTGAGAGAATTTGTACAACTTCACTCATGGTTGGTCGAGCATCAGGATCTAATAACAAACACTCCTTAGCTAGGTAAGCCATTATCTGCATCTCTTCTTTTGGGAAATTGCCATTTAAACGTGGGTCAGGCAATTCTGAAATCACACGCTGACTGTCCTGCAAACGAGGGGTAGCCTACACAAGTAAGAAGTATTAACTTCATCAGCAATATTATTTCTCAAATGGGTTGCATTTGCTTCGGCACCATTGTTTCTTAATAGCATATATATTATATATATACCCATAAAACAAGGCTTTCTTCTCCTTTGTTGGTTGATTTATGAATGGGTTGTCGACCGGTGATTATCTCAAGGAGAACTACACCAAAACTGAAAACATCTGACATAAGAGATGCTCTCCCAACTATGGCATACTCTGGTGCAAAATAGCCAAAAGTTCCCTGCATCCTTGCTGGAGAGCTAGAACTGCTGGGAACACCATCAGCTTTTAAACGTTTAGCCATACCAAGATCAGTAATCTACACGTTTTGAAGTTTGCATTAGTTCAGAGTTAGCAGAAAACCCATTTGGATAATACATACAATAAATGAAAAAGATTAGACCCTTACTTTTGCTCTCCAATTTTCATCCAGGAGGATATTTGTGGATTTCACATCTCTGTGCAAAATTCTTGGAGCAGCTGCTTCATGGAGATATTCTAAGCCCCTTGCAGCTCCTATTGCAATTGTAACACGGGTTTCCCATTTCATGCTTTCTCCGGAAGCTCCATCCAAGCAATCCCTCAAGTTACCATTAGGCATGTACTCAAAGACTAGCAACCTCTCAGAATGTTTCCCTCGGAACTCTGAGCAATAGCCAAGCAAAGGCACAACATGATAATGATGGAGTCTTGATAATACTTCAACCTGAGGAACAAAGTAGCTCACACAATTCATATAGAATATTGTAACTACAAGTTGTTTTCTGATTTTCATTTCAATATGCTAATGGAGAGAGAGGCTGTTTCGAGTACCTCTTTTGAAAAGAGAGAATCATCGTCATCAGGTCCTCCCAGAACTTTAAGTCGCTTAATTGCCACAGTTTTACCATTTCTAAGCTGACCGCAATACACATAGCTGCTTCCACCAAGACCTATAAGATTGGAATTGGAGAATTTTTTGGTTGCATATTCTAACTCAGAGTATGGAAATCGGACTATGGTGCAATGTATTACATCTGAATTGCTCCTGTATAAAAAAGACGCCCGGCGAAAACATCCTGAGAGATTGAGGAAAATCATTAAAATAAGCAGAGCAATAGGTAGTTAATTCATCAAACTTCAATCAGAACCATCAAACATTATAGTCATAACAATTGTCACCTACCTGAGATAGGATTATGATGGGAATCAACACTAACTGGGCTTTCTGATACTGAAGATGCCTTGTGACTTATTAAGTTTGTTGCACTATTGTAACTTGTTTCTCTGTCAGATGTCAGTATTGGTGACTGGAAAGGGCACTTATCTTTCCGATAGATGTAGCATATTACGGAAGCAAGAAAAGCGAGTGTTGTAAGTATGACACATAATAGCAGAACAATCACAACAACCTTGCTAGAAAAGTGTTTTCCTTTTGGTTGAGCTTTGGCAAGAGATCCTGTTAGAAGCAAGAACATGCCTTTAAATGAGCACATAGACTAAATCTTACCACTAATGCATAACTAAGAACATGATCTGAACAGAATAAACCAAAGGCAGATGAGTTAAAGATTAACACCAAATTGCAATGGATTGATGGATTCCAAGTTTAGATTCAAAATTTGAATATTAAATTCATTGCACTATGCCCTTGTTTCAATCATATAATATCTATGCGTTCGAGTGATAGTTCTGGAATTCCTCGGATAGATTGAATTGGGTAGTAAAATACTTGAGAAAGGAGGGGAAGAAGGAAAAGGAAAATGAAGAAGAAGAATACCAGAACTGCAGTTGCAGGCTGTAAAACAAGTTGAATCATGACTTTCAAAGGCAATTCTAGGAAATCCATCAGCAGCACATGTACATGTCCACGTACCTCCTTTCAAAGCTCCAGCAGCTACATAAGAAATGAATCGGTTAATAGAGACCAGCGTTAATCATAGCTGCTAAGCATATCAAAAGATGAACGGTCAATTTGCATTAACACTTAAAAGTGTAGCAACTCTACTTAAGATATGGATTCATAAATTTACACATAAGCTAAAAACTTATGGATAATTATATGCAACCAACAACATACCTGGATTACAATCACAGGAATTAGAACAGTTAGATTTAATATAACTCTGATTTCCTTGATTTGACAACGAACATGTACATGTCCAATTGTTTAGGCCTGATGCAGTTGAAAGTTTATCTGCACCACCATTTAACAGAAATTAAATTTCAATGCACCTAATTATGTATAGCTGGCATTAAATGTCAGCACCATGTACAAGAACTTGATATTGCAAAGAATTGACGCATTGCAACAGAAAAAGAGTCTTATGAAGCTTATGTGTGGAGTTCCAGTAACTAGGCATCTCCAAGCAAACACCTCCAGATCACTGATTTTGTTTTCTACCAATGCAAGAAAAGTGTGATAGCTGATGCATATTTATTGCAATGGAGATTTAACTAAACAGATTTGCTTGAAGATGCCCTAGCTTTCAGAAACTTCTCAACATTTCAGAAAGCGAAAATCAATAATAAATCATATTAATATTGATACTAACCGCAAAGTCCTTGCTGAATCCAGATCAAACCAATTAAAGAAGCAAGGGCAAGTTTCACTTGAAGCTTCATTTATTCCAAAACTAGCCACAAACAAAATTGCAAGTCAATTTCATGTAATATATAACAAATAGTTTCTACTATTTCAACAAATCAAATAATAGAAACGTCCAGTGCCTTTTTAGGCAACACTGTCACTACTTGCTGAACATCAGAGAAAAAATAGAACCATCTTAAAAGAAAACATAAGATTCCATACAAGGAAAAGAAACCCATCACATCGAGATTCCATGCAAGGAATAATATTATCAAAAGCAGACTGCTTAGTGAAAAAAACAAAAGAAAAAGGAAGAGCTGAAAATTACCTTCATCAGGATCAGGGACTACTCGCCAAGATTCTTTGATCTTAAACACTCCAATCTGCAGGAGATATAATAAATAGTAAAAGCTAACTAAGTTATTGAAAGGCGACAGTAATTAAGCCCAGCATGAAAAAACAGGTTCAGGAAAAGGGGAATAATGCTTCTGGTGATTCACAAACCACATGCTTGCCGCAACCTAACCCCAACAATTACCTTAATTATGGAGATAGTAACACAGTATTATCATTAATGCTCTAAGCTAATTACTGTTCATATACAGTCCACAGACTGTAGGAGGACTTAAATGCAAGGGTATCCAAATAAACAAGGGCTTAGACAATGCATTAAATTACTGATTGCAATTGTTACAAAGTAATTTAAATATGTAATGAGAGAAGAAAAGAAAAGGGGCCCAGATGTTAACTTCTCAAACCAAATAAAACCCAGAATTCAACTCAGCCAAACCAAACAAAACCATATTAAAGGAAAGATAAAAAGAAAGCAAGAAGACCCACCAAAATGAATGACTATTTTAACAGAAACTAACTTGAGTGGGTAGCTTCCTGCTTCTTCTACATTTATCATATGGCAACAGAAAAACTATCAAATAGCAATTCATTGACTACCGGAAAAGAACTGAAAAGATAGGCCAGTCCAGTCCAAGCTTATCAAACTCAGCAAGTCACACTCAAATTTGTACCATTCAATGAGAGAAAACAGATAAGCAAGTGCAAAGAATGAGAAAAAACAATCATAATAATAATAATAATAACTTGATGATATATATTATCGAGATTTTCAAAGTTAATAAGAAGTCCAAGAAAACACCTGGATACCCCTTTGGTAATAATGGATTGAGACATATAACAATAATGATGATTTTCAGACAAATACAAAAAGAGGAAATGAGATAAAAGAATTTAAAAAAAAAATGAAATGAAATGAACTCATCCACCACACCATACAACAACACAACACACTCACACACCTCTTGAAAGCAACACATTTGCAACCCATGAAAATGACCCATCAACCATTTTTGGTAATATTGTAGCTTAGCTAATTACTTTCAAGTATAGAGAATCTAACGAAAGAAAAAGAGAAACCCAGAATTTGTTTTAAGTGGGTGCAGCTACTCAACTAAAGAAAATTTATTGAAAAAGCTGAAAATTTCAAATTGGCACATAACAGGAAAGAGGCTTAACGGTTATAAAAAGACACTCAGACGTGGCTTCAAAGACATTACATACGTTTGCAAGTACCGTAAAAAAAATTATAATAAATAAACATTATTTTCAACCTTTTTTATAATGATTAGTGGGACCCACAAATGTCGGCTGTCTGAAATACTTAGAACGGCACCGTATTGACTGTGAATATCAACGGCTGTGATTTAAACATTTTTTTATTATTTTTTCTTGATGTGAGGAGGGATTGAGCAGGAAGGCCACGTGATTGTAGATTAGGGGAAGATCGGGGTTGGTCAAGAAACTGGCCGTTGATTTTTTAAAGATGATGAATTAAGAGCCGTTGGATCAGTCGCTTTTTCTATATTTGTTTTTGCTTTTTCGAGAAAAATAATAAAATAACATTTTTATTTTAAAAGACGCTCCAATATCAATCCTTTTTTTTTTTTATATTAATTATATACTTTTGTTCAT
Source organism: Mallotus nudiflorus (assembly GCA_947683625.1). Taxonomy (NCBI): domain Eukaryota; kingdom Viridiplantae; phylum Streptophyta; class Magnoliopsida; order Malpighiales; family Euphorbiaceae; genus Mallotus; species Mallotus nudiflorus. The sequence goes on from CANTUR010000018.1 coordinate 5,819,122, forward strand.
ATTTTAGCGGGCATGAAGACTGCCTTTTTTTTTTTTTTTTTTCTTTGTTGATCTTAATAATTTATGCTTTATCAAAAGCAACTTAGGTCTAAAATTTCTATATTTTACTTTAAGAAGGTAATCATTTTATTAAATTTTGAATGATTGGATGTATAATATGACAATAAAACTCAATCGGAGTGTTTTAATTGATATTCTTATTTATTTATAAGAATCGTGAAGGTTTTACATTTAAGTTGCCATTATCTATCAATATTATGGTGAATACTAATGAAATGACTACTTATCTTGTGTAGCTCACAGCCTATTGGACATTTATTGGGTCAAAAAGAAACTATGATAATAGAAGTGAAATTATATTTGGGGAAATTATATAAAAAATTCTAATTATTTATATCACTTGCAAAAAAAATTATAATCTAATTTTATTATTAATTTTAAAAGTTAACAAAAAAAATTTAATATCAATTATTGAATCATAAATTATAAATTAATAATTTAAATTTATTTTTATTTTGAATAGGATGAATCTATTACACATACGAAAGTTTTAAATATTTTTTTATATTATTTTTTCTTATAATTTTTTGAAAAAATTTTCATTGCATATCTCATTTGATTTCATTAATTTTGTTAGTGACTAGGATCATATGTTTCTTTCACTTTTCATTGATGTACCAATTTTCCTCCGTTCTTTCATTCCTTTAAATAGACGTTTTCTTTTCTTTTTTTTTTTTAATTTTTCTATAATTTTTTTACCTATTTATTATTTTTGGAGGTATCTTTAATTTAATTTGATTGTATGTATTTATTTAATTTGTATATTTTACATAATTTAATTTTATATTCTAAATAATAATTTTTTTTAATTTAAAACTTACTATTATTTAGAATATAAAAATTAATCTAATTAAACTAAAAATTACCTATAGTTTTCAATAATTATTTTTTCATAATTATTTAGAATTTATAAATTAAACTAATTAAGTAAAAACTACACATAGTATTTAATAATTATTTTTTCAATAAAAATAACAAAAAATTATGAAATATCCAATAATTTATATTTTTTATTATTGATACTAATAAAAGTAAAAATTATATTTATGGTCTTAATTTTATTATTAATGATAAAAAAAATTGAAAAAACAACAAATAGCAATAAAATCAACAAACATCAACAACTGTAATTTTTTATTGTTTTTATTGATTTTTTTTATTTTAGTTGTTGTTGTTTATCTTTGTTTATATTTTTTATTTTTGTTAAAAATAAAAATAACAATAAAAAATAAAAATTATGGGATATATCAAAAAAATTATTATTTTTATCATTAATACTAATAAAAGTAAAAATTTTATTTATGGCCTTAATTTTGTCACTAATAATGAAAAATAATTAAAAAAAAACAACAACAACAACAATCAACAACTATAAATCAACAAAAATCAATAACTGTAAAATTTTGTTGATTTTTCTTATTTTGTTGTTTCAATTGTTGTTTTTAATTTTTTTGTTATTTTGGTTTGTTGATTTTTTTTAGGCATTTTTTTTTTAATGTTACAAATACATTATAAGAATTGTAAATTTATTATCTATTGATGATCAATAAATATTAAATAATTTTTTTAAAAAAAAAGTTGTTAAACATTTTAATAAAAAATCTAAAGTAAAAAAAAAAATTATTCTTTAAGAATATAAAAGGAGAAAATTTTGTTTGTTTATTATTGTTACAACAGTTAAAGATATTTATTATTTAATTTAACAACAATTGAAGATGTTTAGTTCATAATTATTCATTTGAAAAGAAAAGGTCTTAAAAGAAAAAAATATTGAGACAAAAAACATTGAGAATAAAATGAAGATAATATCTTAAAAATAAAAAAATGTTGAGTAAAAAATTTTGAGAAGCAAAAAAGATGAAGATAGTAAAAAAAAATGTTGAGAAAAAAAAGATAAAGGTAATACCATAAAAATAAAAATAAAATGTTTAGTAAAATGTTGAGAACAAAAAAATGAAGACAATAGGAAAAAAGATGTTAGAAAAAAAAAGTTGAGTAAAAAAATATTGAAAAAAAATAGATAAAGACAGTAAAAAAATATTGAGAAAACAAATAAAATATTGAAAACAAAAAAGGAAAAAATGTTGGAAAAAAAATAACCCTAAAAATAAGGATGGAAAGGGAAGTGCACTATATTTGAAAAAAAAATATAAAAGTTAGTTCTAAATTTTTTTTTTATCAACAACATATTTAAAAGTTTTTTGATTTTTGGTATATTTACCTAAAAAATCCTAATTTTTTTATTTAAAGAAACTTGGCCCATATCCCATATTATAGGTGCAATAAATATAAAAATACGATATAACTGAATGATATTTTTCGTAATTTTAAATTTTATTTTAAAATCTTTAATTATATTTTAAAGTTTATGAATGAATTCACTCTATTTATATGATAGTTAATACCGAGTATGTATGTCCATAAAAATCAAATTTAAATAAGATTTTTTTTTTTCTTGGTAAATAAGTGTTATTGTAGAAGCCCCTTGACCCTCTTTAAACATTACTGTTTTAGGATACTTCCAATGTTTAAGAATGAACCTCTTCCTGCTTTTGTTCCATAATTTAAGGATTATAATTGATTATAAAAAAGCCAATCTTTGTAATGATTCTAATTAATTATCATTTTTTATCTAACAATAGGGACCAAATTGCTTTAGTCTTTGAGCTTAATCATTTGTTTCTCTTTTCTTATTTATGTATTTGGATGATATTAGCTCAACCTTTCTCGAGGACCAATCGCCCTATTTGTCTGGTGCTCTCCTCTGGGACTGGTTGATCAACAACCAACCAAAATAAGATATATTGCTAACTACTAATATAAATCATATTTTATAATATGATATGTGAATGTATCTTCTTAAGATTTTCAATTCAATACCTACCTCCATTTTTTTTTTCCTAAAATTTGTACTTGACCAAAAAAAAATCAAATTTTAACTTTTTTAATAAATAGATTCAAAATTTCTATTTTAAGACTACATAAGTCTAAAATTCTATTAAATTACACGCGTGCAATACACTCCCCCATTAAAGAAAGTGAATTAAACATTATCTTAATAAAACATCTCACTTTCAATTTTTTCACATTTTTCAAGTATAAAAAAAAAACAATGATTATTTAACAAAATAAAGAAATTTAATATTATTTTAGTTAATTTATTTGCTGTAGAATACAAGCATCTGATTCATCTCAATAGTGGACTTATTTGGCCTTAAAACAAAAGTTTTGGACGTATTAGTTGAAAGAGTTGAAATTTTCTAACATACTAGTCCAGAGACAGAAGTTGAAAGAATTAATTGACCATTTGTCCATTGTTTTTTATATGAATTGACCCCAGCTAATTGGTGGATATGGGTTTTAGTCGAAATAAACCTGTATAGAGATGATAGTGGGGATGCTGCAATTATATTTTCCAAGAGTGTTGATTGATACTAATAAGCATTAGGGTGTAAAATCAGGCCTATGAAAAATTAACAAATATTCGAAGAAGGTTGAGTAGTTAAACGGCCAAAACTTTCTTCCTGGCATGAAAAATTTATGAGTTTAATCCAGGTGAAACACCCATCCTAAACAAACAAATAACAGAGTGTAAAGCTATTGAAAAGAATCAAGAGCAGATATATCATTCATATCAAATATTTAATAGAAGAATTCACCCCATTGTATCCCCACAGTTACAAAGGCTATACCCCATTTCCTATTAGGAAAAGCATTGAAGAAAAACAAAAAACACCAATATTCCCTTATGTACATCACCCCCATAATGAGACTATGTAAAACCCCTAAACTCCAACATTTCCCATTCACCATTTTTTCCCTTAAACTCATCTCAGCTATCCCCCAGTTTCTTATTCATTTACATTACCAAAATAAGGAAATATACCCACAATTTTTTCCCAAAAAAAAAAAAAAAAACAATTAAAACAAAAATAAGGAAATGAAATAAAAACAAAATTTAAGTAGACAAAATGGTTCTTGGATATAGAATAGATGAAAGTAGGGTGAGGAGAACTTTCAGAGATACTGCTGCTGATTACCTTGGCTGCGTTCTGGCAGCTGGAAATGACAGAGCTTGCCTGAGTTTCCGATGAGACGATGGATTTCCTAACAACATGGTTTGAGACCGTGTTACCATATCAACCATGGATGGGGTTTGGTAAGCTTGCACAAGGCTTGTACTATCAGTTGAATCACCTCTTGCAGTTGCTCTCTGCCATGAGTGTGAACTCAAACCTGATAGAACATAAGCCCTTCCAGATGCCTCGTATACCTGACGGTTTGCCATCCTTTCTTGCATCTCCTTTAACTCAGCACATAATGCAACACACAATCTATCACCAGCCTGTGATGATGCAGTTTCTGACAATGACTTGTAACAACTCTCCAGGACAGAGACTGCACGAGCAAGATCGCCATTTTCTGCAGCAGCTCTAGCCTCAGCCATTGCTTCTGCTGCCTGAAGCCTATTTCGTTGCCTATCCACTTCCATAGACACCACTTGCGGGCCAATTATTTCTGGCCTTTGGATCTTTACTTGACTAGCTCCCTCCAACGTCACCACATCTTTTGTAATTGGGTCTTTGTAAACATATCCAACCTTCAGCAAAGACATCTGATCACAGGACCTATCAACTGGAACATTGATTGTCACCAAAAAGTCCCTTTCCTCTTCAGCATACAGGTCTCCAACATCAACAGAACCCATTCTTGCATTGCCCATGACATTGGTTCGATAACTACCTGCCTTTATCGAACCAATTTGCAAACTAGGGTGAACACACTCAACTTTGACCTGTAGCTCCTGCACTACCACACTCAATAGCCCTCCAATGCACTGTGCAAATGCATCCTGAATAACACCCTCAGCTTCTATGAATGAAAATGTGCCCCCAGACATCTCAGAAATTGAATGCATTGAGGCAGCATCATGGTCTGCACCAAACCCAAATGAATGCACAGGAATATGCATACCTGTACAACCATTCCGATGAATTGACATGGGGAGGAGGGCCTTGTAATCTGCTCTAGGATTCATCGCACTAGGGCTAATAACAGTATAGGTGTCCTGTCCATCAGATAATAAAATAACACTAGCAACTGGATTTTTCCATTTTCGATCCACTATCACCTTGGCACCTTTCTTCAGGCCTTCAGCGATATTTGTTCCACCATTAGAGATCAGAGAATTAACAGACTGTAAAGCCTCCTGCTTTCCAGACTCAGTCATGCAACGAAGAGGGAAAAGACGGCACGCTGTGGATGAGAAGGCAATGACAGAAAGCCGATCAGAGGGCCCAAGGTTCTGTATTACAAACCCCATAGCTCGTTTTAGCAAAGCAAGCTTTGTACCTGCCATGCTCCCACTGACATCAAGTACTGTAACAAGGTCCACTGGAGCACGAGAATTTTGAGATATCTGTGGCAATTCAGTATGGTTACTGCTATCATGCCTCCCACTTGTAACAGGAGCCTTGAGATGTATCAGCACACAGAAATTATCATGAGAGGCTGATCTTGAAACAGCTGAAACTTCTGGATATGTTTTGACCTCTATAGTTCCCATGGAATGGCTATCTGCAGCACCATCCTTAGTAGACAAGTTTCTTTGAGCAATCTCACGTTGCTGATCTAAGGCTTCATCATCATCAAAGGTAGGTGGCTCTTGGGCATGAAAAAGTGTCGATATATGCCGGTTGGAGTCTACCCGAGCAGGAGGTAGCCGTCTTAGAACAGTCATCCAAGCATCATCTCGAGGCCAACCAGCTGCATTGATTCTTGGCCTTCCATGAGAGACATCAGATGCAGGGTTTTGGAAGGGGACTTCTTTCCACTTTGCTCGGCAAACAGGACAAATCTGGTTCCCATGTTTTACATTAGAGGTAATGCAATGGAAATGGAAAGAGTGTGAGCATTCTGCGGTAAAAATAGCATGGCCCTGTCCTGGTTTCATGGTGGTAAGGCATATCGCACAGGTGCTCTGCAGTTTGAAACAATCATGCTGGTGAGAATGCTATATCCCACAAGAATCTCATATATAAATCATGTATAGCCTACAGGCAGCTAAAACTATCAACAAAAAGGTACACATTATATTAGGGTTAAGAAGGCAACATCATCAAATACAAGACGCATGTTATTGTTATGTATTACAAACACTTAAGATAAACCATTTGTAATTCTGACAGCCCAAAGGAGATAAACCAACTGTTTGAACAGTTAATTGTAAATGCACCTAGGGAAAAATATATACAACGGCAAAACAACCGCCAAGGAGGACTACCAACAACTAAAGAGAACAATTGTAATTCTGCAATGTTGATTCACATGGAAGTATGGAACTAAAATAAAAGTAAGCGCAGCTCCACAGACATAGAAGGTGTCATGCTTCTCTTGGCATACTTGCATTATAAGTTCCAACAGCAACAATTTCATTTAGAATGAGATTATGTACACATGTAAAAATCTTTAGAGGCCTCCTTAATTAACTGTCCCTAAGCTAAGAAATTTAAATAGAATTTCAAATGGATTTAGGATTGCTGCTGGGATGCATTCCTGAAGGTTTAACAATAGAGTTAAAACAAATACGTCATTTCCAATTTTGAGAAAGCAACCATTTGATCTGCATCATAAAAATAGTCCCAAGTAATCCCACAAATTAAAAGCCAAAATCAATAACAAGTCATGGGATAGATATCCTCCTACTCTGCCTCCATTATTAGCTAGAAAATACTGACAATAGAGTTAAAACAAATACGTCGTTTCCAATTTTGAGAAAGCAACCATTTGATCTGCATCATAAAAATAGTCCCAAGTAATCCCACAAATTAAAAGCCAAAATCAATAACAAGTCATGGGATAGATATCCTCCTACTCTGCCTCCATTATTAGCCAGAAAATCCTGACCTCTTGAGAAGCACTCAGGTTCCAATGGAGCCACAATTAATATGTTATCCAACAATCAATTAACGAATTCACATCATGTAAAGAGTGAAGGCATGGTTATATCTGCATATATAGATCAAGAAAAACCTTAAATGTCTAAATTTTGGGATCTTAAAATTTTAATACTGGATGTACATAATCATGGATATAAATTGGACTTTGAAACTATTTGAGGAAAAAGAAAGAACAAAATATTGGAATTTGCATACTATAAATGGACTTTAATCTGTATTCAACAAATTCAAAATTGCCAAGACAACGACCACCTTTAACCTACATTGACCTTGCTAACACCTGTAAATTTCAAATGTCACTGTGACATCTAAAGTTCACTGCTCTATCTCAATGCGGCTCATTATTGAAATTGATATGCAAAAATTAGGAACATTATATAACAGCCGTTTCCAAAAGGTGGATAATCAACTAAGATACAACAGCAATCCAGCTAATCAACTAGAAAAGTCAAAATTTGAGAGTCAGCTTTGCAAGGTATATGATGCTAATTGTTAACATTCAAAGGAGACTTTTCAATGAGAGTTAATAATAAATAATGATCAAAGATGAAAGAACATAATGATATTTAAAAAAACATAATGATGTTTTCAAGGAAAAAATTATTAGGAGGAGGGACACAATGGGCTAGCCTTAGAATTTTGTTCTTTAAATTTTAGGTAGTCAAAGCATTGCAAATAACATAATGACAAAACATAAACAATCAGTGAGGAGACTATTCAACAGTATACAATAATTAGCCAGCCTAAAAACAAACTAATGATGAAGCTTACAAGAAAATGATCCAAAAACAACTATTATAAATATATATATGTACATAAATAGATAAAGCTCATCAAAAGGAGGGTTAGTGGGTTTGCTCCAGAATTTTGTCCCTATTTTTATTATTTCAATTCTTTAGTTCCCAACTTTTTCTTTCTTGAAGCTTATTGCAAGAAAGATCCTAATCAACGGTCCACAGGCTCTTGTAAATCAAAATGACCGTGAAAAGCAGAGAGCAAGAGAGAGAGAGAGATGAATGGATGTTTATGTGGGTATGGACGTGTGTTTGTGTTGTGTGTGTGGTATAGAAAAGTATTGCTGACCAGACAAGCACTTTTCCCATCGAGAGAAAGGAAGAGGGGGCTACGGCAACAACACTTAGCAGGCGGTAGTGTAATACTTTTCTAATAAGCCAAAGTGAAAAATGGTCCTTAAAGGGACTAGTCCACTTTAACTTCCCCCACAAAAGGGGCCTCAACCTCATGGAGACAGAGTTGAAAATAACACGACAACAAAGGCCCCATCTCCTCTTCCTTCACAAATATTCAGATTCAGTAATCACTCCCACACCCACCATACCCCACCTTGATTAGTACATTGAAATTACAGTGAGGATTTATATATATGTATAGATGATAAAAACAAAATGTTAGGCAGTGTCAAGAGTAACCAAAATCAAGAAATCATTGAAAATGACCACATATTTATTTTGGGATTAAGCCATAGAAAATCAAGAAAAGCATAATTACTAATTGATTAATCAAATCCCTATGGCCTACTTCATTATTAGGCTACAATTTGCGGGAGCCCTATTCTGTTCATTGAAAAATCTTGTTACGCCACCTTCATTAATATCACAGTCAAAGTACATTGTTACCCAGGAAAAGCAAGACCTTTATGCAGTCTCCAAAAGGTTTTTTAAAACATAAAACAAATAGAGAGAAAAGAAAAAAAAAACAAATTAACCACGTGATCGCTGGAAACACAAAAGCCACCAAAGAGATTAATTCACCAATTCAATCATGAAAAAACCAAAAAAAGAAAAGAAAACTGCAAACATTCTCAGAACCACATCATTATCAAGAAAACTGTTAAAAAAAATTAGAACCCAAATATACCCAATAATCCTTGATCTATTCTAAATCAAGAAAACTGACAAGAATCATAAACTCAAGCCAAATGAATCAAGAAATTAAGCTAAAAAGTTCGCATGTTTTACAAACATTAACACCCTATAAACAAAACCACCCACATACATGAACATGGCATTATATTATATACCTTCAAGGATTTTGTTCCAGATTTGGACAGACGAAGGCCAGAGGAGGAAGGTGTAGGAGTCAAGGAACCGCGGGAAGAAGCACCGGTGGCCGGAGAATGAGAACCGGCATCGGAGAATCTAGCAGGAGAAGAATCTAGTTCACGATCATTTTGAGGAACATAAAGACACGTGTTTAAACCAAGTGCTAGTTTAGCTTTCCTCCATTTGCTTCCCATTTCTTTCAGATCTATCATTTATATTCAACAAAACAATAACAACACAAAAATCAAGAAAAATCTTCAGTGCCCACTATTTATCAACTGAAATCATTAGTACCCAGATGGCAAAATCAATATGGTTCAAGAAATTAACATTAAACATTGTGTTTATTAATTTCTTGGTTCTTCTTCTTGAATTTTGGCAAAGAAAAGATGGGTTAGAGAAAGAAAAGACGAGTGCTTTAGAAGTGAGGCTAAGTGAATGACAGAGAGAAATCGACGGTGGTAATGTTAGTGGTGGGGAGAGGGTAAATAGAGGAGCAGCAGCCTTTTTTTAGGAGATAAATTGAGAGATGTGCATGGAGCGAAAAATTGTATCTTCCCTCTTCAACGAATGATAAATAGATAATGTTATAAAAGAAGAATAGATATATACCGTCGACTCATGGGATGAGGTGACAGGCCTATTATGATTTAAGGGCACTTTGAACTTGAGTCATGATTTATGTAGGCTTATTAAATTATCTTTTAATAAATTTAAATTATTTATTAATAAAATTTTATAATTTTATTTAAATTAATTAAAATTTAATAAATTTTAATATATATATATATATTAAATTATATGTCATTCTATAAAAAAATAATATGTGTTTAAATTAATATTAAAAATAATAACTAATATACTTTTTAATATATTAATTTCAAATTTAATATTCAAAAGTTTTGGTTTTTACCCTTGCCTTTTGGCTTTAATGTCTTCATTTGCCATGCATTTTCTAGGGGCTTTTCAACTATTTATATGATTACCTTTGCAATTTCCGTCTATTTATTTAATGTATTTTGACTTTGTAACTACGGGTGAGTATGGTTGGATCCGGTTGGAAAATATAATTTTCAAAATTTTATTAAAATATCAAAGTTTTAAAATTAAAAATTATAATAACTTTAAATTTTCGGTTGGAATCTTTTGGAGTTTAAAATTTTTAGTTTAATTTGGTTTAAAAATCAACTCTTTTCTAAAACTAAAAACAACTAAATAAAAATATAATTTAAATTAAACTATTAAACTACAAATTATTAAATAATTTTATTATAAAATTAAATAAATATTTTATAGTTTTAATATATATTCAAATATATTATAAAATTATTTTATCTTTTCTATGAAAAGATTTATATAAAAATATATTGATGTCGCAGCAGTAGTTGTTAAAAAGGAAATATATTTTATACAAATTATGCTAAAAAGTTCTGACAAAAATTAATTAATATTAAAAACAATAACTTATATATTTTTTAACATATTGATTCTAACATTATTTTTTATATGCAAAATTCTCAAACATAATTTTAGTAAAATATTTGATAAAATTTTCATATTAACAGTTTATCTTATATAATGTTAACAAGTTTTAATATGGACTCAAATATCAAAAGTGAAATGTCTTTATTTATTTTGTCAAAAAATAAAGATATATTCATAACAAGAAACTTAAAAAATATATAATTTTAAAAGGTTTTGGCTATGTCAACTCAAATATTAAAATTGAGTGTATTATTTATTTTGTCAAAAAATAAAAATATATTATCATAACAAAAAATATTATAAAAATATACATAAAAGTTATAAAATATTAATTGAAAGTAATTATGAATCTGTACATTATGTGGACTTTATATAATATACATATTTTGATATAATTATTAAAAAAGTTTAATAAATTTAAAACTATAAATTAATTAAATATAAAAGCAAAATTTTAGAAAGTTATTATAACAAATTTATTTAATAATTTTTTATTAAAATTATATATATATATATATATATATATATATATATATATATATAAGACATAATTTCAAATGAAAAGGAAGAGTAGTAGTATAATTAAAGTGTTTTATATATAATAAAATATATATGTATTTTAAAATGAAAATTTTTATAAAGAGAAAAAATAATTAAATAAATTAAAAATAAAATATATTACATTAATTTTATTTTCTCTAAGTCTTATTGCCATTATTTTTAAATATAATAGAATTTGTTTTGAAACTATTATACAAACTTTTAGAATTTCATTAGTATTAGAATATATATAATAGTGTTTTAGTTAAAAAATTATGCTAAAAAACTATAATAAATATTTTATTTTTAATAAAAATTAGAATTTTTAAGAATTTGACACATTAGATTTTAGGATGAATACTCAAATATGAAGATAGACATTATAAATTACATTAATTTTATTTTCTTTAAGTTTTATTTCCATTATTTTTAAATATAATAGAATTTGTTTGGAGACAATTATATAAACTTTTAAAATTTCAGTAGTATTAGAATATATATAATAGTGTTTTAGTTAAAAAATAACACTAAAAAACTATAATAAATATTTTATTTTTAATAAAAATTAGAATTTTTAAGAATTTGACATATTAAATTTTAGGATGGATACTCAAATATGAAGATACACATTTATTAAATTTTTGGTTTAATAACTTTAAAACTCAACATTTAACACACACACACACACACACATATATATATATATATATATCATATGAAAGTTAATTAAAGTCTTAACCATCCAATAAAGAAAATAATTTAACAATATATAACTATAAAAATATTGCTGAGTCATTAACTATTCATAAACCTATCTACGAAGCCTTAAGGTCATTTTCTTTGATGATGAAAATGAAGATTATGTATAACAAGGATGAAAAAAAAGAGATTTTGAAAAAAAGGGAGGATGAAGATTTTATATTTATAAACCTATATACGGTGAAAGAATGGAGGATGAAGATTATGTATAACAAGAAAAATTTTGAATGTCATTTCAAAAACCTATCTACATAGCCTTAAGATCAAGGAGGAGGAGGAGAAAGAAAGGAAAGTAAGGATTCAAGATATGTTTTTAGTGTAATAACCCTAATTTTTAAATTAATTTATTTTAAAATGAGATATGCAGTATTAATAAATTCAAAAGTTATATTTAATTATTTTATTATTTTGTAGTTAATATTTATTATTTTATGTTTAATTATAATTTTCTACGTAAATATTTATTTCAAAACTTATTATTTTGGAAATTGATTTATGTTATATTTACTACTTTGAAAAGAATTATTTTAATAATATTATTTAAGTACTAATGTTATTTTATTGATTGACTTAAATTGGAGTATTATTTTATTATTTAAATGATGTTTATTTTTATCATTATTATTATTATTATTATTTTCATTAAAATACATTATTTGCATGGTTATTTTATGTGTTATTATGTATATATATACACACACATATTAGGGTTTATTATTATTTTATGTGTGTTATTTATTATTGTGTGTTATATATGTACATGTGTGTGTATATATATATATGTGTGTGTATGTATGTATATATATATATATATATATATATATATATATATATATATATATATATGTCTTTATTTGTGGTAGAGGATAATTTTACTTAAGTTTTATTATAATATAAAGTATAATATAATATAATATACATATACATATACATATACATATACATATACAAAAATGTGAAGAACAAAAACACAGAACACAACATTTTCCCTTCCCCTTCACGCAATCATGATCTTTAACCCTCACTGCACCTCCCTACGTTCGGTCGACCACCCACCTTCCTTTGCCAGCTCTGCCGCTCTTCATCATCTTCTCCAGCGCCAACAACGTCCATTTTTGAAAAGAAGCCGAGAACTCCATTAACTCCAGCAACCTCCATTTTCAGCCACTGTTTCACGTGTTTTCGATGTCTTTCTCTTCCTCTTGCACCGGTGAGCACTAATACAGCTTAGTTTAAGCTTTAATCTTCATTTGATTGAGTTTTTGTTGATTTTTAGTTTTTGAGTTTTAGGGTTTTGAATTTTTTTTAGCTTTATTTAGCTTGAATCTTAAAAACTCCCTTTACAAATGTGATTCCTAGTAGCTCAATCTACCTCTATGAATTTTTGTGTGATTTTTGGAATTTATTTTGATTTTTGTGAATTTTTTAATATTTTATTATTATTTTATTAATTTTTGTAAATTAATTTATTAAATTATAAATTTGGTATATTTGGAGTTATTATTAATTATTATTAATTTTAGTGTTGAGAAATTAATTTTTGAGAATATTATATAATTTTTATGAATTTTTATAGTTTATGTCAAAATTGAATAATTAGGTTAGAGTTGGATTTTTGTGTGAATATTAGTTTAAATATGTGTTTTAGTTAATATTAATAATATATAAGTTGAGAAAATAATTTTTATGCATTTGTATAATTTTTATAGAATTTTTTAGTAATAATAGTATAGTATGTATATTTTTGTATTATAGAGGTAAATATGTAGTTTTGTGTTAATTATAGCTAAATGATATGTTTTAGTTGGTTTTAATATTATTTAAGGAATTAAAATGATTTTTACAAATTATTTACTATTTTTAACTAATTAATACTAATTTTTGAAAATTGTTTTCAAATAATATATTATATTATTTTGGTAATAAAATGGGTTTTAAACTAATTTTATTATATAATTAAATTATTTAAGCAATTAAATGTGAATTTTATTAATTAGAATTAAGTTGTGTTATTTGGTTGGGTTGTGAACTCGGTTGGGCTAAATGCAGTATTGGAGGGCCAACCCGAGTATGGTTGAGTGTGAATGCTAGAAATGCGTTTTTCTATGCAAGAATGACTCTACCTATGATAGAGAGATGTCATTTTATAGGAAAGACTCTGCCGAAATTTCGATAGATTTTCTCATAAAATATGACATCTTCCATAATTTCCTAATGTAAATTAAGGTATTCCAATATCAAGTCTTATTTGGTTTTTTCCGAGTCATTCTAGAGTCTCGTGAATTTTATTAATTTCCCTTCTTATTCCATAAATATGATTTTAAAAATGAATATGTTATTTTAGAGAGTACTAGAGCGGGAGCTTCTGGATCAAGGCAAACGCGCGGTCGTCAGCCGTCTCGCTCATCCTGTAAGTTAATAAATTGAGTTGTGCGTGTGTTTTCTTTAAAAATGCATGCACTCATATTTTAGTATTATTTGCATTATCGATTTGAAATAAATACTATTATTGAGAATTTCATTACAATGTATTTATTTATTTAAAAACTAATTTTGAGAAATTTTAGTAGAACGAACTACCTGGTGGGTTTCACCAAGACCATGTGCACATGGTGGAGATTGAGAGAAGGATCCAAAAATATGTATGACTTATGGTTATAAATTGGGACGGGTGCCTCGATAGAAGCCTCTGCTCTCAAGGACCGCTAGTAATATAGAAAGTTAATAATGGACTAGGATTGGTGCCTCGATAGATGTCTTAGCTCTTGGGGACTGCCAGTGTCATGTGCTTGGATTAAGTGTATAACTGCAGCTTGGTGCCTCGGTTGATGCCTCTACTCTTAGGGACTGACAGTCCATTTGGATTAAGTAGGCCCAGTTGGCCATTTAGAATTGGATTTAGGGTTTTACTGAGATTTTTCAAAGGCTATATGTATATATGTTATAAATTATTTTTACTATATCTATATAGTTTTCAAAAAAATTTTCAAACCGTATAGCTCTTTTATTAACTTACTCAGTGAAGTTTGACTTCCCTCAATTTCTTTTTTTTTTTCAGGAGTTTAGGATTTTTTTGTTAGTCCTACTTCTCTTCGTCGTGTTGTTTCATCATCAGCTATTATACGTAGGTCTACTTAGTTGTGTTGTATTTATTTTCGTGTACTGCAGTAGAGAAAACCATATAACTGCATATTTTATTTAGGATATTATGTATTTATAATATTGTGTATTGTCACATTATTTGTATAACTGAATTTATATATTTTATGCACTATAATATTATGGTTTAAATTATATTGAGAAAAATCAATTTGATAATGTGCATTGTGATTTAATTATTTATTTTAATATTTTAAAGTTTAAATATTTCGTGTTTTTCTTTTAAGGCTTACTATGGGATTTTGTAGTTTTATGCTTTCCCATTCCCTAGTGCCAATCACGTGCCTTGGGTTCGAGTCGTGACATTTAGTTTAAAGAAAAAAGAACTCCCTTACTTTTGGATGTAATGTCTAAAGGGGTATTGGAGCTTCTATGCATGATCTAATAGGTCAAGTTTCTTCTTTATTTAAGTTTTGGTCATCTAAATGAGGATGGGTGTTGGAAAGAAGTTAAGCAATTCATAAAGGCTAAGTATGATTTTAAGTCTCAAAAGTATATGAAAGATATAGAAGCAATGGTGAAAGGAATGAAGGAGGACATGGAACTTAAGATGGATGAACTGAAAGAAAGGATGAACCAAATAGAGGAAATAATAATGAAAGCAATGGCAAGAATCCAGAGATCTCTATCAGTTTCAAAGGAAGACACTGGCTTAGCTTCACTAAAGATTTCTAAAGAGGACTGAGAAGAGACTCCAAATTTAGAATATGATTCTAAATAGTTGTGATTGTATTTGATTTCTTTGCTATTTGTTTTCTTTAGGTTATTGGGATTAGACCTGACCAAGGGCTGGTTTTGGCTTGGAACCTGCTCAGTCAAAAGTGGGCTCGGAATTAGTCAACATTAAAATAGGACTGAATCATTTCAAAATCGATAGAGAAACTAGTGTCAAAACTAGAACAGGGCTGAATTATTTTAAAACCAATAAAAGAACTAGTTCAAGGTTGGTTCCTCTAATCCATGAGCCGTGACCTGCTACTCAATCATATAAAAGTTAATTAAAGTCAAAATTTGTTAACCATCCAATAATTGAAAAGAAAATAATTTAATAACATACAACTATAAAAACATTAATGAGTCATCAATTATTCATAAACTTATCTACGAGGTCTTAAGATCATTTTATTTGATGATGAAGATGAAGATTATGTATAACAAGGATGAAAAAGGGAGACTTTGAAAAAAGGGAGGATGAAGATTGTATATCATAAACCTATCTAAAGGTGAAAAAATAGAGGATGAAGATTATGTATAATAAGGAAGACTTTGAACGTCATTTCAAAAACCTATCTACAAAGCCTCAAGATCAAGAATGAGGAGAAGAAAGAAAGGAAAGTAAGGATCCAAGATACGTTTTTAGTTTAAAGAAAAAAAGAACTCCCCCATTTTTGGATGTAATGTTTAAAGTGGTTATTGGAGCTTCTACGTTTGATATAATAGGTCAACTTCCTCCTTTACTTGAGTTTTTGTCATCTAAGAACAAGGATGAGGACTAAAAAGAAGTTAAGTAATCCATAAAGACTAAATATGATTTTAATTCTTAGCAGTATATAAAAGATATAACAGCAATGGTGAAAGAAATGAAAAGGACATGGAACTTAAGATGGATGAACTGAAAGAAAGGATGAACCAAATGGAGAAAATAATAATATAAGGAATGGAAAGAATATAGAGATCTCCATTAGTTTCAAAGGAAGACACTGACTCAATTTCATTAGAGAATTCCCACAAGGACTCAAAAGAAACTCTAGATTCAAAATTTGATTATGAATAGTTATGAGTATATTTGGTTTCTTTGTTGTTCATTTTCTTTAGGTTGTTAAGATTATACCCGGCCAAGGGCCGGTTTTGGCTTGAAACTGACTTGGTCAAAACTAAAACAGGATTAAATTTGCCCAAAATGTGTGGAGGAACTAGTTCAGGGCTGGTCCTTCCAATACACAAATCATGAACTGTAGGTTCATATTTTGAATTGCATTATTTAAAAACAATTCATATAATCATTGGGAGGCCTCTGCATAACCCCTTCCCCCCCCTCCCCCCAACAAATTAGTCATTTAAAATAGCTAGTGTAAATTCTACCATATTTAAATTTGTATAACTCTCATTGTGAAATAAGTAATACAATTAACCTCATTCTCTTTGTTATTTATCAATTGATTAAAATTATATATGACAAAAAGATTGTGGATCAGTTTTCGAGGAGACCACTGCATATCCGTCGGAACATTTTTAGGGTTTGGATGAATTTAGTTAGAGGAAAACTATGATGTTTTGATTTTGCTTTAGGTCATTATAATTTTAATCTATAAGAGAGCATATAATGACATAAAGTGAAACCACAACATCATAATCTTCCCCCAACCAAATCCATATGAACCCTAAAAATGTTCCAACAGTAGCAAAACTTCTTAGAGAAATTTTGTCATAATTTGAAATGTTTATGGACAAATATATTTGGTTCATCTTATGCCATTGTGTGCCTATATGCACTCCCATCTTCATATTGTGTTGATTGGTATGGTCTTTTTTTTTCTTTGTTTGGTCTCCATTTGAATTACTATAGTGTCACGACCCGAACCCAGGGCACGTGATCGACACTAGGGAATGGGAAAACATAAAGCTATTGAATCCCGTAGTAAGCCTTAAAAGAAAATTGCAGAATATTTAAATTTTAAAACCTTACAATAAATAATTAAATCATAATGCACGTTATCAAACTGATTTTTCTCAATATAATTTAAACCATAATATTATAGTGCATAAAATATATAAACTTTAGTTATACAATAATGTCTTAATACACAATATTATAAATACATGATATTCCCAAATAAAATATGCAGTTATATGATTTTCTCTACTGCAGTACACGAAAATAAATTCAAGACAACTAAGTAGACCTACATAGAATAGCCGGTGATGAAACTACACGGTGAAGAGAAGTAGGCCTAATAGAAAAGTCTCAAACTCTTGAAAAAAATAAATTGAGGGGAGTCAGACCTCACTGAATAAGTTAATAAAAGAGTTGTACAGTTTGAAAACCTTTTTGAAAATCGTATGAATATAGTGAAAATAATTTACAATATATATAGCTTTTGAAAAATCTCGGTAAAACCCTAATCTCAATTCTAAATGGCCAATTGGGCCCACTTAATCCAAATAGACTGTCGGTCGCTGAAAGCAAAGGCATTAATCGAGGCACTAAGCCGCAATCATCCACTTAATCCAAGCATATGGCACTGGTGGTTCCCAAGAGTTAAGACATCCACCGAGGCACCCATCCCAGTCTATTCTTAACCTTCCACATCACTGGCGGTCCTTGAGAGCTGAGGCTTCCACCGAGGCATCCGTCCTAGTTTATAACCACAAGTCATACATATTTTAGGATCCTTCTCTCAATCTCCACCATGTGCATATGGTCCTGGTGAAACCCACCAGATAGCCCGTTCTACCAAAATTTCTCAAAACTAGTTTTTAAATAAATAAATTGCAATAAAATTCTCGATAACAGTATTTATTTCAAATTGATAATGTAAATAATACTAAAAATATGAGCGCACACAATTTTTAAAGAAAACACATGCATAGACCAGTTTATTAACTTACAGGATGAGCGAGATGACTGACGACGCGTTTGTCTCAATCCATAAGCTCCCGCTCTGGTACTCTCTAAAAAATAACATATATATTTTTTTAAAATCATACTTATGAAATAAGAAAGTAAATTAATAAAATTACAAGACTCTAGAATGACTCGGGAAAAATCGGATAAGACTCAATAAATTAGAATACCTTAATTTACGTTAGGAAATTACGGAAGATGTCACGTTTTACAAAAAAATCTACCTAAATTTTGGTAGAGTCTCCCCTGTAAAACGGATATCTCTCTACCGTAGGTAGAGCCATTCCTGCATAGAGAAACGCACTTATAGCATTCACACTCAACCATCCTCAGGTCGGCTTTCCAATACTACATTTAGCCCAACCGAGTTCACAACCCAAACAAACAACACAACTTAATTCTAATTAATAAAATTCACATTTAATTACTTAAATAGTTTAATTATATAATAAAATTAGTTTAAAACCCATTTTATTACCAAAATAATATATAATATATTATTTGAAAATAATTTCAAAAATTAGTATTAATCGGTTTAAAAAATAGTAAATAATTGTAAAAATCATTTTAATTCTTCAAATAATATTAAAACCAATTAAAATATAGTATTTAGCCATAATTAGCACAAAATTACATTTTTACCCCAATAATACAAAAATATACATAATATCCTATTATTACTCAAAAATTCTATAAAAATTATACAAATGCATAAAAATTATTTTCTCAACATATATATTATTAATATTAACTAAAACACATATTAAACCATTATTCCATCAAAAATCCAACTCTAACCTAATTATTAAATTTTGACATAAACTATAAAAATTCATAAAAATTATATAATATTCTCAAAAATTAATTTCTCAACACTAAAATTAATAACAATATATAATATCACTAAATTAACCAATTTTATAATTTAATAAATTAATTTACGAAAATTAATAAAATAATAATAAAATATTCAAAAATTCACAAAAATCAAAATAAATTCCAAAAATATACAAAAATTCATAGAGGTAGATTGAGCTACTAGGAATCACATTTGTAAAGGGAGTTTTCAAGATTCAAACTAGATCAAGCTAAAAAATTTTTGAAACCCTAGAACTCCATAAACAAAATTCAACAAAAACTCAATCAAATGGAGGTTAAAGCTTAAACTAAACTTGGAATGATTCTCACCGGTGCAAGAGGAGGGGATAGACACCGAAAATGCGTGAAATGGTGGCCGGATGAAGGTTGGTCAGATTTAACAGAGGTTCTCGGCTTCTTCCAAAAACGGACGTTGCCAATGAGCAGACAGCGAGAGGAAGGTCGGGGAAGATGGTGGTGACTGGCGAGAAGAGAGGGAGGCGTAGTAAAGGTGGTTGGTCCAGCTTGCACGACGGGAAGAGAAGGAAATGCTCTGTTTTTTTTTTTTTTTTTTTTGGTTTGCTATGTGTTTTTGTTTTCTTTTGTCCTCTGCATGTGTTTAGGTTGGTATATGAATATATGTGTATTTGCTTATTAAATGTATGTATGTATGGGTATGCATGGGTTTATGCATGTGTCTATATATACATAACATTATAATTATATAATATGCTTACATGTATTAATCTCCACCACATGCATATTATATACATATATATACACACACACACACACATACACACACACACACACATATATATATATATATATATATATATATGTATATATATATATATATATATATATATATATATATATATATATATAACACAATAATAAATAATATAATCACATAAAATTAACAATACAAATAATGTAATTTATTAAAAATAATAATAATAACATTAAAATAATAATACACTGAATTAAATATTATTAAAATAGTAAATATAAATAACGTAAATTAATTATCTGAAATAATAAGTCTCGAAATAAATATTTACATAGAAAATTATAATCAAATGTAAAATAATAAATATTAACCACAAAATAATAAAATACTCAAATGTAACATTTGAATTTATTAATACTGTATATCTCATTTTAAAATAAATTAATTTAAAAATATGGATCATAACATATCGAGGTTATTTGGTTTCTTAATTTGCTATTCATTTTCTTCAAGTTATTGGAATAAGACCCAATCAAGGGCGGGTTTTGGCCTAGAACTAGTCAAAATGGGAACATAATTGAATTGATCCAAAATCGGTAGAGGAACCAGTTCCAGGTTGGTTCCTAGCTGGTTCCTCCAATCCACAAATCATGAATCAATGGTTCTATAGAACCGAACAAAACTAGCTATTTAAAACAACTAGCATAAATCCTACCATATTTAAACTTGCATTACTCACATTATGAAATATGTAATTCGATTGACCTTCTTCCTTTTATTATTTGTCAATCGATTAAAATTATATATGACAAAAAGATTATGGATCAGTTTTCGAGGAGATCACTTAACATCCTTTGGAATGTTTTTAAAGTTTAGATGGATTTATGATACAATCTAGAATGTTCCCACCTAATTAGGGGTCCTCTACCTCCCTAAATAGGAACACATGGACAAAGGAGAAGACAGATCCGTCCAAGGAACTACCTCAAAGAGGAATCCTAACTGAAGAAGGAACACTCTCCTACAAAGACTATGATTCACTGACCTACAAGGATTCCTATTCCTCCCAGGTTTGAGTATCACTATATATAGCACCATATACCCCTCATAAGGGGACATCTTATTCACACATATTCAAGCTACCTTTCCTTTGCCCGATTTCTATTCTCTAACTTAGGCATCGGAGTGTTTGTGGGGATTCCCCCCACCTCTCACCTTGCCCTCTGTTCAGTACTTTGCAGGACGTTAAGCCCAGGAGTCCCGAAAATCAGTTATCAAGTGGCGCCGTCTATGGGAACTCCTTGGGAAAAGCCATTCATTCATTTGCTAAGCTAAAGACACCTTCACCATGACTTCTAGCCTACCCCCAACCCAAATTCCTGAGGTCGGCACCAATCCTTCTACACCTATCCTCTCGACTGACCTTTCAAATCCTTTCCCAACAATAATACCATCGCCCACCTTGTAGCTTATTGGGGCCACATCCGGTCATGCACCTGTACTTTCGGAAAACACCCCAAGATACCCGTCCTTGGGCACAGATCTCCCATATTACGCTCCGTTATAGCACCATCGATTAATACCCTTAATAACTTTTCCAAGCCTACTAGAAACATTAACAATAACCACTTCAAACCTAAACACAGTCTCGGCCTTGACCAAGCAAGCAAAGAGGCAATGATAAAAAATATTCAGGCACAAATAACCTTGATGCAACAATAGTTAAGCACTATAATACAGAGCGAGCATACTGAATCAGCTCCAAATAATGATAATGCAGCACCCCGATAAGTCCCAGGGATGAGCACAGGAAAGGGTAAAGCACTAGAAGGGGAGTGTAGTTCGTCCATCCCAGCTCTCGATGATTCAAAATTAGCACAGAAGGTTGAGGAAGCAATGAACAAAGCCCGGACTAAACCTAGAAAGGAAGAAGAATGGGTGATGGATAGCAGAACTCTGTTTGTCAGCAGAATAATTCAAACGGAGATTCCTAGTAAGTTCAGAATCCCGCAGCTTGATCAGTACGATGGGATAGGAGACCCTATTAGTCATATATCTACTTTTCGGACAAAGATGTTGCTCCAGAATGTGAATAACAGAATCATGTGCAGAGTATTCCTAAGTACACTCACAAAGAGTGCCCAAAAATGGTTTCATCGGCTCCCGGAGAATTCTGTCACTTCTTTTAAGGATCTAGCCGAGCAGTTCCATATCAGATTCATCACCAATATCCCTCCTGTAAAAAACATCAACGACCTCCGGATGTGCCGACAGGAGGTCGACGAATCTCTACAAAGTTACCTTGACCGTTTCAATAAAATAGCTATGCAGATTGAGCACCTCATTGAGGAAGTTTCCATAGAAGCTTTGAAAAATGGCACCAGACTTGGAAAGCTAAAAGACAAATTAATAACTAAAGAACCGAGTACTTTTGTAGAGGCAATGGCGATAGCGGTTCAGATGATAAAGATGGACGAAGACAGGAGGATGCGTCGGGAAGAAGACAGGCCATCGACTAAAGATGAACGGCCAAAGCAGAGATGAGTAAGCTTCCTAAAAATGAATTTCAGAGCTCCGACAGATAGATTTGATAGAGAAGCGGATAGATATACACCCCTGAACACTTCCCGATCCAGGATCCTTATGTGGGTCAGGTAGAATTGAGTGGAAATTACACTAGCCAAAAGAATCAGCCCAAGCCAGAGATTTATTAGTGATAGAAGCCAGTACTACGAGTACCACAGAGAATACGGCCATAACACAAAAGGCTGTAGAGAATTGAAGAGTGCCATAGAAAAATTAGTGCAGCGGGGAAAGCTTGATAATTTCACTGATGCACCTAGGAGACGCAAAAACACGAAAAACCATGATCGTGACAAAGCTGAGGCAAAGAAAGCTAGGAACGAACCAATTGGAATGATCAATATGATTGTAGGAGGAGAAAACATCGGGAAATAGTTAAAATACAGTAGAGGAGGAAAAATGATACCCGATAAAAGTGACAACATTTTTAACTCAGAAGACAATTTGTATATACATCACCCTCACAATGATGCCCTGGTGATAACCGCATGCATAAATAAGTATCGGGTCAAAAGGCTATTGGTCAATAATAGGAGTGCTATCAATGTTTTATCTTGGGATGCATACAAAGCTATGGGCAGCTCCATCACCAACTTAACAGCCATCCAAAACCCTATCACTAGCTTTTGTGGGGGAACGGTGCAACCAATGGGGATTGTCAATCTGGATCTAGAATTCGAAAACTAAGAGGATGAGGAAACAAAAATCGTCCGGACTCCATTCAACGTGGTAGACATACCACTAGCTTATAATGGGATAATAGGACGACCGGTACTTTATGAAGCAGATGCAGTCACCAGCATCTGGTAATTAACCATGAAAATTTCGATCAATAAGGGGACCCTTACTATCAGGGGAGATCAGTAAATGGCCAGACAATGCTATCAGATGACTATGAAATCTCTGGTGGAGGCTTTTCATTTGGAATCATGGGAAGTTGAGAAGCAAGGCACTGATCCACAACCAGTGGAAGACACGGAGGCATTGCGAATCAGGGGAGGAAAATCTATGAAAATTGGTAATGCCCTTGATCAAGACATCAAAGACACATTAAGGGACGTCCTTATTAGACACTCAAAAGATTTTTCTTCTCAAGCCTCTTAGATCATCGGCGTGGACCCGCGGGTTGCCTGCCACTACCTAAACATCAAACTAGGGGCCAAGCCAGTAGCACAAAAGAAAAGAACTTTCACCTACGAAAGATAAAAGATCATTGCCGAGGAAACAGGGAAGCTATTAATAGCTGGATTCATTAAAGAGGTTACTCACCCAAACTGGGTAGCCAACATAGTACTCATTAAAAAAGCAAACGGGAAGTACAAAATGTGTGTAGACTACACCGACCTCAACCGAGCATGCCCTAAAGACAGCTACCCGTTACCAACGATTGATCAGCTCATCGATTCCACCGCTGGCCATGGCTTATACAGCTTCATAGATACTGCCCAAGGTTATCACCAGATCCCCATGAAGAAAGAAGACCAAGAGAAAACGTCCTTCATCACACACGAAGGGCTATACTGCTACAAGGTGATGCCCTTCGGACTAAAAAATGTCGGAGCCACATACCAAAGAATGATGAACCAAGTCCTTCAAAGCTAGATTGGAACCAGCATGGAGGTATATATAGATGACATCATCATCAAAAGCAAGCACTCTGAGCACCACCCAACAGACGTGGATCAAGTCCTCCAGTTACTAAGCCAATCCAGGATCAAGTTGAATTTTGATAAATCCGTCTTCGGAGTCCAGGCCTGCAAGTTCCTGGGGTTTATAATTTCTCACCGAGGCATTGAAGCCAACCCAGAAAATATGGAAGCCATGCTCAACATGGCAGCATCGAAGAGCATCCGTGATATACAAAAGCTAAATGGTAGAATAACCGCACTGGGGCATTTTATTTCTTGCTCAGCTAGGCGATGTCTACCATTGTTCCGAGCTCTCAAAAGTTCTGACAAATTCTAGTGGTCCGCTAATTGCCAAGCAGCATTTGAAGAAATTAAAAGATTCTTATCTTCCCCACCATTAATCAGCCATCCGATACCGAATGAGACCTTATACTTATACCTCTTTGTTGGCCGAGAATGCATCGCTTCAGTACTGGTAAGGGAAGAAGGAAGCCAGCAAAACCCTGTCTACTATGTCAGCAAGATGCTCCGAGGACCTGAAGTCCGATACTCCATGCTGGAAAAGTTAGCCTTAGCTGTGGTCCATGCTTCTCGAAAGCTTTGGCACTACTTCCAAGCTCACTATATCGTAGTCCGATCCCATTTTCCACTGTGAAAAATATTACAGAGACTAGAGTCCTCAGGCAGGCTAGTGCAATGGTCGGTCTTACTCGGCAAGTTCGATATTGATTACGAGCCTCGACAGTAGATGAAAGCCCAGGCCTTAGCAGATTTTGTACAAGAAATGGCTCTGGAAGATGTAACCTTAACCAAAATACCAGAATGGAAGCTCTATATTGATGGAGCATCCTCAGCTCATGGTTTCGGCACGGAAATAATCCTCAGGGGACCGCATAAAGTTCATATCCAATACGCAGTCCATATAGAGTATAATGCCACCAACTGAATACGAAGCACTCACTACAGGGTTAAAACTAGCTGTGGAAGTCAGGGTAGAACACCTCATTATACACTCGGATTCCCAACTAGTAGTCAACCAAGTCAGCAGAGCATTTCAAGTCAAAGATGCCTACATCGCCAAGTACGTGGACAAAGCCCGGTGACTTTTGCAACACATCGAGCAAGACGGAGGTCAATGGAATATCGCCTAGATTCTAAGAGAAGACAACAATGAGGCCAATTACCTTGCTAAATCCGCAGTCGAGAACAATAAAGCATTTAGGATTATGAATTTCACCGAATCACTTACCAATCCCAGCATAGAGGGCACTGAAGTTTTCAGAACACAAGTAGTCTCGGAATGGATACATCCCATCATCTAATATCTTGAGCATGGCACACTTTCAGAGAACAAGCTGCAAGCTCGAAAGCTCAAGGCCAAAGCAGCCTACTATTCCGTCCACCGAGGGGAGCTCTACCGAAAATCCTTCTTGCACCCCTGGTCAAAGTGCGTTTCCCCAGAGGAGGGAAATTACATACTACGAGAAATCCATGAAGGAATCTGTGGTGCACATGAGTCCTACTATTCACTCACTAGAAAGGCCTTGCTCCAGGGGTACTACTGGCCCACCATGTCTAAGGATGCCCAGCAACTAACACAATCATGTCACCAGTGCCAACACTATGCCCGACTTAGCCACAAATCTTCTCGGCCTCTGCATCCCATCGGCAGCCCATGGCCTTTCGCCATGTGGGGGATGGACATCCCAGGTCCTTTTCCTCCATCTACCTCGTAGAAAAAGTTCTTAATCGTGGCCATTGACCATTTCAAAAAATGGGTAGAAGTAGAAGCAGTCCCAACCATCACAGAAGCCCGGATACAACACTTTTTCTGGAAGGAGATCATTTGCAGATTCGGCATCCCCCACACTTTAATTACAGACAACGGTAAATAGTTCAATAACCATAAATTTAGAAGTTTCTGCTCGGACCTTGGCATAAAACTGCGCTTCACCTCAGTAGCTCACCCGAAGACGAACGGACAAATTGAGGTCACCAACAGAATCCTCATGCAAGGGTTGAAGAAAAGACTCGACGACAAGAAAGGGAACTGGGTTAAAGAGCCGAACAATGTAATCTGGGCCTACAGAACCACACCCCGATCATCCACTGGAGAAATGCCATTCAGACTAACTTACCGCATGGATGCAGTAATTCCAGTGGAGGTTGGGTCCCCAAGTTACAGAGTAAATCAAGACTTTGTCACGACCCAAAACGGGGGCCATGACCGGCGCTAGGGAACATGAATTCTTTCGAATTCGGAACCCGTAGCAAGCCTAAAAATAAAATAAAACATGCAATAATAGTAGCAATATATAATGCAGTGGAAATAAAAATCATAAAAATCATATTATTATTTTCACCAACTGGATTTAAGTCAAATCTCATCTCATATATATAAATCTTTGAATACAAATCCAGTTTCAAATATAATACAATATCTCACATAAATAAAATACATAAAATCCCACCAAATTAATTTACAACTACTGCAGTGTCTAGATTATAAAAATAAGACTCAAGTAAGTAGTTTACACAAAGAAGCCGGGGTGGAAGAAATCCGGCGTACAGGTCTGCTACTGAGGTCTGAAAATGTTGACTCTCCTGAAAAATTGTCAACGGAGGGGAGTCTGACCTCACTGAGTGAATTACTATAATATATATACATACACACTAAATGACAATGCATACAATCAACAGTATATATATATCTAATATATATACAGGCAAATACACACAGATGCAATAAAATCATTATATATATATATTTTATTGAAAATCATCTTTTATGAAGGATCATATAGAACCCTAGAATATCGCAACCTCGAAAACAGTGTTAGACAACACTCTAGCCATACAGGCTCACTGAATCCAAATATATCCACTTAATCCATTTAGACAGTAGACTGGCCCCGAGACACTAAGTCAACCGAGCTCCAGCAATCTGACTGCCAGTGTGATTAGCCCCAAGACACTTGGTCAACCGAGCTCCAGCAATCACACCTCCAAACCATATCTCACATCACATAAATCAATCCATCCAAATCAATATCCACAAACAAGTTAGTAATATAACCTAAATACTATAGGCGTACCGGTACGTACTCGGTCCTAGTGTTGCCCACTAGGTAGCACGTTCTATCGATATCCTTCATCATTGATAATATAAAACATTCATTCATAAATGATGCATGAAGTTCAATAAAATATCAACATAAAACCATATATATACTAGAAATATACCAAAAGTAAACCAGGTATATTTCGAGTATATATACGTCAAATAAATCCAATTAAATCATAAATTAAGCTCAAAATATATTTAAAAACATTTTAAATATATTTTATTAACAAAACATGTATACAATTTATTATATACCAAAAATAAACCAAAATAAACTAAATATAAACTTAAGAAATAATCAAATTATTTAAGCATGTTTAATCAGAATAAAACATGCATTTCTAAATCATGCATCCTAAGCATATATATATAGTATAGTAACTCACCCTAGTGCGCTCCACGAGACGGGTCCGACGGGCCTGGTCCACTAGCCCTCGATCTCGGCGCAACTAAACAAGCAATAAATAACCGACATCAGAATAAACCTAATAGAAATCCTAGAATTCGATCTAGAGTATTAAATACAAAAACAGAATTAGGGTTCGACCGGATATCACGTTTTACGAGAATTCTACCAAAAATTCTGCAGAACCTCCCCTGTAAAACGGATATCTCTCTACTCAAAAGAGTAGAGCTGACCCTACAAGGAAATACACTTCGAAAAACTACACAGAGCACAATCAAAATTCCACGGTCGGACTCCAAACTACAATCCACCGACCGGGGTCCACAAACACAAAATAATTCCGAAAATATCAAAAATATCCTTACAACATAGAAATTCATTTTATAAGTAGAAATTACATAATTCACCTTAAAACACAGCAAAAATCAATAAAAACTCATTTTATTAGAAAAATCGTATTTTATATATATAATTGAAAATAATCCACGAAAAGTAGTTTTAATTAGTTAAAAATACTAAATAATTTGTAGAAATCATTTTCATACCTTAAATAACTATTAAAACCAATTAAATTACATTTTTAGCCAATTTAGGGTAAAATTACCAAAATACTCCTATATATATAAATATACTATACTTACTTCAAAAATTCACCAAAAATTATAAAATTATCCAAAATTAATTTTCTAAACATATTTATCAATAATATTAATAATTAAACTCAATTAACCAATTAAATTCAATTAAAAACATAATTAACCCTAATTTCCCAAAATTACATAAACTTCAATAATTCAAAATAAATACTTAGAAATTCATAAAAATTCCAAATAAATTCCTATAATTCA
This sequence comes from Mallotus nudiflorus, assembly GCA_947683625.1. Classification (NCBI taxonomy): domain Eukaryota; kingdom Viridiplantae; phylum Streptophyta; class Magnoliopsida; order Malpighiales; family Euphorbiaceae; genus Mallotus; species Mallotus nudiflorus. The sequence goes on from CANTUR010000018.1 coordinate 5,847,952, forward strand.
TTTAAACACCTAATTTAACCATAAAACCCAATTTCATAATTTATTTAATTAATTTCCGAAAATTAGAAAATAATATTAAAATATTCAAAAATACCCAAAAATCCAAAAAATCTCCAAAAATTCCAAAAAAATTCATAAATGTAGATTAAGCTACTAGTAACAACATTTGTGAAGGGAGTTTCCATGAATCAATCAATTAGAAGCTCAAAAAAATCAAAAACCCTAATGTGACCGAAATTGAAAATTTGAAACCTAAGCAAATCTAGACCATTTAAGCTCAAACCAAAGCTATAATCACACTCACCGGTGCTCAAGGAGAAGAAAGAGACTAGCGGTGTCAAAAATGGTGGCCGGAATCGTCGTGATCGATGGTGAAGAAGAATTCGGCTTCTTCGGCCAAAACCGACCTCCAGACGCCGGAATCCGCTGCTACAGGCGGCGAGGAAGGCTGGAGAAGGTGGTGGCACACCGGAAGGCACACCAACGGCGAGAAATCGACAGTTACAGGCGTCGGACGGCGAGGAAATGATCGGGAGGGAGAAGAGAGAAGTCGGGGGCAAAATGGTAATTTTCCAAAAACTTGATTTTTGATGTATTTTATGTATATATATATACTTTATACTATATAATAAAATAATATTAAATTACACACATTAAATATACACCACACACATAAAATTTAATATTTTAAAATATAATAATAAATAAAAATAATTAAATAACAATAAATTAACAAACAAATAATAAAATATTAGGGTAATATGTATTAAACCCTAATTAAATAAATAATTATATGTATATACGGTGTTTAATATTTTAAAATATGTATGAGTTCATACAAGTCCGAAAATATATTTAATATAATTAATAATAAATTATTTACGTGAAAATTTCCCCGAAAATGCAAGTCCCGGGAAAATTTTACGTAAAGCACTGTAAATAATACACAATAATTAAAATAGGTTTTAAATACATATCAACTCGTGAAAATATCGTAATATATATTCAAAAATTATTAACACTGCATATCCCGATACAGTGTAAAAATATTTAAAAACACGGGATATTACACTCGACCACGTCGTCAATAACGTCAACGCATGAATATGCCTTGACATACTAGAGGAATGAAGAGAACAAGCGGCAGCAACGGCAGAAGCACATCGGCAAAGGATAACCCGGTACCACCATCTGTGTAAACCAACAGAGAATTTTAGGACGGGTGACTGGGTACTCAGAAGAGCAGATATTGGCAAAGGTACCTCAGGCACCGACAAGTTAGGCCCGAATTGGGAAGGCCCGTATCAGATCTCAGAATGCACAACAAAGGGGGCGTATAAACTAAGAGAAAAAGGAGGCAGAGAACTACCGAGGTTCTGGAACTCAGACTCCCTCAGGAAATATTATCAGTGATCTTGTACTCAAGCACATAATTGGATTCAATAAAAAATATCTTTGTTGATAAAGAATGTCTTTACACATTATTGGTTAAAAAAAAAGATACGCATAAACCTATACATATCTACTCTAGTATCTCCACACCCGGACCCCCTGTCCTAGAAACTGAGGGGGAAGCATCATTGGCAGCCTCTGGATGCTCGCCAGACCCAGCTATAGCAGCAGTCTCTTCAGACTCCCTCACAGAAAAGGAACTGGCCTTTCGACGGGCGTCATCCTCTGCAGCAAGCCTGGCCATATCGGCTGGGGTTATTCGATCTAAGGCCTCCAAATCCAATCCTGAGTCTTGAGAGAGCAAGATCCTTTTGCACTCAGCCCGGTACGCCTTGAGAAACCCCCATACCATGCTTTGATATGTCTTCTTATCATTGGCATGAGATTTCTCAAGCTTCGCCAGCCTCTCCTGAAGTTCAACAATCTGAAGATCCTGCTCCTCGATCCTCCGTGTTAGTTGGGCCTGGCTATGTTCCAGTTCAAAAACCTTTTTTTGATTCGCCTTCGCATCAGATTTGGCCTCCACATATCTTGTCTGGCAGTGCTCCAGAGCTGCCTTGGCGCTATCCAGTTTTTTCTCAAAATCTATAGCGATCATCCCCACCTTAATTTCCTTTAAGTTGTACTGGCTCTTTAAGTAGAAGTACTGATCCTTTACCAGCAGCAAGGCCTGAGTCATCTGCTAAAAACAACCAAGCAACTTAGCCAAAATTCCACTACAATAGTTATATCAAGTACTAGAAACCCCTTGACCTCCAATGACTGGCCGATCATAGAATCAAGCAAGCCGTCCGGTCCCTCGTCCGACTAACGCTGCATGTCTCCTGGTAACCATAGTGACTCGGCGTACTAGTCCCGTACTTGACTGTTGGAGATGCTCGGGGGCTTCATCTTTTTCAATATCCAGCCCCGCATATCCGGACAACCAGATAACCGAGGACGTTGGACGTAAATCTCTTCATCCAGCCCCTCTGCATCTGACTCTACTTCGATCAGCCACTTTTTTCATCGTTCGACCCTCTCCGGCCACTCACTTTCCACTGTTGCTTTGCCCTTAGGGTCGGTAGGAACAGCCTCCAGAGCAGGGGGAGCCTCAGTTTCTGACGAAGGATCATCCCGACCCTTCTCCATTGCAGCTGGCTCATCTACTAGGGAAATCCCGCCCGTAAAATCAAAAAAGTTAGCCATCTACATATGGAAAGATAAGACTAGTCAGACAAAACAAAACTCAAAATAAAAAATCATACCAGGGAAATGGTCGTGACTCGGATAGACTCTCCACAGATACCTCCGGGATGCATCCTCTGCGAATCAAGCTTCAGCGAGTCCATCTAGATGTAGCCACAAAACTAATTCCGTATCCGGATCAGAAAATTTCGCTGGACGAGTCACCTTATGACACTCGTCCGACCACATCCTCCAGACATTCAGGAAGTCTGATTGATGCTCCACAATAAAAAAAATGGTATCTCTACTTCTTGTGAAGATCCAAAAGTTTAACAAAAAGTGAATGGTTGGGTACAGCTAAAAGGGAGAACATCATCTCTCCCTTCTTCCTAGTCAGCCTATATAAATACCGGAGGACGTCTAGATCGGGAACCCTACCCTCCTCATGCATCAGCTGGATGAACCCGGTCAGTATCCTATAACTATTCGGATGAAGCTGACCAGGTGTAATGTTATTTCTATTAAGAAAGTCCTTGACAAATGGATCTAAGGGAAATTTCAGAACCCCCTCTAACTGGTCGAAGTACACCACTAATCTACTTAGCCCCAATAAAGGGGTATGGGCCCTAAACCTTCTGTCTACAGTGTGGAGGGCATAATCGGTAGGGATGCAGAATCGCCACTGATACCACCCTAGCAATTCACTATCTACTTTGGAGATGAAGAGGTCAGAGCTAATCTCTTCCCGGGGAGCCATAGCAAAGAAGGGAATAAAAACCAAATGATAGAAAAGGGGCAAAAAAGAGGAGGAAGAAATGATGAAAAGAATCACCTGGTAAACCTCAAGCGAGAGTTATGGTAGGAAGGAATAAAATGATGGATGCAGTAGAAACGCAGCAAAAACAGAATGAAAGAGCGAAGAAAGCAAAATGTACAAATTAGCAAGTGCAGCAGTATTTATAAAGGCACGGGAAGACCTGGAAGCACGCCATTAATTGCCCTCATTATTACTGCGCTCCTCCCTAGACTACTAAGGACCTGTTGGGAATAAAATAACCCATTAGGCGAAGAGTCGCAATGACGGCTGTATAAGCATTTCGCTCACTGACACATGAAATGACGCATCAATCACGTGATCTCAAGAGTTGAAATGAAATCACCCCGTGTTGGCCCACCCACATCTTTGAGTGGGCCGCTCCATCAAGCAAATCGGGAGACGTTCCAAGCATCACTCCCAACCCATTCTGTTTACATAAAGTCCAGTGACTGAAGCTGGCATCCTCAGGTCGCTTTCGTAGTACTGAGGTTCCGAGCATGTAAGCCTTGCGCCCCTAAGCCGAGCATCTAAGTCTCGTTTACATAAAGTCCAGTGACTGAAGCTGGCATCCTCAGGTCGCTTTCGTAGTACTGAGGTTCCGAGCATGTAAGCCTCGCGCCCCTGAGCCGAGCATCTAAGTCTCATTTACATAAAGTCCAGTGACTGAAGCTGGCATCCTCAGGTCACTTCCGTAGTACTGAGGTTCCGAGCATGTAAGCCTCGCGCCCCTGTGCCGAGCATCTAAGTCTTGTTTACATAAAGTCCAGTGACTGAAGCTGACATCCTCAGGTCGCTTCCGTAGTACTGAGGTTCCGAGCATGTAAGCCTCGCGCCCTTATGTCGAGCATCTACAAATCCAGTAACCATTGGTTCTGTCTTGTTCCAAAAACGGATGGGCTAATCTATTTCGTTGATCATACTCACTCAGTAGGTACCCCAGTTCCACAAATTACGATTTGATGACGATCAACCAAAATACTCGGCACCAAGCTCTGCCTATTGTAACTAAGGCTGGCCACCTCAGCTCATTTGCATCTTATCACTCATATAAAGGCATCTGCATCTTACTCGGATGCAACGGACATAAAAATCCGCATACTCCGGGGGGGACTCTTGATACCATCTAGAATGTTCCCACCTAATTAGGGGTCCTCTACCCCCCTAAATAGGAACACATGGACAAAGGAGAAGATAGATCCGTCTAAGGAACTACCTTAAAGAGGAATCCTAACTGAAGAAGGAACACTCTCCTACAAAGACTATAATTCACTGACCTACAAGGATTCCTATTCCTCCCAGGTTTGAGTATCGCTATATATAGCACCATATACCCCTCATAAGGGGACATCTTATTCACACATATTCAAGCTACCTTTCCTCCGCCCGATTTCTATTCTCTAACTTAGACATCGGAGTATTTGTGGGGATTCCCCCCACCTCTTACTTTACCCTATGTTCAGTACTTTGCAGGACGTTCAGTGTAGAAGTCTCGGAAATCAGTTATCAGATTTGGTTGGAGAAAGACTGTGATATTAAGTGATTATAATATAATCACTATAATATAATGACTTAAAGCGAAACCATAACATTACAATCTTTTCGAAAAAATAGTTTGATAAATAAACAATATCTGATACAAAAGATTAATACTATCAAATTTTGGAATTGCTTTTTATTCCTAGAATTAGGTTAATGCAATCTAATTCAACCACCAGACTTTTAAAATAACACCTCTCACTATCTCCAAAATAAAAACCATAGCTTTAGTTTCTGCAAATTCAACCGATGGTACTCCATCTTCTCACTTCCCAACAGATAATAAAATGTGATTATTCTCATCACAAATAACAACCTCAAAATCAACAAAACCAGTAAATGAAAGAATAGCAGCGTCAGTATTAAGCTTCAAGAAGGACCCCATTGGAGGAATTCATTGAATATGTGATCAAGCTTCCATAGAATTAGTGGTGGAGTCAAACACCTATAGGCAATGAATTTGCCATAAAGCTTTGTCACTAAAAGTTTGAGGAAGTTCCACACATATGCTATGTACCACTTGATTTCGAAAATACCACACTAATTACATAATTTGAATAGCTAATGCAAGTTTATCATCTTTAAATTTATAAAGCAAAAGCTTAACCCAATCAACAATGTCCCTAATATAAATGAAGCTGATTATAATTTAACAATTTTTACGCAACATACTATCCTGATTTCACCATGTATTCACCAGATTTTGAGTACACCTAAAAGAGGATATCTTTAGATCTTTTAAGACTCAGTAAAATTTGAAAAATAGCTTCCACCTTAAAAGGTGAAAAAAAAAAATCACAAATCAGCTTCATTTTCCTCATCTTATTCAAACAGTTACTTCAGAGGATAAATTCTTGGGCACTAAAAGTCACATACCATTCACCACAAATAACTTTATTTAAATCAAATGTATGTAATTATTTTTTTATAGTTCATAATTAAATTAATATTATTTTAAATTATAATTAGTAATTAAATAATTATAATATTTATGCCTATAATTATTTTTTAAAAAATTATAAATTAATATTAATATTTTAAAATTTAATTTTAAATAATTTCTATTAATAATTGAAATAATATATATCAAAGATAATAAATTATTATTTATTACTATATACTATTTTTAAATAATTTACATAATTAAAATAAATTATAAAAATATATGAAATTATATTTACAATAAATGGTAACATTTGACATACTAACAGCAATACTATCGGTTATCATACACAGTTAAAATAAATAGACCTTAAATAATTTTCATATAAACTGAAATGAAACTATTTAGACTTATATCAAAATAAAATTACAAATGATATTTTTAGCAAATTAAATGATAAACTAATAACACATGTCAAATTTAGGGGTTGTGAATGTATTAAGCAATTACTTCTTAACCATCATCGCTGTATGCATCTTCCCTATTAAAAAGAAAAACAATTACATGGTCCAAATTAAAAAAACAAGAGACTTTTGCGAATCTAAGTGTGTGACTTTTATCATTTCATTTGTTTGGCTCTTTGTTGCAAGTCATTGTTTGGCAATAGATACAGGATGAGATTGTGCTATATATATACACACTATTTTTTCGTGTTATAACTTATTTTCTTGCAATAAAGTATATTATAATTATGTATTGTTATGACCCATATTTTTTAAATTAATTTATTTTAAAATGAGTTACATAGTGTTAATAAATTTAAAATTTTATATAATTATTCTATTATTTGTGATTATTAATTGACATTTTATGCTAAATTATATATTCTATGTAAATATGTATTTTAGAAGTTAATAAATTTATATTAGGGTTTATATTATTATTCTTATTTTGAAAATTTTTACTTTAATAATATTAATTTAAGTAGTATATTATTTGATTGAGTTACTTAATATTTTTATATTTTTAAACATTACTTAATTATTTCATTAATATAATTTAATATATATATTTATCCTTATTATTTTCAAGGCTATTGTATGTAATATATAATTAATTAGGGTTTTATATTATATATGAGTATTTTATGTGGATATAGGGTGAATATTGTTGTAGGTATGTGTATGTATATATATATGTGTATATGTATGTAGTATGCATGTGTGTGGTGAAAATTAATATTATATTATATAATATTATAAAATAAAGTTTTAATAATTATATTATATAGTATTAGTTAAATAAATACACATATATTTATACAAAAAAATAAAAATGCAGCATCACCATCCTTAACCTCCCTTCCCCGTGCCTGTCCCGACCACCACCCTCATTGCGCCTCCCTCTCCTCCGGCCATCACCCACTGTTGTCCCTTTCTTATTCCTCACCTCCGACAACCAGCAGCGTTGCCGGTAACTCAGGGAACTGGAGAAGCCGAAAGTCACCATTAAATCCGGCCAACCTTCATCCGGCCACCATTTCATGTCATTCTGGTGCCATTCTCCTCCTCTTGCACCAATGAGACCCATTCCAAGTTTAGTTTGAGCTTTGATCTTAGTTTGATTGAGTTTTGGGTGATTTTTAGTTTTGAGCTCTGGGGTTTCAAAATTTTTTTAAGCTTGATCTAGCTTGATTCATGCAAACTCCCTTTACAAATATGATTCCTGCTAGCTCAATCTACCTCTATGATTTTTTTTTATGATTTTTGAAATTTATTTTGATTTTTGTGAATTTTTAAATATTTTATTATTATTTTATTAATTTTCATAAATTAATTATTAAAATTATAAATTTGGTATAATCAGTGATGTAATGAGTTCATATTAATTTTAGAATAAAGAAAATAATTTTTAAGGATATTATATAATTTTTTATGAATTTTTATAGTTTATGTTAAAATTGAATAATTAGGTTAAAGTTAGATTTTTGTTGGAATATTGGTTTAAATATGTGTTTTAATTCATATTAATAATATATATGTTGAGAAAATAATTTTTATGCATTTGTATAATTTTTAGGGAATTTTTTAGTAATAATAGTATATTATGTATATTTTTGTATTTTAGGGGTAAATACGTAATTTTGTGATAATTATAGCTAAATAATATATTTTAGTTGGTTTTAATAGTATTTAAGGAATTAAAAGGATTTTTACAAATTATTTACTATTTTTAACTAATTAGTACTAATTTTTGAATTTTTTTTTCAAATAATAGCTTATATATTATTTTGGGTACTAAAATGGGTTTTAAATTAATTTTATTTTATAATTAAACTATTTAAGTAATTAAATGTGAATTTATCAATTAGAATTAAATTGTGATGTTTGGTTGGATTGTGAACTCGGTCGGACTAAGTGTAGTATTGGAGAACCGACCCAAGTATGGTTGGGTATGAATACTAGAAATGCATTTTTCTATGCAGGAGTGACTCTACCTATGGTAGAGAGATGTCCGTTTTATAGGGGAGACTCTGTCGAAATTTTGATAGATTTTCTCTTAAAACGTAACATCTTCCGTAATTTCCTAGCATAAATTAAGGTGTTTCAATCTCTCGAGCATTATTCAATTTTTCCTGAGTCATTTTATAATCTCTTAAATTTTATTAATTTTCCTTCTTATTCCATAATTATGATTTTTTTTAAAATAAATATGTTATTTTTTTAGAAAGTTCTGGAGCGGGAGCTTCTGGATTGAGGCAGACGCGTAGTCGTCAGTCATCTCGTTCATTTGGTAAGTTAAGGAATTGATATGTGCGTGTATTTTCTTTAAAATTGCATATTCTTATATTTTTAGTATTGTTTACATTATCGAGAATTTTCATTGCAACGTATTTATTTATTTATTTATTTCAAAATTGTTTTGAGAAATTTTGATAGAACGGGCTACCTGATGGGTTTCTCTAGGACCGTGTATACATGGTGGAGATTGAGAGATGGATCCAAAATATGTATGACTTGTGGTTATAAACTGGGACGGGTGCCTTAGTGGAAGCCTCTGCTCTTGAGGACCGCCAGTGATGTGAAAAATTAAAAATGGACTGCGATGGGTTTCTCGGTGGATGCCTTAGCTATTGGGGACTGCCAGTGCCATGTGCTTGAATTAAGTGTATGACTGCGGCTTGGTGCCTCAGTTGATACCTCTGCTCTTGGGGATCAACAGTCCATTTGGATTAAGTGGACCCAGTTGGCCATTTAGAATTGGGTTTAGGGTTCTACTGAGATTTTTCAAAAACTATATATGTATATATGTTATAAATTGTTTTTACTATATCTATACGGTTTTCAAACTGTACAACTCTTTTATTAACTTACTTAGTGAGGTATAACTCCTCTCAATTTATTTTTTTAGGAGTTTGAGACTTTTCTATTAGGTCTACTTCTCTTCGCTGTGTAACTTCATCACCAGTTATTATGCATAGGTCTACTTAGTCATGTTGTGTTTATTTTAATGTGCTGCAGTAGAGAAAACTGTTTAACCGAATATTGTATTTAGGAGTATCATGTATTTATGATATTATATAACTAATGTTTATTTACATTATGTACTACGATGTCATGGTTTAAATTATATTAAGAAAAATCAGTTTGATAATGTGTATTGTAATTTAATTATTTATTTTAAGGTTTCAAGTTTTTAAATTCCGCATTTTCTTTTAGGCTTACTACAAGATTCAGTAGCTTTATATTTTTTCATTTCCTAGTGCCGGTTATGTGCCCTGGGTTCAGGTTGTGACATATTATCTATTTATAAATGTAACACGAAAAAAAAGAACTTAATACATAGAAAATTTTAGTTATAATTTTGTTCTCCAAGTGAAAAAAAGATTAGTTATAAATTTAATTTTCATTATCATACTTTTTTAGATATAATAAGATTAGTTTTAAAATTATTATGTTAGTATTAGAGTATATATAGTAGTGTTTTAGTTAAAAATAATACTAAATAATTACTATATTATTATACTTTTAATTTTTTTTGAAAATAAAATTTTTAATGGTTTGAAAATAAATATTTGAGTGATTTAAGGTAGAAAAATATTTAGTATATAAATATCTTTAGAATTTGAATAGTATTGAGATATATGTAATAGTGTTTTAGTTACATTCAAAAACAATGTGATTCCATAAGAAAAAAATAGGGTTTGACAAAAAAAAAAGATTTTTTAATATTTTTTTAAAGAAAAATATTCAAAATTCTAAAAATTAAGTATACGTAAATGTTAAATTATGATAATAGACACTTGTAACAATTTGAGTTTAATAATTTTAGAGTTAAACATTTAATATATATATATATATATATATATATATATATATATATCAGTGATTTAAGATAGAAAAATATTTAGTATATAAATATCTTTAGAATTTGAATAGTATTGAGATATATGTAATAGTGTTTTAGTTATATTCAAAAACAATGTGATTCCATAAGAAAAAAATAGGGTTTGACAAAAAAAAAAAGATTTTTTAATATTTTTTTAAAGAAAAATATTCAAAATTCTAAAAATTAAGTATATGTAAATGTTAAATTATGATAATAGACACTTGTAACAATTTGAGTTTAATAATTTTAGAGTTAAACATTTAATATATATATATATATATATATATATATATATATATCAGAGTGATTTAAGATAGAAAAATATTTAGTATATAAATATCTTTAGAATTTGAATAATATTGAGATATATATAATAGTGTTTTAGTTATATTAAAAAACAATGTGATTCTATAAGAAAAAAATAGAGTTTGACAAAAAAAAGGTTTTTTAATATTTTTTTTAAAGAAAAATATTCAAAATTTTAAAAATTAAATATACGTAAATGTTAAATTATGATAATAGACATTTGTAACAATTTGAGTTTAATAATTTTAGAGTTAAATATTTAATATATATATATATATTCATTTATTTATTTATTGTGCATAACTAGTGTGAATTTATATTTATACATAATAACAATTCATTATAAATTCGATCTGAAAAAATATAATAAATAGCCTATTGGATACTAGGCTAGTAGGCTTGTGCTAAATTGAGAAAATAATCTCCTTATAATTTTCTTTTTAAAAGGAAACAACTTCAAATAGGGTTCAATTGTATATCTATTACATTTGATACTTTTAAATGCTTATTTTAAAATTTAAATTAAATAAATTCATAAAAAATAAATCTTCTCTGTGTTTTTTTTTTTCATATATATAAAATTCGAAGGAATTCAGTCTTATAAACACACAGAATATATATATATATATATATATATATATATAGTCAATTTACATTTGTTTAATTTATGAATTAATTATGTTTGTCTTGAATCCAAAACCATACACTTCTCTTTGTTTATTTATTGACACTTGCTGTGATCTTCTAAATCTTATTTGGGATATGCAAGTTGCTTATTTGAAGAGTAGGTTGGATTCAACTATCTTCACTTTTCCACCTCAAATTTAAATATTTGAGGATTAAGATAAAAAGTTGTCAGGATAATTAACAATTAAATTTAGTATTTCTTATAATTTAATAATCACTTTTCTCTCTTTTTTTTACTACAAAAGACTTTTTTTTATTGAACCTTGGGATTGTGCTTATTTGTTTGTAAATTTTCATTTCAAAATGGGTTTAAGGGAGTTTCTAAGAATATAATTTTCAATATATATATAGTAGTAAATTATGTCAATTGAAATATCATAGTTTTTAATAAAATTAATGGCATATATCTTTCAAAATTTACTCCAACCATTTATGATCAATTTAAATTTATTGCATTATAAAAATATTATATATATATATATATATGATACGACCAAACAACTAGGGAGCAAAATATCTCAAACTCATGGTGGACAACTTGAAACATGAAAATGATGGCAGGCTTATCCCCTTTAGAACTTTTATAGCTAAGTTTTTTTTTTTTTTTTAAAAAAAGAATCTGCAATTTTTAATTAAATTCTAATGCTGCTTTAAATAATATAATCTGATTAATTTCCTATGCATTAGCTAGTGGATTTGCGTTGAAGTCATTTTCAGATAATTGCGTTATTCATTCAATTATATGTATAATATTTTTTTATTAAGTTTTATTTTTTTTATTTGGCATAATAAAAAAACATATTTTCAATCTGACTTTTATTAAATTTGCTGAGACAAATTTATGAAATGTAAACTACCCAGCTCTCAATTTTTTTTTTGTTTAATATAGTATATAAAAATTTAAGAATTTTTTTAATTTTTGTTTAATATAGTACATAAAAATTTAAGAATTTTTTTTATTGAATTTATTTTTTACTTTCTACATTATTATACATATATTTAATAATTGAACTGTTAGTACTCCAGTTTAAGTAAAATACTGATCTGCTAAAAAGAAACAAAATGCCTTTTCAAATGGAAGACTAATAATTTGTCATTAATCAATGGTGGAATTACTTGATGATATGCTTTTTGTGCTGTCAAAGTGCTTCTCATGATCAAATACTACAGGTTTTTTTTTCCTAACTGTTTTTACAAAATATTATATCATTTGTCTTCTAAGTTCAAACTTCGATCATCATATATATATCATTTCTTTTTGTCAACTATGAAAATGACACTATAAATTCCATATTTGAATAACATTTACTAATAATTTTTTTATACATAACTTTTGTTGTAACAACTTTATTATCCCATTTGATTGAACCGAATTATGTACAATTTCATAAATTTTAAATATGATAATTTAGATAAAAAATATTAAATTTCCAAATAACTATATGAGTTTAAAAGGAAAAAAAAAATCTTAATAACTTTGAATTGAATTCAATAATTTACTGAAACCAATGTTATTGGTATGAATAATAAAAATTATAAAATTTTAAATATAAAAAATACTGAAAGGGTTTTATTTTTTAAAAAAATTATTTAATTTGGCTCCAAATAATATAGGGGAGTTTTATAATTATCAAATACTGATGGATGGGTATAAAGAATAATCCATCTCATTCCATTATTAAAAAAATTAATTTTCAACCAAGAAAAAAAAAATCCCAATGTCATGCATTTGAATAATGGAGATTGAAGGAGTGCTCTATATAGTGTAGTTGTTGACTATATATTTTTGTCTTTAATTGATGGCTGGGTGTTCACTTTTGAATGTTAGCTTTTGGGGTTGGCCATCTAACCAATTATTTCAAAGATAATTAAATCAAAATTATCTAATTAATTTTCATGTGAAAGAAACATTAAACATGAAACCATACTTGGACATACAAGTGCATAGCGACTATAGTCTAAGCTTAGGTTATAACTTGTTATATTTATATTTATATTTATATATATTTCTTTTACTAGTAGATTATAAATTCTCATTTATAAAAAATTATAAAACTTAATACATGTTTTTTAAGATAAAATTTGAAAATTAAAACTAAAAAAAAAAATAGATAAGCATTAAAAATCAACCAACAACTATTAATATGAATTGATAAAGGATTGTTATTGTTTAAATGACATTTCAAATTTAAATCGTAATATATATAATCATATTAAATTAAATGTTAAAATTTTTTTATAATTTTATTTAAGTCAAATTAAATTAGTAAAATCACTATCGACTCTAAATACATACGAACAAAATGAAAATTAATATAAGAGGCACAACTATATACTCATATATTTTTTTCTTTTATATAATAAAAATAAAACTTTTTGCGGCCTGATCACCAAAATTTGCAAGGACAAAATAGAAAGTAAATTACGAATCATGAATGGCCAAAAATTAAAGTGCCATTGACATGATTCAGAATATAGATATAATGGTGCTTCCCAAATAATTTTCAAAGGACCACGTGAGTCACTTATTGCTCCATTTGGTCATGCACCAAGCACACCTTTCACTAACCCTGGGTTAGCACCAAATGCACCAAGCAGACCTTTCACTAACCCTGGGTTAGCACCAATGTGGGGTTTGATGGACCCTGAACCAACCATATAACTTAGCTTAGATTCCCATATATATGTGAATTTCTTGAAAAAATGAAACCAAGAGTTCAGAAATTAGGGTAACTTTGTTTTTGTGCCAAATCCCTGTCAAGCATTAGAAAAATGTTAATAAGAGTAGAGGGTGTGTGAGCCCACTTGTAGACAACCCATGTCCTAAAACCAAAGATATGCTCACCTTTAATACAACCAGATTGAATTTAAAGAGATTCATAATCAATCATTGAGCAACTCATGCTGCTGTAAAAAATAAAAAATAAAAAACAACAACATAGCTATTACCAAATAGATAAAAATATATTTATCCGAAAGAGTAATTTAATAGTTTTTTTTTTTAAAAAAAAAAGCATATTAGAAACAAAATTTAAATAATACCGTTATTTAATCATAAAATTAATTTAATTTAATTTAGCAATATTGCCTCTTCATCCTCCAATTGTTGACGTACACAGTTCCAAATGAAGGAACCAATACGTATAAAAAAAATGTCAAAATACTCCAAATGCGTAGATGATAGTGCTCTTCACGTGCATATGGATTATAATGGGCACTCATAAAAAAGTTTCGTAAGTAAATATATTTTTGCAGGAAAATAAATTATAACTGTGGAGAAGCTTTTTTTTTTTTTTTTTTTTTGAAAATAGCGTAAATTTTACGTTTATATATGTACAATAAAGGTGAAAAATGAAAATTAAATTAAGAAAATTATCACTATATATTGGAAAGATTTTTGCATACTCTGAGCAGCTAAATTGACAGCACATATAAATTATATATATGTATGTGTGGGGTACTTTTAAAAGTTTTAGGCACTAATTATCATTTGAGACACAATTAGGGGAGGATGTTCCCTTTGTATAAAAAGCCTGCTTTCTGCCTTTATATTTTGACTTGCCCTAAAAAGTCTGCAAAAACTTGGGTTTAAAAAACCCCACAAAGGAATTATTATGAGATGACTTTTTTTTTTATTTTTTATATTCACTGGACGATTCTCCAATAAATCAAAACAAAACTCTTTCTCCATGCACTAGAAGCAGCTTGAAAATTTAATTTATTTTAATTTATTATTATTATTTGTCCTTAAAAGAAGCCAAAGCCTTGGGTCCATTGTTCATGTTCTCGTGTATTGTTGTAGGGAAGAATACGCTTTTATGTTAAAAAGATAGGAATAGGACCCTTCTTTTAAAGCAATAGGCCACTTCAATGGCAAAAAATGTCAAGAAATTTAAGTGGAAACTTAGGCCAATACCATGACTTGTCCCTCTTTAATATATATTTTTTTCTTTTGCTAAAACATAAACATCAAATTTGCATTTTCATTAATCATGCATTGCATTACTTGATATCATTGGATAAATGAGATGATTTCCAACTTTTATTTGAACGATTTATTTATCTTAGAAATATAAAAGTAACAATATGTTTATATACCAATAATTGGTCAAATCAGTTAATAGGGTTGAATAAGCTGATGAAAACTGTTATTGTTTAAATGATATTTTGAGTTAAAATTATAATAAATACAGTTTAAAATTTTTTTTACATTAATTGTATTTGAGTTAAAATCAAATTAATTAAATTTTAATAAACTTTAAATACAAATAATTTATAATAAAATTATATATAATTTTTATATTGAATTTGCATAAGTTATATATATATATAAGTGTTAAACGAGTTAACAGGTCTCGAGAGTGTTGACTCACGCATACATATGTGAATTTATAAATGGGGTTGAACTCATATAACACACTAATTATAAGTTACTTCATTCAAATATACTTTTTCAATGTAAGATTTTCTAATACTCCTCCCATTAAATGCAAATGAAATTTGATAGTTGTTACTTGAAACTCGTATATATTTTTTTTAATTGAAAGGCAATGACAACATCAAACCGGGCCATGACAATTGAACATTCGGATGAATAACTGAAAAATTAAGAAACCGGGATAACTCGTTCTGATACTATGTTGAACAAGTTCACGGACCTCGAAAATATTAACTTACACATATACATGTTGACTTATAAATGAAGTTGAACTCATATAACACAAAATCAATTAGTTTATATTAAAATTAAATCTACAACAATTATAAATCACCACATTCAATTCTCCAATAATAAGCGCACCGTCTTGAGTTAAAGTGTGGGATGGTGTATGGAGTGACGACATGTGTGAATGAACCGATAGTGCAAAAACAGTAAATGTTGAATCGAATGATCAAATATGTGTCTTAATTGTTAGCTGAAAATGTTGAATTTATGCATACAAGGGGAAGCAAAATGGTGTACAAAGTGATGACTAGTAACTACTCTTTGAATGCAAGGAAACCTAACAAAATGAAATTTATTTATGGGTGAGTGCAAAACCAAAAAAAAAAAAAAAAGTCACAAAGTTTGAATGCTAATTGGAGGTGACAGGGTGTCATGCATGAACAAAGTTTGACAAAAATTAATGCAAATATAATGAAGTTATATGGTCCTTTTCTTTGTACCCTACAATTGTTATTTAAAAAAAAAAATTAAAGACTAAACAAGCGGGTATATAAATAACAAAATATATATCAAAAATATTTTTTTGAAAAATCTATTATAAATAAAATTATTATTATTATTACTATTATCACTACTATTATCATTATTATTGCTAAATATACATATTCAAACTCAAAATTAATCATCTTTACCTATAACACCAATAAACAAATATAGAATAACAATTGGATTAATTAAACCGGCTTGGTGGTAGAAATTTTTATATAATTTTGTTGGAATAATATAAATTTGCATGCTAAGAATTTGTAGTTAAGTATGAACAACTATCAAAAACATTATAATATATTGTATAAGAAATTAAAAAATATATAGATATATTCCATTACATTGAGGCGTAGTATATAGCCACTAAGAAAATTAGTTAAGTTGTCAGCTTTTTTTTTTAAAGAATTTTAATAAAAGTTGAATTTTATTATCATTGAATTGTAAAATTTATTATCTTATATTATTAATTCATAATATCTAAATCATGTCACATTTATTTTGAATATTATGCATTTCATCGATGCAAATTTATGTTGATACATATATAGCTACTATAGTTGCCATTGATTCAACATTTAACATCAGTCTCCTTATTCGCTTATATTACTTAGTTCTTGAAAAAGGGAAAAAATACAGCTCTCAATAATCTTTTACATTAATGGCTAGTGGGATATATCTTGCTACTACCCGTGATCATGAATTTATTAGATTTCTACTTCTTGAACATCATTTATAATATGGTTGAAGAACCAACATTCTCATCTTTTATTTTTTCTTTTAAATAAAAAATGGCATTGAATAATTTTTTTTATTCTTATAAAAATTTGAATAGTTCTCTTTTGTTGAATTAAACAATTGATACTTAAAGTTAATTAAATTCTGATTAATCCGGTTCTATTTAAGTATACTTATAAAAGTGATAGAAAATTTTGAACAACTAATTAAGTAAGAACAATTCATCTCAATTGACTCTTACCGTTATTGTATAACGTTTAAGTAAGAACAGTTCATTTCAGCTAACTTTAATTGTTATTTATAAAATATTAAATAATTCTTGATGATCATGAGAAAATTTTTATATTGCTTATTAAATATAATTTTTTATACAATTACAAAGTTTTTACCATCATATTCGGTATATAACTAATGTATGCATTTTCACAGGTAGTACTTCATCTTATAAAAATTTAAATATAAAATCTCTTTCATATAAACATTAAACAAAGAGGAGTTTTTTGCTTTTGATTTTCCTTTTCTATAATTGTTGGCTGCTAGCATGATGGATGTTTCTTGTTTGAATGCCAAAACGAAATCGTAGCTTCTTGGTTTATGCCAGCAATGAACATTGAACATTTTGTACATTTGACTTATTAATATCTTATTAAGTTTCCTAATAGTTCATTCAATAATGGCAATACAACAAGAACAATCTTCTTTTTGTTCTTTTTTATTTTTTAATATCTAGTAAAAAAATATCTATCTTTTCCAAGTATGGAAAAGCCAAACTTTTCTAGAGAATACCGTTCAAATTTTATAATTAATTAATATAAATTTACCAGTGTTGATGGAGTATGTATAAGTACTATAAATTATACAACAAAAGATAGTTTTGTTTTTATTTTAATTTAAATAAAAATTAATTTTGTTTTAAATTATATAACAAAAAATGTTATATAGAAGGTATTATTATATTTCTTTTGTTGTACTATAAATTATACAACAATATATATATATATATATATATATATATATATATATATATATATATATATATATATATATATATATATATATATATATATATATATATATTATTTTAAATCAAACAAAAATTAATTTTACAAATTATTAATGACAGAATTTAAAATTTTCATTTCAAGATATATATATTTTCTTAAAATTAGCTATTAAACTACTTTCTCACTTTATTTGATTTTTTTGGTAGATAAAAGCTGTGGGTTTTCAAATTCATATCTCTAAAATTTTTACAAGTAAGAATATCAATCAGATTATTTCTGATTGATTATATATATATTCTTTTAAATTATAAAAAAAACTATAGTAATTTATCATTTAAGGATGGAAAAATATGTTATTGAACTCTTTAGAACTCGTGGTTAATATTGCTTATAAATTTAACCCTCATAAAACTATAGGTCACTTCTACTATAGATTAAAAAATGTCAATATCAATAGTCAAATGAATTATATAAATTATTTGGTCAAAAAAAAAAACTATATATATTTGGTAAAAAAAAAAAGAATTATATATATATATATATATATATATATATATATATATATAATTTATTAATCTTGGAAATGGACATTTGTAAAATCATAATTGCCAACTCGAAAGTAATATATAAATGAAGGAAAAAAATGTTTGATTATGAGAGGTCAAAAGTTATATAAGGCAGCAGAACGGAGGTGCTATCTTTATCAGGATTTTCTAAATGGGCATTGGCGGATGGGTTTTTGTCAAATGTATATATATATATATATATATATATATATATATATATATATATATATATATATATGCAACCTCATCTCGATTTCGTTGGAAATGGATTGAGACTAGCTATACAAAAGAACAATAATTTAAGATTTTTTTTGCATACCTAATATTCTTTCATTTTTGTGTTGCTTCTTAAACCTTCCAATTTTTGAAGAAGAATGTATATATATATAGTTTGAACAAGATTTATTGACTTTTTATACCTTTTTAGTTTAAATTTGCATTAGATCTCATGACTCAAGAATTTATATGTATGTAAACATTATTTTTTTTTTTACTTTATAGATCCTTTGTGGATGATAATGAGATAAGTAGGATTCGAATTTGACTTTTGGATAGATATTAAAAATATCAAGGTTTTATTTTCCAATAATTTTGGATATATAATTTTTTTTTGTGATTTATACTATTAGTAATTTTTGATAAACCATATTAACATTATCACAATTGTTGATGGGACCAAATATATATATATATATATATTTCTGACCCTAATTTAATAATGATATAATATTGATATGACACCTCTCTTATTTGCTATATCATATTAACTAACATATTAAATTAAATATACTTAAAATAAATCCAATAAAAATTATATTTTAATTTATCATAAAAAATTTATGTATTAAAAATTGTCAAAAGTAAAACCACAAAATATGATTATTATTATTATTTACATTTCCCTTGAGTTTTTTTACCACCTATTATGTGGCACTACCAACAACTATATGTAAAATATGATGATTATGGGTGATTTAGAGCCTAATAATAAACAGGTTCAAGTTCATATCCAAGTAAAATGAAATTATATGAAGACTTTTTTTTGAAAAAAAAAAAATTATATGATTTAAAATTATATAAATGGCCCTCTAGTCTTCTCTTGAAGTTTAGTTCTTTGATGTTTACACTCCAAGTTCCCTTTGCTTGTTAATTGGGATTCCTTGGTTCATTTTTGGTTCTTTTTGTAGGCCCTTTTCACTTCTCCAATCCAACCCAACTTGGGTCTCCAATCCAATCTAAGACTTCTCTTCCATTATTGGGTAATAATATATTATTTTTCTGTTTTAGACTTTTTGATACAAGCACAGCGTCGGATATCAGAGATGTGATGCTGTGCTTGTCAAATTTGATTAAAAATTAAATAATTGTTTGCTAATTTTGATATTAATGTCAAATTCTCATAAATAATTTTTGTAATTATACAAAACATGTACACATTGAAAAAAAATAAAAATAATACATACTATTTCACAAAATCATAAAAATTTTATAAAAACATATTAACATATATAACTTAAATATACATTCACTCGACAACTATGTGAGATTTCAAAATATCATTTCAATTTACTATTTCAATGAATGCGGTATCACACACATTGCAAAATATATGTTTTTTAAGCTATACAAAATACACACCGAGGCAGAAAACCTTATCAACTTCCCTGAAAAAAGAAAAAAACATTATCCACCAAATCAACATATCTAGCATATTAGCTTGTTCTAATAGCCACTTCAAACCTCTACCTCTAAGGAGGTTTTCATTCAATAATTTAAATTTTGGATTCATAATTCTAATATTTAACTTTTTTATTTAATGTTTAGACATGTATTTTACTGTTAGAAGCATATGGTCTTTTTAAACTCATCTATCCATATTGTGCTGTAAAGGAGGTCCATGAAACAATAATCCCACATCGCTTGTTTAACGTTAACTTGTAGACTTTATAAGTGAAGACAATAACAAAACACATCACGACCTTACTTGAACAGGATCTGTTCTATAGGCTCGTACCTCTGTGTCCTTTAGCACAAAGGAGACAGGAACTCAAGTCTGGTGGATGAATCATGACCGTGTGATCAGAGCGTGATTAACGGCAAGGTGATCTTGAGGATCATTGAAGCTGTAGAGGATCGTTCTTGGTTGACTCTGTCCGGCCAAGGTGGTCACTCGGTTGTCTGACAGACTCTATTTTTTCTCTGTTCTTTTCAACTTTTTTTGGCAAGGAAAAAGACATTTTAGGTTTGAAGAAAATGCAACTTTGAGTGATGATTTGACAAACCCAATATTTTTTTCTTTTCTTTTTATTAAAAAAAAAAAACAATTTGAACTATTAATCTACACACAAGATGAATGAAAAGCTCATGTGATGAACAAATATATAATTTTAAATATAAAATGGTAAAAAAAAAAATTTAAAAATAAAAAAAATTAGAAACTATAGTAAAAATTATTTAAGAATTAAATAAAAATAAAAAAATTATCAAAAATAAATCATATATAATTTAGTAATGAAAATATGCACTGGCCAACTAATTTGCCATTTTTGCAATGAAAAAGACAATATTTTTTTCTTTTCTTTTTATTAAAAAAAAAAAACAATTTGGACTATTAATCTACACACAAGATGAATGAAAAGCTCATGTGATGAACAAATATATAATTTTAAATATAAAATGGTAAAAAAAAAAAATTTTAAAAAAAAAATTAGAAACTATAGTAAAAATTATTTAAGAATTAAATAAAAATAAAAAAATTGTCAAAAATAAATCATATATAATTTAGTAATGAAAATATGCACTGGCCAACTAATTTGCCATTTTTGCAATGAAAAAGACAATTTAGGTTTGAAGAAAGTGCCGCTTGGAGTGATGATTTGCACGTTTTGCCAAGTGGGATGGCAAGAGGAATTCAACATCAACCAAACCCAAATGTTCTTTTGCTTGTTTTTTTTCTTACTTACACATCAACAAATATATCATTTTCTTACTTAAAAAATAATTTTTATTATGAATGTTAATCAACAATATATTGCTTGTGAATGAACAATATATTGCTTGTGAGAGAATAGTACTCAAATAGTGAAAAGAAAATTTCTATATAAAAGGATTGAAATTCATTAATAAGAATGTTAAGAAGAAGAAGAAGAAAAGATAGATTACTCTCTAAATTCTTTCAATATTATAGTTCTTCAAATTCTCTCTAAATTCTCTTAAAATCATTCTACTATAAAATATTTTTCTTCTAGTTAAATACTACTAAATTCAAGTTTAGTTCTATAACAAATTAAGTAATTCAATATTTATTTCATAACACGTTATCAGCACGAGGAGCTCTCGATCAAAACAATAAGGTACATATTTCTTAATATTTAATATTTAATATTTATGAATATATTATTTGATTATATATTATCATGGATGACTATGCCTCCTACTAATTTATATATTTATATTTATTTCTTCAATCTACCTTTATATTAATTGTTATTTTTATTTTATTTTACTAACTACACCATTGATGCAAATATTACTAGAAATGGTTCTAACCTTATGGATGGCTATGCCTCCTACCAATTTATATTTATGCACATTTATTTTTTTTATTATTTATGTTAATGGAAGGTTATACCCCATTTTATATTAATGGACGGTTTTACCCCATATTTATATATATCGTTATGTTAACTCACTTGCTATAAATAATTATATCAACATTATTTATTGATTTTACTTTATATAATTTATTTCTCAATATATTATATTAAAAAAAAAAAAATTCTAACGGCTATATTTTTTACCAACGGTAACATAACGTAATAAACGACTATATTTTTCATTATAAATAGATGAGCTATAAATTTTATTTATTCACACAAATTCATACATTTTCTCTTTCTCTCTTCACTCTAAATTGTAAACATGATTTGGTATATTTATATTTGTGTTTTGATCGTGACTATTATAATAGTTTTAGGAATAATTCATATGGAAGATGATTTTCTATTTGATATAATTTTAAGTATTATTGTATCATTTTTTGTACCGCTATTATTTCTTGCAATATTCATTCATGATATAATTAATTAGTAAATTCTGATTATGTTTGATTTTTTTAGTAGTCATCAAATTTATGAATTCTAATTGAGTTATATTTTTTTATTAGTTATCATAATGAAAAATCTAGCAAAGCTTGAGTTCGTTGCTCTTGACATCACGGGAAAAAATTATATGTCTTGGATTCTAGATGTAGAGATGCATCTTCAATCAATGGGGTTAATTGATACCATAAAAGAAAATAATAATACCTCATTGCAAGATAAGGCCAAGTTTATAATTTTTCTCCGTCGTCATCTTGATGAAGGATTAAAATGTGAATATTTGACTATCAAAGATTCAAGTGTTCTTTGAAAGGATCTAAAAGACAGATATGATCATCAAAGAGATGTAATACTACCAGTAGTCACTGATGAATGGAGAGCTTTACGCTTTCAAGATTTCAAAAAAGTGAGTGACTATAATTCTGCAATGTTCAAAATAGTATCACAATTAAAATTCTATGGACAGACAGTCACAGAGGAGGATATGCTGGATAAAACTTACTCCACATTTCATGCATCAAATGTTACACTGCAACAATAATACAGGATGCAAAGATTTAAAAAATATTCTGAACTAATTTCATGCCTACTGGTAGCTGAAAAAAATAATGAACTCTTGATGAAAAATCATCAGTCCCGGCCCACTGGCTCAATAGCATTTCCAGAAGCAAATGCTACAAATTATTCCAGATATAAAAATTACAATAGCCATGGACGTGGGAGAGGTAGAGGTCGTGGACGTGGAAGAGGTCAATTCTTTGGCTGTGGTCGTAGAAATAAATATAATAATACTCCACAACAGACTCAGACTCAACCTTAAAAGAAGTTAAAATCAATCATTAGTGGTGTTCAAGAAAAGCCTCAACATAAGTTTGAAACTGTGTGTTTCAGATGTGGTAGTAAAGGACACTGGTCACGAATTTGTCGAACACCACCACATCTTTGCCAACTTTATAAGGCATCATTGAAAGACAAAGAAAAGGAAATAAACTTCAATGAACATCATACTCATGTTAATGATATAACTCATCTAGATATTTCTGATTTTACTGATGATTTTACTGACAATGGAAATTGAGACATCTATAATTTTAAGTATATTGTTATTACTTATTTTATTCTGAAGAATATGCTATTGTTATGTATGTTATTTTCAAATTAAATAAAATGTCTTACTTTACAATTATTTTATGTTTTTACCTTAATTGATTAATTTTTTTGTTTATCTATTTTGAAGTTTAATATGGATTGTACTCAACATAAAGATAATATTGGAGATCTCTGCATACTAGATAGTGGTACTACACATACTATCTTGAAAAATAGAGATTATTTCTCTGAAATAAAGCCCACAAAGGCAGTTGTAAAAACAATATCAGGTCCTGTAGATCTGATTGAAGGAATTGGCAAAGCTAAATTTATGTTACCAAATGGAAAAAAGTTTATAATTGATGAAGCTTTGTTTTCACCAAAATCAACAAGAAATTTGTTGAGTTTTGATGACATATATCGAAATGGGTGTGATACCCAATCCATTACTATAAATGGTAATAAATATTTAAATATAGTTTTCTATGAATCAGGAAAAATACAAGTATTGGAAAGACTGCCAAAACTCCCTATTGGATTGCATTACATGCATATACATGTAATTGAATCAAATATGGCAATAAAAGAAAAATCTTATGATCCTTCAATAATAAATTTATGGCATGACAGATTAGGTCATCCTGGATCAATAATGATGCGAAGGATAATTGAGAATTCACATGGGCATCCCTTGAAGGGGCAAAGAATTCCTCAATCAAATGAAATGCCATGTACAGTTTGTTCTCTTGGAAAATTAATCTTGAGACCTTCACCATCTAAAATTCAAAATGAATCACCTATGTTTCTTGAAAGAATTCAAGGTGATATATGTGGGCCAATTCACTCACCATCTGGATCATTCAGATATTTTATGGTATTAATTGATGCATCTAGTAGATGGTCACATGTTTGTCTATTGTCAACTCGTAATGTTGCATTTGCAAGGTTGCTTGCTGAAATTATTAAATTACGAGCACAATTCCCTGATTATACAATCAGGAGGGTAAGACTTGATAATGCTGGTGAATTTACATCTCAAGCATTCAATGATTATTGTATGTCTACTGGGATCATTGTTGAGCATCCTGTTGCCCATGTACATACTCAAAATGGTTTAGCTGAATCATTGATTAAACGCCTTCAGCTTATTGCTAGACCATTAATAATGAGAACAAAGCTTTCCATTTCAGTTTGGGGTCATGCAATCCTACATGCTGCTTTATTAATTCGCATCAGACCTAGTGCATATCATAAATACTCCCCACTACAATTGGCATTTGGTCAAGAGCCAAATATTTCCCATCTCAGAATTTTTAGTTGTGCAGTATATGTACCCATTGCGCCACCTCAGTGCACAAAAATGGGTCCTCAACGAAGATTGGGAATTTATGTTGGGTTTGAAACACCCTCGATTATTAGATATCTTGAATCTTTAACTGGTGATATTTTTACAGCACGTTTTGCTGATTGCCAATTTAATGAGGTTGTTTTCCCAATATTAGGAAAAGGGGAGAAAAAAGGAAAAAGGGATATTTCATGGAATGAACCATCATTATTGCATCTGGATCCTTATACAAAACAATGTGAATTAGAAGTGCAAAAGATTGTGCACTTACAAGCAATTGCAAATCAATTGCCAGATGCATTTACTGATACAAAAAGAGTGACTAAATCATACATACCAGCAACCAATGCTCCTGCTCGTATTGAAATTCCAGAAATAAAACCTGAGAATAAAGACACTCATGAGTCTAAAACACGCCAGAAGTGTGGAAGACCAATTGGTTCTAAGGAAAAAAATCCTCGAAAGAGAAAGGGAGTAGATAATCATATTGATAGCGAGGAAAATATCCCTGAAGAAATAGAAAATAAAGAAAGTCATGAAACATTGTCATATACTGTTGCATGTGAAATCATAAATGACAAAGATGATCCTGAACCAAAATCAGTCATGGAATGTTAAAATAGGCATGATTGGATAAAATGGAAAGATGCTATGCAGGCTGAATTGGACTCACTAAACAAACGAAATGTTTTTGGGCCAATTATTCCTATGCCTAAAATTGTGAAACCTGTAGGATACAAGTGGGTCTTTGTACGAAAGAGAAATGAGAAAAATGAAATAATAAGGTACAAAACTAGACTTGTAGCTCAAGGTTTTTCACAAAGGCCGGGAATTGATTATGATGAAACGTATTCTCCTGTTATGGATGCAATTACGTTTAGGTATTTGATTAGCCTAGTAGTTTCTAAGAAATTAGAAATGCGTCTTATGGATGTTGTGACTGCTTATTTGTATGGATCACTTGATAGTGACATTTATATGAAAATCCCTGAAGGATTTAAAATGCCTGAAGCATTAAGTACAAAACCCAAAGAAATGTATTCGACTAAGCTCCAGAGATCTTTATATGGGTTAAAACAGTCTGGGCGCATGTGGTATAATCGTTTAAGCGATTATTTGATTAATAAAGGATATGTGAGTAATATTATCTGCCTATGTGTTTTTATTAAGAAAAAAATATCCGGATTTATGATTATAGCTGTATATGTTGATGATTTGAATATCATTGGAATAGAAAATGAGATCCATGAAGCAACAATATACTTAAAGGAAGAATTTGAAATGAAAGATCTTGAAAAAATCAAGTATTGCCTTGGTTTACAAATTGAGTAAATGCACAATGGGATATTTGTGCATCAATCAAATTACACAGAAAAGATCTTGAAACGCTTTAATATGGATAAAGAAAATCCTTTAAGTACTCCAATGGTCGTTAGATCACTCAATATTGAGACTGATCCATTTCGACCCTGTGAAGAAAATGAAGAAATTCTTGGTCCTGAATTTTCATATCTCAGTGCCATTGGAGCTCTAATGTATCTTGCTAATTGTACTAGACCTGACATTTCTTTTACAGTCAATTTATTAGCAAGGTTCAGTTCAGCTCCAACAAAAAGGCATTGGAAAAGGGTCAAACATATACTTCAATACCTTCTAGGAAATGTTGATTTGGGTTTATTTTATTCTAACAATTCAAAACAAGAATTGATTGGTTATGCAGATGCAGGGCATTTATCTGATCCTCATAAAGCGAAATCTCAAACAGGCTATGTGTTCACAAATAATGGAACTGCAATTTCTTGGCGTTCCCAGAAACAAACGCTTGTCACTACTTCCTCTAATCATTCTGAAATTATTGCACTACATGAAGCAAGTAGAGAGTGTGTGTGGCTTAGATCAATGACACATCATATTGAAGAATCTTGTGGTTTTCCAGTCAACAAAAGTCCAATAATTTTATATGAAGATAATGCGGCATGCATTGCACAATTAAGGGAAAGATATATCAAAAGTGATAGAACCAAACATATACCTCCAAGATTCTTTTCATACACTCAAGAGCTAATAAAAGACAATCATATAGATATCAAGTATATTCAGTCTAGCCAGAATTCAGCTGATCTTTTCACAAAGGCACTTCCAACTACAATCTTTAGAAAGCACGTTCACGATATTGGAATGCGACATCTGCATACTATGTGAAGGAAGATTATACATATCAACTTGAGGGGGAGAAAATCATGCACTGTACTCTTTTTTCTTAAGCTAAAGTTTTTCCCACTGGGTTTTATTTAGCAAGGTTTTAACGAGACAGTTGCAAAATATTGTTATTCAAGGGGGAGTATTATGAATGTGAATGAACAATATATTGCTTGTGAATGAACAATATATTGCTTATGAGAGAATAGTACTCAAATAGTGAAAAGAAAATCTCTATATAAAGGGATTGAAATTCATTAATGAGAATGTTAAGAAGAAGAAGAAAAGATAGATTACTCTCTAAATTCTTTCAATATTATAGTTCTCCAAATTTTCTCCAAACTCTCTATAAATTCTCTTAAAATCATTCTATTATAAAATATTTTTCTTCTAGTTAAATACTATTAAATTCAAATTTAGTTCTATAATAAATTAAGTAATTTAATCTTTATTTCATAACAATTTTTTTTTTTCGGGAAAGAGTTGATAAAGAGTTCATCATGGTGCTTTTCTGACCGCAGGATTAACAAAGTAATCAACACATTATATATATATATATAATATGCTAATTTTTTCATATTATTAATTCCAATTTAATTTTTCTTTTTCCAAAAGTTAACCTTTTTGGTTTTTAATGTGAGGAGTATAAAAATTCTAAAGTTCGGAATTTTTAATTTATATAAAAAAATAAATCTTCCTAAATATCAATTTAATATAAAATAATATATAAAAATAATATTCACAAGGAAATTAATATATATTAATAACTAAATATGAAATCTTCAACACTACAAAATGCCCATTTCACTACAAACTTGTTGGCATGACTCAAGTTGAAATCATGCAAATTGAAAAAAAAAAAAAAAAAAAAGATTGAAAAACCATTATTTTGTGATATGGCTCTAAGATTAAAACATTAATTAAATTTACAATTAATTAAGCAATTAGCTAGCAATTCAATATCGCTATATATATATATATATATATATATATTGCAGCAGCCGTTATTGGCTCTTAATTATTAATTATTAATTTTTGCAGCACGAAAGAACCCAAAATAAATGTAACGTGTAGATCATGAACTTAAAGGTCAATTTGTGCGCATATTAAAGGATAGTGATATATTTCTTTTAAAAAATAAAAAAATTGATTCTTTATCTCTTACTCTTTAAGTTAAAGAAATAATGAATTCACGTCGTCCGTTCCATTAAAAATAGACCCTTTTTTTTATACTATATAAAGATAAAAAAAAATTGATGTAAAAATCTTAATTTAGAGTTCAATTCTAAAAATATTAAGATCAATCCACCTTACAATGTACAGATTATAATAATCTATTTGAATATTTATTTGACAATTTATATCTTTTACTAAACTTCAAAATTTTATTTTTATTTATTTATCAAATTATATTTTTATCAATTTATCAAAATAAATATAAAATTAATTTTTATTTATATTTTATGATCCGTGTTAATTTAAAAATATTCTGATACATAAATTTAGTAGAGCCTTGCACCATTGTGACAGCTATTCAAATTTATTCTTTTTTTTTATCCATCAATTCTTAAAATCTATTTAATTCAAATTAATGTGATTCGATTCGAATAAAATTATCAAAATAATAAAAAATTTTTAACAACTAATTTAACGCGATTGCATTTAAATTTTATTTTTTTAATCTAATACAATCTTTGAATAATTTTTTTTTAATTTTTTTTAAATATTTAAGATTTAAAACTGACAACAACCTCATAATTTACAGAATTCACCTTACTAGTCAAAGATTCTTCTCGCCTGAAATTTCTTTTTCTTCTTTTCTACATTTGTTTTTTCAATTTTCTAAACGTCAACTCTTTCCATTTTTTAATGTAATCAATTAATTTGTATACAGGCATCGACCACTTCATTATTAATTTGTTAAATTTAATTTTCGACGATGGTGTCTATCAAATTTAATTTGTTAAATTCTAATCAAATTGTGAGTGCTTTCGAAGTTGGATTTAGTTTTGCCTTCAAAGGTATTTAGGTATTTTAGCTGCTTAATTTAATTTCTAGTTTAATATCTCTATCAAATATACATGCATATTATATATATATATATATATATATATATATATATATATATATATATATATATATATGTAGAGGCACCCACAATCTGATTAGAATATTTTTAGGATAAATTCTATTCTTTTGTGTGATGGTGTCTATAAAATTTAATTAGTTTATATGGAAAATTTTATTTTTAACTGAATTTTTGATGAAACATACAAAAATAGGTATACATTTATATAATTACAATAAAATATTTTCAAATAAATTTACATGAAAATTATTAGAGTAAGGTTTTATATACCATTTTGAATTTCTTATATTCTTTTACTGTCAAGAGGGAGCAATGCAGTCAGTATATAGAGTCGATTTTTTAACTATTCGATTTGTGAATTTAGTCATCCATTAATGTTCATATGAAATGAAAGGGGTAAGTTCTAGCTCAGTCGTCGATGGGATAATGTAATTCCAACTAATCTCCAACCTATCACTTATTAACAGTGTTGAATGAATTTGAAGAAGTTAACTGCTTTCATTGATTGATATTGGTAATATATATACATGTTCATTGTACACCAGAATTCCCTATTCTAAGGAGTAGTTACAACAGTAAGATTCTCAACATTTAAAAATAGTTTGACTGAGTAAAAACAGAGATGGATAATCAGCTATCATGCCCCCTTAAGATGGATCGCGGGATAGCAGGCCAATCTTGATTTTCAGATGAAGAAAGCATGGTCAAGAAAGAGCTTTCATGAGAGCATTAGCATAAGTATGTAAAGTGAGTGAAGAATTGTAGCATTACTAATACCTTTTAAGTAGTGCAATAATCTTTTAATATAGGTCCAGTGTTTAGTTGTTTGGTGATGCATGTATTAAGACAATCGATTGACAACAAAGGCGATAGAAGGTTTGCTTATGAGAAGATATTAAAGGCTTCCAATAATGGCACGAAACTCACTAGCATCCGATATCACTGTACCACTATAAAGTGTGAGTTAAGAATGGTTTGAAGAGGTATAAACACAAGTTTCACCTCTATCAGACTGGTTTTAGCAAGCAATTCAAAAACATATCGACGTTGGGACAACATCAACCCATATTATTTTGGACAACTTAAATACCTAGACAATAAGATAAAGACCCGAGAACCTTTAGAGAAAACTTCCTAGCTAAAATTATGACAAACTCATTAATTATTTTTGGTTGATCACCCATTAGAATGAGATCATCAACATACACAATGAGATACATAACATGAGAACCATTATGATAGACAAATAGAGAGGTATCGACTAGGGAATTTGTGAACCCAAATGGAAGGAGAAAGGTTTGAAGTTCATGATACCATGGTTTTAAAGCCTGTTTAAGGTTATAAATGGCTTTCCTTAGTTTATATACATGATTCAGTCTATCTTTGTTAATGAAGTTAGGCGATCGAACCATAAATACATCCTCATATAAACGCCCCTACAAAAAGGCATTATTAACATCTAGTTGCTTTAACCCCAATCGTGAGAAACAACAATACAGAGGATCATGTGAACTATAGTTGGCTTGACAACGGGGCTGAATGTGTCATGATAATTAACTCCTTGGCATTGATGAAAGCCTTTTGCCATTAATCGAGCTTTATACTTGTAAATAGAACTGTCAGAATTTCTTTTGATTCTAAAAATCCATTTACACCTAACTAAATTATAGTATGGATCATGTGAAATGAGTTCCCAGGTTCCATTTGTGACTAGAGCATCAAATTCTTTTAACATTGTTGATTTCTAAATAGGATCTTTAAGAGCTTGTTTTATAGTGGTGGGTTCAATAGTTTCAGATAAAGCTAATTAAGCACAAAGATTGAGTTTTTGAAGTGGTTTATGGATATGATTTTTAACTCTTATGACCATGGTATGGGAGGAAGTAGTTGAGGTTTGAGGTAAAGCGGTAACAGGTGTGGGTGGAAATGTGAAAGTCCATTGTAGTGTTGTTACCGTGGAAGACGTATTGAGTGGCAATGGTAGTGAAGGTGTGGGTATTTGAATTAGAGGAGGAAATCAAATGGCAATAGTGTTTGAGTGTGGCTTAGACTCTTGAGGTTATTAATGCACAAAAGGAAGTACTAACTCAATGAATTTAACATGCCAAGATATATAGATTTTGGAAGTCTTTTGGTTAAGACATAGATAAGCACTTTGAGTTATTGAATAACCAAGAAATACGTAGGGTTTGGAATTGGACTCTAACTTATGATGATTATATGGTTTGAGCCATGGATAGTAAAGACATCTAAATATCTTGAGTTTAAAATAGTCTGGACTTTTAATAAAATCTTTTCAAAAGGTGAATGCATATTTAAAGTAAGCATGGTCATGCAGTTTATTAAGTAGACCGTAGTGGAAAAAGCATATGTCCAGTAGGAGATATGAATGGAGGCATGAGTGAGGAGAGCCAAACTAGTTTCAACAATATGTAGGTGTTTATGTTATGCCATTCCATTATGTTCCGAAGTGTGTGATAGAGTTGTGAGATGAGTAATGCCAGTTGAAGATAAAAATTTGTTAGAGAAATAAACTCTCCTCCATTATCAGAATATAAAGTCTTAATGGTGGTGCTAAATTGGTATGGACACTATTAGTTTGATCGGCCCACAATGAAAGCCCGATGATGAGAAAGTTCAAGTTTTAAATGTAAGGGGAGCCCGAGACTTCTCTAAAATTGACTCTAAAAGCCCACAAATACTATGTCCTAGCCCAAACACTAAGCCAAACCCATAAATACCATATCCAAGCCCAAAAATAAGAGCCAAAGCCCAAACACATCGCCTTTTGACCCAACGGCCCTGACTTGGCCCAGGTGAAGAGGTGATTGCCTCAACGAAGAGGCATCACCTTTTCATCCTAGGCATTGATGAGGCGATACCTCATCACACCCACTCTTTACATCATTAAATGCCATTAATGACAGTAGTTAGAAGCCTACCTACTGAGGATTTGGTCATTTTTAGACGTAAAGGAAAGAAGAAAAGGCAGGAAAGAGCCTAGGGAATGAAAAAAGGCAATGGGAGAGGGTGAGAATGAGTTTTTAAGAATTTTAAAAAGGAGAAAATAAAAGAGGCTTTAAAAGGGAATGTGAAAAAAAAGTTAAAGGGGTTGGCTGGTGGTAAAAAAAGAAAACGTGTGAAAGAGGAAAAAAAAAACAAAGGGAAACAGGAAAAAAAAGGGAAAGGAAAAAAGGAGGAAGAAGAGGGGACCCTTTTGCATTCAAGGCCACTCCTCCATCAACCAAGCTCTGAGGGCTTAGTTAAGAGTATCAAGCACGTCCAAGTCAGTGAGTCTCTCTATTTTAAAGCTTTAAGTTTTTATCTTAATTAAAAGCTTTGATTTATTGTTATTTTATGTGTTTTTTTGAGCTAAATTGCTTATTTAAAGTTATAGAGAAGCATGGTTGCATGAAATATTGAATGTTGATACTTGTATATTCATGTATATTTCTCGTTTACGTGCTTGATTATCGCATTTCTTGGAATTTAAGAAATGTAGAGTGTTCCTACCTCTGTTGAAGAGAAGAGGCATCGCCCCTTCACGATGAAGCGACGAAGGCATTGCCTCTTGGTCAAAGAGGCGTCGCCCCTTTGACAAGATTATACCTTGATTTTTAACTAGTTTTCTGCATGTTTGACATGATTTCCTTGTTTAATTTGTTATATTTCTTACGATTGTATATGATTCCTATATTGATCAATATTGTTTCTATGTTATTTTTCTTTTTTTTTTTTGTATTATTTAGTGGATAAATTTATAAGTTTATTTTCATTTATTTTTGTGAATATTATGTGTTGATGATTTATAAATATTATTGTTGTTATTATATGGAATTAACTTGTATGTGTTGCAGGAATTATTTGGTGATTGTTAATCACTAGATGTTTGCTTTGTTTATCATTTTTTTAAAGTATTAATTTGTATAATTAATTAGTTTATTTTTGGTTTATGTATGGTTTATTGTTAGTATTTTTATATTTATTTACACCAAAAGTTGTAATCCTTAATCCCTCCCCCCTTTTATTTGGAATGAATGGTTGTAAATTATTTTTATTTGTTTTATTTATTTATTTGTGATTGAATGTCGGGGATTTAAGCATAAAATGAGACTAATGTGCAAACTTGGAATAATAAAAAATAAAATTGGAAACTAATTACGATTTACATGTTAATAAGGAAATAAGTTATTAATTAGAGGTAATAAAATACAAAACACACACGAAGGCCAACTGCAAGGTTGGGTGGGCATTCAAAAAGCCCATACCCAGTTTTCAAACCCTATCTCTAATGACGGCTTCTGGGAA
Organism: Mallotus nudiflorus; assembly: GCA_947683625.1. Lineage (NCBI taxonomy): Eukaryota > Viridiplantae > Streptophyta > Magnoliopsida > Malpighiales > Euphorbiaceae > Mallotus > Mallotus nudiflorus. Next base: position 5,881,836 of record CANTUR010000018.1, read on the forward strand.
CCTCTGTGGAATCCAGTTGCTGTACAGTGTGTCCTAACTTTCATCTGGGTGGTGACTCCATCTCCGTTTTGGACCTTAAGCCCATTATGTATTTCCTAGTGAGCCTTGAGCTCACATAGTGCCGTGTTCGCCAACACTTGGGCACGCGACCAAAATCATCGCCTACAGTGATGACTCCACTAGGGATAGAGAAACAGATTCCAAGTGTTTTATAATTTATCATCTTTGATTATTTCTATATTTCCTTCATAAATTTTGCATTCACTACACGTTTTCACACAATGCACTCTAAGTCCTAAATAAATTGACAATAATCTTTGCTTTGCTGCTTGTGTTTCATTCAAACCTGGTGGTGAGGTATTTAATTATTGTCACTCATAGCATGTACCTATTCGCATCGTGTGGACCCTTGAGTAGGGAGACATAACGAATGTATATAGCTGTGGGAACCGAAGCTTATTACCTAAGACTCAACCATGTAATGACCTAGCAATTTTTAGTAGGTTCTTTTTTCCAAATGCATGTGTTTTATGCCATATGGTAATCCTTTAAATAAGGCCCAAGCCCATTATAAAATAAGCCTAGACAAAATAGGCCTTTCATACCTATTATTGGCCCATTTCAAAGGGACCTTGACAAGGTAGGCCTTTGATATCATTCTTGGCCCATTTAAAATGGACTTTGGAATTATTTAGAGGAAGTGCCACTTTTTTGCATCATCTTGAGAGTTATCTTGCATTCATCAATTTTATTATCCCCTGTTGATAATCAAAACCCAGAATAAAAATCCTAGGACAAGGAACTTGCTGTTGAACATGTGTGTGGGAGAAATAAAGGTGGAGATATCATTAGAGAGCTTGTTGTTTTGTCCTTTGTTATATTCATATATGTTTTATTTTCTTTTCCTTCTTACCAGTAGGCTTGCATTTCATGTATACACGCCATGCGTGTTTCTGACCCTCAATGATTGTAGATATAGATCTATAGTAGTCTGCTAGTTGGAAGCAATTTGACATAGGCTGTCTAGTTAGAATCTGTAGAGAGATTAAGATGGCAAAATTTGATGTTGAAGCCTTCAAGGAATAGTTAAAAGCTAAAATGGTCGAACAAACTAGGGCAATTATGAGAGAAATTATAGGGGAAATGATGGGTACAACTAGAGGGGAACCACCAACACCACAGCCGCCAGTGCCCCAACCACCAGCACCTAAACCTCAACCTTTTGATTTGGATGCCGAGGTTCCTAAAAGGCAAGTTGACATGCTGTGTCATGGTCGATAATGGGTCAGCCATCAATGTGTGTCCTCTGAAGATCCTACCGAAGTTGGGCTTGATGGTAGCTGATTTGAAACCCTCCGATGTAGTCATAAAGGTTTATGATGATATAAAAAGGCCAATTGAGGGAACTTTCTGGGCTTTAGTCAAGACTAGACCTATTGAAGTTTGGGTTAACCTTCATGTGATAGATATTCTAGTCCCCTTTGCTATTCTTCTGGGAAGACCATGGTTCCATCCTTTAGAGGGAGTGCTGTCCATCATTCATCAAAAGATTAAATTTCCACATAAGGGGAGGGTGGTTACTATAATGGCTAAGATAGAGGCTGTAGTTGTTGCATTAAAACTAGCTCCTACTGAGATCCCGAATAGCTTAAGTTTCAAAGTCTGCATGATTTATGAAGACAAGCTAAACCTGAAGGTTGTCAGTATGATGAAGAGCATGCAGTTCATTCCTGGGATGGGACTAGGAAAGAATTAGCAGGACCCAATGGAATTCATCAAACCCAAAGTATCAATTTTGTAGTATGGGTTAGGATATTCAGGGGAGGATGAGTCTAATGAGAAGGAAGAAACTAAGGACAAGTCTGGGAAAAGCAGAATTAGGGCTGAGTTAAAGAAGAAGATGCTCTGGGAAATATTTATAGAGGAAGATGCCAATTACCCCTACCAAGATGCTCCTAAGCCCCTGATGATTACTGAGAAGTTGGTCCCCAGGTTCAAAATATTCATTGAATATATGGATGAGATTAGAGAATCTATTGTTAAAGAGCCTATGGTAGAAGAGTTGGTATTGACTTCGACATTAAAGGGGGACATTCCTACAGTGGAGCTAAAGGATGTAGCTGACCAAGAAGAGGAATTCAACTTTGAAACCTTTGTCCTTAATTCTATTATAGATGTTTTCTATGATGACACTGACCTTTCTATTTCTAATTTATTTGAGACTAATGACATTTTTCTTTCTAAAGTTAATGTGATGAAGTCTAATTATACTTACTTGTGCAATATGTTTCTTAATAGTTATGCTGTATGTGATGATCATTTCATGCATATGTTTGACATTAATTCAGTGCAAACTAAATCATTTAATCTAGGCACAAGTGATAACCCTAAAAATATACTTATTACTTCTGACTTAACTCTTGATGAGAGAGAAAAAATGAAAGAAACTCTTAAAAGAAGATAAAAAGTATTTGCTTGGGGCTATGAGGATATGCCTGGGATTGATAGAGAGATTGCAGAGCACAAGATTCCCATGTATTCTCATATTGCTTCGATAAAGCATAATAAAAGAAAATTAAGGCCAGAATGGGCCCTCCTAGTCACAGAAGAAGTAGAAAAGCAGCTAAAAGTGAAGTTCCTAAAAGTGGTAGATGACACCCAGTGGCTGGCTAACATAGTCCATGTTCCTAAGAAAGATGGTAAAGTCAGGATGTGTGTGGACTATAGGGACTTGAACAAGGCTTGTCCTAAGGATAATTTTTCCTTATCGCACATTGACAGCTTGGTTGACAGTGTAGCTTCTAGTGCCATATACTCCTTTATGGATGACTTCTCAGGATATAATCAGATCATGATGGTAGTGATTGACAAGTTAAAGACTTCTTTCATTATTGAGTGGGGTCTTTACTGTTACATAGTTATGCCATTCAGATTGAAAAATGTAGGGGCTACTTACCAATGAATGGCTATTACACTATTACATGACCTAATCCACAAAGAGATAGAAGCGTATGTAGATGACATGATGGTGAAGTCTTTGACCAGAGAAGGGCATTTTGAAGCCTTAGACAAGTTCCTGACAAGAGTTGAAAAGTATAACCTCAAACTAAATCTAAAGAAATGTGTTTTCGGGGTGACGTCTAGTAAACTATTGGGACACATCGTCAGTCAAAAGGCATAGAGGTGGATCCAGACAAGGTTAGAGTGATCAGAGAAATGCCTGCATCAAAGAATGAGAAAGAAGTTAGAGAGTTTATAGGAAGGCTACAATACATCAGCAGGTTCGTAGCCAAACTGACTACCATTTGTGAGTTGATCTTTAAGCTCTTAAAAAAGAATAAGTTGATTATCTGGGATGACAAGTGTCAGCAAGGCTTTGAAACTATTAAGCAGTATTTGATGAATCCTCTAGTTTTGTAGCTACTAAGACCGTGGAAACCCTTAATTCTTTACTTGGCTATAGAAAAAGATATGATTGGTGCAATGTTGGCTCAAAAAGGAGAAGGGAGAGTTGAGCATGCTATATATTATCTGAGTAAGAAGCTTCTGCCCTATAAAACCAATTATAGTCTAGTAGAAAGAACTTGTTTGGCTGTAATTTGGCCAACAAATAAGCTGTGACATTACTTCCAATCCTACAGGATTTAAGCAATTTCTAAGTATGATCCCCTTAGATATCTCCAATAGACTCTATCGCTAACAGGGAAATTAGCTAGATGGTTAGTCTCACTCACTGAATTCGACATAAACTATGTTATTAAAAAAGTGATAAAAGGAAGATTTGTGGTAGACTTCTTAGGCTAAAATCCGATAGATGATGGACAAGAATAGGAGTTAGAATTTTTAGATGAACACTTGGGAAATCCAAACCTGGAAAATGTACTTTGATGGAGCAGTGAACAGTAAAGGGCAGGCATTGGCGTGATTTTGGTCTTGCTGGAAGGAGAAGTAATCCCGATGGCAAAGAGGCTGGAATTTGAGTCACTAACAGCCAAGCTGAATATGAAGCCTGCATTTTTGGTCTAGAAGCACTCAGGAATGTGGGGGCAGAAGAGGTGACAATGTATAGGGATTTGAAGCTGGTAGTGAAGTAGATCACCAAGGAATGGGAAGTAAGGGAAGATAAGCTAAAGCCATATTGGGATTATTCAGCAACAATCCTATTGTCCTTCATGCAATACATATTTATATACTTGCCCCGAGAGAAGAATCAAATGTCATATGTGTTGGCTACCCTAGCTTTGATATGGGAAGGAAGCAGATGAGCATAAAAGAAGCCTCTTGTCTTAGTACATGCCTAAATTCCTTATTATGAGGAAATTAAAATAATGTCGATCTACCCAGTGGAGAAGCTTTGGTTTTATGATCTACAATGATATCTTAAGATAGGGTAATTCACTGAGGAAGCTGATAGAAAAGAAAGGATGCTACTGAGGATGTTATTACAATAGTTTATTAGCCACAATAGGATGTTGTATAAAATGATGCTAGCTGGAGTACACCTAAGGTGCGTCGATAAGGGTAAGGCAAAGAAGATCATGGAAGTAGTTCATGAGGGTGTATGTGGGCCACATATGAATGGAATAGTCTTTGTTAAAAAGATAACCCGTCAAGAGTACTACTGGCTAACCATAGAGATAGATTGTGTGAAGTATGTAAAGAGATGCTACAACTGCCAAGTCTATGGTGATGTGAGCCACTTGCCTTCTATGGAACTTCAAGGATTGACCTCTCCTTGGCCATTTGCAGTCTGGGGAATTGGCACTATTAGAGAGATAAGGCTAAAAGCATCCAATAGACATCGTTATATTATAGTGACGATTAACTATTTCTATAAATGGGTAGAAGCAAAATCATTCACCACTGTAAGGGCAAAACAAATGGCCAGGTTCATAGAGAAGAACATAATTTGCCGGTATGGGTTACCACATCAGGTCATCATTGATAATGGTGTTCAGTTTAGGGTATAAATAACCACTTTTTTGGAAGAATACAAGATTGAGAATCATAGATCATCTCTTTATATACCACAGGCTAACGGGGCTGTAGAGGCAGCAAACAAGAACGTGAAAAGAATTTTGGCCAAGATACTAGAATATTACAAAGACTGGGCAAGTTATCTATAGTTTGTATTATGGGGATATAGAACCACTGCCAGAATGTTAATATGAGCCACTTCGTATTCTCTGGTATATGGATGTGAAGGTGTATTGCTAGTTGAGGTTAAAATTCAATCACTAAGGGTTCTCCTAGAGTTTAAAATTCCTGAGTACCAGTGGGTAGAAAGTTGATTGACACAACTAACTTTGTTGGATGAAAAGAGAATGAAGGATATGTATCACTCTCAGTTGTACCAGAAAAGGATAGCCTGAGCTTATAATAAAAAGATTAAGCTAAGCAAGATCAAAGTGGGTGACTTGGTCTTAAAGCTCACTAGGCAATCATGACTGATCCATAGGAGAAGTTCAAGTCGAACTGGGAAGGTCCCTATCAAGTGAAGAAGCTATTTTCAAAAGGGGCCGTTATTTTATCTGACTTGGAAGGAAATGAATTCTGAAAGCCCATTAACATGGACAAGCTTAAGAAATACTTTCTGTAAAGTCTCATTAGGGAGAAAACCTCAAAAGAGGTTGCTTAGGCAAAAGTGAGGGAAAAAAGGGGAAAAAAAAGTAAAAAGTCCTGCTAGATTGAAAACCTGAAAAGGCAGTCTAGGCAAAAGTAAAGGACATATAAAAGGAGAGGGAGAAAATAGAAAATAGTTACTTGAAAAACTTGCAAGGGCAAGCTAATTAATGATAAAAGATATATAAGAAGCAAAATTGTATAGTCACATTGTGCTTAAATTAAATGGAATGGATTGCCTTTATTATTATAAACATTGCCTTAAATGCTTATTACACATATGTCTAACTCAAAAGGAAATCTCATTTGACAAAGAAAGTACATAAAAGACTAAGTTTCATAAATTGATATAATATCGTCTGCTTCTCTTGTGACACCTTTGGGCAGTTGATGTCTGTAATGCCATTGTCCTTCTATTTCTTGTAAATTCATCCTTTTCTACTTATTGTAGTTGAACCCATGCCTTGTACTGGTCATCGATAGTCTAATCTTGTAAGCACCCAATTTCGGGATGCAATTGTGCATAATTGCGATGTAAGCCCCTATGATGAAATTCATTCAAAAATTGAACTTGGTTGTCAATTTTTTGGACTTTAAGGACTAAATTGTAATATTTTTTTAGGGTTTCATTGTAAATAAATCATTTTTTCAGGGGTCTTTTGGTAATTAAAAGTAAAATTTTTTTTTTTTTAGGATCGGCATTACACAATGCCGATTGATATTAGATAATGCCGATTGGCATTATACAATGCCGGTCGGTATTGCACAGTGTCGACACGCAATAAGTCCCTTGTTTGTTTTTTTACGTATTTTTTCTTATTTTTTATCAATTTTTTCAGTGTTTTGATTGGTTGAAAATTCAAATTTTATATGATAAGGTTTTTTATTAAAAAAAACGTAGAAGATATTTTTTGAAATTAAAAAAAAAACACTATTTGATCATCAATCCGTTCCTCCTTTGAAGGAAGTTCAGTACGCGCAGACTCTGCATTTAAAAGCAGAGTCTGAATGCATATGTAGAGGGAATTTTTTTTTGGGGTTTTTTCTTCTTTCACGCAGAAACTTGACTGTGCAAAAACCTTAAAAAAAACTAAGACGTCACTGAAAATGTTGGGGGCATAAGAAAACTTCAATTTTGTCAAAGCTTTTTTTTTTTTCTATACAATTCTTTCAACCAAAACAGTCTAACTCTATTTTTAATGCCTGAGTCCAGAATCGGCAACAGTTTCAACGATGAAAATCCTAGTCTAAGGGGCCAAAGCATATGCGCAACATTTTTTCTTTCTTCTCTTCTCTTCTTTTAAGCTTTATTATTATTTTATTTCATTATTGTTTTCTTATTTCATTACTAATCTAATTTTTTATGTGTTTTTGTTTGATGCTCGATTGTGGATTGAGGAGGAAACAGTCTAAAATCTAAGAATTGAACAAAAGATCCATCGAATGTGATGGATGAACCTGTATTATTTTTTTAATAGTTCTTAGGATTTTTATTTTTCCATTTTTGGTGTTATGTATAGTTATTTTAATTTCTGGGTGTATAATCATTTAATTTTAATTTTATACGTAGTTTTTAATAGCCCTAATAGTGGGAATAGTAAAAATTTAATTTTTTGTACTTTAAAATTAATTAGTAATTAGGTACAATTGGGTAAAAAAATCAATTAAAATCAATAGTGGCAGTAGCTTAAATTAGGGTTTTCATGTAATTAATTAATCACTATAATGTTTGTTTGATCCATTTTTTGTATTTTATTTATTTTGGGCTTGTTTTTTTATATTTTTGGGCCCGAAGCCCATGTTTAGGTCTAATCCACTTAAATAAATAGGCTTAAAAATGGTTTAAGGCTTTGAATAATTAAAATCAATTTAAGCCCATTAGGTTAATTAGATTTTAGGCTCACTTAGTTAATTAAAATTGTTTAGACTTAGCTCAGCCCACTTAATTTTATTTCTTTTAAAATAAATAGAGCTAGGCCCGCATGTCACTTAAAATAAAACTAATTTAGACTTAGGTCCACTAATTTAATTTTCCTTTAAAATTAAATAGACTTAAGCTCATTTCTTAGACAAACTAAAATAAATAGATATAGGTTTACTAATTAATAAAAATGTAGGCCCACCTTTAAATTCCATTTCACTTGTAAATAAAAAATCTAGATTTAGCTAACTTATAAAATAAAATTAACATAGTTTAGACATAAGGACATTGCCTTTTTGATGCATTTTTACTTGTAATTTTATTGACCTGTTGCGTTTTAGGTTAGATGGATGTTAATTAGGGTTTAATAAAATTGCATGTAATTAGAGGATGAAATAATCATTTATAAAATTATTCTAAAAGAACACGAGACTAAGAGAACTTAGTATTCCATTTCCAGAATCTCCTGGTTGTGGTGCTAGCTTTCTTTTAGAGAATCGAGTACCACCTTTTCGATTTGTCCTAGTTATTACCCTGGGTGGTGACTCCTCATCTCCATACCATGTCTTTGTGACAGTGGTTAGTGTGTTCTCTAAGGCCCTGAGCCTAAACAGTGTCGTGATTGCTAAAATCTTGGACACGCTCTAAATCCCGCAGTCTACTGTGGTGACTCCACTGGGGATAAAAGATATTGATTCTACTTGTGTTCTTTAGAATTATTTTATCAATTATTATTTCATTCTTGCATTCATTATGTATTTCCCTACTAAACCGATGGCATTGGTTTATGATTCCATGATTCCACTAGCTTCATAGAGTTATAGATTGATTAACCATCACTCTTAGCCTTAACTCAGTTCAAGAGAGATTACCGGGTTCATCTGGCCAGAGTCTGTAACCCAAGTCCCTGAGGGGGGGTAATCTTCTCTCGAGTTGGTAAAGGATGCTAGGCTCCTCTGACCTTGGCTTGTAACTCAAAGTCTATAATGGAGAGCATCTTGCTAAGGGAACCTTAACTTTTCACCGGACCCTAACCACATATAATGGCCTAGTTACTTCCCCTAAGGTCTTTACCCAAAATGCTTGTTTGTTTGAATTTCCATGAGGTATTTCTATTTATAAAAGCCCAGGCCTATAGCTTTAAAGCTCATTCAGGCTAATAAGAATTAGGCTAGACCTTTATATTTAGAAATGCTGCTTCTGTGCTTTTTTCTTTTAAGAGAGATTTGGCATATGTGTCGGCTCTTAATATCCCCCATTGATATGAAGCCCAAGACCAAAAATCCTAGGAAAAGAAACTCGCCATTGAACACGTGTGTAGGAGGAATAAGGTTAGAAGGCTTATGCTTGCATGTTGCTTGTTGATAATTACTACTTGCTAAGTGCTTGCCTGCTATTTATTGCATAAACACATGCATACATACCGTCCATGCATCATACTAATACCTTGTTTTGTAACCATTATAGATTCATCTGGGTCTTCTCGTGTCTGGGGACGATGAGGTGGCAGATTGACCAGAGTTGCTTTAAGTCCGAAGTCTATAGCTCAAGGCATTCTTCATAAACTGGAGAGACTAGAGGGGGGTCCAATCAATCCACTATTCTTAGAAACTGAATCAGCTCAAACTGAATAGACTGAAATGGAACAACAACCAGAAATGTGGACCTTGGAGGACTTTAAGGGAGCTTTGATGGATGACATGAGAGATATGATGCAAGATGAATTGAGATAGGCTTTGGCCGGACTAGTGCAACCTATTGTTGGACAACCACCTGCTGCTACTATTGAACAGCCACCTGTTGTAGGAGCTCCACCTGTTGCTGTAGCTCCTCCACCTACTGCTAATAATGCTGGGGGGAAACCTGCTCCTAGAAATATGCTTGCTACTGATGTGAGAATGGAAGACATTAAAAACTACATGGTAGAGAAGGAGAAGAGAGAATCACTTAAATTGGTTTAAGACCTTGAGTCCAAGCAGATGCAAGCATTGACTCAGAAAATGTCCAAGATGGAAGAGCTGATTAGAGGACAAGGAATAGGATACTCTTTTGACTTTGATGATATGTTGCAAATGGAGGGTGACAAGCTGCCTGAAAAATTCAAAATGACTTAATTGTAGAAATTTGATAGGAGAGGAGACCCTAGAATTCATCTGAGCCAATACACAACAACTATGAGCACTATAAAAGTACCTCTAGTGGTAGTCACTAGGTTGTTTATGCTATCCCTGGAAGGAATGGATGTGAACTGGTACTATGGGTTAGAGAAGTCTATTAGAGCTGACTGGAAGGAACTATGTACTGCATTCTTGAAATAATATGATTATAACACTCAATTGGAAGTGTCAATTAGGGATTGGAGTTGACTAAACAGAAATCAAATGAGTATTTTTCTGATTTCTTAACTCGTTTCATGAATAAAGTAGGGATGATGAGAAACAAGCTTGCTGAAAAGGATAAAGTTAGAATGATAGTTCGTAATGTGTCACCTAATTTGGTCGAGAGGCTACAGATGATGAATCCCAAAACCTTTATGGATTTGTATGATGATGGGTTACAAGCTGAGGAAATTGAGAGTGAGAAAAAGAAAATTGCTAAAGGAACAGGAACTCGAAACTACCTAACTAGGGGTATACAATAAGGAAGTACTAGCCGAGCTATAGAGGTACATGCAGTTCAGCAACCTAGAAGGTTCTCCAACTTCAACCAACCACTCTTTAAAGTCCTAGAGAGGCTAATCCAAAAAGGCCTGCTCCGACCCTTAAACCTTTCCAAACCCTCAAATCCAAATCTCCCTGGCTATGATTTGAAGAGTTACTACAAGTTTCGTAAAGTAGCTGGCCATTCCATAGAGACTCGCATTCGCCTAAAACACGAAATCCAAAACTTGATAGACTCCAAAAAATCACCGACCCTGAGAAATCTAATTCCAACCCAAACACCAGAAATAACCCTTTCCCAGACTACCAAAACATTCCACCACCAGCCACCATGATGATCAACTCAGGGGTTAGCGAAGAAGAAGTGCTAAGCTCCTTCGAGGACCTCAACTTTATACCCAATGGAGAACCTTTCGAATAGCCACAAAGAGGAGTGGAAGATTTATTAGGCCAACCCTCAGGCAAGTTTGATTACAGAGTATTTTACTCGAAACCATCCTCTGCTAATATCCCTATTGAATCAATTGAGCCCTTAGGATGGGGAGATGAGTTTGATGATAGGCTAGTAAAAGAAGAGCTAGAAATTCCCGGGCAGTCGCTAAGAGGAGTTAAAGATCTATTGGGACAACCTTCGGGCAAGTTCGATTATAGAGTATTCTATTCTAAACCCGCTTCTGCTAATATACCTATGGAAGAGATCGTGTCGATAGGATGGGGTGATGAGTTTGAAGAAGATGAATTCTTAACCCCAGAATTGTCCTAAGAAGGGGTTGAAGAGCTGTTAAGCCAACATATGGACAAGCTGAGGGAGTTGAAAGGAAAAGAAACATGCATAGTGGAGGTTTGGAAAAATAAGAAAAGAGAGCGGATTGTTGGGGCTGTGGACATCTGGTATGATTCTGATGAAGAAAAACTCACTGGAGTCAATGTATGGAGTGATACTCCAAATGTGAATCATGTTACTAGAAGTGGGAGGAATTATTGGGGAACAGAAAAGGAAAATGAAAGGGTTGTAGAAAGGGAGGAAAAAGAAGACGCAAAAGTAGAGGAAGGACAGAAGAGGATCTGATCCTAGAACAACTAAAGAAGGCTAAGGCAAATGTCAGCATTGGGAATTATTGATGCATTCAGGCAGCCATAGAAGGGCTCTAGTTAAAGCTTTGTCAAACATGAGCATTGAAACGGTAGCTACGGTTGAAGCTATGGTGGCAAAGGTTATAGAAAAGAAACTTGGGCTGGTAACATTCTCAAACGATGACTTGCCTTTGAAGGGAAGAAATCATAACAAGGCATTATTTATCCCAGCTGAAGTAAAAGGGAAGAGAACCAACTTTATAATGGTAGATGATGGTTCAACTATAAATGTATGCCGCTAAAGATCCTACTTAATCTGGGTCTAAAAGTAGATGACTTGATGGCTTTAAACCTTATAATCAGAGCTTACGATGATAGTACCAGGAATGTGGAGGGAACATTTCAGGCTTTGGTCAAAACAGGGCCTGTAGAGTCAACTGTTGAATTTACTGTACTGGACATCCTTGTTACCTATGCCTTGCTGTTGGGAAGGCCGTGGTTTCATGCCCTGGGAGAAGTACCTTCAACTGTGCACCAAAAATAAAATTCCCTTATGAAGGAGATGTTGTGACAATAGAAGCTGGAACCAATGCAGCTGTGGCAGCCATACTTGATAAACATAAGCAAGTGTGTGTTCCGCTTGGTTTCCAAGTTGCTGGAATATTTCATGAGATGAATCCCAGGGTTGTAAACATGATGGAAAGCATGAATTACTGACCCCGATGGGGGCTCAGGAAGAATGAACAAGGAATTCCTAGGCCCCCGAACATTAAAACCTAGGACCATATGAAGGGTTTGGGATATACTGAGGCAGGATCAGCTAGCAGAAGAGCAAAAAACAAGGAGAATGCAAAAAGAAATAAGCTCTTGGGAAGGATTGGACCACTAAGTGAGAACTTCATCAAGCAAGGGGAAGGCAAGTATTATCTGGGCACCAAAGAATCTATTAATATGGCTAGAAAGGATGTCCCTAGGTTTGAGATCTTTAAGGAGTAGATTGTGGAACGCCTAGTGGCCAGCAACAAAAAGGAAGTCATGAAGCAAGTAACTAAAAGGATGGGTGATAATACTGTTGAGGAGCTGCTGTGTCTGCCACCTGAGGAGGAACCACCCCAAGATTTAGCTACTGTCATTAGTGATAGTTTCATTGATGTTTTTCATGAAGAAACTGATGTAATAATGTTCGGTCTTTATGCAGACAAAGATGTTAATTTTCCTATGGTTAATGATATGAGTGCTGGTTTTGCTTACTTGTGTGATGTGCATCCTAATAGTTCTGTGTGTTATAATTTTGATTGATTATGAATGTTTGAAATTAATTCAATTCAATTTGATTCATTTAACATGGGCACAAATGATAATCTAAAGAACATTTCTATATCACATGATGTAGCTCCTGAAGAGAGAAAATTTTTTTGAGAGAATATTAACAAAAAGAAAGGTAGTATTCACTTGGACTTATGAAGACATGCTAGGTTTGGATAGGGAAATAGTAGAGCATCACATTCCAACTCATCCAAAAACCAAGCCAGTTAAGTAGAAATTGCGCAGATTAAAACTAGAATGGACAGAAAAGATAAGGGAGGAAATTGCTAAGCAAATACAGGCTAACTTCTTAGAAGTAGTAGAATACCCTCAATGGGTAGCAAACATAGTACCTGTTCCTAAGAAAGATGGCAAAGTACGGATGTGTGTAGATTTTAGGGATTTAAACAAAGCCTGTCCAAAAGATGACTTCCCGTTACCTCACATTAATGTAATAGTGGATAGCGCTGTAGTAAGTAGAATGCATTCTTTTATGAATGGATTTTCTGGGTACAACCAGATCATGATGGCAGTCATGGATAAGATTAAGATAGCTTTCATCATAGAATGGGAGACCTATTGTTACAAGGTGATGCCTTTCAGACTAAAGAATGCAGGTGCAACTTATCAAAGAGCCGCTATTGCACTTTTCCATGATATGATGCATAAGGAGGTTGAAGTGTATGCGAATGACATGATGGTCAAATCAAAGACAAGAGGAGGACATTTTGAAGCCTTAGACAAGTCTTAGCCCGAATTGAGAGGTACAACCTGAGACTCAACCCAAAGAAGTGCATTTTTGGGGTTACTTCAGGGAAGTTATTAAGACATATAGTGAATAGCCGAGGAATTGAAGTGGATCCGAATAAGGTGAAAGCCATCCAGGAAATGCTGGCACCAAAGACGGAGAAGGAAGTAAGAGGATTCCTTGGTAGGTTGCAGTATATTAGTAGGTTTATCGTAAAACTCACTAACATTTATGATCCTATCTTTAAGCTCTTAAGGAAAGATCATCCGGTTAAGTGGAATGATGATTGTTAGAAAGCTTTTAATAAGATCAAGGAGTTTTTTTGTTAATCCACCTGTTCTAAAACCACCTAGACAAGGTAAGCCATTGGTTTTATACTTGGCTTTAGAAGAGGATGCAATGGGGGCAATGTTAGCATAAGAAGAGTTAGATGGAAGAGAGCACACAGTGTCTTACTTGAGTAAGAAGTTTTTGTTGTATGAGGAAAAATATGATTTAGTAGAAAAGACATGTCTGATAATGATTTGGGCTATGAGGAAATTGAGGCATTATTTTCAATCTTATAGGGTTCAAGCTGTTTCAAGAATAGACCTTTTAAGGTATCTATTTCAAGCATCGGCTTTAATTGGAAAAATTTCTCGATGGTTGGTACTCTTAACTAAATTTGATATAGAGTACATTACTACAAAGAGTAGTGGAATTTGGAGTTTCCAAATGAGACTTTAGCAATTGTAGAGCATTAGGAGTGTAAACTTTACTTTGATGGAGCTGTAAATAAGAAAGGAGATGGATTGGGAGTGATTCTTGTTACACTAGAAGGAGAAACCATACCAATGGCAAAGAAATTGGATTTCAAGGTCAAAAACAATATGGCTGAGTATGAAGCATGTATCTATAGAGTTGAGGTAGTTGTGGTAGCTGGAGTGAAAGATTTGTTAGTTTATAGAGATTCATTGTTAGTCATCAGTCAGGCTAATGAAGAATGGGAGGTAAAAGAGGAAAAGCTGAAGCCTTATATCTGCTATTTGATAGCCTTAATGAAAAATTTCACCAAATGTCTCTTTATCCATCTATCCAGAGATGATAATCAGATGGTAGATGCACTTGCAACACTCTCTTTAATGTGGGATAGTGCAACTGGGTTGGCTATGAAACCTCTAGTGATCATGAAGTCTAAAGCACCATGTTATGGGGGTGAGTAGATTATGAATGTTCAAATGGGGCCTGAAGAAAAGCCTTGGTTTCATGATGTTCAGAGGTTCATTGAAAAGAGAATTTATCCAAATGAAGCAACCTCAAAAGAAAGATATGCTCTTCATGTTCTTGCACGTAACTATGCAAGTCATAATGGGGTATTATACAAAAGAATGCTGAACAAGATGCAACTCAAGTGTCTCAAAAAGGATGAAGCTGAAGAGGTGATGCAAGAGATTCATGTAGGGGCTTGTGATTCTCATATGAACGGGATAATTCTAGCTAAGAAGATACTCAAACAAGGGTATTACTGGATGACTATGGAAAAGGATTGTATTAGGACAGTATGACAGTGCCATTAGTGTCAGGTCCATGGGAATCTTAGTCATTTGTCTCCAACAGTGCTAAATAGTTTATCATCCCCTTGGCCTTTTGCAGTATGAGGAATTGATATCATAGGAGAAATAAGATCGACAATATCAAATGGGCATAAATACATAATGGTGGCAACTGATTACTTTTCGAGATGGGTAGAGGCAGAATCTTTCAACACTGTGAAAGCAAAATAGAGGGCACAGTTCATTGAGAAGAGCCTGATTTCTAAATATGGGGTTCCACATCATATTTTGACAGATAACTTGGTTCAATTTCAAGTAGAAACAATAGAGTTATTACAAAATTATGGGATTGAGCACCATAAATCTTCACCTTATCGCCCTCAAGCTAATGGAGTAGTGGAAGTGGCTAATAAAAATGTAAAGAAAATCCTTTCTAAGATGGTTAAAACCTACAAGGATTGGTCTAAATATCTTCTTTTTGCCTTATGGGGATATATGACTACAGCTAGAACCGCCACAGGCCAAATGCTGTTCTCATTACTATATGGTTGTGAGGCAGTTTTGCCCATAGAAACTAAGATTAAGTCCTTGAGAGTAATCATAGAGGCTAAATTAACTGAGAATGAATGGGCGCAAAAAAGATATGATCATCTAGTATCTCTAGATGAGAAAAGGATGGATGCTTTATTCCTCACTCAGATATATCAAAGAAGGAAAGTAAGGGCGTTTAACAAGAAGGTTAAGCCTGGGAAGATCAAAGCTAGAGATATGGTGCTGAAATAATCTAGAGCTATGGTGTTTGATCCAAGTAGTAAATTTAGACCGAATTAGGAGGGATTGTACTTGGTCAAATTGGTCTTACCTAAAGGAGCTGCTAAGATATCAGATCTTGAAGGGAATGAGTTTATGGAACCTGTTAATCTGGATTGCCTCAAGAAGTACTACTTGTAAAAAATATGAATAAAATTAGAATAAAGAAAATAAAGTCTGCTGGCTAGAAAACTTGAAAGGCCTAATTAGGAAAAACTTAGGACATTCCCACTGTTTAGAAAAATCGTAAAGGGTAAACAGGCAAAAGTTAGGGAAATAAATAAAAAATAATGGTCCCGCTAATCAGAAAACTTGTAAAGGGCTAGTCAGGCAAAAATTAGGGAAATAAAATGTGAGCAAAAAATATTCAGTTAGAAAATCCGTGAGGACTAGCTGATAACAGGAGTTATATCATGTGATGTATTAAATGTACTCATTTTGGCCCTAATTAATGAATGAAATTGAAATTGAACTTTTGTTAAACTTTGCATATCCTTCTTTATTATAAAACATATGTACTTAAAGGGATAACAAAAATATAAGAAAGCTTGAAACTAGCTCTATGAGACCATTCTATCTAGTATTGTCTTTGTTTCTTCCGTTGCGACTCATAATACAAAGTTTGAGTTCTCTTGTACCTAGCAAAGCCTGGTGGTTCTGTCTTTTGGATAACAATCCAAGTTTTGTAATTGTCATCAGTAGTAACATCAGCATCCAGGTGTATGTTTCGTTCAAGGGCTCTACAAGGCCACAAGCTGCTAATTTTATCCAGAGAATCTTGTCTTAAAAGAAAGCCTTCAAAATTAGTCAAAACAGTAATGATGAATTGAGGGTGACCATCTTGATGACAAAGGCATGAAGGGGTAACAAAGGTAGAGAAGTACAGCCCTAGAATAGGAACACAGTGATCATACAACTCAATATTCATGAACTTCAATCTCCACTAAGGGCAGACCCATGTGATCTCAGCATCTGAAATCTTCTTCAACCAGTCAACCCATTGGTCCATAGAATGTTTGTCTTTCATTTTCAAAGGATGAGATTGTAGCTGATGAGGTTGATAAGTCAAAGGATTAAGGGGTACATTAAGCAAGCTTAGCTTTTCCTATAACCAAATCTTAAAAAAAAATGGTATAAGAATAATAAAATAAAAGCCCGCTAAGTTGAAAACCCGAAAGGGTAGCTTAGGCAAAAGTTAGGGCAAGCCTGCTAAGCTGAAAACCTGAAAGGGCAGCTTAGGTAAAAATTAGGGCAAAAATAAAATAAAAATAAAAGTTTTGGTTGCACACCTGAAGAAGAAGTAAATTGCCTGAGAAACGGTTATGAGTCTTGAAACTGTCGAACCCAATGATGGTCTCAGCAAGGATAACTAGCATAAGATTAGCTCCAAGCTTTACCTGTTCCAAAATATTGACAATGCATGTATCGGTACCACCATGGTGAGAAACTAGCAAAAATTGAGCATATAAATAGAAAGCAATTGTTCTAGTCCAAGAAGCAGTGTTCTTATCCCTAGTCCTACAGACAGTGATCAGAGAAGAAAGATTGATGGTCCCAGGGTTATGTGTATACATGTAAATATCAGTTGGGGGCAAATCAAAGAATGTAACCAATCTGCCAGGAAATTGCATTTCTAAATTAGGAAGGGCTATCATAGCAGTCGAGTCTAATGTGCATTCCAGAATAGCCGCAAACTCTTTAATCATTGGACAAAGCTCTTGCCCATTAAACTTGAATACATGGTCCTTGCCCAGAAGGTAGAAGCAACATGTAAGAGATTGTTGTTGATAGTCAGGTGCTGAAGAGATTTCAGGGATTTGATGTGGAAAGGTTGAAGCTTATTCCAGTCATCATCATTAAGACTTTTAAGAAATTTATTCATTGTTTGAAGAGATGCTTGAGTCATGATGAGGGTATAGAGAATTAAGGAGAATGCCCCTTGTATGGTCTTATATAGGGAAACAAGATGAGTTTATATGGGAAAGGAATTCTGCTAGCAAAGAAAGATGTGGATAAGGTGATAAAATCTGAGAAGGATTGGGATAAATAGATAATTGGGAAGATAATCCATTCTTTTAATTATTTATCTATCCAATTTCATCCATCTTGGAAAAGGATTAAGATAAATGGGTAGTTAATTAAAAAATATAATGTTCATTAACCATCTTTTTTAATTAGTTATTTATAAAAAAGGCGGGCCCGTTAAGTTGAAAACCTGAAAGGGCGACTTAGGCAAAAGTTAGGGCAAGCTCGCTAAGTTGAAAACCCGAAAGGGTGGCTTAGGCAAAAAAAAAAGCATTAAGATGGAAACACTGTTTCAATTCTATCTAACAGTGTTCGAGACAATATATGAATAAAAACAGCAGTACAATAGAGAGCAGTCAGATACAGACACGCAGAAAGTCAAGAATACAGAAGCTCTAAACCAGTCATCTCGTGCTCTAGTATTAGGCCATGGGCTCCATCCTCTGGTAGGGTCATCATGATGATAAGTGTCTAGAGATCTAGCAGATGAAGTCCCAACACTATACGAATTAAAGCCCAAGTCTGCAAGCTACCAACGAAGCATCTCATTCTCCCACTCCAAACCGCTGGAATAGCTCTGCATACATAGAAAACATCATTTCATATGCATTACATGCATAACATGCATACATTTGCATTGTCTCAGTGAGGGTGCTTACCCGCCAACTGTCTGTAACCTGCATCATAATTAATCTTTGAGACGAGGCAAGTCCATGTAGATACTCTGCCTATGTCTGGGGAATCTATTTTGTAAAATTTTATTAATATCAATGTCAAGTGTACAGATCCATACAAGAAATAAAGCAAACAGACTTATATGAGAAGCATCTGGTGGATAAAAGCTAGGAAGCTGAGCATCACCAAACTGCATTTGCTACTCAACTGGAGCCTGAACAGCGGGAGCCCAATAGAACATAGACTTGTCTGGAAGAGAGACATCACCAAGCAGAGCATTGATAAAGGCCCCATCGCGACTAGACACAATGTGCTGAGCATGATGACCAAGATCGGGTCTGGGCTCAGGGCTATCAATATTTGGAGCAATCTCAGTCTCCTCATTTGCATCAATAGGAGAGTGAATCTCCCTAAACTAAAAAGAGAAGGAGTGGTTCATAAGTTCTAGAAATAGAAGCTGAAATAATGAGAAATTACCTCATCATCGTCAATGGGAACATGCTCTAGGAGGCTCTCACGGATAAATTGCTGATAATGTCGAGAACGCTCAAGAAAATCTAAGGCAGCATATCCCTGTAGTGCATCCCTCAACTCTGAACCTGTAAGATGCGAGCTGCGGAGCATATAGGAAGGGACATCAGATGGAATGCGACATCGAGAAGGGCCAGAAGACCAGCGATACACTCGCTCCCCTAAATACCACATCAGACAGCCATAACCAGAGAGCAGGATCCTCATAGGCTCCAACCGAGCTGTAGCCACCATGAAATCATATTGCTGGATGTCCTCAGCACCCTCCAACCAATCAGAGTTTATCTATAATTTATGTAAATTATGTTTAATCTCTATTAAACTATACCATACTAATGATTTTATTTTCTTTTTCCTTACCAGGTGCCACTCGATAGTGTTCAACTGATCACAGTACGTCTGCAAAGTATTCCTATTGCTAGCAAGGTGAGAAGAACCCCATCTCATCATCAGAGGAAAGGTCCTATCAGAACTCATAGCATTAAAGCCTTGAATCAGCCCAATCTATATGCTCCAGATCTGAAAAAAAGAGAACATATCAGAAAAAGGCAAAGAAGAGCAAAACTATAGAGATCAAATAAAGGAAAACATACATGCAAGACATGCCAAAAGGCACACATCGTGACAACACCTTTATAGACAGTGTCCAATCTATAATAAATATAAGCGAGTGCAGCAGATCCCTAATCTAATGTGGCAACTCGATCCAAGTCATGAAGAGGACCCAACAAAGCAATACGGACCTCATGACCGGTCTCACAAAAGAGGGTCATGCCTAATAATATCAATAGGAAACACCTCACCTTATGAATAATATGACGAGGAGTATAAGTAGGAAGGCATCTGAATCCCTTAACTAATGATGAAAGAAGAACGTTCTTCCGATTCTTCCATGCTGGGGCAAACCTGATCAAATCTCGCACATACTGACTTCATGCATGCTCTGGAAGACTACAATAGCTAATGTCAAATAGAACTGGGGATCCTCCAAAGGCAATCCCGGTGATAACAGAGAAACTTATAGGTGAAACGATAAGCTCACCAACACGAGTATGAAAAGTATAGGTAATATCCATCCATTTCTCGATTAAAGCAAATAAAGAATAATGGTCAGACCGGCCTCAAACAGTCAGAAGTGCAATAATGAAATGCCAAAATCTGGAAGCCCAAATCAGACGTGTCACCTGCTCTGGTAGTCCATTAAATAATTTTTGAGCTAGATTGAAACAGCCCGTGAACTTCATCGAACGCTATTTCAATTTCAAAAAGAAAATAATAATTAATTAATTGAAAGATTAATTAATTAATCAAAGAATTTAAATTGAAGGATTTGATTAGTTAATTAATTAATTAATTGCCCTTTAAATTTTTTTTTTGATCGACAATGTAGATTGCCTACTAGCATTCCAGATTGCTGATCGACAATCTATTATGCCGATCAACATTAACTTGGCTGATTGTAAATCTAGAATTTCGATCGGAATTCTAGACATTCGATCCTCCATTCTAACAACCCAAGAGTCAAATTTTATATTTTCAGAGTTAATTTCAATTTATTATGCATTTTCATATTAATTTCTTACTAATATATATGTCAATGTCAATTTCTACTCTAAAATTAACTTTAATTACTAATTATACAGGTAATATTTTTGTAGAAATAAACAAAAGCAAGAAAAGTTACCTTATTAGTCATATCTCTACAGCTGTGGGTATGTAAATAAGTCAAAGGAAAGATATTCGAGTCTTCTCGAAGTTCCAAATTATTCTGAGAAAAATGAAGAGCCAAAATCCTCTGACTTTCTGAAGTCTCAACTCCTTTATGTTATCTGTGTGACGAGGAGGCCATAGGATTAGACGGATTGTAAATCAGACAACAAATGGTAAAGAAATCAACAAAAGAAAAATCAAGATCAATTGAAAAAAAAGAGAAGAAGAAAAGAATAAGAAGAGAAGTGAAGTGATCAATGAAAGGGAAAGAATATATAAAATGGATAATATCCATTTTAATCCTTCCAATTTACTTACTTTTTATCCATCTTTTCTTTCTTGCAATTTGGTCCATTATTGCATTCGGATTAGGAATACATTCCTAATTAAATCATGACATTCATCAAATTAATAATTCATTGAATTATTAAGACTGCATAATCAATCTGTGATTCTGAATTTTTTGTCAAGTACAGAATACAGAATAAGATTATAGAACTTATTTTTTGCATTTTACATGCATGATTTCAATTAAAGGATTCATATGCTACACAGTAGCTATGATATGAATTTCAAATGATTATGTTATGTGCTACACAATAGTCATAACCTTCATTATGTTATTTACTGCATAGCGGTTATGACATAAACTTTGAAATTCATCATTGCTAGACGTTCCACAAGAACTATAGTAAGTTTTTAATTCAACTACACTAGACGTCCCTCAGGGAATATAGTGTGCATCATTAGATTTCCTATAGGGAATATAACAAAATTCAATTTAACTACACTAGACGTCCCACAGGGAATATAGTGTGCATCGTTAGACGTCCCATAGGGAATATAACAAAATTCAATCCAACTACACTAGACGTCCCACAGGGAATATAGTGTGCATCGTTAGACGTCCCATAGGGAATATAACAAAATTCAATCCAACTACACTAGACGTCCCACAGGGAATATAGTGTGCATTATTAGACATCCCATAGGGAATATAATAAAATTCAATCCAACTACACTAGACGTCCTACAGGGAATATAGTGTGCATTGTTAGACGTCCCACAGGGAATATAACAAAATTCATCATTACTAGACATTCCACAGAAACTATAGCAAATTTTAATTCATCTACACTAGACGTCCCATAGGGAATATAATGTGCATCGTTAGATGTCCCACAGGGAATACAATAAAATTCATCATTGCTATACGTTCCACAAGAACTATAGTAAATTTCAATTCATCTACACTAGACGTCCCACAGGGAATATAACGAAATTCATTAGTACTAGACATTCCACAGGAACTATAGCAAAATTTCAATTCATCTACACTAGACGTCCCACAGGGAATATAACAAAATTCATCATTGTTAGATGTTCCAAAGGAATTATAACAGGTTTTCAATTTATCATTGCTAAATGTCCCATAGGGAATATAGCAAAACTCATTTGCATAAAGTCCACTAGACGTTCCATAGGAAATATAGTGCGACTTATTAAACACTATACCTTGCTCAATAATTTGAGTATCAATCTATCACTCAGGATACAATCGAGTGTCCTAATGTCTTTCTTTTGAAATTGTGTGCTTCTATTGCTTTGCCACAATTTGTCAAAGAGATAGTGATAAAGGGGGGCAACTGTAAGCACCCATTTTCGGGATGCAATTATGCACAATTACGACGTAAGCCCCTATGATGAAATTCATTCAAAAATTGAACTTGGTTGTCGATTTTCTAGACTTTAAGGACTAAATTACAACATTTTTTTAGGGTTTGATTTCAAATAAGTAATTTTTTAGGGGTCTTTTGGTAATTAAAAGTAAAAAAATTTTTTAGGATTAACATTATACAATGCCAGTCGACATTACACAATGCTGATGCACAATAAGTCCCTTTTTTGATTTTTCACGTAATTTTTCTTATTTTTTATTGATTTTTTCAGTGTTTTGATCAGTTGAAAATTCAAATTTTATCTGATAAGGTTTTTTTTTTTTTTAAAAAATGCAAAAGATATTTTTTGAAATAAAAAAAACAAACGCTATCTGATCATCAATCCGTTCCTCCTTTGGAGGAAGTTCAGTATGCGCAGACTCTGTATTTAGAAGCTAAGTCTGTGTGTGTGCGTAGAGGGGATTTTTTTTTGGGTTTTTTCTTCTTTCATGCAGAAACTTGACTGCACAGAAACCTTAAAAAAAAACTAAAACATCACTGAGAACTCTGGGGGCATAAGAAAACTTCAATTTTGTCAAAGCTTTTTTTTCTATATAGTTCTTTCAACTAGAACGGTCCAACACTATTTTTAAAGCCTGAGTCCAGAATCGATAATAGTTTCAATGGTGAAAATCCTAGTCTAAGGGGCCAAAGCATATGCACAACATTTTTTCTTTCTTCTCTTCTCTTCTTCTAAACTTTATTATTATTTTTATTTCGTTATTGTTTTCTTATTTCATTACTAATCTAATTTTTTGTGTGTTTTTGTTTGATGCTCGATTGTGGATTGAGGAGGAAATAGTCTAAAATCCAAGAATTGAACATAAGATCTATGGAATGCTATGGATGAACTTGTATTATTTTTTTTAATAGTTCTTAGGATTTTTTATTTTTTAATTTTTGGTGTTCTGTGTAGTTATTTTAATTTCTGGGTGTATAATCATTTAATTTTAATTTTGTACGTAGTTTGTAATAGCCCCAGTAGTGGGAATAGTGAAAATTTAATTTTCTGTACTTTAAAATTAATTAGTAATTAGGTTCAATTGGGTAAAAAAATAAATTAAAATCAATGGTGGCAGTAGCTTAAATTAGGGTTTACATGTAATTAATTTAGGATTTTTTTAGAAAATCACTGTAATGTTTATTTGATCCATTTTTTGTATTTTATTTATTTTGGGCTTGTTTTTTTTATGTTTTTATATTTTTGAGCCCCAAGCCCACGTTTAGGTCTAACCCACTTAAATAAATAAGCTTAAAAATGGTTTAAGGCTTTGAATAATTGAAATCAATTTAGGCCTATTAGTTTAATTAGATTTTAGGCTCACTTAGTTAATTAAAATTGTTTAGACTTAGATCAACCCACTTAATTTTATTTCTTTTAAAATAAATAGAGCTAGGCCCGCATGTTACTTAAAATAAAACTAATTTAGACTTAGGCCCACTAATTTAATTTTCCTTTAAAATTGAATAGACTTAAGCTCATTTCTTAAACAAACTAAAATAAATAGATATAGGTTTACTAATTAATAAAAATGTAGGCCCAACTTTAAAGTCCATTTCACTTGTAAATAAAAAATGTAAATTTAGCTAACTTATAAAATAAAATTAACAAAGGTTAGACACAGGGACATTGCCTTTTTGATGCATTTTTACTTGTAATTTAATTGATTTGTTGCCTTTTGGGTTAGATGGATGTTAATTAGAGTTTAATAAAATTGCATGTAATTAGAGGATGAAATATTGATTTATAAAAGTATTCTAAAAGAACACAAGACTAAGAGAAGTTAGTATTATGTATCCAGAATCTCCTGATTGTGGTGCTAGCTTTCTTTTAGAGAATCGAGTACCACCTTTTTATTTGTCCCAGTTATTACCCTGGGTGGCGACTCCTCATCTCCATGCCATGTCTTTGTGATAGTGGTTAGTGTGTTCTCTAAGGCTCTAAGCCTAAATAGTGTTGTGGTTGCTAAAATCTTAGACGCACTCTAAACCCCACCGTCTACAGATCTCCATTGTAGTCAATGAACCTCTGAATGATCCTCTAAGGCCAAGTAGCAACCAGGTTGTCTAGAAAATTTTGAGAAAGAGGCCTTAGTTCAAACTTATGTAGGAGCTCCACAATTCGTTGTTTCTATCCATATTGTCTACAAAGCTGAGCTAGATTATAGAAGGTTACGAAATGGAGGCTGGCTAAGGGAACACAGTAGGTATAGGACCAGAGGGTCACATATTGCAGTCTCCACCATAGGCACATCCACCGAATCAGAGTATTAGGGAATGTAGATAACTAGTTGTGGATATCCTTCGGGATAGGATGAAGTCTCATAGTATGATAGTGTTTGGCCTTGTAGTAAGCAATGTCTCTAGGTGGTTCGAGCAATCTCAGTTTCTCTTGTAACCAAGCCTATAAAATTGATAAATGGGTAAGAATGATGGAAAGCAAAAGTAGTAAAAGAAAGAAAGGACTCACCTCCAGTAGAAATGGACTCCCAGAGAATCTCTTGGTTTTAGAAAAGTTATCAAGTTTGATAGTGGTCTCAGCTAGAATGAGGGGGAAAAGGTTCAGTCCACTTTTTACTTGGTCTAGAACATGCAAGATCTTCGGGTCACAGTTACCAGAAGGGGAGACCAATAAGAACTAAGCATATAAGCAGAGTGCCATCATTCGAGGCTAGGGAACCTCGCTGCTATCTACCGCCACTACCGTCTCTACAAAAGGGCTAAGCATGATTTTATTACCAAAAATGTGACAAATAGAGGATTGAGGGGACATATTGAGCAATCTTGCCATTTGGTATTAGATGGTGTGCAAATCTAGGTTGCGATTAGAGGAATAACAATCTGCTGAGTGGAATCTATATGAGAGCCCAGGATAGCTTCAAATTCCTCTAGTAGGGGGCCAATCTCTACTGTGTTGAATCAAAAAACATGCTTTTAAGAATCCCAAAACTAAGCAAGAACATGGAGAAGTGAGAAGTTGATCTTCCTAGTATGCAAAGATCGAAAGGTGGATTGGTGAAATGGCTCTATTTTAGCCCATGACCTACCATCCAGAATTTTTAGAATTGGTTATAGCTATTTCAAACTTCTCTCAGTCATGAGTGGGGTTAGAATGCTATTTGGGAAAGAAGAATAGAGGGAATTGGTGAAATGGGGAGATTAGGGATTTTGAAGAAGATTTGAGGGTTTTTATAGCTGCGGGATAGGCGTGTGGAGGTGATCGCCTCTATGATTAGGTGACACCTCTATAAGAAGAGGCAAATCACATGTCACCTCTTCACATAGAGGCGACGCCTCTATGACAGGCAGAGTAGATCTTTGCATTCCTGAGAATTTTCTAAACTGTATATGAAGAGTTGGAGCAAGGTGTTTTGAAGATAAAAAGGCCTTTATTCATTCAATATTTTGCTTAAAATTCTCAATGAAAAATAGGAAGGTGTAAAAATAAAAAAAATCAATTCAAATAGTAAGAGGTCAACAATGTAAGACCTCCAATATTTCTAGACAAGGACACTCCTATGCTAATAGAAATCTACAGAGGGTCCTCTCTAGTCATCGCTGTTAGACTCGTTGGCTTCCTCATCAGCTGGCTCATCCATAAGCTCATCGGCTAGCTCATTTGCAAAAGCATTAGTGGGATCGGTCTCATCATCCTTGCTGCTATCCTCAGACTCCTCTTCGACTGCCCCCTCCTCCTCATCGCCCTCGACTTAAAGAGTGGCGAGCTGGTGCTCCAAGGCAGTGATCCTGGCCTAACTGGCCTCTTTTTGATCCTATTAAAGCATAATAAGAGGTAAGAAATTATGAAAGCATGCATACATATGGAAATAGAGCATATTCTGTGTGTACCTTCCACTATTGTGTCACTTGCGTCAGGATGTCCCTATGGGCCTTAACCACCCGGTACATGTACTCTCTATGATCTCGAGGTATGTATTCCATTGATAATGTTAGAATTAACCATGTGTTATAAGACTTGAGAACACAGTTGCCAGAGAAGGAAACTTACATGGGTAGTAGTCTTTGGGAAGAATGCTGGCTCTAGAGTCATAACCAATGTCAGAAATTAATGAGAGAGCTCACTAAAAGGCATCCAATAATAACTCAACAGATCAGGAGTGGCAGTGAGTTTGTCGACCACTACCTGGGACCAAGAATTGGAAGGGACTATCGAGGATGGCGCCCTTGAAGAAGAGCCCTCACTATTGGGAATGATGTGCGGGCGCTGGTAAGGCCTCTCTTATGCAGAGGGCCTAGGGCGAGGAGCAGGTGCCCTAGTAGTGGCCTAAAAAATGAAAAATAAGTTAAATAATAACATCTATAATTAAATATAAAATAATAAATAAAATAAAACATGGCATGCTTACCTTGAGTGTAGGCTTAAGAAGTGGCACTCACTATAAAAGATGAGCTCGTGTAAAGTCCACATAGCGAGACTTCCTCCTCTCGTAATAGTCTGCAGTATCCTCTCCTTATAGGGCATGATCGAGCTCATCTCCTTCTAACTCATGCGCCCAACCGGGGAGGAGCAAGAGGTGGATGCCTCACTTGCGCACCTGACCGCCACTGATATATCCTCTCCTTAAGGAACCAAACTCTATAGTTAGGGCCTCTAAGAAGAACCCTCTTCCTAGACAGAAGGATGGAGTGAACCATGGCCTGCATCCACCGAACCTGATGGCCCCATAAGTTTGGGCATAGTTACAAGAATAAATAAGTAAGTAGGTGAATTTGATTAATGAGTTTATTACTAATCTCAGTTACATTTGTAGGTGCATACCTCATTTTGAGTGAGTGTGTTCAGTTGCTCACAGTGTATATGAACATGAGCCACAGGCCTCCTCCAAGCCCGGTTAGGACCCCACCTCTCCATCGAAAGGAAGGGAGTGTTAATGACCCTGGTAATCCCCACAATCAGCTCTAACTCTAAAGCCCAGTCCTGTGAAAGAAATGATAGATTATTAGTAAGATTGATTAGTGAAAGTTGGAATGGAATATGAAGGGAGAAAAGGGAAGTAAAATACTAGTATGGCATGCCAAAAACTACAGAGTCGCTTCGTGTACCAGCTCATCCATGCTCTTATAAAGATAAGCTAAGGTGCAGTTGCCCCAATCATAGGTCACCACTAAGTCTAGGTCCCTCAAAGGCATCAGGAAGCTTAAGTCTACAGAGCTGACTATATCTGTGAAGAGAGTAGTGCCCAGTAGATAAACAAGGAAAGCGCGCACCACCTGATCAATCTGTAGGGGTCTAATGGCTACCTCAACTCTAGCATGGGTGTAGAAGCTCCTGATTAACTCAAGCTTCACTGTGTGGGTCCCCTTCATGTCTAGGACCATCCCAAGTAGATGCTCAATGAAAGTAAGATGGTCGGGAGATAACTCATAAAGGCTGGTATCAGAGGGAACAGAATCTCCAACACAAGCAATGCCTATAACTGCATCGAAGGCCACCAGATCTAGGGTGAACTCCCCAAAAGGAAGATGAAAGGTGTGGGTGGTGTCAGACCACCTCTCTATTAGGGCATGCAAGGGTTGGTAATCCCTACGCCCCTCCTATGCTGGGAGTGCCAGGATAAAGTTGGAAAACCTGATGTCGTGAATTCGAGTCTATATGGCCTCAAGAAGCTCATTATACCAGATCCGTGCACCGCTAAAGTTCTTAGCAACCTTGAGGGTATGGGCATTAATCTAAGGGAGTAAAATTATCATATTACATAATTAAAATTCAAAATTTTTACTGAATCCTATCACTGAGGTGATGCCTTTATCAAAGAGGCAATCGCCTCTGTGATGAGGCATCGCCTCTTTGAGAGCAAGCCTGACTCAAAGAGGTGAATGCCTCATTATGAAGAAGTGATCGCTTGATCAGAGAGGCAATCACTTGATCAAAAAAGTTGATCACCTGATCAAAGAGGTGATGCCTCTTCTTATCGGCAATTTGACAAGATAAGTTGAAATTTTAATTTTTGATCAAGAAAATTTGATTTCTTTTGACTAAATTCATAAATATATGTATCTAAATAGTAACCCGATGTTATTTGATGATATTCATTAGAAAAAATTGAAGAAATTGAGTACTAACCTATCCAGTGGCCAACCCACAGATATGAGATCGCACGTTCGCAAATAAGGGGATCTTATCTCCAATACTAAGCTCAAAACTCTGAGAAGGGTGCATTGTAGGTGTCACTGGGTCCTACATAGGCAAATCTGGGGTCCGTGCGGTGTTCACGTTAGAGAATACGGAGAATAAAAGAGAAAGAGAAAAGGGATGAAAAGAGACAAGAGAAAGAATTGAAAATATGAAAGTGACTCTTGGAGAAGAAAAGTGAGAATTTATATGGTTAGGGTGAGGGTGGTAAATTGAGAGAAAGGAAGATGAGGTGAAGAGGGTGAGGCCCACTTTATGAAATAAAGCACCGAATGGCATAGGGTCCAAAAATAAAAAGAAGAGAAATTTCGCATCACTGCTCAGGTATACCCCAAAATTGATCTTTGGACAAGGATGATCCGATTGAAGCATCAAAAGAACAAGTGTCTAGTAGGGTTTGAATCCCTAAAGTGTGTATCTCAAGAAGCATCTGGTCGAGTTTGAATCCCTGAAGTGCACCGAAGAACAAACGTCTGTTCAGGTTTGAATCCCCAAAGTGCACTAAAGAACAAGCATCTAGTCGGGTTTGAATCCCCGAAGTACATGTCTTAGGTGGTGTTTGGTTGGATTTGAATCCTCAAAGTGCATTCTTATTTTACTGAGTGATTATTGGGCTAGGAAAACCTGGGTTTTATGTTAAACTATAATGAGTAACTGATCGAGCTAGGAAAACCCGAGGAACATGGTTATGCTTCATCTCTTTTACTAAGTGACTTCTCAAGCTAGGAAAACTTAAGAATCACACAAATTTATAATGAGTAGCTGATCGAGTTAGCTTAACCTGAGGATCAAGGCTACGTTTGCCTTCTGTCTCTACTGAGTGAAGATTGAGCCATGCTTGGGATTCATGAAAAATTTACTAATGAGTGATTGATTGGGCCAAGAAAACTCGAGGACTATGATCACATTTCAGAGAAGAAGCTTGACCTCTTGGGTTTGAATTCCCAAGACTGACGGCTCGAGCATAGCTCATAGGTCAGGTATATCGTTCTTAGTCTCTGTTTGATGTGCATGTTGCTTTTTTGAAAAATTATTTTCAAAAAATTCAATTTTTCAAAAAACCAAGCGGGCAAACTGTGGACACTATCAGTTTGATCGACTTGCAATGAAAGCCCGAGGATGAGAAAGTTTAAGTTTTGAAAGTAAGGGGAGCTTAAGACTTCTCTAAAATCAACTCTGAAAGCCCAAAAATACTATGTCCTAGCCTAAACTCTGAGCCAAGCCCACAAATACCATATCCAAGCCCAAAAATAAGAGCCAAAGCTTAAGCCCATTGCCTTTTGACCGAAGGGCCCTGACCTTGCCTAGGTGAAAAGGCAATCGCCTCAATGAAGAGGTGTTGCCTCTTCATCACAGGCATCAATGAGGCGATGCCTCATCGAAGAGGCAGTGCCTCATCACACCCACTCTCTACAGCATTAAATGCCATTAATGATAGTAGTTGAAAGCTCACCTATTGAGGATTTGGTCATTTTTTAACATAAAGGAAAGAAGAAAAGGCAGGAAAGAGCCTAGGGAAAGAAAAAAGGCAATAGGAGAGGGTGAGAATGGATTTTTGAGAATTTTAAAAAGGAGAAAATAAGAGAGGCTTTAAAAGGGAATGTGGAAAAAAAGTTGGAGGGGTTGGCTAGTGGTAAGAAAAGAAAATGTTTGAAAGAGGAAAGAAAAGGGAAAGGAAGAAAGGAGGAAGAAGAGGGGAAGGGAATTTAAAGCTTAAGGGATTTGATTCTTGAGAAGAAGAGGGGACCTTTTTGCATTCAAGGCCACTCCTCCATCAACCAAGCTCTAAGGGCTTAGTGAGGAGCATCAAGCACCTCTAAGTTAGTGAGTCTCTCTATTTTTAAGCTTTAAGTTTTTATCTTCATTAAAAGCTTTGATTTGTTGTTCTTTTGTGTGTTTTCTTAAGCTAAATTACTTATTTGAAGTTATAAAGAAGCATGGTTGCATGAAATATTGAATGTTGATACTTGTATATTTGTGTATGTTTCTTATTCATGTGCTTGATTATCGCGTTTCTTGGGATTTAAGAAATG
The DNA here is from genome assembly GCA_947683625.1 of Mallotus nudiflorus. Classification (NCBI taxonomy): domain Eukaryota; kingdom Viridiplantae; phylum Streptophyta; class Magnoliopsida; order Malpighiales; family Euphorbiaceae; genus Mallotus; species Mallotus nudiflorus. The sequence continues at coordinate 5,912,354 of CANTUR010000018.1, forward strand.
TACAGTGTTCTTGCCTCTGTTAAAGAGGCAATGTCTCTTCATAGAGGCATCGCCCCTTCATGATGAGGCGACAGAGGCAACGCCTTTTGGTCAAAGAGGTGTCGCCCCTTTGACATGATTTTGCCTTTTTATGCCTTGATTTTCAACTAGTATTTTGCATGTTTGACATGATTTTCTTATTTAATTTGTTATATTTCTTGCGATTATATATGATTCCTATATTGATCAATATTGTTTCTATGTTACTTTCCTTTTTTTGTGTTATTTAGTGGATCATTTTATGAGTTTATTTTCATTTATTTTTGAGAACGTTATGTGTTGATGATTTGTAAATATTATTGTTGTTATTGTGTAGAATTAACTTGTATGTGTTATAGGAATTATTTGGTGATTTTTAATCACTAGATGTTTGCTTTATTTATCATTTTTTTAGAGTATTAATTTGTATAATTAATTAGTTTATTTTTGTTTATTTTTTATATTTATTTACACAAAAAGTTGTAATCCTTAATCCCTCTGTCCTTTCATTTGGAATGAATGATTGTAAATTATTTTTATTTATTTTATTTATTTATTTGTGATTGAATGCCGGGGATTTAAACATAAAATGGGACAAATGTGCAAAGTTAGAATAATAAAAAATAAAATTGGAAACTAATTGCGATTTGCATGTTAATAAGGAAATAAGTTAATAATCAGAGGTAATAAAATACAAAACACACACAGAGGCCAATCGCAAGGTTGGGATGGTATTCCAAAACCCATATCAAGTTTTCGAACTCGATCTCTGATGACGACTTCTGGGAACCTCCATGGAATCCAGTTGCTATACAATGTGTCCTGACTTTCATCCAGGTGGCAACTCCATCTCTATTTTGGGCTCTAAGCCCACTATGTATTTCCTAGTGAGCCCTGAGCTCACACAGTGTTGTGGTTGCCAACACTTGGGCATGCAACCAAAACTACTGCCTATAAGTGGGTTGTAACTATATTTTTGAATTGAATAAAAACTTCTTTTACATTAGATTTATGCTTTAGAGGTAAAGCCAAATATATCTGGTTAAATAATCTAGAAACACAATATAGTATTTAAAATGATCAATGGAGATCACTGGTGATGTCTAGACATCTAAATAAATGACTTCTAGAAAATGAGATTATGTTATTATTGATTGGAAAAAAGATAACTTATGACTTTTATTGGATGAACATGGATTATAATGAATAGAAGATGAAATAGTAGATGTTAAATTTAAATTATTGAAAGGAATAATGTGTTTAAGAATAGAAGCAGATGGATGTCCTAGCCTGTGATGCCATTGGGACAAGGATGTTTTGACACTTAAAAAAGCAATGATAGGTTGAGTTTGTGGTCACTCATATATACCGTCCTTAGTTTGGCCCTTCAACAAAAGCTTCCTTGTGATGAGGTCCTTCACAACAAAAGTAGTAGGTAAGAACTCAATGGATGAATTCTTGGAATTACAAAATTGATAAATTGAAATCAAATTGCACTGCATGCTTGGTACACAAAGGGCATTGTCTAATTTAAAAGATTAAAAAGAGAGTGTAGAGTAGTAGAATAGGTATATGTGATTGGTAATGGAGTGTCATCCCCAATCATCATGTCATCGCCGCCACTATATGGATAATGTAGGGATAGATTTTCCAAGTCAGAGGTGACATGGTAAGATTCCCCATTATCAAGAAGCCAAGGTCAATTTTTATTTGATGGTGTTGCATAGTTTGCCTTTGGTTGCCACGGTGGGGTTGTAGTGTTGCTTTTGTTTAGAATTGGCTAAAACTTATATGAAGGTCACCATTTGGCCGTGTGTCCTTGAATCTGGTAGAGTTGATAATAACACAGGTAAGTTCATTGCTGACAGTTAGTGATACCATCTAAAATGTTCCCGCCTAATTAGGGGCCCCTTACCCCCTAAATAGGGACACTTGGATTAGAGAGAAGGTAGATCCGTCCGGAATGGGGACTACCTCAAAGTGGAGTCCTAAGCATAAAAGGAACACTCTCCTACCAAGATTATGATTTACTATCCCACACGGAATCCGACTCCATCTAGGTTTGAGTATTGCTATATATAGAGCCCTACATCCCTCACAAGGGGACATCTCATTCTCACATATTCTAGCTATCTTGCATTCTCCTTGCTTCTGTTCTCTAACTTAGGCATCGGAGTGTTCGTGGGGATTCTCCCCACCTCTCACCTTACCTTCTGTTCATGGATTGCAGGACACCAAGCCTAAGAGTTCTGGAAACCAATTATCAAGTGGTGCCAATTACCAAGCCATTCATTTACCTGCTAAGCTAAAGACATCTTCACCATGACTTCTAGCCCACCACCAGCCCAGACTCTTAAAGCCAGCACCAACCCTTCTGCACCTATCCTTTTAACCGACCTCTCAGACCCTCTCCCAGCAATAATACTTCCACCCACTTTACAGCATGCTAGAGCCTCATCCGGACATATACCTTCACTTTCGGACAACTCTCCAAGATACCCGTCCTTGGGCATAGACCTCCCATATTACGCTTTGCTACAATACCATCGATCAATACCTTCTATACCTTTTCCAAGTCTACTAGAAACAGCAGCAATAACCACTCCACACTGTGAACCAAACACTCAGCCTTGATCAAACTAGCAGGGACGCCATGATAAAAAATGTTCAGGCATAGATAGCTTTGATGCAACAATAGCTAAATGCCATACTATAGAGTGGGCACTCTGAGCCGGCTCAGAACGATGATAACACAACACCTCAACAGGCCCCAAGGACGAGCGTGGGGAAGGGTAAAGTGCCAGAAGGGGAGTGCAGTTTAACCATTCCGGCCCTTGATGATTCAAAATTAGCTTAGAAGGTTGAAAAAGCAATATGCAAAGCCTGGACCAAACCTAGAAAGGAAGAGGAATGTGTTATGGATAGTAGAACTCCATTTGTCAGCAGAATAATTCAAATGGAGATTCCTAGTAAGTTCAGAATCCCACAGCTTGATCATTATGATGGGATGGGAGACCCCATCAGTCATATATCAGCATTCTGAACAAAGATACTGCTCCAGAATGTAAATGATGGAATCATGTGTAGGGTCTTTCCAAGCACGCTCGTAAAGAATGCTAAAAAATGGTTTCATCGGCTCCCAGAAAACTCAGTTACTTCTTTTAAGGATCTAGTGAGGCAGTTCCATATCAAATTCATCACCAATATTCCCCCAGTAAAAAACATCAACGACCTTTGAATTTTTTGGCAAGAAGTTGATGAATCTTTACGAAGTTACCTTGACCGTTTCAATAAAACAACCATGCAGATTGAACATCTTATTGATGAAGTCGCCATAGAAGCTTTGAAAAATGGCACCAGACTCAGAAAGCTTAAAGATAAAATAATGACTAAAGAGCCAAGTACCTTTGTAGAAGCAATGACGATGGTGGTTCGAATGATAAAAATGGATGAAGACAAAAGGATGCGTCGGGAAGAAGACAAGCCATCAATCAAGGATGAATGGTCGAAACAGAGACGAGCAAGCTGCCCAAAAATGAATTTTAGAAATCTGGCAGAGAGATTTGATAGGGAAGCAGATAGATATACACCCTTGAATACCTCTCGATCCAAAATCCTCATATGGGTTAGGCAAAATGGAGTGGGGATCACCCCAGCCAAGAGAATCAGCCCAAGTCAAAGATTTACCCGGGATAGAGGCCAATACTGCAAGTACCACTGAGAATACGAGCATGACATAGAGGGCTGTAGAGAGCTGAAGAATGCCATAGAAAGACTAGTACAGCGGGGAAAGCTTGATAATTTCATAGACACACCGAGGAGAAGCGAAAACTCTGAAAGCCAGGAATGGGACAGAGCCGAAGCAAAGAAAACCTGGAAGGAGCCGATTGGAATGATTAACATGATCATAGGGGGAGAAAGCACCAAAAAAAGATTAAAGCATAGTAGAGGAGAAAAATTGGTACGTGGGAGAAGTGACCTTGTTTTCAATTCGAAAGATGATTCGTATGTACACCACCCCCATTGTGATGCTCTGGTGATAATTGCGTGCATAAATAAGTATTGGGTTAAAAGGCTATTGGTGGATAATGGGAGTGCTATCAATGTATTATCTTGGAACGCCTACAAAGCAATGGGCGGCTTCATTACTAACCTGAAACCCATCCAGAATCCCATAATGAGTTTTTGTGGGGGAGCCGTGCAACCAATGGGGATTGTCAAGCTGAACCTAAAATTTAGAAACCAAGATGAGGAGGAGACAAAAGTCATATGGAATTTATTCAACGTGGTTGATATACCACTAGCATATAATGGGATTATAGGACGACCGACACTTTATGAGGCAGATGCAGTCATCAGCATCCAGCGCTTAACCATGAAAATTCTGATTAAGAATGGGACCCTTACTATCCAGGGAGATAAGCACATGGCTAGACAGTGTTATCAGATGGCCATGAAGCCTCAAGTGGAGGCTTTTCCTTTAGAGGCATGGGAAGTTAAGAAGCAAGGCGCTGACCCATAACTAGTGGAAGACATGGAGACATTACAAATCACGGAAGAAAAGACCATGAAAATTGGTAATGCACTCAACTAAAACATCAAAGACAAAATAAGTTAAGTCCTTACCAGACACTTAAAGGATTTTGCTTCACAAGCCTCTGAGATCGTTGATGTGGACCCACAGGTTGCCTGTCACTACCAAAACATCAAATCGGGAGCTAAGCCAGTAGCACAAAAAAAAAGAACCTTTGCCTATGAAAGATAAAAGATCATTACTGAAGAAATAATGAAGCTATTAGTAGCTAGGTTCATTAAAGAGGTTACTCACCCGGAATGGGTAGCCAACGTGGTACTCGTCAGAAAAGCTAATGGGAAGTATAGAATGTGTGTAGACTACACCGACCTTAACTGAGCATGCCCTAAGGATAGCTACCTGTTTCCCATGATTGATCAACTCATCGATTCCATCGTCAATCACAGATTATACAATTTTGTCAACGTGGCACAAGGTTATCACTAGATTCCGATGAAGGAAGAGGATCAAGAGAAAACATCCTTCATCACTCATGAAGGGTTGTATTGCTACAAGGTGATGCCCTTCGGATTGAAAAATGCTGGGGCCACGTATCAAAGAATGATGAACCAAGTCCTCCAAGAACAGATTGGAACAAGTGTAAAAGTATACGTGGATGACATCATCATCAAGAGCAAACATTCGGAGCAGCACCCAGCAGACGTGGATCGGGTTCTCCAGCTACTGAGTAAATCCAGGATCAAGTTAAATCCTGAGAAATGCATCTTTAAAGTCCAAGCAAGTAAGTTCATGGGGTTCATGATATCTCACCGGGGCATTGAAGCCAATCCGGAAAAGATGGAAGCCATACTCAATATGGAGGCATCAAAGAACATCCATGAGGTACAAAAGTTAAATGGCAGAATCACCGCATTAGGGCATTCCATTTCTTGCTCGGCTAGGCAGTGTCTACCATTGTTCTGAGCTCTCAAAAATTCCAGGAAGTTTTAGTGGTCTGCTAATTGCCAGGCAGCATTCAAAGACATTAAAAGATTCTTATCTTTACCGCCCCTACTCAATCGGTCGGTACCAGATGAGACCTTGTATTTGTACCATTCTATTGGCCGAGAATGCATCGCTTCAGTACTAGTAAGACATAGCCTTGACCAAAGCACCGAAATGGAAGCTCTATGTTGATGGAGCATCCTCAGCTCAAGGTTCCGGTGCTGGAATAATCCTTAGAGGGCCGCACAAGGTTCACATCCGGTACACAGTTCGTATCGAGTATAATGCCACCAATAATGTAGGCGAGTACGAAGCACTCATTATAAGTTTGAAGTTGGCCACCAAAGTTAGGGTTGAACACCTCATCATACACTCAGATTCCCAACTGGTAGTCAACCAAGTCAGTGGAGCATTTCAAGTCAAAGACACCTGCATTGCCAAGTACGTAGATAAGCCCAAGCGGCTTTTGCAACACATCGAACAGGATGGAGGCCAATGGAAGATCATCTAGATTCCTAGGGAAGAAAATAGTGAGGCTGACTACCTTACTAAATCTACAGTCGAGAACAGTCAAGCATTTTGGGATATGAATTTCATTGAGTCGCTAACCAGTCCCAGCACAGAAGTCACTGAAGTTTTAGAGACACAGGTAGTCTTGGAATGGATGCAACCCATAATCAAATAACTGGAGCACGGAACACTCCCAGAAGACAAGTTGTAGGCTCGAAAGCTCAAGACCAAAGCAGCCCACTATTCCATCTATCAAGGGGAGCTCTATCGAAAATCCCTTTCACACCCATGGTTAAAGTGCGTTTCCCCAGAGGAAGGAAATTACATACTCCGAGAAATCCATGAAGGAATTTATGAAGTGCATGAATCCCATTATTCACTCTTTAGAAAGGCACTACTCCAAGGGTATTACTAGCCCACTATGTCCAAAGATGCCCAGCAGCTAATGCAAGCATGTCCCTAGTGCCAGCACGATGCCCGACTTAGTCATAAATCTTCTCGGCCCCTACATCCCATTAGCAGCCCTTGGCCATTTGCCATGTGGGGGATGGACATCCTTGGTCCTTTCCCTACCTCATAGAAAAATTTTTTAATTGTGGCCATTGACCATTTCACCAAATGGGTAGAAGTAGAAGCAGTCCCAACCATTATAGAAGCCCAGATACAACACTTCTTCTGGAAGGAGATTATTTGCAGGTTCGACATCCCCTACACTTTAATTACGGACAATGGCAAATAGTTTGACAATAATAAATTCAAAGGTTTCTGCTCGGACTTGGGTATGAAGCTGCACTTCACCTCAGTAGCTCACCCGCAGACAAACGGAAGTCACAAACAGAGTTCTTATGCAAGGATTGAAGAAGAGGCTTGATGAGAAAAAGGGGAATTGGGTTAAAGAACTCAATAACGTAATCTAGGCCTACAGAACCACACCCTAATCATCCACTGGCGAGACACCATTCAGACTAACTTATGGCATGGACGTGGTAATTCCTGTGAAAGTTGGGTTACCAAGTTACCGGGTAAGCCAGGATCTCGATCACACCATCAACAACGTCGATGCCCGGATGTGCCTAAACCTATTAGAGGAATGGAGAGAACAAGCTGCAGCCACAGCTGAGGCACATCGGAAAAGAGTAACACGGTACCATCGTCAATGATATCGAACAAAATAATTCAAGTTGTGAGATTGGGTACTCAGGAGAGCAGATATTGGCAAAGGCACCTCAGGAACCGGCAAGTTAGCTCTAAACTGGGAAGGTCCGTACCAAATCTCAGCATGCACGACGAAGGGAATGTATAGACTAAGAGAAAGAGGAGGCAAAGAACTACCATGATTTTGGAACTCAGACTCTCTCAAAAAATACTATCGGTACCTCAGGAACCGGCAAGTTAGCTCTAAACTGGGAAGGTCCGTACCAAATCTCAGCATGCACGATGAAGGGAATGTATAGACTAAGAGAAAGAGGAGGCAAAGAACTACCATGATTTTGGAACTCAGACTCTCTCAAAAAATACTATCGGTAAAACTGTATTTAACATATGATATGATTCAATAAAGTCTCTCTTCATTAATAAAAATGCCTTTACATGTCATCGGTTATAAAAAAAAAAGAGGAGAAAAAGAACCTATACTTATCTACTCCACTATATGTACACTCGGACCCCCAGGCCCAGAAACAAAGGGGGAAATGTCATCAGCAGTCTCTGGATGCTCTACGAACCTAGCAGTAATAGCAGCCTCTGTAAACTCCCTTGCAAGAACAGAATTGGAGTTTCGATAGGCGTCCTCCTCTGTAGTAAGTTTGGCAATGTCTGCAGGAGTTATCTGGTCCAACGCCCCAAGATCCAATCCCGAGTTTTGGGAGAGTAGGATCCTCTTACACTCAGCCCGATAAGCTTTGAGAAACCCCTCTACCATGCCTTGATATGCCTTCTTATAATTTTCTTAGGATTTCTCAAGCTCTGCCAACCTCCCTTGGAGCTAAGCGATTTGAAGATCCTGCTTCTTGATCCTCCTTGTCAGCTGGGCTTGGCTATGTTCTAGCTCAGAAACTTTCTTCTGATTCGCCTCAGCATTGGACTTGGCCTCAGCATATCTTGTCTGGCAGTGCTCTAGAGCTACCTTTATGCCATCCAGCTTCTTTTCAAAATCGATGTCTATAGTCCCCACCTCCATTTCTTTGAAGCTGTACTAGCTCTTCAGGTAGAAGTATTGATCCTTCACCAGCAGTAAGGCCTAAGTTATCTGCCAAAAACCAATAGTTAACTTCAGCAAGAAACACATATGATAACTACATTAAGTGGCAAAAGCTAGCTTATCTCTAGTGACTGGCCAATCATGGAGTCCAATAACCCATCCGGGCCCTCCTCGGACCAATGCTGCATATCACTGGGCAGCCTTAGCAACTTGGTGTACTGATCCTGCACTTGGCTATTGGAGATACTCGAGGGCTTCATCCGCTTTAATATCCAACCCCTCATATTCAGACACCCAGATAATCACGGGTGCTGAACATAAATCTCTTTATCTAGCCCCTCTGCATCAGCCCCGGGTCAATCAGCCGCCTCTTTCTTCGACCAACCCACTTTTGCTGTTCACTTTCCATCGGTGCTTTGCCCTTGGGGTCGGCGGGAACTGCTTCAGGGACTACAGGAGCTCTAGGTTCTGGGGATGGAGAGACTCACACCTCCTCCACAGTAGCTGGCTCATCAACTAAGGAAATCCGCCCATAAAATTAAAAAAGTCAGCCATCTACAGTTGGAAAAATACAGCAAGTCAGAAAAATAGCTCAAAGCAAAACAAACATACTAGGGGAGTGATTGTGACTCGGACAGACTCTGCATACGTACCTCCAGGATGCATCCTTTGCTGATCGAGCTTCGGTAAGCCCATCGAGATGTAGCCGTAAAACTAGCTCCGTATCATGGTCGAAAAGTTTTACTGGATGGGTCACCTTATGACACTCGTCCGACCATATCCTTTGGACGTCCAAGAAGTCCGACTGATGCTCCGCAATAAAAAAATGGTGTCTTCACTTGTTGTGGAGATCTAAAAACTTTACCGAGAGAGTATGATTGGGTACGGCCGATAAGGAGAATATCAGCTCTCCCTTCTTCCTAGTCAGCCTATGCAGATATCGAAAGACATCTAGATCGGGTTCCCTCCCCTCTTCATACATCAGTTGGATGAATCCGATCAGTATCCTATAAATATTCTGATGAAGCTAACTGGGCGCTATGTTATTCTTATTCAAAAATTCTTTTATGAAGGGATATAGAGGAAATTTCAAACCCCCCTCTAATTGGTCAAAATACACTACTAATTTACTTAGCCCTAATAAGGGGGTATGGGCCCTAAACCTCCTATCTACGGTGTGAAGGGCGTAATCGGTGGGGATATAGAACCGCCTCCAATACCACCCTAGTAACTCACTATCTACATTAGAGACAAAAAGGTCAGAACTAACTTCTTCCCTTGGGGCTATAGTGGAGAAGGGAAACACACAATAGCAGAAAGGACCAAAAAGAGGAAGAATAAAGATGAAAAAATCACCTGGTCACCACAAGCAAGAACTATAGCATGAAGAAATGGAAACAGCAGAGGCGATATCAACGCAGTGAAGGTAAAAACAACAAAAAAGCAAAAGAAGTAAAATATGCCAGTTAACAAGTGCAACAGTATTTATAAAGACACAGAAGGATTTGGAAGCATGTCATTAACTGCCCTCATTATTGCGGCATTCCTCCTTAGGCCACTAGGGGCCTTTTAGGAATAAAAAAAGCCCATTAGATGAGGAGTCATGATAACGGCGGCACAAATGCTTTGTTTATCGACATATAAAATGATGCATCACTCACGCGATTTCAATTACGAATCCATAAGAGTTGAAATGATGCCACCACGTGTCGGCCCGCCCATAGTTCGACTGGGCCGCTTCATCAAGTGACTTAAAAGGCATTTTAAACATCATTTTTAGCCCATTCTGAGTATCCAAGCATCTAAATCTTGCATATCTAAGTCCAGTGATTGAAGCTAGCACTCTCAGGTCACTTCTGTAGTATTGAGGTTCAGAGCATGTAAGCCTCGCATCCCTGAACTGAGCATCTAAGCCTCGCATATTTAAGTCCAGTGATTAAAGCTGGCACCCTCAGGTCGCTTTTATAGTACTAAGGTTCCGAGCATGTAAGCCTCGCATCCTTGAATTAAGCATCTAAGTCTTGCACATCTAAGTCCAGTGACTGAAGCTGGCACCTTCAGGTCGCTTCTATAGTACTGAGGATCCAAGCTCAAAAAGCCTTGTGTCCATGCATTGAGCATTAAAAATCTAGTGATGAATGGTTCTGTCATGTTATTTCTAAATGGACGGGTTAATCTATTGTTGTGCTCATACGCACTTGGCGGATATCCCAGCTCCATAGATTACGATCCAATGACGACCATCCAAATACTTGGCACCGAGCTCTACTCATTGTGACTGAGGCTAGCCGCTTCAGCTCACTGGCCTCTATTATCGTATTATATCCCTTCTGAGAGCATCAGCATCCTACCCGAATGCGATGGACATAAATATTTGAATACCCTGGGGGGACTCTTGATACCATCTAGAATGTTCCTGCCTAATTAGGGGCCCCTTATGCCCTAAATAGGGACACTTGAATTAGCAAGAAGGCAGATATGTCTGGAATGGTGATTACCCCAAAGTGGAGTCCTAAGCACAAAAGGAATACTCTCCTACCAAGATAATGATTCTTTATCCCACACGAAATCCGACTCCATCTAGGTTTGAGAATTGCTATATATAGAGCCCTATATCCCTCACAAAGGGACATCTCATTCTCATATATTCTAGCGATCTTGCATTCTCCTTGCTTCTGTTCTCTAACTTAGGCATCAGAGTGTTCGAGGGGATTCTCCCCACCTCTCACCTTGCCTTCTGTTCGTGGATTGCAGGACACCAAGCCTAAGAGTTTCGAAAACTAATTATCAATTAGGATTGGTATTTTATTTTAATATTGAGTTACGATTGGTGTCAAAGAATTTTTGGTTATTATTATGCCAATTAGAGCGAGTAGTAACATTAGATGTTATGGGAAATACAGGCTTAAGTTTAGGAATGGTGAGGGATGCTTTAAAATTGAGAAGTTTCTCATGTAGCTCTTTAAAGGTGATGGGTATGTCTCTTGCTTAAACTGCTTTAACTAGCTCTTTATAATCATCTCCAAGAGCTTTAAGGATCTTGTCAATAAGATCATCATCATCAAATAGTGAGCCAAGAAGAGTTAGTTCATCAACTCTAGCTTTGATTTTTTTGTAAAAATTTAGTAACAGATTCAGATCGTTTCTTCATCTATTTTATTTAATTTTTCACTTGCTTGATTCAACCTTAAGACAGTTTTGCATAGGTGTTGGTAAGTATGTTCCATGATTCTTTCAAGTTTTTGAAAAATAATTGTAGGAGATATTGATCCAATGATTGCATTGAGTATTAGTTGTTCTTATCAAAGCCAAAGAGAATATGCAGGGTTCAATAAGGTGGTCTTATTTGCCATTATGGTTTATGGTGGGCAAGGTTTTGATCCATCAACATAGCCGAGTAGATCGTAACCTATGAAAAGAATTTGGAACTGCAACTTCCAAGAGATATGGTTGGTACATAGTGATGAGTTTTAAAGGGGTTTGGGTGGCTACATTGATGGTAATGAGGGTGTTATTTGGATCATTTGTATTATAGATATGGGTATTGGTGTGATTTGTTGCCATTATTGAAAGAAACAAAAAGAATGGGAGTAAGAAGAAAATAGGAAGAAGGTTGTTGCGTTCAAAACCTGTAAGTGCATGGATTGTGAATTATAGCACAAAAGATATCATTCCCATGGAGACTATATATTGAGTACCGATATTTTTACCTATAATCTCAAATAGTAAATTAAATGAAAGTGAATTTGTAATTAAAATTAATGAACTATAATCAAAATAAATAGTAATAAAATAATATATAGCTTAGAGCCTAGGTTTAGTTTCACTATTTCAATCTGATCATGAACACATTAACAAACAAAAGACATTGATTTCAGTTAAGGGTAATTTTTCTAAAATATTTAAAGACTCTTTCAAGTTCAATTAAGCATGCAAATATTAATATTTAACCTACTCTTGTGTTTAAAAAGTTAATCTTTACTTATTAAGTTCCTTAACAATTATTGGTTTATCACCTTAAACCCTCTCTACTGTCATGGTTCCCCATAGAGCTTGCCTACTCTCATGGTCAAGTGGTTTAAGTCTTATGAGTTATAAGCTAATGAAATCTCCTAACTCTCATTGGTGAATCCACCTATAAACATGCAATCAAGCTGGCCAAGAATGAAAACATACATGAAGTGCAACTCAGAGAATTAACTGAAAAATAAAATAAAATAAAATAAAATAAAATCTTTGTGTTCATTCACATCATGGAATAACTACTTCTAACCTAAACTCTAAAAGAAAATTCGCTCAAATCTTCTTTAATCTAGGCTATGCTCTTGTTTGTGTCTGCCAATTGATGACTAATCGATCCCCCTAAAAGTTATCATCAAGTGCCCTTTTATAGAGTTCAAAAGAGTGCCCTAAAAATCCATCTCCTACTCGGGTAAAGAAACCACATGGCATGGTACATGGCTTCCCTAGGCGTGCTTCATCCCATGAAAAGTTGAAAACCAACATCCAAAAGCCTATACACTTTGTTGCATGGTTTCATGCATGTCGTGCAAATCGTTTTGCAGCTTTAAATGTTACACAGTTTGATGCATGGTTTCTTGCATGGCTTTACAAAGGGGTGCAACGTATGCATGTCCCATGCACACGGTTTGTAACATGGCTTCCTTAAACCGTGTCCCTTCCTACTAATTTAGTGTAATACCAAACGGCTTCACACACAACTTCCACACTGTATTACATGCCGTGCTTGAAATAACTCCTTACTTCTTTTAATTTCCTCATTAAACACACCTACAAAAATGGAAAATAAATTAATATGAAATAAAAACTTCTTAAAATATACTTTAAACAATAAAATTATAATCAAACACTAATACTAATATATTTCCTAATTAAATATATACTCTACCTAAATTACTATAATTTCTTATTCAAAATTCATTAAAAATCAACTCAAAATATATGTAAAAATAATATACGTCAAGTTCCCCCACACTAAACCTTTGCTTGTCCTCAAGCAAACACATAAGAACCCTTATCATTATAACGAATATTGCACATTGATAAATTTTAACTTGTCTATCCAATACAATCTTTGGTTAATACAAAACTTATAACTCAAAATTAAATTGATAATTTCAAAGTAAAGGACATAAATTTTACCAAGTGAAGACCAAACTTACCTATTGGATTCTCAAAGATTTATAAGTTAACAATCAAGAAAAACAGAAATAAGTAATACTATTAATTTAACCCTTAGTAACCCATAAATTCTAACACCATTTTTTTCTTTTTTTTTTCTAAACGAGTGCGTTTTACGCTCTATCTCATAATTTTTTTTATCTCTCTAACCATCCTTCCCATTCTTAGTAATCCTTCGTCGTTCCTGCACTACTAAGTGTGGGATACCTTCAAGTGGGTCTTTTGGATATTTAGAGCATTGGAGTAGATTTGGAGAGAGTTTTTTTTAAATAAATGAAGCTACCTTTTCATATGTTAAACTCAAGGATCAACTAAGAATTAAAAATTAAGCATCACTTACATGTATTTCTCTTAACTATCAACTCACGAATTTCCCAAAGGTAAGTAAGCATTAAATTCATTAAATTTTCAAAAGTCTTTAATCATAAATTATCAACCTAACTTAAAAGTTAAAAATTAAGCATTAACACAAGATTATGAAACATTTACAAGAAAATCATAATCAATGTTCTATACTCATTATAAGGATAGGGTACAAAAATTTAGCATGGAAAATTGAGTTGAAAGTTACTGAATGCTGAATAATTACCTAATATATATTACTTTTTTTTAGAATTGAAAAATCAAATTAAAATAAAAACTACATAAATTAAAATAAATAGCTAGATTCTATGCAAAAATAAAATAAAATACATGCACAAATAAAATGTAATAGAAAACCTCCCCCACACTAGCCATGTCATTGTCCCCAATGACTAAAACACATGTAAGAAAAAATAAAAAAAAGAAAATAAATTAAAATAAAAAAGGAAATGAAAAGTAGTAGGTGACCCTGAAAAGTAAGTCAACAATCATCACAAGGAGATGAAGGAGCAACAGCTAGATCATCCATAGGATCAGAATCATCATGAAACTCCTTAGTAGCAACAACTGACGTAGAGGTAGGAAATACTGGGCAAGGAGGCAAAGGAACACCCTGGTGTTGGCATAGACTGGAAAGGCCATAAACTACCCAATGAAGTAACTCAGTGTGAACTAAAGAGTGGAATTAATATGGGAAGGATAGGAGGATGATGGTCCTGGGAAATGCGAAGAATGCGTGGGGACCTAGGTCTTGGGTGTATGGAAAATGGATGGTCATCTGAGGTTTCATTGTCACCTAATTCAGCAGGGTTCTCAACTAAAATATACTACCCATCTTGAAATGCAACCAAATGAATTTTTCTCATCATAGGTAAATTAAATGGGACCATGTTGTAAACATAAGTGGGATTAGTTAAATTCTCAGAAACCCTTAGATTCTTAACTAGATGAGTAATATAGGACCCACCACAGAGTGCACTTTTATTCTTCCTAGACATGCCATCCATGTAAAGTGCAAACCCATATCCTAAATGTGGTACTAAACCTTTATCAAAACAGCGCAAGTAAAATAATTCTCGAGTGGAAACAACTCTAGTGCTCTCCTTACGACCATAAATGGTGGAAACTATAAGACAATATAGATATCTTAATTCAGGTCGAGCAATATTGGTGCTTTTACTCATCCTAGGATCATAAGTCCTCTGACCTCTATTATGTGTAATCTCGATCCAATACTCCGTAGGGCCAGCTATCCTAAAATTAATTATAGAATTGCTAATCTCCTTACTATTAATGAACGCATCATCATAAAAATCGTAACACACAACAAACTCATTGAGAGAATGGGAAAATTATTTTCGCCTGAGTTAAAAATTAACAATACCTCATTTAGCAAAATCAACAATGGTAGTATTTTCCATCGAAAAAGTGGATAAAAATTCAATAAAAAGCTCATGAAGGACAGGTTCCTATATCTTCATAAAATTATCCTATTTTGATCTCTCAATCATTCCTATAACTAAATCAAACAAACCCATAGTTGCTAAATCTCTATATATAATATGGTTAGAGGGATGAATAGGAAGAGGAAGCAAAGAAGCACACCTTTCTTTATGTGTGGCATTTGAAAAATTGAGCAATGTATGGAGTGGAGGTGGTCGGCTTCCATGGCGAGAAGAGGAAGGATGAGGCAATGGTGAAAAAGTGGCCGTGCGAGGGCATTTTTGGGAGGAAGTTGGCTTCTTGGCACTTGATTTGGGTTTTCCTATAAGAGAAAGGAAGGAAAAAGATAATAATAATGTGGGTTGAAGAAGGTGAAGAAATAAAAATTATAGAGAGAAAATAAAAGTTATGTAGAGAAGAAAATGGTGCTAGGAAAGTGGCAAAAAGAAATGGGAATATGTAAATTTTTTTTATAAAAGTAATTTTAAATTTGAAAAATGTAAAAGGGAATTGGATGGAACATGTCAAAGAGAAAGTGGGACACATAGTGAGTAAGAAAAAAATATTATTTTAAAATGGAAAAATTAAAATGAAATAAAATAAATTAAAATGAATGAACACATACCAAATTAAACATATAATCATGAAAATTAAGAGCAATTGTAAGAAAATAAAAATAGGAATTGCATATAAATGAAAGAAGAGAGAAATTACGTCCAAAATTTAATTTTAATAGAATCAATTAAAATTTAATGAAATTCCTAAATAAACTTAAGCAATGCCCTTAATAATCATGAAAATAATGCTTAATGAAAATAAAGCAAAACACAAATAAGATATGATGCATAAATAAATAAATAAGGGTAAAAACAAGCAAAAGTGTTTGTGTGTGTATATGGAAAAAAATAAATTAAAACTAAGAAAAGTAAAAAAAATTGGAGCTAAGGTTAATGGGCTAAGAAGCCCATCAAGAGCAAAAGTTGCATGACATGTTGCATGCCTTGTTGTACGGTTTTTTTTAATCATATAGAATTGGTACGGTTTAGTGCATGGTTGCTTGCATGGCATGCATGCCATGTTTAATTGAAAAATTCTTGCATGGTTTTGTGCATGGCTTCATGCACGACATGTACATTTGTGCAGAATGAAAAAAAACTCACACACACGGCTTGATAAAGCTATGTTACAAGTTGTGCAAGTCGTTAGGTGGTGGTATCCTGATGTAAAATTTTATACAGGGCTTGTTTAAAGCCATGTCAAATGTCGTGTAATGAATGACATAGCTTGAGAAAGCCATGCAATAAGTTATGGGACGTATTGAATGAAAACTAAAAATTAAGTCTGATCGCACGCAGCATGACAATGCCGTGTATAAAGGCATGCTGGAGGTTATGATGAATGCATGACTTTGGACATGGCATAAACATCCTGTGTCGAAAGAAAAATGAATTGATATGTGAAAAAAAAATACATGGGCATGACATGTGTATGTCATGCTTAATCCTATAAGGTACTGAATACATCTTATGCATCAACTTTGTGAACCTCTCTTTGCTATGCAATATTAACCTAAAAATGTAACAGGGATAAAAATAAATTAATCATAAAAGAAAAGGGAAATAAATATAAATAGGAAAATAATTTTTTGGGGATGGAAAAATTATTGGGTTATCTTTTAATTAGCATTAGTTTAAGGTTATTAGCTTGACCCTAATGCATTCATTTAGAATCAAAAAGTGTACAAAATACACTTTTCAGATTTGCCTTCTCTGCATAATTAGGCTTGAGATGTTGTCCATTAACTTTGAAAGTTTCATTTGCTTTGTTCAAGAGCTCAATTGCGCTATGAGGAAAAATGCTCGTGATTTTGAAAGGACCAGACTAACGTGACTTTAACTTGCTCAGAAAAAGTTTCAATCTTGAGTTAAAGAGTAGCACCCAATCTCCTACTTGAAATTCCTTTTTTTGTATATGCTGGTCATGCCATTTTTTTGTTCTCTCATTGTAGATTTGGCATTCTCATAAACATCCATTAGGAACTCCTTAAGTTTATTCAATTTGAGAAGCCTCTTTGCACCAACTTTTGCCAAATCAAAATTAAGAAACTTCGTAGCCCAAAATGCTTTGTGTTCCAACTCAACTGGAAGATGACATGACTTCCCAAAAACTAATCAAAAAGGTGAATTCCTTATTGGAGTTTTAAAAGCTATTTTATAAGCCCAAAGTGCATTATCCAAATGAGTAGACCAATCCTTACGCAAAGCATTTACTGTCTTTTCTAATATGCTCTTCAGTTCTTAATTTTGCAAGTAGGAGATTCTTAAATTAGTGATTGCAAAAATGAGAACTGCCATCACTAATGATAGCTCATGGAGTCTCAAAACAAGTGAAAATATTTTTACAAAGGAACTTGATGACCACTTTGGCATCATTGGTTAGTGAGGCAATTACTTCAACCCACTTAGACACGTAATCAAATCCAACCAAAATGTATTTGTTTCTAAAGGAGCTTGGGAATAGCCCTATAAAGTCAATCCCCCACACATCGAAAAGCTCAATCTCTATGATGTTTGTGAGTGGCATTTCATTATGACGACCTATGTTCATTATTCTTTGACAATGATCACATTTAAGCACAAACTGTCTTGCATCTCTGAAAAGAGAAGGCCAAAAGAAGCCACTTTGGAGCACTTTAGCAGCTATCTTAGTAGAACTTACATGTCCCCCACACTCAAGAGAATGACAATGAGTGAGAACATCTAATACTTCTTTAGCTGGAATGCACCTCTTTATTAACCCATCTCCACACCTTTCATAAAGATAGGGCTCATCCTAAAAATAGCGCTTCACATCCTAAAAGAATTTCTTTTTTTTGGTGGTAGTCTAAAATAAGAGGGAGAACTCCATATGATAAGTAATTGACAAAGTCAGCATACTAAGGATTACTTTTTTGAATTTCCATAAGTTGTTCACCTAGAAGTTCATTAAAAATAGGGAGGGAATCTGAATTTGCAGTGTGTTCAATGCAAGATAGGTGATATGCTAATAAATTTTTTATCCCTTTGTTATCTCGTATCTCCAAATTAAATTCTTGTAATAAAAGGATCCAACGAATGAGTCTTGACTTAACATCCTTCTTTGCTAGGAGGTATTTGAGGGCTGAATGATTAGTGTAAATAATCACCTTGCTTCCAACCAAATAAGAATGAAATTTTTCCATTGCATGCTCCACTGCTAAGAGTTCCTTTTTGGTTGTTGCATAGTTGATTTGAGCTTCATCAAGAGTGTGACTGATGTAGTAGATGGCATAGGCATGTTTCTCTTTTCTTTGTCCTAATATAGCCCCAACAACATAGTCACTCATATCACAAATAATTTAAAATGGAAGGCTCCAATTTGGAGGTTGCAACATAGGTGCTGTGATCAAAGGCCCCTTCAACCTATGAAAAGCATCAAGACATGCATCATTAAATTCGAAAGGGATATCTTTAGCAAGAAAATTAGTTAAAGGTTTTTCAATTTTGGAAAAATCCTTAATAAATCAATGATAAAACCCAACATGGCCAAGGAAACTTCTTATTCCTTTGACAGAAGTGGGAGGAGGAAGTCTTTCGATCACTTCAATCTTAGCTTTATCAACTTCAATTCCATTCTCAGACACGATATGTCTATGCACCACTCCTTTAGTCACCATAAAATGACACTTCTCTTAATTTAGCACTAAATTAGTCTCCTCACAGTGCTATAATACTTTAGAAAGTTATCTAAACATGCATCAAATGATAAACCATATACAGAAAAATCATCCATAAAGACCTCCATTATGTCCTTAACAAAATCAGAAAATACAGACATTATGCATCTTTGAAAAGTAGCAGGTGCATTGCATAACCTAAAAGGCATTCTTCTATTTGCATATGTTCTATAAGGACATGTGAATGTGGTTTTCTCTTGGTCATCAGGATGGATGGGAATTTGGAAAAAAACCTGAATAACCATCTAAATAGCAAAAGAATGAATGATTTGCGAGTCTTTCCAAAAGTTGGTTAATGAAGGGTAAGGGAAAGTGATCTTTCCTGGTAGCTATATTCAATTTCCTATTATCGATGCACATATGCTAACCTGTGACAGTCCTAGTAGGAATTAATTCATTGTTTTCATTCTTCATTATAGTTATACCCCCTTTTTTAGGGACTACATGAATAGGGCTAACCCAATTATTATCCGAAATAGGATAAATAATCCTTGCATCAAGCAACTTAATTATTTCCTTATTTACAACCTCCTTCATATTGGGGTTTAGCCTTCTTTGGTTCTCGATGGAAGGTTTGAAACCCTCATTCATATGAATCCTATGCATGCAAATAGAAGGACTAACCCCTTAAGGTCATCAATAGTGTAGCCTATGATTTTTCTATGAGGCCTAACTCTCCTAAGTAACTTTTCAACTTGTTCATCATTCATTTCAACATTTACAATAATTGGGTAAGTAGAATTAGGGCCAAGAAAAGCATACCTCAAAGATGAAGGAAGAGTTTGGAGTTTTACCTTACATACACTCTCTTCCTTCATGGTGCTAACACAATAAATATTGGAGGATAAAGGCTCATACCTTACTAATTGCACTTTGTTTAGTGCAGGATTAGCTTTGAGAAAATAATTATACATTACCACGTCTTGGTCTGCATCATCCTCTTTTGCATCATGGACCAAACAAGCTTCAAGAGGGTATTGAGTGAGTTATTTTTCAAAGACTCTTTGCACACAACTCTTTATTGCATCCACACGAAGACATGACCCCATTGTTGGGTTTTGCTTCACCATCTTGAAAATGTCAAACTCCACTTTGTCATCCTTAATTTTAAGTAAGATTTTACCTCTCTTGACATCTATGATTGCACCAACGGTGGCAAGGAAAGGACACCCCAAAATCATGGGAATTTGACTATCTTTTTCCATCTCAAGAATAAAAAAATCACTTAGCACATAGTAATCTCCAACCTTGATGGGTACATCTTTAAGAATTCCATAGGGATAGATAATGGACCTATCTACAAGTTGTAATGACATTGTCATTAGTTGGGGTTCACTAATATTTAGGCACCTGTAAAAAGACAGAGGTATTATGCTCACGCTTACACCTAAATCATATAAAGACTTACCAATTAATTCATTCCCAATGGTGCAAGGAGTGGTGATACTCCCTGGGTCCTTAAGCTTTTGTGGAAGCTTATTCTGAATTATAGCACTACACTCCTCATTGATAGGAATGGTCTCATGATCTTCCCACTTCTGTTTGCATAATATGATATCCTTAAGAAATTTAGAGTAGGTGGGCATAGTGATGATGACATCCAAAAGAGGTATGTTGAGCTTGAGTTATTAGAATGACTTCATAAACTTTTCAAATTACTTATCCATTTTGGATTTTTGTTGCCTTTGAGGAAAAGGCAGTGGTGGAGTCTTGAGAGGTGTCTCTTTTTTCTTTTCCTTCTTTTCCTCAATCACAAAAATTTTTGGGTTTTCCACATAGGTGTCTTGATCAATCACTTTGTCTTGACTTTTGGTCTTAACCTTAGGCAATTGCATTCCACTCCTAAGCATTATTACCTTTGCTTATTCTCTAGGGTGCTCGGATTGACCAGGCAACATGCTACTTTGTTTTAAGCTTAAGGCTTAGGATGCAATTTGATTTTCTAATATTTTGTTATGAGCAAAAAGCTAGCTCATTTGAGAAGTTAGATTCTTTATGGCTTCCTTTTGCTCGTATTGGTCCTTTAAGAATTTATCCATCATGCTTTCTAAATTAGGCTTGCTTTCTTATTGTTGATGGAATGTATTCTTGTGTTAGAAACATGGGGGTGGCTATTTAAAGCCTTAGTTGGTGTTAGGTGCTCCTCCTTGATTTGACCATAAAAAATTTGGATGGTTGCACCAACCTGGATTGTATATGTTCGAGTAGGGATTGCCTTGATTCCTTTAAAAATTATTAAGAGCATTAAGTTAGTCTATGGATGGATCTTAAGAAGAAGATCGTCCTTGGCATTCTAAGGTTGAGTGATCTCCCCCACAATAGTCACATGAATAGACAACCATAGGGTTGGATGCCTTGGTTAAAGCCTCCAACTTCTTTGTGAGCAAGTCAATTTTGGCATTAAGAAGGTTCCAAATATCCAATTCATGCATCCCTGCACCTATCTTTAGCCCGCTTCTCTCTCCATGCCATTGGTAGTTATTTAATGCCATATTCTTAAGAAAATTGAATGGATCCTTAGGAGTTTTGCTCTTGAATGACCCTTGAGCTGTAGTATCAATGGTCATCCTTATTGGCTCGGTGAGACCTTGATAAAAAGTTTGTATGAGCAACCATTGAGGAACTCCATAATGAGGACATTGACATTGCAAATCTTTAAACCACTCCCATGCTTTATATAAGGACTCACCATGATGTTAGGTGAAACTTGTAATCTCTTGCTTGACTTTCATTGTCTTGCTTGGTGGGAAATATTTGCCCAAGAATGCCTTTGACAATGTGTCCCAAGAAGTGATCGATTGTGGTGCAAGAGAGTGCAACCATAATTTGGCATTGTCCTATAGAAAAAAGGGAATAACCTCAACTTTATGGCATAAGGACTAACCCCATTCATCTTAAAAATGTCACATATCTCCAAAAATTGGGCTAGATGAGCATTAGTATCTTCACTTGGGAGGCCTCCAAACTGAAATTGTGAAACCATTTGAATGATCGCCGATTTTATCTCAAAATTTTTAGCATCCACGTTTGGTCTCACAATGCTACTCAAATTGTCTCTTGAATTTGGCATCATGTACTCTTGAAGAGCACGATTCCTAACTTGATGTGCCATTTGATCTTCTACCATTTTTTTCTTGTCCTTCTTATGCTTGTCCTTTCAGTTTTTCTTACATGACTTCTTGATTTCAAAGTTAATCTTCTTTAAATTTGTCCCTTTGGATCGAGTGTTCATAAACTAGCAAAGCACCTGAAAAATCAAATAAATATAAAATAATAATAAAAATAAATAAATACTAGCCTAAGAAAAGTAAAAATTAAATTAATATCAATATTACTAGTCCCCGGCAATGGCATAAAAAATATGTTGCATTTAAAACCTGCAAGCACACAGATTGTGAATTGTAGCACAAAAGATATTGTTCCTATGGAGACTGTATATTGAGTAACAATATTTTTACCTATAATCTCAATTATTAAATTAAATAAAAGTGAATTTGTAATTAAAATAAATGAACAGTAATCAAAATAAATTATAATAAAAAAAATATAGCTTAGAGCCTAGGTTTAGTTTCATTATTCCAATTTGATCATGAACACGTTAACAAACAAAAGACATTGATTTCAATGAAGGGTAATTGTTCCAAAATACCTAAAGACTCTCTCGAGTTTAGTTAAGCATGAAAAGATTAAGATTTAACCGACTCTCATGGTTAAGAAGTTAATTTATACTCATTAAGTTCCTTAATAATTATTGGTTTACTACTGTAGACCTTATCTACTGTCATGGTTCCCTAAAGAGCTCGCCTACTCTCGTGGTTAAGTGATATAAGTTCTATGAGTTATAAGCTAATGAAATCTCCTAACTTTTATTGGTGAATCCACCTATAAACATGCAATCAAGTTGGCCAAGAATGAAAACATACATGAAATGCAACTCATATAATTAACTAAAAATAAAATAAAATCTTTATGTTCATTCACATTATGGAATAGCTACTCTTAACCTAAACTCTAAAAGAAAATTAGCTGCACATGTTTATAGCAAATAACACAAACATAATAAGAATTAAGAAGAAAAATAAAATAAACTCTTGAATTTATTCATGCAAATCTTCTTTAATCCAGGTTATGCTCTTGTTTGTGTCTGCCAATTGATGACTAATTGATCCCCCTAAAAGTTCTCATCAAGTGCCCTTTTATAGAGTTCAAAAGAGTGCCCTAAAAATCCATCACCTACTCGGGTAAGGAAACCACATGGCATGGTACACAGCTTCCCTAGGTGTGCTTCATCCCATGACAAGTTGAAAACCAATATCCAAAAGCCCACACGTCTTGTCGCACTATTTCGTGCATGCTATGCTAATCATTTTGCAGCTTCAAATGTTACACGATTTGATGCTTGGTTTCTTGCATGGCTTCATGCATGGCTTTGTAAAGGGGTGTAATGTATGCATGTTCCATGCACATGGTTTGTAACATGCTTCCTCAAACTGTGTCTCTTCCTACTAATTTAGTGTAACACCACACAGATTCACACACGGCTTCCACACTGTATTACATGATGTGCTTAAAACATGTCCTTACTTCTTTTAAGTTCCTCATTAAACACACCTAAAAAATGAAAAATAAATTAATATGAAACAAAAAATTCTTAAAATATACTTTAAACAATAAAATTATAATCAAACACTAACACTAATATATTTTCTAATTAAATATATACTCTACCTAAATTAATCTAATTTCTTATTCAAAATTCATTAAAAATCAACCCAAATATACTTAAAAATAACATACATCAAGGGTGAAGAGATTTTAAAGCTTTGATACCATAACAATGTTGAATGAATTTGAATAAGGACTGATTTCATTGATTGATATTAGTAATATACATACATGATCATTGTACAACAAAATTCCTTATTCGAAGGAGTAGTTACAACAACAAGATTCTCAACATTCAAAAATAGTTTGACTGAGTAAAATCAGAGATGATAATCGGCTATCACTTATCATTTAAACATTTATCACTCAATCCTACCTTGCTTTTTAGTAGGAAAGACTGTCATATGAAGAAATGACATACTAATAAATACATCAATCTACTAACTTCAACAGTTTTGTTTCTTCATATACGATACCATCCACTCCCTCATATGCTTTTCCCCCCTTCTCTTTTAGGATGTATCCCTTCACTTTTGAAAGGGTAGTAAGCTACTTAGAGATATCCTTTACTTTGTCTTAGAGGATATTACTTGGTCTCTAAATTCAAATTCATTAACATTTTATCTTTAAATTCAAATTTTAATTTTTTTTTGTCAAATTTGGTAATATTTCGTTCCATCAAATAAAGAGTTATAGATTTTAGTGCAATTAATACTAAAATTAAACTCTAATATAAATAAAGAATATTTCTCTAAAAAAAATACAATAAAAATAAGGGGATAAACTGAAATATTCTCTTAAAGATACGAGAAGAAACCTTTTTCATTTTAAACATCATATTGATACAATGAAAGGGTTGATCGGAACAGAATTTGACTATTTTCTTCAAATATCTATCATTTTTGATTTATCATTATTAGGATGTGTCAACCCACAGCTCCATTGGACAGGAGACATATCAACAAAATAAATTCAAATAACTACCAAAAAAAATATTTAAAGGGATAAAACACTCATAAACATGGAGTTAATTTCAAATGTAAACTAATTTGCAGTATTAAAAAGAAAAAATGAGATATTTGGGTGGTTTTTAGCCAATAATTGACAAAAAAAAACTACTCAAAATCATAGAAAATAAGAAGAAGATGACGAAAAATAAGTGAGACGCGAGAGGAAAGTCAAAATTTAATTAACTTTTTAGCAAAACATTGGTTTTTTTTCTGATTCAAAAAAAAAAAAAAATTACCAATGATAGATTGATAGACTTTATTAACAAAGGTTGTCCTCTTCTTGGTAAGACTAAAAATAATTTCATAATTTTAACTTATGTAGTTAAAATTTTATATTTTATATTTTCATATGTTTATTAAACAACCCTTACATGTCAAATCTTAATTATATTGTTTATATCAAATACATTATCTATTATAAGTGTTATGAAGACTATATCCTATAATTTTATAATTAACAACAAAATAATAAATCAAATCGATGAGAGGTTGAAAGTGTAACCATGCACCATATGCCCCAACGACCTCCTTCGGTTTGATGGACAAAAATTTCAACAAATGTAAACATCATTCATTTTTCACATGTTTGTCCTTGTATACTTTTGTTGGGTGATTTACGCAAGTGTACGGTTCATTACAAGTAATATATGTTGAGTGAGTATTGTTCCCACAAGGAGATGAGAAATTCTAGCACTAAGTGTGATCTTTCCTCCTACAAGCTAATAGAATGAATGATTTTAAATTCAAAAATTAAATAAACAAAATTCTAATATAAACAAATTATATTTAAAGAAATTCAGGATTTAAAAACTAGAGCTTGGATTCATTCACTAGGCACTTGCTTGAATTATAGGAGTTTGTTAATTCAGTTAATAAATCTTAGTCAAGGGTAGGCTGTTCATAAATTCCTAAGGCTTCTTTCAAATTCACTCAAGCATACCTTAAGCAAACACAACCTATTCTCATGGTCTAATGAATTACTTAGATTTATTAAGTTCCTTAATAGTTTATTAATCCCTTAAGGTCTTGTCTACTTTCATGATTAAGGATCCTTAGAATCACAAGTTTTATGAGCTAACAAATCATGCAACTTTCATTGTCATAAATTTATCCACAAACATGCATTTAATCAGGCCTAAATTAAACATAAGATTAATGAAGCAAAACCTAAGAAATTGACTGATGATAATTAACTACAATAAGACAATATCCAGATAAGTAGTAATCCTGGCTACATGAATCCAAACTCTAAAGGAGTTTAGTTACACATAATGTAAATTATTAAAGACAAGGATAAACGAATATAAGAAAAAGAGTTTGGAGAAATATTCTCTATTTTTCATCTCTGTTTATTCAATCCTTTGCTTTGTTCTGCCTCTCTATTTTTCTCTTCTTCCTCTATTCGTCCTCCCCTTTTGCTCTACTATATCATTCGTCCCCCCTTTTTGTGAGTTTATGATGTCTTATATCCTCAAACTTAGGGTTACATGTGATGCATGCATTTGAGTTGAAATTCCTTAAATGTACAAGCATAGCTGGACTTGTAAGGGCATGCACATTTGTATGAAGTTCTTTGCACGACCGTGTTAACGAGTGCAAAGGCGTGTCCTTGCCTTTAGAAATTATGGCACGGTTGTGTGAGTTAAGGCACGACCATGCCTTTATTGCCTTCAATGTGGCATGACCATGTTGATGAGTGCATGGCCGTGCCACTTTTGGCCTTGGATTTAACACGGCGTGCTCTTTTCCTCTTATGAAATGGCATGACGTGCCCTAGCTTACATGGCTGTGCTCCTTTTCTCTTGTAGAATGGCACGACCATGCTCTATCTTACACAGCCGTGCTCCTTCCTTCCCAAATGTTAGCACGATTGTGTTTTGCATCATAAGGCCATGCATGATCAATGCACACCTGTGTTCCTTTCTCTGACTTTTCTTAAGGAATTTAATTTCTAGAGACAAAACATTGAGAAGAATACAAAAATTAGATAGAGAATATAAAACTCCTAATTTATTTAATTAATACATGATTATATCTATATTACATTTAAATGTCCTAATATTATCTAAATTCTAAATTTAGTAATTATTATGCCAAAAATGGAAAATTATGCAACTAAAATGAAATGTTATTAAATAAAATCAACGACTAAAGAGTGTAAATTTTAATAGTAAAATGCAATTATCAAATACCCCCACACTTGAACTTTTGCTTGTCCTCAAGCAAGAACCTTATTATAACAATAATATGAGCATATTAAAATAAAATTACAGATAGTTTAATCAATACAGTAACGAGTTAATATAAGTATTATTTAGCAAAAGTAAGTTAATAAATTGAGGAAAAGACTGCAAATATTACCAAGTGAAGCATACCTCTCAAATGAATTATTCACAAGAATTTATGACCCAAAACTTATAAACTAAGGAAAGTCAAACATATTTAAATTATTAGTCAACCCTTAAGCTAAATATAATAACCAGCTGAATTTTTATTTATTTTATTTATGTTGTATTAGAATCCTTCCTAACTTTGGTATTCCTTACCGTTCTTGTATTACTAAGCATGAATACCGCCATTAGGTACCTTTGGATTACTCATACTCAATTTGAGCAATGGAGTAGAATGGAGATTTTTGCTCCTCTAATCCTTTTTTTTTGAAACAGCTGAATTATCATATAATAGAAAAAGGTTTTCCTAATAATAAAAATTTATCCAAATCTCTTGATTGCAAAATTTTTATCCAAAAATCCTTTTAAATAAAACAAACGAGAGGTATATATTTAGGTTGATTAAAATTTAAAAAGTCTAATTCTCAAATATTAAAAAAACTTTAAACCATATTCTACAAGAATTAACCACATATTGCATCAACTAGACTAGCTAATTTTAATTTTAATATTCAAAGCTTATAATTATAACAAGTTAGAAAAAATAAAAATGTGGGAAATTATTTTATATATATATATATGCAAAAAATAAAAGACAAATTACTCGAAATTAATAAGATAAAATACAAAAAAGATAAAGTAAGTAAATACTCCCCCACACTTGAATTTTACATTGTCCTCAATGTGGCACTGCAAGTGAAAGGAAGTGGTTGGAATCTATGAAAAGAATACAGAAATAAAAAAAATAGAGAATAAAAAAATAAAAAAATGAAAAGCTGACATAAAAAGAATTTAAAAAAGTGTTTTGGAGGTTTTGTGACAGTGAAGGCCAAAAAGGGGTGTCAGATGGTTCATATAAAATTGAAAAGTCACATGCCTCTGAAATCTACACGCCCATGCTATGTGTGAATGCATGGATAATGCACACGCTCGTGCACATTAGAAGCTTGAAAATCACACGGTCGTGTTTAGTGAGGCACGACCGTGCATATTGTGAGCACAAGAATGGCATGGTCGTGTTGGTGAGGGCACGACCGTGCAAAATGTGTGCATGAGAATGACACGATCATGCTTTAGGGGGCACAGCCGTGCTTATTGAAGGCACAAATGTCACATGATCGTGTTTGTAATAATTCGAGTTTTTAAATGACTTTATTTTAAATCAGGATATGCAGTGTTAATAATTTCAAACAATATTTAAATATTTATTGATTTTGAGTTGATTATTATTAATTTATGTTAATTAGGGTTTTGATATATATATATAATAATATAACTTATAATATATTCACATTAAACACACACCACACATTTACACACATGCACAATTATATACTCACACACACACACATATACACATACACACACACACACACACAATATATATATATATATATATATATATATATATATATATATATATATATATATATATATATATATATATATATATATATATATATATATATATATATATATATATATATATATATATATATATATATATATATATATATATATATATATATATATATATATATATATATATATACATACATACATACATACATACATACATACATATATAAACATAAAATAAAAACATTTCCTTCTTCCCCTTCAACCCGTCCCTCACCCTCATCGCCTGTCATCCCATTTTCAGGTCGTCGGTGTGCCTCCCAGAGCTCTGCCCCTCCAGCCAGCAGCTCTGTCGCCTCCTGTTGTCTTCTCCAGCGCCGGTAGCAGCTTGGGAACCATTTTTTGCCGAAAGTCTCCCTCTTCACCATTCCTCATCTTTCCGACCACCAAACTTGGTGATTTTGGTGTTGTTGGACTCCTTAGACTCCCTAGAGAACGATTCCGAGCTTCCTTTTGCACAAAAACTCGATTTGCTAAGGTTTTAAGCTAGTTTTCAATTTCGGCCATTTTTGATTCTTGATTTTTTTGAACTTCATTCTTTATGATTCAAGCTTAATTCCTTCACAATTATTGTCCCCCTTAGCTTAATCTACCTCTGGGAATTTTTGTATAATTTTTGGAATTTATTTTAATTTTTGTGAAGTTTTGATTATTTTATTATTATTTTCTAATTTTCGTAAATTAATTAAATAATTGTGAAATTGTGATTTTTAGTGTTTTTGGTAGTTGAAATTAATTTTAGAATTTAATTTATAATTTTTGTGATTTTTGTGTAATTATTATAATTTTATTTAGTTTATGTCAATTTTGGAAATATAGGTTATATATGTATTTTGTTAAAATTAATTGGTTAATTGAGTATAATTGTTGATTTTATTAAATTATATGTTGAGAAAATAATTTTAGAGTATTTATATAATTTTTAGTGAATTTTTGAGTATTTTTAGTATATTATGTGCATTTTTATATACTAGGGGTATTTTGATAATTTGGTAGTAATTTCAGTTAAATATTAAGTTTAATTGGTTTTAATAATTATTTGAGGTATAAAAATGATTTTTACAAATTATTTTCTATTTTTAACTAGTTAAAACTATTTTTCAAAAATTATTTTCAAATTATATATAATATACTATTTTTTGTAAATAAATGGGTTTTTAGTAATTTTTAGTATGTGTTTGGACTAATTAAGTAATTTGGATTTATAAAATGAATTTTCATTAATATTTGTGAATTTATCGAGATATATCAATTTTAATAATATTATATTAATATTAAGGTTTTTAAGAAAATATCGGTGATATAATTACTTTTAATGTTTAAATATTTAAATTGCTATATTTTGGTACTTAAAGGGCATTTTTGATATTTATGAAATTTTAATATATTTATTGTATTTGTTGTGAATTGTGGACCTCGGTCGGTGGAATTTGTAGCTTGGGATTCCGACCGAGGGTTGTGAGAATATGTTGTGAAATCTATTTCGAAGTGTATTTTTCTTGCAGGACCAGTTTTACTTTTTAAGTAGAGAGATGTACATTTTATAGAGGAGGTTCTACCAAATTTTTGGTAGAATTCTCGTAAAATGTGACATCGGGTCTAATTCCGAATATCTGTCTGTGTTTAGAATCCTAGATTGAGTCTCTAGAAGTTAAGTTTTCGTGTTATTATTTGTTTGTTAGTTGCGTTGAGATTGAGGTCTAGTGGACCAGGTCCGTCGGATCCGTCTCGAGGAGCGCACAATTATGTGTTATTATGATATATATGCATTACTTAGGGTACATGTTTTAGAATTCTATATTTTAAATAAAAACTTTGCATAATTGCCTATTTGAATATTTAAGTATATTTTAGGTATACTTTTAATATATTTTTGGTATATTATGAAATAAATGCATGTTTTCCTTTTAAATTAAATATAGCTTGTTTTTAAATATATTATTGGTTTAATTTAATATGTTTCGTGATTTATTTGAGTTAATTATATGTATATATACTTGAAATATACTTAGTTTATTTGAGGTATATTTTTGGTATATATATGGTTTATTTGTTTATTTTAAATATCATTATGCATCATTTATTTTCCTGAATGTAGGTTTTAATATAAATGAAGGATATCGATAGAACGTGCTTCCTAGTGGGCAGTACTAGGACCGAGTATGTATCGGTGTGATAGATCGTAGGGTTAAATTACTAACTTATTTGAGGAAATATGACATGATTGAGATTGATGTGATTGAGACTGTGATTGCTCGAGCTTGGTTGACCAAGTGTCTTAGGGCCAATCACACTGACAGTCAGATTGTTGGAGCTCAGTTGACTTAATGTCTCGGGGCCAGTTTACTGTCCAGTTGGACTAAGTGAATTATTTGGAACTAAGAGGGCCTGTTTGGCTAAAGCAAGTTCTATTGATATTTGAGGTTGCAAAAATATAGGGTTTTATTTGATCCTTCATAAACTGATGATTTTCAATATTAAAATGATTTTCTTTGCATCTGTGTGTATTTGCTTGTATATATATTGATTATATATACTTTTAAGTGTCTGCATTTGACATTTAGTTGTGCATGTATATATATATTATAATAATTCACTCAGTGAGGTCTGACTCCCTTTCGTTGATATTTTTATAAGAGAGTTCTCTTCTTTAGACCTCAGCAATATACCTGTCTGTCGAATTTCTTCTGCTATGGCCTTATTATGTAAATCACTTACTTGAGTTTATTTTGTACTCTAGATACTACAGTAGTGGTTGTATTTAAATCTGTCATGAGTTGTATTGGTATTTATGTATGTATGAGGATTTTAATTCAGAGTGTTACTCTGAAGATTTGTACTTAAAGATTTTATTTATGATATGAGATGTGACTTATGCTGTTTAAAGAAGTTGAGAAATTATTTTATTATTCGAGATTTAATTTCTGTTGCATAATATTTTATTTATTTTATTTTATTACATGTTTTTTTTCTTTTTAGGCTTACTATGGGTTCTGGATTTGAAAGAATTCCTGTTCCCTAGAGCCAGTCATGGCCCCCTGTTTTGGGTCGTGATAGTGTTAGATAGGGCATGACCATGTTGACTGAAGGGACAAAATGGCATGGCGGTGTTGGTGAGGGCACGACCATGTTTTGGTACCTGTTTGCATTGGTGTGTCATTTTGTGGCATGCCCATGTTACGTTTATGAAGCTTGGCCTTCAATTTGCATGCATACAACATGAAATATAGTAACATATGCCCCTACTTAAAATTATCATTCAAAATCACTCCAAACATTTTCAAAGTCAACAAAACATTTAAGCACACACACAAAATAAAAATATAAATAGCAAAAATTAAAGAAAACTTCCCCAATTTATTTCCCAATGCTGCAGTAATCTGAATTCTGAATATCGCTGATAACTTGAGAATAGTCTTTGTTTCATGTATCTCCTAGGTATTCAAAAAGCTGCATAATGAATAGAGCTCCTCAGGGGAATCAAACTAACTAAAAAAAATTAAAAAGAACAAATAAATAACACTTGGGTTATCTCCCAAGAAGTGCTTTGTTTAAAGTCATAAGCTTGACTTAATGCAGCAGAGGTCAGGTAGGTGACAAAAGTGCAAAAGATGCTCTTGCTGGAATTTCTTCAGACTGATGATAAAGCTTCAACCTCTGGCCATTGACTTTAAATGAACAAGAGTTATGACTCCATATCTCTATTGATCCATTTGGATAGACCTATTTAACTGTAAAAGGTCTTGACTACCTCAATTTTAATTTTTCTGCGAACAATTTCAGTCTAGAGTTAAATAATAGAACTTGGTCTCTTACTTTGAAATCTCTTTTCAGAATATGCTTATCATTCAATCTTTTTTTTCTTTCCTTATAAATCTTGGCATTCTCATAAGAAGTCAATATGAATTCCTCAAGTTCATTCAGCTGGAGAAGTCTTTGAGTGCTAGGCTTTTACAAATCAAAGTTTAAAAATTTTGTAGCCTAAAAAGCTCTGTGTTCCAATTCCATTAGTAGATGATAAGATTTTCCATAGAGGAGTTTAAATGGAGAAGCACTAATGGGGGTCTTAAATGCAGTTCTGTAGGCCCATAGAGCATCATCTAACTTAGAAGACCAGTCTTTTCTTGATGCTGATACTGTCTTCTCTAAAATGGACTTGATGGCTCTGTTAGAAATCTCAACCTGTCCACTAGTCTGAGGGTGATAGGGAGTAGCAACTTTGTGAGTAATACCATATTTCTTCAATAAGCTCTCAAATTGGTGTTTACAAAAGTTTGTACCCCTATCACTGATGATTGCCCTTGGTGTCCCAAATCTGGAAAATATATTCTTTTTGAGAAATTTGGTTACTGTCCTAGCATCATTAGTTGGGGATGCTAAAGCTTCTATCCACTTAGATACATAGTCCACCCCAACTAATATATATTTGTTCCCTAGTGAGCTTAGAAAGGGCCCCATAAAATCCAGTCCCCAAACATTAAAAATTTTAATTTCCAGTATTCTAGTCAAAGGCATTTCATTCCTTCTTCCTATGTTCCCCATTTTGTAACATCTGTCACAATTCACCACAAATTGTCTGGCATCTTGGGAAAGATTTGACCAGTAAAAACCACTTTGGAGGACCTTGGCTGTTGCCTTAGTGGAGCTAAAATGTCCTCTACATTCGAGGGAATGACAATGTGTTAAGATGGCTTGAATCTCATCCTCTATAAGGCATCTCCTAGTTAGTCCATCTCTTATGTAGAAGAGGTTCCTCCCAATAATAATACTTAACATCAAAAAAAAGCTTTTTCTTCTGTTGGTAGGTAAGATCAGGTGGTAATACACCACATACTAAGAACTTGACAAAATCTACATACCAAGTTATTGAAACTTGCATTTCCATCAACTGTTCTCCTTTGAAATAGTCATCAATTGGTAATTCAAAACCTTTCCCTGGCAATTCAAATCTAGACAGGTGGTCTGCTATAACATTCTCTACTATACTTTTATCCTTAATCTCCAAGTTAAATTCTTACAGGAGCAATATCCACCTTATTAAATGAGGTTTGGCATCTTTCTTAGAGAGGAGTTACTTCAAAGCAACATGATCAGTGAACGTAATCACTTTGCTTCCTATCAAATAAGAGTGAAATTTGTCAATGGTTAAAATCATAGTAAGAAGCTCTTTCTCAGTGGTGGCATAATTCAGTTGAGCTTCATCTAGGGTGTGGCTAGCATAGTAAATGGCATATGCCTGTATATCTCTCCTCTGCCCTAAAATAGCACCAACAACATAGTCGTTGGCATCACATGTTACTTTAGGGGGAGGTTCTAGTCAGGTGGTTGCAGAATTAGAGAAGATATCAGAGCCTCCTTTATCCTGCAAAATGCATCCAAACAATCTTTATTAAAAACAAATAAGGCATCTTTAGCAGGCACATTAGTAAGGGGTTTTGCAATCTTTGAGAAATCTTTAATGAATCTTCTGTAAAACCCTGCATGTCTTAGGAAGCTACGAATTCCTTTAACACTAGTGGGAGGTGGAAGCTTTTCAATGACTTCAAATTTTGCTCTATCCACCTCCATGCCCTTGTCAGATACTAAGTGTCCTAGAATAACTCCTTTTGTGACCATGAAGTGGCATTTCTCCCAGTTCAGGACCAAAATGACCTTTTCACATCTCTACAAAACTCTAGATAGATTGTTAAGGAAATTATTAAATGAAGAACCATATACAGAGAAGTCATCCATGAACACTTCCATAATATTTTCAATAAATTTAGAAAAGATTGCCATCATGCATCTTTGAAAGGTTGCAGGGGCATTGCATAGCCTAAAGGGCATGCGTCTATAAGCAAAAGTGCCATAGGGACATGTGAATGTGGTCTTTTCTTGGTCCTCAAGGTGTATAGGAATCTGGAAAAATCCAGAGTATCCATCTAGATAACATAAAAATGAGTGTTGTGCAAGTCTCTTTAAAAGCTGGTTAATGAAAGGAAGAGGAAAGTGGTCTTTCCTAGTAGCCTTTTTCAGTTTCCTGTAATCTATACACATCCTCCATCCTATAACTATCCTATGTTCATTTTTAATCATAATTATACCACCTTTCTTTGGGACCACATGGATAGGGCTAACCTAATTACTATCAGAGATTGGGTAAATTATACCAGCATCTAACAATTTCATTATTTCCTTTTTAACCACTTCCTTTATGTTAGGATTAAGTATTATTTGATGCTTAATGGAGGGTGAACAACCTTCCTCTAAATGGATCCTATGCATTCAAAAGGAAGGGCTAATCCCTTTAAGGTCATTGATGGTATACCCTATGATCCTCCTATGGTCTTTGACTCTTTTAAGCAACTTATCCACTTGTTCACCATTTAACTACGCATTAACAATAATTGGATAAGTAGAATTAGGTCCTAGAAAAGCATACCTTAAATCAGGAGGAAGTTGTTTAAGTTTAACTTTTGGTGTGTCTTCCTCTTTTAAAGCACAAACATCATAGAAATCATGAGGGGGCAAGGGTCATACCTTACTGACTTACCTTTAGGTAGTGCAAGAGAGGCATTGAGGATGTTTATAAAAGCTGCTACCTCAGGATCTTCTTCATCAAAATCTGTATCTCGGGTGAGGCTTGCTTCTAGTGGATCTTTAGGGTATTTTTTTCTGAATATTTTCTCTACACAGCTTTGGATAACATCTACTTTGAAGCAAGTCTTTGTTAATGAATGATCTTTCATCATTTAGAAGACATCAAACTCAACTATGTCTTCTCTAATTTTGAGTTTGATTTTACCTCATTTCACATCAATTGTAGCACCAGTAATGACAAAGAACAGTCTTCCCAAAATTATAGGAATCTAAGAATCTTCTTCCATCTTTAATACCACAATGTCATAGGGCATATAAAATTCTCCAACCTTGATTGGTATGTCTTCCAAGATCCCTTTAGGGTAGACAATAGACTTGTCAGCTAGCTACAAGGAAATATTTATTGATTTGGGTTCACCTATATTCAATTTCCTGTAGAGAGATAAAGGCATTATAGTGACACTAGCTCCTAGATCACAAAGAGCTATGCTAATAGAAAATTTACCAATAACACAAGGTATAGTGATACTCCCTGTATCCTTAAGCTTTTGAGGAAGCTTATTTTAAATCACTACACTGCCCTCCTCATTTATTAGAATAGCATCATAATTATCCTAATTCCTTTTGTTGGACATAATGTCTTTTAAAAATTTAGCATACTTGGGAATTTGAGTAACTACTTCAAAGAAAGGAATGGTGGTGTCCAGTTGTTTAAACACCTTTAAGACTTTTTGGAATTATTTATCTAGAGCAGAGTTGTGCATCCTCTGAGGGAATGGTAAGCAAAAAGTCTTGACTATCTTTGGCTTATGTGCTTCTGCCTGTGGTTGCTAAGGGGTCTCTGGCTGAACTTCCTATTCTTTATTCTTAGATTTAGCCTCTAGTAGATTCTTCCCACTTCATAGAGTTACTGCTTAGGCTTGCTCTCTCGGGTTTTGAGGCTGACTTGGAAAGTGACCTGGTTGGCAAAAATTGGAGGAACTTGCATGAGAAGCAACTTGATTCTCTAGTAATTTAAAATGTGTGGTCAACTATTCCATCCTAGCATCATACCACTTGAAATTTTCCTCATGATGTTTGAGGTTGTCTTGAATCATCTGCATTACCTTATTTTGTGTTTGGATGAAATTTTCCATCATCAGTTCCATATTGGATTTGGGTTCAAATTGAGAAGCCATGTTCTTCTGTTAAAACCCTGGTGGGGGTAGAGGCTTGTATCCTTGCTGTATATTTTGAGCTTGGTGTTTACCTTGATTTGTCTATGAAAAATTCAACTGATTTCTCCACCCTGGGTTGTAAGTGTTGGAGTAAGGGTTCCCTTAGGGTTTGCCAGTGTAATTGTTTAAAGCATTGAGTTGCTCAATTGAACAACCCTAAGAGTAAGGACAGTCTACTGTAGCATGCCTTGCTCCGCATACCTCACAATAGAGTACTTGAGATGGATGTCCTACAAAATTTAGCTTCTCCAATTTTTTTGTAAGTGAGTCCAATTTGGCATTCACCATGCTTAAACCATTGACTTCATAAAGTCCATCAACTTTTCTTGGTTGGTTTTTCTCTCTATGCCATTGGTAATTATTGGATGCCATCTTCTTCAAAAGTGCGTATGCATTTGCTGGTGTTTTACTCAGAAAAGAGCCTTGAGCAGTGGCATCTATTATAATATGTAGAGATTCTAAAAGTCCCTAGTAAAAGGTATGCATCAACAACCATTCTGGAATTCCATGGTGAGGATAATTTCTCTGTAAATCTTTAAATCTCTTCCAAGCTTCATATAGTGATTTACCATGTTGCTGCTTAAATCTAGCCAATTCCTGATAATACTTAGTAGTCTTTCCAGGTGGATAATACTTTTTTAGGAAAGCCTTAGAGAGAAGGTCCTATGAAGTGATTGAATTTGGGGTTAACGAAATCAACCATAAGTTGGCTTTATCCCTTAAGGAAAATGGAAACAATTGGAGTCTGATTATGTCTGGACTAACTCCATTCATCCTGAAGGTGTCACATATATCTAAGAATGAAGCCAGGTGGGCATTAAGGTCCTTGAAAGGTATTCTTGCGAACTGGTATTGTGAAACCATACGAATGTAGGCTGGTTTGATTTTGAAGGTGTTGGCTTCGATCCTAGGTTTCACTATACAGTCCTGCCTTCCCATCATACTAGGTACACCATATTCTTCTAGAGCTCTAGCTAGAGCTCCCTATCCTGCCATTGCTCTGAGTCTTTGTCTCCTCCTGTTCTGTTTATAAGTTTTTTCAATCTCTGGATCAAGCTCTTCCAATTCAGGATTTGGGACCTTATTTTCATAAACAAGAATCATGTTCCTAAAATGAAAAAAGTAAACATAATTAATACAACAAGAATAAAACTACTACTCTTATAGAAACAAAAGTCTATCCTAATATAGGTATTCACCAATCTCCCCGGCAACGGTGCCAAAACTTGTTGGGCGATTTTCATAAGTGTACAGTTTGTTACAAGTAATATATGATGAGTGAGTATCATTCCCACAGGGAGATGAGAAATTCTAGCACTAAGTGTGATCTTTCCTCCTACAAGCTAATATAATGAATGATTTTAAATTGGAAAATTAAATAAATAGAATGCTAATATAAACATATTATATTTAAAAAAAATTTAGGATTTAAAAACTAGAGCTTGGATTCATTCACCAGGCACTTGCTTGAATTACAAGATTTTGTTAATTCAGTTAATAAATCTCAATCAAGGGTAGGCTGTTCATAAATTCCTAAGGCTTCTTTCAAAGTCACTCAAGCATACCTATAGCAAACACAACCCATTCTCATGGTTTAATGAATTACTCAAGTTTATTAAGTTCCTTAATATTCTATTAATCCCCTAAGGTTTTGTCTACTTTCGTGATTAAAGATCCTTAGAATCACAGGTTTTATGAGCTAACAAATCATGCAACTTTTGTTGTTATAAATTTATCCACAAGTATGCATTTAATCAGGCCTAAATTAAATATAAGATTAATGAAGCAAAACCTGAGAAACTGATCGATGAGAATTAACTGTAATAAGACAATATCCAGACAAGCAGTAATCCTGGCCACATGAATCCAAACTCTAAAGGAGTTTAGTTACACATAATGTAAATTATTAAAGACAGGGATAAACGAATATAAGAAAAAGAGTCTGGAGAAATATTCTCTATTTTTCGTGTCTATTTCTTTAATCCTTTAATTTATTTTGCCTCTCTATTTTTCTCTTTTGCCTTTGTTTGTCCTCCCCTTTTGCTCTACTACGTCGTTCATCCCCCTTTTCCATGATTTTATGATGTCTTATATCCTCAAAATTAAGGTTATGTATGATGCATGCGTCAGAGTTGAAATTCCTTAAATGTACAAGCATAGTTATACTTGCACGGGCGTGCACATTCGTATGAAGTTCTTTGTACGGCTGTGTTGATGAGTGCACGAGCATGTCCTTGCCTTTAGAAATTATGGCACGGTTGTGTGAGTCAAACCACGACCGTGCCTTTATTGCTTTCAATGTGGCACAACTATGTTGATGAGTGCATGGTCGTGCCACTTTTGGCTTGGATTTAGCAGGGTGTGTTGAGCCTTGCACGACCGTGCTCTTTTCCTCTTATGAAATGGCATGACCATGCCCTAGCTTACATAGTTGTGCTCCTTTCTCTTGAAGAATGGCATGGCCGTGCTCTATCTTACACAGCTATGCTCCTTCCTTCCCAAATGTTAGCACGACCATTTTTTGCATCATATAGCCATGCATGATCAATGCACACCTGTGTTCCTTTCTCTAACTTTTCTGAATCTTTGACTTTTCTTAAGGCATTTAATTTCTATAGACAAAATAGTGAGAAGAATACAAAAATTAGACAGAGAATATAAAACTCCTAATTTATTTAATTAATGCATGATTATATCTATATTACATTTAAATGTCCTAATATTATCTAAATGCTAAATTTATTAATTATTATGCAGAAAATGGAAAATTATGCAACTAAAATGAAATGTTATTAAATAAAATCAAAGACAAAAGAGTGCAAATTTTAATAGTAAAATGTAATTATCAACTTTGCCTATATGTCACTACCATACTTTGCCTATAGAGGCACTAAAGGCCAGCTCTTATAGGGTTTTGAGCTTTTGAACATTAATTTTTTATCATTATATGTATGTAAAATGTATACATATAATAATTTGAACACCCATATGAGTATTATTTCTCTTTTACTGCTCCAAAACTAATGGAAATGTCGAAAGAAGAGATAAATAGATATGTATACATGAGTCATAGGTTGTGTTTAAAAGATCCATTAATGTGGGGATTAACACCAGAAGGATTAAAAGGTAGCCATCTAGATGAGGTCAAGAAAATGGTAAGAGAATGTAGGAATCTAGTGGTTATGCTTGGGGGTGAAACATTGACCATAGGACAGGTGGCTGTTGTAGTGGTGGTCGTATAGTGGCCGTTGAGCTATGTGAGTCTGTACAAGCCAAAGTGGAGGCAAGTAGTGATTAGGTTATGGAAAGTATAGAGAATGGGACTGATAGTTATGGGGTTACTACTGGGTTTGGTGAAAACATCCTATAGAAGAACCAAGCAAGGGGCTACCCTCTAGAAAGAGCTTATTAGGTCAGGTATTCTTTTTTTTTTCTTAAATTAAAAAATAAACACTATACCTTACTATTTCTTATAAAAAAAAATCTTTTTGATAACTTATTTTCGGAAGTCTTGAGCTTGGGATCCTGCAAATGACCAACAAAGGGCAAGGTGAGAGGTAAGGAGGATCCCTACAAACACTCTGATGCCTAAGTAAAAAAATAGAGAGAGAATCTAGAGGGAGATAGTAAGAACAATTAGAATATAAGAGAATAAGATAAATGAGAATGAGGGAGATAGGGTCCTATTTATAGTGATACTTAAACCTAAAAAGAGTAGGATTCCTCTTAAGAAAGGAATCTTAAACCAAATAGGAGAGTATTCCTTCTTCGTCTAGGAATCTTCTTAAGGCAAGGCTCTTTCCTTAAATGGATTCAGTTATCTTCCCTTTTTGAGTAACCCTATTCAAGAAACAAAGTTCTTTAATTAAACAAGAATATATATATGCAGTATCAAGAGTCCCCCTCGTAGGTCTATTTGGATATTTATGTCTGATGTATCTAAGTCTACAAATGATAGAACATTCATGCTTTTGTATAGAGGGAAAGTTCTTAGAGTCACTTCATTTTGATATGGAAGGGTGAGCTGAGGTGGCCAGCCTCAGTCATAGGGAAAGATAAAGCTCGATACTAAGTCCTGAATCCATCATATCATGGAAATTCCATCTAGACCTTGGAGCGTATAAAATCTGTGAAAAAGAATATGTAATGGATTAACTCGTTAGTGCAAAGGCAACGTGATGGAACTAGTCGTCATTGGAGTTTTGATGCTCAGTGCATTAAAAGTGTGGCCTGAGTGCCAAACCTCAGTACTATAGAAGGAACCTGAGGGTGTCAGCTTCAGTCACTGGATTAATGTATGAGGCTTAGATGCTCGGTGTGGGGACGCAAGACTTACATGCTCAGAACCTCAATACTATAGAAGCAACCTGAGGGTGCTAACTTCAGTCATTGGACTTTATCTTGGTGCATTAGAAGCGTGGCCCAAGTGCCATATGATCTCAGTACATTAAAAGCGCGGCTCAAGTGCTAGAGAGTCTGGGTGTTTTACAAGTATAGCTCGGATGCCTGTCCTCAGTACTATAGAAGCGACCTGAGGGAGCTAGCTTCAATGACTAGTCTTAATGTGTGAGGCATGGATGCTCAAAACCTCAGTACTATAGAAGTGACCTGAGGGTGCCAGCTTCAATTGCTGGTGCATCCGGGTAGGGTAACATTTATGTCATCTTGACGCCTAGATTTTTGAAATTTAAATTATGCAATCATCACGTCATTTCATGTGTCAGAAGATGAAATGTTTCTGTTGCCATAATGATGACTACTTGATTAATGAGTTTTATCATTACCCAAACTGCCCTTAATGATATGAGGAGAAACAAAGTAATTATGAGGGCAATTAATGGTTTGTTCCATAGCCTTTTATTACTCTATAAATATCCCTTTGTCTTCAAGTTGATGCATTTTGCTCTTTTATTTTGCTGGTGTCTTATTTGCTTTGCTACTACCACCACGCTTCTTCTGTCGTGACTCCCCCATTTTACAACCAGGTGATCTTTTCCTTCCTTTTTTTGTTCTTACTCTGTTTCATTTCGTAAAGAGTCTTATGGCACTAAGGGAACAAGTTAGCTCTGATATGTTTATGTCTAGGATAGATGAGGAGTTGTTAAGGTGGTACCGGAGGTGGTTCAGCATTCCCGCTGATTATGTCCTTCACACCATGGATAGGAAGTTTAGGGCCCATCCCCTCATGCTAGATCTCAATAGGCTAGTAGTGTATTTTTACCAACTAGAAGGGGGTTTGAAGTTTCCATTAGATCCCTTTGTAAAAAGATTTTTGAATAGGTACAACATTGCGCTCGGTTAGCTTCACCCTAATAGTTATCGAATTTTGACCAGGTTTATCCAATTGATGCATGAAGAGGGTAGGGAACCAGACTTAGATGTCTTATGGTATTTGTCTAGCATGACTAAGAAAAAAGGAGAATTGATGTTCTCCTTATCAACTGTTCCCAACCACAGTCTATTTGTGAAGCTTCTGAATCTTCATAAGAAGTGGAGGCATAAGTTTTTCATTATAGAGCACCCTGCAGACTTCCTAAATGTCCGATGTGGTTTAATGAGTGCCATATGGTAAAATGGCCTCTAAAACTATCATACCATGATACGGAGATGGTTTTAAGGCTTTATCTCGATGGCTGGGCCAAGGCTCGGTCAACTGAGGATGTATCAAGAAGATACCTGTGGAGAGTTTGTCTAGACTGCATTCAATATATTAGTATGTTTGGATTATCGAGTGGTATCTTTCTGACTTGCTTTTTTATTTCTTCAATTATAAATGGCTGACTTTTTTACTTTTATGGATAAAATTCCACTTCTAGTTGATGAACTAGTAAGGCAAGAAGAAGTAAAAATCTCCTTCCCTTCTCTAGATCTTGAAGTACCTAAAGTCCTTAAGGAAGCGGCTGGCAATCCAAAGGGAAAGGACGTAGTTAGGTCTTCCTGATCTGGTAGGGAAGGTCAATGAAAAAGATGACTGATCAACCAAGGCTTAGATGCTGAGGAGCTAGACGAGGAGATATACATCCAGTGTCTAAGGCTTTTCGGGTGTTCGGATATAAGGGCGTGGATCTTGAATAAAGTGAAGCTGCCGA
This sequence comes from Mallotus nudiflorus, assembly GCA_947683625.1. Classification (NCBI taxonomy): domain Eukaryota; kingdom Viridiplantae; phylum Streptophyta; class Magnoliopsida; order Malpighiales; family Euphorbiaceae; genus Mallotus; species Mallotus nudiflorus. The sequence continues at coordinate 5,954,731 of CANTUR010000018.1, forward strand.
GTGTCTCGAATGCCCAGGTTCAAGATCAATATACTGAGTCACTGAGGTTGGCAGCGGATATGCAACGCTAGTCCGAGGAAGGTCTGAAGGAGCTGTTTGGTTCAATGATCGGGCATTCCCTAGAAGTAAGTGAATGTCGTTTACCTGTAACTTTAACGTGTTCATATATTGAGGGAATGACATGAATTTTTCCTTTTCACTAATGACCCAGGCTTTGCTACTGGCAAAGGACCAGTATTTCTTCCTTGAAATCAAGTATAGCTTAAAGGAGATGGAGGTCAGAATAATAGCAATTGATTTTAAGAAGAGGCTGGATAGTGCAATGGCGGCACTAGAGCTTTGCTAGACAAAATACACAAAGGCAAAATCTGAGGTTGAGGTGAGCTAGAAAAAGGTTACTGATATGGAACATAGTCAGGGTCAGTTGACCAAGAGGATCGAAGAGTAGGATTCTCAGATTGCAGATCTAGATAAGAAACTATCCGAGGTCAAGAAATCCCGAGAAAATAATAAAAGATCCTACCAGAGTATGGTGGGAGGATTTCTCAAAGTTTTTAGGTTTGCATGTAGGAGGATCCTACTCTCTCAGAATCTAGAGCTGGACTTGGCTGATCTGGATCGGATAACATTGGCTGATCTAGCTAATATTGTTGCTGAAGAGGATGCTTGGTAAAAGGCCACTTCCCTTCGTGCGAGGAATGTTTCTAGATCACTGAAGGGTCCTCTGTGGAGCTTCTAACACCTATTAGTGCTGCCAATATTGCTCCCCCTCCCGTCTCCTAGCTCGATGGTTCAAATGTACACCTAATAGAATATAGATTTTTTTTTGTAATTGACTTTTGTAAGGTGGTTGTTTCTTCAATGAATTGAGATACTTGATTTGATATCATTCTAAGTACATTTATTGATAGTATTTTTGGAGGCAATCTGAGTTCCAAAATCGTGGCAGTTCCTTGCCTTCTCTATCTTTTAATTTGCATGCCCCTTTAGATGTGTGTTCTATAAACATATAGGAGCCTTCCCAATTGGGACAAAGTTTTCCAGTATTGGAGTTGCCTCTGCCAATATCTGCCCTTTTGGGTACCCAGTCACCTACCTTGAACTGTCTTGGATGACTACGCCAGAGATGATACCATGCTATTTCATTCCTATGTGCTTTAGCTATAGCGGACATCCATTCTCTTCTTTCTTTTAGTAGGTCAAGACATATCCATGTGTCAATGCTGTTGATGTCTTGATTGAAGTCACGGCTGGTCCTGTAACTTGGTGAACCACTCTTTATTGATTTTACTGTGTCCATGCCATAAGTTAACCTAAACGGTGTTTCCTTTATGGATGATCTAGGAGTAGTCTTATAGGCCCAAAGTACATTGTTAAGTTCTTCAACCATGTTGCCCTTTTTCTCGTTGAGTCTCTTTTTTAACCCCTACATGATAGTTCTATTAGTGACCTCTGTTTGCCCATTTGTTTGTGGGTGAGCTACCAAGGTAAAGAGAAGCTTTATTCCAAGGTCTAAACAGAACCTTCTGACTTCTCATTGTTAAACTACTTGCTGTTGTCTGTGATTAGGGTGTGAGGTATTCCAAATCTGTAGATGATTTCTCTCTAGAAAAAATATTGAATCCGAGCTTCTATGATGGTTGGAACTGCTTCCACTTCTACTCACTTTGAGAAATGGTCTATAGCCATAATAAAGAAATTTTTTTTGTGAAGTGGAGGTCGGGAATGGACCTAGGATATCCATTCCCCATATGGCAAAGGTCCACAGGTTGCCAATCGAATGTAGGGGTAGGAAGGCTTGTGATTGAGACGAGGAGTCATGATCAACATTAGGGAATATGAATCCTTTTAAATCCAGAACTCGTAGCAAGCCTCCAAAGAATAAAAGCATGCAATAATTAACGTAAAATATGCACCATAATTAAAATCTCAAACCAATATATAAAAAAAAATAAACTCTGTCATATCATAAAACAAAATATATAATACAATATTCAGAGAAAAACTTTTGAAATTATAGTCAACATACAACAAAAACCAAATACAACTCACTACTGCAGTTCTAGAGCATAAAAAAAATTAAGTAGTTTACATAAACAAGCTGGGGCTGAAGAAATCCGGCGGATAGACTTACTGTTGAGGTCTGAAGAAGAAGAATCTCATGAAAAATATCAACTGAGGGGAGTCAGACCTCATTGAGTGAATTGTTATAATATATATACATGCATCTCCTAATGTCATTCACAATTAATCATCTTTATATAATAAAAAATATATACAAGCATTTCACACAGATGTTGAAATCACTTTATATAATAATACTGAAAAACATTTGTTTTATTGAATGATTAAATAGAACCCTATTTAAACGCAACCTCAATCAACAATATCACTCTAGCCATACATGCTCACTTAATTCCAAATAAATTCACTTATTCTATATAGACAGTAGACTGGCTCCGAAATACTAAGTCAATCGAGCTCCAACAGTATGACTGTCAGTGTGATTGACCTCGAGACACTAGGTTAACCGAGCTCCAACAACCATACTATCAATCATATCACATCTCAAATCAATCAATCAATTAATCTTAATCAAATCATAATTCACTACAAGTAATCCTCACTCAACCCCTACATCTATCACACTGGTACGTACTTGGACCTAGTACTGCCCACTAGGTAGCATGTTCTATCCATATCCTTCATTTAAAATAAATCATTCATACGGAAAAATAAATAATGTAGAATGACATTCATAATAGCAAAATAAACCATATATATACCTAAAATAAACTAAGTATATTTCGAGTATATATATGTTAAATAAATTCAAATCAACCATGAAATATGCCAAAAATAAATCAATAATATACTTAAAAATAATTTAAGTATAAATCAATAGTATAACATGCATTTATTTAGAAATATACCTAAAATGTACTAAAAATATACCCAAAATATACTTAAACATTTAATAAAATAATTATGAATAATCACAAATCAAAACATAAATATTCTAAAACATGCATCCTAAATGCAACGTATATATAAAATAATAACTCGCAAGTTTGCGCTCCTCGAAACTGGTTTGACGAGCTTGGTCCACTAGGCCTCGGTCTCAGTGCAACTAAACAATAAAATAATAACATAAATCAAAATAAATCTAATTGAATATTCTAAGAATTTCTAAAAGAAGACTCTAACGAATGATTAAAAACTCTAAGAATTTCAGGATTGACTCGATATCACATTTTATGAGAATTCTATCAAAAATTCGGCAGAGCTTCCTCTGTAAAACGGACATCTCTCTACTAAAAAGTAGAGCTGGTCCTGCAAGAAAACACACTTCTAGAAACAGAACACTCAACACCTTCGGTTGAGACCCCAAACTGCACAATTCCCAACCGAAATTCACAGTTCCACCAAAAATATAAATAATATAATAAATATATTAAAAACTAATAAATTCCACAAATATCCTCAAAATAGCAAAATATAGCATATTTAACATTAAAACACTAAAATTAATTATTTTCGCAATAATTAAGTAAAAATTCCAAAATAATAATATAATATTATTAAAAATCTAATTTCTTGATAATTCATTATAAAATAATAAAAATTCACTTTATATATTCAAATAACTCAAATAGCCTAAACATATATTAAAAGCAATTAAAAACCCATTTAATCACCAATATAATAAATAATATATTATTTAAAAATAATTTTCAAAAATTAGTATTAATTAGTTAAAAATAGTAATTAATTTATAAAAATCATTTTATTACCTTAAATAATTCTAAAACCAATTAAAACATAATATTTAACTATAATTTTAATAAAATTACACAATTAACCCAATAATTCAAAATACACATAATATAACTAATATTTCTCAAAAATTATAAAAAATCATTAGAATTATTTTACCAACATATATTATACTAATATTATCTAAAATACATAATTAACCAATAATTTCAACAAAAATACACATTTAACCTAATATTTTAATATTTATATAAACTAAAAATATTCATAAAAATTATATAATATTCTCAAAAAATTATTTTCTCAACTCCAAAATTAATATCAACCTAATATAACACCAAATCAAAGAATTTTATAATTAAATAAATTAATTTATGAAAATTAAATAAATAATAAAAAAATAATAAAAAATTCACCAAAAATAAAATAAATTCCAAAAAAAAAAAAAAAAATTTTTAGGAAGATTAAGCTACTAGGATCAACATTAGTGAAGGAAGCTTCCAAGATTCAACAAGATTCAAATTAAAAAAAATTGGAAACCCTAATAGCCATAAACCAAAAATTCAACAAAACTCACAAATGAGGAAGATTGAACTTGAACCAAGCTCAGATTCGACCTCCTCGGAGTTTAAGGAATTGAACAGCTCTAGAAAGCTAGCTTTTGCCATTTATAACACCTCCGGTGACCACCAACGTAGTTGCTACCACTATCGATTCCAGGCATTTTGACGAGTTGCTTCCTTGTCAGACGACGTCAAGGAAGATGGGGAAGAAGGAGGAAGAAGATGGTGGCAGTCCGACGAGTTAGAACGGGAGGCACAGTGGCAGTTAGGGAATGGGATGGCGGGGAGGAAGAGCTTCTGTGTTTGATATTTTTGTTTTGTAATTGTGTGTGTGTGTGTGTGTCTATATATATATATATAAAACTTTATATTATAATATTAATTTATGTTAAATAATTCTCCACCACGTATATTCACAAACATATACACAATAATATACACAAACATATATTAATAAATATATACATAAAATAAATTAACAATAAATAATAATAATACCAATAATTCTAATGAAATAATCTAATAATAAAATAAATAATGTAAGTTGATAAAAATAATAATAGAAATAATAATGCACAAAAATTAATATTATTAAAATAATACTTTCCGAAATAATAAACATTAATAATGTAAATTAAATGTTTACAATAATAAGTTTCAAAAATAAAATATTTACATAGAAAAATATAATTTAATCATAAAAAAATAATTATAAATCACAAAATAATAAAATAAATAAATATAACTTATAAATTTATTAACACTGCATATCTCAATATATAATAAAATAATTTAAAATATGGGTTATTACAGAATTGCTGGCACTTATGATATTCTTGAGTTAATTTCCGAGCATCATTAGACATGGTAGGCCAATAATATCCTTGAAGAAGCACTTTCCTTATTAGTGTGTAATGGGATTCATGCGCTTCATAAATTCCTTCATGGATTTCCCTAAGTATGTAATTCCCTTCCTCTAGGGATACACATTTAGACCATGGGTGTGTAAGGGATTTCCTATAAAGCTCCCCGTGATGGATAGAGTAGTGAGCTACCTTCATCTTCAGTTTTTGAGCTTTTAATTTGTCTTCTGAAAGTGTTCTATGTTCTAGGTATTGGACTATCCATCGTATCCATTCTGAGATTTCTTGTACTTCTATGATATCAGGTCCTCGGTACTGGGTTTTGTTAGTGCTTCAGTGAATTCCATACCCTTACACGCTTGGTTGTCTTCAGCTGCCAATTTGGCTAGGAGGTTAGCCTCATAGTTTTCATGTCTGGGTATCTGGACGATCTCCCACTATCCTTCATCTTGTTCAATCTTCTTCAAGAGTTGTATAACTTTTCCTGCCTATCTAGCGATGCTTGGATTCTTGATCTGGAATGTCCTATTGACCTGGTTCACTACTAGTTAAGAGTCCGAGTGTATTGTAAGGTGTTCGGCTCTTACTTCGATAGCCTAATTTAATCCTATGATGAGTGCCTCATATTCCGTGGCATTATTGGTTGCATTGTACTCTATTCGAACTACATACCGAATTTGGATTTTATATGGTCCCTTGAGAATAACTCCAGTGCCAGATCCTTGAGTAGAGGATGCTCCATTAATATAGAGTTTCCATTCTGGTGCCTTGGTCATGGTTAGGTCTTTCGACGTCATTTCTTGAATGAAATCTGCTAATGCTTGAGCTTTCACTTACTGATGGGGCTCATAACAAATGTCTAATTCTTTAAGTAATATCGATTATTGAACTAATTTGCTCAAAGTCTTAGGCCTTTGTAAGATTTTTTACAAAGGGAAGAGGGATCTGACAATGATGGGATAAGCTTGGAAGTAGTGTCAGAGCTTCTGAGATGCATGGACAATGACCATGGCTAGCTTATCCAACGTTAGGTACTGAACCTCGGATCCTCAGAGAATTTTGCTGATGTAATATACTGGGTTTTTACTGGCTCTCTTCTTCCCTTACTGGCATCAAAGCTATGCATTTTTAACCTACCGAGAGATATAATTACAGTGTTTCCTCTAGGATCGGCTTGCTGAGTAGAGGTGGTGAGGACAAGAATTTTTTGATGTCTTCAAAGGCTGCCTGGCAGTCTGTAGTCCAAACAAATTTCTTAGAATTTTTTAAAGCTCAGAATAGTGGTAGACACCATCTGGTTGAGCAGGAGATGAAATGTCCCAAAGCCGTGATTTTGCCATTTAGCTTTTGTAACTCGTGGATAGTCTTTGGAGCTTTCATTTTGAGAATGGCTTCCATTTTTTTAGGTTGGCTTCGATACCTCTGTGGAATATTAAGAATCCCAGGAATTTGCCAGCTTTGACTCTGAAAATGCATTTTTCTAGATTTAGCTTGATCCTAGACTCGCTCAGCAATTGAAGGACTTGATCTAGATTCGATGGGTGTTGTTTTGTATGCTTGCTATTAATAATAATGTCATCCACATATACTTCCACATTTGTCATGGTTCATGGTTCATCATTCTCTGATATGTTGCTTTGACGTTCTTTAGTTTGAAGGGCATCACCTTATAGCAGTAAAGACCTTTGTGGGTGATGAATGATGTTTTCTCTTAATCTTCCCTCTTCATTGGTATCTAGTGATATCCTTGCGCTGTGTTAACAAAACTATATAGTCCATGGCCGGCAGTGGAGTCTACGAGCTACTTAATTGTAGGTAGTGGGTAGCTATCCTTGGGACATACCCGGTGAAGGTCAGTATAGTCCACACACATCCTATACTTTATATTCAATTTCTTGACTAGTACCACATTAGCCACCCATTCTGGATAAGTAACTTCCTCAATAAACCCAGCTTCTAACAACTTCTTTGTTTGCTCAGCGATTATCTTCTGCCTCTCGTATGCAAAGGTTCTTTTCTTCTAGATCACTGGCTCCACCCCTAGTATGATGTTTAAGCTATGATAGGCAACCTGGGGATCTACCCCAATTATTTAAGATGCCCGAGAAGTGAAGTCTTTTGAGTGTCTAATGAGGACTTCCCTTATTCCTTGCTTAGTGTCATAGTCGAACTCATTATCGATCTTCACTGCTTTCCCTTCAGCAATTTACAATGTTTTAGTGTCATCGATCAATTGTGGTCCAGTGCCTTATTTCTTAATTTCCCACATTTTAGAGGGAAGGCCTCTGTCTGAGGCTTTATGGTTATCTAGTAACATTGTCTGGCCATATGCTGATCTCCACGGATAGTGAGAGTTCCGCCCTCGACTAAAATCTTCGTAGTTAGGTGTCGGATACTTGTGAGTGCATTTACTTAATAAAGCACCGGTCGTCCTATGATTCCATTATATGCCAATTGGAGATCTACCATATTAAATAGGATTTTAATAACTTTCATTTCTTCATCATCCCGATTTCTAAATTCCAAATTTAACTCCACCATTCCCATTGGCTGTATAGTTCCTCCATAGAAGCTTGTAATAGGATTCTGGATGGCCTTTAGGTTAGTGATGGAGCCTCCCATTACTTTGTAAGCATTCTAAGACAATGCATTGATGGCGCTTCCGTTATCAACCAATAACCTCTTCACCAAATAATTATTAATGTATGCATTTATCACCAAGGCGTTATAGTGAGGATGACGAATATGGAAACCATCTTCTGAATTGAATACGATCTTTCTTTTCTTAAAGGTTGGCCCTTCTCCATGGCTCTATTTAGGTTTTTTCTCAGCATTTTCCCCACTAAAAATCATTTTAATAACGCCAACCAGCTCATTCCAAACTTTCTTTGCTTCTAGCCTGTCTCACACATGAGCTTCTAGATTCCTACTCCCTCTGAATGTGTCCATGAAATTGTTGAGTTTACCATTCTGTACCAATCTTTCTATGGCATTCTTTAGTTCTCTAAAGGCCTTAGTGTCGTGCCCATATTCTCGGTGATACTAGCAATAATGTCCCTTATCTTGCGTGGGTCTTTGGTTTAGGCTTATTTTGCTTGCTGGGGTAATTCCTATACCATTTTGTTTGACCCATAAGAGGATTCTGGATCTTGAGGTATTTAGAGGTGTGCATTTATTTGCATCCCTGTTAAATCTTTCTACCAGGTTTCTGAAATTTATTTTTAAGAAGCTTACTCGTTTGGATCTTGATCTTTCATTTTTGGTTGGTGGTTTTTCCTCTTCCCTTCGCATCCTTCTATCTTCATCCATCTTTATCATTTTGATTGCCATAGCCATTACCTCCACAAAAGTGTCAAGTTCCTTTGTCATTATATTATATTTGAGCTTTCCGAGTCTAGTACCATTTTTCAAAGCTTCTATAATAACTTTGTCTATAAGGTTTTTGATCTACATGGCTACCTTGTTGAATCGATCAAGATAGCTTTATAGGGACTCATCAACCTCTTGCCGACACATCTAAAGATCGTTGAGGTTTTGGCAGGGGGGATGTTGGTGATGAACCTAGTATGAAACTTTTCTACCAGATCCTTAAAAGAGGAGACGAAGTTCTTTGGGAGTCGATGAAACCATTTTTGGGCGTTCTTTGTGAGTATGCTTGCGAAGACCCTACACATGATTCCATCGTTCACGTTCTGGAGCAACATTCTTGTTTTAAATGTGGATATATGGTTAACAGGATCTTCGATCCCATTATACTAATCTAGTTGTGGGATTCTAAAATTAGTAGGGATCTCAGTTTGGACTATCCTTCTTATGAATGACATTTTTCCTTCCATAATACATTCATCTTCCTTCTTTGGTCTTATACGGGCTTTGTGTATAACCTCTTCTACCTTTTGAGTTAACTTTGAGTCATCAAGAGCTAGAATTATTGAACTACATTCCCCTTTCGGTACTTTACTCTTCCCTTTGTTCACCTCAGGTATCTCCGGAGGTGTCGTGTTGTTGTCCATGTGAGTCGGCCCAGGGTTGCCACTTTAAATTAAGGTGTTCAACTATTATTGCATTAGGGCTATCTGAGCTTGGATATTTTGTATTATGGCTTCCTTGTTGGTTTGAGTGAGGTTGATTGTTTGGGTTATAGTGTTTAGGTTTGGCATAGTTACAGCTGGTGTATTTGTTAGGCTTGGAAAAGGTATGGAAGGTATTGGACAATGATTGTGTTGTAATGGAGCATAATATGGAAAGTCAATGCCTGAAGCTGGCCAGCCCTGGGTATTTCTAAGAGGTAAGTGCATATTTCTGGATGAAGGTCCAACATATTGGAAAGTTTCTAGAAGCACTGCTGTTGGGAGAGGTGTCGACAAATTAATTGAAAGAATAGGAGTCGAGAGGTTAATGTGAGTTTTAGGAGTCGAGATTGGCGATGGCTTAGAAGTTATGGTGTTAATGTCTTAACTTAGCAGATTTACGAATGGCTTTTTCCTAAGAGTTCCAACAGATGGTGCCACTTGATAACTTGTTTCTAGAACTCTTGAGCTTGGGATCCTGCAAATGACCAATAAAGGGCAAGGTGAGAGGTGGGGAGGATCCCCATAAACACTATGATGCCTAATTTAGAAAATAGAGAAAGAATCTAGAGAGAGAAAGTAAGAACAATTAGAATATGAGAGAATAAGATAAATGATAATGAGATATGGGGCCCTATTTATAGTGATAGTTAGACCTTAAAAGAGTAGGATTCCTCTTGAGATAGGAATCCTAAACCAAATAAGAGAGTATTCCTTTTTCGTTTAAGAATCTTCTTAAGGTAAGGTCCTTTTCTTAAATGGATTCAGCTGCCTTCCCTTTTTAAGTAACCCTGTTTAGGAAACAAAATTATTTAATTAAACAGAAATATATATAAGCAGTATCAGTTCTAAATTAAAATTTATAAATTTTTTCAAATATATTTTTAATAAATTGTAATTTAATTAAGTTGAAACAAAGTTTTATTCATGCCTAAAAATAATTGTAGCACCTCAAACGAAAAGCTATAATTTTATATAAAAAAATTCATAATATAAGAGATATTTTAAAAAAAAATTATAATTAAAAAAAAATTTATAAATGTGTTAAATTAATCATAGTTAGATATTTAACTTTTGAAGTTAAAAAATATAATAAATGCTACATAATTGTACTATATGTTAAATTTATAATAGAAATTTTATAATTTTACGTGGCAAATTAGATTCATCAAAAAATTTCTCATAAAGAGCAATTTGGAATAATTCACAATGCAGAGTGAGGAAAGAATTGCAAACATGTTGATGAAAACAAAATACAATTTAAATAACTTTACATAAATCTTTGGAATGTGATTTTTCTTTTTTGAAACATTCTACAGAATGAATAGAATTTAAAACATGTTGATGAAACTAAATAGAATTTAAGTAACTTTACTTAAATATTCGGATTGTGATTTTTCTTTTTGAAAATTGTGCAAGAGGGAATTGGGGATGGAAAAGTAGGAATTCGATATGAATTGATGATCCACAATATCTATAAGAGGCTTAAACATTAAAAAAAGATCTCACATGCAACTTTAATTTAGCATGATTAAAATTTTTATACTTATAGCTAAATAATTTTCTTTTTCAAAGATTGGATAGCTAAATAGCAAAAGTTTTTTGTTTTGAAAAATTATAAATTCAGTGTCTCAATTTTTATGATTTTTCTATTTAAATATCTGAACTATTTTTTTTTCTATTTAAGTGTCTAAACTTTGTAAAAAATATATCAATCAAGTGTCTCTGTCCTATTTTAAGTTGACTATGTGCTTAGTTAGTTTAAATGTGGTCTATTTTTTTACAGTTCACATATCATTTTTTTCAGTTTATCCCTATTTAAGTATTTGAATTTTTAAAAATATATATCAACAAGATGTATATGAAATATTTTAAGTTGATTATGTGCTTAGTCAACTTAAATGGAGTCTATTTTTTTAGTTCACATATTATTTTTTCCAGCTCATCTCCCACTATTATCCACTTAAAAAAGGGTAAAGATAGCTGAAAAAAATGGATCCCGTTTGGATTGGTTAAGCACACAGTCAGCTTAAAATAGGATAGAAACACCTGATTGATATGTTTTTTCAAAGTTCAGACACTCAAATAGAAAAACCACAAAAGTTAAAATACCAAAATTATAATTTTTCCATTTTTTTAATCATACTAAAAAATTATGATTTTAATTCTTAATCATTGCAGTGATAAATTAAAACTTTCTCTTATATATTTCCCAAATTATATATATATATATATATATATATATATAGACACACATATAATGGGTTTTTATTTTACTAATTAATTGGGCATCGATCATATTGTTGAATCTTCAGATCATGTAATTAAATCATAGGCAGAATCTTGAATGTGCAAATGTAGTAGGTTAGAAGCAACAATTAGAAGTAACATTTTTATATAAACAAAAATATTCTTTGGGGTTAATTTATATTTAAAAATTGAAATCTTATTGAACTAGTATTTAAATCAATCTGAACTTTTGAATGTGCACATATGTTTAAATATTACTCCTTCACTTCTTTTTTAATTATCGTATAAGGATTATATACATAGATTAAAAAATATAATTAATATATGTGTAATTTTCTTAACTAATTATTAGTTTTATATTTTCTCAAAAGTAGTGTATGTATAAATAATGAAATGATAAGAAAAAAGGTAGTTAAAATTTATTGATAATTGAAAATATCAAATAAATTAAAATATAAAATTTAATATAAAATAATAATTAAAAAGAAATAGAGGAAATAGTATAGTATCATAAATTTTTATATTTTAATGGAAAGTTTATATCTTAATTTGGAGAATATTTTAAGTGCAAGTTGTTTTTTTTTCATTATAAATTAAAAAAATATTTTGCTATTTGCCTCTTAATTAAATGAAGTCAACTCAAATAGTTTTTAGCCAATCAGATATTTTTTAATCTGGTTTTCTATTACACAACTATGAATTATAATTCCAGAAAGATGTAAAGTTATGTCGTTATCTTTTTCATTTTCTTTTTGGTTAGTTTTTCATGGCCGAATTTAGACAATTCGAACACCATAGAAATCATTATTTCTGAAAAAAAAAAAAAGAAGGAAAAATAATGTGTTTAATTCACAAGAATATATATGTGCTATGTAATTCCTTGTTATCAGAGAAATTATTAGGTACTACCGTTGGATCCAATTATATAACTAAATAAAGGGATATAACTGTTTAAATGTTTCTGTTTCAGGTTTCTGAATGCTGGAATCTTTGGCAAAGTAAAAGAATCATGCCACACATTGCCACAGACAGCAACAAGGGCTGCTATGCTCGTCAGGATCAACACACTTCTCCAAGGGTACTCAGGCATCAGGTTTGAGATAATAGAAGCCATTCCTAAGCTAATTAACTATAACATCACTCCATGCCTGCCTCTGCGTGGCTCCATCAGCGCCTCAGGCGATTTAGTTCCCTTTTCCTATATTACTGGATTCCTGACAGGACGACCAAATTCCATTGCCATAGGGCCTAATGGGGAATCCATTAATGCTGAAGAAGCCTTTTGCTGGCGGGAATTGATAGAGGATTTTTTGAGTTGTAGCCAAAGGAAAGTCTTGCACTTGTTAATTGATACCGTCTATATATATTTTTGTCTAATTAAAGGGTTTTTATTTTCTAAACAGGAATACTCGGACTATAAAGGTAGCAGAACCCGTTCAGAAAATGGACTCTACCTCAAAGAGGAATCCTAAGTAAAGAGGGAACGCTCTCCTACCAGGATTAGAACTCCCATCTCACAAGGAATCTGACTCCTCACAAGGAATCTGACTCCTCTCAGGTTAAAGTATTATTATAAATATGACCTCATACCCCTCATAGAGGGATATCTCATTCTCTCATATTCTAGTTATTCCATATTCCCCTACTCCTGTTCTCTAACTTAGGCATTGGAGTATTTGTGGGAACTCTCCCTACCTCTTACCTTGCCTTCTGTTCGTGTATTGCAGGACACTAAGCTCAAGAGTTTCAGAAACCAGTTATCAAGTGGCGCTATCTGTGGGAACTCTTGAGAATAGCCATTCGTTTACCTGCTAAGCTAAAGACATCCTCACCTTAACTTCCAGCCCACCGCCGGCCTTGATTCCCGAAACTGGCACCAACCCTTCCGCACTTATCCCTTTGACCTATCTCTCAAACCCTCTCCCAGCAATAGTGCTTCCAACCACTTTTTCGCATACCAGAGCTTCATCCGGACACATATATCAACTCCTTGACAACACGCCGAGATACCCAGTCTTGGGTGTAGACCTCCTATATTACGCTCCTCTACAACACCATCATTCAATACCTTCCATACCTTTTTTCGAATTTAACAGACACACCAACAATAACTACGCCAAATTTAAATACCATAAACCAAACACTCAACCTCGACCAAACTAGAAAGGAAGTCATGATAAAAAATATCAAAGCGTAGATAGCTTTAATGTAGTAACAGATAAACGCTATAATGCAGAGTGGGCATTCTAAATCGGCACAAAATGATAATAACGCAACACCTCGGCAGGCCCTGGGGATGAGCATGGGAAAGGGAAAAATGTCGGAAGGGGAATGTAGTTCAATAATTCTAGCCCTTGATGATTCAAAGATAGCTCAGAAGGTTGAAGAGGCAATATACAAAGCTCGAATAAAACCAAGAAAGGAAGAAGAATGTGTTATGGGCAACAGAACTCCATTTGTTAGAAGAATAATTCAAACGGAGATCCCTACTAAGTTCAGAATCTCACCGCTTGACCAGTATGATAGGACAGGAGATCCTATTAGCCACATATCGGCATTCCGAACAAAGATATTGCTCTAGAATGTAAATGATGGAATCATGTGTAGAGTTTTTCCAAGCACACTCATAAAGAACGCTCAAAAGTGGTTTCATCAACTCCCAGAGAATTTTGTTACTTCTTTTGAGGATCTAGCAGAAAAATTTCATACCAGATTCATCACCAATATTCCCCCAGCCAAAAACATCAACGATCTTCGGATGTGCCGATAAAAAGTTGATGAGTCTTTACGAAGTTATCTTGACTATTTTAATAAAACAACCATGCAAATTGAGCATCTTGTAGATGAAGTTGCCATAGAAGCTTTGAAAAATGGCTCTAGACTTGGCAAGCTTAAAGATAAAATAATGACTAAGAACTAAGAACCTTTGCAAAGGCAATGGTGACAGCAGCCAGGATGATAAAAATGGTCGAGAATAGAAGGATACGACGGGAGGAAGAGAAACCACTGATCAAGGATGAATGACTTAAGCACAGACGAGCAGGCTTCCCAAAAATAAATTTCAGGAATCCAGCAGAAAGATTTGACAGGGAAGCAGATAGATACAAACCCCTGAGCACCTCTCGATCTAAAATCCTTATGTGGATTAGGCAGAATGGTATTGGAATCACCCCAGCTAAGAGAATAAGCCCAAGCTGGAGATCTACCTAAGATAGAGGACAATACTGCCAGTATCATGGGGAATATGGGCATGACACAGAGGGTTGTAGAGAGCTGAAGAATGCCATAGAGAGACTGGTGCAGAGGGAAAAACTCAATAATTTCATAGATGCATCGAGAAGAAACGAAAACTCTAAAAATCAAGAGCATGACAGGCCGGAAGCAAAGAAAACCCAGAGGGAGCCGATTGGCACTATCAACATGATCATCGGAGGAGAAAACACTGTGAAGAGATTAAAGCGGAGTAGAGGAGAAAAGCCAGTATCTAAGAGAAGCAATATTTTGTTCAATTCAGAAGATGATTTGCATGTTCGCCACCCCTATTGTGATACCTTGGTAATAACGGCGTGCATAGACAAGTATTTGGTAAAAAGGTTATTGATGGATAAGAGAAGTGCTATCAACGCATTATCCTGGAATACGTACAAGGAAATTGGAGGCTCCATCACCAACTTGAAGGCCATCTAGAATCCCATCAAAAGTTTCTATGGAGGAATCGTACAACCAATGGGAAATGTCGAACTAAGCCTAGAATTTGGAAATTAAGACGATGAAGAAACAAAAGTTATCCGAGCAGTATTCAACATGATGGATACACCACTGGCATATAATAGGATTATAGGACGGCCGACACTTTATAAAGCATATGCAGTCACCAGTATTCGACGCTTAACTATGAAAGTTCCAATCAGGAATGGAACCCTTACCATTCGGGGAGATCAGCATATGGCTAGGCAATATTACCAGATGGCCATGAAGCCTCAGGCATAGGCTTTTCCTCTAGAAGCATGGGAAATTGAGAAGCAAGGCAACAATCCACAACTAGTAGAAGATATAGAGACCTTATAAATCATGGACGAAAAGATCGTGAAGATCAGTAATGAACTCAGCCAGAGCATCAAAGAAGGAATAAGGGAGGTCCTTACCAGACACTCAAAAGATTTTGCTTCACAAGTCTCCAAAATCATTGGCGTGGATTCTCAAGTTGCTTGTCACTATCTAAACATCATACTGGGAGCCAAACCAGTGGCCTAGAAAAAAAGAACCTTTGCCTATGAAAGACAAAAAAAAATTACTGAAGAAACAACGAAGTTGTTAGCAGTTGGGTTCATCAAAGAAGTTACTCACCCAGAATGGGTAGCCAACGTGGTACTTGTCAAAAAAGTAAATGGGAAATATAGGATGTGTGTAGACTACACTGACCTCAACTGAGCATGCCCCAAATATAGCTACCCATTGCCCACGATTGACCAGCTTGTTGACTCCATCGTTGGTCATGAATTATACAGTTTCATCAATACGACACAAGGTTACCACCAGATCTCGATGAAGGAAGAGGATCAGGAGAAGAATGCTGGAGCCATATATCAAAGAATAATGAACCAGGTCCTCTAAGACCAGATTGGCAGGAGTGTAAAAGTATACGTAGATAACATCATCATCAAGAACAAGCATCCAGAACAACACCCAGTGGATATAGACCAGGTTCTTCGGCTATTAAGCAAATCCAGGATCAAGCTGAATCTAGAGAAATGCATCTTCAGAGTCAGAGTAGGAAAATTCTTGGAATTCATAATATCCCATAGGGGCATTGAAGTCAATCCAGAAAAGATGGAAGTCATACTCAACATGGAAGCACCGAAAAATATCCATGAAGTACAAAAGTTAAATGGCAGAATCACCGCATTAGGGCATTTCATTTCATGCTCGGCTAGGCGATTTCTACCATTATGTTGAGCTCTCAAAAATTCCAAAAAGTTTGAGTGGATGTAGATTGTCAGGCGGCATTCAAAGACATTAAGAGATTCTTATCCTCATCACCCCTGTTCAACTGCCCCATCCCAAATGGAACACTATACTTATACCTCTTGGTAGGCTAAGAATGCATCACCTCTATACTAGTAAGAGAAGAAGGGAGCTAGTAAAGCCCAGTTCATTACATCAGTAAAATGCTCCGAGGATCTGAAGTCCGGTATCCTATGTTGGACAAGCTAGCTATGGTCGTGGTCCACACATCTCGAAAGCTCCAACATTACTTCCAAGCCCACCATATTGTCATCCGATCCCATTTCTCGCTGAGGAAAATCTTGCAAAGACCGGAGACCTCAGGCAAGCTAGTATAGTGGTCGGTGTTACTTGGTGAATTTAACATTGATTATGAACCCTGCTAACAAATAAAAGCCTAGGCATTAGCAGATTTTGTACAAGAAATGGCTCCGAAAGACCTTACCTTATCCAGAGCATCGAAATGGAAACTCTATGTTGGTAGAGCATCTTTTGCTTAGGGATCCGGTGCCGGAATAATTCTTAGGGGACTGCACAAGGTTTACATCCTGTATGCAGTCCAAATCGAGTATAACGTAATAAAAAATGCTACCGAGTATGAAGCACTCATCACAGGCCTGAAAATAGCTATTGAAGTTAGAGCTGAACACCTCATCATTCATTCTGACTCCCAGTTGGTTGTCAACCAGGTCAACGAAATGTTCCAAGTCAAGGACACTAGCATTGCCAAGTATGTGGATAAAGTCAAGTAGCTCTTGAAGCATATTAAACAAGAAAGGGGCCAGTGGGAGATCATTCAGATTCCTAGGGAGGAAAACTCTGAGCCTGACCTCCTGGCCAAGTTGGCAGCTGAAGACAATCAAGCATTCATCGTAGCATTGACTAATCCTAGCACGGATGATCCCAAAGTCTTAAAGATACAGGTAGTCTCGAAATGGATGCGCCCAATAATCCCATACCTGGAATACAGATCCCTCCTTAAAGACAAACTGCAGGCTCAGAAGTTAAAAATCAAAGCAGCCCACTATTCCATCCATCAAGGGGAGCTTTATAGAAAATCTCTTTCACACCTATGGTCTAAGTGTGTCTCCCTAGAGGAGGGAAATTACATACTTCGAGAGATCCATGAAGGGATTTGCAGAGTGCATGAATCCCATTATGCACTAACTCGAAAAGCACTACTCCAAGGATATTATTGGCCTACCATGTTTAACAACGCCCAACAGTTAACTCAAGCATGTCATAAGTGCCAGCACTATGCTCGACTTAACCATAGGCCTTCTCGCCCCCTGCATCCAATCGGCAGTCCATGGCCATTCGCCATGTGGGGAATGGACATCCTAAGTCCTTTTCCACCTTCCACTTCACAAAAAAGGTTTTTGATTGTGGCTATTGACCATTTCACTAAGTGGATAGAAGTAGAGGCAGTTCCAACCATCACAAAAGCTTGGATACAACACTTCTTCTGGAAGGAGATCATTTGCAGGTTCAACATCCCCCATACTTTAATTATGGACAACGACAAACAGTTTGATAATAAAAAGTTTAAAGATTTTTGCTCAGACCTCGGGATAAATCTTCGCTTCACCTCGGTAGTCCACCTACAGACAAACGGACAAATGGAAGTCACCAACAGAATTCTCATGCAAAGATTAAAGAAAGACTCGACGAGAAAAAGGAAAATTGGATCGAAGAGCTCATTAATGGCACAGGAGTTGGTGCTGGCTTGTCATCAATAGTAATGTATGAGGCTAATATATTGCTTCTTTTATCATAAGTTTTGTCTATTATTTTTGTTGAAGTTGTGCAAGGAAAACCTGAGTTAACGGATCATTTAACACATAAATTGAAGCATCATCCTGGACAGATTGAGGCTGCAGCTATTATGGAACACATTTGGATGGAAGTGCATATTTTAGGGAAGCCAATAAGTTCCATGAAATGGATCCTTTACAAAAGCCTAAGCAGGATCGGTCTGCTCTTCGAACTTCAACACAATGGTTAGGCCCTCAAATTGAAGTGATCAGATCAGCTAGCAGGTCTACTGAGAGAGAGATTAACTCAGTGAATGATAACCCACTGATTGATGTGTCAAGAAACAAAGCCTTGCATGGAGGGAATTTTCAGGGTACCCCAATTGCTGTGTCAATGGACAACACTAGATTGGCATTAGCATCCATTGGGAAGCTCATGTTTGCACAATTCTCTGAATTAGTTAATGACTTTTAAAATAATGGGTTGCCATCAAATCTAACAGAAGGAAGAGATCCAAGCTTGGATTATGGTTTTAAGGGTGCTGAGATAGCTATGGCAGCTTATTGCTCTGATACCTTGCCAACCCTGTCACAAACCATGTTCAGAGTGCTGAGCAGCACAATCAAGATGTTAATTCATTAGGTCTGATTTCTTCAAGAAAAACAGCAGAAGCACTTGATGTTCTAAAACTCAAGGCAACAACTTTCTTGGTTGCACTATACCAGGCTATAGATTTAAGGCATTTGGAAGAGATTCTGAAGAGCACTGTTAAGAATACAGTGAGTCAAGTGGCAAGGACAGTTCTGATAATAGGAGTAAATGGGGAGCTTCATCCTTCAAGATTCTGCGAAAAAGATTTGCTCAGAGCAGTTGATCGTGAGCATGTGTTTACATACATTGACGATTCATGCAGTTCAGCTTACCCCTTATTACAAAAGCTGAGACAAGTCATTGTTGATCATGCACCGATAAACAATGATGACATGAACAATGTAAATGCTTCAATATTCCTGAAGATAGGTGCTTTTGAACAGGAATTGAGAGCTGCATTGCCAAAAGAAGTAGAGGCTGCAAGAAATGCTTTTGAAAGTGGAAATCCTGAAATCCCAAATAGAATTAAAGAGTGCAGGTCTTATCCACTTTATAAGTTCATCAGAGAAGATTTAGGAACTGAAATTTTAACTGGAGAGAAGGTCCGGTGGCCGGGCGAGGAATTCGACAAATTGTTTGAAGCAATTTGTGAAGGCAAGATAGTTGACCCTCGTCTCCAATGCCTTCAGGATGGGACGCCTCTGCCAATTTGTTGAGTGGTAAATAGTGTTTTGGAGACTTTGTTCCTTTTTAATTTTATTTTTCTTTTATTCATTTCCTATACGTAATTGTTTCATCTATAATTTATTAAAATTTTTAATGAATTATAAATAATGAATTGGTGAATTTTAAATTATTGTATAACTTCCCCTATAAAATATAGTGCATAATTTGATGAGGATAGCAAAACTAATTGTAGTGGAAAAGTTTGTGTCAGATGAACAGTTTTAAAGAAAATGGACCAATATGGGTTAGGATTAGTGTTCTCATTCGACGAAAGAAAAAAGACAAACAGAAAATCTTCAGACTATAAAATATTAAACAACATTAACGTTGCTGCTAACATCATTGGCCGGCAGCTTCTTGATGATGCATTCAAGAGGTATATTTATTCAAAGTTGGAATTGGTTTTTTTTATTTGCTGATGATATAGGCAATCGTGTAGACTCTAATAAAATAATTAAGGTGATTATTCTTTTTAATCATTTTGTTACATTCTCCGTGGATTCTGATAGTAAAGCATATGAAATTATAGGGTAAATTAATACTGCAAGTCCCGACAACAATAATATTGTCGTGGGATTCATGATATTATCAAAAAATTTCATATTAGTAGATGAGCCCTTTAATGGGGTAAAAACAGATTTTTAAAAAAAGAAAAATTTATTTTTGAGTTGTAGTCCGCAATATGTATTACTATCCTATTATATATATATATATGAGATGTAAATGTAATTATTTCCATTGTCGCGTCAGCAGTTTTAGCTAAAAATATTAAAATATTTCTATGTGAAACTTAAATTTAAGTTATATAATTAAAAAAATTAAAAATTTAATATCAAATCGTAACAAAATGTAAAGCCTGGTGATCATTCATATAATTTTCCCTGACATTATATGATGCTGATAATGAAGAAATCCCAAGGTTAACAATCAGCTTGATTGAATAATCTAGCAAAATTCTTGCTAACTAATTATTCAAGAATTCAATCATGTTCTTTCTGTGGTTTCTGATGCTGATGGCATGCGTTAATTCAATCCAAGCTCAACAACACTATGACAAGTCTGATTGTTCAGAAGATAACACCTATCCAGGTTCAAGATACATTTGCAACTCCAACTCAAAATCATGCTCTACATTTCTAGTGTACAGAGCCAATCAACAATTCAACACCATCTCAAGTGTTTCTCACTTGTTTCAAGGAGATACTGATGAGCTTATTCGCTTGAATAGTCTTTCATCTCCATCAGAAATGCTGCAACAAAGTAGAGAAGTTCTGATACCTGTAAGCTGCTCTTGTTCAGGTGAGTTCTTTCAGGTAAAGTTCAGCTATATGGTTCCTGACAGAACAACTCTATCAGAAATTGCTTGTTCAGTTTTTGAAGGTTTAGTGAAATCGCATACTCTTCTTGAACAAAACCCATCTCAAAAAAATGATGTTGATGTTGGTTCAAACCTTGAAGTCCTTCTGAGATGTGCCTGTCCTGATAATTCTAGTGGAAGTGAAGTTAGGTACCTTGTCACATATCCTGTGGTAGAAGGAGATGCATTGAATATATTAAGCCAAAAGTTCGGCATATCTCCTGTAGATTTATGGGCAGCTAATAATTTAGAGCCTTTGCCTACTATATATCCAAACACCACAATCTTGATTCCCTTGAAAGAAAAGCCTGTCATCAATTTCAACATCCCCAATTCTCCACCTCCTACACCTGGTTTTCTTCCCACAGTCACAGTCGAAAAAAAGGCCAATACAAAGTTGATGAATCTGTACATTTCACTCTCAGTTGTTGGGTTTTGTCTGATTCTTACAGCATTGGTTGCTGTTGGATGGTATGCAAATGTCTTGTGTAAAAGAAAGATTCAAAAGTTGCAATCCTTTAACACTAGAAGCTCGCCGTGCTCATGTTCACCTGTGAGAAGCTCCCCAAGATCAGGAACTTTAAGTTTATCCCCTGATCTACTTGTTGGAATTAAGTACTCTTTGAAGAATTATAGCATACAAGATCTTAAGAAAGCAACAAAAGATTTCAGTGAAGAATACAAGATTGGGGATCAAGCATACAAGGGGATGCTCGATAATGTTGAAGTGATGATAAAGCAATTCAGGTTCGAAGACACTCGCCAGGTTATTGATGCACATTCGAAGATAAATCACATCAATATTGTGAATTTGCTTGGTGTCTGCTACGGAGAGAACGACTTCTCTTGGTCTTACCTTATGTTCGAGCTACCCAGCAATGGAAGCTTGAGAGACTGCTTGTCGAATTCACCTAGTGCGCTTCCATGGCATAGACGAATACAAATAGCTTTCGACCTTGCCACAGGCCTTCACTATCTACATTGTTGCATTTTTCCTTTGTATGCTCATATGTGTATCAGCAGCAGGCAAGTTTTTGTAACATCAAATTGGAGGGCAAAGCTTACAAATATAAGAAGCAACGCTGCAGCAGCCGCTGCTGAATCAACAAAAGCAAATCGTGACACAGACATTTTCGCATTTGGAGTAGTTCTGCTTGAGCTTATATCAGGAAGAAGAGAGGAAAATTTATTGAAAGAGTGCATTGGATTTTTAGGAGGTGGTGCTAGTGAAGGTGGCTGTTTCGAACAGCTTCGGATCTTCATTGATCCATGTCTAAGGGATGATTATCCTCTTGCTGAGGCGTTGTGTATAGCTGTTTTAGCGAAAGCTTGTGTAGAAGATGACCCTTTGCACAGACCATCCATGGATGACATATTGAAAGTCCTTGTTAGATTGATTTGATTGGCCTTGCAACAAAATTGATGAAATGTTATCCAAAAATTAGATTAATGGTAATTTGTAACTACTATGTATCTAATAATGATTATGTAATAAATTATATGTATGGCATAGGATTTGTTCATAATCATATGATAAAATTATTAATTATTTTGTTTGCAGAACAGAATATTCATATTCTTCATTTTCACTTTATTTTCATTCCTCCCTATCTATTTTTTATTTGAACTATATGTATTCACCATTTAAACTTTGACTAATATGATATGACCTAAATAGAATTACAAAGGCTTTTCTTTTACATCTTTTAGTACTTGCAAATGTTTATAAATTTATTACAATCTTTAATATTTAGCACAAAATATCATAATTTATCTAATTATTTGCAATTTTGATATAATATGCATTATGAACAATTTTTTTTAAAAAAAATGAGAGGACTTTTTTTTTTATAAAGTATCCATCAGTTTTTTTTTTTTTAATTTTAAATAAAATACGAATTATAATAGAATTACAAATATTTGGTTTTATTATGATGTTATAAAAATTTAAACTTAAGATGAAATTATAAAAAATCATAAAATTGTGATCTTTTTAACAATATTTAAAAAAGCATTCATGTTTTGGTGTAATTACAATCTTGACAGGATAAGGATTTTTATTGCCTCTTAGGTCCAAGAATTTATCTTAATTTTTTTTTTATCTTTTAATGAAGAATAAAATTTAGAGAAAAAAAAAAAAGAAAATTCAAGAGAAATATTTTCAATGATATTCAAAGAAGAGTTACACCTTTTATATATACATACAGGAATCCTAATAACAATCTAATTAGGAATAGAATAACATTCTAAATAGAATAGAACTTTATTCCTAATTATATACAAATATTTACTTCGTAATATATACAATAAAAATATTTACTTTCTCAACATTTAATAGTAAAATGTGATTTTTATTTGAACACTTAATTAGTAACAATTCTATAGAGCTACTGAATATTTACTAATTAAATTTGTATATATATATATCAGATAAACTTTTCTTTTTTAATTTTGATAGAAATATTTAAATGGTTAAAATTGTAAAAAAATAAAAAATAAAAAAGTTAAAATTGCCAAAATTTTAAAAGCTTAGAAAATTTCAAAATTTTAGCCAACAATCCTTTCCAAATATTTCATTGCTAATTCTAGACAACAAAATTGTAAAAATAATTTTAATTTTATATACTTTTTCCTGGATAACAAACTCAATTAAATTTCAATTATAAGCTTGAGAGGACGGAGAGACAGAAAGAAAAATTAATTTGACTGGCTAATTTTTTTTCTTTAATATGATCTCTTTAAATTTTTTTTTCTTAAAAACAAAAATCAAGATTTATATCTAGCTCTCGATTGAAAAATAAAATTCAGAGAAAAGAAAAAAAAATTCAAGAAAAATATGTATTCATATATTTATAAGAGAGGTTACAACTCTTATATAGACACATAGGAATTCC
Organism: Mallotus nudiflorus; assembly: GCA_947683625.1. Classification (NCBI taxonomy): domain Eukaryota; kingdom Viridiplantae; phylum Streptophyta; class Magnoliopsida; order Malpighiales; family Euphorbiaceae; genus Mallotus; species Mallotus nudiflorus. The sequence continues at coordinate 5,978,581 of CANTUR010000018.1, forward strand.
AATCATATTTTAATTAGAAATAGAATAACATTATAAATAAAAAATTTTATTTCTAATTGTATACAAATATTTACTTTCGAATATATACAATAAACAATATTTACTTCCTCAACAATCTCCCTCAAGTTGGTGAATGCATGTCAATCATTCCCAACTTGGCAAGTGACTTGTAGAATGATTTTCCGGATACAACCTTTATGAGGATGTCAAATAGTTGAGTCTGAGAAGAAACAAATGGAAGATCAATTGTTTCTTGATTCAAATGATCTTTGATGAAATGCATGTCAACCTCAACGTGCTTAGTTTGATCATGTTGAACCAGGTTGTTTGCAATTGCTAAGGCTGCCTTATTATCACAATGTAACAACATAGGCTTCAGATGTTTTAGTCCCAGATCCTGAACAATTCACCTTATTAAGAGCAACTCACACACTCTCCATGAGTCATCCCTCTAAGCTCAGCTTCAGTACTCGACCTTGTTTTGACTTTATGTTTTTTGCTTCTGCAAGTGACCAAATTCTTGCCAACAAACATTAAGTACCTAGATGTTGATTTTCAATCAGTTTGATCTCTGGCTCAATTAGCATCTGTTTAACCAATAATTTTATAATCCTTATTTCTCATAAAAAATAAACCTTTGCCCGAAGAAGACTTTAGATATCTTAATACTTGATATACTACACCCATATGTTCTTTACTCAGAGAATGCATGAACTGACTTACAACACTTACTATATAAGCAATGTCCAGCCGAGTATAAGATAAGTAAATCAATCTTCTAACTAGCCTTTAATAATAATCTTTATTAGTTGGGACTTAATCTTCTCAAATTGATAGTCCATGGTTGACTTTAATTAGAGTCTCGGTTAGCTTACAATTAAGCATGCCTATTTCTGTCAATAGGTCCATTGCATACTTTTGTTAGTAAAGGAAAATCCCTTGAGCTGATCTTGCAACTTCAATCCCTAAAAATTACTTCAAGTTTCCTAAATTCTTAAGTTTAAACTTAGCTGCTAACTGTCTTTGTAAGATTGTTGTCTCACTCAGATAAATTTTGGTGACCATCATATCATCAATATACACAATCAGAGCAATGACTTTACCTAACTTATGTTTGATGAATAGTATATGATCATCATCACTTTGCTTATAACTGAGCTTTCTCATGAAAGTTGAGAGTCATCCAAACCATGCTCAAGGTAATTGCTTGAGCCCATACAATATCCTTTTTGGTTTGCATACTCGATCAGTACATTTTATTCTGGGTGGTGGATCCATATACACTTTTTCATTTATGGTTCCATTCAAAAAAGCATTCTTCACATCAAATTGCCATAGTGGCCAGTCTAAGTTGGCAGTTAAGGAAATAAGAAATCGGATGGTGTTCATTTTTGCTACTAGGCCAAATGTATCTTCATAGTTAATTTCATACTTTTGAGTATATTCCTTTGTAATCAAGCAAGCTTTATATTAATTAATGCTCCATGTGGATTGAGTTTGACAGTGAATATCCACTGCATCCCACTATTTTCTGTCCTTCAGGGAGTGGAATAAGATCCTATATGCAGTTCTTTTACAATGCCTTCATTTCATTATTTATGGCTTTTTTTCAATCCGGATTAGCTAAAGCCTCCTGCATATTACTTAGAATAGATACAATAGATAATTGATTCATAATATATGCTTGATATTTAGACAAATGGTCAGTTGATATAAGATTATTGATAGGATATTTAGTTTTGGTATGAAGGTCTAGATCATATTATTTTTTTGGAATCGTTCTATTGATTCTAGAAGGATAACGAGGCTCGATATTTGGAGTTACTAGGGGAGATAAGTTTACCTTATTGTGCACATCCAAAGTTTAACTTCTAGTGTGGGCTAAAAAAGACATACTATCTTGATTTATTTCAAGTCTGAGCAAGATACTCAGATTATCATTAATCATCTATCTAAATGAGATGCTTGGACCACTCGGAACATCAGGTGTCTGTCCAGGTAAGATACTTAAAATATCTGAGATACTTAGAGAACTTAAAACATTAGATGTCTATCCAGGTGATATGCTCAGAACATGTGATATACTCTAAATATTCAGACCACTCAAAGTGCTATCTTTAAAGATACTCAAAATTCTCTCCCATGAAGAGAGCACTTGGATTGGGTGAAGAAGGTAGAATTTTTATAGAACTGAACATCCTAAGTTACATACATCTTCTTTGCATTTGGGTCATAACACCAATATCCCTTTTGTAGATCCGTATAGCTAACAAAGATACACCAGATAGCTCTAATTTAATAAGTTACTGATGAACATATATTGAGCATCTAAAGGTTTGGGGCTCAAGATTATTGAAAGGTGGAGATATGACAAGTTCCTAAAGTTTCTGAAGAGGCATTTTGAAATTAAGTACTCTTGATGGAGTTTGGTTTATAAGATACACAATGGATTGAATAGCCTCTTCCAGTATTCTTGATGAACATTTATGTCAAATAATAATACTCAGATGACTTTCAATAACTGTCGATTCTTCCGTTCGGCTATACCATTTTATTGGGGAGTGTCGACATAAGATGTCTTGTAGCGAATGCCATGCTCGTGGTAAAATTCATTAAAAGTTAAGTTAAGATATTTTCTACCATTGTCAGACTGTAGGGCTTAAATTTTAATCTAGTATTGCATAGCCACCATTTTGTATAGGTCCTGAAAAGCAAAGCACAAGTCTCCGTTGTTTGAAAGTAGTGATACTCAAGTCATCTGGGTACATTCATCAATAAATGTTATAGAATATTGAGCACTAGACAGAGTAGGAATTCGAGCAGGTCCCCATACATCAGAATGAATGGTCATAAATGGAATTGATTTTTTATTATAACTCGGTACATATAAGATCCGATGGCTTTTTGCCAATTCAAAAATATCACACTTGTATTTAGAGTCTTTAATACTAAAAAAACAATTCTAGTTTTATTGTTTAAGATAATGAAAACAAAGATGATCAAGACGACAATGCCACAAAATAACTTGGTCTTTGGCCGAGCAACTTTTACCAACCTTATTGACTTGACTTCTGACTTGGATTACCATGTAAATTAAGATAGTACAACTTTCCACATTTAACACTAAAGCCAAGAATCTGGTGCGTTGCAATGTCTTGAAATACACAATAATTAGGCCAAAATTTAACAGTGTAATTAAAGATTTCATTGATTTGGCCAATAGATAGTAGATTACAAGAAAGAGAACTAACAATAAGAACAATAATCTAGACTAAAAGAGTCAGAGTTAGATATTGATCCTTCATGAGTGATAGGTGCTCTGCCTTTATTAGTAGGCAAGATATTTTATTAGGTTGATGGCTGGATGGATGTAAGATGGAGAGTTGAGTTTGTCATATGATTAGTAGTACTAGTATCAATAATCTATATATTATTTCGAGTAAGATTTTTCATACTTGATGTTGCATCAAGATCTCTACTTTTAGTATCATTAGAGGTGGCAATTGCAGCTTTTTTGAGCTTTTTACTAGGTTTTCTATTGAATTCCTACTATTTTGGATATCCCATAATTTCATAGCATTGTTCCTTGGAGTATCCAACTTTGCCCTAATGAGTATAAGTTCATGTGATGGACTTACTCAGTACTTTCTTTTTGAACTGAGGACGAGTCTGAGTTGCTACCAATACTACATGGTCTAACATCATCTTTAGCCCTTCCATCGTATGCAATAGCTTTGTTAATACATTCTGGTGATTTTCAAGAATTTTTTATTTATTTATAAAAATGATCTATCTTCTACTTTTCTTAAGGTTGATTTATGTGTAATATTGACTTTTAATACGTATTGTATCCTTACTCTTTATTAATGGAAGAGTTTATTATTATAAAAAAAATTATCTAAGAAGGCCAACGACAATGTCAAAAATAAAGTCAAGTGTTAGCCTTTTCTTATTAATCATAGTCATGTACTTTATGATGACAATTTGAAGGGAAAAAAAAAGAAGTTCAAGTGATATTTGGATGGTTTTTTTTTTTTTAATGAGATAGTTTAAAATTTTTTGATATAATATAATAAAATGATATTTTGCCCTAAGTTTCATACATTAAATTTTTATTTTTATACTTTATTCAAATATTAATGAATATCATAAGTTAATTCTTAAAATAAAATACTAATTCATGTGAAATATAAAACTAAAAAAACCAATTATTATTGCGTACTTGATTTACGTTTAAATTTTAATTAAAATAAAATAAAGAATAATTTTATTAATCTCAACTGTTTAGATTTTAAAATCCATTAGATTAATTTAACGTGTAGAATGAGAAATTTCAATTTGAATTGTGTTAATTTTTTATTGAAATAATTAAAATTTTGAATTCATTAGAAAAAAGTAATGCATCAACCTTGCACCTTGCAATAATTAAAATTTTGAACCTAACAATTTATTGCTGTGCACGTCGGGTTGATCTTACAATATTCTTCATAATATTAATTAAAAAAAATAATTCTAAAACTCGCTTTTGTTTTCTCAAAGATGTGCCTATGAGGTTGATGAATCTTCTTACCAAAATTTTATAATTTTTACCTAAATCATGAATATTTAAAATTTATTAAATTTTAATTAATATAATATAATTTAAATAAAATTATAAAATCAAATTTAATAAATAATTTAATAATTTGTATATATTATAATTCAAATTTAAAATATTAACTTATATAAAAATAGTTTATATCAACTGAGACGATTGTTAGTTAAAATTATATGAACTCTTTGTTGCTTCGCTCGATTACTTCAACATGGTCAAGATTAATATTTTTCAAAATCGTGTGCTCTTCGCTTTTTAAACAACAATAATTATATTCTACCTATAGGCGGCGGGATTTAGCGTATGTCCAAATGTTTGACGATCATGATACTGTGTAGGCTCGAGGTCCACTAGAAAATACGATTTAGGTCTTGGGCCTATTCGGAGATGGAGTCACCACCCGGATAAAAGTCAGGACACACTGTACAGCAACTAGATCCCACGGAGGTTCCCAGAAGCCGTCATCAGAGATCGGGTTCAGAAACTGGATATGAGTATTTGAATGCTCACCCAACCTTGCGGTTGGCCTCCGCTTGCGTTTTGCGTTTTATTACCATTTAATTATTTAATTATTTCCTCATTTACCACACGTGATGAAAATGTCTTCAGATAATTGCTAGATTTTATAATCAAGTCCAAGTTTACACATTAGTCCAATTTCATACCTTTAAGTCCCGACACTCAAAAAACGCAGTAAATAAAATAAATAATAATTTACAACCATACATTCAAAATTAAAAGGGGAAGGGATTAAGGATTACAATGCTTTTTAACTAAATAAACTAATAATATATAGATAATACATCAAACATATACCGAAAATAAACTATTAAATAACATAAAAGCGGCAATATGCAAGAAGTAACTAGCAAAAGTGACTACTTGATGACAGAAATCATCAAGTAATTCCTGCAAATAACACATGGTTAGGCCTTCTTCTCATAAAAAAAAAACGAAGTCACATATAACGATATTTACAAAGAGGTCATATAAAGAGGTTGTCACATTATAAGTTAAAGAAAGTATCGAACAATCAAGATAATCACCACCATGCAATCACAGACATATTTAGGATCAAAAGAGGACATATTAAGGCAGACGTCACAAAAAAAAAGACAAAACGAAGCAGGAAATAGATTAATCCTGCCAATGAGGCGGTCGCCTCACTGATGAGGTGATCGCCTCATCAACAGAGCTCTTGCAATCTCGAGATAAAAACTGGCAATATGCACACAAAAGGTAAGCTCCCTGAGGGCCTGTCAGTAGGGCGATCGCCTCATTGATAAGGCGATCATCTCACTAAGATGGGGTGATGCCTCTGTGAAGAGGCATCGCTTGACCACCAGACCGGCTCTGACTTTCAAGACGTGCAAACTTCTACTCTAAGCAACCAAAACATGCATATACACACTCTACACTCATCATACTACAACTACATACATAAATATTCAAAGATCCATCAATAAAATGAGATGTCAAGCACATGCACTAGAGACAAACCTAGAATATGCTAAAGACTTAGTTACACACAAGCAAGAACATTAAAAATGATGAACATATCAAGTTCAAGGTGCAGATTTCATACCAAAATGAGAGGCCCTCAGAGCTACTTTGATTGAGATCTTCGCTAAGATGTGGTATCTCTCCTTAACACAAGTTTCTTCTTTCTTCTCTTATGGGAAAGTGGACCTCCTCTCTTCCTTCACGACGTTTTCCTTCTTCTCCTCTTTTCTCCCTCTGTCTTTTTTTCTTCAGAGCTCTCCCTCCTTCTTTTTTCACCCCCCTCCTCTTCTCTCTCTTTTTTCTCTTTTATTCTTTAGCTTTCCCATGCCCCTAAGCCTCCTAGCCCATCATGAGCTCTCATAGCCTTTTTTTCCTTTCCCAAAAGTCTTTTCCTCATGCAAGAAGAAAGTCCGAAGAGTGGGGCCTACACCACTTGATTGTCATGATTGCAGCTGCATTAAATGCAGTTGCAAGTGGGCTGCCAGAGGGGCGGTGCCTCATTGGTGAGGCGATCGCCTCATTAGCAGCTATCAAAGAGGCGATCGCCTCATTACACTGAGGCGGTGCCCCTTTGGCCCGGGCCTGCGCTGGGCCGAGCGGGGCTTGGGCCAAACTTGGGTAGTTGGGTTCAATTTTGGGTTTTCTAGGCTTTGAATTTTCAAGTCTACTTTTCACTTAGAGATTCAGGTTTCATCCTCATATCCAAGTTCACATTCTCATCATTGGGCTTGACAACGGGCCGATCAAACTGAGTAATCCTAATTCATCTCCTAACACAAGCCGACCGAATCGAGTGTCTATACTAACCTTTTTTTTATTTTTCAAAAGGAAACATTCAAATACGCAATATTTAAAGTCTAATTCAAATCATAAAAATTTCTATCCCACACTAAATAAATAAAAATTATTTAAGACGATGATTTAAAAATAATTTTTGAAATACTAATTAATAATAATTAATTATTAACACTTCTTCCTCCTCGTGGAACTACATCACAATTTAAAAAAATAAATATCAAATGGATAAAATTTAGAGTCCTTAAATTTCTTCATTTACACGTGTGATTGAAACATGACATGTGGTAAGTTTTTCTATAACAACCAATAATTAAATACAAAAAAGGACATGTGACATTTTTTCACAGCCAACATTTTTTATATGCATTTTTTATTTTCATTTTACTCTAATATTGTCATAACTTTAGGGGGCAATTTTTAACTTTGTGCAAATGGTTCAACAAAACATGTACAAAAAATATTCAACTTATTTTGAATTAGTCTTTTAATTTTTTTAGTTAATAGAGAGGTTATATGATTTAAGTATTGATAAATTGTACAACAGGTAATAACCTCGCACACCTCAGGATCTCTTGAAATGGAGTAACTACTTGATTACTCTCTCACTGACAATTAATTTTCTAAATTTAATTATTTATAAATTTCTTATTTTATGTTTGTGAATTCATTTGTGAGTTATTCTATTAATCAATCAGTAAATTAAATTTTATTATATATATATATAATTTTTTTTTTTTTTTTTTGCAGTATGAAAAGCATCTCCTAAAAAAATTAATCCAATTAAATAGACGTACGAGTAATATTTTTAGCTTTTTATAATAATAGCTTTTTTTATACCACTTAATTTGTTATTATATGATTCATAAATGTCAATTTTATAATTGGATAATATATTTTTAGAAATAAATTTTAAAAAATTGAACAATACCAAATCAAGTAGTACAAAATGTTGATGTGAAATGTTGGGTTAAAAAATATTTTTTAAATTAAATGTTATCTATTTAACATTGACATGATCAAATATTATATAACTTATTTAATGAAAACATTAATCATCTTTTCTCTTGTCAATATTCATTTTGGAAAATTTCAGTAAAAAATTGTAGAAAAACTATCAAAATCTTCAATAGTTACTTATATAATTGAAAAAGAATGTTATAAAAAAAATTCAATGATATAATATTCAAGTTATTAGTTTAAAAAGAAAATAATGTCCTATAAAAACTTTGTTCACATTTTAACGATATAGCAAATAAATCATTATATTTTAAAACTTTAATTGCAAATTTCTAAAATTAATCTTCATGGAACAGACATATCAACATAAATGTTGTTGTTTTATTTAACGGACAAAGAAGATAATAATCGAACTCGATATACCAATACAAAGAGTTATACTATTAAATCATTCAGTTTAATAGTATCTGTGGATTGTAATATGAGAACAAACTTCAGTTTATTACTTTATTTGTATAAGTACAAATGTAGACAACTATAGCCAAAAATAATGAAAATTAATGAAGAGAATGAAATAGCATGAAACAACAATTACATGTATATCTATAATCTTGATCTCAACTCGAATCAGCTATTTTTCATGGATAAATGTATATACATAGAATTTCGTTATCATCATTTTCTTGATCATCATAATGCATAGAGATTCACTGGCGGTCCATTTGTTTGTTGTATTGGCCTTGCTTTCCTACTTGAATTCTATGAAGAATAACATACATATGTGTTGACAAGATACTACCGATAGCTTATCGATACTGCAGTCATTTTCAGCAGTGTGAGATCTCGAGTTCGAACCAATTAGTTACTTATAGAACTAACAAATTAATTACCTCATGAATTGCGCCTCGAAGCAAATTCACATGTTCTATAGACACAGTCCTCATCTAGAAATACATTAAGAGGAGAAGAAATTAAATTGATGTAGAAATACATTAAGAGGAGAAGAAATTAAATTGATGTTTAACGAAAGATTAATTATATATGATGTCGTTTAGTTGATTAATTAGCATATAATTGTTGGTGTCAAATTACACATAAAATTAGGACACATTTTAATATTCATTTATTCATTTTAGGTAGCATTTAGTATAGGTTATTATATAGGAATACATACTTTTATATTTTATTTTGTTTTTATAGGGAAAAGAAGTATGGAGGTGTGTGGATGGTAATAAGAGGGAAAATAAGAAGAATCAGAACAAAGGAAGCAGCCTGCCTACTATCGCGATTGCGGATGGAAGCACGATCTTTGATTGATTGAAGCTTCTTGCATTCTCAAGTCGAGGCCCTTTTGTGATTGTAACATAATCCACGATTGCAAGATCATAATAGCCAAACTCTATATGGCAAGCATAATATTTTTGCAATCGCCATCTCTTCTCCAGTTGCTCCTCTTTCGCGAATGCAAATTGGCTTGTGATTGCAGCAACTTCATTTCCAGCACAAGACATGTTGAGGTGGATGTTCTTAAAAGAAAAATCTAGAAGAGGTGAAGGAATGTTCTAGAGAGGCTACAAATGGACAAGGACCACGATTTGGAGGATAATTTAGAAAGAAATCAATCTTGAAGACTTAACCAATAACAACTAAGAGAGAAAAAGAAGCAAGAGGAGAAAAGGAAGCTAAGAAGAGGAGCCTCCATTGAAGACCCACAAGCTTCTTAATAACATTTTCTTTTCACCTTCTTTTGTGATTAGTATTATGATATTATCTTACATTGTTATTGAATATTGGATAATGGATTGTGAAGCCATGTTTGGCTAAGTTTATTATTGTTGTTGGGATTTTTGGAAACCCATTTGATTTAAGTTCATTTAATAGATATAATTCTTGTTTATCTTGCATATTGTATTTGTTGAGCTTGTTATATGTTGTATTATGGCTAAATACAACCTTTGTTTAGATCTATACATTGAGAAATGGTAGATTTAATAGACCCATAAATGTTTGTTAGATTTATCAATGACTTGAGAGAGCATGAGTTTGCTTAATGCCTTATAAGTTTGATGTTATCTTATTTTATGGTGATGATGAGAGTTAAGTCATACTTTGATATTTAATTAATGCTTGTTTATAAATATTATCATTACTCGAGAGAGAGTGTTAATTGGTTCATGAAAGCTTGAGGTATGCATTGAACTTGAATTAATCTATTACTTGGCTTAAGGATAATGTGGTGTACAATTTCCTAACAACATGCTTTCATATTGATTCACTCCCTCATAAATTGATTAGTTATAGTTTGATTTACATTCCTTTATTTACTTGTTAATTGCTTGTTATTTGTTTCATTCAAATCCTATTTGCAAGCTCTAAACATACAACACTAAAGCTAATAGGTGCTTAGTCCTCAATCCTTGTGGGAATGATACTTTACTCACTACTTTATTGCTTATCAACCTATGCACTTGCGGTAGGAGTTCAATAATAATTAAGTACGTACCTTTCCACTAATGGTCCATACAACGTTCTCATTACAATGAGGGGTTCTAAGAGACCCCATGTATCTATAATAATCCCTTATACTTCCTCTCTTTATGTCATTTGGATTAACCATCTCCACTAATTATTTTTCTCTTTTGTGAGCAACTGATGTTATGTTTTATGTTAGCTAATGAAAAATCAAAATAAAAAACACGTAAAATATAAAGGTCAAAGAATTTTAATTTAATAGTTCTAACTCCTAATGCTATTTTGATTGAATGCTATATATATGTATAGTACTTACAGTTGATAAGAAAGGATCCAGACTTTTTATTATGTATAAAATCCCAATTATAGTTTTGTTCTTCTTTCCATCTATGCTTTCATGAACCATATGCAGTTCCAGCAAACCTGTAATGATATTTTTTAAAGGAATATATGGCCAAGTATATTCATACGGTCAGTGAAGGAAGATAATAGTTGTTACTACTCTTCTAGGATATTCTAAGATATAAAGTTTGAATTATACTATTATTACACATGTTATTTTTATTGAATTTTTAAGATAAAATTAAAACATGATTAATTAAGTATATATACCTTTGGCTATTGATGGTATGCTCAAAGGGTGTATGCCAATAACATTGTATGAGATTATATCCAACTCTATTTATTTTAATACTTTCTGCATCATCCTCCCATTATAACTGCATTCATAGATTTAAAAAAAATGAAAATAAATTATGAATACTAATTATTTTTATTTATTTTTTTATTATGCAATTGTAGGTAAATTTTTGGGTATCTTTTACGATAATATCATGGCCTTTATTCTCAAGACTGGCATTGGATGGCTTGTACTTTCTGTTAAGTCTCTTTGTATGAGAATCTATAGCTCTGTGGCTCTTCAAATTTTTTGGAGATTGCTTTAATCCTTTGCTACATGCTCTCTAGTCTTCACGAAGCTCTTTCCATTGAGCCGGTCCTTTTCCATTATTTATCTCATAACCGAATGTATCATCTACACACAAAAGTATTGGTATTATAATAAGATTAGTGTATTTGGCACAAGAATTATTTTTTCTTTCAAATTTTAATTATTAATTACTCTATTTGTATTAATAAAAATCTCTCAAATTCATTTTGATTTTGTTATGTATGCTTCTGTGTGAAGTTGCCTATTACTACATGGACAATGATCAACAAAACAATTAATTAGACATGCAATGTCATATTACATGAAATCTTACCAAATTCTATAGATGCTATTGAAAGGTATGCAAAATGAACGCATGGAAGAAAGTGAAAAACAAGAATTGGGTTGCTAGTTTTTGCATCCTTTAGATCAAATTACATTAATATTTGTGTCTGGGTAACCAAATTTAATTAGATTTTAATTCTAAGAATTGAAAGGATGAAGAGAAAGAGGCTTCTATTATGTGCTTATATAGCATCAACCTCTAATATGAATACAAAGACAAAAAAGAAAATTCAATTGACAAGTTGACTAAATTTTTGTTTCTATTAAATGATATATGTGGGTTTCAACCTAGGAAGGTTAAAGATAAAGTCATGGCATTGTCAAAATGTCAATTTTTACTTATTTATGATCATTAGCCATGGACTTTATGATAATAATTTGAAATAAAAAAAGATGCAAGTTGTCTTTGAATGGTCATTTTTGTTCTTTTTATTAAATGAGACAACTTAGAATTTTGTTGTTATTAAATTATTATTATCCTCAAATGATATCACATGCTAATTCTCTGATATAGAAATTTCATTTTTTTCAATTTTTTAAAAATTGAAAAGAAATTAAATATTATTCATTTATGAAATCATGGCATGAACTTTTGTCATATCAAAAGTAAAAAATTTCATAAAGATAAAAATATCGTTTATCACTGTAATTTGTTAAAATTTAAAATTTTCATGAAACAAAATGGAAAATACGCTTAATAAAATTATAATAATATTAACATGTTTAGCTTTTAGAATTGATTAAGTTCATTTAATATATGAATTTATGTTCATATTGAAAGGGTTTATATGTATTTTATTATATCATGAATAATTATGTACAACATTATATATAAGAAAAAGTTACAAATAGAGATATATAAGACTTCTATAATAATAAAAACAACTTGATAGAGGGAAAATAACAAGAGAAATCGTAGACTTCCTATCACCCCTGGGCAAACCCTTAGCTATCATGCAGGTGAAGATGTGGACATAATGATTGAAACCTTATTGATGGCTAGGATTTGGTGAACATGTTAGCTAGTTGAGCTATGGTAGGAGTGAACTGAATTTGAAAAAAACCTGAGTTGACTTATTCTCATAAAAAATGGTAATCAAGCTCGATGTGTTTAGTGCGAGCATGGAACATTGGATTAGATATAAGATATATGGCACCAACATTGTCATAGTAAAGTGTAGAGGAAGAGGGTGTGTACCAAAGTTCATGAAACAACCTTTAAATTAATTATGAAGTTGCATTTGCAATAGCCTTGTACTCACTCTCTGTTAATGAGCAGGTCATAATAGGTTGTTTCTTTGCCAACCATGAGATTAAAGAATTTCCAAGAAAAATGGCATACTCAGATGTAGAATGATGGTCATTAAAGTCACCGCCCTAATCATTGCTTGTGTAGCATGTAAGATTCAGTGTGGTATTCTTTGAATAAAATAAGCCTTATGTTTTGGTGCCTTGAAGGTTGTGTAGGAGGTGCTTGAGAGCCTTCTACTGCATGTACTGGCAAAGTTTATTAATATTAAATGTAATATCTAGTTGGGTGATGGTTGTATATTGAAGAGCGCCAATAATTTTCTAATACACCTCGGCATGCTATAATGATGTGTTAGAATGTTTAGATAATGCAGATGATGTTGTTATTACATATCACAAGGTTTGTAATCAGCCATAATATGGCATTAGAGGAGGTAAGAGACATAGCATTTTTGAGAGAGGAGTGTGCCATCTTAATTTTGTTCCAGCTCAATACCAAAAAAGTAGTGGAGGCTCCCAAGGTCACACATAGGAAATTCTTTTTACAATAACTGAACTATATGATGTAGGAGAGAAGAATTAAAGCCTATGAGAATAAGATCATCAATATAGACTAAGAGAAAAGCAATGTCAGTATTGTGTTTTATGATTACTTTTAAAGAGACAAAGTGTAAAGAATGTAAAAAATAGGTTAATCATGCAAACCAACCATAAGGTGCCTACTTCAAGCCATAGATGGACCTATGTAGTTTGAATATATGAAGTGGATAAACTAGATGGACATATCCTTGAGGTTGAGCCATGCATAAGTCTTTATCAATATTGCCATATAAAAGGCATTGGATACATTTAATTGCTTTAAGGGCTATTGATGCATGGTTGTAAGTACAAGGATCACTCGAATACTTATTACTTTTATCATCAGGCTGTAAGTTTTCATGTAATCTATACAAAAATTTAAATGAATCCTTTGGCCACAATTCTGGCTTTATAACACTTGATAGTACTATCTACTCTGCATTTGATTTGATATAACCATTTATTTATAATGATGTTGGCATAAGGTGGTTTATAAACTAAATTCCATGTGTTGGTGGTATGAAAAGCTTGTATTTCCTGATCCATGGCTATTTTTCATTCATTGTATCTGCTAGCAAGTGAAAAGGATGGTGGTTTATGGTTTAGGTAATTCAGATTTGGTGTTGTGGAAAGTGCAATAAGTGCTTGGTGTTTTGTGAGTAGGTAAGGGTGGAGTGTTATAGGATGTGTGCATGGAGGATGAATATTTGGGGATGATAGGTTATTGTATTCAGTGAAATCAACAACAAGGTTGAGACCGAGAGAATTTATTGTGGATGGATTGAAATGGTTATGATGAAGCAAAGTGGGTGAGGAGGAATGGATAGGTGATAAGGTAGGAGAAGAATGTGCTATTAGAGTTTTTACGTGGGCAAGTGATAAGGTTATTGGGGTGTGTTACGAGTGGAGTTGTGTTGGGAGGGGCAGAGACAGAAATTGGGTTGGGCAGTAGGGAAAAGGATAAAGTAAGAGCTAGTCGAGTTTGAGTAGAATTATGATAAGGATATAGAGAGGACATACCTGTATTGTTGTAATAACCTGAATTTTTAAAAAAAATTATTTTGTATAATTAAATTTCAAGGTTTGCAACATTATTAATAATTTTTATCTTATGTTGTTATTATCACATTAAATTGTTATATTTAATTACTAAATTTAAAATTATATTTGGAAACTATTACTATATTTATTATTTCTAATTGGAAACTATTAATATATTTATTATTTCTATCTCATTTTATTTACATAGCATTATTGTTATTTATTATTATTATTTTTATAGCATTATTTTCTTTTACTCGAGTTATTATTATTATTGTTATATGTGTGTGTTATGTATTTGTATATATATATATATATATATTGTGTGGCTTATATTGAGTAGTGTATATATATATATATATATATATATATATATATATATATATATATATATATATATATATATATATATATATAATAAAAAAAAAAGACCAAAACCCACCCCACTTTTTTCCCCCATCTTCTCACGCTTGCCTTACTCTCCCTTCACGCCATTCCTTTTTTTTTTCTTCTCTTATTCATGTTGTCTTGTTCTACCCTCTCTTGTTGTCTTCTTCCTTCATTTCCAGCAACACACCACAGCCTATTTTTTTCTTCTTCTTGCTGCAACAACACCAACACCACCAACAACAACAACCACGACAGCAACAACATCATCAACAACAGGGACAACAACATTAATGACAATAGCAGCCCTCCTTGTCCTAGATTTATGTTTTAGGTGAGTTTTAGGTTAGTTTAGTTGATTTTGTTAGGTTAATTGTTAGTTATTTGTTAGTAAACTGTTAGTTGTTTATTAATAGATTGTTAGTTGTTTATTAGTTATTGTGTTTATTTTAATTTTTAGTTAATTAATGTAATTTTTGCTTAATTTATTTTTTTATATTTGGTTGATTTTTGAGTTGATCTATATGTACTTAGTTGATTTAAATTATTTTAGTTAATTTTAATTATGGGTATTTTTGAATATTTTAATAATATAAATTATAATTTTTATTAATTATGTTAATTAACAAAAATCAACCAAAAATATAAAAATTAACTAAAATTCAAAAATAATTAACAAAATAAACAACTAACAGGGTTGACTAATGCCCACTGTGAGTTCCTAGTGATGTCCTTTGGGTTGACTAATGCCCCAACAGCCTTTATGGACTTAATGAACAAGGTGTTTAGGCCATTCTTGGACCAAATTGTAATTGTATTTATTGATGACATTTTGGTCTATTCCAAGAATACGGCAAAGCATGCGATGCATTTGAGATTGGTGCTGTAAACTTTGAAAGAGCACCAGTTGTATGCCAAGTTTTCAAAATGTGAATTCTGGTTAGACCAAGTGGCATTCTTAGGTCATGTGGTGTTTAAAGATGGCATTCAGGTGGATCCTAGGAAGATAGAGGTGATCACTGAGTGGCCAAGACCCACAACAGTTACTGAAGTGAGAAGTTTTCTGGGTTTAATAGGCTATTACAGGAGATTTGTGAAGGATTTCTCCAAGATTGTTGTACCTTTGACCAGAATGACCCAAAAAAATGTTAGATTCATGTGGACTGATAGATGTGAGGAGCATTTCTAGTTGCTTAAGGATTTATTGACTTCGGCTCCAGTACTGACTTTGCCTTATGGTGACGATGGGTACATGGTGTATTATGATGCTTCCCGTGTAGGATTGGGCTATGTGCTAATGCAGAATGGCAGAGTGGTTATGTAATAACCCATATTTTTAAATTATTTTAATATTAATCGAGTTATACAGTCTTAATAAATTTAAAAGTTATATTTAATTATTTTACTATTTTGTGATTAATCATTATTAATTTATGTTTAATTATATTTTCTATGTAAATATTTTATTTTGAAACTTATTATTTTGGACATTTAATCTGCAATGTTTATATTTATTATTTTTGGATAGTATTATTTTAATAATATTGATTTTAGTGCATTATTATTTTAATATTATTATTTTTATTAAATTACATTATTAGTATTATTATTATTATATATTGTTATTTTATGTATAATATGTTAATGTATGTGTGTTTATATATATATATATATATATGTGTGTGTGTGTGTGTGTGTGTGTGTGTGTGTGTGTGTGTGTGTACATTTGCAAGAACACAGAAACACACAGAAGCTCTTCCCTCCCTGCGCGCACGTTCGATCCTGCACCGTCAGTGTGCCTCCCACTGCTCGATGCCGGACAACCATTAACCTTCCTTCCTCTGTCATCACCGGAGCTTCTTCTTCCCTCTCCGGTCACCTAAAACGGCAACAGCAACAGTGGATAGCTCCTCGCCGTTTCTCCCTTTTTTGACCACCATTTCATGTGTTTCCAGTCTCTTTCCACTTCTCTAGCTCTAGTGAAGTTGATTCCAAGCTCTATTTGAGCTTAAAACCAATCGTTTGTGAGTTTTCTCGATTTTTTCAATTTTGAGCTATTAGAGTTTTTATTGGTTTTGGGTTGATTTTTGGTTGATTTTTGAAAACTCCCTTAACAAATGTTGATTCTAGTAGCTTAATCCATGAAAATAATTTGTTTGAATTTTTGGAATTTATTTTAATTTTGGTGAATTTTTTATTATTTTATTATTATTTCTTTAATTTTTGTAAATTAATTTATGAAATTATAAAATTGGTTGATTTGGTTTTATATTAGGTTGTTATTAATTTTAGTATTGAGAAAATAATTTTGTGAATATTATATAATTTTTAGTAATATTTTTAGTTTATGTAAATATTGAAAAAATTAGATTAAATATGTATTTTTGTTGAAATTATTGGTTAAATATGTGTTTTAGATAATATTAGTGTAATATATGTTGGTAAAATAATTCTAATGATTTTATATGATTTTATATAATTTTTGAGAAAATTATTTAGTATTATGGATATTTTGATTTATTAGGGTAATTGTGTAATTTTGTTAAAATTATAGTTTAATATTATGTTTTAGTTGGTTTTAGAATTATTTAAGGTAATAAAATTATTTTATAAATTATTTACTATTTTTAACTAATTAATACTAATTTTCAAAAATGTGTTTTCAAATAATATATTATTTACTAAATTGGTAATTAAATGGGTTTTTAATAACTTTTAATATATATTTAGGCTATTTAAGTTATTTGGATATATAAAAGTGATTTTACTAGTTTATAGTGAATTATTGAGAAATTTGATTTTTAATAATATTATATTATTATTTTGGGATTGTTATATAATTATTGTGAAAATAATTATATTGAGTATTTTAATGTTAAATATGTTATATTTTGATATTTGAAGGATATTTATCACATTTATTGATTTTTAATATATTTATTATATCATTTGTATTTTTTGTGGAATTGTGGACTTCGATTGGAAATTGTATAGTTTGGGGTCCCAACCGAAGGTGTTGAGTGTTCTGTTTCTAAAAGTGAGTTTTCTTGTAGGACCATCTCTACTTTTCAGTAGAGAGATGTTCATTTTATAGAGGAAGTTCTACCAAATTTTTGGTAGAATTCTCGTAAAACACGACATTGGGTCGATCCTGATATTCTGTGTTTGTTTGAGTTTTCAATCCTCTGTTAGAGTCTTCTTTTAGAAATTCTTAGAATATTAAGTTAGAGTTATTCTAATTTTATTATTTTTTTATTTAGTTGCGTCAAGATCGAGGCCTAATGGACTGGGTCCATTAAACCAGTCTCGAGGAGCGCAAACTTATAAGTTGTTATTTTATATATATGTCACATTTAGGATGCATGTTTTAATATATATTCATGTTTGATTTGTATTTATTCATAATTGTTTTATTAAATGTTCAAAGTATATTTTAGGTATATTTTTGGTATATTTTAAAATAAATGCATGTTATACTATTGATTTATACTTAAATTATTTTTAAGTATATTATTGGTTTATTTTTAGTATATTTCATGTTTGATTTGAATTTATTTGACATATATATACTTGGAATATACTTAGTTTATTTTAGGTATATTTTTGGTATATATATGGTTTATTTTGTTATTATAAATGTATTTTGCATTATTTATTTTTCCAGTATGAATGTTTTATTTAAATGAAAGATATCGATAGAACATGCTACCTAGTGGGCAGCACTAGGACCGTGTACGTACCTGTACGATAGATTTAGGGTTAAGTGAGGATTACTTGTGGTAATTATGATTTGAATGAGATTGATTTATTAAAATGTGATATGATTGAATAGTGTGGTTGTTGTAGCTTAGTTGACTTAGTGTCTCGGGGCAAATCACACTGACAGTTAGACTGTTGGAGCTCAGTTGACTTAGTGTCTCGGGGCCAGTCTACTGTCCACATGGAATAAGTGAAGTTATTTGGAATTAAATGAGCTTGTATGGCTAGAGAGTTATTGTTGATCGAGGTTGCGATTATATAGAGTTCTATTTGATCCTTCATAAACATATGTTTTTCAATATTTATATATAAATTGATTTCAGCATCTGTGTGAAATGCTTGTATATATATTTATTATATATGAATGATTGATTGCATTTGACATTAGGAAATGCATATATATATATTATACCAATTCACTTAGTGAGGTCCGACTCCCCTTAGTTGATTTTTCATGAGATTCTTCCTCAGACCTCAGCAGTAGGCCCATCCATCGGATTTCTTTCGCCCCAGCTATTTTGTGTAAATTATCTACTTGATTTATTTGTACTCTAGAAAACTGCAATAGTGAGTTGTATTTAATTTTTGTTGTATGTGGGTTGTAATTCAGAGGCCTTTATCTGAATATTGTATTATATATTTAATTTTATAATATGAGAAGTTTATTTTTAATATATTGGTTTGAGATTTTAATTATGGTGCATATTTTATTTATTTATTACGTGCTTTATTCTTTTAAGGCTTGCTATGGGTTTCAGATTCGAAAGAATTCTCGTTCCCTAGTGCCAGTCATGATTCCTGGTTTGGGTCGTGACAAAATTGATATCATAGCAGAGTTTGTATCTGGGCCTAGGTTATTAGATTTGTGACCCTAGGTTTTTCAGAGTCGTGTTTTCTTTGAAACTACTAAAGTTTACTAGGTTGGAGTATGTCTTCAATAACTTTTCCTTGATTTAGTTTTCCACGTAATCCTTAGTTGTCTGTTTTGTCTGAATCCTTTTGTTTGTCTTTTCAGAATGAGGAGGTGAGCGCGTGTCGCTCTATCAGTTCTTGAGGCTGAGGATGATGAGTCCTTTCAGGATGAGGTTTTACCTTCTGAGCCGCCAGTAAGGCACAGACGTCGAGGCAAAGGTAGACCTCGAGGAGCAGCAGGTCACCGTAGACAGTGTGAGCTACAAGATGAGGAACCTATAGAGCCTAAGTATGAGGATGCTCCTATACCTCTAGTTGCACTACTGATTCAGCCTGTCTATCAGCAAGGTATGTCTAACCTTGAGGTAGCACTGTTCTACGCTAAAGTTGGTCGTATAGCTTTTGATGGGACATCAGACCCATTGGATTTTCTGCATGTGATTAAGACGAGGACTTGAATTGCTCACAGCGAGTACCAATGGATTATGATCATCAAGTTGTCAGTAGAGGACCAACCTTGGATTGGTTTATTCAGATGATTCAACCGTACATGACTACCATGACCTAGGCACAGTTTAGAGAGTGATTTATGAGGAGATTCTACCCAGAGCCACTTCGTATGAGCTACAGACTCATGCTAATGAGTATCATCAGAGGTGACAGATTTGTCAAGGACTACACTAAAGAGTTTCTTCAACTCAGCAGATATGCAAAGGATCTAATGCAAGATCAGTATTTCATGGTCACTACATATGTTACTGGTTTGGGTTCTGCTTTTGCGGGGATGCCTACAACATGCCTTACTCTAGAGTCAGTGATAGAGTTGGCCAAAGAGATTGAGTTAAGGCTAGTTAGGTAAGGAGTTATACCTGATTATTACTAGTTGGGCACTCAGTCAAGAGGATTTCAGACTACTCCTTATTCGAGCTTTTAGATTGGTTTGAGTAATCAACAGAGAGGCCCAGTCCAGCAGAGCTAGAGACAGTAACAGAAATAGCACAGGAGTAGTAGACATGGCCATGGAGGTCAGCATAGATCGATAAGATTTGGGTCAGGTGCTTCGAGCAGCAGTAGTGGTCATAGTTTTGGGTCAGCAGCTAATGTTTGCCAGACGTGTGGTAGAGTCCATCAGGGACCATGTTACATGGTGCTGTTGACTTGTTTTCAATACGAATAGATGGAACACTTTGCTAGATCATATCCTTATTCTAGTTATTAGCCACAATAGATTCTATAGTTTCCACAGTAGTCGATCGCTAGTGCAGCACCAATTCCTTTTTAGTTACCACCAGCTCAGCACCCGAGTTATACTCAGATTATTGCTCAGCAGGGATGTGGTAGAGGTACCAGAGGAGGTGCCAAAGGTTTTGGCTAGGCTTCTACCAGTCAAGAGGGAGGTCGAGGTTAGGCTAGAGTTTTCCACATCACTCAGTAGGATGCTCAGGCATCTAATGCAGTTATGGCAGGTATTATTTTTGTTTGTTACTAGGATGCTTGAGTTTTGTTTGATCCGGGTGCCACGCATTCCTTTGTTTCTCTTATTTTTACTTTGAAATATTATTGGCAAGCTTCGAGGATGGCTTTTCCTTTGTCTATCTCCACTCCTCTAAGCAATTCTTTGGACACCAATGTTGTTCTTTCTGGTTGTCCAGTTTTCATCGGAGGTAGAGAATTGCTCACAAAGTTGGTGTTGTTGGATGCGATGGATTTTGATGTTATCCTCGGTATGGATTGGTTGTCTCAACACTATGCCATTATGGATTATCGGAGTAAAGAGGTGATTTTTAGAATTCCTGATAAAAAAGAGTTTAAGTTTTTTGGTGATAAGAGTTTTGCACCTCAGAATCTCATCTCCGCTATCACAGCTAAGAAGATGCTGAGGAAGGATTGTCAGGGTTATTTGGCATTAGTCAAGGATACTTCAGTGGAGAAGTTGTCACTCACAAATGTTCTTGTTGCTTGTGAGTTTCCTGATTTTTTTCCTGAGGAGTTACCAGGTTTACCACCTCGTAGAGAGATTGAGTTTTGTATAGGTGTGGTTCTAGGCATTACCCCTATTTTGATGCCACCTTACAAAATGGCTCCTATAGAGTTGAAAGAGTTGAAGGAGCAGTTGCATGAATTACTGGATAAGGGTTTTATCAGACCTAATATTTCTCGTTGGGGTGCACCAGTCCTATTTGTGAGGAAGGGGGATGGTACCCTAAGACTATACAGAGACTATAAAGAGCTGAATATGGTGACAATGAAGAATAAGTATCCTCTTCCGAGGATAGATGATTTATTTGATCAGCTTCAGGGTGCACAATTTTTTTCTAAGATCTATTTGAGGTCGGGATATCATCAGTTATGGATTAGTGAAGTTGATGTTCCTAAAATGGCATTCCGCACTCGATATGGCCACTAGAAGTTTCTGGTGATGTCTTTTGGCTTCACTAACGCACCAGTAGCTTTTATTGATCCTATGAATAGGGTATTTAGACCATATATGGATCAGTTTATGGTAGTCTTCATTGATGATATATTGATGTATTAGAAGAGTATGGATGAGCATGTATATCACTTGAGGAATGTACTGCGGACATTGAGAGAACAACATCTTTATGCTAAATTCTTGAAGTGTGATTTCTAGTTGGAAAGTGTTGCATTCCTTAGACACGTAGTGTCTAAAGATGGTATTTAGGTTGATCCACAGAAGATTGAAGTAGTATCTGAGTGGCCTAGATTGACTACAATTATGGAGATTCAAAATTTTATGGGTTTAGCTAGGTATTATAGGAGGTTTGTATAGGATTTTTCCAGAATTGCTGCTCCTATGACTTGCTCGACTCAGAAGAATGTGAAGTTTAAGTTGTCAGATTCTTGTGAGAACAGTTTCCAATTATTGAAGGAGAAATTGAGCACAGCTCTAGTTTTGGCTTTCCCTAATGGAGTAGATAAGTTCACAGTGTATTGTGATGCCTTTAAAGTTGGCCTAGGTTGTGTGTTGATGCAAAATGGTAAGGTGATAGCTTATGCTTCGAGGCAATTAAAGAAGCATGAACAGAATTATCCTACCCATGACCTAGAGATGGTTGCAGTGATATTTACTCTCAAGATCTGGAGATATTATCTGTATGGGGTGACTTATGAGATTTTTACTGATCATAAGAGCCTTAAGTACATTTTCCAGTAGAGAGATATGAATATGAGGCAAAAGAGATGGTTGGAACTGTTGAAGGATTATGACTGTGAGATCCTTTATAATCCAAGCAAGGCTAATATGGTAGTAGATGTCTTTAATAGGAAGTCCTTAGGTAGTCTTGCTCACATCATTGTGGAGAGGAGACCATTGATCCAAAAGTTGCATCAGTTAGTGGATCAAGGTCTGATGATGAAGATGAGTAAATCTGGTGGACTGCTAGCTCAGTTTAAGGTTCAATCTATGTTGAGAGATAGGATTAAGGCAGCTAAGAGCTGAGATCATATTCTAAAAGAGCTTGTAGAGAATGTTCAAGTAGGGAAGTTCACTGATTTCACACTTGATTATGATGGTGTTTTATGGATCAGTGGTAGATTATGTGTTCCTGATATGGATAATTTGAGAGAAAAGATCCTTGAGGAAGCACATTCTATAGCCTACAACATACATCCAGGTGTCATTAAGATGTACCACAGTATCAGAGACTTGTACTATTGGGATAGACTAAAGAAGGATGTAGCTAATTATGTTGCTAAGTATTTGATGTGTCAGTAGGTGAAAGCTGAACATCGGAAGCCTTCTGGGAAACTTCAGCCTCTTCCTATTCCTGAGTGGAAGTGGGAAAGGATTGCTATGGATTTTGTGGTTAGTTTACCTCATTATAAGGATGGATATGATTCCATCTCGGTGATAGTGGACTGGTTGACCAAATCTGCACATTTCTTGCAGGTGAAAGCCACTTATTCTATAGCTAGATTGGTGAAGTTGTATGTGAAGCATATTGTATGCCTACATGGAGTACCTATGTTTATTGTGTCTGATAGAGGTTCAGTGTTTACCTCTTATTTTTAGTAGAAGTTATTGGAAGCGATGGGCACCAGGCTTAATATTAGTATTGCTTTTCATCCTCAGACAGATGGTTAGTCTAAGAGGATGATCTAGACACTGGAAGATATGTTAAGGATGTGTGTTTTGGATCTGGAAGGTAGCTGGGATGATCATTTGCCACTTGTGGAGTTCGCCTATAATAACAACTACCATAGTAGTATTGGGATGGCACCATATGAGGCTTTGTATGGAAGGAAGTGTAGATCCCCTCTGAGTTAGGATAAGATTGAGGAGAGAGCGTTGACTGGACCTGAGATGGTTCAGGATGCTGCAGAGAAGGTTTCTATGATTAAGACAAGATTAAAGACCGCAGTTAGAAGACAGAAGAGCTATGCGGATTCGAGACGTAGAGATGTGGAGTTCCAGGTAGGAGACTATGTATTCCTGAAGGTGTCTCCGATGATGGGTGTAATGAGGTTTGGTAGGAAGGGTAAGCCAACACCGAGATATATTAAACCGTTTGAGATTCTGGAGAGAGTGGGAACTATTGTATATTGATTGGCTTTGCCTCTGAGTTTGTCTCAAGTACATCTAGTGTTCCATATCTCAATGTTAAAGAAGTATATTTCAGACCCTTCACACGTGTTGCAGCCCGATAGCATAGAAGTGAATGAAGACTTGACATTCATGGAAGAACCTGTTGCGATCGTAGACTATCAAGTTTGACAGTTGTGTTCGAAGTAGATTATGATGATCAAGGTGTTCTGGCGAAGCAACAGTGTAGAAGAGCATACTTGGGAGACCGAAGCTGAGATGCGAGCTTCTTACCCGTATCTCTTTTGTCGTTGATTCTTATAATTATTCTTTCTTTGAATTTGGGGACAAATTCCTATAAGGAGGGGAGATTGTAATAACCCATATTTTTAAATTATTTTAATATTAATCGAGATATATAATGTTAATAAATTTAAAAGTTATATTCAATTATTTTACTATTTTGTGATTAATCATTATTATTTTATGTTTAATTATATTTTCTACGTAAATATTTTATTTTGAAACTTATTATTTTGGACATTTAATTTGCATTGTTTATATTTATTATTTTCGGATAGTATTATTTTAATAATATTGATTTTAGTGCATTATTATTTTAATATTATTATTTTTATTAAATTACATTCTTAGTATTATTATTATATATTGTTATTTTATGTATATATGTTAATGTATGTGTGTTTATATGTGTGTGTGTGTGTGTGTGTGTGTGTGTGTATATATATATATATATATGTGGGATATTTATAAATGTGTGGTGGAGATTTGATATTATAAAGTTATAATATAATGTTATAATATAAAGTTTTATTAATTATATATATACATTTGCAAGAACACAGAAGCTCTTCCCTCCCCGTGCGCACGTCCGATCCTGCACCATCGGTGTGCCTTCCACTGCTCTGACACCGGACAACCGTCAACCTTCCTTCCTTTGCCATCATCATCGCCTGTTCTTCCCTCTTCGGTCGCCAAAAACGGTAGCAGCAACAATGGATAGCTCCTCGTCATTTCTTCCTTTTTCGACCACTGTTTCATGTGTTCCAGTCTCTTTCCACTCCTCTAGGTCCGGTGAAGTTGATTCCAAGCTTTGTTTAAGCTTAAAGCCGATTGTTTGTGAGTTTTTTCATTTTTTTTCGGTTTTGAGCTATTAGGGTTTTTATTTTTTTTGGGTTCATTTTCGATTGATTTTTGAAAACTCCCTTAACAAATGGTGATTCTAGTAACTTAATCTCCATGAAAATATTTTTTTTTTGAATTTTTGGAATTTATTTTAATTTTGGTGAATTTTTTATTATTTTATTATTATTTATTTAATTTTCATAAGTTAATTTATTAAATTATAAAATTGGTTGATTTGGTGTTATATTAGGCTGTTATTAATTTTAGTATTGAGAAAATAATTTTTGTGAATATTATATAATTTTTAGTAATATTTATGTAAATATTGAAAAAATTATATTAAATATGTATTTTTGTTGAAATTATTGGTTAAATATGTGTTTTAGATAATATTAGAACAATATATGTTGGTAAAATAATTTTAATGATTTTATATAATTTTATATAATTTTTGAGGAAATTATTTAGTATTATGGATATTTTGATTTATTAGGGTAATTGTGTAATTTTATTAAAATTATAGTTTAATACTATTTTTTGGTTGGTTTTATAATTATTTAAGGTAATAAAATTATTTTTATTAATTATTTACTATTTTTAACTAATTAATACTAATTTTCAAAAATTTGTTTTCAAATAATTTATTATTTACTAAATTGGTAATTAAATGGGTTTTTAATAGCTTGTAATATATATTTAGGCTATTTAAGTTATTTGAATATATAAAAGTGATTTTTACTAATTTATAGCGAATTACTAAGAAATTTGATTTTTAATAATATTAGATTATTATTTTGGGATTTTTATATAATTATTGTGAAAATAATTATATTGAGTATTTTAATGTTAAATATGTTATATTTTGATATTTGGAGGATATTTATGGCATTTATTGATTTTTAATATATTTAATATATTTTTTGTATTTTTTGTGGAATTGTGGACTTTGGTTGGGAATTGTGTAATTCGGGGTCCTAACCGAAGGTGTTGAGTGTTCTGTTTCTAGAAGTGAGTTTTCTTGCAAGACTGGCTATACTTTTCAGTAGAGAGATGTCCGTTTTACAGAGGAAACTCTACCGAATTTTAGTTAGAATTCTTATAAAACATGACATCGAGTCGATCCTGATATTCTGTGTTTGTTTGAGTTTTCAATCCTCCGTTAGAGTTTTCTTTTAGAAATTCTTAGAATATTAAGTTAGTCTTATTCTGATTTTGTTAGTTTTTTTTGTTTAGTTACGTTGAAACCGAGGCCTAATGGACCGGACCCGTCGAATCAGTCTTAAGGAACGCAAACTAGTGAGTTGTTATTTTACATATACGTCGCATTTAAGATGCATGTTTTAGTATATATTCATGTTTGATTTGTATTTATTCATAATTGTTTTATTAAATGTTCAAAGTATATTTTAGGTATATTTTTAGTATATTTTTGGTATATTTTGAAATAAATGCATGTTATACTATTGGTTTATACTTAAATTATTTTTTAAGTATATTATTGGTTTATTTTTGGTATATTTCATGTTTGATTTGAATTTATTTGGCATATATATACTTGAAATATACTTAGTTTATTTTAGGTATATTTCTGGTATATATATGGTTTATTTTATTATTATGAATGTATTTTGCATTATTTATTTTTCCAATATGAATGTTTTATTTAAATGAAGGATATCGATAGAACATGCTACCTAGTGGGTAGCACTAGGACCGTGTACGTACCTGTGCGATAGATTTAGGGTTGAGTGAGGATTACTTGTGGTAATTATGATTTGAACGAGATTGATTTATTAAAATGTGATATGATTGAATAGTGTGGTTGCTGGAGCTTGGTTGACTTAGTGTCTCGAGGCCAATCACACTGATAGTCAAACTGCTGGAGATCAGTTGACTTAGTGTCTCAGGACCAGTCTACTGTCCATATGGAATAAGTGAATTTTATTTGGAATTAAGTGAGCCTATATGGCTAGAGAGTTATTTTTTATCAAGGTTGTAATTATATAGAGTTCTATTTGATCCTTCATAAACAAATGTTTTTCAATATTTATATATAAAGTGATTTCAGCATCCGTGTGAAATGCTTGTATATATATTTATTATATACGAATGATTAATTGCATTTGACATTAGGAAATGCATGTATATATATTATAACAATTCACTTAGTAAGGTCTGACTCCCCTCAGTTGATGTTTCAGGAGATTCTTCCTCAGACCTCAACAGTAGGCCCATTCGTTGGATTTCTTCCGCCCCAGTTATTTTGTGTAAATTATCTACCTGATTTTATTTGTACTCTAGAAAACTGTAGTAGTGAGTTGTATTTGATGTTTGTTGTATATGGGTTATAATTCAGAGGGCCTTTCTCTGAATATTTTATTATATATTTTATTTTATGATATGAGAAGTTTATTTTTAATATATTTTTTTGAGATTTTAATTATGGTGCATGTTTTATTTATTTATTGCATGCTTTATTCTTTTAAGGCTTACTACAGGTTCCAGATTCAAAAGAATTCTTGTTCCCTAGTGCCGGTCATGACTCCTGGTTTAGATCGTGATAGGTTGCTTATACTTCAATGCAATTGAAGAGACATGAGCAAAATTATCCCACTCATGATCCGAAGATGGCAGCAGTTGTGTTCGTATTGAAGATTTAAAGGGATTACCTATACGGTGTCACTTGTGAGTTATACACTGATCATAAAAGCTTGAAGTAGATCTTTGAGTAGAGGGATTTGAACCTAAGGCAAAGAAGATGGATGGAACTTTTGAAGGACTACGATTGTTCAATTCTTTACCATCCAGTCAAGGTGAACGTGGTAGTTGATGCATTGAGCAGAAAAACAGCAGGCAATCTTGCCTATATCAGTATTGAGAGGAGGTCGATTATTCAGGAGTTACATGAGCTAATTGAGCAGGGTTTACAGTGGAAAGTGACTAATAAATGCCTTATAGCTCAGTTCAAAGTACAATCAATGTACATAGACAGAGTTAAGGTAGCTCAAAGGTGGGACCCATAACTACAGAGAATTATGTTTGAGGTGCAACGAGTTCAATCTAGAGAGTTCGTGATTGACAGTGTGGGTGTTCTACGCTTGGGTATTCAGTTATATATGCCAGACGTTAATGATATGAGGAAAAAGATATTGGAAGAGGCACTTTTTTCTGCTTACAGTATTCATCCAAGTTCTATCATGTATCATAATTTGAAGGATACATGTTGGTGGAATGGAATGAAGAAGGATGTTATAGAATTTGTATCCAAGTGTCTCACATGTCAGCAAGTGAAATTAAAACATCAGAGACCCTCAGGATTGCTACAACCCATGCCTATCCCAGAGTGAAAGTGGGATATGATTGCCATGGATTTTATGACTAGTTTGCCTCGGACGATAGGTGGATTTGATGCAATTTGGCTTATCATTGACAGGTTAACTAAGTCAGCTCACTTTCTACCAATTAAGAAGACATACTCCGCTGACAGATTGGCATGGTTGTATGTTAGCAAAATTGTTTGTCTTCATGGAGTTCTAATGAGCATAATATCTGATAGAGGAGCCACTTTTACATCAATTTTCTGGCAAGAGTTATATAAAGCCTTAGGTACAAGGTTAGACTTCAGTACAACATTCTACCCTCAAACTGATGGTTAGTCTGAGAGGACCATTTAGACTTTAGAGGATATGCTCAAAATGTGTGTGATGGATTTTGGAGGTCAGTGGAATAATCACTTGCCACTGATTGAATTTGCATATAACAACAATTATCATGCAAGTATTAAAATGGCTCCGTATGAAGTGTTGTATGGTAGGAAATGTAGATCACCTTTATGTTGGGAAATTTTTGAGAGACAGCTGACAGGTCCAAAGTTGGTGCATATTACTTCTAAGAAAGTTCCTATCATTCAGTAGAGGTTGAGGACAACTTTTAGCAGGCAGAAGAATTATGTTGATCCTAAAAGGAAAGATGTTTCCTTTCTAGTTGGAGATATGGTGTTTCTGAAGGTGTCTTCAATGAAAGGAGTTATGAGGTTCGATAAGAAGGGTAGGTTGGCTCCGAGATACATTGGACCTTTTGAGATACAGTCATAAGTTGGAGAAGTGGCCTATAGACTGGTGTTACCACTTGAGTTATCTCAAATCCACCCAATGTTCCATGTATCTATACTAAGAAAGTATATTGTTGATCCTTCTCACGTACTTCAGCCTCAAACAATAGAGCTCAGTGAAGATTTGTCTTACGAGGAGTACCTAGTGGCGATTGTGGATCGCCAAGTTCGTCAGCTTTGCTCCCGGGAGATTCTGATGGTGAAAGTGCTTTGGAGTAACCACACAGCAGAAGACTGTACGTGGGAGATAGAATCCAAGATGCAAGCCGCCTATCCCTATTTTTTCATTAATAGGCCTTGTATTTCCTTATTTTTCTTTGAAATTCGAGGACGAATTTCTGTAAGAGGGGAAGACTGTAATAACCCAAATTTTTTTAAAATTATTTTGTATAATTAAATTTTGAAGTTTTCAACATTATTAATAATTTTTATCTTATGTTGTTATTATTACATTAAATTGTTATATTTAATTACTAAATTTAAAATTCTATTTGGAAACTATTAATATATTTATTATTTCTGTCTCATTTTATTTACGTAGCATTATTGTTATTTATTATTATTATTTTCATAGCATTATTTTCTTTTACTAGAGTTATTATTATTATTATTATTATTATTATTATTATTATTATTATTATTATTATTATTATTATTATTATTATTATTGTTATTATTATTATTATTATTATTTTTATTGTTATATGTGTGTGTTATGTGTGTGTATATATATATTGTGTGGCTTATATTGAGGTGTGTGCGTGTATATATAATAATAATAATAATAATAATAATAATAATAATAATAATAATAATAATAATAATAATAATAAAAAGACTAAAACCCACCCCACTTTTTCCCCCCATCTTCTGACGCCAGCCTCACTCTCCTTTCGCGCCATTCCTTACTTTTTTTTTCTTCTCTTCTTCATGTTGTCTCGTTATGCCCTCTCTTGTTGTCTTCTTCCTTCATTTCTAGCAACACACCACAGCCTATTCTCTTTCTTCTTCTTGATGCGACAACACCAACAACAACAACAGCAACAACCACGATAGCAACAGCATCATCGACAGCAACAACAAGAATAGCAGGGACATTAATATCAACAACAGCAGTAGTCCTCCTTGTCCTAGATTTATGTTTTAGGTTAGTTTTGTTGATTTTGTTAGGTTAATTGTTAGTTGTTTGTTAGTAAACTATTAGTTGTTTGCTAGTTGTTTATTAGTTATTGTGTTTATTTTAATTTTTAGTTAATTAATGTAATTTTTGCTTAATTTATTTTTTATATTTGATTGATTTTTGAGTTGATCTATATATACTTAGTTGATTTTAAATTATTTTAGTTAATTTTAATTATGGGTATTTTTTAATATTTTAATAATATACATTGTAATTTTTGTTAATTATGTTAATTAATTATTTTTGGTTGGAATTTGAGTAATTAGTGATTAGTATATTAAGTTAATAATTTCTGTGTTAATAAAATTATTTTTAGAAAATTACTATTATTTTTGAGGAATTATTATATCTATGTGAATATTGAAATTTTAGGGGTAATTATGTAATTTTGTTGAAAATATAGTTAAATTATATTTTAAATGGGTTTTTAATAAGTTTTATAGTATATTTAAGCTATCTAGATAATTAAATGTGAATTTGACTATTTTGTGATGAAAAATTGTAAAATTGGATTTTATTAATATTATATAAATTATTGGGATTTTATTATCTAATTTGAAAAAATAATTAATTTTAATGTTTTATTATTTAAATAAATTAAATTGTGGCATTTTGAGTATTTTATGGATTTTTAATGATTTTAAATATTTATTATTAAATTATTTATTTTTGGCGGATTGTGAACCTCGGTTGAGGATTGAGTAGTTCAGAATCTCAACCTAAGGTGTCAAGCTTGTGTGAATTTAGAAGTGTGTTTGCTTGTAGGATTAACTCTATTTCGGTAGAGGGATGTTCGTGTTACAAAGGAAACTCTGCCGAATTTTTAGTAGATTTCTCATAAAATGTGACATCAGGTCAATCCTAATTTTTTGATTTCTGAGTCGAGTCTTCCTTAGAAATTCTAGAAGTTAGGGTTTTGGTTTTCTTATTTGTCATTTTCCTTTTCTGTCTTTTAGCTGCCCCTCTGGTCGCGTCTACCAGTAGAGGTCAAACACAACGTATCAGAGGAGTTACTTCATCTTGTAAGTTAATATTTGAATTGTATGTTGGGTTTTTCGAGTTAAATCATATTAATTTTGATGAGTTTTTATTTACGAGATTCTAGTCGGTATTCTTAAATAATGTTGCATGATTTAATTTATAATTGATTTATTTTATTTTCATTTATTTTAATTTTAATTTTTTAATTTGCATTTATTTTAAATAAACTACGGTGGAACATGCTACCTGATGGGTTTCATCAGGACCGTGTGCGCACCGGTAAAATATGTGATTATATTACTAGGGCCAATAGTCTGGTGATGCTTTGCTCTTGAACATTGCCAGTAATATAATATTTGATTATTTAATAAAATACTGGGGCTGAAGGTCTAGTGATGCTTTGCTCTCGGACACCGCCAGTATAGTTAGATTAATATTTATTAAATCACTGGGGCCGATGGTCTGGTGATGCTTTGCTCTCAGACACTGCTAATAATATTGGATTAAGTGATATGACTGCAGCTGTACATCGTGGTGATGTTTTGCTCTCGGATTTCAGCAGTCTTGGATTTAAGTGAGCTATATGACTGTTATAAAAATTAATAAATCGGGTTGTACCTAATTTTAAACTGAAATGTTTTAAAAAGCATTTAAATATTTATTTCTTTCCTTTTGAAAAATGGATTTCTTATATGTATATCAAATGATTTGAATGAAATTATGAATAAGTTATTTTTATAAAAAATTTATTTAAAAAAAAAAATTTCAAATCGTATTCATTTCTTTTATTAGCTTACTTAGTGAGGTCTGACTCTCCTCAATTTATTTTTTCAGGAGTTTGGGAGTCTTATGTTAGGCCTACTTCTTTACGTCGTGTAGCTTCTTCACCGACTATCTTATATAGGTCTATATAGTTGTGTTTATATTAGTACTCGTATACCGCAGTAGAGAATTGTATAACTGTGCATTTTAATTTGGATATTATGTACTAAGACACTATTTGTATAACTGATGATGTTTATTTATTTTATGCACTATGATATTATAGTTTAATTAAATTGATAAAAATTAGTTTGATAATGTGCATTATGATTTAATTATTTTATCGTGAGGTTTTAAAGTTTAAATATTCCTCGTTTTTCTTTTAAGGCTTACTACAAGTTTCGGCAGCTTTATACTTTTCCATTCCCTAGTGCCGGTCACATGCCTCCGGGTTTGGGTTGTGAAAATTGTAGACCAAAGCATGGAGTGTGAGCCATGGCATTGGGTTTAGGTTGGGAGGTGACATGGTGTTGGGTAGAATTTTAAATGGGAAACAATGTTCATCAATTTTGGCATGCCAAATTTTTTAGATTTTATCATGTTAAATATCAAAGCAATCATAGCCAACATGATTTAAAGAATGGCCTAAATAAACACATTAACGACTATGATATTATAAATTAGCTTTATTATAAGGACAAATGTAGGGATAAATGGTACAACCAAAGTTTTTTATGTCCTCATACTTTAGTGACTTATTGTATAATTTTTGGAAAGGTGATTGATTTTTCAAAATAGGAGTGGGCATATTGTTAATTGAATTAATTATAGTGTGAAAGGCAAATGGCCAAAAACAAAATGGAACTTATGCATGAGCCATGAGGGTTAATCTTGTATCAACTATATAGTGTATTTTTCTTTCTGAAAGTCCATTTTGTTCATGGGTTTATGGGCAAGCTATCCTACGAACAACGCCATGAGTATTAAAATATTTATTTAATTTTTGAAACTCACTTCCCTAATCAAAATGAAAAGCCTTAATGTTGGTATAAAATTAACATTGGACATAAGCTTCAAAATTAAGAAAAGTGGAATAAACATCACTCTTATTTTCAAGAAATAAAATCCATGAAAAAGGGTAAAATCATCAATGAACACAACAAAATAGCGATAGCAATGAAAAGATAAAATAGGGGAGGGACTTTATGCATCTGAATGCATTATTTGAAATGGTGCAGTAGAGGTGTGTTCAGCAATATCAAATGGTAATTTAGCTAATTTTCCTAGGTGATAAGAAGAAGAAATAAATTTTCTAGGTAAAGAAACATTGATTTTATTATTTTTAAGAATAGTGGACACTATGCACTGATGTGGGTGGCTAAGGTCGGCATGCCAGTCTATAAAGGTGGTAGTCTCGGTGTGGAGAGCTTAATGAAGTGGTTTGGTTGGCAACATATATAGTCCATTAAGGCTCCAGCCTTATAATAGGATTTCCTTCGTTCATTGATCCTTAATAAAAAAAATGGTGAGGCAAAAATTCAAAGAAATAACTATTGTCAAAGGTAAATCGACTAATAGAAAGTAAGGATTTGGTGAGCTATGAAACATGCATTATATTATTGAGAGAAAGATTGCTTTAAGAAGACAATGAATGTAAAATAGATGTACTAGTATTTGCAATTGGTAATAATTTCTCATTATCAACCATTATGTGATCTATACCACCATATAAAATAGGATGGGTAAGCAGTTGAGGGTCGGCTATCATGTGGTTGGTGGCATCAGTGTTTGGGTGCCATGGATGGATCATTAATGGAGTAAAATAAGTAGGAATTAGTGATGTGAATTGCACAACATGAGCTTGCATAGGGGCGGGTGATTGATGAGTTTCATAACATCTTTTGCACTGGTCTACTGTGTGATTTTTATATCTGCAAATTTGATAGGGTCTATGTGAACCTCGTGGTCTATGAAATTGAGAGGAGGGGCACACATGACCTTAGTTATATGTTAGAGTAAAGGTGCTAAAGATGTGATGGTCTGGGTGGTATTGTTATGAGACAAGTGCAGTTTGGCGAGTGACCATGTGAGCTTGAGGGGAGTTATGGAGATTTTTTATAAGGATTTCATAAGCCACAAGTTGACCATAGAGCTTTTAAAAGGAAACTGGATAAGGTCTTTAGTTGAGAGTGGCGATGATGCCATGAAAATTTGAGCCAAGATTATGATAAATAATGGCATTAAATTCAGCATTGGACAAAAGTCTCCTGGTTGTGGACAGTTCATCAACTAATGATTTGAATTTTTATAGGTATTAAATGACTATTAAGTCTTTTTTTTTTTAATTTTTGCAACTCTATATGGATTTGTAGTTATTGATTATAGGATACATAACCAAATGCACTTTCAAGTGCTTTCCATATAATGTATGAAGTAGTCATGCCAATGAAATAAGGAAACACCTCTTCAGATAATGAAGAAAAAAGATCCAAGAAAGCAATAGTTGATCTTTTTGAAACTAGTCAAAGTAAGCTGGGTTAGGATTTTCATTAGTTGAGTTATTGGTAGAAGGTATGGTAGGAGATTGAGGAGTGATGGATTCATTAATGAATCCTATTAATTTATGATAATTGAGAAGAGGTTGAAATTGGATTTTCCAAGTAAGGTAATTTCTTGGAGTTAGTTTGATTGAAAGAGAATGGTTTGTTGTTGTATAAGACATAGTAAGAGGAGAAGAAGATAATATAATTTGTCTTGCCATAACTCAAGCTTTGATATCATGAAAGGGTTTATATGTATTTGTATTATATCATGAATAATAATGTACAACAATATATATAAAAAGAAGTTACAAATAGAGATAAGACTTCTATAACAATACAAACAACTTGATAGAGGGAAAATAACAAGAGAAACCATAGACTTCCCATCACATATTTGATGCCAATTTGGAAGACAATATACAAATAATCCAAGTCTGGTATGGTATTTTTTTTTTTAAATAAAACACTCTTGGGCATATAATAAAAATATTATTAAGACCACTCAAGAAGAAATTACACACTCAAATATTACACTTCACAAGAGATTACACTTACAACTCTCAATACTACTCATAACACTCAAGACTACTCAAGGCCTATGTCTTGTATTTGTTTCTTACTTCTTTTTTGTAATGCAACCATTATACTTAAAGGGTATTTATAGTAATGAGAACTCAATATAAACCAAACAAATAAAATAATTAAAAAAATAATAACCGCACATATAGGCCATTTTTATCATCACACAAAGTGCTTTCTAACTAACCCACTCATAAAATATAATTTGCACTTAGAAGTTTCCATGTATTGGACTTTGCTAACGAGTTGGTATTTTATTCATCAACACTCCCCCTTAACACTAGCTCTAACTCTTTAAATCATCTCGAGTTGATGACAAAAAATTTTGAACCTGTTGGTACTCAGTTCTTTGGTAAGCAAATATGAAATTTGTTAGTCTTTCTTAACATTTTTCATTTTAACTTCTTCTTGAAGGACCTTCTCTCTGATAAAGGGGTAGTGTACTTCCACGTGCTTAGTTCTTGCATGGAATTTTGAATTTTCTGCTAAATGTATAGCTGATTGATTATCATAATAAAGTGGTATTGCATAATTAACTTGTTGGTGTAGATCTTCCATCAGCTATACTAACTATGAGCTTTCCTGAGGTACCATCACCATTGCTCTATACTCTACTTTTGTTGTTGATAGAGACATCATTAATTGCCTTTTACTATAATAGGAAATCACTCTAAAGCCTAATATGAAGACATATCCAGTTATCAATCAATGCGTGTCATGATCTCCTGCATAATCAGCATCGCAATACCTGATCAGTTTGTAATCTTTACCTTTCTTATACAAAAGACCATAGTCAATTGTACTTTTGATATATCTCAGAATTCGATGAATAGCTTCAAAGTAGGACTTCTTTGGACTTTACATGTACCGACTTACCTTACCAACTACAAAAGTAATGTCAGATTGAGTCAAAGTAAGATAAATGAGGCTTTTTATAAGTTGTCAATACATCATCCCATTCTTCAAGTCTTTGCCTGCATATGCACAAAGCTTGATATCTACTTCCATTGGTGTTACAATAAGCTTGTAGTCAAGCATCCCAAATTTCTCTAGTAGGTCTCTTGCATATTTCTCTTAACAAAGAAACAACCCTTATATTATACAATTGATCTTTAGTCTAAGAAAATGTTTGAGCACTCCAAGCTCCTTCATTTGGAAGCATACTAATAAATTTTCTTTTTTTAATAAATTTTTAACTCATCATCTTTTGTGATGATCAAGTCATCCACATACACCAGCACTATTGCCAATTTCCCTTCTTTAGCTTTCACATATAAGCTAGTATCTGCATATGCCACAACGTAGCCACATTGCATAAAAAATTAAGCAATTTTATCATACCATTCTCTCGATGCTTGCTTCAGCCCATAGAGAGCCTTTTTTAAATTGCAAATAAATTCAGAATGAACTCCGCTCTCGAACCTCTTGGTTGATTCATATAGATTTCTCTATCCAATTCTCCATATATTAATGCATTTTTCACATCCATCTGCCATAATTTCTAATCTTTACTAGCTATAAGTTCTAGAAGAATTTGTATGATTGTTATCTTTGCCACAATACTAAATGTCTCATTATAGTCTATTCCATATTGTTGAAAGAACCCTCAAGCCACGAACCGAGCTTTGTATCTCTTAATTGATCCATCATGGTAAGTTTTGACCTTGTACAACCCATTTATAAGAAATAGGCTTCACATCTCTTGGTTTTGGTACCAAATCCCAAGTTTGATTATCCTTTAATACGATAATCTCTTCTTACATTACCTTTACCTACTTAGAGTCTTGCAATGCTTCTTTACAAGTCATCGGTTCTTTGGGACTCTCATCTACTATAGTTGTATTATTATACTTGGGATTTGGCTTTCACATCTTTGTTGACCTTCTAAGTTATTGTTGTGGACTTGTCACACCTTGTTGACTTGGTTCAACCTCTTCTCCTAATCTCTGGTAAACACCATTTCACAAAGGACTTATTGCCCTATAATCTTAATTATTTTCATCATCTAAATCCTCACCAATATCAAACATATCTTTTTTTAAAGACCACCACAAGGAAGCTTCATCAAACACCATATTGTTTTATGTGTAACATCGTCCAAAAGTAAGATCACAACACTTTTACCCTTTTTTGTTGTTGTTATATCCCATAAAGATATACTAAATCACCTTTTTATTGAATTTGCTATATAAGACTTGGCACAAACACATAAAAAACACAAATAAACACTTGAAAGTAACTAACTGTAAGCTTGACACCCCATAATTTTTCAAAGGGTGAAGTAAATCCCAATCTTGGTTATGGAAGCCTGTTAATGACATGAGTTGTTGTCTTTATGCACTCAGCCTGAAATCTACCAGGTACATTTTTTGCATGCAACATACTCTGACATGTCTCCATAAGATGTCAATTCTTCCTCTTAGTAACACCATTTTGTTGCGGTGTATTTGCACAAATGAATTGATGACGGATCTAAAACTTCTTCAAATATTGGGAGAACTCATTTGACGTATATTCCGTACCATTGTTAATGCACAGACATTGAATTTTCTTGCCGACTTCTCCTTTAATCATTTCTTTAAATTCTTAAAATTTTATAAATGTCTTAGATTTGCCTTTCATGAAGAAAACCAAAACATATCTAGAGAAGTCATCAATAAATGTGACCATCTACCTTATCCTATTGATAGATGGTTGCTTGACATGTCCAAACACATCTGAGTGAACCAACTCTAATGGCTCTTTTGCTCTAAACTTTGACTCCTCATACGGTAATTGATGTGCTTTACCAAATTAAGACCCCGCACAAACTGTGTCCTCACAAAATTTAAGATGAGGAAGACCTTTGAGCATCCACTTCTTCATTATCACTTTAAATCTTATGATACCTAACATGCCCAAGTCTTGCATACCATAGGTCTACCGTCTCACTCTTTTGAGTTTTGTCTACATAAGCCAATTATATTGACATTAAATAAATAGACTCCAATCTGCAACCTTCTATTGTTGGAATACTAGAGATTTAACGTCTTGATACATATCTTGACATTATCTAGACCAAATAAAATAAAATGGCCCAATAACATCAATTATGCCACCGACAATAGATTTTTCTTTATACTCGATACATTATAAACATCTTGGAGCAATAACTTATTATGACTATAATGGGGTGTGATTGTTGTCTTGCCAATATGAGTTATTAGTAACCTTGGGTTATTAGTGCTTACCACCATATGGCTTCCCTTGTACTTAGCCATTTCTCACAATTTTCCTTGATTACCAGTCATGTGAATTGAACATTCAGAATCAATGATCCAATCTTTCTTATAATCAATCCATTTAGCAGTTGTTGCTATGAGAACCAATTCTTCTTCTTCCATGGCAAATCAAGCTTCAACATCCCACTCATCATCACTTTGACTCATCTTCTTGGAAGTTACTGCATTGCTCTTAGCATTTTTTACTTTGACAAATAGTCTTTGGCCATATGACCCTTTTTGCTACAGTTGTAATAGTCACCATCAAACTTCTTCTTCTTAAATTGGCTTATCCTATTGTCCTTCTTTAGAGCTCCCCCCGATTATGAGCTCCCTTGATGACCTTTTGGTCTATCTTCATCTCTTATTGATCCATTACTAGTATTATACTTGGGTTTTTCCTTGCCTTTGCCACTAAAGAGCTCTTCGTCTTCCCTTTTTATTAGGACACCACTCATTTTCTTAACCATAGCTTCTTGACTAGCAAGCAAATTTTTAAATTAAACAAGCGATGGTTGAGTATGCCATCCTTGTATTACAATGACAAAACCTCTAAATTCAAGCCTTAAACCATAGCTAATAATTCTCCTCATTTTGGGTTCCATAATTTTAGCTTCTAGATCAAGTTTAGAAATCTCACAACATAAAGAATTTTGTGAAAGTACTGTGCAATTGTCATATCACGTTGCGCAGCTAAGAGTAGCTCATTTTTTAGAAGTTATAGTCTTGAGTCATTCTTCTTTAAAAAAAGTATGGCCAATATATCCCATGCTACCTTTGATTTTTCAACATCTCGAATGTGCTCTAACATTTCTTCTTTAACTGTCATCTTTAAGGCAAACATTGCCTTTACCACCTTAATATTCCATTTACGAAAGGTACCATTTTCGTCTTGTGTCGCTAGTTATGTAGCTTCACTACTGCAAATGACCTCTTAAAGATCTTGTCCTTGCAGGTAAGAAAACATACATGTCACCCATGTGTTGTAATTTTGATTATTCAGCTTCTTAATTCCTCTAACGACTTGAAGGTCATTCATCGTGTTGGCAATACCTTAATAATACTAAACAAGTTTTGTCAACAAACTTACAAAGTCACAAAATATTCATGACACACAGAAGTTCACTCACTTATAATTTCGAGAAGCCCTTTCTGATGTGGAAGATTAGTCAAAGCTGCAATAACAAAGCATACTCAGAGTTTCTAGAAATCCTACAACTTGAGCGGTCCCATACGATCCTACTCTAATACCATATTGTTGACTACAACACTCTTGGCCATATAATAAAAATATTATTAAGACCACTCAAGAAGAAATTACACACTCAAATATTACACTTCACAAGAGATTATACTTATAACTCTTAATACTACTCACAACACTCAAGACTACTCAAGGCCTATGCCTTGTATTTGTTTCTTGCTTATTTTTCATGATACAACCATCACACCTAAGGGGTATTTATAGTAATGAGAACTCAGTATAAACCACACAAATAATAGAACTAAAAAAAAATCATAACCACACATGTAGGCCATTTTTATCATCACACAAAGTTCTTTCTAACTAACCACTCACTAAAAATAATTTGCATTTAGAAGTCTCCATGTATTGGACTTTGCCAATGGGCTGATGTAGTATTCATCAACATTTTTTTTTAACCATTACAAACTGGGGATGAGAGATTTGAATCCGAGTTTCTAGTGATATCTTAAGAATTTGGCCACTAAATCAAATATTACTGTGTAGTGTAGTTTTATAGGAAATATTAACTTATTATGTATACACCTCCTCCATATATTAGCTCCTACACAATATTGGCAAGAAATTGCCAAACTTATTTAAACAAAAATCGAAGCAATTTTTGTATTTAAAAGGAAAAAATTGAACAAGTAGGTAAACTTTTTTTTTAATTAATTGGATGTGAAAACATTTGAAAAAAAAAAAAGCAAACAAGAAAATTTAACTTAATTAATGAATGGGGGCAATGCTGTCAAAACTAGTGTGCCTATGAAGTTTATATATGAATCTTCTTAATTTCATATTCATTATTTGTTTACTTCAAACTAATCAAGATTAATTTCAATATTCTTGTTTTGTAATTTCATATTGAAATTTCAATATGTAAGAAGCATTCCAATTGATGGTTAAAATTTGGGATCTAAAAGCTGGAATTTTTGTCAAAAATAATATGCTTGTGAA
This sequence comes from Mallotus nudiflorus, assembly GCA_947683625.1. Taxonomy (NCBI): domain Eukaryota; kingdom Viridiplantae; phylum Streptophyta; class Magnoliopsida; order Malpighiales; family Euphorbiaceae; genus Mallotus; species Mallotus nudiflorus. Next base: position 6,019,415 of record CANTUR010000018.1, read on the forward strand.
ATTTATGAGTCTTCATACATGTATTTTTATTTTTTTTCATCTAATTTACTGATATTCAAATTTGATTGAACTCTAACTAACCACCAGAATTGTAAGGGTTGTAAAAAATTTTCAACAATTAATTTAATACAATTGTATATATTACAACTTGAATTCAAGATGTTTAAATGAGAATAATTTCTCTCAATTGATCTAACTATTTCTTGTATATGTATTTTTAATTTGACACAAGGATATATAACCCAGCCTTTTTTTTTTTTGAAGCCAAATGATACACTCAACAATTAAAAAAAAAAAAAAAAACAGAGATTTACATTTCATTCATGCAATTTTTTTCTTGCATTCTGCTTCAAAATCATCTAACCAAAAATTAAACACGTAGTTTTTTTTTAATATTATGAAAAGAGTGATTGTTATTTAAGTACTCAAATTTTCAACTTTTATTTTCAAGTAACTTGTAGGCAACGACTGTCTTGTTTCCACATTTCCATCATCTCAATCTGATTCTCAACCACGTTTCCAAATGATCTTGGGCTTAACGTGAGCTCATGAATTAGACTGAATTCTGACAATTATAATGGCTGGACTTTAGCTTTATAACTCAAATATTCTAAGGGTATATATTATTATTAGTAGCAGTAGTAACAACAATAATAATCAAATCTTTTACATCCTACACCCATAAGTGGTGTCCAAATAAACAAACAACTTGTAAATAATAGTGAGTAGCTGTAGCTAGCTACCCAAAAGGAATTAATAATAAAGGAAATGAAAGAAACAATAGCAACAAGAATTATCATCTGTGAGATCTAAATAAATTCAGATAATTTATTTATAGCCTAATTAAGCTCCTCATGCATAGAATCTAATCATCATCATCATCTTCTTCTTCTGGTTTATAAAGATGCACAGGGCGTCCATTTATTTGTTGTAGTGGTCTTGCATTTGAATCCGATTCCTGCAAAGGTTGTATCAAAATGGTATCAGAGTGTGAAACTTGGAGTGCTTTTGATGCAGGTTAACTACTATTGATAGAGCGATATATAGCAACTTACATCATGTACTGCTACTCGAAGCAAATCCACCTGTTCTCTTGTAACAGTTCTCGCCTGATATATATTACAATAAAACCAGGATTTAATAACATTTGACATTTGTAAGGAGGTTAATCTCATCAATAACCAAAGATAAAGAACACACATATATAGTCAATAAATCATATGCATTGTCACCAAATTTTATATTTCACATATGAACTTATAAATAGAGTTAAACTCATATAATATAAAATCAATTGACTTGTGTTAAAATTTAATCTACGTCATTTATAAGCTCTTTATTATTTTTATATTTTTTCAGTGTGAAATTTCAATAAAGTGAAACAATTCATATTTTTATATAATAAAATTCATCAGTAACGTGAAGTTAATTTTAGAATAATTAAAATTAATGATAAGTTGGGCAAGATGGAAAAGTTATGGTCATTTTGGTTGTTACCTTGTCAAACTTAGCTGCAAATTAAATGATTAAAAAAGAATTAAAGTTTTAAAATTAAATTACAGTAAAATAAAAAATTTGGTCACCATTTCATTTTGGTAGCATGATTGCACTTGTACCTTTTCAACAATAGTCCAGACAACATTCTCAGTGCAAGGGGGAGTTGTAAGAGATCCCATGTATCTGTAATACTTTCTGCTCCCTATCTTTATGTCCTTTGGATTAATAATACCCACCACTCTATCTTGTTCATGAGTGCCCCCAATCGATCTTAAATGGTCTGTCAACTGAAAAAAAAAAATAGAACAATCATCACACAAAGATATATACTTATATTTGCTGAAACCAATGGGCATACGTCTCCAGGAATATCATAGGTTACCAGTTCAAACCCAATCAAGAGACAGAGATGATGCCTAAATTATGGCTTTAAATATCCAGTAAAAGATTGATAAAATAACATTTGATTAATTGATAAATTTTTTAAAATAATATTTTTACTCAATTTGTTATGCCATTAATCTACTAAATTAATAATTCACTAAATTCGTAAGAAATACATCATAAAAAATTATTATGTTATATTATATTTTTGCTTGTTCTTTTTATATATGATGCTCCAATATCCGGCAGTTATAAGAGCTCCGTTTAATTTGCAATTCGAGTTGGGTGGACCTATAATGGGGGTAAATTTCTCCCAACATCTATTTTCTCTATATATATAATATTTAAATAGAGTTTTTACTTAATTACATGTCTATAAAAAGAAATAGTGTGATATATTATGTGATGTGAAAGTATGAGGAAACAAAAATTATAATTCTAAATTTTATTTAGTAAACTAATAAATTAACTTTATAAAAAAATAGATACTTTAAATGTAATTCTTAATTATTTTTTACAAATTAATAACTTATTAATTTACTGATTAATTGAAATCTCAGTTAATTGATAATTTTCCTGGTTCAAGATTATTGATTTATGAAGGTTTGACATGTATGTAGAAAGAGCACTTACAGATAGCAAGAAAGAGTCTGGCTCTCCTATTGTGTACATAATCCCCACCACAGCAAACTTTCCATCCAGGCTTTCATGAACCAAATGCAATTCCAGAGCAAACCTTGCAATTGCATTTGAAAATCAATTAATTAATTATTCCATAATTATGATTTTGTTAATTAATTAAGTATATATATATATATGCACCTCTTTCCATCGATTGTGTGCTCAGAAGGTGAGTGCCAGTGACATTGTTGGAGAATGTATTCTGTCGCATTTATCTCAATAGTTCCTGCACCATTTTCCCATTCCAGCTGCATCGACAAAATGGAAGTATATATATATATATATATAATAATAATAATAATAATAATAATAATAATAAAGGGATATGAATTGAATAAATGTTCTCAAGATGAGGGAAAAAAGAAAGAAAGGGAAAAAATTGTTTTTAATTGATCAACTAACTAATGAGAACTCATCCAATTTCATCCATGTATATGTAATGATTGCTTTTAGGTGTACTTAACATATCTTACCAAAAACAACCACTTTTGAAGTGCAATTTTATAAATAATAATAATAATAATAAATTATTAAATAAATTCTTGCTTGCACTAAAAGTATAGTTCCATTATACATCAAACTATTCTATTATTATTATAAATTCATTCATATTAATTAAATGGATACTCATTTGAATGTGTAAAATTTTTAAGGTATTTGTCGATTAATTATTGAGTGTGTTGTATACACCAAATATAGAAAAAATCTCTCATTTTCTTAATGGTTAATTAAATTTGAAAAACTAATCTTATAACGAATGATCATCATACCAGAAGAAATTTTCAATTTATGGAAGCATCAAATTCTAAAACACCAAAAGACTTTGTATCTATGTGGTTAGTTGATTTCCTTACCATCATATCATGGCCTCTATTCTTCAGAGTGGCATTGGAGGGCTTGTAGCTTGTGTTAAGTCTCCCTGAATGTGAAACTACTTCAACTCTTTCGTTCAACAAATCAATTGGAGATTGCATTGATCCATTGCTGCACACTCTCCATTCTTCATGAAGCTCCCCCCAACGAGCCGGCCCTGTTTCAGCATTTTTCTCATAACTAAACTCTCGCTCGTCCTCTGTGCAAAAGAAAAATATATATTACTCAATAATCTAAGTACATCATAAAATTAGATTAACTTAAATAACTGCAAATTTCATCAACCGCTAATTTAACATATAGAAACTATTTTGGTTTAAATTAAAGATCTCGACTAACATTTCAAATCAACAAAATTAAAATTAATTAACAATGCCATGCTTACCAACTTCTTGAGATGCAATTGGAAGGGTATGCAAGAGAAATGCAAAGAAAAGAGCAAAAAAGATTTTGATTGCTTGTTTTCCCATTTTTTGGAGCAATATTTTAGACTTTATGATCTTATGGTTTGATTGTTTTCTTCCTTATATGTGTGTGTATATGTATACATATAGTGCATGTTTGCTTATTTATAAGCATCAATCTCCAATATGTACGAAACTAATGGTGTTCAATCAATTAATTGACTGGTAGAATAGCTTAAGGTTTTTGTTTCCTAATTGCATATGATCATCATCTATCGTTTCCATTTCGTCTAACAAGTATGAACACAGGAAGTCAAAGGAGAAAGTCATATATCTAGTCAACATTTGTACATTTTTATGATGTCATTTTTGAAAAAGAAATTTCAGATGTTCTTTGATACAATATTTTTCAACCTTTGCATATTAAAATGATCTAGAATATTGATTTAATTTATTAATGATTGCGATTAAATAATATCACAGAATTTTTTACACTTGTTAAAAAACATAGAAATAAAATTAATGTTTCAATCTAATAATAAAAGTGATATTTTTTTGGTAAATTAAAAAGTAAAAGCCCTATAGCACGACTGCAAATTAAATTCATTTATTAGTAGAACCTTTTTTTCCCGATACTAATAAAAAATATGCAATATTTTAAAAAATAGAACAATATATGTAAACTTTTTTTAAAAAATAATATAAGTAACGACACTTTATAGAAAGAAAGTATAACCTATTATGCCAGTGTACATATATCAAAACGTCATTAGTTTTGGTCTTGACGGCTAATTTAACAACACAAAAAATAATACTTTTACTAAACTAATTGATAACATTTGTAGAATAAGAAATCTCAAACTTATTTTAAAAATGAATATGTCATCTCATACTTACTTTAAAAATGATTGTATTGCTTACATCTTAAATTTTTACCAGATTTAAAATTATTCAAACATTTTAAAATAATGTTAAAATTAAAGACCAATAAATTTTGTTTTAATAAATTAAAATATTTAAACAGTTAGTTTGTATGATGAGAAAATTTAGAAAGCAATATTACTTGAACTGTACATGTATGAACGTGATGCAAATGCTGAGAGTGTTTGAGATTTTTGGATGCATTTTCTGATTTTTGGCCTTCAATTTTTACTAAAAAAAAAACTTCCCACCGACATTAAATTTTTCTTTTTCTCTTTTTTGGGTAGCCATAGAAGTATATCTTAATGGTAAGAACAATTTTTTCCTAAATAATTAGTTAATTACCAGAAAAGGGAGAAATTATCACGCCTAAAAACTTTAGAATTGATTTTGTAAACCAAGTTCAATACATACAATTCATGATGGATGTATCAAAACATCACGTTTTTTAACACTTAAAAACATAATAAAAATATACTAATTAATGTACAGTTGTCACTATTTTCATACTTATTAAAATTTGATGTACTTTTATTAATATCTTTCGGTATTTTTTATTTTATTTACAAAAATTTATTTTAATTTATAAAATTTATGAAGAGATTATTATTTTATATCTTTTTTTATAAGTATAAAAATGTGCATTTGATTTGATATTTTGTAAAAAAATTTCGTATGAAAAACAAAAAATATACTTCTATAAAATTATTTTACCAAAAAAAAACTAAATGTATTTTTATAAACTGTTAATATCATTTTAATATTAAAATCTGAAAAAAAATTATACGTTTTATCAAATCAAATTTTGACCTACTAATACTTTTATATAAATTATTTATTTGAAAATACTTATATATATATTATTATGATTTCATAATTTTAAATTCTACATAAAAATATAGAATAAATTCACCTACTAATTATATTTATTTTTTCTTTTCAAAAAAAATTATATTTATTTTTTTAGTTTCTAGAATCCATTACGTATAAAGGGTGAGATCTCTATTCAATTGAATTATGCGTTAATTTTATTTCATAGAAATTGGAATATGAATCTCCATTTTAGCTTTGCTGTAATGGTGAGTGGAGTTGGTAGCTTTTGGTGGTGATAAAAGCAAGGAAGTAGCTAGCCTCATTAATTATTATTATTATTATTATTATTATTATTATTAAAACTATTAATATTTAAAGTTTATTCAATTCTTATCTAATTTAATTCGATCAAAATATAATTATAAAGATAATAAAAAATTTTAATAATTAATTTAACACGACTGTATATATCACGACTTGAATATGAAACGTTGTGGAAATAGTTTCCTACCAACTAACTTTAACGATTGTTGATTAGCCTTATATTTTTTATAGTATGATTAAGAAAACATAAGAAATTTTGTATTTACATAATATTTTATAACACATTTTTTCTCTGTTTTTCTTAAATTTTGACCTAGATGTCTTTTATTTTTATTTTTTATTCTATCCTTGTGTGTGAAGTTTATGAGAAACAATGTTGATGTGGAACATTCGTTAATCTTAAAATTAAAAGTCTTAATTAACAAAATTAATCAGTAAAAGAAAATGTGCGCATCAAGTTCATGAACCCTCTCATTTCCGTGTGTCCAATGGCTTCTAACTTTGAATTAAGCGAGGAAAATCTCTATTTACTTCGACCTAATAAAGTAATTAATCGATAATAAATTTAAACAATCAATTTTCAAAGTTTAATCTAATTCTAATGTGAAAAAAAGAAAAATAATAGAGTTTCAAACTCAAAATTTTATTTGACAACTATGAAAAAAAAATTGATGAAGATTTGAAATAATTTCTCATTATATATATATATATATATATATATATATATATATATATATATATATATATATATATATATATATATATATATATATATATATATATATTAACACACACGCCTATATTTAAAATTTAATATTTAAAATTTAAAATTTCAATATTAGATTTCAAATCAAATATTTACATTCATATTAAATATTTCAAATATAAATATGAATTATCAACATACTAAATAATAAAAATGATTCTCTAATTTATTAAATTTAATTACATATTTAACTATAGTGTATAATATAACTTATTTAACTGAAAATTAAATTAAGGTTTAATATTAAATTTTTGAAGCTTCAAAATCACATATATTCTTATTAAAAATGAAAAGAAGTACATATAAAATTTTGTTTTACTTATAAATTGTTTTCCATGTAGGTGAAACATTAAATTATAATTAATTACATATATAGGCCATTTGCATGAATCGTATGAGTAATATTATAATTAATTAAAAAATCATATTCTAACATAAAAATTTTGAAAGAAATTATTCAAAATGCTAATGTAAGCTCTGACTTTGAGAAGATACTTCAACTTTGTTCTAAAGCATATGACACCACTTTGTGAATAATAAAATAATGAATTGCCAAGACAGTCATTGCACGAAATGGACATTTTTAATGAAAAAGTACAGAAAAGTTGTCAAAGTCTTCCAACTATATTATTTTGTGGTTGACAAATAAAAATCTAGTGATAAAATGTAATATGTCGCTCTATTTGACCCTTTGTGCTATTTTATAGAATTTTTTGTAGACCATAATAAAGCTTTCTTGTTGCCTTTCTAGTCATGCTAAAAATGGCAGATTGAGAATTGTTCACATTTAACTTCCTGGGGGAAAAAGGAACATTATCAATTCAGAATTGCATTACAGTACTTCTGAAGATCAAAATCTTGACATTTTGTTGGATGTTTAGCTCAAATTTCTTCAGAACAATTAAAAATGCCTAAAATAAAGAATTCTGGATAGAAAATTATTTTTCGCTTTTTTATTTGAAATTATTTTCATTAAATGGAAAGTCATAAATTTAAATTACTAAATATTGATGAATTAAGCAATATAAGGTTTTTTTTTTTCTCTTTTAAATTATATACGGAATGTATGTATATGGAGAGAAATGGTTATGATACCAAAGATTAAAATTTAATTTTTTTCGTTTTGCATCTGATGTCCTCAATATATTTAATAGTCACAAAGTTCCGATTAATTTAAATTTTAAATTAAATGAACCTAAAAAGGGGTAAATTTTTTTTAAGGCTTGTGTTTTTCATAAATAAAATTTGAATTTGAAATTTTATTTAAAAGAACCAACAGATATTGGTAAAAAAATCTAACTTTTTAATAAAATGGATAATAGAAAATTAATATTATTATTACCAATTAAAGTTAGATAGTTTACATATAAGACTACATATTGAATAAAAAGTTATCACTAAATTAGGAAATTAATTATTTTTTAAGATGAAGTTATAGTTTTAAGATGGTAGAAGTTCAAATTTTAGTAATCAGCTTAGGCGGCAGTAGTGTTAGGTTGGATTTGCATTTGTTGCTCATTAAATATTAGTCTAGTTGTAGACTACCTTCGATCTTTTCACACATAAAGCGTTGGTGGAGTACAAGCTTCTCTAAAAATATGAAAGCAAGTTCCCCTTTGCCCTAACTATATTCTAGGGGTGTCAAAACGGTTTTATGGGTAGTATTTGTGTCGAATTGATTAACTTTGATGACATGATTAGAGTTATTACGGACATGATCTATTTATTAATTGTATAAAATATTTCAACCTTAACACGATGCAAAAATTAAATAGGTTACACGAATATGACACATGCAATCCATTTTTTGAAATGGGTTGTTAAGGTTACAAAATTAAATATAACCCATTTAACCTATATAACATTTATAATATATAAAAATACTATTTTTTTATAAAAAATTAAAAAATGATGTATATAATTTAGTAATTTTCATAATATAATTATAAAAATATTATTTTTAAAAATGACTAATCAATTATTTAAAATTATGATAAATTATACAAATTTTTAACAAGTCGTGTGGAATATCCCAGATTTTTAGATAATTTTAAAATGCATCGGGATATACAATGTTAATAATTTTTATAAATATTTATAATTATTTAATGAGTATACTATTTATTAAAGCCATTTTTTAATTATTTTATATTCTTTTAAGAGATTTACGTAAAAAATTTCCAAGATTTACATTTTTGGGAAAATAAAACCTAAATAATTATTTATTTATTTACGCTAGCTCGTTTTATGAAATCGCATGTTATCATGCATGATTATATTTTTGCATATATATATATATATATATATATATATATATATATATATATATATATATATATATATATATATATATATATATATATATATATATATATAATTTAATTATGTATATATTATATAGTTTTTATTATTATTAACATGTGATATATATGTATATGTATATGTGTATATTTTTATTAAAGTGTGGTGTGTGTTTAATGTGTGTATATTTGAGTTTATAATATTATAATATAAAGTTATAATATATATAGATACAAAAAATCAAAATCAACAACCTCATTTCTTCTTCCCCATCACATCCCTCACCCTCACCATCTCCCTCACCACTGCAACTCCGACAGACAACCGTCGGTGTGCCTCCCGGCTTGCCACCTCCTTCCTCCGGCAGCTCCGGCGCCGATGAAGTGGAATTTGGTGTTTTGGCCGAAAGTTGGCCTCTTCTTCCTCTCTCACATTTTCGACCACCAAATCCTATGATTCTGGTGTCATTGAACTCCCTAGACTCCATGTAAGATGATTTCAAACTTCCTTTTAGCTTAAAACTCAATTTGGTAAGGTTTTTAGCTAGTTTTTATTTTCGACCATTTAGGATTTTTGATTTTTTTGAGCCTTGATTGGAATTATTCGTTCAATATTCCTTCACAAAAATTGATTCTAGTAGCTTAATCTAGCTCTGTGAATTTTTGTAGAATTTTTGGGAATTATTTTTATTTTTGTGAATTTCTAATTATTTTATTAATATTTTCTAATTTTCGAAAATTAATTAATTAAATTATGAAAATGTTTTTTATGGTGTTTATAGGTGTTGAATTGAATTTTATAAATTTATTTGTAATTTTTGTGAATTTTATATATTTATTTTGAATTTATTTAGTTTGTGTAACTTTGGGGAAATTAGGTTAATTATGTGTTTTATTGAAATTAATTGGTTAATTGAGTATATTTATTGATATTATTGAATTATATGTTGAGAAATTTAATTTTGAGTAATTATACTATTTTTGGTGAATTTTTGATTAATTTTGGGGAATTTACGTAACTAGGGGTATTTTGATAATTTGGCACTAAATTGGCTAAAAATATAATTAAATTGGTTTTACTAGTTATTTCAGGTATAAAAATGATTTCTACAAATTATTTAGTATTTTTAACTAATTAAAACTATTTTTCGTAAATTATTTTTAAATTATATATAATATACAATTTTTCTAAATAAATGAGTTTTTATTGATTTTTAGTAAGTTTTAGGGTTAATTATGTAATTTAGATTTATAAAATGTATTTTGGTTAATATATATGAATTTATCGAGAATTATCGATTTTTAATAATATTTTATTAAAATTAAGGTTTTTGTGTATTTATCGGTAAAATAAATATTTTTAGCGTTTAAATATCTAAATTGCTATATTTTGAGTGTTGAAGGGAATTTTTGGTATTTTCTGAAATTTTCGTGTGTTTTATATTATTTCATGAATTATGGATCTCGATCGATGAATTGTAGTTTGGAGTCCGATCGAGTGATTGTGTTATGTGTATATTCGAAGTGTATTTCTTTGCAGGACTGGCTCTACTCTTTGAGTAGAGAGATGTCCATTTTACAGGGGAGGTTCTGCCGGATTTTCGGTAGAATTCTCATAAAACATGATGTCCGGTCGAATTCGTATTCTAATTCTGTCTAAAATTCTAGATTGAGTCTTTAGAATTTCCGTTAGAATTATTTTGATTTCCTATTATCATTTGTTTGGTTAATTGCGTCGAGACCAAGGCCCAGTGGACCAGGCCCGTTCGACCCGTCTCGAGGAGCGCAATAACAGTGAGTTGTTATTTTATACATACGTGTTTTAGGATGCATGTTTTTAGAAATATGTGATTTATTTTATAAGTTATGCATAAATGATTTAATTATTACTTAGGTTTATTTTTGGTATATTATTGGTATATTTTAAACTATATGCATGTTTTAATAATGAATTATTCTTAAAATGTTTTAGGTATATGTATGGTTTATTTCTAGTTTATTTTGTAATTAAATTGAATTTATTTAACGTATATATATACTCGAAATATACCTAGTTTATTTTTGGTATATTTCTAGTATATATATGGTTTATGTTGCTATTTTATTTAATATCATGCATCATTTGTTTTTTGAATATATGTTTTATATTTTAATGAAGGATATCAATAGAATGTGCTACTTAGTGGGCAGCACTAGGACCGAGTACGTACTGGTACGCTGATAGTATTAAGGCTTTATTGCTAACCTATTTATAGATTATGATCGGATTGATTTATTTGATGTGTGATGTGATTTGAGAGTGTAATTGCTGGAGCTCGGTTGACCAAGTGTCTTGGGGCCAATCACACTGATAGTCAGATTGCTGGAGCTCGGTTGACTTAGTGTCTCAGGGCCAGTCTACTGTCCAAATGGAACAAGTAAATTATTTGGAATAAGTGAGACTGTATGGCTAGAGTGCTGTCTAACACTGTTTGAGGTTGCGATTTTCTAGGGTTCTATTTGATCCTTCATATACGGATGTTTTTTTTAATATTTATATAAAATGATTTTGATGCATCTATGTGATTTTGCCTATATATATAGTTATTATATATATACTATTGAATGTGTACACTGTCATTTAGTATGCATGTATATGTATTATAACAATTCACTCAGTGAGGTCTGACTCCCCTCCGTTGATTATTTTTCAGGAGAGTCTACGTCTTCAGACCTCAGTAGCAGATCCACACGCCGGATTTCTTTTGCCTCGGCTTCACTATGTAAACTGCTTACCTGAGTTTATTTTATAATCTAGATACTACATTAGTTATAGTCTTTTGTGAAATTTATGTATCATATTTAAATGAGATTGTATTTTAAAGATTTGAACTAGAATTTTATTAAAGGATTATTTATATATATGAGATGAGGATGTTCATCTAATTTTATTAGTGGATTACTATTTTATTTTATTTATGATTTTGTTTTCGCTGTAAAATATTTTATTTATGTTATTATTATTTTTGCAAGTTTTACTTATTTTAAGACTTGCTATGGGTTCTGGATTTGAAAGAATTCCCATTCCTTAGAGTCAGTCATGGCCCCTGTTTTGGGTCGTGACAAAGTTGGTATCAGAGCGGAGTTTTGTGTCAGGGCCTTAGTTGTGTGAGTTGTGGCCCTAGTTTTCAATGTTGTGTTTTCTTTGAAACTACTACAGTGAATTAGGTTCGAGTATGTCTTGATAAGTATTCCTTGATTTAGCTTTCTGCGTATTCCTCCATTGTCTATTTTGTCTGAATCCTTTTGTTTGTCTTTTTAAAATGAGGAGGCGAGCGCGTGTCGCTCCACCTGTTGTTGAGACCAAGGATGGCGAGTCCTTCTAGGATGAGGTTTTACCTCTTGAGCTGCTAGTTAGACACAGAGGATGTGGTAGAGGTAGACCTCGAGGAGCGGCAGGTCACCGTAGATAGAGAGAGATACAGGATGAGGAGCCTGTAGAGCCTGAGTACGAGGATGTTCTTGTACCTCTAGTTGTTCTGCCTATTCAGCCTGCCTATCAGCAGGGTATGTCTGACCCTAAGGCAACTCTGCTCTATGCCAGAGTTGGCCGGATCGCTTTTGATGGGACGTCCAACCCTCTAGACTTTCTGCATACGATCGAGACTAGGACTCAGACTACTCACATCGAGTACCAGCGGATCATGATCGTTGAGCTTTCTGTTGAGGGACCAGCCCTAGACTGGTTCATTCAGATGATCTAGCCTTACATGATAACGATGACCTGGACTCAGTTCAGAGAGCGATTTATGAGGAGATTTTGCCCAAAGCCACTCCGCATGAGTTATCGTCTCCGATTGACCAGTATTTCGTGTGGTGATAGATCTGTTGAGGAGTACACTCGAGAGTTTCTCTAGCTGGGTAGATATGCAGAGGATTTGACGCGGGATCAGTATTTCACAATCACTACCTACGTTACCGGATTAGGTTCTGCATTTGTTGGTATGCCTACAACGGGCCTTACTCTGGAGTCTGTTATTGAGTTGGCCATGGAGGTTGAGCTGAGGCTAGTCAGGCAGGGAGTGATGCCTGATTATTACCAGCTAGGAGTTCAGTCGAGTGGATTTTAGATTAGTCCGTATTCGAGTTTTCATATTGGATCGAGTAGTCAGTAGAGAGGTCCAGCTCAGCAGAGTCAGAGACAGCAATAGCGAGTACATTGGAGCAGTAGACATGGCCGTGGAGGTCAGCATAGACCATTTAGACTTGGGTCAGGTGCTTCGAACAGCAGCAATGGATGTAGTTCTGGGTCAGCTGCCAGTGTTTGCCAGACCTGCGACAGAGTCCATCAAGGACCATGTTACATGACACCTCTAACATGCTTCAAATGCAGGTAGACAGGACATTATGCCAAATCATGTCCTTATTCCGGGTATCAGCAGTCACAAATTCTATAATTTTCATAGCAGTCAATTGCTAGTACTGCACCTGTTCCATTTCAGTTGCCTCCAGCCCAACATCAGAGTTCCACTTAGCTTATTCCCCAACAAGGTCGTGGTAGAGGTGCTAGAGGAGGTGCTAGAGGTGTTGGCCAGGCTTCTACCAGCCCGTAGGGAGGTTGAGGACAGGCCAAAGTCTTCCATCTCACTCAACAGGATGCTCAGGCATCTAATGCAGTCGTGGTAGGTATTATTTTTATCTGTTACCTGGATGCATGGGTTTTATTTGATCCAAGTGCCACGTATTCATTTGTTTCTCCTATTTTTGCTTCCAAGTCTTGTTGGTAAGCTTTGAGGATGACTTTTTCATTGTCTGTTGCCACTCCTCTAAGTGATTCTTTGGACATCGATATTGTTCTTTCTGGTTGTCCAATTCTCGTGGGAGGTAGAGAATTATCTGCTGACTTGATTCTGTTGGATGTGATGGAGTTTGATGTTATTTTGGGTATGGATTGGTTATCTCAGCACTATGCTATGGTGGATTATCGGAGTAAAGAGGTGACTTTCAGAATTCCTAGTGAAGAAGAATTTAAGTTTATGGGTGATAGGAGTTCAGCACCTCAGAATCTTATTTCTGTTATTACGGCTAGGAAGTTATTGTGGAAAGGATGTCAGGGATATTTGGCATTGGTCAGGGATACTTCAATGGAGAAGTTGTCACTCACAAATGTTCTCGTTGCCTGTGAGTTTCCTGATGTTTTTCCTGAGGAGTTGCCAAGTTTACCACCTCATAAAGAGATTGAGTTATGTATAGATATGGTTCTAAGTACTACTCCTATATCTATGCCACCCTACAGAATGGCTCCTGCAGAGTTAAAAGAGTTAAAGGAGCAGTTGCAAGAGTTATTGGATAAGGGTTTCATCAGACCCAATATTTCTCCTTGGGGTGCACCGATCCTGTTTGTGAAGAAGAAGGATGGTACCCTGAGACTATGCATTGATTACAGAGAGCTGAACAAGGTGACAGTGAAGAACAAGTATCCTCTCCCGAGGATAGATGACTTGTTTGATCAGCTACAGGGTGCATAGTTCTTTTCTAAAATTGATTTGAGGTTGGGTTATCATCAGCTGCGGATTAGTGAAGCCGATGTTCCTAAAATGGCATTCCGCACTCGATATGGCCATTATGAGTTTCTGGTGATGTCTTTTGATTTGACTAATGCACCAGTACCTTTTATGGACCTAATGAACAGGGTATTTAGACCGTATATGGATTAGTTTGTGGTAGTCTTCATTGATGATATACTGGTATATTCGAGGAGTATGGAAGAGCATGTATATCACTTGAGGACTATACTACAGACACTGAGAGAACATCAGCTTTATGCTGAATTCTCAAAGTGTGATTTCTGGATGGAGAGTGTTTCTTTTCTTGGACACGTGGTGTCTAAAGAAGGTATCCAGGTTAATCCACAGAAGATTGAGGCAGTTTCTGAGTGGCCTAGATCGACTTCTGTTATAGAGATTCACAATTTTCTGGGTTTAGCCGAGTATTATAGGAGATTTGTACAGGATTTTTCCAGAATTGCAGCCCCTATGACTCGCTTGACTCAGAAGAATGTTAGATTCGAGTGGTCTGAAGCTTATGAGAATAGTTTTCAACTGTTGAAAGAGAAGTTGCCCACAGCTACAATGCTAGCTTTGCCTAATGGTGTGGACAAGTTCAAAGTTTATTGTGATGCCTCTAGAGTTGGCATTGGTTGTGTGTTGATGTAGAATGGTAGGGTGATAGCCTATGCTTTAAGGCAGTTAAAGAAGCATGAGCAGAATTATCCTACACATGACCTTGAGATGGCTACAGTAATCTTTGCTCTTAAGATCTGGAGACATTATCTGTACAGGGTGACTTATGAGATTTTTACTGATCACAAGAGCCTTAAGTACATTTTCTAGTAGAGAGATCTAAATCTGAGGCAGAGGAGATGGTTGGAACTGTTGAAAGATTATGACTGTGAGATTTTATATCATCCGAGCAAGGCTAATGTGGTAGCAGATGCCTTGAGTAGAAAGTCCTCAGGCAGTCTTGCTCATATTAGTGTTGAGAGGAGACCATTGATCCAAGAATTGCATCTGTTAGTGGATCAAGGTCTGATGATGAAGATTAGTAGGTCAGGTGGACTGCTAGCTTAGTTTAAGGTGCGATCTGTACTAAGGGATAGGATTAAGGCAGCTCAGAGTCGAGATCCTATTCTAGAAGAGCTTGCAGAGAATGTTCGAGCAGGGAAGTTCATTAAATTCACACTCGATGATGATGGTGTGTTGTGGATCAATGGTAGATTGTGTGTTCCTGATGTGGATAATTTGAGAGAAGAGATCCTGGAGGAAGCACATTCTACAGCCTATAGCGTACATCTGGGTGTCACTAAGATGTACCACAGTATCAGAGACTTATACTGGTGGGATGAACTAAAGAAGGATGTCGATTGGTATGTTGTTAAGTGCTTGATGCGTCAGCAAGTGAAAGTTGAGCATCATAAGCCTTCTGGGAAGCTTCAGCCTCTTCCTATTCTCAAGTGGAAGTAGGAAAGGATAGCTATGGATTTTATGGTTGGTTTACCTCATTCTAAGGATGGATACGATTCCATCTAGGTGATTGTAGACAGGTTGACAAAGTCTGCACATTTCTTGCCTGTGAAAGCCACCTATTCTGTAGCTAGATTAGCAAAGTTATATGTGAAACATATTGTGTGCCTTCATGGAGTACCTGTGTCCACTGTGTAAGATAGAGGTTCAGAGTTTATCTCTTATTTTTGGCAGAAGTTGCAGGAAGCGATAGGCACTAGGTTGGACTTCAGTACTGCTTTTCATCCTCAGACAGATGGTCAGTCTGAGAGGACGATCCAAACACTAGAAGATATGTTGAGGATGTGTGTCCTGGATTTGGGAGGTAGCTGGGATGATTATTTGCCACTCGTAGAGTTTGCATATAATAACAGCTATAATAGCAATATTGGGATGGCACCACATGAGGCGTTGAATGGAAGGAAGTGTAAATCCCCTCTGAGTTGAGATGAGATTGGGGAGAGAGCTTTAACTGGACCTGAGATGGTTCAGGATGCTGAAGAGAAAGTCATTGTGATTAAGCACAGATTAGAGACCGTAGTTAGCAAGCAAAAGAGCTATACGGATCCTAGGCGCAGAGATGTAGAGTTTTAAGTTAGAGACTTTATTTTTCTGAAAGTGTCTCCGATGAAAGGTGTTATGAGATTTGGCAGAAAGGGTAAGTTAGCACCGAGATATATCAGACCGTTTGAGATTCTGGAGAGAGTTGGCACTATTGCATATCAGTTGGCTTTGCCTCCGAGTATGTCTCAAGTGCATTCAATGTTTTATATCTCGATGTTGAGGAAGTATGTCTTAAACCCTTCACATGTGTTACAGCCTGATGGTGTGGAAGTGAACAAAGATCTGACGTTTGTGGAAGAACCTGTGGCAATCGTTGATTATCAAGTACGACAGTTGCGTTCGAAATAGATTCCAATGGTCAAGGTTCTGTGGCGTAGCAACAGAGTTGAGGAGCATACGTGGGAGACGGAAGCTGAGATGCAAGCTTCTTACCCGTATCTCTTCCCTTCTTGATCTTATAATTATTCTTTTCTAGAATTCGGGGATGAATTCTTGTAAGGGAGGAAGACTGTAATATCCCGAATTTTTAGATAATTTTAAACTACATCAGGATATGCAGTGTTAATAATATTTATAAATATTTATGATTATTTAATGAGTTTTCTATCTATTAAAGTCATTTTTTAATTATTTTATATTCTTTTAAGAGATTTACGTAAAAAATTTTCGAGATTTACATTTTTGGGAAAATAAAACCTAAATAATTATTTATGCTAGCTCATTTTATGAAATCGCATGTTATCATGCATGATTATATATATATATATATATATATATATATATATATATATATATATATATATATATATATATATATATAAACATTTTAGGGTTTATTATTATCATTTAATTATGTATATATTATATAGTTATTATTATTATTATTAACATGTGATATATATGTATATGTATATGTTTATGTGTATATGTTTATTAATGTGTGGTGTGTGTTTAAAGTGTGTATATTTAAGTTTATAATATTATAATATAAAGTTATAATAATAATAATATATATATATATATATATATATATATATATATATATATATATATATATATATATATATATATATATATATATATATATATATATATATATACAAAAAATCAAAATCAACAACCTCATTTCTTCTTCCCCATCACGTCCCTCACCCTCACCATCTCCCTCACTACTGTAACTCTGACCGACTATCGTCGATGTGCCTCCCGGCTTGCCACCTCCTTCCTCCAGCAGCTCCGCCGCCTGCAGATGTCTCCTCCAGCGCTGGCGAAGTGCAATTTGATGTTTTAGCCGAAAGTTGGCCTCTTCTTCCTCTCTCACGTTTTCAGCCATCAAATCCTGTGATTCTGGTGTCATTGAACTCCCTAGATTCCATAGAAGACAATTCCAAACTTCCTTTTAGGTTAAAACTTGATTTGGTAAGGTTTTTAGTTAGTTTTTATTTTCAGCCATTTAGGATTTTTGATTTTTTTGAGTCTCGATTTGAATGATTCATGCAATATTCCTTCACAAAAATTGATCCTAGTAGCTTAATCTAGCTCTGTGAATTTTTGTAAAATTTTTGGGAATTATTTTTATTTTTGTGAATTTCTAATTATTTTATTAATATTTTCTAATTTTCGAAAATTAATTAATTAAATTATGAAATTGTATTTTATGGTGTTTATAGGTGTTGAATTGCATTTTAGAAATTTATTTGTAATTTTTGTGAATTTTATATATTTATTTTGAATTTATTTAGTTTATGTAACTTTGGGGAAATTAGGTTAATTATGTGTTTTATTGAAATTAATTGGTTAATTGAGTATATTTATTGATATTATTGAATTATATGTTGAGAAATTTAATTTTGAGTAATTATACTATTTTATATTAATTTTGGGGAATTTACGTAACTAGGGGTATTTTGGTAATTTGACACTAAATTGACTAAAAATATAATTAAATTGGTTTTACTAGTTATTTGAGGTATAAAAATGATTTCTACAAATTATTTAGTATTTTTAACTAATTAAAACCATTTTTCGTAAATTATTTTCAAATTATATATAATATACGATTTTTCTAAATAAATGATTTTTTATTGATTTTTAGTAAGTTTTAGGGTTAATTATGTAATTTAGATTTATAAAATGTATTTTGGTTAATATGTATGAATTTATCGAGAATTATCGATTTTTAATAATATTTTATTAAAATTAAGGTTTTTATGTATTTATCGGTAAAATAAATGTTTTTAGCGTTTAAATATCTAAATTGCTATATTTTGAGTGTTGAAGGGCATTTTTGGTATTTTCTGGAATTTTTGTGTCTTTTATATTATTTCATGAATTATGGACATCAGTCAGTGAATTGTAGTTTTGAGTCCGACTGAGGGATTGTGTTATGCGTATATTCGAAGTGTATTTCTTTGCAGGACCGGCTCTACTCTTTAAGTAGAGAGATGTCCGTTTTACAGGGGAGGTTCTGCCGGATTTTCAATAGAATTCTCGTAAAACATGATGTCCGATCGAATTCCTATTCTAATTATGTGTCTAAAATTCTAGATTGAGTCTTTAGAATTTTCGTTAGAATTATTCTGATTTTCTGATATCATTTGTTTGGTTAGTTGCCTCGAGACCGAGGCCTAGTGGACTAGGCCCGTTGAACCCGTCTCGAGGAGCGCAATAACAGTGAGTTGTTATTTCATATATACGTGTTTTCGGATGCATGTTTTTAAAAATGTATGATTTATTTTATAAGTTATGCATAAATGATTTAATTATTACTTAGGTTTATTTTTGATATATTATTGGTATATTTTAAACTATATGCATGTTTTAATAATGAATTATTCTTAAAATGTTTTAGGTATATTTATGGTTTATTTCTAGTTTATTTTGTAATTAAATTGAATTTATTTAACGTATATATATACTCAAAATATGCCTGATTTATTTTTGATATATTTCTAGTATATATATGGTTTATGTTGCTATTTTATTTAATATCATGTATCATTTGTTTTATGAATGT
Organism: Mallotus nudiflorus; assembly: GCA_947683625.1. NCBI lineage: Eukaryota > Viridiplantae > Streptophyta > Magnoliopsida > Malpighiales > Euphorbiaceae > Mallotus > Mallotus nudiflorus. The sequence continues at coordinate 6,038,998 of CANTUR010000018.1, forward strand.
ATGTTTTATATTTTAATGAAGGATATCAATAGAACGTGCTACCTAGTGGGCAACACTAGAACTGAGTACGTACCGTTACGCCGATAGCATTAAGGCTTTATTGCTAACCTATTTATGGATTATGATCAGATTGATTTATTTGATGTGTGATGTGATTTGAGAGTGTGATTACTGGAACTCGATTGACCAAATGTCTTTGGGCCAATCACACTAACAGTCAGACTGCTGGAGCTCGGTTGACTTAGTGTCTCGGAGCCAGTCTATTGTCCAAATGGAATAAGTGAATTATTTGGAATAAGTGAGCCTGTATGGCTAGAGTGTTGTCTAACACTGTTTGAGGTTGCGATTTTCTAGGGTTCTATTTGACCCTTCATATACGGATGTTTTTCTTAATATTTATATAAAATGATTTTGCTGCATCTGTGTGATTTTGCCTGTATATATAGTTATTATATATATACTATTGAATGTGTGCACTGTCATTTAGTATGCATGTATATGTATTATAACAATTCACTCAATGAGGTCTGACTCCCCTCCATTAATTATTTTTCAGGAGAATCTACGTCTTCAGACCTCAGTAGCAGACCCATACGCCGGATTTCTTCTGTCTCGGCTTCACTATGTAAACTGCTTACCTGAGTTTATTTTATAATCTAGACACTGCAGTAGTTATAGTCGTTTGTGAAATTTATGTATCGTATTTAAATGAGATTGTATTTTAAAGATTTGAATTGGAATTTGTATTAAAGGATTATTTGTATATATGAGATGAGGATGTTCATCTAATTTTATTGGCGGATTACTATTTTATTTTATTTATGATTTTGTTTCCACTGCAAAAAATTTTATTTATGATTTTCTTTCCGCTGCAAAATATTTTATTTATGTTATTATTATTTTTGCAAGTTTTACTTATTTTACGGCTTACTACGGGTTCCGGATTCAAAAGAATTTCCATTCCCTAGCGCCTGTCATGACCCCTGTTTTGGGTCGTGACATCGTGTCATGCCGGGTTGACATGACCTAACATGACATGTATAATTAAATAGATTGTAAATGGATTCATGTGCCAACCCACGATATGATCTAGTTAAACTTTGTCATAAATGGGTTGATATGTTTTTAACACTAACCTATTTAACTTCAACTCTAATTTGCTAATTTTACATGTTAGGCAAATTATGTTAGTGTCATTAACCATTTTGACACCCCTACAGGACATTCTTTGCTTTTTTAGACCATCTCCAAGATTAAATTGTAATACCCTATATTTTTATTTAAATAAAGTAATTTTTGAATTTGTGTTATTAATAAATAATTTTAAATTATATTATACAATTGTTAATTATCTAGCTATTTAATTGAGATAGATTTATGTTATTATTGTTTTAGGGTTTTATCATTTTATATAAGAATTATTTTTGGGTATATATATATATACATGTGAAATGTATACACACACCCGAAAACACCCAACCCCGCATCCCTCCTCCCCGTCTGTCACCATCACCGCCACATTTCCTCTCCCTCCGATGTGCCTCAACCTCCTGGAGCAACCATCACCACTGCAGCAGCCGCTAGCCTCTCCTTCTTCTCCTTTTCTTCCCCTTAGGTCTCCCTCTCTCTCAGTTTGAGCTCTTACCACTGCTGTTGGAGCTAGATCGGCACCGCCGTTGCTCCCTCAGCTTGCCTCACCTTCTCAAGCATCAGTTGACACGAAGCCTAGTCACTGCAACCCATTTCTGGAGTCGAAAATCAAGGTTGAAGGTGAGTTGTGCAGGGTTGTTTTAAGGTCGTTCTTTGGTTTTCTAGGTTGATTTAAGTTCTAAGCTTCATTTATTCTAAGTTAGATGATTAATTATGCTAAGTTAGTTGTTTAAATCCAATTTTTGTATATTATTTTGATTTTTCTTGATTTTTCAGAATTTGATTTGATTTGATTTGATTTTTATTTAATTTTAATTAGTAATTAGAGTAATTAATGTTAATTATTTTTGGTATATTGATTTTATTTAATCTTATAGAAAATTATTGTGTAAATTGTTAATTTTTTGAATTTTGGATATTTTATTAATATTTTATTCATTTCTGAAAATTAATTGTTAAAAATTAGGAAACTTTGATAATTGGTATTATTATTAAATGTTATTAATTTTAGAACTTAATTTATGGTTTTTGTGATTTTTATACTATTTTTATAATTATTTTAAGTTTATGTCAAATGTGGATAATTAGGTGAAATTTATATTTTGGAAGAAATTATTATTTAATTTTATGTTTTTATTAATATTAAGAAAAATTGATGTTGAGAAAGTAATTTTTAGGCATTTGTATAATTTTTAGGGAATTTTTTAATAATAATAATATATTATGTAAATTTATGTATTATAGGGGTAAAAATGTAATTTTGTGCTAATTATAACTAAATAATGGATTGTGGTTGGATTTAATAATAATTAAGGAATTTAAAAGGATTTTTACAATTTATTTACTATTTTTGACTAATTAACACTAATTTTCAAAAAATTAATTTCAAATAATATATTAGGTATTATTTTTGAGTATTATGTGTATTTTTCTATTATATGGATAAATATGTAATTTTATGCTAATTATAGTTAAATATATATTTTAGTTAGTTTTATTAATATTTAAGGGGTTTAGAGAATTTTTATAAATTAATTGGTATTTTAATTAAGTAATGTTAATTTTGAATATTGTCTCCAAATATATATATATATATATATATATATAATATGTTATTTTGGTAACAAATAAATATATATATATGGTTATATTCGACATATTTTGTATGAGGATTTTATTTAAGGTATTTGTCAATAGTTATATTAATTATGAATTATATATGTATATTTTAATAATAATGTATATTATTGGAAATTATGGGTTTTTATATATTTATGTCTAATTAAATTTAATTAAGTGTTATGTTATATTTTAAGTATGATTTTAATGTTTATTTATGAAAGTAATATTTTCATGAATTTTATTAGTTAGAATTAAGTTGTGATATTTTGTTGAGTTGTGAACACGGTCGGGTTAATACTGTGTTGGAGAGCCGACCCGAGTGTAGACTGTGTGTGAATTTTTAGAAGTGCATTTTTTATGCAAGAATGGCTCTACCTATGGTAGAGAGATGTCCGTTTTACAGAGGTGACTCTACCAAAATTTCGATAGATTTTCTCGTAAAACATGATATCTTCCATAAATTTCTAGCGTTAATTAGGGTTTTTCCTTATCTATCGAGTCTTATCCGATTTTCCTCAAGTCAGTCTAGAATTTCGCTATTTCTGTTAATTTTCGATTTTAATTCCATAGACATGTTTTTTAAAATAGGTCTGTTATTTTTTCTAGAGAATACCAGAGCGGAAGCTGTTGGATCAAGGTAGACGTGCGGTCGTCAGCCTTCTCGCTTGTCCTGTTAGTTGATAAATTGATTTGTGTGTGTATTTTATTTAAAGATGCGTGCGCTCATATTTTTAATATTTATTATATGAATTATTTAATTTAAATGCTGATATTTATGATTTAAGTGCATTTTATTTATTTAACATTAGTTTTGAGAAATTTTGGTAGAACAGGCTATCCTGTGGGTTTCACCAGGACTGTGTGTACATGGTAGAGATTGAGAGATGGATCTGATGTATGTACGACTTGTGGATATAAACTGGGACGGGTGGTTCAGTGGAAGCCCTTACTCTCGGGGACCGCCAATGATTGGAAAGTTAACAATGGACTAGGGTAGGTGCCTTAGCTCTTGGAGACCGCCAGTGGCATATATTTGGATTAAGTGGATGACTGTGGCTTGGTGCCTCGGTTAATGTCTTTGCTCTCGGGGACTGGCAGTCTATGTGAATTAAGTGAGCCCAGTTGGCCATATAGAAATTTGGATTTAGTGTTCTACTGAGATTTTTTAAAAGCTATATATATACGTTATAAATTATTTTGACTATAACTATATGGTTTTTAAAAAGATTTTCAAACTGTACAGCTCTTTTATTAACTTACTCAGTGAGGTCTGATTCTCTTCAATCTATTTTTTTTTCAGGAGCTTGGGAGTTCAATCTCAGACAGCCTCTATGTCGGATTTTTCATCACCGACTATATTATGTAGGTTATTGTGAGCTGTATTATAGTAATAACTAGAATACTGCAGTAGTATTTATACTATGAGTTTGTATAATTTAAGTATATTTATGTAATGCATTTTAATGAACCACGTTTATGTATAATGTTTTAAGATTGATTTATGATATTTGATGATGGAGAATATTTTATATTGTGCACGATTATGTTTATTTTTAGAAAAATCAGTTTGATAATATGTTCTTGTATAAAATAAAGTTTTAAATTTGAAAATTTTATTTTTCTTTTTTCTAAGGTTTACTACGGGTTTTGGGGATCTTATATCTACTCATTTCTTAATGCCGATCACGTGTCATCGGATTCGGATCATGACATAAATATTACAAAAATTAAATCCTAAAAATTATTTGAACTATCCGGTCTCGACTTTTAAAATCAATAATTACTGCAGTAAAAGTTATCTCAATGGATGCATCAATGCACTTCTAAAACTGTCTTAAAAAATAATTGTTAGTTGTTGTGTTTTGGTCTTATAAGAATCAAATCCGATCAGTTAAAGTCAATTCATATTTATGCATTAATATTCTAAAAAAGTAAAATATTAAGTTTTAGTAGTATATCAAAATCATTTTAAAATTAAGATAATTAATATGGTTTTCAAACTCTTGAAGGATTAGAATCTGTTACATTTGTAAATTTAGCCATTGTTGCTTTCCTAAGAAAAACTTAATGCCAATTAATTAGGCCTAGTTGCATATCTTGTTTATTCTATGCCCTGCTTGGGCTGATTAATTAAGGAGTAAAAAAAAAAACCAAAAATAATTTTTCAAAATTTTAATAATTTTTTTGTCACTTGAAACCGCTACAACAAATGATGCATATGCATTTGTGACAATTTTTTTTATGATAAAATATTTATTATATGTAACAAAAATTTTCAATTTGTCACAACACATAATTTACTATTAATCATAAAATTATATATGACAATGAGTAATTAAGCTTGCATAAGATATATTTAGTTTTTTTTATTAAATGTTTTAGTTGGCACTATTAAAACTGAATTATTTCCTTTCTATTCAAATCCTTTTAATAAATCTCCATTCAGTTGTTTAAAAAAACAACTAACAGAATACCCAAAAAGAATAAATAATTAATAAATTAAAAAATAATATATCTCCAAATAAAAATTAATGAAAAATATAAGGTAATTAAACAACTCTATATATTACAAGATACCTATCAGATGGAAAAAAAAAAAAGTCCTATACTGATTTGAACAGCCTGAATAAATATATCTTTGTCCTCTGTCATGGAAGATTGGACATGGAAAATAAATATAATTAATAATATAATCTGCTAAAACTTGAAGAATTTTAAGCATCTTCATCTGGTCTATAAAGTTGCACTCATCGTCCGTTTGTACTTTGCATTGGTCTTGCATTTGAATTTGATTCCTGCAATTAAAATTAATTAAATCATTCACATGTAATTAATAATAATAGTATAAAAGCAATATTCTTCAACTTAAATCACGAACTGCTACACGAAGTAGACGCACTTGTTCTCTACTACCAGTTCTAACCTGAAAATTAATTAATTAAAATGGGTTAATAGCCATTTGCAAGGAGAAAATTAACATCAACATCCATATAAGCATAGCTCTATTAACACCAAAAATCACTAAATCTGCTACTTGTTATATATTTACTCGAATCTTTAAAATCTGGAAAAAATACTTAATCCAACCAAAATTTCAACCAAAAGACAACAAAACTATACTGAACCAAATAAATTTAATTTCAAATCAAACCGTACCAAACTTTATGACTGATTTGGTATGATTAATTTAGTACAGTACTAGATATTTACAAAAAATCAAATCGAGAACTGTACCGAACCAAAAACTGAATACAATACCTGTTGTGCAGCGAAAGCAATCAGAGTGCACAAAAAAACAATTAAACACAAAAGAATAATGGCAAAATAAAGAAGTAGAGACAAGATTTACATGGAAAACCTTAAGATAAGGAAAAACCACAGACAGAGAAGAGGATTTTACTATGTTGTAAACAAACATACAAAAAAAGCGTTAAGGCGGCTAACAATTTGAAGAACTTAATTGCCAAATCCTAAAAGTAAGTCTTTATACTAACAGGATATAAGTGGAGTCAAAACAAGGAGAAAAATAGCTTCCTAAATTATGGTTAAAAATACTTCTCGTGACATGGTCGTGTCATGCTCATGCTCTAAACCATGCTCCTTTTCGAACTAACGTCGTAGATGTGACTCAAGCGTGTTTCAATTTGTGCCACCTTTTGGACACCCTGACACAACCATTACATGATTGTGTTGTTGGTTATGCAACTTTTTGGATACTATGGCAGATTCTAACACAGGCATTAACACGCTCATGCTTAAATTGTGCTAGCTTCTAGACATAACAAACGCCTCAATACGGCCTAAGCATGACCATGGCAAGACCCAAAATCTCAAAACCATCAATTCTCCATAAAATTCACATCACAAACTCAACAATCTCTACCTTGAAGTGAATTCCCAAAGTACTAAAATCAACCCTAAAATACAAAATAGTCCACAACACAAGCAATAATATAATAATACAAAACTCCACCTCTTCCACAAAGCCCGTAAAGGCACCAATCAATGAGAAATACCAATCAAGTCCAAGCAATGCACAACTTGGACAAGGGAAGTGACTTGGTTATCATATCAATGAGATTATCAAGAGTACTAACCTTTTCTACAACAATGTCACCCTTAGTAATAATTTCTCGAATAAAGTGATAGCGAGCATCAGTTCTCTCATGGAACATCTGATCTTTAGTGAGGTAAATAACACTCTAACTATCATAATGTAATGTCATGAGCTTCAAATCATTACAAAGCTCACCAAACAAGACCTTTAACCAAATGGCCTCGTTTATTGCTTTAGTAATGGCCATGTACTTAGCCTCTATAATAGACAATACAACTGAAGATTACAACATTGTCTTCCAACTAATTGCATAACCACCAATGCAAAACACAAACCCAGTTAATGATATTCTTTTATTAAGATCACTGAAAAAATTAGAGTTCACAAAACCTACAATCCCATCCTTACTTTTCCTAAAATGCAAACACATCCCTGAAGAGCCATATAAGTAATGAAGAATCCATTGAACTGCCTTCCAATACTCTTTCCCTAGATTTGTCATGTATCTGCTAATTGAACTTACAACATGCTATAAATCCGGACGTGTGCAAACCATAGCATACATAAGGGAACCCACTACACTAGAGTAAGGAACTCGATAAATATACTCAATCTCATCATCTAACTACAAACATAAGAAAGATGAAAGCTTAAAATGTAAAGCCAATGGAGTACTTACAGATTTATAATTGTGCATATCAAAACTGCATAAAACTTTCTTAATATACCCCTTATGACTAAGATATAATGAGCCAACCTTTCTATTTCTCACAATCACCATGCCAAGGATTTTCTTTGCATTACCCAAATCCTTCATCTTAAACTTGGCACTAAGTTGAGCTTTAACCTTTTTATTCTCTTCTCTATCTCTAGCTACAATTAACATATCATCAACAGAACTATCGTAGTTACTCCGTTTAAACCTATGGGAAATCATAAAAGAATCAAACCTCTTGTACCATTGCCTTAGAAACTACTTCAACCTATAAAGAGATTTCTTCAACAAACAGACATGGTCTTCCTTACTTGAAGCAATAAAACCCTCTCAATATTGCATGTAAATGTCCTCCTTAAGCTCTCCATGTAAGAATGTTGTTTTTACATCCAATTGTTCCAACTCAAGATCATATCTTGCAATAATCCCAAGTAAAACTTGAATAAAGCTATGTTTTACAATAGGAGAGAACACATTTGTGAAGTCCATACCTAGAATTTAACTATAGCCCTCAACAATAAGTCTAGCTTTGTATCTTGCATCATTAATACCCGAAGTGCCTTCCTTGCTTTTGAATACCCACTTACACTAAACAGATTTCTTGCCTTTAGGCAACTTCACTAACTCCCATTTGCCATTCTTGTTTAGAGACTCCATCTCCTCATACATGGCAATCACCCACTTTTTTGAATCCACATAAGTGACTACCTTTTTATGAGTAGATGGTTCCTCGCCAGCTTCAATATCTTTGGCCATATTTAATACATAAGCCACCATATTTGCTTCAGCGTATCTTTGTGGTGGTTTAATGGATCTTCTAAATCTATCCCTCACAATAAAGTACTAAGGTGTGGTAGCTTCATCATTATTAAACACCTCTGAACTCTCATATGATGTAGCTTTTGGTGTGGATTTTATCCCAATATGAAACTCCACCTTCATATTTATAGTCTACCGTTATATAAACTCATCACAAGTGTCTCTAAGAGACAAGTTATGTATCATAGAAGTTTTATCAAAGGTTACATTACGACTAACAAAAACCTTTCTTAACTTAGGACACCAAAGCTTATAAACCTTAACATTGGACATATACCCAAAAAAGACACACTTTTTAGATCTAAGTTCCAATTTAAAATTATCAACATGAACATAGGTAGGACATCTAAATATTTTCAAGTCGAAATAACTAGCAAAAGTACCAGACTATACCTCTTCTAGAGTTTTCTTATCCATAGCCGTTAAGGGAGAATGGTTAATAAGAAAACATGTTGTAATAGCCGCTTCAGACCAAAATGACTTAAGTAACTCATAATTTAAAACCAAGCACCAAAGTTTCTCCATTAATGCCTATTTATGTGCTCAGCCACACCATTCTGCTATAGAGTAGTCAAAATTGTCAAATGTTTAACAATCCCTTTGAACTTAAAATAAGATTTAAACTCATCTGAATAAAACTTTAAACTATTATTCGTGCAGAGAAACTTCACTTGCTTCCCAATTTGTTTCTCAATTATGGTCTTCCACTTCTTGAAAGTAGCAAACACATCACTATTTTGCTTCAAAAAGAATACCTAAACTTTCCTTAAGAAATCATCAATGACTGTTAACATGTAACTTTCACCACCTTTGATAGAAACTATGGATGGCCCCTAAATCCTAGGTTAAGCATTTTATGCATGTTTCTTTACAATTAGTGACCGTTGTTGCCTGCTGTAAGGGAATTGAAACCAAACTGCCTTACACCCTACTCAGGATAGGTCTAATTCTATGCCTTGAATTTTTATTGGTCACTACCCTATGTCATTTATTTGGATGTTCCTTTATCATTCGAGGCTTAAGTGGAAGTTCATTTACTTTTGTTTCTAATATGAATCTCTTTTCTTGATATTTTGGCAATCCCATTTTGGTTCCAATTTAATATTTGTGATTTTTGAAAAAGGAATAAAAAAAATAAAGGCATGCTTTTTTGTTTTGAAAAAAATATAAAAATGAGGGAATAAGCCTCGAATATACCATGTTATAAATTGGTTTGTTTAACTTGGAACTGTACACACGAAGAGTTGGTTTGTACATCTCAAGTCATGGACTATACATATAAACCCTTGAATATAATATGTTATAAATTAGTTTGTTTAACTTGATCCAATAATTATAGTAAGCTATAGGTTCAGGTTGGGCTTTGAAATCCATGAGTAATTATATTACTTAATGCATTTAGAATTATATGTGATACACATATAGAAATAAATTATACAGAGCTTAAGGCTAATGGATATACATTTACGAATTTATATAAATAGGTGTAATCGATGTAATCACATAAATTAAAATAATAAAAGAATTGATGGTCAACATATGAAAGATGCTTTTTTGTTTTTATAAAATATGAAAATATGGGGAAAAGTTATTGAACATTGTAAATTTGAAATGTATAGATAAAGTGTTGGTCTATACACATCAAGCTTTGAACTATATAGGTGAAGCGTTGATTTGTACATCTCAAGTCATGGACTCTACAAATCAATACTCAAATACACAATTAAGTTTGCTTTAGATTCACTCTTCCTGGGTTTTTAATTTTATTTATTTCCAAGATTAATAGTTCTTTTGTGTGCTAGACAATATGTGATAGTTAATGATTCTTCACCCTATAATCCTAGGTTAAGCATTTTATGCACATTTCTCTATAGTTAGTGACCCCCTTACCTGATGCAAGTGAATTGAAATCAAACTGTCTTGCACCCCACTTGGCTGGGTCTAAGGCTGTGCCTTAACTTTTCATTGGTCACTGCCCTATGCCATTTACTTGGATGTTCCATTATTGTTGAAGGCTCAAGCATAAGCTCATTTACTTATGTTTCTATTGTGAATACTTCATTTAGATTAATTAAAAAATAGTTGTAAAAGGTGAATGTCTGCCAGTCCAATTGATGCATTTAATATTAAAATAAAAAGCAGAAAAGGAGCAGGTCATGATGAATGGTTTTATGGTTCTTTAATCCTTTAATAGCCATAGGGACTCAGTTCAATTCCCAGTTCCAACCATTTTCTTTTTAGATTTTCTAACTTTTTTATGTTTTATTAATTTAAAGATGATTCAACAAAATTACTTTATTAATTTATGTTTATTTTTATGTATAATACATATAATTATAATGATGGAACAACAACAGCAGCAATAACAACAACAACAATTATTATTATTACTAAGTAAAAACCAATAATAACATACTCATAATAAAACTATATAGTAAATTTGTTATAGTAATAATAAAACTATGCAATTTTAACAATAGTACATAATTTTAATACTAATTAGTATTAATACTAAGTAAAAATAACTTAAATTAATAATATAAATTTATTTATTACATAAATTCCTGAAAATCCATTTTGAATTATACCATACTAATCCGTTCCGATAGAACTGAATCCCTTTACCAAACTATTCCAAAAAATGGAATGATACTAATACGGTTACTGAAGATTTAATTTTTATAATTCTCAAAATATGTTACGGTTCTAGAGATTTTAAATCTTTAGATTTCCTTGACCGATGCTCACAACTAATGACATTTGAGATGGTTTTATAATACGTCTACTTATCAATTTTGATCAAATTGAAAATTACATTAAAATTGTAAATAATTGATGTTTGGAACATTTTTATAAAAAGTGTGATTTTTTATACCATAAAAAATAAACCTTTCTAACAATATTACATAGAACATTTTCAGTGCAAGGAGGAACTATAAGAGATCCCATGTATCTGTAATATTTTCTACTCCCTATCTTAATGTCCTTTGGATTCACTATACCCACCACTATCTTAATTTCTCTGGTACCGACAACTAATCTTAATCTATTTGTCAGTTGATGAAAAAAATAAAAATAAAAATTATTAAGATAGAGATTGCAAGAAAGAGGGTATGATAGATAGTAATTTTCAATACAGTACTTATAAATGACAAAAAAAAAATGGTCTGCCTATTGTGTACCTTTCCATCTAGGCTTTCATGTGAGTTTTTTCCCATTTTAATGTAAAAAGTGTTGTGAAATAAAGATTGAATTGTTTAGTTTGTTATAGAACTAAACTTGAATTTAGTAGTACTTAATTAGAAGAAAAATATTTTATAGTATAATTATTTTAAAAGAATTAAGAGAGAGTTTGGAGAGAATTTGGAGAACTATAATATTGAAAGAATTTGGAGAGTAATCTATCTTTTTCTTAACCTCTCATTAATGAATTTCAATCTCTTTATATAGAGATATTCTTTTCACTATTTGAGGACTATTTTATCATAAGCAATATTTTGTTCATTCACAAGCAATATATTGTTCATTCACATTCATAATATTCCCCTTTGAATAATAATATTTTGCAACTGCCACATTAAAACCTTGCTAAATAAAACCTAGTGGAAAAAACTTTAGCTTAAGGAAAAAGAGTACAGTGCATGATTTTCTCCCCCTCAAGTTGATATATATAATCTTCCTTCACATAGTATGTAGATGTCGCATTCCAATATCGTGAACGTGCTTTCTAAAGATTGTAGTTGAAAGCACCTTTATGAAAAGATCAGCTGAATTCTTGCTAGACTGAATATACTTGATATCTATATGATTGTCTTTTATTAGCTCTTGAGTGTATGAAAAGAATCTTGGAGGTATATGTTTGGTTCTATCACTTTTGATATATCCTTCCCTTAACTGTGCAATGCATACTGCATTATCTTTATACAAAATTGTTGGACTTTTGTTGACTAGAAAATCATAAGATTCTTCAATATTATGTGTCATTGATCTAATCCACACACACTCTCTGCTTGCTTCATGTAGTGCAATAATCTCAGAATGATTTTAAGAAGTTGCGACAAACATTTATTTTTTAGAATGCCAAGAAATTGCAGTTCCGTTATTTATGAACACATAGCCTGTTTGAGATTTCGCTTTATGAGGATCAGATAAATGCCCTGCATCTGCATAACCAATCAATTCTTATTTTGAATTGTTAGAATAAAATAAACCCAAATCAACATTTCCTCGAAGGTATCAATGTATATGTTTAATCCCTTACCAATGCCTTTTTATTGGAGCTGAACTAAACCTTGCTAATAAATTTACTGCAAAAGAAATGTCAGGTCTAGTATAATTAGCGAGATACATTAAAGCTCCAATGGCACTGAGATATGGAAATTCAAAACCAAGAATTTCTTCATTTTCTTCACAGGGTCGAAATGGATCAGTCTTAATATTTAGTGATCTGACGACCATTTGAGTACTTAAAAGATTTACTTTATCCATATTAAAGCATTTCAAGATATTTTCTATGTAATTTGATTGATGCACGAACATCCCGTTGTGCATTTGCTTAATTTGTAAACCAAGGCAATACTTGGTTTTTCCAATATCTTTCATTTCAAACTCTTCCTTTAAGTACATTGTTGCTTCATGGATCTCATTTTTTGTTCCAATAATATTTAAATCATTAACATATACAACTATAATCACAAATTCAGATATTGTTTTCTTAATAAAAATGCATGGGCAGATAATATTACTCACATATCCTTTATTAATCAAATAATCACTCAAACGATTATATCACATGCACCCAGACTATTTTAACCTATATAAAGATCTTTGGAGCTTGATCGAATACATTTATTTGGGTTTTGTACTTAATGCTTCAGGCATTTTAAATCCTTCAAGGATTTTTATATAAATGTCACTATCAAATGATCCGTACAAATAAGTAGTTACAACATCCATAAGATACATTTCTAATTTCTTAGAAACTACTAGGCTAATTAGATACCTGAACGTAATTGCATCGATAATAGGAGAATACGTTTCATCATAATCAATTCCCGGCGTTTGTGAAAAACCTTGAGCTACAAGTCTAGCTTTGTACTTATTATTTCATTTTTCTCATTTCTCTTTCATACAAAGACCCACTTGTATCCTACAGGTTTCATAGTTTTAGGTATAGGAATAATTGGCCCAAAAACATTTCACTTGTTTAGTGAGTCTAATTCAGCCTGTATAGCATCTTTCCATTTTATCCAATCATGCCTATTTTGACATTCCATGACTGATTTTGGTTCAGGATCATCTTTGTCATTTATGATTTCACATGCAACAGTATATGAAAATGTTTCATGACTTTCTTTATTTTCTATTTCTTTAGGGATATTTTCCTCACTATCAATATGATTATCTACTCCCTTTCTCTTTCGAGGATTTTTATCTTTAGAACCAATTGGTCTTCCACGCTTTTGGCATGTTTTAGACTCATGAGTGTCTTTACTGTCAAGTTTTATTTCTGGAATTTCAATACAAGCAGGAGCATTGGCTATTGGTATATATGATTTAGTCACTCTTTTTGTTTCAGTAAATGCATCTGGCAATTGATTTGCAATTGCTTGTAAGTGCATAATCTTTTGCACTTATAATTCACATTGTTTTGTATGAGGATCCATATGCAATAATGATGGTTCATTCCATGAAATATCCCTTTTCCTTTCTTTCTCCCATTTTCCTAATGTTGGGAAAACAACCTCATTAAATTGGCAATCAACAAAATGTGCTGTAAAAACATCACCAGTTAAAGGTTCAAGATATCTAATAATTGAGGGTGTTTCGAATCCAACATAAATTCCCAATCTTCGTTGATGACCCATTTTTATGTGCTGAGGTGGTGCAATGGGTACATATATTGCATAACTAAAAATTCTAAGATGGGAAATATTTGGCTCTTAACCAAATGCTAATTGTAGTGGGGAGTATTTATGATATGCACTAGGTCTAATGCGAATTGATAAAGTAGCATGTAGGATTGCATGACCCCAAACTGAAATGGGAAGCTTTGTTCTCATTATTAATGGTCTAGCAATAAGCTGAAGGTGTTTAATCAATGATTCAGCTAAACCATTTTGAGTATATACATGGGCAACAAGATGCTTAACAATGATCCCAATAGATATACAATAATCATTGAATGCTTGAGATGTAAATTCACCAGCATTATCAAGTCTTACCCTTTTGATTATATAATCAGGGAATTATGCTCGTAATTTAATAATTTCAGCTAGCAACCTTGCAAATGCAACATTATGAGTTGACAATAGACAAACATGTGACCATCTACTAGATGCATCAATTAATACCATAAAAGATTTGAATGGTTCACATGGTGGGTGAATTGGCCCACATATATCACCTTGAATTCTTTCAAGAAACATAGGTGATTCCTTCTGAATTTTAGATGGTGAACGCCTCAAGATTAATTTTTAGAGAGAACAAGTTGTACATGACATTTCATTTAATTGAGGAATTCTTTGCCCTTTCAATGGATGCCCATATGAATTCTTAATTATCCTTTGCATCATTACTGATCTAGGATGACCTAATTTGCCATGCTATAAATTTATTGTTGAAGGATCATAAGATTTTTCTTTTACTGCCATATGTGATTCAATTACATGTATATACATGTAATGCAATCCAGTAGGGAGTTTTGACAATCTTTCCAATACTTGTATTTTTCCTAATTTATAGGAAACTATATTTAAATATTTGTTACCATTTATAGTAATGAATTGGGTATCACACCCATTTCGATATATGTCATCAAAACTCAACAAATTTCTTGTTGATTTTGGTGAAAACAAAGCTTCATCAATTATAAATTTTGTTCCATTTGGTAACATAAATTTAGCTTTGCCAATTCCTTCAATCAGATCTACAGGACCTGATATTGTTTTTATAATTGCCTTTGTGGGCTTTATTTCAGAGAAATAATCTCTCTTTTTCAAGATAGTATGTGTAGTACCACTATCTGGTATCTCCAATATCGTCTTTATGTTGAGTACAATCCATATTAAACTTCAAAATAGATAAACATATAATTAATCAATTAAGGTAAAAACATAAAATAATTGTAAAGTAGGAAATTTTATTTAATTTGAAAATAACATACATAACAATAACATATTCTTCAGAATTGAAAATAAAATAGGTAATAACAACGTACTTAAAAATCATAGATGTCTCAATTTCCATTGTCAGTAAAATCATTAGTAAAATCAGAAACATCTAGATAAGTTGTATCATTAACAGGAGTATGATGCTCATTGAAGTTTATTTCCTTTTCTTTACCTTTCAATGATGCCTTATAAAGTTGGCAAAGATGTGGTGGTGTATGACAAACTCGTGATCAGTGTCCTTTACTACCACATCTGAAACACACAGTTTCAGACTTATGTTGGGGCCTTTCTTGAACACCACTGATGATTGATTTTAACTTCTTTTGAGGTTGAGTCTGAGTTTGTTGTGGAGTATTATTATATTTATTTCCATGACCACGACCAAAGAATTGACCTCTTCCACGTCCACGACCTCTACCTCTCCCATGTCCATGGCTATTGTAATTTTTAAATTTGAAATAATTTGTAGCATTTTCTTCTGA
Organism: Mallotus nudiflorus; assembly: GCA_947683625.1. Lineage (NCBI taxonomy): Eukaryota > Viridiplantae > Streptophyta > Magnoliopsida > Malpighiales > Euphorbiaceae > Mallotus > Mallotus nudiflorus. Next base: position 6,055,015 of record CANTUR010000018.1, read on the forward strand.
AAATGATATTGAGCCAATGGGACGAGACTGATGATTTTTCATCAAGAGTTCATTATTTTTCTCAGCTACCAATAGACATGAAATTAGTTCAAAATATTTTTTAAATCTCTGCATCCTATATTGTTATTGCAATGTAACATTTGATGCATGAAATGTGGAGTAAGTTTTCTCCAGTATATCCTCGTCTGTGATTGTCTATCCACAGAATTTTAATTGTGATACTATTATGAACATTGCATAATTATAGTCACTCACTTTTTTGAAATCTTGAAAGCGTAAAACTCTCCATTCATCAGTGACTACTGGTAGTATTACATCTCTTTAATGATCATATCTATTTTTTAGATCCTTCCAAAGAACACTTGGATCTTTAACAGTCAAATATTCACATTTTAATCCTTCACCAAGATGACGACGGAGAAAAATTATAGACTTGGCCTTATCTTGCAATGAGGTGTTATTATTTTCTTTTATGGTATCAATTAACCTCATTGATTGAAGATGCATTTCTACATCTAGAATCCAAGACATATAATTTTTTCCCGTGATGTCAAGAGCAACGAACTCAAGCTTTGCTAGATTTATCATTATGATAACTAATAAAAAAATAACTCAATTAGAATTCATAAATTTGATGACTACTAAAAAAAATCAAATATAATCAGAATTTACTAATTAATTATATCATGAATGAATATTGCAAGAAATAATAGTGGTAAAAAAAATGATACAATAATACTTAAAATTATATCAAATTGAAAATCATCTTCCATATGAATTATTCCTAAAACTATTATAATAGTCATGATCAAAACACAAATATAAATATACCAAATTATGTTTACAAATTACAGTAAAGAGAGAAAGAGAAAATGTATGAATTTGTGTGAATAAATAAAATTTATAGCTTGTCTATTTATAATGAAAAATATAGCCGTTTGTTACCGTTGGAAATATATAGCCGTTAGAATTTTTTTTAATATAATATATTGAGAAATAAATTATATAAAGTAAAATTAATAAATAATGTTGATATTATTATTTATAGTAAATGAGTTTATACAATGATATGTATAAATATGGGGCAAAACCGTCCATTAATATAAAATAGGGTATAGCCTTCCATTAACATAAATAATAATAAAAAAGAATATGCATAAATATAAATTGGTAGGAGGTATAGCCATCCATAAGGTTAGAAACATTTCTTATTGTTTTGATTGAGAGCTTTTTATGCTGATAACGTGTTGTGAAATAAAGATTGAATTGTTTAGTTTGTTATAGAATTAAACTTGAATTTAGTAGTATTTAATTAGAAGAAAAATATTTTATAGTAGAATGATTTTAAGAGAATTTAGAGAGTTCGGAGAGAATTTGGAGAACTATAATATTGAAAGAATTTAAAGAGTAATCTATCTTTTTCTTAACCTCTCATTAATGAATTTCAATCTCTTTATATAGAAATTTTCTATTCACTATTTGAGAACTATTTTCTCACAAGCAATATATTGTTCATTCACAAGTAATATATTGTTCATTCACATTCATAATAAAAAAAAGTTATTTTTGCACTTTAGGATAGTTTTTAAAATATTTTCAAGTTTAAGGTAGTTTAGAAAGTTATTACAAGTTTGAGATGGTTTTTGCACAAATGGACTTAACATAGCAATACCACCAATTAAAATGGTAGAGAGGTCATTTCCACTATTTTGAGTGGCAGAGATGACATTGTCTAATTATTTTTTATATTTTTATTTTGTGAACTCAATCATCTAAGATGGCGGAGTTTGTAGGTTAATTTTTTTAAAAATTCAAGACAACCCCACCTGTGCCAAGATGATTGCACTAAAGTAGATGCAATTGGTTTTCATCAATGTCATTTGTTATCCATGCAAATGATTGATTTTTCAATAGTTAATGATCTAGTATCCATGCAAATGAAGCTGATAATTAGGTAATTATTTGTTAGTAATTAAGTGATCATAGAAATAATTAATAATTAAAAAAATACACTACACACACTCATATATAAAATAATAATAATATATTAAATTAAATTAATCATAATAATATTAACATTGAAAAACAAAAAATTCATAATAATATTATAATGATGATATTATTTTTAATATAATTCTAAGTAATTAATCATAATCATTATAATAATAAAATTTAAAAAATAGGTCAATTAGACAACACTCATGCAAATTCATACATAAAGGCTCCACACACACCACTAATGCATAATAGATTGAATTAAAATAATCATAAAAATGTTAAAATTAATAAACAAAAAAATTATAATATTATATAAATATGATATTATTTTTAAAATTATTATAATTAATTAATTATAAACATTATAAAATTAAAATTAAAAAAATGATGAATTTTTATTAACATATAACTTAAAGTCCATTATATTTTTTTTATTTTAACTAAAATTATATTTATCAACTTCCATTATTATACAACAATACATTATGTTTTAATTATTAATTATCTAATGTAAAATATAAAATTAAAAATTAAAAACAAAATGTCATAATATTATTAGGCTTGAGTCTTGTACTGGTAGACTTCATCAATTTCTCTACAGCCTTGTACTATCTATCTAGTTGAGCTACTAGACCTGTGGCATATGTGGGCTTGAGTCTTTGTGTATGCTACATTAGTCTAGGTTGAGAGACTTTTATTTATTTTTTTAAATCTTATGAAATTTGCCAGTCAAGAATTCTGTCAATTTTGCCTAGGAACATGTAGCCAGTCAGCAAGACCAGCAATATTAATTGTAAGTTTTTTTAACTTAAGTTTGCCAATTCAACTAGCGGACTTTTGAGGCCCTACATGATAAGACTGTAATTCAAATGTATATCCTTTAGTTATTATTTTAGTTAGCCTTCCTTATATTTGTATTGTACTAACAGTCCATCACCTTTTTATTTTATATATTGTCTCTTGCTCTGTATAACATTAACATGAAATACAAAAAAATTCAATATTATTCTTCACATGGTATCACTATATTATAGCCAACAACAATCAAATTGCTCTCCCTTCTTCAACCTCTCTTCCTTCTCCTTCTACCACCACTCATACTTTCTCTATTAAATTGAATAACAGAAATTACTTGGCATGGAAAGCTCAATTCCTTCCTCTATTGAATTATAAAAAATTGATGGGTTTTGTTGATGGTACTCAAAGTCCACCACCAAAAATAATTTTGAATACTGCTAGCCCTCCTTATGAATCCTACTTATGAAATATGGTTTAAATGTGATAAGCTATTGCTTTCATGAATCCTCTCTTCCATCACTGAAGAAATTTTTCCATATGTCCTTAGAATATCATCTTGATAGGCAGCTTGGACAACTCTTGCCAATACCTTTAGTGTCATCTCATAAAACAAGCAACTCTAATTAAACATTAAGTTACAGGAAATAAAGATGAATGACATTTCTATTTCTCAATATTTACAACAAGCCAAGTCTCTTATGTATGAACTTGCTCGTTCTGGTAGAACCTTAACCCTTACATAGTTTAGTGCTATTATTTATTAAAACATTTGTGTTGAATACCATAATATTATTACTGAACTCAATCTTTGACCATAATTAGTTTCTTTCAATGAACTCTATAGCCATCTTCTTGTATATGAGATTCTCTTAAACAGCACTCATGAACCTCCCTTCTCCCACCTTTCGTACTGCCCTAAAATCCTACCTTTTTCTTAACCTCCTTTATTGCCGACCCCTTCTCCTCCACTACCTTGCTCTCTGTGGAAAAACATATGATGTCCTTAGAATGATTCATGAACCTATTAAATTTGTGGTTTGAACAATCGCACTGTAGATTGATGCTAAAGGTACACCTCTTTGCTTCATAATCACAATCGGCCTCCATCTCATCAAGCCAATATTACTTATGCCAAAAACTATGGTCATCCTTCATACCTGCATTTTTAAACACCATGGGTGGCAAATAGAAGTCCAAACACTCACATCATTCTAGACATTTCCAATCTCCATTTCCAAAACCATACATTGGTGGTGATCAACTACTTATAGGCAATGGTTAAGGGTTGTATATTAATTCCATGGGCACTTCTTCTATCCCTACTCACTCTTAATCTTTATCCCTTATAAATGTTTTATGTGTCCCTAAAATTTCCAAACTCTTGCTTTCTATTTCAAAATTTAGTATTAAGAAATCTTTTTTCTTTAAATTTTGGCCTTCTTTTTTCACGGTTAAGGATCAAAAGACAAAGACTCCACTCCTATGTGGTGTGAATGAAAATGGGTTGTACATGCTGCCTTCTATTCTAAATGCACAAGCCTTTCTATCTGAAACCACTCCATTTGATGTCTGGCATTCTCGACTTGGTCATCCCCATAGTCGCACTCTCTCCAAAAATTCTCACTGCTAATGCTCTTCTACATTCTTCTAAGAATAAATTTAGCAAATGCTCCTCTTTTAATTTAGGCAAATTAGCTAGAATTCCTCTTACGCTTATTGAACACATAAGTATCAAAACATTTAATAATATTCATTCCAATGTTTAGGGACCTTTCCCTATTTTATTAAACTTAGGTTATCATTATTTTGTTCTGTTATTTATTATTGCACTTGTTATACTTAGGTGTATTTTTTGAAAAACAAAAGTGATGTTTATAATATTTTTCTTAATTTTCAATCTTTGTTCATACACAATTTTTTGCCAAAATCAAAGCATTTCACTCCGATTGGGGTGGAGAGTATCAAAAATTAAATAAATATTTTCAAACACAGGGCATTGTTCATCGTATTGGTTGTCCATATACACATGAGCAAAACAAAATAGTATAACACAAAATTAGACACTTAGTTGATACTGGTCTCACTTTACTTGCCCATAGTTTTGTTCCATTTCATTATTAGCCCTACTCTTTTGACACTACAATTTTATTAATTAATAATATGCCTATGGATTTTGTTCATGGCAAATTTCTATATTTTTCTCTTTTTGATCATCATTTTAATTTCCATTCTTTACATGTTTTTTGTTGTAGTATTTTTCCATTACTTCGTCCTTGTCACAAACACAAGTTCAATTTTAGATCAACACCATGTGTTTATCTAGGACCTACCACTTCCCACTTTGGCCATTATTGTCTTGACCCACAAACAAAAAAATACATCTTACACATCATGTACAATTCCATGAGAGTCACTTTCCCTTTAAACACTTACCCACCTCACTCGACCCCACTTCCTTTACAAACTATCAACCTTGGCTCCACTTGTATACAATGGATCATGGTAGATCATATGTAGTGGTGTAATCGACCCAAGCTGAGCTTTGGCTAGCTCAAGCTTGGTTCATTTATAAATGAGTCGAGCTCACTATTCTACTTGGTGTTCACAAGCTTAAATGAGCCTAAAGAAATTTTAAAAAATGCAACCTATAAATTAAAATTATACATTAAAAATTAAAAATAAATTATTTAATAAGTAAATTACAATAAATTTAATAAAAATTATAATTTTATTCTAATTATATATATATATATATATATATATATATATATATATATATATATATATATATATATATATATATATATATATATATATATTTATTTATTTATTTATTTATTTATTTCTAAAATCAAATTATTAAATATTAAAATTACGAGCTAGGTCACTAGCTTCTATTTCAGCTTGTTTACGAGCTTTATTAGCCGAGCTTTGTATAGTTTGAACTTGGCTCATTTATTAAATGAGCTTTAATATAAAAGCTTAAACGAGCTTTTATTTGGTCGAACACCAAACTGCTCACGAGTGTCTCGACTTGTTTACACCCCTAATCACATGCTACAACCCACTCTCCTTTATGCCAATCGAGTACAATCATCTCTTCTCTTCCTTTAATTTCTTATCCTAATCTTATGCACATTTCAAGTATCGAAACCTCACCACTCGTAACTCACCTTTATCTCCTTATCCTAATCTTAACCAAAATTCACGTACATAAGCCTCAACCATTTCTAACTATTCCTCGTCTCCTAGAATTATGTTCTCATCTTAACAACATTGTCCATATCCCTAATCCTAACAATATTGTAGATCTTTGCCATCTTTATTGGCGAATTTCTATTGGTTTTTATTATTTTTTTAAATTATTACCGCCAATCAAGTTGGCAGAAATAGGTTATCATGTAGTATTTCCACCACATTAAGTTACATAATAGGTTTATTATATTTTTTTGAATTATTTTTTTATCCCAAAGTTGAAAGTACTTTGAAAACTACCCTAAATTGGGAAATAAAATTTCTTATTACCCTAAATAGGTAAAAAGCCAGTTTTCATGCACCATATGCATCTCTAGAGCATAGTTGTAATTACATTGTGAGATGAAAGGATTAATTACTTATATATATGTATGTTTTCATTACTTATATTCAATATTTATTCATTTAAATTAAAAAAATGAATTTCTTAAATACAAAATCTTAAATTCAAGCCTTGTATATGAACTGAAACAACTAATATGGTTTTGTCTTTATTATGTGTTTTGACTACTGAATAACATAAGTGATTATAAAAAAATTCATAATAAGATTACAGGGAAGTTGAATTAATTAAGCATACCTCTTGCCATTTATGGTGTGCTCAAAAGGGGAGTGCCAATGACATTGTTTGAGAACAGATCCAATTCTATTAATTGAAATAGTTCTAGCTTTAGTTTCCCACTACAATTGCACCCAGGAAAAACAAATTCAAGAATTGAACAAAATATTTTGTTAAATGATTCTTTTTAACATAACTAAAATGACAAGAACTTTTTGATTTATTGATGTTAAATGCTTAACATATCTCACCAACCACCACTAAATTAGCTTAAATTTAATTTTCTTTACCATCATATTATAGCCTTTATTCTTGAGAGTAGCATTTGAAGGCTTGTAGTCTTTGTTCAGTCTTCCTAAATGAGAAACAACTTTAACTGTCTTGTTATAAAGATCAATAGGAGACTATATCATTCTATTGCTATATGCACTCAAATTTCGATGAAGCTCTCCCTATCTAGCTATTCTCTTTTCACCAATTTTGTAATCAACCTCATGCTCGTCCTCTGATCACATCAAACATTAAGGTTATTGCTCACATTTACTATGTCTAATGCAAAAAAATAAAAAATAAAAGAAGTATATAATAAATGAATAAAGTCTTACCAACTTCTTAAGATGATGTCAGAAGGACATAGGAAAGAAAAATAACTAAGAGAATGAAACAAAAGATTGTGATTGCCATTTTTTTTTTTGCAATTAGATTTTCTGTTATACCTAAGAATATATAGTGATTAAATTATAGAATTCTAATTAGCTTTATATATGGCATCAAAAAATGGAAGGATACTTTTCTTTATATATAACATTAATATAAATTATGAACACATAAAAATAAAAAAATTTATTGTATGAATAATTTGATTTGTGTTTCTTTTTTATGATCTTGAAGGGTACTTTTTCGGAAAGCAAGTTTGAACATGGGAAAGTCAATGAGAAAGATAGTAGTAAACTATTGCTTTTTGGTAATCTTATTATTATAATGAAATTTTAGGTGTTTTTTAGATTTTTAACTAAGTTGTGAATTGTAACAATAGCTCATATGCATAGTTTTTAATCTACATTAAAACGCTTATAAAAAATTCACTATGTCAAAAAAATTATAATATAGTCTAAAATTTAATTAATTAATGTATAAGGTAACCATCATTTGTTATTTGAATAGATTATTTTGCCTTAAAAATGGGATGTGTCTGCATAAAGTTTTTATTATAATGGTGGGTGGGGGTTCGTGGTGTTACAAAAGGTAATTAAAGGTATGAGCTAATATTGAAGAGATAGAGAAGGAGAAAATTGTATTTCTTATGTATCATATGAAGTGTTATAGAAGTGATTTTATACAAATGAATACAATATTATTAGAGTTTTATTAAGATATAATAACTGACTAAAGTCTAATTGAATAACTAAAGATTAATGGATGTTAACAACCCCCCCCCCCCAAGTTAAGTCGGTAGTGGAGCCAAGGTTAAGCTTTTCTTGGTGTTTTTCAAAGAGTCATCACGATAAGTGTTTAGTGAGGATATCAGTGGTTTGGTTTTGATTGGAAATGAAAGTGACTTTAAAAAAACCTTGACTGATCTTGTTTTGAATAAAGTGAAAGTCTAGCTCAATGTGCTTCATCCTAGCATGAAAGATAGGATTTGTGGTAAAATGAATAATACCCATCTTATCACACCACAAGGTGGCTAGTTGAAGAGATGGGAAGCTAAGCCCTAAAAGAAGAGAATGAAGCCATATTATTTTAGTAGTAGCATTAGCAAAAAAATTATATTCACTCTCAGTAGATGATTATAATACAATTTGTTATTTCTTAACCATCTAAGGAATAAGATTACAACCAAGATAAACAGCATAAGCATTTGTTGAGCAATGATTATCCAGGAATCCTCCCTAATCACTATTAGAAAATGCTTAAATTTTTATAGAAGAGGTAGAAGAGAATAACAAATCATGATGTTTAATGTGTTAGAGGTATCGAAGCCCTCTTTTTATTGCATTCCAATGGTTTTGGCAAGGACTGTGCATGAATTGACACAACTTATTAATGGAGAAGGCAATGTTAGGTCGGGTTAATGTGGTATATTGAAGACTGCTTACCAATTAGCAATAAAGCATACCATCAGCAAAAGGAGTGCTGCCCAATTTACTTAGATGAGGTGATGTAGCCATAAGAGTGAAAGTTGGTTTTCAAGTCTCCATTTTTGCCCATTTAAGTAATTTGAAAATATGTTTATACTGAGATAAAATGAGACTGTCAATAATATTTATAGCTTTAATGCCCAATAAGTAGTTACGTTTACCAAGGTTCTGAATTGGAAATGTTTGGTAAATACAGTCTAAGAACCATCAAATGATGGTAGAAGAAGACATTGTAATTAGAATATCATTTACATAAACCAAAAAAACAAGGTTGAGTTATCAACTTACCGAATAAATAGTGAAGTGTCAGTTTAAGAGGCACAAAATTAATGTTGAATAATAAATTCATGGAGCTTTTGAAACCATGCCTGTGGAGCATATTTTAGGCCATAAAGAGGGCGATGTAGCTTGAAACGTAATTAGGATGTGAAGGATCAAAAAACCCTTTAGGTTTTTCCATGTATATGTTTGTGTCTAAGAACCCATGAAGAAGTGCATTAAAGATGTCAAGTTGATAAGTCGGCCACTTAAGAGAAGTAGAGATGGCAAGGACTGTCTAAATTATTGTTGATTTCATAATAGGAGTAAATGTTTTACTATAGTCTACTCCATTGGCTTGAGTGTCCCTTGGCTACTAACCTTGCTTTAAAGTATTCAATAGAGCCATCTACTTTCTTTTTAATGCAGAAAAGCCATTTATTAAAGACCACATTTTTATTTAGAGGACAAGGTACTAGAGTCCAAGTGTTGGTTTAGAGCAAGGCATTAATTTATTGGCTCATGGCTTCTCTCCACTCTATGTGTTTATTAGCTTAAAGAAAGGTGTTTAGTGTTATGGAGTTGGTGAATTGGTTTAGGGATGTAGTGGTGATAGTGTTTATTTGATGTTTGGCCATTGTTGAGGGATGTAGAGTCATAGGGTGACTATGAGAAGGTGATATTTATTTGGTGTTGGAAGTGGGGTAGTTGGTAAGATCAATGATAAGGTTAAGACTTGGATAAGATTGGTTGGGGGAGTAGGGAGGATGGGGATTGGGTGAGGATATAAGCAGAGTGTTGATTGGGTTGGTTATAAAGGATAAGAGGGAGAGGTGGAGTTGTAGTAGGATAGGGGGTTGAAGGAAAAGAAGTATGAAGGAGATAAAGGATAAAAGTTACCTGATTAATCTTCAAGAGCCAATGAGGTGGTGGTATGTCTGTGGACATTTAGCCAAGGCCCGTGGGCATAGGATTCAAGAGTGGCGTTAGGACAGTTTATTGAAAAGGAAAAATAGAATCAATAAATTTGACATGATAGGATGTATAAATTTTGGATTTGGCTATATCTAAACATAGAAAACTAGCATAGGTGGGACTTTGACCTAAATATACATAAAGAGTAGTGCGATAGGAAAACTTATATGTGTTATAGAGTCAAAGAAGTGGAAAAATAGCATGTCCAAATGGCTTGAATTCTAAGTATTTCGGATGTGTATTATTTAGAAAAGAAAATGGTAAGTGGTGATTTGTGACTGGGGAGGGTAAACTATTGATGATCATGGAAGATATTGCATAGGACTAATATTTTTTTAGGACAATAGCATGAACAAGAAGAGTTAAACCAGTGTTAATTAAATGTCTAATTTTTCTTTCAGTAAGTCCATTCTTACTATGCAGCAGAAGCAATTAGAGTGCACAAATAAACAATTAAATATAAAAGAATAATGGCAAAATAAAGAAGTAGAGAAATAACATATAAGATTTACATGGAAAACCCTAAGAAAGGGAAAAACCACAGGCAGAGGAGAGGATTTCACTATATTGTAAAAGAGCATACAAAAGGAGTATTAGGACGGCTAATAATTTGAAGAACATAATTGTCAAACCCTAAAAGTAAGTATATATACTAATAAGTGTTGCATTTTAAACCCGCAAGCACATGATTGTGGTTACAATAGAAAGATATCATTCCCTCAAGGACTGTATATTGATTACTACTAATTTTTATCTATGATCTCAGTTAGTAAATTGAATAATTTAGCAGGATTTAAAATTTAAATAAAAGAAACTCAATTAAAAGTAAAATCAAATATTTATAAACACAAAGTCTAGGTTTAGTTTCATTATTCCAATCCAATCATGAACACATTATTTTAGCAAAAAATCTTGAATTCAGTTAAGGGTAATTGCTTTAAAATACTTAAAGACTCTCTTAAGTTTAATTAAGCATGCAAGGATTAAAATCTAACCTACTCCTATGATTAATAATTCAATCCTAGCTCACTAAGATTTTTAGCAATTAATTTATCACCGTAATCTATTGTCGTGACTCCCCGAAGAGCTCGACTACTATCATGGTCAAGTGATCTAAGTTTTGAGTGTCTTAAGGTAATGAATTCCTTTAACTCTCATTAGAAAATTCATCCATAAACATACAATCAAATAGGCCTAGAATAATAACAAGATAAATATTACAACACAAAGAATTAACTGAAATTCAAATCAAATATAAAAAATTATGTTCAAATCATGTCATTAAATAGCTACTCCTAACCAAGACTCTATAATCAAAAATTAAGAAAAATGAGAAGATGAAGATAGAAAATAAAATAAAAATAAGCTCTTAGATTTTGTTGATTTCTGTCTAGCCGCCCCTTTATCTTTATGACTCTCCCTCTCCCTAAAAAGGCATTCATTCCTTATATAGTGCTAGGGTATGAAAAGAATCCTTTTTTATTTTTAATTCCTTCTTATTTTCAAAATAGGAAGACTTTTGCCTTTATGACATGGTTTTAAAGCATGATCGTGCTTCACTCAAATAAAACTACAAATTTACTCAGCATACATCATGACATCCAACACGGGAAATTTCATTAGTCGTGCATCATTCTGAGTCAAAATTCTTCCCTCACACGGCATGTACATACCATGACATTGCTCCATTGACATTCAAATGTAGATTGCTTCTTCATGGCTCATGCATAGGTTGGACATGGCTTTCCTCTTTTGTTGCTTTATCATAGGACATATGCATGCCATGTCATGTAAAAATATATCAACTCCTTTTTTGCATTATAGGGCCTACTAGACATAAAGCACAAAAACTAATTAAAACTTCCCAAATATACAATACATAATAAGAATCCTAAATAAATACTGACTCATAAAAAAATTTCCTTTTACTTAAATTAATTTATTCCTTATTTAGAATTTATTAAAAATTCAATTTTAAAACACTTAAATAATAAACATATCAATATGGTAAAAGTGGAGTCAAAATAAAGAGAAAAATAGCTTCCTAAATTGAGGTTAAAAATACTTCTCGTGACACAGTTGTGTCATGTCTGTGCTCCAAACCATTCTCCTTTCAAAACTAACATCTTAGATATGACATGATCTGTGCTTCAAGTTGTGCCACCTTCTCGACACCTCGACATGGCCATAACATGGTTGTGCTGCTATTCATGCAACTCTCTAGATGCTTTGGTAGATCCCAACACAGGTACCAACATGTCCATACTTAGGTCATGCTTGCTTCTAGACAAAACAAACACCTTAACACGGCCTAAGTGTGGCCATTGCAAGACCCAAAACCTCAAAACCATCAATTCTCCATAAAATTCACATCACAAACTCAATAATCTCCATCTTAATGTGAATTCTCAAAGTACTAAAATCAACACCAAAACATACAACACTCTACAACACAAGCAACAACATAATAACATAAAACTCCACCTCTTCCACAAAGCCTTTAAAGTCCAAGCAATGCATAAAATTGGAAAAGGGAAGTGACTTGGTCATTATATCAGCAAGATTATTAAGATTTTTGACCTTTTCTATAACAATGTCACCCTTAGCAATAATTTTTGGAATAAAGTGATAGTGAACATTAATGTGCTTAGTTCGCTCATGGAACATCTGATCTTCAAGAAGGTAAATATCACTTTGACTATCACAATATAATGTCATGAGTTCAAATCATCACAAAGCTCACCAAACAACCCCTTTTAACCAAATGGCCTCCTTCATAGCTTTAGTAACGGCCATGTACTCAGCTTTGTGGTAAACAATGCAACTGAAACTTATAATGTTTCCTTCCAACTAATTGCACAACCACTAATGCAAAACATAAACTTAATCAATAATCTTCTTTTATCAAGAACACCACCAAAATCAGAGTCCACAAAACCTACAATCCCATCCTTAATTTTCCTAAAATGCAAACACACCCTTGAAGAGCCACATAGGTAACGAAGGATCCACTAAACTACCTTTCAATGGTCTTTCCTTAGATTTTTCATATATCTGCTAACTGAACTCATAATATGTGATAAATCTGGATGTGTGCAAACTATAGCTTACATAAGGAAACCCACTGCACTAGAGTAAGGAGCTTGAGACATAGTGTCAATCTCATCATCTAACTATGGACACAATAAAGTTAAGAGCTTAAAATGTGAAGCCAATGGAGTACTTACAGGTTTACAATTGTGTATATCAAACCTACATAAAACTTTCTTAATGTACCACTTTTAACTAAGATACAATGAGCCAGCTTTTCTATCTCTCATAATCGCCATGCTAAGGATTTTCTTTGTATTACCCAAATCCTTCATCTCAAACTTAGCACTAAGTTAAGCTTTATACTTTTTAATAACTTCTTTATCTCTAACTGCAATAAACCATTATCAACATAGCGAAGAAGGTATATAAGAGATCCATCATGGTTCTTTTTAAAATAAACATAACTATCATAGCTACTCCATATAAACCTATGAGAAATCATAAAAGCATCAAATCTCTTGTACTATTGCCATGGAGACTACTTCAACCATAGAGAGATTTTTTTAACAAACACACATGGTCTTTATTACCTAAAGCAATAAAACCCTCTGGCTACTGCATGTAGATATCCTCCTCAAGTTCTTCTTGTAAGAATGATGTTTTTACATCCAATTATTATAATTTAAGATCATGTCTTGCAACAATCCCAAGTAAAAATTAAAAAATTCTAGCCTAGTATATTGCATCATTAATACTCAAGATGCCTTCCTTCATTTTGAACATTCACTTACACTGAATAGATTTATTGCCTTTGGGCAACTTCACTAACTCCTATGTATCATTCTTATATAGAGACTCCATCTCTTTATGTATGGCCATCACCCACTTTTTTGAATCCATACAATTGACTGCCTCTTTATAAGTAGATGGTTCCTTGCCAACTTCAATATCTTCAGCCATATTCAATGCATAAGCCACCATATCTACTTCAGTGTATTTTTGTGTTCATTTAATGGTTCTCCTAAATATGTCCTTTATAATAGAGTACTGAGGTGTGGTAGCTTCATTGTCATTAGACACCTTTGAACTTTTAACTGATGTAGCTTGTAATACGGATTATGTCCCAATCTAAAACTATACCTTCATGTCTATATTTTGCTACTACACAGGCTCATCACAAGTGTCTTTAGGAGACAAGTTATGTAACATAGAAGTTTCACCAAAGATTACATCATGACTAACAATAACCTTTCTTAACTTAGGACACCAAAGCTTATAACCCTTAATACCAAACATATACCCAAGAAAGACATACTTTCTAGATTTAGGTTCCAATTTACCATTATCAACATTAGCGTAGGTAGGATAACCAAATATTTTTAAGTCAGAATAACTAACAGGAGTACTAGACCATACCTCTTCTGGAGTTTTCTTGTCAACACCTTTGAGGGAGAATGGTTAATAAGAAAACAGGCTGTAATAGCAACTTCAACCCAAAATGACTTAAGTAACTTAGAATTTGAAAGCAAGCACCAGATTTTCTCCATCAATGTCCTATTCATCACTCAACCACACTATTCTACTATGGAGTACTCTGAACTGTTAAATATTTAACAATCCTTTTGGACTTATAATAAAAGTTAAACTCATCCAAAAAAACTCCAAACCATTATCTGTGCGGAGACATTTCACCTACTTCCCAATCTCTTTCTCAATTATGGTCTTCCACTGCTTGAAAAGTAGCAAACACATCACTTTTTTACTTTAAAAAAAACATATAAACTTTCCTTGAGAAATCATCAATGACCGTTAATATGTAACTTTAACCACCCATAGTATGAACTTTAGATGGCCCCTAAAGGTCTGAATAAGCATTGTTAAGTGTCCCTTTTGTATTATGAATGCCCTTACTAAAGCTTACCATTTTCTATTTCCTAAATATACAGTGCTCATAAAACTCTAATTTCTTAATCCAACCATCAATCAGTCCTCTTTTGCTCAACTCTGCTAAGCCATTCCCACTTATATGGCCTAGGCATAAATGCCAAAGTGTAGTATTATCCAACTAAGAGGAAGTTATAGCTACATCACCTATAATGGTTGAACCTCCAAAACGTACAACTTGGCATATTTTAAATGCCCCTTTATTATAACGAGAGAGCCCTTAGTGATGTTCAACACTCTGAGTAACTGTAACCTTCACTATCAAAGGTAGAAAAGAAATCGGATTTCAGTCCTAATTACGAATATGCCCTCAAGTGTCCTAATGATCCATTATACATCTTCATTCTAACCAAACCAATGCCAACAATCTTATAAGAATCATTATTCCTCATCAAAATAGTCCTCATATCTTTTAGTTTATAGGTTGTAAACCATTCTTAATTGCGAGTCATATAAAATGTGCAGTTGTATCCAATATCCATTCATTTATTAAATTAACCCTACCATTAGTGATAACAAGAATATCCCCTTGATTGTCAAGGTCTTTTACATCTTCAACAACATTAGCCTTACCACCTTTCTAATCACATCTCTCAATTTTATTCTTCAATTTGAAATACTCCACCTTGACATGACCCTGTTTCTTGTAGTATTAGCACTTTACAGTCTTATTCCTAGACTTTAATATACCCTTTCTATTATCACCAGTACCTCTCCCAAACATCCTACCATGAATCACAAAACTCTTAGCTTGAGTCTTTGGATTAACCACTAATAGTTTAATGTTCTCCTTAGAAAATAAAGCATCATACACCTCTTCAAGAGAAATCTTATCACAACTATACAACAAGGTATCAACAAAAGTCGCATAATATGAAGGTAGAGAACAAAGAAGAATTAATGCCAAATCTTCATTCTCTATTTTTAGCTCCATACTTTCTAGGTCAAAAACTATCTCATTAAAAATACTTAAATGATCCTCAAGGGACATCCCTTCTATTATACAATAAGAGTACAAAACCCACTTTAAATGCATGTTACTGGTGAAGGTCTTCTTTATTCACAACTGCCCAAGCTTCGTCCATAATGAAGAGGTGGTCTTCTCTTTCAATACATCTTGTAATATATCATTGGAAAAATGCAAATGTATTCAATACAAGGCTTTCCAATCTCTACGCTGCTTTTCTTCACTCGTCCATAAGGCGGGCATCTGACCAACCCCTAAAATAGCATCATCCAATTCCATCTGTGCCAGTACATCATGCATCTTTACCTGCCATAGTGAAAATATTATGCTACGATCCAATAATGGAATTTCATACTTCACTAAAGCCATTATTCAAAAAAAAAATACTAAGATTAATAGGCCTAACAAAATCCTAGCTCTGATACCAATTTTTTGCACTATGGAAGCAATCAGAGTGCATAAACACACAATTAAACATAAAAAAATAATGGCAAAATAAAGAAGTAGAGAAACAACACACAAGATTTAAGAGGAAAAACCCAAGATAGGGAAAAACCACTGGTAGAGTATAGGATTTCACTATATTATAAAAGAGCATACAAAAGGGGTGGCTAATAATTTCAAGAATTTAATTGCCAAACCCAAAAAGTAAGTATTTATGCTAATAAGGTAAAAGTGGAGTCAAAACAAGGAGAAAAATAGCTTCATAAATAAGGTTAAAAACACTTCTCGTGATACGGCTGTGTCATATCCGTACTCCAAACCATGCTCCTTGCCGAACTAACATTGTAGACATGATATAGTGATGCTTCAAGTCGTGCCAACTTATGGACACCCCGACTTAGCCATGACACGGTTGTGCTGCTAATTGTGCAACTCTCTAAATACTCTGACAGATCCTACCACAGGCAACAACATGGCCATGCTTAGGCTATGCTTGCTTCTAAACATACCAAACACCTCGACATGGCCTAAGTGTGGCCATGGCAAGACCCAAAATCTCAAAACCATCAATTCTCCATAAAATTCACGTCACAAACTCAACAATTCTTGTATCCTTTATCACTATTTTTGTATTATAAATTGAGGCTACAAGCATTCTTTTTATCTTTTTTTTTTTTTTTATCTAAACCACCAATATTCAAAACTCACTGGATTTTAACTAATTTAGTTCAACTCAAAAAGAACTATAAGAGCGGTAAAAATCTCTTATAGGAGTTTATTATTTAATCTAAACATAGCTGAATTTGCTTTATAATATACTCAATTCAATTTTTTTTTAATTATACAAAACATATATATATATATATGAATTTGTATGTGAATATATACACTTTTTACAAAATTATAATAATTTTGTAAAGTTATGTTCAATTCAAATTTATTATATTCAGCTTATTTAATAAACCACGCGAAGATGAATATATTTATTTATATTTGGTACGGATTCACATCAACCCGATTTAGATAAAAAAAAATTTCCAAATTGCAATAGTATTCTTTGACAAGATTAACAGATTTATAAACTGAAAAAGATTGTACATAGGAATTTAATTTTATTCTATGGAATTTTCTTTCTATATCATTTAATTAATTTTGTTGTTTTCTTTAGTGGGATAAACTAAAATCAACAATAAATTTTTCTCTTCTTGGTATTTGTCTTCATATAGTTCGTATCTTGGTGAACTATATCAGATAATTAAGCTTCTGTTTCACCAATCACCAATAATGCATCATATGCTTTAGCAAGATCTATATATATATATATATATATATATATATATATATATATATATATATATATATTTTTAAAATAAAATTGCTACATTAAATCTAAACAAAGTACAACTAAAGTAAACTTTTTGTAGGGAGGATGTATTTTGGAAGATTTTATACAATAATTATTACCTTTAATGAGTTCAAAGGTCAAATTTGACAATTCAACATTTAATAAATGTGATAAAAATTAAAACCTAACAAATAAATTTTAAATGAATTTATATAATTGGTTTGTTAAGTTAACAAAAGTTACGATTCATATAAAATTTTTTGTATTTTTTGGTAATAATTTTTTTCAAAGATATTATTAGATGGAATTGAATTATACTGTCAGTGATCTGTGAAATTATTTTTTTTTTAATTTATAAATACTATTTGATTTAAAATTAAAACTGAACCATGTCAATTGAAAGTAATAGAAATGATTAATATTTGACAACAAATTGAGAAATTTTTAGAAAATAAAATAAAATAAAAATTACTTTCAAAATGTACGTCAAATTTTAAAATTTTTACCAAACATTAAAAAAAATAATAATAATAAAATTCACATTTTTAATCCATGCCAACTCATTTCTTCCATATAACAATCAATATAAATATTTATAATGTTTTTAAATTTCACACATGATCGAATTTCCTTTTCTAACCAACTCTTTGAATTTCTGGTTTTAATTTTTTTTTTTTTAAAAAGTGAGGCAATATGCAACCAAAGTCAAGTGAATTTTCAACTGAGAAATCTAGACGGTTGCTTTCTTGCTTCCACATGTGCCTCCCATCAGTCTTCAAGCATTATTTTAATTTCTTGAGAAATTTCTAGAATAGCAAGGCAAAAGCATGTCAAAACAGAAATATTAAATTTTTGCACATATTAACATTTTTCTGTTAATGCAATTAAAAAAGTTAGTGATAAAAAATTTTATAAAATTAAATTAGCGGTAAGAAATTTCACCATAGTTGAATTTAAGCTTTTTGGATTTGGCTTGAACAATTATATAATTATAATGTAAATATATAGACCCAAACTTGGATTGAACTTTTCAGGCTTTAAAAGCACATGTCTTCATGTGCTTTGTCATTTTCGCAGGTGCTTTATCATTTTCACGAAGTTGAAAAATGTGAAAATAAAAGCTTACTCTTGTCAAATTAAGAAGTTGAGTAATTGCATGCATCATTCCCTTTGAAAATGATAAGTTATATGATATCACAAGCCATTATTGATCTTCAAATGTAAAAATCTTGAGTTTTCAAATCATCAAATTTATGTTCTAACTCCCGATGTAATATTTGACCCCTATTTGGATATTTAGAAAAAATAAGATTGGTAAAATTGCTTCATTCAACTATACATACTTGATTTATTTAGTTTTAAAATGGTATATCGTGTTTGGTTTAGAGATTTTTACTGTTTTATAATTTTATTTGGACCAAATTATAATTAGAGTCTAGAAAATTTTCATTACTAGTGGTTTAAATAAAAAATCATTAATTTTTAAATAAATTTAATGGCATAGTTTAAGCACCCAATTTCGGGATGTAATTATACACAATTGTGACGTAAGCTCCTATGATGAAATTTATTCAAAAATTGAACTTAGTTGTCGATTTTCTGAACTTAGGAACTAAATTGCTACGTTTTTTTTAGGATTTCATTGCAAATAAGTCAATTTTTCATGGCTCTTTTGGTAATTAAAAGTTAAAAAATAATAAAATAAAAATAAAAATAAAAATTAGGATTGGCATTGGTGTAATGTCGATCAGCATTGCACAATTTCGACTCGTAAAATCTCATTTTTTTTAATTTTTCGCGTATTTTTATCATTTTTTAGCATCTTGATTGGTTGAAAATTCAATTTTTATCTTTATTATTATCTGATGAAAATTTCAACGTGTTCAAAACGCATAAATAGTTTTCAAAAATCAAAATTCTTATCAGGTTGTTTTTAAAGAGATGAGCGATCCTGCAAACTGGGAAGGTCAGTACACGCAGACTCTAATTTAAAAAGAAAAGAGTCTGCATGCATGGGGGGAACTTTTTTTGGTGAAGGTGAGAGGATTTTTACTCATAGTGAGAGACTCACGGAGAGACACAGAGGCACACACTGAGAAAAAGATGAAAGAAAAAAAAAACAAAGAGACTACGAGCACAAAAAACCCTAATTTTGGATATTGAAGTTTTCGAAAGCAATCAAATTCCAGTCCATAATCAACAATACTTCAATTTCAACGGTGATAATCCAATCTGAGTGGCTCAAAAAAGGGCATTTACTTTCTATTTCATTTTTTACTCTTTTCTATTATTTTCTGTTTATGATTTTTCTTTTATTTTTGTTATTGTTTTGATTATTTGATTTCAATATTAATCTGCTTTTTTTTTTTTTTTGATGTTCGTATATGGATTGAGGAGGAGGATACTGCCTGTGTTTAATTGAACAAAAGATCCATGGAATGCCATGGATGAACCTATACTGTTTTTTAATAGTTCTTAGGATTTTAATCTTTATTTTGCATTTATGTGTTCTATGTAGTTATTTTAATTCATGGTGTATAATTGTTTAAATTTTGTACGTAGTTTGTAATAGCCCCAGTAGTGGGAATAGTAAAAGATTTAATTTTTTGCACTTTAAAATTAATTAGTAAAACTAGGTTCACTGGGTAAAATTAATTAAAATTAATGGTGGCTTTAGTTAATTAGGGTTTATATGTAATTAAATTAGGTTTTTTTTTAGAAATCATATGTGAATGTATTTTGATTTGATTTTGTGATGTTTTTTATGTTTTTTTTTTAATGTTTTTGGGCCTTTTTTATTTTTTGGGCCCCAAGCCCATGTTTAGGTCTAACCCATTTAAATAAATAGGCTTAAAAATGGTTTAAGACTTTAAATAATTAAAATCAATTTAAGCCCATTAGGTTAATTAGATTTTAGGTCCACTTAGTTAATTAAAACTTATTTAGACTTAGCTCAGCCCATTTAATTTCATTTCTTTTAAAATAAATAGACATAGACTCACATTTCACTTAAAATAAAACCAAGTTAGACTTAGGCTCATTACTTTAATTTTCCTTTAAAATTGAATAGACTTAAGCCCATTCCTTAGACAAATTAAAATAAATAGATCTAGGCTCACTAATTAATAAAAATGTAGGCCCACCTTTAGTTCATTTCTCACTTGTAAATAAAAATGTAAATCTAACTAACCTTTTAATAAAATTAACATAGTTTAGATTTAGGGGCAATGCGATCTTGAGTGCATTTTTTACTTGTAATTTTATTGACTAGATGCCTAGGGTTAGATGCATGTCAAATAGGGTTTAATAAAATTGTATATAATTAGAGGATGAAATAATCATTTATAAAATTATTCTAAATGAACACGAGACTAAGAGAAGTTAGTATTCCGTATCCAGAATCTCCTAATTGTGGTGCTAGCTTTCTTTTAGGGAATCGAGTACCACCTTTTCAATTTGTCCCAGTTATTACCCTAGATGGCGACTCTTCATCTCCACACCATGTCTTTGTGACAGTGATTAGTGTGAACTCTAAGGCCCTGAGCCTAAACAGTATCGCGGTTGCTAAATTCTTGGACGCACGTTAAACCCCGCTATCTACAGTGGCGACTCCACTGGGGATAAGAGATTCTAATTCTACTTGTGTTCTTTAGAATTGTTTTATTGATTATTATTTCATTTTTGCATTCATTATGCATGTCCCTACTAAACCAATAGAGTTGGTTTATGATTCCATGA
Source organism: Mallotus nudiflorus (assembly GCA_947683625.1). Taxonomy (NCBI): domain Eukaryota; kingdom Viridiplantae; phylum Streptophyta; class Magnoliopsida; order Malpighiales; family Euphorbiaceae; genus Mallotus; species Mallotus nudiflorus. The sequence goes on from CANTUR010000018.1 coordinate 6,076,470, forward strand.
TTCCACTAGCTTCATGGAGTTGTAAATTGGCTAAACATCACTCTTAGCCTTAACTCGGTTCAAGAGAGATTACCGGGCTCATTTGACTAGAGTTTGTAACCTAAGTCCCTAAGGGGGGTAATCTTCTCTCGAGTTGGTAAAGGATGCTGGGCCCCTCTAACCTTGGCTTGTAACTCAAAGTCCATAATGGAGAGCATCTTGCTAAGGGAACCTTAACTTTTCACTGGACCCTAACCACATATAATGGCCTAGTTACTTCCCCTAAGATCTTCATCTAAAGTGCTTCTTTATTTAAATTGTCATGAGGTATTTCTATTTATAAAAGCCCAAGCCTATACCCTTGAAGCTCATTCAGGCTAATAAGGATTAGGCTAGACCTTTATATTTAGAAATGTTGCTTCTGTGTTTTTTCTTTTAAGAGAGATCCCTGTTGATATGAAGGCCAAAACTAAAAAACCCCTAAGAAAAGAAATTCACCATTGAACACGTGTGTGGGAGGAATAAGGATGGAAGACTTATGCTTGCATGTTGCTTATTGATTGCTTCTTGATACTTACTACTTGTCAAGTGCCTGCCTGCTATTTGTTGCATAAACACATACATTATGCATACATGCATACATATAGTCCATACATTATACTAATACCTTATTTTGCAGCCATCATAGATTCATCTAGGTCTTCTCGTGTCTGGGGATGAAGAGGTGGCAGATTGACCATAGGTAATTTAAGTCCGAAGTCCATAGCTCAAAGCATTCTTCATAGACTAGAGAGACTAGAGGGAAGTCCAATCAATCCACTATTCTTAGAAGCTGAATCAGCTCAGACTGAATAAACTGAAATGGAACAATAACTAGAGATGTGGACCTTAGAGGATATTAAGGGAGCTTTGATTGATGACATGAGAGCTATGATGTAAGATGAACTAAGACAGGATTTGGCCGGACTAATGCAACCTGTTATTAAATAACCACATGTTGCTACTGTTGAACAGCCACCTATTGCTGTAGCTCCTCCACCTACTACTAACAATATTGGGGGGCAACCTGCTCCTAGAAATGTGCCTGCTACTGATGTGAGAATGGAAGACATTGAAAACTACATGGTTAAAAAGGTGAAGAGAGAATCACTTGAATTGGTTTAAGACCTTGAGTCCAAGCAGATGCAAGCATTGACTTAGAAAATGTCCAAGATGGAAGAGCTGATTAGAGGATAAGGAATAGGATATTCTTTTGACTTTGATGATATGTTGCAAATGGAGGGTGACAAGTTGCTTGAAAAATTCAAAATGCCTCACCTACAGAAATTTGATGGGAGAGGAGACCCTAGAATTCATTTGAGCCAATACACAAAAACCATGAGCACTACAAAAGCACCTCTAGCGGTAGTCACTAGGTTTTTTGTGTTGTCCCTGGAAGGAATGGTTGTGAACTGGTACCACTGGTTAGAAAAGTCTATTAGAGCTGACTAGAAGGAACAATGTACTGCATTCTTGAAGCAATATGATTATAACACTCGATTGGAAGTGTCAATTAAGGATTTGGAGTTAACTAAATAGAAATCAAATGAGTCTTTTTCTGATTTCTTAACTCGTTTCATGAATAAAGCAGGGATGATAAAAAACAAGCTTGTAGAAAAGGATCAAGTTAGAATGATAGTTCATAATGTGTCACCTAATTTGGTCGAGAGGCTACAGATGATGAATCCCAAAACCTTCATTGATTTGTATGATGATGGGTTACAAGCTGAGGAAATTGAGAGTGAGAAAAAGAAAATTGCTAGAGGCATAGGAACACGAAACTACCCAACTGGGGGGCATACAACAAGGAAGTACTAGTCGAGCTATAAAGGTGCATGCAATTCAACAACCTAAAAGGTTCTCCAACTTCAACCAACCACTCTCCAAAGTCCTAGAGATGTTAATCCAAAAAGGCCTACTCTGACCCTTAACCTTTTCCAAACCCTCGAATCCAAATCTCCCTGGCTATGATTCAAACAGTTACTGCAAGTTTCATCAAGTAACTAGCCATTCCATAGATACCTGTATTCGCCTAAAACACGAAATCCAAAATCCGATAGACTCTGGAAAAATCACTAACCTTAAGAAATCCAATTCTAACCCAAACACCAAAAACAACCCTTTTCCAAACTACTGAAATGTTCCACCACCAACCACCATGATGATTAACTCAAGGGTTAGTGAAGAAGAAGTGTTAAGCTCCTTCGAGGACCTCAACCTTCTACCCAATGGAGAACCTTTTGGACAGCCACAGAGAGAAGTAAAAGATTTACTGTCCCAGCCCTCAGGCAAATTTGATTATAGAGTATTCTACTCAAAACCACCCTCTACTGATATCCCTATTGAATCAATTGAACCGTTAGGTTGGGAAGATGAGTTTGATGATAAGCTGGTAAAAGAAGAGCCTGAAATTCCTAAGCAATCACCAAAAGGAGTTGAAGATCTGTTGGGACAACCTTTGGGCAAGTTTGATTATAGAGTATTCTATTATAAACCCGCTTCTGCTGACATACGCATGCAAGAGATCGTGTCGATAGGATGGGGTGATGAGTTTAAAGAAGATGAATTTTTAACCCTAGAATTGTCCTAAGATGGGGTTAAAGAGCTGCTAATCCAACATATGGACAAGCTAAGGGAGTTGAAAGGAAAAAAATGCACAATGGAAGTTTGGAGAAACAAAAAAAGAGAATGGATTATTGGGGCCGTGGACATCTTGTATGATTCTGATGAAGAAAAATCCACTGGAGTCGATGTATGGAGTGATACTCCAAATGTGAATCATGTTACTAGAAGCAGGAGGAATTACCGAGCAACAGAAAAGCAAAATGAAAGGGTTGTAGAAAGGGAAGAAACAAAAGATGTAGAAGTAGAGGAAGGACATAAAGAAGACCTGATCCTGAATAACTCAAGAAGGCTAAAGCAAGTGTGAGAATCTGGGAATTACTGATGCATTCGGGTAGTCACAGAAGGGCTCTGGTTAAAGCTTTATCGAACATGAGCATTAAAACAACAGCTACACTTGAGGCTATGGTAGCAAAGGTGACAGAAAAGAAACATGGGCTGATAACATTCTCAAATGATGACTTGCTTTTGGAGGGAAGAAATCATAACAAGGCATCATTTATCCCAGCTGAAGTAAAAGGGAAGAGAACCAACTTTGTAATGGTAGATGATGGTTCAGCTATAAATGTATGCCTGCTAAAGATCCTGCCCAATCTGGGTTTGAAAGAATATGACTTGACGGTTTCAAACCTCATAATCAGAGATTATGATAACAGTACTAGGAATGTGGAGGGAACATTTCAGGCTTTGGTCAAAATAGGGCCCATAGAGTTGACTGTTGAATTTACTGTATTGGACATCCCTGTTACCTATGCCCTGCTATTGGGAAGGCTGTGGTTTCATGCCCTAGGAGGAGTACCTTCAATAGTGCACCAGAAAATAAAATTCCCTTATGAAGGAGATGTAGTGACAATAGAAGTTGGAACCAATGCAGCTGTGGTAGCTATACTTGATAAATAGAAGCAAGTGTGTGTTCTGCCTAGTTTTCAAGTTATTGGAATATTTGATGAGATGGATCCCAAGGTTGCAAAAATATTGGAAAGCATGAATTATCGACCTGGACAAGGGATCGGGAAGAATGAACAAGGAAGTCCTAGGCCCCCGAACATTAAAGCCCAGGACCATATAAAGGGTTTGGGATATACTAAGGCAGGATCGGCTAGTAGAAGAGCAAAGAATAAGGAGAAAGCAAAAAGAAATAAGTCCTTAGGAAGGATTGAACCACTAAGTGAGAACTTCATCAAGCTAAGGGAGGCAAGTATTATCTGGGCACCAAAGAATCTATTAACGTGGCTGGAAAGGATGTCCCTAGGTTTGAAATCTTTAAAGAGCAGATTATGGAAAGCCTAGTAGCCAGTAACAAAGAGGAAGTCATGAAGCAAGTAATTGAAAGGATGGGTGATGATACTGTTGAGGAGCTGTTGTGTCTGCCACTTGAGGAGGAACCACCCCAGGACTTAACTACTATCATTAGTAATAGTTTTATTGATATTTTTTATGAAAAAAATGATGTAATAACATTCAGTCTTTATGCGGACAAAGATGTTATTTTTCCTATGGTTAATAATATGAATGCTGGTTTTGCTTACTTGTGTGATGTGCATCCTGATAGTTCTGTGCATTATAATTTTGATCAGTCATGCATGTTTGACATTAATTCAATTCAATTTGATTCATTTAACATGGGCATAAATGATAATCCAAAGAATATTTCTATATCACATGATATAACTCTTGAAGAGAGCAAAAATTTTGAGAGAATATTAATAAAAAGAAAGGTAGTATTTCCTTAGACTTATGAAGATATGCCAGGTTTGGATAGGGAAATAGTAGATCATCACATTCCAACTCATCCAAAAACCAAGCCGGTTAAGTAGAAATTACGTAGGTTAAAACTAGAATGGACAAAAAAGATAAAGGAGGAAATTGCCAAGTAAATATTTGCTAACTTCATAAAAGTAATAGACTACCCTCAATGGCTAGCAAATATAGTACCTCTTCCTAAGGAAGATGGCAAAGTACGAATGTGTGTGGATTTTAGGGATTTGAACAAAGCCTATCCAAAAGATGACTTCCCGTTACCTTATATTAATGTAATAGTGGATAGCGCTGCAGCAAGTGCAATGTATTCTTTTATGGATGGATTTTTCAGGTACAACCAGATCATGATGGCAGTCATGGATAAGATTAAGACAGCTTTCATCACATAATAGGGGACCTATTATTACAAGGTGATGCCTTTCGAACTGAAGAATGCAGGTGCAACTTATCAAAGAGCCACTATTGCACTTTTCCATAATATGATGCATAAGGAGGTTGAAGTGTATGTGGATGACATGATGGTCAAATCAGAGACAAGAGGAGGACACTTTGAATTACAATTATTCCACCAATCTAAATTAAGAAGTATGCTCTGTACTTGCCTCTATGAAGGATCTGGTACATCAGAAACTTAATTAAGAAATTGATCCAGTAACCAACTCTATTAAGATTATAATTTATAGTTATATGGATTATAAAAAGGGGACAGGCTGTCTGGCCGGAAATTGGTTGTGTGATGCTATAAGTACGGCTTTGGCTAGTCCATGATATAATCTGTATAGCTATGAAATATAATTTTAATGGAGCTCTGGAAAATTGGTATCAGAGCCTTGTTTTTGCATAAGGTGGAATTGTTATAATTCATATGAAGATTGAAAGAGAAGAAATCCTTAAACATGACAGAACCAGAAAGCTCTTCTGTTCCCTCTTCTACTCCCTCTGTAATATGCGATTATAAGTATGTGCCAACTAAGTCTGTTGCCGTTACCCTATCACCCCCCCCATCAACCAAACCACCCAGAAAAAGACCGACTACTTGTATGAATTTACTTACCTTCCTGAAGATCAAAAGATTGAAGAATCAAAATTCCCCCTGTTAAACCCTTATGATGCCTTTTCAAAATCCAAAATAAACTGGAAACAATCTTTTAAAGCTCTTGTAAACCGACCCACTTCCTCTATAAAAGAATATGTTCAAGCCTCCAGCTTTGATCAACACCATATACCAGCCTCTCAGACAGAACAATTTGTGACCTTAGAAATTCCTCCAGAATTTCTAAGAACTTGGCTAAACCAGGGATACACTCATATCCACTTTGGAGCTATAAGGTTAGGACTCTCCTACCATGGCAGAGCAGGGCAACCTGTTTTCTCTAGGATCGCTCTTTTGGATTCTAGATATAAACAATATCAACATGCTGTAATTGGGACCGTAGAAACATCTTTAAATGCTGGCTCAGTATTCTTTACATTTTTCCCAAATTATAATCTGGCCCTTTCTGATCCCCATGCCTTAACAGCTTTAAAAGTCCAACTCCAAATCCTTGGTGCTGAACAAATTTCCACAGCCAAAGTAGCCACCCTTCACTACCAAATTGTCTACCGTCTCCAAAACCATGCTATCAACTTGTCACTACCATGTGTCCAAAATGATGCTTTGTTCATAAAAGCAGACTCTCATAATACTCCCACGTGCATTCACACACCCAAACAACTTTCTAGGAATGATTTGTTAAAATTATTTCCAGAAAAGTGGATCACCAATTATGAGAAGTTGCATGAGACAGTGGAGCCAATTCAAGGTACAGACCCTGTGCATATCAAAAGATCTGATGGATCAGTTGATACGATCTTTAGGAGAAAACAAGAGACTCCTACAGTTTTTAATACACAATTCATGATCAATCCTTGGGATCCAGAAGATAACATCCCTGTAGCCTCTTTTGATAATTTTGGAAGACCAGTCTATGCTTTTAAGCGTAATGGTCACTGTTATTTTGATTATTGTGATTGTGATGATTGTTATGCTGCATCCTACTCTGATGATGATGAGAAGAAAAAGAAAAAGAAGAAGTCTCCAGAAAAAAATAGTGAAAAGGAATTCAGAAGAAGATATGAAGATGGAGATTCGAGCATCTGCACTCTGGGACAACCTTCAGGAAAATATGATTATCTTGTATCATATTCTCCTCCTGCTTGGTACAAACCACCAGCTACTCAAAATATTCCTCCTGAACCTTGCAAACCTCAAATACCTCCTTCCCAGCCAAAACCTAAGACAAATCCTCTCCCATGTTACAAAAAAGCTTTGAAATGGATAAGAAAAGAAAACTCAGCTGAGATTCAAAAGCCAAAGTCTTTACCCCAAATATGTATGTTCCAACCCACAGATTTTCCTCCTTTAGCCAAAGAAACAAAGAACCAAATTACCATGCAACCTTTTATCCTGGAATCAAATATTATTGATGCAGATGGCAGACCTAGACAAACAACTTCGGCTGAAGCAGTAGTCAACTGGCAGACACAAAATGCTTGTGCTCAAAATCAAAAATTGAAGCTTATTGAAGAAAAGATTGATGGAGTTGCTGAACATATGAATTTGGCAGAAAAAAAGTTCCAGGCCTTTGAAAAACGAATGACAGTCGTTCATACAGAATTACAAAGGCAGATAGAGATGAAGCACCAGGAACTTATGCGAATTATCAGCAACAAAGGCACATTGAATAGCATTTCAATGAAAGAAACATAAATTTTAAACTTGAAAGCCCAGGTTGACCAACTTGAAAAGGATCTTAAAAGAAAGAAAGAAGAGTTGTCCTCACAAACCTCTTCAAAATCCTTCTCTCCAGATCCTTTGGGTCTTTTGTACAGCCCTTATTCAATTCCCAGTTCACCATACACAGCCTCTTCCACCCAATCTTTATTTCCTGCACCAACAGCCCCCTTGAATATTCCTCCAAATTTTGAAGGATTCAAATCCTCATAAAAAATCCCCTCTCAAACACAGTCCTCTGATGAAACAACAGCAAAGAAAGGAAAAACAATCCATTTCTCTCAAACTGAGAAACCCAAAACAACACCTTCTGAATCATTACCAAAAAATACCTCACCAACCTCATCACCAAAAGAGCCAGAACACCCTCAAATGATGGTGAACCCTATCTCTTCCTTTTTGGAAAAATGTGCTGAAAATGTCATGCCCAGCTTTTCAATTGAATCTGATTCAAAAGAAAGTCTATCTTCTGAATCTTCAGAAAGTGACTCTGATTCGGATTATGAAATACCTTACCAATTGATGGCTGATGATGCTACATCTTCTAGAGGACCTCAAGTTGAAGAAGTTGATGATCCAGAAGAAGAATATGAACAGCCCAGGACACCGCAGCCAAATCCGCAGACAAATTTTAAAAAAAATACTGGAAATTACTTCACCCTGGATGATGTTCCTCCTTCACAATACAGGAATAGATTTTTGGAATTTAGAGCATGGATAGCTGGACAAATGCTTATTCCTGGAGCAGAAATCAGGGTTGTTATTGAAACATTTCTTGCAAAAATGGTGGGAAAGCTAGCAAACTGGTATGCTTCTCTCAATGCTTATGCTAGAACTCAGTTGATGGATGCCATATCACCGGAAGATTTCCTAGGACTCTTGCATTATGAGTTCTTAGGAAAATGGGATGATGATCTTGAAGTTGCACAAAAGGAGTATTACCAGATGAAATGTTGTTCACTACAAAGGAAAGATCTAGAAAGACATTTCCAAAATATGTCTACTAGATTTTACCTGTTAGGAGGCACTGCTAATCCTGATTTAAAACAAGCTTTTTTGGCTTCTATTCCTGAGATTCTTACCTCTCGAATGTTTTCAATCCTTCAACAATCAAATTACAAAGTTGGAGATGTGCCAATGGGACATTTGTATCAGATCATGATTCAGGCTTATACACAGTTATGTGATCAAAGGAAGATGATTAAACTGTATCTGGGCAGTAAGAAGAATCCTTTGGGAAAACTTTCATATGATAGGCCTGATTTGCAGATCAAATGCAAAGATATTGATGTTTGTATTTGTCCATCAAAGAAGAAGAAACATTTTTTCAAACTGAAGAAGAAAGGGAAAAGATCCAAGTTTAAGAAGTGGAAGTATTACAAGAAGAAAAAGTTCCGTGGCAAAGAAAAACCTGACAGATGCTACATCTGTGGAAAAAAGGGTCATTTTGCAAAAAGCTGCCCTTCAAAAACAAAGAAGACTGAGCAAATGATTCAACAAATTCAGCAGATCACTAAAGTAGATTTGAATGATGCTGATCTTGAGTCTCTCTTTTCAGAAGAAGAAGAAGCTTCACCAGAATGTGTTTTTGCTATAGGCCAAGAGACAGACTCAGAAATTTCCAGTTCTGAAATAGAGTCCTGGAATGACCAGTTTTTAATTGGTGGTGATAACAGAGACATGATAGCCCTAACTCATGAAAAACATCCAATACCTTTGTTCCTTATCCAAATTTACCCAACCAGTTATTCCAAACCCGTAAAACTTGTGGCCTTGATCGACACTGGAGCCAAAACTACCATTCTCAACCCAAAAGCCTTACCTAAAGAATGTTGGAAACATCATTCTGAGTATTTCTCTACAGCTAATGGAGAATTACTTGAAACTAGCCTTAAAACCAGACACCCAATAAAGATCCAATTCTTTCCAAATTGTTACACCTGGACCCATGTTCTTGGATCCTCTTTACCTGGAAAAGATATTGTCATTGGCTTTGATGTCTATTGGAAGATGAAAGACTTGAGAATTCTTCCAAATGGACTCAAGTTCAAGAAATACTTTCAACCATTCACTAATATTTCATCTATCCTTTTTGTTGACCAAACCATTTCTCAACCAAACCTTCAAACTATTCATGAGTTATTATTGAAAGAATGCAGTGCTCAGTCTCATATAAAGTTTCTTCAAAAATGCTCATCACCATTGTGGAAAAATGAGGAGTTCTTCATCTCCTTACCTTTCAAACAAAATGAAGACGTCAACCCAACAAAGGCAACTCATCCAGGAATGACTCCCTCTGATCTTAAATTGGCAATGGAAGAATGCAACCAATTGGAAGACCAAGGCCTGGTTACTCCCACAAAATCAGAATGGGCATGCCAAGCTTTTTATGTAAACAAAAGATCAGAACAAGTTCGTGGGAAGAAAAGATTGGTGATCGACTATCAGCCTTTGAATTTCTTCCTCAGGGATGATAAATTCCCTTTGCCAAAAATTTCCTCATTATTTGCATTTTTGGCGGAAGCTAAAATCTTTTCAAAATTTGACTTGAAGGCTGGATTTTGGCAACTTGAAATCAAAGAAGAAGACAGATACAAAACGGGCTTTTGTATTCCAAATAGACACTATCAATGGAATGTGCTGCCTTTTGGACTCAAAGTAGCCCCATCACTATTCCAACGGGCTATGACCAAAATCTTTGAGCCCATCCTCTCCAGCGCCCTTGTTTATATTGATGATATTCTTTTATTTTCTGCAGATATAAAAGCCCATGAGAAACTGCTCCAACAGTTTGCTAATCTTGTACGACATTATGGTGTCATGCTTTCACCCACCAAAATGTTCATTGGCCAAACAGAGATAGATTTTCTTGGAATGAAATTCAAAGAAGGGAAGTATCTTCCAGGTCCTCATGTTGCAACAGAACTGGATAGATTTCCAAAAGAGAATCTTTCTGTCAAACAAATCAGACAAGTTCTTGGCATTATCAATTATCTCAGGGATTTTATTCCTCACTTGACAAAGAAGACAGCCCCTCTCAGAGCTCTTCTAAGAAAGAATCCTCCACCATGGTCCTCAGAACAAACAGAAGCTTTTGAACAACTCAAAACTTGCACAAAGAATCTTCCTGATCTCCAGATTCCCTCCACAGGAAAAAGAATTCTTCAAACAGATGCAAGTGATCAATTTTGGGGAGCTATTCTTTTAGAAGAGGATGACAATAAGAAAAAACGGATTTGTGCTCATGCTAGTGGAAAATTCACAGATGCAGAATGCCATTATCACTCAACCTTTAAAGAGGTCTTGGCAGTTAAATATGGCATAAAAAAGTTCGAATTTCATCTAATTGGTCATCATTTCAAAGTTGTGATGGACTGCTCATCATTTCCAAAAATGCTTGAATTCAAAGGAAAGACTCTGCCCCATCCTCAACTCCTCAGAATGAAGGAATGGTTCAGTAAGTATGACTTTGAAGTAGAACACATCAAAGGGGAGGATAACCTGTTACCAGATCTTTTAAGCAGACCACCTTTCTCTTGTGAAAAACCCTTTCAGCTAAAAGTTCTTCCCATGATATACATGTATCAAACTATTAATGCCAACTTTCTTGAAAAAGGTATTCCTCCATCCTTACCATCACACATTTCCATAACCATCCTTAACCAAAAGGCAAGAGCTCAAATTTTTGAACTTCAATCCGGATTAATCAGAAAATATGGGACAGATTTCTTTCACAAATTAGGATTTCATCCTATCTATCCTTTCACCTGTATTTTCAGCTTCCTAAACCAAAGTCCTGAAAAACAATCTTATTGGCCTCCTGAATTGTTAATCCTGTTTTGGTATCTTTGTCATCTATATTGGATCTCATTTGATCTTCAACCATTAAAGCTTGCAAGGTATATCAGCCTGCTTGAGAAGAACGAAGGTCTGAATCCACATTTGTTAACATTTCTCAAATGGTTCCAGAATTTGTCAAGATGGAAATCCTATTTGACAAATGAAGCTTATACTCAACATGTGGCACCTCCTCTCGAATGCCATACTATCATCACCTTCAAAAGAACTTTCTTCAAGACCAAAGGTGTTTTCACTGATGTACCATGTTTCAATATCTATGGGACTTATAGACACTCAATGATGCACTATATCACCATAGATACCACAGATCCTTCACCATGGAGAGAATTTCAAAGACACATGTTTGAGAAAAATGGTATTATTCCAAAGGAGATTTGGCCAAAGATATCTGATGATGCCCCATGGGAAATATTTCCTCCTGATTATAGGAAACAGCTGTTAGCAGACAAGGAATATTGGGAAAAGACACAAAGGACTACATCAATCTCGTCTCACATGCAAATTGATGGTCCTTATCAAGCCAGCTCATCTGATCCTTATCAAGACAGCCCATCTGATCCTTATCAAGCCAGCTCATCTGATCCTTATCAAGCCAGCTCATCTGCAGAACAGATATGGTTAAATTCTTTCAAATCAAATAATTTAGAGGACCCACGTATGCCAATAGCAGGACACTCACAGGATCCTGATGAAGACTTTTACCATAGTGAAGACAGTATTGAAGATAAGAACTTATCTCCAAGTCACGAGCCTATTAGTCATAAGTGGTTGTAATTTAAAGATGTTACTTTTATCAGTAGATATCTTTGTTTGTTTGTTTGTTTGTTTGTAGGCCTTCTTTTATCTCAGCTCCTTCTCTATATAAGGAGCTTTCTGTCTTAGTTGAAAGGCAGAATCCCTCTTGTAAAATTCTCAGAAGCTAAATAAAACCATGGCCTTCTAAAAAAAATCTTTCTTCTTCTCTAGCAGTTAGATTATGAATTACAATTATTCCACCAATCTAAATTAAGAAGTATGCTCTGTACTTGCCTCTATGAAGGATCTGGTACATCAGAAACTTAATTAAGAAATTGATCCAGTAACCAACTCTATTAAGATTATAATTTATAGTTATATGGGTTTTGGCTGGGAAGGAGGTATTTGAGGTTTGCAAGGTTCAGGAGGAATATTGCCTTAGACAAGTTCTTAGCCTGAATTGAGAGGGTTAACCTCAGACTCAACCCGAAGAAGTGCATTTTTGGGGTTACTTCAGGGAAGCTGTTAAGACATATAGTGAGCAGCCGAGGAATTGAAGTGGATCCGAATAAAGTGAAAGCCATCTAAAAAATGCCAGCACCAAAGATAGAGAAGAAATAAGAGGATTCCTTGGCAGGTTGCAGTATATTAGTAGGTTTATCATAAAAATCACCAACATTTGTGATCCTATCTTTAAGCTCTTAAGGCAAGATCAGCTGGTTAAGTGGAATGATGATTGTCAGAAAGCTTTCGATAAGATCAAGGAGTATCTTGTTAATCCACCTATTCTGAAACCACCTAAATAGGGTAAGCCATTAGTTTTATACTTGGCTTTAGAAGAGGATGCAATGGGGGCAGTGTTAGCAAAAGAAGGGTCAAATGGAATAGAGCATGTTGTGTACTACTTGAGCAAGAAGTTTTTATCATATAAGGAAAAATATGATTTAGTAGAAAAGACATGTCTGATCATGATTTGGGCTACGAGGAAATTGAGGCATTATTTTCAATCTTACAGGGTTCAAGTTATTTCAAGAATAAACCCTCTAAGGTATCTATTTCAAGCATCGGCTTTAATTGAAAAAATGTCTCGATGGTTGGTACTCTTAATTGAATTTGATATAGAGTACATTGCTATAAAGGTAATCAAAGGAAGAGCAGTCTTAGCTCAAAATGTGATCAAAGGTGAAGAGCAGTGGAATTTAGAGTTTTCAGATGAGAACTTAGCAATTGTAGAGCACCGGGAGTCAAAAATTTACTTTGATGGAGCTATAAACAATAAAGGGGTTAGATTGGGAGTGACTCTTGTTACACCATAAGGAGAAACTATACCAATGGCAAAGAAATTCGATTTTAAGGTCACAAATAACATAGCTGAGTATAAAGCATGTATCTATGGAGTTGAGGCAATTGTGGCAGCTTGAGTGAAAGATTTATTAGTTTATAGGGATTCAAAGTTAGTCATCAATCAGGCTAATGAAGAATGGGAGGTAAAAGAGGAAAATTTGAAGCCTTATATATGCTATTTGAAAGCCTTAATGAAGAATTTCACCAAATATCTCTTTATCCATCTATCCAGAGATAATAATTAGTCGGTGAATGCACTTGCAATACTCTCTTCAATGTGGGATAGTGCAACTGGGTTAGCTATGAAACCTTTAGTGATCATGAAGTCTAGAGCACCATGTTATGGGGGTGAGCAAATTATGAATGTTCAAATGGGGCCTAAAGAAAAGCCTTGGTTTTGTGATGTCTAGAGATTCATTAAAGAAGGAATTTATCCAGATGAAGCAATCTGAAAAGAAATATATGCTCTTCATGTCTTGCATGTAACTATATGAGTCATGATGGGATATTATACAAAAGAATGCCAAACGGGATGCAGCTCCGGTGCCTCAAAAAGGATGAAACTGAAGAGGTGATGCAAAAGATTCATGCAGGGGCTTGTGGTTCTCATATGAATAGGATAATTTTAGCTAAGAATATACTCAGATAAGGGTATTACTGGATGACAATGGAAATGGATTGTATCAGGACAGTAAGACAATGCCATCAGTGTCAGATCCACAAGAATCTTAGTCACATGCCTCTAATAGTGCTTAATAGTTTATCATCCCCTTGGCCCTTTGCAGCATGGGGAATTAATATCATAGGAGAAATAAGACCGATAGCATCAAATGAGCATAAATACATAATGGTGGCAATCAATTACTTTTCGAGATAGGTAGAGGCAGAATCTTTTAACACTCTAAAAATAAAACAAATGGCACGGTTCATTGAGAAGAGCCTTATTTACAGATATGGGGTTCCACATCATGTTGTGACAGATAATGGGGTTCAGTTTCAAGCAGAAATAGTAGAGTTGTTACAAAAGTATGGGATTGAGCACCATAAATCTTCACCTTATCGCCCTCAAGCTAATGGAGCAGTGGAAGCAGCTAATAAAAATGTTAAGAAAATACTTTCCAAGATGGTCAAAACTTACAAGGATTAGTCTGAATATCTTCCTTTTTCCTTATAGAGATATAGGACTATAGCTAGAATCACCATAGGCCAAACACCATTCTCATTAGTATATGGTTGTGAAGCAGTTTCGCCCATATATATATATATATAATAAAATAATAATAAAATAAATTAAAATAAATAAATAAATAAATAATTTGGAAATTGAAATTATGGATTTCTAATCGGAAATCTAGATTTTTCGGTTGAAAATCTAGATTTTCCAGTCGGAAATCCAATTTTTCGGTTGACAATCTAGAAAATCGATCGATCATGCACGCAATTCCAATGACTCCTAACTATTTTTCAACGTTTAATTTGAATTTTTTCATATATATCCTAGTTAATTTTTAAATTTAATTTAGTTAGCATGCATGTAAATTTTACACTATAAAAATTAATCATTATAGCTAATTATTTGAATTAATATTATAGAATGAAGTAGAAAGGATAGAAAATACCTTATTACCAGTCTGTGAAGACCTATGAAGATGCAAACGGGTCAAAGGAAGGATGATATCACCTTATTGTAGTCCAAGTTTATTCTATGGAAAACGTGGACATAAAATAATTGTATTCGCTTGCATGTCTACTCTCCCACGTGGCTCATATTGCGAGTGGGCCATCGGATCAGACGGATTGAAAATCGGACCACAAATGATCAAGAAATCAAGAAAAGAAAAATGTGAATCAATTGGAAAGAAAAGAAGAAAAAAAAAGGAAAAGAATAGGAAGAGAAAGGAAGTGATCGATATGGGAAGGGTATATAAAATGAAAAAAATCCATTTTAATCCAAAGGTTTCATATGCTGCACAGTAGCTATGATATGAATTTCAAATGATTATGTTATGTGCTACACAGTAGTCATAACCTTCATTATGTTATGTACTGCATAGCAATTATAACAAAAACTTTCAAATTCATCAATGCTAGATGTTCCATAGGAACTATAGTAAGTCTCAATTTATCTACACTAGACGTCTCACAGGGAATATAGTGTGCATCGTTAAACGTCCCATAGGGAATATAAAAAATTCAATTCAACTACACTAGACGTCCCACAAAGAATACAGTGTGCATCGTTAGACATCACACAGGGAATATAACAAAATTCAATTCCACTACAAAATTCCACTACAAAATTCAATTCAAATGTAAAGATCTTGAGTTTTCAAATCATCAAATTTATGTTCTAACTCCCGATGTAATATTTGACCCCTATTTGGATATTCAGAAAAAATAAGATTGGTAAAATTGCTTCATTCAACTATACATACTTGATTTATTTAGTTTTAAAATGGTATATCGTATTTGGTTTAGAGATTTTTACTGTATTTGGTTTAGAGATTTTTACTATCTTTATAATTTTATTTGGGTCAAATTATAATTAGAGTCTAGTGAATTTTCATTACTAGTGGTTTAAATAAAAAATCATTAATTTTTAAATAAATTTAATGGCATAGTGTAAGCATCCAATTTCGGGATGCAAGTATATACAATTGCGACGTAAGCCCCTATGATGAAATTTATTCAAAAATTGAACTTCGTTGTCTTTTTTCTGAATTTTAGGTACTAAATTGCAATGTTTTTTTTTAGGATTTGATTGCAAATAAGTCAATTTTTCATGGGTTTTTTGGTAATTAAAAGTTAAAAATAAAAATAAAAATAAAAATTAGGATCGGCATTACGGCATTGCACAATTTCGACTCGTAAAATCTCTTTTTTTTTCACGTATTTTTATCATTTTTTTAGCGTTTTGATTGGTTGAAAATTCAATTTTTATCTTTATTATTATCTTATGAAAATTTCAAAGCGTTCAAAACACGTAAATAGTTTTCAACAATCAAAATTCTTATCAAGTTGTTTTTGAAGAGATGAGCGATCCTGCAAACTAGGAAGGTCAGTATGCACAGACTATGCTTTAAAAAGAAAAGAGTCTTCATGCATGGGGGAACTTTTTTTGGCGAAGGTGAGAGGATTTTTACTCACAATGAGAGACTCACGGAGACACACAGAGGCACACATTGAGAAAAAGATGAAAGAAAAAAACAAAGAGACTGCAAGCGTAAAAAACCCTAATTTTAGATACTGAAATTTTCAAAAGCAATCAAATCCCAATCTAAAATCAACAATACTTCAATTTCCACAGTGATAATCCAATCTGAGGGGCTCAAAAAAGGGCATTTGCACAACATCTAAATCTTCAATGTTACTTTCTATTTCATTTTTTACTCTTTTCTATTATTTTCTGTTTATGATTTGTTTATTTTTGTTATTGTTTTGATTATTTGATTTCATTACTAATCTGCTTATTTGTTTTTTTTTTGTTTTGATGTTTGTATGTGGATTGAGGAGGAGGATACTGCCTATGTTTAATTGAACAAAAGATCCATGGAATGCCATAAATGAACCTGTACTATTTTTTAATAGTTCTTAGGATTTTAATCTTTATTTTGCATTTATGTGTTATGTGTAGTTATTTTAATTCATGGTGTATAATTGTTTAAATTTTGTACGTAGTTTGTAATAGCCCCAGTAGTGGAAATAGTAAAAGATTTAATTTTCTGCACTTTAAAATTAATTAGTAAAACTAGGTTCATTGGGTAAAATTAATTAAAATTAATGGTGGCTTTAGTTAATTAGGGTTTATATGTAATAAAATTAGGTTTTTTTTAGAAATCACATGTGAATGTATTTTGATTTGATTTTGTGATGTTTTTTTTATGTTTTTTTTATATTTTTGGGCCCCAAGTCCATGTTTAGGTCTAACCCATTTAAATAAATAGGCTTAAAAATGGTTTAAGACTTTAAATAATTAAAATCAATTTAAGCTCATTAGGTTAATTAGATTTTCGGTCCACTTAGTTAATTAAAACTTGTTTATACTTAGTTCAGTCCACTTAATTTCATTTCTTTTAAAATAAATAGAACTAGGCCCATATTTCACTTAAAATAAAACCAAGTTAGACTTAGGCTCATTAATTTAATTTTCCTTTAAAATTGAATAGACTTAAGCCCATTCCTTAGATAAACTAAAATAAACAGATATAGACTCACTAGTTAATAAAAATGTTGGCCCACCTTTAGTCCATTTCTCACTTGTAAATAAAAATGTAAATCTAGCTAACCTTTTTATAAAATTAACATAGTTTAGATTTAGGGGCAACGCGATCTTGAGTGCATTTTTTACTTGTAATTTTATTGACTAGATGCCTAGGGTTAGATGGATGTCAAATAGGGTTTAATAAAATTGTATGTAATTAGAGGATGAAATAATCATTTATAAAATTATCCTAAATGAACACGAGACTAAGAGAAGTTAGTATTCTGTATCCATAATCTCCTGGTTGTGGTGCTAGCTTTCTTTTAAGGAATCAAGTACCACCTTTTCAATCTGTTCCAGTTATTACCCAGGGTGGCGACTCCTCATCTCCACGCCATGTCTTTGTGACAGTGGTTAGTGTGTTCTCTATGGCCCTAAGCCTAAACAGTGTCGCAGTTGCTAAAATCTTAGACACGCACTAAATCTCACTGTCTACAGTGGTGACTCCACTAGGGATAACAGATACTAATTCTACTTATGTTCTTTAGAATTGTTTTATTGATTATTATTTCATTCTTACATTCATTCTGCATGTCCCTACTAAACCGATGGTGTTGGTTTATGATTCCACTAGCTTCATGGAGTTATAGATTGGCTAACCATCACTCTTAGCCTTAACTCAATTCAAGAGAGATTACCGAGCTCATTTGACCAGAGTCTGGAATCCAAGTCCCTGAGGGGGGTAATCTTCTCTCGAGTTGGTAAAGGATGTTGGGCCCCTCTGACCCTTGGCCTGTAACTCAAAGTCCATAATGAATAGCATCTTGCTAAAGGAACCTTAACTTTTCACTGGACCCTAACCATTTATAATGGCCTAGTTACTTCCCCTAGGATCTTCATCCAAAGTTCTTCTTTGTTTAAATTGCCATGAGGTATTTCTATTTATAAAAGCCCAGACCTATACCCTTGAAGCTCATTCAGGCTAATAAGGATTAGGCTAGACCTTTATATTTAGAAATGCTACTTCTTTGTTTTTTCTTTTAAGAGAGATCCCCTATTGATATGAAGGCCAAGACCAAAAAACCTTAAGAAAAGAAATTTGTCATTGAACACGTGTGTGGGAGGAATAAGGATGGAAGGCTTATGCTTGTATATTGCTTGTTGATTGCTTCTTGATACTTGCTACTTGTTAAATGCTTGCCTGCTATTTATTGCATAAACATATGCATCATGCATACATGCATACATATAGTCCATGCATCATACTAATACCTTATTTGCAGTCATCTTAGATTCATTTGGGTCTTCTCATGTCTGGGGACGAAGAGGTGGCAGATTGATTAGAGTTAATTTAAGTCCAGAGTTCATAGCTCAAAGCATTCATCATAGACTGGAGAGAATAGAGGGAAGTTCAATCAATCCACTATTCCTAGAAGCTGAATCAGCTTAGACTGAACAGATTGAAATAGAACAATAACCAGAGATATGGACCTTGGAGGACATTAAAGGAACTTTGATGGATTACATGAGAGCTATGATGCAAGATAAACTGAGACAGGCTTTCATCGAATTAGTGCAACATGTTATTGAACAACCACCTGTTGCTACTGTTGAACAACCACCTACTATAGGAGCTCTACCTGTTGTTGTAGCTCCTCCACCTACTCCTAACAATGTTGGGGGGCAACCTGCTTCTAGAAATGTACCTGCTACTGATGTGAGAATGGAAGACATTGAAAACTACATGGTAGAAAAGGCGAAGAGAGAATCACTTAAATTGGTTTAAGACCTTGAGTCCAAGCAGATGCAAGCACTGACTCAGAAAATGTCCAAGATGGAAGAGCTGATTAGAAGATAAGGAATAGGATATTCTTTTAACTTTGATGATATATTGCAAATGGAGGGTGATAAGTTACCTGAAAATTCAAAATGCCTCAACTACAAAAATTTGATGGGAGAGGAGACCCTAGAATTCATTTGAGCCAATACATAATAATAATGAGCACTACAAAAGCACCTCTAGCGGTAGTCACTAACTTGTTTGTGCTGTCCCTAGAAGGAATGGCTGTGAACTGGTACCACAGGTTAGAAAAGTCTATTAGAGCTGACTGGAAGGAACTATGTATTACATTCTTGAAGTAATATGATTATAACACTCGATTGGAAGTGTCAATTAGGGATTTGGAGTATACTAAATAGAAATTAAATGAGTCTTTTTCTGATTTCTTAACTCGTTTCATGAATAAAGCAGGGATGATGAAAAACAAGCTCATTAAAAAGGATCAAGTTAGAATGACAGTTCGTAATATGTTACCTAATTTGGTCGAGAGGCTATAGATGATGAATCCCAAAACCTTCGTTGATTTGTATGATGATGGGTTACAAGCTGAGGAAATTAAGAGTCAGAAAAATAAAATTTCTAGAGGCACAAGAAATTGAAACTACCCAACTGGGGGCATACAACAAGGAAGCACTAGCCAAGCTGTAGAGGTGTGTGCAATTCAGCTGTCACGACCCAAAACAGGGGCCATGACCGGCGCTAAGGAACGGGAATTCTTTCGAATCCGGAACCCGTAGCAAGCCTTAAAATAAAATAAACATACAGTAGTAATAATAACAATATATAATGCAGCGAAAATAAAAAGCATAAATATAATAATAACATTTGCACCAACTAAATTTAAATTAAATCCTCATCTCATATATATAAATCTTTTAATACAAATCCAGTTCAAATATAATACAACATCTCTTTAACAATTGAATGACTACTGCAGTGTCTAAATAAAATAAAACTCAAGTGAGCAGTTTACACAAAGAAGCCGGGGCAGAAGAAATCTGGCGTACAGGCCTGCTACTGAGGTTTGAAGACGATGATCTCCTGAAAAATAGTCAACGGAGGGGAGTCAGACCTCACTGAATGAATTACTATAATGTATATACATGCATACTAAATGAAAATGCATACAATCAATAGTATATATCTAATATGTATATATACAGGCAAATACACACAGATGCAATAAAAATCATTTTTATATATTTCATTGAAAATCATTGTTTATGAAGGATCAAATAGAACCCTAGAATATCGTAACCTCAAACTGTGTTAGACAACACTCTAGCCATACAGGCTCACTTATATCTAAATATTTTCACTTATTCCATTTGGACAGTAGATTGGCCCTGAGACACTAAGTCAATCGAGCTCCAACAGTCCGACTGTCAGTGTGATTGGCCCCAAGACACTTGGTCAACCGAGCTCCAGCAATCACACCTCCAAACCATATCTCACACATCAAATAATTATATCCAATCAATATCCATAAATAGGTTAGTAATATAGCCTAAATGCTATAAGCATACCGGTACGTACTCGGTCCTAGTGCTGCCCACTAGGTAGCACGTTCTATTGATATCCTTCATTAATAAATATAAAACATTCATTCATAAATAAATGATGCATGAATTTAAATAAAATAACAATATAACCCATATATATACTGGAAATATACCAAAAGTAAACCAGGTATATTTCGAGTATATATACATCAAACAAGTCTAATATAATAGCAAAATAAGCTAGAAATATATTCAAAAACATTTTAAACATAAATGGTTAATAAAGCATGCATATAATTTAATATATACCAAAAATAAACCAAAAATAAAACAAAAGTAAACTAAAAATAAACTTAAATACTAATCAAATTATTTATGCATATTTAGTCAAAATAAAACATACATTTCGAAATCATGCACCCTAAAGCATATATATATAGAATAGTAACTCACACTTAGTGCGTTCCACGAGATGGATCCGACGGGCCTGGTCCACTAGGCCTCGGTCTCGGCGCAACTAAACAAACAATAATGACAGGAATCAGAATAAATCGAACAGAAGTTCTAAGGACTCATTCTAGATTACTAGACACAAAATTAGAATTAGGGTTTGACCGGACATCACATTTTATGAGAATTCTACCGAAAATTCGGCAGAACCTCCCCTGTAAAACGGACATCTCTCTACTTAAATAGTAGAACCGACCCTGCAAAGAAACACACTTCAAAAATAAACGCAGAATTACAATTACAACCCCTCAGTCGAACTCCAAACTACAGTCTAACGACCGGGGTCCATAATTCACAGAACAATATAAAAATACCAAAAATGCCCTTATATCACAGAAATACATTTTATAAGTATAAATTACGTAATTAACCCTAAAACACAGTAAAAATCGATAAAAACTCATTTTATTAGAAAGATCGTATATTATATATAATTGAAAATAATTCACGAAAAATAGTTTTAATTAGTTAAAAACACTAAATAATTTGTAGAAATCATTTTTATACCTTAAATAATTATTAAAACCAATTAAATTACATTTTTAGTCAACTTAGGGTAAAATTACCAAAATACCCCTATATGTATAATTATATTAAAATTACTCCAAAAATTCACCAAAAATAATATAATTATGAAAAATTAATTTTCTCAACATTTTTATCAATAATATCAATAATTAAACTCAATTCACTAATTAATTTCAATTAAAAACACAATTAACCCTATTTTCTCAAAATTACATAAACTAATTAAATTCAAAATAAATACATAGAAATTCATAAAAATTCCAAATAAATTTATATAATTCATTTCAACACATATTCTTATCATAAAACATAATTTCATAATTTAATTAATTAATTTTCGAAAATTAGAAGATAATATTAAAATATTCAAAAATACCCAAAAATCAAAATAATTCCCAAAAATTCTAAAAAAAATTCACACATGTAAATTAAGCTATTATGATCAACATTTGTTAAGGAACTTTTCATGAATCAACAAGAAAAATTAAAAAAAAAATTGAAAACCTAATTCGGCCAAAATAGAAAAATTGAAAAACAAGGAAATCAAGGTAGTTTGAGCTCAAACCAAAGCTAGAATCAAGATTACCATTGCTTGAGGAGTCCAAAGACACCAGAAACACAAAGTTTGGTGGCCGGAGGAGGAAGAACCGTCGAAGCTTGGAGGTTCGGCCAAAAATAGCAGAAAATGAGCTAGCCGGCGCCGGGGAAGATGACCGGAGTGGTGAGGCAGCGGAGGAAGATGGCGACACGCAGGGGAGGCACACTGACGGTCGATGATCGGACGGCGAGGGTGAGGGAGATGGGTTTCGGGGAAGAGGAAGAAAACCGAAGGAAAAAGAAAAGAAAAGAAAGAAAAAGAAAAAGAAAAAAAAAAAGAATTATATATATATATATATTATAATATAGTATATTCATAGAATACTTGGAAAAATTATCCACTATACACATAATTTAATATTTTAATATTTTAAAATTTAATACTAAATAAAAATAATTAAATATCAATAAAACTAATAAATAAATAATAAAATATCAGGGTAATTAATTAAACCCTAGTTAAATAAACAAATACAAAAATATGCTTTATTTAGTATTTTAAAAATTTATATGAGTTCATGCAATTATGGAAATTCATTTAAAATAATTAAATATAAATAGTTTACGTATCAATTTCTCCGAAAATGCAAGTCCCGGGAAAATTTTACATAAAGTACTTAAAATAATATTAAAACAATTAAAATCAATTTTAATTAAACAACAACTCATGAAATATCAATATCATATATAAGAATTATTAACACTGCATATCCCGATGCAGTATAAAAATATTTAAAAACACAGGAAATTACATCAGCAACCTAGAAGGTTCTCCAACTTCAACCATCCACTCTCCAAAGTCCTAGAGAGGCTAATCCAAAAACGCCTGCTCCGACCCTTAACCTTTTCCAAACCCCCGAATCCAAATCTCCGTGGCTATGATCCAAACAGTTACTGTAAGTTTCATTAAGTAACTGGTCATTCCACAAATACTTGCATTCACTTAAAACACAAAATCCAAAATCTGATAGACTCTGGAAAAATCACTGATCCTAAGAAATCTAATTCCAACCCAAACACCAGAAACAACCCTTTCCCAAACTACCGAAATGTTCCACCACCAACCACCATGATGATCAACTCAAGGGTTAGCGAACAAGAAGTGCTAAGCTCCTTTGAGGACCTCAACCTTATACCCAATGGAGAACCTTTTGGACAGTCACAGAGAGGAGTAGAAGATTTACTGGGTCAGCCCCCAGCCAAGTTTGATTACAGAATATTCTACTCAAAACCACCCTCTGCTGATATCCCTATTGAATCAATTGAGCCCTCAGGATGGGAAGATGAGTTTGATGATAAGTCGATAAAAAAAGAGCCTGAAATTCCTAAGAAGTTGCCAAGAGGAGTTGAAGATCTATTGGTACAACCTTCGGGCAAGTTCGATTATAGAGTATTCTATTCTAAACCCGCTTCTGCTGATATACCCATGAAAGAGATCGTGTCGACAGGATAGGGTGATGAGTTTGAAGAAGATGAATTCTTAACCCCATAACTATCCCAAGATGGGGGTTGAAGAGCTGCTAAGCCAATATATGGACAAGTTGAGGGAGTTAAAAGGAAAAGAAACATGCACAGTGGATGTTTGGAAAAACGAGAAAAGAGAACGGATTGTTGGAGCCATGGACATCTGGTATGATTCTAATGAAGAAAAATCCACTGGAGTCGATGTATGGAGTGATACTCCAAATGTGAATCATTTTACTAGAAGTGATAGGAATTACCGGGCAACAAAAAAGCAAAATGAAAGGGTTGTAGAAAGGGAAGAAATAGAAAATGCAGAAGTAGAGGAAGGAAAAAAAGAAGACTTGATCCTAGAACAACTCAAGAAGGCTAAAGCGAGTGTGAGCATCTGGGAATTACTGATGCATTCAGGTAGTCACAGAAGGGCTCTGGTTAAAGCTTTGTCGAACGTGAGCATTGAAACAACAGCTACACCTGAGGCCATGGTAGCAAAGGTGACAGAAAAAAAACATGGGTTGATAACATTCTCAGGTGATGACTTGCCTTTGGAGGGAAGAAATCATAATAAGGCATTATTTATCCCAGCTGAAGTAAAAAGGAAGAAAACCAACTTTGTAATATAGATGATGGTTCAGCTATAAATGTATGCCCGCTAAAGATCCTGCCCAATCTGGGTCTGAAAGAAGATGACTTGATGGTTTCAAACCTCATAATCAGAGCTTTTGATGACAATACCAGAAATCTGGAGGGAACATTTCAAGCTTTGGTCAAAACAGGGCCCGTAGAGTTGACTATTGAATTTACTATATTAGACATCCCTATTACCTATGCCCTACTGTTGGGAAGGCCATGGTTTCATGCCCTGGGAGGAGTACCTTCAAAAGTGCACCAGAAAATAAAATTCCCTCATGAAGGAGATGTAATGAAAATAGAAGTTGGAACCAATGCAACTATAGTAGCTATACTTGATAAACAGAAGCAAGTGTGTATTCTACCTGGTTTCCAAGTTGCTGGAATATTTGATGAGATGGATCCCAGGGTTGCAAAAATGATGGAAAGCATGAATTATCGACCTGGACAGGGGCTCGAAAAGAATGAATAAGGAAGTCCTAAGCCCCTGAACATTAAAGCCCAAGACCATACGAAGGGTTTAGGATATACTAAGGCAGGATCGGCTAGTAGAAAAGCAAAGAACAAGGAGAAAGCAAAAAGAAATAAGCCCTTGGGAAGGATTGAACCACTAAGTGAGAACTTCATCAAGCCAAGGGAAGGAAAGTATTATTTGGGCACCAAAGAATCTGTTAATGTGGCTGGAAAGGATGTCCCTAGGTTTGAGATCTTTAAGGAGCAGATTGTGGAAAGCCTAGTAGCCAGTAACAAAGAGAAAGTCATAAAGCAAGTAACTGAAAGGATGGGTGATAATGTTGTTGAGGAACTGCTATGTCTACCACTTGAGGAGGAACCACCCCAGGACTTAACTACTATCATTAGTGATGGTTTTATTGATATTTTTAATGAAGAAACTGATGTAATAACATATGGTCTTAATGCGGATGAAGATGTTGCTTTTCCTATGGTCAATGATATGAATGTTGGTTTTGCTTACTTGTGTGATGTGCATCCTGATAGTTCTATGCATTATAATTTTGATCATTCATATATGTTTGACATTAATTCAATTCAATTTGATTCATTTAACATGGGCACAAATGATAATCCAAAGAATATTTCTATATCACATTATGTAACTCTTGAAGAGAGGAAAAATTTTGAGAGAATATTAACAAAAAGAAAGGTAGTATTTGATTGGACTTATGAAGATATGCCAGGTTTGGATAGGGAAATAGCAAAGCATCACATTCCAACTCATCCAAAAACCAAGTTGGTTAAGCAGAAATTGCACAGATTAAGACCAGAATGGATAAAAAAGATAAGGGAGGAAATTGCCAAGCAAATACAGGCTAACTTCCTAGAAGTAATAAACTACCCTCAATGGCTAGCAAATATTATACATGTTCTTAAAAAAGATGGCAAAGTATGGATGTGTGTGTTTAGGGATTTAAACAAAGCTTGTCCAAAAGATGACTTCCCGTTACCTCACATTGATGTAATAATGGATAGCGCTGCAACAAGTATAATGTATTCTTTTATGGATGGATTTTTTAGGTACAACCAGATCACGATGGCAGTCATGGATAAGATTAAGACAACTTTCATCACAGAATGGGGGACCTATTTTTACAAGGTGATGCCTTTCGGACTGAAGAATGCAGGTGCAACTTATCAAAGAGCCGCTAGTGCACTTTTCCATGATATGATGCATAAGGAGTTTGAAGTGTATATGGATGACATAATGGTCAAATCAGAGACAAGAGGAGGACACTTTGAATCCTTAGACAAGTTCTTAGCCCGAATTGAGAGGTACAACCTGAGACTCAACCCGAAGAAGTGCATTTTTGGGGTTACTTTAGGGAAACTATTAGGGCATATAGTGAGCAGCTGAGGAATTGAAGTGGATCCGGATAAAGTGAAAGCCATCCAGGAAATGTTGGCACCAAAGACGGAGAAAGAATTAAGAGGATTCCTTGGCAAGTTGCAGTATATTAGTAGGTTTATCATAAAACTCACTAACATTTGTGATCATATCTTTAAGCTCTTAAGGAAATATCAGCCGGTTAAATGGAATGAGGATTGTCAGAAGGCTTTCGATAAGATCAAGGAGTATCTTGTTAATCCACCTGTTCTAAAACCACCTAGATAGGGTAAGCTATTGGTTTTATACTTGGCTTTAGAAGAGGATGCAATAGGGGCAATGTTAGTACAAGAAAGGTCAGATGGAATAGAGCATGTTGTGTACTACTTGAGTAAGAAGTTTTTGCCATACGAGGAAAAATATGATTTATTAGAAAAGACATGTCTAATCATGATTTGGGCTATAAGGAAATTGAGGCATTACTTTCAATCTTACAGGGTTCAAGCTTCAAGAATAGACCCTCTAAGGTATCTATTTGAAGCATCGACTTTAACTGGAAAAATGTCTTGATGGTTGGTACTCTTAATTGAATTTGATATATAGTACATTACTACAAAGGTAATCAAAGGAAGAGCAGTAGTGGAATTCTTAGCTCAGAATGCGATCAAAGGTGAAGAGCAGTGGAATTTGGAGTTTCCAGATGAGAACTTAGCAATTGTAGAGCACCGAGAGTGGAAACTTTACTTTAATGGAGCTGTAAATAATAAAGAAGTTAGATTGGGAGTGATTCTTGTTACACTAAAAGGAGAAACTATACCAATGGCAAAGAAACTGGATTTCAAGGTCACAAACAACATGGCTGAGCATGAAGCATGTATCTATGGAGTAGAGGCAGATGTGGCAGCTGGAGCAAAAGATTTATTGGTTTATGGGGATTCAACGTTAGTCATCAATCAAGCTAATGAAGAATAGGAGGTAAAAGAGGAAAAGCTAAAGCCTTATATCTACTATTTGAAAGCCTTAATGAAGAATTTCACCAAATGTCTCTTTATCCATCTATCCAGAGATGATCATCAGATGGTGGATGCACTTACAACACTCTCTTCAATGTGGGATAGTGCAACTAGGTTAGCTACGAAACCTTTAGTGATCATGAAGTCTAGAGCACCGTGTTATGGGGGTGAGCAGATTATAAATGTTCAAATAGGGCCTGAAGAAAAGCCTTGGTTTTATGATGTCCAAAGATTCATTGAAGAAGGAATTTATCTAGATGAAGCAATCTCAAAAGAAAGATATGCTCTTCGTGTTCTTGCACATAACTATGCAAGTCATGATGGGATATTATACAAAAGAATGTCCAACGGGATGCAGCTCAGGTGTCTCAAAAAGGATGAAGATGAAGAGGTGATGCAAGAGATTCATGCAAGGGCTTGCGGTTCTCATATGAATGGGATAATTCTAGCTAAAAAGATACTCAGACAAGGGTATTACTGGATGACTATGGAAAAGGATTGTATTAGGACAGTAAGACAATGCCATCAGTGTCAGATCCATAGGAATCTTAGTCACATGCCTCCAACAATGCTTAATAGTTTATCATCCCCTTGGCCCTTTGCAGCATGGGGAATTTATATCATAGGAGAAATAAGACCGAAAGCATCAAATGGCATAAATACATAGTGGTGGCAATCGATTACTTTTCGAAATAAGTAGAGGCAGAGTCTTTTAACACTCTGAAAGCAAAATAGATGGCACGGTTCATCGAGAAGAGCCTTATTTGCAAATATAGGGTTCCACATCATGTTGTGACAAATAATGGGGTTCAGTTTCAAGCAGAAATAGCTGAGTTATTACAAAAGTATGGGATTGAGCACCATAAATCTTCACCTTATCGCCCTCAAGCTAATGGAGCAGTGGAAACAGCTAATAAAAATGTTAAGAAAATACTTTCTAAGATGGTCAAAACTTACAAGGATTAGTCTGAATATCTTCCTTTTTCCTTATAGGGATATAGGACTATAGCTAGAATCACCATAGGCCAAACACCATTCTCATTAGTATATGGTTGTGAAGCAATTTCGCCCATAGAAATTAAGATTAAGTCCTTGAGAGTAGTCATGGAAGTAAAAATAACTGAGAATGAATGGGCACAGAAAAGATATGATCATCTAGTATCTCTAGATGAGAAAAGGATGGATGCTTTATTCCACACTCAGTTATATTAGAGAAGGATAGCAAGGGCGTTCAACAAGAAGGTTAAGCCTGGGAAGATCAAAGCTGGAGATATGGTGCTAAAATAGTCTAGAGTCGTGGTATTCAATCCAAGAGGTAAATTTAGACCGAATTGGGAAGGAACGTACTTGGTCAAATCAGTCTTACCTAAAGGAGCTGCTAAGATATCAGATCTTGCAGGGAATGAGTTTATGTGACCTATTAATCTGGATCGCCTCAAGAAGTACTACCTGTAAAAATATGAATAAAAGTAGAATAAAGAAAATAAAGTCTACTGGCTAGAAAACCTGAAAAGGCTAGTCAGGCAAAAGTTAGGACATTTATGTTGTTCAGAAAACCCACAAAGGGCTGACAGGCAAAGTTAGGGAAATAAATAAAAAATAATGGTCCCGCTGATTAGAAAACCCACAAAGGGCTAGTCAGGCAAAAATTAGGGAAATAAAATATGAGCGAAAAATATTCAGTTAGAAAATCCGTGAGGACTAACTGATAAAAGGAGTTATGCCATATGTTGTATTAAATGTACTCATTTTGGCCCTAATTAATGAATGAAATTGAAATTGAAGTTTTGTTAAACTTTGCATATCCTTCTTTATTATAAAGCATAAGTACTTGAAGGGATAACAAAACATAAAAAAGCCTAAGACTAGCTCTATAAGAGCATTCTATTTAGTGATGTCTTTGTTTCTTCCTTTGTGACTCATCATACAAAGTTTGAGTTCTCTTGTACCTAGAAAATCCTGGTGGTTCTGTCTTTTGGATGACAACCCAAGTTTTGTAATCATCATCAGTAGTAACATCAACATCCAGGTGTATGTTCCATTCAAGGGCTCTACAAGGCCATAAGCTCCTAATCTTATCCAGAGAATCTTGTCTCAAAGGAAAGCCTTTAAAGTCAGTCAGAACAGTAACTATGAACTAAAAGTGACCATATTGATGAAAAAAGCATAAAGGGATAAAAAAGGTAGATAAGTGTAGCCCTGGAATAGGAACACAATGATCATACAACTCAATAGTCATAAACTTCAATCTCCACCAAGGGCAGACCCATATGATCTCAGCATCTAAAATCTTCTTCAACCAGTCAACCCATTGGTCCATAGAATGTTTGTCTTTCATTTTCAGAGGATGAGATTGTAGCTAATGAGGTTGATAAGTCAAAGGACTTAGGGGTACAGTAAGCAAGCTCAGCTTTTCCTGTAACCAAATCTAAAAAAAAGATGTAAGAATAATAAAATAAAAGCCCGCTAAGTTGAAAACCCGAAAGGGCGGCTTAGGAAAAAGTTAGGGCAAGCCTGCTAAGCTAAAAACCCGAAAGGGTGGCTTAGACAAAAGTTAATGCAAAATAAATAAAAGTTTTGGTTACATACCTGAAGAAGAAGTAAGCTGCCTGAAAAACAGTTATGAGTCTTGAAACTGTCTAGCCCAATGATGGCCTCAGCAAGGATAACTAGCATAGGGTTAGCCCCAAGCTCTACCTGTTCCAAAATACTAACAATGCATGTATCGAGACCACCATGGTGAGAAACTAGCAAAAATTAAGCATATAAATAGAAATCAACTATTCTAGTCTAAGAAACAATGTTCTTGTCCCAAGTCCAATAGATGGTGATTAGAGAAGAAAGATTGATAGTCCCAGGGTTATGCATATACATGTAAATATCAGCTGGGGGCAAATCAAAGAACGTAACCAATCTGCTAGGAAATTGCATCTCCAAATCAGGAAGGGCTATGATAGCAGTCGAGTCTAATGTGCATCCCAGAATAACAACAAACTCTTTAATCATTGGACAAAGCTCTTGCCTATTAAACCTAAATACATGGTCCTTGACATCCTAAAAGATAGAAGCAGTATATAGGAGATTGTTATCGATAGTCAGGTGTTGAAGAGATTTCAGGGATTTGATGTGGAAAGGTTGAAGCTTATTCCAGTCATCACCATTGAGACTTTTAAGAAATTTCTTCATTTTTTGGAGAGATGCTTGAGTCATGATGAGGGTATAGAGAATGAAGGAGAATGCCCCTTGTATGGCCTTATATAAGGAAAGAAGATGAGTTCATGTGGGAAAAGGATTCTGCTAGCAAAGAAAGATGTGGATAAGGTGATAGAATCTGAGAAGGATTGGGATAAATAGATAATTGGGAAGATAATCCATTCTTTTAATTATTTATCTATCTAATATTATCCCTCTTGGAAAAGGATTAAGATAAATGGATAATTAATTAAAAAGGATAATGTTCATTAACTATCTTTTTTAATTAGTTATTTATAAAAAAAATAAGGGCCCGCTAAGTTGAAAATCTGAAAGGGCAGTTTAGGCAAAAGTTAGGGCAAGCTCGCTAAGTTGAAAACCCAAAAGGGCAGCTTAGGCAAAAGTTAGGGCAAGCCCGCTAAATTGAAACCCCGAAAAGGCGGCTTAGGCAAAAGAAAAATTATTAAGATGCAAACACTGTTTCAGTTCTATCTAACAGTGTTCGAGACAGTACAGGAATAAAAATAGCAGTACAATAGAGAGCAGTCAGATATAGACACGTAGAAAGTCAGGAATACAGAAACTCTAAATCACTCATCTCAAGCTCTAGTATCAGGCCATGGGCTCCATCCTCTGGTAGGGTCATCATGATGATAAGTGTCTGGAAATCTGGCAGATGAAGTCCCAGTACTATATGGATCAAAGCCCAAGTTTGCAAGCTACCAACAAAGCATCTCGTTCTCCCGCTCTAGACCACTAGAATAGCTCTGCATACATAGAAAACATCATATCATATGCATTACATGCATAGCATGCATACATAGAAAACATCATATCATATGCATTACATGCATAGCATGCATACATTTGCATTTTCTTAGTGAAGGCGCTTACCCGCTAACTATTTGTAACCTACATCGTAAATAATCTCTGAGATGAGGCAAGTCCGTATAGATACTCTGCCTACGTCTGGGGAATCTGTTTTGTAAAATTTTATTAATATCAATGTCAACTGTACAGATCCATACAAGAAATAAAGCAAATAGACTCACATGAGAAGCATCTGGTGGACAAAAGCTAGGAAGCTGAGCATCACCAAACTACATCTGCTGCTCAACTAGAGCCTAAATAGTGGGAGCCCAGTAGAACATAGACTTGTCTGGAAGAGAGACATCACCAAGCGTAGCACCGATAAAGGCCCTATCACGACTAGTCCTAACATGCTGTGGACTAGGCCTGGACTCAAACCTCTCAGTCTCATGGTCGGTCTCAAGATCAGGAATAGTCTCAGTCTCCTGAACAGTCTCAATCTATACCTCCTCTGCTTCAACAGCAGGAGAGCAGAGTTCCTCAAACTGAAAAAAAAAAGAGTTATTCATAAATTCTAGGAAGATAATTGAAATCATTAGGAGATACCTCAACACCACCAATGGGAATCTGCTTTAAAAGATTCTCCTAGATATATCATCAATAATGGCGGGATCGCTCAAGCAAAGTCAAAGCATCATGCCCCTACAGTGCCTCCCTCAGCTCTGATCCAGTAAGATCAGAACTCCATAGCATAATAGCATGAATACCAAAAGGGAAACGTCACCTACTAGGTCCTGCAAACCAGCGATATACTTACTCACCAAGATACCACATCTTACAACCATATCCAAGAATTAGAATCCTCAGTGTCTCTAGCCTCGCTACACCAGCCATGAAGTTATATCACTGGAAATCATTTTCATTTTCATTAGCTAAATTAAGTTTTACTAGCTAATACTAATGATTTTATTATTTTTACCAGGTTCCATTCTAGAGCGTTCATATGGTCATAATATGTCTGAAGTTTGTTCCTAGTACTAGCAAGGCGAGATGAACCCCATCTCTGCATTAAAGGCAGGCTCCTGTCCAGGCTAACAGCACTAAAACCTTGAACTAGCCCAAGCTTAATACTCAAGATTTGAGATAGAAAAGGATTTAGTAAAATAAGAAGAGGGATTAGAAAGTATGCAAAAATTAAAGGCAAATAAGAACATACATGTAATGCATGCTAAAAGTCGCACATGGTCACTGCACCTTTGCAAACAGTGTCAAGTCTATAGTAGAGATAAGCAAGTGATGCAGATCCCCAATCAAGAGTAATGACTTGGTATAAGTCACGCAGGGGGCCTAAAAGAGCAATGCTCACCTCATTACCAGTCTCACAAAAAAGAGTAGTGCCTAGCAAGATGAGGAGGAAACATCTCGCCTTCTGAGCAATCTGGCGAGGAGTAGTAGTGGGTAGACGTCTGAAGCCCTTAACCAAAGAGGAAAGAACTACGTTCTTACGGTTCTTCCATGCTAGAGCGAACCCAATCAAATCTTGCACGTATTGACTCCGTCTATGCTCCGGAAGATTGTAGTAGCTGATGTCAAAAGGTACAGGAGTCCTTTCAAATGCAATACCAGTAATAGTAGAGAAACTCATAGGTGTTATTGTCAACTCGCCTATAGGTGTATGGAAGGTATGAGTGGTGTCCATCCACCTCTCAATTAGTGAAAATAAGGAATAATGATCTGATATACCCTAAGCAGTCGGAAGAGCAATAACGAAACGTCTGAAGCCTGAGGCCTAGATATATATATATATACACACACAATTAAAAATCGAAATTATGGATTTCCGATCAGAAATCCATAATTCCGATAAGAAATCTAGATTTTTCGATTGAAAAATTGGATTTTCGATCGGTAATCTAGAAAATCGATCAGTCATGCACACAATTCCGATGACTCCCAACTATTTTTCAATGTTTAATTTGAATTTTTTCATATATATCCCAATTAATTTTTAAATTTAATTTAGTTAGCATGCATGTAAATTTTTACACTGTAAAAATGAATCATTGTAGCTAATTATTTGAATTAATCTTACAGAATGAAGCAGAAGGGATAGAAAATACCTCATTGCTAGTCTGTGAAGACCTATGAAGATGCAAACGAGTCAAAGGAAGGACGATATCACCTTCTTGTAGTCCAAGCTTATTCTGTGGAAATTATGGACTTAAAATAATCAAATCCACTTACATGTCTACTCTCCCACGTGGCTCATGTTGCGGGTGGGCCATCGAATCAGACTGATTGAAAATCGAACCACAAATAATCAAGAAATCAAAAAAGAAAAATGTGAATCAATTGGAAAGAAAAGAAGAAAAAAGGGAAAAGAATAGGAAGAGAAGGGAAGTGATCGACATGGAAAGGGTATATAAAATGAAAAATATCCATTTTAATCCTTCCAATTTATATTCTTTTTATTCATCTTTTATTTCTTGCAATTTAGTCCATAATTGCATTTGGGTTAGGAACATGTTCCTAATTAAATCATGGCATTCATCAAATTAATAATTCATTGAATTATTAAAACTGCATAATCAATCTGTAATTCTAAATTTTCTGTCAAGTACAAAATATAGAACAAGATTACAAAACTCATTTTTTGCATTTTACATGCATGATTTCAATCAAAGGTTTCATATGCTGCACAATAGCTATGATATAAATTTTAAATGATTATGTTATGTGTTGGACATTAGTCATAACCTTCATTATGTTATATACTGTATAGCAGTTATGACATAAACTTTCAAATTCATCAGTGTAGATGTTCCACAGGAACTATAGCAAGTCTCAATTTATCTACACTAGACGTCCCACAGGAAATATAGTGTGCATCGTTAGACGTCCCACAGGGAATATAATGAAATTCAATTCAACTACACTAGACATCCCACAGGGAATATAGTGTGCATCGTTAGACGTCCCACAAGGAATATAACAAAATTGAATTCAACTACACTAGACGTCTCACAAGGAATATAGTGTGCATCATTAGACGTCCCACAGGGAATATAACAAAATTCAATTCAACTACACTAGACGTCCCACAGGGAATATAGTGTGCATCATTAGACATCCCATAGGGAATATAACAAAATTTAATTCAACTACACTAGACGTCCCATAGGGAATATAGTGTGCAACGTTAGACGTTCCACAGGGAATATAACAAAATTCAATTCAACTACACTAGACGTCCCACAGGGAATATAGTGTACATCGTTAGACGTCCCACAGGGAATATAACGAAATCCATCATTGCTAGACATTCCATAGGAACTATAGCAAGTTTTCAACTTATCATCGCTAAACGTCCCACAGGGAATATAGATAAAAATCATTTGCACAAAGTCCACTAGACATTCAACAGGAAATATAGTGAGACTTGCCAAACATCATACTTTGCTCAGCAATTTGAGCATCAATCTATCACTTAGGATACAATTAAGTGTCCTAATTTCTTTCTTTCAAAATTGTGTGCTTTTATTGCTTTGTCGCAATTTGTCAAGTAAATAGAGACAAAGGAGGGCAACTATAAGCACCCAATTTTAGGATGCAATTGTGCACACTTGCGACATAAGCACCTATAATGCAATTTATTCAAAAATTGAACTTAGTTGTCGATTTTCTAGACTTTAGGGACTAAATTGCAATATTTTTTTAGGATTTGATTGCAAATAAGTCAATCTTCAGGGGTCTTTTGATAATTAAAAGTTAAAAAAATAAAAATAAAACTAAAAATAAAAATAAAAAATAAAAATTAGGATCGGCATTGGTGTAATGCCTTTTTTATTATACCCAGTACCTTTCTCAAAAGTCCTACCATGAATCACAAGACTCTTAGCCTGAGTCTCTGGATTAACCATTAATAGTTTAATGTTCTCCTTAGAAAATAAAGCATCATACACCTCTTCAAGAGAAATCTTATCGCAACTATACAACAAGGTATCAATAAAAGTTGCATAATATAAAGGTAAAGAATAAAGAAGAATTAATGCCAAATCCTCATTCTCTATTTTTAGCTCTATACTTTCTAGGTCAAAAACTATCTCATTAAAAATACTTAAATGATCCTCAAGGGACATCCCTTCTATTATAAAATGAGAGTACAAAACCCACTTTAAATGCATGTTACTGGTGAAGGTTTTCTTCATTCACAACTGCTCAAGCTTTGTCCATAATGAAGAGGTGGTCTTCTCTTTCAATACATATTGCAATATATTATTGGAAAAATGCAAATGTAATTGAGCTAAGGCTTTCCAATCTCTATGTTGCTTTTCTTCACTCATCCATGAAGTGAGCAACTGACCAACCCCTAAAATAGCATCATCCAAATCCATCTACGCCAGTACATCGTGCATATTTACCTGCCATAGTGAAAATCTTATGCTATGATCCAATAATGGAATGTCATACTTCACTAAAGCCATTATTCAAATAAAAAACATTAAGATTAATAAGCCTAACAAAATCCTAGCTCTGATACCAATTTGTTGCACAATGGAAGCAATCAAAGTGCACAAACAAACAATTAAACATAAAAAAATAATGGCAAAATAAAGAAGTAGAGAAACAATACACAAGATTTAAGAGGAAAAACCCAAGATGGGGAAAAACCATGGGTAGAGTATAGGATTTCACTATATTATAAAAGAGCGCACAAAAGGGGTGGCTAATAATTTTAAGAACTTAATTGCCAAACCCAAAAAGTAAATATTTACACTAATAAGGTAAAAGTGAAGTCAAAACAAGGAGAAAAATAGCTTCGTAAATAAGGTTAAAAACACTTCTCGTGACATGGTCGTGT
Source organism: Mallotus nudiflorus (assembly GCA_947683625.1). NCBI lineage: Eukaryota > Viridiplantae > Streptophyta > Magnoliopsida > Malpighiales > Euphorbiaceae > Mallotus > Mallotus nudiflorus. Next base: position 6,112,572 of record CANTUR010000018.1, read on the forward strand.
CATATCCGTGCTCCAAACCATGCTCCTTTCCGAACTAACATCGTAGACATGACATAACGGTGCTTCAAGTCGTACTAACTTAGGGACACCTTGACACGGCCAGGACATGGTCGTGTTGCTGGTTGTGCAACTCTCTGAATACTCTGACAGATCCTGCCACAGGCAATAACATGGCCATGCTTAGGCTGTGCTTGCTTCTAAACATACCAAACACCTTAACACGGCCTAAGTATGGCCATGGCAAGATCCAAAACCTCAAAACCATCAATTCTCCATAAAATTCACATCACAAACTCAACAATTCTTGTATCCTTTATCACTATTTTTGTATTATAAATTGAGGCAACTAGCATTTTTTTTTTTTTTTATCTGAACCACCAATATTCAAAACTCACTAGATTTTAACTAATTTAGTTCAATCCAAAAAGAACTATAAGAGCGATAAAATCTCTTACAAAAGTTTATTATTTAGTTTGTTATTTAATCTAAACATAGCTAAATTTACTTTATAATATACTCAATTCAATTTTTTTTAATTATACAATATATATATATATATATATATATGTGTGTGTGTGTGTGAATATATACACTTTTTATAAAATTATAATAATTTTGTAAAGTTATGTTCAATTCAAATTTATTATATTCAGCTTATTTAATAAACCACACGAAGATGAATATATTTATTTATATTTGGTACGGATTCGCATCAACCCGATTTAGATAAAAAAAAAATTTCCAACTTGCAATCGTATTCTTTGACAAGATTAACACATTTATAAACTGAAAAAGATTGTATATAGGAATTTAATTTTATTCTATGGAATTTTCTTTCTATATCATTTAATTAATTTTGTTGTTTTCTTTAGTGGGATAAACTAAAATCAACAATAAATTTTTTCTCTTCTTGGTATTTGTCTTCATATAGTTCATATCTTGGCGAACTATATCAGATAATTAAGCTTCTGTTTCACCAATCACCAATAATGCATCATACGCTTTAGCAAGATGTATATATATTTTTTTTATTTTTTTGAAAATAAAATTGCTATATTAAATCTATACAAAATACAACTAAAGTAAACTTTTTGTAGGGAGGATGTATTTTGGAAGATATTATACAATAATTATGACCTTTAATCAGTTCAAAGGTCAAATTTGATAATTCAGCATTTAATAAATGTGATAAAAATTAAAATCTGACAACACATGAATAAATTTTAAATGAATTTATATAATTGATTTATTAAGTTAAGTTAACAAAGGTTACGATTATTATAAAAATTTTTGTATTTTTTAGTGAATAATTTTTTTTAAAGATATTATGAGGTGGAATCGAATTATACTGTTAATGATTTGTGAAATTAATTTTTACTTAATTTATAAATACTATTTGATTTAAAATTAAAATTGAACAATTGAAAGTAATAGAAATTATTAATATTTGACAACAAATTGAGAAATTTTTAGAAAATAAAATAAAATAAAAATTACTTTCAAAATGTACATCAAAATTTAAAATTTTCACCAAACATTAAAAAAACAAAAAGAATAAAATTCACATTTTTAATCCATACCAACTCATTTGTTCCATATAACAATCAATATAAATATTTATAATGTTTTTAAATTTCACACATGATCGAATTTCCTTTTCTAACCAACTCTTTGAATTTCTGGTTTTAATTTTTTTTTTTTTTTTTTTAAAAAAGGTGAGGCAATATGCAGCCAAAGTCAAGTGAATTTTCAACTGAGAAATCTAGACGGTTGCTTTCTTGCTTCCACATGTGCTTCCCATCAGTCTTCAAGCATTATTTTAATTTCTTGAGAAATTTCTAGAATAGCAAGGCAAAAGCATGTCAAAACAGAAATATTAAATTTTTGCACATATTAACATTTTTCTGTTAATGCAATTAAAAAGGTTAGTGATAAAAAATTTTATATAATTAAATTAGCGGTAAGAAATTTCACCATAGTTGAATTTAAGTTTTTGGATTTGGCTTGAACAATTATATAATTATAATGTAAATATATAGACCCAAACTTGGATTGAACTTTTCAGGCTTTAAAAGCACATGTCTTCATGTGCTTTGTCATTTTCGCAGGTGCTTTATCATTTTCACGAAGTTTAAAAATGTGAAAATAAAAGCTTACTCTTGTCAAATTAAGAAGTTGAGTGATTGCATGCATCATTCCCTTTGAAAATGATAAGTTATATGATATCACAAGCCACTATTGATCTTCAAATGTAAAGATCTTGAGTTTTCAAATCATCAAATTTATGTTCTAACTCCCGATGTAATATTTGACCCCTATTTGGATATTTAGAAAAAATAAGATTGGTAAAATTGCTTCATTCAACTATACATACTTGATTTATTTAGTTTTAAAATGGTATATCGTGTTTGGTTTAGAGATTTTTACTATCTTTATAATTTTATTTGGGCCAAATTATAATTAGGGCCTAGTGAATTTTCATTACTAGTGGTTCAAATAAAAAATTATTAATTTTTAAATAAATTTAATGGCATAATGTAAGCATCCAATTTCGGAATACAATTGTGCACAATTGCGACGTAATCCCCTATGATGAAATTTATTCAAAAATTGAACTTGATTGTCAATTTTTTGAACTTTATGGACGAAATTGCAACATTTTTTTTTTTAATTTGATTGCAAATAAGTCAATTTATCATAGGTCTTTTGATAATTAAAAGTTAAAAAAATAATAAAAATAAAAATTAGGATCGACATTGGTATAATGTCGATCGGCATTTCACAATGCCGATTTGCATTGCACAATTTCGACTTATAAAATCTCTTTTTTTTTTTAAATTTTTCATGTATTTTTATCATTTTTTTAGCATTTTGATTGGTTGAAAATTCAATTTTTATCTTTATTATTATCTGATGAAAATTTCAACGTGTTCAAAATGCGTAAATAGTTTTCAAAAAATCAAAATTCTTATCAGGTTATTTTTGAAGAGATGAGCGATCCTGCAAACTGGGAAGGTCAGTACGCGCAGACTCTGTTTTAAAAAGAAAAGAGTCTGCGTGCATGGGGGGAACTTTTTTGGCAAAGGTGAGAGGATTTTTACTCACAATGAGAGACTCACGAAGAGACACAGAGGCACACGCTGAGAAAAAGAAGAATGAAAAAAAATAAAGAGACTGCGAGCGCAAAAAACCCTAATTTTGGATACTTAAGTTTTTGAAAGCAATCAAATCCCAGTCCAGAATCAACAATACTTCAATTTCAACAGTGATAATCCAATCTAAGGGGCTCAAAAAAGGGCATTTGCATAGCATCTAAATCTTTAGTGTTACTTTCTATTTCATTTTTTACTCTTTTCTATTATTTTCTGTTTATGATTTTTCTCTTATTTTTGTTATTCTTTTGATTATTTGATTTCATTACTAATCTGCTTATTTTTGTTTTTTTTTTGTTTTGATGTCCATATGTGGATTGAGGAGGAGGATATCGTCTGTGTTTAATTGAACAGAAGATCCATAGAATGCCATGGATGAACCTATACTGTTTTTTAATAGTTCTTAAGATTTTAATCTTTATTTTGCATTTATGTGTTCTATGTAGTTATTTTAATTCGTGGTGTATAATTGTTTAAATTTTGTACGTTGTTTGTAATAGCCCCAGTAGTGGGAATAGTAAAAGATTTAATTTTTTGCACTATAAAATTAATTAGTAAAACTAGGTTCACTGGGTAAAATTAATTAAAATTAATGTGGCTTTAGTTAACTGGGGTTTATATGTAATTAAATTAGGTTTTTTTTTTAGAAATCATATGTGAATGTATTTTGATTTGATTTTGTGATGTTCTTTTATGTTTTCTTATGTTTTTGGGCCCAAAGCCCACGTTTAGGTCTAACCTATTTAAATAAATTGACTTAAAAATGGTTTAAGACTTTAAATAATTAAAATCAATTTAAGCCCATTAGGTTAATTAAATTTTAGGTCCACTTAGTTAATTAAAACTTATTTAGACTTAGCTCAACCCATTTAATTTCATTTCTTTTAAAATAAATAGACCTAAACCCACATTTCACTTAAAATAAAACCAAGTTAGACTTAGGCTCATTAATTTAATTTTCCTTTAAAATTGAATAGACTTAAGCTCATTCCGTAGACAAATTAAAATAAACAGATTTAGACCCACTAATTAATAAAAATTTAAACCCACCTTTAGTCCATTTCTCACTTGTAAATAAAAATGTAAATCTAGCTAACCTTTTAATAAAATTAACATAGTTTAGATTTAAGGGCAACACGATCTTGAGTGCATTTTTTACTTATAATTTTGTTGACTAGATGCCTAGGGTTAGATGGATGTTAATTAATGTTTAATAAAATTGCATGTAATTAGAGGATGAAATAATCATTTATAAAATTATTCTAAATGAACACGAGACTAAGAGAAGTTAGTATTCTGTATCCAGAATCTCCTGGTTGTGGTGCTAGCTTTCTTTTAGGGAATCGAGTACCACATTTTCAATTTGTCCCAATTATTACCCTGGGTGTTCTCTAAGGCCCTGAGCCTAAACAGTATCTTGGTTGCTAAAATTTTAGATGCGCGCTAAACTTCGTCGTCTACACATAGTCTATTTTAATTAGACGTCTTTTCTAAAATTATCAAACAAAGAAAAAGTATATTTAGTTATCAATTAAATTAATTTTCTTTATAGTCTATTTTAATTAGACAAGTTTTTTAAAATACTCGGACTAACAAAAAAAAATAAATTTAGTTATCACTTAAATTAATTTTCATTTGTTGAAGTGGGTTTTAAAAAATTAAAAATTTGTTGTATATATTAAGAATTAAATTTTTATTTTATTTAAAAAGTTATTATATTCCTAAATTAATGTGTATAATTAGGTTTCTATATATAGGAATATTTTGTGTATATATAAAGGATGTAACATTTTTCTTGAATATATGAAGAATATAATTTCCTTTAAATTCTCTTTTCTTTTCTCTAAATTTTATTTTTCATAATATCAGAGCATACCCTTTGAAATCGAATTAAAATTTGTATTGAATTCTTTGAAATCATAATTTTTCAAAATTCTTTGAATCCTTTGAAGTCATAGTTCTTTGAAATCCACCATGACCACTAAAAACACATTCAATGTATCACAAGAAACATCAACTTTCATTCAAACCCTTCAAGATAATTCTCCCTTTCCTACTAGAATTATGTTTGATGATACTAACTACCCTTTATGGTCTCAACTCATGGAGATGTGAATTGAAGCCAAAAATAAATTTGGCTTTCTTACTATCACAACTCCAAAATACCTAAAGGAGATAAAGCTTTGGAGACTTGGCTTATTGATAATAACTGAGTAAAGTTGGCTCATTGATTCGATGAGTCCAACATTAATGCAGAGATTCATCCATTTTCAAATAACAAAAGAGATATGGGATGTTGTATTCAAAACCTTTTATGATGGGTCTAATGAAACTTAGTTGTTCAAGTTAAACTGAAGATCATTTACTACTCGTCAAAATGGTAGGCCATTGCCTACATACTACAATGAGCTGGTTGGGATATTTCAGGAGATTGACGCTCAAATAAGTGCTAAAGGGGAGAATGTTAATGTATTAGTATCACTCCATAAGCATATTACTCATCTTAGAACACATATTTTCCTAGTCGAACTTTACCTAGAATTTAATAATGCTCAAAGTGAAATACTATGGAAGGATCCACATTTTGATCTTGAGTCCAGTTATACATAATGCAAAGTGTTAAACATATAAAGTTATACTATCTTAATTTACATGGTGATCTGAGTCAGAAATCAAGTTAAGTCAATAGTATTATTTGAAGCGCCTCAAACAAAGAATAAGTAATTTTATGGCATCGTTTTCTTGGACATTTATCTTTTAATTATCTTAGAAAAATAAACCCTAAATTATTTTTAAGTATCACAAACTTCAAATTCAAGTTAATTCTTATGAATTAGTAAAGAGCCATCGGATATCATATGTATCGCATTATAATAAAAATTTAATTCCATTATAACTATTCATTCTAATATATTGTGACCTGTATAGATTCCTACTCTATTTGGTGCTCAATACTTTGCAACTTTTATTAATGGATGTACCTGAATGACCTAGAAATTCCTACTTTCAAACAAGGGAGATGTGTGTTTTGTGTTTCAAGACTTGTACAAAATGGTGGCCATGCAGTATCAATGTCAAATCTGAATTTTAAAAGCTGATAATGGTGAGGAGTATCTTAACTCAGCTCTTAAAAAATTTTACTACGAGCATGGCATTCATCACTAAACTTCATATGCCAGAACCCCCAAAAAAAAGGGTATAACATAACTAAAAAATTGGTAACTATTAAAAGTAGTCTAAGCATCTCTATTTGACATGAATATTCCTCAAGAATATTGGAGAGAGGCCATTCATCTACTACCTATCTTATATATTGAACTCCATCAACAGTACTTGGTTTCAAAACTCCTCTTCAAAAACTTCAGGAGCTTGTCCTAGCTCCATCCCTTAATAATCATGAGCCTTGAGCCTTCGAATGTTTGGCATTTGTTCATCAGGTACTCTATAAATTGGATCCACGAGATATCCAGTGTATCTTTATTGGATATATTGATCTATAAAAGGGATATCAGTGTTATGATCTACATGCTAAGGAGATGTATGTAACTCTGAAAGAGCACTCAAATTGAGAGAAGTATGGTGCATTTTCAAGTATCTCACCTAATACTCTAATATCTTTGATACTTGTTGCAAGCATCTCACATGGTCAAATAGTAAGTCCAAGCATCCCACCTAGACATATGACTAAAGATAGTCCAAGTGTTTTACTCAGACATGAAACTACTCAAGCTAATACATCTTCCTAGTTAATACTAGAAGCTGAAGAAACTCCAGATGTGCACAATAAGGTAAACTCGTCTCCCTTAGTAACTCCAAATACCAAGCATCGTTATCCTTTTAGAATAAATAGAGGGCTTTCTAAAAGATAATATGATTTGGACCTTTATACCAAATCTAAATATCATATCAATAAATCATTTATCTAAATCACATGCATATATTGTAAATCAATTACATAATATATCTATTTCAAGCAATGTGTAGGAGGCTTAAACTTATCCAAATTGGGAGAAAGCCATAAATGATGAAATGAAGGCATTACAGAAGAACTTAATCTAGGAACTTATTCCACTTCTTAAAGGAAAGAAAACAGTCAGATGGAGGTCAATATTCACTATCAAACTTAACTTGGATGGAAGCATTAATCGATATAAAATTTAGTTAGTAGCAAATGGATATACTCAGAAGTATGGAATTGACTATGAAAATACATTTTCTTTAATTATGAAAATAAACACTATTCGAGTTCTTATTTTATTAGCTGCCAACCTAAACTGGCCATTACAATAGTTTCATGTAAAAAATGTTTTTTAAAATAGAACCATTGAAGAAGAAGTGTATATAGATCCACCACCCGAAACGAGGTACACTGACTAAGTATGCAATATTGTACAGACTCAAACAATTATGTCGAGCATGGTTTGGATGGCTCTCAACATTTATGAGGAAGCTCGGTTATAAAAAATTGATGCTAACCATACACTATTCCTCAAAACAAAAGATGGGTAAAGTCACTTCTCTTATTGCGTATGTTGATGATATGGTGGTCATTAGAAATTATCCGAGTGAGATAATAACCCTACAATAATAATTGGCAACTAAGTTTGAACTTAAGGATTTGGGTAACTTGTAGTATTTTTTAAGGATTGAAGTTACAAGATTAGCTCAAGGAATTTCCCTCAGCTAACAAAAATATATAATGGATTTACTGAAAAAGACAGGCATGCTTGATTGTAAGTCAATCGAGACTCTAATGGAAGTCAAGCATGGATTATCAATCCGAGAAGATTAAGTTCCAACTTGTAAAGCTCGGTATCAAAGGTTGGTGGGAAGATTAATTTACTTATCTCATACTTGACCAGACATTGCTTATGCAGTAAGTATTATAAGTCAATTTATGCATTCTCTAAGTAAAAAACATATAGAAGTGATATCCTAAGTGCTAGGATATAGGAAGTCTTCTTCAGGTAAAGGTTTTTTTTTTTTTTTTTTGAGAAATAAAGATTATGAAATTGTTGACAATACTGATGTTGACTGGGCTAGGGATCAAACTGATCGAAAATCAACATCTGGGTATTTATGTTTGTTAGAAAGAATCTGGCCACCTAGAGGAGTAAGAAACAGAAGGTCGTAACATGGTTAAGTGTTGAAGCTAAGTTTAGAGGAATGACACATGGTGCGTGTAAGTTGCTTTAGATACAACGAATTGTGCAAGATTTGGGATTAAATCATCTAAAGCCTATGATGTTACATTGTGATAATAAAGCAACTATAGTAATTGCAAATAACCCAGTTCAACATGATTAAACTAAGTATATGAATGTTGATAGACACTTCATCAAAGATCATTTGAATCAACAAACAATCAATCTTTCATTTGTTTCTTCTCAGACCCAACTAGTTGATATCTTCACAAAGGTTGTATCTGAAAAAATATTCTACAAATCACTTGACAAGTTGGGAATGATTGACATACATTCACCAACTTGAGGGGAGTGTTGAAGTGGATTCTAAAAATTCAAAGATTTGGTTGTATATATTAGGAATTAAATCTTTATTTTATTTAGAAAGTTATTCTATTCTTAATTAGTGTGTATAATTAGGTTTCCATATATAGGAATATTTGGTGTATGTATAAAAAATGTAACATTTCTCATAAATATATGAAAAATATAATTATTTTTAATTTTTTTCTTTTTTTTTTAATTTTATTTTTCATCCTTGCTCTTCTTTTTATATAAAAGATGTACAGGTTTAATTATCCTAATTTGGTGAAATTTTATTAAATATTTATTGTTTTACTTGTTACAAGTTTGAAAATATTTTAATTTAAAAATACATTAATCTTGTACTTTATTTTTTTTATTGTGGTATAATAATAATAATAATAATAATAATAATAATAATAAGTAGCTATTAACATTAAACAATTGTGATGCATTTTGATTAAACAAAGGTAGATTTTGATAACGGGATCCACATCTCATTACATTTTTGTTCAATGACCATTTTTAGAATGGGGTGGAGGGAAAGGGAGATTTGAATTTTTCACCTTTAAATGGGATCAACTCCATAATTGAATCAAATAAGTCTTAGGTAAGTAATTTTTTTTTTTTTTTTTTTAAAGATCTCGTTTCTAAGAATCAAGCCAAGTAATAGGGGTTGTCATTACATTTTGAATAAACTCAATTTTAATTAATTATTTATTTATTTCAATCATAGTACGCAATGGGATATTAAAAAAAAAGTCATGTCCCGCAATGAAATATATCCTTGAAAATTTGATGGAAAAGTACATAAACAGTTGTCAAAAATCTTCAAATTAAGTTATTTTTATTATTTTGTTTAGAATTAAGAAAATTTATGGTAATTAAATAAGGCAACATGTCACTTCTGCTTCCAAAAATTAAACCATTTTTTTGTCAAAATAATAATAATGATAATAATGATAATCTTAATAAACCATTTTAGACCTTTCTCAATGCTTATTTGTTTTGTCTTATGGGTTTAGAAATGGACAGTGGCGGCATTGTTCATTTCTCCAAGGTAGAAAATCTTTTTCAGATTTAGAATTTGGTTTATAAGAATTTGGTTGATATCTAATATACTAAACAAAAAAGTTATATAACTTTCGTCACTTTATTATTTTTTCTAATACTATAGCAGCACTAGCTTAAGGGGATTTGTGGCTCTAGATAAATTTTATTTTTTTAGATTTAAAATCATCAATTAATTATCAAATATTAACTATTTTTTACTATTAAAATTAAATAAATTAAAAAATAATTTAATATTAGCACCAATATTGGATTCTAAATTACAAGGGTAATATTTTAAATTTTTCAACTAAAAAATTATACATACATTTAATTTATTGTATTGAAAGTATGAGACAATAAATTAAATTTTGGTGAAAGATAGTGAATATAATAATTTTAAAAGATTATAATAAAATTTAATTGGTTAAAAAAGATAGTGACTTCTCCTTATCTCTTTCCTCCTAGTTTCAACTTTTATTAGTATAGAACAAATTTTTTTTAAAAAATTAAATCTAAAAACAAAAATAAAATTATCGAGCTAATGTTTTAATTGAAAAATAACAAAATACAATATAAAAAAGAGATGAATAAATTAAAATTATATTTTTATTTATTTTTACTTTTAAGACCATTGAATAAAAATTTTTTTACATTTTTAATAGTAATTAAAAAATAAATTTTATCGTAAAAATAAAATAAAGTGACTATTTTTCAAAAAAATAAAATAAAAAAATTATTTAAAATATTTTTTTACTATATAGAGCCCATATTTGGGGACCTATTTTTAGAGGGGACTTAGGCATAGGCCATTAAGCCTACGCCTAAAGCCGGCTTGTACTATACATATTTAATTTACAATAATTCATATATATCCATAAGTTTTTTTTTTTAGTACTAATAATAGAAAATATAAATTGAAAACAATTTCATGTAGAATTGTTGGAGATGTAAATGAATTTCCTATCTGATAAATATAAAAACTTTAAGTTTTCTATAAATGATGTAAATTGAATTTAGATATAAGTCAATTGATTTTATCTAATATTAATTCAACTCTATTTACATTATTTATTATTTTTTTTTTTATTAATTGATAGAGTTCAAGTGGTTTAATTCCTACCATAAAGAGGAAGAACAGGAAAGAGTGAAAATTCAAACCCTACTTTCTAAATTCAGATGTTCATACCTTTTATCATTTAGGTTACTTATGGGAGACAACTTTATGTTCATCAAAATAAAAATGTTGATTTTTCATGTTCTCTTTTTTTTTTTTTTTTTTTTATGTTTGAGAGAAAAATATGAACCTTTCATTCATTTCATATTAAGAGTAAATCTTGATAAAATAATAATAAGAATAATATTACAATTAATAAATATCAAAATAAAATCTTATTGAAATTATAAATTTTTTAGTTGTTATTTTTCAATTGCGTTGACAGAATTCTTCTAATTTGCAATTCAACAATCTGTATGTTCTACTTGGTGGCTTTATTTAGTTGTAAATTGATTCCTTGATCTTTGAATGAGTCCGATTATAGAAATGCCAATAAAAAATTCACAATAAGGAGATATCCAATTTTCATAAAGAAAAACCATAAAATTTTCACTAAAGGCAAGAATTTCATAAAGGAAAATCATAGAAATCTCATTAAGGGTAAAAACTCCATAAAAGAAGATTCAAAATTTTAATCAAAAGATTTATATTTATTCCATGTAAAAAAATAAAATAAAATAAAGCATATAGAATAAAAATCAAAGGGACCACGGTTAATCAAAAAGATGATTAACAATGATCAAGATAAAAGTTTTATGAAAATCAAGAATTAAGAAAAGAGAGAAAAGAGGTGGTAATTTTTTATTTTTCATGTTCTCTTTTAAAAGCATATGCATGCATTGTTTTGATATATTTATTAAAAAAAATTATTAATACTTAGGAATTGTTTTGATATATTTTCTTTTTAAAAAAAAAAATGTTAACATTTGTGAATTAATTTGATAACAATAGCAAGATTTTCAGCCCATCAATGCTTACTTTTTAAATAGACTTACTTACCATTAGGTTCAGAATATAATTGCATATTTAACCATTAGGTAATGATGTTGATTACACTATTTTAAACGTGTAGTTGGTTGATAAGGAAGGAAAATTACATTCATGTATATATTAAAATGAAAGTCAACATGATGTTTTCTCCTTTTAGTTGGAGAATTTGGCCTTTTTTTTGCCAGAAAATTATTAATATAATATGGGGATTAAGATAAGATTACTGATTACACAAGGATTATGCAATAAAAAATTGCTATTTAATTATCTTTAATATGGAAATATTAAGCTGTCATTAGGCCATAACAAAATGGGCTAAACTTTGATTGTGAATGATATTTATCGATTTGTAATTAGAAAAGTAATGGGTGCAAAATAATCAATGGTATGGGTTTTATTGCAGCCCAAAAGTGAATGAACCAACACCACCCTGATTATGTTTGTCTCTTCAAAAGCTCAATGCATTGACCCAAGCAAGGGAATTTCTGCATCAGATATCCATGCAGTTTAAATCTTGTAGCAATTTTGGAAAATTGTATTATTCAGCCTGAACCGTGTTCATCCCTAGCAGTAGCTGGTCTTGTTGGAACAAAGTTTGTGCAAACAACACTTGATAAATTATTCAGAAGAGGATGAAAGATGATGTAAAATCGAAGTGTGTTAGCCAAAATATATATAGGCTTAATTTGACTCTCAAGCTTCATATTAAATAGATTAAACTATTTTCGTTGAAGTAATTTTTTTGAGATCGACATCTCTGTTGCGTTGTATTTCCTATATATACCAGCTTCTAGGAACAATTATAGGATATGTAACACCCATTTCTCTGAATTGATGAGTTGCCTAGATACCCTTCTCAAAATATGATTCATGACCTAAAACTAAATTTATCCCTCAATATCTTTTTCTCATTAAATGTTCTCTCATTTATAATTTCAGGGTATTGCCTTACTAAGGCATCACCTATGTAAACTTGAGTAAATCTTTTGTATAGTTACAGAGACTATATATATATATATATATATATATATATATATATATATATATATATATATATATATATATATATATATCATCTAGACTACAATAGATAGAGTCATAGTAAATAACTAATAACAAAGGGATTATAACAGTAGGTAGCAGTAGTTGACAACAGTAATGCTGCTGTAATTTACATCGGTAATATCCTATTGCAAGTCGATGTGGAGGGAGGAAGAAGGCGGAGCTTGGAACAAAAATATTGAAAGGTCCGAACTCCGAGCGGCTTGGTAAAGATATCACCAATTTAGTCCTTAGTGGAGATATAACCAATCTGAATGAAGCCCTTGGCCACTTACTCATGAACAAAATGAAAGTCCAATTCTATATGCTTAGTGTGAGCATGAAAAATGGGATTAAAGGACATGTAGATAGCACCAATGTTATCATACCACAACGTGGGTTTAGTGGGACAAGAAATGCTAAGTTCAGAGAGGAGAGATTGAATCTAAATTAATTCAATTGTGGCATTAGCAAAAGCTTTATATTCACTTTCGGAGGATGAGCGAGCGACGATGACTTGCTTTTTAGCACTCCATGAGATGAGAGAATTGCTTAAATAGATACCATAGCCACCCGTAGAACGTCTAGTGTCCGAACAGCCACCCTAATCACTATCAGAGAAACATTGAAGTGAAAGTTTATTCTCAGTTGCAAAATGAAAGGAGTGATGGAGAGTGTGCTTGAGATATCGAAGAAGACATTTAACAGTGGCCTAAAGTTCATCTGTTGGGAAATGCATAAATTGGCAAAGTCGATTCACTGCAAAAGTGATATCTGGACTAATGAAAGTGGCATACTGGAGTGCTCCCACAATATGATGATAAAGATGTGGGTCTGCAAATGGCTTCCCAACATGCTTTGATAATGGTGGTGATGTCGCCATTGGTGTAAGGCATCCTTTAGCGTCATGTAATCCAATTTTGTGAAGAAGATCCTCAAGATATTTTTGTTGATTAATAGAGACACCAGTGGAGGATTGAGTAATTTGGATGTCGAGAAAATATTATGAATTTTTAACATCTTTCATAAGAAATTAAGCTTGAAGTTGATGAATTATTGTTTGAATAAGCTGCAAAGAAGTTCTTATTATAATAATATCATCAACATAAATTAATAAAATAATTAGATCAGTATGTTGTCGAAGGATAAACATGAAAGAGTCTACTTTTGAAAGAGAAAAACCATGAGTGGTCAAGAAATTGCTGAGCCTTGAAAACCAAGCATGGGGTGCTTGTTTTAATCCATAGAGTGACCATTTGAAGAGACAAACATAATCAGGGTGGTGTTGGTTAATGAATCCTTGAGGTTACTCTATATAAATCATTTCATTGAGTTCTCCATGAAAGAAGGCATTGGATATGTCCAATTGCTTCAAGCACCATTTATTCATCGCTACAAGAGATAGAATGGTGCGTATATTTATGGATTTCATCACAGGGCTAAAAGTCTTATCATAGTTAATTCCATCTTGTTGGTTATAGCCCTTTGCTACAAGTCTTGCTTTGTAGCAAGAAATGCTATGATTAGGGTTCCACTTGATTTTAAAAATCCATTTGTTTCTGAATATGTTATGTTGGAAAGGTCTTAGAATGAGTTACTAAGTTTGGTTTTAGATGAGGGCATTGAATTCTTCTTGCATGGAAGTATGCCATTATAGGTATTTATGGGCTATAGAGAAGCAAGTGGGTTTGACGTGTAGTGGAGATGAGGTAGAAGTGGTATGAGAAAAGTGTGCTTGGCGTCAAGTCATGGTTAAGGCTTGTCTTAAGTACATATGGTGGGTTCGTATAGGGGAAGAGTATGGATTTGGTTCGGGTTGTGGGTGGTGAGTGGTGGATGACATTATAGGAGAGTCAGGTTGATGTTGTTGAGGTGGATAGGAAGATAAATCAACAACGAGATTAAGATTAGGAGGAATGGATGTGTGTAAAGGTGGTGGTTGGGTGTGGATTGGATAAGATGAGGGTAAGGGTGTAGGTGATGAGATTCTGGTATAAGAAGATAAAGATGAAGGAGAAGAAGTTTTGGATTGGAGTGGGATGGAGAAAGAGAAGAAGAAGAGTTAAAAAAGTCAGAATCATGAGACATATTGTGATAGGGAGGATAAACATGACTTATGGTGAGTCGTAGCCAATTCAAAGAAATATAAGGCATTGGTGCAGATGGCTCTTTGGGTTAGTGAGCTAGAAATGTTGACTCATCAAATTTAGCATGGTGGACAATATAGATTTAGTCAATAAAGGGATCTAGGCAACGGTGACCACAATGCATGGTGGAGCTACCTAAATAAATGCATGGTTTGGATCAAAAATTAAATTTGGTTTTATTATATAGTCTAAAAAGAGGGTAAATATAGCACCTAAAAATTTTGAAGTCATTGTAGTTAGGTGCATAGCATATAGGTTTGCAAATGGTGTGTGGTTGTTTAGGACTTTTGTAGGCAAAGCATTAATAATTGCAACAATAGTGTCAAAGGCTTAAGGCCAAAATTTGAAGGAAACATTACTATGGGAAAGTAAGGTTAGGCCAGTGTCGACAATGTGTCGAATTTTACACTCAACCAATCCATTTTATTCATATGTATAGGGGTAAGCTATACGATGAATGATCCTATGTATTTGAAGGTATTTATTAACTATCTAAAATTTGCCACCCCAATCGGAGTGGAATGCTTGAATGTTGGTATGAAATTAGGTTTTGACAAATGCATGAAAATTACTAAAAATATTATAAACATCACTTTTGTTCTTAAGAAAGAATATCCAAGTGAAACGAGTGAAATCATCAACAAACTGAACAAAATATTTATAGCTAACATTAGAAAGAATCGGGGAAGGACCCTAAACATTCGAATGTATTATTTGAAAAGGAACACTAGATTTATGATCTACTGAAGCGAAAGATAACTTGGAAAGTTTTCCTAACAAGCACGACAAACAAAGTGAAGAGGTAGCTGGTGGAATTTTAATTTAATGTTGTTTAGAAATTATGAAGAGCATTCGACAATGGGGATTACCAAAGCGGGAGTGCCATTAAGCATATGAAGGAAGGTGATCGGCAATGAACACAGTATTGAACTTAGTGAGGAACTCATACAATCCATGTCTATTTTCGCCCTTTAGAGTGTCAGTCTGGTGTCCTGATCCTTAATAAAAATGAGTAAGGCCAAAACTCAAAATAACAATTTTTATGAAGATTAAATTTATAAACAGAAATTAATGGCTTAGAAATAGAAGGAACATGCAGTGTGTTAGGTAAAATAAATAATCTAGAAGGAGTGGATAAATAAGAGGTACCCGTATGTTGAAAGTCCAAACCTTTTCCATCACCATTGTAGAGTTTCTCAAAATATATGAATTGTTAAGGAAGATGAAGAGCACCTAAATCTGGAGTGATGTGGGCAGATGCACCTATGTCAACAAGCCAGGGCTAGAATGATGGAGAAGACTGAGGATAGTGATATCCAATGTGAGCCTGAGGAGCATAACTTAAGGACTGCTAGTGAGTGGGTGGACGCTTATAGCAGCGTCGACATGTTGGAGCAGTATGGTTGTTTAACCCACAGAGTTGGCATGGGTTGGTGTAATGACCTTTATTTTTAAATTATTTAAATATAAATTGAGATATGCAATGTTAATAAAATTTAAAAGTTATATTTATTTACTTTATTATTTGTGATTAATTATTATTATTTAATGATAAAATATATTTTCTACGTAAATATTTATTTTGGAAACTTATTATTTTAAACATTTAATTTACATTATTGAACATTATTTTTTGGATAGTATTATTTTAATAATATTAATTTTAGTGCATTATTATTTCTATTATTATTTTATTAATTTACATTATTTGTATTATTATTACATTATTTAATAAATATTGTATATATTATTGCTAGTATATGTGTCTATATATATATATATATATATATATATATATATATATATATATATATATATATATATATATATACATATACAAAAATAAAAAACGCAGAACATCATCTCTTTCCTCCCGCTGCAACTCGTAACCCTACCGTTTGTGTGCCTCCCTTGCCTTCATTCATCTCCCTTCCTCCTCCAACCATCACCGTCGTCCTCCTCCTTCTCTGTCGCCGGTACTAACTCAGGCAGTTGTAGTGGCAGCAAAGTGAGTTTTTCACAGTCGATCACTCCTCCGCCCACCAAATCGAGCGTTGTCGGTGTCGTTTGACTCCTAAAGCTTCAAGGAGGCCGAATCCAAGCTCCTTTCAAGCTTGTAGTCGATCGTTTGTGAGTTTTCTTTGATTTTTGTTTTATGCTATTAGTTTTTTTTTTGTTTTTTTTAGGTTGATTTTAGTTAATTCTCAAAACTCACTTAACAAACTTTGATTCTAGTAACTCAAGCTTCATGCAAATAATTTTAAAAAAAATTTTAGAATTTATTTGAATTTTGGTGAATTTTTTATTATTTATTGAATTTTCATAAATTAATTATTTAAATTGTAAATTTGGTTAATTTGGTGTTATTATATTTTTTTATTAATTTTAGTGTTAAGAAATAATTTTTGAGAATATTATATAATTTTTAAGAATATTAATTATATTGTGGATATTTTGAATTATTGGGTTAATTGTGTAATTTTGAGAAAATTATAATTAAATATTATGTTTTAAATGGTTCTAGAATTATTTAAGGTAATAAAATGATTTTTATAAATTATTTACTATTTTTAACTAATTAACACTAATTTTTGAAAATTATTTTCAAATAATATATTATTTACTAAAGTGATGAATAAATGGATTTTTAATAATTTTTAATATATATTAGGGCTATTTAAGCTAATTGAATTTCTACTATTTTATATTGAATTATTGAAAATTTGGATTTTAATATTATTATATTATTATTTTGGGATTTTTATTTAATTATTGTAAAATAATTATGTTGAGTGTTTTAATGTTTAAATATACTATATTTTGATATTTTGATGACATATATTGAATTTATTGATTTTTAATATTTTTATTATAATATTTGATTTTTGTTGAAATTGTGAATTTCGGTTGAGAAATTATGCAGTTCGGGGTTCCAACCGAATGTGTTGACTATTTTGTTATTAGAAGTGTGTTTTCTTGCAAGATCAGTTTTACTTTTTAGTAGAGAGATGTCTATTTTACAAATGAAGTTTTATCAAATTTTTGATAGAATTCTCGTAAAACGTAACCATCGCGTCGATCCTGAGTTTTCAATTTTGTTTGAGTTCCATATTCATATATCGAGTCTCTTTAGAAGTATAAGTTAGATTTATTCTGATTTTTGTTATTATTTTATTTTCTAGTTGCACCGAGATCGAGGCCTAATGGACCGGGCCCATCAAATCAGTCTCGAGGAGCGCAAACTTATGAGTTGTTATTTTATGTATACATTGCATTTAGGATGCATGTTTTAGAATATACATGTTTTGATTTGTATTTATTCATAAATTGTTTCATTAAAATGTTTAGTATATGTTAGGTATATTTTTAGTATATTTTTTATATGTAATAGCCCAGATCAACCCGCATTAGTTATTGTCCGCTTTGCCCAGGCCCAGCCCCGCAGCGCACGATTTTAAAACGTGTCTAATGGGATAGGAGCTCTAACTCAACCGGCTCTGGCTCTGATACCATTGTAACAGCCCAGACCAACTCGCATCAGATATTATCCGCTTTGCCCAGGCCCAGCCCGCAGCGCACGATTTTAAAACGCATCTAATGGGAGAAGGTATCCACACCCTTTATAAGGCGTGCTTCGTTCTCCTTCCCAATCGATGTGGGATATCACAATCCACCCCCCTTAGGGCCCAGCGTCCATGCTGGCACACCGATCTGGGCTCCGGCTCTGATACCATTGTAACAGCCCAGACCAACCCATATCAGATATTGTTCGCTTTGCCCAGGCCCAGCCCGCAGCGCACGGTTTTAAAACGTGTCTAATGGGATAGGAGCTCTAACTCAACCGACTCCGACCGAGTTTGGCTCTGATACCATTGTAACAGCCCAGACCAACCCGCATCAGATATTTTCCGCTTTGCCTAGGCCCAGCCCACAGCGCACGATTTTAAAACGCGTCTGATGGGAGAAGGTATCCACACCCTTTATAAGGCATGCTTCGTTCTCCTTCCCAACTGATGTGATATCCCACATTGGTTGGGAAGGAGAACGAAGCACGCCTTATAAAGGGTGTGGATACCTTCTCCCATTAGACGCGTTTTAAAATCGTGAACTGCGAGCTGGGCCTAGGCAAAGCGGACAATATCTGATGCGGGTTGGTCTGGGCTGTTACAATGGTATCAGAGTCGGAGCCCGGATCGGTGTGCCAGCGTGGACGCTTGGCCCTAAGGGGGTGGATTGTGATATCCCACATCGGTTAGGAAGGAGAACAAAGCATGCCTTATAAAGGGTGTGGATACCTTCTCCCATCAGACGCGTTTTAAAATCGTGTGCTGCGGGCTAGGTCTGGGCAAAGCGGACAATATCTGATGCGGGTTGGTCTGGGCTGTTACATTATATATTACAAAATAAATGTTTGTTATATTTTTTCTTTATACTTAAAAATATTTTTAGTATATTATTGGTTTATATTTGGCATATTTCATGGTTAATTTGAATTTATTTAACATATATATACTTGAAATATACTTAGTTTATTTTAGGTATATTTTTTGTATATATATGGTTTATTTTATTATTATGAATGTTGTTATACATTATTGATATTTCCTATATTTATGTTTAATTTTAAATGAAGGATATCGATAGAACGTGCTATCTAGTAGGCAGCACTAGGATCGTGTTTGTACCAATGCGATATATTTAGGGTTGAGTGAAAATCTCTTGAGGTGATAAATGATTTAATCGATTGATTAATTTGAGATTGATGTGATTGAATAGTGTGGTTGCTGGAACTTGATTGACCTAGTGTCTCAAGGCCAAGCACACTACTGTCCATAATGGAATAAGTGAATTATTTTGGAATTAAGTAAGCTTGTATGGCTAGAGGGTTATTGTTGATTGAGGTTGCGACTTTAATAGGGTTTTATTTGATCCTTCAATAAAACATATGTTTTTCAGCATTCTTATATAAAGTGATTTCAACATCTGTGTGAAATGCTTGTATATATATTTATTATATATGGATGATTGATTGCATATGACATTAGGAGATGCATGTATATATAATATAACAATTCACTCAATGAGGTCTGACTCCCCTCAGTTATTGATTTTATAGGAGACTTTTCTTCCTCAAACCTCAATAGTATACCTATCCACCAGACTTCTTCAGCCTCAGCTATTTTGTGTAAATTACTTACTTAATTTTATTGTAATCTAGAATACTGCAGTAGTAGTAATTGTACTTTGTATTGTAGTATGTTGGTTGTAATTTCAGAGGTCTTTCTTTGAATATTGTATAATATATTTTTATTTTCTGATATATCACAAATTTATTATTATTATATTTGTTTAAGATTTTATTTATGGTGCATATTTTATTTATTTATTGGATGCTTTTAATTTTTAAGGCTTGCTACGAGTTTTGGATTAAAAAGAATTCATGTTCCCTAACGCTAGTCATAACTCCTGGTTTGGGTCGTGACAGTTGGTGTGGCGAGATTGAGGAGACCATGAGGAGCGAGGGCAAGGAGTATAGGTGGGAGAGAAATTAGGTGAAAATTATGGGGAGAAGGAAGGCCAAATATGGGAGAGAGATGGGGTAGGAAGTAGAGGTGGTTTGTAAGCATAATTAGCCATATAAGGATCAAAATTACTTTTGAGAAGGATTTCATGCGAAACTAATTGACTGTGTAGCTCATTGAAAGTCATAGGTTCCACTCGCATCTTTAAAGAAGAGATAATACCTTCGTATTCCATGCCAATGTTTCAAAAAATTATGGCATTAAATTTTGCAGCTGTCATGCTCCTGCTTGCTGATGCTAATTCATTTGCAATGGATTTAGCTTTGCGAAGGTATTCTATGATGGACAGATCATTCTTTTTGAGTTCTTGAAGCTCTATATGGAGTTGGAGTTGTCAATTCTGAGATATTACCCCCAAAGTTGTTAGTAAGTGTGTCATGACCCAAAATAGGGGCCATGACCGACGTTAGGGAACGGGAATTCTTTCAAATCCGGAACCCGTAGCAAGCCTAAAAAATAAAATAAAAGCATGCAATAATAATAAAAATAAATATAATAACTTGCAGTGGAAATAAATCTCATATATAAAATAAAATAATAATAATCCACCAACTTGTTTAAATAAATAAACTCATCCTCATATATAAATAGTCTTTTAATACAACTCTCGGTTCAAATCTTTTAAAATACAAATCTCAAACAAATATAAAACATAAATCTCACAATGACTACAACTACTGCAGTGTCTAGATTATAAAATAACATTAAGTGAGCAGATTACATAGTAAAGCCGGGGCGGAAGAAATCCGACGTATAAGTCTACTACTGAGGTCTGAAAACGAAGACTCTCCTGAAAAATAATCAATGGAGGGGAGTTATACCTCACTGAGTGAATTGTTATAATATATATACATGCATAGCTAAATGACAAATGCACACATTCAATAGTATATATAATAAATATATATACAGGCAAAATCACACAGATGCAGCAAAACCATTTTATATATATATTAAGAAATACATCCGTATATGAAGGATCAAATAAAGCCCTAAAAAATTTCAACCTCAAACAGTGTTAGACAACACTCTAGCCATACAGGCTTACTTAGTCTAAATAAATTCACTTATTCCATTTGGACAGTAAACTGGCCCCGAGACACTAAGTCAACCGAGCTCCAGCAGTTTGACTATCAGTGTGATTGGCCCCGAGACACTTGGTCAACCGAACTCCAGCAATCACACTCCCAAATCACATCTCACATCATAAAAATCATTCCAATCAACATCCACAAATAAGTTAGTAATATAGCCTAAATGCTATCGTCGTACCGGTACATACTCGGTCCTAGTGTTGCCCACTAGGTAGCACGTTCTATTGATATCCTTCATTTAAATATAAAACATACATTCATAAAATCAATGATGCATGATATTAACTAAAATAGCAACATAAACCATATATATACTAGAAATGTACCAAAAATAAACCAGGTATATTTTGAGTAAATATACGTTAAATAAATTCAATTTATTTACAAAATAAACTATAAATATACTTAAAAATATTTTAAGTATAAACTCATAATAAAACTGTATATAATTTAAAATATACCAAAAATATATCAATCATATACCAAAAATAAACCTAAGTAATAATTAAATCATTTATGCATAATTTACTAAAATAAATCATATATTTCTAAAAACATACAATCCTAATACAAGTATATATCAAATAACAACTCACTGTTATTGCGCTGCTCGAGACGGGTCCGACGCGCCTGGTCCACTAGGCCTCAGTCTCGACGCAACTAAACAAATAAATGGCAACATGAATCAGAATAAGAATTCGATCAGAATTCTATCAAAAATTTGGTAGAACCTCCCATGTAAAATAAACATCTCTCTACTCAAAGAGTAGAGCCGGTCCTGCAAAGAAACACACTTCAAGAATAAACACAGTTCACAATCCCTCAGTCGGACTCGAAACTACAATTTCACCGACCGAGGTCCACATTTCACGAAATAATACAGAACACATGAAAAATACCAAAAATTCCCTTCAACACTCAAAATATAGAAATTTAGATATTTAAACGCTAAAAATAATTATTTTATCGATAAATGCATAAAAATCCTAATTTTAAATAAAATATTATTAAAAATCGGTAATTCTCAATAAATTCATAAATATTGAACAAAATACATTTTATAAATCCAAATTACATAATTAACCCTAAAACATACTAAAAATCAATAAAAACTCATTTATTTAGAAAAATGGTAAATTATATATAATTTGAAAATAATTTACGGAAAATAGTTTTAATTAGTTAAAAATGCTAAATAATTTGTAGAAATCATTTCTATACCTCAAATAACTAGTAAAACCAATTTAATTATATTTTTAGCCAATTTAGTGCCAAATTACCAAACTACCCCCTAGTTATGTAAATTCACTATAATTAATCAAAAATTCACCAAAAATATTATAATTACTCAAAATTAAATTTCTAAAAATATAATTCAATAATATCAATAAATATACTCAATTAACCAATTAATTTCAATAAAACACATAATTAACCTAATTTTCCCAAAATTACATAAACTAAATAAATTCAAAATAATTATACAAAAATCACAAAAACTACAAATTAATTTATAAAATTAATTTTAGCACCTATAAACACCATATATCATAATTTCATAATTTAATTAATTAATTTTCAAAAATTAGAAAATATTAATAAAATAATCAAAAATTCACAAAAATCAAAATAATTCCCAAAAATTCTAAAAAAATTCACAGAGCTATATTGAGCTACTAGGATCAATTTTTGTGAAGGAATTTTTCTTTAATCAACCAAATCAAAGCTCAAAAAATTCAAGAACACTAAATGGCCAAAAATGAAAATTTGAAACCTAGGGAAATCTAGACCATTTCAAGCGAAACAATGCTTGGAAATGCACTCACCGAAGCTCAAGGAAGAGATAAATACTGGTAGGGCTTGAAACGGTGGCCGAAAAGTGCTTGATCGACGTTGAGAGTAACTTTCGGCAACTCTTGGAAAATCCAGCCAAACCATGCTAGAGAAGGAGGCTCTGGATGTCAGAAATGGCTGGCAAGGGGAGGTGGCACACCAGAGGGCACAGTGACGGTGAAAAAACCATGTTGCAGTGGCCGGATTCAATGAAGGAGACGATCGGGAAAGAGGAAGGAGATGGAGTGGCAATTCTGTAAATAATTCAAACTTTATTTTTTATATGAATATTATATGTATGTATGTATATATATATCTAACTTATATTATTTTAATATATAAATTAATGCACACAATAAATATCCACCACACACTTTAATAATAATATATATACACATATACATATATACACACATTTAATTAATTAATATGAAAACTATATAATATAATATAATTTAATTTAATTAAATAAACCCTAATTTAATTTAAATGCATGTACGTATATATATTATATTTGACACTTTAAAATCATGCATGAACTCATGCAAATTCACTAAACCACTTAAAATAATTAATATTTAATTATTTACATTTTAATTTCCTTGAAAATAAAATTTCCGAAAAAATTTTACATAAAGAACTTAAAAATAATAAAAATAATTAAAAATGACTTAATAAATAACAAAACTCATTAAATAATCATAAATAAATATATATATTAGTAACACTGCATATCCCGATACAGTTTAAAATTATTTAAAAACTCAAAATATTACAAAGTGCAACCCACACTTGTCGTGAAGATGTGACTCCAACAATGTAGGGAAAGATGTCTTCAATGAGAGAGGAGAGTATCCAAGTGAGAAACATCTGATCTTTTTTTAACTAGGTATGAAATTAAGGGTTTTGTATTGAGGAAGGGCGATCATCGGTGTTCAAAATTGTGGCAACAAGTGGTGGTGTAGAGCCATCAATGAATCCCATGAGATCTTGGGAATTTAAGGAGAGGGATGAGTTGAGTTTTCCAAGCTAGGTAATTTCTTGGAGTGAGTTTCACTGAAAAATTGATTTGACTAGAGTTGGAAAAGGATGAAGAAGAAGAAGAGGGAGGGACAACAAGTTGTGTTTGTGTTTTCTGTTATGACCCTATTTTTTTAAAACTTATTTTATTTTAAAATGAGACATGCAATGTTAATAAAATTTAGAGATTTTATTAATTTATTTTCATTATTTGTGATTTATTTCTGTTATTTTATATTTAATTAAACTTTCTACATAAAAATATTATATTTTTGTCGTTTCATTTGCGTGGATATTTTAACCATTATTATTTCTATTATCATTTTATTAAATGTCACTATTTATTTTGTTAATAAATTATTTTATTAATTGGGTTGTTATTTTATGTATTATATATATATATATATATATATACACACACATGTATGCATTAAACACCAACACACACACATAGCACAAAAGACACACATAGCACAAAAAAGAAGAAAGAAAGACGTGAAGAACCTAGAAGAAAAAAAAAACTTATAGTAGCCCTCTTCTGCACCGTCCAATTCTTCCCCTATCACTGTGCCTCCATCACTTCCGGTCACCATTTTCTTCCATTCCGGTGTCTTTCTCTTCCTCTTGCACCGGTGAGTACTAATCCAAGCTTAGTTTAAGCTTTAATCTCCATTTGATTGAGTTTTTGTTGATTTTTGTTTATGGAGTTCTAGGGTTTCAAATTTTTTTTAGCTTGATCTAGCTTGAATCTTGCAAACCTCCCTTTACAAATGTGATTCTTGGTAGTTTAATCTACCTCCATGAATTTTTGTATGATTTTTGGAATTTATTTTTATTTTTGTAAATTTTTGAATATTTTATTATTATTTTGTTAATTTTTGTAAATTAATTATGAAAATTATAAATTCGGTATTTTTGGTGCTATTATGAGTTAATATTAATTTTAGAATAAAGAAAATAATTTTTAGGGATACTATATAATTTCTATGAATTTTTAGAGTGTATGTGAAAATTAAATAATTAGGTTAGAATTGGAATTTTGTTGGAATATTGGTTTAAATATGTGTTTTAATTAATATTAATAATATATATGTTGAGAAAATAATTTTTAGGCATTTGTATAATTTTTAGGGAATTTTTTAATAATAATAGTATATTATGATAGTTTTTGTGTAGAAACGTAATTTTGTGTTAATTATAGTTAAATAATAAATTGTGATTGGTTTTAATAATATTTAAGGCATTTAAAAGGATTTTTACAAATTATTTACTATTTATACTAATTAACACTAGTTCTCGAAAATTAATTTTTAATAATATATTAGGTATTATTTTGAATATAATGTGTATTTTTATTATTATATAGGTAAATATGTAACTTTATGCTTATTATAGTTAAGTATATATTTTAATTGGTTTTATTAATATTTAAGAGTTTTAGAGGATTTGTACAAATTTATAGGTGTTTTTAATTAAGTAAAGTTAATTTTGAATATCATTTCCAAATATTATATATATATGTGTGTGTGTGTGTGTGTGTGTGTGTGTGTGTGTGTGTGTGTGTGTGTGTGTGTATGTGTGTTTGTGAGATTTTGTTCTTAAGCTTTAATGAGAGATGATTTTATAAGCTATGGCTATTTATATGAATATGCATTTTTTAAAAATAAATGATTTAATTTTGTGATGTTTTGGTTGAGTTGTGATCTCGGTCGGGGCAAAGTGTAATTCTGAAAGCCTGACTCGAGTGTTAATGTCTGTGAATACTAAAAGTGTATTTTCTATACAGGAATGGCTCTACCTATGGTAGAGAGATGTCTATTTTATAGAGGAGACTTTGTCAAAATTTCAGTAGATTTTCTCGTAAAACGTGACATCTTCCGTAAATTCCTAGCATTAATTAAGGTTTTCCCTATCTATCGATTCTTATCCGGTCTTCCTCGAGTCAGTCTAGAATTTCGTTATTTTTGTTCATTTTCAATTTTAATTCCATAGACATGTTTTTAAAATAAGTCTGTTAATTTCTTTTCCAGAGAATATCGAAGCGGAAGTTGTTGGATCGAGGCAGATGCACAGTCATAAGCCTTCTTGCTCATCCTGTAAGTTGATAAATTGATCTGTGCATGTGTTTTATTTAAATATGCATGCGCTCATATTTTAGTATTCATTATATGATTTATTTAATTTAAATGCTGCTATTTAAGATTTAAATGCATTTTATTTATTTAAAACTTCATTTTTGAGAAATTTTGGTAGAACGGGCTATCTGGTGGGTTTCACCAGGACCATGTGCACATGGTAGAGATTGAGAGATGGATCCGATATATATTTATGACTTATGGATATGAACTGGGACGGGTGCTTCAGTGGAAGCCTTTTCTCTCGCGGATCGCCAGTGATTGGAAAGTTAATAATGGACTGGGATGGGTGCCTCGGTGGATGCCTTAGCTCTCGGGGACCGCCAGTGCCATGTGTTTGGATTAAGTGAATGACTGCAGCTTGGTGCCTCAGTTAATGTCTTTGCTCTCGGGGACCAGCAGTCTAGTTGGAATAAGTGGGCCCAGTTGGCCAGTTAGAAATTTGGGTTTAGGGTTCTACTGAGATTTTTCAAAAGCCATATATATATATTATAAGTTATTTTCACTATAACTATATAGTTTTCAAAAAGGTTTTCAAACCATACAGCCCTTTTTATTAACTTACTTAGTGAGGTCTTTTTTTTTTCAGGAGCTTGGGAGTTCGACCTCAGACCGCCTCTATACCGGATTTCTTTATCATCAGCTATATTATGTAGGTTATTGTGAGTTGTACTGTAGTAGTGACTCTATCATATTGCAGTAGTATGTGTACTATGAATTTGGATAACTTAAATATACTTTTGTATTGGAGTTTTAATGAATCATGTTTATGTATAATGTTAAAGATTGATTTATGATATTTGATGATGAAGAACATTTTATAATGCGCACGATCTTATTTATTTTTAGAAAAATCAGTTTGATAATATGTTCTGGTATATAATAAAGTTTTAAATTGAAAGGTTTTATTTTTCTTTTCTTTAAGGCTTACTACGAGTTTCAGGGGCCTTATGCCTATCCATTCCTTAGTGCCAGTCATGTGCCCTCGGGTTCCGATAGTGACAATGTTGGTATCAAAGCATAAGTTCGATTAATTGACTATGTCTATCTATCTTTCTATGTAACTACTGCAGTAATTAGGTTGATACTTGTCTTTATGATATTCTTGTTTCTAATTCCGCGATGCATTAAATACTCTTGTCTTATTTTGAATTCAGTTTTTCTCTATCTTTTTCAGAATAAGGTGTGTGCAAACAAACCCCGTTGCTGATTCGACTTTTGGGCTCAATGAGCAGTCTATGCATGATGAGGCTCTTCCTCCTGCTCCACGTCGTAGGGGTAGAGGTAGAGGTAAAGGTCGAGCTACGGCATCTGCAGCTGAGATTCCTGATCAACATCCAGTTGGGCTTGAAGCTCCAACCGTAAACTCCACAGCTTTTGCAGTTGGACTAGTAGGAATTAATTAGGGTTTGGCAGCTTTGAATTAGGTAATACCCCTTGTATATCAGATGTTATAGCAGAGGAATCAAGAGATGTCAGATACTGATGCAGCACTCCTTTACTCTCGGATTGGTAGAGTTTCCTTTGATAGTACGGGTGACGCTTTGGACTTTATTAATGCGATTGAGGCATGTACTAGGATAGGACACACGGACTACCAGCGGATAATGATTGTGGAGTTGTTAGTCCAAACGGCAGCTCAAGACTGGTTCATGCAATCGATTCAGCCGTCCATGCATGAGTTGACTTGGCTAAATTTTAAGGACCACTTCCTAAGATTCTTCTAGCCTCCAGCCACCAGAGATGCTTACAGGTGGCAGTTGCTGCACATCACCAAAGGGGATAGATCTATAGAGGACTACACTATGGAGTTTAATAGGCTATCCCGACATGCTAAGGACATCAGGAGAGATCCTTATAGAGTAGTAGAGCTGTATGTTACAGGTTTAGGGCCAGCTTTTATGGGTATGCATACCGAGGACCGCACCCTGGAGAGTGTGATTGAGGAGGCCCATCTGATTGAGAGGTGACATATTTGCTAGGGCACCATGTTAGATCACTATATGGTTGGTGGTAGTGGATATGGTGTAGCTCCCGGGTACCAGCAGCCAACGTTTCACATTGGTAGCACAAATCAGCAGGCTGCGGGTAATTCATAACATGGTTATAGGACTCACTGAGTTGGTCGACATGGTTATGCCATGAATAGGAGGAGTGGCAGAGGTCATAGATTTGGTGCTGGAGTCAGTAACAGTAGTAGTGGGCAGAGCTCCGGACAGAGTAGTTCTAGGTCTGGAGCTAATGCATGTGTGAGTTATGGTCGATTCAATCAGGGCCCATGTCATTTATTGTCGGGCGCTTGCTTCAGATATGGATAGGTTAGTCATCTTGCCAGAGCTTGTCCTCACTTTGGATATCAGCCACAGTATGCTCAGGGTTCATCTTCATCAGTGGCTCAACCTTACTATCCAATGCCATAGTAGTACAAAGCACTAGTATAGCCACAGCAGAGATCGCCACAACTTATATGCTAGCAGGGCTGAGGTTCAGTTGGTAGGCCTAGTGGTCATGGGTTTGTGCAGCCTTCGACATCTCAGCATGCAGGTCATGGCCAAGCACGAGTTTTCACTCTGACACCGTAGGATGCTCAGACTTCTAACACAATATTAGTAGGTATTCTCTTAGTATGTGCATGTGATGTTAGAGTATTATTTAACCCTGGCGCTTCGCATTCATTCATTTCTCTCGTGTTTGCTTCGAGAATCAAGTGGCAGCCTTCCAGGTTGTCCTTTCCTCTATTTGTATAGACTCTTCTTAGTGACGAGTTGGAGACAGATATCTTCTTTCCTTCATGTCTGGTGTCAGTTAAGGGTAGAGAATTATTGGCGAACTTGGTATTACTTAATGTGTTGGAATTCAACGTCATTTTAGGTATGGATTGGTTGTCGAGGTATTATGCTTCGGTGAATTGTTAAGAGAAAGAAGTGGTGTTTATAATTTTGAATGAAAAAGAGTTATGTTTTAAAGGTAAAAAGAGCTTCATGCCTCGTAATCTCATTTCTGCAATTACAGCTTGGAAGATGCTTAGAAGGGGTTGTTAAGGCTACTTGGCAGTAGTAAGAGATGTTGAGATAGAGAATGAGGCAATCGAATAGGTGCCAATGGTGTGTGAATTTCTGGATGTCTTTCCTGAAGAATTATCGGGATTACCACCAGACAGACAGATAGAGTTCTGTATCGATGTTATACCTAGTACAGATCCTATTTCTATGCCACCCTACAAAATGGCACCAGCTGAATTACAGGAGTTGAAGGAGCAGTTACAAAAGTTTCTCGATAAGGGTTTTATAAGACCCAGTACATTGCTTTGGGGTGCTCTGGTGTTTTTTGTGAAGAAGAAAGATGGTAGCCTTTGACTTTATATTGATTATAGGCAGTTGAACAAGGTCACCATCAAGAACAAGTATCCACTTCCAAAGATCGATGACCTGTTCGATTAGCTTCAAGGTGTTACATGCTTCTCTAAGATAGACTTGAGATCTGGGTATCACCAGTTGAGGATTAGAAGTGGCGATGAGCCCAAGACAGCATTTTGGATAAAATATGGCCACTATAAGTTTCTGGTAATGTCCTTTGGGTTGACTAATGCTCCAGCAACCTTTATGGACTTGATGAATCAGGTGTTCAGACCATACTTGGACCGGTTTATAATAGTCTTCATTGATGACATCTTGGTTTATTCCAAGAGTGAAATTAAGCATGTTATGCATCTGAGAAGAGTGCTTCGGACTTTAAGGGAGCATAGGTTGTATGCTAAGTTTTTGAAGTGTGAGTTTTGGTTGAGTCAAGTGGCATTTTTAGGCCACGTGGTTTCTAAGGATGGCATACAAGTGGACCCTAAGAAGATAGAAGCTATTACAGAATGGCCGAGGCCGACTACAGTTAGAGAAGTACGGAGTTTCCTAGGTCTAGCAAGCTACTACAGGAGATTTGTAAAGGACTTCTCTAAAATTATTGCACCTTTGACAAGTTTGACCCAAAAGAGTGCTAAGTTTGTGTGGACAGATAAATGTTAAAAGCACTTTCAGTTATTGAAGGATTTATTGACATCAGCTCCAATTCTGACTTTGCCTTCTGGAAATGAATTGTGATGCTTCTAGAGTAGGACTGGGCTGCATATTAATGCAAAATGGCCAAGTAATTGCTTATGCTTCGAGGCAACTGAAGAAGCACGAGCAAAACTATCCTACTCATAACTTGGAGATGGTAGACGTTATGTTTGCTTTGAAAATATAGAGGCATTACTTGTATGGGGTTACATGTGAGATATACACTGATCATAAGAGCTTGAAGTATATCTTTCAGCAAAGGGACTTGAACTTGAGGCAGAGAAGATGGATGGAACTTCTTAAGGACTATGATTGTTCCATTTTATACCATCCAAGCAAGGAAAATGTTGTTGTTGATGCCTTGAGTAGGAAGTCAGCAGGTAGTCTTGCCCATATCAGCTCTGAAAGGAGGCCCATTATCAAGGAGTTACACGAATTGATTGATTAAAGGTTACAGTTGAAAGTTACTAAAAAGTGTCTTTTAGCTCAATTATGAGTACGATCAGTACACTTGGATCGAGTTAAGGCAGCTCAGAATAGAGACCCGCAGTTGCAGAGGATTATGTATAAAGTGCAACAAGGGCAGTCAAGAAACTTTGTGGTTGACAGAGAAAGTGTATTACGGTTGGGCACTAGGATTTGTGTGCCAGATGTTGATGACTTGAGAAAGGAAATTATGGAAGAGGCACATTTTTCTGCTTATAGTATTCACCCAAGTTCTACCAAGATGTATCATGACTTAAAAGATACATATTAGTGCAATGGAATGAAGAAGGATATTGCAGAGTTTATGTCTAGATGCCTGACTTATCAGCAAGTGAAGCTTGAACATCAGAGACCCTCGGGATTGTCACAACCTATGCCAATTCCCGAATGGAAATGGGACATAATAGCCATGGACTTTGTGACTGGACTACCTCGGACTTCAGGAGGTTATGATTCTATATGGGTGATTATTGATAGGCTAACCAAGTCAGCACACTTTCTACCAATAAAGAAGATGTACTATACTAATAGATTGGCGAGACTTTATGTCAATAAGATTGTTTGTCTACATGGAGTACCAGTGAGTATAGTGTCAGACAAAAGAGCCACATTCACCTCAGTCTTTTGGCAAGAATTACATAAGGCCTTAGGCACCAGATTGGATTTCAGTACGACCTTCCATCCTCAGACAAATGGTCAGTCAGAGAGGACCATCCAGATGTTAGAAGATATGCTAAGGATGTGTGTGATGGATTTTGGAGGACAGTAGGATTCGCACTTGCCATTGATTGAGTTTGCTTACAATAATAGCTATCATGCTAGCATTGAGATGGCTCCGTATGAGACACTATATGGTAGGAAGTGCAAATCACCATTATGTTGGGAGATTGGTGAGAGATAGTTAACAGGTCTAGAGTTAGTACAGGTGACTTCAGAAAAAGTCCCCATCATACAGCAGAGATTGAAGACAACCTTCAGCAGACAGAAGAGCTATGATGGCCCAAAGAGAAAGGATGTATCCTTTATGGTTGGAGACATGGTGTTCCTGAAAGTGTCTCCAATGAAAGGAGACTTGAGATTTGGTAAGAAGGGTAAGCTAGCTCCTAGATACATTGGATCGTTTGAGATTCAGTCTAGAGTGGGTAAAGTGGCGTATAGGTTGGTGTTACCACCAGAATTATTGAGGATCCACCCTGTATTTCATGTGTCTATGCTGAGGAAATACGTTCCTGATCCATCTCACGTTTTGCAAACTCAAGACGTAGAGCTTAGCGATGATCTAACCTATGAGGAGTATTCAGTGGCGATTGTGGATCGCCAAATTCGACAGTTGTAGACTAAGGAGATATCGATGGTGAAGGTGCTATGGAGTAACCATTTCGTTGAGGATTGCACTTGGGAAACTGAAGCTGAGATGCGAGTTTCTTTCCCGTATCTTTTTCCCTCTTAGCTTTGTAATTCTTCTTTATTGAATTCGAGGACGAATTCTTATAAGGAGGGGAGACTGTTGTGACCCTATTTTTTAAAAATTATTTTATTTTAAAATGAGATATGTAGTGTTAATATAATTTGGAGATTTTATTAATTTATTTTCATTATTTGTGACTTATTTCTGTTATTTTATATTTAATTAAATTTTCTACGTAAAAATATTATTTTTTTAGTCGTTTAATTTGCGTGGAGATTTTAACATTATTATTTCTATTATCATTTTATTAAATATCACTATTTATTTTGTTAATAAATTATTTTATTAATTGGATTGTTATTTTATGTATTATATATATATTAACTTGGGTTTGTGTAATTTGCATGTGTGTGTATGTGTATTATTATTATATGTGAGAATATATATATATATATATATATGTATGTATGTATTAATTGTGTGGTGGATATTTTTATATAAAGTTGACCACATTATTTTAATAATACTTTAATATGTAATATTATATACATATTTATATATATATACACACACACATGCATGCATACAACAATCCACATACATGCATGCATTAAACACCAACACACACACAACACAAAAAAGAAGAAAGAAAGATGTGAAGAACCTAAAAGAAAAAAAAACTTACAGTAGCTCTCCTGCACCGTTCAATTCTTCCCCTGTCACTGTGCCTCCATCACTTTGGGTCACCATTTTCTTCGATTCCAGTGTCTTCCTCTTCATCTTGCACCGGTGAGTACTAATCCAAGATTAATTTAAGCTTTAATCTCTATTTGATTGAGTTTTTGTTGACTTTTGTTTATAGAGTTCTAGGGTTTTGAATTTTTTTTAGCTTGATCTAGCTTGAATCTTGCAAACTCCCTTTACAAATGTGATTCCTGGTAGCTTAATCTATCTCTATGAATTTTTGTATGATTTTTGGAATTTAATTTTATTTTTGTGAATTTTTGAATATTTTATTATTATTTTATTAACTTTCGTAAATTAATTATTAAAATTATAAATTTGGTATTTTTGGTGCTATTATGAGTTAATATTAATTTTAGAATAAAGAAAATAATTTTTAGGGATACTATACAATTTCTATGCATTTTTAGAGTTTGTGTGAAAATTAAATAATTAGGTTAGAATTGGATTTTTGTTGGAATATTGGTTTAAATATGTGTTTTAATTAATATTAATAATATATGTATTGAGAAAATAATTTTTAGGTATTTGTATAATTTTTAGGGAATTTTTGAATAATAATAGTATATTATGTAAGTTTTTGTATTATAGGGGTAGAAACATAATTTTATGTTAATTATAATTAAATAATAAATTGTGGTTGGTTTTAATAATATTTAAGGAATTTAAAAGATTTTTACAAATTATGTACTATTTAGACTAATTAACACTAGTTCTCGAAAATTAATTTTTAATAATATATTAGGTATTATTTTGAATATTATGTGTATTTTTAATTATTATATGGGTAAATATGTAACTTTTGCTTATTATAGTTAAGTATATATTTTAATTGATTTTATTAATATTTAAGAGGTTTAGAGGATTTGTATAAATTTATAGGTGTTTTTAATTAAGTAAAGTTAATTTTGAATATCATTTCCAAATATTTTATATATATATATGTTTGTGAGATTTTGTTCTTAAGCTTTAATGAGAGATGATTTTATAAGCTATGGCTATTTATATGAATATGTATTTTTTTTAAATAAATGATTTAATTTTGTAATGTTTTGGTTGAGTTGTGATCTCAGTTAGGGTAAAGTGTAGTTTTGAAAGCTCGACTCGAGTGTGAATGTCTGTGAATACTAAAAGTGTATTTTCTATGCAGGAATGACTCCACCTATGGTAGAGAGATGCCTATTTTACAAAGGAAATTCTGTCGAAATTTCGGTAAATTTTCTCGTAAAACGTGACATCTTTCGTAAATTCCTAGAGTTAATTAGGGTTTTTCCTATTTATCAAGTCTTATCCGGTCTTCCTCTAGTTAGTCTAGAATTTCGTTATTTTTTTTATTTTTGATTTTAATTCCATAGACGTGTTTTTAAAATAGGTCTGTTAATTTCTTTTCTAGAGAATATCGAAGCGGAAGCTGTTGGATCGAGGCAGACGCGTAGTCGTCAGCCTTCTCGCTCGTCTTATAAGTTGATAAATTAATCTATGCGTGTGTTTTATTTAAAGATGCGCGTGCTCATATTTTAATATTCATTATATGATTTATTTAATTTAAATGTTGTTATTTAATATTTAAATGCATTTTATTTATTTAAAACTTCATTTTTGAGAAATTTTGGTAAAACGGGCTACCTGGTGGGTTTCATCAGAACCATGTGCACATGGTAGAGATTGAGAGATGGATCCAATATATATATATGACTTGTGGATATGAATTAGGACGGGTGCCTCGGTGGAAGCCTTTGCTCTCGCGAATCGCCAGTGATTGAAAAGTTAATAATGGACTGGGATGGGTGCCTCAGTTGATGTCTTAGCTCTCGGGGACCGTCAGTGCCTTGTGTTTGGATTAAGTGAATGACTGCAGCTTTGTGCCTCGGTTGATGTCTTTGCTCTCGGGGACCGGCAATCTAGTTGGAATAAGTGGGCCCAATTGGCCAGTTAGAAATTTAGGTTTAGGGTATTACCGAGATTTTTCAAAAGCTATATCTATACATTATAAGTTATTTTCACTATAACTATATAGTTTTCAAAAAGGTTTTCAAACCGTACAACCCTTTTTATTAACTTACTCAGTGAGGTCTGATTCCCCTCAATTTATTTTTTTTCAGGAACTTGCAAGTTCGATCTCAGACCGCCTCTATGCTGGATTTCTTCATCACTAGCTATATTATGTAGGTTATTGTGAGTTATACTGGAATAGTGACTCTAGCATACTGCAGTAGTATGTGTACTATGAATTTATATAACTTAAATATACTTATATATTGGAGTTTTAATGAATCACATTTATGTATAATGTTAAATATTGATTTATGATATTTGATGATGAAAAACATTTTATAATGCACACGATCTTATTTATTTTTAGAAAAATCAGTTTGACAATGTGTTTTGGTATAAAATAAATTTTTAAATTGAAAGGTTTTATTTTTCTTTTCTTTAAAGCTTATTACGAGTTTCAGGAGCTTTATGCCTACCCATTCCCTAGTACCGATCACGAGCCCTCGAGTTCGGATCGTAACAGTTTCGATGTTTGAGGCCATTGCTCTGATACCATGTAAACTTGAGTAAAAGGGAATAGTATTCTACATATCTTTTATGTAGTTACAGAGACTATATATATATATATATATATATCATCTAAACAACAAGAGATAGAGTCATAGTAAATAACTAATAACAAAGGGATTACAACAGTAGGTAGCAGTAGTTTACAGCAGTAATGCTGCTGTAATTTACGTCGGTAATAACCTGATCCTGGAGCTAGTGATGTGCTGATGGGATTTTTGCAATCTGTTATGCCCTATATTTTGCTCAATGGCATTATCTCTCTGCTTATTCTGCATTACAAACAATTTTACATTTGTATATTGAAAGAATTTTGTACTGTGCTTATTTTTCTGCTATGACAACTCTCAAGCTGTAGCTAGAAATTGAATGGTACATCTCTGTTCTCTTTATTTTTTGATGTCCAGCACATTAGAAGAACAACTGGTTTGTCATCAAACTAATTACGGTACTGTTAAAAGAAAAAAAAAAGGAAGAAAATTTTTAAGGATCGACAAACAATTATCAAATAATTCAACGATTTCATAGAAAGAAAGCAACTCTAATGAGTTATGATAACTTAAAAAGAAATGGACACCCTGTGAAAAGGTAAACTGATAAAAAAAATGTATTTATTTAATGAAGAAAAATAAAATAAAATAATGAAAACCAAAGATTAAGAGAAAAAAGAGAAAATAGGTGGTCGGGGTTTTTAGTGCATGCAAGGGAGTTGAGTGATCTAAGTTATGACATTTTATTTCTAATGTATGGGTTCTTTTACATCTTTTAGTACTTGCAATTTTTTATAAATTTATTACAATCTTTAAAATTTAGCACAAAATATCATAATTTATCTAATTATTTGCAATATAATATGCATTATGATCGATTTTGTTTTCTTTTTTTAAAAAAAGGAGAGGACTTCTTTTTATAAAGTGTCCGACCTTTTTTTTTAATTTTAACTAAAATACAAATTATAACAAAATTATAAAATAATTGATATTATTATGATATTGTAAAAAACTAAACTTAAGATGAAATTATAAAAATTCATAAACTTGTGATCTTTTTAATACTAATTCTATAACAATACTAAAAAGCATTCTCTTCTGTCATGTTTTGGCATAATTACATTCTTTACAGGATAAGGAGTTTTATTGCCTATTAGGTCCAAGAATTTATCTCATCTTTTTTTTTTCTTATTTTTTAATAGCAAAATGTGATTTTTATTCGAACATTTAATTAGTAACAATCTACAGAACTACTAAATTGTCAATAATTAAATTTGTATATGCATCACATCAACTTTTCTTTTTCTGTTTTGATAGAACTATTTAATTGGTTAAAATTGCAAAAAAAAAAAATGAAAAAATTTAAAATTGCCAAAATATTCAAAACTCAGAAAATATTTAAATTTTTGCCAACAGTCCTTCCAGATATTTCATTGCTATTTCCATACAACAAAATTGTAAAAAAATATTTTTAATTTTGTATACTTTTTTCCTGGGTAATACACTCAGTTAGATTTCAATGATAAGACTTGAAAGGATGAAGAGAAAAGAAGAAAAATTAATTTGAATGGGTAAATTTTTTTTTTTTTTCTTCATTAGTATGATCTCTTAAGTTTTTACCTAACAAGGCCAAAGACAATGTCAAAAATATAGTAACGTGTTTACCTTTTATTATTAATCATAGTCATGTACTTTATGATGACAATTTGAAGGGGAAAAAAAAAAGTTCAACTGATCTTTGAATGGTTTTTTTTTTTAATGGAATGAGATAATTTGAAATTTTATTGATTTCATTTAATGAAATGATATTGTGCCCTAAGTTTCATATATTAAATTTTTATTTTTATACATTTATTCAAATATTAATGAATATAATAAATTAATTCTTAAAATAAAATACTGATTAATGTGAAATATAAAACGAAAAATAACAATTATTATTGTGTACTTGATTTAAGTTTAAACTTTAATTAAATAAATTTATTAATCTTAACCTTTTTATATTTTAAAATACATTAAGTTAATTTAACGAAATTTTAATTTGAATTATGGGTTAAGTTTCTTCTATAATGGTGTTTAATTCGTTAATAAAATGTAATGCACCAACCTTGCACCTTGCAATAATTAAAATTTTGAACCTAACTTTCTTGATGTGCACAGGGGGCTGATCTTACAATATTAATAAAAAAAAAAATTCTAAAACTCGCTTTGTTTTTCAAAAAAAATGTGCGTATGAGGTTGGTGAATCTTCTTACCAAAATTATATAATTTTAGAGTTTATTAAACTCTAATTAATATAGTTAAATTTAAGTAAAATTATAAAAATAGAAAAAAATCTCAATAATTTAACACATTTATATACATTATAATTTAAATTTAAAACATTAGCTTATGCAAAAATAGTTCTTGGCAACTAATTTCATCGATTATTAATTAAAATTATATAAAATCTTTGGTGCTTCACTCGATTACTTCAACATGGTCAAGATTAATATTTTCAAAATCGTATGCTCTTAGCTCCTTAAACAACAACAATTATACTTTACGTGGGGATATTTATATTCCATCTATTTATTTTTGCACTCTTTTTTTTTATTTTTTAAAATTTTAAATCATATATATTTAGAATGTTTATTTTTTTTTTATTAATTACTATTTCTAGATCATACTCTTTTTTAATTTTTCATCTAAATTTACTATTTAATGTTTAAAATTATAAAGCTAATACTACTTGAGCTTACATCATTTTTTTTTACATTAAAAAAATTAGCATAGTCAATTTTTTTATAAGAATTCTTTATTATCACAACCCAAACTCGAAAGTCATGACCGGCACTAGAAAATGAAAATTCGCAAGAATCTGAACCCGTAATAAATCTTAAAAATAAAAACTCATACCACAAAATTAAAACTTTTAAATCAAAAGGAAATCTCTATATATATCATAATAAAATATTTTACAATATTCAAAATTATAACCATAAAATATAATAATTACATAATATAACAGTATAAAAAATACTACTGTAGTATCTAACAATACAATGAAAGAATAATTTAAAATTTACATAGATTAGTTGGAGAGGAAAGGGTCTGGCAAATAGGATGACTACTAGGAGTCTGAGGAGAAAGATCCTGAAAAAAAATATTTGAGAAGGGTCAAACTTCACTGAGTAAATTACTATTATATATATGCATACAACCTAATAATGCAAACATTCAAGCATCAGTATAATAATATTTATATTTATTTATTTATACTTGCATTTCATACAGGTGCTTGAAATCATATTTTTTAATAAACAAATAAATGCAATAATATTTAGGTGGAGGATTGGAGCAAAACTCTAAAATATCCTGTAACATCGATCACTGAACTTCATTAGCCAACAGGCTCACTTAATTCCAAAATATTTATCTTCTCAATTTTTGTACAGTAGACTAATCCCAAGACATTAAGTCCACTGAACTTCTACAGTCTCACTGTGAACATGATTGGCTCCGAGACATTAAGTCAACCGAACTCTCACAATCACGTCACTCTCTCACCACAAATCTCAACAATCAATTATTCATATCTCACATCAATAAATTCCATAATACTAATCCTAACATTTTAACAGTTCTAGTATAACCCACTAGATAGCACGCTTTACTACTATGTTTTAAAATATTTTATAAAAAATAATTAAATAAATGAAATCATATTAAATATGTAAAGCATCTAATTTATACAAATAAATATTCAACTTTATATATAAGCAAACAAAAAAAAGCACACACACACAGATATATATATATATATATATATATATATATATATATATATATATATATATATATATATATATATATATATATATATATATATATATATTAACAATAACAATTAATATTTAATACAACATGGCATAATAAAATTCATATTTTATTTAAAATATAGATGTTAATAATTTCTCTACATGCAATATAAATGTTCACAATTCACAAATCTCGGGTAGGGCTTCCGAATTACATTTATTGTCCAACCGAGAACCAACACAGTCCACAATTAATAAAATAATATAAATGCCAATAATTCATGAAAAATCTTAAAATTTCATTCAAATATCACAAATCAATTTATTTACATAATAAAAGTATAAAAGATATTTATTTCCAAAATAAATAATAAAATCCTCATTTGTAATTAAATTATATTAATAAAATCCACTTCAATTTTTATAATTAAATAGCATAAATTATAAATAATTATTTAAATTGTTCAAATATATAATAGAAATGTCAATAACTCATTTAAACTTAAAAATAATAAATAATTTATTATTCGAATATATTTCCAGAAATTACTAATAATTAGCTAAAAATAGGAATTAATTTATAAAAATTATTTTAATAATATTTATTAGTAAAAAATTATCCAAAACATAATAATTAATAATAATTTCAACTAAAATATAAAAATTACTAATTTATCCTAATTTTTTCAAAAATTCATTTTTCACATAAACATTCAAAAATTTATAATAAAAATTCAATACATAATTTCAATAAATTTTCTTCATGAAGTTTGCTCAAAATACATCAAATAATTTATTAACAATATAAAATTTTCTCGAGCCATGAACAGTAACCATAAACGATGTTCGTGCTCAGAATAGTATCATTTCAAAAATTAAATTCCAAAATTTAATCTAAATGCATTTTTGGAAAGATCTCAACCTCTACAACAATAATCTAAATTCAATTTAACATAAATCAATCTAATTTAAACTCAATTTCACAAATTAATCAAAATATGTCTAAACACAATTTCACAAAATTGATGTTGAATCCAAAGTTATTTGGACGAATTACATTGGGGGAAATGAAACACAGACATAAGGAAGAGATTGACCCAAGAACTTGGCCTGAGGATGCCAGAATTGACACCAGTGAAGAAAAGAAAATTTGGCAAAAAATGAACCGAGAAGAGGAGAGAGGAAAGGGAGCTTCACCGGAGCTAGGGGATGTCGTTGGCTTGTGGAGGACAAGTTGGTGGTGACTGGAGTGGTGACATCAGGCAGAGGATGGGTGGTTCAAGGGTGAGTAGGGAAGGAAGGAAAGAAATAAAGAAAGAAGAAGAAGAAGAAGAAGAATAAAGGGAGGGGAAAAGTACTACACGTTTTGTTTTGCTATTTTTTTTTCTAAAAGGATAAAAAGATAAAATTTAAAATAATATTTTAAATTTAAAATATCTTTCCCCAATAATTTCATCTACACAATATATTAAAATATATTCTAATAATAATTAAATATGTTAAAGTATTCCAACTACACTAAATCAATAATTTATATAAAAAATTTTAATAATATTAAAACAATATTCAACACCAACATTTAAGTTTAATTTCAAAAATAATCAAATACAAATAAAATAATTATTAATGCTGTAAATCTTAGAAATTTAATTTTATAATTTATAAAAATTTAGGTCATAACATTTACTTTTTAATTTGCTTGGTCAATTATAAAACTTGCACCAATTTTTTTGAAAATAACAATCTTTTTCACTTTTTATTTTTAATTTTTAATTTTATGAGCAATTTTTTAATATTATACACATTATTTTTATTTTTATTATAATATTTTTAAAAAAATATAAAAATAAAATTACATGATTAAAAGCATATATTATACAAATTTAATGAAAATTCATCATATAAAAAGTTGATGTAATTTTAATTTTTAAGGCAAGTGTTATAACATATTAATAATAGAAAAATAAGTGCTATATTTTTTTATTAAATGGACTTTTTGTAGTGTAATTTAATTAAGATATTTGTTGGGATATATTTGTAATACCCTACGTTTTAATTAAATAAAGTAATTTTGAATTTGAAATTGTAAATAAATACTTTTAGATTATATTATACAATTGTTTATTATTTTGCTATCTAATGGAGATATTTTTATGTTAATATTATATTAGGATTATTAATTCATATGAGTGTTATTTCATTATTATTATTATTATTATTATTATTATTATTATTATTATTATTATTATTATTATTATTATTATTATTATTATTATTATTATTATTTTAAAACTACATGAATTTCATGGTTATTTGACACTCATAAAATAACCATGAAATTCATGTAGTTTTAAAATAATAATAATAATAATAATAATAATAATAATAATAATAATAATAATGAAATAACACTCATATGAATTAATAATCCTAATATAATATTAACATAAAAATATCTCCATTAGATAGCAAAATAATAAACAATTGTATAATATAATCTAAAAGTATTTATTAACAATTTCAAATTCAAAATTACTTTATTTAATTAAAACGTAGGGTATTACAATATTTGATTTAAATTACATGTAAATACATTTTATATGATAAATCATTGTTGAATTTTATAATGATTTTTTAATCGCATAATTTGATTTTTAAATTATTATTAAAAAATCATAATAAAATAAAAAAATCATGTGCATATGATGTTTTAAAAAAACCTTTTCATGGAAAAATAAAAGATTTGTTATTTATTATTATTGGTGCAAATTTTACAATCAACATAAGTTAAAGTAAAAGAATGTTGTAAAAAAAAAAAAGAATGTTGTAAAAAAATCTTCAATAATTGTTTAATAATTGAAAAAAAATGTTGTAAAAAAAATTCAGTGATATAATATTCAAGATATTACTTTAATTTACGTGTATATTTACAATTTACATACACCATCACACACATCTTTCTTATTGGCTTCTAAAACAAATAATGTTCTATAAAATCTTTGTTCACATTTTTATAACTATATAGCAAATAAATCATTATATTTT
Organism: Mallotus nudiflorus; assembly: GCA_947683625.1. NCBI lineage: Eukaryota > Viridiplantae > Streptophyta > Magnoliopsida > Malpighiales > Euphorbiaceae > Mallotus > Mallotus nudiflorus. The sequence goes on from CANTUR010000018.1 coordinate 6,155,243, forward strand.
AAAAATTTAATTGCAAATTTCTAAAAATAATCTTCTTGGACAGACGTATCAACATAAATATTGTTGTTTTATTTAACCGAGAATGAAGATAAAAGTCGAACACTATCAATTGAGGAATAAAGTTATACTATTAAACCACTTTCAGCAACATAAATGTTGTTGTAACTGTGAAATGTAATAGGAGAAGAAACTTAAGTTTATTACTTTATTAGTATAAGAACAAACTGTATACAAATATAGCCATAAATAATGAATTGAAGAGAATGAAATAGCATGAAACAACAATTACATGTATATTTATAATCTTGATTTCAACTTGAATCACTTGTTTGTCATGGATAAATGTATATATATAGAATTTAGTCATCATTTTCTTCATCATCGTCATTGTCTTCTTCTGATGCATAAAGATTCATTGGCCGTCCATTTGTTTGTTGTATTGGCCTTGCATTCCTACCCGAATTCTGTAAAGAACATATATATGTGCTGTCAAGATACTATCGATAAGCTTTAGCTAATTGGTAATGGAGTCATTTCCAATATTGTTAGATTTCAAGTTCGAACTATTTAGTAATTAATAGAACTAACAAATTAATTACCTCATGAATTGCGCCTCGAAGCAAATTCACCTGTTCTATTGACACAGTCCTCACCTGAAAATCCATTAAGAAGAAAAGAAAATTTATGATTAGCAAAAGGTTAATTATATATGATGTTGTTTAGTTTATTAATTAACACATAATTAATTACGTACCTTTCCACCAATGGTCCATACAACGTTCTCATTGCAAGGAGGGGTTGTAAGAGACCCCATGTATCTATAATAATCCCTTATACTTCCTCTCTTTATGTCATTTGGATTAACCATTTCCACTGATGTTTTTTCTCCTTTTTGAGCAATTGATCTTATGTGTTGTGTCAGCTAATGAAAAATTAAAACAAAAACCACGTAAAATATGAAGATCAAAGGATTTTAAACCAATGGTTCTAACTCCTAAGGTTATTTTGATTGAGTGCTATATGTATATATGTATATAGTACTTACAGTTGACAAGAAAGGATCTGGACTTCCTACTGTGTATAAAATCCCAATTACAGCTTTGTTCTTCTTTCCATCTGTGCTTTCATGAACCATATGTAGTTCCAGAGCAAACCTGTAATGATATTTTTGAAGGAATATATGGTCAAGTACATTCATACGGTCAGTGAAGGAAGGACCTAGTTGCTACTCTTCTAGGATTTTCTGAGATATAAAGTTTAAATTATACTATGGTCAAGCATGTTATTTTTATTGAAATTTTAAGATAAAATTAAAGCATGATTAATTAAGTACATATACCTTTGGCCGTTGATGGTATGCTCAGAAGGTGTATGCCAATGACATTGTATGAGATTATATTCAACTCCATTTATTTCAATACTTCCTGCATCATCTTCCCATTGTAACTGCATTCATAATTTTTTTTGAAAAAAAAAAAAAATTAAAGAATGAAAATAAATTATGAATAGTAATTATTTTTATTTTATTTTTTTGTTGTGCAATTGTAGGTCAATTTTTGGGTATCTTTTACCATAATATCATGGCCCTTATTCTCAAGAGTGGCATTGGATGGCTTGTACTTTGTATTAAGTCTCTTTGTATGAGAATCTCCTGCAGCTCTATGGCTCTTCAAATCTATTGGAGATTGCTTCGATCCTTTGCTACATGCTCTCCAGTCTTCACGAAGCTCTCCCCACCGAGCCGGTCCTTTTTCATTATTTATCTCATAACTGAACGTATCATCTGCACGCAAAAAGTATTGGTATTATAATGAGATTAGTATATTTGACACAAGAATTATATTTTCTTGCAAATTTTAATCACAAATTACTCTAGTTGTATTAATAAAAATCTCTCAAATTCATTTTGATTTTGTTATGTATGCTTGTGTGTGAACTTGCCTAGTTCTACATGCACAATGATCAACAAAACAATTAATTAGACATGCACTAATGCCCATATTACATGAAGCCTTACCAACTTCTGTAGATGCTATTGAAAGGGTATGCACAATGAATACATGGAAGAAAGTGAAAAGCAAGAATTGGGTTGCTAGTTTTTGCATCTTTTAGATCAAATTGCACTAATATTTGTTTCTGGATAACCGAATTCAATTAGATTTTAATTCTAAGAATTGAGAGGATGAAGATAAAGAGGCTTCTATTGTGTGCTTATATAGCATCAACCTCTAATCTGAATACAAAGACAGAAAAAAAAAATTCATTTTGACAAGTTGACCAGATTTTTGTTTCTGTCAAATGATATATGTGAGTTTCAAGCTTGGCAGGTTAAAGACAAAGTCATGATATTGTCAAAATGTCAATTTTTGGCTTATGTATGATCATTTGCCATGGACTTTATGATAACAATTTGAAGTAAAAATAAATGCAAGTTGTCTATGGATGGTCATTTCTATTCTTTTTATTGAATGAGACAACTTAAAATTTTATTGTTATTAAATTGTTATTATACTCAAATGATATCATTGGCTAATTCTCTGCTATAAAACTTTCATTTTTCCATTTTTTTTTTCCAAATTCAGAAGTAAATATTATTCATCATAAAATCATGGCATGAACTTCTATCATATCGAAAGTAATAAATTTTGTAATGATAAAAAATATCATTTATCATCATAATTTGTTGAGACTTAAAATTTTCATGAAACAAAATGGAAATTTCACTTAACAAACTTATATTAATCTTAACATGTCTAGGTTTTAAATATTTAAAGTATGAACTTAATTATGTTCATATGCAAATAATGATGCCAATTTGGAAGAAAATATACAAATGAAGCAAGTCCCGTTTGGTTTTTTTTTTTTTTTGAATCGTTATAAATTGGGATGAGAGATTTGAACTCGAATTTTGAGTGATGTCATAAGAATTTAATCATTAAATTAAATATCACTTACTGTACGGTATAGTTTTCCTAGAAATGTTAACTTATTAATATTAACTTATCATGTATACCCCTTCTCCATATATTAGCTCCTACACAATATTGGCAAAAAGTTGCCAAACTTATTTAAACAAAAATAGAAGTAATTTTTGTATTTAAAAGAAAAAAAATTGAACACGTAGCGGCAATGCTGTCAAAAATAGTGTGCTTATGAAGTTTATACATGAATCTTCTTAATTCGTATTTATTATTTGTTTACTTCAAACTGATCAAGATTAAATTTCAATATTCTTCGTTGGAAATTTCATATTTGAAACTTCAATACGTAAGAAGCATTCAAATTAATGGTTAAAATTTGGGATCTAAAAACTGAAATTTTTGTAAAAAATAGTATGCTTGTGAAATTTATGAGTCTTTCTACATGTATATTAATTTCTTTTAGTCTAATTCACTAATATTTAGAATCGATTAAACTTTGATTAATGAGATACAATTAATTCAATACAATTGTATATCCTATAACTTGAATTTAAAATGTAATTTAAGCAAAAATAATCTGTTAATTGATCCTAATATTACTTTGAGATAAGGACTATGTGTGTGTGGGCGCGTGTGTATATATATATATATTATTACTTCAAACTAATCAATATTAATTTTCAATATTGTTCTTCTTCCCTAAATAACAATTTTACTTTCCTCTTAAGGAGAAGCATTGAACTGGTTAAATTTTGGGACCGTAAATTTATTGATTCGCATGAAAGTTTTGATAAGACCACAAAACGTTTTATCTCAACAAATGATACAGCTTTTTTTTGTTGGTTAAAGCCAAATGATACAACTCAACAATATAAAAATAAAAAATCTAATTTTCATATATGCACTTTTTTTTTTGCTTGCATTCTGCTTCAAAATTATCTATTATTTTGGAAAATTTTTATTTTGCATGTCTGAAAAAAATTACCCAATATAAACTAAAAAAGTTACATTATTTTTAAATTTCAACTTTTTAATCTAAATCACTAGTACCTAAAATTCAGTAAGTTTTAGCCAATTTAGTTTGACCCGGTAGGATCATTTTTTAATAATATATAAATTTCCAGATTAGCATATATTGCTGCAGATGTAATAAGATGGTGACCTCTGCGCATGTTTTCCTCAAGTGTTTTTGGGCACAATGTGTTTGGTTTGCCTCTTCTTTGGGATTGTGGATGCATGATTTAGTGGAATGTTATGTCCAGGACTGGTTTCTGATGGTTTCGTCAAAGAGACCTCCTAAATTGAAAAACCAAATGGCAATCATTTTATGGGGTCTGTGGAAAAATCACAATGAGATGATCTTTAATCAGAAACCTGGAGACCCGCTCCTGGTGAGCTCCCAGGCGCTTAACTACCTGAATACCTTCCAAACTATCAGAAAAATGTTTATGTGTTTAATTTTCGGATGTTTTAATTATTGCCATTTGGTTTTAATTATTTAATTCTGTTAATAATAAAATAATTATGATGTTTATCAACTACCTTAATAAACTAAATCAAACATCCAAAAATTAAACACATAATTTTTTTTAATATTATTAAAAGAGTGCTTGTCATTTAAGTAGTCAATTTTCAACTTTTCTTTTCAAATAACCCTTTTTAAAAAATATCAATGAAAAATTACAGAAATGCTTAAAAAATTTCAGCCTAATTTTTTTGTCGCCTAAAAAAATAAAAGTGAGGAAAACCACAGCTATTTCAGCTTAGATATTTTTTGAACAATATTCTAATTTCAACTATAATTTTGTTACTACGGAGATAGAAAAAGAATGAAATTGAAAAACAAAAAACAAAAAAGGACAATTGTTGGTTTGATTTGCAAACAACAACAAATTTCAACTGAATAAATGCAAGCATATCATCGACTTGAGCCTTAAATGTAAAAGGACATTTGGTTGGTTTCGAGCTGGGAATTGAAAGAAATAAAAAAGGGAATGCAAGACTAAAGAAAATGTGTGATTCATTGTGAAATAGGAAAGAAAACATTATTTATCACTTAAATTATTTTTATAATTATTTTTTATATAAAATTATTATTATTATAATTATTTTATACATTAAAATTAATATTATAATTATATGTTATAAAATATTTATTAAAGTATTTATTAATTAAAATATTATTATAATTTTTAAAAAATTATTATAAAAATTATTTATTTTTGATAAATGTTTTTGTTCAAATATTTAATACATATTTTTATTAATTTATAGGTTGTATTTATAAATTTTAAAAATATGTATTAATATTTAAATATTTAACCAATTTATAGTTAGTTTGACTTGATTTTCAAAAAAATCAAAACTCATTCCTTAAAAATATAAGAAGAATGGTGATTCCTACTGATGGAAGTATCACAATCTCATTCCCATATTCGATTTTAACCAACCAAATACTAAAAATTGAAATTGTCCATTCTGATTTTAATTTTTTACCTTATTTTTTTATCTAATAAATAGACCCTAAATTAAATTACACTTTAAGTGGACTTCTAATTAAATTAGTGAATCCCTAAACTCATTTACCACAATTCACCTATCTCTATTACAATGTCAACTAAAGTGAATGCATTAAATAAGATGAAAAGGAAACTCTGAACTATAAAGCATCTGAAATAATGACAGATAATTGAGTTTGCAAAGGTGAAGTTGTTGCTCACTTGTAGGCAACGACTTGACTTGTTAATTTCCACATTGCCATCATGCCAATCTGATTCTTAACCACCTATCAAAATGATCTTGGGCTTAACATGAACTCATGAATTAAACTGAATTCTGACTTTATAATTGAACTGTACACTTCTATACACATTTCTGACATTGACACATCTCAAAAATTTATCATTTCTGAAAATAAAAAATAAAAAAATATTGGATCATTTTTATTTTTAAAAAAGGAAAGAAGATATGCATATCCCTTTTAAACATATGTATCTTCTATAATTAGATGACTGAAGATAGTTTTCTTCAATGAAATGTTAATAAGAACATTAATAGTGAAAATGTTAATTAAGTAAAAGATTTTATAAATTGAAATAACTAATAAATATTATGAATGAAATCTTGATATATTAATGTTGCTTATGAGTATTATTAATTTGTCGTTAATTTTATGTAAAATTAGATGGAAAATTATTTATTTGTTATTGAAAAATTATGTATTATTGAGATGTTACTGTTTTATTTATGTTGTAAGATAACATGGTTATATTTTTTTTTTTTTTTTTTTGTGTTCTAGAATTATTTTTAGTATTAAAAAATATTACTAACCATGAAAAGTATATTTTTGAATTTAATTTAATTTATAATTTATATGAAATGAACTTTATAATCTTTCATATTTATAAATTAACCCTATATTTTTTATATTTATAAATTAACCTTTATATTTTTAATATTTATAAATTGATCCCAGTGTCTGTATTATATATATATATATATTTTTTTTTTTTTAAAAAAGTCATTTTCTCGTATCTGTATCCTTATTTTCGATGTCTTCGTTCCCTTGTCCTTGCTACCTAGATAATGGCTGGACTTTAGCTTTATAACTCAAATATTCCAAGAGTACATATCCTTATTATTAGCAGTGGCAACATCATTATAATAATCAAAATCTTTTACTGATATCCTACACCCATAAGTGGAGATAACCTTTCAGTATTTGTATTGTACTAGAAGTCTATCACTTTGTTGTTCATACTGTTATTAACACTCATTTGTATACATGTATATATTCTCATTAAGTAATATAATACAAGTTAAGCTTCTCTTCATGTTACCTTGTCATGGTATCAAAGATAGAAAAGGTTTAACGACCATCTGATTCCATAGGTGACAATATGAGCTCAAACATGACATTGACCACTGTCACATTATTATCCCAAAATTCTTAGATTCAATCTCTTCCTAATATTGCCCATCAACTACCAGTGAAATTCAACTCCACAAACTACCTGCAATGGAGAGCTCAATTATTGCCCTTACTCAATTCTTATAATCTTGCAATGCATATCGATGGCACTTGTGTTTCTCCATCACAGACGCTTGACAATGGCCAATCTAATCCTGAATATTTAACCTAGTTTCCCCAAGACCAACTTGTCTTAAGTTGGATTGTTGACTCAATATATGAGGCATTTATTCCTTAAGTCGTTGGAGCTCAGACAGCTTATGTTGCGTGGAATGCTTGCTAGCTCATATGCTATTGGTTCGAAAGCCCAAGCCATAACTCTTAAATCTCATTTTTTTCGATTACAACAAGAGTCTGCTGAAATGATAGCTTAATATACACAACGTGCTAAGGCCTTTTTTTATTAGTTAGCTGTTCATTAATGCCCAACCCAATGAATCAAAGGCATGCAATGGATAATATCTTCACTTATGTTCACAAATCGCCCTACCTCAAATCTTGCTACTTCATCCTCATCAAATCAGCCATGGATTCTTGACACAGGTGCCACTCATCACTTCACTTCTTAACTTGACAATTTGTCCTTGAATTCATATTATACTGGCCATGATTCAATCAAAATTGGAAATGGTACATCTCTTCCAATTACACACGCAGGATCTGCCCTTTGTTATAATTCTAATAATGCTTTTTTGTTAGATCATATTCTTTATGTACCTAATTCATATTTCAATTTATTATCTATGCATTCTTTTACTAACACTAACCAAGATTCTATTGAATTTTTCCCTGACCATTTTCTTATCAAGGATATCCTCACGAGGAAGACTCTTTATGTAGGTCAGAATAATAATGGATTATATTCCATTCTTTTTTAATCTAAGTCATCAGCTAGTCGTTCACCATCTATAATGCGACTAGTTTTCTCAATGGCATAACACACTTAGTCATGCCAATCCTTTTACTGTGCGCAAAGTCCTTTGTCAATTTCATTCGCCAATTAGTTTAAATAAGAGTGATATTGCTTATCATGCTTGTAAATAAGTAAAAGTCATCGTCTACCTTTTTCATTATCTCACTTTCAAGCTAAGAAACCATTGGAATTGATTTGTTTTGATTTATGGGGGCCTTCCCCAATTCCAACTACCAATGGTAGTCGATACTATATGCTTTTTTATTACCATTATAGCAAATACACTTGAATTTATTTTTTAAAATTAAAGTCTAATGTTCTTAATATTTTTATTAAATTTTACCATCTTGTTGAAAAATATTTTGAGTGTTCCATTAAATCCTTTCAAGCTGAATGGGGTGGTGAGTTTTAAGCTCTCACTCCATATTTACTCAAAAATGGAATTACTCAATGTAGTTCTTGCCCTTAAACACCTGAAAAATGGGTGCACAGAAAGAAAACACAGACATATCATTGAAACAACCCTCTCTTTGATGCACCATTCTCGTGTACCTACCAAATTTTGGTCCCAAGCATTTGAAACAACTGTTTTCATTATTAATTGTCTTCTACTTCACTCGTACACAATAATAATCCCTACACTAAATTATTTAATAAGGACCTTGAGTATATGTTCGTGCATTCTTTTGGGTGTTTATGCTATCCCTAGCTTAGACCATACAGTAAAAATAAACTCTCACCTAGGTCTAAAAAGTGTGTGTTTATGGGATATAGTAAGATACATAAAGGTTACATTCGCTTTGATTTAGATTCCTCTAAATTTTTTACCTCATGCCATGTTCATTTTTATGACTAGGAATTTCCATTGTACCATTCAGTATTTGCATTGTATTAGAAGTTTATCACTTTATTGTTCATACTATTATTAACACTCATCTGTATACATGTATATATTCTCACTAAGTAATACAATACAAGTTAATCTTCTTTTCACATTACCCTGTTAATGTCCAAATAAATAAATAATTTGTAAATAATAGTGAGCAGCTGTAGCTACCCAAAAGGAATTAAGAATAAAGGAAATGAAATAAACAATAGCGACAAGAATAATTATTTGCGGGATCTTGATCAATTAAGATCATTTATTTATGGCATAATTAAGCTCCTCATGCATAGAATCTGATCATCATTATCTTCTTCTGGTCTATAAAGATGCACAGGGCGTCCATTTATTTGTTGTAGTGGTCTTACATTTGAATCCGATTCCTGCAAAGGTTGTGTCAAAATGGTATCTAGGTGTGAAACTTGGAGTGCGTTTGATGTAGGTTAACTACTATTGATAAAGCTATATATAGCAACTTACATCATGTACTGCTACTCGAAGCAAATCCACCTGTTCTCTTGTAATATTTCTCACCTTATATATATATTACAATAAAACTAGGATTTAATAACATTTGACATTTATAAGGAGGTTAATCTCATCAATAGCCAAAGACAAAGAACCACATATATGGTTAATAAATCATATGCATGGTTGTTAAATTTTATATTTCACGATAGGTTTCAAGAGTGTTGGTCAACGTACACATATGAACTTATAAAATAAGATTGAACTTATATAATATAAAACGAATTGACTTGTGTTAAGATCCAATCTAAAATATTTATAAGCCCTTTATTATTTTTATACTTTTCTAATTTAGAATTCCAACTGAAATAGCTCATATTTTCATATAATTAAACTTATCATTAACGTGATGTTAATTTTCGAATAATTAAAATTAACGATAAGTTCGTCTGGATGAAAAGTTATGGCCATTTTGGTTGTTACCTTCTCGAACTTAGCTGCAAATTAAATAATTAAAAAAGAATTAAAGTTTTAAAATTAAATTACAATAAAATATAAAATTTGGTCACCATTCATGTAGCATAATTGCACTCGTACCTTTTTAACAATAGTCCAGACAACATTCTCCGAGCAAGGAGGAGTTGTAAGAGATCCCATGTATCTGCAATACTTTCTGCTCCCTATCTTTTATGTCCTTTGGATTAATGATACCCACCACTCTTTCTTGTTCATGAGTACCCCCAATCGAATCAGCACACAAAGATATATACATATATATGCTAAAACCAATGAGCTTTGATGGCACAGCAAGTGTACGTCTCCAGGAATATCATAAACCTAATCAATAGACAGAGATGATGCTAAAATCATGGCTTTAAATTTGCAGTAAAAGATTCATAAAATAACATTTGATTAATTGATAATTTTTTTTAAATAATATTTTTAGTCAATTTGTTATGCCATCAACATACTAAATTAATAATTCGCTAAAGTTATAAGATAATACATCATAAAAAAATTATTGTGTTATAATAATGGGATATTCACCGAATATATTATAACCAAGTGTTCTTTTTATATATGTAATGTTTCGATATTCAGGAATTACAAATTAGTCTGCAATTTGAGTTGCATGGATTTAAAATAGGGAATCTCTCCCAACACTTGTTTTCTTCATATATAATATTTAAATAAAATTTTTACATAATTACATGTGTATAAAGGAAATAATGCAATATATTATATGAAGTGCAAGGATGAGGGAACAAAAAATACAAATTATAACTTCATTTAGTAAACTAATAAATAAAGTTTATAAAAAATAGATATTGTACATGTAATTCTTAATTATTTTTTTGCAAATTAATAATTTATTAATTTATTGATTAATTAAAATCTAATTAATTAATAATTTTCTTGGTTCAAGATTATTGTTTGACATGTATGTAGAGAGAGCACTTACTGATACCAAGAAAGAGTCTGGTCTTCCTATTGTGTACATAATCCCCACCACAGCAAACTTTCCATCTAGGCTTTCATGAACCAAATGCAATTCCATAGCAAACCTTACAGTTACCATTTGAAAGAAATTAAATTAATTATCCATAAATCTGATTTTATTAATTAATTAAGTATATATATATATATATCTCCTTCCATTGATTGTGTGCTCAGAAGGTGAGTGCCAGTGACATTGTTGGAGAATGTATTCTGTTCCATTTATCTCAGTAGTTCCTGCACCAATTTCCCATTCCAGCTGCATCCACAAAATGGGAAAAAAAAAAAAAGGGATAATGAATTGAATATATGTTGTCAAGATGAAAAAAAAAATAAAAAGGAAAAATTGTTTTCAATTGATCAACTAACTAATGAGAACTTATCCAATTTCCTCCTTGTATGGTGATTGCTTTTAGGTGTATTTAACATATCTTACCAAACACAACCACTTTCGAAGTGCAATTTTGTTAAAAAAAAAAAAAAAAATTTGCTTGCACTAAGGGTATACTTCCAGTATACATCAAACTATTTTATAATTAGTACAAATTCATTAATATTAATTAAATGGGTAGTTGTTTAAATGTGTAAAATATTTAAGGTATTTATCAATTAATTGTTGATTGTGGTGTAAACACTGAATGTAGAAAAAATCTCTCATTTTTTCTAATGGTTAATTAAATTTGAAAACCTAATTTTACAACGAATGATCATTATGTAACAAAAAATTTTCAGTTTCTCTAACCATCAAATTCAAAAGCACCTAAAGATTTTGTATCTATGTGCTTAGAATTATACTTAAAGTTGATTTCTTTACCATCATATCATGGCCTCTATTCTTCAGAGTGGCTTTGGAGGGCTTGTAGCTTGTGTTAAGCCTCCCTAAATGTGAAACTACTTCAACTCTTTCGTTCAACAAATCAATTGGAGATTGCATTGAGCCCCAATGAGCCGGCCCCGTTTCACCATTTTTCTTATAACTAAACTCTCGCTCATCCTCTGTGCAAAAGAAAAATATACATTACTTAATAATCTAAATACATCATAAAATTAGATTAACTTAAATAATTGCAAATTTCATCAACCGCTAATTTAACATGTAGAATCTATTTCACTTTAAATTAAAGATCTCAACAAAGCTCAAATTAATTAACAATGTCATGCATACCAACTTCTTGAGATGCAACTGGAAGGGTATGCATGCAAATAAAAGAGCAAAAAAGATTTTGATTGCTGGTTTTCCCATTTTTTGAAGCAATATTTTAGAATTTATGATCTTAAAAGGATTGATTGTTTTCTTCCTTATATGATCAATGTCACGAACCGAAACTAGGGTATGTGATCGGTACTAAAAAATGAAAAATCATAAAACTACTAAATTCCGTAATAAGCTTTAAAAGAAAAAAAAATGCGGAATATATAAACTTTGAAACCTTACAATAAATAATTAAATCACAACACACATTATCAAATAAATTTTTCTCCATATAATTTAAACCATAATATTATAGTGCATAAAATAAATAAACTTCAGTTATACAAATAATGTCTTAGTACATAATATTATAAATACATTATATTTCCAAATAAAATATGTAGTTAAACAGTTTTTTCTACTACAATACATGAAAATAAATAAAACACAATTAAGTAGACCCGCGTAAAATAGTCGGTGAAGAAACTACATGGTGAGGAGAAGTAGGCCTAACAGAAAAGTCTCAAACTCCTAAAAAAAATTAAATTGAGGGGAGTCAGACCTCACTGAGTAAATTAATAAAAGAGTTTTACGATTTGAAAACTTTTTTGAAAACCGTATAGATGTAATAAAAATAATTTATAATATATATACATATATAGCTTTTAAAAAATCTTGGCAGAACCATAAACCCAATTTTAAATGACCAATTGGGTCCACTTAATCCAAATAGACTGTCGGTCCCCAAGAGCAGAGGCACCAACCGAGGCACCAAGCCGCTGTCATCCACTTAATCTAAGCACATGGCATTGGCAGTCCCCAAGAGCTAAGGCATCCACCGAGGCACCCATCCCAATTCATTCTTAACTTTCCACATCACTGGCGGTCCCTAAGAGCAGAGGCTTTCACTGAGGCACCCATCCTAGTTTATAACCACAAATCATACATATTTTCGATCTTTCTCTCAATCTTCACCATGTGCACACAGCCCTGGTGAAACCCACCAAGTAGCCCGTTCTACCAAAATTTCTCAAAACTAATTTTTTTAAAATAAATAAATTGTAATAAAATTCTCGATAACATCATTTATTTCAAATTGATAATGCAAATAATACTAAAATATGAGCGCACATAATTTCATAGAGAAAACACATGCACATATCAGTTTATTAACTTACAGGATGAGCGAGATGGTTAACGATCGCACGTCTGCCTCAATTCAAAAGCTCTCACTCCGGTACTTTCTAAAAATAACATATTCATTTTTAAAATCATACTTATGGAATAAGAAGAGAAATTAATAAAATTACGAGACTTTAGAATGACTCAAGGGAAACCGGATAAGACTTCATAGATTATAATACCCTAATTTATGCTAGGAAATTACGGAAGATGTCGCATTTTACAAGAAAATCTACCAAAATTTTGGCAGAGTCTCCCTTGTAAAATGGACATCTCTCTACCATAGGTAGAGTCATTCCTACATAGAAAAATGCACTTCTAGCATTCACAATCAACCATACTCGGATTAGCTCTTCAATACTGCATTTAGCCCGACCGAATTCACAACCCAACCAAACAACACAACTTACTTCAAATTAATAAAATTCACATTTAATTGCTTAAATAGTTTAATTATATGATAAAATTAATTTGAAACCCATTTTATTACCAAAATAATATATAATATATTATTTGAAAACAATTTTCAAAAATTAGTATTAATTGGTTAAAAATAGTAAATAATTTGTAAAAAAATTATTTTAATTCCTTAAATAATATTAAAACCAACTAAAACATATTATTTAGCTATAATTAACATAAAATTACATATTGACCCCTATAATATAAAAATATACATAATATCCTATTATTACTCAAAAATTCTATAAAAATTCTATAAATGCATAAAAGTCATTTTTCTCACTTATATATTATCAATATTAACTAAAACACATATTTAAACCATTATTCCAACAAAAATCCAACTCTAACCTAATTATTCAATTTTGACATAAACTATAAAAATTCATAAAAATTATATAATATTCTCAAAAATTAATTTCTCAACACTAAAATTAATAAAAATATATAATATCACTAAATCAACCAATTTTATAATTTAATAAATTAATTTATGAAAATTAATAAAATAATAATAAAATATTTAAAAATTCACAAAAATAAAAATAAATTCTAAAAATCATACAAAAATTCATAGAGGTAGATTGAGCTACTAGAAATCACATTTGTAAAGGGAGTTTGCAAGATTCAAGCTAGATCATGATAAAAAAAAATTTGAAACCCTAGAACTCAAAAACTAAAAATCAACAAAAACTTAATCAAATGAAGATTAAAGCTTAAACTAAGCTTGAAATGACTCTCACCGATGCAAAAGGAGAAGAATGACACCAGATTTGAGTGAAATGGTGGTCGGATGAAGCTTGGCCGGATTTAATGGAGGTTCTCAGCTTTTTCCATTTCTTTACGTTGTTGGTGCTGGGGAAGGGAAAGGAAGAGCGGCAAACAATGGCGGGAAGGTGGAGAAGGCGATGGAGGATGGTGGCGGTCTGACAAACAACTGAGAGGCACAATGAATAAAGGAGTACGGCTTGTGCAATGGGGAAGAAGGAAATGCTGTGTTTTTTGGTTTATGTATATGTATATTTATTGTATGTATATTTAAATAATAACTATATAATATAATTTTACTACAACTTTACTTTATAATATTATATAATATAATATTAAATTTACACCACACATACATATATATATATATATATATACACACACACACACACACACACACACACATACACATGTATATATACATGCACATACTTGTACATATATAACACACACATAAAATAATCATAAACCCTAATTTAAGTTTATTAACATCTAAAATACATATTTACATAGAATATATAATTTAGCATAAAATGTCAATTAATAATCACAAATAATAGAATAATTTAAATATAATTTGAATTTATTAATAGTGCATGTCTCATTTTAAAATAAATTAATTTAAAAATAGGGTTATTACAGTCTCCCCTCCATATAAAAATTCGTCCTCAAATTCAAAAAAAGAATAATTACAAAGTTCAAGGGGGAAAGAGATACGAGCAAAAAGCTCACATTTCAGCTTCAATCTCCCAGGTATAGTCCTCACTAGTATGGTTACTCCATAACACTTTCACCATCAGTACTCCTTGGTTCACAACTGTTGAATTTGGTGATCCACAATCACCACTAAATACTCTTCGTAGGTAAGATCATTACTAAGCTCTACGACTTGAGGTTGCAGAATGTGAGATGGGTCAGGAATGTATTTCCTCAGCATAGATACATGAAATACAGGGTGGATTCTTGACAATTCTGGTGGCAACACCAACCTATATACCACTTCACCCACTCTTGACCGAATCTCAAACGGTCTAATATATCTAGGAGCTAGCTTACCCTTCTTGCCAAATCTTATGACTCCTTTCATTGGAGACACTTTCAAGAACACCATGTCTCCAACCATAAAGGATACATCCTTACTCCTAGGGTTAGCATAGCTCTTCTGTCTGCTAAAGGTTGTCTTCAATCTATGTTGTATAATAGGAACTTTTTCTGAAGTCACTTGTACCAACTCCGGACCTGTCAGCTGCCTCTCACCAATCTCCCAACATAATGGTGATATGCACTTTCTACCATACAGTGCCTCATACAAAGCCATTTCAATACTAGCATGATAGCTATTATTGTAAGCAAACTCAATCAATGGCAAGTGCAAATCCCACTGTCCTCTAAAATCAATCACACACATCCTTAGCATGTCTTATAATGTCTGGATGGTCATTTTTGACTGACCATCTATCTGAGGATGGAAGGTTGTACTAAAATCCAGTTTGGTGCCTAAAGCTTTATGTAATTCTTGCCAAAAGACTGAGGTGAATATGGCTCCTCTGTCCAACACTATACTTACTGGTACCCCATATAGGCAAACAATCCTGTTGACATAAAGTCTTGCCAGTCTATGAGTAGAGTACGTCTTCTTCACTGATAGAAAGTGTGCTGACTTAGTTAGCCTATCAACAATCACCCAAATAGCATCATGGCCTCCTGTAGTTCGAGGTAATCCAATCACAAAGTCCATAGCTATCATGTCCCATTTCCATTCGGGAATTGGCATAGGTTGTAATAATCCCAAAGGTCTCTGATGTTCAAGCTTCATTTACTAATAAGTCAAGCATCTAGATACAAAGTCTGTAATATCCTTCTTCATTCCATTCCACCAATATGTATCTTTCAAGTCATGATACATCTCGGTAGAACCTAAATGGATACTATAAGTAGAAAAATGTGTCTCTTCCATAATTTCTTTCCTCACGTCATCAACATCCGGCACACAAATCCTAATATCCAAATGCAAAACACCTTCTCTGTCAACCATAAAATCTCTAGACTGCCCTTGTTGTACTTCTTATATAATCCTCTACAACTGCAGGTCTCTATTCTAAGCTGCCTTAACTTGATCTAAATATACTGATCATACCTTGAATTGAGCTAAAAGGCACTTCTTAGTAACTTTCAACTGCAACCCTTGATTAATCAATTCATGCATCACCTTGATAATAGGCCTTCTATCTGAGCTGATATGGGCAAGATTGCCCGCTGACTTCCTACTCAAGGCATCGGCAACAACATTCACCTTGCCTAGATGGTACAAAATGGAACAGTCATAGTCCTTAAGGAGTTTTATCCATCTTCTCTGCCTCAAGTTCAAGTCCCTTTACTGGAAGATATACTTCAAGCTCTTATGATTGGTGTAAATCTCACAAGTAATCCCATACAAGTAATGCCTCCATATCTTCAAAGCAAACACAACAGTTGTCATCTCCAGGTCATGAGTAGGATAGTTTTGCTCGTGTTTCTTCAGTTGCCTGGAAGTATAAGCAATTACTTGGTCATTTTGCATAAACACACAGTTCAATCCTACTTTAGAAGCATCACAATACACCATATACCCTTCATTTCTAGAGGGCTAAGTCATAATTAGAGCTGACGTCAACAAATCCTTCAATAACTACAAGTGCTCTTCGCATATGTTTGTCCACACAAACTTAGCACTCTTCTGGGTCAACCTTATCAAAAGTGCAACAATTTTGGAGAAGTCCTTCATAAATCTCTTGTAGTAGCCCACTAGACCCAGGAAACTCCATATTTCTCTAACTGTAGTCGACCTTAGCCATTCTATAATAGCTTCTATCTTTTTAGGGTCGACTTGTATGTCATCCTTAAAAACCACATGGCCTAAAAATGCCACTTGACTCAACCAGAACTCGCACTTTGAAAACTTGGCATACAACCTATGCTCCCTTAAAGTCTGAAGTACCCTTCTCAAATGCATAACATGCTCAGCTTCACTCTTAGAATAAACCAAGATGTCATTAATGAAGATTATTATAAACCAGTCCAAATATGGCCTGAACACCCAATTCATTAAGTCCATAAAAGCTGCTGGAGCATTGGTCAACCCAAAGGACATTACCAGGAACTCATAGTGGCCATATCTCACCCGAAATACTGTCTGGGGCTCATTACCACTTCTGATCCTCAACTAATGATACTTAGACCTCAAGTCTATCTTAGAGAAGCATGTAGCACCCTGAAGCTGATTGAACAAGTCATCGATCCTTGGAAGTGGATACTTGTTCTTAATGCTGACCTTGTTCAACTGCCTCTAATCAATATAGAGTCGTAAGCTACCACCCTTCTTTTTCAAAAATAATACCGGAGCATCCCAAGGCGATGTACTAGGCCTTATGAAACCCTTATTGAGCAACTCCTGCAACTGCTCTTTTAGCTCTTTCAATTCAGCTAGTGCCATTCTGTAGGGTGGTATAGAAATAGGATTTGTACCAGGTATAACATTGATACAAAACTCTATCTCCCTGTCTGAAGGTAATCTCGGTAATTCTTCAGAGAAGACATCCAAAAATTCACGCACTACTGACATTTATTCAATTACCCATTTCTTTATCTCAACATCTCTTACTACTGTCAAGTAGCCTTGACAACCCCTTCTAAGCATCTTTTGGGCTGTAATGGCAGAAATGAGATTATGAGGCATGGAGCTCTTTTCACCTTTAAAACAAAACTCTTCTTCATTCGAGATTCTGAACACCACTTTTTTTTCCTAACAATTCACAAAAGCATAATATCTCAACAATCAATCCATACCCAAGATGACATCAACTTCCAACATATCAAGCAATACTAAATCTGCCAACAATTCTCTACCTTCAACTAACACTGGACAAGAAGGAAAGAAAATATCTGTCTCCAACTCATCACTAAGAGGAGTCAATATAGATAAAGGAAAGGATAACTAAGAAGGCTGCCACTCGATTCCAAAAGCAAACACGGGGGATATGAAAGAATGTGAAGCGCCAGGGTCAAACAATACTTTAGCATCATAAGAAAAAACTAAGAGAATACCTGTAACTACTGCATTAGAAGTCTGAGCATCCTATGGTGTCAGAGTGAAAACCCGTGCCTAGCCACGACTTGCCTGCTGAGATGTCAAAGGCTACACAAAACCACAACCACTAGGTCTACCAACTAAACCTCGGCCCTACTGGCCCATAAATTATGGTGGTCTCTACTGTGGCTGTATTAGTGCTCTGTACTGCTGTGGCATCGGATAGAAAGGCTGAGCCTCTGATGAAGATGAACCCTGGGCATATTATAGCTGATATCTCGAGTGAGGACAAACTCTGGCAAGATGACCAACCTGCCCACATCTAAAGCAAGCACCCAATAACAGATGACATGGGCCTTAATAAAATCAACTACAACTAGCACATGCCCTGTCTCCAGACCCAGAACTACTCTGTCTGGAGCTCTGCTCACTGCTACTGCTGCTAACTCTAGTATTGAATCTGTGACCTCTACCACTTCTTCTATTTGTGGCATAACCATGTCAACCCACTCTGTGTGTTCTGGACCTTCTATCACCATGTTGTGAACTACCCTCAGCCTGCTGACTCGTGCTACCAACCTAAAATACTGGTTGCTAGTACCCAAGAGCTACACTATATCCACTACCACCAACTATAAAGGATTCATCATGGTACCTTGATGGATGTGTCGCCTCTCAATCAAATGGGCCTCTTCTATAACACTCTCCAAGGTGCGGTCCTCAGTACGCATACCAATAAAAGCTGACCCTAAACTAGTACAATACAACTCGACTGCTCTATAAGGATCTCTCCTGATATCCTCTACATGTTGGGACAACCTGTTAATCTCCCTGGTGTAGTCCTCAATAGACCTATTCCCTCTGGTAATATGAAGCAACTGCCACTTGTAGGCATCCCTGGTGGCTAAAGGATAGAAAAATCTCAAAAAGCGATTTTTAAACTCTTGCCAAGTCAACTCATGCATGAACGACTGAATCGATTGTATAAACCAGTCTTGGGTTGTCGCTTGGACTGATAGCTCAATAATCATTATCCACTAGTAGTCTATATGTCCTGTCCTGGTAAGTGCCTCAATAGCATTAATGAAGTCTAAGGTGTCACCAGTACCATCAAAAGAAACTCTACCAATCTGAGAGTAAAGAAGTGTTACATCAGTGTCTAAAATCTCCTTATTTCTCTGTTGTAACATCTACTGCACTAAGGGCATTAATTGATTCAAAGCTGCAAGACCCTGATTAATTCCTACTAGACTAGCTGCAAAAGTCGTAGGGTCTATGGCTAGAGCTTCAGGTTCTATTAGCGGCTGATCATGAACCTCAGCTCCAGCTGCCTTAACTCTACCTCTACCTCTACCTCTTCCCCTACGACGTGTAGCAGGAGGAAGAGTCTCATCATGTACGGACTGCTCATCAAGCCCAAATGTCACATCAGTAGCGGGATCTATTCGCATGCGTCTCATTCTGAAAAAAGACAGAGAAAATCGAATTCAAAACAACACAAGGGTATTTAACACATATGCGAAATTTAGGAACAAGGATATCACAAAGACAATTATCAACCTAATGTACTGCAGTAGTTAAACGGAAAGACAGACATAGGCAATTAATCAAACCACGCTCTGATACCAACTTTGTCACGATCCTAACCCAAGGCACGTGACTGGCATTAGGGAATGGGAAAGCATAAAGCTACCGAATCCAGTAGTAAGCCTTAAAAGAAAAAAAATGTGGAATATATAAACTTTGAAACCTTATAATAAATAATTAAATCACAATGCACATTATCAAACTAATTTTTCTTCATGTAATTTAAATCATATAAAATAAATAAATTTCAGTTCTACAAATAATGTCTTAGTACATAATATTATAAATACATGATATTCTCAAATAAAATATGCAGTTAAACAGTTTTTTCTACTACCGTACATGTAAATAAATACAACACAACTAAGTAGACCTACATAGAACAGCCGATGAAGAAACCACACGGCGAAGAGAAGTAGGCCTAACAATAATGTCCCAAACTCCTGAAAAAAAAATTGAGAGGAGTTAGATCTCATTAAGTAAGTTAATAAAATAGTTGTACGGTTTGAAAACCTTTTTGAAAATAGTATAGACGTAGTAAAAATAATTTATAATATATATACATATATAGCTTTTGAAAAATCTCGGTAGAACTCTAAATCCAATTCTAAATGGCCAACTGGGCCCACTTAATCCAAAGAGACTACTGGTCCCAGAGAGCAGAGGCATCAACCCAGGCACCAAGCCGCATTCATCCACTTAATTCGAGCAGATGGCACTGGCGGCCCCCGAGAGCTAAGGCATCCACTGAGGCATCCATCCCAGTCCATTCTTAACTTTCCACATCACTGGCGGTCCCTAAGAGCAGAGGCTTCCACCGAGGCACCCATCCCAGTTTATAACCACAAATCATACATATTTTAGATCCTTCTCTCAATCTCCACCATGTGCACATGGTCCTGATGAAACCCACCAAGTAGCTTGTTCTACCAAAATTTCTCAAAACTAATTTTTTAAAAATAAATAAATAAATTGCAATAAAATTCTCAATAACAACATTTATTTCAAATCGATAATGTAAATAATACTAAAATATGAGCGCACGCAATTTTTTAAAGAAAACACACGCATATATCAGTTTATTAACTTACAGGATGAGCGAGATGGTTGACGACTGCGCGTCTGCCTTAATCTAGAAGCTCCCGCTTCAGTACTCTCTAAAAATAACATATTCACTTTTAAAATCAAACTTATGGAATAAGAAAAAAAATTAATAAAATTATGAGACTCTAGAATAACTCGGGAGAAACCGGATAAGACTCGATAGATTGGAATACCCTAATTTATGCTAGGAAATTACGGAAGATGTCAAGTTTTACAAGAAAATCTACCGAAATTTTGGCAAAGTCTTCCCTGTAAAATGGACATCTCTCTACCATAGGTAGAGCCATTCCTACATAGAAAAATGCACTTCTAGCATTCACAATCAACCATACTCAGGTCGGCTCTCCAATACTGCATTTAGCCCGACCGAGTTCACAACCCAACCAAACAACACAAATTATTTCTAATTAATAAAATTCACATTTAATTGCTTAAATAGTTTATTTATATAATAAAATTAATTTAAAACCCATTTTATTACCAATATAATATATAATATATTATTTGAAAATAATTTTCAAAAATTAGTATTAATTGGTTAAAAATAGTAAATAATTTGTAAAAAATAATTTTAATTCCTTAAATAATATTAAAACCAACTAAAACATATTATTTAGCTATAATTAACACAAAATTACGTATTTACCCCTATAATACAAAAATATACATAATATCCTATTATTACTCAAAAATTCTATAAAAATTCTATAAATGCATAAAAATCATTTTTCTCACTTATATATTATCAATATTAACTAAAAAACATATTTAAACCATTATTCCAACAAAAATCCAACTCTAACCTAATTATTCAATTTTGACATAAACTACAAAAATTCATTAAAATTATATAATATTCTCAAAAATTAATTTATCAAAACTAAAATTAATAAAAATATATAATATCACTAAATCAACCAATTTTATAATTTAATAAATTAATTTACGAAAATTAATAAAATTATAATAAAATATTTAAAAATTCACAAAAATAAAAATAAATTCTAAAAATCATACAAAAATTCATAGAGGTAGATTGAGTTACTAGAAATCACATTTGTAAAGGGAGTTTGCAAGATTCAAGCTAGACCAAGCTAAAAAAAAATTTGAAACTCTAGAACTCAAAAACTAAAAATCAACAAAAACTCAATCAAATGAAGATTAAAGCTTAAACTAAGCTTGAAATGACTCTCACCGGTGCAAAAGGAGAAGAATGACACTGAATTTACGTGAAATGGTGGCCAGATGAAGCTTGGCCGGATTTAATGGAGGTTCTCGGCTTCTTCCGTTTCTGAGAGGAACAATGAACGGAGGAGTGCAGCTTGCGCAATGGGGAAGAAGGAAATGCTGTGTTTTTTGGTTTATGTATATGTATATTTATTGTATGTATATTTAAATAATAACTATATAATATAATTTTATTACAACTTTACTTTATAATATTATATAATATAATATTAAATTTACACCACACATGCATACTATATATATATATATATATATATATATATATATATATATATATATATATATATATATATATATATATATATATATATATATGTATATATGCACATATTTGTACATATATAATACACATATAAAATAATAATAAATCCTAATTTAAGTTTATTAACTTCTAAAATACATATTTATAAAAAATATATAATTTAACATAAAATATCAATTAATAATCACAAATAATAAAATAATTTAAATATAATTTAAATTTATTAATATTGCATATCTCATTTTAAAATAAATTAATTTAAAAATAGAGTTATTACAATCAATCTCCAATATGATCATGCGAAACTAATGATGTTCAATCAATAAATTGACTGGTATAATAGCTTAAGGTTTTTGTTTCCTAATTGCATATGATCATCTACGTTTCCATTTCGTCTAACAAGTATGAACATAGGAAGTCAAAGGAGAAAGTGATACATATAGTCAACATTGTTCATTTTTATGATGTCATTTTAGAAAAAGAAATTCCAGGTGTTCTTTGATAAAATATTTTTCAACCTTTGCAGATTAAAATATCTAGAATATTGATTAATTTATTAATTATTGTGATTAAATAATATTAAAAAAAATTATACTATTTAAAAAACATAGAAATAAAATTAATGTTTCAATCTAATAATAAAAGTGATCTTTTTTTTGGTAAATTAAAAAAGGTAAAAGCCCTATAGCACTACTGCAAATTAAATTGATCTATTATCAGAATATTTTTTTTCCCGATACTAATAAAAAATGATGTAATATTTAAAAAGCAAAATTTAGAGATGCAAATATAAACATGTTTTAGAATTATATAGGTAGCGACATTTTCTTGAAAGAAAGTATCACGAATTATGCCAATGCTAATTTATGGCAACACAAAAAAGAACACTAGTACATGCATCAGTATTAATGTTTCGATCTAAGTTTTTTTTTTTTTTTATTATGTTGTGCAAAAAAAAGAAAAAGAAAATTCATTTGCTTATAACTCAACTAATTGATGACAGCTCTAGAATAAGACGTCTCATACTTATTTTAAAAAGGAATCTAGTGCTTAGATTTTAAAATTTTTACCAAATATAAAATTATTTAAGTATTTTAAATAATGTTAAATTAAAGAGTAATAATTTTTTTAATAAATTAAAATATTTAAACAGTTTATTTGTATGATGAAAAAATTTAGAAGATAATATTATTCAAACTGTATATCTCATGATATTAAAAAAAAAATTGACTATTACGTTACTTTCCATTGACATTAAGTTTTTCTTTTTCTCTTTTTTGGGTAGCCATAGAAGCATATCTTAATTATAAGAACCTTTTTTTCCCTAAATAATTAGTTAAATTAAGTGGATTTATGAACTTATAACGTATGCTAAATAATTACTAGAAAAAGGAGAAATTATCACACCTAAAAATTTTAGAATTGATTCTGAAAACCAAGTTCAATGCATACAATTCATGAATCAAAACATCACGTTTTTTTACACTTAAAAACACAATAAAAAATATATTTGTTAATATTTTCATACTTATTAAAATTTGATGTACTCTTATTAATATCTTTAGGTATTTTTTATTTTATTTACAAAAATTTATTTTAATTTATAAAATTTATGAAGAGATTGTTATTATTTTTTAAATAATATATTTTTTATGAGTGTAAAAATGAGCATTTTATTTTATTTTTTTATTTTTGCTTTATGAAAAACAAAATTAATATACTTCTATAAAATTATTTTACCAAAAAAAAATTAAATCTATTTTTATAAACTGTTAATATCATTTTAATAATAAAATCTACAGAAAGAAAATTTTTTATCAAATTGAATTTTGACCTACTAATACTTTTATATAAATTATTCATTCAAAAATAATTTTATATGTATTATTATGGTTTCATAATTTTAAATTCTACTTTAAAAAAAAATTAGAATAAGTTCACCTACTAATTATATAATTTTTTTTTTTTTTTTAGGTTCTGGAATCCATTACGTATAAAGGGTGAAATCTCTTCAACTGAATTATGCATTGATTTTATTTCATAGAGAATGGAATATGCATCTCCATTTAGCTTTGCTGTAATGATAATTGGAGTTGGTAGATTTTGGTGGCGATAAAAGAAAAGTAAGCAGCTAGCCTGATTATTATTGTTATTATTATTACTTTATTTTAATTATTAATATTTAAAATTTATTATATTCTGATTTAATTTAATTGGATTTAAATATAATTAATTATAAGGATGATAAATAATTTTTACAATTAATTTAATATAATTATACATATTACGATTTGAATCTAAATCGTTGCTCGTACAGGAATATTCTCTTGCCAACTAACTTTAATGATTGTAGATTGGCCTTATAATTTTTTATAATATAATTAAGGGAACATAAGACATTCTGTATTTGTATAATATTTTATGTCAAAATTTTCATCTTTGTGTTTCTTGAATTTTAACCTAGATGTCCTTTTTTTATTCTATCCTTGTATATCAAGTTTATGAGAAACAATGATGTGGAACATTCATTAATCTTGCAATTAAAAATCTTAATTAACAAAATTAATTAGTAAATGTATATCAAAGAAAATGTGCGTATCAAGTTCATGAACCCTCCTATCCGTGTGTCCAATAACTAGTTGATTTCGTCCACGCCTCTTATAAACAAACTAAACTCAAAAACATCTAGGTCAAAATTCGGATGTATCTTGATTTTAGTTTCTTATTGAATGAAGTTATTTTTATCAAAAGCAAATAAATAACTAGGTGATTAATTTCTAACTTTGAATTAAGCAAGGAAAATCTCTATTAACTTCAACCTAATCAAATAATAAATTTCAATGATCAATTTTCAACGTTTATTATAATTCAAATGTAAAAAAATAATAATAATAATAGACTTTCAAACTCAAACTTCTATTTGAGTTTAAATATATTTATTTGACAACTATGCAAAAAAATGATGAGGATATGAAATAGTATATAATTTCAATGTTAGATTTCAAATTAAATATTTGCATTCATGTCACGACCCGAACTCGAGAGTACGTGACCGGCACTACGGAATGGGAAGGCATAAGGCTCCTAAAATCCGTAGTAAACCTAAAAAAAAAGATAAACAACACCTTACAATTTAAAACTTTATTTTAAAATAGAACACATTATTAAACTGATTTTTTTCTAAAATTTAAACGTAATTGAATACATACTTAACATATTTCCAGCGTCTCATATATAAATCAAACTTAAATCATTATACATAAACGTGGTGCATATAAATAAAATACACAAATACACTCAAGTCATACAATCTATAGTACATTTACTACTACAACTATCTAGAACGTTACGACAGTACAGCTTACAATGACCTACATAAAATGGCCAATGATGAAGAAATCCGGCGTGGAGGTAGTCCGAGATCGAACTCCCAAGCTCCTGAAAAAAAATAAATTGAGGGGAATCAGACCTCACTGAGTAAGTTAATAAAAAGAGTTGTACGGTTTGAAAACCTTTTTGAAAACTATATATATTTATAGTGAAAATAATTTATAATGTATAGGTATAGCTTTTGAAAAAAAAATCTCGGTAGAACCCTAAACCCAAAAATCTAAATGGCCAACTAGGCCCACTTATTTTAACTAGACTACCGGTCCCCAAGAGCAAAGGCATCGACCGAGGCACCAAGTCGTAGTCATTCACTTAATCCAAATATATGGCTCTGGCGGTCCCCGAGAGCTAGGGCATCAACCGAGGCATCCATCCCAGTCCATCTTTAACCTTACAATCACTGGCGGTCCCCGAGAGCAAAGGCTTCCACCAAGGCACCCGTCCCAGTTTAACATCCACCAGTCATATATATTTCGGATCCATCTCTCAATCTCTACCATGTGCACATAGTCCTGGTGAAGCCCACCAGGTAGCCCGTTCTACCAAAATTTCTCAAAATCGATTTTTAAATAAATAAAATGTGTTTTAAAGCTTAAATAACAGCATTAGATTAAATAAATCATATAATCAATATAAAAAATACGAGCGCATACATTCTTTAAATAAACACACGCACAGATCGTTCTATTGACTTACAAGATGAACGCGAAGGCTAACGACCACGCGTCTGCCTCGGTCTCACAGCTTATACTCTGATATGCTCTAGAAAGAAAATAACAAATCAATTTTAAAACATAACTATGGAATTGAAATCATAAATCAACAAAATAATGAAATTTTAGGCTGACTCGAGGAAGATTAGACAAGACTCGATAGACATGATAGAACCTAACTAACAGTAGAAATTATTACGAATATCACGTTTTACAAGAAAATCTACCAAAATTTCGACAGAATCTCCTTTATAAAACAGACATCTCTCTACCAAAGGTAGAGTCAAACCTGTATAGAAAACGCACTTCTAATAACCACAGACACACACTCGAGTCGGGCTTTAAAAACTACACGTAGCCCCGACCGAGATCACAACTTCAATAAAACATCAAGAAATGATATCATTTATTTTCCAAAATATATATTACACATACATATATATTAAAAATATATAAAATCTCAATTATTCAAAAATTAAACAACTCACTTTGCATTTCATTATCAAAATATAATTATGACCTAAATTAAAACCATTACATCAAATATACTAAATACAACCTTATATTTAATTTTTGTTACCAAAATAATGTATTATAAATATATATGTAATATTTGGAATTAATAGTTCAAATCAACATTACTTAAGTAAAAATATCAATTAATTTATAAAAATTCTCTAAACCTCTTAAATATTAACAAAACTAACTAAAATATATGTTTAACTATAAGTAGCGTGAAATTACATTTTTACCCCTAAATACATAATTTACGTAATGTATTATTAGTACTAAAAAAAATTCCTTAAAATTATTTAATCATCTAAAAATTATTTTCTCAAAATTAAATTTCTTAATATAATTAAAACATAAAATCAACTAATAACTTCCTCTAAAAAATATAATTTAACCTAATAATCACATTTGACATAAACTCAAAAATATTTATAAAAATAGTATAAAAATCAGAAAAACTATAATTTAAGTTCTAAAATTAATAACATTTAATAATAACCTCAATTATCAAAATTTTATAATTTTTACAAATAATTTTTGAAATTAATAAAAATATTAATTAAATACCCAAAATTTACAAAAACTTATAATTAACACCAAAATTTCTAAAACCTTAAAAACAATCCAAACATTACAAATATATAATTTTAATTTACTCTAATTGACTAATTAAACCAAAGAAAAATCCAATAAATTCAAATAAAAATTAAATAAAATTATACAAAAATTTTGTAAATCAAGAAAAATTCAGAATGATGCTTAAAAATTTGAATTTGAACAACCAAATGGTATAACTCAACATTTAACTAAGAACAACTCAAGATCAACACCCAAGTCCATTCAACAACCAGAAAACGACCTAAGAACAACTCAGAACAACTCACCTTCAACCTCCAATTCCAACGCCGGAGGTGAGTTGCAGCGGTGGGTTCCGACTTGGACTGATGCCTGAGAGGATAAGGAAAGCTGGGGAAGCTTTGGTGGCGCCGGATCAACTCAGATCGAAAGGGACCGAAGGTGAGGAAGAGAAGCAGCAGCAGCACCACCACCTGGCAGCTCCAAACCCACGACAGCGATGGAGTCTCGATGGTGGAGAAGGAGATGGTGCAGTGAGAAGGAAAAAAGAGACAGTGACGGGCGGAGATGGAAAGTGCAGAAGCTTGGGGTCGACGGGATGCTTTCTTCTTTCTTTTTTTTTTCTTTGTTATGTTTTCTGATTTTGTTTTGTTTATATATCTATACATATACTTTTATATATATATATATATAACTATAAAGTTAATGTAATGTAGCACATAAATAACTATAAAGTTAATGTAATGTAGCACATAAATAACTATAAAGTTAATGTAGTTTAAAATAATAATAATAATAATAATAATAATAATAATAATAATAAATAATAAATAATGAAATTTTAAACAATAAATAAATAATACTCACATATAATCATTTCATAAATTAATAACCCTAAAAATAATATTAACAATTGTATAATATAATTCAAAAGTAATCATTAGTAACACAATTTAGAAATTACTTTATTTAAATAAAAATATAGGGTATTACAATTCAAATCAAATATTTCAAAATAAATATGACATATCAACATTCTAAATAAAGAAAATGATTCTCTAATTTATTAAATTTAATTACATATTTAACTATAGTGTATAATATTACTTGTTTAAATGAAAATTAAATTAAGGTTTATTATTAAATTTTTGAAGCTTCAAGATCACATATATTCTTATTAAAAATAAAAAGTACATACTTTTCCCAAAAAAATAAAAAAAAGTACATAAAATGTTTTGTTTCAATTATAAATTGTTTTAATTTCCATGTAGGTGAAACATAAAATTATAATTAATTAAATATATAGGCCATTTGCATGAATCATATGAGTAATATTATAATTAATTAATTATATTTTAAGATAAAAATTTTGAAGGAAATTATTCAAAATGCTAATTTAAGCTCTGAATTGAGAAGAGACTTAAACTTTGTTCTAAAGCATATGTCACCACTTTGTGAACAATAAAATAATGAATTGCCAAGACAGTCATTGCACGAAATGGACATTTTTAATGAAAAAGTACAGAAAAGTTGTCAAAGTCTTCCAACTATATTATTTTGTGGTTGACAAATAAAAATCTAGTGACAAAATGTAATATGTCACTCTATTTGACCCTTTGTGCTATTTTGTAGAATATTTTGTAGACCATAATAGACCTTTCTTGTTGCCTTTCTAGTCATGATAAAAATGGCAGATTGAGACTTGAGATTTTTCACATTTAAATTCGTGGCAAAATAAAAAAAAAAAATCATCAATTCAGAATTGGATTACAGTACTTCTGAAGATCAATTTCTTGAAATTTTGTTGGATGCTTCACTGAAGTTTCTTCAGAACAATTAAAAATGCCTACAATAAAGAATTGTGGATTGAAAATTATTTTTTTGCTTTTTATTTGAAATTATTTTCATTAAATGGGAAGTCAAAAATTTAAATTACTAAATATTGATGAATTAAGCAATACAAGGTATTTTTTTCTCTTTTAAATTATATACAAAATGTATATGGGTGAAGTGGTTATGATACCAAAAATTAAATTTTAATTTTTTTTTTTTTTACATCCAATGTTCTTGATATATTTAGTAGTCACAAAGTTCCAACTAATTTAAAATTCAAACTAGATGAAGGGGTAAATTTTTTTAAAGCATATTTTCTCTATAAATAAAATTTGAATCCAAAATTTTATTTAAAAGAATCAAC
Organism: Mallotus nudiflorus; assembly: GCA_947683625.1. Classification (NCBI taxonomy): domain Eukaryota; kingdom Viridiplantae; phylum Streptophyta; class Magnoliopsida; order Malpighiales; family Euphorbiaceae; genus Mallotus; species Mallotus nudiflorus. Next base: position 6,185,155 of record CANTUR010000018.1, read on the forward strand.
AAATATTGATACAAAAATCTAACTTTTTAATACACTATTTATTTGATAATAGAAAATTTATATTATTATTACCAAAGTTAGATAGTTTACATATATGACTACATATTGAATAAAAAGATATCACAAAATTAGGAAATTAATTGTTTTTTGTAAGATGAAGTTATAGTTTTAAGATGGTAGAAGTTCAAATTTTAGTAATCAGCTTAGGCGGTAGCCGGCAGTAGTGTTAGGTTGGATTTGCAGTAGTTGTTGCTCATTAAATATTAGTCTAGTTGTAGACTATCTTTAATCTTTTTCACATATAAAGGGTTGGTCGAGTACAAGCTTCTCTAAAAATAAGAAAGCAAGTTCCCCTTTGCCCTAACTATATTCTTTGCTTTATTAGACCCTCTCCAAGATTAAATATTACAGAAAATTAAATCCTAAATATTATTTGAAGGGATTGAAAAAGTTTGTTATTTTGTTTTAACTATCGTTTTCGAATTTTAAAATCAATAATTACTGCAGTAAAAGCTATCTCAATCTATGCATAAATGCACTTTTAAAACTTTCTTAAAAAATAATAATTTCGAATCGTATGAGTTAAAATCTAATAAATTTTAAATATTGGACATATTTATGTATTAATATTCTCAAAAAAAGTAAAATATTAAATTTTAGTAGTTAATTTTACTATAGTTTATTATACATGTCAAAATCATTTTAAAATTAAGATAATTAATATGGTTTTCTTGAAAAATTAGTTTTGACAGCTATTATAATTTTACCAAACATATAGTATTATCAATTAACAGCTATCAGTTATCAGCAACAACTATCAATTATCAATCATCGCTAATAATATTATCAAACAAGCTCCATGCTTAGGCTGACTAATTAAGGAGAAAAAAAAAACCAAAAATGATTTTTAAAAAATTTAACAATTTTTTGTCACTTGAAACTTAGCATTAAAAATCTAGTTTATGGGTTTTATCTTTATTTTTTCTATGAGTAATTAAGAATTCATCAGATTTATTTAATTTTTTTTTAGTTTGCACTGTTAAATCTGAATTATGTTCTTCCTACTCAAATCCTTTTAATAAACCTCCATTCCGTTATTAAAATTAAACAACTAACATAATACCCAAAAAGAATAAATAATTAAGTAAATTAAAAAATAATAATATATCTCTAAACAAAAATTCATGAAAAATATAAAGTAATTAAAAAAAACTCTATATGTTACAAGGTACTGGAGATATCGGATGAAAAAAATAAAATCCTATGCTGATCTGAACAGCTTCTATTTCTACTCTGCAGCCTGTATAAATTTATCTTTGTCCTCAATCATGGAAGATTGGACATGAAAAATAAATTAATATAATCCGCTAAAACCTGAAGAATTTTAATCATCTTCATCTGGTCTATAAAGTTGCACTGGTCGTCCATTTATGCTTTGTATTGGTCTTGCATTTGAATTTGATTCCTGCAATTAAAATAAATAAAATTAATTAAATCATGCACACGTAATGAATAATAATAGCATAAATGCAATATTCTTCAACCTACATCATGAACTGCTACACGAAGTAGGCGCACTTGTTCTCTACTAACAGTTCTAACCTGAAAATTAATTAATTAATTGAAATGGGTTAATAGCCATTTACAACAAGAAAATTAACATCAACACTTGTACAAGAATAGCTCTATTAACATCAAAAATCAAAAAATCTGCTACTTGTTATATATTTACTTGAATCTTTAAAACCAGTTAAAAATATTTTAATTTAAAAAAAAAAAAAAAAAAAAAAAGGCACATCACATCTGAGATGGTTTTATAATACGTTTTTTTAATCAATTTTATCAAATTGAAAATTACATTAAAATTGTAAATAATTTTATAAAAGTGGCAAACGTTATGATTTTTATACCAGAAAAAAATATACCTTTCTAACAATAGTCCAGAGAACATTTTCAGTGCAGGGAGGAACTGTAAGAGATCCCATGTATCTGTAATATTTTCTGCTCCCTATCTTAATGTCCTTTGGATTGACTATACCCACCACTGTCTCAGTTTCTGTGTTGCCGGCAACTAATCCTAATCTGTCCGTCAGCTGATGAAAAAAATAAAATAAAATTATTGAGATAGAGATTGCAAGAAAGAGGGTAAGATAGATGGTGATTTTCAATACAATACTTACAGATGATAAAAAAGAGTCTGGTCTGCCTATTGTGTACATAATTCCAACTACAGCAACCTTTCCATCTGGACTTTCATGCACCATGTGCAACTCTAGAGCATAGCTGCAATTACATGATGAGATGAAAGGATTAATCACTTATATACATGTACGTTTTCATTACTCATTTTCAATATCTATTGATTCAAATAAAAAAAAAATGAATTTTCTTGCATAAAAAATCTCGAATTCGAGCATTGTATGTGAACCGAAACAGCCGATACGGTTTCCTTTATCAGGTGTTTTGACTACCAGATAACAGAGGTAATTATTAAAAAAAAATCATAATGAGATTAGAGGCAAGTTGAATTAATTAAGCATACCTCTTGCCTTTTATGGTGTGCTCAGAAGGGGAGTGCCAATGACATTGTTTGAGAACATATTCAGTTCCATTAATTAAAATAGTTCCAGCTCCAGTTTCCCACTGCAACTGCACCCACAAAAAAAAAAAAAAAAATCAAGAATTGAAGAAAATATTTTGTTAAATGATTGTTTTCAACATAACTAAAATGACAAGAACTTTCTGATTAATTGATGTTTAGATGCTTAACACATCTCACCAACCGCCACTAAATTAGCTTAAATTTAGTTGTCTTTACCATCATATCATGGCCTCTATTCTTGAGAGTAGCATTTGAAGGCTCGTAGTCTCTGTTCAGTCTTCCTAAATGAGAAACAACTTCAACTCTCTCGTTATGAAGATCAATAGGAGACTGCATCGTTCCATTGCTACATGCACTCCAATTCTGATGAAGCTCTCCCCATTTAGCTGGACCCTTTTCACCATTTCTGTAATCAAACTCATGCTCGTCCTCTGATCACATCAAACACTAAGGTTAATAACTCATACTTACTATGTACAATGCAAGAAAATAAATTTGTTTTTCAAATATAAACTCGTAAAATAATGTGTACATTAAACAAAAGAAGTATCTGATAATTGAATAAAGCCTTACCAACTTCTTGAGATGATGTCGGGAAGACATGGATAAGAAAACTAACTAAGAAAATGAAACAAAAGAACTTGATTGCCATCTTTTTTTTTTCAGTTAGATTTGATGATATACCCAAGAATGTATAGAGATTGAATTATAGAATTCTAATAATAAGCTTGTGTATGGCATCCAAAAATGGAGGAGACTTCTCTTCTTATATAGCATTAATCTCCAATATGAACACACAAAAACAAAAGTTGTTGACTGTATGAATAATTTTATTTGTGTTTCTTTTTTATGATCTTCGAGGGTACTCTTTCGGCAAGCAAGTTTGAACATGGGAAGGTAGATGAGAAAGTTAGTAGTCAACTATTGCTCAGATGTTTTTTGTATTTTTAACTAAGTTGTGAATTGTAGCGCAATGGCTTCTATGCATAGTTTCTAATCAAGAACTCAATCTGCATTAAAACTCTTATAAAAAATTCACTATGTCCATTAAAAAAATCATGATATGTTCTAAAATTCAACTAATTACTGTACAAGGTAAACATCATTCTTCATTTGAATAGCTTATATTGTCTTAAAAATGGGATGTTTCCGCACAAAGTTTTTATTATAATGGTTGGGTGGGGGTTGGTGGTGTTACAGGAAGGCAAGACTTGGCCTCACTATTTTTGTATTATAAATCGACGCACAAGCATTCTTTATGTATTTTTTTTTTTATTCAGTTTGTTATTTAATCTAAACATAGCTGGATTTATTTTTTAATCTACTCAATTCAGATTTTTTCCAAATTATACAAAATACACATATGAATTAAAATATATATATATATATATTCACAAAATTATAATAATTTTAGAAAGGTATGCTCAGTTCCAATTTATTTGTATTCATCTTATTTAATAAATTACACGAAGATTAATATATTAAATATATTCCTATTTGAGTACGGATTTACATCAACCCGATGTAGATAAAAAAATTTCCAACTTGCAATAGTATTCTTTGACAAGATAAACACATTTATAAAATAAAAAAGATTGTACATAGGAATTCAATTTTATTAGATGAAAATTTGTTTCTATATCATTTTTATTTTTTTTAGCGGGATAACCTAAAATCAACAATAAATTTTTATCTTCTTGGTAATTGTCTTCACATAGTTCAGGTCTTGGTGAACTACATCAAATAATTAAGCTTTTGTCTCACCAATCACCAATAATGCATCATAAGCTTCAGCAAGATCTATATATATATATACACACACCTTTAATGTGTTAAAAAGTCAAATTAATAAAAATTCAGTATTTAATCAACGTAATAAAAATTAAAGGATTTAAATCATGCTACTAATGAATTTATGAAATTAATTTTTACTTTATTTACAAAAATAACCAGATTTAAAATTAAAATTGAACCATGTAAATTGAAAGTTAACAGAGATTATTATATTTGACAACAAATTGAAAAATTTTTAGAAAATAAAATAAAATAAAAATTACTTTCAAAATGCACATCAAAATTTAAAATTTTCACGAAACATTTAAAAAAAAAAGAATAAATTTCACATTTTTAATCCATGCCAACTCATTTCTGCCATATAACGATCAATAGAAATATTTATAATGTTTTTAAATTTCGAATAATATATACACTACCAATTCACACATGATCGAATTTCCTTTTCTAACTAACTCTTTGAATTTCTGGTTTTAATTTTTTTAATTAAAAAAAGGTGAGGCAATATGCAGCCAGCCAAAGTCAAGTGAATTTTTCAACCCAGAAATCTAGACGGTTGCCTTCTTGCATTGCACATATGCTTCTCATCAGTGTTCAAGCATTATTTTAATTTCTTGAGAAATTTCTAGAATAGCAAGGCAAAAGCATGTCAAAAAAGAAATATTAAATTTATACACATAATAACATTTTCTGTCAATATCATTAAAAAAATTAGCGATAAAAAATTTCACAATAATTGAATTTAAATTAAATTAACGATAAAAAAATTTACAATACTTGAATTTAAGTTTTTTGGTTTTGGGTGAACGATTATATAATTATAATGTAAATATATAGATCTAAACTTGGATTGAATATTTCAGGTTTTAAAAGCACATTTCTTCATGTGCTTTGTCATTTTCGCAGGTGCTTTGTCATTTTCAGGAAGGTGCAAAATGTGAAAATAAAAGCTTACTCTTGTCAAATTAAGAAGTTGAGTAATTGCATGCATCATTCCCTTTGAAAATGATAAGTTATATGATATCACAAGCCATTATTGATCTTCAAATGTGAAGATCGTGAATTTTGAATTCATCAAATTTATGTTCTAACTGCCGATGTAATATTTGACCACTATTTGGAGATTCAGAAAAAATAAGATTGGTAAAATTGCTTCATTCAACCATACATACTTTATTTATTTAGTTTTAAAATGGTAAAATTGTGTTTGATATAGAAATTTTTATAGTCTTTATAATTCTACATGAGTCGGATTATAATTAGAATTTAGTGAATTTTAATTAATAATGGTTTAAATAAAAAATTATTAATTTTTAAATAAATTTAATGATGTAATCAGATATTTTTTCTAAAATTATTAAACGAGTACAAAGAAAAATATATTTAGTTATCAATTAAATTAATTTTCTTTGTAGTTATCAATTAAATTAATTTTCTCTGTACTCTATGTTTTTTAAGATACTTGAACTAATAAAAAATAAATTTAGTTACCACTTAACTTAATTTTCTTTGCTATTCTTTTATATCAAAAAACGAATAGATTTAATTAAGTCTCTTTTGAACTGCTAATTTGGTGAAATTTTATTAAATATTTATTGTTTTACTTGTTACAAGTTTAAAAATATTTTAATTTAAAAATAAATTAATCTTGTACTTTATTTGTTTATTGTTATATCATTTGTAGTTATAATAATAATAATTATTATTATTATTATTATAACAATTAGCAAGTAGCTTTTTTTTTTTTACCATAGCAAGTAGATATTAATATTAAACAATTGTGATGCAATTTGATTTTAATGGGATCCACGTGTCATTACATTTTGAATAAACCCAATTTTGATAATTTAATTAATTAGTCAATCATAGCACGCAATGAATGTTAAAAAAAAGTCATATCACGCAATGAAATATCTTTGAAAAATTGATGGAAAAGTACATAAACATTTGTCAAAAATCTTCAAATTAAGTTATTTTTATTATTTTGTTTAGAATTAAGAAACATGGTAATTAACTAAGGCCACATGTCACTTATGCTTCCAAAAATTAAACCATTTTAGACCTTTCTCAAAGCTTATTTGTTTTGTCTTATGGTTAAGAAATGGACGATGGTCGAAAATCATTTTTCTATTTAGAATTTGGTTTATAAGATTCTAAAATTGGAAGCTAACTTTAGGTTTGTTGATATCTAATATACTACACAAAAAGTTATATAACTTCCCATCACCTTACTATTTTACCTAATATTATACAAATTTAATTGACAACAATTCATATATATCCATAAGTACTTTTTTTTTTTGGAGTACTTATAATAGAAAATATAAACTGATAACAATTTTTTTTTAGAATCTTTGGAAATGTAAATAAATTTCATATTTGATAAATAGAAAAACTTTAAGTTGTCTATAAATAATGTAAATTGAATTTAGATATAATTTAATTGATTTCCTGTTATATGAATTCAACTTTATTTATTATATATATTTATTTATTTATTTATTTATTTTGTTAATTGATAGAGTTTAAGTGATTTAATTCCTACCATAAAAGGGAGAGTATGGAAGAACGGAAATTCGAACCTTACTTTTTAAATCTAAATGTTCATAACTTCTATCATTTTATTTAGGCTACTTGTGGGAGACAACTCTATTTACATGTTCATTAAAATAAAAATATTGATTTTTCATATTTTTATTTTATTTTTTTTGTATCTGAGCATCTTATATCTGGTATCTCGTAAGATCCGATTAATTCGGATTCGACCCGGATTTTTCATGTTTTCTTTTAAGAGCATATGTGTGCATTGTTTTGGTATATTTTTTTAAAAAAATAATTTTATTAACATTTAGAAATTGATTTGATATGTTTAAAAAAATATAATTTTGTTAACATTTGGAAATGAATTTGATTAACATTAATAGTAAGATTTTAAAATGCATACTTTTTAAATAGACTTACTTACCATTAGGTTAAGAATATAATTACATATTTTACCATTAGGTAATGATGTGGATTACACTATTTTAAACGTGTAGTTGGTTGATAAAGAAGGAAAATTATTTATATATATATATATATATATATATATATATATATATATATATATATATATATATATATTAAAATGGAAAGTCAACGTGATGTTTTCTCCTTTTAGTTGGAGAATTTTGCCTTTTTATTCCTCAAAATTATTAATAAAATATAGGGATTAAGATATGATCACTGATTACACAAGGATTATGCAATAAAATTGCTAGTTAATTATCTTTAATATGAAAATATTAAGCTGTCATCAGGCCATAACAAAATGGGCTAAACTTTGATTGTGGAATATGATCGAATAATATTAATTTACTAGAAAACTAATGGGCTTAGAATAGACAATCGTCTGGTTTTGTTGCAGCCCAAAGTGAATGAAGCAACATTGAAAAGCTCAATGCATTTGTAAGTTTTCTTTGGGAATTGTTGACCCAAGCAAGGGAATTTCTGCATCAGATATTCATGTAATTTAAATCTCCATATTTTGGAGCAATTTCGAAAATTTTCATTTTCCGAATCGAACAATGCTTACCCCTAGTAGTAACTGGTTTTATTGAAACAAATTTTGTGCAAATAACACTTGATAAATTATAATTTTGTGATCTTATAGTTCGAGGAATAGCAACTACTTTCAGACATGTACTTTCTAAAAAAAAAAACTGGTAATAGCATGTCATGCACTGAAAATTCTGCCAATGATGTCTCTAAGCATTACGATATATGCATCATTGGCTTTTTTACTGCAAGGTACAGAAATGAAATTTTGGAAAGCTGGAGGCTGAGGTTAAGCTAAGTGTTTGTTCTGCTCACTACATGTTTCGATACTGCACAACAAGTTCTTGCGCATAAACGAAATGTTTTCTATGTTTACTCACACCTTTGTATATAGGAGTTAAACAATATTTTAATCCGATTTTAGTCAGATATGCATATGATAAAACTTACTGTTACATGATACTTCAGAATAGGATGAAAGATGATGTAAAATAGAAGTGTCTGTGCTAAAATATGTATAGCTTAATTTGACTCTCAAGCGTCAGATTAAACTACTTTCATTGAAGTGAGTTTTTGATAGCAGCATCTCTGTTTCATTGCATTTCCTATATATACCAGTTTCTAAGAAAAATTATAGGCTATGTAACACCCATTTCTCTAAATTGATGAGTTGCCTCGATACCCTTCTCAAAATATGATTCAAGATCTAAGACTATAATTATCCCTCAATGTCCTTTTCTCCTTAAATGTTTTCTCATTTATAATTTCAGGATATTACCTTACTAAGGCATCACCTAATCCTGGAGCTGGTGATGTGCTGATGGGATTTTTGCGGTCTGTTATGCCCCATCTTATTGAAAAAGTTGCACTTCAAGGACGGCACTGCTCAATGGCATTATCTCTGTGCTTATTTTGTATTACAAACAATTGCATTACGAATAAAAGCAACGGTTGAAGTCACAAAATTTTGTATACATGTGCATATTGAAGGAATTTTGTACTAGGCATATTTTTCTGCTGTGACAACTCTCAAGCTGTAGCTAGAAATTGAATGGTGCATCTCTGTTCTCTCCACTTTTTGATGTTCATGAGCACATTAGAAGAACAATTGGTTGTCATCAAACTAATTACAGTGCTGTTAAAAAAATTTAAAAAAAAAAAAAAGAAAGGAAATTTTTAACGGTAGACAAACAATTATAAAATCATTCAAAGATTTCATAGAAAGAAAGCAACTCCGGTGAGTTATGATAACTTAGAAAGAAATGGACATCCGGCGAAAATGTAACACAATGACAGTAAGAAGAAGTATATGATTTTTAGGTTGAAAAAATATTTGAGGTCAAATGAAGAACTTGGCGTTACACTTATTCAAAATCTGTACCTGCAACGCAAAACAAAACGGTGGAAGCTGCTTCAGATAAATTTGTTGTTGTTGATGAGACTAAATTAGTTGATGGTATTGGTGGAAGTATAAGGAATGATTTTTATTTTTTATTTTCTATTTTGATAAATGAAAAACTGAAAAATTAAAAAAAAAAAAAAAAAGAAATCTAGAAATGAAAATACAAAATATTTTTCAAAACTATACACCAACCCTTAAGTTTTTACATTTCATAATCATCTCCGCATCAAAAATTTGAAGTAACTTTTTAGAAATACTTTGGAGACCATTTTCTGCAAATTTAAAAAGTTATAAAATATGTTTGCAAATTGGAAATGTGTTTCCAACTTGGGAAACGTATTATTTTTTAAATTTTTCCTAAACAAGAAGGAAAATAACTTGGAAAAATTTTATATTTTTCTTAACTAAAGAAAGCATTTTGTAAAATTGTTTACCTGCAGCTGCTCAATTGTTGAATAAATTTTTCAAAAATACGGTTTTGACAACAAATCTTCTAATTGTTGTTAGGCTGTTGTCCATATTTTCTCCTTATCTTTTAGTTTTTTCCAAGTTGTTGTTGAGTTATTGTTATTTTATGGTTGTTTCTTAGTTGTTGTCCATAATTTCTCTTTGTTTTAAGTTATTTTTTCAAGTTGCTATTGGATGCCGTTGTTGTTTTTTTGCTTCTTGTCATATTGTTATCCATGTTTTCTTATTTATGTGTGCTTGTGCCTGTGAAAGTAATACTCGTAAGTACACGGGATCAACAAAAAATAAAGCGTAAGTAGAGTATTATTCCCATGAAAATTAACCACCTATTACTTCTATTTTAACTTGTTTAAGGCTGAATTTATTTGGATTTTAAAGTAAGAAAAATTAAACCTAAACTATCACTAACAACAGTTGAAAGAAATACTAATGCTTAAAAAAAATAATAACCAATGTTGAAAACTTGCTAAGAAGTAATCCTTTACACAATCACTAAGCAATTGACATTCAATAATACCCGATTAATATTTGCACACTCAAGTTCTCCTAGAGCACTAACCAATCTTTCTCAAGTAATAATTAGCTAAATTTGCAATTATCATCCAAAGCACTCAAGAATTGATTCTTATCAAACTCCAAAGATATTTTGATATTAAAACATAAACTATCAATCACAACTCGTGAAATTTAATTAACTCAACTTATCTCTAGTTATGAATTAATCAAACTTATGTTAATAGATCCATTAAAAATACCATTTCTCAATGCATATTCCTAACTACTATCATATTATTAGTGGCCAATTAATAACAAGAATGAAGTAAAATAAACATAATATGCAATAACATAAATGGGTAATTGAATTCAAAAGTTAAAATCAAATCAGATTCATAACTCCTAGCAACATTAAATTTTGCCTAATATATTAGCATTTAACATCAAAATTAAGGTATCATAAGAAAAATTCATTATTCAATTACAAGAAAAATATAAGAAACTAGCTATAGAAAATCTTGTCTCCTCATCTTCTTCTCTCTCTTTTCTTGCTCTAGTTGTGATTTTTCTTACTCCAAGTGTTTCTTCCTCCCATTCAAATGGGTTTTTAGCTTCTTTTTATACCTTTCTAGAAGTCCTTAAAAATCCCCTAAATTCGTTTTGTCCTTGGTGCACATGTCAACTTGATACAACTGTCATCAGGTTTCCTGCAATCGTAGCAAAAACTCTGGTCACTTACAACTTGCGATCGTAGCTTCCGTACAATTATAACAATAACTCTGGACACACAAAATCTACTATCGTAGTAGAAACTTTGGAACTTGTCATCCTGGACTCATAGCTTCTCCTGTTACTGCAGTTGTTAGCTATCTCCTAAAATTTACTTGGAACTCTTTTCCTTTTCTTCTCCAATCCTCTATTTCCTATAAAACAAGATAGAAAATATAAAGTCCAATATTCACTCACAATTAACCTTTGAAACCACTAATTACACTAAAATCACACCAAAACATATATATATATATATATATATATATATATATATATATATATATATATATATATATACTAACACACAATTATTTTCCTTGTTTTAAGTTGTTGAAGTTTTGTTGCTTTCTAGTTGTTGATCATGTTTTATACTTATTTTAAATATAAGTAATTTATATAAATATAAATTATATAAATATAATTAAAGAAAACAATCATAATTTTATAAAAAATAACCATACTTATTAAATTTATTTGGTAAAAATCAGACATTTCACTTTTAAAAATTTTAATTCACCCATTTACTCAAAGATTTATAATATTTAAAAAAAAAATAAAACAACTAATATAGAGTAAAAACAATAACTTAAAACAATTAAAAAAACATGAACAAATAACCTGACAATAACTAAAAAAAATAAAAAGTAATAACAATAACTCAATATCAATCTAACAACAACCAATTCAATATTCTCAAAAACAGCCAATTCAAATAATTTTATCTGTCTCTGTTTTATAAATCGTAAATAGAAAAAAAAAAAAAAAAGAATTAAAAAGAACAAGAAATTTGAGTTTTGCAATTGGTTTTTTAGATTAATATTGGCCTTGACTGCGAAGTCGATCAGTTGTCTGCCACTGAATATTTCTTCCACATTTTCATTACTTGACCCTTATAATTGCCAAACTTGGAGTTAGAGAAAGCCATATCAACTCCCGCAACTTGCAATAATTATGCACAACTACTTGTTGAAAGCATATCTTACATGACATGTGGGAGTGGGACGGCACTTGCGACAGTCCATGCATCAACAGACCAACATCTAGCTCTTCTAGGAAAGTAGTAGATGGGATTTCTTCTTTGCAACAACAACTATTTTTTTCTTTTTCTTTTCATTTTAATATTGTTAATTGTTGGCTCCATTTCAACCAGGAATAAAATTCTTTTTCAGGATAATAAGCACACAAAGATTAAAATTGAAAAAAAACAAAACAAAAGACTATAAATTTAAAAATTTTGTTCGAAATTTAGTATACGGTATAATTTTTCCTATAATATTTGGACGTAAATAAATTTTTTTATTTTCTTTCTTTTCTTTTTGAAAATTTATACTTTGTTTAATAAAAAAAAATAACATGTATTCCTCAGCATGGATAAAAAAATCTTCTTAATTTCATATTATTGTACAAAATGGTAAAAATAATTTCATGATTTTAACAAAGTCAAATTTCAGACTTAATATATATCTACTGAGAGGATTGATCATTATACTACTTCATTGACTTTTTTTTATAAATTTTAATGTAAAATAAATTAATTAAGGTTAATTAAATTATTCCATCTTAAGGACATAAGTCATAAATTTAATAATATTCATAGTTTTTCTGGAAAATTCAAACTAAAACAAAGTGATATGCATAAACATTTAAACAGAAGATGCCATTCAATTTTTTATTATTAATATAAGATGGATATGTAATTATTATCATTTATAATGACAACATAGAAATTGCAATCTTGAAGCATGATTCAAATTTCACTAACTAGATAAGAACATATAAAATCCTCTCTTCTGTCACACTACATACCAAAATGTATCCATCACCATTTGTAATAATCATACAATCCAATTTGATCCATTTTTAGTAGTGGATGCTAAGATTATAAGTAAATAATTTTATACATGTCAATTTTTTTAGTATTAAGGCTCTAAATGTTTGTAAAAAATATTTTGTCTTTAGAAAATATTCTTTTAGAGAAAATATTTTCTCGATATTTGACTGCAACATTAGAAAATAATTAGAAAATATCATCTTTTATGACATGAACACTTCTTACTATTCAAATTATTTTTTTGTAATGGATCTAATATATATATATTACGAATTATCTCTTGTATAATGGACTTGATGTATTGATATAAAATTTATATGATAATTAATTTAAAAAAAAATGAAAGGAAAAAATAAAGAGAGTAGAGGGGAAAAATGAAAAAAAAAAAGAGTGAACAAAGAAAAGAAGGAGAGAAGACAAAAAAAAATAAGAAAATAAAAAGAAAAAAAAGAGGGATAAAAGGTTAAAAATGAAGAGAAAATTAAAAAAAAAAAAGAGGGAAAAGAGAAAATAAAAATAAAAATAAATAAGGATAAAATAAAAATAAAAAGAGAAGAAAAAATAAGGAGAAAAGATAAATTTCTCTCATTTTTTTTAAGCATTGGAAAATGATTTTTCATTCTTAAAATGAAAAATCATTGTTACTTATTTTTAAGTTATTTTTCATTGATTAAGTATATATTTTCCTTAACTTATTTTTTTAATAATTTAAATATTGAAAAATAAGAAAAAAATATTTTTCATAAATAGATATAGCCTAAAATTAAAAATTTAAGGGTTTGTAAACTATATAATAAAAATAGTTACCTTATCAATATTCACCACAAAAATACAATGCAATTGATTACCTATTAATCATATTGCATAATCATATACATGGCGTATACTTAATCTACATAACTTTTACCTTGAAAAATAATTGATGAAAGAATAAAAAATTTAAATCATCATGAATGCTTCACAAGCAAAAGAAGACCATACAACAAAGCTAATTTACTATTTTGGGATTCAAGACAGACATTCATATATATTTCCAGCCATTTTGTATAATTAAACAATTAATTAGCCAGGGGACAAGTGTCAACTTAGCAATGATTTGACTTTTGATTTTAATCAATATTACAAAAAAATAAAGAAAATTAATGATCCAGCGGCAAAAATATCTTCTGTTCCCAATTATTTTTTTCCCTCTCAAATGTTACCTAAATACCTTCGCTAATGAATGATATTTGACTAATAAAAATCAGCTAGTTAAACGATATTTTATATTTAAGTTGCGTAATATATAATTATATTAAATTAACTGTTGAAATTTTTTTTACTCTTATAATTTTATCTAAGTTAAATTAAATTAATTAAAATTTAATAAATTTTGAATATCAATTATTGTGATAAATAAAAATAAATAAATCACATTGGAGTTATGAAGAAACTTGTGATGCAAAATTACTTGTAATTAATAAAGCTTTGACATCATAAGGCAAAAAAATAGTATCTTCTATTGTGCTTCTCATTGACTTACTTTTTATAATTTGTTGCACCTAATTAATCCACCACTAAGATGGATTTTTCCTATTTATAGTGCTTATATGATTACGTTTAAAAAATAAGGATAATTTCTCAATCCCATCATTTTAATTGGTTCAGAAACAACAAGACTGAGTTCGTATGGCCATCCCACTTAATTTTGCCGGATTTGGTGGATATACCATCACTATATTTTTATTAAAAATATCAAAATCGCCCATCAATAAAAATTTATATCAAAAACACACCCAAAAAGAAAAAACCCTAGCATACCTCTCTATAAAGTGTAGGTTAAATTTCTCCTCCTCTCCCCTTCATCCCCACCACAAAAATCACTCAGATTTTCTATAGTTCTTTAGTTTGATAGCTAGGCTGGTAGGTATACATTGTCCTGTAATACTGATGCGTGTGATATAGATTTTTTTTTTTCATTTAAGGCACTCATTCTTTATATATATGATAAGAATTAACAACCACTATTCTATATAATTCTCCAGTTTTTAACATTATTTTATTTTATTTTTTGATTTGTTCTTGTGGGTAGCAGCTAAAAAATCAATCCGAACTGATCCGATATAGGAAGTTGAAGGATGAGGCTTCTAGGGTTTGCTTTAATCTTTATGTTGGTGACGAGCTCGTGCTTGGCTATAAATGTGAAATCATTCAATACAGTAGAAATGCATGAACAAGATAAGCTCAATGGTGCTTATCCTGGAAGCAATGTCAATAACCACCATTACATCCCTAGGCAGGACTTTAACTATGGAGGCGATGGTGGATCAAACGGTGGTAGTGGGTGAAAGTAAACCTAATAAAGCTGCAAGCTTGTATGTGTGTTGATAATCTATAATGATGTTTGTTTAAATATATATTTATATTTAATATGATGTTATATACATCATATACTATATGATATTATTGTAAGTGTTATATGATATTATTGTACTTGTTATTGTTTGTTTAAATACGCATGTATGTGTTGTATGGTCGATCTTAATGACCATATCGATCTGTACTTATAATCTGCAGTATGTATCTGTCTTTGTTAAGTATATAATTAGCTAGATTGTAATGTTTAGCTTGTTATATATATATATATATATATATATATATATATATATATATAGTGGGGTTATCAAATATATTGTTTTAGTAGTAGAAAATGAATATTTCTTCTACTTTTATTTTGCATGTTGTTGGAGATGTGAATGTCGATAAAAGTAGTCCGCTTAAGATGTGATAGTTTTCCATCTCGTTATGGGACATTGCATACTTAAAAAATATCGATCAAAATAAAACAAATGCCACAACAACATAGAAGAGAAATCACTTTCATAACTAATTATATATGGTTGAAATTATGTTAAATTTATAATGAATAATGTATGTCAACATGGGAGAATGAAAAATAGAGAAGAATTATGTAATTGGAATCAAATTAACAATAAAAATGCAATTCAATGGATACAAAACACAATTTTATTTTTCATTCATTATTTGTGTTAAAATTTAATTTGTACCACTTATATGTCACTTAAAATCTTTATACTTGTGGGATGTTGGAATTAAATCCTAACCTGCTTAAACACATTTTTGATGGTTAACAATGGTTTAATCCAAAATTAGGTTTATTATTATTAAGATTAGTCAAAAAGGCCTTGGTGGGCTGGTGCTGTGCCATAGGTTTTCAAGCAGTTAGGCCTAAGGCTTGGGATGTGTGAGCAGTTCCATTGTCATTTTTGTTTGTAGCCAAGTTCTAAAACAAAATAAATGATTTTTTGACTTGTTAATTAGGAATTTACTCGAGTCTTTTATGCACCAGCAGCCTAGCAAAGTAGCCATCTATGATTTAGCCACATTATTTTACCATAAACGAAGGTGGATTTTTCCTATTTATAGTGCTAGGAATAAAAAAATATGGAGAGATTTTCCATATCTATGCCATCATTTTGCTTATTGCAACATGGAGATGAAATATGGACAAAAATGTTTCTTAATCCATCATTATCATAAATTGTACAGTCTCTCTTGTTTTTAATCTAATTTTTTTACTATGTTTTGTGATAATGATTATTTACCCTTAGTTATTATCAGGAACTATCAAGTTTATTGATAAATCAAAATTTTTATTGTTAAGAATTAAAAATATTAAAATATCAAAATTCGTATTATTTACTAGATATATAACCACATTACTCAATTAATAATTATAGGAATACTTTTACAGTTTTAATAATAATAATAATAATAATAATAATAATCATAAAAAAATTACACTACCTATATCTATTGATTCAAGTGTTAAAAAGTTTAAATTATTTTAAATAAAATCTTAAATTCAAATTTTATATATAAAAAAAATAAATGCTGAAAATTTTTTATCTTTCTTTTATAAATTTACCCACAAAATAATCAGAACCCCTATAATTGCCTGATACTAGAAACATCATAAATATATATATAAGGCGAATAAATTTATAATGAAATGTTTAGGCTATATAAATTGTTAGAAAAAAAATGATGGGATAATTAATCCACTTAATTAACTCCAATTCGTGTAGAGTGGAGACCCCATAACCAAATTTTATTATTACTGTCAAGTGCATAAACCTTATTTGCTCCTCTATATAAGCAAGCTTAGGTGAGTGCCCTTCCTCTCTGCCACTACTGCTTCAATTACTTGAGTAAGTGTATATATACATATCTCTAGCTATATATTCAGTAAATTTTTATACTATTTTCTGATATGACAATTTTGGTTTGATTTTGTTGTTATTGACAGGGAAAACCCACATTAAAGAGTGCCAAGAAAATGAAGCCTCTAGTAGTTTTTATGGTCCTGATGATGGTAGGAAATTGCTTGGCTTCGCGAAACAGGAAAGCTTTAGCTGTTGATCAACTTCAAGCTCATGAACCTGACAAATTGATCGTTGGTCGCCGGCACCTCATCAACGATAATCTTGATTCTTATAAGCAACCTGACAGTTCAAACGATAGAGAAAATGGCCACCATGAAATACCTCTGTCTAAATTTTCACCACCATCTGCTTAAAAAGATTTAAAAGCGTTATATATATGTGCCATTTTCATGCATCTACATATGGTGATTACTAAGTACTAATTAAACGTTTGTATTCCTTTTTTCTTCTTAAGTTTCTGTACCAATGAGAATATAATTACGTATAGCTTAGGGTGAAAAAATGATCTAATATTGTGTAATCACAGCAGCATGTGAATAAATAAAATCTTTGTGTTGATTTATGTAAGATTTTTAATTTGCTCCCAATAATTATTTATATGATAAGAACTCTGGATCATGAATATGTTTACTGTATTATGTTGTTACCCGCAGGGAAAAATAAAAGAACAAGAAGTGAATAATAGCCTGAATTATGCCAAAAAGCACAAAAAAAAATATATTTGCAAAGTCAATTAACTCTTCTTCTTTTTTTAAATTTATAATTTATCGAACTTTTATTAATTTAGTTTGATTCAGACATTACTCTAAAGGCGGTAAAAATCTCCTAATAATTAATTTAATAAATTTATCGAACTTTTATTAATTAAACTCGATTCAGACATAATTACAAAAGCGACAAAAATCTTACAACAACTCATTTAATACAATTTATAAACACAACAATAATAATACATACGTTACTCAACAATTCGGTTGAGAAAAATTAAGACAAGCATACTGCCCTCTGTAATGTTGTCTAAAACATTGGTCAATGCGGTATAAGAAATCTTTTAATTTTGAAGGACCAAAGCTTTTATTGTAGAAGAATCAAAAATATATTTTCATATAAATTTAATTTCGAAAATTTTAACTCATTTCATGACAAACACTAAAGAGATTTTATATAATATTGTGTGAATTCAGACATTTGTAAATTTATTCTGTGGGGTTTATTATAATTATTAATTGCATGATTTATATAATTAAAACACATATTTTATTTTTGTTTAAGGTATGTGTATGAATAGATTTCATTGGAATATTAGTACTCTAAATTCAATGTATAAAATGTGAGAATAACAGTACATATATTTATCTGGAATCTTAAGAATATTATCATGTATTTGTAAGAATATTTACTTTGGATATAAAATCACACGAAATTTTTATCAATATTCAAATATTACATCTTATGTTGAATGCATAAGATATATATATTTTAGAATTTTACAGTTAAATAATAAAATATAACACATATTATATATACATTACAAAACTAAGTATTAGATGTAATACATTAAAAATCAATGAAAATTTCTCATAAATCATATACCACAAACTGTTTAAGTTAGAATTTTTCATAATCCAATACCATTCACTAATTAACCATAGCAAGATTAAATCTACAACCGTTAACTATTGTTTTACTTCTATTTTAAAAGGTGGATTTTCCCTATTTATTGTGTCAACATGAATCAAATGAACTCATTTCAACGCATCACTTATATCATGATATACCAATTTGGATAAAATTCTCATAATGCATCAATTTTATCCTGGTCATCCCTTTCCCATTTCATCAACTTGCCTCACACTCATTTGGTGGACACTCCATCACAAAATTTATATTATTTATTCTCATGGTTCACGTCGATGTTTCTCTATATAAACATCTCAAATTCCCATTTTCCATCCTATTCAACTCTTTTATTCTTTTATTAGGTAAGTATATACACTCAATTTCGAGTAAGCTACACGATAAAAAATAGTTTTTTCTTTTTATATTATTAATAATATTTTTAACTGCTACGTTTTTTTTTTCAAATTTTAAAATTTTTGCAGATATCATTTGATTAATTTTTTAAAAGCATTTTTTTTTCCAGTGAAAACCAAAAAGGTGCAAGAATGAAGCTTCTAGCTCTTGCTTTAGCAGTGATGATGGTGGGATCCTGCTTGGCTATAAACAAAAAAAGTATAGATGTTGCAAGGGATGAACGTTATGTATGGACCGGCCGACGCATAGTTGATGTTCAAGGTGAAGTGGATAAGCACCCAGATGACAGCATTGCACACCATGAAATTCCCAGAGACAAGTTCGAGAAACAGTATGGTGGAGGGAGGAATGGAAACTAAAGACAAAGAAGGATGATACTCCCATGATAACTGAGAAATTATTGTGTATGCACAACGTATATTTGTCGGTACATTTATATTCTGATAGTTCTTAAAATATCTATTAGTTTTAAAAGATCTGATATATACGTCTGACACATTAAATAATTTTCTCAGTTAGTAGTTTAATATTGTTATAATTAATAACCTTTTATGATATGGGGAGTGATTTCCTGTTGCTTTTTTAGGGTTATTTGCAATAAAATAAGGTTTGGTAGCTGGTAATCAATCTATCTTACACAATTTTAAAATGCATGTCATACAAACAAAACCTTGTATTGTTTTTATATTTTTGGTACGTAAAATTATTATATGTTTTTAATAATTGCTTGTACCAACCATTGGGATCAAATGGTAAGGATCGATTCTGTTTAAATGAGGTCTCGAGTTTGAATTTTGATGTATACAGCTGTGTTAACTTAGTTATTCAAAGACTTTTGCTGCTCTTATGATCTTGTCTTAATTGAACTGGATTAATTAGAGTTCAGTGAGCTCTAGATATCAAAAGTTTAAACTTTAAACCAAATTAATAAGAGTTCAATAGATTCTAAATACCAATGATTCAGATTAAAATGATCAATTCATCCATTTTGCTAGCTATATATATGAAATGCTCAGTTCATACTCAAGAACTTTAAATTAATAAAATAATTAATTGGTAATTAAATGATTAAATTTCAGAGGACTAATTACGGTGTTTGACATAGGCAATTCGTTGTTCCATTTTCTTGACTACTATTCACTTCAGTTATGTACAAAATTTAATACTAATTAAAGTGGAATTTACCTATTATGTTAGTGAAAATAATTTTCACCATTTTATCAAGTGCCCATATTGCTAATTATTATTTATCATTTTTCATCTTTGTCAAACTATTGTAAACAAAATTGAAGTGAATATTAATGATGAATAATAATATTTGTAGCACTCTCTCCCACAGTACCACACCGGAATGCCTCACCCGATGGTGGCACTGTATAAGAGAAGCATTATCTAAAAATTATCCAGTAAAAATATATGTCTTACAAACTACAAAATATTAAATACAAATTACATCAATAAAATCTAATTAGATGACAAGTGAAATATTCTTGTACATAATTATCTCATAAATACAACTTAATTGTTAGTACTTAGATATATATAAGTACTATTGGAATGGGTTATTTCATCTTTGTTGTCATATCTTCTACATCTTTTGTTGAGATTTGATGTCATATTAAGCCCTCATGGCTTGTTTCACTTCTTCTCAACCCCTTTATCCTCAAACAAAAGCTTGAATAAAGGAGGTATACGACCTACTATGTCAACAATGGAGGCTCCAATAACCACTCTAGAAATTAAAGCATTGATTCCTATAAAGCATGTCCTAGCTAGTACATGTGCATTTCTACATCATCTATTTAATTTTATTTTACTGTTATGAGTTTTATTTTTTTTGAACTAATAATATAAGTTTTATTGATAAAAAATATTTTATAAACTTACTGTTAGTTTAAATATATATTTTTCAATTTATTTAGAATTTGATGAGGGTAATTGGTGAACAATATTAACAAACATGCTCTTTTAAGTATCAAAAGCTTTAACTTTGGCCATATATGTATATATGACACTGCCAGTATCATATAGTCCAAAGTGTTACAAGATGTGTCTTTTTTTTTTTTTTTTTTTTTTTTGCAAACAAATCAATATAGATTAAAAGAAATAAACAATTGTATAGTTAGAGTCTTCCTATATAAACAAGAGGGGACCATACATTACTAAAGAGGTACACTTTTTAAATTTTTCTTAGGTAAATATAAAAAATTTTTGAGTCTTTATTTTTACATGTTTTATCTTTACTTATTTTTATCAGCATATGAGAGTCTTTTTCAATCAAATTGCGATTACAACCTAAAATTTATTTTATTAAAAAATAAAGTAACCAAACTTCTTAATATATTTAAACACAAAATAAAATAAATATATTTATAAACTTCATTTCTAATATACTATATACAAATGTGTAGAATATGAAACTACGATAAGATAGATAAGATAATTGTGAATATTGTAAAAGTGGAAGTAAATAAAAAAAAAAATCAATTTAAAATATTTTTAAAATGGAGAAGATTAAGTTTTAATCTTTGTTAGTTGGTTAAACTATTGTGCTTTGTTACTAATATCAAATTTTAGCTAGTTATATTTAAAATACAATAAAATGAATTTTAATCTACTTAGGTATAACTCTAAATTATTGTAATTCATTTGTAGTGTATATTTTGGTCATGATTAGCATTTTTATCACATTTGGTCAATTTTAACGTAATTTGATTTTAATTATTGTTTGGTACAGTTTAAATTATTTTGATCAAATTTAGTTCATAGTACTTGTGACTTTTAACTTGTTCAAATTAGTAATTGTCAATTTTCGACTTTTTAAAATGTCTCATAATGTCGAGATTAGTTCTCATATCTTTGAATACAGAAAAAAAAACACGCCTAAAAATTATTATAAAAAACTTAGAATTTCAACATAGTTATGGTTTATGATATTAGAAAGAAGATGAAGAAGATGAAGTGGTTGGTAAAATAAAATTAAAAAAGAAATGTCTATAATTTTGTGGTATGTGAAATTATTTTTTAATGTAATAACATTTTTAATTTATTTTTCGTGCTATATAAAGTAATATTTGGCCACTAAAACTTTGTAAACTTCCTTTCAACTTTCATATTTTTCATTAGAAAATAAAATCCTCAATAATGATAGTGCTTAACCAAGAATGTAAAGTAAAGAGGCAAGAAGAGTCATTTGAGAACTAATTTCTATCGGAGCACTCATGAGCTGTCAGAACATTTTTAGGGTAGGGTTTGGGTAGGAGGAGGCAGTGGTTTTTTAGATTGGCCAACCTTTGATATGGACAAAGTACGCCACTTATGTAATCATTAAAATTGAGATTAGTTCTCATAACATTAAATGCAGAAAAAACATGCGTAAAAGTTTTTGTAAAAAAATTAAAGTTTCAACACAATTAGAGTTTATGATATTAGACAGAAAAAGAAGATAAAGTGATATTTTTGTATACTTTATATTTTTGTGGAATATGAAATTATTTTTTCATATAATAACATTTTTACTTTATTTTTTATGCAATATATACGCTTGAAAAGTGGTCCAATTGCAAATCTCAAACCTCATTTGCAATGTCCTTCAGGAAGGTCTTGGCAACTTTCACTGTGCTATCTGAGAAGAAGCATAAGGCCATCATGGTGGTTTCTGACATTGTTGTGTTTGGTTCCTTGATCAATTACATGGGCCAAACCCTTCCTTGATTCACAATTTGTCAATCGAGGAGGGAGGGATCAGAAATGTCATTGCTTGTCTGAAGGCCAAGTATAATTTTACCTCAGAGAAAGCCATTAACCAGGTGGTACATGAAGTGGCTGACATGAAGAAAGGCTTGGTTGAAAAATTAATCTTTGAGGTGAAGAATGCAAAGAAAACAGTGGAGGATGCAAGTTGT
Organism: Mallotus nudiflorus; assembly: GCA_947683625.1. NCBI lineage: Eukaryota > Viridiplantae > Streptophyta > Magnoliopsida > Malpighiales > Euphorbiaceae > Mallotus > Mallotus nudiflorus. The sequence continues at coordinate 6,208,220 of CANTUR010000018.1, forward strand.
ATTCATGAAACTAAGTTGAATAGATGATGGTGTGTCTTTTCTTCATATGAATGTTTGTATATGGGCAGCATTTATTTTTGTGGTATGTGAAATAATTTTTTCATGTAATAATATTTTTACTTTATTTTTTATGCAGTGTATATGCTTAAAAAGTTATGAAATTGGGTCATACCATTTATTAACGTTCAAACATATTAAATGAAAATTGAAACTATACATACATCATTCTCCTCAAGTGAAAAAAGGAACCATGAAAATAGTGTATAATAAAGAAGATTTTGAATGTGAGTTTAAGAAATAGAAGTTAATCTTCTTCCTTAAAAAAATCCCTAACCATAACCAAACCAAATGATTTTTAAAAGAGTCTTGACTGCTTTTGCAGGTTTCCAAATAAATCTAAAACTTATAACAACTTCAACAAGTTTGAATCTAACATTCACTAGTTATATGAGGTGAAAGAAGAGAGGATAAAAATTATGTATAATAAGAAAGACTTTCAACGTCTCTTCAAAAATTTATTTACAGAGCCTCAAAGAGAAAGAGAAAAAGGGAAAGTAAGGATAGTTCATGACATGTTTTTAGCTTGAAAAAAAAAAAAAAGAACTTCACATTTTTTGATGTAATGTCTAAAGTGGCTATTGGAGTTTTTATACTTGATATTCTAGGTCAAGTTCCTTGTTACTAGAGTTTGGCCATTTAAAAATGAGGATGGTGGTTGGAAAGAAGTCAAACAATCCACTATTTCTTTTATTTCTTTTTTTGTTCTTTAGCAGCTACTTTTAATAGTTTCAGCTTTGATTCTCTTTCGGTTGAATTAATTTTTAAAATTCACTAAATCTTTTAGTTGGCTTACAATATAAACAATAAAACAAATGGTAAATTCAAGAATAGCTCTATTTCAAACTTTGATTTTTATGTTATTACAAATTATATCAAAACTATTTTTTTTTTTTCATTTTATGCAAATATCAAGTATAGAAACTCCAACAACCACTTTAGACATTACTTCTAAAAGTGGTGGAGTTATTTATTTATTTAAATTTTTAGGTTAAAAACATATTCTAGATCATTTTTACTTTCCCATCTTTCTCCTTCTCCTTCTTGAAGCTCTATAGATAAGTTTTTGAATTGACGTTGAAAGTCTTCCTTATTATACATAATCTTTATCCTCCATTATTTAACCTCATGTGAATGGTAAAAATCAACTTCAAACTTGTTGAAGTTGTTCATAAGTTTTAGAATTGTTTGGAAACGTTTGAAAACAGTGAAGACTCTTTTGAAAATCATTTGGTTTGGTTAGGGTTTGTTTGAGAAAGAAGATGAAAATTAAGACGAGCATACTGCACTTCGTAATGTTGTCTAAAACATTGGTCAATGTGATATAAGAAATTTTTAATTTTGAATGACAAAAGCTTTTATTTTAGAAGAATTAAAAATATATTTTCATATAAATTTAATTTCTAGAATTTTAATAACTCATTTCACGACAAACACTAAAGAAATTTTATATAATATTGTGTGAATTCGGACATTTGTAAATTTATTCCGTGGGGTTTATTATAATTATTAATTGCATGATTTATATAATTAAAATACATATTTTATTTTTGTTTACGGCATGTGTATGAATAGATTTTATTGGAATATTAGTACTCTAAATTCAATGTATATAATGTGAGAATGACAGTACATATATTTATCCGGAATCTTAAAAATACTACCGTATATTTGGAAGAATATTTACATTCGATATAAAATTATAAGAATTTTTTTGTGAATATTCAAATATTATATCTTATGTTGAATGCTAAGATATATATATTTTTGAATTTTGCAGTTAAACAATAAAAATATAACACATATTATATATGCATTACAAAACTAAGCATTAAATGTAATACATTAAAAATAAATGAAAATTTCTCGTAAATCATGTACCGCAAACTGTTTGGGTTAGAATTTTTCATAATCCAATATCATTCACTTATTAACCATAGCAAGAGTAAATCTACAACCATTAATTTTCTATTGTTTTACATCTATTTCAGAAGGAGGATTTTTCCTATTTATTGTGTCAACATGGATCAAATGAATTCATTTCAATGCATCACTTATATCATGATATACCAATTTGGATAAAATTCTCATAATGCATCAATCATCCCTTTCCCATTTCATCAACTTGCCTCATACTCATTTGGTGGACACCCGATCGCAAAATTTATATTATTTATGCTTATGGTTCACGTAGATGCTTCTCTATATGAATATCTCAAATTCCCCTTCTCCACCCCATTCAACTCTTTTATTCTTTTATTAGGTAAGCATATACACTCAATTTCGAGTAAACTACACGATAGCTCTTTTTTTTTATATTGTTAGTAATATTTTTTACTGCTACGTTTTTTTTCTAAATTTTTGAGATATTATTTGATTAATTTTTATAAATGCATTTTATTTTTTTCCAGTGAAAACCAAAAAGGTGCAAGAATGAAGCTTTTAGCTCTTGCTTTAGCAATGATGGTAGGATCATGCTTGGCTATAAACAAGAAAAGTGTATATGTTGTAACGGATGAACGTTATGTATGGACCGGTCGGCGCATAGTTGATGTTCAAGGTGAGGTGGATAAGCACCAAGATGACAACATTGCACACCATGAAATTCCCAAAGACAAGATGTAATTATATGGCAAGTAGAATATTCTCGTAAATAATCATCTTATAAATACAACTTAAATGTTAGTACTTAGATACATAAAATTACTATCAAAATCAAGTATGGATTATCATACAAATGGTGCAAAATAGTAAAAACATTGAATAGCCCATAAACTCTCTCGTAGGACCTCGATTTGGATCTGGATATGCATCTATGTTACACCATGGTATGTAATATAGTTCACTAGTGTCTTGGTCATGGTTACCTCATAGGCCATTATGGCTCACCAGATTGCCATACTAAATACTTTAGCTATACAAAATAAAATATACAACCTGTACTAGAAAATATGAAAGAAAGATGAGTATGAGTAATTTCATAAGGAAATTATCCAATGAATATAACAATGTCAAGGAGCACTCAAGGAATTAAACATAAATTAAAAATACAAAGTACCAAGGATAAAAGAGTGCTCAACAATCAATCAAATATCAAGGTTCAACATAATAAAAAATATATATATTATCTTACTATTCTCATTCAAAAATATAAGATTTTTGTTTCAATAATACAATTCAAGTACAACTTCATTCATCAATTAAATTCTACTTCCTAATCTTATTTTTATATCTTCTCAATTACATTGATTGTATTGTTCAATATGAGATTTGAGCATTAAGGCGCAATAACTCTTGTCGTAATTATAATCTAGCCATGAAATATTAGTCATTATATTCTATTTCCAAATAGTTCGACAGTACCATTATCATTAGCTCCTTCTTGAATTACAACGAAACATAACTCCTTGGAGTACAACAACTCGTCGCTCTTTCTTAGAGCACAATATCTCATAGCTCTTTCACATAGCAATTTAGAATCAGTATGCATACTTGTCAACCACATAAATATGCCCCAAAGGCATTATGAATTTATGCGTTGTCCCAAAGATTATTTTTAATCCATGTTGGCTAACACTATCCCAACTAAACACATATTTCCTCTTACTCAAACACATATACTCTAATACAAACATCATATTATTATTACTTTGTCTTATTGAACAATGTCTCATTATTCCTATATAATCTTAATTGCAATAAAAGTAATAGTTCAAGTTTCCTATATGACATTCTGTTACATTGGTGTATATAAATATTACCATAATAGATTTATTCTCAAATCGGAGACTTAAGAAATTTCATAATATAAAATTTTATACAATTGCTCTCCCGATTATTAGCTTTAAGAGTCTAAAATAAATTACTGATACTGCCAATTTGTTTCCAAGTAAGAATAGTTCCTACAAAATAGAAGTTGATGAGGGAGTTTGCCAGGTGGGGTCCTAGCGAGCTCTCTTCAACGGTCAAGTGGGTAAAGAGAGAATGGAAAGGAATGGTAAAGAAAATAAGGTTTTAGTAGGGTTTATCAGTTGGTTACCTCATTTTTTTTTCATTCATGAGATATATATACTGGTTTACATGTCCATATGTCATTTAGAGAGTGAATGAAAGTATTATTCATATGTCTCATGTCTCCATTCTCAGGTCATGCACATTTGTGCCAGCTAGCGTTGGATGAGCTAGTAAGGTTTGGACATACAGTAGAGAGTGCCATCCTTGTTGCGCGGGAGTCTGCCAATAGCTAATACTAGTAACGTAGTTATTTTAGGCATTGCTATGGAATCTCTATGTAGGCGTGTAGGAGATAATTTAGTTGTACGATCCTTCCTCTTGCCATGTTGATGTGTCCATTTCTCACTAGTTTGTTGGCTTTATTTATTTTTTGTCATTGTCGAATGTTAATAATTTTTTCTCCTTTCCAGGTGTGCAGATAAAGAAGAATGAAGAAGAAGAGAGACATTGAAGATTTAGGGCCTTATGATTTCTCTAAGCCCATTGAGCTTTATTCCTGCAAGTTAAATCCCATTTTGGTATTAGGGTTCCCCTCAAAGTGTTGATCATTTATGTTTAACTTCCTCGTGAAGCATCATCTTGAGTCATTCCGGCGATGCGCCTTCAATTAGATATGTGTTAGGCGGTTTCTGGGAGTAGTTTGGTTCATATTAACTAACATTTCATGTCGCAGGAGTCACATCCTTTCAGCTACCACCTCCCCCTGTTTTCATAATTTTTAAAATTTTGCCAGTTATGGCTCAAGTCATTAAATGGGTGTCATCATTAGGCTTATTAATTTCTTCCAACTTTTTTCTTTCACCTTCCTTTCTTCTTTCTTTTAGAGAAAGCCCTTTTCTTCTTTAGCTTCTCTTTATTCTTTCTTGAAGGCTTTCTTTTATGTATTGTTGTTTGTTGTTGTCATTTGCATTCATGTCATCACTTGTTCTTGCCATCCTTGCTGTTTTACTAAACATTTATGGCATCGAGAAAAGGTATTTTCTTTGTCATTCTCTCTCTTCTCTTTTTCTTCTTTTTTTTAATGTTATTTCATTTAATTCCTATGAATGGGTACTTATTAATGAGGCCATTGTTTTCCAATGTCATGGTTTTTGCCCTTTGTTTGTTGTTGCTACATCTCGTTATTTATTAATATTGTTATTTAGTTTCCTCGTTACTACCATGTTATGCTTGTATTGATTTTTGAGTGGTATGTTGGCCTTCATTGAGTCATTTTGGTGTAGATATTATTAGAAAGTTTGAGATGGGAGGGGATCAGCCCCTAGTGACTCCTATTCTAATGTGCCCTATACTTCCTGGGGTCAGATGTCATCTTGCTGCCTTTATCAAAGGGATAGCACCCCCACCACTGAAGATGATGATAGTGGGTGTGTTAGTCAAGGGGTGTCAAAGGTGTGTTAGTCTAATGTGTGGAATTAATTCATTTGAATGTATTGTCAAGCTAGTTTGCTGAATTGAAAGAGGAACATGACATTCCGGAGGAATATGAACTCTCAATTCCTAAAGGGTACCGAGGTAATTCCATGTTAGAAGATAAACACATGGTGATTTATGAGGATTTTCTCAGGTCTAGGCTCCAATTTCCTTTACACTCTTTTATGGTGCGTTTCCTCAAGACATACGGCATGTCCATGAGTCAGCTTACTCCAAACAGTTGGATTTTTTTACTTGCTTCATTCTTATATACGAATAGGTTGGCATTAAGCCCGATTTGAATGCTCTCCAGTATTTGTTCATGTTCAATAAGAAGAGCCAATATCCGCATTTGTTTAGTAGACCAAACAGGGCATTGTTTGGGGGTCTCCCGAAGGTTAGGAAATCTTAATTTAAAAGTTTCTTCATAGTGACTAACCCGAAGGGTTGGGGGGATCTCCCTCACATATGGGTTGATGATACTTTCAAAGGAGATGGGAAAATCGAGTTGTCAGATGATGAAGAGAATAAACTTGAAATTCAAAAATTTTGGGCAAAAAGAGAATGTTTTGACTATAGCTAGATAGTTCAATGCTTGAAGGGTCTATAGGATGCATCATTTCAATTGATTTTCATTTCCTTTCATTTTTTTTGGTTCTAACATTTGTCTTGGGTGTGCAAGTAAATCCTTTAAGGATCTGCTGCAAGGACCTTTTACTTAAAACTTGGGAACTAAAGGAATTGAGTCTTCTCCCCAGGTTGCTAAAGAAAATGTCGAGCTACTAGGAGATCTATCTGACTAGTGATGTTGGAACCTCCATCTCAAGACGTGCCTCCCATTAAATTCCCGCGAGCAAGATTCATTCCTCTTGATGTTCATCCTGAGGGTTTGTCTAGCACAAATCCAGAAGAGCTTATTGCTTAAGTGATCAACGATCTTTATGTCTGTCTTGCTAAGAAGCATATGAAATTTGGTGCCTACTTAGCTCGATCTCTTGGTTTTAGCATTGATTTTGCACAGTTGTATCTTCTTCTCAAGGATAAGGACTTGCGAAGCCCCGTTAAGCTTGACATTGATTTTAGGCGCTATCAACATCTTGCTGTTATTTAAGCATATCTTATTATCCCGAGATATCTTGTGTTATACTTTTCCCCTTATTCTATTTTATGATCTAATTACTCTTTTTTTGTCCTTTAGTAAATGGAATTATCCTTATGTATGGATGGACATCCGACATTCCTTCACAAAAAGATTACTTTATTATGTGCGCAGATTTTGGAATTGAAAGCGGAACCCACTCGTTTGAAAGAGCAGCATGCTAAAGAAATTGAAGAAATTAACAAGGTGAATCAAAATCGCATTCATGCTTTGAAATCACAAGTCCAAGCTTTAGAGGGACATAACTGCTCTTTGATTGAGAAGAGCCAGAATTTGGAGTCAAAGAAGGAATCACTTAAACTCTCTCTCCAGGAATCCAAGGCAGCTAAAATTGAGCTAGAAGATAATTTTGATAGGATAGTAAATAAATCTAATAGTCTGTATGATGATGCCAAAAAGTAATTCATTGAGAAGCTAAAGAAGCACTTTCTAAAGGCATATGGATTTCGGGCCTAGAGCCATATTACTTTCCTTTTTCTTTTTATTATGAACAATTTATAGTAGCCTTTTATTCACTTACTATAGTGAATTTAAAAAATTTAATGCTTCTCTCAACTCCACAAAGGTGGATGTGTAAGCATGTTTGGATGGTGCCTTTTTTTTATTAAATTATGGCTTTTTAATAGCCGTTGTTACTGTAATATTTGCATCAAAGTTTGATGTTTTGAATTTATGATGATATGTCTTTAGGATTCATATATACAATATGTTATTAGTAGTCTACAAACAAGTTATTAAGGTTATTCATCAATTTAATTTGTAAGTGTCGTAAACGATTTTGCCAATATGACCTGTTTATAATTACTAGACATGTATATTTTTATGATTATATTTAAGAGCTCCTCTTAGGTTTATTATACCAAGGGGCTATATTAGATGCATTCATTTTTATTTTTGGAGGATTACATAACGAGGTCCTATCAATAGGTTCCTCTCAGGTGACTCGTTGTTCTAAATGTATACGAGATTGTTTATAAATTTAAAAGCCTTGAGAGAGAATTGAATTCATTGATTCCAAGAATACTAAAAAATAATAAATCAAAACCCTGTTAATTCAAAGAATACCAAAGGAATTGGAAGAATTACGTCTGTAATTTATTTTTAATTCATCAAAAACTGTCTTAAAATAACTCAAAGAGGCAAATAAATAGTGCCTAAGAAAAAACCTAAAACCAAAAAAGGAAAAGACAAAAAACTCTAAAAAAGGAACATAAACTTTAAAGCAAATTTAAAGGCCTAAATAAAGGAATTTAGGCCCGAAGGTGGACTACTATAAACAAAGTGTATAGCACCCATTATAGCTCTATGAGTCAGCTTCAATTTGATATATTATGGGCCCCGCAGGTCAATTGGTACCGCCATAAATGTCCATTTAAAGCCCAAGTGCGTACGCTCACTCTATTAAATCCATCCATAAACTTCAATGTTGCCTCATCCACATCATAAATGAATCGTTATTATAAGAGAAACTCTTCTCAGGCTACTTATGAGTTAAGATGTATTATTTTGAGGTTCATTTTTTAGAACTCCTCTTAGGCGATACGTCACTCTGAGGGGTTCATTTTTTAGAACTCCTCTATAGCGATGCATTGCTCTGAGGGGTTCATTTTTTAGAACTCCTCTCAGGCGATGTGTTGCTCTAAGGGGTCCATTTTTAAGAACTCCTCCCAAGCGATGTATCACTCTAAAGGGTCCATTCATTAGGAAAATAAATGCAGCAAATGGCTTTACGCCTTTATTTCATTACTTTTCATTGAAATACTTCCTTACAAATATAAAGATAAAGGAAATGTAAAACATAACAAAAAGGATATGCATAGTATTGTTACCTTATTAATGGTACTTCCTTAAATTCAAGGCATTCTAAATACTAGGAATGTGTTTACCATTGGCGTTGTCCAGTTTGTAGGTAGCTAGTACCAAGGCTTTAGCTACTTTATATGGTCCCTACCAATTAGGCTCTAGCTTTCTAACTCCAGTGTTTCCCTTAGTGATATTTGCATATATCAGTACCAGGTCTCTAAAGAGGAAACGTCTCTCTTTGACTCTTCTGTTATGAAAATGGCACATCTTTTGTTTACAAGCTGCCATTTTGTCTCCTTTGTCTCTTCCAACAAGTCAATATTTCATGTGGAGAGCTTTATGGTTATCCTTTTCATTATATGTGATGATTCGGTAGCTAGGAATACCTATCTCAACTGGCATCACTGCCTTTATGTTGTATGCCAATTTTAAAGGAGTTTCTCCAGTGCTTTCCCTCAGCATTGTATGATAGGACCATAAGACACTATATAGCTCCTCAACCCACTCTCCTTTAGTCTGATATAACCTTTTCTTGATCCTTTGTAGCAAAGTTCATTTTGTCACCTTCGTCATCATATTAGTTTGAAGGTGCACCACTAAGGTGAAGTGTAATTCGATATGGAGGTCGTAGCAAAATTCTTTGAAATTTTTATAGTCAAACGATTTTTTATTATCCATCACTAGTTTTTTGGGTATCTCGAATCTACACACTACATTTTTCCAGAAGAAACTTGTTATCTTTGCTTAAGTAATCAATGCTACAGGCTCTAGTTCTACCCATTTAGTAAAGTGATCTATGGCAATAATTAAAAATTCTTCTGCCCTTTTTTCAGGAGCAAAAGACCAGGGATATCCATTCCCCACTGTGTGAAAAACCAGGCCACACCTAAAGGCTATTGATGTGCAAGCAACAAATGGTTATACTTTCCATAATGTTAGCATTTATCACATTTATTCACTAACTCCTTAGCATCTACTTGCATGTGTAGCTAGTAATAACCTTATAATAATAGTTTTTGAATCACTATACTTGCTGCTTCGTGGGCTCTACTAATCCCCTCATGGATTTCCCTCAGCATATAATTTCCTTCCTTCTTTATAACACACCTTAACTAGGGATGTGTCACTAATCTCTCATAAAGAATGTCCTCATCAATAACATATGATGATGCAATTCTCTATACTTTCCTCACTTCTATCTCATTCTCTAGGAGTACACTTGAGTTTAATAACTTAACAATGGGCTTCATCCAACAAGTTACCTCAATAATTAGCATATCCTAGTTTGGCTCCGTTAGTTCTTTAAGGATTACTCCCCTTAGTAAGTTGTAACCTTCGTATGCCATTTTGGAAAATGCATATGCTTCATGGTTGGACTCCCTATGGATTTGCTTGAGCGTGAGATCTGTTCTTGCCCCCTTAAGATTCTCTGCTACCCTTTTTGCTACTACTAAATATTTAAGCATATCCCCATCTAGTTAATTACAAGCACATCTCTATTTTGGTTAATCACAAGCTGAGAATCACTATAGACAATTAGAACTTTAGGCTTGATTTATTTAGCTAGGTTTATACCAGCTATCATGGTTTTATATTTAGTTGCATTGTTGGAGGCCTGGAACCATATCTTAAGAGCATATTCTAGCTTGATGCCCCTTGAGCCTTTGAGCACTACTCTTACACCAGTACCCATTGGGCCTACAACTCTATTCATATATAATAGCCATGGGGAAGATTTCACTTCAGTTGGCTTGCCCTGCTCTTCTCCATATTTGGCCATAAAATCAGCTAAAATATGAGCTTTTATAGATTTCCTTAGTTTGTACTTAACTTCGTATCCCCTAATTTTTACTCCCCATTCCATAATTCTCCTAGACGTCTCAGCCTTTTGCAATATCTTTCATAATGGTTGGTCTGCTCTCACTACTATTTGATGCGCTTCAAAGTACTACCTTAAGTGCCTTACCAATATCACTAGGGTGAATGTCATTTTTTCAATCTTAAGGTATTTAATTTTTGTGCCCTTCAACATTTTACTGATTTAGTATCGAGGTTATCATTTCCTCCATCATTACTTAGTAAAGGTATAGAGGTTCACCTTGTTTTGGCTTATTGAAAAGCGAAGGAGAGCTGAGAAAAAACTTCAGCTTTTCAAAGGCCTTCTAGTACTGTTCCATCAATTTAAAATTCTTCAAGCATTTATGGGCTTGGAAAAATAGGAGACATCTTTTAATGGAATAGGAAATGAAGCGTCCTAGGGCTGTTATACGCCTGTTCAGCCTCTGCACTTCCCTTATGGATTATTAGGGTTTCATTTCCATTCCTACTTGTATTTTCTCTAGATTTGCCTCGATTCCCCTCTCCAAGATCTTGAACCCTAAGAATTTTCTTGCTTTTACTCCGAACACACTTTTTTAGATTGAGCTTCATATTGAATTTATCTAATATTCCTAGAGCTTCCCTCAAATCCTTCACATCGCTTTTTACATTCATGTCATCAATGTATACTTCGATCGTTTTCCTAATATGCTCTTTAAATATTTGGTTCACCAACCTTTGATAAGTAGCTCCAGTGTTTTTTAAATCGAATGCCATTACTCTGTAGCAGAAAGTCCTTCTATTTATAATGAAGGAGGTTTTTTCTTCATCCCATTTGTCTATTATAATTTCATGATATCCCATATATGCATTCGTAAAGCTGTATATCTTATACCCCGTTGTATATCTCATACCGATTCTTCCATCTCTGCCCCCATTTTTACTTTCCTCTAACTAGACAACACACATTCATGCACCTCTTATGTTGGTTTTAGTTTGTCCTCCCCTTTCTTCGACTTAAGAGTCTCCATAGGAAGTGTTTATACTGCCCCTCTTAAAGCTAGCATGCACGCTTCCCGAGAAGCCTTTTAATTACCCCTTACAATATAAAATTTAAACATGAAAGCACAATAAATCTTGTTTAGATGTATTTAAACATATGAACTCATCTATCACATACTAGACATGAAATATTTAAAAACACATTATATTCCATAAGTAACCTTGACGACACAATTATCATTAGCTCCTTCTCATATTACAATGAAATATAACTCATTCTCAGAGTACAATAACTTGCAACTCTTTCTCAAAGCACAATAAAGTATAACACCTTCTCGGAGCACAATAACTTATAAAATCAATATGTATACTTGTCAACCACATAAATTTGCCCCAAAAGCATAATGAATTTATGCATTATACCAAAGACAGTTATTAGTGCTTAGCCAACACTAAAACTCGGTTCATAACAAATTTTACACCAGAGATAAATATAATCATATATCATATAGAAAACTCATTAATGCTCTAAAATAATTTTTCAATTATAACATCCTTAAGGTTTAAGTACATAAACAACATATTTGTAATTTTTCATTATTCACATGTATTCTAGGTAAGTTTTACATTTTAAGAATCTCGATATAAAGTTGGTTTCTCATTCTTATTATTCATTTTTAATTTCTTCTATAGTAAATGTAGTCTCAAGTTGAAGACTTAAGAAAATATTTGAGAATATTTGAACTTGACATTGTATTGTTCAAGTAATGGTTCTTGGTCTATGTATTTATATTTAAACTTGGGTGCACATAGACATTATCCTCTGCTATAAGATTTTTGGAGTTACTTCTCATATGATTTAATTTAAATAATTAGCACTTATTTAATACCAATGACAATTATGCATAAAACTGGTCAAGTCCCTAAAGTTTTTGTGGTGTTTGAACCATGATTTTAACTAAACAAAAAAAATGATAATAAAGGCATGCTCACCTATGTTTATCAAACTAAAAATAATTTGGGTTACAAATACTTTATCAAATGGTCCAAATACTAAATAAGTTGTATTTGATCTAGAAATTTCCAAATTCTTACTCTATAATAAGTAAACATGTAAGAAAGCTCACATACTTTTCACTTTCAATTTATGGCATATGTAAAGTTTCTTTTCATTTATGCCACAATTTCTATTGTTACTTAAGTTCATTATGAACTTAAAATGTCATTAATGTACATGACATAATATTCAAAACCTACATAGGTTTAACCAAGAATTATAAGAGATTTCAGCACCTAAAAGGTTATTATAAATGAAAATTTGAATCAAGCTTTAATAATAAAAAGAAATAGCAGCTCTAAGTCTTTTTATGCAAAGCTCAAGTTAATCAAATTCAACAACAAAAATAAGAGCTTTAGCAAATTAATTTAAGGAAGTAGGTTAAAGAACTAAATTGAAGGAAGAATTAGAATCTTTCACTAGGCTGTCAACTTAACAAAATTCATAAGGTATATTCAAAAACTCATTAAAAATTCCATAGTTTATATCCTCAAATCATTTTCTCTAGATTTAAATTTATGTGTGTCTAGATTGATTTGAAATTAATTTTACACCAATTGGATGTGTCAGTCAAGATAAACATCAAAATCAATTGGTTAGGTCAAGCAATCTATAGATTTTGCGCAAAAAAAAAAAACGTGGCTTCAAAAATCCAATAAAAAAGTAGAATTTGGTTTATTCTATTTTTGACAAATTTTTAAAGGAAATTTCAAAGTTTCTATTGACATAAACATCATCTCATTTGGAGTTATAGAACTCAAGGTATGGCTCACACAATATTACTGATCAAGCTAGAAATTCTACAGGTTTAAAAGCTGCTAATTTTTTTTAACTTGTTTCTCTAAGCTTATATTAGAGTTCATCAAATCAGTAGGTACAAAAAGATGTTTGAATTAAAATTAAAACAACACTTCAATAACATTAAGTTGACAATTAAAGGAAAATCATAATTTGAACATTCCTTCAAATGTTTCAAGAATTCAAAGCATAACAACAAAAGAATGGGTGGATTGAAGAAAATCACTCACTGATTTTGAGCCTAATCCCTGATTTTTGCTTCCTTAATTTGCTTGACTCCCTGTAAGTTGAATCAAGTTTCAAAATCTGAAAATGGTTGAACTCAATATGCAAATGCTCTTCTACCTTTGATTTCTCTTAGAATGATGAAAGCTATCACTCTAAAGCTCCAGGATTCAGCTCCTTACACTCTCCTTCTTCTTCCGTTATGTTATTCTTCTCTCTTGAACGTTCTTTTCTTTTCCTTTTTTATAGGTGTTAACTAAAAAGAAGAACTCCTCTTACCTTTAGACACCTCACCAAGCAAATTGTTTTTAATCCTTCAATTCTTCTTATTCACTTCCTTAGCTCAACTCTTCTTTTTTTTACTAATCCATACTTCACTTTATTAAATAGTTATATATACACAATATATATATTTCTCAATTAATTTAATCCTCTAGCTAACATAACCAAAGTAAATCATCACTTATTAATAATTCATTTATTAACTTTAAATATGCATTATCACCTTAACTTGGTCTCGAGGACACAGATGTTGCAATATTAAACAAAACAAGGTGTAACATAAGAATATATATGCCTGCAATTTGTCTCCCATATGATGAATATTAATGCTTAGAGATGATGAAGAAATTAATTGAATTCTTAAAGTTTTTTTAGATTCAAAATAAATATAACTCATAAAGGTTCATCGCTCATATGTGTACGTATGGTTATTAAGTAAATTGTTAGTATTTTAGTTAGTTGAAACTTGTGCAATAATGTTGTAGACACCCAATTTCAGGATGATATGTTATGGATGTAACAAAGGATTCCAGTGATGAAAATGTTTTCGAAACTTAATCCTAAAAAATTCTAAGGGCTTTTAAAGGAAGGATTTAATGTTTTTAAGGACTAAATCGTAAAGTTTTTTTAGGACCTAATTGTAAAATTTAAATTTTTTCGGGGGCCTTTTTATAATTAAATGTTAAAAAAAAAAGTGCATCGGAATTCCATAATTCCGACCGGAATTACAATAATTCTGATCGGGATTGTATAATTCCGACCGAAATTATATAATCTCGGTCGGAATTGAATTCCTCCATTTTCCTATTTCTAAACTACTCTCAATTTAATCTTTTAATTGGTTTAAACTTCCTAATTAATTCAATCCAAATTGGTTTAAACTTCCTAATTGATTTAAAATTCCTAAATACACTTTAGGAATTAGAATCACATTAGGATTAGGGTTAGCCCTCCTGGTTCCCTCCTGGTTCTACTATAAAAAGAAAGGAAGGAGCAGTGGAAAAAAAGAGGAAAAGCGTGAAAAGGGAGGAAAAGAAATAAAGAGAAAGGCGTATGAAAGAGGAGAAGGAAGAAAAATTATGATTTCTTTTGAATTTTTTACTAAAATTCCTTTTTTATTCAACGTTTAATTCAAGACTCGTGAAGGATTTTTTGAAGAAAAGATTCAAAAACCTATCAAGAACGGTGAATCACAAATATGAGGAGCACCCTAATCATCCATAAGCATATCATATTCTTCTTCTTCTTTTATTTATTTATTTATTTATTTATTATTCTATTTATTTTATCATAATTTATTCATTAATTATTATTATTTTTTATGGTGATTGTGGAGGAAAATACATGGTGATCATATGAGGAAGATGAATTGAAAATCCACAGAAGACTATAAATAAAGCCCTGTAGAAACTTAGTTTCTAGGGTTTTATTTTTATTTTTATTGTCTCTATTTTTTTATTCTTTATTTTTATATTTTTATATTAATTGTTTTGGGAATTAATGTAATAGCCCCAATAGTGGGAATAGTAATAAAATTATGTATGTGGTTGCATGTTTATTTTTATTAAATTGGTTAGTAAAATTACGTTTCAATTTGGTAATCATTTAAAATCAATGGAGGAAGTAGATTAATTTAAGTTGTATGTTAATAAAAATTAGGATTTTAGTAAGGATTAATTTAATTATTTGTTTAATCTTATTTAATTGTTTCTTTTATACTTTTGTTTGCTTTTGGGTTTTATTTATTATTTTTGTGTTTTGGGTCTTAAGCCCACTTTAGATCTTGATTTGTTTATTTTAGCCTATCTCATTTAATAATTAATTAGGTTTAATTAATTAAAATATATTTTTTAGGTCCATAATTAATTAGATTTTAGATTAGAAATATCCTTAGACCCGTTTAGTTAATTAGACATAGGCCCACTTAATTTAATTTAATTAATTTAGACTTAACTCACTTAATTTAAGTCTTTTTCATAATTTGTAGATTTAAGATCATTAGTTAATTAAAACATCTAGACTTTAACTAATTTATTTAAAATCCATATAGATTAGACTAACTTAGAGGTTATGTGATTGAATGCATTATTTACTTGTATATTTCATGACTAGTTTGCCTTGGAGTTTATTGTTTTTGGGTTTATATGAAATTGCATGTAAATAGAGGATAAGATAGTAATTCATAAAGTAATTCTAAATGAACACAAGACTGAAAGAAGTTGGTATTTCGTATCCAGAATCTCCTGGTTGTGGTACTAGCTTTCTTTTAGGGAATCGAGTACCACCTTTTCGATTTGTCCCAGTTATTACCCTAGGTGGCGACTTTTCATCTTCACATCATGTCTTTGTGACAGTGGTTAGTGTGTTCTCTAGAGCCCTGAGCTCAAACAGTGTTGCGGTTGCTAAAATTTTGGACGCGCGCTAAACTTTGCCGTCTACAAATGCTCATTATTTTTTGTTTTAGTAACTAATTAAATTGAAGGTGTTGAAAAAATTTGGTTCCCTTATGCACTTTATCCAATTTCAACTCTAAAATTATCAAAATTCATATGATTAATAGATATTATAGTCTTCAAATGCATTAAAAAAAAGTTCACAACTCTTACTAATTGCATGAGTGCATTTGGATCGAGATTAAAAAGGATACCTATTACTTCTGCAATGCATATACCCTGTGGAGTATATTCCCTTAAGGGATTAAAATTTTCCCTTATAACTATTATATTCCTTTTTTTTTTTAATTACACACACCCTATGGAGTACATCTAGGAGATATAAATGGTTTAATGAAATTCAAGTTTGAAATTTAAAAAAGAAAAAGAAAATCTTAGGTGCAATTAAGTAATGCATTTGAGCAATTTTTTTTGTTTGATTTTTTTAAGCACAAAATATGTGAAAATTGACCAAATGTGATAAAAATGCTAAACATGACCAAAATATACACTACAAATGAATTACAATAATTTAGATATATGTCTACGTAGATTATTGTATTTTAAATATAACTATCTAGATTTTGGTTTTAGTATCAAAGCACAATAGTTTAACCAACTAATCATATATTTTTAGTTTCATTTTTTCAGAACTTTTTATTAGATGATAGTTTCTTTTAAAATTTTAAAAGCTCTAAGAACTCTCCAAAAAAGATGGAGTTTGGTAATGAGTTTTAGGATTTGTATAGTGTGTTTATGAGGAAGATGAAGGAGACAGTGAAAAAAGAAAACAATTATTTTTGTCATATATAATTTTAATCCATTGATAAATAAGAAAAGAAATGAGGTCAATCATATTACGTATTTCATAATGTGAGCAATTCAAGTTTAAATATGGCAGAATTTATAATTTGTATAACATTAATAAATGGTATGACTCAATTTCATAACTTTTTAAGCATATACACTACATAAAAATAAAGTAAAAATGTTATTACATGAAAAAATTATTTCACAAACCACAAAAATAAACGTTGCCCATATACAAACATTCATACGAAGAAAGACATACCATCATCTATTCAATTTAGTTTCAAGAACACAACTTGCATCATGAACCTAAACCTTAGGAACTAATGGTCATCATTTAAAGTCTTTAACTGTCCAAAATCTTGTGGATGGTAAATGCCCCTGCATTCAAAAATAAAATCCATGTCAATAATCTAACAAATTAAACATTAATAGCCCAAACAAACATAAAAAAAAAAAATTATCAAATTATTTAGATTTTGAAGATGAGGCAAGTGGATCTAAGTTTTTATTCTTTGGTTTATCTCAGCAATTATATCTCTCACTTCAAACAAGTTTTTAGCCATGTTATTCATAGATTTCTCATATCTGAAATCATACTTAGCATACATGCACTTATTTACATTTCCCTAATCTCCTACTTTTTTTTTTAAGAGATAGCAAGAACTTCATCAGAGAAGGACCTTGACCAACAACGTCAAGTAAGAAGCAAATATGGCCATTCCATAAGTGACATTGTACATTGGAGTTTTTCCCTTTATAGCACTAAAAATTCTACCCTTGAGCATATTTTGTTGAGTGTTTTTTAAGATAATAATTTTGTTCTCCAAATAATGTTCATAAACAGAAAAATGCATGCACTGTGGAACATGATAAATGAGGCCCATAAAATCCTTTATGGTCTAAAATTTCTGGTTGAATTTAACTATATCCTTATTTTCCCAACTCATGTCTTTGTGAAATATCTTATGATTTAAGTTTCTTTCCACTGCAAATTTCTCCATTGTGGGCATATGGATGTTATAAAATTGATCTAGTACATTCTTATAATCATAATCCTTCCCATGTAAAAATTTTTTTACATGTTTTCCTTGTTTTTATTTAGTTCTTAGGGAGGGTTTTTTTTATCACTTGTATATTTTATACAAGTGGTTTTTCCCCTCACTTGAATAAGAATTTAATAAAATATCATTTTAATAAAAAAAAACACTAAAAACTCTCTGAAAATCATGGCTTTGGTAATGATGTTTAGGTTTTGGATACTGCGTGATGATGCCTGGCCAAAATCCTTTTATATGATAGGCCTACTAGTGAGGTATTGTCAGTTTTGACTTAAGAAATCCATAGACCATATAGTTTTGTACTTATATATATAATTATTTTTTTGATAATTTTTTTAAAGAACATGATAAATTTTTTCAAAAGTATAAGGCTGAATTTTTTATGGATAACTCTTATAGTTAAAATAAATTATTTGATAAATACTAAAATTAATTATTTAATATATAAATAATAAGGGTCAAAACCTTTATAAACATGTAGAATTTAGGATCAAGTTTCTCCTCCCACCATCACCCTTATCCTTGATTCCAATCCCTCACTTCAATGCTCTGACAATCAACACTGAGGAAGGTAAAAAAGATACCTCGATAACCATCGATATACAAGGTTCAGAGAAAGCTGAAAATGGAAAAAAGGAAAAAGATGGTACGATGGTTAAAAGGAAAAGCACTTCAAAGGAAAACACTTTCTCTATAGAGGAAACTGCTCCTCAAAAGGTGATCCAGGGGAAGAAAATTGAAAAAGAAGAGGAATGGCCAAAAAGGGCTAGGCCTAAAGGTCAATTAGAGGCTAGTCCACTCTCCATGGAGAAGCTGCTTGGGCCAAAGCAGAATAGAGACCCACAGGCCCAATGCTTCACCAAGAGATAGCTGACCAAGAAACTAAAACTGAAGGAATTGGCTAGGACAAGCCCAAAACCCAAATCCACAAGCATTGAGGCAAATTAATTGAGTCCAAAGCCCATATGACTATCACACCGATTCTAGCTGAGGGCGCTAGAGCCCCAAAAGGTGATTCGTACCTCTCAACTAAGCCCAGAACTTACGTTTACAGACTTAGCCTTTTTGCCTATTCTCAATTGTTTATAGAATAGTCTGTATCTTTTCTTCGGCTTCTTTATAAGATTAGATTTTTCTATTTGGGTTCTTCTCCATTGAATTTGGTCATAGTCAGCTCTGAACTCTTTACAGTAGAGGAAGAGTTTATCCTTGACTTATTAATGGCTCCTTCGAAGCAGCCTCAAAGACCAAGAGCTATTTAGTTATAGCTATATTTTTTAGAGCTATTTAGTAATAGCTATATTTTGGTGCCACTTAAATTAAATTAACCACACATGACATTAAATTACCAAATAGCCAAATTTAGTTGGTAAAAAAAAAAAAGGTAAATTTAGACATAATAATTCAAGATGTGCACAAACAAATGAAAAGTATGGTGTAATTGAAGAAGTGTGGTAGGTGACATAAAAACTAAAAAAAATGCCTTCATTTGTTTTGTGTACTTTATATTTTTGTGGTACATGAAATAATTATTTCATATAATAACATTTTTACTTTATTTTACACAATATATATTCTTGGAAAGTTATGAAATTGAGTCATATCATTTATTAATGTTATACAAACTATAAATTCTACCATGTTTAAACTTGTATTACTCACATAATGAAATAAGTAATATGATTGACCTCCTTCCTTTTAATTTTCTTTTTTTCACTACCTCCTTCATCTTCCTCCTAAACACACTATCCAAACCCTAAAACTCATTACCAAACTCCATGGTTTTTCAAAGAGTTCTTAGTGATTCAAGATTTTAAAAGCAACTACCATATGATGAAAAGTTTTGAAAAAATGAAACTAAAAATATATGATTAGCTAGTTAAATTATTGTGTTTTGATACTAAGACCGAATTAGCTAGTTATGTTTAAAATACAATAAAAATGAAGTTTAATCTACTTATGTATAAATCTAAATTATTGTAATTCATTTGTAGTATATACTTTGGTCATGTTTAGCATTTTTATCAACTTTGGTCAAGTTTGACATATTTTGACGTAATTTGAAAAAATTTTGTTCCCTTATGCGCTTTATCCGACTTAAACTCTAAAATTATCAAAATTCATATGATTAATAGATATTATAGCCATCAAATGCAATAATAAAAAAAAAAGGTCCACAACTCTTACCAATTGTACAGTGAGTTTGGATTGCGATTAAAAGAGGATAACTATTACTCCTACAACATATTGACCCTTTTTAACCCTATTTCGCAAATTTTAGAAAATTAAGATTAACTGTTAATTCTTTAATAATTAATTTCATTTATATATATTTTTATCAACCTAATTGGGATAGGTAAAGATCTATAATATATATATATATATATATATATATATATATATAAACTCGAGAAGATGAGTAATTTATACATAAACACAAAGTAATAGAAAAATGAAAAATATGTATTTTCAATAAAAAAAAAAATTTAATATATATATTATGGTGATTTTATTACATCTATTTTAATTTTGTTATTGTCACTAGTTTATATTTTTTATTTTCAATTTTTAAGTCTATTCTTATAAGAATATTAATGAATTAATCATATTAACACTGATTAAATATTATTTTCATCATTTTGAATTTAATACATGAGATATCTCGTCAAATAATTAGCATATATGTTTTCATGACTAGCTATAAAGCATAAACTATTATTATAAGTAATTTTTTTTAATTTTTAATTTTAAATTTTATTCTTTATTAATTATATTCTATAAAATCTGTACTATTTCTTACTTGTAAAATGTATAAAATATATTGTTTAACTTTTATCGTTATGAAATTTTTTCTAATAATTTTTTAATTATTTGATATTTTAAAAATTAATTTTTTATAAAAAATTATTTATTTACTTATTTATATCATTTTAATTATTTTATATATATTAATAATTTTTTCTAAAATCAATTACACAGTTTATGCATTAACTTTTATTTACTAAATAAGGTTAATAACAAAACTATTATAAGTATAACTGTTATTCCTTAATAATTATACTAATAATTGTTATATTTCATTTTTTTTAATTACGATCCGGACACACCCTATGGAGTATATCTAGGAGATATAAATGGTTTGATGTTTATAAAGATATAAGGTGATCTCCAATCCAGCAGCAAAAAGCCAAAATGCAGTTGTCTGTGCTCTCTAATGCAACGTCAATTTCTGCTGCATTTTGCATAAAATTACTATTTTGCTGCATATATGCAGCTCACTTTTACCTTTATGCATTTGTACTTTTTTTTATAAATTTCAATAACAATCATTTTTTTATCATTTATTTCAATATATTTCAAATAACTTTGTTTAATTTATTTCAAATTTATATTATATTTATCATATTATTGCTAAATACATATAAATTTGATTTAATTATTATTATTTTTACTTAAATAATATTAATATTGTCATTAAAAATAATATAAATTTTTTAATTAAATAATTTATTTACTTAAATAATATTAATAATTGGACAGAAAAAATTTAACCATAAATTTACATTATAACGATTTAAGAAAACAATCAACAAAAACATTAAAATTACTAATACTTGAAACCATACATTTCATAACATATAATTTAATAATCTGTAAATCATAGTCATATCCACCAATATCATTGAAACATTCACCAAAAGTATTATATGTAGGAGGTGGTGGTTGGTGTTGTTGAGCTCTTTTATGCATAATCCTCCTTTTTTCAGCTGCCATAAATGCACGAAATTTAAGATCTTCAATAGAATTAAGATCTATAAACAAAATCTTATTTTCTTTTTTGAATTCCTAGACGGCCACCTTTTTTTCTAATTTAGTGTTAGCCTTTTTCAGCAAATCAACAACCTGTCGATTTTCTTCCAAAAGAAGATCCATTTTTTCTTCCTTTAATTGTTCCTCCTTTCTTCTCTTCAATTTGGCTTTGTTCACACCAATGGGACGTCCAATTGAAAAACCACCTACATCAGACGCATCCAAATCAATTGAAAATCCTGAAAGTCCAAGAGATGTTGGAACTGTAAAATAAGGAGTGGGAGTCTCTGATCCTGATGAATCATTCATAATCCTATTAACTTGAGTGCGGCTAATCTTTAACTTTTTCAAAATCTTTGACTATGTGTCACACGTGATCAAATTTGAAACCTCTTTTGTAATGCACATATTGTTGCATTAATGTTTTTACTTGGATTAACTAAAAATAATTTATTAAAATCTTGTTAGAATTAATATAATCTAGATGAAAAAGACATTACAACTAACATTAATAATATTAAAATATAATTATTATAATGAAATACTTACAATGTCTGCATTTGAAGCGCCACTAGGATAGATATTTTCTATTTGTCTAATGCACCCAGTTAATTTCCTTACAGCTTGCTTAATTGTTTAGTAGTGACATTATAATGAGCGCTTGGTACGCTCCTCATAATTTGCGTCTTTCTATGCATTATATTTTTCTTCTACCCATGACCAAAATCGATCTTAAGATTGAAAAACACCAACAATTGGGTCTTATGAAATTTTCATATAGACTTCACATAAAAACATATTTTCTTCATGCGTGTATCCAGATGATCGAATTGACATTTTTATCATGATCTCTGTAAAAAACTCTTTACAAATACTATTTTTGTATACTTAAAAATCTTTCACAAAATGAATTTTGATATTGGCAGTCCATCAGTCCTTAACTCATCAAGTTCATCTTCTGATGATGATAATCCACTTGGGTTATCAAATAAAGAATATCAAGCAACATTCTAAATTCTCTCTACTAATAATATGATGATCGAATATTATCAAAATCAACAACGCAATTGTAGCACACGACATGATGGATCGATTCCAGGTCATATTGTTGTAAGGTGAGATCGTGAAGTTGCACACCATAATTTATTCAATGATTATTTTTCTGATAATCAACGATACGATGAGGATTTTTTTCGCCGACGATTTTGCATGTCACGAAGTTTATTTCTTTGTATAGTTGATGCAATCAAAAGTCATAACCCATATTTCGAACAATGAATTAATGCTCTTGGTAGAGTTGGATTATTGCCTCTACAAAAAATAACGACAGCATTTCGAATGTTGGCATATGGCCTACCTGCGAATGCAACAGATGAATATGTAAAAATTGGTGAGTCTACGACGATTGAAAGCTTGAAGAAGTTTTGTTGTACTGTTGTGGAAATTTTTTCTCAGCAATATTTAAAAAAACCTAACAGTACTGATATTACTAGACTGCTCCATATTGGTGAAGAACGTGGTTTTCCTGGAATATTGAGCAATTTGGATTGTATGCATTAGAAGTAGAAAATTGTTCAACAGCATGGGTTGGACAATATGCAGGCCGTAGTGGATCACCAACAATAATTTTGGAAGTTGTTACCAACTATGACCTTTGGATATGGCATGCTTATTTTGCTATGCCTGGAACTAATAATGATATTAATATTTTAGAATCATCTCATCTTATTTCTGATCTTGCACAAGGTATTGCTCCCCCAGCACATTATGTCATAGAAGGTAAAAAATTATGATATGGGTTACTTTTTAGCTGATAGTATATACTCAAAATGAAGCAATATTGTTCAAACTATTCATGAAACTCAAGGTCCAAAGAAAAATTTTTTTTGCAATGAAATAAGAATCATGCAGAAAAGATGTCGAGTGTGCTTTTGGAGTTCTACAGTCACGTTTTGCAATTATAACAGACCAACACGTTTTTAGAGAAAAGAACACTTGCATGACATAATGACAACGTACATTATTCTCCACAATATGATTATTGAGGATGAACATAATTTAAATGCACCAATTGTTGATGCAATAGAAACTCCAACTGCATATGTTGAAATGACGGTCGATGATAACACCCGATTTGAACAATTTCTTGCTTGTCACTGACGAATTAAAGACAAAAGTACTCATATTACACTTCAGAATGCATTAATTGAACATTTATGGACGAAATATTCTAATTCAAATGATTAAATTATTATTACTCCGATTTGTATTTTTTAAATTAATTAGCACTTGTAATATACTATTTTAATTTTTAGATGAAATTTTATGTTTTTTTAGTAAATTTATTTTAATGTCTTTTAGTTCTTTTAATATATTATATTATTTAATTTAAAAAATATGTGGATATATAAATTATTTATTATTAAAATATATTATTTATTTTATTCATATATTATTTATTTTTAAAATAGATTCAAATAATAAATTTTATTATAAATAAAAATATGGATGTATATGGTAAGTATTAAATAAAACATGGGCGTAATATGTAAAATATATAAATAATATAATATTAGTGTGAAGAATGTTCTTTTTAGAATTGAAAATGAAATAATGGGTTGAATTTAATTTACTCTAACAGAGTATTTTGAAGATATGGGTTGGAGATGGCCTAAATATACAAATATCTAAATTGGGTGAAATTTTTTTTAAAAAAAATCTCAGGTGCAATTCAAAAATGCATTCGGGCAATTTTTTTCTTCGATTTTTTTAAGCACAAGATGGAGGGTTATTTTTGTTAAAATTGGCCCAATTTGGACCTAACTCCCAAATGTAACGATACTGGTCAACAATAATTTTGGGCTGACCTTTTAGACATTAAAGGTGGCCTTGGATCAACATATATTCTTTGAAAGAAAAACAAAAATATTACTTTGTATAATAAATTGCTTGATGAAATAATTCGATGTGTGCACTTAATTTAACTATGTTAATGATTTGGAACCAATAAAAACAAGATGAACGTTAATGAAGTTTATTATATTTTTATTAAATATTTAATAGGTAGACAGAGCTATTATAATGATATTGTTATGTTAATATCCAAACTACAATGCAGATCGATTTGAAAATAATTCCAAAAATAAATTAAATAATTTCCATATTTTTCAAAATTATAATTCATAATATCAAAATAAATATTTTATATAAATCAATTACCATATGAAAAATAATATGTGATTTTATGACTTGTAACAGAAAAAATGGGAAAAAAAAAAATTCTTTTATCAATTTAAGTTCAATTAACGTACTTAGATATAAATTTTTAAAGGTTTAAAAAGTGAAATTTTTATAAAAATTAAAAAAATGAAAATTTTTGGATTATAGAATAATGTAAAATTTATAATAATAATTTAATTTTAGTTTATAAAATTATTTTGAAAGCTATAGGATTAAGATTTTAAACATTTAAATCCTTAAAATAAAATTGAAATAATTCATAACTTTATAGTTAGAACATAATTAAAAATTTAACCGAAACGTAGCACTCCACTAAAGTCTGTAACATTATATCAGCCATTAATCTTAGATTTTGGATTGAATTTGAACTTGCTGATATTTATAATCTATTGTACTCTGATTTTGGTTTATATTAATCAAACAACGTTACATAAACCTTTCTCTACACACTTGAGAACCTAGTAACTCTTCCAACTAGTAAAAAATTGACAAAAAAACATGCTCTACGAACACTTTTGTTGTGTGTTATGCAGTTCAAGCTCTTGTTTAATGGAGAAATGTCTGCTACAATGCATTAGTAAGAACTACATCTACATAACAAATAAAAGCTTGAAGCCAATTAAGTATCGAATGATCGATCTTTTTCATAGTCAATGCAACACATATATTGGTGAAAAGGAGCTTTTCTTTTTCTTCTATGTTTCTTATTCATCACTATCATACTTAATTTCCTATAATAATCAAATCAACCCACAAAATCATGAATCATCTGACCTCCCAGTTGCCGCCTAAGTTGATCTCCGTGCTGCTGCAAGTGTGGATGCTGCTGTTGAACATTTTCTACACCATGCCTGAGGCCTAGGGTAAGTGAAACAGCTCCAAGACCAGCTCCTATGTCAATCCCACCTCTTTGGTATGGCAGAAAATCCATCATTGATCCATCCATGCTAGTTGGAACCTGAAACTGATTCAACCTTGATCTTTTGTCTTGACTCCACTGCTCCGAATCCAGTTGTTGCTCCCCACTGCCTGCAGATGACCCTGATCCAGAGCACTCTAATTGCTTATTACTTGCACCAAGATTATTCAAGGCTCGTTCATGACTTGGCTGACTAGTATTCTCTTTAGATTTTCCATCATTGTTTGAAGTACTTCGATTGACTTCTGCCAAACCTTTTGTTTCGAGCATGTGTATTTCTTCAACCATAGGTTTCCATACACGAACCCGGGCGTTTATAAACCAATTTGAGACCTACACTAATCAGTCAATTTATTAAAACCATGGTAGAAAATGAATATAATGTATTTCTATAGCATTTTCACGTCGCTCCTAAATTCTTAAAGCAAGCATCAACATGCATGTAGAATGTTGCCATACGCTATGAAAGATTTTGATCATAGTAATGTTGCTAAAATGAAAATCGCATATATGGTCCAGAGGGGCCAGACATGTGGAAATAATATATACTGTTTAAGTTTGGCCTACCAGAATGCTTAAAGCAGCTTCAAAATGGAAATGACCGTGCTGTAATAGCTTAATTGAATCACATAATCATCTACATTGATTCAAGGGAATTGGACAAGCTCAATTACCTGGTTTCGAGACAGTCCTGTTTGAGTGGCCAACATGTGTTTATCAGTGTCCGTGGGGTACCTACAGGAGGAAATGTCGATGCATTGAATCAATAAGCCAACCTACAGATATGTGAGATGAGAGAAGAGGGACGGTGGGACTCACGGGTGAAGAAAATGCTCAAACAGCCAAGCTCTAAGAATAGCAACAGAACGTTCTGGTAGACCTCTTTGGGGTCTCCAGACGTGTTGTTGGGGTTCAAAGATGCCCACATTAGCCCCACCAGATTTGTGCCTGTGAAAGCTCTGATCCATGTATCTCACCCTTGATGTGTTCAAATCGCCTTTACTACTGCTAGCACCAGTATTAGGGGACAACAGATCTTCCCCAAGAGCTTTCATTACATGTTTGAGTTGATCCGAGATAGAAAGTTTTAGACACCTAAAATTCCTTGATACTGTCTTGAGAGCCAAAGAAACATACGGACTAGCTGCACTCAGACCTGCGACTGCTTCAAATGATGAAGCCACCATTTGCATCTGCTGGTGATATTGCTTGTATCTTCTGCATACCTTTTGATTATATAGTACAGTAGTCACTAGAAATGTTGTATATGAATTGAGCCAAGATTAAAATCTAATCTCATACAAGTACTGTATCCACAGCACTTGATGATCCCACAAGCTTAAACAATAATGACCAAGGTTTATTTTTAATGAAATGTTCTTTTGCAATGATTACAAAAGTGGAATATGAGACTTCTTTATCGGCAGTAGTGGGTTAAACAGAGATATCACTGTGTCGAGCACCAACGTTAGCTACATTAGGACGAAATCAAACAATAACAAATTTAGGCAACTTGAGTTGATACTTATCTATCAAAGAAAAGCCTATTCTTTTCACAGCAATAATGGGATCATTATTTGACATCAACTTTTTTGGGTTTTCCACTTGCATAAAATAAAGTTTCGAGGAAAAAAAAAATTACATAAAGTGATTTTGAAAAGAAATGGTTGTGTACTGTTAATAGCTGTGTCATTTGCATGACTTTCTACAAAAGGATGGAAAAGGGTGGTGAGGGACCTCACTATAAACGTCTCTGTAAATGATTGTTTTCATATGAACAAGTCTATTTTTAGCATATGTAACTCACAAAAGTGGGCCTTTAGAGTCCTGTTCTTGTTCTGTTAAATTATCCTCTTAGCCTGTTCATCATTGTAGCAATTCACAGAGAAAGAATATGGGATCTTTTTCCAGCACAGTGCAGATCCTTTTTTTTTAACCAAGAAAAAAAACTATGGGGACCTAAACCACAAGGTAGAAAGTTCCATGAATTTAACTTTCTATCACAAAACACGAACGCTTAGTCTCATATCCAATATGGTGTAGAAAACCATTAGTGGTTGCACAAAAATGCAAGAATTTTGATACTCCTGAACAGTTTGAGAAAAGAGGAGCACTAGCATTTAAAGGTCTTGATTTCATTTTAATACTCTATTAAAGAGAAAAAAAAAAAACTCAAGAAATGCAACAGTATTATAAAACAAGGCAAGATGTAACATAGATGCATTTCTTGATACTAAAATCATATTTATAGGATTCTATACATGCGAGTGTCCAGCATATTTCTGTTTATATACATTAAGTATCATATGATCATCAAATACCACTATTTGTGCTAAACACTATAAACTCAATATTTAGCTATAAACTATACAAAGTTACGCATTAGGCTAGTAGTTCGAATGTATTATACAAAATTAGGCATGCCAAAGTCAAACTGATATACCCATATTCATCATTGAAACTCTGTAGAAAAAGAGATCAATTTAAAGGTTGTAAATAGCTAAGCAGATAGCCCTCCAATTTAAAAAATGTGACGAAACACGCAAAAAAGCAAAACAATCTTCAAATTAAGTTATGGTAGAAAAATTTAAGCTTAATTATCTCAATTTGTTTTCAACAAATTAACTAAAACAATTGCAAAATGATGTTTCTGCTTGCAAACACAAATACCATGCAGATATTCAAGTTCTTCTTGAGCATAATTATCACGGTTTCAAAACAATCTAAACCTACTGCGCGTGTGCAGTATAAATGGCTATTACCCAAAAACTGAGGCAACATTATAAAACAAGATTGGGCATTTTTGAAACTTTAAGTACACAAATAGTAGTCATGACTATTGAATGGAAGCATGACCATTTATATATTCATTCCCTTCAATTATGCATGCCTTAGGTCCACCAATATGAAGGCATGATGTAGACTACAATATAGAACATCATTTTAAATGTCAAATGATTAAACCAGCCACTCCCACTCATTTTACTAGACCTGACCATGATCTAAGGAATGAGGCTTTGAGGGCAATTCCATGACAGTCCTAACCGAAAAAGCAAAGATGAAAATTCATCAAGAGCCTAAAATAGGACCAACTTAATTACATGCCTATGACATGCTACAAGATGACTAAAGTAGGACATCTAATTTATATGCCTATGAAAAGGACTTTGTCCTAATATAACTGAAATCTAACATCAAATCTAGTGCTAGAGAGAATTATTTTTTGTCAAACAAAATGACAAACTTTGGTTAAGTTCACAATGCCATGAATTTATTGTTGAATGTTACAATCATCTTCATTTGAGCAAACCCTTTTGTTTTTTGAAGCCATTATTTGATTTAGAAATTCAATTGGTGCTTATAAGGCATAACCACAAACAATGACATCTAAAAACAAAAATACCCCTTCCATTCATTATAGCCTTTGTTTCTTACACCTTCCTCCTTTATTTCAAAAATTTGGCACATATATAATAATTAAGGCTTGATATTAGTATACTTTTATTTCCAGATTTTTTTTTTTTTTTTTGCTTTTAATGCCCCCGCATCCAATAGCCACATAGACCCCCAGTTTTGTGTTTAGATGTTGAACATGCAATATAAATGATAAAGTTTATTGCATGGAAGAATTTTAATACCAAATCAATAAGTACTTTGGCTTGTATTATACTAGCAACTGATCATATTTATCAAATAATATGATAAAGTTTTGCCAGAGAGATTCCAACTAACTAGCATAATTTTTTTTAGTCAACATAATAATCTTTCTTTTACCTTATAAAAGCAAAAGGGTAAAACAAAAAGGATTTGAATTATCAATCAACTACTAGTGCAAAAGAAGCAAATAATAATAATAATAATAATCATCATCATCATCCAATGTAGCTATAAAAAAAAAAAAAAAGGAATAGTAACCAACCTCCTCCTGCAAATACAGTAGCTTTGCCTTCTTTTGTTGGTACTCCGGCCTGTAAGATTCGCAAGAACTACTCGCAACTCCGACATCAGCGTTTGAGCTATAGAATGCAGATGATGAGACCCCAGAATTGTTATTAACTTTAACACCTGCAGCTTCTGCATCAGCTGCATTAATAACAGCATGATCAACAGAAGCTAAAGAATCAACTTCAGCAGATGTCCTACCACACCTATCTCCAGTTCTCATGAGTTTTAAACCTGTTGCCTCGCAGAACTCGTCTAATAGCTCTTGTGCTGGTTTCAAGAATCTTGAATTTTTTAAAATAGTAGCATATCCAGTAAAAGGACCAAGAGGTCCAGCATTTCGAAGAGCATAATTAGATGTCCCCACTATTTCGTCAGGTGATTTTCCACTACTTTTAGAGACAATTGCAGATGGTTTTGACATTGGAGACAAGTAATTTAACCTGGCGAGTTTAGAATCCTGATGAGGTTCCTTGAGAAAAACACCAGACTTTGGTTGCAAAAATTCAGATTCATATCCCTCTCCAAACTGAACTACATTCCCTCTAGTCGATGGCGGATTCGATGAAAGTGACAGAGATAAACCTTGATGAGTGTTATGATCACTAGAAATGGTCCTTAATTCGTGGTCACTCTTCCTTGTAATAAGACCCAATTCACCACTCCACTGATGACAGTTCTCAACTGGCCTATTCATCCAAGCATTGGCATTATCAAAATACAAAGCAGTAGTTGATTGATTACCATATGCGCCTATAGAAGCTGGAGCAATAACCACGTCTTGGATTGTGTTCTGATAAAGTGATGGATGGATATGATCAGAAGTAGAAATTTGCATATCTCTATACCGTTTTTGGCTATCTTGACCAGGAATTTCATTTGATGGACTAGCTAAAGAAGAGTGATTAACATCTTGATATCCACTGTAACTTGTCTTCAAATATAGCATGGATGTAGAAATATTGCTTGCCCTTGCATTATTTGACAAGACATCCCCAACAAACAAAGGTTTTTGATTGCTTTCCCTACCTACTGATGTTGATGATGACGATCCACTTGCATTATAATTTACCATCCAGTCAAAACTTTGATGTGAATCAATATTTCTCCAGTTGCTGCTGCTGCCACATCCTTGTGGGACATTAGTACTAGTTTTAGCTGAAACATTAAAGTTGGAAGAAATTGGGTGAGAGTGAGACATGCTAATGAATGAAGAGTCCCCAGTTATAGGCCTACTGGAATGCTGTAATGAACCTAGTTCTTGACCAACTACCATTGTATGCTGATGCTGATGCTGATGCTGATGCTGGTGCTGCTGCTGCTGATGATGATGGTCTCTTTGAGCTTGTAGAACATCAGAACTAATAGCAAAATTGAGCATTTCGGCGGAGGGAAACACAGTAGTAATAGGGTCATAAAGGATATTGCTTCCATTTCTAACATTTCGAACCTGAACAAGATCTGAGTTTAGTCCAGAATGAACAGACAAATGTTCCATACTGTTAGGGAAGTCATCTAAATGCTGAACTGAAGAACTTGACTGAATTCTTAACTTATCTCTTCTGCTTTGCTGTGCTACGTGTGGTTCAGACCTGAAACTGCTAGTGTCCATCTAACTCAAAGCTATGCCCTATTCTTTGGTCGATTCAGCTATATCAAGTATAACCTCAGTAACGAAAATTTAAAAAATAAAATAAAAATAAAAACCCTCCTTCAACATAAAGAATCTTCTTCCATCTCTCAGCTGATCACTGTACCCATCAACCTCGTCATGTCATTCTCTTCACTTCCTGCAAAAAAGTTCATAAAAACAATCAAAAGACTGCTCCATCCATAGTACCTCATCAAATATAATCAACAAAAGAGAGATAAACAGAAGGAGAGAAAGATTACAGTAATGCACATAATATAAGGAACAAAAAACAAATTATGTAAAATAACAAGAAAACTCTAGAAAACAAGAACAAGAAATCATCTTGAATTAGCTTCAGAACTCATTCTAAAAAGCCAGCAAGAGGAAGAAGAGGAAGAGTTTGCCTTAACTTCGCTTGTCTACAAAAGAAAAAAATAACTAGAGTAGAGAAAAATACAGTGTAAGAAGAAAATAAAAATAAATATCTTCTTCTACTATTAGGTGGAGATAAACATGAACCAACTTAGCCTTTCGCCAAGAAAAAGGCTAAAAATGTTAACAGTAGCACACCATAACACACGATAACTCTTTTCTTGCATATATCAATACCTTAATTATACTTCACGTCGACCAGTAGCTACTACTGTTAACCCTAGTTCGTTTAAAACAGCCATGAAAACCTTCATAAAATATCAGAAACCCAGACTCCAAGTTACAGATCCAATTTGTTACGCAACTGGAAAAATCTTTAGTATGATTCTTTAGTTCAAACTTCAATAAGCTAGACTTGTTTCTTGTGCTCTCAGCTTCAAGAACAAGAAGTAACAAGGAAAAAACATGATAAATATATATAAAAAAAATGAACAGAATAAAAACAAAACTATATATTTATTTATATGAACCCATTAAAATATTCCACAAAAACCCATAAAAGAAAAGGAGCTAAAAACCATAATAATAATAATAATAATAATAATAAAACCTCAACAACTCGACAATTAAAACGAATTAACAGCTTATTTTCAAGAAAATCTTTATCTTTAAAAAAAAAAAAAGATTAAAACCCAGTTATTCGCTTGAAGGAAGTTTGTAGTTACCTGGAAAAAAATCTTGAAACTGACCCACTAGGGCCAGAGACGGAGCAACTGCCGGCGATATGCCGGTGGTGGCTTTCAAGTGGTGTTTTTTTCTTTTCCTTTTTGAGGAGGTTTCTGGTGTCAAGCAAGAGTGGACAAGGAAGAGCTGGAGGACAATAATTGCAAATTTTTTTTTTTTTTTTTGATAATTCCGTTAATTGGAATTTAACGGTTGAAGCGAGGTGGAAGGAGGTAAAAACATTAGAACGTACGTACGTAGGTATAGTCTGTTAGATTTAACGGCGAGGGAAAATGGTCACGCTCGTGAGTTGAATCTTGTCTCCCTCGACTGGGACCCCTTCAGTTTTTTGGCTGAAAATTTCTTCTATTTTTAGAAAATTTATAAAAGGCCATGAGTTCTTCATTTATTGAAACGCCCCTATTTGTTTTTCATAATTACAAAATTGCCAATACAAAGAAAAATTAATCAACATTCAAACACAAAAAAAAAAAATACTAAAAATTTATCTAAATTTTAATTTAAATGAATGAATAGCATTTAGAAATATGAATCAAAAAATATATTATAGAACTCTATATATGTGTTATTTAATGGTAGATACGTTTTAAAAAAATTAGAAAAACAATCATATAAATTTAGATAATTATAAAAAATGGAACTGAATCAAGTAAATTTATTGTTAAATTCGAGTTTTTCAATTTAGAGTTTGAAATTTGATTGACTTTTTTTTTAAACTCTATTTGATTGAATTAAATAATTTTTAAATTTGAATTTAAATTGAAATTGTTTCAACTTAATTATTTATATAAAATATATTAATTCTAAAAATATCCAAATAAATTGATCTCCAATCATTCATGAGTCGATTTTATCTCTTATTATGATGTTCATGCAGTTTAAAATAATAAAATTTTTATTTCTAATATGTAACTTGCAATATGCCTTTTTTCTTATTAATCACACACATTAATTATAATTTATAATCCTATTTGAATTGAAATAAATCTGTTAAAGTTTAATGGATTATAAATATTGATGTTCAGATAAAAAATTATTAAATACTAATTAATAAGAAAATTTAGTTTTCTTTTAATATTTACATCATATAAAATATTAAAAAAAAATAACCAAAATATACTTATCGATAATAATGGAAACTTAGGAGTGAATGTTAATTTGTCTTCAAATGTACATTAAACCTTACAGGAAATACAATATTTTTCATCTTTTTGATCGTTTTCTTGAGGGGTGAACTATATGCGTCGTCTTCTACTTTTATTTCCTATCTTTCTTTTCACCTAACTTGAGAGTTTTGAGTTCATAATAATCATTTCAAAAATAATGATCTTATTCTACTTGCAATATAATGGAGCAACATTTTTTCACCATAAACAGAAAAGGACAGACAGCAAAATAGCTTCACAAAACTCTGCCAAGATATTGGTATGTCCACCACAATCTAATTCTTATTTCTTTGTAGAAAAAATTTTTTACTACAATTTTGCACTCAATTATTATTGGCAATTTAATTAAAAAATTATTTACATTTATTTTCAAAAATAGTTATTATACATAAATTTTTTATAGTTATAAGTGGCAAATATATATATAAACTCATTATACTTGTTTATATTAATTATTTTTAAAATATTCACATTACATTACCTAAAAAATTAAATAATTTAATAGTATAATTTATTTAAATTATATATACAAACTCATTATACTTGTTTATATTAATTATTTTTAAAATATTCACATTACATTACCTAAAAATTAACTAATTTAATAGTATAATTTATTTAAAGACACTAATGAATTAAGAGTTTAATTTTTATCTTTTCTAATTAAAAAATTCACATTATTATATTTTAATAATTTATTATTATCTAATGATAAAATACTCAAGCGGTAATCAATCTTTAAAAACATTATAAAGTATAAAATTTAATTATAATTGCCGTTAATAAAAGAAAATAATTATTTTTTATTATATAATTTATTAAAATTTAAATGATATAATTTATTATTAAAAAAATAGAAATTCATTATTATGTCTAACTGTCAAAGGTAATTATTATATGTGAAAATAGGAAAATCATTATCCAACACCTACCAGTAAATAAATAAAAATATTAAAAAAGTAAAAATTGCATGAGTAGAAGCTACTTGTTTTGTAGTAATGGGTAGGTAATAGCAGAAATGAATCTAGCTGGTGAAGATGGAGATTGAGGTAGACAAGACTAGAACTACTGATACTCAACTGTGTACATAATATATTACAACATGTACGGCCAAAACTGGAGATTACGTCACCTGCAGTTGCCGGTATAGAGCTATAGCACCTGATCAAAGGCCAGAGCCAGACCCAGAACCGACCAGACCAGACCAGGGCGACCTTCCTGACATTTATTTTATTTATTTATGTGCACTGCCTACCTGGGTAGCTTTGAATGTCTTCGACCGCCATATCTTTTGCTTCTTCGCATTTTTATTAATAAATATTATTATTATTATTAACACAATTTTTTTTTTCTTTAGACTATACTTTACCATTCTCACCGATTACCAATAAAAACTGCAAAAGCAAGAAAAGCCGGTCGATATTGTACGGACACTTCCACTCTCGCTCTCAGTTCTTGAGAATTGAGAATATATCCCTGTGTACACATGAACAAGGCCATGTATTTATTATTATTATTATTGATATTTTTTTTTTCCATTGAAGCTATGTAGATAATGATAATTATGAAATTTTTATCAGAAAAGTTTGGATTTGCACTAAAGGAGTATGTAACGATTTTGGTATTTGTTTTTTTAACTGTTAATATTTAAAATTTGCTGAATTTTAATAAATTTAATTAAAATAAAATTAAAAAATATATTTTTGTTAATATTTAATTCAATACAACTACAGGTGTGATTCGAATTTGGTTCGAAATTGAAAATATGCAAAGTTAAAGAAAGAAAATTAAAAAAGAAGGTGCACTTGGAGAGATTTTTGCAAAGGTTGGAAATGGGATGTGGACCGTTGGATGCATGTGTATAGGAATGTTATTAAGGGAAAAGATATTATTCCTATTCCCTATAGCTAAGGGTGTCCGCCCATATGGTTATAGTAAAAGGAGGTTATAATAGCCGTTGGATTAGGATCTGATGGGTTTTGTATTGGCATAAATACGGGTGTATGTAAAGAGTTAAAATAAATAAAAAATATTCTGTTTAGAACATAAGATATTTAGAGTTAATATGTTTAGTTTGATCTTTTTAACTCTCTGACTCTTCCATTTCAAAATAAAAAACTTGTTAAAATAAATAAGGATAGTACCCAAAAAGATATAAATGAGTTAGTTTGAAATTATTCCAATTTAATTAAAGTTTTTAAGTTCAAATTTTATATATATAGTTATTTTAAAATTTTTAAAATTTAAAATTTTTTTCGAATTGAATTCGAATTAATTAAATTCTATGAGATACTGAATATCAAGTGTTAAAATTTAAAAAAATAAAAATGATGATTTATATAGCCAATAACTATATAAACAGTGATTTATCTAGACAATAATATCTGAAATTCCTTTTACACTATTTTTTTTTACATTTATATGCTTGTTGAATGTAAGGCCATGCATGTAAGTTTAACAGCAGAAATTTTATCTTTCAATGGCACTACTAATAAATATTGTCCAAAAATAAATAAGAGTCTAATCAAAAGAATGGGTCGGAGGAGTGCTATAAATTTTTATTTTTTTGGGCAGTGGGTACTCTTTTGCAGCTGCAGGTTTTAGCTCATTAGCTATGCTAAAATAGGAGGAAAAGAACAAGTGTGGGTGACCCACGTGGTCCAGGGATTCGATCTCTGTGATATTGTATTATGTACAATCTTAGATTATGATAATGATGATGGCCAAGGCAGTAACCCTCTCAAGTTAGGGTACCCCCCCAACACACACGGCAAAAACCTCTGATCCATTTTAAATCCTGAGGGACAAGGAAAAAATATTCGATATGAGATCCGTCTGTTATACCCATATAGGTTTAATTGTTTAACCAAAACAATGTGGACTAATGTAGTATCCTTAATGTTAATGCAGTCTTTGCTTTCCATTAAGGGGACAACCTTCAACCTTACCAATTAGGTTAGGGTTTTTTTTTGAGCAAAATTAGGTTAGGGTTTATTGGCATAAAATATAAAACTTATGTTGTTAAAAAATATTAAAACTATGGGGGATTAATTTAAAATGAATTTCTAACAGAATTAAATTGACATGTGATACTTAAAAATAATAATAAATAAAAAGTAGAAAAAGTGATTTCAAATACAATGATTATATTGTTGAAAGTAGAAGATATACACAAATCATAATATTTAATTTAATAGGGGTTATAAACAAAGTTATGGTCACATATCATATCCACACGCAGCACAACATGAGGCTGAGAAAACTCTGTTACTTGAGAGTTTTGCATGTCTTCTCATTAATTTTTTTTTAATTATGGAGAATATGTGGTTAGGTAAAGCTGATTTAAAGGAAAAAAATATTACATTGGAAATCATTAAGTACATTATAATCATTATTTGTTCAACTTCTTGTTCTTCTCATCTAATGATTTAACTTTGACAATGGAATCATATGATCCCATGTAGAATCACATCTGTCTCCATTTTGTATTTCTAAACATATATACATCTGTTGTTCAAAAAAAAAAAAAACATATATACATCTTTCCTTAATCCTTGTAATTTAGCTAAAATAAATGTTAAATCCAAATATATATTTTGCTTTTGAATTTCACTTTCCACAGCTTATTTCAATTTTTTAATCTGATAATTGTTTCTCATTAAACAGTTGCTTATAAGTATTTAGTAAAATTTAAAAATTAGTAGCTAATAGTTATTTTATTTTTTAACGTTATCAGTTTTATTGTAAGTTATTTGATTCCTTATTATTTCGGTTTTTATCATTGCTATTTGAAAAAAAAAAAATCACCTGATAATAGCAAGTTTAAATTTATTTTTTACACTATATTATTTTTAATAAAAATAACTAATAATAAATAAGTAGTTTTAATTTTGATGTCTATAATTATTTTTTTGTAATTAATAATAAAATAAAAATTAATTTAAATTATAATTACTGATTAAATAATAATAATAATAATATTTATATCTATAAAATTTTTAAAGACCATATTAGAGAAATTTATATTTAAAATTAAATAATTTCAGTTAATATTTTAGTAATATACAAATTAAAAATAATAATTTATTATTTATTATTGTATACTACACATTTAAATAATTTATACAAATACATTGTCAACTAGGTACAATTCTGATCACTAAAGAAGAAATGCAAAATTTTATTAAACTGATCCCATAAAGTAACAACAAAACTTATAAATAATTAATCTACTAAATTTGTATCCTCTCATAAAAATGAACATCCCCATCAAATCTACTGATTTCATGTCCAGTTTAGGTGGGTTGGCAACTATCCATTTATTCAATAAGGACATGGAATGGAAGTGTTCTTTGAAGTTGGAGGCTGAAGATTGATTTGAAGGAAAAAATAAAACGTTTTCCAACATAAGGGCAGCAACACTAACTGGTACTTATGGTAGTGGGTCATGCCCACTTCCCCAGAATTATATATATATATATATATATATATATATATATATATAATAATTGTTGAAAATTAACTTGTTTTCATTTATTCAGAATTTTAGATTTAAATTATTATACAAGTATTTGTATTGAATTGATTATTGCAGCTAATAAAATAAAAATTTAATAATTATCTGTTTCCAAAATTATCACTAAAGTGTAGAATCTTGTGTATCGATAGTTTGAAAATTAATTTTCATCGGATTTAAAAATAATAATTAGTGTTTGAATTATAATTAATAAAAAAATACAATTTAGTTCAAATTAAATTAATTAACTATCAATAATTATTAAAATCAGCTTGTAGTTTGACGTTTTGAATTCAAGTGATACATACAGAATTAAAAAATATTTATCGTACCTATAATTTTATTTTGATTAAATTAAATTAGTAAACACCAATAGACTCTAATTATTAATGATAAGAAAATAAATATAAAAAAGTATCTTATGGTTAAATATATTTTCACTTAAAATTTTTTGATTTTTTTGTAACATTTAGAAACATGTGATTTTATTTTTTAACACTTTAATACCCTATTAACAAATATCATCATTAATTTATCATAAAACTTTAATATAACACTTTCTCTAAATAAGACAAATGGTTTACATATGAATAACAATCAATATAACAATTTAGATACTTTTAAAAATATTACAATTTTATTTTAAATTTATTTATTTTTATTCATAATAAAATTAAAAATATATCTTATTTTTATTTATTATAAATTTATTTTAATTAGTCGGATATTAAACTACTTAACAAATAATTTTACTTTTAAAAATTAATATTATTTTAATATTATATCATATATTTTTAATATTATTACTAAATACAATACTAAAATATAAATATAATCAAACTACATACTTTTAAATGTTGTAAAAATATCACAACTTTATAAATTAAAAAAGGCTAATCATAAAGTATTTTATTGTAATTTTTTCAATAAAAAAAATTAAAATTACATTAACTCTATATACATTTTAGATAAAAAAATGTCAAATAAAATAAAATAAAATATTTATGTATATATATATATATATTAATAACTGCAAAAGGAACAATCTCAGGGTGACGTGATGACTTACAAATTGATGTCACTAACCTAAACGTCACTACAGAACCCTAGCTGTAGGGTAAGGCTTCTTTAAAACAATAATAATTTGTAGGGTTCTACGCATTATTTTCTTTTATGTCCACTATTTTCTTACAGTTTATTGATAGATGTCATTTCAATCTCTTTATATATATTATGCTCCTTTTTTGCTCTTTGTTCTTCTATAATTAACATTTCTGCCATTAAACCTCCCCCATCTTTTTAGGGCACGTAACTCACCTTATTATATTCAACCCCCCCCCCCCCAAAAACTCACTGTCCTTTACGTGAAAACAGTGTTTTTTTCAGGACTATTTTTTTTGCTGCTTTGGTGCTGTTTGCAGCTCCAGTTAGCTCCAACTTTCTTTTTTGTTTCTTTGGTTACTGAATTGTTGAACTCGAGACTTTGCATAGCCAGAATAACAATTTATCTGCTTTTTTTTCAGAAGCAGAAATTGGGGGTTTTTTTTTTTTGGTGGAAGAGGTATTTTTTAAGTTCTGATTAAGATGCATCATGATTCATTAGAGCTCTTAAACCAATGAACTTTACGCT
The DNA here is from genome assembly GCA_947683625.1 of Mallotus nudiflorus. Lineage (NCBI taxonomy): Eukaryota > Viridiplantae > Streptophyta > Magnoliopsida > Malpighiales > Euphorbiaceae > Mallotus > Mallotus nudiflorus. The sequence goes on from CANTUR010000018.1 coordinate 6,248,123, forward strand.
TAATGATACTGGAGATGTCCCAATAAAACCATATATGAAATCTCAAGTTTAGGAATCTATGCAATGTCCAATTAGATAGAAAAATATCAAAAAGTTGTGTTAATACATTCTCAATCATTGGTTTTACAATGCCTACCAGTCCTAATCTAGTGGCCAAAGCCACTTCAGTTCGAGTTTCATTCCAACTCCCACTATGTAGTTTTAAAATTAAAAAGATTTTGTCAGTAAATGTAATCACTTACTTTTAAAAAATTAAATAAATTTTTAAGCAATTAAAATTAAAATTTTGAACAAATCTTCACTCATTTCATTTAAATTTATTAATGAAGATTACACTAATATAATAAGTTAATTTCCCTTGAAATCATAATTTAAGACTCACATGGTGAACTATTTTAAAAGGAAAACTTACAATTCTTGACTAATACACAAATAAACCCTTAAACTTGTGACTCAGAGTCAAATGAACCCATTTTAACTTTTCTCCGAAAATAAGCTCAAATCTTCAAATTTAAAGCCAAATAAGTCTACTTTTAAAATGCATTAGGCGCGCGTATTTCACTGTAAATAAATTAACTAAAAAAAAAATTAAATTTCTTTATTATATTAAATAATCATTTTTGGTCTTTTAATAAAATCAAAATGATTTTATCTAACCCTAATCACAGCCATTATCTTATCTCTACTGCCCCAAAAACAACACCGCCGTCATCATCAAAATTTTTGGTCTGTTGTCTTGCCATTGTCATTCCTCATCGCCGCTCACTACTATTGTTTGTTATCACCACTCGCTGTCGTGGCTTCTTGTCATCACTCACTGCTGCCACTCGTTTTCATCGCTCACCACTATTACTTGTTGCCGCTGCTACTCATCATGTCATAGCCTGAGAGTTTAGTGGTAGAAGGAGGTTACTTTTGGCAGTTTAGATTTCTAATTTTTTTTTCTTGGTGGGTAATGATTTCATCTTCAATGGCAATTACTATTAATACCACTGCTCCTCCTCCTCTCTTCTCTTATTGTCTCAAATTCTTTGCGCCAATTCTGTCTTTTTTTTTTAATTCTTTGTTCGTTGAAGCAGAAGTAGGAATTTAGTAGGCCAAAACCAATTAATCCAGTTCAGTGTGTGAATAGAGCCATGGATGATCTAAAATCATTCTAGCGAGTAAAAATTTTATTGTACTTGATATCTCGAATTTCAAATATGCAAGTGAATGGTAAATGACGGTCACCTTTGTTTCCTTTTGTTAAATTGAATATTGATGCGGCTTTGGATGTTAGGAACAGAGTGATTGGTTTTGGAATGATATTGCTGCATTCATATGGTGTGTTCATGAAAAACTTGACGAAAGCTTTTTTTGGGCTTCTGAAGCCATTAATGGTCGAAGCTTGATGCTTGAAGGAGGCAGTTTTATGGGTTAAATCCTTGGGGTTCTTGAATATTATTATTATTAAAACATATGCGAAAGGTGTGGTTGATAAGTTTTATTCTTCTTTAGCAGATGTATGGGAATTGGGGGCTTTTATTGGTGCTTATTGTCAGTTGATGGTTTCCTGTCCAAGTTCTAGAGTTGTGTTTGCAAAATGAAGTGCTAATAGAGATATGCTTAGTTGAAGTTGAAGTTGAAGATGAAGATGAAGATGAAGATGATGTTCTAATATTTGGCTTAAGAGCAATGGTAGCTATCCTCTGGTAAAAGGTGGTGGAGCAGGTAGCAGTGGTGGTGGCTGCCATTTTAAGAGAGAAAGAGAAGATTATTTTTCTTTTTAGTTTAATTTTTCTTTTAAAAATCAAAATTTTTTATTTTTTTAATACATAGAAATTGTGGAAGAACTTAAAGTGAGAAATTTAATCAATATAATGTTTATCTCACTCTCTGTATAGGGAGAGTGTATTGCACGTGTGAAATTTGATAAAATTTTAGACTTATTCGACTTTAAATTAGAAGTTTTGGACCTATTTGTGGAAAAAATTTAAATTAAGCTTATTCGATTCCATGTAACAAGTTGGAGTGCCTCTTTGTGTATTAGTCCCTTTATTTTTTAACAACGAAAACTTACAATTCATACATGGTAAAAATCACCTCATTAATGTTGAATCTTTATATACAGAGTTAGTTCTCTTTTTGTAGGGTTAGGGTTGGTATGGTACTTGTGAAGAAGGATGAAAATGTGACAGGGTGATTTAAGGGTCACATTGACCATTCATGTGCTATATGAAAAGAAAGCAAGAAAGCATCGATCACAAAACAGAGAGAGAAAAATAGAAGGGGCCCCTTTTGAAGAAACAAGAATATAAATCTACATGTGTATCTTATATGTGTTTTTTGTGTTTATATATATTTATATACATATATATTATCATGTGACCTATTGGTAATGGACAACCACACCCACCACCCACATCAAAGAAAGAAATTGGAGATATATCACTTATGATTACTATTATCACATCAAAGAAAGAAAAAGGTAAAGAAGAAAAAAAATATGTAAAAATAAATATTAAATGTTTACAATTTTTAATTTTGAAAATGTAAAATCAAAATCAAAAGCAAAATCCATCGTGTCAATGCAAGTGAATGTTGAAACATGCCCACCTTTGGAAATTGTCTTGGCTTGGCCTGGCATGGCGTGGCCTTGATTGTTCCTGGAAAAAAAAACAAACAAAAAAAAGAAAATTTATATAATATTGCTTGATATAATCAAAGGTACTGCATACTTTATATAGATAGATATATTTTGTTTGTTCTTCAACATTTATTTCTCTATGGTAACGGCCTGGTCTCTTTTAGATATAGCAATTTTTGGAGTGAAAAATATGACATGAACTTGCATTTTTGGCTATCCTGTTGCTAAAAACTTCCATATTTCTGTTTTGATATTTGTACATCAAGCTTCAAGCTCATTACGTATCGTATTTATTGTAATTAGAGGAATTGAAGTGAGAAAAAATAAGGCATAATATTAGTATAAAATGAGTATATAATTATAGCTTAAATTAGTGTAAATTAATTTCATATCCAAAATTAGTCTTATTAGTTTTATATAAACTTATATCATGTAAATATAAGATACACAGGAATAAAATATTAGAATTTGCTCTCAATTGACCCTGTTGTCAATGTATCAGAGAGGCAATTTTAAGGACATGAAAATCAGAAATTATGGCAGAACAGACAAATTCATGGCATTCAAAGAAAAAGATACCATTGCCATCATAGATGAATTGATGGCAAAGATGCAACAGTCATTAACTTGAATCCAATGACCTCAGGCTACGATGTCTTCAATACTCAGATCAACATTTAAATGAAACTAATTATGCACTGTATTCTCAAGTGATGGATATATACATAGTGGGCAAAGAAAAACTCGGAAATATCATTGGAGACATTTCATAATCCAAGTCAGTAGATCTAACCTTTCAAAAATAGAGGACGAAAAATATTATTGTAAAGGATGGCTGATAAACTTGATGGACCTATTACTGATTGGCAATTTCATTTGATACCTTATTGCCAAACATATATGGGATTCAATTGTAATTACTTTTTTTAATAGATCAAATACTTCACAAGTGTATGAGCTAAAAAGGCGAGTAACTCAAATGAAGCAGGCTGGAGAATTCATTGAGTCATGCTACAATAATCCCCAAGGATTATAGAGGAGATCAATTTTCGCCGACTGAATCCAATAAAGTGTGTAAAAAATATCCAAATATACAATGCCAACATATAGGAAGATAAAGTATATACCTTCTTAGATGGATTAGATAACCGATTACACAAGGTTCAAAGTGATGTATTATAGATCCAACCATTCCCCATGGTCAAACGAGTCTATGCTTAAGTTTGAAGAGAGGATACGTAATAATCTACTATGTTGAGTGGAACAAAGACTATTTCAAGCATTGCAATGGTCTCTAAGGGATATAAGGTTTAACCAAATTGTTTACAAATATCCAATAGTAGCTCATTAATCATAACCAATGGAAAGAAGAAGGCAAAAAGACAAACTAATGAAGAATAGTGTACCCACCGTGGGAATACAAAACACATTTATGAGAAGTGCTTTAAGTTGTACGATTATCCTGAGTGGTGACATGAGCTGAGTTTAAAGGCATATCGAAAGGGCTTTGTGAACTTCTTTGGCTAAGAAGGTTACTGAGCGAGATCGGTTATCCTTGCAATACTGAAATGAACTTATATTATAATAATAGGGCAACTATAGAGATTGTTCGTAGCTTATTCATCATGATCGTATAAAACATGTGAAGATAGATCAACACTTTATCAAAGAGAAAATTGAAGTCAGAATAGACCGATTTTTTTTTATAAAGTCTAAAGATAATTTATCTGATATACTTATAAAAATTGTCTCAAGTCGAGTATGCTATGACTCATTGGATTGGGTATTAATGACATCTATGATGTTAAAGTGAGTAATTAGAGGGATTAGAGTGAGAAAAATCAAGGCATGATGTTAGTCTAAAATTGGTACATAATTATAGCGTAGATTAGTGTAAATTAATTTTATAGCTAAAATTAGTCTTAGGTAGAGTAGATATAAATTTACATTCCGTAAACATTAAAAATACACAAAAATAAAAATAAAAATTAGAATTTACTCTTAATTGAGGTTGTTTTCAATGCGTTCAACACTTAATTGAGCTAGCAATAAGTTGATCTTATAATTTAGGCCATATATTGGGTTTAAGTTTAGATTATACATTGATATTAACTTAATTATTGAATTTTTTTAATTATCATTATAATTCTAATCAACTAGAAAATGAATTAATTAAAATTCAATACATTTTAAATGTCGCTAGTTAAAAAAAAAAATGTTGAGTACACTTTAAGCTTCAATGAATCATGAATTTGGTAGGAACTCGATACTTTTTTTTTTTTGTTTTAAATTTGGCAGAGACCAATCAATCATGAGCTATAGTAGTTTTTTTAATCACTAATTAAAAGGTAATAAATTGTTATTAATATTAATGAATGACGAATATGAAAGAAAATGCCTGATTAATGGTTTGTATATTTCTTTTACAAACATATAATTGTGAGTTATAATTGTTTGATATTATATTTTTTTGAAAACAAAAGTTAATGTGTAAATTAAATTATCTAATTCATCATCATTGTTTTTTCTCCTTTCCAACTTAAAAAGAAATTTATCAAAAGAAAGAAAATTTCACAATGCTTAGAGTGCATTTGAATCGAGGTTAAAAAAATAGAATGTAACAATTACAGGTGTAGCTATTAAGGGAGTAATAATTACAAGTGTAATGATTAAGTTGTTAATCTTTTTTGACAAATTAGGGTAACTAATAGATTATAATGTGGTACTCTTTAAGAAAAAAAATTATACAATTGATTAAATTTATTATTAAAAATTTAAAATAATAAAAATAACTAAATAAATAATCACTTAAAATTTTAAATATTTATATAATTATTTAAATAATATATTCATATACATTTTAAAAAGTAGCATAAATATTATAATAAAAATTTAAATTGATTGATACATTTTTTTTTATAGATTTAATTAGTAGCTTATTGATAAAAAAAAGTTGAAGTAATATAATAAAAATAAAAAAATAAAATAAATAGTGATGTTTTAAAAGTATGTTTTTGTTATTACATGTGTTTAATTTAGCCTCAACTATATTAATAAAAATATATATAAATGGACTTAATCATTAAAAATGTTTCTTTAAATTTTTAAAATTTATCAAATAAAAATAAAGAGAATTAATATATTTCAAGAGTAACATTTTAACCCCAATCCAAATATACCATTAGTATGATCACTTTAAAAGAATAAAGAATAGTATTGTTGATATCCAAGAAAGCCCATAGAAAAGGAAGGTCCATAAAACCTATGGTGTATATCCCAAATGCTATGTGAATAGTAAATGTTCTTCTTTGGACTCAAAACATAGCACAAGACCCACCAAGATATTATTTGGGGGAAGGTTCACAACTTCATATCCATCTTTACTCAGCCTATTAAACCATTGAAAAAAAAGAGAAAATTAATTAATAAATACTTATATTGTTTTTTTACTAATTGTTTAAATTTGAAATCTCACAGCCTCAAGACAATTTCAATACTTTTTAACACTATTCGTAAGGTTAAATTTGAAATCTCGCCGCACCTCAAAATAATTTCAATAATTTTTAAAATAATTGATGCGGATGAATCTATAAAAAAATAAAAATAGTAAAAATATTTTTAACACTTATGAAAAATTAATAGGAGATTATTTTTTTTACATCGATTCTTTTTACCTCAAATTGATGAAATAAAATAAATTTTATAATTATAAGAGATTATTTCACTTTTTAAAAATTAAAAGAAATATATTTTATTGTTTTTAATAAATTAGTGAGGAGACTATGGCTACCTATTGTTCCTTTTTCTACACGGCAAAGATGGTCAATTAATTATCTTGGTTTCTTCGACATCGTACCATTGCTGTAACCGTCTTAATGAAGGCAAATTAGAATTACACTTTCCTGTGAATGTGATGTTACAATTAAATTACCAGTTATTTTTAAAAATTAAATTTCATAAAATATCTCTCTATATATATTAAATATTGAACCTTGAATCATTAAATAAAAAATTTAATAAATATTTATTTAATAAATTAATATGTCAAATTATTAAAAATTATAATTTTTTTATTAAAAATAAAATATTTTTAATAGTTATTTAGTATTAATTTTTAATTAAAATACTATTATATACACTTTAATACTATTCAAATTTTAAAATTATTTTATGTATTTTTTTTACCTTGAAATACTCAAAATATTTTTTCTAAACCATAAAAAAAATTACATAAATTACTTAATATTATTTTTTTAATTAAAGAACTATTATACAAACTTCAATACTGATTTAAGAATTCTCAAAACAATCTTATTATAACTAAAAATTTATAGCAACAAAATCTATATATAATAAATACTGAATTCTATAGTCATTCTATAGTATCTACCTTTATATTTGAGTATTCATTTAAAAAGCTAATGTGTTTAATTATTAAAAATAAAATATTTTTAATAATTATTTAGTATTATTTTTTATCTAAAACACTAGTATATATATTTCAATACTACTTAAATTCTAAAATTATTTATGTATTACATATTTTTCTACATTAAATCATTTAAAATATTTTTTCTAAATTATTAAAAAATTAAAAAAATTACAGTAATTACTTAATATTATTTTTTTTAACTAAAACGCTATTATACATAATTTAATACTAATTTAATAATTCTATAAACAAATCTTATTAATCTAACAATTCTGAAAACAATTCTTATTATAACTAAAAATTTATGTCAACATTAATTAAAGAAAATAAAATTAATGTGATTTATTCATTTTTAATTTATTTAATTATTATTTCATTCAAATTATTTATATAATCATTTTATTTTAAAGTCTATGTATTGTGTGGAATCACGACTAATTTATAATTAAATTGAAAGCCTTAAACTCAAATTACTTATCTAGTATAGAAACACCAAAAAGAACCCATCATAGTTGATTTTTTGACAAGTGTCTATCTTAATATTTAAGTATTTATTTGAGAAACTAATGTGTCAAATAATTAAAAAACCTAATTTTTTATTAAAAGTAAAATATTTTTAATAATTATTTAGTATTATTTTTTAACTAAAATGCTATTATACATATTTCAATACTACTCAAATTCTAAAATTATTTATATATTACATATTTTTCTACCTTAAATCACTCAAAATATTTTTTTCTAAACCATTAAATTTTTTTAAAAATAATAGTAATTACTTAATATTATTATTTTTTAACTAAAATACTATTATACATACTTCAATACTAATCTAATAATTCTAAAAATAAATCTTATTAATCTAATAATTCTAAAAATAATTCTTATTATAACTAAATATTTATGGTAACAAAAATTAAAAAAAAAATTAATATGATTTATTTTATTTTTAATTTATTTAGTTATTATTTCATTCAAATTATTTATATAATCATTTTATTTTACAGTTCACGTATTATGCGAAATCATGACTAACTTATAATTAAATTGAAATCCTTAAACTCAAATTAATTAACTAGTATAAAAACACCAAAAAGAACCCATCATAGTTTTTTTTTTCATCGTTACATGCATATTTTTTAAGCATTATTCGGATCAAAGATCTCATTAACTTATATATATATTAAGGAGAACTGACCCAGTTCGGCAGTACATTGAAGTTACATATTAAGCCATAGACCAAGCGACATCGACTACACCCACGCTCTGATCCAAACCCAAAGCTTCCCAAACAGCAGCAGACCCATCAACAATGTTATTATCACAAGGAGGCAGGTATGCATGCTCACTATCACATCCCCGCATAGAGTCACATTCATCAACCACCTTAGCAGTGACGCTCCTCCCATTTGCGTTAATGCTAATCATCTTGCCACACCTCGATCCTCCATCGTACCACCCAGTTGAAAGTGCTACCACACGCTCCGAGTTGCTATGATACTGCCCATCGCACTCGGATGGATCTCCTCCATCACCACCTTCACTGAAATCGTTCAACGTTAATTTAGCCTTTGTAGAGGACGTCAGAGGAGGTGAACATGTATATGTTTGGTGAGTTATTCCTCCGCACGTTAAGGAGCCTGAGGGCTCGCAGCCTCCTTCACCTCCTCCTTCGCCGCCGCATATTTGGGTGCCTACATCTGGGTCATCATTGCATTTTTCATTGATGCAAATAAGTTGTCCCTCGCAATCATCTGGGGTTCCACATGGGCCATTGCAGGAGGAGATGGCGCTTGAAGTTGAAGCAAAGAAGAAGACAGTGAAAAGGAGGAAGAGAAGTGAAGATAATACTATAGCTTCCATTAATAAAGCTATGGGTTTTAAGAGAATGGTATGGTTTGAGATGGGAGCAACTTGATGGACAAAGGTCATTATTTATAGAGTGCGAAGCAAGGCATGTGGCTTGAAAATTTGATGGGATATAGCTTAAATATCACACGAAAATAGTTTTGGTCAAAAAGAATATCAGGGAGATTTTTGTTTATTAATGGATTTATTGTACATAATGATCAAATATATAGAGTAGAGTTAAATTAATTTAAATAAAATTTTATCATTTTATATTTTATCCAAATTAAGTTAAATTAATTAGAATTCAAAAATTTGGATAAAAAATTAATTAAATATATATATATGTTCGTAAGCAAATTATATCATAAACTCTATGTTCATATAGCAATATAAAGTCGCACATGAAAACTAAAATTGGCTTTTTTTTATTTTTTTTTATTGATGTTAACTTTATGCTGATGTTAACTAAAACAAACCTATTTTTCTTTAGGCATGTTTAATAGTTGACCAGTTCTTTAACTATGTTTCACCAAATTTTGGCCTTTGATTTTTCAAATTCTTTCTAGAAATCAAAATTGATTTTTTTCTTTTCAAAATTTGAATATTCATTAATAAAAGTTACTTATTTCCTTAAGATTTTATTTTTTATTTTTTTATGTTTGTTTTATTTTTTTTAAATTATAACTTCATATTTATTAATTTGTGCATATATATTCATCGGTTTTATTTGTTTGTTTTATTAATTATTTGTTATTAATTGAAGGTTCATCATAATTTTAATATATTGTTTATTAAATTCAATTATTTAGTTTTTCTATCTACGTATTTTATCTTATAAAATTATATTATTTAAATAATGAATCTATAATATTTAACTAAAAAAAATTAAAGTAAAATTTTATTTATTATAATTAAAAAATTAAATAATTTTTTAATGAATAAAAATTTTATTTTGACTCAAATTATGAATAAAAAATTAAATTCGATTACTGTAATTAATAAAATAAAAAGAAAAAAAATTATTTTTGATAAATAAAAAATACTTTTTAATTTTTTAATAAAAGTGAAAGTGAACCTGCAAGTGAAGTAAAATGAATCTACACATAAAAGTCAATGAGCATATAGGTAAAAACCTGTGAAATCAATGATTTTCATCTGCATGTTCACTCATTGACTTTCACTTATAGATTCATTTAACTTCACTTGCAGTTTCATTCAGATTCACCTGCAGGTTCACTTTCAATCTCATTAATATGTAGGTGAAAACTTATAAGATCATTGACCTTCACCTGCATGAAGATATGCAAGAAGATCATTGATCTTCACTTATAAGAACATCAATGAATATGCACTATTTAAGTAATAATCATATATGTTATATCTTATAAACATATATTATTTAAGTAAGGAATCTATATTATTTAACTAAAAATAAAAAATACAATTAAAAATTAAAAAATATAAGTAAAAATTTATTTATTATAATTAAAAAATAAAAAATAATAATTTTTTGATAAATAAAAAAACTTTCTGCATTTCAATTAATTTTTTTTAAAATAATTTTTTTTAAAAATAAAAATATAAAAACCATTTCTAGCATATGAGATCTGTTGAAAAAACAAACATATAAATGCTTCCAAATTTGCTAGATGAGCATGACATATGGTTAAACAATCAACAAAAAAGTAAAGATGCTAAAAAAAAAATATCATGTTTTGCCTTCACATGTGTAATTTATATTATAATACGAACATAGATTCATGGTATATCAATTGGTGATTGCATACTATATATATATATATATATATATATATATATATATATTTATTTATTTATTTTGAACATAATATATTTTCATTAACTCAAATATGGCGTAGTAATAACCTAAAGGTGTACAACAAGCTCAATTACATAGTTAGAAACCCAAGATGGGCTTTGTTTAAAGTTCTTTGAATAAGTACAAACTAATACATTAATTCAGACTTTGATAAAACAAGGATGTCCTGCACTAAACTTCAATCTCCCACGAGATGCATATTTCGAACTTCGGCCATTAAACGGCAGCCAACAAAGCCAGCACTTCACCCACTAACACCCAACCCGCAGGTCTGGAAAAACAAAACCATCCACCAGTTGGCCTTCTTCATTTCATATGACTATCGCCATAGATGCTTGCTTCAGAAAATCTGAAGATGAGAGTTACCATAATCCTGAAAGAAGAGCTTTCCCTACAGCCGCTGAATACGATCAGCTGAAGGAGAAATCCTTTCTGGAGCTGTATCAGGTAAAAAACTCAGTTTAAATCACCAGGCGTTGATTGCGGTAGCCACCGCCATGAAAATGGGAGAAACTAAACTCCCGGAGAAGAAATCAAAACCTTAAAAAGGAGGCAAAAAGGATATGAGCCTTATAGAAACTAAATAGAGTAGGAAATAAAAGAGAAAAAAGCCAGTTGCTGACCAAGAAAAGGCTAGAAGAAAATGGTTTAGTTACCACCAAAAAGAAGAAGACGAACAGTGGAAACCAGAGAACTCTGGAAGCCACTGTCCTTGCATGCGTTACATATTTGATCATTAATTGTAGCACCATTAAAATAAAAGGATATAATGTATATCTATGCATCCATACGCACCCAAAAAAGATATAAATTTTATATAATAAATTAATAAAAAAGACAAAAATAAAAGACTAACAACACAATTTTAGAGAGTTTTTTAAATAGTTGGTAATATAATTTTAGGTATATTTTATTTTAGTATTAAAATTAATTTTTTTAATTTAAAAAATTTTATTTTTATTTTAAGTTGAATTACTTCAAATATATTTTATTAAATTTAATATACGTTACGGTCGGAATAAATATATTTTTAATATATTTACATTGTAAGCATTTCATAATTTAATCATTTTATTAGCTCCATAAAATCAAATTTATTTGTGGATTCTATAAAATAAAATTTTAATAAAATTTATTTTATAGAATTCACAAAAATGATTAGACAACTTAATAAAATATTTATATAAATATATTTATTTTAATTGTCATATAAATTAAATTTAATTAAATATATTTAAAATATTTTAATATAAAATAAAAATAAAAATTTTTAGACAAAAAGATTAAAAATTTAATATAAAAGTAAAATATGATCCAAAATTCCCATTCATATGATATTAAACTTTTGCTTGAATTGGTCAAAATATAAAAGTCGAATAGTAATATGATGGTCACACATTTCCCCAGAAAAGAAGAACTCCAAAAACATGACTATCATCCACACGGCAAATTGTGTTGACTTTTTAAGTTGACCCCAGCACATAACTAAGAGGTCATCCATTTTTTTAAACTTATTATCCTATATTTTAAATTGGCCAAACTCATACTTAGCCCATGAATTTTTAATTAAAATTTTATTAGCCATCTAAATTTTTAAAATGACTTTATAGATACCTTAAAACACATGGTAACATTTAAACACCCGCGATACTGGATAATAAAGGGCGTGGGTCCAAACGCGTATTGGGAAATTAGGAGAATAAAAATTCCAACGTGTCATTTTCTCTACAATAGCTACTGTATAACATTAAAGCTAATTTTTTGTTCCAAAAAAAAAAAAACATTGAAGCTAAATTTCTTCTTCTTCGACTTCTTAATTTTGCCCTTCCACCATTTTTGAATCTTCTTCAATTTTTTTTTCTTCATCACCATTTTTAGCTGATAATTTAATCTTATTACTTTACTCTCTTTCTCTATACCCATTTATTTTTTTCTTTTCCTTAACACTCTTCTGTCTCTTCTTCTCCATTGCCACCACCATGGCCTGCTTAGCCAACGAGCTGGCTCAGCTCCTCGGTCTCAATATCACCACCTCCTTGAAAGCAACCAACTACATCTGCTCTAGATTCACCACTTCCGACGACAGTTTCGCAGCCATCAAATATATTGTTGACAACACCAACCTTCCAGCAGTAACTTCTCATGTTGTCCTTTATCACCATATCGGAAAATGAAAGACCGACTAGTCCAAACTGCAAACTCTTCCCCATCCGGGGTTCTGCAAAAGACAATAGCTTCATCTTCTAAAAGTAGTGGTAATAGCAGTTCAACACTTGCTAGTTCTAAAAGGGACAAATCTGAAAGCAGTGGTACTTGCTTCATCGTTGCGTTTTTCATTTTTTAAGTTTCTTTTTTTTTTTAGATCAATCATATCCATTTAAATTTAAACCTTAGTCGACATAGCTAAGACACGGGGTTATTTGCCCCTCAGCTAGCGGAAGCTCTCAGTTATCATAAAGCATTAAGTTGGGTCAAATCCTTACAGCTGGATTCTATTTATATTCAAACTGATTGCTTAGAATTGGTTCATGCTTTTGGTAGTCTTGTTTGTGATGATTCGGCCTTTGGTTGTAAGTCTTTATTCAAAGACATAGGCAATGCACACCTTATGTTTGTCAAAAGGCCTGCGAACCATTCTGCCCATTTGTTGGCCAAGGCAGCTGGTTCCTCGCTTGACCTATCCGAGTGGTATTCACACCCTCCTATTTTTCTCGTCGTTGATGTATTAGCTCATGACTTATCTCATTAATGAAAGTTCTTTTGAGTTTTCAAAAAAAAAAAAAAAAGAAAAGGACATGGAGTCCCCATCTCTACCAAAACTTTCAAAAAAAAAAAAAAAAAAAAGAAAAGATTAGAAGCTTAGTTTCCTTCATATTTAGGATCAGCCATCACATAATGATAAGCATTTACCAGTAAAATATATGAAGATGCCAAGAAAATTGGGGAAGAAGCCCAAGTCCTTATCATCAAAGATCACTCTGCCAAAGTGAGTTCCGAGCTTAGTTTACATCGAGAACCTTCATTTTTTAAGTTTCTAAACGCCCACAATGTGTTTGTTATTTTGCCTCAAAGAAGGACTCTAGCTCTGTCAACAATTTTTTGCTTACGTGGAGAACTTTTTAACTTTGTCAAAATGAGTGTTAGTAACGCGCCCAATTACAAGCTGCCAGGTGTTTAAAAGTATAAAAAAATAAAATTTAAAAGTTCAGATTGGCCTTCTAAATTAGTAAAGATCATAAGGTAGAATCTATCTGGATAAAACTATTAATTGTTCAATCAATGGTTCTACTAAAGACTAATTTACCCTTCTTCATGGCTAAAGAGTATTGTTAAGCGTGTTTAACTAATGCTGTATTTCCAATGTCTACACTATGATATTTACAGATATAATCTCTCTAATAATTTTACTTAATTAATTAACTAAAATGTGTTTAATTAAATTTAAAAATATTTTGATTTCATGAAGAAGGCATAAAAGGTTTGTATTGGTTGGTGTAAATTTTGAACTTGGACTTGATCTTTAGTTGTCAGAGAATTGATTGCGGTGATTGAGTAAGCTTTTCTTGGAATATCTTGCAACCATTATTTCTAGAATTTTAACGTTTTTAAAATGTTAATCAATACATAATATCATATTTGTTTTTTCCTGATGTGAAACAGTGACGTTGTGCCATCCTTGACCGGAAGAAGTCATGTTGCGATTTAGTTTCCTGCATATGTAAAGATCAATCCTACAAGGCTAAAAAAGGTAATAGTCACTATCTTTCTATTTTTTTTTTACTATTGTTGTGGATTATGTTTTTGTATTATTTTGTAAAATATTTAAGTTTATAAATGTTGATGTTTATTGTGTACTCAGCATTCTCAACTAATACAACTGTTGATAATCTAAGTACTAAGGATGTTGCAGTTGCTTCTTCAACACCTAAAGTGCTTGCTTCTGTATCGACTTACCCTAGGGTCTATCGTGGCTGTGCAACTAATCTAATGCGGACAACTTAATCTGCTGTTTTTTACATTTACCAGCTGTGTTGATTTCACTAAAAAATTTTAAAATGATTTCACCAAACAATTTGGAATAAGTATATATTTTCAGTTAAAAAAATTCATTGAATATTAGTGAAATGTTTTACATATATAATTTTATTAAATCTAATTTCTGCTTTATCTGGTTACCGTCAATGTGAAACTAATTTCACCATATTATTTATTTATTTTTTAACTAAAATACTATTAACATATTTCAGTATTGTTCAAATTTTAGAAGTATTTTAGCCTAAATAGTAATAAATTGTATAATTTTATTTTTTACAATAGTATAAAGTACAAAAATGAACGTTTACAAAAATCAAAACTAATAAAAAGAAGCAATATAAATTTCATAATTTAAACCAAAAAAAGGCAAATAAAATAAATTTTTAGGGATAAGTACAAATAAGTACCTTGTGATTTAAGCATTTTAGTATTATGGGCCTGCAATTTTTTTTGTGACACTTTAATAAGTTGTGGTTTTATATTTATAACACTTAAGTGACGAACTTTATTACAACTTTTGATTTCTCTCTTCTCAAACATCTACAAATTAAAATTTTTATACAATTTGATAGAGGAGGAAAAAATAAGTTGATTCTTGGTAGTTTTAAGTAGTAATAATACCATAAACAATAGAAAAAAATAAAAAACAAAATTTCATATTTTTATGTTGATTTTAGTAATGATCAATCTTGATTTTGATATTAACAAACTTAAGTTTGAGCATTTAATATGTTTTTTTTTATAAGTGTGTATAAGTTAGGATTCAATTGAAAGTCAAAATGGTGAAGAATTATCAAAGAAAATTTACTTTGGACATTGATCACGAGCCCCATTCCGACCAGGACCAAGATCGGGATGAAATTATTTAAATATGTGCAATTGAGCAATTTGGACAGAACTAATCCCTAGCTAGGTCACAACCAAGATCGTGCCTAGGACTAGTCAGTCTTGACCGGGATCAAGTTGCCCAATCGGGTCCAACTTTAGTAAAATTTTAATTTCTTGGCAGAACATATCCCGATCTAATGTCTTGACCGGGATATGATGATTCAGATAGGGACCAATGCTGAATTGCAAATATAACTACAAATGGCTATCTTTTGAGTGTCTTAAGCAGGACTGATGAAATATCGATCAGGATCAGATAAATTACAGCTCAAAAGTCCAAATTTCATTCAAATGAAGTTTGATTTTGTTGGGAGCAAAATTATTGCTTTCAACAGCTATAATTGAATTGCTTAAGTATAAATACAACCTCTAAAGATCATTTAGAGGTTAAGAAATTTGTTAATTCATTACATACTCTCAAGTATTCAATTGAACTCTTTAAACTCTTTTCAAATTCATTTTATATTTGTGTAACTCTTGTGAAAGTTGGTGAGTGTTAGAATTTTTTTTTTGTTCTTCTATTTTCTGGGTTTAAGAAAACAAGAAGTGAGATTTTATTCTAAATAAATTGGTTTAAATGTTTAGCAATTAAAACACTTGGGACATTAGTTTTTTAGTGAGCCTTGAAAACTCAAGTTGTAAGGTTGAAGAATAAGCCGCAAAACTCTTGTGTAATCTCAATCTTGTGAATAAGATTGTGAAAATTGAAAATCCTAACTTAGGAATAAGATAAGTGGAGACGTAGAATTGTTGAGAATCTGAACTCCTTAAATTCTTGTGTTCATTATTCTTCCTACTCTATTCTTTTTCAATTCTTATTCATTCCTTAAATTTGTTTTAGTTTATCTAAAATCCTTTATTAGCTTTATTCACTCCTCTTTAAAACACTTTCAATTGACATCAAAGCTTGAATTTTAGAAACTTAATTGCTAGAATACAAAATTATGGAAAGTGAAATTCAAAATTTTTCTTCACTTAGACCATTATTTGATGGTAGTGACTATCCTCATTGGAAGTTTAAAATGGAGTTATACTTAGATAGTGATCCTATCAAACTTTAGGATGTTGTCCTAAAAGGTTGGGAATCACCCAAAACTAGCATTTATGGTATAGTAACTACTCTAACAAGTAGTCAATGGAGCAATGATCAAAAGGAAGAGAACCACAAAAATAAAAAAAGCAATGATCACTTTAATCTCTTTTATGTCAAGAGAAGAATGAGGCAAGCTTCAACATTGCACTTTAGCTAAGGAAATGTGGGAGACCTTGGAGAACCATTATGAAGGTAATGTATAAGTAAGAAGTAAGAAGGTTCAACTTCATATGTATGAATATGAACTCTTCAAAATAACACCCAAGAAATAATCATGGAGAAGACAAACCGTCTCAATGCTCTCCTCACAACCCTCAAGAAACTTGGAAAACATTTCTCCAAAGAAGAGGAGAATAATAAGATTCTAAGAATCCTACCTAAGAAGGATTAGGAATCTTGGGTCACTTCTATTGAGGATGCTCAAGACCTCTTTACTTTTTCAACCGATATGCTTATTGGAAAGCTCTTTAAACATGAGTTTACAATTAAGTAAAGAGGTAAAGAACAAGAAGAGAAGAAAGAGAAGGAAAAAAAGCATAGCATTGAAGGCTTCACAAGAAGAAAGTGAAAATGATAGTATTGAATATTCTAGTGATGAAGATGGTGATATTGCCATTGTCACGACCCAAACCCCTATAGGCACGTGACCGACACTAGAAAATGTGAAAAGTATAAAATTTTCGAGAATCCTAGTAAGCCTAAATGAATTTTCACCAAAAAAAGTTATTAACGTTTTAATATTTAACAAAAATCTGGCAGAGTTTTCTCTGTATCAGGAATAAACCCAAACCTGTAAATCAAGGAAATACACTTCCAAAAATTATTCAATCAACACTACTTCCCAATAACCTCAATAATCCAACACGATTACATATATCTCCATGACATTAAAAATCCACAATACAATATAGTATTTAAAAATACCAAATCCCAAATATGAATTACGCAAAATCATTTAATTAACTACTGTGGTATCTAAAATTTAAATACACAATACTTATATCAAATAAACCTACATAAAATGCCTGGATAAGAAGAAACTCAGACTAGGATTGGTTTGATTATGAGATCCTGAAAAAATAAGTTAAGGGGAGTTAGACCTTATTGAGTGAACTAACTTTATAAAATGTATGTTGGTTTTAAAATAGCTATTTAAAACCTTTAAATCCCTTAAATAGATAATATTTCAAGAACTCTTTTATTTTTACCAAAACTATTTCTATAAAATACCTTACAACAAAGTATATAAATATAAATCCCTTTAACTTATAATAAAGTAACTCATGCAAACATAATGTTTGTGATAAATAAAAAAAATCATAGTAGAACCCTAAACCTCAGTTCTACTAGCCTTTGGGCTCTCTTTATCCAAATGACTGTTGGTCCTAGAGAGCACACTTAACTAGGGTACAACCATAGTTGGTTTTTTACACTAATTATTTATTGGCACCTAGAGAACATGCTCAATAAGAGTTCAACCAATAGACATATACATGCCTAAAGAGTCTTACTCGACCAGGGTTCACAATTAATAATTCTGCCCAGAAAGTCTTACTCAACCAAGGCTCATAATCCATAAAATAACCAATATACATATCAACATTGATGCGCATATAGTTCTAGTGACAACCACCAGGTGGCATGTTCTATCGTTACTTTCAAAACAATATATGAAACAATATAAAATAAAAATTAAATTAAATTAAAGTAACTAAAGCATGTTCATCAAATGCTTAATCATAATCAAATAAATGAATCATGTATAAGGTAAAATTCATGATCATAAATAAACTTATATTAATTTCATAAAATTCTTATTTATAAACAATTTCAACAAATATTTTATAAAATTAACTAATAGGTGGAGTGTGTTGGTCGATGTGTTATCGGCTGCCTAAATGCGACAACTCATGCTCTAGAACTCTCTAAAATAAATAATATTTATTTAAAACATTCTTATGCATACAAATAAAATTCATAAAAATTCTCCAAAATTCTGGAAAAATTATTAAAACCAAAGAATTTATAAAATGGACTTAGAAATATCCTAATATAACTTTTGAGACTAAAGGAATTTATCTTTGATGATTTAACTAATATAAATGGAAATTAATTAATTTTCACTATAAACTTTTCGAGATTTATTTCTCAAAATCCGCATGGAATTAGACTAAACTTTATATACATAAATTGATATCACATTTAGACTATTTATTAAAAATAGCTCATAATCATTTTTGGGTCAATATTGTTCACTCACAGGGAAAGTAAGGTTTTCAAAGTTGTTTGGGATTACTCCTTCGAACCCGAAAATGAAGAGAAACAACAAGAAGTAACCAACCTTTACTTCATGGCTCTTGAAGACAAAAATGAGGTACCATTCACTTCTTATTCTTTTTTTAATGATTGTGATGATTATTGTGATGATCATGATGAGAGCTCTA
Organism: Mallotus nudiflorus; assembly: GCA_947683625.1. Lineage (NCBI taxonomy): Eukaryota > Viridiplantae > Streptophyta > Magnoliopsida > Malpighiales > Euphorbiaceae > Mallotus > Mallotus nudiflorus. Next base: position 6,267,329 of record CANTUR010000018.1, read on the forward strand.
TTGTGAGCAAACTATTGCTTAAATGCAAAATCTTACTATCTAAGAAGAAATATTATAAACATAAGTTATCTAGGTTAACTAAGGAATTTGAAAATTCAAAAAATAAAATTTCTAATCTTGATAATCCAAATAATAAACTTGATAGTGATTTAAAATCTTCTAATTCCTTGAAATAGCAACTCAAGAAAGCAAGTGATGAAAATCATAAGCTTTATAATGAAATATTAGAATTAAAGAATTTCATTTCCAAATTCAAAAGAGGAAAAAGAGAGTTTAGAAAATCTACTTGACACTCAAAAACTCCATGGAAATACTTATAGACGTGGATATGAAAAATGGAATGCCTTTGTCCTCATCATCATCTTATATTAAATTTTTTAAAGCCTCATGTAATTCAATTTTCTTTACCTCAAAACCTATTGAGACTCAAGCTTCCAAAGATAAGAAGTCTCATGTGTTAAACAACAATGGAAAGTCTCGCAAGACTCAACCTCCTTTGACATAAAGAGGTAAGGCACAAACAAATAGGCCTTAATATAAACATGCTTACATATACACTAGACACAACACTTCTAAGCATGTTACACAACACAATATTCATAATCATGTTGCACAAACCTATCAAAATATTCATTGTCATTGTTAATGTATGTCTTACACTATAATTTAAAATAATTTTAGGAGGCATACACCACCACAATATAAAAGGCATATTTCATACACTAAGAAACCATATTATCCTAGAAAAAATAAATTTGTCAATGTTGAATGTTTCTATTGAATGACCAAAGGTCACTTTAGCAATTTTTGCTTCTATCGAAAACTACATTTGCAATTGCTACTTTCGAATTATTTTGAGACTAACAAACCTAGACCCATTAACGTTTAGGTTCAAAAGAGTGTTTAAATTATGTTTTGTAGTTGTGCTTAAAGTTCACAAAAATGAAAAGCAAGTGGTATCTTGATAGTGTATGTTCAAGACATATGATTGGAGATAAAGAGCAATTCAATAAACTTAATGACAAGGATGGAGGACATGTCACATTCAAAGATAATGCAAAAGGAAAAATAGTAGGCATTAGAGAAATAGGTAATCCTCAATCTTTATCTATTCACCATGTGTTGCTTATTGATGGTCTTAAACATAATTTGCTAAGTATAAATTAATTATGTGACATGGGAAATAAGGTCACTTTCTATCTTAAGAATTATTTTATTAATAGTCTTGATAAAGGTAAAATAATTTTTAGTGGAGAAAGAGTAGACAATGTCTATGTTATTGATTTGAAAAAGGTTGATAATAAGGACATCAAATGCTTAATGTCTATTTTCCATAACACATGGACATTGCATAAAAAGTTAGGACATGTAAACTTTGAGCTTTTAAATGATCTTTATAAGCATGAATTTGCGATTAGTTTACCCAAACTTGAATTCATTAAGGATACACCTTGTAATGCTTGTTAAAAGGAAAAACAATCCAAGTCTTCATTTAAGCTCAAGAATGTAGTGTCAACCTCTAGTCCACTTGAATTTATATATATGGATTTGTTTAGACCAACTAGAGTTGCTAGTTTAGGTAGAATGCACTATGCATATGTATTGGTTGACAACTACTTTAGATATACTTGGGTGTGTTTCTTTGCTCATTAGAATGATGCTTTTAAAGTTTTTAAAAATTTCACAAAATAGTTTAAAAAAAAGGTTTTTGTATTTCATTTATTAGCAGTGATTATGAAATGAATTCTTTAAAACCTTTTGTAATGAAAATTACATTTCATATACGTTTTCTCCTCTTAGAACTCCTCAACAAAATGAGGTTATTAAAAGGAAAAATAGAACTTTTGTGAAAATGGCTAGAACTATGCTTTATGAATATAATTTACCTCTATACTTTTGGGCAAAAGCTGTTAACACATCTTGTTATATTGCAAATAGAGTATTTAAAAGACCAATTTTAAATAAAACTTCTTATAAGATTTGGAATAATTAAAAACCTGAAATTTTATATCTAAGAGTATTTGGATGCAAGGAACACTAAGGGTAATCTTGGAAAATTTAATTTTAAAGCCGATTAAAGAATTTTCCTAGGCTATTCTACCTTTAACAAAACATATAGAGTCTTTAATAAGAGAACACTAATAATTAAAGAGTCAATGATTATTGCATTTTATGTATAAAACTCATTTAATCCTATAAAGGATGTTTGTAGTGTTGATGACAATATAAGTGAGCTTGTGGATGAAAAGACTTAAGAAGAAAATGCTAGAAAGCCTTTAGAGATTGAAGATCTTAGAAAAAAGGAAGATGAGAAAATACCTCAACTCACCTTGAAGGATGATCTTTCAAAGGATTGGTAATTCAAGAAATCATATCCACTAGACCTCATCATTAGTAATACTATAAAAGGGATAACTGCTAGATCTCAACTTAAGTCTATTGTTAATTTAATCTTCATTTTTCAAATTGAACCTAAAAATTTTGATGATGTATTAAATGATGAATTTTGGGTCCATGTTATGCAAGAAGAGTTAAATCAATTTGAGAGAAATAAAGTTTGGTCTCTAATTCGTAAATTGAACACCATCCTATTATAAGCACCAAATGGATGTTTAGAAATAAGATGCATGACCAAGATGCCATAAATAAGAACAAAGCTAGACTTGTAGCTAAATGTTATAATCAAGAAAAAAACATTGATTATGATGAAATCTTTGCCCCTGTTGCATGGTTAAAAGCTATTAGAATGCTACTTGTATTTGCATCTTTCATGGATTTTAAACTTTTTCAAATGGATGTTAAAAGTGCATTTTTAAATGGTTTTATTAAAGAAGAGGTGTATATTGAACAACTTCCTGGTTTTGAAAGTTTTGATTTTCCTACTCATGTATTTAAACTATCAAAAGCGTTATATGGATTAAAACAAACTCTAAGAGCTTGGTTTGTAAGATTGAGCAACTTCTTGTTAGAGAAATATTTCTTTAAAGGATAAGTTGACATAACTCTTTTTATAAAGAAATCTAAGCATGATTTACTTATTGTGCAAATATATGTTGATGATATTATTTTCAATGCTACTAACTATTGTTTGTGTGAGGAATTCTCCAAGTTAATGCAAGGAGAGTTTAAGATGAGTATGATAGGTGAACTCAAATTCTTTCTTGGACTACAAATCAAGTAATATAAGGATGAGATATTCATTAATCAAACCAAATATGCAAGAGACATTCTCAAGAAGTTTAGGATGAATGGAGTTAAATCAAGCAAGACTTCAATGAGTACCACCACCAAACTTAATAAGGATAAGAATGGCTAACCAGTTGATGAAAAATAATTTAAAGGCATGATCGGATCCCTTCTCTATTTAACTGTTAGTAGACCTACTGTCATGTTTGCTACATGTTTATATGCTAGGTTTTAATCTAGTCCTAGAGAGTCTCATTTGAATGCTATCAAAAGAATTTTTAAATATCTAAGTGGAAGTTTACATTTAGGACTTTACTATCCTAGGAGTTCTTCCTTTGACTTGATTAGTTATTTAGATGCAGACTGTGCCAGTAGTTTACTAGATAGAAAAAGCACTTTTGAAACTTGTCAATTCTTAGGATAATGTTTAGTTTTTTAGTTTAGCATTGTCCACTGCTGAAGCTGAGTATATGGTAGCAAATCTTTGTTGTTCACAAGTTTTATGGCAAAAACAACAATTAATTGACTATGACATTGAACTTGATCACATTCCTATCAAATGTGATAATACAAATGCTATAAACCTTAGCAAGAACCCCATTTAACATTCAAGAACCAAACATATAGACATTGGACATCATTTCTTGTGTGATCATGTTTAAAATGGTGATATATCACTTGAATTTATTGATATAAATAATAAACTTGCAGATATTTTCACCTTCATTGAGAGAATAAATTTCATTAAGCATGGAATTGACATGATTGATGGTTATAGTTTGTCTTGAGTGTATATTCAATTGGTTAATTCATGATTGAATTGTTTAAATTCACATATTAATGTGAAATCATGTTGTACTTATTAATTACTTTGATTGTAAATTGTTTTTGATTTTGATCTTAACATTTTTTTACTATTTAATAATTAATTATTGAAATTATTTTTTTTTATGAAATTGGAGCTTAAAGTATCCTAACTAGGTTAGCACACCCTTAACACCCATATCATCTGCTATGACGCAACCTTTTATTAAAGAAGAAAAAGAATAAACATAAGAGTTCAATACAACCCAAAAGGGAAATATGAAGAAAATGAAAAACACTAATGGAATAAGTAAGACTCCATGTTAGAAACATCATTAATTATAAATTGATGACAACAATGTGGATTTGTATTCCACCATTGACACTGTTAAAGATTGAGGCCCAATGAAGCAAGCTTGTCCTCAACTTTATTACTTTCCTGATAGATATGGCTCGTATGTATTTGCATGGATTGGAGTTAAGAAAGACAACAATCCTATACAGCACGAATACACCATGGAACAATAAACTATGAGACTGAATTGACTTGACAACAATGATGGAATCAGACTTAATCTAAAATAGAGACAGCCCAAGCTCAAAAGCTTTGTCCACTACAATTGACATAGCAAGAAGCTCGACCTCAAAGGTGAAACAGTTTCCTCCTATAGCAGCTAAGGAAGCAACAATCGAGCCATTACTATTGTGAAGAATACCACTAACTGCTGCGTGTCTTGGAGCACCTAGAATAACACCATCCAAATTCAACTTAAACCAACCTACTGGAGGATATAACTAAATGATCGAAAAAGCAACAAGTAAACGACAAGGGATGCCTGAAATGTGAAGTTGCTTCAAGTTTAAAATATTAGACTGACTGTTATCCATATAACCTATTTTAAAACTTTCTGCAGCTTTAATAGACTGACAGATCAGTCGAAGTGAAGTTGTAACTGGAATAAACGAGTCCTTAAAGATCATATTATTCCTGGTGCGCCATGTATGCCAAATTGTAGAAAGGATGCCAACTCTCCATAACGCTGATAATTGAGAAGAAAATCTAATCTGCATAGTCGATTTGAAAAGATGAAGAATGTCGTTAGATAGATCAATGAAGTTTCAAATAAACTTCTTAGTGAGTACCAAATGGTAGTAGCATAAGAGCAATGAATAAAAAGGTGATCTAAAGATTCAGTTAGATAATAGCATAAAGGCAAAGGGATTCCTTTAGACTTAATAAAATCCATAATAGGAAGATTGGCCTTCAAAACATGCCATGCAAGAGTAGAACGTGAAGGTGGCAAGTAATGGCGCCAAACCTCTTTGCCCTAAGCAACTTTGGGCATAGTAATATGAAAGTGCTCATAAGCAATCTTACAAGTAATAATACCTTTATGAGAGTATCGACAAATATAAGAATCCAAACAATTGGAAGAAAAAACCAAGTTGTTAATATCTGTAGCAATATGAGGGTAAGAGTTGGAAAAAGAATTCGGAAGATGCCAGGAATCACCATAAAAAACATTAGGAATTATAGCTCGAAGATATTTATAAAAAGGAGGAATCTCAAAATGATCCATAATCTTATAGCCCAACCAATTATCAAACCAAAAGCTAAGGGACAACTTCTTATTAATCACCCACTGACAATTAGCTTACAAATCTATATAACATTGTTGAATAGAAGACCAAATTAAGGAAGAATTAGAACGAGGCTGCTTAATCATCAAAATAAACTGACTATGAAGAAAAGAAAGAAACTAAATTGTCCTCACAAGCAACTCTCTAAGCCAACTTAGTTAACAAAGCTTTGTTCAATAAAGAAAGCCGTTTTAACCCAATGCCCCCTTCATCTAAAGGAGCATAACATTGCTCCTAATTCATCGTAGCAAGCTTTTTGATTTTGGTATCACATGTCTAAAGAAAATTGCGAATGGATTTTTCTAATGATTTAAGTAAAAGAGAGGGACACTTACAAACCATAAATGAGTGAAGGAAGGAACCAAAAACCATAAAATTTATAAGAGCCATTCTACCAGCCATAGAAAGGGTAAAACCCTTCCATTTATCAAACTTTGACAGAATTTTATTAGCAATCACTTGCAACCATCTATGTTTTGGGGTGTCAATAAATAAAAGAACTCTAAGATAAACAAACGACAAAGATCCTAAATGAAAACTAGCAAAGGAGTATAGAGAATGCAATTGACTATTAAAGATATACTTGCTAAAATAAATTTTTGACTTATTCCAGTTGACACATTGACTCAAAATAACACTATAATCATAAAAAAAATGAATAAGCTTATGAACATTAGAAGAGGTGACTTTGCAGAAAATAAGGATATAATTCACACACAGAAGATGAGAGGGATATAAAACTCTACCTTGAGCATGCATAGGAAGAAGAAAGTGTGAATTGAGAGCTTACACTAACCATCTGTTAAAATAATCTTCAGTAAGGTAAAATAAAAGAGGAGACAGAGGATCCCCTTGATGAACACCATAAGAGCAACCAAAATATCCTTCAGGTTACCTATTAATGAGAATAGAAATTTAAGAAGATCAAAAGATATCCAAAATCTAATTGCATAAAGTATTGGAGAAGCCAAAACTATTTAAGACAACAATAATAAAGCCCCAGTCCATAGTATTAAAAGCTCTGCGAATGTTAGTTTTAATGGCTATATTACTCCCAAAACAACGAGTATTTAGCAGATTAACACATTCTGAAGTAGAAGCAATGCAATTCTCAATATTTTTACCCTTTACAAATCCAAATTGATGAGGATCAAGTCTACTAGAATTCTAGTGATAATTTTGAACAAAAAATTGTCCAAAACAATAGGGCAAAATTTATCAATAGTATCAGCATTCAGAATCTTTGGAATTAAAATCATATAATTTAAATTAAGGCCAGGAAGGATATAACTTGTGATAAAAAAAAGTGGCAAACTGCTAAGCAAACATCACCACTAATAAAATCCCAACAATTCTATAAACCTATAAAGCCATATGGACTTGGGGCATTGTGAGGGTCCATAAAGAAAACCACTTCTTTGATTTCCATGTCTAAAGGAATTCGAATGAGATAATTATTATCAGCAGCAGAAACCAGAGAAGGAATTTAAAAGAGCCTTAGAAGGGGGTGAATAAGGCTAATGAGGGTTTTAGTAAAATAAAAATGATTTTAAGGAATTAAACAAGAATTGAATGAATGTTGAGAAGGAAGAATGAATAACACAATGATTTAAGGAATTCAGATTCAACATCAATCCTACGTCTCCACCTAACTTATCCCTAAGTTAGTATTTTCAATCATCCACAATCTTATTCATGAGATTGAAACTACATAAGAGTTTTATGGCTCACTCTTACAATCTTACAACTTGAGTTTTCAAGGCTCACTTAAAAATAAAATCCCAAGTGTTTCAATGGACAACACTTAAACCAATTCCTTTTATAATAGAATCTCACTTCCCATTTTCTTAATCCTGAAAAATAGAAGAATAAGAATTTCTATTCTAATACTCATAAACTCTCACAAGAGTTATACAAATACAAAAATTGTTTAAGAGAGAATTTGAGAGCTTAATTGAATGCTTAAGAGAGAATGAATGATACATAAGTTTCTTAAACCTTCAATTGAACTCTATGGAGTGTTTATATTGATAAACACTCAAAAATATGGTTGTTGAATGTATCAAACATGTCTCCAACATCTATAATTGATTTTTGAATCAATTTGGACTTATTTCTATCAGAACACCACTCATGATTGTGAGGAGCAAATCCTGGCTCGGGAGGAGCAAAATACTAGCCATTGTATTAAAAAATGACCATTTAGAACTGTTAGGACTGTCCTCATGAGCTAAGCTTTACTCCTCATAATCATAAGGGCAACTCATAAGGAGCACTGACCATTTTAGCTTAAAATGAGCACTAACAAAGGGACAACTCGTGACTTCATGAGCAGGACTGAAGATGATCAAATCAGCCTAAACTTTATTCATAAAATTTGTATATAATTTTCTTATCTTTCCATATCACTTTGAATCAACTCAATTGACCCTTTGTAGCTCAAGATATTGCTAAAATACTAAGAGTTGCGCAACCTAAAATGAAAGCTGCTTATGCTAACTTCGACTTAAGATTTGCATACTTAAATGAGCTCAGATTTTGACAAGTAAGATTAATTTAGAAAGCTTAAGATGTTTAGTTCAAAAGTGAAGAAGATCACTTTTTTATTATAGAGCTCTAAAGATGTTAAAAAGCCTCATTGAATCTTAGAGGTTGAATTAGCCTAGAAGCATACTTATCAATCCCGGTTGTGAGCCAGCTCATGAGCAGGCCACTGTATATCCACAAATGTATATTTTTGGTATATAATTGCTCTATAATGTTTAGGCACTTGCATGATATGAGATACTTCATTGAAATACATATTAATACTCTTTTAAAGAGTATTTCATTGTCTCCAATCATTTAACAATTAAACTTCATGATCGATCAATTTCCTACACATTTAGTTAAAATCATTAGAATCAAAATTGTTTGTCAAAGTACAAAATTAAGAGTTTGATCATGCAAATGGTCAACAGAATTAAATCCTAAACCTTAAAAAAATCTCGATGCACGAAAGGAAATGAGAAAAGATTGGAATAAAAATCCACAATATGATCTCGAATAATACTAGCTTCAGAAACAAGAGAGTCACGTATTAACAAGTAGTGGATGCTAGACTAAGGATGATGTCTTGATGAAGCCATTTAACATGACAATGATCTTTCAACAAATTATTTTTATAGTCGAGATGGAACTTAAGACACTTGTAAGATTCCAATTCTTGCAAATGCAAGACCTTTGAAAACCTAAATTCATCAATGTTTGTCTAGATATTAAGAAGATGCTATTTGGCGAAAGAAATATTTGTGTCAATATTGCTAAATGTTGTCTTGTTCCAGGTGCGAAGGAAAGTTCAAAGTAACTTGAATTTATGCATGAGAATAGCCATAGGATTACCACTGAAATTTAAAGTTCTCCAAAAAGATTTCACATCTGAATGAAAAGATGGAGAATGAATCCACATAGAATAAAAGTGAAAAGGCTTTAGTTTAACAACTTGAAACTTATTGTAACTAAGCAGAATTGGGTTGTGATAAGAGTTATGGCGCACTAAAGCAAAACATTCTACAAACCTCTAGAAGCCAAGAGAATTAGAATTGCAAAATGCACGATCCAATCGAATATCAATACGATGCTCACCAAACCTGTTGTTAGTCCATGTGAAAAAGGAACCTCTAGTATTTAAACAAGCAAGGTTGTAAGTGTTCATAATAGCAAAGAATTCAGCGTAAGAACAATTGGAAGGAAGCCGACCCCTTTTTTTTACATGGGCTTTATAGAAGGAATTAAAATCCCCCAGAACATACCAATTATCAATATAGATAGAAGAAAGCTGCTGAAGAGAGCTTTAGAGATACGTGTGTTTTAAAGTAAGAACATGAGCATGAATGCAAGTTACATAATGCCAAACGTAATCCATAAAGAAATTTATAGTGAGATGCTGATCAGAGCTTGTAATGAAATTAACATTCCCTGCTCCAAGAGAGGTAGAAACTAAAATCCATAGAGAGGCCTAATTATCTGCTACAAAAGAATGACTAAGAGATGAAAAAAATAAAAGTGAATACTATCAAAATACACTTTTGGTTCTGTAATACATAGAACATTCAGACAATGAGTCTTGCAAAGATTAGAAAGGGTCAATTATGTTGCTGAATTGCCAAAACCCCTACAATTCCAAAAAAAAAAAACTTTATTGAGAGGAGTGAGAATGAGCCTTAGTGATAGGCTTGTGATTTGTAAGTTTAACTTAGTCAGATGGAGATTTTTGCTTTTTTTTAACTGTTCGCCATTCTTTAGAATTCGCATTGTCCTTGTGGTCAACTAAATCTACCTAATTATGAGAGCCCACCTTATCCAATTCTTATAAAGATTATAGTTGGCGAGTGGTTGGGCAAGCAACATTAGGTTCCTTTTGATTAGCCAACGGAGGATCAATGTGATGAGGAGAAGAATCTTTAACAATATTATAAGAAAAAGTCATCTCTTGAGGAATAATAGCCTCAGGTTTGGAGATTTCCTGAATGTCAAGAGCTATCTTCTCAAGTTCATTCATGACCTTAACTGACAAGGATTTTTAAAGCCAAACTTTTCTAGATTAGGATTAGTTCTTGAACCTTGAATGACTACGTTTCTGCTAAATTGGAGGAATCGATGAATCCTGCTTAAGTGTTTTTGCCTCTGATTTGAGTTGTCTACAATCTGATGAGCCATAGCCAATATAGTGACATGTATTACAAAACAAGGATAAATTCTTATAGTAAAAATCGATATCAAACAGGTTGCCATCATTATCTAAAACTATCTAATACTATAGAGGAGAAGCCAGATCAACGTCAATAGGAACCCTAGCAAAATGTTCGAAGTCACCATCAAGGGTTGCCCGATCAATACGCAATGTGACTCCAATGTTGCGTGTGATATCTGCCAAGATTTAAGCATCCCAGAGTTCCCATGGTAGACAATAATATCTCATCCAAAGCTGAGTAGTTGTAGACTTTTCTTTATACGGATCAAATATAGGCAACCAATGTTGTAGACATAATATGCCTAGTTTGAGAGAGAGAGAGAGTCTTTACTCCAAATCAATTCTCTGTCATAATCATATGAAAGCAAAATATGAAAAAATCCCTTTCTTAAAGAGATTAGACGCCACTGTGATTGCAAGGTCTATAGGGAGGATCATTTATCTTTGAGTTTTGCTAATGCCCATAGTGTATCTCCTTTGCTTAACATAACTCTTCTAATCAATGAATATTGGTAGAGCTGTAGACGTTTATGATAAATACCTGAATTAATTTTCACCTACTGGTATGAACTAGGAATTGTAGAACGTGGGGGATAAGTCACAACTGGATCAATGACAACAAAGGCATAAAAGTTAACAGGAACTAGTTGAACTAGATCCTGAAAAATAGAAGCCTACGGGCAAAAAGAAAAGAATAAGTTTGCGTGGCTGAGATAAGCATCATCGTAAGAGGAAAGATGATTCTTATTAACGATAGAAGCTGGGTTTGCCATCAGAAAGGAGGGCGATGACATACCTAGGTTTTTCCTATCAAATTTTCTAAAGTTTATTAAATGAGGAATACATATATCCCATTATTGAAATTATTTCAATAAATTAATTATTCAAAACTAGCATTTTATTTTTATTTTTATTATGCATCTATATATATGTTAATATGTTTGTTTGATATGTGCATTAAGTTATGTTAATCATTTTTAGTGAACCTTCCTATTTTGCAAGTTAATAATTATTTATTGAATTAAATAATTATTTTAATTTAGCAAAATAAATTCCCTCTTTTATTTTTTTAAATGAGCATAATCATTATTCTCATTTAATATCTCATTATTCTTCAATTAATTCAAAATTATTATGTAATTAATTCGTAAGGACTTAATTGTAAGATATTTTGGACTTAATTACAATGTTTTAAAATCTTTAAGGTTGTTAGGGATCAAGTCCTGCTCAGGACACAAGTCTGTCCATTTTAATTATTAAAACAGAATAGATCCTGGTTGGGGTCGGACTCGGGACTGGATGTCCTAACTGGGATGAGTGCATGTCTTGACGGGGACTACTCTCATGACAACACTAGGAATTTGTGCTCCTTTGCCTATGTAACTCACCAATCCTAATCAGGAATGACTTTTGAGGTTCCTTTTTTACTCAAATTCAAATTTTAAACCTTCTTTAATCCTGATTCTTGTTTATAAACACTCTTCTATTTTTTCCTTGTAACTCACCACTTTCACTCAAACTTCTCTACACAATTCTTCTCTTCTTTAGCTTTTCTTTTGGCCAAATTTTCCTTGCTCATCAATGGCTCTTAAGAAAACTATCAACCTTCTCCATTCTTCTTCTTCTTCTTTTAAAAATGACAAACCAAAGAAAACTCACTCTCTTTTTTCTTATTCTACTCAAGAATTAAAGAAAAGAGTTTCTTAATTCAATAAGAGAAATTATATTCCATCAAGGTTCATGCATAAGCAAACTCTCAAAGATCTTGGATGCTTTGATGAAGTCAAAGAACTCTTGCTTCGTGTATGTTTGTTTGATTATGCTTTTAAACATTTACCTTCCTACACCTCTCTTATTATTGAATTTCTTTCCTCCTACACCCTTCAATTCGCTCACTTTGATATTGATAATCCTTACTTTTCTATGCGGTACAAGTTGGGTGGAAAAGATAGATTCATGACTTGTCAAGAGTTTAATACTCTTTTTGGCTTTTCTTAAGAAGGCCATGTTCAAGTTAAGGCAAATTGGAGTGCCTCTACCTTTTGGAATGAAGTTATTCTCCTTAAGCCAAAAGCTTTTCTGCTGGCCACACAAAAGCTTCTCATCTTAAATCCAAAGCCTTGTGGTATGTGCACCATTTTCTTACCTATTCTATCTATAGTTGAGCTCTCTCTAATGAAACTCTTTCATAAGATGATCTCTTCATTCTTTACTATATGGTGCATAATGAACCCATAGCCTTAGGAAGATTTGTGCAATGGAGATTGTTAATTAATGATAGTCACATCGGTGCTATTTGTATTGGTGGGATTGTTACAAAGTTAGCTCAATTTTACAGCCTTGATCTTGATCTTTTTCATCCTACCAATCCGGTTCTTCTTTATGGGACTTTCATTAAGCATTATAAGCAATTTACCTTTATTGATAATACTTGGGTTTAGAAGCATGATATTAGTGAAAGTGAGCATATTGATGCTTTATTTAAGCAAATTAAAGACTTAGAAGATCAAGGAGATGAAGAAGTTGAAACTCAAACTCAAGATGCTCCCTAAAGTAAAAGATCAAGACAAAAAGGAACTTCCTAAGGAGCTCAAGCATTTGGATATGAACCTCAATGGGTTGGACAACTTTTTGATAGAATGAGCTTAATGGAAACCAATTTAAATACTTGCTTTGACCAAGTGGATGCAAACATAGCTTGTCTTCAACATGATGTCCATTGTCTCTATAAGCAACAAGTCTACTCTTACTCATATGCACCTTTCACTTATCCTCCTCCACCTCCTCCACAAGATTAGATTTATTTTTATGTGTTTTTGTCTGTTTTTCATTGGTTTATATTTAGTTTATTTTTCGTATATTTTTAGTTTCTAAGCTTTATGCTATTATTTTTTTTTGTCTAGTTTGTGTCACTTTATGTTTAGTTTATTTTCTATTTTCTTTCGGTTTATTAGCCAATAGTTGTTAATTTGTATCAAGTTTACAATTAGTATTTTAATATCATTGTAACTCTTCTTTTATTAATGCAATTTTATTTTTATTTTAATTATCTTTTTGCATTTTAACAAAGGGGGAGAAATAATTGATTTTCCTTTTATTTTTTTATGCATATTTTTTATGCATGCATTATAAGTGGTTTGCTATTTTATTTATGTTTGCTTACTTATGTTTAACATAATTTTGTTTATGTATGCATTGTGAGTGTGATTTTTTTTTATCAAGATTATCATGTTTTTATATTTGTGATATAACATAATTTTGTTTATACATGCATTGTAAGTGTGATTTTTTTTTTATCAAGATTATCATATTTTTATATTTGTGATAAAAGACCTTGTTTTGCTTACTTTAATTATTAAACTTTATGTTTGAAAAGAAGCCTCAAGAATTAATTCATATTATCTTTTAATTGGTAGCAAGATGGACATGACTATTATATATTCTTAGTTTTGGTCTATGTTGTTTTCATTATTTTAGTTCTTGATCTTTTGTTTCCTTTTGGTTTCTTTCTAGTTTATGTCTCTTTAAATACTACATGATCTTGTGAGATACGTACTATATTTGTGATATATCAAAGTAGTGCTACATACATTGTAAGTGCTACTAGTTTTATTTAAATGATAATGTTATCATGTTTTTTTTTTCTATTTAATTTTTATTGGCATATTTTTGCAATTTTAGGCCTTGTTATTCACTTTGTTTCTTTTTAAATTTATATTTCTTCTCATGTCCAAAGGGGGAGAAATAAAGAAATATATTAAATTTAATTGATATTTTTTATCATTTAATTTCATTCATTATTATTGTTCTTCATCAATTTTTCTCATCGTACTCCTTAAAATTATTATCTTTATAATATGCATAATTTAAGGGGGAATAAAATTTATATTCTTAAGAAAAAATCAAAACATCATACACTACACTTTTAATTATTTTCTCAAACTCAAAATAAGTTTGTTAAAATAAAAAAGGGGGAGATTGTTGACCTTAGAAATTATTAATCTTAATTTTGATATTAACAAACTTAAATTTGAGCATGTGTATAAGTTAGGACTCAATTGAAAGTCAAAATAGTGAAGAATTATCAAAGAAAATTCACTCTGGACATTAATCACGAACCTCATCCTGACCATGACTAAAACCAGGTTGAAATTGCTCAAATCTATGCAATTGAGCAATTTAGACAGAATTGATCCTTAGCTCGGTCCTGACTGAGACTGTGCTTAGGACCAGTTAGTCCTGACCGGGATTAAGCTGCCTAATTGGGACCAACTTTAGCAAAATTTTAATTTCTTGGCAGAATATATTCCAATCTAATGTCTCGATTGGGACCATGCCAGGGATAAGGCAGTCTTGATCGGGACATGATGATCGACCGGGACCAATGCTGAATTTCAAATATAACAACTACAAACAACTATCTTTTGAGCGTCCCGATTAGGATTGATGAAATCCTGACCGGAATCGGACAAATTACAGTTCAAAAATCCAAATTTTATTCAAATGAAGTTTGAATTTATTGGGAACAAAATTATTACTTCCAACAATTATAATTGAATTGCTCAAGTATAAATACAACTTCTGAAGATCATTTAAAGGTTAAGAAATTTGTTTATTCATTACATACTCTCAAGCATTCAATTAAACTCTTTAAACTCTTTTCAAATTCATTTTATATTTATATAACTCTTATGAGAGTTGGTAAGTGTTAGAATAAAAATTCTTGTTCTTCTATTTTTTGGGTTCTAAGAAAACTGGAAGTGAGATTCTATTTTAAGGAATTGGTTTAAATTTTTAGCCATTAAAACACTTGGGATATTGATTTTTGAGTGAGCCTTGAAAACCCAAGTTGTAAGGTTGAAGAGTGAGCCACAAAACTTTTGTGTAATTTAAATCTTGTGAATAAGATTGTGGGAATTGAAAATCCTAACTTAGGGATAAGTTAGGTAAAGACGTATGATTGTTGGGAATCTGAACTCCTTAAATTCTTGTGTTCATTGTTCTTCTTACTCTGTTCTCTTTCGATTCTTATTCATTATTTAAATTTGTTTTAATTTTTCTAAAATTCTTCATTAGCCTTATTCACCCCCCTAAGGCACTTTCATTTTATTTTTTAAAAAAAGATTCTAAACACTATTTTAAAAAAAAAGATTCTAAACATTATGAACTATAACACTATTGCCAAATCCATATTAAAATTATGAGAATTTGATTAAAATTAAAAATTACATTTTTTGGATGCTAGAAGTGAGAGTGTGACACCCTTTCCCCACCAACACTGTCATTAGATGGATATGATCCTAGCCCACCTAACTCAAGCACCGATGTGAATGAGTATCACTTTTGAACTAAATTGAGCTATTTACAAATATTTATCTATCTAAAACTGTAATTATAAATAACTTAACTATATCTTTAAACAAACAACTCCTTTTTATAATACAAATACATAACCATAAAAAATATTTATTTCCTAAATTCTATTCCAAACAACGTATACATAAAACCAAAATTTACAAGACGTTATGATCAGTGTTGTGATTATTGTTTCTATTCACTTCATATTCACATATTAACTTGATAAAACTTTGCCACCTATAATAAGCTCATCTCAAGTATGATATGCTGCACCTCAAGTTATAGTCCATATGACTACCCACAAAAAACTAATTATTCTGAAAAAAAAATAAAGAAGGGAGTGATGAGTATTTTCATAAGAAAATACCTAGTGAGTGAACGGAATAGTAGTAAAGGTGCAATATCACTGAAATATCACGACAAATCAATCAAGAAAGCCTACTCAAAAAGAGAAAGAATACTACACAATAAACTAAATCGGAATGAGCAATACTAGTAATTATTTTATTATTAAACTTACATCTATTAATATTCATCGTAAACTTATATCATTGTAATTATAGATAACTGATTTATAGTTTATAAGTATCCTTTTATAGTTTTGGCAAAATATAATATTTCGCATAACCCAATTACACTTGTGCAACTTGTTCACTTGAGCTCAAGATCATTTTTCAACAATAGTAATATTTAATGATTAAAAATAACAATTGATTGAGCTTTATAGTATATTAAATACATATAGAAATGATTTTTAATCCAGTTCAATTCTAAAAAATATTTAAAATTATTCTCATATGATTTAGAGCACTGTACGACATGGATAAGCAGACATCAATATGGTTAGTGCTCACACCACACTGGAGGTAATTCACATCAGTATGCATATGACTCAATTTCAATATAATAGTGTCTGATATACCCTAAAGGATCACGAGCCTCTTGTCCTAAGGACTTAAAATAATCACATCACAACACGGCCGTAACAAACATTCCATTTATTCCTTGTCTCATATGATGAAAAGTTGTGTCCCAAACACTTTGCCAATTCATTGACACTGTCATACCCCAGGTATGGACTTACTATCTCTTAACACATGGCACTTGTGCTAAAAAATTTCTCTTTGGCAAATACTCATTTGAGCTAACAAATCATATTCAATATTCACTTCTCTTCATCACATATACTACTATGAGTGCAAATGCTTATGTATGTGCATTTAAAATTTCATCAAATATTTCACATTGCATATTTTCAAGAAATTTTCTCTGGATTATTAGTTTCAAGTGCTTAAAGTAATTTTCCATTGATTTTACTCAAATTGGATATATATCAAAGAAGTTATATCAAACTTTGCTTGTTATGGTCAAACTATTTATTGATGTTGCGCAATACAATATATTGCTCTAGAAGACCATAAAAACAGCAAAATTTGATATTTTCTATTTCTTCAAAACTTATAGAGGACATTCCAAAGTTTCCATAGGATCAAAATTCACCTCATTTGGAGTTGTATAACTAAAGTTATAGTCTTTTAAAGTTTTCAATGTCTACTTAATAGACTGTCACATTGACAGGATCCATAGGGTGTAATAAAAAATTCATCAAATATTCTATAATTGATATTCTTGAGTAAAATTTTCTAGATTTAAATTTTTGTGCTTTTAAATTAGTTTTCAATTGGTTTTACTCCAATTGGATGTGCAAGTGAGTAGAATCAACAAATTAAGTTTGGTTGGTCAAGCTGTTTACAGATTTTGTGCAATAAAAAGTACAGTTCTAAAAGTCTATCAAAACGACAGATTTAGGTTTATTCTATTTCTAAGAAATTTGTATGAAACGTTTCAAAGTTCCTATTGACATAAAAATCATCTCATGTGGAGCTATATAACTCAAGTTACGATTCTCACAAGTTTGTTGTTTATAGGTGCATAGAATTTCTGAAATTCCAATGGTTCATCTTTTAGTTCCCAGATGAATTCTCAACAAGTATAAACCTATATTTACATATCTTTTACACAAATCATATTTAAACAATTAACTTCAGCAAGTAATTTTTGAAAGCATTAAATTTCAAGATTTTTCAAAAATTAGAATTTAACTAAATAAGAGTTCCAAGGCAAACTTAAAACTCAACAAAGAATTGGCAAGAAGATGTCTACTCACCCAACAAAATTCTTAAGGTCAAGAATTAAAATTAAAGAAGAGTTCACTCACCAACAAGGGTATTCAGTCAAAAAGAGATATTCAATTAAATGGAAATTAAGGAATCAATCTAAGGCAAAGAAAGAAAATTCTACAAGATAATCAATTTAATAAAAATTAAGAGACAAATCTAACAAAGAGAAGAAAAGAAATTTCACTCACTTTGCTAGAGCTCCTACATCCCTTCCTCTCAATTCTCTCCTCTTCCTCTTTTTTTTTTTTAACTAAGTGATAAAATTAAATTGGAGATGAAACCAATTTGGAGATATACTTTTCCCCTAAAGTGTAGTAAGGTAGTCCTCCTTCTTCTCCCACAATCTAGAGGTTTCCTCTTACTTTTTTTTTTTTTTTTGTAAGTGATAAACATAAAAAATGGAAATAAGGACTGTCTCAATTCATCAAAGATAACTATTAACTATAACCCTTAAGGGGATGACACCTACACTCTCTCCATTCTTCTCTTTTTTTTAATACATGTAATTTAAGGTGTAATAACCCGAGTTTTTAAATGTTTTTATATTTTATCGAGATATGCAGTATTAATAAATTTTTAATATATATTTGATTATTTAATTATTTTGTTAATAATTAATGTTATTTACGTTTATTTAAAGTTTTCTATGTAAAAATTTTTTCGAAACTCATTATTTTGGAAAATAATATTTTATTGTTTAATGTTATTTTATTTTATTAAATTATATGGTTTCATGAATGATCATTATTTTGTGTATTAATATATATACATATACATGCATATGTATATTATTATTATTAGGGTTATTTTTTTTATGTATGTGTTAAATTATTATTGTGTGATATATTTGTATATATATGTGTGTATATATGTATATATAAATATGTATATAATATAAGTGTGTGTATTTTGTATATTATAAAGTTTTAATATTAAAATATAAAGTTATATATATAAAAAATAAAACTCATCTTCATCACCTTCCCTCACCCCTGACGCCCTACCCTCACAACCCCTCACTGCTACAAGTCTGGCCACCTACCGTCGATGTGCCTCCCGAAGTGCCGCTGTCTTCCCCAGCTGCTCCGCCACCCTCCTCCACCCTTCTCTAGCGCCATTCAGCCCGTTTTTGGCTGAGAATCCCAAAACTTCACCCACCTCCGTTCAAGCCGATTCCGGCCACCAAATTCGACACTGCCGGTCTCTTTCCCTTCCCTGAGCACCGGTGAGTGTGTCTCTAAGCTTGGCTTCACATGGTTTGACTTAGATTTTGGTGGTGAGCAATTTATTCATTTCGGCCATTTTTGTTTCTCAATTTTTTTTGAACTTTTATCTTTAGGATTCAAACTTAATTTCTTCAAAAAAGTTGATTCTACTAGCTCAATCTCCACTCTGGAATTTTTGTGGAATTTTTGGAATTTATTTTGATTTTTGTGAATTTTTTATTATTTTCTAATTTTCGTAAATTAATTAAATAAATTGTGAAATTGTGATTTTTAGGGTTTATGGTGGTTGAAAATAATTATAGAATTTAATTTATAATTTTTGTGATTTTTGTGTAATTATTATAATTTTATTTAGTTTATGTAAATTTTGGAAATTTAGGTTAAATATGTATTTTGTTAAAATTAATTGGTTAATTGAGTATAATTGTTGATTTTATTAAATTATATGTTGAGAAAATAATTTTTGAGTAATTATATAATTTTTAGTGAATTTTTGAGTAATTATAGTATATTATGTGAATTTTTATATATTAGGGGTATTTTGGTAATTTGGTAGTAATTTTAGTTGAATATTAAGTTTAATTGGTTTTAATAATTATTTGAAGAATAGAAATGATTTTTACAATTATTTACTATTTTTAACTAATTAAAACTATTTTTCAAAAATTATTTTCAAATTATATAAAATATACTATTTTTTGTAAATAAATGGTTTTTTTAGTAAATTTTAGTATGTTTTGGACTAATTAAGTTATTTGGATTTATAAAAGGAATTTTTATTAATATTTGTGAATTTATCGAGTTATTATCGATTTTTATAATATTATATTAATATTAGGGTTTTTAACTAAATATCGATGAAATAATTATCTTTAATGTTTAAATATGTAAATTTCCATATTTTGGTATAAAAAGGATATTTTTGGTATTTTTAGAATTTTAATATATTTTTTGTATATCTTGTGAATTGTGAACCTCAGTCGGTAGAAATTGCAGTTAAGGTCCGACCGAGGGGTTTTGAGGATTCTATATTTGAAGTATATTTTTCTTGCAGGACCGGCTCTACTTTTTAAGTAGAGAGATGTTCGTTTTACAGAGGAGGTTCTGTCGAATTTTCGGTAGAATTCTCATAAAACGTGACATCAAGTCTGATTCTATATCTGTTTGTGTTTCGTAATCTTAGATTGAGTCTCTAGAAGTTAAGTTAGATTCATTATGATTTTTGTATTGTGATTTGATTGTTTAGTTGTGTCGAGACCGAGGCCTAGTGGATTAGGCCCGTCTGATCCGTTTCGTGGAGCGCACAATTGTGAGTTTTTATTTTATATATGCGTGCATTTAGGTTGCATGTTTTAGAAATATATGTTTTAGTTGCATGAATTATGCATAAATTGCTATAATAAATGATTAATATATTTTAGGTATATTTTGAAATAAATGCATGATTTATACCTAAATTGTTTTTAAGTATATATATGGTTTATTTTTAGTTTATTTTATAATTGAACTGAATTTATCTGACATATATATACTCGAAATATACTTAGTTTATTTTTGGTATATTTCTAGTATATATATGGTTTATATTGCCATTTAATTTGATATCATGCATTATTTGTTTTTCGAATGTACGATTTATTTTAATGAAGGATATCGATAAAACGTGTTTTCTAGTGGGCAGCACGAGGACTGAGTGCGTACCGGTACGATGATAGAATTTAGGTTAAATTACTAAGCTATTTGTGGATTATGACTTGATGGATTTGATTTGATTGATGTGAGATGTGATTTGAGAGTGTGATTGCTGGAGCTTGATTGACCAAGTGTCTAAGGGCCAATCACACTGACAATCAGACTGCTAGAGCTCGGTTGACTTAGTGTCTCGGGGTCAATCTACTGTCCAAATGGAATAAGTGAATTTATTTGGAATAAGTGAGCTTATATAGCTAGAGTGTTGTCTATTACTATTTGAGGTTGCTATCATTTAAGATTCTATTTGATCCTTCATAAACTGATATTTTTTAGCATTATATATAAAGTGATTTCAGTATTTGTGCATATTTGCATGTATATATATTTATTATATATACTATTGAGTGTTTGCATTTGACATTTAGTTATGCATGTATATATATTATAACAATTCACTCAATGAGATTTGACTCCCCTCTATTGATATTTTTCAGGAGAGTCTTCGTCTTCAGACCTCAGCAGTAAACCTATTCATCGGATTTCTTCTGCTCCGGCTTTATTATGTAAACTGCTTACTTGAGTTTATTTTGTATTCTAAACACTGCAGTAGTTGTTGTATTTTGATCTGTCGTGAGCTGTATTTATATTTATGCATGTATGAGATTTAAATTTCAGAATGTTAAACTGAAAATTTGTACTGAAAGATTTTATTATATATGAGATGAAATTTATGTTATTTAAATGAGTTGAGAAATTATTATTTTTATACTTGAGATTTAATTTCTATCATACAAATATTTTATCTATTATATTAAATTATTTTTTTTTAAGGTTTGTTACGGGTTTCGGATTCGAAAGAATTTTCGTTTCCTAGCGCCGGTCATGACCCCCTATTTTAGGTCGTGACATAGGATTAATCCCAAGTAGGGACGTGACAGAGAGAAATTATGAGTTGTAAAAAATGTCACTCAAGTGTTATTAATTTAGAATCAGAATGTACTAAAATGTCACAAAAATAAAAACCATAAAATCCCGATGCTAAAATGTTTGAAACATCAGGTATTTATTTGTACTTATCCTAAATTTTTATTATTGATATTATTATTATTATCGTTATTATTATTATTATTATTTAATTAAATAATTTTTTTTTTAAAAAATAAAAATATTATATATTAATATAACAATTTAATATTACAAATTTAATATAATTATAATTCATAAAATTATTATAAGATAATAAGAAATCATTAGTTATTTTTTTAGTAAAAATTTTTAAAAAAATTATGCTATTTTTTTATATCATAAAAATACTATTCTCACAAATTATGTGCTATAGATACAAAACAAATAAATTTTTTTATTAATTTATTACTTAACAAAATTTAATTTATATTTATTTTTGTTAGGAGGATAAAGTTTACTTAGGCAATTAGCTTTTTGGAAGAGTACTAATTAAGATAATATTGATGGTCAAATATTGCAGTTGAAACCTTATGTCTGATAAATACAACTAACTATATGCAAGTAAGCTCATTATATGCGTCATACAAGAGTGTGTGTCTATATATATGTAATGATTTAATGCAGGTAACAATTTTTTATATATTGGATGCTCAATTAAACATTGTTGTCTTATTTATTTGTTTATTTATGTTATATATAAAAAATATGTATAAAACTCACCCACATTATAACTAAGGAGCTCTTACTAACATTTTTTTAAAAAGCAAATTTAAAATAAATCTATTTATTTATTTATTGTATATAAAATTTAATTTATTTTAAACAAGATTTTTTTAAATAAAAATTCATTGTTATTATAGAAAATCTAAATATATTCCAATTTAGTTGAATTATAAAAAAATATTTACAGATATAATCTTTCTAATAATGTTACTTAATTAATTAACTAAAATGTATTTAATTGAATTTAAAAAATATTTTTTGCATGTAAAGTTTTGAAAATCTTTTTTCTTGTGATTAGATCCATTGATGAATATATATATATATATATATATATATATATATATATTGATTTTGTTTGGATTAATTGGACACATTGTAATTTAATGATAAAGTATTACTATTCAAATTTTATGTTGATTTCACTACGAAATTTTATGTTGATTTTACTGTGCAACTAATCGAATGCAGACAACTCCATTTGTCGTTATTACATTTACTAGCCATGTTGATTTCACTAAAAAATTTTAAAATAATTTCACCAAACAATTTGGAACAATTATATATTTTCACTTGAAAAAATTCATTAGATATTAATGAAACATTTTATATATACAATTTTATTAACTCTGATTTTTACTTCACAGAGTTACGGTCAATGTAAAACTAACTTCATTATATTATTTATTTATTTTTTAACTGAAACACCATTATACATATCTCAGTATTACTTAAATTTTAAAAATATTTTAACCTAAATAGCAATAAATTGCATAATTTTATTTTTT
The DNA here is from genome assembly GCA_947683625.1 of Mallotus nudiflorus. Classification (NCBI taxonomy): domain Eukaryota; kingdom Viridiplantae; phylum Streptophyta; class Magnoliopsida; order Malpighiales; family Euphorbiaceae; genus Mallotus; species Mallotus nudiflorus. Next base: position 6,290,622 of record CANTUR010000018.1, read on the forward strand.
ACAATAATACAAAGTACAAAAAAGAACACATGCAAAAATCAAAACTAATAACAAGGAAATTTCATAATTTAAATAAAAAAGAAAGGCAAATAAAATAAAATTTTATTATTGATATTATTATTATCGTTATTATTATTATTTAATTAAATAAATTTTTTTGTATTTAATTGGACAGCTATGTGAGAAACCTCTTTTATTGAAATTGAAATTCCATATAAAATGATGTGATGAATTTAGCTGTTAGGTGATCAGATTGCCCTTCATTTATCATATATAGGGCGGCTTCCACTTGCTGCCGCATGTAACCATTTTGAAGCAGCATAATAGCAATTGCACTTAGCAAAATGATACTAATTAATCAAAGCTCATAACATGGTGAAATGACACATAATTAGTTTCTAAAAATAACTGCAAATCTTACGTCCTATTGTCTGTTGTAGTTCACCAAGGCTTTACATGAAGTGTTCACTATTCAAATAAACTAATCAAAACGCTTCACCATATAAATCAGTCCCGTCCTCTCATTAAAGCCACCCCAAATCAAGTACAAGTTTACTACACATTCCTGCATTAATCTGATCCTTCAGTGGCACTTCCAAGAATCCACTTTACTCACCAACATGGCCTCAAGGGGATTCAACGTTGCTCTGCCTCTGCTTATTCTCCTTGTAGCCATGTTGATGGAAATAGCCATGGCTCAAACAGGTTGCACTAGTGTGATAATTGGCCTGGCTCCTTGCCTAAACTGTGTTACTGGAAGCTCATCAACTCCATCCTCTTCATGCTGCTCGCAGTTGGCCAGTGTTGTCCAATCACAGATGAAAAAAATACACTCTGAGACTGAGATAGATGATAAAAGAAGTATTCATATCAATTCTCCAGTCCAGAATATGTTAATAAATCCTTAAATGACAAAGCCTAATTATAAATTATGTTTTACTCCAGCGTATATAAAAAAAACCTGCCAATCAAAGAACAAACCAAACATGATTCTTGCTTTGAAGGAAATTTGAATCATATAACATGGACCAACTCAAAACCTGATGCTGGTGCTTTGACTTGGTTTCAGATGCTGACACTTCCTATAAATTTTTATTTTAGTTTCTGGTAGGAAACAAACCATTTTGATGAAGAATGCCTTGAACCTGCTTTTGCTTTGCATCTTCGGTTACATGAATCAGCATATAAGAAGAAATTTGCGAGAAAGAAATATGTATTACTTTATACTGTTAGAGGTTAATGTAGGAATTTATCTTTCAAATGAGATATTTGTGGTCAGTTGGGTTCTTTGTAAGTTAGACTTGGTATTTGAGTTGAGTAGTTGTTGCATATTTTTAGGGAATAAAAGTTGTTATCATGGGTAGAATGTAGGCTTAATTTTCTGCAGTTTTGTTTTGTTTTGTGGCTATTTAAACGTCAGTTTATGAAGCGAATAAAGCAGGTTTTCAGTTCATTCTTTTTTGCCTTCTAAGTGTTCGATCTATTGCTTAAGTATTTTTTTTCTCTGTCTCTTTTTGCAATCAGTCCTTATTTGTTTAACATCTGGTATCAGAGCTGGAGCAGTTCCAGATGGCCAACAACAATCACATTGCTGTGAATTTGTCATAGCCTTCAATCCCAATTTTCCAAGGAAGCAATTATGATGTATGGAGTACAAAGATGAAGACTTTGTTCTTATCCCAAGAGCTATGGGATTTGGTAGAGAACGGCTACACTGAAGATGGTGTGGCAGCTGAAACTCTTTGAGATCTTCAAAAGAAAGATGCCAAAGCCTTATTTTTCATCCAACAAGCTGTGGATGATGTGATTTTCCCTCGCATTTCTGCTGCTACAAAATCAAAAGAAGCATGGGATGGATTGCAAAGGTGTTCAAAGGGACTGCAAAAGTGGTAACTATTAAATTTCAAACTCTACGTAGAAAATTTGAAAGTTTGCTTATGAAAGATGGAGATGCATTATCTGATTATATTTCCAATGTGATTGAGGTTGTAAATCATATTAGAAAAGATGGTGAAGATTTGAGTGAGCAAAAAGTGGTTGAGAAAATTCTTAGGAGTTTGCCTAAGAAATATGATCATGTTGTAGCTGCCATAGAGGAGTCAAAAGATTTAAGTGTGTTAACCATTGATGAGCTGTAGGGTTCTCTTTATTCTCATGAGGATAGGATGAAGAGATATAATGATGTTTCTGTTGAGAATGCCTTTTACACCAAGATGTAGCTTTCATAAGGTAGCAAAAGTGCTGGTGAATTCAATAATATAAGCAACTACAACAGATCACGTGGTGGATATTCAGCACGAGGGAGGAGAGGAGGCAGAAATGATGGTCAATCTCATGAACGTAGCCATCATTCAAAAAGCAATGGTGAGCTAAACAACTAGCATTCAAGGAGCACTTATGGAGGAGAAAATCAAAGCTCAAAACAATGTTACTATTGTAAGAAATATGGGTATATCGAGAAATTTTGTAGGCTTAAAGAAAAGCAGGCTAATCTTGCCCAAGAGAAAGGAGCGAATGAAACTGGAAGCCTCTTTCTTGCATGTTATTCTACCAAATAATGCTCTCCAACAATTTGGTACATCAACAGCGGTTACAACAATCACATGACAAGTGACATGCACCTTTTCACCAACTTGGATGAGTCTGTGACCAACAAAATTACAATGGGTGATGTTAAGATATGTGAGGCATAAGGAAAAGGTACGGTGATGTTGAATTCTCTTGGACTAAAATGTATTAAGAATGTTTTGTATGTGCCATATTTAAATTCAAATTTGTTGAGTGTTGGGCAATATATGATGGATGGGTATTCTTTAGTCTTTGAAGATTCTACTTGTTTTGTGTTCAAAGAAAAATTAAAGGAGCAGTTATTGGCTGAAATACCCATGGCAAAAAATAAAATCTTCCCTTATATCCTCAACCCTATTGATAAGCATGCTTTGCAAGCAACTTTGACTGATGATGCATGGCTTTGGCATTATAGATATAGGCATCTTAATTTCAAAAGGTTGGCTCTTATGTCTGATCAGAATTTTGTTGATGGTTTGCCTAAAATTAAAAGTGTTGATGAAATTTGTGAGAGCTGTGTAGTTGAAAAGCAACATCGTGAGCCTTTTCCCACATGTAAGGCAAGAAGATCATTAAAACCTGCAGAACTGATTCATGCTGATATTTACGGGCCTATGAAGACACCTTCCCTTAGCAACAACAAGTATTTTCTAGTCTTCATTAATGATTTCAGTAGAATGACATGGGTCTACTTTTTGAACGAAAAATCAAAAGCATTCCAAACTTTTAAGAAGTTCAAAGCATATGTTGAAACACAATGTGAGCAGTACTTGAAAATTCTGAGGACAGATCGTGGGCGAGAGTTCACCTTAGAAGTATTTATTAGCTTTTGTGAAGAATTTGGCATCCAAAGACAACTAACAGCTAGTTACACCCCACAATAAAATGGGGTGGCAGAGAGAAAGAATCGCAGCTTTGTGGAGATGGGAAAAAGCATGCTGAAAGCTAAAAATCTTCCAAAAAATTTTTGGGCAGAAGTAATCCATACAGCAACCTACCTTTTTAATAAATCTCCTACAATAGCCTTAACTCAACAAACACCATTTAAAGCATGGCATGGATGGAAACCAAAGGTAAATCACTTAAAAATCTTTGATTGTATTGCACATGTGCATATTCCATCGCAAAGGAGAGAAATATTAGATGAGAATAGCATCAAATGCATCTTTATTGGTTATAGCACCGAAACTAAAGGTTATTATTTTTATAACCCTGTTACCAAAAAATTGCTAATAAGTTGTGGTGTTATTTTTTATGAGAAGAGTGCTTGGAATTGGGAGACTTTGCAAACAAGTCCAAGTTTGATGATAGAAGATGGTGAGCCTTTTAACTCTCTTACAAGTCTAGAAGATGAGCATGGAGGGTTTGGTTCCTCTACACCAATAAGATCCCATGCCTCTATAAATGATCAATCAACCATCTTAAATTCATCCTCACCAAGTTCTTCTTCATCGGCAACCCCCCCAAGGAAATGAAGATTATTGCAGGAAATTTATGAAAGCACTGAACAATGTCAAATTGCTCAAATTGATGAACCAATCATTTTTTAAGAAGCCATTCAGCTCAAGGAGTGGCATGAAGCAATGGATGAAGAGATGAGAGCCTTAGAAAGAAACAAGACATGGGAACTAGTGGACTTATCGGATGGAAAAGAAGTGGTTAGATTAAAACGGATTTACAAAACCAAATTTCAAGCTGATGGATCAGTCCAAAAACATAAAGCAAGACTGGTTGCACGTGGGTACATGCAGTGGGAAGGAGTAGACTTTGAAGAAACCTTTTCTCCGGTAGCGAGGTTTGATACTATACGTACTATTTTGTCTTTTTTGCTGCTCATTATAGTTGGAAAGTTTATCAATTTGATGTGAAGTCAGCCTTTTTAAATGGTAATTTGGAAGAAGAAGTGTACGTACAACAACCAAAAGGCTACGAGATTGCAGGTCATGAGGATAAAGTGTATCAATTGAGGAAAGCTCTTTACGGCTTAAAATAAGTACCATGTGCTTGGTATGGAAAAATTGATGGGCATTTCATCAACAATGGTTTTTAAAGAAGTCCAAGTGAGCCTACGTTGTATGTTAAAACCAGAGTGAGTACTCCCATATGCACAGATCAAAAGTTTAACTTGGATGATGGTGAAGAAAAAGTTTATGTTTAGCTCTATCAAAGTCTAGTTGGATGTCTACTGTATCTCACAAATAGTAGGCTAGATATTTTGCAAGCAACAAGTTTTCTATCCAAGTTTATGCAAAGTCCAAGCAAGCAACACTTGGGGGCTGCCAAAAGAATCCTTCGCTACCTGAAGGGGACTAGTTCTTTTGGGATATTGTACAAACACGACACCAGTTTTTGGTTATATGGCTTCTCCGACAGTGATTGGGGAGGCTGTATTGATGATCGAAAGAGTATAATAGGTTATGTCTTCACTATGGGTAATGTAGTTATTGCATAGAGTTCAAAGTAACAACCATCTACAGCTTTGTCATCTTCTAAAGCTGAATACATGGCAGTTATAGCTGCAGCATGTCAAGCGGTTTGGTTGCGAAGAATCTTGTTTGATGTGAAGCAGACTCAAGAGAAGGCAACTAGCATTTTCTATGACAATCAATCCACAATTACAATGACAAGGAATCTAGTTTATCATAGCAGAACAAGACATATAGAGACCCGCCATCACTTCATAAGAGGGTTGGTTGCCAAAGGTGACATTATGATTGAATATTGCAACACTAACGAACAAGTTGTAGATTTATTCACGAAGCCACTTCCATTGAAGAAATTCATGTATTTGAGAGATCAATTGGGTGTTGTTAATAACTACATTAAAGGGGAGTGTTAGAGGTTAATGTAGGAATTTATCTTTCAGTTGAGATATTTGTGGTCAGTTGGGTTCTTTGTAAGTTAGACTTGGTATTTGAGTTGAGTAGTTATTGCATATTTTCAAGGAATAAAAGTTGTTATCATGGGTAGAATGTAGGCTTAATTTTCTGCAGTTTTATTTTGTTTTGTGGCTATTTAAACGTCGGTTTATGAAGTGAATAAAGCAGGTTTTCAGTTCATTCTTTTCTACCTTCCAAGTGTTCGATCTATTGCTTGAGTATTTTTTTTCTTTGTCTCTTTTTGCAATCAGCCCTTATTTGTTTAACATATACATGCTGCATATCATAAAATTTACAGTTTAATTTTATTTCACTAGTAGTCCCCACAAGAACAAGTCCCATTTTCAAAATGGTGAAACCTTTTGCGATCCCTAACCACTATTTTCCTCATTCCATTTTTCATTTATTCAACTATGCAAAAATCATTTGACTAAATGTGTGCCAATACTTTTTAAAATGCTCTTAGAATTGATATGGCCTAGCAATTTACCAAAGGTGTCACCAAAATGCACACCTATATATGAAAAATAGTAGATCTTGCACCAAAAATTATTGGTTCCCTGTTGCATTTTTTATTGCAAATGCTAATGAAGAAAAGTAGCTTGACCTGTTTCACCACAGGTGAGAAGTTCCCCATTGCATCAATAATGAGATGAGTTGATAGGATTTTCCCCTCTACAAGTTCTAAAACTTAAGGAAAAAAATTGTAAGAAATCTATGGGAAAAAAATTATAAGAACAACTGATGTAAATTAAGCAATGAATAAAATGACAACTGGTGTACACAAAAATCAAATAGTTTGGTCTGCAAATTGATATACAAAAAATCAAATAGCCTGCCAAACACTTAAATTATAATTATTTGTGGCAAGGCATACTCTAAGGTATAAATGTTAAATAAAAGAGTCTTATGTGAATGAAATTCGAACATGATGAGCAAAATTCAATATCCCTCTAGGATTATTAAGCAAGAAAATATTTTCCTAAAAAGACAATAGACTTTCTATTAGCAACTCTAAAACTTAAAAATGTTAATAGATATAAGCTTGATCATTAACTTCCAATAAACATAACAAGTAACTCAAGCTTACCAAGCAGATAATTTTATAATCTCTATCTTCCAGCCTCGCCCTTACATGGGCATATCAAAACCAAAAAAAAAAATAATTATAATAATTCTTGATATAAATATTAATTACAAAGACTTGCCCATATAGAATTAAACTTATTACAATAGCAAGTGCAACTTCAGACCTTACAATCACAAGAAAAAATAAGAATTAAAAGCAATTTCTTATAAGAAAGAGCAAAATCAGACTAAACACTGAAGCTTAAAAGGAACCATAGAATTAGAATCATACCCAGATGACCCTTCCTAGCATCAACATGGAAAGCATTCATATCAGACTTGGACCTAATCTTGACAACTTCAACATCATAAACCTTGATCGAATACCTAAAAACCTCTTCTAAATTATTGTCTGCAGCTACATACAAAGTAGTCTCCCCTGCATCAATTTGCATGATCATTAGATCAACCACATGGCCAATGGATGTCTTTATTACAACACGAGGAGCTGGGCTTCTCATCATTGTCAGAAGTGGCATATTCAACTGCACAAGAAATTATCAATTAAAATATATAATCATCCAATTACCTCTCCTATGCATTAAATGAGATGATACAAATTGCTAGATCAAAGTTGTCATGTAGGCTTCCCAAACGAAGGGAATTTAAGAAATAATTAGAAACAACAATGTTAAATCACCTTAGTGCAGTCTTCACGATATAATAGTCCAATACAGTTGCCCCAGTGATCTATAATAGGGACAACTTCATCCCTAAGGGCATCTCCAACCCTTAACATTATAATAGTGTAAAATTTACACTAAAATGCAGTTTCTATAGTAATTTTTCTCCAACCCATTACACCATTTTTTACACTAAAAAGAATATTATCTGTATATTCTTTTTATATCCCATATTATAATAATTAAATATTTATTATATTACACCTATATTTATATTCTTTTAACAAATGCATCATCTAATAATATATTTTAGTATTGATCAAATATTGTTAAATTAATAAAAAAATTAATATTGTTAAATTAATAATTTTTTAATTATATAACGTCATATTTAATACTTAATTAAAATTAAAAATTACATATTACATATTACATTCAAAGATTACTAATGAAAAAGCACAATTTGAACAATATTTATACATTTTCATGCCTCCAAATTAGTATATTTCTCCCATAAATGGTCAATTAATGCATTACGAGGTTCAATGTGTACATTTTTGTCATTGATTTATCTGTGTCGGGCAAGAAATTCTTGAAATCGATTATTATCATCTACTACCAACTTCTGGCATTGGTGCTTCCATTGCATTTGTAATTACAGTATTTAAATCACGTTCATCCTTGATTATCATATTGTGCATTATTATGCATGTTGTTATTATATCATACAGTACATATTTTCTCCAATAATGGGTCGGTCCTGCCACAATTGTAAACGTGCTTGTAGAATTCCAAATGCTCGCTCAACATCTTTTCTACACACTTCTTGCTTCATAGCAAAATATTTCTTTTTCGGTGTGCGTGGTTCATGAATAGTTTGTACAATATTTGACTGTTTTTGGTATATAGAATCAGCTAAATAATAACCTATATTATTGTCTTATCCCTTGATAACATAATTAGTAGGAGGAGCAATACCTTGTGCAAGCTCGAAAATAAGATGAGATGACTTTAACACGTTAATATCGTTATTAGTGCCAAGCATACCAAAATAAGCATGTCATATCCATAGATCATAATCTGTTACAACTTCCAAAATAATTGTTGGTGATCTACAATGACCTGTATATTATCCGGCCCATGTTATAGGATAATTTTTTCATTTCCAATGCATGCAATTTAGACTACCCAACATTCCAGGAAAACCACATTGTTCACCAACATAGAGTAACCTAGCAATGTCACTAGCAATTGGTGATCTAAGATATCGGTCCGTAAAAATCTCCATAATAGCATGACAAAAATGCTTCAAAATTTCAATTGTCGTTGACTCACCAATTTTCACATATTCGTCAGTTACATCTGCCGGTAGACCATATGCTAACATCCTAAATACAACTGTTACTTTTTATAAAGTTGATAACCCACGTCTACCAAGGGCATTAATTTGTTGTTAAAAGTAGGAATCATGTTGTTTTACTGCATCTACAATTCGCAGGAATAAATTTTGAGACATTCAATATAGTTGTCGAAATATATTATCACCATATCTTGGATTATTAGAAAAATAATCATTGACCAAATTACGATCTATGACTTCACGATCCCGACGAATCACAATATAACCTGGAACAGATCCACGATGAGAAACTTGGTGTTGTATTTGATGCTCATAGTATGCAATAATTTTGTTATTATTACATATCATACAAGACATCAAATCTTCTTCTTCCTGTTGTTGTGTAATGAGATTATTCATCATTGTAGCATCATCTTCATCGGAAGATGAAGATGAATATGATTGATATGATGAACCACCAATATCATAATTCATTTTTAAAGTGAGAAGAAGTACGTATGTTTTTTATGGAAGTTTATGATTACCCAACATCAATATGAAATTATTTATAGAACACAATTGTTAAAAATTACAATTTAGATGTTGATTCAATCCGACGGTTGAGATTATAATGAAATCAATCCAACAGTTTAGTGAGATTATTTCAGATAACCTTATCTTAATTAATTGAGAAGTGTGTGAAGATGATAAGATTGTAGTACCATTTAATCCAACGGGTGAGACATAAAAAAAATAATCCCACGGTTAGGTGAGAATAATCCAAGATGTACCTATCTATATTTATTGACACATGTGATAAAGTGATAAGATTACAGTACCATATAATCTAATGGGTGAGATTAAAAGAAATTAATTCGACGGTTGGGTGAGAATAATCCAAGATGTACCTATCTGTATTTATTCAGACATGTGATAAAGTGATAAGATTACAGTACCACTTAATCCAACGGCTAAGATTAAAAGAAATTAATCCGACGGTTGGGTGAGAATAATCTAAGATGTGCCTATCTGTATTTATTGAGACATGTGATAAAGTGATAAGATTGTAATACCATTTAATCCAACGGGTGAGATTAAAAGAAATTAATCCAACGGTTGGGTGAGAATAATCCAAGATGTACCTATCTATATTTATTAAGACATGTGATAAAGTGATAAGATTATAATACCATTTAATCCAACGGGTAAGATTAAAAGAAATTAATCCGATGGTTGGGTGAGAATAATCAAAGATGTACCTATCTGTATTTATTGAGACATGTCATAAAATGATAAGATTGCAATACCACTTAATCCAACAGCTGAGATTAAAAGAAATTAATTTGACGGTTGGGTGAAAATAATCCAAGATGTTCCTATCTGTATTTATTAAGACATGTGATAAAGTGATAAGATTATAGTACCATTTAATCCAACAGGTCAGATTAAAAGAAATTAATCCGATGGTTGGGTGAGAATAATCCAAGATGTACCTATCTATATTTATTAAAACATGTGATAAAGTGATAAGATTACAGTACCATTTAATCCAACGAGTGAGATTAAAAGAAATTAATCTGATAGTTGGGTGAGAATAATCCAACATGTACCTATCTGTATTTATTGAGACATGTGATAAAGTGATAAGATTGCAATACCACTTAATCCAACGACTGAGATTAAAATAAATTAATCTGACGATTGGGTGAGAATAATCCAAGATGTACCTATATGTATTTATTAAGACATGTGATAAAGTGATAAGATTGCAGTATCATTTAATCCAACAACTGAGATTAAAAGAAATTAATCCGATGGATGGGTGAGAATAATCCAAGATATACCTATATGTATTTATTGAGACATGTGATAAAGTGATAAGATTACAGTACCACTTAATCCAACGACTGAGATTAAAAGAAATTGATCCTACAGTTGGGTGTGAAAAAATCCAAGATGTACCTATATGTATTTATTGAGACATATGTGAAGGTGATAAAATTGTAGTACCATTTATTGAGACATGTGGAAATAATGAAATTTCATTTGATCTTACATTGTTATAAATAAGAGCCATATATTACCTCCATGACACACATCCTATAATAAATTACAAATAACTTTAATTGCTAACCATTAACGAGGCAATACAAAATGTCTAGTCGAGCATCTAGTTATACTGTTCATGAGGATGTGCTTTATGCCAACTTTACATGGAAATTTCTTAAGATCCAATTATGGGAGTTCACCAGTCTGCAGAAAACTTTTAGTCTCGAGTGTGTGACAAGTACAATAATGAAAGGAATGATGGTTGGGAGGAGCATAGCAAACGCTCTATGCAAACTTGAATTCAAGCTATTGAGAAAGCAATTAGGAAATTGAATGGGTGCATCAAATAAGTTGATAATATGCATCCAAGTGGTGCATCAAGTGAAGATATTGTAAGTATTTAGCACTAAATAAGTATGTATTAATTTTTTTAATATCGTATTCAACTTGACATTATCTTTATAATAATTTTGTAATTGTAGTGAGAAAAAATTCTACTAATGCAAGATCCCCAGTATAAAAAAGATTTCAAATTTGATCATGTGTGGCACATTTTGAAAGATTTTGAAAAGTTTAAAGATAACAACAACAGTCTAAGACAAGCTTATCGAGTACAACACTTTAACAATATTTCATCAGGGTCCAAATATTCCCATTCCTATTCTCAAATACCAAAATCACCTGAAGAGTCACCATTTTCTATTAATTTAGAAGATCATAATGGTGGTGGTTCCTCAAGCCTCATTGGAGTAAAAAAAAAGCCAAAATGAAGAGGAAAATGGTTGAACAATTTGCTACTATCATTAGCATTAAAGAACAAAATGACAAGGTTATAGAGTTGCTGGAGAAGTCCAGTTTGGACAGACAACATCAAATGAAGATGCAAAGTGAACAGTTTGCTTTTCAAAAATTTAAAGAAGAAAATAAAATTTTGCATCGAGACTTGAATGCTATTCTAATCCAAGAATTCGTGCCATGACTCAAGACGAACAAGAAAGAATTATTCGAAAAGAGCGCAACAAGAACAAGTACCACCACTACATGATGATTTTGGCCAATATTTTCATGATATTGGTGGATCTGGAAGTGATTTACCAAATTATTATAAGCTTTTTGTGTTATGTTTAATGTTTAATTTTAGTTATCCAATGTTTGTTTAATGTTTAGTTCTAGAGTTTGTTTAATGCATAGATAATTTTTAATATAATGTATTTTTAATGTTTAACTAAATATGTTATTTGCAATGAATGTTGTTTTTAATGTAAAATTATTTAATTTTAATGTATAATTTTTTAGAATATATTATATTTATTTGTTATATATAAATTTTAAATAAAATAAATTTTTGGATGAAATTGTTAAAAAAAATTATGTCCATATAATGAGGAATTGGACTAAATTGAACATTTTAAAGTTAATAATATAATTAAAAAAAAAAAAAAGCAAAATGCATTGATGTGAACATGCAAACACATTTTTGCGTTTGCCATGTTCATTTGTACAAAAGTAAGTCAAAAAGTATGTATGTATTGGAGACAAAAAACACAAATCTTCCCCTAAAATGAGTATGCACTGAGATGGCCTAAAGAAGCGCACAACCACTTTCCTCAATTCCAGGGAACCAAGTAGGGGCTGAGCTTTTGCTAACGGCATCATGATTGTTTCAATGATTCACCTGTAGATACATGGATAAGGTAGTTGTAGTCAGGCTTGCTGCTACAACAAGGACATAAAACAAATTTTGGTACCCGAGGAAGGAGGCTTCATTAAATAATTAATGAAAATAAAATTTAGAAAATTCACATTTAACAGAATATATAAGACATCCCTAAAATTGTTGATACTGACTTTAAACAAAAATAACAAAAAGCAACGTAAATTTCTTAATTTAAACCAAAAAAAAAAGAACCCACATGAGAGTTATAATAGAGATGACGATTTTGGGGAGTTTGATTCTTCTTTATGCATTGTCTTAGCATTTTTATTCAACACCCAAGTAAGTTACCGTAAATTTTTCTTCAGGAAAGTGACTGAGGACTTTTATCAAACATGGTTCGGGTAGCTCAGCCCGTCGGGTCATATGGACTCCAGAGATACCAGCTCGTTATCCTTCCACTGCTGGGAGCGGGAGGTTTTCGTGGCTCAGTGAAACTAGCCTCACGCGGTGCCAACTATAAGCACAACGATAATAACTATTGCAACTGGAACTAAAAGTGCAATCCAGAATTTTTTTCTTCTTTTTGTCAGGTTTGCCAAATCAAGTTTTTTGCAATAATTAGATTCTTTAGCAAAAAGCAAAGGTATCAAGTTTTTCTTGCAAAAAATACAAATATTAAACATTCCTGTAATTTAAAATGGTGAAGAAGGATATATATATTTTTGAAATAAATTAGTACATAATTCTTTTTTAATAAGATTTTTCGCCATAATTAATGCATTAGTGGGTATTAGTTTCTAATATAAATTTTGGAATTAGTGTGTTAATGGGTGTTGATTTCAATATAAATTTTTGTTGTGTTCACCACTTCAAAAAAAATGCAAAAACAGTAAAGTTGAATCAAACATAATCATAAATGAAAAAAAGTCAAAATTTTCTTTATTTATACCAATTTTATCCTTTCTATCTCAAAAGATTCTACCCATTTATTACTACTTATATTAAATTATTATGGTAGTGTTTAAAATTTATTAGATTTTAATTAATTCATTCAATCTAAAAAAATCATAAAAACAATAAAAATTTCTCAACATTTAATTTAATACAATTGTATACTTTAGAACTCAAACTCGAAGTAAAAATTTCTTAATAATTAATTTAACGTGATTATAATACTAAAGCTTAAATTCAAAACTTAATTTAATTAAGAATAACTCTGCCAACTAACCATATCGGTTGATATATATTTATTAAAGCAATGTGTATTATTATTTAATATTAAAATAAACAACTAATCATAATATATATTTAAAATCGTTTGTTTAATTAGTGGAAAAAATTTATTTAGTTTAGATCAATATTTTAATATTTTCTATACCCATATGTTTATATATAATTTTTAATATTTTATATTTAATGAATAAAAATATAATGTATTATAAATTTAATACTTATGTAATATATATATATCAATGAATAATTTTTTTTTAAATATCACAAAATACATCTACATGGACATGGTGGACTCAAATCACATGGACTGGCATTGACGAATTTGCCGTATTAATTAGTTGTAAAATATAATTTCCTTAAAGACTTGGCTTTTCTGTACAGCCATTGTTTACTTCTTCGAAGTTCACAGTAATACTTGACTTGGACTTGCACTATGAGAGAAATAAATGCGAAGTAAACTTTTTTCTTTTTTTTTTTTTAAGAAATAAGGATGGATTTGCTCCTAAATTTTTTATGTAGGTCAAATAAGCCACTTTAAACTTTTTAAGGATCATTTTAGCCACTAACTTCCAATAAAGGTCAAATTGCAGCTAAATAATATAATCAGCTCCTTATTTTTGACAAATTAAAAAAATTCCTAGCAAATTATAAATATCCCTATAATATTTTAAATAGTTGACAAATAAGTCCTTTTAGCAAAATTTTTTATTAAAAATTTGATATTATAATTATATGCAATTAATTTATAACTTGTAAAATTTTATATAAATATAAATTTAAAAATTTACTAATATATTATATAAATAAAAATAATTTTAATAACATTTGATAATTAAATCTATGTCAATATGAAAAATTATAATTAATACAATATTTATCATATAGTCATATTGGAGTAGTAACAATTCTAAATAAATATGTTTTAAATTTATTTTTATGCAAAAAATTAAAATTATTTAGATATTAAAATTATTTAGAAACATAATAAATTAAAAATCTATGTTAATTTGATAAAAAATTGAATGAATTTAAAATCTATATTAATTTGATAAAAAATTGAATGAATTGAAAATTATATTATAAGTCCATGGACATTGGACCAAATAGAACTTTTAGTTTTTCAAATAGGAAAATGGTCTCATTTATCATCAATTATAAGCCAATTTTCTTAATAATTCTATTTTTTAATTTGTATCAATTTAGACAGTTAATTTTTCGATTTCTTTGACATGTGTAATTGAAGATGTGGTTTGTTGACGTGTCAAAAATAGCTGAGAGCAATAATAACTGAAAACTAAATTGGTTCGATTTGATTTAAGTTGCAAAAAAATTTAGTCTGATTTTTACTTTAAAAAACCAAAATATTTTTAGATTAATTCGATTTTATTGTAAAAATATAATTAAACGAACCGAATTGAATTTCTAAATTAATTATAAAAAATGCAGGGATTTAATAATATAATAAATCAAATTAATTCTCAAAAACACAAGTTTCCAATAATATAATAAGTCAAACATCAAGAATGTTATAATAATTAACCCGAAAAAAAAGTAATTACAATTCAAATTGAAACATAAATAATTCAACTCTTAGAATATACTAAATTTTAAAATGTGAATGTTTGACAGAATTGAAATATCATCCGTCAATTGTCCATATTGGCTGATACCTGCACATGTGAATGTTTGACAGAATTGAAATATTAGTAAAAACAATTGGAAGAAAAGGTGAAGTATAAGAATAAACAGCTCTACTCTTAGAAAGGCTGCTTTTTGTTCTTTCTTTCCCTTAATATATATATATATATATATATATATATATAATAAGTTACGTATGTAGTGTCTAAGTTTGGCAGAGACCGATGAATCATGAGCTATAGTAGTTTTTTTTAATCACTAATTAAAAGGTAATAAATTTTTATTAATATTAATGAATGACGAATGTGAAAGAAAATGCCTGATTAATGGTTTGTATATTTCTTTTACAAACATATAATTGTGAGTTATAATTATTTGATATTATAATTTTTGAAAATAAAAGTTTATGTATAAATTAAATTATTTAATTCATCATCATTGTTTTTTCTCCTTTCCAACTTAAGAAAGAAATTTATGAAAAGAAAGAAAATTTCACAACGCTGAATGTGATCACTTCAAAAGAATAAATAATATTACAGATTATACAATATTGTTATTATCCGAGAAAGCCCATAGAGAATGAAGGTCCATATTGTGGACCCCTATCTTGACGACGGGTTCATCACATGTGTGACACCACTTAGTGCCTTTTTTTTTTATTGCTTCTGCTTTTCTTATTTACACCCTTTTCCTCATTATCATTTTCATCATACAAAATAATATCTCACCCAACTGGTAATCCACCATCTTACAATTATCAAAACTCATTCTACGACCTTAGTTAATAATAATTTGTTTCACCTTTGCTGCTGTTTCTGATTTTGGTAATCAAGTTGGTGTTCGCACAGTGGTTGGGAATTGTTATGGAAAAGTTATTTTCTTAGAGGGGAAAATTATTAGTAACTACTTGGATATTCAATTGGTTGAGGCATATGCTCTTAGGTATGGTCTTAAATTGGCTGTATCCTTTTCATTTCAAGATATTGTCTGTGAATCAAATTCCCAATTGACTATTAACGATTTGAGAGCACACAGCTCGGTTTGTCTCTGCATGACCTTATTGGAGAAGATATTAAGCAGAAAAGAATTTTAATTTAGTTCATTTTCTTTTATCAAGAGATTGGGTAACCATGTTGCCCACTCTTTAGCTAATATGTGTATAGATTATAGAAAACTTAATAAAGCGATCACAAAAGACCACTTTCCACTTCCATTTATTGACCAAGTGTTAGAAAGAATTTTAGGACATGCATTTTATTGCTTTTTAGATGGCTACTCAGGTTACAATCAAATAGCAATAGCTCTTGAAGATCAGCATAAGACAACATTCATTTGTCCTTATGGAACTTTTGCATATAGGAGAATGCCTTTTGGTTTATGTAATGCACCAGCTACATTTCAAAGATATATGATGGCTATTTTTTCCAATTTAGTTGAAGAAATAATGGAAGTATTCATGAATGATTTTTCTATTTATGGAAATTGTTTTAATCATTGTCTTTTGAATTTGGACAAAGTTCTTGAAAGATGTGAAAACATAAATTTGGTTTTAAATTGGGAAAAAATATCATTTCATGGTAGAAGAAGGCATTGTATTAGGTTATAAAATTTCAAATGGAGGACTAGAGGTTGATAAAGCAAAAATTAATATTATAGAAAAATTACATTATCCAATTAACATTAAAGGTGTGAGAAGCTTTTTGGGACATATAGGTTTTTACAGACGATTTATTAAAGAATTCTAAAAAATCTTAAAACCTTTATATAAGTTACTTGAAAGGGATGCACCATTCATATTCACTTATGAATGTCAAATTGCTTTTGATAGGTTAAAAAGAGCACTAGTTTCGACATTGATAGTAGTGCACTAGATTGGAATTTACCTTTTAAATTGATGTGTGATGCCAATGATTTTGCTATAGGAGCTATGCTTGGGCAAAGAAAGGATAAAAGATGCATGTTATTTATTATGCAAGTAAAACGCTTATAAATGTTTAATTAAACTATGCTACTACAAAAAAGGAGATGTTGGCAGTAGTGTTTGCATTTGATAAATTTAGATCATATCTCCTTATGTCAAAAGTAATGGTTTACACAAATCATTCAATATTGAAGTATTTATTAGCAAAGAAAGATGATAAACCTTAACTTATTAGATGGGTATTATTGCTATAAGAATTCGATATATAGATTAAAGACTAAAAGGGGTCAGAAAATATAGTGGCAGATCATTTATCAAGATTGGAATTAGAAGTTGACATGGAAACGAGTATAGAACCAACCAGAGAATTATTTCTAGATGAGATGTTATTTGCTATGGGGATTATAAATAACCCATGGTTTTTAGACATTGCAAATTTCTTAGCTGTAGGCAAGCTACCTTTAGGGTTAACTAATTAATAAAGGAAGAAGCTTATATATGATGCGAGAGCTTATCTTTGGGAAGAACCATTCTTATGGAAGTTATGTAATGATGGTATGATTAGAAGATGTGTACATAATAAAGACATTCAAATAATTTTACAACATTGTCATGGGCTGAATTATGGAGGAGACTATGGATATCCATGGACAACTTCTAAAGTGTTAGAGAGTGGGTCATATTGGCCAACAATTTTTCAATATACAAAAAGGTTTGTTCAAACATGTGATATATGTCAAAGAAGTGGAAATATGACCAAGAGGGATGAAATGCTACAAACAGATATTCTAGAAGTTAAAATCTTTGATGGTTGGGGCATTGACTTCATGGGACCATTTCCATCCTTTAGAGGTAATAAATATATATTAGTATGTGTTGATTATGTTTCAAAATGGGTTGAAGCACAAACTTGTAGTACTAATGATGCAAGAGTGGTATGTAAATTCCTTAAAAAGCTTTTTACTTGGTTTGGAATGCCAAGATCCATTATTAATGATGGAGTTACTTATTTTTTTAATAGGAATATGGAAATGCTATTAGCTAGATATGGTGTGATACATAAAATACTAACTCCATATCATCCACTAATAAGTGGACAAGTTGAAGTCAGTAATAGAGAATTAAAGAAGACTTTAGAAAGGACAGTCAGCAAATTAAGAAATGACTAGTCTAGGAAGCTAGATGATGCTTTGTGGGCATATAGGACAGCTTACAAGGCACTAATTGGGATGTCTCTTTATAGATTGGTATATGGAAAGGCATGCCATCTTCTAATAGAACATGAACATAAAGCTTACTAGGCAATCAAAGTTTTAAATCATGATTTTAGAAAATAGTAAAGAAGAGCATGTTACAATTAAATGAACTTGACAAGATTAGACAAAATGCCTATTAGAGTTCAAAGATTTATAAAGAAAAGACCAAGAAGTGGAATGATGCAATAATCCGGAAGAAGCATTTTAAAATAGGAGAACAAGTTCTACTTTACAATTCTAAATTAAGAATATTTTCAAGAAAGTAAAAGATAAGATGGCCAGGACCTTTTAAAGTAATTCAAGCTTTTCCATCAGGTGTAGTTAAATTAATGAATGCTTCAGGAGCTAATTTTAAAGTTAACGGTCAAAGATTAAATAAGTACCATGGGGGCAACATTGATGCATTCCACTAAGTTGTCTACTCGAAGGACACCAATGCATAAACCAAACTATGGTCAAACTAATGACCTTAATAAACAAAACCTTTCTTGGGGCAACCAAGTTCTATAACTTATTTTTTATTTCTACTTTTATTATTGTTTCATTTATTGAAATATTTTAAATTTTTATTAGTTTATGCTATTTTGCAGGGAAACATGATGCCTTAATACAATCAAATCAAGAGAAAAGAAGAAAAGGGATCAACAAAAGCAATTAAAAAAGGGGTTATAAGTTTTGTAAATTGTAATAATTATGTAATCAAGGTGTGAATTTTTGTGACTTTTTATGCATTTATAAACATGGAATTGTGACTATTGAGCAGACATGGAATTGCAATTTATAGGAGCAAATGAGTGATTAATTGAAAGATTATTTGATTTAAAGTTTGCTAGAAAGAGATAGAAAATTTTTTTAGGGAGTTGATGTAACACAGTCGTGTCCTACTGTTATCAAATTTATTTCCTTAATCAAACACAGTTGTGTCACCTTAGTGACATAGCCATGTTAGACAGGCAAGTGATTCTGTTTGAATTCATGAATTAGATACAACTGAAGAATAAAATTCAGAGAAAAAGAGAGAAAATTCAAGGGAAATATTTTTTCATGATATTCAAAGAAGGGTTACACCCCTTATATATACACATAGGAATCCTAATTATAACTTAATTAGGAATAGACTAACATCCTAAATAGAATAAAAACTTTATTCCTAATTGTATACAAATATTTACTTCCTAATATATACAATAAAAATATGCACTTCCTCAATACTCCGCCTCAAGTTGGTGAATGTACGTCAATCATTCCCAACTTGCCAAGTGAGTTATAGAACATTTTTCTGGATATAACCTTTATGAGGATTTCGGCTAGTTGAGCCTGAGAAAAAACAAATGGAAGATCAATTGTTCCTTGGTTAAGATGATCTTTTATGAAATGTCTATCAAACTCTACATGTTTAGTCCAATCACGTTGAACCGGATTGTTTGCAATTGATATGGCTGCCTTATTATCACAATGTAACAACATAGGCTTTGAATGTTTTAATCTCAGATCCTAAACAATTCACTTTACCCAGAGCAACTCACAAACTCCATGAGCCATTCCTCTAAACTTAGCTTTAGCACTTGACCTTGCTATAACTTTCTGTTTGTTGCTTCTCTAAGTGACTAAATTATTCCCAACAAACGTAAAGTACTCGGATGTTGATTTTCGATCAGTTCGATCTCTAGCTCAATCAACATCAGTATAATCAGTAATTTCATAATCCTTATTCCTCCCAAAGAATAACCCTTTACTCGGAGAAGACTATAGATATTTTAATACTCGGTATACTACATCTATATGTTCTTTACTCGGAGAATGCATGAACTGACTTACAATACTTACTGCATAAGCTATGTCTGGCCGAGTATGAGATAGGTAAATCAACCTTCCCACCAACCTTTGATACTGGTCTTTATTAGTTGGAACTTGATCTTCTAGGACTAAAAGTCCATGGTTGACTTCAATTGGAGTCTCGATTGTCTTACAATTAAGCATGTTTGTCTCTGTCAGTAGGTCCATTACGTACTTTCATTGGCAGAGGGAAATTCCTTAAGCTAATCTTGTAACTTCAATTCCTAAAAAATACTTCAAGTTACCCAAATCCTTAAGTTCAAACTCGGATGCTAACTGTCTTTGCAAGATTGTTGTCTCACTCGGATCATTTTCAGTGATTACCATATCATCAACATATACAATTAGTGCGGTGACTTTACCTAACTTCTGTTTGATGAATAGTGTGTGATCAGCATCACTTTGCTTATATCCGAGCTTTCTCATAAAAGTTGAGAGTCGTCCAAACCATACTCGAGGCGATTGCTTGAGTCCATACAATACCCTTTTTAGTTTGCATACTCGGTTAGTACATTTAGTTTTGGGTGGTGGATCCATATACACTTCTTCATCTATGGTTCCATTCAAAAACTCATTCTTCATATTAAATTATCGCAGCGGCCAGTCCAAGTTGGCAACTAAGGAAATAAGAACTCGGATGGTGTTTATTTTTGCTACTGGGGAAAATGTATCTTCATAGTCAATTCCATACTTCTGAGTATACCCCTTTGTTACCAATCGAGCTTTATACCGATTTATGCTTCTATCTGAATTGTGTTTGATAGTGAATATCCACCTGCACCCCATCGTTTTCTTTCCTTCAGGAAGAGGAATAAGATCCCATGTCTGGTTCTTCTGCAATGCCTCTATTTCATCATTTATGGCTTTCTTCCAATCTGGATCATCTAAGGCTTCCTGCACATTACTCAGAATAGATACATTAGATAATTGATTTACAGTAAATGCATATGAGTTAGAAAAATGGTTGGTTAATATGAAGTTGTTAATATGGTATTTAGCTTTGGTATGAAGGTTCGGATCATATTGTTTTTTCAGAACCCCTCTATTGATTCTCAAAGGATAACGAGGCTCAATATTTGGAGTTACTAAAGGAGACAAGTTTACCTTATTGTGTACATCTGCATCCAGAGTTTCTTTAACTTTTGGTGTGGGTTGGGAAGATGTACTATCTTAATTATTTGAATTTTCTTCTATGATCTATCCGGGTGAGATGTTCAGACTCGAAACATCATATGTTTATGAGATGCTCAGAATATTTGGGAGACTTAAACTCGAAACACTCATAATGTTATCTTCAGCATTTAGACCATTTGGATTGCTATCTTCAATTCAAAGAGGTTCAGATTTTTCTCCCCCTGAAGAGAGCACTCAAAGTGGGAGAAGAAAGGAATATTTTCATGAAACAGAACATCCCAAGTGACATACATCTTCTTTGTATTCAGATCATAACATCGATATCCCTTTTGTAGATCTGTATAGCTAACAAAGATACACCAGATAACTCGAGGGTATAATTTTCCAAGTGTCTGATGAACATATGTCGAGCATCCAAAAACTCAGGGGCTCTAGATTATTGAGGGGTGAAGATATGACAAGTTCTTGAAGTTTCTGAAGAGGTGTTTTGAAATTGAGTACTCTTGATGGTGTCTGATTTATGAGGTACACATCGGATCGAACAACCTCTCCCCAGTATTCTTGAGGAACATTCATGTCAAATAATGATGATCGAACAACTTTCAATAACTGTTGGTTCTTCCGTTTAGCTATACCATTCTGTTAAGGAGTGCCGACATAGGATGTTTGGTGGTGAATGCCCTTCTCGTGGCAGAAATCATTTAGAATTGAGTTAATATACTCCCCACCATTGTCAGACTGTAAGACTCATATTTTACTTTGGTATTGTGTATCCACCATTTTGTATAGGTCCCAAAACTTGGAGCACATATCTCCCTTATTTAAAAGTAGTGATACCCAGGTCATTCAGGTACATTCATCCATAAATGTTATAAAATATCAAACACCAGTTAGAGTAGGAATTCGAGCAGGTCCCCATACATCAGAATGAATAGTCATAAATGGAATTGAATTTTTATTATAACTCGGTACATAAGAAATTCGATGGCCTTTTGCCAATTCACAAATATCACACTTGAATTCCGAGTCTGTGGTATTCAAAAATAAATCTGGTTTTATTTATCTAAGATAATGAAAATAAATATGACCAAGACGATGACACCACAAGATTACTTAGTCTTTACTCGAGCAACTTCCACCAACCCTATTTACTTGACTCGACTTCTGACTTGAATCACCATGCAACTCAAGATAGTACAACTTTCCACTTTTAACACTAGAGCCAATAATCCAGTGTGTTGTAATGTCATGAAATACACAATAATTAGGCCAAAATTTGACAATGCAATTCATGACAGTGCAATTCAATGTTTTAGTAATTTGGCCAACAGATAGTAGATTACAAGAAAGAGATGGAACAACAAGAACAATATCTAGATTAAGAGAGTCAGAGTTAGATATTGATCCTTCATGAGTGACCGGTGCTATGCCTCCATTAGCAGTCAAAATATTTTATTGGATTGATGGACGGATGGATGTAAAATGGTGAGTGGAGTTTGTCATATGATCAGTAGCACCTGTATCAATAATCTATGTATTATTTTGAGTAAGATTTGTCATACCGAATGTTACATCAAGATCACCACTTGATTTAGTACCACTAGAGGTGGTAATTACAGCCTTTTTGAGCTTCTTTCGAGGCTTTCTATTGAAATCCCACTATTCTGGATATCCCATAATTTCATAGCACCATTCCTTGGAGTGTCCAACTTCGCCACAATGAGTACAGGTGTATATGATGGACTTACTCGGTATTTTCCCTTTGAACTGGGGATGAGTCTGAGCTACTACAAGTACAAAATGGTTCAACAGTATCTTTGGCTCTTCCATCGTATATCGCTGGTTGCGATCCCTCCGTACATATGCATAATTAGACTTGAAATCGAAGGTGGATACTTCCGGAGTATTTCACTCCGAGCATTATTAAATTCCAAATCAAGCCCGGCTAGGAAAATATGTTTGTGGAGTGATACTACTTCATTAACATCCTCCCCTTGTGCATACGTCCTGGCATCAATTTTCTGAAATATTCTAATCAGTTCATTATAGTATGCAGGTAATGGCTTACCATTCTAACATGTTGTGAATGATTTTTGGTTCAATTCAAATAACTGAGTTTCGTCAGATCCATCATAGAAGGTTTTTGAGACAACATCTCATATCTCTTTTGCTGTTAGAAGACGGATAAATCTTTGCATCAATGTCGGACTTATGGAGTCAATCGGCCAACTTTTGACTTGATTATTATCAAGGAGTCAAGTTTCCAATGCTTTATCTCTTGCTGGTGGCTTTGGCATAGTGCCATTAAGAAAGCCAGATTTATTTCTGGCTCCAATTCGCATCTCCATGATCTGTGACCATAGAGTATAGTTCGTATCGTCAAAAATAATTCCTGTGGGAAAGGGAGAATTATCTTGAAGGGTTTGAATAAAATTGAGTGTTCTATGAAATACGATGAATGTATTTTCGGTGGTCATGATTTTTAAGATTTAAAGAATTCAAAGGAAGAAAGAAAAAATATGATTTCAAGAATTTAATAAAAAATTCGATTTCAATAGGTATGCTTTGATACCATGAAAAATAAAATTCAGAGAAAAAGAGAGAAAATTTAAAGGAAATATTTTTCCATGATATTCAAAAAAGGGTTACACCCCTTATATATACACATAAGAATCCTAATCATAATCTAATTAGGAATAGAATAATATTCTAAATAAAATAAAAACTTTATTTCTAATTGTATACAAATATTTACTTCATAATATATATAATAAAAATATTTACTTCCTCAACAACAATTGTGACTATTGAATCAGTTGTGATGAGGGACTATTCCCATATTTCGTTTTAATAAAAGTTTCCTCATTCTTCAAAAAAAAAAAAATTGTTAGGTCCATCTATTAAAGGGTAATGAAAATGATACTATTGATTAATGATTTTATCTATACTAATTCATGTCCAAATGTAGAACATGTTGATTTAATATTAGTTTATGCATATAGTTCCATTAGTTGTAATGTGAAATTTTATTTTTTGGAGATTTATTATACTTTTAATATATTATTTGTCAAATTTATTTATTTAATTTTTCATTATAATGAATTTACGTGTTTTATCTTATAAACTTACATTATTTAAGAAATGAACCTACAATATTTAACTAAAATAAAAATACAAGTAAAACTCTACTTATTATATTTAAAAAATTAAATAATTTTTTAATGAATATAATTTTTATTTTGACTAAAATCATGAATAAAAAATTAAATTCAATCGCTGTAATTAATAAAATAAAAAGAAAAATATTTTTTGATAATAAAAAATATTTTTTAATTTTTTTAATGAGATTGAAAGTAAATTTGCAGATAAATGTGAATGAACATACAATTGAAGGTCAATGAACATATAGTGAAAACCTTCAAGATCATTGATTTTCACATGCAGATTTATTAAATTTGCAAGTGAAGGTCAATGAATATATAAGTAAAGATTAATAAACATGCATTATTTAAGTAATAACTCTATATGTTTTTATCTTATGAACATACATTATTTAAGTAAGGAACCTATATTAATTAAATAAAAATAAAAACTACAAGTAAAAGTTTATTTATTATAATTAAAAAATAAAAAACTAAATAAATTTTTAATGAATAAAAATTTTATTTTTACTAAAATCATAAATAAAAAATTATATTTAACCATTGTAATTAATAAAATGAAAAAATAATAATTTTTTAACAAATAAAAAAGACTTTCTTCATTTTTACTAATTTTTAAAAAATAATTAGTATAAAAAAAAAAAAAAAACTATTTCTACCATATGGGATCTGTTGAAAAAAGAAACATAAAGATGCTTCCAAATTCGCATAGTTAAACAATCAACAAAACAACAAAGACGTTAAAAAAAAAGGCATATAATGAAAACAATTGAAAAATATTTTCTTTGGTACATTAGAAAATAATTGAAAAATATTATTTTTTGTGACATGAACATTTTTTACTATTAAAAATATCTTTTTGTAATGGATCTAATTTATATTTTTTTGCAAATTATCATACAAAATATATATGATAATTAATTTTTAAAAAAATGAAAGGAAAAAAGAAAGGAATGAGAGGAAAAGAAAAAAGAAGAGTAAAAAAAGAAAAAAAGAAGAGAAGACAAAAAATTAGAAAATAAAAATAAAAAAAGAAAATAGAAGATAAAAAATGAGGAAAAAAAATAAGAAAAGAAAAAATAAGGAGAAATTAAAAAAGAAAAAAGTAAAAAAAAAAAAGAAAAAAAAGATAAAATTAAAATTAAAAAAAGGAAAAAAATAAAAAGAAAATAAAGCGATGAGCATTATAAGTGGATTTATCTTATTTTTAACAATTGAAAAATGTTTTCTCATTTTTGGAATAAAAAATTATTTTTTTTATTTTAAATTATTTTTTGTTGATTAAATATTTATTTTTCATTGATTTATTTTCTTTGAGAATTCAAATATTTAAAAATAAAGGAAAATATTTTCTGGAAGAATATTTTCCGGAAGCAAACATAGTCTTAATAAGAAAATAAATTTTATAATTACAAGAAATATTTTTCATTTTTAAAAATTAAAAAAAAATGTACATATATAGTTTATTGTTCTTAATAATTTAGTGAGTAGATTATGCTACCTACTGTTCCTTTTTCCACACGGCAAACGTGGTCAATTAATTGTCTTGGTTTCTTCGACATCGTACCATTGTTCTACCGTCTTGACGAAGGCAAATTGGAAATTTGGAATTACACTTCTCCTATGAATGTGATATTACAATTAAATTAGCAATTATTTTTGAAAATTAAATTTCATAAAATTGATAATTAAATTGAAAGCCTTAAACCCAAATTAATATTCTTAATATTATTACTAGTATAAAAACACCAAAAAGAACCCCATCAACATTAGTTGATTTTTTTTTTATTGTTACACGCACATTTTTTAAGCATTATTTGTAATATTATTTGTATCTAAGATCTCATTAGTATATTAGGCCATAGACCAAGTGACGTCGACAACGCCCAAGTCCTGATCCAAACCCAAAGCTTGCCAAACAGCAGCAGACCCATCAACAATGTTATTTCTACAAGGAGGCTGATACGCATGCTCACTATCACATCCACGCATAGAGTCACATTCATCAACCACCTTAGCCGTGACGCTCCTCCCATTATTTGCCCTAATGTTAATCATCTTATAGCACCTCGATCCTCCATTATACCACCCAGTTGAAAGCGCCACCACACGCTCCGAGTTGTTGTGGTAACTATCATCACACTCGGATGGACCTCCTCCATCACCACCTTTACTAAAATCGTTCAACGTTAATTTAGCCTTTGTAGAGGACGTCACAGGAGGGGAACATGTATATGTTTGATGAGTTATTCCTTGGCATGTTAAGGAGCCTGAGGGCATGCAGCCTCCTCCACCTCCGCCTTGGCCGCTGCATATATGGGTGCCTACATCTGGGTCATCATTGCATTTTCCATTGATGCAAATAAGTTGTCCATCGCAATCATTTTCGGTTCCACATGGGCCATTGCAGGAGGAGATGGCGCTTGAAGTTGAAGCAAAAAAGAAGATAGTGAGGAGGATGAAGAGAAGTGAAGAGAATGCTGTAGATTCCATTAATAAGGCTATGGGCTTTAAGAGAATGGCATGGTTTGAGATGGGAAGAAATTGATCGACAAAGGTCATTATTTAAAGAGTGCGAAACAAGGCATGCGCGGAATATTCAACCAATATGGCTTGGAAATTTGATGGGAGCACTTTGGAACTTTTCCATATGATATGGCTTAAATATCTATCATACGAAAATATTTTTGGTCAAAAAATTATCAGGGAGATTTTTGTTTATTAATGGATACACTGTACATAATGATAATGATAAATATATGTAGTTGAATTAAATTAATTTAAATAAAATCTATATATATTTGACCTTTAAATGTGGCATCATCAGAATAAGATCCTCTTTTATTTGGATTGGTATGAAAAAAATTGGTGTTAAACTTTTAAAAATTGTTAATATGGTTAATGCAAATTATATGAAATAATTAAAAATATAAAATAAATAAATAAATTATTAAATTATTAAATTTTTATAATCAATAAAATTAACTTAAAAATATCATATAGAAAAAATATTAAAAATTCATAAAAACAAAAGTACATGACGTATATCTCTGCGTCAATATACACATAAAAAATTGATATCATAGAAATAAATTAATAAAAAAGACAAAACATAAGACAAAAAAATACACTTTTATTGGTATTAAACTTTTGATTGAATTGAACAAAATATAAAAGTCAAATAGTAATTATGCTGGCCATTGATATGTCTCTCTTAACATCTAACATTTCCCAAAACTTACAGTGTGTTATTAGTTGCTACATTTTATAAAAATATTTTTATTTTATTACAATGATAATAATAAATAAATAATAATTTATAATTTTTCAAATTATGGTACAACGGATTTATCCTAAAAGAATTTTAGGTTTTTAAATTTCATTTAAAATTAATTGTTAAAAAAATAAAAAATTTTAAAAATAAAAATTAAAAAAATAAAAAGAGCCTAAGGATAAAATAGAAATTTGAATAAAAAAAAGAGAAAATGTGTAAATACCCCATTAATATTTTGACCTAATTACAGATAAACTATTAATATTTTTAGGGATTCAATTACATTTTTAATGTTATAAAATTGGACTATATAAACACCGTTTTCCGTTAGACACTACTAGTCATCTTCATGACTTGTGAGATTCAGAAACATTAATGGTTCATCTGCGATTAAGTCAAAACATCAAGGGGATATATGTACCTTTTCCCTATTTTATTATAATTTGATATATTTTTATAAACTATCACTATTTTTTTATTAATTTAAAATTTTTTTGTGTAAAAATAATTAAAATAATTTCAATTTATATCATTAGAAATACTATAAAATGAATTTCATAAAATTTGTTAGTTTTGATTTTAATTATTTATTTATTAAATTTAATTTAGTAAGACTTATAAAATTATGTTATCCAATTTGATTTATATTTAACAAAATATAAGTAGACCTTATAATACAAAAATTAGATGTAGGATGGTAAAATTTTGATTAATTATATAAAGTTCTATTGATCTAAAAATTCAAACTTTTTTTAACTTTTTGCGATGTTAATCCACTTTTAAAAATCTTGATAAAAATGTCAAAATTTAACAAATCAGCGGTATTTTAGCCCAAAATTGATTTGGTCAAAATTGAGAGTGAAAGGTGTTGACGTGACATTTTAGGTAGCATTATTGATAAGACTTACTGTCATATTAACTAAATATCTATAATATATATAAATGTATCGAAGGGGGGAGGGGGCAATTTAGTTATTTACTAATAAAAAAATTAAATTAATTAAAATATAATTTTAGTTTGATTGAAAGTCTATTTTATATTTTAATTAGATTAATTTCTATTTTAGCCTAATAAAAATTAAATTAATTAAAATATAATTCTAAATGAATTGAAAGCATGTTTCCTATTTTAATCAGGTTAACTTCTATCTTATCTTTAATAAAAATTTTAATTTAATTGAAAATATATTTTCTATTATAATTAGATTAACTTCTATTTATCTCTAATAAAAATTAAACTAATTAAAATATAATTTTAATTGTAATATAATTGAAAGTATATTTCCTATTATAAGTAGGTTAACTTCTATTTTATCTCTAAAAATTAAAGTAATTAAAATGTAATTCTATTTTAATTAAAAATATATTTTATATTCTAATTAAGTTTTTTTCTATTTTATCTCTAATAAAAATAAAATTAATTAACATATAATTTTAATTTAATTAAAATATGTTTCCAACAAAATTAAATTAATTAAAATTTTAAAAATAATTTTGTTAAAAATATATATATTTTTTATTTTAATTAGTTCTACTTATATTTTATCAAATATAAATCAAATTAGATAACATAATTTTATAAGTCTTACTATATTAAATTTAATAAATAAATAATTAAAATCAAAACTAACAAATTTTATGAAATTAATTTTATAGTATTTTTAATTATATAAATTAAAATTATTTTAACTATTTTTACATAAAATAATTTTAAATTAACAAAAAATAGTGATAGTTTATAAAAATATATCAAGTTATAATAAAATAGGAAAAATGTGCAAATACTCCCTTAATATTTTGATCTAATTACAGATGAATCATTAATTTTTTTAGTCCCTACAAACCGTATAGATGACTGTAAGTGTCTAACAGAAAGAGGTGTTTCTATGATTCAATTTTATAACGATAAATATGTAATTAAATCTCTAAAAATATTAATAATTTATTTACAATTAGGTAAAAACATTTAGGGGTTATTTATATTTTTTCCCTAAAAAAAATTTATAGTGACATACTGTCTCTCATCCCTATTCCCATTTTCCTAATTTGGTACTGCTATGCAGAACCGGAATCCACTTGGCAGATTGACCCCGGCACCTAACTAAGAGGTAATCCAATATTTTTTTTTTAATTGTAAGTGCATATAACGGACATGGTATAAATAAATCGAGCTACTTGAGAACTGTCGGTGTTTGATTCGATAAAAACCTCATTCGAGCTATATTAAAGTCTATTTAATAAATGAATTGATCGCAAACTATATAAAGTTCAGTTTGTGAATAAACTCGAATTGAACCTCATGAATTAACTCGTAATTTAAATATTTAGTAATTTGATTATGTATATAATATATTAATTCGTATTGTAAAAAATATTATATTAGAATAAAATCATATTTTTTATTAAATATATTGTAATTTATTTAATAAATAATTTATTTTTAATGTATAATTTTAATTTTATAGTTTATATTTTTTAAAATTTCTTTAAACTCGCGAACATCTCTTGAACATCAAGTGAAATAATGAGCTTGACTCAATTATAAATAAATCAAGCCCAAACTAATTAAAGATTAGTTCGGCTCGATTATACTCCTAACAATGACAAGTACTTTAAAATGCCTTTTAAAGAAATTACTACTTTTTTTACTTATTATCCTAAAGAAATGAAAGTAGAGGGCCACAAAATGACCAAAATGCCAAACAAAAAAATAATACTATCCCATGCTCATGGGGCGGTATTGTCCAAATAAAAAAAATTTGTCTTATGTGGCTCGCACTAGTATCATCAGTCATTATCCTATACATTAAATTATTAATGATATCTAAAATTCATTAGATTTTAAACAATTCCATCCAATTTGAAAGAATCATAAAAATAATAAAAATTTTTGAATAATTAATTAAATATGATTATATATATTAAAAATTAAATTTAAATTTTTTTAATAATTAATTTAATATGATTACATATATTAAGATTCAAACCGGAGACTTAACTTAAACAATAATAACTCTATCAACTGATCATGGTTGCTATATACTTATTTTAATAAGTGTGTATTATTATTTAATATTAAAATAACAACTAATCATAATATGTTTTTAAAATCTTTTGTTTGATTAGTGGAAAAAATTTATTTAGTTTAGATCGATATTTTAATATTTTATATATCAATATGTATATATATAATTTTTAATATTTGATATTTAATAAAAAAATATTATATATTATAAAATTAATAATTATGTAAAATATATATAAATGAATAAAAAAATTTTAAAAATACCACAAAAATACATCTACATGGTGGACTCATTATCACAAGGACTGGCGTTGACGAATTTGCCGTGTTAAAGACTTGGCTTTTCTGTTCAAAGTATTAAGGAATAAGGATGAATTTGCCCCTAAATTTTTTTTTCTAGGTCAAACAAACCACTTTAAACGTTTTAAGGATCATTTTAGCCACTACCTTCCAATTAAGGTCAAATTTCCACTAAGTAATATAATCAGCTCCTTATTTTTGACAAATTGAAAAGACCCCTATCAAATTACAAATATCTCCATAATATTTTAAATAGTTGACAAATAAGTCCTTTTAGTAAAATTTTTTAATTAAAAATTTGATATTATAATTATATGTAATTAAATTATAACGTGTAAAATTTTATATAAATATAAATTTAAAAATTTACTAATATATTATATAAACAAAAATAATTTTAATAACATTTGATAATTAAATTTATGTCAATATGATAAATTCTAATTAATATAATATTTATTATATAGAATCAATATTGGAGTAGTAGCAATTCTAAAAAAATAAGTTTTAAATTTATTTTTAAGCAAAAAATTAAAATTATTTAGATATTATAATTATTATTAGAATAGAAACGTAATAAATTGAAAATCTATATTAATTTGATAAACACTCAAAAGTAGAGGTTTAACTTCCTTAGAGCTCCATGGGAAATTGAAGTCCATGGGACCAAATACAACCTTTAGGGCTGTTTAGTTTTGGAAAATATAATCTATTTTATTTTTCTAGCTTTTTTTCCTTTTCCTTATTTTCTTTTTTTTATTTTCCAAAATAAAAAATGAAAAAATAGAAAATTAATTTGTTTGTTACTTTCATTTTGTAATTTTTTCATATTTTCATAATTTTTTGATGAAATTTATTATAATCATTTTTATTTAATATAATAATAATTATTATTGTGATTTGTATTATAGTATTTAATCTTAAATTTATTTATTTTAATAAATACTGTAAAACTATGCACATTTAATTAATTTCAATTTAAAGTCATGAAATTGTGGTTTGTGACGGTGGTGGTGGTTGGTGGTAGCGGAAGTTATGGTGGTAGAGGAGGTAGGGGAGGTTGTGGTGGTGGTGGAGATGGTAGTAGAGGTGGTGGAGTTAGTGGAGTTTGTGGCGATGATGGAGGTAGGGGAGATAGTTGAGGTGGTGGCAAGGTTACGGTGGTGGTGACATTAGTCGGAAGTTGTGATGCTTGAGGAGGTTATGGTAATGTAAAAACATTAATTGGAAAATTTAGAAAACATTTTTTATTAGTTTTCTAAAACCTTTTATAATTTGGAAATAGTTTTTTAGTTTTTAAATTAGAATATATTATAGGTAATCAATAACTTATATTTTTCAGTTTTCTTCAAAAAATTTCCAAAAAATAAGCCTAATTTTTCAAAAACTAAAAGGTCCATTTATCCTCAATTATAAGTCAATTTTCCTAATAATTCAATTTTTTTTAATTTGTATCAATTTAGATAGTTAATTTTTTGATTTCTTTCAATTTTATCCAACTTTTAATTAATATATGTAATTGATAACGTGACTTTCTAACCTGTGAAAAAAGAGTATTGACGGGGCAAGTAGGTGGTGAGAAAAAATAATTAAAAATCAAATTGGTTCGGTTTGATTTAAATTGTAAAAAAATTTTGTTCGATTTTTACTTTAAAAAACCAAAATATTTTTAATTCGGTTCGATTTTATTATAAAAAATATAATTAAATGGAACCAAATTGAATTTCTAAATTAAACATGGATCTAATAATATAATAGATCAAATTAATTATCGAAAACTTACAAAAAAATATAATTAAACGGAACCGAATTGAATTTCTAAATTAATTATAAAAAATACAAGGATCTAATATTATAATAGATTAAATTAATTATAGAAAATATAATGATGTAATAATATAATAGTTCAAACCTCATAAATGTTATAATAATTAACCCGAAAAAAAAGTAATTACACTTCAAATTGAAACATAAATAATTCAACTCTTAAAATATACTAAATTTTAAAATTTTATTTTCTTATATATATATATATATATATATATAAAATCATCCGTCAATAGTCCATATTGGCTGATAGCTGCACATGTGAATGTTTGACAGAACTGAAATATTAGTAAAAACTTTGTTCGAGAAAAAAAGAAAGAAATATTAGTAAAAACAATTGGAAGAAAAGGTGAAGTATGACTGTATGAGAATAAACTGCTCTAATCTTAGAAAGGGTGCCTTTTATTCTCTTTATTTCCCATAAAAAATATATATATTGGTATGGAGGGTATAAGTTTGGTCTCCACAAACGTGAGGGAGCGGAGGCCTGTCATTCAATGTCGCTTCCGCCACATTTGTTGGTGCCAATATCTAATTCACCGTTACAATGTTCATTGGCGCCAAAAAAAAAAAAAAAAAAAATTTAAGCTATTTTTTAGGACTGGCTCAATCTAGTTATAAAATTGATCTTTTTTAAAGGTGAAAAATTTAGATACCCTCCTTGCATTTCAAAAAATGATTGTTCAAAAAAGTCTGTCCATCACAGTGATTTGATGTTTAACATGGTCCAGTACAGTAGGATATGACATTAGAAAGTGAAGTAAGGAAGTTCCCGCTGACAGGGTGAGCCCGGCTCCAGTAATTCTAAGGTTCAAAATTTTGAAATTATACCAAATTTTAAATTTAAAAAAATAAAATTTTAAGTATTATATCAATTTTAAAAACTTTTATATTATGTTGTTTAATTTTTCAGTACAGTTCAGTTAAAGAATTTGATTCTGTTAGTACAATATAATTCAAAGTGGATATTCAAAAATTTAAACATTTATCACTAAAAAATCTATATTTATACAGATATTAAATAATCCATCTAAAGTATAAATAAAAATGTAAAATCAATTTAAGTTTTAATTTCACCAACTTAACTGAGTTAAGAAATAAATGGCTCAAAAAATATATGATAAGAAACATTATTTTTAAATTTTTTATTTACATCTTATATTCCTTTTGAGTTATTTAACACTTGCCTCAATTGAGCTAATCCTTTTTGAAAATTAAATTCCCATAATATTTGTAAATTTAAAAACTTCAACTCAAGATGTTTCCAATTTTTAATGTATAAGCGCTAGTGCTAGAGTGCCATCGACAATGATTGATTAGTTTTATTTGCAGTTGTCACGAACCGAACCTGAGGGCACGTGACCGACACTAGAGAATGGATAGACATAAAACCCCCAAAATTCGTAGTAAGCCTAAAGGAAAAGAAAATAAAACCATTCATATTTTAAACTTTAATTAATAACAGAACATATTATCAAACTGATTTTCTCTCAAAATACATAAATTCAGCTGCTTAATAAAAATATGTTCCAACATCTCATATTATAAATTAAATTTAAAGCTTATACATAAGTGTGGTTTACACAAATAATTTACACAATTATATTTAAACCATATAAATCCTTAGTGCATATACTACTGCAGCAACCTAGATTAACACACAATACAACTTACAATGACCTACATAAAATAGCTGGTGAAGAAGAAATCCGGCGTGGAGGTAGTCTGAGGTCGAACTCCCAAGCTCTTGAAAAAAAATAAATTGAGGAGAATCAGACCTCACTGAGTAAGTCAATAAAAAGAGCTGTATGGTTTGAAAACTATATATATTTATAGTGAAAATAACTTATAATGTATAATTATAACTTTTGAAAAATCTCGGTAGAACCTTAAACCCAAAAATCTAAATGGCCAATCGGGCCCACTTATTCCAACTAGACTACCGGTCCCCGAGAGCAAGGGCATCAACTGAGGCACCAAGCCGTAGTCATTCACTTAATCCACATATATGGCACTGGCGGTCCCTGAGAGCAAAGACATCGACCGAGGCACCCATCCCAGTCCATTATTAACCTTTTGATCACTGGTGGTCCCCGAGAGCAAAGACTTCCACCGAGGCACCCGTCTCAGTTTAACATTCACCAATCATATATATTACAGATCCATCTCTCAATCTCTATCATGTGCACATAGTCCTGGTGAAGCCCACCAAGTAGCCCGTTCTACCAAAATTTCTCAAAAATCGATTTTAAATAAATAAAATGCATTTAAATCTTAAATAACAGCATTAAATTAAATAAATCATATAATCAATATAATAAAGTACGAGCGCATGCATTCTTTAAATAAACACACGCACAGATCGTTCTATTGACTTACAGGATGAATGCAAAGGCTGATGACCACGCGTCTGCCTCGGTCTCACAGCTTCTGCTCCGAAATGCTTTAAAAGAAAATAACAATTGACTTTTAAAATATGACTATGGAATCGAAATCAACAGTCAAAAAAACAATGAAATTTCAGGCTGACTCGAGGAAAACGGAAAAGACTCGATAGACAGGATATAACCTAACTAACGGTATAAATTTTATGAATATCACGTTTTACGAGAAAATCTATCGAAATTTCGACAGAGTCTCCTCTGTAAAATGGATATCTCTCTACCGAAGGTAGAGCCAGACCTGCATAGAAAATGCACTTCTAGTAATCACAGACGCCCACACTCGAGTCGGGCTCCCAAAACTACACTCAGCCCCGATCGAGATCACAACTCAACAAAATATCAAGAATTAATAATATTTATTTCTTAGAATGCATATTTCACATACACATATACTAAAATATATGAAAATTATATAAAATCTCAGTTATTCAAAATTAAACAATTAAATTTATATTCCATCATCAAAAATATAATTATAACCCAAATTAAACTATTGTAATGTATTATATATATATATATATATATATATATATATATATTGGGAATTTGATATTTAAAATTTACACTACTTAGGTAAAATATTAATTAATTTATAAAAAAAATGTCTAAACCCTTAAAATATTAATAAAACTAATTAAAATATATATTTAACTATATATAGCGTAAAATTACATTTTTACCCCTAAAATATATAAATTACATAATGTGCTATTAATACTAAAAAAATTCCTTAAAATTATTTAATCATCTAAAACTTATTTTCTAAATGTTAAATTCTTAATATAATTAAAACATATAAATAACTTCTAATTTCCTCTAAAATTTAATTTAACCTAATATTAAATTTTTTTGACATAAACTATAAAAATTCCTAAAATTTGAATAATATTCAAAAAAATTATTTTCTTTACTCTAAAATTAATATCAACTCATAATAACACCAAAAATACCAAAAATTATTATTATTTATTATTTTTATAATTAATTTACAAAAATTCCTAAAATAATATTAAAATATTAAAAATTTCAACAAAAATCAAAATAAACTCCAAAAATTATACAAAAATTCATAGAAGTAGATTGAGCTACTAGGAATCACATTTGTAAAGGGAATTTGCATGAATCAAGCTAGATCGAGCTAAAAAAAATTCCAAAACCCTAGAGCTCAAAACCAACAATAAACCAAAACTCAACCAATTCATGACCAAAGCTTAAACTGAGCTTGGAATGAGTCTCACCAGTGCAAGAGGAATGAATTGACACCGGAATGGAGTGAAACGGTGGCCGGACGGAGCTTGGCCGATTCTAGGAGCTACTCTCGGCTTCTCCCCGTTTCAGCGATTCCGGCAGCTCTGCAGGCGACCGGAGGTGAGGGAGAAGGAGGAGGAGGCAGCAGGTGGTGGTCGGAGATGGGGGAGGCGCAGTGACAGTGGCAGTCGGGGATGTCGCGCGGTGAGGAGGGGTTGAAGGAGATGGGGCTTTGGTTTCTTCTTCTTCTCTTCAAATATATACATATATATATATATATATATATATATATATATATATATATATTATAAACTAGTAATATATATGTATATATTAATATATTTATTGTACATACATGTGTGTCTAGGTGAGTATTAGTGTATGTATATATATATATATATATATACATACACTACATGAACTTATATTATATATATACATATTAATAACCATTAATATAATATATATAACTATATATTAATATATAGTTATGCATGTATGTACATAGATAAATATTAGTACATATGTATATATATATATGTATATACATATACTACATAAACATATACTACATATACCTACATATGTACACAAATTATTTTAGGATACACATCTAAAACAATATTTAACCCTAAATGTAATATTAACATAAATAAAATATAATATAATGCAAAAGTAACTATTACTAATATTATTTGAGAAAAATATCCCTTTTTATTTAAATAAGTATATATATATATAAGGTATTACAATCTCCCCTCCTTATATGAATTCATCCCCGAATTCAAGAAAAGAAAGAAAAGAAGAGTCACAGGGCTAAGAGGGAAAGAGATACGGGAAAGAAACTCGCATCTCAGCTTCAGTTTCCTAAGTGTAATTCTCAACAAAATGGTTACTCCATAGCACCTTCACCATCGGTATCTCCTTAGTCCACAGCTATCGAATTTGGCGATCCACAATTGCCACTGGGTACTCCTCGTAAGTCAAATCGTCGCTAAGCTCTACGGTTTGAGGTTGCAACACATGAGATGGATCAGGGACATATTTTCTCAGCATGGATACATGAAATACAGGATGAATTCTCGACAGTTCTGGTGATAACACCAGCCTATATGCCACTTCCCCCACTCTAGACCGAATCTCAAACGGTCCAATGTATCTAGGAGCTAGCTTACCTTTCTTGTCAAATCTCATAACTCCTTTCATTGGAGACACCTTCAAGAACACCATGTCTCCAACTATAAAGGATACATCCTTCCTCCTAGGGTCAGTGTAGCTCTTCTATCTGCTGAAGGCTGTCTTTAATCGCAGCTGTATAATGGGGACTTTCTCTGAAGTGATCTGCACCAACTCTGGTCCCGTTAACTACCTTTCACCAATCTCCCAACACAAAGGTGATCTACACTTCCTACCATATAGTGCCTCATACGGAGCCATCTCGATGCTAGCATGATAGTTGTTATTATAAGCAAACTCAATCAATGGCAAGTGTGAATCCCATTGTCCTCCAAAATCCATTACACACATCCTCAGCATATCTTCTAATGTCTGGATGGTCCTCTCTGACTGACCATCCGTCTGAGGGTGGAAGGCCGTACTGAAATCCAATCTGGTACCCAAGGCCTTATGTAATTCTTGCTAAAAGACTAAGGTAAAGGTGGCTCCTCTATCTGACACTATGCTCACAGGTACTCCATGTAGACAACAATCCTATTGGCATAAAGTCTCGCCAGTAAAAAGTGTGCTGGCTTAGTTAACCTGTCAACAATCACCCAAATAGCGTCATAACCTCCAGTAGTCCGAGGTAGCCCAGTCACGAAATCCATGGCTATCATATCCCATTTCCATTCAGGAATTGACATAGGTTGCAACAGTCCCGAGGGTCTCTGATGTTCAAGCTTTACTTGCTGGCAAGTCAAGCACCTGGATACAAACTCTATAATGTCTTTCTTCATTCCATTCCACCAATATGTATCCTTCAAATTATGATACATCTTGGTAGAACCTGGATGAACACTATATGCAGAAAAATATGCTTCTTCCATAATCTCCTTTCTCAAGTCATCAACATCTGGCACACAAATCCTAGTGCCCAACCGCAATACGCCTTCTCTGTCAATCACAAAGTCCCGTGATTGCCCTTGTTGCACTTCATACATAATTCTCTGCAATTGAGGGTCTTTGCTCTGAGCTGTCTTAACCTGATCCAAGTATACTGATCGTACACTGAATTGAGCTAAAAGGCACTTTCGGGTAACCTTCATCTGCAACCCCTGATCAATCAACCCATGCAACTCCTTGATAATGGGCCTTCTCTCTGAGCTAATATGGGCAAGGCTGCTTGCTGATTTTCTACTCAAGGCATCCGCAACAACATTCGCCTTGCCTGGATGGTATAAAATGGAGCAATCATAATCCTTAAGGAGTTCCATCCATCTTCTCTGCCTCAGATTCAAGTCCCTCTGCTGGAAAATATATTTTAAGCTCTTGTGATCAGTGTATATCTCACACGTCACCCCGTACAAGTAATGCCTCCATATTTTCAAAGCAAACACTATGGCTGCCATCTCTAAGTCATGAGTAGGATAGTTCTGCTCGTGCTTCTTCAACTGCCTCGAAGCATAAGCAATCACTTGGCCATTTTGCATTAACACACAGCCCAATCCTACTTTGGAAGCATCATAATACACTGTATAACCTTTATTTCCAGAGGGCAAAGTTAGAATTGGAGCCGACATCAATAAGTCCTTCAATAACTAAAAGTGCTCTTCGCATTTGGCTGTCCATACAAACTTAGCACTCTTCTGGGTCAACCTTGTCAAAGGTGCAGCAATTCTAGAGAAGTCCTTCATAAATCTTTTGTAATAGCCTGCTAGACCTAGGAAACTCCATACTTCCCTAACTATAGTCAGCATTGACCACTCTGTAATAGCCTCTATCTTCTTAGGGTCCACCTGTATGCCATCTCAAGAAACCACGTGGCCTAGAAATGCCACTTGATGCAATCAGAACTTGCACTTTGAGAATTTGGCATACAACTTGTGCTCCTTTAAGGTTTGAAGTACCCTTCTCAGATGTATCACATGCTCAGCCTCACTCTTAGAATAAACCAAGATATCATCAATGAAAATGATTACAAACCGATCCAAGTATGGCCTGAACACCCGATTCATCAAGTCCATAAAGGCTGTTGGAGCATTAGTCAACCCAAAGGACATTACTAAAAACTCATAATGGCCATATCTTGTTCGAAAGGTTGTCTTGGGCTCATCACCTCTTCTGATTCTCAACTGATGATACCTAGATCTCAGATCTATTTTAGAGAAGCATGTAGCACCTTGAAGTTGATCAAACAGATCATCGATCCTCGGAAGTGGGTACTTGTTCTTGATGGTGACCTTATTCAACTGTCTGTAGTCGATACAAAGTTGAAGGCTACCATCTTTATTCTTTATGAATAATACTAGAGCACCCCAAGGTGATGTATTGGGTCTGATGAAACCCTTATCAAGCAGCTCCTGCAACTGCTCTTTTAGCTCCTGCAGTTCAACTGGTGCCATTCTATAAGGTGGCATAGAAATAGGATCCATACTAGGTATGACATCGATACAGAACTCTATCTCTCTGTCTGGTGGTAATCCTGGTAATTCTTCAGGAAAGACATCCAAAAATTCACATAACACTGGCACCTGCCCAATTGCCATATTCTCTTGATTAACATCTCCTGACAACCCCTTCTAAGCATCTTCCGGGCTGTAATGGCAAAAATGAGATTATGAGGTATGGAGCTCTTTTCAGCCTTGAAATAAAATTCTTCTTCATTTGGAATCTTGAACACCACTTCCTTCTCTCTATAATTCACCAAAGCATAATACCTCGACAACCAATCCATGCCCAAAATGACGTCGAATTCCAGCACATCAAGCAATACCAAGTTCACCAATAGTTCTCTACCATCTACTATCACCGGACACAAAGGAAAGAAGACATCTGTCTCCAACTCGTCACTAAGAGGAGTCAAAATAGATAGAGGAAAGGATAACCTAGAAGGCTGCCACTCGATTCTCAAAGCGAAAACAAGAGAAATGAAGGAATGCGAAGCACCGGGATCAAACAATACTCTAGCATCACATGCACAGACTGAGAGAATACCTACTACCACTGCATTCAAAGTTTGAGCGTCCTGTGGTGTCAAGGTGAACACTCGAGCCTGACCATGACCTGCCTGCTGAGAAGTCGAAGGCTACGTAAAACCACGTCCGCTAGGTCTACCAACTAAACCTCGACCCTATTGACTCATAGGCTAAGGCGGTCTTTGCTGTGGCTGTATAGGGGCTCTATACTGCTGAGGCATCAGATAGTAGGGCTGAGCCACTGATGAAGACGAACCCTGAACGTATGGTGGCTGGTATCCGGAGTGGGGACAAGCTCTGGCAAGATGTCCAACCTGCCCACATCTGAAGCAAGCGCCCGTCAACATATGACACGGGCCCTGATGAAATCATCCACAACTCACACAAGCACTGGCTCGAGACCCAAAACTACTCTGCCTGGAACTCTGCCCATTACTACTGCTACTAACTCCTGTATCGAATCTGTGACTCCTGTCGGTTCTCCTGTTTGTGGCATAACCATGTCGGCCAACTCGGTGAGTCCTGGACCTCCTCCCACTCTGCTGAGAACTACTCGTAGCCTACTGACTCAAACTGCCGATGTGAAATGTTGGCTGTTGGTACCCGGGAGCTACACCATATCCACTGCCCTCGACCATATAAGGATCTATCATGGTGCCTTGGTGGATATGTCGCCTCTCAATCAAACGGGCCTCCTCAATCACACTCTCTAGGGTGCGGTCCTCGGTATGCATACCAACAAAAGCGAGTCCTAATCCAGTAACATATAGCTCCATTGCTCTGTAAGGGTCCCTCCTGATATCTTATGCATATCGGGATAGCCTAGTAAACTCTCTGGTATAGTCCTCCATTGATCTATCACCTCTAGTGATGTGGAGTAACTACCACCTGTAGGCATCTCTAGTGGCTGGAGGATAGAAAAATCTTAAGAAGTGGTCCTTAAACTTTGGCCAAGTCAGCTCGTGCATCAATGGTTGAATTGACTGTATAAATAAATCCTGAGCTGCCGCCTGAATCGACAACTCCACAATCATAATCCTCTGATAATCTGTATGTCCAGTCCTGGTGCGTGCCTCAATCGCATTAATGAAGTCTAAGGCATCACCCGTATCATCAAAAGAAACTCTACCGATCCGAGAGTAAAGAAGGGTTGCTTCAGTGTCTGACATCCCCTAGTTCCTCTGTTGTAGCATTTGTTGTACAAGGGGCATCACCTGATTTAATGCTGCTAGAACCTGATTAATCCCGGCCAGTCCAGCTACAAAGGCTGTAGGGTCAACAGTTGGGGCTTCGGGCTCGATTGACTGCTGATCAAGAATCTCAGCTGCAGCTACCCTGGCTCGACCTCTACCTCTACCTCTGCCCCTATGATGTGGAGCAGGAAGGGGAGCCTCATCATGCACAGAATGCTCATTAAATCTAAGGGTCGGATTGACATCGGGGTCGATACGCACACACCTCATTTTGAAAAGAAGATAAGAAAAATTGAATTCAAAATGGGGTAAGAATATTTAAAGCAACGTGGAATTAGAAACAATAACATCTCAAAGACAATTATCAACCCTAAAGCTGCAGTAGTTACACAGAAAGACAGACATGGACAATTAATCGAACTTATACTCTGATACCAACTTTGTCACGACCCGAACCCAAGGGCACGTGATCGGCACTAGGGAATGGGTAGGCATAAGGCCCCCAAAACCCGTAGTAAGCCTAAAGGAAAAGAAAATAAAACCATTCATATTTTAAACTTTAATTAATAATAGAACATATTATCAAACTGATTTTCTCTCAAAATACACAAATTCAGTTGCTTAATAAAAATACGTTCCAACATCTCATATTATAAATTGAATTTAAAGCTTATACATAAGTGTGGTTTACACAAATAATTTACACAATTATATTTAAACCATACAAATCCTTAGTACATATACTACTGCAGCAACCTAGATTAACACACAGTACAACTTACAATGACCTACATAAAATAGCCGGTGAAAAAGAAACCCGACGTGGAGGTAGTCTGAGGTCGAACTCCCAAGCTCCTGAAAAAAAATAAATTGAGGGGAATCAGACCTCACTGAGTAATTCAATAAAAAGAGCTGTACGATTTGAAAACTATATATATTTATAGTGAAAATAACTTATAATGTATAATTATAGCTTTTAAAAAATCTCGATAGAACCCTAAACCCAAAAATCTAAATGGCCAACCGGGCCCGCTTATTCCAACTAGACTACCGGTCCCCGAGAGCAAGGGCATCAACTGAGGCACCAAGTCGTAGTCATTCACTTAATCCACATATATGGCACTGGCAGTCCCCGAGAGCAAAGGCATCGACCGAGGCACCCATCCCAGTCCATTATTAGCCTTTCGATCACTGGCGGTCCCCGAGAGCAAAGGCTTCCACCGAGGCACCCGTCCCAGTTTAACATTCACCAATCATATATATTACGGATCCATCTCTCAATCTCTACCATGTGCACATAGTCCTGGTGAAGCCCACCAGGTAGCCCGTTCTACCAAAATTTCTCAAAAATCAATTTTAAATAAATAAAATGCATTTAAATCTTAAATAACAATATTAAATTAAATAAATCATATAATCAATATAATAAAGTACGAGCGCATGCATTCTTTAAATAAACACACGCACAGATTGTTCTATTGACTTACAGGATGAATGCGAAGGCTGATGACCACGCATCTATCTCGGTCTTACAGCTTCTGCTCCGAAATGCTTTAAAAGAAAATAACAATTGACTTTTAAAATATGACTATGGAATCGAAATCAACAGTCAAAAAAATAATGAAATTTCAGGCTGACTCGAGGAAAATGGACAAGACTCGATAGACAGGATATAACCTAACTAACGGTAGAAATTTTACGAATATCACGTTTTACGAGAAAATCTACCGAAATTTTGACAGAGTCTCCTCTGTAAAATGGACATCTCTCTAC
The DNA here is from genome assembly GCA_947683625.1 of Mallotus nudiflorus. Taxonomy (NCBI): domain Eukaryota; kingdom Viridiplantae; phylum Streptophyta; class Magnoliopsida; order Malpighiales; family Euphorbiaceae; genus Mallotus; species Mallotus nudiflorus. The sequence continues at coordinate 6,334,261 of CANTUR010000018.1, forward strand.
CGAAGGTAGAGTCAGACCTGCATAGAAAATGCACTTCTAGTAATCACAGATGCCCACACTCGAGTCGGGCTCCCAAAACTACACTCAGCCCCGACCGAGATCACAACTCAACAAAATATCAAGAATTAATAATATTTATTTCTTAGAATGCATATTTCACATACACATATACTAAAATAGATGAAAATTATATAAAATCTCAATTATTCAAAATTAAACAATTAAATTTGTATTCCATCATCAAAAATATAATTATAACCCAAATTAAACTATTGTAATGTATTATATGTATATATATATATATATATATATATATATATATATATATATATATATATATATATATATATATATATATATATATATATATATATATATATATATATATATATTGGGAATTTGATATTTAAAATTTACACTACTTAGGTAAAATATCAATTAATTTATAAAAAAAATTTCTAAACCCTTAAAATATTAATAAAACTAATTATAATATATATTTAACTATATATAGCGTAAAATTACATTTTTACCCCTAAAATATATAAATTACATAATGTGCTATTAATACTAAAAAAATTCCTTAAAATTATTTAATCATCTAAAACTTATTTTCTAAATGTTAAATTCTTAATATAATTAAAACATATAAATAACTTCTAATTTCCTCTAAAATATAATTTAACCTAATATTAAATTTTTGACATAAACTATAAAAATTCCTAAAATTTGGATAATATTCAAAAAAATTATTTTCTTTACTCTAAAATTAATATCAACTCATAATAACACCAAAAATACCAAAAATTATTATTATTTATTATTTTTATAATTAATTTACAAAAATTCCTAAAATAATATTAAAATATTAAAAATTTCACCAAAAATCAAAATAAATTCCAAAAATTATACAAAAATTCATAGAAGTAGATTGAGCTATTAGGAATCACATTTGTAAAGGGAATTTGCATGAATCAAGCTAGATCGAGCTAAAAAAAATTCCAAAACCCTAGAGCTCAAAACCAACAATAAACCAAAACTCAACCAATTCATGACCAAAGCTTAAACTGAGCTTGGAATGAGTCTCACCAGTGCAAGAGGGGGGAATTGACACCGGAATACAGTGAAACGGTGGTCAGACGGAGCTTGGCCGATTCTAGGAGCTATTCTCGGCTTCTCCCCGTTTCAGCGATTCCGGCAGCTCTGCAGGCGACTGGAGGTGAGGGAGAAGGAGGAGAAGGCAGCAGGTGGTGGTCGGAGATGGGGGAGGTGCAGTGACAGTGGCAGTCGGGGATGTCGCGCGGTGAGGAGGGGTTGAAGGAGATGGGGCTTTGGTTTCTTCTTCTTCTCTTCAAATATATACATATATGTATATAAATATATAAATATAAATATAAATATAAATATATATATGTATATATATATATATTATAAACTACTAATATATGTATATATTAATATATTTATTGTCTAGGTGAGTATTAGTGTATGTATATATATATATATATATACATACACTACATGAACTTATATTATATATATACATATTAATAACCATTAATATAATATATATAACTATATATTAATATATAGTTATGCATGTATGTACATAGATAAATATTAGTACATATGTATAGATATATATATACAAGTTTATTTTTCAATACTCCCCTTTGGTTAAAACAAGTTTATTTTTCAATACTCCCCTTTAAACTTATTTTATAATACCAAGTGTATTTCTCAATCTGACAAAGTCTTCTTTCTTTAATGGCTTGGTGAAGATGTCTACAATTTGATCTTGAGACTTCACATATTCTAATTTCACATCTTGCTTCGTAATGCATTCTCTTATGTAATGATACCGAGTATCGATGTGTTTGCTTCTATCATGATACATTGAATTCTTGGCTAAAGCTATTGCTGACTTATTATCGACATGAATCTCTGTTAGTTTTACTTGTGATATGTTCAATTCCTTCAATAAATTTCAGAGCCAAATTGCATGACTAACACACATTATAGCAGCAACATACTCAGCTTCACATGTTGACAAACTGACAATTGGTTGCTTTTTTGACATCCAAGTGAAAGCGATGTCTCTTAGGAAAAACACAAAATCAATTATGTTTTTTCAATTATCGCTATCTCCCGCCCAATCACTATCACTATATCTAGCGAGCTTGTAGTCATCATAAATTGAATAATATAAGCCAAAATCTATTATACCTTTGAGGTAGTGAAGAATTCTCTTTGCAGCCTTGAAATGAGTGGTTGTTGGAGTCTCCATGTAATGACTCACAAGTCCTATTGCGTAGAGAATGTTTGGCCTTGTACAAGTTAGATATCGTAAACATCCAACTAGACTCTTAAAAAGTGTTGAATTATCCTTTTATGCTTCATCGTCTTTGAACAACTTGATTCTACACTCCATTAGTGTGTTTATTGGGTTATAATCATCCATCTTGAATTTCTTGAGGATCTCCTTTATGTAGCTTTCTTATAAGATGAAAATCCCATCTTCCTTTTGCTTGAATTTAATGCCGAGGTAGTATGCCATTAATCCAATATCCGTCATCTCGAACTCCATTGTCATTTCTCTTTTGAAATCTTTCAACATGCTGGGGTTACTTCGGTGAAGATCAAATCGTCCACATATAGGCACACGATCAAGACATCTCTATCTTTGATTTTAAAATAGAGGGCATGTTCATATGGACATTTGATGAAATAACTCTATTGAAAATACTTGTCAATTCTACTACTCCATGCTCTGGGAACTTGCTTCAATCCATAAAGAGCCTTTTTCAATTTTAAGACTTTGGATTCTTGTCCTTTGACTTCATAGCCTAATGGTTGCTGAATATAGACTTCCTCTTCAAGAATTCCATTTAAAAAGGCAGACTTTACATCAATCTGGTGAATCTTCCACTTATTTTAAGCTGCTAAAGAAATAATCAGTCTCATAATTTTTAAGCGTGCAACAGGAGCAAATACCTCATCATAGTCAATTCCAGCTTTTTGAATGTAGCCTTTAGCAAATAGCCTTGCTCTGTGCTTTTCGACCTCTCCTTTTGCATTCTTCTTTATTTGTAGACCCATTTAACACTAATTAGCTTGTGTCCTTTTGGAAGAGTAGTGAGTTCCCATATGTCATTCTTTTCAATGGCTTTGATTTCATCATCCATTGCATTTCTCTATTTTTCATCTTGTGCAGCTTCTTGGAAGTTCATTGGTTCACAATCAGTAAAAAAACAAAAAAGAGTGAGATTCTTAAATTGATCAGTCACCTTATAGAGATCTTAAAAAATTTTTGTGCATTCTTCATTTCTTTCATCCAGGAAAGATGGTGGTGAATTTCCTTCATCACTTTGCATTGGTGAGGCAGGTGGTGTTACGTGCTCTTACTGATGTTCACCTAATTGCTCAACTAGTGTTTGTTATGTTTCATCAATGTAATATCCCGAGTTTTTAGATAATTTTTAAACTGCATCGGGATATGTAGTATTAATAATATAATGTATATATTTTACTAGTTAATTATTTTGTTAATAATTTTGAGATTTATATTTGAGTATTTTACTATTTGTGAAATAGTATCATTATTTTATGTTTAATTAACATATTTTACATAAATGTGTTTTTAAATTACGTTATTTTGGAAGTAGTGTATTGATAAATCCCTGCCTTAAAGCATTAACATTTTAATACTACTACATTAATGCATATATTATTTTGCATGGATATATTATATATATATATGTGTGTGTGTGTGTGTGTGTGAATATGTGGTTTATATTGCCTATGCATTATTTTAATATTAAATAATGCTTTATACTATAGTTTTAATATATGTATATGTACATATAGAATCCAAAAAAAAATGCAACTTCTTCTTCTTTTTCTTCTTCTTCTCCCTTCACGCCATCCAGCGCCCTACCCTCACTATGCCTCTCGATTTGGTATGTCGGACTGCCCTTCACTGCCACCAGCTGCTGCCAACCTCCTCCCCCTTCCTTCATCTCCCTCTTCGATGTGATTAGGTCACCTGAAGCTCATCGGATCGCTTGAAATTACAGCGGCAGCGTGTGGAGCTCTTCACCATCAATCGCTTTTTCGACCACCATTTCGTGTACCGCCAATCTCCATTGACTCCCTGAGCTCTGGTGGTTCCTATTCTAATGTCACAACCCAAAACAGGGGCCATGACCGGCGCTAGGGAACGGGAATTCTTTCAAATCCGGAACCCGTAGTAAGCCTAAAAATAAAATAAATCATGCAATAACAATAATAACAATATAATATGCAACGGAAATAAAAATCATAATATCATAATATTATTCATATCAACTGGATTTAAATCAAAATCTCATCTCATATATATAAATCTTTTAATACAAATCCAGTTTCAATACAATACATCTCTTTAAAATAAAATACATGAAATCCAATACTAATTCACAACTACTGCAGTGTCTAGATAAAATAAATAAGACTCAAGTAGACAATTTACATAAAGAAGCCGGGACGAAAGAAATCCGGCGTATCGACCTGCTACTGAGGTCTGAAGAAGTTGACTCTCCTGAAAAATAGTCAACGGAGGGGAGTCAGACCTCACTGAGTGAATTACTATAATATATATTCATACACACTAAGTGATAATGCATATAATCAACAGTATATATATAATATGTATATATACAGGCAAATTCATACAGATGCAGAAAAATCATTTTTATATATTTTATTGAAAAATCTCAGTTTATGAAGGATCACATAGAACCCTAGAATATCGCAACCTCAGAAATAGTGTTAAACAACACTCTAGCCATATAGGCTCACTTATTCCAAATATATCCACTTAATCCATTTGGACAGTAGACTGGCCCCGAGACACTAAGTCAATCGAGCTCCAGCAGTCTGACTGCTAGTGTGATTGGCCCTGAGACACTTGGTCAACCGAGCTCCAGCAATCACACCCAAACCACATCTCACATATCAAATCAATATCCACAAATAGTTAGTAATATAGCCTAAAGCTATAGGCGTACCGGTACGTACTCGGTCCTAGTGCTGCCCACTAGGTAGCACGTTCTATTGATATCCTTCATCATTAATAATGTAAAACATTCATTCACAAAAATAAATGATGCATGAATGTAAATGAAATAACAATATAACCCATATATATACCAGAAATATACCAAAAGTAAACCAGGTATATTTCGAGTATATATACGTCAAATGAATCCCATCAAATTATAACTTAAGCTGGAAATATATTTAAAAACATTTTAAATATATTTTATTCACAAAACATGCATATAATTTATTATATACCAAAAATATACTTAATGTAAACTTAAGAAATAATCAAATTATTTATGCATATTTAATCAACATAAAACATGCATTTCTAAATCATGCATCCTAAGCATATATATATAGTATAGTAACTCACCTAATGCGCTCCACGAGACAGGTCCGACGGGTCTGGTCCACTAGCCCTCGGTCTCGGCGCAACTAAACAAACAATAAATAATCGACATTAGAATAAACCTAACAGAAATCCTAGAATTCAATCTAGAGTATTTAAATACGGAAACAGAATTAGAGTTCGACTGGACATCACGTTTTACGAGAATTCTACCGAAAATTCGGCAGAACCTCCCCTGTAAAACGGACATCTCTCTACTCAAAAGAGTAGAGCCGACCCTGCAAAGAAACACACTTCGAAAAAAAACAAGCTCAACACAATCAAAATCCCACGGTCGGACTCCAAACTACAGTCCACTGACCGGGGTCCACAAACACAGAACAATTCCAGATATACCAAAAATATCCTTAAATCACAAAAATACATTTTATACGTAGAAATTACATAATTAACCTTGAAACACTGTAAAAACCGATTAAAAACTCATTTTATTAGAAAATCGTATATTATATATATAATTGAAAATAATTCACGAAAAATAGTTTTAATTAGTTAAAAATACCAAATATTTTGTAGAAATCATTTTTATACCTTAAATAATTATTAAAACCAATTAAATTACATTTTTAGACAATTTAGGGTAAAATTACCAAAATACCCCTATATATATTAATATGCTTAAATTACTTCAAAAATTCACCAAAAATTATACAATTATCCAAAATTAAATTTCTCAACATATTTATCAATAATATCAATAATTAAACTCAATTAACCAATTAAATTCAAATAAAAACACAATTAACCTAATTTTTCCAAAATTCCATAAACTTCAATAATTCAAAATAAATACTTAGAAATTCATAAAAATTCCAAATAAATTCCTATAATTCATTTAAACACCTAATTTAACCATAAACTCTAATTTCATAATTTAAATAATTAATTTCCGAAAATTAGAAAATAATATTAAAATATTCAAAAATACCCAAAAATCCAAAAAATCTCCAAAAATTCTACCAAAATTCATACATGTATATTAAGCTACTAGGAACAACATTTGTGAAGGGAGTTTTCATGAATCAATCAATTCGAAGCTCAAAAAAATCAAAAACCCTAATAGGCCGAAATTGAAAATTCGAAACCTAAGCAATTCTAGACCATTTTAGCTCAAACCAAAGCTAGAATCACACTCACCAGACCTCAAGGAGAAGAAAGAGACCAGCGGTGTCAAAAACGGTGGCCGGAATTGGCGTGATCGATGGTGGATCGATTTTCGGCTTCTCGGCCAAAATCGACTTCCAGGCGCCGGAAACAGCTACCTCAGGCGGCGGAAATGGTTGGGGAAGGCGGGTGGCACACCCACGGTGAAGAAACGGCATGACAGGCGTCCGGACGGCGAGGAGAAGGTGATCGGGGAAGAAGGAGTAGTCGGGGGCAGTTTGGTAATTTTCCAATTCTTTTGTAATTTGACAAATTTTAATGTATATATGCATATATATATACTTTACACTATATAATAAAATAATATTAAATTACACACATCAAATATACACCACACACATAAAATCTAATATTTTAATAATTTATACTAAATAAAATTAATTAAATAACAATAAAACAAATAAATAATTAATAAAATATTAGGGAAATAATAAACCCTAATTAAATAAATATACACACACAGGCTTTATTTAATAATTTAAAAATACGCATGAGTTCATGCAAGTCCGTAAATACATTTAAAATAATTAATAATACATTGTTTACGGGGGAGAAGGGGAAAAGAGAGGAGGAAAGAGGGGAGAGGAGGAGGAAAAGGAGGGGGAGAGAAGAAAAGAAAGAAAGGGAAGGAAAGGAGAGGGGGAGGGGAAGGGGAGGAAGAAGGAAAGGGAAGAGGGAGGGGGGAAGGGAGAGATTGTAAAAATATTTTAAAAATAACGGGATATACAGTCTTCCCCTCTTACAAGAATTTCGTCCCCGAATTCTAAAAAAAAACAGGATCAAGAAGGAAAGAGATACGGGTAAGAAGCTCGCATCTCAGCTTCAGTCTCCCATGTATACTCTTCAACTCTGTCGCTACGCCACAGAACCTTGACCATCGAAATCTGCTTCGATCGCAACTGTCGAACTTGAAAATCTACGATCGCCATAGGTTCTTCCACAAACGTCAAATCTTCGCTCACTTCCACACTGTCAGGTTGCAACACGTGTGAAGGGTCTGAGATATACTTCCTCAACATCGAGATATGAAATACTGGATGCACTTGTGACATACTCGGAGGAAAATCCAACCGATATGCAACAGTGCCAACTCTCTCCAGAATCTCAAACGGTCCAATGTATCTCGGTGCTAACTTACCCCTTCTTGCCAAATCTCATCACACCCTTCATCGGAGATACCTTCAGAAAAAATAAAATCTCCAACCTGAAACTCCACATCTCTGCGCCTAGGATCCGCATAACTCTTCTGTCTGCTAAATGCGGTCTCTAATCTTCGTTTAATCACGGCGACTTTCTCTGCAGCATCCTGAACCATCTCTGGTCCAGTCAAAGCTCTCTCACCAATCTCATCCCAACTCAAAGGGGGATCTACACTTCCTTTCATATAACGCCTCATACAGTACCATACCAATACTGCTATGGTAGCTGTTATTATATGCAAACTCAACGAGTGACAAATGATCATCCCAGCTACCTCCCAAATCTAGGACACACATCCTCAACATATCTTCCAGGTGTCTGGATCGTCCTCTCAGACTGACCATCTGTCTGAGGATGAAAAGCAGTACTGAAATCCAACCTAGTGCCCATCACTTCCTGCAACTTCTGCCAAAAACGAGAAGTAAACACCGAACCTCTATCTGACACAATGGACACAGGTACTCCATGAAGGCACATAATATGCTTCACGTACAACTTTGCCAATCTAGCAACTGAATATGTGGCTTTCACAGGCAAGAAATGTGCAGACTTCGTCAACCTGTCTACGATCACCCAGATAGAATCGTATCCATCCTTCGAACGAGTAAACCTACCACAAAATCCATAGCTATCCTTTCCCACTTCCACTCGGGAATAGGAAGAGGCTGAAGCTTCCCAGAAGGCTTCTGATGTTCGGCTTTCACTTGCTGACACGTCAAGCACTTAGCAACATAATCAGCGACATCCTTCTTCAATCCATCCCACCAGTATAGATCTCTGATACTGTGGTACATCTTAGTAACACCTAGATGAACGCTGTAAGCTGTAGAATGTGCTTCCTCTAAAATCTCCTCTCTCAAATCATCCACGTCTGGAACACACAATCTACCACTGATCCACAACATACCATCATCATCGAGTGTGAAATCAGTGAACTTCCCTGCTCTGACATTCTCTGCAAGCTCTTCTAGAATAGGATCTCGGCTCTGAGCTGCTTTAATCCTATCCCTCAGTACAGATCGCACTTTAAATTGAGCTAACAGTCCACCTGATCTACTAATCTTCATCATCAGACCTTGATCCACCAACAGATGCAATTCCTGGATCAATGGTCTCCTCTCAACACTGATGTGAGCAAGACTACCTGAGGACTTCCTACTCAAGGCATCTGCTACCCACATTAGCTTTACCCGGATGGTAAAGAATCTCACAATCGTAATCCTTCAACAATTCCAACCATCTTCTCTGCCTCAAATTCAAATGTCTCTGCTGGAAAATGTACTTAAGGCTCTTGTGATCAGTAAATATCTCACAAGTCACCCCGTACAAATAATGTCTCCAAATCTTCAAAGCAAAGATCACTGCAGCCATCTCAAGATCATGTGTGGGATAGTTCTGCTCATGCTTCTTCAACTGCCTCGAAGCATAGGCTATCACCCTTCCATTCTGCATCAACACATAACCAAGACCAATTCTAGAGGCATCACAGTAAACTGTGAACTTATCCACACTGTTAGGCAAAGCTATTACTGCGCGCTGTGGTCAACTTCTCCTTCAACAACTGAAAACTATTCTCACAAGCTTCTGATCATTCGAATCTAACATTCTTCTGAGTCAAGCGAGTCATAGGGGCTGCTATTCTGGAAAAATCCTGCACAAACCGCCTATAATACCCGGCTAAACCCAGAAAACTCCGAATCTCAATGACCGAAGTAGGTCTAGGCCACTCAGATACTGCCTCAATCTTCTGTGGATCAACCTGGATACCTTCTTTAGACACTACGTGTCCAAGAAAAGAAACACTCTGCAACCAAAAATCATACTTCAAGAATTTAGCATAAAACTGATGATCTCTCAGTGTCTGCAGTACAATCCTCAAGTGATATACGTGCTCTTCCATACTCCTTGAATATACTAGTATATCATCAATGAAGACTACCATAAACTGATCCACATACGGTCGGAATACTCTGTTCATCAGGTCCATAAAAGCTACTGGTGCATTAGTCAAACCAAAAGACATCACCAGAAACTCATAATGACCATATCTAGTGCGGAATGCTGTCTTAGGAATATCAGATTCACTACTCTGCAGCTGATGATAACCTGACCTCAAGTCAACCTTAGAAAAGAACTGTGCACCCTGAAGCTGATCAAACAAATCATCAATCCTCGGGAGAGGATACTTGTTCTTCACTGTTACCTTATTCAGCTCTGTGTAGTCAATGCACAGTCTCAGGGTACCATCCTTCTTCTTCACAAACAAGACTGGTGCACCCCAAGGAGAAACACTAGGTCTAATAAAACCTTTATCCAATAACTCTTGCAACTGCTCCTTCAGCTCTCTCAACTCTGCAGGAGCCATACGATAGGATGGCATAGATATAGGAGTAGTACCTGGTACCACATCTATACAGAACTCAATCTCTCTATGAGGTGGTAAACCTGGCAACTCCTCGGGAAAAACATCAGGAAACTCACAAGCAACTGGAACATCTGTGAGTGATAACTTCTCCACTGACGTATCCCTGACCAATGCCAAAAACCCCTGACAACCTTTCTTCAACAACTTCCTAGCCGTAATAGTAGAAATAAGATTCTGAGGTGCTGAACTCCTATCACCAACAAACTTAAAATCTTCTTCACCAGGAATTCTGAAAGTCACCTCCTTATTCCTGCAATCTACCACGGCATAGTGCTGAGATAACCAATCCATTCCCAAAATAACATCAAACTCCATCACATCCAGCAAAATAAAATCAGCGGGTAATTCTCTATCTCCCACGAGAACTGGACAACCAGAAAGAACAATATCGACGTCCAAAGAATCGCTCAAAGGAGTGGCAACAGACAAAGGAAAAGCCATCCTCGAAGCTTGCCAACAAGATTTAGAAGTAAAAACGGAAGAAACAAACGAATGCGTGGCACCCGGATCAAACAAAACCCATGCATCCAGGTAACAAACAGAAATAATACTTGCCACGACTGCATTAGATGCCTGAGCATCCTGCTGAGTTAAATAAAAGACTCTGGCCTGACCTCGACCTCCCTGCTGACTGGTAGAAGCCTGGCCAACACCTCTAGTACCTCCTCTCGTACCTTTACCACGACTCTGCTGTGGAACAAACTGAGTGGAACTCTGATGCTGGGCTGGTGGTAACTGAAATGGCACGGGTGCTGCACTAGCAATCGACTGCTGTGGGAATCGCAAAATCTGCTGCTGCTGATACCCGGAATAAGGACACGATCTGGCAAAATGTCCTGTCTACCCGCATCTGAAACATGTCAGCGGTGTCAGATAACATAGTCCCTGATGGACTCTACCATAAGTCTGATAAACACTGGCCGCTGATCTAGAACTACGACCACTGCTGCTGCTCGAAGCACCTGACCCAAATCTGAATGATCTACGCTGACCTCCACGGCCATGTCTACTGCTCCGATGCACTCGCTGCTGCTGTCTCTGACTCTGCTGAGTCGAACCTCGCTGCTGACTACTCGAACCAACATGAAAACTCGAATATGGAGTAGCCTGCAATCCACTCGACTGAACTCCCAACTGGTAATAATTAGGCATCGCTCCCTGCCTAACTAACCTCAGCTCAATCTCCTTAGCTAACTCAATCACGGACTCCAGAGTAAGACCTGCTGTAGGCATACCAGCAAAAGATGAACCCAAACCAGTAACGTAGGTAGTAATAGCGAAATACTGATCTCGCATCAGATCCTCAGCATATCTACCCAAACGAAGAAACTCTCGGGTATACTCCTCTACAGATCGATCTCCACGAGAAATACTGGTCAACCGAAGACGATAGCTCAAACGAAGAGGCTCTGGATAAAATCTCCTCATGAATCGCTCACGAAACTGAGCCCATGTCATCGTCATCATATAAGGCTGGATCATCTGAATGAACCAATCTAGAGCTGGTCCCTCGATAGATAACTCGACAATCATGATCCGTTGGTACTCGGTATGAGCAGTCCGAGTCCTAGTCTCAATCGCATGCAGAAAATCTAAAGGATCAGAAGTACCATCAAACGCAATCCTGCCAACACGGGCATAGAACAAAGCTGCCTCAGGGTCAGACATACCCTGCTGATAGGCAGGCTGAACAGGCTGAACAACTGGAGGAACAGGAACATCAAACTCAGGCTCAACAGGCTCCTCGTCCTGTAACTCTCTCTGCCTACGGCGACCTGCCGCTCCTCGAGGTCTACCTCTGCCACGACCTCTACGTCTAACTGGCTGCTCAGGAGGTAAAACCTCATCCTGAAAAGACTCATCATCCTCGGCCTCAACGACCGGTGGAGCGACATGCGCCCGCCTCCTCATTCTGAAAAGACAAACGGAAAGATTCAGACAAAACAGACAACGGAGGAATAACGCTGAAAACTACAGCAAGGAATACTTATCAAGACATACTCGAACCTAATACACTGCAGTAGTCCAACCGAAAACACAACTTTAAAACTAGGGCCATAACTCACACAACTAAGCCCTGACACAGAACTCCGCTCTGATACCAACTTTGTCACAACCCAAAACAGGGGCCATGATCGGCGCTAGGGAATAGGAATTCTTTCGAATCCGGAACCCGTAGCAAGCCTAAAAATAAAATAAATCATGCAATAACAATAATAACAATATAATATGCAGCAGAAATAAAAATCATAATATCATAATATTATTCACATCAACTGGATTTAAATCAAAATCTCATCTCATATATATAAACCTTTTAATACAAATCCAGTTTCAATACAATACATCTCTTTAAAATAAAATACATGAAATCCAATACTAATTCACAACTACTGCAGTGTCTAGATAAAATAAATAAGACTCAAGTAGACAATTTACATAAAGAAGCCGGGGCGGAAGAAATCCGGCGTATCGACCTGCTACTGAGGTCTGAAGAAGTTGACTCTCCTGAAAAATAGTCAACGGAGGGGAGTCAGACCTCACTGAGTGAATTACTATAATATATATACATACACACTAAGTGATAATGCATACAATCAACAATATATATATAATATGTATATATACAGGCAAATTCATACAGATGCAGAAAAATCATTTTTATATATTTTATTGAAAAATCCCAATTTATGAAGGATCACATAGAACCCTAGAATATCGTAACCTCAGAAATAGTGTTAACCAGGTATATTTCGAGTATATATACGTCAAATGAATCCCATCAAATTATAACTTAAGCTGGAAATATATTTAAAAACATTTTAAATATATTTTATTCACAAAACATGCATATAATTTATTATATACCAAAAATAAACCAAAAATATACTTAATGTAAACTTAAGAAATAATCAAATTATTTATGCATATTTAATCAACATAAAACATGCATTTCTAAATCATGCATCCTAAGCATATATATATAGTATAGTAACTCACCTAATGCGCTCCACGAGACAGGTCCGACGGGTCTGGTCCACTAGCCCTCGGTCTCGGCGCAACTAAACAAACAATAAATAATCGACATTAGAATAAACCTAACAGAAATCCTAGAATTCAATCTAGAGTATTTAAATACGGAAACAGAATTAGAGTTCGACTGGACATCACGTTTTACGAGAATTCTACCGAAAATTCGACAGAACCTCCCCTGTAAAACGGACATCTCTCTACTCAAAAGAGTAGAGCCGACCCTGCAAAGAAACACACTTCGAAAAAAAACAAGCTCAACACAATCAAAATTCCACGATCGGACTCCAAACTACAGTCCACCGACCGGGGTCCACAAACACAGAACAATTCCAGATATACCAAAAATATCCTTAAATCACAAAAATACATTTTATACGTAGAAATTACATAATTAACCTTGAAACACTGTAAAAACCGATTAAAAACTCATTTTATTAGAAAATCGTATATTATATATATAATTGAAAATAATTCACGAAAAATAGTTTTAATTAGTTAAAAATACCAAATATTTTGTAGAAATCATTTTTATACCTTAAATAATTATTAAAACCAATTAAATTACATTTTTAGACAATTTAGGGTAAAATTACCAAAATACCCCTATATATATTAATATGCTTAAATTACTTCAAAAATTCACCAAAAATTATACAATTATCCAAAATTAAATTTCTCAACATATTTATCAATAATATCAATAATTAAACTCAATTAACCAATTAAATTCAAATAAAAACACAATTAACCTAATTTTTCCAAAATTCCATAAACTTCAATAATTCAAAATAAATACTTAGAAATTCATAAAAATTCCAAATAAATTCCTATAATTCATTTAAACACCTAATTTAACCATAAACTCTAATTTCATAATTTAAATAATTAATTTCCGAAAATTAGAAAATAATATTAAAATATTCAAAAATACCCAAAAATCCAAAAAATCTCCAAAAATTCTACCAAAATTCATACATGTATATTAAGCTACTAGGAACAACATTTGTGAAGGGAGTTTTCATGAATCAATCAATTCGAAGCTCAAAAAAATCGAAAACCCTAATAGGCCGAAATTGAAAATTCGAAACCTAAGCAATTCTAGACCATTTTAGCTCAAACCAAAGCTAGAATCACACTCACCAGACCTCAAGGAGAAGAAAGAGACCAGCGGTGTCAAAAACGGTGGCCGGAATTGGCGTGATCGATGGTGGATCGATTTTCGGCTTCTCCGGCCAAAATCGACTTCCAGGCGCCGGAAACAGCTACCTCAGGCGGCGGAAATGGTTGGGGAAGGCGGTGGCACACCCACGGTGAAGAAACGGCATGACAGGCGTCCGGACGGCGAGGAGAAGGTGATCGGGGAAGAAGGAGTAGTCGGGGGCAGTTTGGTAATTTTCCAATTCTTTTGTAATTTGACAAATTTTAATGTATATATGCATATATATATACTTTACACTATATAATAAAATAATATTAAATTACACACATCAAATATACACCACACACATAAAATCTAATATTTTAATAATTTATACTAAATAAAATTAATTAAATAACAATAAAACAAATAAATAATTAATAAAATATTAGGGAAATAATAAACCCTAATTAAATAAATATACACACACAGGCTTTATTTAATAATTTAAAAATACGCATGAGTTCATGCAAGTCCGTAAATACATTTAAAATAATTAATAATACATTGTTTACGTGAAAATTTCCCCGAAAATGCAAGTCCCGGGAAAATTTTACGTAAAACACTGAAAATAATACACAGTAATTAAAATAGGTTTTAAATACATATTAACTCGTAAAAATATCATATAATATACATAAATTATTAACACTGCATATCCCGGTACAGTGTAAAAATATTTTAAAAATACGGGATATTACAGTCTTCCCCTCTTACAAGAATTCGTCCCCGAATTCTAAAAAAAAACAGGATCAAGAAGGAAAGAGATACGGGTAAGAAGCTCGCATCTCAGCTTCAGTCTCCCATGTATACTCTTCAACTCTGTCGCTACGCCACAGAACCTTGACCATCGGAATCTGCTTCGATCGCAACTGTCGAACTTGAAAATCTACGATCGCCATAGGTTCTTCCACAAACGTCAAATCTTCGCTCACTTCCACACTGTCAGGTTGCAACACGTGTGAAGGGTCTGAGATATACTTCCTCAACATCGAGATATGAAATACTGGATGCACTTGTGACATACTCGGAGGAAAATCCAACCGATATGCAACAGTGCCAACTCTCTCCAGAATCTCAAACGGTCCAATGTATCTCGGTGCTAACTTACCCTTCTTGCCAAATCTCATCACACCCTTCATCGGAGATACCTTCAGAAAAATAAAATCTCCAACCTGAAACTCCACATCTCTGCGCCTAGGATCCGCATAACTCTTCTGTCTGCTAAATGCGGTCTCTAATCTTCGTTTAATCACGGCGACTTTCTCTGCAGCATCCTGAACCATCTCTGGTCCAGTCAAAGCTCTCTCACCAATCTCATCCCAACTCAAAGGGGATCTACACTTCCTTTCATATAACGCCTCATACAGTACCATACCAATACTGCTATGGTAGCTGTTATTATATGCAAACTCAACGAGTGACAAATGATCATCCCAGCTACCTCCCAAATCTAGGACACACATCCTCAACATATCTTCCAGTGTCTGGATCGTCCTCTCAGACTGACCATCTGTCTGAGGATGAAAAGCAGTACTGAAATCCAACCTAGTGCCCATCACTTCCTGCAACTTCTGCCAAAAACGAGAAGTAAACACCGAACCTCTATCTGACACAATGGACACAGGTACTCCATGAAGGCACATAATATGCTTCACGTACAACTTTGCCAATCTAGCAACTGAATATGTGGCTTTCACAGGCAAGAAATGTGCAGACTTCGTCAACCTGTCTACGATCACCCAGATAGAATCGTATCCATCCTTCGAACGAGGTAAACCTACCACAAAATCCATAGCTATCCTTTCCCACTTCCACTCGGGAATAGGAAGAGGCTGAAGCTTCCCAGAAGGCTTCTGATGTTCGGCTTTCACTTGCTGACACGTCAAGCACTTAGCAACATAATCAGCGACATCCTTCTTCAATCCATCCCACCAGTATAGATCTCTGATACTGTGGTACATCTTAGTAACACCTAGATGAACGCTGTAAGCTGTAGAATGTGCTTCCTCTAAAATCTCCTCTCTAAAATCATCCACGTCTGGAACACACAATCTACCACTGATCCACAACATACCATCATCATCGAGTGTGAAATCAGTGAACTTCCCTGCTCTGACATTCTCTGCAAGCTCTTCTAGAATAGGATCTCGGCTCTGAGCTGCTTTAATCCTATCCCTCAGTACAGATCGCACTTTAAATTGAGCTAACAGTCCACCTGATCTACTAATCTTCATCATCAGACCTTGATCCACCAACAGATGCAATTCCTGGATCAATGGTCTCCTCTCAACACTGATGTGAGCAAGACTACCTGAGGACTTCCTACTCAAGGCATCTGCTACCACATTAGCTTTACCCGGATGGTAAAGAATCTCACAATCGTAATCCTTCAACAATTCCAACCATCTTCTCTGCCTCAAATTCAAATGTCTCTGCTGGAAAATGTACTTAAGGCTCTTGTGATCAGTAAATATCTCACAAGTCACCCCGTACAAATAATGTCTCCAAATCTTCAAAGCAAAGATCACTGCAGCCATCTCAAGATCATGTGTGGGATAGTTCTGCTCATGCTTCTTCAACTGCCTCGAAGCATAGGCTATCACCCTTCCATTCTGCATCAACACATAACCAAGACCAATTCTAGAGGCATCACAGTAAACTGTGAACTTATCCACACTGTTAGGCAAAGCTAATACTGGCGCTGTGGTCAACTTCTCCTTCAACAACTGAAAACTATTCTCACAAGCTTCTGATCATTCGAATCTAACATTCTTCTGAGTCAAGCGAGTCATAGGGGCTGCTATTCTGGAAAAATCCTGCACAAACCGCCTATAATACCCGGCTAAACCCAGAAAACTCCGAATCTCAATGACCGAAGTAGGTCTAGGCCACTCAGATACTGCCTCAATCTTCTGTGGATCAACCTGGATACCTTCTTTAGACACTACGTGTCCAAGAAAAGAAACACTCTGCAACCAAAAATCATACTTCAAGAATTTAGCATAAAACTGATGATCTCTCAGTGTCTGCAGTACAATCCTCAAGTGATATACGTGCTCTTCCATACTCCTTGAATATACTAGTATATCATCAATGAAGACTACCATAAACTGATCCACATACGGTCGGAATACTCTGTTCATCAGGTCCATAAAAGCTACTGGTGCATTAGTCAAACCAAAAGACATCACCAGAAACTCATAATGACCATATCTAGTGCGGAATGCTGTCTTAGGAATATCAGATTCACTACTCTGCAGCTGATGATAACCCGACCTCAAGTCAACCTTAGAAAAGAACTGTGCACCCTGAAGCTGATCAAACAAATCATCAATCCTCGGGAGAGGATACTTGTTCTTCACTGTTACCTTATTCAGCTCTGTGTAGTCAATGCACAGTCTCAGGGTACCATCCTTCTTCTTCACAAACAAGACTGGTGCACCCCAAGGAGAAACACTAGGTCTAATAAAACCTTTATCCAATAACTCTTGCAACTGCTCCTTCAGCTCTCTCAACTCTGCAGGAGCCATACGATAGGATGGCATAGATATAGGAGTAGTACCTGGTACCACATCTATACAGAACTCAATCTCTCTATGAGGTGGTAAACCTGGCAACTCCTCGGGAAAAACATCAGGAAACTCACAAGCAACTGGAACATCTGTGAGTGATAACTTCTCCACTGACGTATCCCTGACCAATGCCAAAAACCCCTGACAACCTTTCTTCAACAACTTCCTAGCCGTAATAGTAGAAATAAGATTCTGAGGTGCTGAACTCCTATCACCAACAAACTTAAAATCTTCTTCACCAGGAATTCTGAAAGTCACCTCCTTATTCCTGCAATCTACCACGGCATAGTGCTGAGATAACCAATCCATTCCCAAAATAACATCAAACTCCATCACATCCAGCAAAATAAAATCAGCGGGTAATTCTCTATCTCCCACGAGAACTGGACAACCAGAAAGAACAATATCGACGTCCAAAGAATCGCTCAAAGGAGTGGCAACAGACAAAGGAAAAGCCATCCTCGAAGCTTGCCAACAAGATTTAGAAGTAAAAACGGAAGAAACAAACGAATGCGTGGCACCCGGATCAAACAAAACCCATGCATCCAGGTAACAAACAGAAATAATACTTGCCACGACTGCATTAGATGCCTGAGCATCCTGCTGAGTTAAATAAAAGACTCTGGCCTGACCTCGACCTCCCTGCTGACTGGTAGAAGCCTGGCCAACACCTCTAGTACCTCCTCTCGTACCTTTACCACGACTCTGCTGTGGAACAAACTGAGTGGAACTCTGATGCTGGGCTGGTGGTAACTGAAATGGCACGGGTGCTGCACTAGCAATCGACTGCTGTGGGAATCGCAAAATCTGCTGCTGCTGATACCCGGAATAAGGACACGATCTGGCAAAATGTCCTGTCTACCCGCATCTGAAACATGTCAGCGGTGTCAGATAACATAGTCCCTGATGGACTCTACCATAAGTCTGATAAACACTGGCCGCTGATCTAGAACTACGACCACTGCTGCTGCTCGAAGCACCTGACCCAAATCTGAATGATCTACGCTGACCTCCACGGCCATGTCTACTGCTCCGATGCACTCGCTGCTGCTGTCTCTGACTCTGCTGAGTCGAACCTCGCTGCTGACTACTCGAACCAACATGAAAACTCGAATATGGAGTAGCCTGCAATCCACTCGACTGAACTCCCAACTGGTAATAATTAGGCATCGCTCCCTGCCTAACTAACCTCAGCTCAATCTCCTTAGCTAACTCAATCACGGACTCCAGAGTAAGACCTGCTGTAGGCATACCAGCAAAAGATGAACCCAAACCAGTAACGTAGGTAGTAATAGCGAAATACTGATCTCGCATCAGATCCTCAGCATATCTACCCAAACGAAGAAACTCTCGGGTATACTCCTCTACAGATCGATCTCCACGAGAAATACTGGTCAACCGAAGACGATAGCTCAAACGAAGAGGCTCTGGATAAAATCTCCTCATGAATCGCTCACGAAACTGAGCCCATGTCATCGTCATCATATAAGGCTGGATCATCTGAATGAACCAATCTAGAGCTGGTCCCTCGATAGATAACTCGACAATCATGATCCGTTGGTACTCGGTATGAGCAGTCCGAGTCCTAGTCTCAATCGCATGCAGAAAATCTAAAGGATCAGAAGTACCATCAAACGCAATCCTGCCAACACGGGCATAGAACAAAGCTGCCTCAGGGTCAGACATACCCTGCTGATAGGCAGGCTGAACAGGCTGAACAACTGGAGGAACAGGAACATCAAACTCAAGCTCAACAGGCTCCTCATCCTGTAACTCTCTCTGCCTACGGCGACCTGCCGCTCCTCGAGGTCTACCTCTGCCACGACCTCTACGTCTAACTGGCTGCTCAGGAGGTAAAACCTCATCCTGAAAAGACTCATCATCCTCGGCCTCAACGACCGGTGGAGCGACATGCGCCCGCCTCCTCATTCTGAAAAGACAAACGGAAAGATTCAGACAAAACAGACAACGGAGGAATAACGCTGAAAACTACAGCAAGGAATACTTATCAAGACATACTCGAACCTAATACACTGCAGTAGTCCAACCGAAAACACAACTTTAAAACTAGGGCCATAACTCACACAACTAAGCCCTGACACAGAACTCCGCTCTGATACCAACTTTGTCACAACCCAAAACAGGGGCCATGATCGGCGCTAGGGAATAGGAATTCTTTCGAATCCGGAACCCGTAGCAAGCCTAAAAATAAAATAAATCATGCAATAACAATAATAACAATATAATATGCAGCAGAAATAAAAATCATAATATCATAATATTATTCACATCAACTGGATTTAAATCAAAATCTCATCTCATATATATAAACCTTTTAATACAAATCCAGTTTCAATACAATACATCTCTTTAAAATAAAATACATGAAATCCAATACTAATTCACAACTACTGCAGTGTCTAGATAAAATAAATAAGACTCAAGTAGACAATTTACATAAAGAAGCCGGGGCGGAAGAAATCCGGCGTATCGACCTGCTACTGAGGTCTGAAGAAGTTGACTCTCCTGAAAAATAGTCAACGGAGGGGAGTCAGACCTCACTGAGTGAATTACTATAATATATATACATACACACTAAGTGATAATGCATACAATCAACAATATATATATAATATGTATATATACAGGCAAATTCATACAGATGCAGAAAAATCATTTTTATATATTTTATTGAAAAATCCCAATTTATGAAGGATCACATAGAACCCTAGAATATCGTAACCTCAGAAATAGTGTTAACCAGGTATATTTCGAGTATATATACGTCAAATGAATCCCATCAAATTATAACTTAAGCTGGAAATATATTTAAAAACATTTTAAATATATTTTATTCACAAAACATGCATATAATTTATTATATACCAAAAATAAACCAAAAATATACTTAATGTAAACTTAAGAAATAATCAAATTATTTATGCATATTTAATCAACATAAAACATGCATTTCTAAATCATGCATCCTAAGCATATATATATAGTATAGTAACTCACCTAATGCGCTCCACGAGACAGGTCCGACGGGTCTGGTCCACTAGCCCTCGGTCTCGGCGCAACTAAACAAACAATAAATAATCGACATTAGAATAAACCTAACAGAAATCCTAGAATTCAATCTAGAGTATTTAAATACGGAAACAGAATTAGAGTTCGACTGGACATCACGTTTTACGAGAATTCTACCGAAAATTCGACAGAACCTCCCCTGTAAAACGGACATCTCTCTACTCAAAAGAGTAGAGCCGACCCTGCAAAGAAACACACTTCGAAAAAAAACAAGCTCAACACAATCAAAATCCCACGGTCGGACTCCAAACTACAGTCCACCGACCGGGGTCCACAAACACAGAACAATTCCAGATATACCAAAAATATCCTTAAATCACAAAAATACATTTTATACGTAGAAATTACATAATTAACCTTGAAACACTGTAAAAACCGATTAAAAACTCATTTTATTAGAAAATCGTATATTATATATATAATTGAAAATAATTCACGAAAAATAGTTTTAATTAGTTAAAAATACCAAATATTTTGTAGAAATCATTTTTATACCTTAAATAATTATTAAAACCAATTAAATTACATTTTTAGACAATTTAGGGTAAAATTACCAAAATACCCCTATATATATTAATATGCTTAAATTACTTCAAAAATTCACCAAAAATTATACAATTATCCAAAATTAAATTTCTCAACATATTTATCAATAATATCAATAATTAAACTCAATTAACCAATTAAATTCAAATAAAAACACAATTAACCTAATTTTTCCAAAATTCCATAAACTTCAATAATTCAAAATAAATACTTAGAAATTCATAAAAATTCCAAATAAATTCCTATAATTCATTTAAACACCTAATTTAACCATAAACTCTAATTTCATAATTTAAATAATTAATTTCCGAAAATTAGAAAATAATATTAAAATATTCAAAAATACCCAAAAATCCAAAAAATCTCCAAAAATTCTACCAAAATTCATACATGTATATTAAGCTACTAGGAACAACATTTGTGAAGGGAGTTTTCATGAATCAATCAATTCGAAGCTCAAAAAAATCGAAAACCCTAATAGGCCGAAATTGAAAATTCGAAACCTAAGCAATTCTAGACCATTTTAGCTCAAACCAAAGCTAGAATCACACTCACCAGACCTCAAGGAGAAGAAAGAGACCAGCGGTGTCAAAAACGGTGGCCGGAATTGGCGTGATCGATGGTGGATCGATTTTCGGCTTCTCCGGCCAAAATCGACTTCCAGGCGCCGGAAACAGCTACCTCAGGCGGCGGAAATGGTTGGGGAAGGCGGTGGCACACCCACGGTGAAGAAACGGCATGACAGGCGTCCGGACGGCGAGGAGAAGGTGATCGGGGAAGAAGGAGTAGTCGAGGGCAGTTTGGTAATTTTCCAATTCTTTTGTAATTTGACAAATTTTAATGTATATATGCATATATATATACTTTACACTATATAATAAAATAATATTAAATTACACACATCAAATATACACCACACACATAAAATCTAATATTTTAATAATTTATACTAAATAAAATTAATTAAATAACAATAAAACAAATAAATAATTAATAAAATATTAGGGAAATAATAAACCCTAATTAAATAAATATACACACACAGGCTTTATTTAATAATTTAAAAATACGCATGAGTTCATGCAAGTCCGTAAATACATTTAAAATAATTAATAATACATTGTTTACGTGAAAATTTCCCCGAAAATGCAAGTCCCGGGAAAATTTTACGTAAAACACTGAAAATAATACACAGTAATTAAAATAGGTTTTAAATACATATTAACTCGTAAAAATATCATATAATATACATAAATTATTAACACTGCATATCCCGGTACAGTGTAAAAATATTTTAAAAATACGGGATATTACAGTCTTCCCCTCTTACAAGAATTCGTCCCCGAATTCTAAAAAAAAACAGGATCAAGAAGGAAAGAGATACGGGTAAGAAGCTCGCATCTCAGCTTCAGTCTCCCATGTATACTCTTCAACTCTGTCGCTACGCCACAGAACCTTGACCATCGGAATCTGCTTCGATCGCAACTGTCGAACTTGAAAATCTACGATCGCCATAGGTTCTTCCACAAACGTCAAATCTTCGCTCACTTCCACACTGTCAGGTTGCAACACGTGTGAAGGGTCTGAGATATACTTCCTCAACATCGAGATATGAAATACTGGATGCACTTGTGACATACTCGGAGGAAAATCCAACCGATATGCAACAGTGCCAACTCTCTCCAGAATCTCAAACGGTCCAATGTATCTCGGTGCTAACTTACCCTTCTTGCCAAATCTCATCACACCCTTCATCGGAGATACCTTCAGAAAAATAAAATCTCCAACCTGAAACTCCACATCTCTGCGCCTAGGATCCGCATAACTCTTCTGTCTGCTAAATGCGGTCTCTAATCTTCGTTTAATCACGGCGACTTTCTCTGCAGCATCCTGAACCATCTCTGGTCCAGTCAAAGCTCTCTCACCAATCTCATCCCAACTCAAAGGGGATCTACACTTCCTTTCATATAACGCCTCATACAGTACCATACCAATACTGCTATGGTAGCTGTTATTATATGCAAACTCAACGAGTGACAAATGATCATCCCAGCTACCTCCCAAATCTAGGACACACATCCTCAACATATCTTCCAGTGTCTGGATCGTCCTCTCAGACTGACCATCTGTCTGAGGATGAAAAGCAGTACTGAAATCCAACCTAGTGCCCATCACTTCCTGCAACTTCTGCCAAAAACGAGAAGTAAACACCGAACCTCTATCTGACACAATGGACATAGGTACTCCATGAAGGCACATAATATGCTTCACGTACAACTTTGCCAATCTAGCAACTGAATATGTGGCTTTCACAGGCAAGAAATGTGCAGACTTCGTCAACCTGTCTACGATCACCCAGATAGAATCGTATCCATCCTTCGAACGAGGTAAACCTACCACAAAATCCATAGCTATCCTTTCCCACTTCCACTCGGGAATAGGAAGAGGCTGAAGCTTCCCAGAAGGCTTCTGATGTTCGGCTTTCACTTGCTGACACGTCAAGCACTTAGCAACATAATCAGCGACATCCTTCTTCAATCCATCCCACCAGTATAGATCTCTGATACTGTGGTACATCTTAGTAACACCTAGATGAACGCTGTAAGCTGTAGAATGTGCTTCCTCTAAAATCTCCTCTCTAAAATCATCCACGTCTGGAACACACAATCTACCACTGATCCACAACATACCATCATCATCGAGTGTGAAATCAGTGAACTTCCCTGCTCTGACATTCTCTGCAAGCTCTTCTAGAATAGGATCTCGGCTCTGAGCTGCTTTAATCCTATCCCTCAGTACAGATCGCACTTTAAATTGAGCTAACAGTCCACCTGATCTACTAATCTTCATCATCAGACCTTGATCCACCAACAGATGCAATTCCTGGATCAATGGTCTCCTCTCAACACTGATGTGAGCAAGACTACCTGAGGACTTCCTACTCAAGGCATCTGCTACCACATTAGCTTTACCCGGATGGTAAAGAATCTCACAATCGTAATCCTTCAACAATTCCAACCATCTTCTCTGCCTCAAATTCAAATGTCTCTGCTGGAAAATGTACTTAAGGCTCTTGTGATCAGTAAATATCTCACAAGTCACCCCGTACAAATAATGTCTCCAAATCTTCAAAGCAAAGATCACTGCAGCCATCTCAAGATCATGTGTGGGATAGTTCTGCTCATGCTTCTTCAACTGCCTCGAAGCATAGGCTATCACCCTTCCATTCTGCATCAACACATAACCAAGACCAATTCTAGAGGCATCACAGTAAACTGTGAACTTATCCACACTGTTAGGCAAAGCTAATACTGGCGCTGTGGTCAACTTCTCCTTCAACAACTGAAAACTATTCTCACAAGCTTCTGATCATTCGAATCTAACATTCTTCTGAGTCAAGCGAGTCATAGGGGCTGCTATTCTGGAAAAATCCTGCACAAACCGCCTATAATACCCGGCTAAACCCAGAAAACTCCGAATCTCAATGACCGAAGTAGGTCTAGGCCACTCAGATACTGCCTCAATCTTCTGTGGATCAACCTGGATACCTTCTTTAGACACTACGTGTCCAAGAAAAGAAACACTCTGCAACCAAAAATCATACTTCAAGAATTTAGCATAAAACTGATGATCTCTCAGTGTCTGCAGTACAATCCTCAAGTGATATACGTGCTCTTCCATACTCCTTGAATATACTAGTATATCATCAATGAAGACTACCATAAACTGATCCACATACGGTCGGAATACTCTGTTCATCAGGTCCATAAAAGCTACTGGTGCATTAGTCAAACCAAAAGACATCACCAGAAACTCATAATGACCATATCTAGTGCGGAATGCTGTCTTAGGAATATCAGATTCACTACTCTGCAGCTGATGATAACCCGACCTCAAGTCAACCTTAGAAAAGAACTGTGCACCCTGAAGCTGATCAAACAAATCATCAATCCTCGGGAGAGGATACTTGTTCTTCACTGTTACCTTATTCAGCTCTGTGTAGTCAATGCACAGTCTCAGGGTACCATCCTTCTTCTTCACAAACAAGACTGGTGCACCCCAAGGAGAAACACTAGGTCTAATAAAACCTTTATCCAATAACTCTTGCAACTGCTCCTTCAGCTCTCTCAACTCTGCAGGAGCCATACGATAGGATGGCATAGATATAGGAGTAGTACCTGGTACCACATCTATACAGAACTCAATCTCTCTATGAGGTGGTAAACCTGGCAACTCCTCGGGAAAAACATCAGGAAACTCACAAGCAACTGGAACATCTGTGAGTGATAACTTCTCCACTGACGTATCCCTGACCAATGCCAAAAACCCCTGA
This sequence comes from Mallotus nudiflorus, assembly GCA_947683625.1. Lineage (NCBI taxonomy): Eukaryota > Viridiplantae > Streptophyta > Magnoliopsida > Malpighiales > Euphorbiaceae > Mallotus > Mallotus nudiflorus. Next base: position 6,360,319 of record CANTUR010000018.1, read on the forward strand.
CAACCTTTCTTCAACAACTTCCTAGCCGTAATAGTAGAAATAAGATTCTGAGGTGCTGAACTCCTATCACCAACAAACTTAAAATCTTCTTCACCAGGAATTCTGAAAGTCACCTCCTTATTCCTGCAATCTACCACGGCATAGTGCTGAGATAACCAATCCATTCCCAAAATAACATCAAACTCCATCACATCCAGCAAAATAAAATCAGCGGGTAATTCTCTATCTCCCACGAGAACTGGACAACCAGAAAGAACAATATCGACGTCCAAAGAATCGCTCAAAGGAGTGGCAACAGACAAAGGAAAAGCCATCCTCGAAGCTTGCCAACAAGATTTAGAAGTAAAAACGGAAGAAACAAACGAATGCGTGGCACCCGGATCAAACAAAACCCATGCATCCAGGTAACAAACAGAAATAATACTTGCCACGACTGCATTAGATGCCTGAGCATCCTGCTGAGTTAAATAAAAGACTCTGGCCTGACCTCGACCTCCCTGCTGACTGGTAGAAGCCTGGCCAACACCTCTAGTACCTCCTCTCGTACCTTTACCACGACTCTGCTGTGGAACAAACTGAGTGGAACTCTGATGCTGGGCTGGTGGTAACTGAAATGGCACGGGTGCTGCACTAGCAATCGACTGCTGTGGGAATCGCAAAATCTGCTGCTGCTGATACCCGGAATAAGGACACGATCTGGCAAAATGTCCTGTCTACCCGCATCTGAAACATGTCAGCGGTGTCAGATAACATAGTCCCTGATGGACTCTACCATAAGTCTGATAAACACTGGCCGCTGATCTAGAACTACGACCACTGCTGCTGCTCGAAGCACCTGACCCAAATCTGAATGATCTACGCTGACCTCCACGGCCATGTCTACTGCTCCGATGCACTCGCTGCTGCTGTCTCTGACTCTGCTGAGTCGAACCTCGCTGCTGACTACTCGAACCAACATGAAAACTCGAATATGGAGTAGCCTGCAATCCACTCGACTGAACTCCCAACTGGTAATAATTAGGCATCGCTCCCTGCCTAACTAACCTCAGCTCAATCTCCTTAGCTAACTCAATCACGGACTCCAGAGTAAGACCTGCTGTAGGCATACCAGCAAAAGATGAACCCAAACCAGTAACGTAGGTAGTAATAGCGAAATACTGATCTCGCATCAGATCCTCAGCATATCTACCCAAACGAAGAAACTCTCGGGTATACTCCTCTACAGATCGATCTCCACGAGAAATACTGGTCAACCGAAGATGATAGCTCAAACGAAGAGGCTCTGGATAAAATCTCCTCATGAATCGCTCACGAAACTGAGCCCATGTCATCGTCATCATATAAGGCTGGATCATCTGAATGAACCAATCTAGAGCTGGTCCCTCGATAGATAACTCGACAATCATGATCCGCTGGTACTCGGTATGAGCAGTCCGAGTCCTAGTCTCAATCGCATGCAGAAAATCTAAAGGATCAGAAGTACCATCAAACGCAATCCTGCCAACACGGGCATAGAACAAAGCTGCCTCAGGGTCAGACATACCCTGCTGATAGGCAGGCTGAACAGGCTGAACAACTGGAGGAACAGGAACATCAAACTCAGGCTCAACAGGCTCCTCGTCCTGTAACTCTCTCTGCCTACGGCGACCTGCCGCTCCTCGAGGTCTACCTCTGCCACGACCTCTACGTCTAACTGGCTGCTCAGGAGGTAAAACCTCATCCTGAAAAGACTCATCATCCTCGGCCTCAACGACCGGTGGAGCGACATGCGCCCGCCTCCTCATTCTGAAAAGACAAACGGAAAGATTCAGACAAAACAGACAACGGAGGAATAACGCTGAAAACTACAGCAAGGAATACTTATCAAGACATACTCGAACCTAATACACTGCAGTAGTCCAACCGAAAACACAACTTTAAAACTAGGGCCATAACTCACACAACTAAGCCCTGACACAGAACTCCGCTCTGATACCAACTTTGTCACAACCCAAAATAGGGGCCATGATCGGCGCTAGGGAATAGGAATTCTTTCGAATCCGGAACCCGTAGCAAGCCTAAAAATAAAATAAATCATGCAATAACAATAATAACAATATAATATGCAGCAGAAATAAAAATCATAATATCATAATATTATTCACATCAATTGGATTTAAATCAAAATCTCATCTCATATATATAAACCTTTTAATACAAATTCCAGTTTCAATACAATACATCTCTTTAAAATAAAATACATGAAATCCAATACTAATTCACAACTACTGCAGTGTCTAGATAAAATAAATAAGACTCAAGTAGACAATTTACATAAAGAAGCCGGGGCGGAAGAAATCCGGCGTATCGACCTGCTACTGAGGTCTGAAGAAGTTGACTCTCCTGAAAAATAGTCAACGGAGGGGAGTCAGACCTCACTGAGTGAATTACTATAATATATATACATACACACTAAGTGATAATGCATACAATCAACAATATATATATAATATGTATATATACAGGCAAATTCATACAGATGCAGAAAAATCATTTTTATATATTTTATTGAAAAATCCCAATTTATGAAGGATCACATAGAACCCTAGAATATCGTAACCTCAGAAATAGTGTTAACCAGGTATATTTCGAGTATATATACGTCAAATGAATCCCATCAAATTATAACTTAAGCTGGAAATATATTTAAAAACATTTTAAATATATTTTATTCACAAAACATGCATATAATTTATTATATACCAAAAATAAACCAAAAATATACTTAATGTAAACTTAAGAAATAATCAAATTATTTATGCATATTTAATCAACATAAAACATGCATTTCTAAATCATGCATCCTAAGCATATATATATAGTATAGTAACTCACCTAATGCGCTCCACGAGACAGGTCCGACGGGTCTGGTCCACTAGCCCTCGGTCTCGGCGCAACTAAACAAACAATAAATAATCGACATTAGAATAAACCTAACAGAAATCCTAGAATTCAATCTAGAGTATTTAAATACGGAAACAGAATTAGAGTTCGATTGGACATCACGTTTTACGAGAATTCTACCGAAAATTCGACAGAACCTCCCCTGTAAAACGGACATCTCTCTACTCAAAAGAGTAGAGCCGACCTTGCAAAGAAACACACTTCGAAAAAAAACAAGCTCAACACAATCAAAATCCCACGATCGGACTCCAAACTACAGTCCACCGACCGGGGTCCACAAACACAGAACAATTCCAGATATACCAAAAATATCCTTAAATCACAAAAATACATTTTATACGTAGAAATTACATAATTAACCTTGAAACACTGTAAAAACCGATTAAAAACTCATTTTATTAGAAAATCGTATATTATATATATAATTGAAAATAATTCACGAAAAATAGTTTTAATTAGTTAAAAATACCAAATATTTTGTAGAAATCATTTTTATACCTTAAATAATTATTAAAACCAATTAAATTACATTTTTAGACAATTTAGGGTAAAATTACCAAAATACCCCTATATATATTAATATGCTTAAATTACTTCAAAAATTCACCAAAAATTATACAATTATCCAAAATTAAATTTCTCAACATATTTATCAATAATATCAATAATTAAACTCAATTAACCAATTAAATTCAAATAAAAACACAATTAACCTAATTTTTCCAAAATTCCATAAACTTCAATAATTCAAAATAAATACTTAGAAATTCATAAAAATTCCAAATAAATTCCTATAATTCATTTAAACACCTAATTTAACCATAAACTCTAATTTCATAATTTAAATAATTAATTTCCGAAAATTAGAAAATAATATTAAAATATTCAAAAATACCCAAAAATCCAAAAAATCTCCAAAAATTCTACCAAAATTCATACATGTATATTAAGCTACTAGGAACAACATTTGTGAAGGGAGTTTTCATGAATCAATCAATTCGAAGCTCAAAAAAATCGAAAACCCTAATAGGCCGAAATTGAAAATTCGAAACCTAAGCAATTCTAGACCATTTTAGCTCAAACCAAAGCTAGAATCACACTCACCAGACCTCAAGGAGAAGAAAGAGACCAGCGGTGTCAAAAACGGTGGCCGGAATTGGCGTGATCGATGGTGGATCGATTTTCGGCTTCTCCGGCCAAAATCGACTTCCAGGCGCCGGAAACAGCTACCTCAGGCGGCGGAAATGGTTGGGGAAGGCGGTGGCACACCCACGGTGAAGAAACGGCATGACAGGCGTCCGGACGGCGAGGAGAAGGTGATCGGGGAAGAAGGAGTAGTCGAGGGCAGTTTGGTAATTTTCCAATTCTTTTGTAATTTGACAAATTTTAATGTATATATGCATATATATATACTTTACACTATATAATAAAATAATATTAAATTACACACATCAAATATACACCACACACATAAAATCTAATATTTTAATAATTTATACTAAATAAAATTAATTAAATAACAATAAAACAAATAAATAATTAATAAAATATTAGGGAAATAATAAACCCTAATTAAATAAATATACACACACAGGCTTTATTTAATAATTTAAAAATACGCATGAGTTCATGCAAGTCCGTAAATACATTTAAAATAATTAATAATACATTGTTTACGTGAAAATTTCCCCGAAAATGCAAGTCCCGGGAAAATTTTACGTAAAACACTGAAAATAATACACAGTAATTAAAATAGGTTTTAAATACATATTAACTCGTAAAAATATCATATAATATACATAAATTATTAACACTGCATATCCCGGTACAGTGTAAAAATATTTTAAAAATACGGGATATTACAGTCTTCCCCTCTTACAAGAATTCGTCCCCGAATTCTAAAAAAAAACAGGATCAAGAAGGAAAGAGATACGGGTAAGAAGCTCGCATCTCAGCTTCAGTCTCCCATGTATACTCTTCAACTCTGTCGCTACGCCACAGAACCTTGACCATCGGAATCTGCTTCGATCGCAACTGTCGAACTTGAAAATCTACGATCGCCATAGGTTCTTCCACAAACGTCAAATCTTCGCTCACTTCCACACTGTCAGGTTGCAACACGTGTGAAGGGTCTGAGATATACTTCCTCAACATCGAGATATGAAATACTGGATGCACTTGTGACATACTCGGAGGAAAATCCAACCGATATGCAACAGTGCCAACTCTCTCCAGAATCTCAAACGGTCCAATGTATCTCGGTGCTAACTTACCCTTCTTGCCAAATCTCATCACACCCTTCATCGGAGATACCTTCAGAAAAATAAAATCTCCAACCTGAAACTCCACATCTCTGCGCCTAGGATCCGCATAACTCTTCTGTCTGCTAAATGCGGTCTCTAATCTTCGTTTAATCACGGCGACTTTCTCTGCAGCATCCTGAACCATCTCTGGTCCAGTCAAAGCTCTCTCACCAATCTCATCCCAACTCAAAGGGGATCTACACTTCCTTTCATATAACGCCTCATACAGTACCATACCAATACTGCTATGGTAGTTGTTATTATATGCAAACTCAACGAGTGACAAATGATCATCCCAGCTACCTCCCAAATCTAGGACACACATCCTCAACATATCTTCCAGTGTCTGGATCGTCCTCTCAGACTGACCATCTGTCTGAGGATGAAAAGCAGTACTGAAATCCAACCTAGTGCCCATCACTTCCTGCAACTTCTGCCAAAAACGAGAAGTAAACACCGAACCTCTATCTGACACAATGGACACAGGTACTCCATGAAGGCACATAATATGCTTCACGTACAACTTTGCCAATCTAGCAACTGAATATGTGGCTTTCACAGGCAAGAAATGTGCAGACTTCGTCAACCTGTCTACGATCACCCAGATAGAATCGTATCCATCCTTCGAACGAGGTAAACCTACCACAAAATCCATAGCTATCCTTTCCCACTTCCACTCGGGAATAGGAAGAGGCTGAAGCTTCCCAGAAGGCTTCTGATGTTCGGCTTTCACTTGCTGACACGTCAAGCACTTAGCAACATAATCAGCGACATCCTTCTTCAATCCATCCCACCAGTATAGATCTCTGATACTGTGGTACATCTTAGTAACACCTAGATGAACGCTGTAAGCTGTAGAATGTGCTTCCTCTAAAATCTCCTCTCTCAAATCATCCACGTCTGGAACACACAATCTACCACTGATCCACAACATACCATCATCATCGAGTGTGAAATCAGTGAACTTCCCTGCTCTGACATTCTCTGCAAGCTCTTCTAGAATAGGATCTCGGCTCTGAGCTGCTTTAATCCTATCCCTCAGTACAGATCGCACTTTAAATTGAGCTAACAGTCCACCTGATCTACTAATCTTCATCATCAGACCTTGATCCACCAACAGATGCAATTCCTGGATCAATGGTCTCCTCTCAACACTGATGTGAGCAAGACTACCTGAGGACTTCCTACTCAAGGCATCTGCTACCACATTAGCTTTACCCGGATGGTAAAGAATCTCACAATCGTAATCCTTCAACAATTCCAACCATCTTCTCTGCCTCAAATTCAAATGTCTCTGCTGGAAAATGTACTTAAGGCTCTTGTGATCAGTAAATATCTCACAAGTCACCCCGTACAAATAATGTCTCCAAATCTTCAAAGCAAAGATCACTGCAGCCATCTCAAGATCATGTGTGGGATAGTTCTGCTCATGCTTCTTCAACTGCCTCGAAGCATAGGCTATCACCCTTCCATTCTGCATCAACACATAACCAAGACCAATTCTAGAGGCATCACAGTAAACTGTGAACTTATCCACACTGTTAGGCAAAGCTAATACTGGCGCTGTGGTCAACTTCTCCTTCAACAACTGAAAACTATTCTCACAAGCTTCTGATCATTCGAATCTAACATTCTTCTGAGTCAAGCGAGTCATAGGGGCTGCTATTCTGGAAAAATCCTGCACAAACCGCCTATAATACCCGGCTAAACCCAGAAAACTCCGAATCTCAATGACCGAAGTAGGTCTAGGCCACTCAGATACTGCCTCAATCTTCTGTGGATCAACCTGGATACCTTCTTTAGACACTACGTGTCCAAGAAAAGAAACACTCTGCAACCAAAAATCATACTTCAAGAATTTAGCATAAAACTGATGATCTCTCAGTGTCTGCAGTACAATCCTCAAGTGATATACGTGCTCTTCCATACTCCTTGAATATACTAGTATATCATCAATGAAGACTACCATAAACTGATCCACATACGGTCGGAATACTCTGTTCATCAGGTCCATAAAAGCTACTGGTGCATTAGTCAAACCAAAAGACATCACCAGAAACTCATAATGACCATATCTAGTGCGGAATGCTGTCTTAGGAATATCAGATTCACTACTCTGCAGCTGATGATAACCCGACCTCAAGTCAACCTTAGAAAAGAACTGTGCACCCTGAAGCTGATCAAACAAATCATCAATCCTCGGGAGAGGATACTTGTTCTTCACTGTTACCTTATTCAGCTCTGTGTAGTCAATGCACAGTCTCAGGGTACCATCCTTCTTCTTCACAAACAAGACTGGTGCACCCCAAGGAGAAACACTAGGTCTAATAAAACCTTTATCCAATAACTCTTGCAACTGCTCCTTCAGCTCTCTCAACTCTGCAGGAGCCATACGATAGGATGGCATAGATATAGGAGTAGTACCTGGTACCACATCTATACAGAACTCAATCTCTCTATGAGGTGGTAAACCTGGCAACTCCTCGGGAAAAACATCAGGAAACTCACAAGCAACTGGAACATCTGTGAGTGATAACTTCTCCACTGACGTATCCCTGACCAATGCCAAAAACCCCTGACAACCTTTCTTCAACAACTTCCTAGCCGTAATAGTAGAAATAAGATTCTGAGGTGCTGAACTCCTATCACCAACAAACTTAAAATCTTCTTCACCAGGAATTCTGAAAGTCACCTCCTTATTCCTACAATCTACCATGGCATAGTGCTGAGATAACCAATCCATTCCCAAAATAACATCAAACTCCATCACATCCAGCAAAATAAAATCAGCGGGTAATTCTCTATCTCCCACGAGAACTGGACAACCAGAAAGAACAATATCGACGTCCAAAGAATCGCTCAAAGGAGTGGCAACAGACAAAGGAAAAGCCATCCTCGAAGCTTGCCAACAAGATTTAGAAGTAAAAACGGAAGAAACAAACGAATGCGTGGCACCCGGATCAAACAAAACCCATGCATCCAGGTAACAAACAGAAATAATACTTGCCACGACTGCATTAGATGCCTGAGCATCCTGCTGAGTTAAATAAAAGACTCTGGCCTGACCTCGACCTCCCTGCTGACTGGTAGAAGCCTGGCCAACACCTCTAGTACCTCCTCTCGTACCTTTACCACGACTCTGCTGTGGAACAAACTGAGTGGAACTCTGATGCTGGGCTGGTGGTAACTAAAATGGCACGGGTGCTGCACTAGCAATCGACTGCTGTGGGAATCGCAAAATCTGCTGCTGCTGATACCCGGAATAAGGACACGATCTGGCAAAATGTCCTGTCTACCCGCATCTGAAACATGTCAGCGGTGTCAGATAACATAGTCCCTGATGGACTCTACCATAAGTCTGATAAACACTGGCCGCTGATCTAGAACTACGACCACTGCTGCTGCTCGAAGCACCTGACCCAAATCTGAATGATCTACGCTGACCTCCACGGCCATGTCTACTGCTCCGATGCACTCGCTGCTGCTGTCTCTGACTCTGCTGAGTCGAACCTCGCTGCTGACTACTCGAACCAACATGAAAACTCGAATATGGAGTAGCCTGCAATCCACTCGACTGAACTCCCAACTGGTAATAATTAGGCATCGCTCCCTGCCTAACTAACCTCAGCTCAATCTCCTTAGCTAACTCAATCACGGACTCCAGAGTAAGACCTGCTGTAGGCATACCAGCAAAAGATGAACCCAAACCAGTAACGTAGGTAGTAATAGCGAAATACTGATCTCGCATCAGATCCTCAGCATATCTACCCAAACGAAGAAACTCTCGGGTATACTCCTCTACAGATCGATCTCCACGAGAAATACTGGTCAACCGAAGACGATAGCTCAAACGAAGAGGCTCTGGATAAAATCTCCTCATGAATCGCTCACGAAACTGAGCCCATGTCATCGTCATCATATAAGGCTGGATCATCTGAATGAACCAATCTAGAGCTGGTCCCTCGATAGATAACTCGACAATCATGATCCGCTGGTACTCGGTATGAGCAGTCCGAGTCCTAGTCTCAATCGCATGCAGAAAATCTAAAGGATCAGAAGTACCATCAAACGCAATCCTGCCAACACGGGCATAGAACAAAGCTGCCTCAGGGTCAGACATACCCTGCTGATAGGCAGGCTGAACAGGCTGAACAACTGGAGGAACAGGAACATCAAACTCAGGCTCAACAGGCTCCTCGTCCTGTAACTCTCTCTGCCTACGGCGACCTGCCGCTCCTCGAGGTCTACCTCTGCCACGACCTCTACGTCTAACTGGCTGCTCAGGAGGTAAAACCTCATCCTGAAAAGACTCATCATCCTCGGCCTCAACGACCGGTGGAGCGACATGCGCCCGCCTCCTCATTCTGAAAAGACAAACGGAAAGATTCAGACAAAACAGACAACGGAGGAATAACGCTGAAAACTACAGCAAGGAATACTTATCAAGACATACTCGAACCTAATACACTGCAGTAGTCCAACCGAAAACACAACTTTAAAACTAGGGCCATAACTCACACAACTAAGCCCTGACACAGAACTCCGCTCTGATACCAACTTTGTCACAACCCAAAACAGGGGCCATGATCGGCGCTAGGGAATAGGAATTCTTTCGAATCCGGAACCCGTAGCAAGCCTAAAAATAAAATAAATCATGCAATAACAATAATAACAATATTTTTCATTAGATATAAAATTTTTGGTGTCTAGATTGATTTGAAATTAGTTTCACATTAATTGGATATGTGAGTGAAGAGAAACATCAAAATCAATTTAGTTGGGTCGAGTAGTCTGCATATTTTGTGCAAGAAAAAGTTTGGCATTGGAAACCCTATAAAACAATAGAATTTGGCTTATACTATTTCTGAAAAAATTGTAGAGAACACAATAATGTTTTGACAGAGTTAAAAATCAGCTCATTTGGAGTTACAGAACTCCAGTTGTAGCTTATACGATGTTACTATTCATAAGTGAACAAACGTTTACAGCTCTTAGTTTTGCCTATACATTTACCTTTTTAAATTAAGCTTTAACTCAACTATAGATTATTGAGCTATTATCAAATGGCTGTCATAAATTCTAATTTCTCATGTAAACAATTTGAACTTATATAAAGAAATAGTTGAGCTAAATAGGATTTATTATCAATAACCATAAAAGATGATCCAAGAAGATATAATCAATTTACCACAAATTATTTGAAGTCATTCTTATGATATTAAATAATCTAATAAATATTCTTTTTAATTATTAATTTTTCTATAAGCCTAGTGTTTAAACTTAATTTCCTTCTCAAAAGGATATAAGATAGGAAAACCAAAGGAACAATCAATCATAACTTTGATCAATTTAATAGCCAAGAATTACAAGAAATCAAATCACAACTAAAAGAATCAAGGGATCAAGAAGGATTTCTACATAAAGAAGAAGAGATTCTACACTTGGATCAAAGTAAAAATTTATAAGGAAATTAATAGAATTGATAAAGAGATTGATAGAATTTTGATAAATAAATTTATTCAAAAACAAGAAAGAAAAGAAGCAAAATCCACCCACCTTTTTTTTTGCATGCTCCCATGTCCCTCTTCTCTCAACTCTCCCTTTTTTTTTTTTTAGAAAACCTCCCTTTGCTAAAAAGCCACCACTATATCCTTCTTCTCTTTTTAATTCTTACTTCTTTTTCTTCTTCTTATTATTATTTTTTTGGCCTAATCTTATCCTATAAGTTACTTATCCTTATACTCCTCTTAATCTTATCTTATTCTAATCTTATCTTCTTCTTCTTTTTTTAACCAATAAAATGTTTTCACAAATGTTAATTCTAGAAAAATCTACATCTAATCAATTATTTATCTCTTTACTTATTTATTTATTTTGAACAATTAAATATTGCCACATTAAACTTCTAGCAAGGTCTTAGGAATTTTACACTTAAAATCTCTCAACTCTCATTATACATATAATTAACTCTAATCAATTATTTATTCTACAAATTAAGTTATTTATTTCTACAAATCAACCAAGAGCTAGGATATTACAATGGTGGAGATTTGTGTTCCGGAGGAGAAGGATTTTTGGAATCATCCGGGTGGTAATTGCATGTGCATTCACAAATATCACCTCCTTCATGAAATTGGAACTCTTTTTTGTAGCCTGGAAATTAAAAACAATCTTCTATGTTGTAAGATACAATTGTAGTTAACGGCTCAGCGACTTGGTCAACAACTTGGATGAATGGCTTAACAGCTTACTAAATGGCTCGGTCAAACGGCTTAACGACTCGGTCATTGTCTTGACTGGACTTGGCTCGACTCGGCGTGACTCGATTTCAACTTAGTGAGTTAACTGAGTTTATGGTAGCAAACTTCTAGCGACGCATCTGACCTCCGATTGGGCTAATTTTAGTGAAGTTGGATTCGTCTTTCCAAGAGCTTAAATTTGGTATATTATATGCCAATATTTTGCTTTGATACCACTTTGTTAAACACAAAACACTCAAATAAATCTTAATTAAACTCTCTCAAAACACTCTTACACACTTAAAAGCTTTGCTTCCTTACACTTTTTCTTCATTCTTTTTCTTTAATGCATAAACCTCTATGTAAGAGGCCCTATTTATACTAATAGATAATTAATCCAAACCAATCAAATAAATAAATACAATTAAATCATAGCCATACACTTAAAAGTAATACAACTTACTCAACTAATCTTAATAATTTCTCACACCAACTAATAATAATTAATCACTTAACTTGGAAGCTTCCTTTGGTTAAAACAAGTTTATTTTTCAATAGACCATGCCCAAGCCCTTATCTAAACCCAAAGCTTTCCAAACAGCAGCAGACCCATCAATAATGTTATTTCTACAAGGAGGCTGATATGCATACTCACCATGACATCCACGCATAGAGTCACATTCATCAACCACCTTAGTCATGATGCTCCCCCCATTATTTATCTTAATGTTAATCATCTTATAACACCTCGATCCTCCATTATACCACCCAGTTAAAAGTGCCACCATATGCTATGAGTTGTGGTAACTATCATCACACTCAGATGGACCTCCTCCATCATCACTTTTACTAAAATCGTTCAGAGTTAATTTAGCTCTTGTAGAGGATGTTACAAAAGGTGAACATGAGTATGTTGGGTAAGATTTTCCATTACAATATAAGGAGCCAGTAGCCCTGTAGTTGCTGCCTTCACCTCCCGAGTTTTAAATATGGATGCCAACATCTGGGTCATCATTGCATTTGCCATTGATGCAAATGAGTTGTCCCTAACAATCATTTAGGTCTCAACATGGTGAGGAGATGGCACTTGAAGGTGAAGTAAGGAAGTAGCTACTGAATAGAAGGAGAAAAAGAAGTAAAGAGAATAATATAGTTTCCATTAAGGTTATGGTGTTATTGGTAAGGTTTGAGATAAGAACAGCAGCTTGATAGGTCATTATTTTATAGTGTGAAATAAGGCATGTGCATAAATTAAAGATTTTTTTTCATCTGAAGGATTTGTATTCACTGTTAATTGAATTTTAACCAATTTGATCTAAATAATGTTAACCAATTCAATTTTTTCAATATATATATATATATATATATATATATATATATATTAGCCCTCTTTGCTGATAGTGTACATAGCCATAATGCAAATTGCTTAAGCTTGGTTCCTAAGCACAATCCACATAGTCCACGCCTATTAATAGGCATAAGAAGCATTAAATTTGGATGCATGACTGTGAGTCATAGGCCTCCGTTTGCAGGAGTTAAAATATAAAGAGTGACTTTTTTTTCTATTTTAAAAGAGAGTATTATTATTTTTTCTTTAGGTAATATAGAGAAAGGTTGTAATTTCTATAATTTTTATAGTAAATTTTTTTTTCTTACCCTTGGTTTTTACCCGATTTGTTTAGGATTTTCCACGTTAAAATCTATGTGTTTCATATTTTCTTTAATTTTATTATTTCAATTATTTTAGCTGCAATTTGTTTTGTTTCTATTCACAATTTGATCCTCAATTTTTCACAACAAGTGGTATTAGAGTATTTGGTTGATGAATAGTGATAGAAGTAATGGCCACAAAGTTCAAGATTAAGAAATTCAATAGGAAAAATTTCTCAGTGTGAAAATTGAAGATAAAGGCAATATTTAGAAAAGATAATTGTCTGGCGGCTATTAGCAAAAAACTGGAAGAATTCACAGATGATAATAAGTGGAACTAAATGGGCTAAAATGCAGTTGTAAATCTTCACCTTCATTAGGGGATGACAAAGTGTCCATCTCAGGGGTTGACATAGTGTCTAGCGTAGAAGAAAAGAAAGCTGTAAAGGAGATATGAGATCAACTCACTAAACTGTATGAGCCCAAATGAACCCACAATAAAATTTTCTTTAAGAGAAAACTTTATAATCTTTAAATGACAGAATCTACTTCAATGACAGAGCACCTAAATACTCTAAATACTTTATTTTTGCAACTTACATTGTTGGGATATAAAGTAGAGGCAAATGAACATGTTGAACTTCTACTTCAAAATGTATCTGATGCGTATGATAAACTCATCGTCAACTTGATAAATAATGTCCTCACAAATTATCTAGTCTTTAATGAGTTTATAGTTAATGTCCTAGGGGAAGAAAGCAGGTGCAAAAACAAAGAAGATAAGATGGTGAATTTGCAACAAGCGGAGGCTTTGGTGGTGACGAAAGGGAAATCAATGGAACCTGACTCTAATGGGAGGCAGAAACAATGCAAATCAAGATCAAGAAGTAAAAAGAATGTCAAGTGCTATAAATGTGGCAAAAAAGTCACTTAAAGAAGGTTTGTTATAATCTAAAAAGTTCCAGTCCTCAAGAAAATTTTTCAAGTACATCAAATGATGACAATGTCCTATAAACATGAAAAGGCAAGATAAAAATAATGGTGTGGAGATGTGATTGATCCTCAATCAAATATTAAATGGGAGAGTGTTAACCAACTCAATTTTATGAAAAAAGAAAAAAAAACATGATTCACGGTCTTTGGCAGTAGTTTACACTGCCCATACGCATATTGCTTAAGGACCAAGCTTATATTTGGTCCCCAAGCATAGTCCATGCCTATAAGTAGGCATGAGAAGCATCAAATTTGGGTGAGTGAGTGTGAGTCACATGGCTCCATTTGTGGGAGTTTTAGTGGTGCAGTAATGGGCATAAGGGGTATGGGTTGGTGAGTTAAGTGTATTGATTTTCTCCTATTTTAAGAAAGCATATTGTTGTTCTCTCCTTGGTTAATATAGAGAAAACAGTTATAACTCCTATAATTTTTTATAGTGAAATTCTTATACTCTTTCCTGTAGTTTTTTCTCAATTTGTTTGAGATTTTCTACGTTAAAATATGTGTATTCCATATTTTCTTCAGTTTATTATTTCAATTATTACAACTGCAATTTACTCTATTTCTATTCACAATTTGATGCTCATTTTTTCACAAAAAATAAGAATATAAAAATAATAAAATCTTCAAACAATTAATTTAAAACAATTGTATACACCACAATTAATTAAAGATTAATACTATCCCATGTTAGGAATTCATCCAATGTGGCGTGAAAATTTAATGGGGACACTTTGGATTTTTTCCATATGATGCGGCTTCAATAGTATATGAATTTTTTTTCCCGATACTAAATGTAAGGAACATCTTTAATTACTTATTCTTATTCTATAGCATCCATTTAATATGTTAAACGTATGCCATAATTACCAATCACTTTACATATAATCAATAAAAGAAATTTCTTGTTTACCCTACAATTAAATTTATAATACAAATATGGATGTGAATTCAAGTTTTGCTTCGGGTCCTATTATTATTAATTTATGAAATTAATTTTTACTTAATTTAATATGAAAGAATAGTCCTTTTTATACAGTTTATTGATCATATTTAAGTTGATCTTTCTATTAATAAAAAAAATATTGTATCATTTATACAAATTATTGATATTCACGTCGGTTGAGCTCTCTATTAATAAAAAGAATTGTAATATAAAAGATATATATCTCATTTTTATGTCTCTATTATACAATTTATTAATATTTAACATATTTGACCTTCCTTTTAATAAAAAAAATTAAGCACATATTTTACCTTCATATGTCAAATGTAGACATTTATAATATGTGTTACAAATTCAACCAAAAAATGTAATATAATCTATGTAAATAAAAAATCCTTTTAAATAGAAATGTTCTATATATATTCACACTTGTTAAATATAATACTCTGAAAATACATAAAAAATTTGAAATGCTAGAAATTTAGTATTTAATTAGTAAAAATATAATATAAATATTATAAAAGTAATTGTTGGTAGAATAGATTCAGATTTGAACATTCAATATCTTGTTTTAAAATGAAAGTAGTGCAAAATGGACATTATAGAGAGCCCATTAACATAAGCATCAATATATCCACTAAGCGCCACTATAGTTTTAGCAATTGTTATATCATGGCCTGTTCATAATGCAATATAAACTACACATGTAAGATGATAATGCACGTCCTTTTTTTTTTGTTTCCGCTTCAAACATAAGTGCAGCTTGGAGACTTGGATTTGAACTAAAAAAATTTAGTTATACTGATTTTACCTATTCCTAAGTGGTATTGTGTTCATTTAACTTTCATATATAGATTTATTAATTTTCACATGTATAATTATTAGTCTTCACTTACATATTCGTTGGCATTTTTAAATTTGTAGGTTCAATAATTTTCATCTGCATGTTCACTGATTTTCATCTGCATGTTCATTGACCTTCACTTACATGTTCACTGACCTTCACCTGCATATTTATTGATCTTCACCTGTTTGTTCATTGACTTTCATTTGTTTCTTCATTAATATTTTTTTTATTTTTAATAGAAATGAAAAAAATATGTTTTATTAATAAAAAAATTATTTTTTTACTTTATTAATTACAATGGTTGAATTTAATTTTTTATTATAATAATAGAGCTTTACTTATATTTTTATTTAACTTAAATATTGTAGTTTCATTATTTAAATAATGTAGGTTTATAAGATAAAATGCATAGTGGGTTCGCATATCTCATCTTATGGGCTTCAACTAAACAAAAAATAATTGATACTATTTTTTACTTATCCATAAGTTGTGTTTATTAACCTTCACATTCAAGTTTATTGACCTTCACATGCAAGTACATTAACCTTCACTTGTAGGATCATTGACCTTCACCTACAGATTCGTTGGATTTTTTTAACCTACAGATTCAATGATCTTCACCTGCACATTCATTAATCTTTGCTTGCATGTTCACTAACTTTCACCTACATATTCATTAATATTTTCCTTTCATTTTTAATAGAAATGAAAAAAGTATTTTTTATTTATCAAAAAAAATATTTTTTCTTTTTATTTTATTAATTACAGTGGTTTAATGTAATTTTTTTAATTCATGATTTTAGTCTAAATAAATTTCTTATTCATTAAAAAATATTTTATTTTTTATTTTTTTAATTAAAAAAAGATATAGTTTTACTTTTATTTTTATTTTAGTTAAATATTTTAGATTATTACTTAAATAATATATGTTTATAAGATAAAATATGTAGGTTGATTAGATAAAAAACTAAACAAATGAATTTGACAAATAATATATTAAAATTATGATGAACCTCCAATTAATAACCAATGAAATTTTATATTACAACTAATGAACATTTATGTATAAATTAATGAATTTAAAGTTATAATGAATCTCTAAGAAGCTTCATATGGGCTCTCCAACCAAAAAGGTAAAGTTACACATCGTTAAAAAACCAAAAGCATAAAAAAACCAAAGACATCTTTTTGTATGGTGACAGATTTTTAGTCCATATTATAATATGAATAAGGATATAATTTGTGTAATTTTAGCTAGCAATGCACTTTCTTGATGGGTTATAATGTATTCGCTCACCTTCTTTATATAATAATTGATGAAAAATATATAATATATATTACTTTTAATTAAGAAGAAGTTCTTTTTAAAAAGAAAAAGAAAAAGAAAAATATGAATTTTTTAAAAGATAAAATTGAGTAGTTTCATGGTATAATTTTGTTTAAAATATAAGTTAAGGATTCATTCTATATATCTCCTTTCTCAGTTAAAAGGAAAAATATGGATTTTTCTGTACATCCGTAGGTCTAGCTTGACAGTAAATATCTAAATTCGGATGCTTCCTCCCAATATTTTAAAGAAAAGGTTGTTTTCCATTTAGCAAAATGTCAATTTAGAAATGAGAAAAGTATTGACAACAAACACAAAAGAAGAGGACTTGATAACAATTGGGCAGATGGAGATTCTAATTAGATATTGCCTGGAAAATTTCGGTTTAATTTGAATAGAACTACAAAGATAATATCTCAATTATTAATTCAATATAGTTGCATAAATTATAACTCGAACTTAAAATATCATTTAAGTGGAAACAATTAATTTTCAATTGATTGCACGGTTATTGTTTAGTTTGTTTAGTTGTTTAATAATGTGTTTTGGTAGCCAAGACCACCCAACCAATAAGGTAGTGTTGGCTTCAGCTAGTTATCTAATAATCAAATTGTTTTTTGTTTTTCTAATTAATTGCTATCTAAAACATTTACTTTTATTAGGTATAAATAAATTTTCACAAAATTTAATATATATTTTATGATTTCTCTTTATAATTCAATATTTACTCCTAAAAAGTTATGGTGTTGAATTATTAAAATTTACAATATTTTTCTATAAAAAATATAAAAATTTCTTATATTATTATTTTCTATTTCAGCTAAAACACAACTCTTCTATTCAATAATAATAAAAAAAAAGTATCTTATGCTTCACCTAAAACAACTCACATTCAACTAAAAATATCTTTTTCTCTTTTGTTTAAAGTAAACAACAAAAATAATATACTATGTGTAGATGGCGGGATTAATCGTGCGTCCAAGTGTTGGCAACCACGACACTATGTGAGCTTAGAGCTCATTAAGAAATATATAATAGACTTGGGATTCAAAATGGAGATGGAGTCGCCATCCGGATAAAATTCGAGACACACTGTACAACAACTGAATTCCACAGAGGTTCCTAGAAGCCGTTATCAGAGATCGGGTTCGGAAATTGGGTATGAGCTTTTGGAATGCCCACCCAACCTTACGGTTGGCCTCATTGTGTGTTTCGTATTTTATTTTTAATTATTAAATTATTTCCTTATTAACATGCTAATCGCGATTGGTTTCCAATTTTAGATTTTATTCCAAGTATGAACATTAGTCCCATTTCATGCTTATGTTCCGACATTCAATCACAAATAAAATAAATAATAATAATTTACAACCATTCAATCCAAATAAAAGGGGATAGAGATTAAGAATTACAACTTTTGGTGTAAATAAATGTAAAAGATATTGAAAATGAGCCGCATATAAACAAAAAATAAATCGAAAATAAACTAATTAATTATACTAATCAAAACTTTCAAGAACTAATTAATAAAGTAATCATTTAGTGATTAAAAATCACTAAATAATTCCTACAATAAATACGAGTTAGTTCTATCTCACAAACAACAACAATATCTACAAATCATTAACAAATAATATTCACAAAATAAATAGAAATAAAGTCACAAAATAATCCACAAAATAACACAATAATATAACATTAAAAATAATACTAAATTGTAATAACCCTGGTTTTTAAATTATTTTATTAAATAATAAGATATACAGTGTTAATAAAAATCTAAAAATTATATTTACTTATTTTACTATTTTATGATTTATTATCATTATTTTATGTTTAATTGAATTTTCTACGTAAATATATTATTTTGGACGTTTAAATTCCATTATATATATTTATTATTTTCGAATACTATTATTTTATATACATTAATTTAGTGCATGGTTATTTTAATATTATTTTTTATATTAATTTAGTGCATGGTTATTTTAATATTATTTTTTTAAGTACTAATATTATTTTATTAATTGACATGATTTTGAGTGATATTAATATTTTGAGTACATCATTATTATTTTATTTTTATTAATTTACATTATTGATATTTATTATTTTGATAGTGTTATTTTATTAATATTAATTCTTAGTGCTTTATAATTTTATTATTTTTATTTTTATTAATATACATTATTGGTATTATTAAATTGTTTAATAAAATGGTTTATATTAATGTTATTATTGAGTATTATTTTATATTATATTGTATGTATTATTGTTAATATATGTGAGTGTGATTATATTGTGAGTGTGTGAACATATATATATATATATATATATATACACTCATATACAAACCAAAAACCCATCTCCCTCCTCCATTTCCGCCTGTCACTGTGTGTGACCCATCTGCACCGCCACACTCCCACCACCAGACGACCACTAGCATCTCTACCATCCACTGGATGCCAGCGACTACAGGTGAGGGCTGTCCGAAGCCATGGAAGTCGTGAAGCAGCAGCAGCCTCTTCCTCCTCGCGCGAAGACCACCACCAATAGCAACCTTCAACCGCTATGTCCAACTCCGACACCACCACCACCTGCTATCAACGGAGACGGCAACAACTCCAACACTTGTAGAATCAGCCCTCCCTCTGTCCTTGATATCCTTGCTTGGTAAGTTGTATGTTAGTGGTAGTTAGTGTTAGTTGTTAGGTGGTTGTTTTTGGTAGTTTTTAGGTTGATTTTGGGTTTTGGTTAACTTAAATATTATTTATTTAATTATTTGATTAATTTTGAGTTTATCTAAGTTATTTTGGTTATTTTTTGACTATTTTATATTTAATTATTAAATTTTTGTTAATTAATTTTTTTAATTATGAATTTGGTTAAATTATTGTTGTTATATATTGTTATTAATTTTGGTGTTGAGAAATTAATTTTTGAGATTATTATATAATTTTTACAAATATTTTTAGTTTATGTAAATTTTGGAATATTGAATTAAATGTGCATTTTGATTGAATTTAGAGTTTAATTTTGTGTTTTAGTTGATATTAGAAGGTTATTTGATGATAAAATAATTTTTATGAATTTATATAATTTTTATGGAATTTTATACAATTTATGTGTATTTTCAATTATTAAATTAAATATGTATTTTTATAGAAATTGTTGGATAAATATGTGTTTTGGTTGATATTAGTATAATATATGTTGATTAAATAATTTTAATGATTTTATAATTTTTGAGGAAATTAATTAGTATATTGGATATTTTATATTATAGGGGTAAATGTGTAATTTTGTGTTAATTATAGTTAAATATTATGTTTTAGTTGATTCTATAATTATTTAAGGTAATAAAAATGATTTTTACAAATTAATTACTATTTTTAACTAATTAATACTATTTTTCAAACAATTGTTTTCAAATAATATAAAATATTATTTTGAAAATAAATTGGGTTTTAAACTAATTTCATTATATAATTAAAATATTTATACAATAAATGTGAATTTTAATATGTTATGTTGAATAATTATAAAAATTGAATTTTTATTAATATTATATAATATTTGAGGTTTTAATAGTTAATTGTGATAATTTTAGAATATTATGTAAATAATAAGTGTATTTATTATTTTGAGGTTAAACGTGTATTTTATTATTTTTGTGATATTTAATTGTAATTTTAAATATTATTTACAATTTATGTTAATTTAATTGTAAAATGAGAATTTTATTCCATTTATGAATTTTTATTATCAAATATTATTTAAATTAGATTTTTATGTTTTAATTGGAAAATAAAGGCTTTTAAATATTTTTATGGATTTTTGATGATTTTTATTATTTTACTGTTTAATATTGTTGTTTTGTAAATTGTGAACCTCGGTTAGAGATTTGTGGAGTTTGGGGTCCCAACTCAAGGTGTTGTGCTTTGAGATTTTAGAAGTATGTTTTCTATGTAGGATCAACCCTACTTTTGTAGAGAGATGTTTATTTTACAGAGGAGACTTTTCCAAAATTTTGGTAGATTTCTTGTAAAACGTGACAACCAGTTCGAGCCTAATTTTGAATTTTTGATTGAGTATTTCTATAGTAATCTTAGAAGCATAGAGTTAGAAATTTATTCTGATGGTTATGATTATTTTATTTTTCTAGCTGCACCAAGACAGAGGCCTATCGAACCAGGTCCACTGAGTCTGTCTCGTGGAACGCTAATCAGTGAGTTATTATACTGTATATATATATATTGCATTTAGGATGCATGATTTAGGATTTTTCATTTTCATTATATGTTTTTAAAAGTAATTTAATATATAATATGATTTGGTATAATTTCATTTTGTTTTTAGTATATTTTAATGTATATATCTACATATTTTCTATATACATTTACGGTATCTGTAATACCCTATATTTTATTTAAATAAAGGAATTTTCAAATAGTGTTATTAATAATTACTTTTGCATTATATTATAAAATTGTTAATAATATTTTTAGGGTTATTAAATTATGAAATGATTATATATTTGAGTATTATTTGATTATTGTCTAAAATTTAATTGTTTATTATTACTATTATTAGTATTATTATTACTATTTTAAACTATATTAAATTTTATGGCTATTTATGTGTTACTATGTACATGCATATATATATATATATATATATATATATATATATATATATATATATATATTCATACTTATATATATATATATATATATATATTTAGGGTTAATTATTATTTTGTGTGTGTACATTAAAAATGGCTAGTGTATATGTATGTATATGTAAATATAGTATATGTGTACATATACCAATAATTGCCTATACACTTATATGCATAATTATATATTAATATATATTAATAGTTTATAATATATAAATAAGTATAGATATGTTAATGTTAGGACCTAAACCAAAACAAAAGAAAGCAGAAAAAAAAAACGAAACAAAGAAGCTTCTTGCCCCTGCAACCTCTCCCTCTCCGTCCCTCACCATTTTTCCCTTCTTCCTCACTGCGCCATTCTCCCTGCCACCGCCCTGAGAAGCCATTGCCACCGCGGGAAGGAGCTTCAGGAGGTGCTGTTATCGCTGCTTCTCCTCTTCCTCCTCACTGTTGGAGTTTGATCCGGTGCCACCCAAGCTTCCCCAATTTCCTTCATCCTCTTAGGTGTCTGTCCAAGCCAAGAGCCGCCGCTGAAACTCACCTTCGGTGTCGGAATTGGAGGTTAAAGGTGAGTTGCTCTGTGTTATTTTTAGGTTGATTTCAGGTTGTTGACCGAAAATTGATGTTGATTTTAGGTTGTTCTTAGGTATATGTTGAATTATGCCACTTAATTGCTTCAATTCAAATTTTTTTAAGCATTTTTCTTAATTTTCCTTAATTTACAGAAATTTGTATGATTTTATTGGATTTTTATTTGGTTTAATTAATGAAATTAGAGTAATTATAATTAATTGTTCTTGGTATATTAATTTTATTTAAGATTTTAGAAAATTTTTGTGTTAATTGTGAATTTAGGATTTTAGGTATTTAATTGGTATTTATGTTAATTTTGAAAATTATTGTGAAAATTTATGAAATTTTAATAATTGAAGTTATTAGTGAATGTTATTAATTTTAGAACTCAAATTATAATTTTTGAGATTTTTATACTATTTTTATAAATATTTTTGAGTTTATGCCAAATGTGATTTTTTAGGTTAAATTATTATTTTTAGAAGAAATTATTGGTTGATTTTATGTTTTAATTATATTAGGAAGATTAATTTTGAGAAAATAAATTTTTGGGATGATTAAATAATTTTAAGGAATTGTTTTTAGTACTAATAATATATTATGTAATTTATGTATTTAGGGGTAAAAATGTAATTTTATGCTAATTATAGTTAAATATATATTTTAGTTAGTTTTATTAATAATTAAGGGGTTTAGAGAATTTTTATAAATTAATTGGTATTTTTTTTACTTAAGTAGTGTTAATTTTAAATATTAATTCCAAATATTATATATATATATATATATATATATATATATATATATATATATATATAATACATTATAACGGTTTTAATTTAGGCTTTAATTATATTTTGATAATGAAATACAAATTTAGTTGTTTATTTTTTTTTAATAATTGAGATTTTATATATTTTTATTTATTTTTAGTATATGTGTATGTGAAATATGTATTTTGAGAAATAAATGTTATTAATTCTTGATGTTTTGTTGAGTTGTGATCTCGGTCGGGGCTAAGTGAAGTTTTGGGAGATCGACTCGAGTGTGTATGTCTGTAGCTATTAGAAGTGTGTTTTCTATGCAGGTCTGGCTCTACATTTGGTAGAGAGATGTCCGTTTTACAGAGGAGACTCTGTCGAAATTTCAGTAGATTTTTTCGTAAAACGTGATATTCGTTATGATTTCTACCGTTAGTTAGGTTATATCCTGTCTAGCGAGTCTTGTCCAGTTTTCCTCGAGTCAGCCTGGAATTTCATTGTTGTGTTGATTGTTGATTTTGATTCCATAGTCAAGTTTTAAAAGTCGATTTGTTATTTTTCTTTTAGAGCATATCGGAGCAGAAGCCGTGAGACCGAGGTAGACGCGTGGTCGTCAGCCTTCGCATTCATCTTGTAAGTCAATAGAACAATCTGTGTGTGTGTTTATTTAAAGAATGCATGTGCTCATATTTTTTTATATTGATTATATGATTTATTTAATTTAATGATGTTATTTAAGCTTTAAAACACATTTTATTTATTTAAAAATCGATTTTAAGAAATTTTGGTAGAATGGGCTACCTGGTGGGCTTCACCAGGACTATGTGCACATGGTAGAGATTGAGAGATGGATTCAAAATATATATGACTGGTGGATGTTAAACTGGGACGGGTGCCCCGATGGAAGCCTATGCTCTCGGGGACCGCCAGTGATTGTAAGGTTAAAAAATGGACTGGGATGGGTGCCTCGGTTGATGCCCTAGCTCTCGGGGACCGCCAGAGCCATATATTTGGATTAATTAAATGACTACGACTTGGTGCCTTGGTCGATGCCTTTGCTCTCGGGGACCGGTAGTCTAGTTGGAATAAGTGGGCCCGGTTGGCCATTTAGATTTTTGGATTTAGGGTTCTATCGAGATTTTTCAAAAGCTATACTTATACATTATAAATTATTTTCACTATAAATATATAGTTTTCACAAAGGTTTTCAAACCGTACATCTCTTTTTATTAACTTATTTAGTGAGGTTTGATTCCCCTCAATTTATTTTTTTCAGGAGCTTGGGAGTTCGACCTCAGACTACCTCTACGCCGGGTTTCTTCTTCATCGGCTATTTTATATAGGTCATTGTAAGCTGTACTGTGTGTTAATCTAGGTTGCTGCAGTAGTATATGTACTAAGAATTGTATGGTTTAAGTATATTTGTGTAATTTATTTGTATAAACCACGCTTATGTATAAAGATTTAAGTTTGATTTATAATATGTGACATTGAAACACATTTTATTTAGCACTTGAATTTGTTTATTTTTGAGAAAAATCAGTTTGATAATGTGTTCTATTTTAAAATAAGGTTTTAAATTGTAAGGTGTTGTTTATTCTTCCTTTTAGGCTTACTACAGGTTTCGGGGGCCTTATGCCTACCCATTCCCTAGTGCCGGTCATATGGCCTCGGGTTCGGGTCGTGACAGTATCTTTGGTATATTTAGGGTTTATTTTTTTATATATGCATGCTAGATAATTAGGTATATTTTTAGTATATATACATGTTTTGAATGTATATTTATTCTTAATTGTTTTATTAAATGATTTGTGTACTTTAGGTATATTTTTGGTATATTTTTCATATACTTCTAAATAAATGCATTTTTTATTATTGATTTAAACCTAGCATGTTTTTAGTATATTATGGGTTTATTTTAGTATATTTCATGATTGATTTGAATTTATTTTACATATATATACTTGAAATATACTTTGTTTATTTTAAGTATATTTTTGGTATATATATGGTTTATTTTGCTATTATGAATGTTATTCTACACTATTTATTTTCTGAATGTATGATTTATTATAAATGAAGGATATCAATAGAATGTGCTACTTAGTGGGCAGCACTAGGACCGTGTACGTACCGATGCGATAGATTTAGGTTTGAGTGAGGAATTTCTTACAGTAATTATGATATGACTGAGATGATTTGATTGAGATGTGATATGAATGATGGTGCGATTGTTGGAGCTTGGTTGACCAAGTGTCTCAGGGCCGATCACACTGACAGTCAAATTGCTAGAGCTCGATTGACTTAGTGTCTCAGGGCCAGTCTACTGTTCATAATGGAATAAGTGATCTGTTTGGATTTAAGTGAGCCTGTATGGCTAGAGTGATGATATGATTGATTGAGGTTGCGATTAATAGGGTTCTATTTGATCCTTTATGAATTAAAATAAATGTTTTCTGCAATTATTATATTTATTAAAGCAGAGTTGGCATTTGTGTGAAATGCATGTATATGCATTTATATATATAAAAATGCTTAACTGGATATGGTTAAATTACATGTATATATAGTATAATAATTCACTTAGTGAGGTTTGAACCACCTCAATTATTTTTTCAGGAGATCCTATATCGTCAGGCCTTAGTAGTAAAGTTCTTCGCCGGTGTTCTTCCGTCCCGACTATTTTATATAATGTATATTTTGAACTTTGATTTGTATTCTAGAAACTACAGTAGTAGTGTTATTGTATCAGAAGAGTATTATTTTGTTTGATACTTTATACTCTGAGAATTGTATTTAAACACTATATGAATATATATTCATTTATGAAAAGATATTGAGTATCCATTTTACATATATCAATTCAAAAATTTTAATTCAATCATACTTTTGTTTATGAATTGCATGTTATTTATTTTTTTTAAGGTTTGCTATGGGTTCCAGATTCAAAAGAATTCCTGTTCCCTAGCGCTGATCATGACTCTTAGTTTTGGGTCATGACAAAGTTAGTATCAGAGCCTAGGTTTAGAGATGTGAAACCAGGTTATTGAGTCGTGTTTTCTTTAGAACTACTGTAGTTAAATTAGGTTCGATCATGTCTTTGAAAAGTCTTCCTTGCATTAGGAATTTCGCGTAATCGTTAGGGTGTCTATTGATGTTTATGATTGTTTTAATTACTTATTTTGTTTTTGTTCTTTTCTGATTACCGCGAGCGTGAGTTAATCCATCGATCGATGATAGTTAGTCTTTTGAGCATGAGGTTCTACCCCCCTGTGCAGCCCATTAGGCATAGGGGTAAAGATGGACTTAGAAAGCCAGATGATCATCGTAGACAGCGAGAATAGCAAAATGTGGAGCTCGTGACTTTATGTTGTGAAGATATTGCTCATGTAATAGAAGTTTCACTGGGTGTAGTGTCGATACCTTCAATCGTATAGCAGATGTAACTTCTATTTTAGCAGAGAACTCGGGATACGTCAATTCTGTGTATATTCTATATTCTGAATCCTATTGATTTTCCATGTCTTTTCAGCATAGTGAATGCGAATTATTTCTTCTACAGAGACAATATTGGTAATCAGTCTTTTCAAGTTGAGGTTATGGTTATAGTTTTAGCCTTACTACACCTATCCAGTATAGGGGTAGGTCGAGGTAGTCATTATAAGAGGTACAGTAGCCCTTTGAACTCGAACAAGTAGCAATTGTGGCTAGGATAGCCAAGATTTATAAGAGCTAGATAGCATTTAGCAAAGCCTAATAGTTGTTTAAGTATGCTCTAATAAAGGAATTGGAAGATATCTAATGAAGATGAATCACTTTTATACTTTTTGATGGTGAAGTTATTAGTTCTGACTATAAAATAAGATTGTAGCATGCAGTCAAATTAGTTTTATGTGTCTACTATAGCACATGGTTGGAGTGAAAGAGTAATTTCTAAGATATTTCCATCCATTTTCAAGGAAGGATAATTACCTGTGGCTGTTATTGCACATAGTAAGAGAAGAGTAGTCAGTCGAGAAGAATGCCTGTAAATCTTTAATTCATCACGTCATGCTGTAGACGTGATACAACATAAGAAGAGACTGGGAGAACTTTGTGTTACAGGATTAAGTTCGATATACATTGGCATCCGAACTGAGAACTAGAATTTATAGAATTATTTGTGAATTCAGTCTTTTAGGTGTAATTGATCTTGATGTGACATGGATTGGTTATTTCAGCACTATGCAGTGGTTGGTTATCGAAGTAAAAAGGTGATTTTCAGAATTCTTAAAGAAGAATTTAGATTTATGAGTGACAAGAGTTCTTTACCTCAGAATCTTAGCTCCACTATCACTACTAGGAAGATGCTGAGAAAGGGTTGTTTAGGATATTTAGCAGTGGTCAGAGACACTACAGTAAAGAATACCTCTATTTCAAATGTCCCTATAGTTTGTGAGTTGCCAGGTTTACCACTTCAAAGAGATTGAATTCTGTATCGATGTGGTTCCTGATATAGCTCCTATTTTGACGTAGTTGTACAGAATGGCTCTTGCAGAGCTGTAGGAGCAATTGCAAGATTTATTGGACAAGGGTTTTGTCAGACCTTGTGTTTTTCCTTGAGGTGCACTAATCCTATTTGTGAAAAAGATGGACGACACACTCAGACTATGCATTGATCACAGAGAACTGAATGATAGGGTAACAGTAAAGAATAAGTATCCTCTTCCAAGGATAGATGATTTGTTTGATCAGCTTCAGAGTGCATAATTCTTTTCCATGATTGATTGGAAGTCAGATTATCATTAGTTGTGGATCAGTTTATAGTAGTCTTCATTGATGATATACTAGTGTATTCAAAGTGCATGAAAGGGCACATATATCACTCGAGGACTGTATTACAGACACTGAGAGGACGTCAGCTTTATGCTAAATTTTTAAAGTGTGATCCCTAGTTGGAGAGTGTTATTTTTCTTAGACACGTAGTGTTCAAGGATGGTATTTAAGTCGATCCATAGAAGATCGAAGCAGTATTTGAGTGGCCCAAACTGACTATAATTTTGGAGATTCATAGTTTTCTGGGTTTAACTGGTTATTATAGGAGATTTGAGTAGAATTCTCTAGAATTACAGCTCCTATAACCTGACTAACTTAGAAGAATATGAAGTTGTGTGATTAGATGTTTATTAAAATAGTTTCCAGTTGCTGAAGAAGACCGTTGATCCAAGAGTTACATGAGTTAGTGAATTGAGGTATGGTGATAAAGATGAGTAAATATGGTGGACTGCTAGCTCAGTTCAAGGTGTGAACTATGTTGAGAGATAGGATTAAGGCAGTTTGAGGCCGAGATCCTATTCTAGAAGAGCTTGTAGAGAATGTTCGAGCAAGGAAGTCCATTGATTTCACATTTGATGATGAAGGTGTTTTATGGATCAGTGGTAGAATGTGCATTCTTGATGTGGATAAGTTGAGAGAGGAGAGATCCTCAAGGAAGCATATTGTGTGCCTACATGGAGTACCTGTGTCCATTGTGTCAGACAAAGGCTCAGTGTTTACCATTTATTTTTTTATAGAAGTTGCAAAAAGCGATGGGCACTAGGTTGGATTTCAGTACCGCTTTTCATTCTCAGACAGATGGTCAGTCTGAAAGGATGATCTAGACACTGGAAGATATGTTGATGATGTGTGTTTTTTATCTAAAAGGTAGCTGGGATGATTATTTGTCGCTTGTGAAGTTCGCTTATCATAACAGCTACCATAGCAGTATTAGAATGACACCATATGAGGCTTTGTATGGAAGGAAATGTGATCTTCTTTGTGTTGGGATGAGATTCGAAAAAAAGTCTTAATTAGACCTAAGATGGTTCAGAATGCAGTAGAGAAGATGTTGTGATCAAAAGGAGACTAGAGACCACAGCTAGTAGACTGAAGAGCTATGCAGATCTAAGATGTAGAGATATGGAGTTTCAGATTGAAGATTATGTTTTTGAAGGTGTCTCCGAAGAATGGTGTGAAGAGATTTGGTATGGTAGCATATCGGTTGGCTTTGCCTCCGAATGTATCTCAAGTGCATCTAGTATTCCATATCTCGATGCTAAGAAAATGCATTTCGAACCCTTCACAAGTGTCACAGCCGGACAATGTAGAATTGAGCGAAGATCTAAAGTTCAAGAAGGAATCAGTTACGATTGTAGATTATTAAGTGCGACAGTTATGTTTGAAGTAGTTTCCGATGGTTAAGGTATTGTGGTGAAACAACAATGTGGAAGAGCTTACCTAGGAGATTAAGTTAAGATACGAGCTTCTTACCCGTATCTCTTTCCTCTTTGATCATTGCATTATCCTTTTCTTTGAATTCAAGGATGAATTCTTATATGGAGGGGAGACTGTAATAACCCTGGTTTTTAAATTATTTTATTAAATAATGAGATATGCAGTGTTAATAAAAATTTAAAAGTTATATTTACTTATTTTACTATTTTGTGATTTATTATCATTATTTTATGTTTAATTGAATTTTCTACGTAAATATATTATTTTGGATGTTTAAATTCCATTATATATATTTATTATTTTCAAATAATATTATTTTATATATGTTAATTTAGTGCATGGTTATTTTAATATTATTTTTTTAAGTACTAATATTATTTTATTAATTGTCATGATTTTGAGTGATATTAATTTTTTGAGTACATCATTATTATTTTATTTTTATTGATTTACATTATTGATATTTATTATTTTGATAGTGTTATTTTATTAATATTAATTCTTAGTGCATTATAATTTTATTATTTTTATTTTTATTAATATACATTATTAGTATTATTAAATTGTTTAATAAAATGGTTTATATTCATGTTATTATTGAGTGTTATTTTATATTATATTGTGTATATTATTGTTAATATATGTGTGTGTGATTATATTGGGAGTGTGAGAATATATATTTTTATATATATACACTCACATACAAACCAAAAACCCATCTCCCTCCCTCATTTCCGCCTGTCACTTGTGTGACCCATCTGCACCGCCACACTCCCACCATCAAACGACCACCAGCATCTCCACCTTCCATTAGACGTTGGCAACTGCAGGTGAGGGTTGTCCAAAGCCATGGAAGTCGCGAAGCAGCAATAGCCTATTCCTCCTCACACAAAGACCACCACCAACAGCAGCCTTCAACCGTGATGCCCAGCTCCACCACCACCACCACTTGCTGTCACCGGAGATGGCAGCAGCTCCAGCACTTGTAGAATCAACCCTCCCTCTATCCTTGATCTCCTTGCTTGGTAAGTTGTATGTTAGTGGTAGTTAGTGTTAGTTGTTAGGTGGTTGTTTTTGGTAGTTTTTAGGTTGATTTTGGGCTTTAGTTAACTTAAATATTATTTATTTAATTATTCATAATTTATTTTAATTATTTGATTAATTTTGAGTTCATCTAAGTTATTTTGATTAATTAAGTGATTGTTGGAGCTCGATTGACCAAGTGTCTCGAGGCCAATCACACTGATAATCAGACTGCTGGAGCTCGGTTGAATTAGTGTCTCGGGATCAGTCTACTGTCCAGAATGGAATAAGTGATCTATTTGGATTTAAATGAGCCTGTATGGCTAGAGTGATGATATGATTGATTGAGGTTATGATTAATAGGGTGGTTGTATTTGATCTTTCATGAATTAAAATAAATGTTTTCTGCAATTATTATATTTATTAAAGCAGAGTTGGCATTTGTGTGAAATGCGTGTATATGCATTTATATATATATAAGAATGCTTAACTGGATATGGTTAGATTGCATGTATATATAGTATAATAATTCACTCAGTGAGGTCTGACCCCCGTTAATTATTTTTTTAGCAGATCCTATATCTTCAGACCTTAGTAGTAGAGTTCTTTGCCGATGTTCTTCCTTCCCGACTATTTTATATAATGTATATTTTGAACTCTGATTTGTATTCTAGAAACTGCAGTAGTAGTGTTATTGTATTAGAAGAGTATTGTTTTGTTTGATACTTTATACTCTGAGAATTGTATTTGAACATTGTATGAATATATATTTACTTATGAAAAGATATTGAGTATCCATTTTTATATATATTGATTCAAAAATTTTAATTCAGTCATACTTTTATTTATGAATTACATGTTATTTATTTTTTTTAAGGTTTGCCACAGGTTCCAAATTCAAAAAAATTCCCATTCCCTAGCACCGGTCATGACTCCTAGTTTTGGGTCGTGACACAAATAATGCAATAATCATGAATAAAATCAAGAGATATAACAAAAAATACATGGAAATCATGCCAAAAGTACAAAACAAGCATGGAAAAGCAAGGCAGAATTCACACAAATTCTTTTCAGGTGGCAGCGCCTCTTCAAAGAGGCATTACCTCCTAACCAGGAGGCGATGTTCTTGTCGCCTTATCACGAAGGGGCGACATCTCTTTAATGGGGACAGAGACAAGCTACATTTCTTAAATCCTAAGAAATTTAATACTCACACAAATAAATAAGAAACAAACATAAATATACAAAGATTAACTATTAATATTCAGTATATCATGCAATAATGCTTCACATATGACTTTAAACAAGCAATAAAACTCAAGAATACATATACAAGAGTAATGAATCAATACTTTTAATGAAAATAAAAGATTTAAAGCTTAAGAAAGGGAAAGCTTACTGACTTGGACGTGCTTGATGCTCCTAACTAAGCCCTTAGAGTCTGGTTGATTGATTTGAGGCTCTGAATGCAAAAGAAACCCCTTTCCTTCCAAATAAATCCAAGTCTTTAGCTTTCTAAGTCTTTTTATTCTTTTTCTTTTTCTTCCTTTTCTTTTTCTTCCTTTCTTCTTTCCTTTTTTCCTTCTTTTTATTTATCTTTTCTTTTTTTTTCAGACATTTTTTTTCACCCCTTAAGTTGCCAACCTCCTCTCTCATACCCCCATACCCTTTTTAAAGCCTCTCACCCTCTCTCTTTTTTCAATTTTCTAAAAACTCATTCTTACCCTCTCCCCTTGCTTTTTTCATTCCTTAGGCTCTTTTCCCTACTTTTTTCTTTCTTTTTACATCTAAGCATGACTAAATCTTCAACATATGAGCCTCCAACCACTGTCATTAATGGCATTTAATGATGTAGAGGGTGGGCATGAAAAGGTAACGCCTCATTAAGATGTCTGGGGTGAAGAGGCGATGCATCTTCATTGAGGTGATTGCCTCTTTACCAGGGCTAGGTCAAGGCCTTTTGGTCAAGAGGTGATGAACTTAGGCTTTAGCTCAATTTTGGGC
The DNA here is from genome assembly GCA_947683625.1 of Mallotus nudiflorus. NCBI lineage: Eukaryota > Viridiplantae > Streptophyta > Magnoliopsida > Malpighiales > Euphorbiaceae > Mallotus > Mallotus nudiflorus. The sequence goes on from CANTUR010000018.1 coordinate 6,392,858, forward strand.
TTGGATATGGTATTTTTGGGCTTGGCTCAGTGTTTTGGGCTTTTTGAGTCAATTTTAGAGAAGTCTCAAGCTTCCTTTACATTCAAAACTCGAACTTTCTCATCATTGGGCTTTTGTTGCAGGCCAATCAAACCGATGGTGTCCACAGTTTGCCCCTTTGGTTTTTCAAAAAATTAAATTTTTAAAAATAGTTTTTCAATAAAGTAACATGCACATCAAATAATAAAGAGTAAGAATAACATACATGACCTGTGAGCTTCACTCGAGCCGTCAGCCTCGGGAATTCAAACCTAAGAGGTCGAATTTCATCTTCAAAACATAACCATGATTCTTGAGTTTTCTTGGTCCGATTAGCCACTCATTAATAAATTTATCGTGAATCTCAAGCATAACCCAATCTTCACTTAGTAGAGACAGAAGAGAAACATAGTAGTGATCCTCGGGTTAAGCTATTTTGGTTAGCTACTCATTATAAATTTGGCATGATTCCCAAGTTTTTCTGGCTCTTGAAGTCACTTAGTATAAGAGATGAAATGTAACTGTATTCCTTGGGTTTTTCTGGCCCAATCAGTTACCCATTATAGTTTGGCATAAATCTTAAGCATGGCCCAATCTCCACTTAGTAAAAAGAGATGAAACGTAACCATGTTCTTTGGGTTTTCCTAGCCCGATCAGTTACTTATTATAGTTTAGCATAAACTTGGGTTTTCCTGGCTCGAGAGTTACTCAGTAAAAGAAGAATGCACTTTGAGGATTCAAACCTGACTAGACACCTTTTGAGATATGTATTTTAGGGATTCAAACTCGACCAGATGCTTTTTCTTTTACTCACTTCAAAGATTCAAACCAAACCAGACGCTTGTTCTTCTATGCACTTCAGGGATTCAAACCCAACCAAAAGCTTTTTCTTCCACGCACTTTAGGGATTCAAACCCGACTAGATGCTTGTTCTTCCACACTTCGGGGATTCAAACCCTTTTAAACGTTTATTCTTCCTGATGCTTCAATTAGAATATTCTTATCCAAAGATTGATTCTGGGATATACTCGAGCAATGATGCAGAAATTCTCATTCGATTTTTTTCTGGTGGGCCATGGGCCATTCTGTGCTTTAATTCACTAAGTGGGCCTCACCATCTACTCTTTATTTTCTTTTCTTTGAATCTTCCTCTCTTGCGATAATCATATCAATTCTCTTTTTTTCCTTTCTAAGGGTCACTTTTACTTCTTAATTCCTTTTTTTTTCCCTTTTTCTCTTTTTCTCTTTCACTCTCCATATTTTCCTGACATAGACACCACACGGACCCTGAATTTGTTAATATGGGACCAAGTGGCACCTACGGTACATCCCTCTTGAATTTTCGGGCTCAGTATCAAAGATGAGATCCCCCTATTCATGGATGTGCGATCCCATATTTACGGCTTGGCCAATAGAGAGGTTAGTACCCAATTTCTTTAATATTTCCTATGAATACCATCAAATAACATCAGATTACTATTCATAGATGCACATTTATCAATTTAATTAAAATAAATTGAATTTATTGATTAAAAATTGAATTTTTAATTATACTATCAAATTGTTGACACGAAGAGGCTTTACCTCTTTGATCAGGTGATTGCTTCTTCATAAAGAGGCATTCGCTTCTTCGAGTCAGGCACTTCTTAATAAGATGATCACCTTTATATCAAGAGGCGATGCCTCATCACTGAGGCCATCGCCTCTTTGATAGAGGTGTTCACCTCAGCGACAAGATTCAATATAAGTTTAAAAATTTATTGCACAAAATGAAAATTCTACTCCCTTAGCTTAATGCTCACACCCTTAAGGGTGTTAGGAACTTCAGTGGTGCGCGCATCTGGTATGATGAGCTTATTGACATAGTGTAGACTCGGATTCATGATACTGGGTTCTCTAACTTCATTTGGCACTCCTAGTATAGTAGGGGCATACAGACTACTAGCCCCTACATGCCCTGATGGACAGATAGTCTGACACTACCCATACATTCCATCTTCCCTTCAGGGAGTTTACCCTTGATCCAATGACCTTTGTTGCAATCATTGGCATTGTTTGTGCTGGGGATTTTGTTCCTTTTGACACTAGTCTCCACCAGTTATCTCCTGACCATCTTGCTTTCATCAAGTGTTTGCTTGGTATGGTCCCAGATATGAAGAGGACCTACACAGTGAAGCTTGATTCGATTAGGAGCTTCTACACTTGTGCTAGAGTTGAGGTGGCCACTGCACCCATACAGATTGATCAGGTGGTGCGTGCTTTCCTTGTCTACCTGTTGGGCACTATGCTTTTCACAAATATGGCTAGCTCTATGGATTTGAGCTTCCTAATGCCTCTGAGGGACCTAAATTTAGTGGCAACTTATAACTGGGGCAGCTATGCCTCAGCTTATCTTTATAGGAGCATAAATGAGTTGGTACGCAGAGCTTAGCGACTTTATGGTTTTTGGCATCCCATACTAGTATTTTCCTTTCTCTTTTACCTTTATATTCCATCCTAACTATTACTATCCAATTTTACTAACAACCTTTTGCTCTATTTATAGGACTGGGCTCTAAAGTAGAGTTGATAGTCAGGATTACTAAGGTCCGTGATACCCTCTTCCCTACAATGGTAAGGTGGGGCCCCAGCCGGGCTTGAAGGAGGCCTGTGGCTGATGTTCTGTCCCATTGCGAGTGACTAAACACATTCACTTACAACAAGGTAGGTACTTGCAAACATAACTAGAATTAACAATAAATTTGTTAATCAAATTCATCCACTTACTTATTTATTCTTGCAGCTATGTTTAGACTTGTAGGGCCTTTAGGCAAGGTGGACACAGGCTATGGTTTGCTCTATCCCTCTATTTGGGAGGAGGATTTTGCTTAAAGGCCCTGACTGCAGGGTTTAGTTCCTCAAGGAGAGGATACATCAGCGGTAGACAGGCGCTCGAGTGAGGTGTCCACCTCTTGCTCCTCCCTTGGGTGTATGAGTTAGAGGGAGATGAGCTTAATCATGCCATGTAAGGAGAGGATGCATCAGACTATTATGAGCAGAGGAAGTCCCTTTATGTGGACTTTACACTGGCTCATCTTCTACAGCAGGTGCCTCTTCGTATACCAGCACTTCAGGTGAGCATAGTAATGTTTTATTTCATTTATTTTATATTTACTAATAGATATTGTTCTCTGAATTATCTTTCATCTTTTAGGGGCACCTACTCCTCACCCTAGGCCCTCTGCACAGGAGAGGCCTCATTTGTACCACCACATCAATCCTAGAGGTGAGGGTTCTTCTTCTAGGGCACCTTCCTCTGCATATCCTTTCAATTGTCGATCTCAGGTAGTAGCTGGTAGACTCATTGCTACCCTAATCTACTAACTTACTACTGGGTGCCCTCTAGTGAGCTCTCTCATTAGTTTCTAATATTGGATATGACCCTAGAGCGAGCATTCTTCCCAGAGGCTACTACTCATGTAAGTTTCCTTCTTTTGAAATCGTGTTCTCAAGTCCTTACTTAACATATGGTTAGTTTAAATATTATCAATGGAACAGATACCTCGAGACCAAGGGGAGTATATGTATCAGGTGATTGGGGTCCATAAGGACTTCCTGATGCAGATGATGTAGCAATGGAAGGTAAACATAAAATATGCTTTTATTTCTACATGTATGCATACTTTCATAATTTCTTACCTTTTATCCTGCTTTGATAAGATTGAGATGAGGCTAGTCAGGTTGGGATCATTACACTTAAGTGCTAGCTCACCGCTCTTCAGGTCAAGGGCGATGAGGAGGAGGGGGCAGTTGATGAGGAGTCTGAGGATAGCAGCGACGATGATGGGATTGACCCTACTGATGCTTTTGCAGATGAACCAACTGATGAGCCTGTAGATGAGCCAGCTGATGAGGAGGCTAATGAGTTCGAGAGTGATAAGTAGAGGAGGACCCTCTGGAGATTTTTACTAGTATAGGGGTGTTTTGTTGTAATATTTGATACTTTGCACTGTTGCCCTTTTATTGTCTGAATTGTTTTTTACTTTTATGCCTTTATATTTTGCATTGGATGGAAGGGAATTATGACTTTTAAACTCAATTTTTGGAAAAATTTTGAATGAATAAAGGCATTTTTACTTCTGAAATGTTCTGTTATGACTTTACATGTACAACCTAAATAATTTCCAGTAATATAAAGATCCATTTTGCCTGTCGTAGGGGTGTCACCTCTTCAAAAGGGCGTCACCTCTATGTAAAGAGTTGATAGATCATTCGCCTCTTCTCATAGAGGCGCTACCTGAATGTAAAGGTGATCACCTCTACAAGTCCGTCTTATAGCTATAAAAAACCCCCAAATCTTCTTCAAAATCCTTAATTTCTTTATCTCGCCACTTCCCTTTATTCTTCTCTCCCATACAGCATTCTAACCCCCAATCATGATTGAGAGAAGCTTGAAACAACTACAACCGATTCTAAAAAGTCTTGATGGCCGATCATGGGCTAGAATAGAGTCACTTTACCTATCCGCCTTTTAATTTTAGCCTACTAGGAAGATCAATTTCTCACTTCTCCATGTTCTTGTTCAGTTTTAGAATCCTCAAAGCAATATTTTTTTATTCAATATAGTGGAGATTTGCCCCCTTGCCAGAGGAATTTAAAGCTATCTTGGGCTCCTAAATAGATTTTGCTTTACATACTGCCATTCCTTCAGTCGTAATCCCGGATTTGCACACCATTCAATATCAAATGGCAAGGTTGTTCAACATGCCCCTCAGTCTTCTCTTCACCACATTTTTGGCAAGGAAATCCTTATGAGCCCTTTTTATGGAAATTGTAGTGCTTATAAACAGCAATGAGGTTCCCTAGCCTCGAATGATAGTACTTTGCCTATACGCTCAGTTCTTGTTAGTCTCCTTTTCTTGCGACTGTAACCCAAAGATCTTTCATATTCTGGACCAAGTGGAGAGTGGATTAAACCCTTTCCCTCTTATTATGGCTTAGATTATTATCGGGCTTAACAATTTCTCTGAGACCAAGTGATTCTCTATAAGTCCTTTTCTGCTGGAGGTAAGTCTCCTTTTCCTTTTTTCCTCTTATTTTTTCCATCATTCTTACCCATTCGTCATTTCTGCAGGCTTGGTTGCAAGAGAAGCTGAGGTTGCTCGAACCACCCAGAGACATTGCTCACTATAAGGCCAAATATTATCATGCTAGGAGACTTCAACCTATCCCAGAAAATACTCACAGCTGGTTGTCCATATTCTAATTCAGTGGATGTGCCTATGGTGGAGACTACAGTATGTGACCCTTTAGTCCTACACCTATTGTGTTCCTCTGGTCGGCCTCTATTTCACCACCTTTCCACAATTTATCTTGGCTTTGCAGGCAATATGGACAAAAACAGCTGATTATGGAACTAGTGCATGAGTTTGAACTAGGGTCTCTTTCTCAAAACTTTATGGACAATCTGGTTACTACTTGCCCTCATAGAATCATCTAGAGGTTCATTGACTACAGTGGAGATCAGTCTACTGATGACCAATATAAGACATGGATTCAACTACAACAACTAGAAAAGGATGAATTTATAAGAAACAGAAGGACAATGGCATTACAGGCATCAAGTGCCCAGGGGAGTCAAAAGAGAAGTAAACGATATTATATTAGTTTATGAAATTTAGTCTTTTTATTTACTTTCTTGCTGAATGGAATTTCCTTTTTAGTTAGACAATGTGTAATTAACATTTAATGCAATGTTTACAATAATAAAGGCAATCCATTCCATTTAATTTAAGCACAACGCGACTATACAATTTTGCTTTTTACATATCTCCTATCCTTAATTGGATTGCCTTTGCAAATTTTTCAACTAACTATTTTCTTTTTCTCTCTGTCTCTCCTTTTATATGTCCTTTACTTTTGCCTGGACTGCCTTTTCAAGTTTTCAATCTAGCAGGACTTTTAGTTTTTTCCTTCTTCTGTCTCTAACTTTTGTCTAGGCAGCCTCTTTTGAGGTTTTCGTCCTAGCGAGACTTTACAGAAAGTATTTCTTGAGCTTGTCTATGTTGATGGGCTCTTTGAATTCATTTCCCTCTAAGTTAGATAGAATAGTAGCCCCTTTGGAAAATAGCTTCTTCACTTAGGAGGGACTTTCCCAGTTCAACGTGAACTTCCCTCGTGGATCAGTCATGATTGGCCTAGTAAGCTTTAAGACCAAGTCACCCTCTTTGATCTTACCTGGCATAATCTTCTTGTTATAAGCCCGGGCTATTCTTTTTTTATACAACTGAGAGTGATACATGGCCTTTAGCCTCTTTTCATCCAATAATGTCAACTGTGCCAATTGACTTTGTACCCATTTATACTCAAGGATTTTAGACTCTAGGAGAACCTTTAATGACTGGATTTCGATCTCAACTGGCAACACAGCTTCACACCTATATACCAAAGAATACGGAGTGACTCCTGTTGATGTTTTGGTAGTGGTTTTATATCCCCATAATGCAAAATGTAGGTAACTTGCCCAATCTTTATAATTTTTCAGTATCTTGGCCAAGTTCTTTTCACGTTCTTGTTTGCTACTTCTACAGCTTTGTTCGCCTGTGGTCTATAAGGGGATGACCTATGATGCTCAATTTTGTATTCTTCCAATAGAGTGGTCATTTCTGCCCTGAACTAAACACCATTATTAATGATGACATGATGAGGCAACCCATACCAGTAAATTATATTCTTCTCTATGAACCTGGCCATTTTTTTTTCTCTACAGTTGTGAATAATTCAGCTTTTACCCTTTTAAAGAAATAGTTGATTGCCATTGTAATGTAATGATGACTGTTGGATTCTTTTAGCCTTATCTCTTTGATAATGTCGATTCCCCAAACTATAAATGGCCAAAGAGAGATCAATCTTTACAGTTCCATAGAAGGCAGGTGGCTCACATCACCTTACACTTGGCAATTGTGCCATTTCTTTACATATTTCATGCAATCTGCCTCCATGGTTAGCCAGAAGTGCCTTTGATGGGTTATCTTTTTAGCAAGGATTATCCTATTCATATGCGGCCCACATACACCCTCGTGAACTGCTTTAATGATTTTTTGCACCTTACCCTTATCGACACATCTCAGGTGCACTCCAACTGGCATCCTTTTGTACAACATCCTATTATAGCTAATGAACTACTGAGATAACATCCTCAATGACATTCTTTATTTTCTATCAGCTTCCTCAAGGAATTGCCCTGTCTTAAGATACTGCTGTAGATTATAAAACTAAGGCTTCTCTACTGGGTCAATTGACATTATTCTGATTTCCTCATAGTAAGGAATGTAGGACCTTACTAGGAAAATAGGCTTCATTTCTGCTCGTCTGCTTCCTTCCCATGTCGAAGCTAGAGTAGCCAAAGCATCTACTATTTGATTTTCTTCCAGAGGCAAGTGGATGAATCTATATTACGCAAAAGACAATAGGATTGTGGCTGAATAATTCCAATACAGCCTTAGTTTATCTTCCCTTACTTTCCACTCCTTAGAGATATATTTCACTACCAGTATTGAATCCTCATATGCCGTCACCTCTTCTGCTCCCACATTCTTAAGTGCTTCCAGAAAAAAAATGTAGGCTTCATATTCAGCTTGATTATTAGTGACCTTGAATTCTAGCCTCTTTGCCATCGAAATTACTTCTCCTTCTAGTGAGACCAAAATCACACCAATGCCTACCCCTCTACTATTCATCGCTCTGTTAAAGTACATTTTCCATGTCTAGATCTCTATTGCCCCCAAATGTTAATATGGGAATTCTAACTCCCATTCTTGTCCATTGTCTACCGAATTCTGAGCCAAGAAGTCAGCTACAGCTCTTCCTTTTATCACCTTTTTAGCCACATAATCTATGTCAAATTCAGTAAGCAGAACTAACCATCTGGCTAATTTCCCTATCAGTGACAGAGTCTACTAGAGATATATGAGAGGATCGTGCTTAACACTTGAATCTTATAGGACTGGAAGTAACAATATAGCTTATTTATTGCCCAAATTATAGCCAAGCAGGTTCTTTCTACTAGACTATAATTAGCTTCATAGTGTAAAAGCTTCTTACTCAGATAATATACAACATGCTTGACTCTCCTTTCTTCTTTTTGAGCCAACATTGCACCAATCACATCTTTCTCTATTTCCAAGTAAAGAATTAGGGGCTTCTTTGGTTTTAGCAGTTGCAAAATTGGAGGATTCATCAAATACTGCTTAATATTTTTAAAGCCTTGCTGACATTTTTCATCCTAGATGATCGACTGATTCTTCTTTTAGAGCTTCAAGATCAACTCATAAATGGTAATCAGCTTGGTTATGAACTTGCTGATGTATTGTAGCCTTCCTATAAACCTCTGACTTCTTTCTTGTTCTTCGGTACATGCATCTCTTTGATCACTTTAAATTTGTCTGGATCCACCTCTATGCCTTTCTGACTGACGATGTGTCCCAATAGTTTCCCAGACGTTACCCCAAAAACATATTTCTTCAAATTTAGTCTGGGGTTGTACTTTTCAGCTCTTGCTAGGAACTTGTCTAAGGCTTCAAAATGCCTTTCTCTAGTCAAAGATTCACCATCATGTCATCTACATACACTTCTATCTCTTTGTGGATTAGGTCATGTAATAGTGTAGTAGCCCTTACATTTTTTAACCCGAATGATATAAACGTGTAACAATAAACACCCCACTCAGTGGTGAAAGAAGTCTTTAACTTTTCAATCATTTCCATCATGATTTGATTGTATCCTGAGAAGCCATCCATAAAGGAGTACATGGCGCTAGAAGCTACACTATCAAATAAGGTGTCAATACATGGTAGAGTAAAATCATCCTTTAGACAAGCCTTATTCAAGTCCTTATAGTCCATACACATCTTGACTTTACCATCTTTCTTGGGAACTGGGACTATATTCTCTAGCCACTAAGTGTCATATACCACTTTTAGGAACTTTGCTTTCAGCTATTTTTCTACTTCTTCTTTGACTAGGAGAGTCCATTCTAGCCTTAATCTTCTCTTTTTCTGCTTTATCGGTGTGATATGAGAATACATAGGAATCTTATGTTCTACAATCTCTTTATTGATCCCAGGCATATCCTTATAGCCTCAAGCAAATACTTTCTGTCTTCTTTTTAGATTTTCTTTCATTTTTTCTCTCTCATCAGGAGTTAAGTCAGAAGCAATAAGTATATTTCTAGGGTTATCACTTGTGCCTAGATTAAATGATTCAGTTTGTACTGAATTAACGTCAAACATATACATGAAATGATCATCACACACATCATAACCATTAGGAAACACATTGCATAAGTAAGCATAATCAGACTTCATCACATTAACTTTAGAAAGAAAAATGTCATTAGTCTCAAATAAATTATAAAGAGAAAAGTCAATGCCACAATAGAAAACATCTATAATAGAGTCAAGGACAAAGGCTTCAAAGTTGAATTCCCCTTTATGGTTAGCAGCATCCTTCAGCTCCACTGCAGGAATGTCCCCCTCTGATTTCGAAGTTAGTACCAGCTCTTCTACTATAGGCTCTTCAACAACAGATTCTTTGATCCCATCCATATATTCAACGAAGATTTCAAACTTGGGGACCAGCTTCTCGATGATCATCAAAGGCTCAAGAGCTCCTTAGTAGAGGTAATTGGCACCTTCCTCCATAAATCTTTCCCAGTGTCTTCTCCTTTAAGTTAGCCCTAATTTTGTTCTTCCTAGACTTGCCCTCATCTTCTTCCTTTTCATCAGACTCATCTTCCCTTGGATATCCTACCCTATGCTTTAAGATCGATACCTTAAGTTCAATGAATTTCGATAGGCCTTGTTGATTCTTCCCTAATCCCATCTCAGGCATGAACTACATGCTCTTCATTATACTAATAATCTTTGGGTTTAGTTCATCTTCATAAATCATGTAGACTTAAAAACTTGGGCTATTTGGGATCTCAGTGGGAATTAATTTTAATATGGCAACTGTAGCCTCTGTTTCAGTCGTTATAGTAACCACCTTTCCCTCATATGGAGATTTAATTTTTTAATGAACAGTAGAAAACACTCCCCCCAAAGGATGGAACCATGGTCTTCCCAGAAGAATAGCGAAGGTGACTGGAATACCATGATGCTCGAAAAGTTCCCATTAGCTTTCTTATCTTTCTCTGATCCTTCTTTTGAACCATTTCCCTCTTTCTCTGCTCCAACATTTTTCACCTCGTCCTCCCCCTACTCTGATTTCTCAATGGATTATGTTGTTTTCCTCTCATTATTCTTCCACAGATCAATTTCTCCTCTCTTTTCATCATCGGAATGCGAAATATTAAGCACATTTACATGAGACTCAATGGACTGTTGTCTCAGATTCATGTCTTTTGGTTATGGTTTTAGTAGTGGGTACAACCAACAAAGTATTAATGACTTGTTCCTCTGTTAGACTTGTGTTGATCATCAGGATACAAGGATTTGGTGGTGGCACATTTTGGTAGTTGGGTAAAGGGTTATTTTGGGTGTTTAGTTTTCTAGTTTTTGGGTCTATTATTTTGCCTGAATCAATCTAATCTTGAATCTCATGTTTCAGGTGAGTGTAGCTTTCTGTACCATGCCCAATGTTCTGGTGGTACTTGCAGTATAACTTTGGGTGGACATTTTGGAAATGAAGTCATTTAGGTAAGGATTATAGAAGGTCATTCTCAATCAGTTTTTCTAAGACTTTGGAGAGGGGTCTTCCCAAATTAGAAAACCTTCAAGATTGTATGACTATGTTGATCTGTATGTTATTGCTTGGCTCGACTTTGCCGCCAGATCCAAACCCTTTTTTGTTCATAGATCTTCCACTAAAGAACCTCTTTTCTTATGCAAGGTTTGATTCTTTCTATACTCTAAACCTATATAACTCTTTAAAGTTTAAAATCCCTAAATCCCTTAGCTTCTTAGAGAGAGGGAGTACACATCCTTCCATGGCTATTACTAGCTAATCAGATTTCATGGGTCATTGCTTCATCTATGCGAATTTTGCTCTCCACTTAATCAAATAATCTGTAAAGGATTCATGAAACTTCTATTTGACATTCTGCAAGTCTCTTAAAAAAGCCTCCATTTGAATGTTGAGACTATACTACTTAATGAGTGTAGCACATAATTCCTCCCAATAAGCTTAAACACGGGATTCTAGGGCATAATACCATCTGATGGGTGCTCCTTCCAGAGATAGAAGGAATTGCTTCTTAATATGCGCTTTAGTCAGTTCATTTTTCTTCATGTAGATCACATACTACTTTAGATAGAGGTGGGGGTCCTCTGTGCCATTGAACTTCTTTATGTCAGGAAATTTGAACTTCTGTGGTAAGGGATCATCATCCTTATCCAAGCTCAGCTTAGAATAGCTTACTGGGGCATCGATCCCTTTTTCCTTCATTATTAATTGCATTTGAGCCATAGACTTGACAAGGTCTTTAGCCCAATTTGGTTTTTCTGTATTTCTCGAGGCATCCTCTTTTTGATGGATAATAGGTTTTTCCAATACTGTCTACTGATCCTCTATCTCTTGCCTTTCAGGATCCTTGGCATCCAAATCAAATAGTTGAGGTTGAGGTGCCAGTGGTTGGGGCACTGGTGGCTGAGGTATTGGTGGTTCCCTTCTAGCTGTACCCATCATTTCCCCCATAATTTCTCTCATAATCATCCTGGTTTGTTTGGGCATTTCATCTTTTAACTGTTCCTTGAAGGCTTCAGCATCAAATTCTGCTATCTCAATCTCTCTAAGGATTCTAACTAGGCAGCTGGTGTCAGATCACTTTCAATTGGTAGACTGTTGTGGATCTATATCTGCAACCATTGAGGGTCAAAAACATGCATAACGTGTATGCATGAAACGCAAGCCTATTGGTAAAAAGGAAAAAAAATATATGCACATATCAAAGGATAAAAAAGGCTTTCAAATGGTATCTCCCCCCTTATTTCTCCTACACATGTGTTCAATGGTGAGTTTCTTATCCTAGGATTTTTGTTCTAGGTTTTGATTATCAAAGGGGGATAATAAAATCGATGAATGCAAGATAACTCTTAAGACAGTATGATTGAGTGGTAATTTCTCCAAATAATTTCAAAGTTCATTTTAACGGGCAAAGGATGATATCAAAGGCCCACCTTGTCAAGATCCCTTTGAAATAGGCTAACAATAGGCATAAGAGGCCCATCTTGTCAAGGTTTTTTTATAATGGGCTTGGGCTTTATTTAAAGGATTACCATATGGCATAAAACACATGCATTTGGAAAAACTTATAATGGAAATTGCTAGGTCATTACATAAGTGTCACGACCCAAACTGAGAGTCATGACCAGCGCTAAGGAACATAAATTTTTTCGAATTCAGAACCCATAGCAAGCGTAAAAAAATAAAAGCATGCAATAATAAAAATAAAATATTCACCAGAATTTAAATCTTAAACCAATATAATATAAACAAACTCTGTCATATCATAAAATAAAATATATTACACAATATTCAGAGAAAGGTCTCTGAAATTACAACCAACATACAGTAACAACCAAATACAACTCACTACTGTATTTTTCTAGAGTATAAATAAAATCAAGTAAATAGTTTACATAAATAAGCTGAGGCTGAAGAAATGAGGCTGATTGGCTTAGTACTAAGGTTTGAAGAAGAATCTCCTGAAAAATCAATTGAGAGGAGTCAGACCTTACTGAGTGAATTGTTATAATATATATACATGTATCTCCTAATGTCAATGGAATCAATCATCCGTATATAATAAATAAATATACAAGCATTTCACAAAATATTGAAATCACTTTATATAATAATTACTAGAAAACATTTATTTATGAAGGATCAAATATAACCCTATTTAAACGCAACCTCAATCAACAATAACTCTCTATCCATACAGGCTTACCTAATTCTAAATTAATTCACTTATTCCATATGGATAGTAGACTAGCCCTGAGACACTAAGTCAACCGAGCTCCAGCAGTCTGATTGTCAATGTGATTAGCTCCGAGATACTATGTCAACCGAGCTCCAACAATCACACTACTTAATCACATCAAATCTCAAATAAATCAATCATATATCAAATCATATCATAATTACCATAAGTAATTCTCACTCAACCTTAAATCTATCGCACCGATACATATACGGTCCTAGTGCTGCCCATTAGATAACACGTTCTATCGATATCCTTCATTTAAATAAAACATTCATACGAGAAAATAAATAATGTAGAATAACAATCATAATGATAAAATAAACCATATATATACATGAAATATACCAAACAATTTAAGTATAAATCAATAGTATAACGTGCATTTATTTCAAAATATACCAAAAATATACTAAAAATATACCTAAAATATACTTAAGCATTTAATGAAACAATTATGAATAATTACAAATCAAAACATGAATATATATTAAAACATGCATCCTAAATGCGACGTATATATAAAATAACAACTCACAAGTTTGCACTCCTTGAGACTGGTTCGACGGGCTCAATCCACTAGGTCTCAGTCTTGGCGTAACTAAACAATAAAATAACAATGAAATCAGAATAATTCTAACTTATACTTCTAAAGAGACTCGATATAAGAATACAGAATACAAAAAAAACATAGAATTTCAGGATCGACCTGATGTCACGTTTTACAAGAATTCTACTGAAAATTCGGCAGAGCTTTCTTTGTAAAACAGACATCTATCTACTAAAAAGTAGAGCTGGTCCTACAAGGAAACATACTTCTAAATACAAAACATTCAACAACTTCAGTTGGGATCCCGAACTACATAATTTTCCCAACCGAAGTCCACAATTTCAGAAAAAAAAAAAACCAAATAATATAATAAATATATTAAAAATCAATAAATTCCACAAATACCTCAAAATATCAAAATATAGCATATTTAAACATTAAAACACTAAATATAATTATTTTCACAATAATTAAGTAAAAATCTCAAAATAATAATATAATATTATTAAAAATCAAATTTCTCAATAATTCAATATTAATTAGTAAAAATTCACTTTACTATATTCAAAGAACTTAAATAGCCTAAATATATATATTAAAAGTTATTAAAAACCCATTTAATTACCAATTTAGTAAATAATATATTATTTGAAAATAATTTTTGAAAATTAGTATTAATTAGTTAAAAATAGTAAATAATTTATAAAAATCATTTTATTACCTTAAATAATTTATAAAAATAATTAAAACATAATATTTAACTATAATTTTAACAAAATTACACAATTACCATAATAATTCAAAATACACATAATACTAAATAATTTCCTCAAAAATTAAATAAAATCATTAAAATTATTTTATCAACATATAATATACTAATATTAACTAAAACACGTAATTAACCAATAATTTCAATAAAAATACATATTTAACCTAATTATCCGATATTTACATAAACTAAAAATATTACTAAAATTTATATAATAATCCCAAAAATTATTTTCTCAACACTAAAATTAATAACAACTCATAATAACACTAAATCAACCAATTTTATAATTAAATAAATTAATTTATGAAAATTAAATAAATAATAATCAAATAATAAAAAATTAACAAAAATTAAAATAAATTCCAAAAAATATATTCATGAAGCTCAAGCAACAAGGATCAAAGTTTATAAAGGGAGTTTGCATAAATCAACCAAAAATTAACTAAAAAAATAAAAAACATAATAGCTCAAAATCAAAAAATTGAGAAAACTCACAAATGATCGGGTTTAAGCTCAAACGGAGCTTGGAATCGTCTTGACCGAAGCTAGAGGAGTTAACAGAGACTGGAAACGCTTGAAATGGTGGCTGGAGGAGGAAGAATGGCTGGAATATGAAGTTGCTGCCACTATGTTGATCGAGCTGCTGCCGGCGTTGGAGAAGGAGGAGGAAGGCGGTGGAGCTGGCAGGAAGAAGGTGGCGGTCTGACAAGTAAGGGGAGGAGGCGCACCAGTGGTAGGGGAATGGACGGCAACACACGGGGTGGGAAGGGAGTCTCTGTGTTTTTGTGTTCTTCAGTTTTTTGCAAATGTATATAAACACACATATATATTAATATATACACATATATAAAATTAACAATAAATAATAATGATAATTCTAATGAAATAATTTAATAATAAAATAAATAATGTAATTTAATAAAAACAATAATAGAAATAATAATGCCCTAAACTAAATATTATTAAAATAATACTATCCGAAATAATAAACATCAATAATGTAAATTAAGTGTTTAAAATAATAAGTTTCTAAAATAAAATATTTACATAGAAAAAATATAATTTAACGTAAAATAATCATTATTAATCACAAAATAGTAAAATAAATAGATATGACTTTTAGATTTATTAACATTGTATATCTCGATTTATAATAAAATAATTTAAAAATATGGTTATTACAATAAGTTGAGTCTTGGGTAATAAGCTTTGGCTCATACAACTGTATACACCCATCACGTCTCCCCACTCAAGGGTTCGTGCGACATGAATAGGTACGTGCTATGAGTGGCAATAATCAAATACTTTACTATCAGGTTTGAGTGAAACATAGGCAGCAAAACAGAGATTATTATAGGTTTATTTGAGACTTGGAGTGCATTGTGTGGAAAGGTGTTGTGAATGCAAAATTTGCGAAGGAAATAAAGAAATAATCAAAGATGATAAATCACAAAACACTTAGAATCAGTTTCTCTATTCTCCAGTGGAGTCACCATTGTAGGCGACGAGGTTAATTGCATGCCCAAGTGTTGGCGACCATAACGCTGTACGAGCTCAGGGCTCACTAGGAAATACACAATGGGCTTGGGGCCCAAAATGGAGATGGAGTCACCACCCAGATAAAAGCCTGTACATATTGTATAGTAACTAGATTCCATGGAGGTTCTCAGAAGCCGTCATCAGAGATCAGGTTCAGAAACTAGGTATGGGCTTTTGGAATGCTCACTCAATCTTACGATTGGCCTCTGTATATGTTTCATATTTTATTACCTTTGATTGTTAAATTATTTCCTTATTAACATGTTAATCGCAATTGGTTTCCAATTTTAGATTTTATTCCAAGTTTGCACATTAGTCCCATTTCATGCTTATGTTTCGACATTCAATCACAAATAAAAATAATAATAATAATTTACAACCATTCATTCTAAATAAAAGGGAAGAGGGATTAAGGATTGCAACTTTTGGTGTAAATAAATGTAAAAGATATTGAAAATAAATCGTACATAAACCAAAAATAAACAAAAAATAAACTAATTAATTATACAAATCAAAACTCTCAAGAACCGATTAATAAAGTAATCATCGAGTGATTAAAAATCACCAAATAATTCCTGCAACAAATATGAGTTAGTTCTATCTCACAAACAACAACAATATCTACAAATCATTAACAAATAATATTCACAAAATAAATATAAATAAATTCACAAAATAGTCCACAAAATAACACAATAATATAACATTAAAAATAATACCAAACAACACAATAATCATGCATAAAATCAGGAGATATAATAAATTACACAAGGAAATCATGCCGAAAGTACAAAACAAGCATGGAAAAGCAAGGTAGAATTCACACAGATTCTGATCAGGCGGCGGGGCCTCTTCAAAGAGGTGTCGCCTCCTGATCAGGAGTTGATGTTCTTGTTGCCTTATCATGAAGTAACGACGTCTCTATAAAAAGACATCACCTTTTCAACAGGAATAGAGACAGACTATATTTCTGAAATACTAAGAAATTCAATACTCATGCAAATAAACAAGAAATAGACGTAAATATACAAAGATTAACTATCAATATTCTGTATTTCATGCAACAATGTTTCACATATGACTTTAAACAAGCAATAAAACTCAAGAATACAAACACAAGAGTAATGAATCAATACTTTTAATGAAAATAAAGGATTTAAAGCTTAAAAAAGGGGAAGCTTACTGACTTGGACGTGCTTGATGCTCCTAACTAAGCCCTCAGAGCTTGGTTAATTGATTTGAGGCTTTGAATGTAAAAGAAACCCCTTTCCTTCCCAAGAAATCCAAGTCTTTAGCTTTCTAAGCCTTCTTTTTCTTCTTCTTTCTTTTTTTTTCTTCCTTTTCTCTGTCTTTTCTTTTTTTTCAGACATTTTTTTTCACCCGTCAAGTTGCTAACCTCCTCTCTCATTCCCCTACACCCTTTTATTAAAGCCTCTCACTCTCTCCCCTTTTTCAATTTCCCAAAAACTCATTCTCACCCTCTCCCCTTGCTTTTTTCATTCCCTAGGCTTTTTCCCCTACTTTTTCCTTTCTTTTTACATCAAAGAATGACCAAATCTTCAGCAAGTGAGCCTCCAACCATTGCCATTAATGACATTTAATGCTGAAAAGGGTGGGTATGAAGAGGCAACACCTCTTTGATGAGGCATCGTCTTACCGATGCCTGGGATGAAGAGGCAGCGCCTCTTCGTTAAGGCGATTGCCTCTTTACCAAGGCTAGGTCAGGGTCTTTAGACCAATAGGTGATGGGCTTGGGCTTTAGCACGATTTTGAGCTTGGATATGGTATTTTTAGGCTTGGCTTAGTGTTTTGGGCTTTTTGAGTCAATTTTAAAGAAGTCTCAGGCTCCTTTTGCATTTAAAACTTGAACTTTCTCATCATCGAGCTTTTGTTGCTGACCGATCAAACTGACGGTGTCCATACTATGTATACTAAAAATACATGTACTCTTTAATAAAAAAAATAACCAAACAAAATTATTATAATGAGTTTTTAAGTGTTGATTTTTATAAATATTCTAATTAATTTATAATTTATATGTTATATAATTGATTGAATAGATATTACATTCTAAATTCCTACTAAAAACTTCATACATCACGAGTCAACATCAAGGTTGGTTAGAGAAGGAAAAAAAATAAAAAACCATGCAGAGAAGACATTAGCATAACATAGTAAGATGTTCTTGATTTGCAAGCAGCCGCATTGTTGGGTGATTTAATACAACCATAAGAATTGGTTCAATCTTCAGAGGTTTCATGTAATTGTTACGCATGATGATAATTTCAATGCAAGTTAATACTCCAAAAAACTGAACAAGTTCATTGTAAAAAAACTATTTTAAAATTGTAATTGTAATGCTCTCATAGTGCTTTAACATGCCAGGTTTGCACTTGGCGGAAGACAAGAACAAAAATAAAATAAAATTAGAAACAATATTATGTAATTTTATTAATACTTTAACCAAAATCCCTAATCAACAAATTAAAATTTCTAACTAATTGGATTTAAGAAAAAACAACCCTACATCTAGTCTAATTGAAGCTAAAACAAAAATATTATAAAATCACTACATAAAACTATTCTATAAAATTCTAATGAGTCTTGCAAAATTCTATAAAATTAGGAGGAATGAGGTAAGTAAACATAGTAGTAACAGTACCGTCTCCTTTGAAGCAAGTTACACCCCATTGTCTGTATTGCTTACAACATTTTTTACTGATTTTAACATTTGAAAAAATTTGTTACCAATAGCTTGAATTGTACATTCACCGTTGACAAGTACTTTCCGATATCTATAGTTGGCGAAGTTGACTTGTGTTTCTAATGATGAGAAGATGGTGGAGATTTGTGTTCTGAAGGAGGAGGAGAAGGATTTTTAAAATCATCTGGGTAATAATTGCATGTGCATTCACAAACATCATCTCCTTCATAAAATTGGAACTCTTTTTTATAGCAAGTAACAACATGAAAAGAAATAAACTCCGCCCCTCATCATCATGAATTGATTATTTCTTTCTCTTGCTATAATGTATGAAATAGATTTTTTTTTATTTTAGAGGAAAAATATATCAAGCTATTTATAGAGTATTCTATGTAGGTTTTTATATATAAATTTTATAGAGTATTATACGTAGATTTTTGAAGGTGGATTAGGGTTTTTTATTTGGAGTGAAATATTGTATGTAGAATTTTGAATGAACTTGCATCTAATTTTTCTCAAGTATCCCAAAGAACTCGCCCATAATTATTACTATTATTATAAAAATATAAAACAACAGTACTTTTGTAAATTGTCAACACACAAAGTTTGTACAGGGTTTTTTTCCAATGTAGTGACAAAAATAAAAGATATTTTCAAGTTAGGGTAGTTTTGAAACAATTTTCTAATTTATTTAGGATAGTTAGAAAATTTTTTACCTATTTAAGGTGGCTTTTGCTGGCGTGGCTTTGAAGACAGAACTCCGCCTATTTGAGGAGTGGAGAAGCAAAAACCGACATCCACACTCACGGAGTTAATATGACATATATATATATATGTTATAAACAGCTTGTGGATATTGTCCGCTTTGGTACTTCAGGACCTCACGGCTTTAAAACGCGTCCACAAGTAAAGGCTTCAGGCCCTGCTTATAAGCATGCACACAATCCTGTGTGCGAGCGATGTGGGAACTTCAGGTTCACAACACACCCTCCCATCGCGAGCATCGTGCTGATAACGTGTTATGAAATAAAGATTGAATTACTTATTTTGTTATAGAACTAAACTTGAATTTAGTAGTATTTAACTAGAAGAAAAATATTTTATAGTAGAATGATTTTGAGAGAATTTAGAAAGAGTTTGGAGAGAATTTAGAGAACTATAATATTGAAAGAATTTGGAGAGTAATCTATCTTTTCTTCTTCTTAATCTTAACATCCTCATTAATGAATTTCAATCCCTTTATATAGAGATTTTCTTTTCACTATTTGAGTACTATTCTCTCACAAGCAATATATTGTTCATTCATATTCATAATACTCCCCCTTGAATAACAATATTTTACAACTGCCTCGTTAAAACCTTGCTAAATAAAACCCAGTGGGAAAAACTTTAGCTTAAGGAAAAAGAGTACAGTGCATGATATTCTCCCCCTCAAATTGATATGTATAATCTTCCTTCACATAGTATGTAGATGTCGCATTCCAATATCGTGAACGTGCTTTCTAAAGATTGCAGTTGGAAGTGCCTTGGTGAAAAGATCAGCTGAATTCTGGCTAGACTGAATATACTTGATATCTATATGATTGTCTTTTATTAGCTCTTGAGTGTATGAAAAGAATCTTGGAGGTATATGTTTGGTTCTATCACTTTTGATATATCCTTCCCTTAACTGTGCAATGCATGCTGCATTATCTTCATATAAAATTATTGGACTTTTGTTGACTGGAAAACCACAAGATTCTTCAATATGATGTGTCATTGATCTAAGCCATACACACTCTCTACTTGCTTCATGTAGTGCAATAATTTCAGAATGATTTGAGGAAGTAGTGATAAGCGTTTGTTTCTGGGAACGCCAAGAAATTGCAGTTCCATTATTTGTGAACACATAGCCTGTTTGAGATTTTGCTTTATGAGGATCAGATAAATGCCCTGCATTTGCATAACCAATCAATTCTTGTTTTGAATTATTAGAATAAAATAAACCCAAATCAACATTTCCTCGAAGGTATCGAAGTATATGTTTGACCCCTTTCCAATGCCTTTTTGTTGGAGCTGAACTGAACCTCGCTAATAAATTAACTGCAAAAGAAATGTCAGGTCTAGTACAATTAGCAAGATACATTAAAGCTCCAATGGCACTGAGATATGGAAATTCAAGACCAAGAATTTCTTCATTTTCTTCACAGGGTCGAAATGGATCAGTTTCAATATTGAGTGATCTAACGACCGTTGGAGTACTTAAAGGATTTGCTTTATCCATATTAAAGTGTTTCAAGATCTTTTCTGTGTAATTTGATTGATGCACAAATATCCCATTGTGCATTTGCTCAATTTGTAAACCAAGGCAATACTTGGTTTTTCCAAGATCTTTCATTTCAAATTCTTCCTTTAAGTATACTGTTGCTTCATGGATCTCATTTTCTGTTCCAATGATATTCAAATCATCAACATATACAACTATAATCATAAATCCGGATATTGTTTTCTTAATAAAAATGCATGGGCAAATAATATTACTCACATATCCTTTATTAATCAAATAATCGCTTAAACGATTATACCACATGCGCCCAGACTGTTTTAGCCCATATAAAGATCTCTGGAGCTTGATCGAATACATTTCTTTGGGTTTTGTACTTAATGCTTCAGGCATTTTAAATCCTTCAGGGATTTTCATATAAATGTCACTATCAAGTGATCCATACAAATAAGCAGTCACAACATCCATAAGACGCATTTCTAATTTCTTAGAAACTACTAGGCTAATCAGATACCTGAACGTAATTGCATCCATAACAGGAGAATACGTTTCATCATAATCAATTCCTGGCCTTTGTGAAAAACCTTGAGCTATAAGTCTAGCTTTGTACCTTATTATTTCATTTTTCTCATTTCTCTTTCGTACAAAGACCCACTTGTATCCTATAGGTTTCACATTTTTAGGCATAGGAATAATTGGCCCAAAAACATTTCGTTTGTTTAGTGAGTCCAATTCAGCCTGCATAGCATCTTTCCATTTTATCCAATCATGCCTATTTTGACATTCCATGACTGATTTTGGTTCAGGATCATCTTTGTCATTTATGATTTCACATGCAACAGTATATGACAATGTTTCATGACTTTCTTTATTTTCTATTTCTTCAGGGATATTTTCCTCGCTATCAATATGATTATCTACTCCCTTTCTCTTTCGAGGATTTTTATCCTTAGAACCAATTGGTCTTCCACGCTTCTGGTGTGTTTTAGACTCATGAGTGTCTTTATTCTCAGATTTTATTTCTGGAATTTCAATACGAGCAGGAGCATTGGCTGCTGGTATATATGATTTAGTCACTCTTTTTATATCAGTAAATGCATCTGACAATTGATTTGCAATTGCTTATAAGTGCACAATCTTTTGCACTTCTAATTCACATTGTTTTGTGTGAGGATCCAGATGCAATATTGATGGTTCATTCCATGAAATATCCCTTTTCACTTTTTTCTCCCCTTTTCCTAATGTTAGGAAAACAACCTCATTAAATTGGCAATCAGCAAAACGTGCTGTAAAAACATCACCAGTTAGAGGTTCAAGATATCTAATAATCGAGGGTGTTTCAAACCCAACATAAATTCCCAATCTTCGTTGAGGACCCATTTTTATGCGCTGAGGTGGCGCAATGGGTACATATACTGCACAACCAAAAATTTTGAGATGGGAAATATTTGGCTCTTGACCAAATGCCAATTGTAGTGGGGAGTATTTATGATATGCACTAGGTCTGATGCGAATTAATGAAGCAGCATGTAGGATTGCATGACCCCAAACTGAAATGGGAAGCTTTGTTCTCATTATTAATGGTCTAGCAATAAACTGAAGTCGTTTAATCAATGATTCAGCTAAACCATTTTGAGTATGTACATGGGCAACGGGATGCTCAACAATGATCCCAGTAGACATACAATAATCATTGAATGCTTGAGATGTAAATTCACCAGCATTATCAAGTCTTACCCTCTTGATTGTATAATCAGGGAATTGTGCTCGTAATTTAATAATTTCAGCAAGCAACCTTGCAAATGCAACATTACGAGTTGACAATAGACAAACATGTGACCATCTACTAGATGCATCAATTAATACCATAAAATATCTGAATGGTCCACATGGTGGGTGAATTGGCCCACATATATCACCCTGAATTCTTTCAAGAAACATAGGTGATTCATTTTGAATTTTAAATGGTGAAGGTCTCAAGATTAATTTTCCAAGAGAACAAGCTGTACATGGCATTTCATTTGATTGAGGAATTCTTTGCCCCTTCAAGGGATGCCCATGTGAATTCTCAATTATCCTTCGCATCATTACTGATCCAGGATGACCTAATCTGTCATGCCATAAATTTATTATTGAAGGATCATAAGATTTTTCTTTTACTGCCATATTTGATTCAATTACATGTATATGCATGTAATGCAATCCAGTAGGGAGTTTTGGCAGTCTTTCCAATACTTGCATTTTTCCTGATTCATAGGAAACTATATTTAAATATTTGTTACCATTTATAGTAATAGATTGGGTATCACACCCATTTCGATATATGTCATCAAAACTCAATAAATTTCTTGTTGATTTTGGTGAAAACAAAGCTTCATCAATTATAAACTTTGTTCCATTTGGTAACATAAATTTAGCTTTGCCAATTCCTTCAATCAGATCTACAGGACCTGATATTGTTTTTACAACTGCCTTTGTGGGCTTTATTTCAGAGAAATAATCTCTATTTTTCAAGATAGTATGTGTAGTACCACTATCTGGTATGCAGAGATCTCCAATATTATCTTTATATTGAGTACAATCCATATTAAACTTCAAAATAGATAAACACAAAATTAATCAATTAAGGTAAAAACATAAAATAATTATAAAGTAGGACATTTTATTTAATTTAAAAATAACATACATAACAATAACATATTCTTCAGAATCAAATAAGTAATAACAATATACTTAAAATTATAGATGTCTCAATTTCCATTGTCAGTAAAATCATCAGTAAAATCAGAAACATCTAAATGAGTTGTATCATTAACATGAGTATGATGCTCATTGAAGTTTATTTCCTTTTCTTTGCCTTTCAATGATGCCTTATAAAGTTGGCAAAGATGTGGTGGTGTTCGACAAATTCGTGACCAGTGTCCTTTACTACCACATCTGAAACACACAGTTTCAGACTTATATTGAGGCCTTTCTTGAACACCACTGATGACTGATTTTAACTTCTTTTGAGGTTGAGTCTGAGTTTGTTGTGGAGTATTATTATATTTATTTCCACAACCATGGCCAAAGAATTGACCTCTTCCACGTCCACGACCTCTACCTCTCCCACGTCCACGGCTATTGTAATTTTTATATCTGGAATAATTTGTAGCATTTGCTTCTGGAAATGCTATTGAGCCAGTGGGACGGGATTGATGATTTTTCATCAAGAGTTCATTATTTTTCTCAGCTACCAGTAGGCATGAAATTAGTTCAGAATATTTTTTAAATCTCTGCATCCTGTATTGTTGTTGCAGTGTAACATTTGATGCATGAAATGTGGAGTAAGTTTTCTCCATCATATCCTCATCTGTGACTGTCTGTCCACAGAATTTTAATTGTGATACTATTCTGAACATTGCAGAATTATAGTCACTCACTTTTTTGAAATCTTAAAAGCGTAAAGCTCTCCATTCATCAGTGACTACTGGTAGTATTACATCTCTTTGATGATTATATCTATCTTTTAGATCCTTCCAAAGAACACTTGGATCTTTGACAGTCAAATATTCACATTCTAATCCTTCATCAAGATGACGACGGAGAAAAATTATAGACTTGGCTTTATCTTGCAATGAGGTGTTATTATTTTCTTTTATGGTATCAATTAACCCCATTGATTGAAGATGCATCTCTACATCTAGAATCCAAGACATATAATTTTTTCCCGTGATGTCAAGAGCAACGAACTCAAGCTTTGCTAGATTTGTCATTATGATAACTTATTGTTTTGATCGAGAGCTCCTCATGCTGATAACGTGTTATAAACAGCTTGTGGATATTGTCCGCTTTGGTACTTCAGGACCTCACGGCTTTAAAACGCGTCCACAAGTAAAAGCTTCAGGCCCTACTTATAAGCACGCACACAATCCCGTGTGCGAGCGATGTGGGAACTTCAGGTTCACAACAATATACACATTAACTCCGCCTTCTTAAAGGCCACTTTAATATGGGGAGTTGACGAATCAATTTTCTTTTTCATTCTCGGGCCACTTTCAAGCATTTGGCCAAGTGTTTTTTTTTATTTTAATATTATTACAATGGTTTTAATTACAATAATATTAAAAAATAATATTATAATTATAATAATATTATAATTTTTTATTATTAATATTATGGTTAATAATATATGAATAACATTATTTTTAATAATAATAATATTTATTTATTTGTAAAAAATTCAAAATCGACTCAATAATAATTAAGTTGAACTCAAGTTTAAGTTAGTCAAGTACGGTAAAATGTCAAATTAAATTCAAACTCTTTAATATTTAATTTAATAGACTCATGAGTTTAATAAGTTTAATTTAACTTGCACGTATTTATTATTTTACATTTTTATTTTAATATAATGACAAAAATATCTTCTTAAACTGAGTCATAGTTCGAGAATATGTATATATATATATATATATAAGGCAAAATTCATCTGGAGTTTTCTAAACTTATCGGCTTTTTAGTTTTAGACCGCTAAAGTTATACCCTCGAACTTTACGGATTTGAAATTTTAAACCCTTTTGTTAATTTTTTAACAAAAATTCTTTCCTTTTAGTTTCTGAAATTTTATATTTCTAACATTTATACCATGTTTTATTTTTTAACACTTATATCACTTTTAAAATTTTTTCACTTGTAAAAAATAAATTTACTTATTTTAATTTCTAATATTTTAAATTAAAGACATAAATTTATATACATTTTTAAATAATTTTAAATTTTAAAAATAAATAAACAAGTTAATGTTACAATAGAAAAAATTATAATAAAACTGTTGTTTTTCAAAATAAAATATTATGATGAAAAAGAACATCACAATTAAAAGAGATTACGATAAAATAATATTTTATAATTCTTCAAATTTTAATTTTTATATTTTTAATGCATTTTTTATATTTTTCTACAAGTTTTTAATTAAATTTTTGAGAATAAATTGTTATAAATAGTGGATAGTATGCATGCCTGTATATTACCAAAAAACGGTGATAGATTTTTCAATCAACTCAAATTTTTTATAACCGTTATCTTAACCTTTATTTTTTTATCATATTTTTGGGTACATGAAAAGTATTTATATTATAAAAATAAATTTACTTATTTTAATTTTTAATATTTAAAATTATATATATATATATATATATATATATATATATATATATATATATATGTAAATAATTTTAAATTTTAAAAATAAACAAACAAGTTAATGCTAAGATAATTTATTTTAAAAGTGATATAAGTGTTAATAAGTAAAAAATGATATTAATGTTAGAAATATAAAAATTCATGTATCAAAAGGAAATAATTTGTGTTAAGAAATTAACATAAGGGTTTAAAATTTCAAATTTATTAAGTTTAAGGGCCTAAATATATAAACAAAACTTTATGGGGCCAAAGCTAAAAAGTATATAAGTTTATGAGTCTCAGAATGATTTTTGCATATATATATATATATATATATATATATATATATATATATATATATATATATATATATAAATAACACTAATAAGTTTTAGATTCTAACATTTTTATTATGGTTATTACTATTATTAATTACAAAGAAGAGAGTAAAATTAATAATAATAATAACAATAATTGTTGTTGTTGTTATTATTAATATGTGTAAATTTATGCTTATTAATTTTGTTGTATAATAATAATAATAATAATAATAATAATAATAATAATTATTATTATTATTATTATTATTATTATTATTATTAAAAAGTAATAAAAAAATTAAAAATTAAAAAATCTAAGGAAATATTAAAATATGTTGGAATGAACCAAGTCCTTCCACCTATTAAAGTGGCAAAATATTTTAAAACAGTTTAAAATTATTATTATTATTAGTTCAAGAAGATGTCAAATTATTATTATTATTATTATTCAATCTCTAAAATTTTTTATGTTAAAAATTAATGAAATATAAATCTACATATAAAAATAATAAACTACACAAAAATATATGTTATACAACATAAAAAGTATTATAAAATCTATATTTTATAATATATTGATGAAATATAATAATAACATAAAAATACTAATGAAAAAAGAAAAAGAAGTTTATGAGAAAAAAAATCGAATTTTGAAAAAGTAAATAGAAAAGGATCTCACTTTAACTTTGTGTTGGTTGAAGAGTCATAGGCCCACTTTTAACTATTTTTTAATTAACCAAGTACCCTTTAAATTCTAAGATTTGGAGTTTGTCAGTGCCAGAGTTTACGGAACTCCGTCGTTCATTTTGGCGGAATTGTACTATTTTTTTTAAACTAATAAATTTTGCAAGTTAAAATTACAGACTTCTCACAGTTTATAGAATCTTATACAACTCCTGACAGAATTAGGTTTATTTATTTATTTTTTTAAAAAAATTATTTACACCGGCAAAAATGTTTTATCTTTTAGTATTTTCGTCACTCATAGCAACGAAATAAGATGTCCTAATTTTTTTTTAAATTATTATTTATCCCAAATTAGAAATTAGCTTCAAAACTGCCCTTGGAATTTTTTTTTTTTTCACCCAAACATGTTAAAATGCCTGTTTGTCCATACTAATCAGTAAGTTCTAGTTAAAAAAGGATTTGTGCTCTCTTTTCCTATTCTGGATTTATCTAAACTTTTACTTACAAATAAAATTAAAAATCTAAATTAAATTTGGATATATAAAAATTTAAAATTCAAATATGATCATCTTACATATCTTTAAAAACAAGATTAGAAATTTTATTTTAGTATAAAGTAATTCAGTTCAGTGCTCGTTTGCACAAATTGATTATAGATAATTTAATAAGTGAAAGTGACAACAATTTGAACACCTCTATATGTCATAATGATATCAACACAACCTCAATAACAGAATTTAGAATAAAATTTATCATATGTCAACACAACCTCTGTATGATATTCCCCAGAACCTTAAACAATCTACTCTATTCAAAGTTAAAGACTTTATCAGAAACCAGCAGAAAAAAAAAAATTCAAAGACTTTACAGGAGAGGAGTGGTGACGGGGTCTAATATACAGAGAAGCCTGGGCAGTCCCAGTTTGGTTCTAGCAGTGTTGTACGTCAAGTGGGAGTGTACGTAGCTGCTAGCCAGGACGATTCTCTACTGTGGTTTACAGATTCGCTATTGATTCTCTTTGTGGCGTGGAGACAAATGGGAATTCTATGAATTTTGAACGTGTCCCTGATTCTGCAGCTCCATCTGGGGTGATGATGATGATGATGAAGCCATAGACAGGGGTGTTCTTCTCGATGATTTGAGTGAGAGCGAAGGAAGCCAAGGTTTAGAAGCAGTAGCAAAGGGAAGTGGAAATGTGATGGCCTGAGAATAGTGTACTAACAGGGAACAAGTGCTGGTAGCCATGGAATTGCTGTACTCAACGCCGCAAGACATGCTCTAGCTCAGAGGTACCGTTGATACGTTTTTCAACTTAAACGCACCGTTTTCGATAATCTCTTATTTTCATAATTGTTTTTTCTTTTTATTTTAATAATAATTATTATTATTATGAATTTGGACAGTTTCAGTACTCTTACTAAAATGAACAGGGGGTGAGCAAATAAAATAAAAAAATAGCCAATTAATTTCAAAATTTTTAAAAATTTGATAAATTAATTCAGTTTAAATTGTATTTTAAAATCTTTTGAAAAAAATAATTTGATTTCAGTTTATTATTTTGTAAATTCATAATTAACTGAACGATTAAAGGCATACAAAATTATTTAATTAATTAGTTAAACAAAGGGTAAACATTATACATGAAATTTTTAAAAATTTATATGCTAGAAAATTAACTGTCAATTGCTCTTATTTAAATAATATTTGAAGTTTAAATCATAATTAATTGTTGAGATATTTATATCGTTTTTATATTCTATTTGAAGTAAACTTTATAATTAGAGTTTAATAAATTTTAATTATCAAAAATTTAAATGAATTTAAAAACATTCATGCTCGTATCACCGAGCGTGCAACGGCTTCTGGTGCAACAAATATCAAATTGACTTGGGGGTGGTGATTTATAGTGGGCTACAACGTTGCATTATGACTGATTTTAGAATCCACGGATTTTATGGCACGTCACATTTATGAATTTGTAATTCATGTAATAGTATTAAGACTTCTGAAAAAGTTTTATTTGTCCGTAGCTCTCATTTGATATCGAATAAAGTAAATTTTTATTTTTATTTCCTTGTGATGGATTTAAAAAATGAAAAATATGTTAGGTATTCACTTGAAATCATATCTTTTTTGACATATTTTGAAGGTATAATTTGATTTTGGTAGTAATATTCTATTTGAATTGAAAATATATATTTAGATGTTTAGAGTTGTACAAGTTATAAAGAGATAATAATTCACGTGCAGGAAAAAAAGTTGCCACCCCATGCTCTGTTTAGATCGATTTCATTGCACAACTGCAGTAATCTAATAATAAAATATTTTCTATAGTATTATTGAATACAATTTTCGACCATCACAGTAATAAAACTCCCCTCTTGAGTGTTAAAAAAAAAGATTTACTTTTGTTCCTGCTAACAAAACTAAATAATTGGTCATATCCACTTTTATCAATTTAGAATACTTTCTGTTTATTTTATGTTTTTGATACAATAGTTTTATATTTTTTTGTCAATTTAGAACACAATATGTATAATGATAATGATAATAATAAAAATAATATATTTAATTACAGAGTGAAAAATATATTCACAACCATCCTCCTAGATTTTTGCTAAATCACAATGGTGTTTCCAGGAGGTTGATAATTTTTTTATGAACAAAACCCAATCGGTGCAAAACTAGCATCAACATGCCTAGAAAAATGAAATCAATCAAATTATAAACATATACCAGAGCTTAGATGTGATGAATAGCTCACTGCGTCTCACTACCCCAGAAGAAAATAGTTCCTTCAATGCCTCACCTATCTGCATTACATCAAAAACGATAGAGACCATAATGAAATTTCCTACAGGTTCATATAATCCAATCCTTAAACCTCCATTTTTTAAACTATGTAATCCTACAGTGATGCCCTTCCAAAAGTGCTGCTAGACCTTCTTCTCTAGCAATAGTTGCCACAGCACCCAGTAAACCCCTATATTTTGTTATACTTCCTCCATCCTCAGTAGATGCTTTACGTTGGAGCATATAAAAAATGAGAACATTACGAATGACAATGCTAATTAAGTAGAAGATTTTATGAATTGACATATAAAACTACCAATAAACATTGTGGATATTTTTTCAAAAAAAAAAAAAAAAAAGTTCTTGTATATTGATTTTGCTAGTAAGTATATAATTTTTCTTTTCAATTCTAAGTATAATGGAACGAAAACGAGTTATTCGTTATTGAAAACTTTTAGAGGACATTTGTTTGGTAAAAAATAAGGGTGAAAATCGGGATCGGAATGAACAATTTTAATTCTTTGTATTTGGTTGACTAAAATGAGAATTGAAAATGTGATTTCTACATTAATGGTAATCACCATTTCCCTTTTATTTTTAGGAAATGAATTTTGATTTCCTTAAAAATCAAGTCAAATCAATTATAAATTGGTTAAATATTTAAATATTAATATTTATTTTTAAAATTTATAAATGAAGCATATAAATTAATAAAAATATGCATTAAATGTTTGAATAAAAAATATTTATCAAAAGTAAATAATTTTTATATTTTTTTTAAAGAAATTATAATAATATTTTTATAAATAAATATTTTATAATACATAATTATAATATTATTTTTTAATATATAAAAATAATTTTAATGTTAATTTTTATATTAAAAAATAATTATAAAAATATATTTTTATAAAAAAAATTTTGATTGTTAAATAATTTTTATTCTATTATCATTTCCTAGTAAAATTAAATATTTTTTTTCAAATTTTTATTTCCATTCCCATTCCATTCATTTCTGTTATCATTTTCATTCCGATTTTAAATTATGAACCAAATGCACCTGTGTTTATGATTATAAAGTGACATAGAAATTGACTAAAGTTTGTTATAAAAGAATTTTGTAATTGTAATTAAGTTTGGCTTCTGCTAGCTGAGCAGCTATTAAGATGAAGCAAGTTGACCTTTCATTATGAAACCAAGTTTATTACTATAAAATAGTTCATCAAATAATCAGATGATCATACTCCTAAGAAACTACCCAAGTCTGGTTTAGATTGATCAGCAATGACTAGCAAAATTCTGGTTTACAGTTCTAAGAAACTATAATAGCAAAATTCTTGTGGTCTTGTAGGTCAGTATGGTAAAATTACCATCTTTTCATGCTCCGAAAAAAAAAATGCTAATAATCTTTCTTAGGACTTTGAAGTGAGAATTGTGGCCCATGAATTGGACTGGCATTATCTATGCTAGCAACTGTAGCACTCTCATCCTTATTTTCTGCGGTGGAAGCACCATCCTTCATACTTTCAATCAACTCAGAAGAAGACGGCTCATGAGAACTACCACTTGAAATATTCCCGAGCATGCTTTTGTACATACTTAAAGCTTGAGCCATCAAATTGGCAGGACTTTCAGAAGCACTAGGAAGTAACATTGTTGTCGACTATGAAATATTGGACAACACAAAAAGGGAAGAACAAAATTATTTTAGTAAAATCCAAAATCAAACTGCACACTAAACCAAATGCCCAGAAACTCCTCGTTACCTTCTTAGCAATATTGCCAAAGGCATGTACATATTGCTCAGCAATTTTCAAACTTGCAGCCTGTAAATTACACCACGATGTTAAACTATTAGAATTGAACGTTGGATAACTGTTTATTCTTATTTAAATGCACAAATTATTAACTTTACAAAAACAAAATTCTGCTGTGCTGCATGTCTTCAAATCTCCAAGAAAAAGGAAGAAGTCCTATTAATTCAAAAGCACACTTCAAATATACATGCTAAACTTGTGTTGCAACATCTACATGATGATAAAGCATGCACTATCTATTTCTAACTAAGGATAAGTAGCTAACAGTAAGTTCTATGTGTGTTAGACTTATGTAAAACCCCCTGGCAGATCCAGAAAATAGGACAAACCATAATCCCTACAAAATAAGAGTCCATACAATGCTAATCAACTACATGCATATTTTAAAAATCAACATCTAGAACTGCAAATAAGCACGACTTCTCAGGATACAAAGACCATTCTATTGGACTTAAGAAATTCAATTGCACTAATTAAGTGAAAATAGATAAGTTAGGATCAACGTTGGATTCAACTAGGCACAGCCCATGAAATCTCACCTCTATTCCCCCATTTTCCTTAAGGGCCTGTGACACCATCTCAAGTCCTTTAGCTGTAGCTTGTGATTTAGCAAGGATAGCTTCTGCCTCACCTGATAAGGATTTTAAAAAAGCATTAGCATAAAATGGAAGCATGGAACTAATTGCCTAATACGGGATGGTCGACATCAAATAAAGTCAAACTATTGCATGAAACAGAGTGTGGTTATTTAAAGTGGCTTACAGCTACAGAAAACAAGACAAAAAATTACATCAAGAACAACATTATTCAAAGTGAACAGTAACGGTATAGAGAAGGGGACCCCCATCCACCTCAGTAACGGTATAGAGAAGCAGACCCCCATCCACCTCAAATGGAAAATTGCATCACCACAAGCTTCACTTATGCGTAACTCCAAACCCATAATACAAGAGACATATTAAAACAAAACTAAAGTGTTTATTTTAAAAGGGACACAAATGTAAGGGCACATTATGTCAAAATATATTACTGACAACACATTGATGACTGATGAGTACATACAATGTGCTCATTTTAAAATAGCGGGATGACTAACCTCGTGCTCTGTTAATCTGATCCATCTTTGCAGCTTCCGATGCTAAAATTACAGCAGCCTTCTTACCATCAGCGATATTAATGTTTGCTTGTCTCTCTCCTGTTAAAATATACAATTTTCACAGGCAATATAAGATGCAATATTGAGTACATTTAACCAATAATTTTCTTTTTCAAACATATTTATTACTCAAAGAATGAAAATTAATAAAATACTTCAAACACCATTTAAATGCAACATTAAACAAAAACAATCAATAAGCCAACTCTACAACCTTCAGACTCCAAAATTTGAGCTCTCTTTTTACGTTCGGCTTCTGCTTGCAGTGCCATAGCTGCTCGCACCCCAGCAGGTGGCATAATATCCTCTACAAAGAAGTAACATATAAGTGCATTAAAAAAAAAAACTATCTGCAACAAACCAAAACCAGGAAGCACATTTGAAACATGAGGCTTACTTATTTCATATCGAAGGCACTGTAGTCCCCAGTCTTTGGCAGCCACATTGATGGACGCCTAATAAATAAATAAATAAGTTAAAGCTAAAACAGACCAATTACTTAAAAGCTTGAAAAGTTATATACCACAATCTTTTCATTGAGAGTGTCCCTTTCCTCAAACGTCTTGTCAAGTGTTATCTTTCCAAGCTCACTACGCATAGTGGTCTGTGCAAGCTGAATTACAGCATAGATTGGATCCTCCACACCATAAGAAGCCAATTTCGGATCCACAATCTATATTAATTGAATCAATTAATGGATTAATTGGTTTGTTGGGAAAAAAAAGGAAAAAGAAAAACCAAGAAGCACAAGAAACAAGAAGATGACCTTGACATAAAGAACGCCATCAATTGAAATACTGACATTATCCTTGGTTATAGCAGACTGACTAGAGATGGGAATAGCCTCTTCTTTCAGGGAATGAACATAAGCTATTCTATCAACAATTGGAATCAAAAAATGAATACCCGATGGAAGAGTCTTGACATACGTCCCAAATCGCTCAATCACATATGCCTTCCTCTCTGGCACGATTCGGATGCCCCAATTCACAGGTGGAGAAATCTCATACCTGATTTTTCAACAAAGAAAATCCAATCAACCAGCCAACCAACTAGCTAATGCATAAAAGTATGGAATTATGGATTAAAATGCATACCTCACTGCTGGATCGCCACTGTCGCTGCGGAAATTGCGAAAAGAAGAAGTGAAAGGAGAAATCAAGGGAGATGATGAAGACTGGCTGAGATAAGTGAGGGATCTAATAACTCCCTTGTTAATAAGTGAATTACTTTTTCTCAACATTATGTTGTTCATCTTCTTCTTCTTCTTCTTCTCCTTGGAGTTTTGGAAGTTTTTATATTTGTATCAAGTGCAGAGAAAAAAGGATAAAACCCTACTTAAACCTTTCCGTCCTTTCGTTTTCCTAAATTTCGCGTGCTTCTTCTTCTGCAAGAAATGACTCAATCCATCTTCCCTTCATTCTCCTTCCCACTCACCCTTCTGCAGTTAGTCCTATAATTTTTTTAATTCACATTAAACAAGCATACATGATGGAATTTTTAATTAAAAAAAGCAACAAACACCAGTAATAGACTATCAAATTAATAGATTCCATAATGGTACAGGGAAAATGGGTTAGGATCATAAAAATAAAGCATGGTTACTTCTCTTATATTCCTCCTACATTCTCATCAGAGCATGCTTGTCAACACAGGGCAAAATTAAGAAAACAAAACAAAAAAAAATTCTGCATAAAAGATAGATGGATCAGAATACTGGCCAGCATTGATCATCTGGGCAAATAAGCATTCCTAAACTCACAATACACACGAATGTGCAATCACAAAAGCTCAAATCTCTACATCTGCAAAATGGCAAGCAGCAGAGCTAGCTACCTTCATATTCATCATCCATTGTACCGAGAGTGATGGTAATCAGTTTTTGACGCAAGATCATCCCCGAATCTTTCTCTAACAGAATATCTAGCCGTTGCTTATCAGATTAAACACACACACACACACACATAAAAAAGTTCTAAATTTCAAATTTTGCTACAAAAGAAACAAATTACACAAGTTATTAACTCTACCCACAGCCCATTACAAAATTATTCTTTAACATTAAACAAACCCAATTCATAACTACCAACCAAGACAAGGACCTATTAACTGGGAATATCTTTTAGCAATTAAATAAAAGGAATAACAAATCAAGCTTACGAATTGATACAAAAAAAAAAAAGTTGGAATCAATAAAATGCAGTCACACTATCGACTTTTGTGGGAGAAGAAAATAATACCAGCAAATCAAATCATCAACCGGCTCAGAGTCAGACATCCACGATTCCGGTAACAACCCAGAATGGTGCTGCGATTTCCGTTAGCCCAGGAGTTTTTGCAAGCAAAAGAGGAGACTAAAGTAAGCAAACCAGAAGAAAGTGATGGTGGTGCTGCTGATGGCGGTGAATGGGGATGACGGTGATGATGGACGGCAGTGATGGGCGGCGATTAGATTGGGTTGGAACGGCTTGCGGGAGATAGGTGGGCTGTTGGCAAGGTTTTAGGTTTTTTCCTTTTTTTTTTTTCTTTTTTGAGAATAAGGTTTTAGATGGAAAGAATGATATTGGTTCAGATAAAACTACGTAGTTTTGCTTATAAGTATGTACTTTTGCTTGTAACATTTTTTTCTTAACATGAGTGTTTTGCCTATAACATTAAAAACTACAAAGTTTTGCTATTAAGTTCTGATCCCAAATTATATGTAACTAGTATATATATATATATATATATATATATATATATATATATATATATATATATATATATTTAATACGTATAGTAATAATAATAATAACTGGAGAAATAAAATAAAAAATAGAAAATAGTTTGAAAAATTAAGCATTTTTATTTTTGTTAAATAAAAAAATTTGTTTTTAATTGAATAAAAGTGATGTTTTAATTAAAATAAAAGACATAATTTCTAATGAAAAAGAAAAGTAGTATTTTAGATGTAGTATAATTAAAATGTTTTATATTCAATAAAACATATGTAATAATAATAATAATGACAATAATATCACATGTATAATAATAATAAAATAATAATAATACTAACAATAATAATAATAATAATAATAATAATAATAAAATAATAACACTAATACTATTAAAAATAATAGTAATGAGAATAACTTAAATACTTTAAATAATAAAACTCATAAAATAATTATTTTACATAATTAAAATATCTGAAATAAAATAAATGAATAGTATATATAAATAATGATAATATATAAATAAAATTTAAAATATTATTAATATTACATATTTTAAAATAATTTTTAATTATTTAAAATATCATGTCATTACAATATGAGATACTGTCTCACAAAAAAATTAGGATTGTAGCCTTTAAAGGGCAACATGAAATTTGTCCGTCGGAAGTGTCCTTGCTAGGAGAGATTCTAGATTATCCATTAAGTGCCAACATTGTTTTCCAAGCATGGCCATATTAAAAGTCTGAAGATCTTGAAAACCCAAGCCTCCCACCTTCTTCAGCTTACATAATTGTTGCCACGAGCACTAGTGAATTTTTCTCTCCTTTTCTTTTTAACCCCACCAAAAATTAGCAATACGAGAATTGATTGTTTGACAAACCTGAATAGGGAGCTTAAACACACTCATAAGATATTCCATAATGGATTTAGCGACTGTCTTTATTAAAATCTCTTTCCCTACAATTGATAGGGTTCTTTCCTTCCAACTAGAAAGTTTTTTCTTGACCATATCAATAACATTTTTGGAAAAGCATCTTTTTCGATCTAGTAATTGTAGTAGGAAGACCTAAATACTTAGTGATAATTGGTTTCCGGAACTCTTGGACTTGGGGTCTTGCAATCCATGAACAGAAGGCAAGGTGAGAGGTGGGGAGAATCCCCACGAACACTCGGATGCCTAAGAGAATAGAAGTAAGGAGAATGCAAGATAGCTAGAATATGTGAGAATAAGATGTTCCTTTGTGAGGGATGTAGGGCTATATATATAGTAATACTCAAACCTGGATGGAGTCAGATTCCGTGTGAGATAATGAATCATAATCTTAGTAGGAGAATGTTCCTTTTGTGCTTAGGACTCCACTTTGGGGTAGTCCCCATTCCGGACGGATCTGCCTTATTGCTAGTCCAGTTGTCTCTATTTAGGGGGTAAGGGGCCCCTAATTAGGCAGAAACATTCTAGATGGTATCAAGAGTCCCCCCCCCCCCCCCGGGGTATTTGGATATTTATGTCCGTCACGTCTGGGTAGGATGCTGATGCCCTCAAAAGGGATATAAGACGGTAATAGAGGCCAGTGAGCTGAGGTGGCCAGCCTCAATTACAGTAAGTAGAGCTCGGTGCCTAGTATTTGGATGGTCATCGTTGAATCGTAATTTGTAGAGCTGGGATACCCGCCAAGTGCGTATGAGCACCACAATAGATTAACCCGTCCGTTTGGAAACAACATGACGGAACCAGTCATCACTGGATTTTTTATGCTTGGTGCATGGACACGAGGCTTTTCAAGCTCGGATCCTCAGTACTCCAAAAGCAACCTGAGGGTGTTAGCTTCAGTCACTGGACTTAGATGTGCAAGACTTAAATGCTCAGTTCAGGGATGCGAGGCTTACATGCTCAGAACCTCAGTACTACAGAAGCGAACTGAGGGTGCCAGCTTTAGTCACTGGACTTAGATGTGCAAGACTTAGATGCTCGGTTCAGGGACACGAGGCTTACATGCTCAGAACCTCAGTACTACAGAAGTGACTTGAGGGTGCCAGTTTCAGTCACTGGACTTAAATGTGCGAGACTTAGATGCTCGGTTCAGGGACATGAGGCTTACATGCTTGGAACCTCAGTACTATAAAAGTGACCTGAGGGTGCCAGCTTCAGTCACTAGACTTAGATATGTGAGACTTAGATGCTCAGATACTCGGAATAGGCTGAAAATAATATTTGAAATGCCTTCCGAGTTACTTGATGAAGCGGCCTAGTTGAAATGTAGGCGGGCTGACACATGGTGACATCACTTCAACTCTTAGGGATTCGTAATTGAAATCGTGTGAGTGATGCATCATTTCGTATATCGGTAAACAAAGCATTTGTGCCGCCGTTATCGCGACTCCTCGTCTAATGGGCTTTTTTATTCCCAAAAGGCCCCTGGTGGCCTAGGGAGGAACGCAGCAATAATGAGGGCAGTTAATGGCGTGCTTCCAAATCCTTCCATGTCTTTATAAATACTGTTGCGCTTGTTAACTGGCATATTTTGCTTCTTTTGCTTTTCTTTTATTTTTACCTTTGTTGCATTACTATCGCCTCCGTTGTTTCCATTTCTTCCTACCGTAGTTCTTAATTGTGGCACCAGGTGATTCTTTCATCTTTCTTTTTCCTCTTTTTGCTCCTTTTTATTATTGTGTGTTTCCCTTCTCCACTATGGCCCCAAAGGAAGAAGTTAGTTCTGACCTTTTTATCTCTAATGTAGATAGTGAGTTACTGGGGTGGTATCGAAGGTGGTTCTGTATGCCCACCGATTATTCCCTTCACACCGTAGATATGAGGTTTATGGCCCATACCCCCTTATCAGGGCTAAGTAAATTAGTTGTGTATTTTGACCAGTTAGAAGGGAGTTTGAAATTTCCTCTAGATCCCTTCGTAAAAGAATTTCTGAATAGGAATAACATAGCGCCTGGTCAGCTTCGTCCGAATAGTTATAGGATACTGACCGAGTTCATCCAACTGATGTATGAAGAGGGGAGGGAACCCAATCTAAATGTCTTTCGATATTTGTACAGGCTGACTAGGAAAAAGGGAGATCTGATGTTCTCCCTATCGGCTGTATCCAATCATACTCTCTTTGTAAAGCTTTTGGATCTCTACAAGAAGTAGAGACACCATTTTTTTGTTGTGGAGCATCAATCAGACTTCTTAGATGTCCGGAGGATGTGGTCAGACGAGTGTCATAAGGTGACTTGTCTAGCGAAACTTTTTGACCATGATACGGAGCTAGTTTTATGGCTACATCTCGATGGGCTTGCCGAAGCTCGATCAGTGAAGGATGCATCCCAGAGGTACCTGTGGAGAGTTTGTCCGAGTCGCGATAACTCCCATGGTATGTTTGTTTTGCTTTGAGCTATTTTTCTAACTTACTTTATTTTTCCAACTGTAGATGGCTAACTTTTTTGATTTTGCGGGTGGGATTTCCTTAATTGATGAGCTAGCTGCTGTAGAGGAGGTGTGGGTCTCTCTTTCTCTAAAACCTGAAGCTCCTGCAGCCCCTGAAGTTATTCTCGTCGACCCCAAGGGCAAAGCGCCGGTGGAAAGTGAACGGCCAGAGCGGTTTGATCGAAGAAAGAGCCGGCTGATTGACCCGGGGTCTAATGAGGAGGGGCTGGATGAAGAGATTTATATTCAACGCCCGTGATTATCTGGGTGTTCGAATATAAAAGGCTGGATATTAAAGCAGATGAAGCCCCCGAGTATCTCCAACAGCCAAGTGCGGGACCAGTACTCCGAGTCACTACCACTGCCCGGTGACATGCAGCGTTGGTCCAAGGAGGGCCCGAATGGGTTATTGGACTCCATGATTGGCCAGTCACTAGAGGTAAGCTAGCTTCTGCCACTTGATGTAGTTATCATACGTGTTTCTTATTTAAGTTAACTATTAGTTTTTAGCAAATGACTTAGGCCTTGCTATTGGCGAAGGATCAGTACTTCTACCGGAAGAGCTAGTATAGCTTGAAAGAAATGGAGGTGGGAACCATAGCCATTAATTTAGAAAAGAAGTTGGATAGCGCGAAGGCAGCTCTAGAGCACTGCCAGGAAAGATACGTTGAGACCAAGTCCGATGCTGAGGTGAATCAGAAGAAAGTTTCTAAGCTGGAACATAGCCAGGCCCAGCTGATGAGGAGGATCGAGGAGCAGGATCTTCAGATCGCTGAGCTCCAAGGGAGGTTGGCGGAGCTTGAGAAATCCCGAGCAAATGATAAAAAGGCCCAAGGCATGGTAGGGGGGTTTCTCAAAGCTTATCGAGCTGAGTGTAAGAGGATCCTGATCTCCCAAGACTCGGGACTAGATCTAGGGGCATTAAACCGGATAACTCCAGCAGACCTTCCCAAACTTGTTATGGAGGAGGATGCCCATCGAAAGGCCAGTTCTGATCCTGCAAGGGAGTCTGTAGAGGCTGCTATTGCTGCTGGGTCCATAGAGCATCCAGAGACTGCTGATGAGGTTTCCCCCTCTGTTTCCAGGCCTAGGGGTCCGGGCGTACATATAGTGGAGTAGATATGTATAGGTTCTTTTTCTCCTTTTTTTTTATAACTGATCACATGTAAAGGCATTCTTATTAATTAGGAGACTTTATTGAATCATATTATATGTTGAATACAGTTTTACTGATAGTATTTTCTGAGAGAGTCTGAGTTCTAAAATCGTGGTAGTTCTTTGCCTCCTCCTTCTCTTAGTCTGTATGCTCCCTTCATCGTGCATGCTGAGATTTAGTACGGACCTTCCCAGTTTGGACCTAACTTGCTGGTTCCTAAGGTGCCTTTGCTAATATCTGCTCTCCTGAGTACCCAGTCTCCCAACTTGAATTGTTTTATTCGATGTCGTTGATGATGGTATTGTGTTACTCTTTGCCGATGTGCCTCAGCTGTGGCTGTAGCTTGTTCTCTCCATTCCTCTAATAGGTCTAGGCATATCCAAGCATTGGCATTATTGATGGTGTGATCGAGATCATGGCTTACTCAATAACTTGGTGACCCAACTTCCACGGGAATTACCGCGTCCATGCCATAAGTCAGTCTGAATGGTGTCTTGCCAGTGGATGATCAGGGTGTGGTTCTATAGGCCCAGATTATGTTATTGAGTTGTTCAAACCAATTCCCCTTTTTCTCATTAAGCCTTTTCTTCAATCCTTACATGAGAATTCTATTTGTGACTTCTGTTTGTCCGTTTGTCTGCGGGTGAGCTACTAAGGTGAAGCGCAGCTTTATATCAAGATCTGAGCAAAAACCTCTGAATTTATTATTGTCAAACTGTTTGTCATTGTCCATAATTAAAGTGTGGGGGATACCGAACCTGCAAATGATCTCCTTCCAAAAGAAGTGTTGTATCCGAGCTTCTGTAATGGTTGGGACCGCTTCTACTTCTACCCGTTTGGTGAAATGGTTAATGGCCACAATTAAAAACTTTTTCTGCGAGGTAGAGGGAAGGAAAGGACCAAGGATGTCCATCCCCCACATGGTGAATGGCCAAGGGCTGCCGATAGGATGCAGGGGCCGAGAAGATTTATGATTGAGTCAAGCATAGTGCCGGCACTGGGGACATGCTTACGTTAGCTGCTGGGCATCTTTGCACATGGTGGGCCAGTAATACCCTTGGAGTAGTGCCTTTCTAGTGAGCGAATAATGGGATTCATGTGCTCCATAGATTCCTTCGTGGATTTCTCAAAGTATGTAGTTTCCTTCCTCTGGGGAAACGCACTTCGACCATGGGTGTGAGAGGGATTTTCAGTAGAGCTCCCCTCGATGGATGGAATAGTGGGTTGCTTTGGTCTTGAGCTTCCGAGCCTGCAGCTTGTCTTCTGGGAGTGTTCCGTGCTCCAGATATTGGATTATGTGTCGCATCCATTTTCGAGACTACTTGTGTCTCCAAAACTTCAGTTCTTATGTGCAAGGTAGTCGGCCTCACTGTTTTCTTCCCTAGGAATCTGGATGATCTTCCATTGCCCTCTGTCCCATTCGATGTGTTGCAAAAGCCACTTGGCTTTATGTACGTACTTGGCAATGCAGGTGTCTTTGACTTGAAATGCTTCGCTGACTTGGTTGACTACTAGTTTGGAATCCGAGTGTATGATGAGGTGTTCGACCCTTACTTCAGTGGCCAACTTCAAACCTGTAATGAGTGCTTCATACTCAGCTGCATTGTTGGTGGCATTATACTCGATACGGACTGCGCACCGGATGTGAACCTTGTGCGGCCCTCTAAGGATTATTCCTATGTCGGAACCTTAAGCTGAGGATGCTCCATCAACATAGAGCTTCCATTTCGGTGCTTTGGTCAAGGCTATATCTTCCGGAGCCATTTCTTGTACAAAATATGCTAACACCTGGGCTTTCATCTGCTGCCGGGGCTCATAGTCAATATCAAATTCACTAAGTAAGACCGACCATTGCACTAGCCTACCTGAAGTCTTCGGTCTCTGTAAGATTTTTCTCAACAAGAATTGGGATCAGACCACAATATGGTGAGCTTGGAAGTAATGTCGAAGCTTTCGAGAGGCATGGACCATGACCATGGCTAACTTGTCCAGCATGGGGTATCGAATTTCAGGTCCTCGGAGCATCTTACTAACATAATGGACAGGGTTTTGCTAGCTTCCTTCTTCTCTTACTAGTACTGAAGTGATGCATTCTTTAGCAATAGAAAAGTACAAATACAAGGTCTCATTTAGTACCAGCCGGCTGAGTAAGGGTAATGAAGATAAGAATCTTTTAATGTCTTCAAATGCCGCCTGGTAATCAATGGACCACTGAAACTTCCCAAAATTTTTAAGAGCTCAGAAAAATGGTAGACACTGCCTAGCCGAGTAAGAAATGAAACGCCCTAATACAGTGATTCTACCATTTAACTTTTGTACCTCATGGATGTTCTTCGATGCCTCCATGTTGAGTATGGCTTCCATCTTTTCTAGATTGGCTTTAATGCCTCGATGAGATATCATGAACCCTAGGAACTTGTCTGCTTGGACTCTGAAGATGCATTTCTCAAGATTCAACTTGATCCTAGATTTACTCAGTAGCTGGAGAACTCGATCCACGTCTGCTGGGTGCTGCTCCGGATGTTTGCTCTTGATGATGATGTCATCCACATATACTTCTACACTTATTCCAATATGGTCTTGGAGGACTTGGTTCATTATTCTTTGATACATGGCCCCAACATTTTTTAGTCTAAAGGGCATCACCTTGTAGCAGTATAACCCTTCATGAGTGATGAAGGACGTTTTCTCCTGATCCTCTTCCTTCATTGGAATCTGGTGATAACGTTGTGCCACATTGATGAAACTGTATAAGCCATGACCAACAATGGAATCGATGAGCTGATCAATTATGGGTAACGAGTAGTTGTCCTTAGGGCATGCTCAGTTGAAGTCGGTGTAGTCTACCACATTCTGTACTTCCCGTTTTCTTTTCTGATGAGTACCACATTGGCTACCCATTCCAGGTGAGTAACCTCTTTAATGAACCCAGCTGCTAACAGCTTCGTTGTTTCTTCAACAATGATCTTTTGTCTTTCATAGGCAAAGGTTCTTTTTTTCTGTGCTATTGGCTTGGCTCCCGGTTTGATGTTTAGGCAGTGACAGGCAACCTGTGGGTCCATACCAATGATTTCGGGGGCTTGTGAAGTGAAATCCTCTGAGTGTCTGGTAAGGACTTCCCTTATTTTGTCTCTGATGTTTTGGTTGAGGGTGTTGCCAATTTTCACAGTCCTTCCTTCAATGATTTGTAATGTCTCACATTGGTTATGGGTCAGCTCTTTGCTTCTTAACTTCCCATGCCTCTAAAGGAAAAGCCTCCACTTGAGGCTTTGTGGCCATCTGATAACACTGTCTGGCCATGTGCTGATCTCCTCGAATAGTAAGGGTCCCATTCTTTACCGAAATTTTCATAGTTAAGCGCTGAATGCTGGGGACTGCATCTGCTTCATAAAGTGTCAGCCGTCCTATAATCCCATTATAGGCCAGTGGTATATCTACCACGTTGAATAGAGTCTAGATGACTTTTGTCTCCTCATCATCTTGGTTTCCAAATTCTAGGTTCAGATCGATAATCCCCATTGGTTGCACGGTTCCCCCATAAAAACTCGTGATGGGGTTTTGGATGGCTTTCAGGTTGGTGACGAAGCCGCCCATAGCTTTATACACATTCCAACATAATACATTGATAACACTCCCATTATCCACCAGTAGCCTTTTGACCTGATACTTGTTTATGCACGCAGTTATCACCAGAGCATCATAATGGGGGTGGTGTATATGCGAATCATCTTCCGAGTTGAAAATAATGTCGCTTCTCCCAGGTACCGTTTTTTCTCCTCTACTACGCTTTAATCTTTTTTCAGTGTTTTCTCCCCCTACGATCATGTTGATAGTTCCAATTGGCTCCTTTCGGGCTTTCTTTACTTCGGCTTTGTC
This sequence comes from Mallotus nudiflorus, assembly GCA_947683625.1. Lineage (NCBI taxonomy): Eukaryota > Viridiplantae > Streptophyta > Magnoliopsida > Malpighiales > Euphorbiaceae > Mallotus > Mallotus nudiflorus. The sequence goes on from CANTUR010000018.1 coordinate 6,436,771, forward strand.
CCGTTCCTGGCTTTCGGAGTTTCCGCTTCTCCTCAGTGTGTCTATGAAATTATCAAGCTTTCCCCGCTGTACCAATCTTTCTATGGCATTCTTTAGCTCTTTTTGTTATGCCCGTATTCTCAGTGGTACTCGTAGTACTGGCCTTTATCCCGGGTAAATCTCTGACTTGGGTTGATTCTCTTAGCTGGGGTGATCCCCGCTCCATTTTGCTTGACCCACATGAGGATTGTAGATCAAGAGGTGTTCAGGGGTGTATATTTGTCTGCTTCCCTATCAAATCTCTCTGTCGAATTTTTGAAATTCATTTTTGGGAAGCTTGCTCATCTCTGTTTTGATCGTTCATCCTTAATCGATGGCTTATCTTCTTCCCGACGCATCCTTCTGTCTTCATCCATTTTTATCATCTGGACCGCCATCGCCATTGCTTCTGCAAAGGTACTCGATTCTTTAGTCATTATTTTGTCTTTAAGCTTTTCGAGTCTGGTGCTATTTTTCAAAGCTTCAATGGTGACTTCATCAATAAGATGCTCAATCTACATGGCTGTTTTATTGAAACGGTCAAGGTAACACCATAAAGATTTGTCAACTTCTTACCCGGCACATCCACAGGTCGTTAATGTTTTTTGCTAGGGGAATATTGGTGATGAATCTGATATGGAACTGCTCCACCAGATCCTCAAAAGAAGTTACTGAATTTTTTAAGAGCTGATGAAACCATTTTTTAGCATTCTTTACGAGCGTGCTTGGAAAGACTCTACACATGATTCCATCATTTACATTCTGGAGCAGCATCTTTGTTTGGAACGCTGATATATGGCTGATGGGGTCTCCCGTCCCATCATACTGATCAAGCTGCAGGATTCTAAACTTACTAGGAATCTCTATTTGAATTATTTTGATGACAAACAAAGTTCTACTATCCATAACACATTCCTCTTCCTTTCTAGGTTTGGTCCGGGCTTTACATATTGCTTCTTCAACCTTCTGAGCTAATTTTGAATTATCAAGGGTCGAAATGGTTGAACTGCACTCCCTTTCTGGTGCTTTACCCTTCCCTACGCTCGTCCCTAAGGCCTACTGGGGTGTTGTGTTATCATCATTTTGAGCCAATTCAGAGCGCCCGCTCTGTATTATAGCATTTAGTTGTTGTTGCATCAAAGCTATCTGTGTTTGAATTTTTTTTATCATGGCTTCCCTGCTAGTTTAATCAGGGCTAAGTGTTTAGTTCATAGTGTTTAAATTTGGAGTGGTTATTGCTGGTGTTTATAGTAGACTTGGGAAAGGTATTGAAGGTATTGATCGATGGTGTTATAGCGGAGCGTAATACAGGAGGTCTATGGGCAAGGATGGGTATCTTGGAGTGTTTTTTGGAAGTGAAGGTATATGTCCGGATGAGTCTTCAACATGCTCTAAGGTGGGTGGAAGTATTATTGTTGGGAAAGGGTCTAAGAGGTCGGTCAAAAGGATAGGTGTAGAAGGGTTGGTGCTGGCTTCAGGAGTCTAGGCTAGTGGTGTGCTAGAAGTCATAGTGAAGGTGTCTTTAGCTTAGCAAGTAAATGAATGGCTTTTCCCAAAGAGTCCCCACAGATGGCGCCATTTGATAACTGGTTTCCGAAACTCTTGGGCTCGACGTCTTGCAATCCATGAACAAGAGGTAAGGTGAGAGGTAGGGAGAATCCCCATGAACACTTTGATGCCTAAGTTAGAGAATAGAAGCAAGGAGAATACAAGATAGCTAGAATATGTGAGAATGAGATGTCTCCTTGTGAGGGATGTAGGGCTCTATATATAGTAATACTCAAACCTGGATGGAGTCGGATTCCGTGTGGGATAGTGAATCATAATCTTAGTAGGAGAGTGTTCCTTTTATGCTTAGGACTCCACTTTGGGGTAGTCCCCATTCTAGACGGATATGCCTTCTTGCTAGTCCAATTGTCCCTATTTAGAGGGTAAGGGGCCCCTAATTAGGCGGGAACATTCTAGATGGTATCACTTAGCATGCTTGTCCACCCGCCTTACACTAAGAATACTCTTAAGTGAATCTCTAGTACATGTCAACATGTTAGGACTAAAGGAAATTTCTAATTTATTAAAATTCACTTTTTGCCTAGAAGCTCTTTCATAGCAAGATCGAATATCATTTACAATATCAACTTCTTTATGGTTAGCTCTCCCAAAAATAATACTATCGTCTGCAAAGAACAAGCGAGAAATCACAGATGCTTGTCAACATATTTAATAAGTATGTAAAAGCTAAATCACATATTTAAAAAAAAAAACATGCAGGAAATCTAAATAAGATGCTAATCAAAATGAATCAAATTATGATTTACCCCTTTTTTGGTTCAACGTAACTAAAGAATTCATTTCATTTTCAAATGAATTTTAAATATATTTCATTTGCAAATGATTTTAAATTCATTTAAACCAAACATATTTCATCAATAAGAGTGAACTTAGTGTTAAGTAATTTCACAAAATTAAAAACTTAAAATTGAAAATAAATTTTACAAAGTTTTCATTTAAGCTAAACACACTCACTTGGATTTATTAATGAATTCTACAAAATTTTATAAAATTTATTTGAACTAAACACACTCTTAACAATAATGACTTTATAATAACAGTAATCATAATTGATTACTTCGTAACTTTTTTGAGACAGTCTGTAAATTTCATAAAGAAGCATAGAAGTTACTGATGCATCTGCCTAAATATAATGATTCATGTTCAATTTTCAACCATTCAAAACTGAAGCATCAACGCATTTACCATTTGAAACTATAACTCATTTGCTTAATTTAATAATTAAATAAATCATTGTACGAAAAATAAAAACTATAATTTTGTTATTCATTGACAATTAGAATTATCTTTTGATAAAAAAAGATATAAATAGTAATACAAGCAATAAGTACTAAAATAAAATCTCAATTAAATCGTAAATTTTTTGTTATCATTATTGTAGGTGGCGGGATTTAGTATGCGCCCAAGTATTTAGTAATCACAGTACTGTGTGGGCTCGAGATCCACTTGAAAATACGATATAAGTCTTAGGCCTATTCGTTGATGAAATCATCACGTGGATAAAAGCCATGACACACTGTACAACAACTGGATTCTACAGAGGTTTCCAGAAGCTGTTGTCAGAGAACGAGTTTAGAAAATGGATATGAGTGTTTGAATGCTCACCTAACCTTGCAGTTGGCCTCCATTTGTAATATATGTTTTATTACCTGTAATTATTTAATTATTTCTTTATTAACACGCGGATAGTTGTTGCTTTTAAAGAATCGCCAAATTTCAGAATAAAGTCCGACTTTGCACATTAATCTTTTTCATGCACTTGGTCTCGTTATTCATAATAAACAAAATAGATAATCAATATTTACAACCATTCATTCAAATAAAAAGGGAAAGGGATTAAGGATTACAATGCTTCTGAATGAAATAAAAGGATAATATACACAAAATAAACCATTCATATATCGAAAATAAACCAACAATAAACTACTTGTATGAGTGAAAAGTACTAAAGGAGTTAACTAATTAAAGTAATCGCTTAATGATGTGAATCATCAAGTATTTCCTGCAATAGACATATAGTTAGCTTCCCCTTGCAAAATACGACATTATCTATAATAATATTTACAAATAATGTTCTAAAAAAGGGTTTTTCATGTCACAAGCTAAAGAAACCCTCAAATAACCAAGATAATTATCATCATGCAATGAAATAATTATGTATAAAGGCGGAAAGAGCATGTAAAGTGAACACTATGTGAAATTTCATGAAGGGAGAATAACCAAATAGCTGGTTGACCTGTCAATATAGCGATCACCTCATTAACAGGGGGTGGCGCCTCTATGAAGAGGCGTCGCCTGATCAACAGGCTCTTTTGGACTTTTAAAACAATCAAACTCCTATCCTTAACAAGCAAATGTTCACACAAGTTCTTAGGAAGGCATGCCAAATTTCAACTACATGTAATAATTCAATAGATCATATAAATGAAGTAGCGTAACAAAAAAAATAAACCTAAAGTATACTAACAACTTAGTCACTTGCAAAGTAAACACCAAAATGATGAAGTTATGAAGATATTGAATTTAAATGTAAGTTTTTTTTTACCAAAATGTCTTTGATTATGATCCTTACTAGACTGTGATTTTCACTTTAACACAAACTTTCCTCCTTTCTCTCTTAAGGAATATGAACTTCCTTTGGCTTGGATCCTACCTCCTCCCTTAAGAACATCTCTCTGTGTTTTTCAGAGCTTCCCTTTTCTTTCTTTTTTATTTTACAATGGTTCATTTTTTTGCTTATAGTCCTCCTCCTTTTTTTCTCTTTTTTTTTTTCTTTTTATTCCCTACCTTGCTCATGCCCCTAGGCTCTCTAGCCCATTATGAACCCCTATTGCCTTTCTCTTCCCCCCCCCCCCCAAAATCTCTTTTTCACATAAAATCAGGTTTGGCGGTTTGGGGCCCACACCACTTGGCCACCATGGCTGCAACTGCAAGTGGTCTGCCATAGAGGCGGTGCCTCTAAGATGAGACGATCGCTTCTGTAGCAACTACCAAAAAGGCGATCGCCTCATTGCACTAAGGCAATGTCTCTTTGGCATAAGCCTATGATGGGCTAAACGGGCCAGGGTTATTTTTGGACAATTGGGCTAAGTCTTGAGCTTTTGAGGCTTTTAGGCTTTCAAGTTCATTTCCAATTGGAGATTCAGGTTTTGTTCTTATGTCCAAGTTTCACATTCTCATCATTGGGATTAACAACAGGCCGATCAAATCGAGCATCCCTAATTCGTCTCCTAACAACTGGCTGACTAAATCGAGTGTCTACAGTTTGCCCCCTGATTTTTGAAAAATCAAATGCATGTAATGACCATTTTTAAAAAAAATCACATGCACAACAACAATAAATAAATAAGATCAATAACATACCCGGCTCTCAAGTTTCACTCGAGAAATGAGTTCTTCAATTTTGAAACGTGATTGTGATCCTTGGGTTTTCCTGGCCCGATCAGCCACTCATTAATATTGGATAAGTTATTTGAAAATGATTAACCTTAGGTTTTCCTGGGCCCAATTAAAGTTCCACTAGGGACATGATTCTTGGATTTTCCTAATCCAATTGTCACCTAATTAACCCACTGGGGCATGATTTTTAGTTTTCCTGGCTCGATCGTCACTATATTGAAACTTGATTCTCAGGTTTTCCTAGTCCAATCATCACTATATTGACTTTGGTTCTCAAGTTTCCCTAGCTCGATTACCATTGGGGATGTGATTCTCAGATTTTCCTGGTCCGATTATCACTTCTCCAAGGATACAGGCTTCCAGGTTTTCCTGGTCCAGTTATTGTTTGCTTTCGACTTCAGGGATACTACCCGAACAGTTGTCTTAGTCTTTGAGCTTCAGGGATTCAAATCCAAACAACCCTGTCTTTAAGCTTCGGGGTTTTAAACCCAAATAGCCCTATCTTTAAGCTTCGGGGATTCAAACTCGAACAACCCTATCTTTGAGCTTTGGGGATTCAAACCTGAATAGCCCTGTCTTTGAGCTTCAAGGATTCAAACCCGAATAGCTCTGTCTTGCCACAGTGTAACACTTGGGTTTTCCTGGCCCACACATTGTTCAACTGAAAATATGAAGCTCGAGTTTCCTTGGCCTGATCTTTGTTGAACTAAAAAGTGTGAATCCTGGGTTTTCCTGGCCTGGATCTTGCTAAAACTTCACTTAGACGACTTTCATTCTTGAACTTCAATTTCCAAGTACACATAAATAAGAACCCTTTTTTTTCAAACCCCTAAACTTCCACCTACTATAAAAAGATAACTTTTTTCCCCTTCCCCTTTTTTTCCACTTTTTATCATTTTCCCCCTTTCCTTTTTTGTCTCTTCTCTTCTCTCTTTCTCCTTTATACTTTCTGTACTTCTCTCCCTTTTCTAAACAATGAAAAATGAGAAGACACCTCTTATACCTTAGTGGGATCACATCCCACCCTCTGCTAGTGCTTCACGAAGCCTTGGATTGACACGGGGAGGCTTAATTCCTCTCTTGGCAGATTTAGCGTCCCACATATGTTCGTTTGCATCTAAAGAGGTTAATACCCAATTTTTTTATTTTTCCTGCAAATTACATCAGGTTAGTGATTATTATTATATATTTATTGTTCTAGAGCATGATTAGGTTAGACAAATATGCATTTTGCTATTTTGATGTTAAAAATCAAAACCGTTGCTGTCTACGTCCTGCAAGGGCGATTGCCTCTTCGATGAGGTGATACACCTCATCAATGAGGCGATTGCCTTATTGATGAGGCGATACGCCTCTTCTAAAGAGGCGATGGCCATTACTACAGATTAAAAGGCTATCGCCTTTTCGATGAGGTGATCGCCTCTATGATGAGGCGATCACTTCATTGATGAGGCAACACACTTCATCAGCAGGGCAATCCATGCTAGTTATACGCTTATTCATTCTGAATTTTTCTATGACAATGAAATGCATAAATTCAACTTCCCTATTTTTTTCACTTGTAGCATGATGCACAAACATTTAAGGGTGCTGGGAATTTCCACGGGGCCTGAGTCCTTTATAGTGAGCTGACTGACGATCAGAAATATCGGATTCAGGAGACTGGATTCAAGGACTTTGTACTCTCACTTGCTTCCCAGCAGGGACGTATAGACTACCAGCCACTACACGCATTGATGGATAGGTGGTTCGATATAACCTACACCTTCCACCTCCCATTTGGTGAGCTCACTCTGGATCAAGTGTCATTTGCTCCTATTACAGGGATCGCCTATGCTAGAGACCCATCCCCCTTGATGTGAGCTTACATAAACTTTATTCGGACAAAGCCACATACATCGAGCGATTTTTAGGCATAATTCCCGATATGAAGGGGACTCATACCCTCAAGCTCGACTCAATTAGGAGCTTCTATACTCAGGAGCGAGTTGTGGCTATGGTCATTCCTCATGAGGTTGATTAGGTGGTGAGGGCTTTCTACTCTACTTGCTCAGCACCACCTTTTTTATCGACACCACCAGCTTAATTGATCTGATGTTCCTACCAGCTCTCCGAGATCTTGATCATGTATCCACATTTAACTAAGGTAGCTGTGCTCTCACATATCTATATCAGAGCAATGGACGAGGTGGTCCGAGGGGCCAAGAGATTTTGTGACTTTTGGCATGCTGTCCTATTAAGTCATGACCCTCCCCTCTCTTGACTTGTTATAGTCTTCACTTATTTACATTGACTAATCAACTTTCTTGATAGGTTTAGGCTCTAGAACTGGAGTTGGAGCTGCTCGTAGGTGTGCAGTGAGTGGGGATCACCTTTTAGCTATTAGTAGATGGGGTGCCAACTGTGTCCTAAAGAGGCATCTTGCCAGGGTGCATATCCACAAGCAACACCTGAACTCCTTGACAACAGGATGTGGTACCTAAAAAACACAACCTCTTCCATTAGTAATTTATACAAATTTAATCTACTTACCTATTGATGTTTCCACCTTTCATAGATCTGGAATGACTTGTGGGGGCCTGAGGATAACTGGAATATTGAGATGACTCATTCCAGGCCTTTAGCCCAGAAGAGGGCACTCCTTTGTGGTCCTGGATATCAGGCCTAATATCTTAGCAAGCGGGTCATGAACTAGAGGGAGGCGCTAGAGCGAGATGGGTTCCTAGGTCTCCTCTTGATAGCATGCTTTAGGTGCATGAGCTGGAGGGCGAGGACCTCGCTTAGGTTGTCATAAGCTCATCGACTGTGGATCACACAGTCAGTGTGAAAAGTCGATATATGGAGTTCGTTCGAGCTCACCTTCTGCTAATGATCCCCTTCCATGTCGCTTCTACCTCCCAAGCATATCCCTGTTGCCTTTTTCCTACTTTAAGAACTAGCTGTGTTCTTACATGCTTTTCTTTTTTTGCCTTTAGGCTGCACCCCGCTAGGCTTATGCCTCAGGCTAGATCTTGAGTGCAAGAGAGAGAGCCCCTGAAGCATCATTTGGATCAAGGTAGGGAGGAGACTTCAGCGGCTGCCAAACAGGCCAGGCCACCTATCGCCCCCAATTCTCAATTTGCTCTTAGTAGCTTCATTCATGTCCCTGACCCTTAGCTCGATGCTGGGATCTGATAAGGATCTGACACCTGCATGCACCCCTAGTGGTGCCATTCATGCAAGTTCACTCCTGATCTGCTTTCACTATCATTCTCAACCCATCTATTAGTTCTAATATTCATTTAATAATGCAGATTTCTCTGGAGCAAGGCCTATACATGTATCACATGATAGAAGCTCAAAGAGACTATATGCTGGAGGTCACCCAGCAGTGGAGGGTAAGAATCTTTCTATTCCCTACATGTATGCATGCTTGCATGATTCACTAACTTGTGATTTATTTGAGCAGGACCGTGACGAGGCTTGTAGGGCGAAGATCGCCACTCTTAAGTGCCAAATTAATATGTTCTAAATCAATGAGGATGACGACGATGAGGGCAGGAGTGGTAGTGGTGCTGGAGGAGGGGATGACTCTGAGGGTGCCAGATTGGACGCTTGATGTACCAGGGCCTATAAATTGTTATTTTCCCCTTTTAATAGATTTATTTAGGTTAGACAATGAACACATACACTTCTCTATTCTTTTTTTTATGAATTGTTTATAGAATGCAACTTTTATCTCAATTAAATTTATTCTTTTACATGTAAATTGATTTTAATGATTACATGTATGTGTGTTTGGCCTGCTACACTCTGATTTACACTTACTGAGATTGTATAGTTCGATGAAGCTTAATAATTGATACTGCTGAAGGGGCAATCACCTCATGGCTCTTTGATGAAAAGGCGATCATCTCTTGGTGCTGATTTGATGCCTCTTCGATAAGGCGATTGCTTTATCATCAAGCGGTCCTGCCCCTTTAAAAGCTCAAAACCCTTGCCCAGCCTTGCTCTTAAGACACCTTCATCCCTAACCTCTAATTTCTCTCTCTAGGCACCCCTAAAAGCTTGAACCATGACTGAACAGAGTTTTAAATTGCTACAATCGATCTAGAAAAGTTTAGATAATAGGTCTTGGGCTAGGTTAAAGTCGTTTCACTTTTTGGTCTTTAAATCACTATAACCTAGGAGGATCAATTTTCCCTTCCTTCATACCATGGCTCAGTTCTAGGATCCCCAAATGTTTTCTGATTCAACACAATAGAAATATGTCCCTTGCCGGAGGAATTCAAAGCAATTCTTTATCATCATATAGATTCCACTTACCGACTTACAGTTCATGACCTTGAGAACCTAAACCCTCACTCCATTCAATACTAGATGACGTATATGTTCAACCTTCCATCGTGGTCCTCTTCTCACTACATTCTCAGTTCAGAGATCATATTAGAATCCCACCATAGGTGTGGACAAAGAAGAAACTTACTGGCCCCGCATGATAACTCTCTGTTTGTACGCCTAGTTTCTGCTGGTTTCTTCCTCCGGACACTGTGATTCAAAGGTCCTTTCCATTCTTGATCAGGTGGAATTAGGGTTTAATCCCTTCTCTCTCATTATAGTAGAAACTATTATTGGACTAGACAAATTCACAGAAACATGATAATTCTTTGGAAGTCCCTTTCTGTTGGAGGTAAACTCTCCCGTGTCAACTCCTGACTTTCAATTGTCCTATCATTTGCACCTAATCATTTATCAATTTGCAGATGTGGCTCTATGAAAAATCAAGTCTGCTTGAACCCCCTCAAGACATTAGGCATTATAAGGCCAAACATTACTGAACAAGGAAGCTACACCTCATTCCTGCAGATGTTCACAGCTAGCTATGAACATTTCCTAACACTCTGATCAGCTGGATGTGCCTTTGGTGGAGATTGTAGCATGTGACTATTCGGTCCTATACATATTGCATTTTAATTGCCGGTCTTCATTTTACCACCTTTTACAATCCAGCCCACCTCTGTTGTCAATACGGTCATAAACAACTAATCGTAGAATTAGTTTATAAGTTCGAACCAGGACCCCTTTCTCAAAACTTCCTGGACCACTTAGTGGCAGCTTGGCCTCGAAGAACCATCGAGAGAAACTTAGACTACAATGGAGATCAGACTACTGATGATCATTACAAAGCATGGGTCTACTTATAATAAATAAAAATAAATGAATTTATTAGAAACAAGAGAACAAGAGAGTTATAAGTATTGAGCCTTTGGGGTGACCAACAAAACATAAGAAGATAAAATTAGCTTATGAAATTAAGTCATCATTTTCCTTTTTGTTAGATGTAGTTTTCCTTTTGTTAGTTAAACAACTTGTAATAGACACTTTATGCAATGCTTAACAGTAATTGAAACAATCTATTTCATTCAATTTAAGCATAATACATATATACATGTCACTTTTGACACATCTTATATTGTTAGTTGGCTTGCCCTTGCAAGTTTTCCAACTAACCATTTTGCATCTCTCTCTCTCCTTTTACATGTCCTTAACTTTTGCTTGGACCACCTCTTTTGAGGTTTTCAATCCAGCAGGACCTTTTTTTTTTATTTTTTTTGTCTCTGATTTTTACTTAGACAACCTCTTTTTAAGGTTTTCTCCCTAACGAGACTTTTTACAAGAAGTATTTCTTGAGTTTGTCTAAGTTGATAAGCTCCTTGAGCTTATTTCCCTCCATATAAAACAGAATGGTAACACCTTTCAAAAATAACTTCTTTACTAGATACGGTCCTTCCCAATTTGGCTTGAATTTCCCTTAAGGGTCATGATTAACTTTGTAAGCTTCAGCACCAAATCCCCTTCTTGGATCTTTCCTGGCTTGATCTTTTTATTGTAGGCCCGGGCTATTCTTTTTTGATACAATTAAGAATGATATATAGCTTTCATCCTCTTTTCATCCAGTAATGTCAATTGAGCTAATCGACTCTCCACCCATTGATACTCGGGGAGCTTAGACTCTATCAAGACTCACAATGATCTTATCTTAACCTCCACCGGCAAAACGGCCTCACATCTATAAATTAAGGAGTATAGAGTGACCCCTATCAAGGTTTTGGCATTGGTTTAGTACCCCTACAATGCGAATTGTAAGTATTCCGTCTAATCTTGATAATTCTCTAATATCTTGGCCAGGATCTTTTTCACATTCTTATTGGTTGCTTCCACCACCTCATTTGCCTGCGGCCTATACAAAGATGATCTGTGGTGCTCGATCTTATAGTCTTTTAGAAACGAAGACATTTTTGCTCGAAATTAAACCCCATCATCTGTAACAATGTGGTGCAGCAAACCATATTTGCATATTATGTTCTTCTCGATGAACCTCAGCATTTGCTTCGAACCAATAGTAGCATAAGATTCAACCCCAACCCACTTGGAGAAATAATCGATAGCCACAATAATATATCGATGACCATTAGATGCTTTTAGCCTTACCTCTCCTATAATGTCAATCCCCCATACAGTAAACGGCCAAGGAGAAGTCATTCCCTGAAGTTCTATAGATGGTAAGTGGCTAATGTCACTATAAGTTTGGCAGTTGTGACATTTCTTCATAAATCTAACGCAACCTGCTTCTATGGTGAGCCAAAAGTAACCTTGATGAGCTATTTTTTTGCCAATACTGTCCCATTCATGTGTAGCCCGCATACTCTTTCGTGAATCGCTTCCATAAGCTTTCAGGATTTATCCTTATCAACATATCTGAGGTGTACCCCAGTCGGTATTCTTTTGTATAGCATCCTATTGTGACTTATGAACTGTCGAGATAACATTTGCAAGGATATCCTCTCTTTCCTATCAATGACATTTGAAAATTGCCCAGTCTCTAGATATTTTTGGAAGTTAAAAAATTAAGGCTTCTCAACAATGTTGATTGGTGTCACCCTTACCTCCTTATAATAAAGGCATCGAGATTTCATCAGAATTAAAGGTCTGGCCTCTGGATGTTTCCCATTTTCCCAAATAAAGGCCAGTGTGGCTAAGGCATAAGCTATCTGGTTTCCTTCTCTAGGTAAGTGAACGTTACACTGAGCAAATGAGCACAAGATAGTAGCCAGATATTCCCAGTATAGATGCAATATGTCCTCCTTTATCTCCCACTCTTTAATAGCTTATTTTATGACTAACATGGAGTCCTTGTACACGGTAACATTCTTTGCTCCTGCATTGCATAATGCCTCTAGGCAAAAAATACAGGCCTTGTATTCTGCTTGGTTATTGATTTCCTCAAACTTGAGTCTTTTTGCCATTGGGATCATCTCTCCCTCTGGCGTGACCAAAATCATGCCTATTCTGGCCCCTTTGTTGTTAACGGCTCCATCAAAGTACATTTCCCAACCTTGTACCTCTATTGCCCCCAGGTGTTCGTCAGGAAACTCGAACTTCCATTCTTGGTCATCATCTACTGGGCTTTGTGCCAAGAAGTCTGCCACCACTCTCCCCTTCACCATTTTTTTGGATGTATATTCTATGTCAAATTCTATGAGTAGAACGAGCCACCTAGCTAACTTTCCTGTAAGAGATGGGGTCTGCTAGAGATACCCGAGGGTTTATATTTGGAAACTGCCTGCAATTTGTAAAACTTAAAGTAGTGTCAGAGTTTTTTTATTGTCTAAATCACTACTAAGCACGTTTTCTCCATAAGGCTAAAACTAGTTTCGTAAGGCAAAAGCTTCTTAGTTAAGTAATACACAATGTGCTTTATCTTTTCTTTACCTTCTTATGCCAACATTGCCCTTATTGCATCTTTTTCAATTGCCATATACAGGATTAAGGCTTTACCCAACCTTGGTAGTTGCAAAATAGGAGGATTCATTAGATAATACTTGATAGCCTCAAAGGCTTACTGACACCTTTCATCCCATATCATGGGTTGATATTTCTTTAAGAGCTTAAAAATGGGATTGTAGATAGTCGTCAATTTGGCTATAAATCTGCTGATATACTATAAGCGCCTCAGGAACCCTCGAACCTCTTTTTTATTCCTTAGCACGGGCATATCCCTAATTGCCTTAATCTTATCCGGATCCACCTATATTCCTTTCTAACTGACAATGTGTCCTAATAGTTTCCCAAATGTAACCATAAAAACACACTTCTTCGAATTGAGTACAAGATCGTACTTTTTTGCCCTTGCCAAAAAATTATCTAGAGCCTCGAAATGTCCTTCCCTGGTTGTGGATTTCACCATCATATCATCCACGTACACTTTTACCTCCTTGTGGATCATGTCATGTAGTAAAGCAGTTGCCATCCTCTGATAAGTGGCCCCTACGTTCTTTAATCCAAAAGGCATTACTTGGTAACAGTATACACCCCATTCGGTAGTGAAGGATGTCTTTAACTTATCCATTACAGCCATCATAATCTGATTGTACCCTGAAAATCCATCCATGAAAGAGTACATCACATTGGAAGTCGTGCTATCAATTAGCATATCGATGTGTGATAGCAAAAAGTCATATTTGGGGTAGGCCTTATTTAAATCTTGGTAGTCCACACATACTCTGACCCTCCTATCTTTCTTTGGAACCAGAACTATGTTTGTTAACCATTGGGTGTCCTCTACCACTTCCAAAAACTTTGCCTTTAACTGTTTCTCGACTTCTTCTTTGACTAGGAGAGCCCATTCTGGCCTTAACCTCCTTTGCTTTTGCTTTATTGGTGCTATGTAAGGATATGTGGGGATCCTATATTCTAAAATCTCCCTGTCAATTATGGGAATGTCTTCATAACTCCAAGTAAATACTTTCTGTCTCTTTGTTAAGATTTCTTTCATTTTTTCTCTCTCATCATGAGTTAGACCAGAAGCAAGCAATATATTTTTAGGATTATCATTTGCACCTAAATTAAAAGATTCAGTTTGTATGGAATTAATGTCAAACATATGCATGAAATGATCATCACAAATAGAATAACCATTAGGGAACACATCATACAAATAAGCAAATTCAGACTTCATTGCATTCACTTTCAAAAAGAAAAGATCATCAATTTCAAATAGGGAAGCCAAAGAAACATCATAGTCATCATAAAAGACATCTATAATAGAGTTGAGGATGTAGGCTTAAAAATCAAGTTCTTTGCTTTGATCATCAATGCCTTTCAACTCTGAGGTTGCTTCATTCCCTTTAAATTCTTCTTTAGCCAACACCAACTCCTTAGTGGGGACTTCTTCAACAGTAACACCCTTGGCTTTGTTCATAAATTCGGTAAAGATTTCGAACCCTGGAATAACTTCCCCAGCCATCAAGAGAGATTCTAGAGTTCTATTATATGGGTACCCAGTGCCTTCCTTCATAAAGATCTCCCACAGAATTTTTTTTTAGCCATGGTTTCCTCCTTCTTTTCTTCAGACTAGCCCCAGATATCTATCTCTCCCTCAGTATCGTCAGCCCTTTAAATCCTAGCCTGTGCTTCAAAATAAGCATCTTGTTTTCCATAAATTCTGAAGGTCTGCTCTGATCTCTTCCTAACCCCATGCCGGGCATAAACCTCATATTATGCATCGTCTTTAGAACCTTTTCATCCATCTCATCCTCATAAATTACACAAACCTCAAAATTGAGGCTTATAGAGATCTCTTTGGAGGTCAACTTTAATGCAGCCACAATAACTTTAGTTTCAGTGGAGATGGTGACAACCCTTCCTTTATAAGGGAACTTAATTTTTTGGTGAACAGTGGATGGGACGCCGCCCAAGGTGTGAAACCATAGCCTTCCCAACAAAATGGCAAATATAACTAGGATATCAATCACGTGTAAGTCAACCCAAACTTCTATAGGTCTTGTTTTGATCAACGCCTTGAATGTTCCTTCCACAGACCTCTTGGTGTCATTATAGGCTTTGATAACTACTTCAAAAGGCTTTAAGTCGGCCACTGTCAACCTTAACTTTGGTAGAATCTTCAATGGACACACATTGATGGCGGAACCATTGTCGACCATCACGTATCAGGTCATTTTTCCCTTCACCTCAGCCTTAATAAATAGAGCCTTGTAGTGGTCCCTCCCCTCTAGAGGTAGGTCATCATTAGAAAATGTTATCGTCCCTTGAGGGGTTTCCATTAGTGATCCAACCATTTTTTCTAAGGTACAACTAGTGGAGATCTTTTTTTTGATCCAGTGCCAAAACCAGGGCCTCCTTATGATCCCTGGAATGCATAAGTAACTCCCAAACACTGGTAATAGTCTCCTCACTTTGCTTTGCTTCTTTGCCTTTTTTTGAACTTTCTATCTTTTTAGGCTCAAACTTGGCAATCTCAAGTTCTTCCCTTTTTCTTTTAACATTCCCCACAGACTGGCCTAATCTACTTCTTTCGTTATCCCACAGGTCAACCTGTCCCTCGTTTTCATCATCGGAACTCCATATGTCCAAGACGTGCACATGCAATTCCGTGGGTTATTTGCTTGGTTTTAGGTTCTCAGGTTCGGTTTTTAGGTAGTTATGGGCAATATCCATTAAGGAGTTTAGGACTTGATCCTCTGTTAGACTAGTATTGATCATCAAAATGGGCACATTTGGTGGTGGCATATTTCAGTAGTTAGGCAAGGGGTTGGTTTGTGTATTTGGCTTTCTGGTTTCTAGGTTAGTAATCTTGCCTGAGTCAATCAAGTCTTGGATTTCATGCTTTAATCAGGCACAACTATCAGTGTCATGTCCGATGGTCTGGTGAAACTTGCAAAAAAGCTTTGGGTTAGCACCAGGTAAGGGTTATTGTGAAGGTAAAGGCTGCAGTAGGTTTTTCTTAATAAGCTTGTCGAGGACCTTGGATAGAGGGCGTCCCAATTTTGAAAATCTCTGAGGCTATCTAATTGTATTAATTTGTATGGTATTTGCTTGGTGGTCAGATAGCATTAATCTGAACATTAGTGCTTAAACTAGCTCCTTCCTTGCCCTCAGACCTTCCTCTGAAGAATTTCTTTTCTTAAACCAAATCTGACTCTTTTTAGACTCCAAACCTATACAATTCTTTGAAGTTTATGATCCCCAAATCTCTCAGCTTTTTAGTAAATGCTGGGACACACCCCTCTATTGCCAGGACTAATTGATCTGACTCAGCAAGCCTATGCCTCATTAAATACAGCTTTCCCCTCTAGCGAGTCAGGTAATCAGCAAAGGACTCATTAAAGTTCTGCTTGGTGTTATGTAGATCTCTCAGGAACACCTCCAACTGAACATTGAGGCCATATTGCTTTATAAAAGTGACACATAATTCCTTCCAATTTGATTGAACATATGGTTCCAAAGTGTAGTACCAGCGGATCAGTGCTCCCTCCAATGACATAGGGAACTGCTTGATGATCTGGCTCTCAATCAGCTCAGTGGCTTTCATATAAGTCACATACTGCTTCAAATGCAAATAGGGATCCTCAGCGCTAGAGTATTTCTTCATATCAGGGAATATAAATTTATGGGGTAGTGGTTCATCTTCCTTTTCTAGATTCAGATCAGTATAATCTAGGGGGCGACAATGCCCTTCTCCTTCATCATCATATGCATTTGGGTTATAGCCTTAGTCATGCTCTTGGCCCACTCAGTTTGCCCCACATCTTCGGTTGGGTTCACATTTCTCTGGTTTGATGGGTTAGCCAACACCGTTACATTATCTTCTTCCCTTCCCTTAATTGGGATCTCCTCATCGAGATCTATCGAATTGATTGGTGGCACATTGGATGGCTATACCGACTGATTCTCCCTAATGAGCTTAGTAATTTCCCCCATTATCTCCCTCATCATAGACAGGGTTTCTACAATCACTTCATCTTTCAACTGTGCCTTAAATGCCTTTGGATCAAAACCACCTGCCATTCCCACTTTTGAATTTCTGACCAAATGACCTAAACTAATTTAGACCCACCTTGATGAGCTCGAAGGATCTATAATGCTGCAAAATCATATGTTAGAATGATGCATGACGTGTATGCATAATATGCAAGTCTATTCTATTTTATGGAAACTTAAGAAATAAATAAGAAAGAAAATACACAAAACCAAAATGGGAAGCTTAAACGTGCAAATTTCCACCGTTATTTCTCCCATACACGTATTCAATGGAGAGTATCTTACCCTAGGATTTTTGGCCTAGGTTTTAATTATCAACGGGGTATAACAAAACCGACGTACGTAAGATAACTCTCAAAATAATTCAGACAAGTAATGGGTCCTTTAAATAAAGCCCGAGTCCATTTCCTATGAGCCAAGGTCCTTAGCACCATAAACTCACTTGTTAAGGCCCACTTGGAATGGGTTATGAATAGGCATAAGAGGCCCTTATTGACTTAGTTTGTTTATAATAGGCTTTGGTTGGACATGAGGGCCCATTTTACCTTGGATTACTTATTGATGGGCTCAAGATTTATTTTAAGGGTCCATTATATGGCATAACACACATACATGTAGGGAAAATTCCTAAGGATAGTTGCTAGGTCATTACATGGGCTTGAGTCTTAAGTAAAAAGCCTTCGGTTCCCACAACGATATACATCCATATACGTCTCCCCACTCAAGGGTCAAACAACGCGGATTAGTAATTGTCGTGAGTGACAATAATCAAATATTCCACCACCAGGTTTGAGTGAAATGTAGGTAGCGAAGTACTGACTATTGCTAGGTTTATTTGGGACTGAAGTGCTCATTGTGTGCAAAATGTGTAGTGAATGCATAAATGCAGGAAGAAATTAGAAAATAATTAAAAATGATAAAACACAAAAAACTGGAATCAGTTTCTCTATCCCAGTAGAGTCGCCACTGTAGGCGGTGGGATTTAGCGCGAGTCTAAGTGTTTGGTGACCATGGCACTGTGTGGGTTCAAAGCCCACTTGGAAATATGATATAGGTCTTGGGCCTATTTGGAGATGGAGTTGCCACCCAGATAAAAACCAGGACACACTGTGCAGTAACTGGATTCCACAGAGGTTCCTAGAAGCCGTCTGTAATAACTCGAGTTTTTAAGTATTTTTATATTTTATCGGGATATGCACTGTTAATAAATTTTAAATATATATTTGATTATTTAATTATTTTGTTAATAATCAATGTTATTTTAAGTTTATTTAAAGTTTTCTACGTAAAATTTTCCCAAAACCTATTATTTTGAGAAATAATATTTAAATAATATTTTATTGATTAATGTTATTTTATTTTATTAAATTATATGGTTCCATGCATGATTATTATTTTGTATATTAATATATATACATATACATGCATATATATATATATATATATATATATATATATATATATAATTATTATAATTATTAGGGTTATTTTATATATATGTGTGTATATATATATAATTATTTATATAAATGTATATTATTATTATTTGTGTTAATGTGTGGTGTGTGTTAATGTATATATATATAAAATAAAAACCTATCTTCTTCCCTCTCACCTCCGACGATCCCCCTCTTCACCCCCCTCACCTCTGCAATGCCGATCAGAGGTTGTCAGAGTGCCTCCCAGCATGCCACCGTAGTCTCCTGTAGCTCCGCCATCTCTGTGATCTTCTCCAACGCCGTCTGCAACCTGTAAAGCTGGAAATTGTCGAAACCATCCCCTTCGCCGTTCACCAACTTTCTAGCCACCAAATCCGGTGATTCCAGTGTCGTTGAGCTCCTAGAACTCCATAGAAGCCTATTCCAAGCTCCTTGTAGCTTGAAAACTTGATTTGGTAAGGATTTGAGCTTGATTTCAATTTCAGCCTCTTTTGTTTCTTGATTTTTTTGAACTTCAATTTTTTATATTCAAGCTTAATTCCTTCACAAAAGTTGATTCTACTAGTTCAATCTACACTCTGGAATTTTTGTGGAATTTTTGGAATTTATTTTGATTTTTGTGAATTTTTGATTATTTTATTATTATTTTCTAATTTTCGTAAATTAATTAAATAAATTGTGGAATTATTATTTTTGGTGCTTATGGTGGTTGAAAGTAATTATAGAATTTAATTTATAATTTTTGTGTAATTAATATAATTTTATTTAGTTTATGTGAATTTTAGAAATATAGGTTATATGTATATTTTGTTTAAATTAATTGGCTATTCAGTATAATTATTGATTTTATTGAATTATATATTGAGAAATAATTTTAGAGTAATTATATAATTTTTAGAGAATTTTTGAGTAATTATAGTATATTATTTGAATTTTTATATATTAGGGATATTTTGGTAATTTGGTTGTAATATTAGTTGAGTATTAAGTTTAATTGGTTTTAATAATTATTTGAGGTATAAAAATGATTTTTACAAATTTTTTACTATTTTCAACTAATTAAAACTATTTTTCAAAAATTATTTTCAAATTATATATAATATACTATTTTTGTAAATAAAATGGATTTTTAGTAATTTGTAATATATTTTTGGGCTAATTGAATAATTTGGATTTATAAAACAAATTTATATTAATATTGGTGTATTTATCGTGAAATATCGGTTTTTAATAATATTATATTAATATTAGGATTTTTAAGTAATTATCGGTAATATAATTATTTTTAATGTTTAAGTATGTAAATTGCTATATTTTGGTATAAAAAGAGTATTTTTGGTATTTATGGAATTTTAATGTATTTTGTGTATATCTTGTGAATTGTGAACCTCGGTCGGTGGGAATTATAGTTTGAGGTCCGACCGAGAGGTTGTGAGAATGTTCTATATTCGAAGTGTATTTTTTTTGCAGAACCGACTCTACTTTATGAGTAGAGAGATGTCCATTTTACAGAGGAGGTTCTGCCGAATTTTCGGTAGACTTCTCGTAAAACATGACATCAGGTCTGATTTTGTATTTGTTTGTGTCTAGAATTCTAGATTGAGTCTCTAGAAGTTAAGTTAGATTTTTTTCTGATTTCGTGTTGTGATTTGATTGTTAGTTGCGCTGAGACCAAGGCCTATCGGACCCATCTCGTGGAACGCACAACTATGAGTTGTTATTTTATATATACGTGTATTTAGGTTTCATGTTTTAGAAGTATATGTTTTAATTGCATGATTTATGCATAAACTGCTTTAGTAAATGATTAGTATATTTTAAGTATATTTTTAATATATTTTTGGTATACTTTGAAATAAATGCATGTTTTATTCTTGATTTATACCTAAATTGTTTTTATATATATATATGGTTTATTTTTGGTTTATTTTATAATTGAACTGAATTTATCTGACATATATATACTCGAAATATACTTAGTTTATTTTTGGTATATTTCTAGTATATATATGGTTTATATTGCCATTTAAACTAATATCATGCATTATTTATTTTACAAATGTACAATTTATTTTAATGAAAGATATCGATAGAACTTGCTACCTAGTGAGCAGCATTAGGACCGAGTACGTATCAGTACAATAGTAAATCGTAGGGTTAAATTACTAACTTATTTGAGGAAATATGACATGATTGATATTATTGAGATTGATGTGATTGAGAGTATGATTGTTGGAGCTCGGTTGACCAAGTGTCTCGAGGCCAATCACACTGATAGTCAGACTACTCAAGCTTGGTTGACTTAGTGTCTCAGGGCCAGTCTACTATCCAAATAGAATAAATGAATTTATTTGGAACAAGTGAGCCTGTATGGCTAGAGTGTTGTCTATTATTATTTAAGGTTGCGATCATTTAGAGTTCTATTTGATCCTTCATAAACTAATATTTTTCAATACCATATATGAAGTGATTTTTCAGCATCTGTGTGTACATGACTGTATATATATATATATATATATATATATATATATATATATATATATATTATATGCATATGTTTGAATACATTTATCATATAGGAGATGCATGTATATATATTATAACAATTCATTCAGTGAGGTCTGACTCCCCTCTGTTGATATTTTTCAGGAGAGCCTTCGTCCTCAAACCTCAATAGCAGGCTTGTACGCTAGATTTCTTCCACTCCGGCTTTATTATGTAAACTACTTACTTGAGTTTATTTAGTATTCTAGACACTGCAGTAGTTATTGTACTTTAATCTGTTGTGAGTTGTATTTATAATTATATACGTATAAGATTTAAATTTCAGAATATTAAATCGAAAATTGTACTAAAAGATTTTATTATATATGAGATGGATATTTATATTATTAAATGAGTTGAAGAATTATTATTTTATATTCAAAATTTAATTTCCGCTGCACAAATATTTTATTTATTTTATTATATTGCATGCTTTTATTTTTTTAGCCTTGCTACAGTTCAGGATTCGAAAGAATTCCCATTCCCTAGCGCCGGTCATGGCCCCCTGTTTTGGGTCGTGACACCGTCGTCAGAGAATGGGTTCGGAAACTGGGTATGAGCGTTTGAATGCTCACCCAACTTTGCGGTTGACATCCATTTGTGTTCTATATTTTATTACCTTTAATTATTTAATTATTTCTTTATTAACACGCGGATAGTTATTACTTTCAAAGAATCACCAAATTTTAGAATAAAGTCCGACTTTGCACATTAACCTTTTTCATGCACTTGCTCCTGTTATTCACAACAAACAAAATAGATAATCAATATTTACAACCATTCATTCAAAATAAAAAGGAGAAAGAGATTAAGGATTACAATGCTTCTGAATGAAATAAAAGGATAATATACACAAAATAAACCATTCATATACCAAAAATAAACCGACAATAAACTACTTGTACAGATGAAAAGTACTAAAGGAGTTAGCTAATTAAAGTAATCGCTCAATGATGTGAATCATCAAGTATTTTTTGTAATATACATATAGTTAGCTTCCCCTTGCAAAACATGATATTATCTATAACAATACTTATAAATAATGTTCTAAAAAAGGGTTTTCATGTCACAAGCGAAAGAAACCCTCAAATAACCAAGAAAATTATCATCATGCAATGAAATAATTATGTATAATGGGGGAAAGAGCATGTGAAGTGAACACTATGTAGAATTTCATGAAGGGAGAAGAACCAAACAACTGGTCGACTTGTCAATGTGGCGATCGCCTCATTGACAGGGGGCGATGCCTCTATGAAAAGGCATCGCCTGATTAACAGGCTCTTCTCGACTTTCAAAACAATCAAACTCCTATCCTAAACAAGCAAATGTTCACACAAGTTCTTAAAAAGGTATGCCAAATTTCAACTAAATGCATTAATTCAATAGATCATATAAATGAAGTAGCGTAACAAACAAAATATACCTAAAATATACCTAAAGTGTACTGACAACTTAGTCACATGCGTAGTAAACACCAAAATGATGAAGTTATGAAGATATTGAATTTAAATATAAGTTTTTTTTTTTTACCAAAATGCTAGGCCCCTAGAGGTGTGTCTTTGATTATGGTCCTTACTAGAGTGTGATTTCCACTTTGACATAAACTTTCCTCCTTCCTCTTCAATGGAATATGAACTTACTTTAGCTTGGATCCTACCTCCTCCCTTAAGAATGTCTCTCTGTGTTTTTTAGAGCTTCCCTTTTCTTTCTTTTTTGTTTTGCAATGGTTCCTTTTTTTGCTTATAGTCCTCCTCCTTTTTTTCTCTTTCTTTTTTTTTTCTTTTTATCCCATACCTTGCCTATGCCCTTAGGCTCTCTAGCCCATCATGAACCCCTATTACCTTTATCTTCCCCCCAAAAATCTTTTTCTCACTCAAAATCAGGTTTAGGGTGTGGGACCCATACCACTTGGCCACTATGGCTGCAGCTGCAAGTGGTCTGCCATAGAGGTGACACCTCTACGATGAGGCGATCGCTTTTGCAGCAGCTGCCAAAGAGGCGATCGCCTTATTGTACTGAGGCGATGCCTCTTTGGCCCGGGCCTGTGTTGGGCCAAGCAGGCCAGGGTTATTTTTGGACAATTAGGCTAAGTCTTGGGCTTTTGAGGCTTTTAGGCTTTCAAGTCCATTTCCAATTGGAGATTCAGGTTTTGTTCTTGTGTCCAAGTTTCACATTCTCATCATTGGGCTTCATAATGAACCAATCAAACCGAGCATCCTTAATTCATCCACTAACATGGGCCAACCGAATCAGGTGTCTACAATTATTCAATTGCATTGACAATATTATTTTAATTTACAATTCGACAATCTGTATATTCCATCCAATAATTTTATATAGTCATAAATCAACTTTCTAATCTTTGAATGGGTTCAATTACTAAAATATCAATAAAAATTTCAGAACATGAATATATGTGAACTCAATAAAGTAAAATAACTAAATAAAAGACTTCCTAAAGTGCAGAGATCGAATCATGCTGTTACTGATTAAAAAAAGAATGATTGTCTCTATTATATAATCTATCGATGTTTAGGTTATATGATATCTTTATTAAAAAAATTCTATTATAAATATTAAAATTTCATTAAAATTAAAAAATTCAATTATAAAATAAAAATATCAGAGATTTATATTTATTCAATTAAAAAAATAAAATAAAGCAAACAATTTTTTTTTTTCAGAAAAAAGGTAATAACAAATTATTGTGGATTTAGGAGATAGTAATGATAAATAGAAAAGTTTGTGATGAAGAATTAAAAATTAGAAGAGAAGGATAAAAATGGAGTTACGATAGTTTACTATAAAAATATTTGAAGTATTTTAATTTTCACTAACTCAACTGAGTAAAGTAATATATGGCTCAAAAAATATATGATAATAAACATTATTTTTAAAATATTTATTAATTATTTTTATATACCTTTTGAGTTATTTAACACTTGCCTCAATTGATTGGATTGAAATTTATTTCTTTTGAGTTATTCCTTTTAGAGATGTTTATTTGGATTGAAGTATTGAATTTTGTACTTGTCTAAGGAAGATAGTTTCAAATAAATTTGGATTGCTATTAGTCCTATTATTTCCTATTGATTTAATTTTCTTCCAATTTCACGTTGGGACGTAGAACTAGTATATAATTTATATTTTATGAGAATTGAATTATACATAGATGGAGTTATAATTTGAATGAAAATTACAATTTTAGTGATTTAATAAAATATATATCTAATTAGAATTGAAATTTTTTATAGATGGAGTTGTATTTGAGTGAATTAGCCAAAACAGAATTGAACATCATATAAATAGAGTTAAATATCTATGTAACTCACTTGAAGATGTGACTCTAATATAAATATGCAGAGAGGCCTGGGGAGTCCCAGTTTGGTTCTAGCAGTGCGAGTGTACAAGGGAGTACGTAGCTGCGAACCATGACGATTCTCTACTGTGGTTAACTGATTCGCCATTAATTGTCTGTGAATTCTATGAATTTTGAACGTCCCTGATTATGCAGCGCCATTCATTCTCGATGATTTGAATGAAAGCGAAGGAGGGTGACAAGGTTTAGAAGCAGTAGCAATGGGAAGTGGAAATGTGATGGCCTGAGAATCGTGTATTAACACGGAACAACTGCTGGTAGCGCCATTGAATTGCTATACTCATCGCCACAAGACTTGCTCACGGTTGATAATTTTTGCAGCTTAAACACACCGTTTTTCGACAATCTCTTATTTTCATAATTATTTTTCTTTTATTATTATTATTATAATAATTATTATTATTAATTTGGATCATTTGGACAGTTTCAGTACTCTTACAAAAATGAACAGGGGTGAGCAAATAAAATAAAAAATTACCAAGTAAATTCAAATTTTAAAAAAATTAATAAATTAATTCAGTTTAAATTGTATTTTAAAATCTTTTGCAAACAATAATTTGATTTCAATTTGTTATTTTGTAAATTCATAATTAACTGACCTATTAAAGGCATACAAAATTATTTAATTAGTTGGTTAATGAAAGGGTTAACATTGTAAATGAAATTTAAAATATGTTTACAATTTTTATGCTAGAAAAATAATGATGGATCAATTGGTGGTGAGTTGATATCGTTTACACGGTTTTTCAAGTTTGAATCATAATTAATTTTTGTTATTTTTATATTCTATTTAAATTAGAGTCCAATAAATTTTTAACATTCATAATTTAAATGGATATAAAAAAAATTCTTGCTTTTATCACCGATTGCAACAGCTTCTGGTGCAACAAGTATCAAATTGACTTGGGGGTGGTGATTTATGGTGGGCTATAAGGTGGCTTTATAACTGATTTTAGAAACCACAAATTTTATGATACGTCACATTTATGTATTTATAATTCATGTAATGGTATTAATATTTGTGAAAAAGGTTTTATTTGTCCATAACTCTCGTTTGACATCGAACAAAGTAAATTTCAATTTTTATTTCCTCGTGATGGATATCAAAAATGGAAAATATGTCGGGTATTTACTTGACATTATACTTTTTAGACGTATGTTGAAGGTATAATTTCATTTTGGTAGTAATATTCTATTTGAATGAAAAATATATTTAGATATTTAGAGTTGTATAAGTTATAAAGAGATAATAACTCATTTGCAATAATTAAAAAAAAAAACTTTACACAAAGTTTTATGAATAAAGTTTGCTGTTGCATGAAAAAATCGCAGGCAAAATGAGCTCTACTTTAATTGACAGTACCTTGTATTAAAAGTAAAAAAAATATAAATTTTTTTAACAGTACTCACGATACATTGTTAATATTATGAGTCTTGACATATATCATCACTCAAGTTTTACCATTAACAAATGGCTCTTTTAATAGTGTTAGTTTTGACAAATCCCATATTGTTTTGTTGTAAGGAAATAGAAGAACTCTTTGGTTATAAAAGATTCCTCCACCCCTTTGGTTTATTCATCTCATATCCCAAATATCTCTCAAAGATATTCAAAATTATGTTCTTCTATATTTAGGTAATTCTATACTTTCTCTATTTTGTAAATATTTCTTCAATTAGTGAAATATTAATTTAGTAATGTCCGAGAATGTAGGTATAATTGGCCGAACCTTGTTAAATTTTTTGTGTTTTTTATGTCTATTTAATAGCTATTGTCGGGTATAGTTGTTGTTAATATTGTGCTGTTAAATTACTTGTCTTAGTAAAATTACATCTAGAAGGTTGGTATTTAAATGGACCATTGTGTCCCACCACTCTTTCCCAGGAATATATCTTGGGTATTTTTTAATACAATTGTTTACACTGTAATCATCTGAGCAATAGTTCTCAAGGTGATATTATTATTATTGATGAAAATTAACCCGAATTTCACAATAATTGGTATAAGAGCTTTTCGTTTATTTTAATATACTTTATGGTTGCAGCTTAAGCTGATCTTTCACATAAAAAAAAAAATCCTTGGGCTAGTTGACATTCCACATTGATAGCTATTAAATAGAATTTATAGCAAAAATGATAGATAGCACAAAATTATCCACATTGACATCGATAACTTCATCATCCTCAATTTTGGCAAGAAATGCTATGACAAATGCTAAATTTGTAGTGGAGATTTTTTATGACACTGATCATTTCAGCATGTGGAAAAGTGAGGTTGTAGATGTTCTCTTTTAGCAGGGTCTTGACATTACCATTGAAGAAGAGAAACCATATGGTGTTAAGGAGAAAGAATGAAAGACGATCAATAGATTGACATGTGGTACCATTCGATTGTGTCTTTCTACAGAGCAGAAGTATTCATTTTCTAAAGAAACTTTTGCAAGTAAATAATGGAAGGCACTAGAGGAGAAATTCTTGAAGAAAAGTAGTCAAAACAAGCTCTACATGAAAAAAAGATTGTTTCGCTTCAATTATGTTCCAGGCACCACGATGAATGATTACATTACTAGCTTTAATCAGTTGGTGACTAATTTGATGAATGTGGATGAGACTTTTACAGATGAAGATCTAGCTCTAAGTTATTAGGATCGCTTCCTGATGAGTTTGAGTATCTTAAAACTACTTTACTTTATGGGAAATTTGTTATATCTCTCAATGAAGTAACTACTGCCTTGTATAGTTATGAATTAAGAAAGAAAGAAAAACATGAAAACACAAGTGTAGAAGCTCTAGTTGTTAAAGGTCATTTGTAGAGTCAGAATAAAGGAAGAAGAAGGAGATCAAAGTCAAAGTTCAAACTAAGCAAAGATCAATATGGAAGAAACATTTTCCCAAGCTAAAGGAAAAAAACAAAACTGGAAAGGGAAATAATATCTCAAATTAAAATGTAGTTGAGTTTAATGATGCAAATTCAGACTTTGCAATTGTTGCTACACCATCAACCAATTATTCTAGTTCATGATTGCTATAATGGTTCTTTGATTTTAAAGAACTAAAAGGTGGAATTGTCTACAAAAGAAATAATATCCCTTTTGTCACATATGGGATTGGTTCAATTTGCTTAAGAAATCAAGATGGATCAACCAGAACCTTAACAGGTCTTTATTATGTGCCGAATTTAATGAAGAATCTCAGGTTTTAAAGGATGAAAGATAGGATAATAAGAATCAACTCTAGTGCACTTATGATAATGAAGGGGATTCAGAAAAGAAATAATGTGTATTACTTTTTGGGTATTACAATTGGTGGAATAGCAGTAGTGACAACTTCTATTGATGATCAGGAGTCAAAAGTAATCAGTTTATGGCATATGTGTTTGGGGCATGCTAGAGAAAAATCCTTGAAATTATTGACAGATCAAGGGTCATTAAAAGGAGAATGGGCTTACAAATTGGATTTTTGTAAGCATTGCATTAAAGGGAAGAAGACAAGGGTGAAATTTGGAATAGCAATCAATAATACTAAGGGTATTTTAGATTATGTTCATTTAAATGGGTATAGGCCTTCCAAAACCACTTCATTGAGAGGAAAACACTATTATGTCGCCTTTGTTGATAATTTTTTCCAAAGAGTTTGGGTGATACAATGAAGATGAAGGATGAGGTGTTGGGAATTTTCCTTAAATGGAAAAAGATGGTCGAGACTCAAACAAGTAAAAAGTCAAACGTCTCTATACAAACAATGGTAGAGAGTTAAAAAATGATCCATTTTTTATAGTTTATGAAGATAAAGGTATTATCAAACACTACACCGTCATATATATGCAAAGCGAATGAACCAGATATTGCTTGAGAAGGTTCAGTGTATGTTATTCAATGCTGGATTGGGCAAAAAATTTTAGGTTAAGGTTGTAGTATATGCTTGTCACCTTATCAACTACTTACCACCGACTATTATTGCTGGTAAAATGCCATTAGAGAAATGGTTTGGAAAACTTGCTACAAATTATGATTCCTTACATGTGTTTGGTTCCACTCTATATGTAATATCCCGTGTTTTTTTTAAACATTTTTACATTGTATCGGGATATGCAGTGTTAATAATTTTTGTATATATATTACGATATTTTTACGAGTTAATATATATTTAAAACCTATTTTTAAATACTGTGTTTTATCTACAGTGCTTTACGTAAAATTTTCCCGGGACTTTCATTTTCGAGGAAATTTTCACGTAAATATTTTAATATTAATTATTTTAAATATATTTTCGGACTTGCATGAACTCATACGTATTTTTAAAATACTAAATAAAGCCTATGTGTGTGTATATTTATTTAATTAGGGTTTAATATTACCCTAATATTTTATTAATTATTTATTAGTTTTATTGTTATTTAATTATTTTTATTTAGTATAAATTATTAAAATATTAAATTTTATGTGTGTGGTGTATATTTAATGTGTGTAATTTAATATTATTTTAATATATAGTATAAAGTATATATATATACATATAATACATCAAAAATCAAACTTTTGGAAAAATTACCATTTTGCCCCCGAGCCTCCTTCTTCCCCGATCTTCACCCTCACCGCCGTCCGATCGCTGCCGTGCCGATTCCTCACCGTTGGTGTGCCGTCCGGTGTGCCACCACCTTCCCCAACCTTCCTCGTCGCCTGTGGTGGCCATTTCCGATGCCTGGAAGCTATTTTTGGCCGGAGAAGCCAAAAGTTGAGCTACCGTCGATCACGCCGATTCCGGCCACCATTTTCGACACCGCTGGTCTCTTTCTTCTCCTTGAGCTCCGGTGAGTGTGATTCTAGCTTTGGTTTGAGCTTAAATGGTCTAGAATTGCTTAGGTTTCGAATTTTCAATTTCGGCCTATTAGGGTTTTTGATTTTTTTGAGCTTTGAATTGATTGATTCATGAAAAATCCCTTCACAAATGTTGATCCTAGTATCTCAATATACATGTATGAATTTTTTTGGAATTTTTGGAGATTTTTTGGATTTTTGGGTACTTTTGAATATTTTAATATTATTTTATAATTTTCAGAAATTAATTATTTAAATTATGAAATTGGGGTTTATGATTAAATTAGGTGTTGAAATGAATTATAGGAATTTACTTGGAATTTTTATGAATTTCTAAGTATTTGTTTTGAATTATTTAAGTTTATGTAATTTTGGGAAAATTAGGTTAAATGTGTTTTTATTTGAATTTAATTGGATAATTGGGTTTAATTATTGATATTATTGATAAATATGTTGAGAAAATTAATTTTGGATAATTGTATGATTTTTGGTGAATTTTTGAAGTAATTTAAGTATATTTATATATATAGGGGTATTTTGGTAATTTTACCCTAAATTGGCTAAAAATGTAATTTAATTGGTTTTAATAGTTAATTAAGGTATAAAAATGATTTCTATAAATTATTTAGTATTTTTAACTAATTAAAACTATTTTTCGTGAATTATTTTCAATTATATATATAATACACGGTTTTTCTAATAAAATGAATTTTTATTGGTTTTTATTATGTTTTAAGGTTAATTATGTAATTTCTATTTATAAAATGAATTTCTATGTTGTAAGGATATTTTTGGTATTTTCGGAATTATTCTGTGTTTGTGGACCCCGGTCGGTGGACTGTAGTTTGGAGTCCGACCGTGGGATTTTGATTGTGCCTTGTGTAGTTTTTCGAAGTGTGTTTCTTTGCAGGGTCGGCTCTACTCTTTTGAGTAGAGAGATGTCCGTTTTACAGGGGAGGTTCTATCGAATTTTCGGTAGAATTCTCGTAAAATGTGATATCCGATCGAACCCTAATTCCTAATTCTGTTTCCGTATTTAAATACTCTATATCGAATTCTAGGATTTCTGTTAGGGTTATTCTGATGTCGATTATTTATTTCTTGTTTAGTTGCGCCGAGACCGAGGGCTAGTGGACCAAGCCCGTCGGACCCGTCTCGTTGAGCGCACTAGGTGAGTTACTATACTATATATATATGCTTAGGATGCATGATTTAGAAATATATGTTTTATTTTGATTAAAACGCATAAATAATATGATTTGTATTTAAGTATATTTTTGGTGTATTTTTGGTATATATTAAATTATATGCATGTTTTGTAAATAAAATATATTTAAAATATTTTTAAATATATTTCCAACTTAATTTATGATTTGATTGAATTCATTTGACATATATATACTCGAAATATACCTGGTTTACTTTTGGTATATTTCCGGTATATATATGGTTTATGTTGTTATTTTATTGAAATTCATGCATCATTTATTTTTGTGAATGAATGTTTTATATTTATTAATGAAGGATATCAATAGAACGTGCTACCTAGTGGGCAGCACTAGGACCGAGTACGTACCGGTACGCCTATAGTATTTAGGCTATAATACTAACTTATTTGTGGATATTGATTTGATGTGATTATTGATATGTGTGAGATGTGGTTTATGGGTGTGATTGCTGGAGCTCGATTGACCAAGTGTCTCGGGGCCAATCACACTGGTAGTCAGACTGCTGGAGCTCGGTTGACTTAGTGTCTCGGGGCCAGTCTACTGTCTAAATGGATTAAGTGGATATATTTGGATTCAGTGAGCCTGTATGGCTAGAGTGTTGTCTAACACTATTTTCGAGGTTGCGATATTCTAGGGTTCTATGTGATCCTTCATAAAAGATGATTTTCAGATAAAATATATAAATGATTTTTATTGCATCTGTGTGTAATTGCCTGTATATATATAATAAATATATACTGTTGACTGTATGCATTATCATTTAGTATGAATGTATATATATTATAGTAATTCACTCAGTGAGGTCTGACTCCCCTCCGTTGACTATTTTTTAGGAGAGTCAACTTCTTCAGACCTTAGTAGCAGGTCAATACGTCGGATTTCTTCCGCCCCGGCTTTTTTGTGTAAACTGCTTACTTGAGTCTTATTTATTTTATCTAGACACTGCAGTAGTTGTGAATTAAAATGTGGGATTTCATGTATTTTATTTAAAGAGATGTATTATATCGAAACTGGATTTGTATTAAAGATTATAAATTTATGTGATGAGGATTGATTCAAATCCAGTGATGGAAATGTTACTATTATATTTATGATTTTTATTTCCGCTGCATATTATATGATTATTGTTATTATTGCATGATTTATTTTATTTTTAGGCTTGCTACGGGTTCCGGATTCGAAAGAATTCCCGTTCCCTAGCGTCGGTCATGGCCCCTGTTTTGGGTTGTGACACTATATTACCATGTTAAGGAGTCAAAGTTGAATCCAAAAGCTAAGAAGGTAATCTTTATGGGGATCACATTTGGTGTGAAAGGCTATCATTTTTAGTGTCCAGAAACAAAGAAAGTAATCTTCAGCAGGGATTTTACCTTTGATGAATCTACCATATTGAGAAATGTGACTTCTAAAAAAATGGAGCAAAAAGATGGTACTCCCAAATAGGTGGAGTTTAATGGCAAAAGAATAATCCCAACTAATGAAGAAATTAATGATGACTCTCTTATAGTAGAAGAAGAGTCAAATGAAGAAGAGGCTCAAACCCAAAAACCTCCATAACAACATGAATTAATTGCATTAAGGAAAGGAAAGAGGACCATTAGACAACATGTTCGATATGCTAATACAGTTCCTTTTGCATCACTTATTGCAATTGATGACATTCCTACCACTTATAATGAAGTAGTCTAAAGTTCAGAATAGGATAAGTGGAGGATCGCCATTAATGAAGAAATGTAGTCCCTTCAAAAGAATCAAACATGGAAACTAACTAGTCTTCTGAAAGGAAAGAAGGCAATTGAGTGAAAATGAGTATATGCAAAGAAAGAGGGATTTCTTAACAAAGATAATGTTCGCTACAAAGTAAGATTGGTGGTTAAAGAATGTGATCAAACAGAGGGAATTTATTATAATGAAGTATTTTCTCTAGTTGTGAAACATTCCTCCAATCGAATTTTGTTGGCTTTAGTAGCACAGTTGGATTTGGAACTAATTCAGATGGATGTAAAAATTGCATTTTTACATGGAGACTTTGTCACGCTCCAAACTCAAAAGTCATGACCAGCGCTAGGGAATGGAAATTTATAAAAATCCAGAACCCATAGCATGACTTAAAACAAAAAATCAATAAAATATAACCATAAATATGCTTAAAATTAAAACTTTTAATAATGAAAAAGGCTATCTTATAAATAATATCTTAATAAAAATATTTTACAATATTCAAAATACAACCACCATTAATGAAAACTCATAGAATACAACAAGTGTGCAATATTATTGCAACGTCTAGCAATACAAGGAAAGGATAATTTAAAATTTACATAGATCAGCTGGGGAAGAAAGGGTCTAATGAAGGGAACTATTATGGGAGATCTAACAAGAAAAATTCTGAAAAATAATTGAGTAGGGTCAGACCCCACTGAGTAAATTATTATTATATATATGCATGCAACCTAAGGACATAGACATTCAAGAATCAGTATAATAATAATTATATATTTTTATTTATTTATTTTATACATGCATTTCATACAAATGCTCGAAACCACATTTCACAACAATAATGAATGCAAAAGTTTTAGGTGAAAGACCGGAGCAGAACCCTAAAATATTTAGCAACCTCGATCATAAAACTTCACTAGCCAATAAGCTCATTTAATTCCAAAAATATTTCTCTTCTCAAATTATTGACAGTAGACTGGCCCTAAAATACTAAATCAACTGAGCTCCCACATTCTCATTGTAAGCATAATTAACCCCAAGACATTAAGTCAACTGAGCTTCTGCAATCTCACTATTCTTTCACTACAAATTTTAATAGTCAGTTTTATCATATCTCATATCAATAAAAATTTCATAGCCTAGTATCTAGCGTACTGCTGCGCAATAGTGATAGTGTAACCCACTAGGTGGCACGTTCTACAACTATCCTCCAACATAACATTTTATAAATAAAATAATGAAATCATATATTAAATATGCACAACAACATCTAATTTTATACAAATAAATATTCACTTATATATATATATATATATATATATATATATATATATATATATATATATATATATATATATATATATATATATGCAAACATAGCATAATAAAAATTATATTTATTAAAAATTGTGGATGTCAATAATATTTCTACATACAATGCATACATATAATAATAACTCACAGGTGGAGTGCGCTCCTCTGAAATGACTCGACTGACCCGATCCTGAAGGCTTCGGTTTCGACGTAACTATAGAAAAATAATAAATAATTAATTAGGATAAAAATCCTAATCTTATATATTCTAAATTTCTAAAAAAAGACTCAATTTAAGACACGATTCTAATAAAAGACTCAAAACTAAACACAAACCTGATGTCTCGTTTTATGAAAAATCTACTGAAAATTCAGTAGAGTCTCATTTGTAAAATAAACATCTCTATACTAAAAGTAAAGTCAGATCTGCACAAAAACACACTTTAAATATACCAAAGCTAAACATCACAAGTTGGGCCCCCGAACTACAATTCACGTCCAACTAAGAGCCCATATCACAAATATACAATAAAATAACATAATTTCCCAAATTATCAAAATATATCATAAAAATATTAAAGAAATTTATTTTCCAAATAAATAATAAAATTCTAATTATTAAACAATTTTTTGCTAATAAAATCTATTAATAGCATAAAATTTTCATTTTACAATTAAATTAGCATAAATTGCAAATAATTGTTATATCACTTATTATTATCATAAAAATAACAAAATGCTCATTTAGGCTCAAAAATAATAAATAAGTTTACTTTTCACTTAATTTCCTAAAATAACTACTAAATAATTAAAAATTGGGAAATAATTATAAAAATTATTTTTACATTTTTATTAATAAAAAATAGTCTAAAATAGCTTAATTAACAATAATTTCAATTAAAATCAAATAATTCACCATTTCCTAATATTTTTCTAAAACTACATAATTATATATAATCTTTAAAATTTCATAATTAAAATTATATACATAATTTCATAAAATTTCCTTAACAAAGTTTACTCTACATAATTAATAGAATTTAATAAAAATATAAAATTTTTGGAGTAGAAACAGTTACATAAACAGTAACCTGAACCCAAAAAAAATTCAAAAAAATCATAAAAATAATTAAAAATCACCATTAGCTAGATTTTAACCTCAATTACATATAATCTCAAAGCAATAATATCTAATTAAATCAAATTCAAGCTCAATTTCACAAAATATCCAAAATTAACCTAAACACAAATTTACAAAATTGGAGTTGTTATTGGAGCTACCTAGATGAATTGATTGAGGGAAAATGAAGCCTGGAGGATGAGCTTTTGATAAAGACTTTCGGAATGTCCAAGGGTGGCAAAAAACGTTGCAGGCAAGCCCAAGAGTAAATCGGCAACAATGGAAAACCAAGAAGAAAAGAAGAAAGAGAGGGTAGTGGTGTTGTCAAGTGGCGATGAGCTAGTGGTGGTGATGGTGCTAGACAATGGCTGGCGATGGCTGGTGGTGGTAATGATGGGTCGGGTGCAAGGGAAGAAAAAGAAAAGAAAGAAAGAAAGGAGGAAGGAGAAAAATATTTTTTTTTGGTTATATATATATATATATATATATTATAATAATATTCTACTATTTTTAAAATCTAAATCTCCCTTAAAAATATATACACTTAACAATTAATCAAAATTAAATAAAACTACACCAAATATAATAATCTCATAAATAATTAAATAATAATTAACATTAAATAATCTCATACTTAATGTCACGACCCAAAACAGGGGCCATGACCGGCGCTAGGGAATGAGAATTCTTTCGAATCCGAAACTTGTAGTAAGCCTTAAAATAAAATAAAACATGCAATAATAATAATAACATAAATAAAATATTTTGCAGCGGAAATAAAATCTTAAATAAAAATAAAATAATAATCCACCAATGGAATTAGATGAACATCCTCATCTCATATATATAAATAATCCTTTAATACAAATTGCAATTCATCTCTTTAAAATACAATCCCATTTAAATATGATACATAAATTTCACAAACGACTATAACTACTGCAGTATCTAGATTATAAAATAAAATCAAGTAAGCAGATTACATAGTAAAGCCGAGCGGAAGAAATCCGGCGTATGGGTCTGCTACTGAGGTCTGAAGATGTAGACTCTCCTGAAAAATAGTCAACAGAGGAGAGTCAGATCTCACTGAGTGAATTGTTATAATACATATACATGCATACTAAATGACAATGCACACATTCAATAGTATATATAATAACTATATATACAGGCAAAATCACACAGATGCAACAAAATCATTTTATATAAATATTAAGAAAAACATCCGTATATGAAGGATCAAATAGAACCCTAGAAAATCGCAACCTCAAACAGTGTAGACAACACTCTAGCCATACAGGCTCACTTATTCCAAATAATTCACTTGTTCCATTTGGACAGTAGACTGGCCGTAAGACACTAAGTCAACCGAGCTCCAGCAATCTGACTGTCAGTGTGATTGGCCTCGAGACACTTGGTCAACCGAGCTCCAGCAATCACACTCTCAATCACATCACACATCATAAAAATCAATCCAATCAATATCCACAAATAGGTTAGCAATAAAGCCTAAATGCTATCGGCGTACTAATACGTACTTGGTCCTAGTGTTGCCTACTAGGTAACGCGTTCTATTGATATCCTTCATTTTTATATAAAACATACACTATTAAAATAAATTATGCATGATATTAAATAAAATAGTAACATAAACCATATATATACTAGAAATATACCAAAAACAAACCAGGTATATTTCGAGTATATATACGTTAAATAAATTTAATTTAATTACAAAATAAACTAGAAATAAATCATAAATATACCTAAAAAAATTTTAAGAATAATTCATTATTAAAACATGCATATAGTTTAAAATTTACCAATAATATACCAGAAATAAACCTAAGTAATAATTAAATCATTTATGCATAACTTATAAAATAAATCATACATTTCTAAAAACATGTATCCTAGAACATGTATATATAAAATAACAACTCACTGTTATTGCGCTCCTCGAGACGAGTTCGACGGGCCTAGTCCACTAGATCTCAGTCTCGGCATTAACAAACAAACAAACGACAACACAACATTAGAATAAATCTATTGAAATTCCTAGAAACTCGATCTAGAATACTAGACACAAAATCAGAATAAGAATTTGATCAAACATCACGTTTTACGAGAATTCTATCAAAAATCCAGCAGATTCTCCCCTGTAAAACGGACATCTCTCTACTCAAAGAGTAGGGCCGGTCCTACAAAGAAATACACTTCGAATATATACAAAACACAGTCCCTCGGTCGGACTCCAAACTACAATTCACCGACCGAGGTCAATAATTCATGAAATAATATAAAACACACAAAAATTCCAGAAAATACCAAAAATGTCCTTCAACACTCAAAATATAGCAATTTAGATATTTAAATGCTAAAAATATTTATTTTACCGATAAATACATAAAAATCCTAATTTTAATAAAAATATTATTAAAAATCGATAATTCTCGATAAATTCATACATATTAACCAAAATACATTTTATAAATCTAAATTACATAATTAACCCTAAAACTTACTAAAAATCAATAAAAACTCATTTATTTAGGAAAATCGTATATTATATATAATTTGAAAATAATTTACGAAAAATAGTTTTAATTAGTTAAAAATATTAAATAATTTGTAGAAATCATTTTTATACCTCAAATAACTAGTAAAACCAATTTAATTATATTTTTAGCCAATTTAGTGCCAAATTACCAAAATACCCCTAGTTACGTAAATTCCCTAAAATTAATAAAAAAATTCACCAAAAATAGTATAATTACTCAAAATTAAATTTATTAACATATAATTCAATAATATCAATAAATATATTCAATTAACTAATTAATTTCAATAAAACACATAATTAACCTAATTTTCCCAAAATTACATAAACTAAATAAATTCAAAATAATTATAAAAAATTCACAAAAATTACAAATAAATTTCTAAAATTCATTTAAACACCTATAAACAGCATAAAATACAATTTCATAATTAATTTAATTAATTTTCGAAAATTAGAAAATATTAATAAAATAATCAAAAATTCACAAAAATCAAAATAATTCCCAAAAATTCTATAAAAATTCACAGAGCTAGATTAAGCTACTAGGATCAATGTTTGTGAAGGAAGATTGCATGAATCATTCAAATCGAAGCTCAAAAAAATTAAAAACCCTAGTAGGCCGAAAATGAAAACTAGCTAAAAACCTTACCAAATCGAGTTTTAAACTAAAAGGAAGCTTGGAATCATCTTCTATGGAGTCTAAGAAGTTCAACGGCACTGGAATCATAGGATTTGGTGGCCGGAAATGTGAGAGAGGAAGAAGAGGCCAACTTTCGGCCAAAACACCAAATTTCACTTCACTGGCGTTGGAGGGGATGTCTGCAGTCGGCGGAGCTGCTGGAGGAAGAAGGTGGCACACCAAGAGGCACACTGACGATAGTCCATCGGAGTTGCAGCGGTGAGGGAGATGGTGAGGGTGAGGGACGTGATAGGGAAGAAGAAATGAGGTTATTGATTTTGATTTTTTGTATATATATATATTATAACTTTATATTATAATATTATAAACTTAAATATACACACATTAAACACACACCGCACATTAATAAACATATACACATATACATATACATATATATCACATGTTAATAATAATAATAAAAACTATATAATATATACATAAATAATAATAATAAACCCTAAAATGTTATATATATATATATATATATATATATATATATATATATATATATATATATATATGCATGTATATGTATATATGTTAATATACAAAATATAATCATGCATGATAACATACGATTTAATAAAACGAGCTAGCATAAATAAATAAATAATTATTTAGGTTTTATTTTCCCAAAAATATAAATCTCGAAAATTTTTTACGTAAATCTCTTAAAAGAATATAAAATAATTAAAAAATGACTTTAATAAATAACACACTCATTAAATAATCATAAATATTTATAAAAATTATTAACACTGCATATCCCGATGCAGTTTAAAATTATCTAAAAATCTAGGATATTACAGTCTTCCCCCTTTACAAGAATTCATCCCTGAATTCCAGAAAAGAATTAATACAAGATCAAGAAGGGAAGAGATACAGGTAAGAAGCTCGCATCTCAGCTTCAGTCTCCCACGTGTACTCCTCAACTCTGTTGTTACGCCACAGAACCGTAACCATCGAAATCTGTTTCAACCGCAACTGTTGAACTTGATAATCAACGATCGCCACAGGTTCTTCCATAAATGTCAGATCTTCATTCACTTCCACGCTGTCAGGCTGCAACACGTGTGAAGGGTCTGAGACATACTTCCTCAGCATCGAGATATGAAACATCATATGCACTTGTGACATACTCAGAGGTAAAGCCAATCGATGTGCAACAGTGCCAACTCTCTCAAGAATCTTGAACGGTCCGATATATCTCGATGTTAACTTACCCTTTTTACCAAATCTCATAACACCCTTCATCGGAGACACCTTCAGGAAAACAAAGTCTCCAACTTGAAACTCTACATCTTTGCGTCTGGGATCCGCATAGCTCTTCTGCCTGCTAACTGCAGTCTCTAATCTATGCTTAATCACGGTGACTTTATTTGCAGCATCCTGAACCATCTCAAGTCCAGTCAAAGCTCTCTCCCCAATCTCATCCCAAATCAGAGGGGATCTACACTTCCTTCCATAAAACGCCTCATATGGTGCCATCCCAATACTACTATGGTAGCTGTTATTATATGCAAACTCTACGAGTGGCAAATGATCATCCCAACTACCTCCCAAATCCAGGACACACATCCTTAACATATATTCCAGTGTCTAGATTGTCCTCTTAGACTGATCATCTGTTTGAGGATGAAAAGCAGTACTAAAGTCCAACCTAGTGCTCATCACTTCCTACAACTTCTGTAAAAAATGAGAGGTAAACATTGAACCTCTATCTGATACAATGGACACAAGTACTCCATGAAGGCACACAATATGTTTCACATACAGCTTCGCCAATCTAGCTACATAATAGGTGGCTTTCACAGGCAAGAAATGTGTAGACTTCGTCAACCTGTCTACAATCACCCAGATGGAATCATATCCATCCTTAGAACAAGGTAAACCAACCACAAAATCCATAGCTATCCTTTCCCACTTCCACTCGGGAATAGGAAGAGGCTGAAGCTTCCCAAAAGGCTTCTGATGTTCAGCTTTCACTTGTTGAGACGTCAAGCACTTAGCAACATAATCAGCGACATCCTTCTTCAGTCCGTCCCACCAGTATAAATCTCTGATACTGTGGTACCTCTTAGTGACACCCGGATGTACGCTATAAGCTATAGAATGTGCTTCCTCTAAAATCTCTTCTCTCAAATCATCCACATCAGGAACACACAATCTACCACTGATCCACAACACACCATCATCATCGAGTGTGAAATTAGTGAACTTCCCTGCTCGAACATTCTCTGCAAGCTCTTCTAGAATAGGATCTCAGCTCTGAGATGCCTTAATCCTATCTCTCAATACAGGTCGCACCTTAAACTGAGCTAGCAGTCCACCTGACCTACTGATCTTCATCATCAGACCTTGATCCACTAACAGATGTAACTCCTGGATCAACGGTCTCCTCTCCACACTGATATGAGCAAGACTACCTGAGGACTTCCTACTTAAGGCATCTGCTACTACATTAGCCTTGCCCGGATGATATAAAATCTCACAGTCATAATCTTTCAACAATTCCAATCATCTCCTCTACCTCAGATTCATATCTCTCTGCTGGAAAATGTACTTAAGGCTCTTGTGATCAGTAAAAATATCACAAGTCCCCTCGTACAGATAATGTCTCCAGATCATGAGAGTAAAGATCACTGCAGCCATCTCAAGGTCATGTGTAGGATAGTTATGCTCGTGCTTCTTCAACTGCCTTGAAGCATAGGCTATCACCCTACCATTCTGCATCAACACATAACCAAGGACAACTCTAGAGGCATCACAATAAAATGTGAACTTGTCTATACTATTAGGTAAAGCTAGCACTAGAGCTGTGATCAACTTCTCCTTCAACAACTGAAAACTATTCTCACAAGCTTCAGACCACTCAAATCTTACATTCTTTTGAGTCAAGCGAGTCATAGGGGCTACAATTATGAAAAAATCTTGTACAAACCTCCTATAGTACCTGGCTAAACCCAGAAAACTCTGAATCTCAGTAATATAAGTCGGTCTAGGCCACTCAGACACTGCCTCAATCTTTTGTGGATCAACTTGGATACCTTCTTTAGACACCACATGTCTAAGAAAATAAACACTCTCCATCCAAAAATAACACTTCGAGATTTTAGCATAAAGCTGATATTCTCTCAGTGTCTGTAGTACAGTCTTCAAGTGATATACATGCTCTTCCATACTCCTTGAATATACCAGTATATCATTAATGAAGACTACCACAAACTGATCCACATACGGTCTAAATACCCTGTTATCAGGTCTATAAAAGCTGCTGGTGCATTAGTTAAACCAAAAGACATCACCAGAAACTCATAATGGCCATATCGGGTGTAGAATGCCGTTTTAGGAACCTAATCTGCAGCTGATGATAATCCAACCTCATATCAATCTTAGAAAAGAATTGTGCACCCTGTAGCTGATCAAACAAGTCATCTATTCTCGGAAGAGGATACTTGTTCTTCACTGTTACCTTGTTTAGCTCTCTGTAGTCAATGCACAGTCTTAGGGTACCATCCTTCTTCTTCATAAACAGGACTGGTGCACCCCAAGGAGAAACACTAGGTCTAATGAAACCCTTATCCAATAACTCTTGCAACTGCTCCTTCAACTCTTTCAACTCTGCAGGAGCCATTCTGTAGGGTGGCATAGATATAAGAGTAGTACCTAAAACCACATCTATACAAAACTCAATCTCTCCGTGAGGTGGTAAACCTGGCAACTCCTCAGGAAAAACATCAGGAAACTCACAGGCAACAGGAACATCTGTGAGTGACAACTTCTCCACTGAAGTATCCCTAACCAATGCCAAATATCTCTGACATCCTTTCCTCAATAACTTCCTAGTCGTAATAGCAGAAATAAGATTCTAAGGTGCTGAACTCCTATCACCCACAAACTTAAATTCTTCTTCACTAGGAATTCT
Organism: Mallotus nudiflorus; assembly: GCA_947683625.1. NCBI lineage: Eukaryota > Viridiplantae > Streptophyta > Magnoliopsida > Malpighiales > Euphorbiaceae > Mallotus > Mallotus nudiflorus. Next base: position 6,478,311 of record CANTUR010000018.1, read on the forward strand.
GAAAGTCACCTCTTTACTCCGACAATCCACTATGGCATAGTGCTAAGATAACCAATCCATACCCAGAATAACATCAAACTCCATCACATCCAATAGAATCAAGTCAGCGGATAATTCTCTATCTCCCACGAGAACTGAACAACCAGAAAGAACAACATCGGTGTCCAAAGAATCACTTATAGGAGTGGCAACAGACATTGTTTAGACTTTATCAATATTGTTAAAAATTAAAAGTTAGCATTTGCCGACACTACTGAAGATTGGATTTGTGAGAGAATTGTGTGGAATTTGCTAAGGTAGAGATTTGTTGGTTTTGGCAAATCCCACATTGTTTTGTTGTAAGGAAATGAGGGGAGCTCTTTGGTTATTAAAATACTCCTCCACCCCTTTGGTTTATTCATCCCATATCCCAAATATCTCTTAAAGATATCCAAAAATTGTCTTCTTCTATATTTAGGTAAATTTTTTCTTTCTCTTTTTTTAATTATTTCCTCAATTAGTAAAATATTATTTTAGTAATATCTGAAGACGTACGTATAATTGGCCGAACCTTATTAAATTTTTTATATTCGCTTTTATGTCTATTTAATAGTTATTGTCAAGTATAGTTGTTGTTAATTATTGTACTATTAAATTACTTATCTTAATAAAATTATATATAGGAGATTGGTATTTAAATGGACCATTGTATCCCACCGCTCTTTCGTGAAAATCTATCTTACGATTTTTTAATACAATCATTTACGTTATAATTATCTAAGTAATCTCAAATAATTTTGTTATTATTAGTGAAAATTAATTTACAACAAATTGCTTATCTTTTAGTAATGCAGTTAGTCCAAAATACAAGAATTATCGCCGCCCCATGCTCTGAAATTTAGATCCATTTTATTGAGCAACTACAGTAATTTAATAATAAAATATTTTTTATAATACTATTGAATACAATTTTTGACCATCACAGTAACAAAATTCCCTTCTTGAGTGTTAAAAAAAAGATTTATTTGTTCAGGCTAACTTGGAGAGAATGGTTGCTCCAAGATGACATTTCATTCACATCGCATATGAGATCATATCCGCTTTCGCCTTCTTCAATGAATAATCGATCCTTCCAATGTGCATGGACTTGGAACAATGTTCAATTTGCTCGGCTTTTGACTAAAATTCCTTTGCTAATTAAACTACAAAAACTAACCCAAAAAAAGGCATTGTTATATTGTCAAATCATATGAAAGTAGCTAGGTGAGCTTTTGAAGCAACGATCTGTAAATAATTTTTTTTTTTTTAAAAAGCAATATTATGTTATGGTTTTTTTATGGAAAAAAGATAAAATAAGATGTACAATATTAATGAATAGCAAAATATAACCAGAAATGCTACATCCATTATACAAACTAAACCAAACTTGATACTCGAAGAAAATTTTTATAACAATTTGATATATATATAAATATATATATACATCAAATTATTATAAAATTTTTCTTTGAGTATCAAGTTTCGTTTAGTATATATATATATGCACGTTAACAAAAAAAAAATTTCAAAAAAACTATTAAACATATACTTTAATTTACTATTAATAAAAAATTTACATATAATAAAAGTGTTATATATTTATATAACATTTTATATTACAAACTTAATACAGTTACAATTCATCACAATTTTGATAAATCTTTTACTTAAATATTTACATGATATTCCTTCAATATTTAGTATAATCAATATTTCTTAATTCTATTTTATAGAAAAATATCATGATCATAATTAATTATAAGATAATAAAAATTATTAATTATTTACTTAATAAAAATATATATATTTAACAAAATGCAACTTAAATTTTAATTAATTAATTTTTTTTGTTAGAGATAAAATAGAACTTAACCAAATTAAGATAAAAAAAACGTATTTTAAATCAAAATAGAATTACTTTTTAATTAATTTAAATTTTGTTATAGATAAAATAGAAGTTAACTTAATTAGAATAGAAAATATATTTTCAATTAAATTAGAATTACATTTCAATTAATTATTTTAATTTTTTATTGATAAATGATTAAATTATGTAATTTTTATATAATAATAAGTTAAAACTTCTCTATAATTCTGTTTATTCCCTTTATATATATATCAACACACAAGATTTCTCCACACGAATCAATAATCTCTAGTCAAAATAGGATTTGTGATCTTTTTTTATTTTCAATTTATCTAAATCTTTTAATTATAAATAGAAATAATATTAAAAATCTAAATTCAATTTGGATAAAAATTTAAGATCCAAATCTGATTTACATATTTTAAAAAACAAGAAAATTAAATCCAAATATTAAGAATTGTTAAGATTAGAAATTAAATTTTGGTATAAATAAACATTAAACTGTAGTTGTTGTTAAAAAAAAAGACATTAAACTGTAGTTCAATTTAGTACCGGTAAGTATGTGCCCGTTAGCACACTTTGATTTAGATAATCTTATTAGTGAAAGTGACAATAATTTGAACACCTCTATATTTCATAATCATACCCACACAACTTCAATAATAGAATTTATCTTTATTTGGTATAAACGAATTAATATATATATATATATATATATATATAAAATAATGAATTCTAAAATTATTAAATTTAAAATTTAATCTGTGTCTCTTTCTATAATTTAATATTTATACCTAAATTCTTATTTCTTAAGGCATTAAAATGTCACGACCCAAAACATGAGGTCATGATCGGCGCTAGGGAACGTGAATTCTTTTAAATTCGGAATCCGTAGCAAGCCTTAAAAATAAAAGCAAGCAATATAATATAATATATAAAATATTTGTACTACGGATATTTAATCTCAAGTATAAAAATAACAATTTCTCAACTCATTTTAATAACATAAATTCCATCTCATATATAATAAAATCTTTCAGTTTAACATTCTGAAATTTAAATCTCATACAAGCATAAATATAAATACAACTTATGACAGATCAAAGTACAACCACTACTGCAGTGTCTAGAATACAAAATAAACTCAAGTAAGCAGTTTACATAATAAAGTCAGAGCGGAAGAAATCCGGCAGACAAGTCTACTGCTGAGCTCTGAAGATGAATACTCTCCTGAAAAATATCAACAGAGGGGAGTCAGACCTCACTGAGTGAATTGTTATAATATATATACATGCATAACTAAATGTCAAATGTAGACACTCAATAGTATATATATAATAAATATATATACAGGCAAATACACACAAATGCAACAAAAAATAATTTTATAATGAAAATCATCGGTTTATAAAGGATCAAATAGAACCCTATATTTTCGCAACCTCAAATATCAATAGAACTCACTTAAGCCATATATTCTCTACCTCCATCAGAATAACATCAAACTCCATCACATTCAACAGAATCAAATCAGCAGATAATTCTCTACCTTTAACAAGAACTGGACAACCAGAAAGAACAACATCAGTGTCTAAAGAATCACTTAGAGGAGTGGCGACAGACAAAGGAAAAGCCATCCTCAAAGTTTTCCAACAAGACTTGGAAGCAAAAATAGGAGAAACGAACAAATGTGTGGCACCCGGATCAAATAGGAACCTATGCATCCAGATAATAGACAGAAATAATACCTACCATGACCGCATTAGATGCTTGAGCATCCTGCTGAGTGAGATGAAAGACTCTGGCCTGTCCTCGACCTCCCTACTAGCTGGTAAAAGCTTGGCCAACACCTCTGGCACCTCCTCTAGTACCTCTACCATGACCCTGCTAGGGAACAATTTGGGTAGAACTCTGATGTTGGGCTGGAGGCAACCGAAAAGGAACAGGTGCAGCACTAGCAATTGACTGCTGAGGAAATCATGGAATCTGCAGCTACTGATACCCGAAATAAGGACACGATCTGGTAAAATATCTCGTCTGCCCGCATCTAAAACATGTCAGCAGTGTCAAATAACACAGTCTCTGATGGACTCTACCACAGGTCTGACATACACTAGCAGTTGACCTAGAATTACATCCACTGCTGCTGCTCGAAGCACCTAACCTAAGTTTGAACGATCTACACTGACCTTCACGGCCATGTCTACTACTCTGATGTACCCGCTCCTGTTGTCTCTGAGTCTGCTGGGCATGACCCCTCTACTGACTACTCTAACCAATTTGAGAACTCGAGTACGGAGTAGTCTGGAATCCACCTGACTGAACACCTAGCTAGTAATAATCAGGCATAGCTCCTTGCCTAACTAGCCTCAGCTCAATCTCCTTGGCCAACTCTATCACTGACTCTAGAGTAAGGCCCGTTATAGGCATACCAGCAAATAAAGAACCCAATCCGGTGACGTAAGTGGTGACCGTGAAGTACTGGTCTTGTATCAGATCCTCTGCATATCTACCAAGCCTGAGAAACTCTCGAGTATAATCCTCAACAGATCTGTCACCGAGAGAAATATTGGTCAACCGAAGTCGATAACTCATGCGAAGTGGCTATGAGAAAAATCTCCTCATGAATCGGTCTTTGAACTAAGCCCAAGTCATCGTCATCATATATGGCTGGATCATTTGAATAAACCATTCCAGGGCTGGTCCCTCTACTGACAGCTCGACAATCATGATCCGCTGATACTCAGTGTGAGCAGTCCGAGTCCTCATCTCGATTGCATGCAGAAATTCCAATGGATCAGACGTCCCATTGAAGGTGATTCTGCCAACTCTAGCATAGAAAAAAGCTACCTTAGGGTCAGACATACCCTGCTGATAGGCAGACTGAACAGGCTGAACTACTGGAGGTATAGGAACATCCTCAAACTCTGGCTCTACAAGCTCCTCATCCTGTATCTCTCTCTGCGTATGGCGACCTACCGCTCCTTGAGGTCTACCTCTGTGCCTAACTGGCAGCTCCGAAGGTAAAACCTTGTCTTGGGAGGACTTATCATCCTCGGCCTCAATGACCAGTGGAGCAACACGCGCTCGCCTCCTCATTCTGAAAAGAAAAATAGAAAGATTCAGACAAGATAGACAATGGAGGATAACACAGAAAACTAAATCAAGGAATACTCATCAAGACATACTCGAACCTAATTCACTACAGTAGTTTCAAAGAAAACACAACACTGAAAACTAGGGCCATAACTCACACAACTAAGGCCCTGACATAGAGCTCTGCTCTGATACCAACTTTGTCATGACCAAAAATAAGGGGCCATGACCGGCGCTAGGGAATGGGAATTCTTTCGAATCTGGAACCCCTAGCAAGCCTTAAAAATAAAAGCAAGCAATATAATATAATAGATAAAATATTTGTACAGTGAAAATTTAATCTCAAGTATAAAAATAACAATTCCTCAACTCATTTTAATAATATAAATTCCATCTCATATATAATAAAATCTTTCAGTATAAATTTTTAGTTTAACATTCTAAAATTTAAATCTCATATATTCATAAATATAAATACAACTTATGACAGATCAAAGTACAACCACTACTGTAATGTCTAGAATACAAAATAAACTCAAGTAAGCAGTTTACATAATAAAGCTGGAGTGGAAGAAATCTGGCGGACAGGTCTACTGCTGAGGTCTGAAGATGAAGACTCTCCTGAAAAATATCAACAGAGGGGAGTCAAACCTCACTGAGTGAATTGTTATAATATATATACTTGCATAACTAAATGTCAAATGCAAACACTCAATAGTATATATATAATAAATATATATACAGGCAAATACACACAAATGCAGCAAAAAATCATTTTATAATGAAAATCATCGATTTATGAAGGATCAAATAGAACCCTATATTTTCACAACCTCAAATATCAATAGAACTCACTTAAGCCATACAGGCCACTTAGTTCCAAATAATTCACTTAGTCCAATTGGACAGTAGACTGACCCTGAGACACTAAGTCAACTGAGCTTCAACAGTCTGACTGTCAGTGTGATTGGCCCCGAGACACTTGGTCAACCGAGCTCCAACAATCACACTCTCATATCACATCTCACATCAATCAAATCAAATCAATCAAGTCATAATCTATCAAGAGGTTAGTAATTTAAACTATAATCTACTGTCATACCGGTACGTACTTGATTCTAATGTTGCCCACTAGAAAGCACGTTCTATCGATATCCTTCATTTATATATAAAACATACATTCAAGAAAATAAAGGATGCATGATATTAATCTAAATGGCAATATAAACCATATATATACTAGAAATATACCTAAAATAAACTAAGTATATTTTGAGTATATATATGTCAGATAAATTCAATTCAATTATAAAATAACCCAAAAATAAACCATATTTAAACTTAAAAATAATTTAGGTATAAATAAAGAGTAAAATATGCATTTATTTCAAAGTATACCAAACATATACTAAAAATATACCTAAATATACTAATCATATATTAAAGCAATTTATGCATAAATCATGCAATTAAAACATATATTTCTAAAACATACAACCTAAATGCACGCAGATATAAAATAACAACTCATAGTTGTGCACTCCACGAGACGGGTCTGACGGGCTTGGTCCACTAGACCTCGGTCTCGGCGCAACTAAACAAACAAATCACAATGCAAAATCAGAATGAATCTAACTTAACTTCTAGAAACTTGATCTAAGATTACAAAACACAGACAGATATAGAATCAGACTTGATGTCACATTTTACTAGAATTCTACCAAAAATTTGGCAGAACCTCCTCTGTAAAATGGACATCTCTCTACTTAAAAAGTAGAGCCGTTCCTGCAAGAAAAATACACTTTGATTATAGAATCCTCAAAACCCCTCGATGGGACCTCAAACTACAATTTTCACCGACCGAGGTTCACAATTCACAAGATATACACAAAATATATTAAAATTCTATAAATACCAAAAATACCCTTTTTATACCAAAATATAGCAATTTACACATTTAAACATTAAAAATAATTATTTCACCGATATTTAGTTAAAAACCCTAATATTAATATAATATTATAAAAATCGATAATTCTCGATAAATTCACAAATATTATTAGAAATTCATTTTATAAATCCAAATTACTTAATTAGGCCAAAAACATACTAAAAATTACTAAAAACCCATTTATTTACACAAATAGTATATTATATATAATTTGAAAACAATTTTTGAAAAATAGTTTTAATTAGTTAAAAATAGTAAATCATTTATAAAAATCATTTTTATACTCAAATAATTATTAAAACCAATTAAACTTAATATTCAATTAAAATTACTATCAAATTACTAAAATACTCCTAATATATAAAAATTTACCTAATATACTATAATTACTCAAAAATTCAATAAAAATTATATGATTACTCTAAAATTATTTTCTCAACATATAATTTAATAAAATCAACAATTATACTCAATTAACCAATTAATTTTAACAAAACACAAATAAAACCTATATTTTCAAAATTCACATAAACTAAATAAAATTGTATTAATTACACAAAAATCACAAAAATTATAAATTAAATTCTATAATTATTTTCAACCAGCATAAACACTAAAAATCATAATTTATTTATGTCACGACCCAAAACAGAGGCCATGACCGGCGCTAAGGAACGAGAATTCTTTTGAATCCGGAACCGTAGCAAGCCTAAAAATAAAATAAACATGCAATAGTAATAATAACAATATCAAATGCAACGAAAATAAAAATCATAAATCAAATCATAAATATAATAATAATATTTTCATTAACTGGATTTAATTTAAATCTCAACTCATCACATATATATAAATCTCTTTATAATACAATCCAGTTCAAATTCTTAAAATGCATCTCGCATAAATAAAATACATAATATCTCATAATTAATTTACAACTACTGCAGTGTCTAGATTATAAAAATAAGAGTCAAGTAAGCAGTTTACACAAGGAAGCCGGGGCGGAAGAAATCCGGCGCACAGGCTTGCTACTGAGGTCTAAAGATGTTGACTCTCCTGAAAAATAGTCAACGGAGGGGAGTCAGACCTCACTGAGTGAATTACTATAATATATATACATGCATACTAAATGACAATGCATACAATCAACAGTATATATATAATATGTATATATACAGGTAAATACACACAGATGCAATAAAATTATTTTATATATATTTTATTAAAAATCATCTTTTATGAAGGATCACATAGAACCCTAAGATATCGCAACCTCGGAAATAGTGTTAGACAACACTCTAGCCATACAGGCTCACTTATCCAAATATATCCACTTAATCCATTTAGACAGTAGACTGGCCCCGAGTCACTAAGTCAACCGAGCTCCAACAGTCTGACTGCCAGTGTGATTGGCCCCGAGACACTTGGTCAACCGAGCTCCAACAATCACACCCAAATCACATCTCACACATCAAATAATCATAACCAATCAATATCCACAAATAGGTTAGTAATATAGCCTATCTGCTATAAGCGTACCGATACGTACTCGGTCCTAGTGCTGCCCACTAGGTAGCACGTTCTATTGATATCCTTCATTAATAATATAAATCATTCATTCACAAATAAATGATGCATGAATTTAAATAAAATAACAACATAAACCATATATATACTGGAAATATACCCAAAAGTAAATCAGGTATATTTCGAGTATATATACGTCAAATAAATCCAATCAAATTATAAATTAAGCTAGAAATATATTTAAAAACATTTTAAATATGATTTATTAACAAAACATGCATATAATTTAATATATACCAAAATTAAACCAAAAATATACTTAAATACAAATCACATTATTTATGCATTTTAATCAAAATAAAACATATATTTCTAAATCATGCATCCTAAAGCATATATATATAGTATAGTAACTCACACTAGTGCGCTCCTCGAGATGGATCCAACGGGCCTGGTCCACTAGCCCTCGGTCTCGGTGCAACTAAACAAACAATAAATAACCGACATTAGAATAAACCTAATAGAAATCCTAGAATTCGATCTAGAGTATTAAACACAGAATCGATATCAAGGTTCGACCGGACATCACATTTTACGAGAATTCTATCGAAAATTCTGCAGAACCTCCCCTGTAAAACGGACATCTCTCTACTCAAAGAGTAGAGCCGACCCTGCAAAGAAACACACTTCGAAAAACAAGCTCAACACTCAACCACAACCCCTCGGTCGGACTCTAAACTACAGTCTATCGACCGGGGTTTACAAACACAGAACAAATTCTGAAAATACCAAAAATACCCTTATCTCATAGAAATTCATTTTATAAGTAAAAATTACATAATTAACCTTAAAACACTGTAAAAACCGATAAAAACTCATTTTATTAGAAAAACCGTATATTATATATATAATTGAAAATAATTCACGAAAAATAGTTTTAATTAGTTAAAAATACTAAATAATTTGTAGAAATCATTTTTATACCTTAAATAACTATTAAAACCAATTAAATTACATTTTTAGCCAATTTTGTGTAAAATTATCAAAATACCCCTATATATATAAATATACTAAAATTACTTCAAAAATTCACCAAAAAATTATACAATTATCCAAAATTAATTTTCTCAACATATTTATCAATAATATCAATAATTAAACTCAATTTACCAATTAATTTCAAATAAAAACATAATTAACCCTAATTTCCCAAATTACATAAACTTCAATAATTCAAAATAAATACATAGAAATTCATAAAAATTCCAAATAAATTCCTATAATTCATTTAAACACCTAATTTAACCATAAAACACAATTTCATAATTTATTTAATTAATTTCAGAAAATTAGAAAATAATATTAAAATATTTAAAAATACCCAAAAATCCAAAAAATCTCCAAAAATTCCACAAAAATTCACACATGTATATTAAGCTACTAGGATCAACATTTGTGAAGGGAGTATTCATGAATCAATCAATTCGAAGCTCAAAAAAATCAAAAACCCTAATATGGCCGAATTCAAAAATTCGAAACCTAAGCAAATCAAGACCATTTAAGCTCAAACCAAAGCTAGAATCACACTCACCGGAGCTCAAGGAGAAGAAAGAGACCGGCGATGTCGAAAACGGTGGCCGAAATCGCGGTCGACGGTGAGAAGCTCAACTTGCTGCCATGGCGAATTCCGGGCGTTCCAGCGAGCTTCCGGCGGCCTGGTCACATCGGAGAGGAAGAGGAAGGAAGGGGAAGAAGGTTGGCGGCAGCTGGTGGCGGTGAAGGGCGGTCCGGCGTGCTGGAATGGGAGGCGCAGTGAGGGTAGGTGTCGGGAGAGAAGAAGGGAGAGGAAGGGGGCAAAATGGTAATTTTTCAAAAATTTTGATTTTTGATGTATTATATGTATATATATATACTTTATACTATATATTAAAATAATATTAAATTACACACACATTAAATATACACCACACACTTAATATTTAATATTTTAATAATTTATACTAAATAAAAAAATAATTAAATAACAATAAAACTTAATAAATAATTAATAAAATATTAGGGTAATATTAAACCCTAATTAAATAAATAATTACACACAGGCTTTATTTAGTATTTTAAAAATACGTATGAGTTCATGTAAGTCCGAAAATATATTTAAAATAATTAATAATAAATTATTTACGTGAAAATTTTCCTGAAAATGAAAGTTTCGGGAAAATTTTACGTAAAGCACTATGAATAAAACACAATAATTAAAATAGGTTTTAAATACATATCAACTCGTAAAAATATCATAATTTATATACGGAAATTATTAATACTACATATCCCGGTACAGTGTAAAAATGTTTAAAAATACGGGATATTATAATTTAATTAATTTATAAAAATTAGAAAATAATAATAAAATAATAAAAAATTCACAAAAATCAAAATAAATTCTAAAAATCCCACAAAAATTCCAGAGTGTAGATTGAGTTAGTAGAATCAACTTTTGTGAAGGAATTAAGCTTGAATCCTAAAGGTTGAAGTTCAAAAAAATAAAGAAACAAAAATGGTTGAAAATAAAATCAAGTTCAAATCCTTACCAAATCGAGTTTTCAAGCTATAAGGAGCTTGGAATCAGCTTCTATAGAGTTCTAGGAGCTCAACGGCACCGAAATCATCAGATTTGGTGATCGAAAAGTGGATGAACGGAGGAGATAAGAGTTTCAAAAAAAATTTTACATAGAAAACTTTAAATAAACGTAAAATAACATTAATTATTAACAAAATGATTAAACAATCAAATATATATTAAAAAATTATTAACACTACATATTTCGATAAAATATAAAAATATTTAAAAACTCATATTATTAATATTTTTTGTATAAAAATTCCTTATTTTAAAAAATATATTTTCTATATATATTATATAGATTTAAACAATTTAAGCTTCAAATAAATGGCACTAAAAACAATTTATTTATAGATTTTATTTAGGAGTGATTCATTTCATCTCTTTCAGCTGTTTCGACCCTACAAATTGAGAGATGTTGAATTCAATTGGCCCATCATTGCCTAAAATTCGCCCCTCCATCTCTTTCCTTCACCAATATAATTTTGTTTTTCTTTCCAATGGTAAAATAATCATTCACTTGATTTTAATAAATTATTATTGTTTTTTAATAAGTGTTTAAATGTTATTCTTACTTAAATAACCTCTCGAGTTTATACTTTATAATCTTAATAAAATTAATTAAAATTTTATAAATTTTAAATATGAATAATTTTTTAAAAAAATAAATTATTTTTTTTATTAACATTAAAATTTCATTACATGATGAAGTACTTTAATTTAGTAACAAAAGTACGACTACTTCAAATGATAGGAATAATTAGGTTACTTAAATCTAATCATTTTTATCTTAAATTCATTGTATTCAATATTTCTTTTTTGAAAAAAGTACCAAGACAGTATTTATCATTTAGAAGATACAAATTAATACGTATTAGTCAATATAACAATGACATTACATCCTAAATTCCTGCTAAAAACTTTCATCATACCGTCAACACTTCAAATCTAAGAGGCTGAGTCAGATAAAGTTTTTAGCTAACTACATATCATACCGTCAACACAGTTGGTTTGTTAGAGAGGAAAAAAAAAAAGCAATGCAAAGAAGACATTACATAATATGATCCTGACATTACGCATGATTAAATTTTATATATATATATATATATATATATATATTTTCAAGATAATTTCTGAAATTTTTAAATTTGTTTCACAGTACAAATTAATACTCAAAAAATATTAAATAAGTTATGCTAAAATTCTTTTAAACAACAGATAGGATATTTACAAGAGATGCTATTGACTACAATTACCCCAAACTATATCAATTACAATCTGCATTCAAATATCAAATTACATACAACTAGATCAATCATAATATGATTCAATAATATCAATTACAATCTGTTTATGGGGTTGAACCTTTTTGTCAACCAATCACACATCATTGGCACCGTATTCCTGAAGCAGACAAAAACTTTTCCAATGCATGCATACAGAGATTTTACCCTGAAAACAATATTTTTTTCATGATAACAAGTTGAAAAATATTGCTGTTTAAACAAACCAATCTTGCATGATCTGCAGCAAGATAAATTATCATTTATTAGTATTGTATGAATCTGAACACAATTACAAGAATTGGAGATCCACAACCAGACAACATTCATGGGTACCCACAAGGCGACATTGTATTCTTGTTCAGAAAGAAAATAACAGCGTCTGATTATTTATGGACTAATACTCACTGGTCATGCAACTTACTTCTTAGAAGGTTTTTACCCTTTGCAGCTCTGGAATTCTATGGTTGAAGGCCGCGAAACAACAGTCTACACACCTTCATGTAATCGTCCTGTGACTTTAAAGGGAAAAGAAAATAGGGGCCGTCCCAGCTTTAAGCTGAATCAAAAAGTTTTTGTAGAGACTGAAATTGACTGCTGGGCAGTAACCAACCAGCAGAATAATACTCTTTGCCTACTTTTGCGAGAAGTGATTCCTCATGTAAATTAGATGTACAAATTTTAAATTTTTTAAACAAGTATATATATGGTCAGGAATGATAATTTCTGATTTTTTAAAATTTGTTTCATAGTACAAATTAATACATTAACTAATTCAACGTAAAAAACTGTTTTAAAATAGTAATTATAATCCTATCATATGCAAAAGGTCAAAAAAAACAAAATCTTTAAAATAGTAATTCTTTTGGTGCTTTAAGCTGCCAGGTTTGCACTTGGCCGACAAAAAAAAAAAAGGAACAAATATTATTATATAATTTTATTAATACTTTGATCAAAAGCCCTAATCAACACAATAAAACTTCTAATTAAGAAAAAACAATCCTACATCTAGTCTGATATAAGCTTAAACGATAACATTACCATAAAATAAAACTATTCTATAAAATTCTGTAAATGTGAATTATTGCATAATTTTTTATTTAATTTCCATAAGATTTAGTAGTTTTTTTCCTATATTTTATTATTATAATTAGTGTTTTATTAAGATTTTAATTTATTAGTTTAGTTTATTTTTTTTAATTTCCTAGTTAATTTATACATTTTTGATATGTTTTTGTAGGAATTTTGCTTTCCTAAAGAATCCATGATTTAAACCAATAATTAAGTAACTGTTTTATGAAATTATTTTTCTCATTGGATGAGGTTTTGAAAGTAAAAAATTACTGTTTTGGTCATTGGATGAATGTTGGGTATTTTCTCTATAAATAGACAATTTTAGCTCTGTGTTAAAAGAGCTATATTGGGGAATTAGACACCAAGATTACAAACAAAAACCCTAGAAGATTGAAGAAGTAAGAAATTGAAGATTGAAGATTAATTATAATTATTTCATTTTGCTTTTTTTTTTTCTTATATTTTTATTATGGTTTTTCTTGTAATTTCTTGGAGATTATTGATAATATGTTAGACTAAATATTTATTTGTTAGGGATTGGTGATCCAAAAAATGATCTAAGCTTCCAATTTAATAAACTCATTAATTGTTGCATATTGTGTTTATTAATCTTAGTGCTTGTTGTTGTTTGGCCACCAACAACATGATTTTAATTGGAATTATGCATTGAGAGATGGTAATTCTAATAGACCTATAAACACAAGTTTAACTTATCTCAAAATAAGAGATAAATTGGGTTGATTAAATTTCCTTTGGGTTGTACTTCATAATTCATGATTTTGATATCTAGGTGTTTGGATTGCAATGAGAATTGAGTCTTTATTGCCTTAATTGATAGTTGTGAATTTAAATTGATTAATACTTGAGAGAGATTGATTGATGCTTTAGAAAAACTCGGGATATGCATAGCTAATTGAGTAGTAAATTTGGGTAGTTTAGTGATTATGTGGTGATTCAATTCGTAGCAAAATTTGATTATTGATTGTTTAATCTTTTGATTTGAAAATTATTTTTATTTTATAGGTTTATTTATTTGTTATTAAAATTTCATTCAAAATTCCTTATTTGAAAGCCTTAGACAATAAAGAATTAGGTGAATAGGTGATTAGAACGAGTCCTTGTGGGGTCAATATTTTTGTACTACTTGGCGATACTGTGCACTCACGGTTTTGTATCAACAAGTTTTTGGCACCGTTGCCGGGGACTCGGTTCCAACATCATAATTGATTTGATTTTTGTTGGATTAAGGCACTTATTTTTAATTCTTTTTATTTTTATTCCTTTTATCTTTTATTTTGCAGAGCTTTTTGGTGTATGCATAATACCCGAAGATCAAGGAAGAATCCACTCACATACATACCAGAGCTCACTAGGTTCAAGAAGGAAAACCATAAGCATTTTTGAGAGAAGCCAAGTACAACGGCAAATGAAGAGAATCAAGTTGATACAAGAGTGTTGTTGGATACATCTATGCTCTATTTAGGAGGCATAAAGCAAAGTATTACAAGGCTGAACATTAAAGCTAACCATTTTGAGATTAAGTTGGCTTTGCTGCAAATGCTCCAATCAACCATTCTATTTTATAGGATGCTGAATAAGGACCCAAACGATCATATTGTAAATTTTTTAAAGATTTATGATACACTCAAATATAATGGTGTGTCTAGTGATGCACTAAGCCTGAGATTATTCCCATTCACTGTAAAGGATAAGGCCAAAGCGTGGTTGAAATCTCAACCACTAGGTTCTTTCACTAATTATGATGATTTGATAGTTGTAAATTTAAATTAATTGACACTTGAGAGAGATTGATTGATGCTTTAGAAAAACTCGGGATATGCATAGCTAATTGGGTAGTAAATTTGGGTAGCTTAGCGATTGTGAGGTGATTTAATTCCTAGTAAATTTTGATTATTGATTGTTTAATCTTTTGATTTGAAAATTGTTTTTATTTTATAGGTTTATTTATTTGTTATTTAAATTTCATTCAAAATTCCTTATTTGAAAGCGTTAGACAATAAAGAATTAAGGTAATAAGTGATCAATATTTTTATATTACTTGACGATCCCGTGTACTTGCGGCTTTGCATCAACAAATTCTAATAATTCTTGCAAAATTCTATAAAATTAAGAAGCATAAGGTAAGCAAACATAATAGGAATGGTATCGTCCCCATTGAAGTAATTTGCACCCCATTGTCTATATTGCTTATAATATTTTTTACCAATTTTTAACATCTGAAAAAATATGTTACCAATAGATTGAATCGCACATTCACCAACCACGAAACCTGTTGACAAGCACTTTCCAATATCTATAGTTGGCGAATGATGAAATATCTATAGTTGGCGAATGATGAGAAGGTGATGGTGATTTATGTTCTGGAGGAAGAGGAGAATGATTTTCAGGATCATCCGGGTGACGATTGCATATGCATTTATAAAAATCATCTCCTTCATGAAACTGGAACTCTTTTTTACAGCCTAGAAAACAAAAACAGTCTTCCATGTTATAAGATACAGTTGCAGTTGAACTAATCAAAGTTGTTAAGCATATAACAAGTAACAATATATATGAAAAAAAATAAACTTTGCCCCTCATCATCATGAATTGATTATTTCTTTCTCTTGATATAATTTATGGAATAGATTTTTTTTAATTTTAGAGGAAAAATATGACAAGCTATTTATTGGTATTGATACTATCTATAATGTTCCTACCTAATTACGAGTCCTTTACCCCCTAAATAGGAACACTTGGATTAGGGAGAAGACAAATCCATCCAAGGAACTACCCCAAAGAGGAATCCTAACCAAATAAGGAACACTCTCCTATAAAGATTATGATTCACTATCCCACAAGGAATCTGACTCCTCCCAGTTTTGAGTATTGCTATATATAGAACCTCATACCCCTCACAAGGGGACATCTCATTCTCATACATTCAAGCTATCTTACATTCTCCTTGCTTCTATTCTCTAACTTAGGCATTTGAGTGTTTGTGGGGATCCTCCCCACCTCTCACCTTGCTCTCTATTCATGCTTTGCAGGACGCCTAGTCCAAGAGTTCCGGAGATCAGTTATCAAGTGGCGCCATCTGTGGGGACTCCTTAGGAAAAGCCATTCATTTACTTGCTAAGCTAAAGACACCATCACTATGACTTTTAGCCCACCTCCAGCACAGATTCCTGAAGCCAGCACTAATCTTTCTACACTTATCCTTTCGACCGACCTTTCAGACCCTCTCCCAGCAATAATACCACCACCCACCTTGCAGCATGCTGGAGCCTCATCCAGACATGTACCCTCACTTTCGGAGAACACCCTAATATACCCGTCCTTGGGCACAGATCTCCTGTACTATGCTCCACTATAGCACCATCAATTAATACCCTCAATACCTTCTCTAAGCCTACCAGAAACGCCAGCAATGACCACTCCAAACCTAAACATTGTAACCCAAACACTCAGCCTTTATCAAATGACCATAGAAGCCATGATAAAAAATATTTAGGAGCAAATAACTTTGATTCAACAACAGCTAAATGCTATAATATAGAGCGGGCATGCTGAGCCAGCTCAAAATGATGATAATACAGCACCCCGACAAGCCCCAGGGATGAGCATAGGGAAGGGTAAAGCACCAAAAGGGGAGTGTAGTTCAACCATTCCGGCCCTTGATGATTCAAAATTAGTGCAGAAGGTTGACGAAGCAATGTGCAAAGCCCAGACTAAACCTAAAAAGGAAGAAGAATGGGTGATGGATAGCAGAACTTCGTTTATCAGCAGAATAATTCAAACTGAGATTCCTAGTAAGTTCAGAATCCCGCAGCTTGATCAGTACGATGGGACAAGAGACCCCATTAGTCATATATCGGCGTTCCGAACAAAGATGCTGTTCCAGAATGTAAACGATGGAATCATATGCAGAGTCTTCCCAAGTACACTCGTAAAGAGCGCCCAAAAATGGTTTCATTGGCTCCCGGAGAATTCAGTCACTTCTTTTAAGGACCTAGCGGAGTAGTTTCATATCAAATTCATCACCAATATTCCCCCCACAAAAAAACATCAATGACCTACGAATGTGCCGACAGGAGGCTGACGAATCTCTATGAAGTTACCTTAACCATTTCAATAAAATGGCCATGCAGATTGAGCACCTTGTTGATGAAGTTATCATAGAAGCTTTGAAAAATGGCACCAGACTCGGAAAGCTAAAAGACAAAATAATGACTAAGGAGCCGAGTACCTTTGCAGAGGCAATGGCGATAGCGGTTCAGATGATAAAAATGGACGAAGATAGGAGGATGCATCAGGAAGAAGACAGCCCATCGATCAAGGATGAACGGCCAAAACAGAGACGAGCAAGCTTCTCAAAAATGAATTTTAGAACTCCGACAGATAGATTTAACAGGGAAGCAGACAGATATACACCCCTGAACACCTCTCGATCCAAGATCCTCATGTGGGTCAGGCAGAATGGAGTGGGGATCACACCGACCAAGAGAATCAGCCCAAGCTGGAGATTTACTCGTGACAGTGAGTACCACCGAGAATATAGCCATAACACAAAGGGCTGCAGAGAACTGAAGAGTGCCATAGAAAGACTGGTGCAGTGGGGAAAGCTTAATAATTTCACGAACACATCGAGGAGAAACAAAAACTTGAAAAATCAGGAACGGGACAGAGTTGAAGCAAAGAAAGCCAAGAAAGAGCCGATTGGGATAATCAACATGATTGTAGGGGGAGAAAACACCGGTAAAAGATTACAGTGCAGCAGAGGAGAAAAATCGGTACATGGGAGAAGCGACATCATTTTCAACTTAAAAGATGATTTGCATATACATCACCCCCACAGTGATGCCCTGGTGATAACTGCATGCATAAATAAGTATCGGGTTAAAAGGCCACTGGTGGAAAATGGGAGTGCTATCAATGTTTTATCTTGGAATGCGTACAAAGCTATGGACGGCTCCATCACCAATATGAAGGCCATCTAGCATCACTAGTTTTTGTGGGGGAACGGTGCAACCAATGGGGATTATCGATCTGGACCTAGAATTTGGAAGCCAAGATGATGAGGAAACAAAAGTCGTCTAGACTCCATTCAACGTGGTAGACATACCACTAGCCTATAATGGGATTATAGGATGGCCGGCACTTTACGAAGCAGATGCAATCACCAGCATCCGGCGCTTAACCATGAAAATTTTGATTAAAAAGGGGACCCTTACTATTAGGGGAGATTAGCATATGGCCAGGCAATGCTATCAGATGGCCATGAAGTCTTTAGTGGAGGCTTTTCCTTTAGAGGCATGGGAAGTTGAAAAGCAAGGCGCTGACCCACAACCGGTGGAAGACATGGAGACATTACAAATCATGGAAGGAAAGACCGTGGAAATTGGCAACGCCCTCAACCAAAACATCAGAGACACAATAAGGGAAGTCCTTACCAGACACTCAGAGGATTTTGCTTCTCAAGCCTTTGAAATCGTCGACGTGGATCCACGGGTTGCCTGTCACTGCCTAAACATCAAACCAGGAGCCAAGCCAATAGCACAAAAGAAAAGAACCTTTACCTATGAAAGACAGAAGATTATTGCTAAGGAAACAGCGAAGCTGTTAGCAGTCGGGTTTATTAAAAAGGTTACTTACCCGGAATGGGTAGCCAATGTGGTACTCATTAAAAAAGCAAATGAGAAGTACAGAATGTGTGTAGACTACACCAACCTCAACCGAGCATGCATTAAGGACAGCTACCCGTTACCCACGATTGATCAGCTCATTGATTCCACCGTTGGTCATAGCTTATACAGTTTTGTAGATGTTGCACAAGGTTATCACTAGATCCCGATGAAGAAATAAGATCAGGAAAAAATGTCCTTCATTACTCATAAAGGGTTATACTGCTACAAGGTGATGCCTTTCGAACTGAAAAATGTTGGAGCCACATACCAAAGAATGATGAACCAAGTCCTCAAAGGCTAGATTGGAACAAGTGTAGAAGTATATATGGATGATATCATCATCAAGAGCAAGTACCCAGAGCATCACCCAGCAGATGTGGATCGGGTTCTCCAGCTACTGAGCAAATCCAAGATCAAGTTGAATCCTGATAAATGCATCTTCGAAGTCCAGCAGGCAAGTTTCTGGGGTTCATGATATCTCACCAAGGCATTGAAGCCAACCCAGAAAAAATGGAAGCCATACTCAACATGAAGGCACCAAAGAACATCTATGATATACAAAAGCTAAATGGTAGAATCACCGCACTGGGGCATTTTATTTCTTACTCGGCTAGGCGATGTCTACCATTGTTTCAAGCTCTCAAAAATTTTGAAAATTTTCAATGGTCTGCTGATTGCCAGGCAGCATTTGAAGAAATTAAAAGATTCTTATCTTCACCACCCTTACTCAGCCGGCCGATATTGAATGAGACCTTGTATTTGTACCTCTCTATTGGCTGAGAGTGCATCGCTTCAATACTAGTAAGGGAAGAAGGAAGCCAGCAAAGCCCTATTTATTAAGTCAGTAAAATGCTCCGAGGACCTAAAGTTCGGTACCCCATGTTGGACAAGTTATCCATGGCCGTGGTCCACACTTCTCGAAAGCTTCAGCATTACTTCCAAGCTCACCATATTATGGTCTGATCCCATTTTTCGTTGCAAAAAATATTACAAAGACTAGAGACTTCAGGCAGGCTAGTGTAATGGTCGGTCTTACTCGGTGAATTCGATATTAACTACGAGCCCCGGCAGCAGATGAAAGCCCAAGCGTTAGCAGATTTGCGTAAAAAATGGCTCCAAAAGACATAGCCTTGACCAAAGCACCAGAATGGAAGCTCTATATTGAAGGAGCATCCTCAACTCAGGGTTCCGGCGCAGGAATAATCCTCAGAGGGCCCCATAAGGTTCATATCCAGTACGCAGTCTGTATAGAGTATAATGCCACCAATAATGCAGCAGAGTACGAAGCACTCATCACAGGTTTGAAGTTGGCCATTGAAGTTAGGGCCGAACACCTCATCATACACTCGAATTCCCAACTAGTAGTCAACCAAGTTAGTGGAGTTTTTCAAGTCAAAGAGACCTGCATTGCCAAGTACGTAGACAAAGCCAAGCGACTTTTGTAACACATCGAATAGGACAGAGGCCAGTGGAAGATCGTCCAGATTCCTAGGGTAGACAACAGTGAGGTCGACTACCTTGCAAAATCTGCATTTGAGAATAGTTAAGCATTTAGGGATATGAATTTCACTGAATTGCTAACCAGTCCCAGCATAGAAGACACCGAATTTTTTGAAACACAGGTAGTCTCGAAATGGATGCAACCTATAATCCAATATCTTGAGCACGGCACACTCCCAGAAGACAACCTGTAAGCTCTGAAGCTTAAGACCAAAGCAGCCCACTATTCCGTCCATTGAGGGGAGCTCTATCGAAAATCCCTCTTGCACCTACGGTTAAAGTGTGTTTCCTCGGAGGAGGAAAATTACATACTCTAAGAAATCCATGAAGGAATCTGTGGAGTGCATGAGTCCACTATTCACTCACTAAAAAGGCACTGCTCCAAGGGTATTACTGGCCCACCATGTCCAAGGATGCCTAGTAGCTAATGCAATCATGTCCCCAATGCCAGCATTATGCCCGACTTAGTCACAAATCTTCTCAGCCTCTGCATCCCATCGGTAGCCCTTGGCCATTCGCCATATGGGGGATGGACATCCTGGTCCTTTCCCTCCCTCTACCTGGCAAAAAAAGTTTTTAATTGTGGCCATTGACCATTTTACCAAATAGGTAAAAGCAGAAGTAGTCCCAACCATCACAGAAGCCCTAATACAACATTTTTTCTTAAAGGAGATCATTTACAGGTTCAGCATCCCCCACACTTTAATTACGGACAATGGCAAACAGTTCGACAACCACAAATTCAAAAGTTTCTGCTCGGACCTTGGAATAAAGCTGTGCTTCACCTCAGTAGCTCACCCGTAGACGAATGGACAAACTGAGGTCATAAACATAATCCTCATGCAAGGGTTGAAGAAAAGACTCGACGATAAAAAGGGGAATTAGGTCAAAGAGCTGAACAACGTAATCTGGGCCTACAGAACCACACCCCGATCATCCACTGGCAAAACGCCATTCAGACTGACTTATGGCATGGATGCAGTAATTCTAGTGGAGGTTGGGTCCCCAAATTATCGGGTAAGCTAAGACCTTGATCACACCATCAACAACACCAACGCCTAGATATACCTAGACCTACTAGAAGAATGAAGAGAACAAGCGACAACCACAGTTGAGGCACATCAACAAAGAATAACTCGATACCACCATCAGTGACATCGAATAGAGTAATTCAAGATGGGTGACTGGGTACTCAGAAGAGCAGATATTAGCAAAGGTACCTCAAGAACTGGCAAGTTAGGTTCAAATTGGGAAGGTCCATACCAGATCTCATAACGCACAATGAAGGGGGCGTACAAACTAAGAGAAAGAGGAGGCAAAGAACTATTGAGGTTTTGGAACTCAGACTCTCTCAAGAAATATTATCAGTAAACTTGTACTTGAACACCCGATATGATTCAATAATAAAGTATCTTCATTGATAAGAATGTCTTTACATGTGATTGGTTATAAAAAAAATAATAAAATAAAAAATATATATAAACCTATACATATTTACTCTACTATTTGTACACCCGGGACCCCAAGCCCAGAAATTAAGGGGGAAGAGCATCAGCAGTCTCTGGACGCTCGGCGGACCTAGCAGCAACAGTGGCCTTTTCAGACTCCCTCATAGGAATGGAACTGGCCTTTTGACGGGCGACCTCCTCTGCTGTAAGCTTGGCAAGGTCTGCTGGAGTTATCCGGTCTAACACCCCTAAATCCAATCCTGAGTCTTGAGAGAGCAGGATCCTCTTGCACTCAGCCCAGTATGCCTTGAGAAACCCCCCTACGCGTAAGATTTCTTAAGCTCCGCCAACCTTCCTTGGAGCTCAACAATCTGAAGATCCTGCTCCTCGATCCTCCTCGTCAGCTGGGCCTGGCTATATTCAAGCTCAGAAACCTTCTTTTGATTCACCTCAGTATCAGATTTGGCCTCAACGTATCTTGTTTGTCAGTGCTCCAGAGCTGCCTTAGCGCTATCCAACTTCTTCTCAAAATCTATAGCTATTGTCCCCACCTCAGTTTCCTTTAAGTTGTACTGGATCTTAAAGTAAAAGTACTGATCCTTCGTCAGCAGCAAGGCCTGAGTCATCTGCCAAAAACAATCAGATAACTTAGACAAGAAGCAAGTACAATAATTATATCAAGTGGTAGAAACTAGTTTACCTCCAGTGATTGGCCAATCATAGAATTTAGTAACCCGTCCGGGCCCTCCTCCGACCAACTCTGCATGTCACCAGGTAACCGTAGCGACTCGGCGTACTGGTCCCCTACTTGACTGTTGGAGATGCTCGGGGGCTTCATCCTCTTCAATATCTAGCCTCGCATATTTAGACACCTAGATAATCACGGATGCTGGACATCAATCTCCTCGTCCAGCCCCTCTGTATCTGACCCTGGGTCGATCAGTCACTTTTTTCTATGCCCGACCCACTCCAACCACTCACTTTCTACCGGTGCCTTGCCCTTGGGGTCGACGAAACAACCACAGGAGCTTTATGTTCCGAGGAAGGAGAAATCTGAACCTCCTCCACTGCAGCTGGCTCATCTACTAGGGAAATCCCGCCCGTAAAATAAAAAAAGTCAGCATTTACATATGGAAAAATAAGACTAGTTAGAAAAAACAAAGCTCTAAGCAAAATAATCATACCAGGGGAATGTCGCGACTCAGATAGACTCTCCACAGATACCTCCGGAATGCATCTTCCACCGATTGAGCTTCGGCGAGTCCGTCAAGATGTAGCCATAAAACTAACTCCGTATCAGGATCAGAAAGTTTCGCTGGATGGGTCACTTTGTAACAATCGTCCGACCACATCCTCTGGACATCCAAGAAGTCTGATTGATGCTCCACAATGAAAAAATGGTGTCTCCACTTCTTGTGGAGATCCAAAAGTTTACGAAAAGTGTATGGTTGGGTACAGCCGATAGGGAGAACATCAACTCTCCCTTCTTCCTAGTTAACCTGTACAAATATCAGAGGATGTCTAGATCAGGATCCCTACCCTCTTCATGCATCAGCTGGATGAACCCGGTCAGTATCCTATAGCTATTCGGATGAAGCTAACCAGGCGCAATGTTATTCCTATTAAGAAATTCTTTCACAAAGGGATCTAAAGGAAATTTCAGACCCCCCTCTAACTGGTCAAAATATACTACTAATCTACTTAGCCCTGATAAGGGGGTGTAGGCCCTAAACCTTCTATCTATGGTGTGGAGGGCATAATCGGTGGGGATACAGAACCGCCGCCAATACCACCCTAGCAACTCGCTATCTACATTGGACACAAAAAGGTTATAACTAATTTCTTCCTGGGGGGCCATAATAAAGAAAAGGAAAAACGTAATAGCAGAAAAGGGAAAAAAGAGGAGGAAGAAAAGATGAAAAGAATCACCTGGTCACCTTAAGCAAGAATTATGGCAGGAAGAAATGGGAATAGTGGAGGCAGGATAAATGCAGCAAAAATAAAAGATAGAAAAGCGAAAGGAGCAAAATATGCTAGTTAACAAGCGCAACAATATTTATAGAGACACAGAAGGACCTGGAAGCACGCCATTAACTGCCCTCATTATTGTTGCGTTCCTCCTTAGGCCACCAAAGGCCTTTTGGGAATAAAATAACCCATTAGATGAGGAGTCGTGATAACGACGACATAAGCATTTTGTTTACTGACATACGAAATGACGCATCAATCACATGATTTCAAGAGTTGAAGTGAAACCACCACATGTTGGCCCACCCACATTTCAACTGGGCCGCTCTATTAAGCAACTCGGAAGGCGTTTCAAACATCGCTCCCAGCCCATTCCGGGTATCCGAGCATCTAAGTCCAATAACTGAAGCTGGCACCCTCAGGTTGCTTCCGTAGTACTGAGGTTCCGAGCATGTAAGCCTCGCACCCTTAAGCCGAGCATCTAAGTCTCGAGCATATAAGTCCAGTGATTGAAGCTGGCACCCTCAGGTCGCTTCTTTAGTACTGAGGTTCCGAACATGTAAGCCTTACGCCCCTGAGCCAAGCATCTAAGCCCAATGACTAAAGTTGGCACCCTCAGGTTGCTTCCGTAGTACTGAGGTTCCAAGCATGTAAGCCTCGTGCCCCTAAGCCGAGCATCTAAGTCTCGAGCATCTAAGTCCAGTGACTGAAGCTGGCACCCTCAGGTCACTTCCGTAGTACTGAGGTTCCGAGTATGTAAGCCTCGTGCCCCTGAGCCAAGCATCTAAGTCTTGAGCATATAAGTCCAGTGACTGAAGTTGGCACCCTCAGGTCGCTTCTGTAGTACTAAGGTTTCGAGCATGTAAGCCTCGCGCCCCTGAGCCGAGCATCTAAGTCTCAAGCTTCTAAGCCTAATGACTGAAGCTAGCACCCTCAGGTCGCTTCCGTAGTAATGAGGATCCGAGCTCAAAAAGCCTCGTGTCCATGCACCGAGCATCAAAAATCCAGTGACGACTGATTCCGTCTTGTTCCTAAACGGACGGGTTAATCTATTGCGATGCTCATACGTACTCGGCAGGTACCCCATCTCCACAGGTTATGGTTCAACGACGACCAACCAAATACTCGGCACCAAGCTCTACTCATCGTAACTGAGACTGGCCACCTCAGCTCACCAGCATCTTATAACCCTTATGGGGGCATCAGCATCCTACCCGGACATGACGAACATAAATATCTGAATACCTCGGGGGGGGGGGGACTCTTGATACTATCTAGAATGTTCCCACCTCATTAGGGGTCCTTTACCCCCTAAATAGGAACACTTGGATCAGGGAGAAGACAAATCCATCCAAGGAACTACCCCAAAGAGGAATCCTAACCAAAGAAGGAACACTCTCCTACAAAGATTATGATTCACTGTCCCACAAGGAATCCGACTCCTCCCAGGTTTGAGTATTGCTATATATAGAACCTCATACCCCTCACAAGGGGACATCTCATTCTCACACATTCAAGCTATCTTACATTATCCTTGCTTCTATTCTCTAACTTAGGTATCAGAGTGTTTGTAGGGATCCTCCCCACCTCTCATTTTGCCCTCTGTTCGTGCTTTGTAGGACGCCTAACCCAAGAGTTCCGAAGATCAATTATCAGGTATTCTTCGTAAGTTTTTGTATTTAGATTAGGGGTTTTTTATTTGAATTGTAATATTATATGTATTTGGATTAGGGTTTTTTATTTGGATTGAAATATTGTACATAGAATCACCTATTGATTCAATTTTCTTTCAATTCAAGTTAGGCGTATAATTAGTGTATAATCGATAACTTATTAGAATTGAATTATATATAGATCAAGTTATAAATTGAATGAAAATTATAATTTTAGTGATTTAATAATATTTATATCTAACTAGAATTAAAATTTTATATAGTTGGGTTGTAATTTGAGTGAATTAATAATATTAGTATCTAATCCAAATTCAAAAATAATTGTAACTACATCAGAGTTAAACGTTATATAAATATAGTTTTTTCTTTTTATAAATAGATAATCTTTTATTAATAATAAGAAGTGAGGGAAAAACCATTTGGAGAATCCAAGTGATGAAAAAATCCCTCCCTAAGAAACAAAAAACAAGAGAACAAAAGTAAATATTGGTCCAATAGCGAATCCCACAAGAACTAAATAAAGTTATTATTTGAATGGATTAACAATATTGAGATTTAACTATAATTAATTAGGACTCAACTTCATATTAGTGGAATTATAATTTGAATGAACTTGCGTCTAGTATTTTTCCACCTATAGTAAATCAAATAACTCGCCCACAATTATAACTCTGATTATAAAAATAAAACAATAACTTTGTAAATTTTGTAAAATCTAAAAATTAATTTTATATATAATAAAATTTAAATTTTTTTAATTTATAAAATAAATTTTTATATAATTTAAAAAAATTATATTTCTATGTAGTCTATCAATATTTAATTAAATTTTTTGATTTCTCGGTTAATTAAAAAGTACTTAAAAATAATAAATTTTGTTATAAAATAATAAATTATAATACTTGTAGATTGATTAAAAATCACACATAAATAGTGACCCAGCATTGATCCGTCCATCCTTCCGAAAAAAAAAAAAAAGCACTGATCGGTCGAAAGTTGTTTCTATAGATGCTAATTATTCTGCAGCTGGCTATACTTATAAAGGGGAAAGGAATAATATGCACTTTGAGTTTTTAACAAGGAGCACATTGAATTCTATGACTTTTTTTTTTTTCAATTGGAATTTTTATTTTAAAAATTAAGATATATTGAAACTTTCTAATTATAATAAAATCATGTAATCTTTTCTTTAATACAATTAAATTCTATAAACTAATAAAAAATTAGAAATAATTTTAACGAATATTAACAAATAAAATTGATATTTAAAAAAAAAAAATATATATATATATATATAAACTAATTATTAAATTTTAAAAGTTTTCAACCTATAAAATAATTTTGTTAAATTTTTCTTAAAATTTTTCCTAAATTTTTAAAAATTTAAAAATCAAATGATATAAATTTAAAAAAAAAGACCGAATTTATTCATTAAAAATAGTGAATTGATAATTGACATAAAATTTAATTTTAATAGTTGAATAAAAAAATTTTATTCATCAATTATTGTTTTAATTTAAAAATTATTGTGTAGATTTCAAATTTTAAACTAATGAATAAAATTTAAAAAATTTTATTCAACCATTAAAATTAAATTTTAGGTCAATTATCAATTTGCTATTTACATTAATGAATAAATTTGGTCTTTTTTTTGAAATTTATATCATTTAATTTTTTTTGTAAATTTAAGAAAAAATTTAAAAATTATTTTATAGGTTGAAAAATTTTTAAAATCTAATAATTAGGTTATATATATATTTTTAAAAAAAGTTATTAATTTTATTTGTTAGTATCCGTCAAAATTAGCTTTTTATTAATTTATAGGACTTAATTATACTAAAAAACATTATATGATTTGATTATAATCAAAAAGTTCCAATGTGTCTTGATTTTCAAAATAGAAATTTCAATTGAGTGAAAAAAAAAATCATAGGGTCCAATGTGCTCCTAGATCAAAAATTCAAGGTGCAAATTGGACCTTTTCCCTAATATAAATTCTTATTGGGATCAAAGATCCAATAATTATAAACTTATTACATGATAATCTTAATTAATTATATGATGATCTCTATTATGCCATAGACCATGTGATGTCCACAATGCCCAAATCCTTGTCCAGACCCAAAGTTTCCCACACAGCATCCGATCCATCAACAGTGTTGTAATCGCATGGAGGCAGGCCTGCATGCTCACTATCACATCCATGCATGGAGTCACATTCGTCCACAACCTTAGCAGTGGTGCTCCTCCCATTACTTGCCCTAATCTTGATCATCTTCCCACACCTCGATCCTCCATTATACCACCCAGTTGAAAGCGCCACCACTTGCTCCGATTTGTCGTGGTACTTCTCATCGCACTCCGATGGAGCACCTCCATCACCACCTTCACTAAAATCATTCAATGTTAATTGAGCCCTTGTAGAGGATGTTACAGGAGGTGAACATGTATATGTTGGATAAGATTTTCCTTTGCATTTTAAGGAGCCTGTGGGCTTGCAGTCGCCACTGCCTCCGCCACATATATGGGTGCCTACATCTGGATCATCATTACATTTACCATTGATGCAAATGAGTTGCCCCTGGCAATCATTTAGGGTTCTACATGGGCCATTGCAGGAGGAGATGGCATTTGAAGGTGAAGCGAAGAATAAGATAGCGAAGAGAAGTGAAAGAGAAATGAAAAAAGCAGTAGTTTCCATTTTAGGCTATGGGTTGTAAATGATTTGATTTATAATCAGTGAGGCTTGAGATGAGCAGAGGTTGATCGATAAGGGTCAGTATTTATAGAGTGCCAAAGAGGGTATGGGCATGATTTTGAGATCAATCACAACTCATCAAATCGTCCTATTCATGCAATTTGATTTGAAAATTTTGATAGATATATTTGGTATTTAGTGAACTAAAAACTGTATGTGACTTCAACAGTTGTCTTGAATTAGGCTGGTCATGTTTTTCTCTTCCTATGCTGACAATATGAACCTAACAAATTACATTAATAAAAACAAGGAAACAAAAAGAACAAAAATTAATGATTAATATGTGAGTTCTTAATGGCATAATGTATATAATATACTTGTGATTCCCTAAATTTCACAACTGTTATTAATTTATTAAGCCACGTTTTACCTTATTAAAAATAAAATTAATTAAGTACTTTTTTTTTCCTAAATAAATCCATTGGACTCTAATTAATTTGATTAGATTTGAATAAGATTATAATGATAATAAAAAAATTTTAACAACTAATTTGATGTAGTTGCATAAAAGTCAAGTACTTTTTTTAATATGTCAATTTTTAATGTAAATTAGCTTAAATATATTTATAGGTCACATTTTTAGTTTGTTAAGCTATTAAAATAATCAATTTTATAAATTAAAAAAAGAAAACTATTAAATTTTATAATTACTAATATTTTCTTAATAATCAGCTTCTAAATTGTATAAGATATGAAAAATAGAAATACGAGATACGAGAAAATGATTTTTATTTGCAGTATTTATTTTTTAAATTAAAATATTTAGATAGAACAAACATTAGAAAATAAAAATACAAATACAAAAAACAAATACAAAAAATGTTTACTGATTGAAGTATTTATGCAACGTAGATCAACTTAATATCCCACAAGTAACTAAAATGATAAAAGATATTAACTCGAGGAGAGTAGAATTTGAACCCTACCCTCCTCTATTTCTGATAGGAATTACTCCTTTATATTGTTAAAAAAAAAACACATAGATCAGCGTAATTGACATTAAACTTTTCTTTTGTGTGTTTAAGGTGTAAGAAAAGCCCAATGAAGTTTTCAGTAAGGCCATTCATAATTAGGCCGAAAATATCAATTTGAACCATTTGATACATGCAAATATATATATGTATAGGCATGACATGAATTTGTACTTGAAATGCAGAATACAAGTTTGCTTTTTGCCTATAATCAATCATGTAACGGTTGTCAAAAAAAGAAAAAATCATGTAACAGCATGGGTCAACCTTTATCCTCCAAAAAAGGTTGTTAAAAAAAAAAAAAAAAACACTACGCATCCTTTGGTGATCTCATCTGGTCCAATAATGTGGCTATAAGCCTACAAGGAAGAAAGTCGAACCCTTTTGTCATATATGTATTGCTTTATGACAAATAATTGGGTGCAAATTCTTTTTCTTCCGGTCACTTTTTTTTTTTTTTTTTAACAACTTCGATTGACTTTACATATTGTTTATTGTTCTCTCTTAGTGATAGTTTTTATTTTTATTTTTTAAATTATTCTTAAATAGCTTAAATGTCTGCAATATACTATATTCATTATGTGTCTATAATGTTAAAATTTTAATTTTAAAAAAAATACAAAATAATTATTTTTATGAAAACATTTTTTAAATTGTTTTATTTTATTTTATTTTTTCTTATTATTAAAATTAGTAATATTTTTTCTCACTATTTTTGTTCATAATTTTACTCGCAAGTTATTTTTGTAAATTAATTGATTAATTAATTATAACTTATTTATAAAGTGCTGTTAAAATTAGATTTGATATACAAATTAATGAAACAACGAAATACTAACTGTTGATATCAATTTAATGGTTGAAGTTCCCTAATTAAATTAAATTATAAAAAAAGTGAATTTCCAAGGATACGTCTAATGTTCAATTTAATAACTTATGAGCAATGCATATAATATGGTTCTTCTAATTAGGAATTCAAATTAAAGATAGCTAAACAAACCTATTAGGTTGCCATTTTATTCTTATTTTTCTTCTAATATAATACATAGAAATGATTAAAGGAGAGTTACAATGGCAGTTAATTTATCCATATGCCCTCCTAATATCTAAATATAGCTAAGCCATATTCCTATATCGAGTTTTCTCTCTCCTTTAGATTCGATTGGATCTAGGGTTAGAGCTTTTCTTTCTTCATGAAGCTTTCTTCATTTTTTTGAGATCTTCTCTTGCTTTATGATTTTCACTTTATCTTCATTTCTCTTTTGTCTGTGTTAGACAATCTTGATCGGTGAAAGGATGGCAAATGAACTGGAACATCTAATGGAAAATTTTTCTTTGACAAAGGACAAAGAGGAAGAAGTAGATCTGCGATGTATGGGTGATGATTCTAATGATAATAAAATGGATTGAAGTGTTATAGGTAGATTGCTATCAGATAAGCCTTTTAATCTATGTGCTTTAACAGGAGCTCTTGATGGAGCTTGGAGATTGTCAAAAGGCTTTAAATTGCAGGAGATTGGTAATGGTTTATTTATTTGTGAGTTTAGTTCGAAAGCTAAAAAAATTAAAATGATGAATGACGAGCCATGGCATTATGATAGACAGCTGCTCTTGTTCGGTGATCTCCAGGGAGTTGAACAACCTTCAGATGTACTGCTGACTCAATGTGAAGAATAAAATTTAGAGAAAAAGAAAGAAAATTCAAAGGAAATATTTTTCCATTGATGTTCAAAGAAGGGTTACACCCCTTATATATACATACAAGAATCCTAATCACAACCTAATTAGAAATAGAATAACATCCTAAATAGAATGAAACTTTATTCCTAATTGTATACAAATATTTACTTCCTAATAAATACAATAAAAATATTTACTTCCTCTCAATACTCCCCCTCAAGTTGGTGAATGTATGTCAATCATTTCCAACTTGCCAAGTGAGTTGTAGAATATTTTTTCAGATACAACCTTTGTAAGGATGTCAGCTAGTTGAGTCTAAGACGAAACATATTAAAGATCAATTGTCCCTTGGTTCAGATGATCTTTTATGAAATGTCTGTCAACTTCTACATGCTTAGTTCGATCATATTGAACTAGATTGTTTGCAATTGCTATGGCTGCCTTGTTATCACAATGTAACAACATAGGCCTTAGATGCTTTAATCCTAGATCCTGAACAATTTTCCTTACCCAAAGCAACTCACATACTCCATGAGCCATTCCTCTAAACTTAGCTTCAACACTTGATCTTGCTACAACTTTCTGCTTCTTGCTTCTCCACGTGACTAAATTATTTCCAATAAATGTAAAGTACCCAGATGTTGATTTTTAATCAGTCCGACCTCCAGCCTAATCAGCATCAATATAGCCAATAATTTTATAATCCTTATTCCTCCCAAAGAATAACCCTTTACCCAGAGAAGACTTTAAATATCTTAATATTCGATCCACTGCATTCATATGTTCTTTACTCGAAGAATGCATGAACTGACTCATAACACTTACTGCATAAGCAATGTTTGGCCGAGTATGAGATAGGTAAATCAACCTTCCTACCAACCTTTGATAATGATCTCTATCAGTTGGAACTTGACCTTCTCAGACTGAAAGTCCATGGTTGACTTCAATGGGAGTTTCGACTGGCTTACAATCAAGCATCACAGTCTCTGTCAATAGGTCCATTACATACTTTCACTAGCAAAGAGAAATTCCTTGAGCTGATCTTGCAACTTCAATCCCTAAAAAATACTTCAAGTTTCCCAAATCCTTAAGTTCAAACTCAGATGCTAACTTTCTTTGCAAGATCGTTGTCTCACTCGGATCATTTCCAGTAACCACCATATCATCAACATATACAATCAGTGCAGTGACTTTACCTAACTTCTGTTTAATGAATAATGTGTGATCAACATCACTTTGCTTATATCTGAGCTTCCTTATGAAGGCTGAGAGTCATCCAAACCATGCTCGAGGCGATTGCTTGAGTCCATACAATGCTCTTTTTAGTTTGCATACTTGGTCAGTACATTTAGTTTCGGGTGGTGGATCCATATATACTTCTTCATCTATGTTTCCATTCAAAAATGCCTTCTTTACATCAAATTATCGCAACGGCCAGTCCAGGTTGGCATCTAAGGAAATAAGGACTCAAATAGTATTCATTTTTGCTATTGGGGAAAATGTATCTTCATAGTCAATTCCATACTTTTGAGTATACCCCTTTGCTACCAATCGAGCTTTATATCGATTTATGCTTCCATCTGGATTGGGTTTGACTGTAAATATCCATCTGCACCCCACCGTTTTCTTTCCTTCTGAAAGAGGAACAAGATCCCATGTTCGATTCTTCTATAATGCCTCCATTTCATCATTCATAGCTTTCTTCCAATCTAGATCATCTAAGGCTTCCTGCACATTACTTATAATAGATACAATAGATAATTGATTTACAGTAAGTGCATGTGATTCAGAAAAATGGTTGGTTGATATGAAGTTATTGATAGGGTATTTAGCTTTGGTATAAAGGTCCGGATCATACTATTTTTTTGAAACCCCTCTATTGATCCTAGAAGGATAACAAGGCTCAGTATTTGGAATTAAAGGAGACAAGTTTACCTTCTTATGCACTGCATCCAAAGTTTCTTTAGCTTCTGGTGTGAGTTGGGAAGATGTACTATCTTGATTACTCAATTTTTCTTTGATGATCTGTCCGGGTGAGATGCTCGTACTCAGAACATCAGATGTCTTTCCGGGTAAGATGCTCGTACTTAGAACACCAGATGTCTATCCTGGTGAGATGCTCGTACTCGAAACATCAGACATCTGTCCGGATGAGATACTCAGACTCGGATTCGTCAGAACACTCAGAATGCTATCTTCAAGTTCAAAGATGTTCGGATGTTTCTCCCCCTGAAGAGAGCACTCGAAGTGGGAAGAGAAAGGACTATTTTCATGAAACTGAACATCCCGAGTAACATACATCTTCTTTGTATTCGAATCATAACACCGATATCCTTTTTGTAAATCTGTATAGCCAACAAAGATACACTGGATAGCTCAATGGTCTAATTTGCCGAATGTTTGATGAACATATGCCAAGTATCCAAAAACTCAGGGTTCAAGATTATTGAGGGGTGGAGATATGACAAGTTCCTGAAGTTTCTGAAGAGGAGTTTTAAAATTGAGTACTCGTGATGGTGTCCGGTTTATGAGGTACGCAGCAGATCGAACAGCCTCTCCCCAGTATTCTCGAGGAACATTCATATCAAACAATAATGCTCTAACAACTTCCAATAACTATCGGTTCTTCCGTTCGGCTATACCATTTTGTTGAGGAGTGCCGGCACAAGATGTTTGGTGGTGAATGCCTTTCTTATGGCATAAATCATTGAGGATTGAGTTAACATACTCCCCACCATTGTTAGACTGCAAGACTCAGATTCTACTTTCGTATTATGTATCCACAATGTTGTACAGGTCCTGAAACTTGGAGCACATGGAGCACAATCTCCTTTATTAGAAAGTAGTGATACCCAGGTCATCCAGATACATTCATCAATAAACGTTATAAAATATCAAGCACCAGATAGAGTGGAAATCCGAGTAGATCCCCATACATCAGAATGAATGGTCATAAGTGGAACTGAATTTTTTTTATAACTCGGTACATAAGAAATTCGGTGGCCTTTTGCCAATTCACAAACATCACACTTGAATTCTGAGTCTGTGGTATTCAAAAATAAATTTGGTTTTATTTGTCTAAGATAATGAAAAGAGAGATGCCTAAGACGACAATGCCACAAGATTACTTGGTCTTTACTTGAGCAACTTCTACCAACCCTATTAACTTGACTTGTCTTCCATTTTGAATCATCATGCAACTTAAGATAGTATAATTTTCCACATTTAACACCAAAGCCAAGAATTCGATGCGTTGTAATGTCTTGAAATACACAATAATTAGGCCAAAATTTGACAGTGCAATTCAAGATTTTAGTGAGTTGGCCAACAGATAATAGATTACAAGAAAGAGATGGAATAACAAGAACAATATCTAAATTAAGAGAGTCAGAGTTAGATACTGATCCCTCATGAGTGACTAGTGTTATGCCTCCATTAACAGTTAGAATATTTTGTTGGGTTGATGGACGGATAGATGTAAGATGGTGAGTGGAGTTTGTCATATGATCAGTAGCACCTGTATCAATAATCTATGTATTATTTCGAGTAAGATTTTTCATACCTAAAGTGGTATCAGGATCACTACTTAGTTTAATAGAAGTAGCAATTACAGCCTTGTCAAGCTTCTTACGAGGCTTTTTGTTGAAATCCCACCATTCTGGATATCCCACAATTTCATAGCACCGTTCCTTGGAGTGTCCAACTTTACCACAATGAGTACAGGTGTATGTGGTAGGCTTACTCGGTATCTTTCCTTTGAATTGGGGTCGAGTCTGAGCTGCTACAAGTACAAAATGGTCCTGCAGTATCTTTGGCTCTTCCATCATATGTCGTTCGTTATAATCCCTCCGGACATATGCATAACTAGACTCGAGATCAAGAGGTGGATCCTTCCAGAGCATTTCACTCTGAGCATTATTAAATTCAGAATCAAGCCCGGTTAGGAAAATATGTGTTCGAAGCCAGGTAATATGTTTATGGAGTGATACTACTCCATTACCATCCTCTCTTTGTGCACAGGTCCGGGCATCGATTTCCTAAAATATTCCAATCAATTCATTATAGTATGTAGGTAATGGCTTACCATTTTGACGTGTTGTGAATGATTTTTGGTTCAATTCAAATAACTGGGTTTCGTCAGACCCATCATAGAAGGTTTTTGAGACAGCATCCCATATCTCCTTTGCTGTTGAGAGACGGATGAATCTCTACATCAATGTCAGACTCATCGAGTTAATCAACCAACTTTTGACTCAATTTTTATCAAGGAGTCAAGTCTCCAATGCTTTATCTCCTGCTGGTGGCTTTGGCGTAGTGCCATTCAGAAAGCCAGATTTATTTCTGCCTCCAATTCGCATCTCCATGTTCTGTGACCATAGAGTATAGTTTGTATCATCAAAAATAATTCCTGTGGAAAAGAGAGAATTATCTTAAAGGGTTTGAATAAAGTTGGGTGTTCCATGGGATATGATGAATGTGTTTTCGGTGGTCATGATTTTGAAGATTCAAAGGATTTAAAGGAACAAGAAAATACGATTTGCAAGAATTCAATAAAAAACTTCGATTTCAATGGGTATGCTCTGATACCATGAAGAATAAAATTCAGATAAAAAGAAAGAAAATTCAAAGGAAATATTTTTCTATTGATGTTCAAAGAAGGGTTACACCCCTTATATATACATACAGTAATCCTAATCACAACCTAATTAGGAATAAAATAACATTCTAAATAGAATGAAACTTTATTTCTAATTATATACAAATATTTATTTCATTATATATACAATAAAAATATTTACTTCCTTAACATAATATGACTTTTGGGTACGAATTTGCAATCTCCTGCTTAATCGGAGGAATAAGGGGTCTATTACCCTCAATGGCGGTAAAATAGGTACGGTGCTGGAAATCCACAAAGATGATGTAGAATCATGGGGCAAGTTCATTCGCATTAAGGTATTGGTAGATGTGTCAAAACCTTTGAAAAAGGGAACAATAGTCCTTAACAGCTTTGGTAATCGCATCTGGGTGTATTATAGGTATGAGAAATTACCAAATTACTGTTACTAGTGTGGAATGCTAGGCCATGTTGAATCAGATTGTGTGTTAAAACCCAATGAAATTAAGGTTAGCTCGTAGCCTTATGCTCCATTCTTGCATGCTTCTCCAATCAAAAATAAATTTCTCTTTAAGGGAGTTACATCAATGGGATTCCAACCTACTTATTTTGGTGATCAATCCTCTCATGGTAGTGAGTCACAAACATCGGTCAGAAGACTGTTGAATCTTAATCGGTTGTCCTCGCATTTTTTGAATATACAGAATAAGGCCATTGAGACTGATGATGTGACCTCTTCAGAGTCTGCATAGATATTATCTAAAATGGCGCTGAATTGCTTACCCTGTACAGGTGTACCTTCGATGGCTGTCCTCCTAGAGAGTATTGATACATCTCAGAAAAATCCACTCAAGACAACAGATCAGATTAGTACTAATGAGGGTGCTACTGCGATGAATCAAGAAGTTTTAGGTGGAAGTGAAGTTAAACAACTTCGGCATTTCAAAAAAATAGCTCGCAAGCCTGGTACATTGTCTAAAAGTCCAGATGCTAACGTTTCTCCTTCCTTCTATTATAAATTAAAGAGGCCATTGCCTTCTTCTACTTTGGATACTGGTACTACGAAGGGAGTTGGTGCCGAAGTGTCAGGAAAGAAAAGTAGAATTGTTGACAATGCAACTATGCATGAGAGTTGTAAGGCAGAGACTATCAGGCAGTCTCATCAGGCACCATGAAGTGCTTTAGCTGGAATGTTCAAGGATTGGGGAATCCTTGGACTGTTCGAGCTCTTGTTTTCTTTTTTAGAAGACATTTCCCGGATATTTTGTTCTTAATGAAGATGAGATTGATTAGCTCTATGTCTAATTTTCTTCAGTTTAAATTTCTAAAGTATTTCTCTTTTATTGTAGATGCTTGTGGTAAGTCTGGTGGGCTTATTCTTTTATGGTGGAAAGCTTTACAAGTTGATATTTGTAATTATTCTTCTCATCACATCTTATATCTCTATAATCCTTCTTTGGTAGACTCATGGCATGGACTCTGTTTTTATGGGTGGCCTTCTATGGATTGTAAA
Organism: Mallotus nudiflorus; assembly: GCA_947683625.1. Lineage (NCBI taxonomy): Eukaryota > Viridiplantae > Streptophyta > Magnoliopsida > Malpighiales > Euphorbiaceae > Mallotus > Mallotus nudiflorus. Next base: position 6,515,563 of record CANTUR010000018.1, read on the forward strand.
CCTCAATCATGGGCTCTGATTAGGCGCATTTATAATTTCATTTCTGGTCCAATTTTATGCTATGGTGATTTTAATGAGATATTGCATTGCTCAGAGAAAAAAGGCATAAGAATCCTGAGATAGAGCTCAATGCTGCAATTCTACGAAATGTTGAATGACTGTCAGTTTTATGATTTGGAGTACTACGGAAGCCCTTATACCTAGACTAATGGGAGACATGGGCATGATAGAATCCTTGAACGTTTAAATCATTTTGTTTGCTCTAATGACTGGGACCTCATTTTTTTGAATTATTAAGTGCATCACTTAATGCAGTATTATTCTGATTATGTCCCTTTACTGATGGCTACTGATGCCTCATCCTATCAAAGGCCAAAACCATGATTGTTTAGGTTTGAATCTATGTGGGTGACAGATGATGACTGCAGATAACTTCTATCAATAATTTGGCTCTCAGACAGTTCGCAACCTGATAATCTTGGGATTCAAGATAAGTTGGTTTTTTATAGTAAACTATTGCAAACATGACACTCCAATAAGTATGGTACTTTTCAAAAAATAATTAAAGAGATTTCAGAAAAGTTGGAAAGTCTCAATGATGCAGATTCCATGCCAAATTCTCTTGACATAAGATGTGCACTCCAACACCAACTGGATGAGTTGTTGGAAAAAGAAGAGCTTATTGGAAACAACATTCCCGTTTTAACTGGTTGAAGGAGGGTGATAGGAATACGAAGTTTTTTCATAATAAAGCCTCTCAAAGAAGGAGAACAAATTTCTTGTCTAAGATTCGAGACTCCATAGGATACTGGAAAATAGGTGAAGTTGAAATTGCAAAAGTGGTTCTTAACTATTATTCAATCTCTTTTCTACTTCTTATCCAGCTGGTATGGAAAGAGTCATGTCAGCTATTGATTCTACTTTGACCTCGCAAATGGTGGAGTCTCTTTCATGCCCTTATACTAAGGAAGAGATTTTCTCAGCTTTGAAATAGATGCATCCTAATAAGGCTCCAGCGCCAGACGGTTTCTTTGCTATGTTTTTTCAGAAATACTGGGATATTGTTGGCTCAGACGTGACAAGTTTGGTACTTGGATTTCTGCAAACTGGAGTTATGCCTCATCAGCTGAATCACACACTAGTCACATTGATTCCAAAGGTAAAATCTACTAAGTCTGTCAAAGACTTGAGACCTATTAGCCTGTGTAATGTACTTTACAAATTGATCTCTAAAGTGCTTGCTAATAGGCTCAAAATTATTTTGCCTGATATTATCCACTCAACTCAAAGTGCTTTTGTACTTGGTAAGCTGATTACGGACAATACAATGATTGCGTTTGAGGTTTTTCATTCTATGAAAACTCGAATAATGGGAAAGAAAGGTGTTGCAGCTTTAAAGCTTGACATGAGTAAGGCTTATGATAGAGTAAAATGGCAGTTCTTATAAAATATTATGCTTTATATGGGTTTTTCAAGTCATTTTATGAGATTAATTAAGGCATGTATTTCAACAGTATCCTTCTCCTTTTTTATTAATAGTGTGCCTTGAGGCCATTTAATTCCATCAAGGAGACCCTATTTCTCCTTATCTATTTCTTCTCTGTGCAGAAGGTTTTTCAGCTCTTATCCGACAGGCTATTGAAGACAGAGTCATCCATCCAGTTAAAGTGTGCAGAAATAGTCCTCTCATTTCTTATTTATTTTTTTGCCGATGATAGTTTGCTATTTTTTTATGCTATATATACCGAAGGGACTCAAATCCTTAATATTTTAAGGACTTATAAAAAAGCTTTTGGTAAGGTTATTAACATTGCGAAGTCTGAGATTTCATTTAGCAAGCGTGTAGACAATGATCATCAAGCGAGACTTATTGATTTGTTGGGCGTTAAAGAAATCAGTCATCTTCCAAAGTATGTCAGGTTGCTTACTCTCTTTGGTAGATTAAAAAAGGCAATTTTCAGCTTACTTAGAGATAGAATTTTAAATAAAATGATGGGTTGGAAGGAAAAACTTTTATTTGATGGTGGCAAAGAAACTCTAATAAAGTTAGTGATCCAAGCTATTCCAACGTACATGAGCTATTTTATGATACCTAAGACATTATGTGATGAACTCCAAAATTCTATTAACAGCTTTTGGTGGGGAGACTTTGGAGGCAATCAAAAAATTCACTAGCAATCATGGAATAATATGTCCAAATCAAAATTTGATGCGGGTATGGGCTTCAGACAACTACACTGCTTCAATTTGGCTCTTCTTGCAAAACAGGGATAAAGGTTAATTACAAAGCCAAATTCTTTGTGTGCTCAGATTATGAATGCTAAATACTAGCCTAGTAGAGATTTCTTACATGCCTCTCATCCTTATGGCTTGAGCTATCTATAGAGAAGCCTTCAACAAGCCATCCCGTTGCTTTTCGAGGGGCTTTACTGGCATGTAGGCGATGGTAAGTCAATTAATATCTAGACAAATAAATGGATACCAACTGTGAACAATCTTCGCCCACTGGTTCCTAGGATTCTTCCAATGAATGCCAAAGTTGCTGACCTGATTGACCACCAAGATGGTATGTGGAGACAAAGTCTATTATCATAAATTTTCTTGCCTTTTAAAATTAAGGCTATATTGCAGCTTCCATTGAGTTGCAGATTACCAACTGATAAATTATTTTAGCATCATACTAGAAGCTGCTTCTATAATGTCAAAATGGGTTATCATGTAGCATATCAAAGTTATTTTCAAGCAAATGCTAGTAGTTCTTTCCTTCATAGTAGCGAGTTATTATGGAAACAGGTTTGGTCCCTCCATCTGCCGCTGAAAATCAAAGTTTTTCTATGGCGCTTACTTTAAAATTTTCTTCCTTGTGGGAACATTTTAAATGCCAAAGGAATTCAAATATCTGATGTATGTCAACTTTGTGGTTCTAGTGGAGGTTCCGTGGAGCATTTATTTATGAATGTTCATGGACTCGCTCAGTTTGGTTCTCATCTCCTTTGATGATTCTTTCGGATAATTCTGCGATATCGACAACCTTCGATTGGGTAAAGCACAATTTTAAGGTGATGGACAGGGATTCTTTTTCTCTTTATGCTACCGTGTTATAGTTTATATGGTTCTTCCAGAATACACATGTTCATGGCTTAGAGCTTATCAATGCGTTAGAAGTAGGACGAAGAGCTGCTGAGTACCTTGCTCTGTTTCGAAAGTCACAGCCTCTTCCTAATTTGGCTCCATCTACTGTTCACCATTATGATTGCTGGCAACCTCCTGAGGTTGGTATTTTTAAATTAAATTATAATGCTGCCCTCTCCTTGAACTCCACAATAGCAGGATTTGATTCAGGATGACTCTGGCAATGTTCTATTGGTAGTGGGCAAACAAGGGAAATCTAGAATTATTTCAGAGGAAACAGAGTTGCAGGCTATTCACTATGGTATTTCAGTTGGTTATACTGTAGGATTTCAAAAGTTGGCTGTAGAATCTGATAATGCTACAGTTATTACCAATATTACTGGTGGCAGAATGGGCTTATCCCCTTTATTCTTGATCTATGAAGATGTTCTGCATATTGCTACCTCTTTTACTTTCATTTCTTTCTCCTATGTTAGGAAAAAATGTAACCATTTAGCTCATCATATTGCTAAACGGGGGTCAGGTCTCATAGATTAGATTGTTTTATTGGAGGAGGTCCCTCCTTTTATTTCAAGCTTTGTTTTCACTGATATATATATATATATATAGAGAGAGAGAGAGAGAGAGAGAGAGAGAGAGCTAGGCCATGGACCGAGTAACATCCACTTCACCCAAATCTTGATCCAATCCTAGAGCTTCCCAAACCGCACCAGACCCATCAACAATATTATTCTTGCAAGGTGGCTGACTCGCATGCTCATCACCGCACCCATTCCTTGAGTCACACTCATCAACCATTTTAGCCAATACACTTCTTCCATTTCTTGTCGTAATCCTTACCATCTTTCCACATCTGTTCCCTCCAGCATACCAACCTGTCGACAGTGCTGCCACTCACTCCGAATTCGAATGGTACTTGTTATCACACTCTGATGGCCCTCCACCATCGCCACCTTCACTGAAGTCATTGATTGTTAGAGTAGCTGGTGTTGAGGAAGTAATTGGTGGGGAACATGAGTACTTAGGGTATGATCTTCCTCTACATCTAAGTGTTCCATTGGGGTTGCAGTCGTCATTTGAAGGGGGTATAGGGTTGTTGCTGCCTCCTCCTCCTCCAGGGCAAGTGGGTTCCAACTTCTGGGTAATCGTTGCACTTGCCATTTATGCAAATAAGCTGGCTGGAACAGTCATCTTCGGTTCTGCATGGTCCGCTGCAGGAAGAGATGGCACTCGAAAACAGTGGAAAGGAGAAGATAATTAGAGTGACTATAAGGGAAAAGGAAATAGAGAATAACATTGTGTTTGCCACGTGAGATTCTTAGAACGCACATGGGAAATGAGAAGGGAATAGCATGTTCTTATACTAGTTACCAAGCCTTGAGCTGATGATTTTTTTTTCTAAATTATTTACACATCGTACTTACTAAATTAATACAAATTGATTTCATCATAATTATAAAAAAGAAAAAAATTGATGTCGGCACTCGAAATGTGAATAGTAACATTACGAGTTTCGACTTTTACAAGAATGCCCTTGAACATTCTAGGTAGTTATTTTATTAAAAAAATATTTTAAAAGATTTTACAGGTTATAGGTGTTTAATTTTTACATAACGGATGGATTCATTCATATCGAACGTAAATTTTAAATTCCAAAAAAATTATTTTTGTAATTTCAAAAAAAATTAAAATGCAAAAAAAAATTTATTAATATCATGGGCAATTTTAAAATTTTTTGAAATACTTTTTTGTTTATACAACTTGCGATATCACGAATCACGTATCACTACTTTTATAAAAATAATAAAAAAATTTTAAATATAACATATTACATATATTACTGCTCAATTTTGATACATTATATAAATGATAAACGTTGTTATCAATTGATTTTAATAATGTTATTTTTTTATAATATAATATAAACTATATTGCTAGTGTTAATACAAAATTCGTACATATAATTTTCTTGTCCTATTTGTTTAAATTGTTGTTGACTTTTCGAACAAAAAGATCCATGTGCATTTACACATATATTTTGCATATTTTTAAAATTGCATGATACTTTAGTTCAAGAAATAAAAAATAACACTAACGTGGATTTTGGCTATAACTAGCCATCATTCAGTTTCACTCATGCTACTCGCTGCTTCACTAGCGTGAACGCTGTGCAGCATATACAGACATTTCTATGGTGAATAAAGTAGACAAGCCTACAATAGTTTTTTTAATTATTTTTTATTAGTTTTTCCTTTTTTTTAGAAGAAGATAATAACATTAGTAAGTAAAAATCATAACAAAAATGAAAAACAACACATAACACATAATAACTATCAAAAAGGTAGAACCAACCTGTCCAAACAAGGACAAAATAAAACATAAACTTCACAATATAAAATTTGTACGTAAGAGACAATCAAGATAGAAATACATTTAAAAGTGCGCGAAGAAAATGCAGAATTTTAGCATCTATATAGCTTTCATTCATGGAAATGGACTGATCAAATGCTTGATTTTCGAGTAGATCGGACCAAAACATCGATACCTTCTGAAGAGGGGTGACATTCAAGCTCACTTCAACAGATCTAGAATAAAAAATAGGAACAAATCTCCATTATAAGAATAAAAAAACCTCATAAAAATAAAGACAAGAACTGAAAATAGCATCATTAGATTCATAAATCTGAGAGATAAACTATTTATTTACAGATAAAATTACTAAAAATTTAAAAATAATAGAGGACCACTGCTCATACTCTCATTATCAATAACAAATTATCAGGATTGATAATGTTGCACTTCTGACATTATTCTTTGCAACCGTGGGTCCATTCTCTAAGCTGCTTTCACTTTATCTAAGTACACTGATCGTACTTTTAATTGAGCTAAAAGACATTTCTTGGTTACCTTCCATTGTAACCCTTGATCATCATCTCATTTAATTCTTTAATGATTGGCCTATTTTCTGAGCTAATGTGAGCAAGGTGTCACGAGTTCTCCATTTAGCCCTGACATTCGACTCGTATGGTGCCTAAACTTCCCAAGTTTAGGCCAACCAAGCCTCAAGAACATGCTCTTAGTATTAATACCGAGTGTTCTTTGACTATAATCGAGTGTTGGCGAACCTAACCAACCCTGCATGTTCACTACTATCATTATTTCTATATTTCTCACATACTTTCAAGGCTCATGCTTGCATTGTATCCCGCATATGTATCTGAGCCTTATTCTTATCTTAAGTCTCACATTTGCCTCACCGTTCCCACATATCACCGAATCCCGCATTAGCCTCATGGCTCTTGCATACTCAAGAGTCATGTACTTGCTTCATAAGTCCCCCATATATTCAAATCCCACAGTGCCTCAGAATTCTCCATATGCTAGCGTATAGCGCAAGTCATATTGTAACCTCGGGTCTAGGAGAACCAAGCACCTCAGCTTCGTAGTGTCCATAGAGCTCCTTCCCTATGGAGACACCGAATTCCTCTTTCCTGAACTCAATGGCCATCGCCTAGCTTAACACTAGGGAGCTCACTTAAGGCTGTGTCGTTGAAAATGCACACAAGCCTCGGGGATGGTGGAGAGCTTACATCGAAGGTACCCCCTAAAGAGCATAAAGAGCACCTTGAAGATTAGTAGGATGAGACATTATAATGTTCCACCCATCACACTCTCATAAAATATAAATAATAATATTTATTCATATTTACCAAAATGGCCTTCATTGTACTTTTCCTTTCACGTACGTCCTTGCTCGGCCATATTATACTTTTCTTATCCCTCCATGTCCTTAGGTTAAGCTAAAGGATCTAAGGGTGCATGGACCCTAGGGCCCCTTTTGTCGCCCCGTTACACAAGGCTGCCTGCTGACTTTCTACTCAATGCATCAGCTACCACATCAGCTTACCTGGATGGTAAAGAATGGAGCAATCATAGTCCTTGAGAAGTTCCATCCATCTCCTTTGCCTCAAGATCTAGTCTCTCTGTTGGAAGATATACTTTAAGCTCTTGGTTGGTATATATTTCATAAGTTACTCCATATAGGTAATGCCTCCAAATCTTCAATGTAAATATCACTACTGCTATCTCCAATTCATAAGTAGGATAGTTTTGCTCACGCTTCTTTAACTGACATGGAGTATAGGCAACTACTATCCCATTTTGCATTAATACACAACTCAATCCTACTCGAGAAGCATAACAACACAACTTAATCCTACTCGAGAAGCATCACAATACACTGTATACCCTTCACATCCCAAAGGTAAAGTCAATGCTGGTGTTGAAGTCAATCTATCCTTGAGCATTTGAAAGTGCTCGTCACACTTATTTGTCCATACAAACTTAGTATTCTTCTGAGTTAACCTTGACAAAGGTGTGGCTATCTTGTAGAAATCCTTCATAAATATCCTATAGTAGCCTGCTAAACCTAGAAAACTCCTTACTTCTGTGACTATTGTGGGTCTCTGCCATTTTATAATAGCTTCAATCTTTTTAGGATCCACTTGTATGACATCTTTGGATATTATATGGCCTAAAAATGCCACTTGATCCAACCAAAATTCACATTTTGAGAACTTGGCATACAATTGATGCTCCCATAAAGTCTGAAGCACTATCCTTAAATGCATAACATGTTCCTCTTCACTTTTAGAATACACCAAGATATCATCAATAAATACTATTACAAAGTGGTCCAAAAATGGCTTAAACACCTAAGTCATTAAGTCTATAAAAGCTATTAGGGCATTAGTTAACGCAAAGGACATCAACAAAAATTCATAATGGTCATATATGGTCCAAAATGTAGTTTTAGGTATATCTCCACTTATAATTCTCAACTGATGATACCTTGACCTTAAGTCAATCTTAGAGAAATACTGAGCCCCTTAAAGTTAATCAAACAAGTCATTAATCCATGGAAGTTGATACTTCTTCTTGATGGTGACTATGTTTAACTAGCTATAGTCAATACAAAGTTAAAGACTACCATTTTTCTTCTTCATAAACAGCACTGGCACACCCCAATGAGCCATGCTGGGTCTAATGAAACCTTTATCAAGTAAATCTTGTAACTGTTCTTTAAGCTCCTTTAATTTTGTAAGCACCATTCTATAAGGTGGCATAGAGATAGGAACTGTACTAAGTACAACATCAATATATAATTCTATCTTTCTTTTCGATGGCAATCCTGGTAATTCTTCATGAAAACATCAGGAAATTTGCACACTACTAGCATATTCTCAACTACCCCCTTATCTACCTTTGTATTCGTAACCACAGCCATATAGCCTTGACACCCTCTTCTAAGCATCTTTCTAGTTATGATTGCAGAGATGAGATTCTAAGGAATTGAACTTTTATTGCCTCTGGATTGAAATTCCTTATCATTTAGGATTCTGAAGATCACCTCTTTCTCTTGATAATCCAAAGTGGCATAATGTCAAGTTAACCAATCCATTCCCAAAATTACATTAAAATCTATTACATCCAATAAAACTAAGTCTGCTAGCAACTCTCTACCTTCTACTGACACTGAATAAGATGGAGAAACTATATTTATCTCCAACTTGTCGTTAAGTAGAGTTACTACAGACAATAGAATTAACAACTTGGATGTTTGGCATCCTATTCTTGAAGCAAAAATAGAAGACATAAAAGAATGTGATGCACTCGGATCAAACAAAACTCTAGCATTAAGATAACAAACTGAAAGAGTACTTGCAACCACTATATTGGATGTCTAAGCATCCTGAGGAGTCAATGTGAATACTTTGGCCTGCCCATGGCCTACCTACTATGAAGTAAATGATTGTATAAATCCTTTGCCACTAAGTCTCCCTCTATGCCTACCTTTTACACCATGGCCTTGATGGCCCACAAATTATGCACCACTTTATTAAGGATACATTGGTGCATGGAACTGAGGAATCTGTTGTACCAGAATATAGACATGCTCTAGCAAAACATCCAACTTGTCCATACTTGAAACAAGCTCTTGATGGTATATGAGAAGGGCTTTAATGTACTTAGCCACAGTTAAGACATGCACTGGGCCCTGAGCGTGAACTACTATACCCAAAACTCTGCCTACTACTACTGCTACTGGCTCCAGGTCCAAATATAATAAGTCTACTCTACCTGCGATTATGTCTCCTAGATTTATTTCCCCTCTGACCTCTAAGCTGCTAGGAGGTACCAATCTGCACACTCATACTACCAAGTTGAAATGATGGCTGGTGAATGTCCTATGTAATGACCCTGATTTTTAAATTATTTTATTAAATAATGAGATATGCAATGTTAATAAAATTTAAAAGTTAAATTTATTTGTTTTGCTATTTTATGATTAATACTTATTATTTTATGTTTGATAATATTTTCAATGTAAATATTTTATTTTAAAATTTATTATTTTAGATGGTAATATTTTAATAATATTAATTTATGTACATTATTATTTTTATCAACCTACATTATTGATTTTATTATTAAATTGTTATATTAGTATTAAGGATATTATTATTTTTAATAAATTATGTTATTTGTATTGTAATCATCATTATTTATTTTTAATTACTTATGTAAGCGTTATTTTATGTGTGTATTTATGTCACGACCCAAAACAAGGGTCATGACCGGCGCTAGGGAACTGGAATTCTTTCGAATCCGGAACCCATAGCAAGCCTAAAAATAAATAAAACATGCAATAGTAATAATAATAGTATTTAATGCAGCGGAAATAAGATCATAAATATCAAAAATAACATTTTCACCAAATGAAGTTAAATCAAATCCTCATCTCATATATATAAATCCTTTAATACAAGTTTCAGTTTAAATTCTTAAAATACATAACTCACACAAATATATACATAAAACCCACAATTATTTACAACTACTGCAGTGTCTAGATTATAAAATAAAACTCAAGTGAGCAGTTTACCTAAAGAAGCCGGAGCGGAAGAAATCCGGCATATAGGCCTGCTACTAAGGTCTGAAAAAGATGACTCTCCTGAAAAATAGTCAACGGAGGGGAGTCAGACCTCACTGAGTGAATTACTATAATATATATACATGCATACTAAATGACAATGCATACAATCAACAGTATATATCTAATATGTATATATACAGGCAAATACACACAAATGCAATAAAATCATTTTATATATATTTCATTGAAAATCATCGTTTATGAAGGACCAAATAGAACCCTAGAATATCGCAACCTCAAATCAGTGTCAGACAACACTCTAGCCACACAGGCTCACTTATTCCAAAATATTCACTTATTCCATTTAGATAGTAGACTGGCCCCGAGACACTAAGTCAACCGAGCTCCAGCAGTCTGACTGTCAGTGTGATTGGCCCCGAGACACTAGGTCAATCGAGCTCTAGCAATCACACCTCCAAACCATATCTCACACATCAAATAATCATAACCAATCAATATCCACAAATGGTTAGTAATATAGCCTAAATGCTATAAGTGTACCGGTACGTACTCGGCCCTAGTGCTGCCTACTAGGTAGCACGTTCTATCGATATCCTTCATTAATAAATATAAAACATACATTCACAAATAAATGATGCATGAATTTGAAATAAATAGCAACATAAATCATATATATACTAGAAATATACCAAAAATAAACCAGGTATATTTCAAGTATATATACATCAAATAAATCCAATATAATTACAAAATAAACTAAGAATATACCAAGAATATATATAAAAACATTTTAAGAATAATTTATTAATAAAACATGCATATAGTTTAAAATATACAGAAAATAAACCAAAAATAAACTAAAGATAAACTTAAGTAATAATTAAACCATTTATGCATATTTAATAAAACTAAAACATACATTTCTAAATCATGCACCCTAAAGCATATATATATATATAGAATAGTAACTCACACTTAGTGCGCTCCTCGAGATGGGTCCGACGGGCCTGGTCCACTAGTCCTCGGTCTCGGTGCAACTAAACATACAAAAATAACAGACATCAGAATAAACCTAACAGAAAATCCTAGAAACTCGATCTAGAATATTGGACACAGAATCAAAATTAGGGTTTGACCGGACATTACGTTTTACGAGAATTCTACTGAAAATCCGGCAGAACCTCCCCTGTAAAATAGACATCTCTCTACTCAAAGAGTAGAGCCGACCCTGCAAAGAAACACACTTTGAAAAACAGGCACAAAAACACATCCACAATCCCTCGGTCGGATTCCAAACTACAGTCTACTGACCGAGGTCCACAATCACAGAATAATATAAAAATACCAAAAATATCCTTATATCACAGAAATACATTCTATAAGTAGAAATTACGTAATTAACCCTAAAACACATTAAAAACCGATAAAAACTCATTTTATTAGAAAAATCGTATATTATATGTATAATTGAAAATAATTCACAAAAAATAGTTTTAATTAGTTAAAAATACTAAATAATTTGTAGAAATCATTTTTATACCTTAAATAGCTATTAAAACCAATTTAATTACATTTTTTGTCAATATAGGATAAAATTACCAAAATACCCCTATATATATAAATATACTAAAATTCATTCAAAAATTCACCAAAAATAGTAAAATTATCCAAAATTAATTTTCTCCACATATTTATCAATAATATAAATAATTAAACTCAATTAACTAATTAATTTCAATTAAAAACACAATTAACCTAATTTTCCAAAAATTACATAAACTAATTAAATTCAAAATAAATACATAGAAATTCATAAAAATTCCAAATAAATTTATATAATTCATTTCAACACCTATATTTATCATAAAACACAATTTCATAATTTAATTAATTAATTTTCTAAAATTAGAAAATAATATTAAAATATTTAAAAATACCCAAAAATCAAAATAATTACTAAAAATTATAACAAAATTCAAACATGTATATTAAGCTAAGGGGAACAAAATTTTTGAAGGAATTTTTCATGAATCAATCAAATTGAAGTTCAAAAAAATCAAGAACCCTAAAATGGCCGAATTGCAAAAATCAAAACCTAAGCAAATCAAGACCATTTTAAGTGAAACAAAACTTGGAATCATACTCACCAGAGCTCAAGGAAAATAAAGATACCAGCGGTGTCAAAAACGGTGACCGGAATCGCAAGGGAAGAAGAAAATGCAAACTCTCGGCTTCCGGCGATATCAGGCTTCTCCGATGCCGGACAGAGGCTCTGCAGGCGGCGGAACGGCTGGAGGAAGGAGGTGGCACGCCGGGAGGCACACCGACGGCAAGAAAATGGTTGTAGCAGTGGTGGAACAGCGATGGGAACGATCGGGAGGAAGAAGAAGGACGAATGACACACTTGTAAATATTTCAAACTTTATAATTTGTTTAATATTAAATGTATATATGTATATATATATAATTTACACTATATATTAAAATAATATAAAATCACACATATTAAATATACACCACACACATATAATTTAATATTTTTAATAATTTATACACTAAATAAAAATAATTAAATAACAATAAACTAATAAATAAATAATATAATATTAGGGTAATTATTTAAACCCTAATTAAATAAATACACATATATATTTTATTTAGTACTTCAAAAATATATATGAGTTCATGCAAGTCCATAAATCTATTTAAAATAATTTATAATAAATTATTTACGTGAAAATTTTTCCGAAAATAGAATTCTTGGAAAAATTTTATGTAAAGCACTTAAAATAATATACAATAATTAAAATAAGCTTTAAATACATATCAACTCGTAAAAATATCATAATTATATACAAAATTATTAACACTGCATATCCCGATGCATTATTAAAATATTTAAAAACACGGGATATTACAATTTATTATCATGGTTATTATTATTTTCATTATTATTATCATTAGTATTATTTTTATTGTTTAATGTTATTATGAACATTGTTTTATTAATAGTATAAATTTTAGTTGTTGTTAATTTTATATTGTGTATATTATTTTGTGTGTGTGTGTGTGTGTGTGTATATATATATATATATGGATTAAATGAGTGGTGGAGAATAAATTAAACTAAAGTTAAAGTGATATTATAACATGTATAAATGTATATTTACATGTGTGGGTTTAAGTTTTTAATATAATATAATATATATATATATATATATATATATATATATATATATATATATATATATATATATATATATATATATATGCATTAAGGGCAGGAATGTCATTTTTGCGGGTCAACTCCTTTCTTCCTCTTCTTCTTGTGCGAATGTTGTCTTCTTCCTCCCATTCTTTCTTCTTTTCTTTCCGTAAAAATTCCTAGCTCTTGCTCAAACCACCGAGCCACCTTCTGCCACCCCTGAACCTTGCCATCAACTCCTTTCCTTCTCCTCTTCTTCTCGCCATCATCTTCTTCGCACTGGAAGTGACGGAGGCAGCCATGGCAGCAGCTTGGTTCAATGGTTGCCGGAGCCATTTTGACAGCGGGAGCTCAACTTCTTTAGCTCGATCAACTCCTTGAGTTGAGGGGAAGTTGATTTTGAGCTTGATCAATGCTCAAAGCTAACTATTTGTGAGTTTTATGCAATTTTTAGTTTATGTCAAATTTCTTTTCTAATTTTTTTAGCTCGAGTTTAATGGTTTTTTTTTTTATAATTTCCTTTAGAAATGATGATCTATGCATCTTAATCTACTCCTAGATATTTTTAATTTTTTTTATTTTGTTTGATTTTTGGTTAATTATTGAATATTTTAATAATTAAAAATGCATTTTCGTTAAATAATTAATTAAATTATGAATTTGGTTAAATTATTGTTATTATATATTGTTATTAATTTTGGTGTTGAGAAATTAATTTTTGAGAATATTGTGTAATTTTTAGAAATATGTATAGTTTATGTAAGTTTGGATATTTAGTTAAATGTGTATTTTTGGTTGAAATTAGTGTTTAATTGTGTGTTTTAGTTAATATTAGAATGTTATTTGTTGATAGAATAATTTTTATGAATTTATATAATTTTTATGGAATTTTATATAATTTATGTGTATTTTGAATTATTAGGTTAAATATGTACTTTTATTGAAATTAATGGTTAAATATGAGTTTTAGTTGATATTAGTATTTTATATGTTGATTAAATAATTTTAATGATTTTATAATTTTTGAGGAAATTATTTAGTAAATTGGATATTTTGTATTATAGGGGTAAATGTGTGATTTTGTGTTAATTATAGTTAAATATTATATTTTAGTTGATTTTATAATTATTTAAGGTAATAAAAGGATTTTTACAAATTAATTTCCATTTTTTTAACTAATTAATACTATTTTTCAAAAATTATTTTCAAATAATATATTATATATCATTTTGGAAATAAAGTGGGTTTTAAACTAATTTTATTATATAATTAAACTATTTAAGCAATTAAATGTGAAATTTTATTTTGTTATGTTGAATAATTGTAAAATTAAATTTTTATTAATATTATATAATATTTGAGATTTTATTAGTTAAATTGAGATAATTTTGGAATATTATGTAAATAATAAGTGTATTTGTTATTTTGAGATTAAATGTGTATTTTATTATTTTTGTGATACTAAATTGTGATTTTAAATATTATTTACAAATTATGTTAATTTAATTATAAAATGAGAATTTTGTTCCATTTATGAATTTTTATTATAAAATATTATTTAAACTAGACTGTTATGTTTTAATTGGAAGATAAAGGTTTTTAAATATTTTTATGTGTTTTTGATGATTTTTATTGTTTTACTGTTTAATATTGTTGGTTTGTGTATTGTGAATTTCTGTTGGAGATTTGTGGAGTTTGAAGTCTCAACCTAAGGTATTGAGTATTTGATGATTTTAGAAGTGTATTTTCTATACAAGATCGGCCCTACTTTTGTAGGGAGATGTCCGTTTTACAAAGGAGACTCTGTCGAAATTTCGATAGATTTATCGTAAAACGTGACAACCGGTTCGAGTCTAGTTTTAAATTTTTGATTGAGTCTTTCTATAGTAATCCTAGAAGCGTAGAGTTAGAAATTTATTCTGATGGTTATTATTATTTTATTTTATTTTTCTAGTTGCGCCTAGACTGGGGCCTAACGGACTAGCCCGTTGAATTTGTCTCGTGGAACGCGAATCAGTGAGTTATTATACTGTATATAAATGCATTTCATATAGGATGCATGACTTAGAATTTTTCATTTTCATTATATGTTTCAAAAAGTAATTTAATTTACAATATGATTTGGTATATTTTCGGTTTATTTTTAGTATATCTTGATATATATATGTTTGCATATCTTCAATATACATTTAATATATCATTGAGATATTTAGAGTTTATTTTTGATATATGTGTGTTAGATACTTAGGTTTATTTTTTAGTATATTTTGGATATATGTTAAAATTAAATACATGTTTTAAATGTATATTTTTTCATGATTGTTTTATTAAATGATTAGTACACTTTAGGTATATTTTTAGTATATTTTAGGTATATTCCTAAATAATTGCATGTCATATTATTGATTTATACTTAAATTTTTTTAAGTATATTTTTTATATATTTCCAAATAAATGCATGTTATATTATCAATTCATACTTAATTATTTTTAGGCATATCATTGATTTATCTTTGATATATTTCATATTTGATTTGACTTTATTTGACATATATATACTCGAAATATACTTAGTTTATTTCAGGTATATTTCTAGTATATATATGGTTTATTTTATCATTATGATTATTATTCTACATTAATTGTCTGTCCATATGAATGTTTTATTTTAAATGAAGGATAACGATAGAACGTGCTACCTAGTGGGTAACATTAGGACCGTATACATACCAGTGTGATAGATTTAGGTTTGAGTGAGGAATTAATTGTGGTAATTATAATATGATTGAGATTATATGATTGATTTGATTGAGATGTCATGTGTTGATGGTGTGATTGTTGGAGCTCGGTTGACCAAGTGTCTCGGGGCCAATTACACTGACAGTCTGACTGCTGGAGCTCGGTTGACTTAGTGTCTCTGGGCCAGTTTGCTGTCCAAAATGGAATAAGTGATTTACTTGAATTTAAGTGAGCCTGTATGGCTAGAGTGATGATATGATTGATTGGGGTTGTGATTAATAGGGTTCTATTTGATCCTTCATGTATTAAAATAGATGTTTCTACATTTATTATATTTATAAAAGCAAAGTTTGACATTTGTGTGAAATACGTGTATATATATATATATATATATATATATATATATATATATATATATATATATATATAAGAATGTCTGACTAGATATGGTTTAGATGCATGTATATATAGTATAATAATTCACTTAGTGAGGTCTGACCCCCCTCAAATATTTTTTTTCAGGAAATCCTATATCGTCAAATCTTAGAAGCAGAGTTCTTTGTCGGTGTTCTTCTGTCCCGACTATTTTATGTAAATGTATATTTTGAACTCTAATTTGTATTCTAGAAACTGCAGTAGTAGTGTTATTGTATCAGAAGAATATTTTTTTGTCTAATACTTTATACTTTGAGAATTGTATTTGAACATTGTATGAATATATATTAATTTATGGAAAAATAATGAGAATTTATTTTTATATTTTGATTCGAAAAATTTTAATTAGTCGTGCTTTTATTTATGTAATGCATGTTTTTATTTTTTCTTAGGCTTGCTATGGGTTCCAGATTCGAAAGAATTCTCGTTCCCTAGCGTTGGTTAGGACTCCTAGTTTTGGGTCATGACACCCTAGGATACTCCCAATCTACTATTGCTACCTAAATTAGGATTAGGAATAGTGCCTTGCATTACATGTCTTCTTTCTAATAATCTAGCCTCCTTTACCACTCTTTCAAGGTACAGTCCTCTGTACGAATGCCTATATATGCTAGCCCTAGTCCAGTGATATATAAGTCAATAGCTCTATATTTATCTCTCCTTATATCTTAAGTGTAATATCCCGTGTTTTTAAAAATATTTTTACACTGTACCAGGATATGCAGTGTCAATAATTTTGAATATATATACGATATTTTTATGAGTTGATATGTATTTTAAACCTATTTTAATTACTGTGTTTTATTTTCAGTGTTTTACGTAAAATTTTCCCGGGACTTTCATTTTCGGGGAAATTTTCACGTAAACAATGTATTATTAATTATTTTAAATGTATTTACGGGTTTGCATGAACTCATACATATTTTTAAATTATTAAATAAAGCTTGTGTGTGTATATTTATTTAATTAGGGTTTATTATTATTCTAATATTTTATTATTTATTTATTATTATTTGATTATTTTATTTATTATTAAATTATTAAAATTTATTATTTTTTTCTTTTTTCTTTTTTCTTTTTTTTTTTCTTTTTCTTTTTCTTTTTCTTTCTTTTTCTTTTCCTTTCTCTTTCCTTTTTCTTTCTTTTTCTTTTTCTTCTTCTTCTTCTTCTTCTTCCCGTGGGTGCCGCCGGACCACCATTTCTTCCCACCGTCGTTTCTTCCTCCTCCGGCCACCGTTTTCGACACCGCCGGTCTCTATCTTCTCCTTGAGCTCCGTTGAGTGTTATTCTAGCTTTTGTTTGAGCTAAAATGGTCTAGAATTGCTTAGGTTTTGAGTTGAATATTTCGGCCACTTTTGGTTTTCGATTTTTTTGAGCTTCAATTTGGATGATTCATGGAAACTTCCTTCACAAATGTTGTTCCTGGTAGTTTAATCTTCATGTATGAATTTTTGTAGAATTTTTGGAGATTGTTTGGATTTTTGGGTATTTTTGAATATTTTAATATTATTTTCGAATTTTCGGAAATTAATTATTTAAATTATGAAATTGGAGTTTATGGTTGAATTAGGTGTTGAAATGAATTATAGGAATTTATTTGGAATTTTTATGAATTTCTAAGTATTTATTTTTAATTATTGAAGTTTAGGTGATTTTGTAAAATTAAGTTAATTGTGTTTTAAATTGAATTTAATTGGTTAATTGAGTTTAATTATTGATATTATTGATAAATATGTTGAGAAAATTAATTTTGGATAAGTGTATGATTTTTGGTGAATTTTTGAAGTAATTTAGGTATATATATATATATAGGGGTATTTTGGTAATTTTACCCTAAATTGTCTAAAAATGTAATTTAATTGGTTTTAATATTTATTTAAGGTATAAAAATGATTTCTACAAAATATTTAGTATTTTTAACTAATTAAAACTATTTTCCGGGAATTATTTTCAATTATATATATAATATACGGTTTTTCTAATAAAATGAGTTTTAATCGGTTTTTACAGTGTTTCAAGATTTATTATGTAATTTCTACGTATGAAATGTATTTTTATGATTTAAGGATATTTTTGGTATATTTGAATATATATTCTGTGTTTGTGGACCCCGGTCGACAGATTGTAGTCTGGAGTCCGACCGAGGGGTTGTGATTGATTGTGGTGTTTATTTTTGAAGTGTATTTTCTTTCCAGGGTCGGCTCTACTCTTTTGAGTAGAGAGACATCCGTTTTACAGGGGAGGTTCTGCCGGATTTTCGGTAGAATTCTCGTAAAACGTGATATCCAGTCGAACCCTAATTTCCGATTCTGTGTTGAATACTCTAGATTTAATTCTAGGATTTCTGTTAGGGTTATTCTGATGTCGATTAATTATTTCTTGTTTAGTTGCGCCGAGACCGAGGGTTAGTGGACCAGGCCCGTCGGACCTGTCTCGTGGAGCGCATTAGGTGAGTTACTATATTATATATATATGCTTAGGATGCATGATTTAGAAAATGCATGTTTTATTTTGACTAAATATGCATAAATAACATGATTTATATTCAAGTATATTTTTGGTATATAATAAATTATATACATGTTTTATTAATAAAATATATTTAAAATGTTTTTAAATATATTTTTAGTTTAATTTATGATTTGATTGGATTTATTTGACATATATATACTCAAAATATACCAGGTTTATGTTTGGTATATTTTCGGTATATATATGGTTTATATTGCTATTTCATTTATATCCATGCATCATTTATTTTTGTGAATGAATGTTTTATATTTAAGAATGAAGGATATCAATAGAACGTGCTACCTAGTGGGCAGCACTAGGACCGAGTACGTACCGGTACGCCTATAGTATTTAGGCTTTATTACTGACTATTTGTGGATATCGATTTGATTATGATTATTGATATATGTGAGATGTGGTTTGTGGGTGTGATTGCTGGAGCTCGGTTGACCAAGTGTCTCGGGGCCAATCACACTGGCAGTCAGACTGCTGGAGCTCGGTTGACTTAGTGTCTCGGGGCCAGTCTACTGTCCATATGGATTAAGTGGATATATTTGGAATTAGTGAGCCTGTATGGCTAGAGTGTTGTTTAACACTATTTTTCTGAGGTTGCGATATTCTAGGGTTCTATGTGATCCTTCATAAAAGTTGATTTTCAGACAAAATATATAAAATGATTTTTCTGCATCTGTATGAACTTGCCTGTATATATACATATTACTCATATACTGTTGACTGTATGCATTATCACTTAGAGTGTATGTATATATACTATAGTAATTCACTCAGTGAGGTCTGACTCCCCTCCGTTGACTATTTTTCAGGAGAGTCAACTTCCTCAGACCTCAGTAGCAGGTCGATACGCCGGATTTCTTCCGCCCCGGCTTCTTTATGTAAATTGTCTACTTGAGTCTTATTTATTTTATCTAGACACTGCAGTAGTTGTAAATTAAAGTATTGGATTTTATGTATTTGTTTAAAGAGATGTATTATGTTAAAACTGGATTTGTATAAAGATTATACATTTATGAGATTATATATGCGATGTGATGAGTTTTGAATTATATCCAGTTGTTATGGATGATATTGTAATATTTATGATTTTATTTTCCGCTGAATATTATATTTTTATGGTTATTATTGCATTTTTATTTTATTTTTAGGCTTGCTACGGGTTTCGGATTCGAAAGAATTCCCGTTCCCTAGCGCCGGTCATGGCCCCTGTTTTGGGTCGTGACAAAGTTGGTATCAGAGCCTGGTTCGTTTCTGAGTGGAGTTCTGTGTCAGGGCTTAGTTATGTGAGTTGTGGCGCTAGTTTTTAAGTTGTGTTTTCTGTTGGACTACTGCAGTGTATTAGGTTTGAGTATGTCTTGATAAGTATTCCTTGCTGTAGTTTTCAGCGTTATTCCTCCGTTGTCTGTTTTGTCTGAATCTTTCCGTTTATCTTTTCAGAATGAGGAGGCGAGCGCGTGTCGCTCCACCGGTCGTTGAGGCCGAGGATGATGAGTCTTTTCAGGACGAGGTTTTACCTCCTGAGCCGCCAGTTAGGCGTAGAGGTCGTGGCAGGGGTAGACCTCGAGGAACGGCAGGTCGCCGTAGGCAGAGAGAGTTACAGGACGAGGAGCCTGTTGAGCCTGAGTTTGATGTTCCTGTTCCTCCAGTTGTTCAGCCTGTTCAGCCTGCCTATCAGCAGGGTATGTCTGACCCTGAGGCAGCTTTGTTCTATGCCCGAGTTGGCAGGATTACTTTTGATGGTACTTCTGATCCTTTAGATTTTCTGCATGCGATTGAGACTAGGACTCGGACTGCTCATACCGAGTACCAGAGGATCATGATCGTTGAGTTGTCTGTCGAGGGACCAGCCTTGGATTGGTTCATTCAGATGATCCAGCCTTATATGATGACGATGACCTGGGCTCAGTTTCGAGAGCGATTCATGAGGAGATTCTGTCCAGAGCCTCTTCGTTTGAGCTATCGTCTTCGTTTGACCAGTATTTCTCGTGGAGATCGATCTGTAGAGGAGTATACCCGAGAGTTTCTTCGTCTGGGTAGATATGCTGAGGATCTGATGCGAGATCAGTATTTTGCTGTTACTACGTATGTTACTGGTTTGGGTTCAGCTTTTGCTGGTATGCCTACAGCAGGTCTTACTCTCGAGTCGGTGATTGAGCTAGCTAAGGAGATTGAGCTGAGGTTAGTTAGGCAGGGAGCGATGCCTGATTATTACCAGTTGGGAGTTCAGTCGAGTGGATCGCAGGCTACTCCGTATTTGAGTTTTCATGTTGGTTCGAGTAGTCAACAGCGAGGTTCGACTCAGCAGAGTCAGAGACAGCAGCAGCGAGTGCATCGGAGCAGTAGACATGGTCGTGGAGGTCAGCGTAGATCATTCAGATTTGGGTCAGGTGCTTCGAGCAGCAGCAGTGGTCGTAGTTCTGGATCAGCGACCAGTGTTTGTCAGACTTGTGGTAGAGTCCATCAGGGACCGTGTTATCTGACACCGTTGACATGCTTCAGATGCGGGCAGACAGGACATTTTGCCAGATCGTGTCCTTATTCTGGGTATCAGCAGCAGCAGATTCCGCGATTCCCACAGCAATCGATTGCTAGTGCAGCACCCGTGCCATTTCAGTTACCACCAGCTCAACATCAGAGTTCTACTCAGTTTGTTCCACAGCAGAGTCGTGGTAGAGGTACTAGAGGAGGTGCCAGAGGTGTTGGCCAGGCTTCTACCAGTCAGCAGGGAGGTCGAGGCCAGGCCAGAGTTTTTCATCTGACTCAGCAGGATGCTCAGGCATCTAATGCAGTCGTGGCAGGTATTCTTTCTATTTGTTACCTGGATGCTTTGGTTTTGTTTGATCCGGGTGCCACGCATTCGTTTGTTTCTCCTGTTTTTGCTTCTAAATCTTGTTGGCAAGCTTCGAGGATGGCTTTTCCTTTGTCTGTTGCCACTCCTCTGAGTGATTCTTTGGACGCCAATATAGTTCTTTCTGGTTGTCCAGTTCTCGTGGGAGATAGAGAATTATCCGCCGATTTGATTTTGTTGGATGTGATGGAGTTTGATGTTATTTTGGGAATGGATTGGTTGTCTCAGCACTTTGCCGTGGTTGATTGCAGGAATAAGGAGGTGATTTTCAGAATTCCTGGTGAAGTAGAATTTAAGTTTGTTGGTGACAGGAGTTCAGCACCTCAGAATCTTATTTCTGCTATTGCAGCTAGGAAGTTGTTGAGGAAAGGTTGTCAGGGGTTTTTGGCATTGGTTAGGGATACGTCAGTGGAGAAGTTGTCACTCACAGATGTTCCTGTTGCTTGTGAGTTTCCTGATGTTTTTCCCGAGGAATTGCCAGTTTTACCACCTCATAGAGAGATTGAGTTCTGTATAGATGTGGTTCCAGGTACTACTCCTATATCTATGCCACCCTATCGTATGGCTCCTGCAGAGTTGAGAGAGTTGAAGGAGCAGTTGCAAGAGTTATTGGATAAGGGTTTTATCAGACCTAGTGTTTCTCCTTGGGGTGCACCAGTCTTGTTTGTGAAGAAGAAGGATGGTACCCTGAGACTGTGCATTGACTACAGAGAGTTGAATAAGGTGACAGTGAAGAACAAGTATCCTCTCCCGAGGATAGATGATTTGTTTGATCAGCTCCAGGGTGCACAGTTCTTTTCTAAGGTTGACTTGAGGTCGGGTTATCATCAGCTGCGGATCAGTGAAGCTGATATTCCTAAGACAGCTTTCCGCACTCGATATGGTCATTATGAGTTTCTGGTGATGTCTTTTGGTTTGACTAATGCACCAGCAGCTTTTATGGACCTGATGAACAGAGTATTCCGACCGTATGTGGATCAGTTTGTAGTAGTCTTCATTGATAATATACTAGTATATTCGAGGAGTATGGAAGAGCACGTATATCACTTGAGGATTGTACTACAGACACTGAGAGA
The DNA here is from genome assembly GCA_947683625.1 of Mallotus nudiflorus. Classification (NCBI taxonomy): domain Eukaryota; kingdom Viridiplantae; phylum Streptophyta; class Magnoliopsida; order Malpighiales; family Euphorbiaceae; genus Mallotus; species Mallotus nudiflorus. The sequence continues at coordinate 6,538,482 of CANTUR010000018.1, forward strand.
TCATCAGCTTTATGCTAAATTCTCGAAGTGTGATTTCTGGATGGAGAGTGTTTCTTTTCTTGGACACGTAGTGTCTAAAGAAGGTATTCAGGTTGATCCACAGAAGGTTGAGGCAGTATCTGAGTGGCCTAGACCTACTTCAGTTACTGAGATTCGGAGTTTTCTGGGTTTAGCCGGGTATTATAAGCGGTTTATGCAGGATTTTTCCAGGATTGCAGCCCCTATGACTCGCTTGACTCAGAAGAATGTTAGATTCGAGTGGTTAGAAGCTTGTGAGAATAGTTTTCAGTTGTTGAAGGAGAAGTTGACCACAGCGCCAGTATTAGCTTTGCCTAATAGTGTGGATAAGTTCACAGTTTACTGTGATGCCTCTAGAATTGGTTTTGGTTGTGTGTTGATGCAGAATGGAAGGGTGATAGCCTATGCTTCGAGGCAGTTAAAGAAGCATGAGCAGAACTATCCCACACATGATCTGGAGATGGCTGCAGTGATCTTTGCTTTGAAGATTTGGAGACATTATCTGTACGGGGTGACTTGTGAGATATTTACTGATCACAAGAGCCTTAAGTACATTTTCCAGCAGCGAGATTTGAATCTGAGGCAGAGAAGATGGTTGGAACTGTTGAAGGATTATGATTGCGAGATTCTTTACCATCCGGGTAAAGCTAATGTGGTAGCAGATGCCTTGAGTAGGAAGTCCTCAGGTAGTCTTGCTCACATCGGTGTGGAGAGGAGACCATTGATCCAGGAATTGCATTTGTTGGTGGATCAAGGTCTGATGATGAAGATCAGTAGATCAGGTGGACTGTTAGCTCAGTTTAAAGTACGATCTGTACTAAGGGATAGGATTAAAGCAGCTCAGAGCCGAGATCCTATTCTGGAAGAGCTTGCAGAGAATGTCAGAGCAGGGAAGTTCACTGATTTCACACTCGATGATGATGGTGTGTTGTGGATCAGTGGTAGATTGTGTGTTCCTGATGTGGATGATTTGAGAGATGAGATCCTAGAGGAAGCACATTCTACAGCCTACAACGTTCATCCGGGTGTTACTAAGATGTACCACAGTATCAGAGATCTATACTGGTGGGATGGATTGAAGAAGGATGTTGCTGATTATGTTGCTAAGTGCTTGACGTGTCAGCAAGTGAAAGCCGAACATCAGAAGCCTTCTGGGAAGCTTCAGCCTCTTCCTATTCCCGAGTGGAAGTGGGAAAGGATAGCTATGGATTTTATGGTCGGTTTACCTCGTTCGAAGGATGGATACGATTCCATCTGGGTGATTGTAGACAGATTGACGAAGTCTGCACATTTCTTGCCTGTGAAAGCCACATATTCAGTTGCTAGATTGGCGAAGTTGTACGTGAAGCATATTGTATGCCTTCATGGAGTACCTGTGTCCATTGTGTCAGATAGAGGTTCGGTGTTTACTTCTCGTTTTTGGCAGAAGTTGCAGGAAGCGATGGGCACTAGGTTGGATTTCAGTACTGCTTTTCATCCTCAGACAGATGGTCAGTCTGAGAGGACGATCCAGACACTGGAAGATATGTTGAGGATGTGTGTCTTGGATTTGGGAGGTAGCTGGGATGATCATTTGTCGCTTGTTGAGTTTGCATATAATAACAGCTACCATAGCAGTATTGGCATGGCACCATATGAGGCATTGTATGGAAGGAAGTGTAGATCCCCGTTGAGTTGGGATGAGATTGGTGAGAGAGCTTTGACTGGACCAGAGATGGTTCAAGATGCTGCAGAGAAAGTCGCCGTGATCAAGCGTAGGTTAGAGACCGCAGTTAGTAGACAGAAGAGTTATGCGGATCCTAGGCGCAGAGATGTGGAGTTTCAGATTGGAGATTTCATTTTTCTGAAAGTATCTCCGATGAAGGGTGTGATGAGATTTGGCAGGAAGGGTAAGTTAGCACCGAGATATATTGGACCGTTTGAGATTCTGGAGAGAGTTGGCACTGTTGCATATCGGTTGGATTTGCCTCCGAGTATGTCACAGGTGCATCCAGTATTTCATATCTCGATGTTGAGGAAGTATATCTCAGATCCTTCACACGTGTTGCAACCTGACAGTGTGGAAGTGAGTGAAGATTTGACTTTTGTGGAAGAACCTGTGGCGATCGTAGATTTTCAAGTTCGACAGTTACGATCGAAGCAGATTCCGATGGTCAAGGTTTTGTGGCGTAGCGACAGAGTTGAAGAGCATACGTGGGAGACTGAAGCTGAGATGCGAGCTTCTTACCCGTATCTCTTTCCTTCCTGATTTTGTAATCTTGTTTTTAGAATTCGGGGACGAATTCTTGTAAGGGGGGAAGACTGTAATATCCCGTGTTTTTAAAAATATTTTTACACTGTACCGGGATATGCAGTGTCAATAATTTTGAATATATATACGATATTTTTATGAGTTGATATGTATTTTAAACCTATTTTAATTACTGTGTTTTATTTTCAGTGTTTTACGTAAAATTTTCCCGAGACTTTCATTTTCGGGGAAATTTTCACGTAAACAATGTATTATTAATTATTTTAAATGTATTTACGGGTTTGCATGAACTCATACATATTTTTAAATTATTAAATAAAGCTTGTGTGTGTATATTTATTTAATTAGGGTTTATTATTATTCTAATATTTTATTATTTATTTATTATTATTTGATTATTTTATTTATTATTAAATTATTAAAATTTATTATTTTTTTCTTTTTTCTTTTTTTTTCTTTTTCTTTTCCTTTTTCTTTCTTTTTCTTTTCCTTTCTCTTTCCTTTTTCTTTCTTTTTCTTTTTCTTCTTCTTCTTCTTCTTCTTCCCGTGGGTGCCGCCGGACCACCATTTCTTCCCACCGTCGTTTCTTCCTCCTCCGGCCACCGTTTTCGACACCGCCGGTCTCTATCTTCTCCTTGAGCTCCGTTGAGTGTTATTCTAGCTTTTGTTTGAGCTAAAATGGTCTAGAATTGCTTAGGTTTTGAGTTGAATATTTCGGCCACTTTTGGTTTTCGATTTTTTTGAGCTTCAATTTGGATGATTCATGGAAACTTCCTTCACAAATGTTGTTCCTGGTAGTTTAATATTCATGTATGAATTTTTGTAGAATTTTTGGAGATTGTTTGGATTTTTGGGTATTTTTGAATATTTTAATATTATTTTCGAATTTTCGGAAATTAATTATTTAAATTATGAAATTGGAGTTTATGGTTGAATTAGGTGTTGAAATGACTTATAGGAATTTATTTGGAATTTTTATGAATTTCTAAGTATTTATTTTTAATTATTGAAGTTTAGGTGATTTTGTAAAATTAAGTTAATTGTGTTTTAAATTGAATTTAATTGGTTAATTGAGTTTAATTATTGATATTATTGATAAATATGTTGAGAAAATTAATTTTGGATAAGTGTATGATTTTTGGTGAATTTTTGAAGTAATTTAGGTATATATATATATATAGGGGTATTTTGGTAATTTTACCCTAAATTGTCTAAAAATGTAATTTAATTGGTTTTAATATTTATTTAAGGTATAAAAATGATTTCTACAAAATATTTAGTATTTTTAACTAATTAAAACTATTTTCCGGGAATTATTTTCAATTATATATATAATATACGGTTTTTCTAATAAAATGAGTTTTAATCGGTTTTTACAGTGTTTCAAGATTTATTATGTAATTTCTACGTATGAAATGTATTTTTATGATTTAAGGATATTTTTGGTATATTTGAATATATATTCTGTGTTTGTGGACCCCGGTCGACAGATTGTAGTCTGGAGTCCGACCGAGGGGTTGTGATTGATTGTGGTGTTTATTTTTGAAGTGTATTTTCTTTGCAGGGTCGGCTCTACTCTTTTGAGTAGAGAGATATCCGTTTTACAGGGGAGGTTCTGCCGGATTTTCGGTAGAATTCTCGTAAAACGTGATATCCAGTCGAACCCTAATTTCCGATTCTGTGTTGAATACTCTAGATTTAATTCTAGGATTTCTGTTAGGGTTATTCTGATGTCGATTAATTATTTCTTGTTTAGTTGCGCCGAGACCGAGGGTTAGTGGACCAGGCCCGTCGGACCTGTCTCGTGGAGCGCATTAGGTGAGTTACTATATTATATATATATGCTTAGGATGCATGATTTAGAAAATGCATGTTTTATTTTGACTAAATATGCATAAATAACATGATTTATATTCAAGTATATTTTTGGTATATAATAAATTATATACATGTTTTATTAATAAAATATATTTAAAATGTTTTTAAATATATTTTTAGTTTAATTCATGATTTGATTGGATTTATTTGACATATATATACTCAAAATATACCAGGTTTATGTTTGGTATATTTTCGGTATATATATGGTTTATATTGCTATTTCATTTATATCCATGCATCATTTATTTTTGTGAATGAATGTTTTATATTTAAGAATGAAGGATATCAATAGAACGTGCTACCTAGTGGGCAGCACTAGGACCGAGTACGTACCGGTACGCCTATAGTATTTAGGCTTTATTACTGACTATTTGTGGATATCGATTTGATTATGATTATTGATATATGTGAGATGTGGTTTGTGGGTGTGATTGCTGGAGCTCGGTTGACCAAGTGTCTCGGGGCCAATCACACTGGCAGTCAGACTGCTGGAGCTCGGTTGACTTAGTGTCTCGGGGCCAGTCTACTTTCCATATGGATTAAGTGGATATATTTGGAATTAGTGAGCCTGTATGGCTAGAGTGTTGTTTAACACTATTTTTCTGAGGTTGCGATATTCTAGGGTTCTATGTGATCCTTCATAAAAGTTGATTTTCAGACAAAATATATAAAATGATTTTTCTGCATCTGTATGAACTTGCCTGTATATATACATATTACTCATATACTGTTGACTGTATGCATTATCACTTAGAGTGTATGTATATATACTATAGTAATTCACTCAGTGAGGTCTGACTCCCCTCCGTTGACTATTTTTCAGGAGAGTCAACTTCCTCAGACCTCAGTAGCAGGTCGATACGCCGGATTTCTTCCGCCCCGGCTTCTTTATGTAAATTGTCTACTTGAGTCTTATTTATTTTATCTAGACACTGCAGTAGTTGTAAATTAAAGTATTGGATTTTATGTATTTGTTTAAAGAGATGTATTATGTTAAAACTGGATTTGTATAAAGATTATACATTTATGAGATTATATATGCGATGTGATGAGTTTTGAATTATATCCAGTTGTTATGGATGATATTGTAATATTTATGATTTTATTTTCCGCTGAATATTATATTTTTATGGTTATTATTGCATTTTTATTTTATTTTTAGGCTTGCTACGGGTTCCGGATTCGAAAGAATTCCCGTTCCCTAGCGCCGGTCATGGCCCCTGTTTTGGGTCGTGACATTAAGCATGGTGAGCTAGCCTATAAATTCTCTAGTATACTCATCCACAGACTTATCCCCTCTATTAATGTGTAGTAATTGCCATCTAAAAGCATCTTTTGCTACAGGTGGACAAAATTACCTTAAGAACCACCCTTTAAATTCAAGCTAGGTCATATTATTCATGTGAGGTTGAATAGACTTTATAAACCAGTCTTGAGCAGCAGCTTGAATAGATAGCTCAACAATCAAGATTCTCTGATAATCAGTATGCCCTATTCTTGTCCATGACTCAAAACATCTCCTGTACCATTAAAAGAGACTCTGCCAATTCTAGAGTAGAGGAGTGCATCATCAATATCTAACATTTCCTAGTTCCTTTATTGGAGCATTTACTAGACTAATGGCATCACCTGATTAAGTGCAGCTAGACCTTGGTTAATTACTACCATTCCAGATGCAAAGGCTACAAGATCCACCTCAGGAACTTCTGGCTCTATTGGCAGTTATTGCTTTTGTCCTTGTGCTGCCATTGCCTAAGCCTACCCCTTCCTCTACATTGTGGGGCTGAAGGAGGAGCTTCATCCTGGAAGTACTGGTCACCCTTATCATATGCTGCAACTGTAGTAAGAGCATTTCGTGCTTGCCTCATTCTAAAAAGATAGAGAAATAAGATTCAAGACATAATAAGGATGCTAACATATGCACAGAATTTTAAAAGCAATGATGACATCAATTGATAATTATCACCTATTCACCGTAATAGTTTCAAGAAGAGACATAATTCAATGACCAAAATAGCAGAAAATTAACCATAAGCTCCAATATCAACTTTGTCACAATCTAAACCCAAAGGGCATATGACTGGTATTAGGAAATGGAAAAGTGAGAAGCTTTTAAAACCCGTAGTAAGCCTTAATAAAATTTTCATAATAAAATTAGATTAATTAAAAATTCTAACAAAAATTTGATAGAGTTTCCTCTGTACTGAGATCAACCCAAGACCTGTAAATCAAGAAATGCACTTCCAAAATATTCTCACATTAATACTACATCACAACAACTCAAATACTCCATCATAAAGATCAATCTCTAACACAATACTATATGTTCAATACACCTATCATCATAATAATACATAAATCCAATTTAAACTAATTAAATATAAATACATTAATCAAAATGCTCAACTACTATTGCAATGTCTAGAGTACGAATATAAGATAATACACATTAACATGACATACATAAAGTGGCTGGGAAAAAACAAGTTTAATGCAGATAGGTGGAACTAACTGTAGACTCTTGAGATCTTGAAAAAAATAATTGAGGGGAGTCAAACCTCACTAATGCTATAAAATGCACGTTGGTTTTAAAAATGTTTATTTAAAAATAATAAACTCATGCAAATAAATAAATATTTAAAAATTATTTAATTTATTAAAATGAGCTTTATAAAACATCCTTTCAAATTTCATAAAATTCTTTATGTAAAAATTTCCATTAAAATTCATATAATATAAAATCTTTAACGGAAATCATGGTAAAAGCCTAAACCTCAAAATCTAATAGCTACTTGGCTCAATTAGACCAATTGATTGTTGGTCCCAGAGAGCAAGTTCAACTAGGGGTCCAGCCACAGTCGGTCTCTTATTCCAAGTGTTTACTGGTGCCCAGAGAGCAAGCTCGACCAAGGTCTAGCCAGCGAACATATCTCTGCCCATAGAGCAAGCTTGACCAGGGCTCAACCATAATCATACATCTGCCTAAAGAGCAAAGTTTGACCAAGGCCCATATTTCACAATATAGCCAGCTCACAACCCAAATCAATACTAGTACGCACACAGTCCTGGTGACATCCACCACGTAGCATGTTCTACCATTTTTAAAAAAATGTGGTGATCATATAAATTAATACAATGCAATAAAATAGCATTAAATAAAATAAAATGAATTCTGAGCTAAAACATATTATCAAAGTTCTTAGCAATAATAAAACTAATAATTCATGCTCACAAGAATATTTATATTCATAATTAATAAATCTCATGAAATTTTATATATATTTACAAACACAACAAACATTTTAGAGTATTAACTCATAGGTGAAGTGTGCTGACCTACGTGTCCTCGGCTGCCCAAATGCAACAGCTGCCACTCCAGAACTTTCTAGAATAAATAATATTTATTTAACTTATGCATATAAAAACAAATAAAATCTATAAAAATTCTCCAAAATTCTGAAAAATTATAAAAATCAATAAATTAATAAAATTGACTTGGAAATATCCTAAAGATGACCTTTAAGGCTAAAGGAATTTATTTCTAACAATTTAACAAATTAAAATGGAAATTAAGAAATTTCCACCGAAATGCTTTCGAAATTTATTTTTCAAAATCCGTGAAGAATTGGACTTTAGTCCAATTATGAAAATTGATCAACATAATTGTTATAATTTAAAAAAATAATTCCATAATTTCTAGACCAGTCTTAATTCCACTATATTTTGAGTGGGACTCATTGTATACTCGCCAGAAAAACTCTACATCTGGACAAACCATGCATACTAAAACATTCCTAATAATATATGGAACACATTTAAAGCTTCAAACCAACCAAAATATGCACTGAATTATAGATCAAAATATAAAAGGGAAATAACTAAACAAAATTCATCAAATATTCTAAAGGTGTAAATCGAGCAAGTAGTCAGCACCTATGGACTCCCGATGTTGAGAGGAACGTAATGGAACTAACCTTGTTGCTAGAAACTCACCGGAATAGAGAAAAATCACTAAAAAGTGATAACTGGTTTTGTGTAATTCTACACAATTTGGAGCCACTTCATAAAAAGAGACCACCAGAAGGAAGAGAATGATAAGACAAGTCTACAGCTCAAATTTGAGGTCGATCGATAGTCGTTTGAGTGTTAAACAAAAGAAAAGAAAAGTTTTGGGTTAAAATGAAATTTTCCAATCTAATAAAACCTTCCCGCTGCTTCCTTTTATTTTGCTTTTGCAGAACCAATTTTCACCTTTTAAAAAGATTATGCACCACGTGTCCATCAACAGCTGACCCCTCCCTATTTTTTTTAACTTATTTATATATATATACACAAACATATATCCAAACATATATATACATATATGTAACACCAACAATAATAATGATATTATTAATAAATAAAATGGTAGAGATAATAATAATAATAATAATAATAATAATAATAATAATAATATTTACAACAAAAAATTTGGGTTATTACAATATCAATTTATGTTACAGTGATAGTAGCATATGATATTGTAGGCGGTGGGGTTCAGTGCGCGCTCAATTATTCAACAACCATAATACTATGCTAGATTAGGGCCCACTAAAAAAATACTACAGGGGCTTATAACCCAAGTCGGGATGGGAGTCACCACTTGAAAAAGATCCGGGACACACTTTTATAGCAACTAGATCCCACGGAGGGCCTCAGTAGCCGTCCTCAAATATTAAGTTTAGAAACTGGGTATAGACTTTTGAATGTCCACTCAACCTTACAGTTGGTCTTCATTTGTGTTTTATCATTTTTTTAATTATTTAATTATTTCCTTTAATTACATGCAATATGCAATTGCTTTTAAATTCTTTTTCCAATTTTACAATTAAATCCAAGTTTGTACATTAATTCAATTTCATGCCAATCAAGTCAAATTCACAATATTTATCACAAATTATGAACATTCATTAAGGATAAAATAAACTAATAAAGCAATAAAATAAAATTTCGATAAAAAAAAAGCAATAAAATAAAACAAGTCCACATGCAAGGAAATAGGAAGGAGAAAAGAGTTATAACCCTTTGTCACACAATTAAAAGAAAGAAAAATAAATTAAAAAAATGCACATACAAGAAAAATAAATTAAATAAATGAACATACAAAGAAAAGGGGACTCTCCCCCCCTTCTCTCCCTTATGGTATTAGGAATTAACCATTTATACTAGCTTAAAAAAAAAAAAAGATGAAAAGATTATAACCCTTTTAATCACACCAAAATTGCAAAATTAAATAAAAATTAAAGTAAGATACAATAAGTCTAAAGGTTCTTTAACTTTAAATAGCTATTTGACGGCTAACCGTCACCCTAATTTACTCCTGAAAAAGTCAAATTAATTAGATCCATAAAAATAAAAAAAACCTACAAAAGAAAGACCTGCAAGTTAATTTCTCAAAATAAAACTTAAGCAAATAAAGACCTAATTAATTAATAAATATAAAGTGATGCAGAGCAACAAGTCTCAGAGTTTGAAATGAATTTATAGAACAATGGATAGATATAATTTATTATTATTATTATTATTATTATTATTATTATTATTATTATTAGGATTTGATTTTTATTTCTAATTTAGTATTGATTAGAATTTAACTTTCTTATGTTGTTAGGGATTTGATTTCCTACATTAGCTAGAATTTTCTTTATTTTTATTTTTTAATTAAAATTAGGGTTGGTAGGTTTGTGTTACTTTATATATATCTAGCCTTAAGGTTGTAATGAATAGTTAGTTTTTTATTGAATTTTAATAGATTTATCTATTTTCCTCAAATTTTTGGTATTCTTTTGAGAATCAATGAATATTGATATCTATTATTTTGGGTATTCTTTGAATCAACATATTAGTAGAAGGTTGTTTTTCAAGTATTCATAGACTAAACGGAATTCAATAGTTATCCTTTCTATTTACAGGCTTTCGCTACATAATAAAGGCAACAAAATAAAATAAAATATTGGAATAACAAACAAAGAAATGCATAAATAAAAAAAACAAAATGCATAAAACATATAATAAAATCAAAATTAAAATGAACACACATTTAACAAACAAACCTAAAACATTGATGAATGCATATTTTAAATTAAAAATAATTTTTAAATAAGGTGAACACAAAATATAAACTCCATGAAAATGGAAGAATTACATCTAAAAGACATATAAAATAGACTCTATTAAACATTTTAAATAAATAACATAAAAGTAAAAAATGAGCAGAAGGAAAGGGAAGTGGCGTCGCCTAATCGTTGAAGTAGCCACCTTAGTCTACTAAGGTGATGAAACATTATCTCAAGCCATAGAGGTGACGCCTCTTCGATAAGACGACACTCAATTTTAATTCAGTATAGAAAATAAGCTAAATTCTTTTTCTTTTCTAAATTCAACGTAGAGTGCAGATTGTTATGAAATAGGCTAAAACATAAAAGTTTTAATAATTGATACCAAATAGATGCATTTATGTATATGAACTCATTCGAGTAAACAAAAACCATAAAATTAACATGAATTAAGAAGCCTTACTACTTTATATCAGTTTAATTCCCTAATTGTGGGCTTTGAAAGTGTGTTTTAATATTTACCAATGTCTGAATGCAAGGATCGGCCTTTCTCCCCTAAAAATGGTCCTCTATAACCCCTTTTTCTCTACTTCTTCCTCCTCCTTTTCCTTTTCTTGCTTTCAGCTTCCCCTATTCTTCTTTAATGACTTCTTCCTTTCTGCTCCACCCCCTAGGTCTCTTTTCCTCTATGCCCTTTTGGTTTTTTTCAGATTCCCTTTTTAGAATGCTACCCCCTCTTTCCTCTCTTTTTCCCCTTTTAATTCCCCCCTAAGAGTTTCACTTTCTTTTCCTCTCCCATTGGTAACATTGTCCGTTACCTTAGAGAATGTGCCAACGTGTGGAGAAAATCTCGGCTCTAATGTTTCAGCCATTTCCAATTCAATTTAAAAAAAATAAAACTACGTCATTAAGGTGTCACCTTAATTAAGAGGTATCACCTTAATGATTCGTTTATCACCTTAATCTACCATGGCGAAACCTCATCGATTAAATGATGCCTTAACATTTTTATATTAAGGTGCTTTTTTATGGGCATTATGGACCTTTGTTCGGTTTAGGCTTGGCTTTCAGTCTAATCCAAAAGGAAGCTTAGGCTTAGTCCATTTTAAAAAAAAAAGCTTGGGTCGGGCCTTGCATTTAATGCTTATCACTTCTCATTATCAGGCTTCTGTTGTGGGCTGATCAGACTATTTGTTAACAATTTGTGACTGCTTTTTCAAAAATTAAAATGCAAGCAATGAAATAAGATTTATGAAAAATCATAAATGCAAATAATAAAAAAGATAAACAATCAGATGTCTCTGCACTGTCGACTTAGGGGTACAACCTGAAAGGTGAAATGTTGATACTTTAATCAATAAATTTCATTTTTTATACCATCGACCTTGGGGTACCCGAGAGGTGAAATATTGATACTTCAATCAGTGAACTATGTCTTATGTACCGTCGATCTAAAGGTACAACTCAGGAGGTGAAATACTGATACTCTAATAAGCAAACTATGTTTTATGCATCGTCGACCTTAAAGTCTAACCTGAAAGGTGAAATAATGAAATAACAATATTGTCACATGAGACAGGAGCCTTATAGCCACTTTCGGCTTCAAGAGATGTTAACTAAAATGTAATATCCCGTATTTTTAAATATTTTTATACTGCATCGGGATATGCAGTGTTAATAATTTTTGTATATATTTATGAAATTTTTATGAGTTTGTTATTTAATTAAAGCTAATTTTAATTGTTTATTATTATTTTAAGTGCTTTATGTAAAATTTTCCCGGGACTTGCATTTTCGGGAAAATTTTCACGTAAATAATTTACTATTAATTATTTTAAATAGATTTACGGACTTGCATGAACTCATACATATTTTTAAAATACTAAATAAAGCCTATGTGTGTATATATTTATTTAATTAGGGTTTAATGTATTACCCTAATATTTTATCATTTATTTATTTGGTTTATTGTTATTTAATTATTTTCATGTAGTATATAAATTATTAAAATATTATGAGTGGTGTGTGATTTTTCCAAATATTTTATTAACATACCATATATTTTTATATTATTTTATATTATTTCTTTTCTTTTTCTTTTTCTTTTTCTTTTTCTCTTTCTTTCTTTCTTTTTTTTTCTTCTTTTTTTTCTTCTTCGGTCTTCTTCTTCCCGACGTCCCCATCTTCCCCTCACTGCTGCAACTCCCGACCACCTACCATCACTGTGCCTTCCACCGTGCCACCTCCACTTCCAGCTGCTCCGCCGCCCCTTGTCTTCTTCCCCGACATCGGCTAGCTTCATTTCCACCATTTTTGGCCGAATCACCAAGCTTCAATGTTTCTTCCTCCTCCGGCCACCAAACTTCACGTTTTCAATGTCTTTGGACTCCTCTAACAATGGTAATCATGATTCTAGCTTTATTTTGAGCTCAAATTCCCTTGATTTCTTTGTTTTTTGATTTTTCTCATTTTGACCGAATTAGGTTTTTGATTTTTTTTGAATTTTTCTTGTTGATTAATGAAAAGTCACTTAACAAATATTGTTCCCCTTAGCTTAATCTACATGTATGAATTTTTGTGAAATTTTTGGAGATTATTTTGATTTTTGGGTATTTTTGAATATTTTAATATTATTTTCTAATTTTCGGAAATTAATTAATTAAATTATGAAATTGTGTTTTATGATAATTATAGGTGTTTAAATGAATTATAGGAATTTATTTGGAATTTTTATGAATTTCTATGTATTTATTTTGAATTATTTAGGTTTATGTAATTTTGGGAAAATTAGGTTAATTATGTTTTTAATTGAAATTAATTGGTTAATTGAGTTTAATTATTGATATTATTGATAAATATGTGGAGAAAATTAATTTTTGATAATTATACTATTTTTGGTGAATTTTTGAATGAATTTTAGTATATTTATATATATAGGGGTATTTTGGTAATTTTGCATGAAATTGGCTAAAAATGTAATTTAATTGGTTTTAATAGTTATTTAAGGTATAAAAATGATTTCTACAAATTATTTGGTATTTTTAACTAATTAAAACTATTTTTCGTGAATTATTTTCAATTATATATATAATATACGATTTTACTAATAAAATGAGTTTTTATCGATTTTTACTGTGTTTAAAGGTTAATTATGTAATTTCTACGTATAAAATGTATTTCTATGTTATAAGGGTATTTTTGGTATTTCTGAAATTATTATGTGATTATGGACCTCGGTCGGTAGATTGTAGTTTGGAGTCCGACCGAGGGGTTGTGGATGAGTTGTTGTGCCTGTTTTTTGAAGTGTGTTTCTTTACAGGGTCGGCTCTACTCTTTGAGTAGTGAGATGTCCATTTTACAGGGGAGGTTCTATCGAATTTTCAGTAGAATTCTCATAAAATGTGATGTCCGATCGAACCCTAATTTCGATTCTGTGTTTAATATTCTAGATCGAGTTTCTAGGATTTTCTGTTAGGCTTATTCTGATTTCCATCGTTATTTATTGTTTGTTTAGTTGCGCCGAGACCGAGGCCTAGTGGACCAGGTCCGTCGGACCCATCTCGTGGAACGCACTGAGTGTGAGTTACTATTTTATATATATATGCTTTAGGATGCATGATTTTAGAAATGCATGTTTTATTTTGATTAAATATGCATAAATAATTTGATTAGTACTTAAGTTTATTTTTAGTTTACTTTTGGTTTATTTTTGGTATATATTAAATTATATGCATGTTTTATTAACCATTTATGTTTAAAATGTTTTTAAATACATTTTTAGTTTATTTCGTAATCTATCTGGATTTCTTTGGCGTATATATACTCGAAATATACCTGGTTTACTTTTGGTATATTTCTAGTATATATATGGTTTATGTTGCTATTTTATTTAAGTTCATGCATCATTTATTTTTATGAATGTATGAATTATATTTTAAATGAAGGATATCGATAGAACGTGCTATCTAGTGGGCAGCACTAGGACCGAGTATGTACCGGTATGCTTATAGCATTTAGGCTATATTACTAACCTATTTGTGGATATTGATTGGTTATGATTATTTGATGTGTGAAATATGGTTTAGAGGTGTGATTGTTGGAGCTCGGTTGACCAAGTGTCTCGGGGCCAATCACATTGACAATCAGACTGCTGGAGCTCGGTTGACTTAGTGTCTCGGGGCTAGTCTACTGTCTAAATGGATTAAGTGGATATATTTGGATTAAGTGAGCCTGTATGGCTAGAGTGTTGTCTAACACTGTTTGAGGTTGCGATATTATAGGGTTCTATTTGATCCTTCATAAACGGTGATTTTCAATGAAATATATATAAAATGATTTTACAGCATTTGTGTGTATTTGCCTGTATATATACATATTAGATATATACTGTTGATTGTATGCATTGTAATTTAGTATGCATGTATATACATTATAGTAATTCACTCAGTGAGGTCTGACTCCCCTCCGTTGACTATTTTCCAAGAGAGTCATCGTCTTCAGACCTCAGTAGCAGGCCTGTACGCTGAATTTCTTCCGCCCCGGCTTCTTTATGTAAACTGCTAACTTGAGTTTTATTTTATCTAGACACTGCAGTAGTCATTAAATTATTAAAGAAATGTTGTATTATATTTGAACTGGATTTGTATTAAAAGAGTTTATATATATATGAGATGAGTATTTAATTTAAATCCAGTTGGTGAAAATGTTATTGTGATATTTATGATTTTTTTTTTCACTGCATTATATATTGTTATTACTATTGCATGTTTTATTTTATTTTTAGGCTTGCTACGGGTTCCGGATTAGAAAGAATTCTCATTCCCTAGCGCCGGTCATGGCCCCTGTTTTGGGTCGTGACATAAAATGTGCCATATAACCTCTAGGGCGTCAGGGAAAGTCAATCCAAATAAGTCTTATAGCCATATAGGCATTAAGCAAGGTTAATTAAAATATGCCATATAGCCTCTAGGGTGTTAGGCAAAGGTCAACCAGAATAGCCATGTAACCTCATGGGCGTCAAGAAAGGTTAATTAAAATATGCCATATAGCCTTTGAGGCATCAAGCAGGGTCTACTAAAATCATGTCATATAGCCTACGGGGCATCAAACAAAGTGAACTAAAAATGTGTCATATAGCCTTTAGGGCGTTAGGCGAGGTAAAAAAAATGCATTATATAGCCTTTAAGGCATTAGGCGAGGTCCACTAAAGATGCACCACGTATCCTCTAGAGGTGTTAGGTGAGGTCAATTAAATATATGTCATGTAGATAATGAGGAGTCAAATAAGGTCGATCAAAAGGTGTCATATAGCCTTTAAGGCCTTAAACAGTGTCAACTAAAAAGTATCATATAGCCTATGGGGCGTTAGACAAAGGTAACTGAAATTTATTGCATAGCCTCTAGGGCATCATATAAGGTATTTGAAGCTGGTTTGCAATGTATGCACTAGAGCTATCTCACTCTTAAAAAGACATATTCATAAATAGTTCAAAACTTATGTATGTATGGTTGTAATCTTTAAAAGCTTTTGAAGATAATTTGACAACACAAACTTGTGTTATATGTGCTATGTTTGTGGAAGACATGCATTATTCTAATGCACCTACGTATGAAAATAACATGTGCAAAATGATTCCATGTATGCATGAATTAATAGTCGAAAATCAAGAATCTTGAATGACTTTGTATGCATCAATTAGCTAAGTGCCTTTTATGTTTAGGGAAAATCTTTATGAATTGGCCTTCATTATATCAAAGAATATGGATTCAAAAATTGAGTCTATCAAAGACTATTATTGAGATCAGTTTATCCGAATGGAACAAAAATTAGGACCCCCTCATTATAAATTAGGATAATGACAAAAATTCCCCCTACTTGGTCGCCTCTCACGAATGCTTTATTGTCGTGGGATTATTGTGCTTGACCCTTAGTATGAAAAAGATACTTTTTTTAACTCCCTATTTAAGAATTTATTGAAAAACTCTATTGTTCATGAGGCTCAACATATCATTTAATCTTAAAATCTACCCTTAGTTAAGGAACTGATAGACCCTATCACTTTTACACCATAAAACAGAACCTTATGATTTCTCAAATTGCTTTTCTTAGAATGAAAGTGCAACCAATTTTATTTTATATTCCCTCTTCTGCCTAAGTCACCCTTGGATGGGAGTTTTTGAACCTAGTTTAGTTTTTTTATTTCCTTTTTTATTTTCCCTCTTTTGCTTAGGTCGCTCCTTTTTTGGGAGTTTTCGAACCTAACTCTTTGTGGGTTTTTTTACCAACTATTTTTTAGCTCACATTAGGTAGAATTTTGAAATTAGTGCCACATAGAATCAACATTTTCAAATATAAAAAGGAGTTTTTGAACTTAGCCCTTTGTGGGTTTTTTGACTAATTATTTTTCAGCTCACATTAAGTAGAATTTTAAAATTGGTGCCACATAGAATCAACATTTTCAAATATGGGGGGCATAAATAAAGACTTTTTCTCCTTTCCATTTTTTCTCTTTTTTATTTTTATTTTTATCTTTACTTTCTTTTATGTTTCCTTCTCTTTCTTTGTGAACATGGTGAATTCATTTAAGAAAAAGTTGAGGTTGGAAATGCACAAAGGAAAATTGAAAGTCAATTATGACAGTTAGCCCTCTTATTTGATATGGTTTTTTTTATCTCTCTCATTCAAGCATAAAATTTCATGCACAATCATAATAAATCCATAATCATGTAAATTAGATAATTAGACATTTATTAGCACAAAAAAAGTTGTTGCAACAAAATATCATTCAAAATTATTACAACCACAAGAAATAATTATTATTCATGAGTGTTCAAATTTAAGGCAGCTTCATCTTATTCTTTAAAATGGTATAACTCTTTAAAGTCCCTTATGCCCATGTCTTTTAATTTACTATCTTGAGATGGAATGCATGCTTCTATAGCTATGATTAGCTAGTATGATTTTACACCTCTATGCTTCATCTAGGCCAATTTTCCCCTCCACATATTCAATAAACTCACGAAGGACTCTTTAGGCCTTTGCTTTATATTTTGTAGCTCGTGAAGGGAGACTTCAAATTGAGAATTTAACCCTTACTGCTTGATGAAGGTTGAACACAGCTCCTCTTAATCTTATTGAACATGTGCATTTAGAGTTTAGTACCACTTAATAGTAGCTCCTTCGAAGGATAATGGAAATTATTTGACAATTTAAGCTTTAAACAACCCATTGGCCTTCATATAGGTAACGTACTGCTTCAAGTATGGATGAGGATCATCAGAGCCTGAGTATATCTTCATATTTAGGAATATGCATTTCAGGGGCAATGATTCTTTTCCTCCAAATGCAAGTCCACAATGGCAAAGTCAGGATTGAGCCTGTGATTTTTCATCATAGTCTGCAATTAATCCATTTTCCTTTTAATATCTTTCATCCATTATGAACTCAATTGGACATGCTAGTGCTTTTTCTTTTAAGGGCCCACCAAGAATGGTTATAGTTTCAGAGTCTTCTTTACCAAAGGGCATCTTCCTTACTATCTTAATAACCATGTCTCTAATCATTTGTCACTTGTCAACCCTGATCTCTTTCAAAAGTTCTTTTTTGAAAGATTCAACAATAAAGTTAAAGGGTCTTGACATTCTACTCCTTTGTGAAGTAGTCTCAATTATTTGATTAGAACTTTGATATTGGTGGGCCAAATTACCCTTAATTTGCTTATAAACAAGAAGAGGCTTATGGCTTTTAAAAAAGAGCATTTTTGAAAATGAATATTATATATGCATGAAATGTAGTCTATTTACAATTATTTACAAATAAAAGAAGCACCAATAGGTCACGAAGTAAGGCCTTCTAACCTTATTCCTCCCACACACACATTCAATGGTGAGTTCTTTATCCTAGAATTTTTAGTCTGGGTTTTGATTATCATTAGAGGATAATAAAATTGATGTATGAAAATTAAATCTTAAAGCGATAACAAATAAGTAGCAATTCCTTTGAATAAAACCAAAGCCCAATATAGTGGATCATAATGGGCATGAAAGGTCCAACTTGAAGTAGTCCATCCATGTTTTTATTTAATGGGCTCGAGCTTTAGAGAGAGAATTGCTATATGGCATCAAACACATGCATTTTGGGAAAAATCTAAAGGAAGTTGCTAGGTTAATACATAAGTTGAGTCTTAGGTGAAAGGCTTCAGTTCTCATAAAGATATACCTCTATAATGTCTCCCCACTCAAAGGTCCACACGATGTAGAATTAATATGTGTCATGAGTGGCAGTAGCCATATACCTCACCATTAGGTTTGAGTGAAACACAGGCAATACAACAACAATTACTGTCGAGTAATTTAGGACTATATGCTTATTATGTGAGTTATGAATGTAAAGGAAATAAGAAAATAATTAAAAATGACAAAACACTGGAATCAGTTTCTCTATCCCTAATAGAGTTACCATTGTAGGTGGCGGGGTTCAGTGCTTACCTAAGTGTTCGACAATTACGACATTGTGCGGGCTTAGGGCCTACTAGGAAATACTATAAGGGATTATAGCCCAAGTCAGAGATAGAAGTCGCCAACTGGATAAGACCCTGAGACACACTTTTACAACAATTAGATCCCACGGAAGGCCCCATCAGCTATCCTCAGAGATTGAGCTCGAAAACTGGGTATGGGCTTTTGAATGCCTACCCAACCTTGCGATTGACGTCTATTTGTGTTTTATCTTTTTTTAATTATTTAATTATTTTCTTTAATTAGATGCAATATGCAATTACCTTCAAAAATAATTTTCCAATTTTACAATTAAGCCCAATTTTGCACATTAATTCAATTTCTTGTCAATCAAGTCAAATTTAGAATATTTTATCATAAATTATGAACATTCATCAAGGATAAAATAAACTAACAAAGCCATAAAATAATAAGTGCACATGTAAAGAAAAAGGGAGGAGAAAAGAGTTACAACCCTTTATCACACAATTAAAACAAAGAAAAATAAATTAAATAAATGCACATACAAAGAAAGGGGGAAGGAGACACCAAAATTGCAAAAATAAATAAAAATTAAAGTAAGAAAAAATAAGTAAGTCTAAAGGTTCTATAAATTTAAATAGCTATTTGGTAACTAACCATTTCCCTAATTTACTCCTGAAAAAATCAAATTAATTAGCTCCACAAAAATTAAAAAAAACCTACAAAAGAAAGACCTCCAAGTTAATTTCTCAAAATAAAAATTCAGCAAATAAAGACCTAATTAATTAATTATTAAATATAAAGCAACAAAATAAAATAAAATACTAGAATAACAAACAAAGAAATATAGAAATAAAAACACAAAATGCACAAACATATAATAAAATCAAAATTGAAATGCACATAAATTTAACAAACAAACCTAAAACATTTATGAATGCATACCTTAAATTAAAAATATTTTTAAATCTGGTGAACACAAAATATAAACTACACAAAAATGGAAGAATTACATCTAAAAGACATTAAATGGACAATATTAAACATTTTAAATAAATAACCTAAAATTGAAAAATGAGGAGAAGGAAAGGGAAGTGGCATCGCCTAATTGTTAAGGCGATCGCCTTAGTCTATTAAGACGATGAGATGTCATCTCAAGCCCTAAAGGCAACACCTCTTCGATAAGATGACGCCTCAATTTTAATTAAGTACATGAAACAAGTTGAATTCTTTTTCTTTTCTAAATTGAATGTAGAGTGCAGATCGTTAGGAAATAGGCTAAAACACATAATTTTTAATAACTAATACCAAAAAAATGCATTTTTATGTATATGAGCTCATTCAAGTAAATGAAAACTAAGCAAAAACTACAAAATCAATATGAACTAAGAAGCCTTATTATGTCAGATCAATTTAATTCCCAAATTGTGGCCCTTAGAAATGTGTTTTGATCTTTAACAATGTTTGAATGCCAGGATTAGCCTTTCTCCCTTTAAAATGGACCTTTAGGACCCCTTTTTCTCTACTTCTTCCTTTTTCTTTTCCTTTTCTTGCTTTTAGCTTCCCCTATTCTTCTTCGATGACTTCTTCCATTTTGCTCCACCTCTTAGGTCTCTTTCCCTCTCTACCTATTTATTCTTTTTTTAGATTCCATTTTTCAGAATGCACTCCCCTCTTTCCTCTTTTTTCCCCTTTTAATTTCCCCTAAGAGTTTCACTTTTTTCTTCCTCTTCTGTTGGTAACATTCTTCATTACCTTGGAGAACATGCCAACATATGGAGAAAATCTTAAATCTGACGTTTCAGTAGTTTCCAATTCAATTTTAAAAAAATAAAACTGCATTAAAGAGGCATCACCAATTTCTATCACCTTAATTTATTGTGGCGACGTCTCATCGATCAAGCAACGCCTTAAAATTTCTATATTGAGGTGCTTTTTTATAGGCTTTATGGGCCTTTATTTAATTTGGGCTTGACTTTCAGTCTGATCCAAAAGGAAGCTTGGGCTTTTGGCCCATTTTTAAAAAAAAGCTTGGACTGGACCTTGCATTTGATGGTTATCACTTCTCATCATCGGGATTTTGTTGTAAGTTTATCAAACTATATGTCTATAGGTATGTATCCAAATGTAATAATCTATTACAAGAATATGTATAGTATTTTTTTTAGTGCTTGCTTCTATCTAATTAATATACACCTAAGCATGTACGCACATACTAATTATATATTTTTATATAGTATTTTAAATATAAATATCAATAACAAAAAGATAAAATAACACTTAATACTTCCACTAAAACATATACACAATTGAAATCAATTATATTAAATTAATGAGAATCATAACTAAAAAATTACAATTACCTTAACACTCACTACTAGAATGCTGATCTTTTATGATGAAAATTTAGCAAGAGGATAAATTTCGTCACTAAATGCATAATTTTTATAGTTTTAGTGAGGAATGTAAAATACTCTCATTAAAACTCTTCAAAAAGGTCATATTTAATGAGAGTAATTTAATTTCCTAGCAATTAGACTCACCATTATTTAGTAAAAAAAAGCACTAACCATGTTAAAAAAAAATACTGACCCAAAATTATAGAAGTCTCCAAGTCTCTTTCTTTTTATTTCCTAAACTAAAAAATCTCCCAAATCAAAACTTCAATTTTGCAGTTTTGAAACCCTATTCGATAATCTTAGTTCAAAAAGAAAAATGAAAATCCAAAATTACATAGCTAAATCCAACCATTACCCTTTTTCTCTCAAAAACTCTACTACGCTTTGGATTTTATCACTCTTTTAAGGTACACTTTACCCTAGTGACTCTAGATTTTACTTATTTTGGTTTAATTGAATTCCCATAATATTTTCTTTTCAAAAATCATTTACTTCTCTTTTAATGAAAGGTGACCTGAATGATTTTCACTCTTTATTTACCCTTTTTCGTTGGTGGTAGTTTTTTTTTTTTAGTTTTATTTACTTTTGGTTCAGTTTTATGTTGTTCTTACTTCAGTTAGAGTTGATGTCACATTCGGTTTTCTCTTAAGATTTTTAGTTCTATTTTGTGGTGTTTTCTTCTTCACGTTAGATTTTAGTGCTACAGTCTCTTTATCTTTGGTTTTTTTTTCATAGTTGTATTTTTTTTTGTGCTGGTTTTAGGTTTTTTTCTGTGTTTGGTTGGTTGGGTTTTTGTGTTTGGGTTCTTTCCTGATTTTGGTGCCATATTTCTAATGTTAATATTTGTGTTCATGGCATGCTAGACATTGAGATTCCTTTTATAACTTATATAGGAACACCATAGATAACAAGTTAATCCCTATCATTTGGATCTTTTTTCTTACTTTCAAAAAAAATTTACATCAGTGTAATTATAAGAAGTTAGTTTCTTTGATTTTTTTAATTGTCTCATATGACATTATGGTGTATATTATTTCCATAGGTGGGGCAGTCCTTATCTCACAAAAGATTTCTTTCACATCCTAGGATCAAGGATGGGAGGTCAAGTATTGCTTATTATTGCTGAAGAAGGGGATGAACTTGTAGCAAGAGCTATGAATCTTATTGATGGAGATACACAGTTTAGGCATCTTTGGGGATGTCATCCAAGAGCCTATTATCCTAGTTTGCATTTTAAAGCATGCTATTACCAGGTTCAAATATGATTATATGAGCTTATGTGTGTATGTGTGTATATATATATATATATACATATATTGAAAGTTTCTACTTTCTTTTATTCTAGGAGAAAATAATTAAGGGAAAAGATTCTTACATTATTTTTTTACATAATTTTATATCTTATGATAGAGTAGTCTGCAAAAGATGAGATGCTTTAGTAGAAGTAGATTTGAGTTCCTAAGTATGATATTTCTATAATGTGCACATTTGCAATTTAATTTATATGGATTTTATGATTTAGTCTATTAGCTTTGCTGATCCCAATAGTTCTCCTATTAAGCTTTACACTATAAATAATTTTAGGGTAGTTGGAAGTTCCCCTTAGAAGAGGATGTAAAGTTATAATTTATCAAGATGATCATGTTCATGATGGTTGCCTTCCTGATATGGCTTGATAGTGATGTTCAGTATGAATATGGTAGTTGTTGGCATGACATCTTTAATGCTATTAGTCAGGCTTGACATCTAATTTATTTCATTAAGTGGTTTGTATACCATCTAGTTAGATTGGTTTGAGATGGTCAGGATGGAACATATTGTACATTGGGTGATCTTCTCAAAATCAAATCTCAAGAAAGTGTGAGAGTGCTTCTACTTATGTGGGATGATCCTACATCTAGGAGTATCTTGGGATATAAGATGGTAACAAGCTCAAAACCAATCATATATAACACTTATTTTTATTTTGTTTTGCTATATACTATTGTGTGGACTAATTTTTCATTGTTAGATAGTTGTTTTTACTGGTTCTATTTTATAACTTTGACATGATATTTTAACATTTTATTTTATGATTATTATTATTCTTCTCATTAAGAGGCCTTTTATACAACATTCAAAAGTTAAAGGTGTGGCTCAATGTTAGAGAGCCTACAATAATTACTTTTGCAGGTTTGATCCTTATTAATTAACTCAAATGGGGCAATAAATAACATATAATTTATATCTACAAGGAGAGTCTCATGGTGCTTTTTCTTGTAGATTTTCTATTAAATATAAAACTTTGAGAACTTATTGATTTATATTGAGTATAATCAAATTTGTTTTACTTTTAAATTTGCCATGAATTCTATAGATGATTGATATACATAAGATTTTCCATTGAGTACCAAAAATAGAAAACAAGTCCAAATGTGGAGTAATGTTTGATTATTTCATTACCATACTGGGGCAAAATTGATCAATCATTTGAATAAACATACTCATGGATTCTAAGGGTTCCTACTTTTGTAGTGCTGCTACATAGTAGATATGCACAAAATATATTCGTCATGATTGTCTTGCAGCATGATAAGCTTGTATCATATAGTGTGACATTTGCATTTCTAAAAAATATTGGGTTCCTTGTAGTTTCTTCTTCATGTGAAGGTTTCTAAATTGTCCATCCATCAAAGGCAATTTCAACATTAAATTCTTGTAACTTTCTTATAATTCTAAAGTAGATATACTTACATATACTATTTTACTCATCATTGATTAAATTTTTGATATGTAGGAAGGGATCATGAATACAAATGATGAAGAAACTCACTGATTTTTCAAGCACTTTTCTGTGCAAGTGCTACTTTGCCCTCGATCAACTGGAAAAGGACACAACTTCATAAAAAATCATATGAGATATAAATAGGCAAAATACATCTCTTTATTATCTGTTTGAGAGTATTATGAAGGATTCTATATCCTATTATTACTACTGCTTACTACCTGAACTTACCCATGAGTTTAGGAAAGTAAAGTTGGGTAATATGCAATTTTTATATTTACTATCATGAGTTTAATTTTCCCCACAGAATCTTAAAATATATAGGCACAAAGGGTGGTTTGTGTATGCATAAGTATGTATATATTTATATGCATGATTTTAATGTGTAAAAGTTTGAGAGTGCTACCTTTTCTGAACCTGCTTATATTGATTTTGTTTATCGGGAAGTAGGAACAATCTATACCCATCATTAAAAAATAGTGATACTAGACACTGACACAGGTCATTATAAAAATATATAGTTACAAGTGCCATTTTCAAATTTCTACTTCTTTGGCTCTTACCAATAACTTTGTCAAGTATGGTTAAGATTCTGTCAGATGCTTAAAAAGAAGCTCCTAAAATTACAATATGTACTGTACTAAATGATTCTTTTTCAAGCTAAATATTAACATCTCAAAGATAAGCAATGAATATTTGACTTTGTCAATGAAGTTGATATGTATATCATACTTACAGAAAGATGACAAGGCAAAACTTATGGAGGAGACAGGCTTATAGCTGAACTAGATCAATAAGTGGTTTATCAATCAAAGGAATGGAAATTGGCATAACAACTTTTAATTTGTGACATCTTTGAAGTTTAAGCGCAAAAGGTAAAGACAAGCATTTCTATTTTACTTTAGATGAAGAAAAATCCATCCTAAAGAAGGAAACTAGTTTTATGTTAATATAACTATAATGTGATGTTGGGGATCAATACTACTTTTGCTAATAACCAGAACTAGAAATGTAATAGATGGGCTAATTCTCTCTAGTTTTGTTTTAATCTTTCATTGTTATATGAAATTTTATTACTATTAAGAGAAGAATGAAATTTTATTTTACAAGCACTTTTTTGTTCATAATACACAAGTAATTTTATTAATATTAATATATTTATATCATTTAGTATTACTAATATATATGAATTTTATTGTTTTATAGGTAGCTGGAGATACGATTAACTTCAACTATGTACAAGCCATTCAACAACTAGTTTTAGGTTATGATTAGTTTTTTGGGACAACTTCTTAAAAGATGTTGACATAGAAATAGATTATGAACACGTTTTTGGATTTCCTTCTATTTAATACTTTAACAATTAATATTGTTATTATGTTTTAATTAAAATATTTAGCATGGTTCTCAATTATTGGTGTGATTAATTTTAATTCTATTATTTATAAATCAATTTTTAGATTATTGTTAAAAAATCATTGTTATTATAGTATTTTTAATGATAGAATAAATATCTTTTAATAACGGGAAATGATGTTATTCTAATTTATTTATGATAGGAGAAATAACTTTTAATGACAAGAATAACTCTTGTTATTGAAGACTTATAACGATAGAAAAACACCTTTCAATGACGGAAAGCTACATCATTGTTGAGAGTTTATAGTGACAAAATACCATCCTGCCTTTACTTGTTTTAACGAGGGGATTCTTGTTCCCATAACTATTTACTTTTAACTATGGAGCCTATAATGACAATTAATGACAGTAATTTTCCTATCATTAAAAGTTTTTAACAATGAGAAATGCACTTTTAATGATGAAATTTCCTCTTGCTAAAACTTATTTTTCTAATAGTGACTAAAAAAATTATAATATGTAAATAAAATTATGAGATCACTAAATTTATTTTATTACTTTTCTTTAAAAAATTTTACAAAAAATTACAAAAAGCAATAACCAAATAAAAGGAAGCATTAATATGTCTATATATAAGCCAAATTCCTCATAAATTACTTAAAATTCAAATCGTTTAATACTCATTCAATCAATCATTATATATTGAAACTTCTTTAAAGAAAAAATTGAATTCAAATTATGAAAAACTTGAGTATATATATATATATATATATATGAGATCACTAAATTTATTTTATTACTTCTCTTTAAAAAATTTTACTACTTTTCTTTAAAAAATTTTACAAAAAATTACAAGAAGCAATAACCAAATAAAAGGAAGCATTAATATGTCTATATATAAGCCAAATTGTGCATAAATTACTTAAAATTCAAATCGTTTAATACTCATTCAATCAATCGTTATATATTGAAACTTGTTTAAAGAAAAAATTGAATTCAAATTATGAAAAATTTGAGTATATATATATATATGTGTGTGTGTTTTTAAAAAATTTTACACTCAATTTAGAACGTGAGATTTAGATGAATAATAAATGAATGAAATGCAGTTGAAATAGCCAAGTTAGTTTACAATTACACCTACACATGTAAATAAGTTGAACTACTTACGAGCAATTTAATATTTAAATCGATAAAAGTTCATTTAAATTTGTATATTGAAACTTGTTTAATAAATGAGTTAAACTAAAATTATATAAAGTTCAATTCATAAAAGTCATTAACAAATTTAAATAAAAACTCGCAGGTTATTTAATAATTTAATTTAAATATATAATATATAAATTATTATTGTAAAAGTATTTTAAAAAATATATTATTGGAATAAAATTATAATTTTTATTAAATATATTATAATTTGTTTAGTAAATAATTTATTTTTAATTTTTAATTTATATTTCATATTTTTTAAAATTTTTAATTTTTGAACAGTTTAGTAACACTAAATATTATAACAAGTTCAATTCGATTATGATAAATCAAATCTGAATTGATTAAAATTCAATTCGGCTCTATTAAACCCCCTACACTCACACCCCTAAGCAAATGACACTGGGCTTGAAACTGGATATGGGCCCCTCTAATTATCCTTCCTTCTTTGAGAAAAATTCCCACATCCAGGAAATGGTAAGAAACTGAAATTTTAGAGGGAAATTTAATTTACTAAAACCAAATTCAAAAACGTTTTAAATTTGCACCGCTCTGCTCTTCTCTTCTCTTCTTCGTCGCGCTCTTTCTGTGTATATATATAGGCAGAAAAATGGAAATCCCTAATCGCAATCTGTACCACCGTTTCACCGATTAATCATCCAGCTCATGAAAATACCTCTGCTACGGCGCTGGCGCCGGCTACATAAATAATCCTGCCTTCTCTTCTCTGTTGGTCAAATTGTCGGATCCTGCATTTGCAAGGTCGCCGTTCTCCTTGCCGCTGTCTTCAATCGAAAAATCTGATGATGATGAATCCGCCAGCTCCGTCGTTTTATTGTTCTTCGTCGAAGATTGTGATTTATCCTACACCGCCGATTAAGGTTGTCGATAATAATGTGCTGGTTGCGGATGGATATTTGCTTGATTCTGTTTCTACTAAAGGTAGCAGAGTCTTTAGGTGTCTGACGGCGGATTCCGGTGGTGTTTCGTCTTTTAAAACTTCTTCGTCATCTTCTTGTTCATCGCCGGACAATGCCGTTATGGCTCCAAATGCCAGGTACCTTTCTCTGTCTCCGATCAATTTTACTTACAGCCTCCGATTTTGTGACCTTAAGATTTTCTTATTGTAGGAATGAAATCAGATATTGACTAATTAGATTAGGTTTTGTGATTGTTTCTAGTTAAATTAGGATCGTTGGATTTCCAGATTATTCGAATTTTGTATCTTATTAAAAAAAAAAACCTGTAAATCAGACGCTAATTTGATTAATCTATTGTTTGATTTCTGCTACATTAAGCCCTAGCTTAATTAAAAAAAATTTCTAAATTAATTTTCTTGTAATTAAATTAATTTGTTCGTTTGAACAGTCAATGCAACTTGGAGGAATGTTTTGGCGGCAACTTGGATGAAATCTAAAGCTATGAGAACTAGTTAGTTTTTAGTTTAATTTTTCTAGATTGATTATTTAGCCGTTGGAGGATTAAAATGGGTATAAATATAAGCAAGAATTGCTGTTTTTTAGTGGGTGTGGCTTAGTGAAAGAAATTGCTGAAATTTGGAGTCAGAAGAATGGAGAGAAAGGGAAATGTATGTTTACGCTTTTGTTCTTTCTTTCTTTTTTGTGTATTAGTAACAATTTCCGGCCATTAACGAATTTCAAGAAACAGAGTCTGATAATTACAATGCTAATCTTGAGTGTAAGCATGGTGACTGATGGAATTTGTGGTACATTTTGCAGTTTGCACGTGGAAGAGAAGAGATTCGACCCCCTTTTTCCTCCATGACGAACAGATGTGAAGTAATTTAATTAACTCTACATCTTGATTTTTGTTTTAAAGAAAAGAAAACCTTCATGTTAATTAATGGCGGAAACTGCAAGATTTTAGATGGGCATTGTGCTTGATTATCTGTTTTCTCTATGCGTAGATGCGTTCTTCTTCCTGGCAACCTTCAGCAAGATCATCTGCACAGGCCCTCCCTCCACGTCCTTCTCCTCCTCCACCGGACGTGACAGGAGCAGTACATGGAAGAGAAGGGATTCGACCCACTTTTTCCTACATGACGAGCAGACTTGGAGTAATTTAATTAACTATAAATCTTGAATTTTTTTTAAAGAAAAGAAAACCTTGATACTAATTTATGGCAGACATTTCCAAGATTTTAGATGGGCGTTGTGCTTAATTATCTGTTTTCTTGTGTAGATGCATTCTTCTTCCAGGCCACCTTCAGCAAGATCATCCACACAAGCCCTTCCTCCACGTCCTTCTCCTCCTCCTCCTCCCCCTCCTCCACGTCTTTCTTCCTACATGACGAACATACCTGAAGTAACTTAGTAAACTTCGAATATTGAATTTTTTTAAAAGAAAAGAAAACCTTGATGCCAATTAATGGCAGAAATGTCATGATTTTGAATTAACATTGTGCTTAATTATCTGTTTTCATTTTGTGTAGATACATTCTTCTTCCATGCCACCTTCAGTAAGCTCATCCGCACAGCCCCTACCTCCACCTCCTCCACCACTGGACATGACAGGAGCAGCAACCCCAATGGCCATCTCTGACTCCTTCAATGAAGAATTTCCTACTTTGACCAGCTGTTTATCCTCATCCACTAGACGTTCTAGTCAACCCAGAACTCTTACCAACCCAGAAGAACTCCCTCTCGCCAACCAAGAACTTTCCAAGAAGAACATAATTCCCTATCTCATTGATAAAGAACTAGAAAACAGAAGCAGGACTCTTGCCAAATCTGGAGAACTTCCGAAGGAAAGCATAACTCCCATTCTCACTATTGATCAAGAATCCAAGGAAACCATAACTCCCACTCTCACAACTGATCAAGAACTCCCAAATCAAAGCTCCACCATTGATACCGACCATCAAGACCGGTCGCCCCTAGATGTTGGCACTGCTGTTACTTCACCAGGAGAAGTTCCCGAATCCCAACCCACTCACACTATTGTGCAAGAACCCTCATATCAAAGCTTTACCATTGATACCGGTCGTCAAGACTTGTCGCCCTTAGATGCTGTTACTTTACCAGGAGAAGTTCCCGAATTCCAACCCACTCTCACTATTGAGCAAGAACCCTCAAATCAAAGCTCCACCATTGATAACGATCATCAAGACTGGTCGCCCTTAGATGATGACATTGATGTTACTTTACCAGGAGACGTTCCCGGATCCCGACCTTCCAGGCAAAATGTTAATGCTCATATTGATGGAGCTCTTTATGGTCCAAGTACACGAAAGAGGTTGTCTGTTTTCAAGAATATTTGTCTATAGTAATTATATTTGCAACCCATGCATGTTCATTTCTCGGTCGTCATAATCATACAATAGATATTAATTAGGTATAGCTCCGGTCTTCATTTTCCTCTTTCTGTTATAATCGGATTGAGTGACCATTAATTGGTACTAGGCTACTAGCTAGCTAGGTTGAGTATAAAGTTTGTAGAGAAACTAAACTTAGCTGCTTTACCTTACCTTCAGCTTTACTAACATTACAATTGTGTACTGTTGTTCCTAGCATAAGAAATATAAAATAGATATATACAGTGAGGATGAAGAAATCCTGGAACGAGCCAAGAATTCATACTTCGGCATTTTATTTTAGCAATAATATGCTTTACAGGGTACTGAATTCTTGCTTTCTGATTTTTTGCCTACTCTCTGCTTATATATGTTATAATCATGCATTTAGAATATTAATTTAGTTCATACATCATTAATTAATCTCATCTAATTGATAAGCTTTTGCATTCTGTAACTCGATTTGATGATTTCCTGTGGTAAAATATTAATAGCAGTCACCTTAAATATTTTTGTTGCTCATATTGGTATGGATGGTAGTATTCCTTCTTTATCTTCCTGAACTGGAGGACTTGAAACCTTGCTCTGTTTTTTCCACTTTGCATCACTGAAATTTGCTCTGTATATATATATATACACACACACACGTACTTGCTTGCTCTATTATTTGAGCAAATTATTTAGGCTAATGGTTTTATTTTTTTGAACAAGGCTTCCACTAGTTTGAATTCTACGAAAGTATTATTTATTAAGATAAATCTAAGATCTCCATTTTATATTTTTTATCAATATTGAAATCTACGTAAATATGTAATTGGTTATTTTATTTTACTGATAAAATTTTAACCTTTTCATGTTATTAAATGTCTCATAATTCAAAATTGCAAAATTTTCAATAACTTAGTTAAGCTATTAATTAACACAATATTAAAATGTGCTTATTGGTAGGAAAATTCCAAACATTTACTGTCATTTGCAATTTTATATTAACTTTTAAATTTTGGTAAAAATGTTTTAATTTCATTACCTGTTGGCAATTTTAACATAAACAGTCATTTGATCAAAAATAAATAAAAGATGTTGACGTAATATCTATAAAATGGCAAATTTAATCTTGATATTAAAACAACCACGAAAGTCTATTGGCATAAAAAATTATAGAAGTTTGTGATTTTGGCAATTTTATCTAATTTCTAAGTTTGAAAAAAATCTATTTTTTAATTCTCAAAGTTACAATAAAAATTAATTATATTTATCTTTTAACCCTTATTTAAATATTTTTAGTCATTGTAGATATTCAAGTTATATAACTTAACTTAGGTTGATATAAGTGTATACATATTAATTCTATAGATAAAAAATAATCACTATTAAAAAAATAATAATTAACTATTAAGTACTAATTAAAAATATAGTAAATTTTTTGCTCTAACTACTAACCAAAGTAAGGGAAGCATCACTAACCCTATGTTTGGAAAGATAGAAAATAAGAAAAGAAAAGAAAATTAAGGTGAAAAATAAGGATGAAAACCAACTTTTTCAGTTTGGAAAAGTGAAGAAAAATAAGAGAAGAAGAAAAACCTAATATTTTGAATTAAAATTAAATATAATTTGAATCAATTATTAAATATGATGAAAAGGGAAAATTAAATCAATTTTTTTCTTCATATTTTCTCTTGTATGCTAAGTTAACCTGGGCTTGAAATTACATATGGGTCCTTATATTTAGCCATCTCCTTTAATCAATGGGCCCAATCATCGCCCCGACCCGATCCAACAAAAAGGTCACAAACAGAAATTCTTCAGGAGGGAAATTTCAAATATCTTAAATTCCCATTGCTCTTTCCATCTTCGCCACTCTCTGACTCCGTATATATATATAAACAGAGCAAATGTAACAGCCAAATGAACAGAGACAGCATGGAGACTACGCTAAACAGCTCAAAAAAAATCCCCAAGCTCAAATCCCTGACCGGCGCCACCGTTTCACCGCTCAGCACCGATTCATCGTCTAGGCTCATGAAATACCTCTGCTACGGCGGCGGAGCAGGTAACGTTATCAATGAATCCGCCTTCTCGCCTCCGTCCATCGCTGCTGCCAAATCGTCTCGCGCTTTTGGAAGGTCGCCATTCTCCCCCTCGCCGCTGTCTTCTATTGAAAATGTGATGATGATGACGTCGCCGTCTTCTTCTTGTTCTTCGTCCAAGAGTGTTGTTTATCGTACGCCGCCAATGAAGGTCGTCGATGATGATGTGCTGGTTGTGGATGGATATTCGCTCTCGTCTGTTTCTTCTAAAGGTAGTAGAGTCTCTAGGAATCTGACGTCAGATTCTGGTGGTGATCCTTCCTTTAAAACTTCTTCGTCGTCTTCTTGTTCTTCGCCGGATATTCATCAGTATAAAATGGACCTTTGTCGTTCTTGGGAGAACAGTGGACATTGCCGTTATGGCTCCAAATGCCAGGTGTCTCTCTCTATCTCCAATCATTTTACTTACAGCCGTTTGATTATTGTGATCCTGTTTGTTTCTGATCCATTTGTGATCGTTAGATTTTGTTGATGGAAATCATACACTGATTGATTAGTTTAGGTTTTGTGATTGTGTGGAATTAAATTAGCATTGCTTTCACGATTATTGCAGCTTGGAGACTACAATTGAGTGATTCTATCCTTATCAAAAGCTATAAATTGTATTTTAGAATGGCCGTAATTCTAATTACATTAGAATTGGACACTATGTTAAATAAATTGTATTTTAGAATAGCATAATCCTAATTACATTAGAATTGGACTCTTATCTTAAATAAATTGTATTTTAGAATAGCATAATCCTAATTACATTAGAATTGGACTCTTATCTTAAATAAATTGTATTTTAGAATAGCATAATCCTAATTACATTAGAATTGGACACTATGTTAAATAAATTGTATTTTAGAATAGCATAATTCTAATTACATTAGAATTGGACTCTATCTTAAATAAATTGTATTTTCGAATAGCATAATCCCAATTACATTAGAATTGGAATCTATCTTAAATTGTTAAAATTATTGTATATTTATTTAACAAAAAATTCTCAATTTTCAATTAAAATAGGAATAGAATTGTTATCTGAATTTTTTAATAATCAAATAGGGAAGCAATCAAAGTTATTTAGGATTCTTTTTATGCATATTTCAATACTTATCTAGTAATTTATTTATTTATTTATATATAGAGTACCAAGCAAACCTATTATTATCGTCATCCTGTTTTCGTTCTCCGTATTGAAGAAGCGATTCGTTTACTTGGTAAGTTTGAGTACTAGCTTTGATAAAATCTGTAGTTAAGATAATTAATTTCTAGTTTAATTTCTGTAAATCTAAGCATCAATGTCTACAATAATTGAAGTGTTTTTAGATATACATTTGTTTGCACTGTCTGGTTTTTTGGTGTGTGTGGCTTAGTGAAACTAAACAAAATCTATGCTTGTGTGTGTGTGTCAGTAAGAATTTTGGCCATTAGCCAGCCGGAATTTCAAGAGAAACAGAGTTAGATAACAATGCTAATCTTGAGTGTGTGCTTGGTGATTGATGGAATATGTGGTTTATTTTGCAGTTTGCACATGGAAAGGAAGAGCTTCGGCCCACTTCTTTCTGCATGAACAGCAAACCTGAAGTAATTTATCTTTAAATCTTGATTTTTGTTTTGAATTATAGCAGAAAAATTTCACGATTTTATGGTCATTGTGCTTAATTATTTGTCTTGTCTCTATGTGTAGATACATTCTTCTTTCAGGTTACCTTCAGCAAGATCATACGCACAAGCCCTCACTCCACGTTCTCCTCCTCCTCCACCAGACATGAAAGGATCAGCAAATCAAAAGGCCATGGCCATCAACGAATCTGAATATCCTATTTTGATCAGCCCATCCAATAAATCTTTGAGAAAACCCAGAACTCTCACCAACCCAGAAGAACTCTCCAAGAACAGCATAACTCTCGCCAAGCCAGGAGAACTTTCCAAGAAAACCACTCTTATTATTGATCAACAACACTCAAAGCAAAGATCCACCATTGAAACCAAGCACCAAGACTGGTCGCCCTTAGAAGATGGCATTGAGGTTGTTTTACCAGGTGATGTTGCTACCAAATCTCAAACTTCCAGGAAAGATGTCGATGCTCATATTGAAAAAGTTCTGTATGGTCCACGTACTCGTAAGAGGTTGCCTGTATTCACTGAATTTTGTCCAGAGTAATTACATCTTGCAATCCATGCTTGTTCATTAACCACAGTCCATTAGTAACGTATAGCATTAGTCTTCTATGTCGTCTTTCTGTTCATCAGATTGAGTGATTAGTACTAGCTAGGTTAGATTGTTATTATTTTTACTTTTTTTTGAACGGAGAATGAAGTCATTCATTCATTGATAAATCAGGAAGATACATCAGAGAATGAAATTCTTTTATTTTTTTTTCTTATGCATTAGTATCCTTGTGGACAACTACCGATGACAAAAAAATTGGGGACATTATTTATTAATTAATATTTATTTGTTTAGATTTTATTTTTTTGAAATTTTAATTTTTTAAAACTTCCTTTTTTAATCTAAAACTTACGATGTTGATGCTAAATAATTTTTTAATAATATAATTTATAAAAAATCTAAAGATAAAAAGGTAAAAGTCGACAATTTTTCATTGGGTTTTAACAAGTTTAGTTGTTGTTTTGGATTTTTTTTTTCTTGAACTGAGTCGTTTTGGAGTCTATACTGTCATTTTGTCCATTACTTGAACTCCAATATATATATATATTATCGAAATCGTAATTAAATGATAATACACAATTTTATTGAAATCTAATTTTTGCTAGAATATGACAGTACAGTTGCTATATTAATTAACATTAGTTTTTGTTTTTTAACCAATAAATAGAAATTTCATTCATAGGAACAGGAATTTTACAAGAAAAATAAATAATTTAACATTAAATATAAATATAAATAAAATAAGGCAAATTTTTTGCTTTTTACATATTAAGAGAATTTAATAAGATTTTAGCAACATTTTTTTCTTAAACATCACTTAAAATTTTGTAAAAAAACATGACAATGTAATAAAAAATTAAAATATTAATTTTTTTAAACTCTTAAGATCTCCAAACACTCTTATAATACCATAAAGCGACCAGTTAAAATGAATAATGAAAAAACTCGTACCATCAACTAATGTCTTGCAATACATATATAATATAAAATCTCATAACAACCAGATAAAAACAAAATAAAACATCAAAATAAAAATGAATCCCTTTTATTGATGGACAACCAAAATCAAATAGGAATTTCTTTCATGTGTATTAAAAAAGATTAATACCTTTTATGTAATCAAATAGGAATTTTTCACCTAGTTAAAATAGGAATCCTTTTTATGTAAAGACAAGGTTTTGAGGATTTAAAGATCTATATATATAGATGTCTCAACACTTTGTTTTTTCAATCTAACTTTTATAATCTTTGACATTGAAGGGTGCTAACAAGAATAAGAAAAGACTTTGAATTCAATGAAGAAGATGAAAAATGTTGAATTCAAAAAAAAGCCTGAGGTTTTTTATGATCAACCTCCAAATCTTCAAGAAATTGTGCTTGCACTAGAGACCATTCCAAGTACAAGAGTAATACGGTCGATTAGAGAGTCAAAACCTAAGACTGCATCTCATGTTGTATTAGGATCAACAACACAACATGTAAAATCTACTACTATTATTCAACAATCAATGGAGAATAATTTACTAGATTCTTCCAATGAAGAAGAAAATAATAATATTGTGGTTGAATCTTTGGCAATGGTTGAAAAACATCATGAATATGGCCACAATTATTGGAAACATGAGTTTACAGCTGAGTTATTAAAAGGTGAACTAGAAGGATCAGTAAAAGAGCAGGGAGTCCAAATGTTGCCGAATGTTCATGCAAATAAGTGGTGGGATTGGAATTTGGTACCAAATTTGGGGTCATAGCTAGCTTTTGTGTACGCGCATGTGTGTGTAGTAAGAATTTTGGGCCATTAGCCCGCCAGAATCTGAAGAGAAACAGAGTTAGATAACAATGCTGATCTTGGGTGTGTTCATGGTGATTGATGGAATTTGTGGTGTATTTTGCAGTTTGCACATGGAAAAGAAGAGCTTCGACTCACTTCTTTCTGCATGAACAGAAAACCTGAAGTAGTTTAACTGTAAATCTTGATTTCTGTCTTGAATTATAGAAAACCTTGATGCCAATTAATGGCAGAAAAATTTCACGATTTTATGGTCATTGTGCTTAATTATCTGCCTTGTCTCCATGTGTAGATACATTCTTCTTCGCCTACTTTCTGTTTATCAGATTAAGTGATTTGTGCTAGCTAGGTTAGGTTGTTTTTTAACAGAGAATGAATTCATTCATTCATTGATAAATGAGGAAGAATCGAAGAATGAATTTCTTTTTTTCTTTTTTCTTTTTTTCTAAAATGCATTGGCCGCAATAAGATATATATAAAAAAAAAAAGGGAATTCCAATATTACCTGTAATATTAATTAATATTTACTTTTTAAAAATTTTAATTTTTTTAAATCTTAAATTTAAGATCCATTCGAATGAACTATCGCACAATAATTTAAATATCTGTAACTTGTAAATAAAAATTCAGGAAGTATAAATCGTTACTAATTGTGACAATAATTATTTTCTTACATTTATTTTTGTACAAGGAAGAGTTAAACAAATAAATTAGGACGGAGGTGGAAACTAATGCACTTGAAAAAAAAAATCTGTATATTGGATTTTCATTAGGTTTTAACAGGTTTAGTTGTCGTTTTGGAGTTTGTATTTCGTCATTTTTTTTTGTCCATTGCTTGAGCTACAAAAAAAATTTATATGATTATTGAAATCATAATTAAATGATAACACACAATTTTATTGAAATCTAAATTTTGCTAGAATATGACAGTAGAATTGCTATTATTAATTAATATTATTTTTGTTTTCTTTAACGAAAGATAGAAATTGCATTTATATGAACAGGAATTTTACAAGAAAAATAAATGATTTAACATAAAATATATATATAAAAAAATCAATCTATAATAAGAATTTTCGTATAGATAAAATAAGTGTAGACACCCAATTCGGTTGACCCGTGTTAAGGGACGAATTAAGGATGATTGGTTTGATCAGCCCGTTGTTAAGCCCGATGATGAGAAAACTCGAAACTTGAATGCAAGTGAAGCCTGAAATCTTTTTTGAGAATGCACCTAAGAGCCTAAGCCCAAAAAAATTAAACCCATGCAAACACAATTCCAAGCCCAAATTCTTTGGCCTAAATGGCCCAAACCTATGCCTCTTTGTCAGTGGGTAAAGAGGCGATCGCCTCTTCACCAAGCCACTTGCTACTGCATTAAATGACGTTTATCAAGGACAACAAGTTGATGGGGCCCCCACCTATTCTTGCTCTGCAATTATAACAAGAATAGTTGGTTTTTGGGAAAAAGTATGGGCTAAAAAGGGATGGTAATGATGAAGAGAGTAGGGGGAGGGGAGGGATTAGGTCGGAAAAGAAAAAAAGATAAAAAGGAAAAGGGAGGAGGAAATCTGGGAGAAGGAGGAGATCTACAGGAGAGGGTGGATAGAAAAATAAAAAGGAGAAGTTTAGTGAGGGAGAAAAAAGGTAAGCTCTGAAACAAAAAAAAAAAAAAGAGGTTTTGGAAAAAGGAAAGGTTTTTGGGAAGAAATTGATCCTTGAGAAGAAGAAGGGAAAAACCTTGTATTCGGGTGTGCAAAAATCAAGTCCGTACCTCTGAGGGTCAATTATTTTGAGAAAAATTCTTGTTTCATTGTAAGTTTTATTTATTTACAGTAGTTATTGATTATTTAAAAATGAAGTTTATTGTCTGTGAGAGTCTTCTATATTTACTGGTTAGGCGATCGCCTCTTTGATCGTCTCTGTGGAGAGGCGATCGCTTCACTACAGAGGCAATCACCAGCAGAGGCGATCACCGCTTTAGGAGTTAACTTTTTTTATTTTGCTATTTCCAATATCACTATTCATAAGAAAAAAATTTTGTGCTCAAAATTTTTTTCCCTTCCAGCCATTTCATCATAAGAGTGACACGAACACGACCATATATTTTATTTGCTCTCATTTGGTATGTTACTCAAAATTTTACGTGTTTTAGTTCGATGTCATATTACTACATGTATTTTTGCTATTTCAAAAATTATTATTCACATAATTAGATTTTTGTACTCCGAATTTGTTCATTTTTCAGCCACTTTACTAGTAGAATGACATAAGTATTTCTGTATATTTTGTTGGTTAAAATTTGATATATTAGTCAATTTTTTACGTGAATATTGTTTGAATTTGCATGGTTTTCATATTATTTTTTTATGATCCCATCGCCTCTTTGCCATGAGGCTAAGCCCCATGGATGAGGCGACGCCTCATGGCTAGAGTCAACTCCTCTCATGAGGCGTTGCCATATCTTTTTATTTTTATTTTTATTTTTATTTTTATTTTTTTATTTTTTAAGAAAATTTATTTTTATAAATTTTCATATTTCTATATTTTCAGTCTCTTTTTTATATAGTTATTTTATTATTATCTGGCTTAATTAAATATTTGTGTACTTATTATTATTTTTACTTCCGATTATTTTCGGTTTATTTTGGTTTATTTTTCTTTTATTCTATTATGTTTTGTATAATAAAAGCGTTGTAATCCTTAATCCATTTCCCCCATTTAATTTTGAATGTATGGTTGTAAATTATTATTTATTTTATTTACTATATTTTTTGAATGTTGGGACTTAAAGGCATGAAATTGGACTAATGTGCAAACTCGGACTTGATTATAAAATTTGGCAATTATCCAAAGGCAATTTTTTTACGTGTGGTAAATGAGGAAATAATTAAATAATTAAATGGTTATAAAATACAAAACACAAATGGAGGCCAATCGTAAGGTTGGGTGAGCATTCAAACGCTCATATCCGGTTTTCGAACCCGATCTCTAATAACGGCTTCTGGGAACCTCCGTGGGATCCAGTTGCTGTACAGTGTGTCCCGACTTTTATCTAGGTGGCGACTCCATCTCCGAATAGGCTTAAGACTTATATCGTATTTCCTAGTGGACCTCGAGCCCACACAGTGCTATGGTCGCCATAAACACTTGGGCGTACACTAAACCCCGCCGCCTACAGTGGCGACTCCACTAGGGATAGAGAAACTGATTCTAATGTTTTGCATTTTATCATCTTTAATTATTTTCTTATTTCTTCCTGCGTTTATGCATTCACTACACATTTTGCACACAATGAGCACTTCAGTCCTGAATAAACCCGACAATAGTCAGTACTTCGCTACCTACGTTTCACTCAAACCTGGTGGTGGAATACTTGATTATTGTCACTCACGACACGTACTAATCCATGTTGTTTGACCCTTGAGTGGGGAGACGTATATGGATGTATTCATGTAGGAGCTAAAGCCTTTTTTAATGACTTAGCAACTATCCTTAGGAATTTTCCCACATGCATGTGTATTATGCCATATAATGGACCCTTAAAATAAATCTTGAGCCCATCAATAAGCAGTCCAAAATAAAATGAGCCCTCGTGTCCGACCAAAGCCCATTATAAATAAGCTAGTCAATAAAGGCCTCTCACGCCTACTTATAACCCATTTCAAATGGGCCTTGACGAGCAAGTTTATGGTGCTAAGGATCTTGGCTCATAGAAAGTGGACTTGAGCTTTATTTAAAGGAACCATTGCTTGTCTGAATCATTTTGAGAGTTTTTCTTGCATACATCAATTTTATTATCCCCCGCTGATAATTAAAACCCAGGCCAAAAATCCTAGGGCAAGATACTCGCCATTGAATAAGTGTGTGGGAGAAATAAGGGCGAAAGTTTGCATGTTTAAGCTTATGTTTTGGTATTGTGTATCTTTTTTATGTGATTATTTGTTTCTTAAATTTTCTTTAAAAAAAAATCCTTCATTTCATGCATATATGACATTCATTGCAACTTTCAAAAATGTATTTTTCTTCGCCATAAACCTCTTTTTATTTGGAAGCAGATCAAAGGAATTTGGCCCACTAATATCAAGGATCCAATTAGACAGTTGGGACCACTTAATAAAGGGGTAAAATGGCAAGACCCTCTAATTTTGATGTTGAAGCTTTCAAGAAAGAACTGTTGAAAGAGATCAAGGATGAGATGCGATAAATGGTTAAGGACATGGTTGCTAAGATTAAAGGAAAGATGCTCTCTAATGAAGACAATTATAAAACCAGAACTGTTTTGGGTGAACAATTGAAAGGAAAAGCACCAGTGGATTCTGTTGAGACCAAATGGATGAAAGACCTGACAAAACAGATGAATCAATTACAGACCGCATTGAAGAACCATGGGCTCAGTCCAAACTTTGCTGATGTTGACTTGGATTTGGGTTCTAGAGAACCACTACCCTCGAAATACAAATTCCCAAATATGAAGAAATACTCTGGTACTGATGACCCTTACTTGTATCTGAAGCAGTATGTCACTTACATGAAGGCCACTGAGTTATCAGAAACTCAAATTATCAAGAAATTTCCATTATCCTTGGAAGGAGCTGCTATCAATTGGTACTACACTTTGGATGCATATGTCCAGCAAGACTGGAAGGAGTTGTGTTCAGTCTTTATCAAACAATATGGGCTAAACTTTTAGTTTGAAGTTTCTCTTCAAGAGCTACAGAATACAGTGCAAAGACCTAACGAGCCCTTCATGAGCTTCTTAGATAGGTGGAGATGAAAGTTAGCTCAGATGAAGCACAGACCTGCAGAGTCAGACCAGTTAATCATAGACATAAAAGCTTGCATTCCTCCTCTAGCCGACAAGTTGAAAGACATGGGCATAAGGGACTTTAAAGAGTTATATCATTTTGGGGTGCAAGTTGAAACCGACTTGGATTTGGACACTCAAGAATAGTTATTATCAGTTATAATGGTTTCAAATAATATTTTGCTGAAATATTTTCTCTTATGCTAATGAATGTTTGGTTGTTTAATTTGCATGAGCATTAATTTGTTATAATTGTGCATGAAATCTTATGCTTGAATGAGAGAGATTTGAAAAAAAAAGGAAAAAGAAAACCCCAAAAAATGAGAGGATTAAAATATCAAAATTGACTTTCAAACTTTTCTTCGGGCACATTTAACTTCAGTTTTTTCCTAAAATAAATTCCTCATATTCATAAAAAAATGAAAGAACAAAAAAAAAAGAAAACGAAAAGGAAGAAAAAAAAACATAAAAGAAAGAAAAAGAAAAATGAGAAGAAAAAAAAAAAGGAAAGGAAAAGAAAATGAAAAGGGACGAAAGCATAGGGAAAAAAGGGAAACCTTTGTTTATGCCACCAACATTTGAAAATTCAATTTTGAGCAATCCTTGAAAAATCCTTATCTTTTTTAATAAAACTCCCACTAATTGTGAGCTGAAAAATGGTTGGTCAGAAAACCCACAAAGGGCTGATCGATAACAAGCATAATGTGGCATGCCTGATTATAACAGAAAAGTAATCATATGAAGATAGTCATAACTGACATGTTGTTAGCACGTGAAGTGTTAGACATGGACTCATTAGTTTTGCAACAATCAACAACATCAGTAACATTAATGTCCGATGATCAGTAGCAAGAGCAGTCAGCAGTTAAAGTGATAACATGAACATCTAGTGCAACAAGAGTGATTGACCATCACCATGAATTTACAACCGCCCAGCTAGGTTCAAAAATTCCTAGAAAAGGAGCGACCTAGGCAAAAAAGGGAAAATAAAAAAATGAAAAAAATGAAAGACCCAGCTGAGTTCGAAAACTCCTAGAAAAGGAGCGACTTAGGAAAAAAAGGGAAAATAAAAAAAATGAAAGACCCAGCTGGGTTCGAAAACTCCTAGAAAAGGAGCAACCTAGGCAAAAGAGGGAATATAAAATAAAATCAGTTACATTTTCATTCTGAGAAAAGACTTCAAAAGATTATAAGATTCTACTTGGTGGTGCGAAAGCGGGAGAGTCTATCAAGTCCTTGGCTGGGGGGGCAATTTTTAAGATGAGTTGAGCCTCATGAGTAATGGAGTTTTCAAATAGAGTCTCTTCCACACTAAGGGTCAAGCGCAACTGTCATATGACAATAAAGCATTCTAAGGAAGCAATTAAGCTGAGGGCATGAATCGTTATCATCATCCTGATTTAATCATGAGGGGGTCTTAAATTCTACTTCATTTGGATAAGCTGGTCTCAATAGACTTAAATTCAGATTCTTTAATATGATGAGGACCAGTTCTTGAAGATTAATCCTAAATAGGAAGGGCATTTGGCTATTGAATGTTTTCTCAATTATTCATGCATACACGAAATTATTTTACGAAAATCATTTTCAGGTTTCATGCTTAGGCGCATTAGAATAATGCATATTTTCTATAAGCAATGCACATACCACACGAGCATGTGTTGTTAAAATAACTTTTGAGAGATTCCAAAAATCACATCCATGCATACATCGATTTTGGACTCTTTTTGGATGTGTAATAAAATAAGCTATCTCAAGTGCTTGGGATGCAGTTTTCTTGTTTGGTTTTGCTTGACGCCTTGTAAGGCTATACATCTTATTTTGATTTACTTGCTTAGTTTGATTTCATTTGACGCTTGTGATGCTACATCATTTTATTATCTTCGCCTAACGCCTCAGAGGCTATATGGAATCTTTTATTTATCTTTATTTGATGCGTGTTTTATTTGTTATTTGTTTAGCCTAATGCCCCAGAGGCTACATGGCTTATTTTGGTTGATTTTGCCTGATGCCAGTGTGGCTATATTGCCTGATGTGATTTTTCATCCACCTGACACCTCAGAGGTTACATGGAGCTTTCTTTTTGATCTTATTTTATGCATGTTTCTGTCTATTTGTTGGTCTTACCTGATGCTCCCAAGGCTATATGGTATTCATTGTTGTTCCTACTTGATGCTTGCATGGCTATATGGTTTCCATGTTTATTCTCTTCATTTGTTCTATTTACTTATTAAAGTATCAGTGTTCACACGCGTTCATTTCCTAGTTCAGTCGGCCCGTAGCTGAGGGCAAGCTATGGATTTTCTCTGATTGAAGTATCAAGATTAAGGGACTGCCTCTCGAACCAGGAAAACTCGAGGATGACAGCGTGAGCTTCCTATTATTGTTGGGGGAACTACCTCTTGGGCTAGGAAAACCCAAGGATGACAACGTGAGCTTCCTATTGTTATTGGGGAACTACCTCTCGGGCCAGGAAAACCCAAGGATAATGGCGTGAGCTTCCTATTATTGTTGAGGGACTGCCTTTTGGGCCAGGAAAACCCAAGGATTATGTCTCACAAGAGGGGGCTGTTCAGGTCGAAGCTCAATGACAGGGTTGTTCGAGTTTGAATCCTCGAAGATCAAAGACAGGGCTGTTCGGGTTTGAATCCCCAAAGCTCAAAGACATGGCTATTTGGGTTTGAATCCCCAAAGCTCAAAAAGAGGGCTATTCGGGTTTGAATCCCCAAAGCTTAAAAAGAGGGTTTTTCGAGTTTGAATCCCCAAAGCTCAAAGAGAGGGCTGTTCGGGTTTGAATCCCCAAAGTTCAAAGAGAGGGCTGTTCGGGTTTGAATCCCCGAAGGTCAAAGAGAGGGCTATTCGGGTTTGAATCCCCGAAGCTCAAAGAGAGGGTTGTTCGGGTTTAAATCCCCGAAGCTCAAAGACAGGGTTGTTTGGGTTTGAATCCTCGAAGCTCGAAGGATTGAGATGACTGTTCGGGTAGTATCCCGGAAGTAGGAAGCAGAGGACAACTGGGCCAGAAAAACCCGGAAGTCTATGTCCCCGGAGGAGTGATAATCGGACTAGGAAAATTCAAAAGCCATATCCCTAATGGTTATTGGGCCAGGAAAACCCAAGAATTGAGTTTCAGTATTGTGATGATCGGGCCAGGAAAACCCAAGAATCATGTTTCGGTGTTATGATGATCGGGCCAGGAAAACCCGAGAATCATGTTTCGTGTGTTAGGATGATTCGGGCCAGGAAAACCTGAGAATCATGTTTCATGTGTTGTGATGATTGGGCTAGGAACACTCAAGAATCATGTTTCAGGTGTTGTGACGATCGGGCCAGGAAAACCTGAGAATCAAGTTTGTGTGTAGTGATAATTCGGGCCAGGAAAACCCGAGAATCATGTTTCAGGTGATTGATGGTTGGGACAGGAAAGCCCATAAGTCTATGTCCCCAGTAAAACAGTAATTGGGCCAGGCAAACCCGAGGTTAACAGTCTTCAAATACCTTTATCAAATATTAATGAGTGGCTAATCGGGCCAGAAAAATCCAAGGATCACGGTCACATTTCAAAATTGAAGAATTTATGTCTCAGGTGAGACTTGAGAGTCAGGTATGTTTCTTATCTTATTGTTTGTTTGTTGTTATGCATGTGATTTTTTGAAAAATGATCATTGCATGCATTTGATTTTTCAAAAAATCAGGGGGCAAAGTGTAGACACCCGATTCGGTTGGCCCGTGTTAGGGGACGAATTAGGGATGCTCGGTTTGATCAGCCCGTTGTTAAGCCCAATGATGAGAAAACTCGAAACTTGAATGCAAGTGAAGCCAAAAATCTTTTTGAGAATGCACCTAAGTGCCTAAGCCCAAAAAAATTAAACCCATGCAAACACAACTCCAAGCCCAAACTCTTTGGCCCAAATGGCCCAAACCTATAAGCCAAAGAGGCGATCGCCTCTTTGGCAGTGGGTAAAAAGGCGATCGCCTCTTCACCAAGCCACTTACTACTGCATTAAATGACGTTTATCAAGGACAACAAGTTGGTAGGCCCCCACCTGTTCTTGCTCTGCAATTACAGCAAGAATAGTTGGTTTTTGGGAAAAAGTGTGGGCTAAAAAGGGATGGTAATAATGAAGAGAGTAGGGGGAGGGATTAGGTCAGAAAAGAAAAAAAGATAAAAAGGAAAAGGGAGTAGGAAATCTGGGAGAAGGAGGAGATCTACAGGAGAGGGTGGATAGAAAAAGAAAAAGGAGAAGTTTA
Organism: Mallotus nudiflorus; assembly: GCA_947683625.1. Taxonomy (NCBI): domain Eukaryota; kingdom Viridiplantae; phylum Streptophyta; class Magnoliopsida; order Malpighiales; family Euphorbiaceae; genus Mallotus; species Mallotus nudiflorus. The sequence goes on from CANTUR010000018.1 coordinate 6,583,341, forward strand.
GTGAGGGAGAAAAAAGGTAAGCTTTAAAACAAAAAAAGAGGTTCTGAAAAAAGGAAAGGTTTTTAGGGAAGAAATTGATCATTGAGAAGAAGAAGGGAAAAGCCTTGCATTCGGGTGTGCAAAAATCAAGTCTGTACCTCTGAGGGTCAATTATTTTGAGAAAAATTCTTATTTCATTGTAAGTTTTGTTTATTTACAGTAGTTATTGATTATTTGAAAACGAAGTTTATTATCTGTGAGAGTCATCTACATTTAATGGTCAGGCGATTGCCTCTTTGATCGTCTCTGTAAAGAGGCGATCGCCTCATTGCAAAAGCGATCGCTTCACTGCAGAGGCGATCACCACTTTAGGAGTTAACTTTCTTTATTTTGCTATTTCCAATATCACTATTCATAAGAAAAAAATTTTGTGCTCAAAATTTTTTTCCCTTTCAGCCATTTCATCATAAGAGTGACACGAACACGACCATATATTTTGTTTGCTCTCATTTGGTATGTTACTCAAAATTTTACGTGTTTTAATTCGATGTCATATTACTACATGTATTTTTGCTATTTCAAAAATTACTATTCATATAATTAGATTTTTATACTCCGAATTTGTTTATTTTTCAGCCACTTTACCAGTAGAATGACAGAAGTATTTCTGTATATTTTGTTGGTTAAAATTTGATATATTAGTCAATTTTTTACGTGAATATTGTTTGGATTTGCATGGTTTTCATATTATTTTTTTATGATCCCATCGCCTCTTTGCCATGAGGCTACACCCCATGGATGAGGCGATGCCTCATGGCTAGAGGCGACTCCTCTCATGGGCGAGAGGCGTCGCCATATCTTTTTATTTTTATTTTTATTTTTTTATTTTTTAAGAAAATTTATTTTTATAAATTTTCATATTTCTATATTTTCAGTCTCTTTTTTATATAGTTATTTTATTATTATCTGACTTAATTAAATATTTGTGTACTTATTATTATTTTTACTTCTGGTTATTTTAGGTTTATTTTTTGTTTATTCTATTATGTTTTGTATAATAAAAGCGTTGTAATCCTTAATCCATTTCCCCCATTTAATTTTGAATGTATGGTTGTAAATTATTATTTATTTTATTTACTGTGTTTTTTGAATGTTGGGACTTAAAGGCATGAAATTGGACTAATGTGCAAACTCGGACTTGATTATAAAATTTGACAATTATCCAAAAGCAATTTTATTACGTGTGGTAAATGAGGAAATAATTAAATAATTAAATGGTTATAAAATGCAAAACACAAACGGAGGCCAACCGCAAGGTTGGGTGAGCATTCAAACGCTCATACCCAGTTTCCGAACCTGATCTCTGATTACGGCTTTTGGGAACCTCCGTGGGATCCAGTTGCTGTACAGTGTGTCCCAGCTTTTATCCGGGTGGTGACTCCATCTCCGAATAGGCTTAAGACCTATATCGTATTTCCTAGTGGGCCTCGAGCCCACACAGTGCCATGATCTCCAAACACTTAGGCGTGTGCTAAACCCCACCGCCTACAATAAGACAAATTATTTTTTATTACGTAATAAGAGAAAATTAAGATTTTGGAAATTTTTTCTTAAACATCACCTAAATTTTGTACAAATAGTATGATGATATATAATTTTTTTCATTCTAAATAAAGAAAAAAGAATGCTGAATATCAATTCCTCCTTAACTCTTACGCCATTGTTATTCATGAAATAAACTAATAATAGAATAATTATTCTATAAGGATTAGCTATTTTTTACTTTACCTCAAATTTCTAATTCTATAGAATAATAATTCTCTAATTTTAAAGAATAGTCATTCTTTGCTAAACTAAAAAATAGGTATTTTTTTATCCCTTAGAACATACTAGAATATGATTTTATTCTAATAATATATTTTTTAAAATAATTTTTACAATATAAATTTATATATTATATATCTAAAGTCAAATTACTAAGTATTAAAATTACGAGCTGACCACAAGCTTCTTTACTAGCCTATTTGCGAGATTCACGAGCTAAATTTTATATAGTTTGAGCTCAGCTCATTTATTAAGTAAACTTCAATATACGAGCTTGAACGAGTTTTTAACAAACCGAACACTGAACTCTCGCGAGCAGTTTGGCTCGTTTATATTCCTACTTTTACTCATCTCTTTATGTTTAAACTCTCTTTATATTCATGTTCTTGCTTTCTCTTTTTTTTAGAATAATTTAATTCAAAATTTTTAATATTTTTATTTATTTATATTATAAATAATATATTTTTTAATTTAATTTAACTTAGATTTGACAACCATAAATTATATGAAATTTATTTATTTTATATGTTTATATTTTTATGATTAAAAAATTAAAAAATATTACTTATTTATTATGCATTTATATTATTTTAGAGAAATAAAATATACGTCCTAATTTTTTTCTATATTATATGTTTAATTTTTTTTAATGTAAAACATGATAAAATTGTATGACTATTTAATTTTGATACTAATAATGAAATTCATAATAAGGGTATCAATGTCATTTATGTTTAAATCTACTTATCCCTAATAGCAATGCTTATGAATCAAAGCATGAAATAGGTCATGAACCAAAGTATAAAATATTAATTATTTAGGGGTAGTTATTTTAGGAATACCTATTCTATTTTTTAAGAATTACAATTCTATTCCACACTTATTCCATTCCATGAACCAAACATAACTTAAGATTTCCAAACACCCTTATAACACCATATGACAACTAGTTAAAGCGAATGATGGAAAAACTCATACGATTTGATAACTCTGAATTGAATCTTTACTTATGGAACCTGCATTGACGAGAAGAGATAGGTGAATAGGTGTAATGTTGATCGGCATTATGTAATACCGATTAGCATTACTCATATTTTTAAATATGCAATGTTGATTGACATTATGTAATATCGATTGGCATTATGCATATTTTTAAATATGCCCCTACAAAATTCAATTTTTTACAATTAAACCCAAAAAAGGTTGCAATTTAGTCCCTAAAATTATGAAACTTAGCACTAGAGGTCAATTTTTGACTAATATTTTCATCATAGAGGCTTTCGTCACATTCATGCACAAATGCATCCTGAAATTGGGTGGTTACACTTACGTTCAATTGCAGCTTTAGACAATTCCCTTAAAAATATGCTATCTATGTATCTTTTTTTTTTTAAGTGTTCCACATGTCATTTAGCAAATACACAAGCACATCCTTCCTTTGTCCAATTTGAATTACAATTAGAAGCACACGATGATCCATATGACCACGAATTACCTTTAAAATTATGCATGGCATTAAGCTATATTTTTTTTACCCATGCATGATCATTCTTTGTGGTCCCAAAGCATGCCTTTAAAGATCCACCATCTAAGACAAACTTATGTATAAATTGAGTACAAAGAATTGCTTCTTCCTCTAATAAACATCATGTTGAAATTTGCATGATCAAGTATTAATCTATCCTTATTTTAACTTTAACAAACATTTTTGGACCACTAATATTTTTTTAAGTGTGATTATAAGTATAAGTACCTAATTATGCTTAATGAAAACAATGTTAATTGACCATACCTTAGATCAAGTTTGAGGCATTTTAATCATATTTAAAGCCTTTAAATACCCATTCATATGTCCCCTAAGGCTTGGGAAGTGAACTGGATGCAAAAGAGTGCATTCGGAGGCAAAATGGACAACGTTTAGTGAGGTCAGCCTATGCTCATGGTCTACACTTACAACTTCAACTTAACTATGAGCATCCATAAGAAAAATGGTTGATACACTCACGATCTATAGTTAAAACCATTACCAGACTATGAGCTTTGCTAACTATTACTTTTACAAGTAACGATTATATTTTTTAATGCTCATGACCCTGAGCCTACGCTCATGACCATGAGCCTCTGAAATCATGCAAAAGTTGAAATTGCATTAAATGAATAAGAAAGAGGTTGAGGATGAATTTAATGGTTTCCAACAACCATTTTTACTCTTCAACTATAAATTGAAGATCTAGAACTTCACTTAAGATGTTACATAAGTTGGTTGAGCAATTAAATTCTTTGAATAATTTTCTCTATTCTTAAAATTCTCAATTGTATTTGAGTGTTGGATGTGTGCTAGGTTAGCTCTCTTCTTCATCTTCTTTCTTGGATTGAAAAAGGGAAGTGAGGAGTTAATGCTAGTGGTTTTAGTTCAAATGTAAGCCTCACAACACTTGTAATTGATTGTTGGTTAAAGCTTAGCCTTTTAAAGCTTATTTTATTGTAAAGGTTAGAGTTAAGCCACAAAACTCTTGTAAAATCAATTTATATTAATAAGATTAGAGTGGGTGTTAAAAATTTTAACTTGAGGATAAGTTAAGTAAAGACATAGATTCATTTATGAAACGAACTCCTTAAATCTTGTGTTGTTGAGTTCCTCTCTTACGAACTCCTTAAATCTTGTGTTGTTGAGTTCCTCTCTTACTCGCTCATCTAAACTCTTATTTAATTCTTGATTAAGCTTTAATTTGCCTTATTCACCTCCCTCTAGGGCCTCTTTCAATTGGCATCAAAGCTAAACTTCTTAATACTTAATCGTAAAAAGGTTAGATTGTGGGTAATGAAGGTATGAACTTTTCTTCTTTGAGACCTTTATTTGATGGGAGTGATTATCCCCATTGGAAGTTTAAAATGGAGCTATATCTTGATAGTGATCTAATTAGACTATGGGAAGTAGTTTTTTATGGTTAGGAGCCTCCTAAAGCCACACTAAACAATGTGAAAATCCTCATTGATAGAACTCAATGGACACAAGAGCAAAGGGAGGCAAATTATAAGAATAAGAAGGTAATGACAATCTTACTTACTTTCATGTCTAGAGAAGAAGGAGTGAAAGTCCAATAATGCTTATCTGCCAAAGAAATTTAGGAGACTCTTGAGAATCATTTTGAAGGCAACATTTAAGTGAGAAGTAAGAAAGTTTAATTTCATGTATATGCATATGAGCTCTTCAAGATGAAGCCTCAAGAATCCATTACCGAAATGACAAATAGACTTCATGCCCTCCTCACCACCTTGAGAAAGCTTGGAAAACATTATTCCAAAAAAGAAATTAACATTAAGATTCTTAGAATCCTTCCCAAAAAGGATTGGGAATCTAGAGTGACTTTCATTAAAGAAGCTCATGACTTATACAAGCTTTCAACCGACATCATTATTGGCAATCTTGTAACACATGAGCTCACATTAAAGTAAAAGGAAGATGAAAAAGAGGAAAAAGAAGAAAAGCATTGCTTTGAAGGCTTCACAAGATGATAGTGAAGAGGAAATTCTTAAAGATTTTAGTAATAAAGATAGTAGCATTGACATGCTTAAATTCTTGAGAAAGAAGAATTCCTCAAGAATTAGAGACTTCAATAAAAAGTATGAAGGCAAGAAGAACAAATAGGTTACTTGCTGTGAATGCAAGAAACTGAGTCATATCAGAAGTGAGTGCCCCCAGCTTAAACTCAAAAACAAAGGAGTAAAGGATAAGATGAAGGCCTTTAAAGTTTCATGGGATGACTCCTCAAAATCAGAAAAGGAAGAAGAGCAATAAGAATTAGCCAACCTTTGTTTCATGGCTCTTAAAGAAAAAAGTGAGGTAGCATCTACTTCTCATTCTTTTTGTGATGATTGTGAGCAAACTTATGCTTAAATGTAAAAAATTTCTCTCTAAGAAGAAAATTTACAAGCATGAGTTATTTAGATTGACCAAGGAATTTAAAAACTTGAAAAATGATTTCTTTAAACTTGTTGAATCAAATGAAAAACTTGCTAATGACTTAAAATCTTTAAATTCCTTAGATGACTAACTCTAGGAAGCTAATGATGAAAATCTTAAGATTTCTAAAGAGATCTTAGAGTTGAAGAATTCCATCTTTAAATTCAAAATAGGAAATGAGACTTTAAATAGTCTACTTGATTCTCAAAATTAATTCCATAAAGATACTCATGTAATTGGATATAGAAATGGAATATCATCATCATCATCATCATCTCACATTAACTTTGTTAAAGCTTTATGTGATTTTACCCCCTCTACTGCTAAACCTTTTGAGACTTAAGCTTTCAAAGCTAAAAGGTCTCATGTGTCAAATAGAAAGGGAAAGTCTTACATGACTCAACCTTCCTTGACACAAAGGGCTAAGGTTCAAACCAATAAGCACTAACCTAAAAATGCTTATATGCACAATACATACAATTGTAACACCCATACCCTTAATTATACGTCAGGTGTTATGTTTAGATAGGTTAGACTATCGAATCAGACCATGACCTGTACTCAATTAAAGAGTGGGAATTTTTGAATTTTGATAACACTCAAAATGAGTGATATTATAAGTAAAAAAGGGATATGAAGTTAGTATGAAGTAAATGATAAGAAAATAAATGTTAACATGAGATAAGGACTCAATTGAAACAAATAGTCACCATATAATGAACAATTGGAAGTTTAAGGGTTAATAATTTATTCTAGCATTTCATTAAAGGCTTTAATAGATATTTTACAATAAAATATATTCAACTAGGGGGCTGGAACCTTCTCTAAAATTCATTATCTTCTTTGGGGCAGCCATATGTGTTAAACAAAAGAGAAGAGGATAAGAGAAAAGGAGAGAAAAGAAGGGTTGCTTGAATTCTCCAAGTTTAGGCTTGATTTGCAAGTGAAATTTGATGATCAAAAACACTTTTTAAGCTATAATTTTCATCCTAAAAGCCTTTGGTGATTGATTTGGTAAGTAATTCTATTATTTTGGTTGATTTGGATTAGGTTTATATGTAGAAGTTCTCGGGTTCTACAATTCTAGTTTTATAGTCTCTATGTTTTAGTCATATCTTAAGCTAGAAAGTATTAAATTAAATGGTCTTTGATGTTATAGAAACTTGAAAGATTCCTATAAAACTTTATGTTTTTAATCTAGAGCTGAATAAGCCTGTAAAAGGGCCTAAAGAAGTAGTACTTTTTATTGCTTAATCTGTTATAGAAATTAAGCTGCTTGTAAAGCAACCTCTATAACTTTATTTGTCATTATTAAGTGACCTTTATAACTTTATTTGTGATTATTAAATTGAAGTCAAATTTTTATTAGAGGTACTAGACACATAAATCTAAAATTAATTAAATTTTTAGCTTTAAATTCATTTCCTACAAGCCTAGGCAATTTTTCTAATTTTGGTAAGAGAATAACCCTTTTAGAGTTAATAAACCTAATTTATATAATTGAATGGATTTGTATATTTTGCATATAGTTTGGGGGTTGCATGATTAAATCAATTTATGGAATTATTATATTGATAATTTTTAAATAAATTTCATGCATTAGGTGCTAGAAAAGGGAAGGAAGGTGGTGGTGCAAACTGAACAATTCGGTTAACTGGTTTTGAGTGTTTTGTAGGCTATTTGGTGCATAGGTGTTCAAGCCCTTAAAATCTTTTTATATCATCAATGAAATGAGTTTTTAATATTTTTGTATGAACTTGAAATTGATGTATTTGATTTTTTTTGTTTATTTACCATTTGAATTATTAGTTTATGATTCAAGCTTTGAAACAATTATGATTTCAAGTTCACAAGCTAAATGTGCTACTACTATGATTTTATTTTGCAATTTAGTTTAAGATCTGATTTGAGACTATTTAAATTAATTGATGATTTAGTTGAGTCTATAAACAAATCAATTTTATTTATTTGAATTATGATGAAAGATTATTTAATTTTGAATGCGATGTGTTGTAATGTTATATGCAAATCTAAGATTGTGATGCAATGTGTTATGGTATTATATGCACATTTGAGATTGTGATGGTTGCTATTGTACAATAGACAATAGGGCACTTAATTGCAGGACGATAAAGGGAGAAGGGTCGTTCCATCCTAATGTAGTCGAAAGGTTAGCATTCAAGTGTGCCTAGAGAGTGAGTTTATAATGACTTGTATGTTATAGCCAGTTTGTGATGCTCATTATAGGGTTGGTTAATACTAAGGAAAGTTATATTGATTTTTTGAAAGAATTTGTATTATGATTTGAAAGCAGGAGTGAACTTGATATCTCAAATGACTTATATTTTGATTATAAATGCTCTAGTTTACTGATTTGACAAGTCTATTGTATTTAGTTAACTAAACTATTTTATGCTTGTAATATCTATTCACTGAGTATTTTTGTACTCATTTTTCTTTGTTTTTAAAATCTTTTCAGATGGCAGGGCTTGATATTAGACCTTTAATCTTAAGGATTTTTGTAGATAAGTTATTTAAGGCTAGTCCTACAACCTTGCTTTGATGTTGCTCTCATTTTGGTGGCCATAATATTGCATATTTTATGTTTAAACTTCTATAGACATGTTTTCTAAATTACATGCTAAATTGTTATCAACTTAATCTTTACTATTATTTCAATGTGAACTCGAGTTATGTCTATATAAATATTATATTTAAACAAAATGCTAAGTATTAAATTTATTTAATTTTATTGAAGATGATTTGAAGAGTGTAAAAGGGTAAGCTCTAGTGTCCATCTTAAGCTATGTAAGATGAGATAAGATACTAACCATCTACCTCGGTCTACGTGAGACGGTGTGTGACAATAACACTCCTAAGCATGCTACTAATCACCACATAATAGACAATATAATTATTAATACATGTCTCACACTCCTCTTATGACACAAAGGAACTTTGGGAAATCTACATAACCATAATACAAAAGGCATGTCTCATACACTAGGGAATCATATGCACCTAGAATAAATATATTTACCAATGTTGAATGTTTTTATTGCATGACCAAAGGTTACACTAGCAATGTGTGCTTTTATAGAATACTACATGTAAACATCCAATTTCGGAATAATCAAATATGGATACAATAAAGGACTCCAACGATGAAAATATTATAAGTAGGTCTTCAACACTTGAAGTTCGAAAACTCAAAAGTTCGAATAAGTTTTCAAAAAGAGTTTCATTGATTTTTTAAGGACTTAATTGTAATACCTTTTCAAACCTAATTGAAAATTTTAATTTCTTTCAAGGGTCTTTTTGTAATCAAAAGTTTAAAAAAATCAAAATTATAGAATTTCGATCGGAATTACGTAATTTCGATCGAAAAATTTTAGTCGGAATTATGTGTTTTCTGTTTTTTTTGTATTTATTTTACTAGAAAATAAAAATATTTTTTCCTAGTTTTGATTGGTTTAAAAATTTTCTTAAACTTATTTTGGAATTTATCTACCTTTTCAGGAAATAAATTCCTTTTAAAATTGTAACTTTTCAAGAAATAAATTCCTTTTGAAATTGGAACTTTCAGTATGTAGAACTTAGGGTTTTTTTTTCTCTTTATAAAAGAAGAGCTTAGGGTCATAGAGTAAGAGACTCAATTCTCAAGACCTCTCTCTTTTTCTACACTTACAAAAATATTTTTGGTTATTTTGTCCTGGAAGCAAGGAGCAAGAGGCCTTTTTTGGAGAAAAGAATAACAAGTTTTTTAAGATCTATTTAACAAATAAACGGTGATTTTACTAGTCTAAGGAGCCAACCACAATGCATCCATAATCATTTTCTCCTTCTCTATTTTCTATTATTTTTTATTTTTATTATTTTTGTTCTTATTGAATTCTAGTTTTACTTAAATTTTTATTTTTATTTTATATATTCACTAACCATTGTTTATTTTTATATTGGTGATTATGGAGAGGACCACTTAATGGGTTTACTCAAAGAATAAAATCAATGAAGGTCCATGAAATGTCATGGATGGAACCTTATAGCTAAACAATATTTCTAAGATTTTTATTTAGTTTGTTTATCATTATTTTATTTTTATTTATTTTTGGGTTGTATTAATTTTCTTTTTTATTATTCTCAATAGTTCATTGTAATAACTCCAAAGTGGGAACAATGAAATTTGGTGTGTGTGTTTGTATGTTTTATTTTAAGTAATTGGTTAGTAAAATTAGGGTTTTCATTCGGCAATTAATTAAAATTAATGGTTATAGAAATTGTTAGGTTGTCTAAATAAAATTGAATTAAATTTAAGTTGGTAAAATTAGTTTGCTTGATTGATTATTTTATTTTATTTGTTTATGTTCACTTTAATTAAATTATGGTTTTTAGAAAAAGTTAAATTAATTATTTGATATTTTATTTGATTATTTTGATGTTTTTTTTTTTATGTTTTTGGGCTTATTTACGTATGTTTATGTGTTTTAGGCCCTAGGCCCACATTAGACTTTAACTCATTTAAATTTAGGTTTTTTAGGGTTTAATTAATTAAAATATATTTTAGGCCCATAATTAATTAAATTTAGGGTAGAGATAATTTAAACCTACTTAGTTAACTAGACATAGGCCCATTTAATTTAATTAATATAGACTTAAAGCATTTAATTTAAACTTTTTTCATAATTTGTAGACTTAAGGTCACTTTAGAATTAAAACAAGTAGAATTAGACCCACTAAATTAAATACTTCATAATTTGTAGATTTAGGCTCATTTTTAGAATTAAAATTGTTAACCTTAGCAATAATCAATCTTAACTTTGATCTTAAAAAGCTTAATTTTGAGCATTTAATTTGTTTATTTAAGTGTGTATAAACTAGAACTCTATTAGAAGTTAAAATGAAGTATAATTATCTTGGGTTGATTGGACCTTTGAGATTTAAGGAGGCTTTTAACATCCTTAGAGCTGTATAATGAGAAAGTTATCTTCTTCGCATTTGAAATAGAAATCTTGAGCTTTCTGAATTAGGCTTGTTTTTCAAAATCTAAGTTCATTTGGTTATGCAAATTTTGAGTCGAAATCCATGTATACGTCTGCCATCTCAAATAGCATATCTCTTAGTATTTTGGACATATCCTGAGCTACAGAAATCCAATTTAGGTGATTAAAAATTATATGGGAATATAAGTCAAATATATACGACTTTCATGAAGAAAGTATAGGCAAATTCAAAATTATTAAATATCAAATCATGGGCTCAATTTGGGTATAGCTGTTTGACAATATTCTGAATTTTAGATTGCATAGCTTTTAGTATTTTGAATATATCCTGAGCTATAGAAGTCTAATTTAGATGATTCAAAATGATACAGAAAGATAAGTCAAATATCTATAACTTTAATAAATAAATTATAGCAAATTCAAACTCTTTCAATAGAAAATCATGGGTTCAACTTAGGTATAGCTATTTGACAGTATTCTGCATTTCAAATTGCATAGCTCTTAATATTTTGGACATATCTTGAGTTAAAGATGCCCAATTTAGGTGATTCAAAATAATATGGAAAGCTAATTCAAATATCTATAGTTATATGAAGAAAGTGTTGAAAAATTCAAACGTCTTGATTAGCTAATCATGGTTTCAATCCATGAATAGCTATCTGATAGTATCACTTTCAATGATTCAAAATATAAATATTGGACACATCATTTGCACCTCCAACAGCTATATTTTTAATTATAAATACCTCTAGAGCTGAATTGAAGTCAAGAAACTTGTTTATTATTCATTCTTTCTTAAGCATTCATTAAGCTCTCAAATTCTCTTAAACAATTCTTTATTTGTATAACTCTTCTAAGAGTTGGGTATGTGTTAGAAATAGAATTTCTCTTCATATTAAATCTTGGGTTAGATTAGAAAGGAAGTGAGATTTATTTCTAAAGGAATTAGTGTAAGTATTGTTCATTGAAACACTTGGATTTTAATTTTTTGAGTGATCCTTGAAAACTCATGTTGTAAGGTTATAAAAGTAAGCCAAAAAACTCTTGTGTAATCTCAATCTTGTGAATAATATTGTAGGTGATTGAAAATCCTAACTTAGGGATAAGTTAGGTGAAGACGTAGGATTGTTGTTGAATCCGAACTCCTTAAATCTTTGTGTTCTTCATTCTTCCTTTTCAAATTTCATTCAATTCTTACAAATAATTCTTTTAATTTCTCATTTTTATTTGATAGTCTTATTTCCCCCCCCCCCCCCTCTAGGACTCTTTTAAAAAATAAATAGACTTAGGATCATTTAATTAAAAGGAATTAGGCTCATTAATTTTTAGACTCACTTGTAAATTAAAATATGTAGATTTAGCTCATTTAATTAAAATTAATGTAGATTAGACTAACCTGGGGATTGTGATGAATGCATTATTTGCTTGTATATTTCATGACTAGTTTGCCTAGAGTTGATTATTTTTTAAAGGTTTATATGAAATTGCATGTAAATAGAGGATAAAATAGTAATTCATAAAGTAATTTTAAATTAACATAAGATTGAAAGAAGTTAGCATGCCGTACCCATAATCTATTGGTTGTGGTGTTGGCTTTCTTTTGGGGAATCGAGTATCACCATTTTTTTGATTTGTCCTAATTATTACCCTGGGTGGTAACTCCTCATCTTCACGCCATATATTTGTGACAATGGTTAGAGTGTTCTCTAGAGCCCTAAGCTCAAACAATGTCACGGTTGCTAAGATGTTGGGCTCGCGCTAAACCCTGTCGTCTACACTACACTTGCAATTGCTTCCTTTAGACTACTTTGAGACTAACCAACCTATACCAATAAAGGTTTAGGTTCAAAAGAATGTTTTAATTATGTTATGTAAGTGTGCTTAAAGTCCACAAGAATAAAAAGCAAGTGGTACTTTAATAGTGGATGTTCAAGACACATGACGAGAGACAAAAAGTAATTCAATAAGCTTAATGCTAAGGATGGAGGTCATGTCACATTTAAAGATAATACCAAAGGAAAGATTATAGGCATTGGAGAAATTAATAACCCTCAATCCTTATCTATTCATCATATGTTACTTGTTGATGGTCTTAAGCATAACTTACTTAACATTAGTTAATTATGTGACATGGGAAATAAAGTCACTTTTTATCCTATAAATTGTTTTATTAGTAGCTTAGATGATGACAAAGTAATTTTTAGTGGTGAAAGGTTTGATAATATTTATGTCATTGACTTGAACAAAATTAATAATAAAGACATTAAATGCTTAATGTCTATTTCCCATGACACATGGACTTGGAATAGAAGATTAGGACATGCAAACTATGAGCTTTTGGATGATCTTAGTAAACATGAACTTGTGGTTGGATTACCTAAACTCAAGTTCACTAAGGACAGCCTTGTAATGTTTGTCGAAAGGGAAAGTAACCTAAATCTTCCTTTAAGCTAAAAAATGTAGTGTCCACTTCTAGGCCTCTTGAACTTATTCATATGGATTTATTTAGTCCTACTAGAGTTGTTAGTTTAGCTAAAATGCACTTTACATATATCTGGATTGATGATTACTCTAAATACACTTAGGTGTATTTTCTTGCTTATAAGAATTATGCTTTTAAAGATTTTGAAAATTTTTCAAAAAGAGTTCAAAAAGAAAAAGGCTTTTGTAATTCAAATATTAGAAGTGATAATGGAACCGAATTTGAAAATGAATTCTTCAAAACCTTTTACAATAAAAATGGTATTTCACATACTTTCTCTTCTCCTAGAACACCTCAATAAAATGAGGTTGTTGAAAGAAAAAATAGAGCTCTAGCAGAAATGGCTAGAATTATGCCTCATAATTATAATTTGTCTTTATACTTTTGAGCGGAAGTCATTAACACCTCTTGCTACATAGCATATAAAGTTTTTAAAAGACTAAGTTTAAATAAAACTTCTTATAAGCTTTGGAATAATGAAAACCAAAAATTTCATATCTTAACATAATTGATGCAAGTGCTTCATATTAAACACTAAGGAAAATTTTGAAAAATCTAACTCTAAAGCCGATGAAGAAAATTTCTTTTTTTAAGTCACTACTAGCAAAGTATATAGAATCTTTAACAAAAGAACTATAGTAGTTGAAGAGTCAACGCATATTGTATTGATAAATCTAACCCACTTGATTCTAGAAAAGATGTTTGTAATGTTGATGATATTATAAATGAGTTTTTAGACATGAGCCTTCAAGAAAATGATATAAACAAGATCTTAGAACTTGAAGCTGTAATAAAGGAAGATCACAAAGAAGTCCCTCAACTCACATTAAAGGAGGAACTTCCTAAAGATTAGTAATTCAAGAAAACACATCCTCAAGATCTTATCATTGGTAACACTATAAAGAGGGTAACTACTATATCTCAACTCAAATCCATTATTAGTTTAGCCTTCATATCTCAAATTGAGCCCAAAAACGTTGATGATGCTTTGAATGATTAATTTTGGGTCCTTATTATACAAGAAGAGTTGAAATAAGGTTTGGACTTTAGTTCTTAGACCTAAACATCTTCCTATTATATGCACCAAATAGGTGTTTAAAAATAAGATAAATGAACAAGGTGTCATAACTACGAATAAGCTAAACTAGTAGCTACAGGTTATAATCAAGAGGAAGGCATTAATTATGATGAAACCTTTACCCCCGTTGCAAGGTTAGAAGCTATTAGAATGTTACTTGCATTTACAACTTACATGGACTTTAAACTCTTCCAAATGGATGTCAAAAGTGCATTTTTAAATGGTTTCATTGAAGAGGAAGTCTATTTTGAACAACCTCCAGATTTTGAAAATTTTAAGTTTCCTAGTCATGTATTTAAGCTTTCAAAAGCATTGTATGGATTAAAGCAAGCTCCTAGAGCTTAGTATGAAAGGTTAAGTAACTTTTTGTTAGAGAAAGGTTTCTCTAAAGGAAAAGCTGACATAACTCTATTCATAAAGAAATTTAAGCATGATTTACTTATTGTGCAAATATATATTGATGATATTATTTTCGGTGCTACTAACCATTGCTTGTATAAGGAATTTTTTAAGTTGATCAAGGAGAATTTGAGATGAGCATGATGGGTGAGCTAAGAATCCTATTCAACATTTAATAACTATGCATATAGACAATAAACATCATTTCTTACGTGATCATGTGCAAAATGGTGATATTTTTCTTGAATTTATAAACAATAATCACTAACTAATAGATATTTTTACCAAGCCAATTAGTGAAGATTGGATGAACTTCATTAAGCATGAACTTGAAATGCTAGATGGTGCTAGTTTGACTTGATTCCTTCATTTTGATAATTATTTACAATGATTTTATGTTGAGTACTTTTGATCATTATATACTCAATTGTTTCTCCTTTAAGTTTTTTATTCATCCTTTGCATTTTTTTTGTGTGTGTGTTAAAGTGCTAGTAGATATGTGTATTTGGATATTTTTGACATTTATAATTATTCTTGGTTAGTATCCATTATTTGCCTATTTGTCATTAAAATGCATATACTTGAAATTTATTGTGCCTATTATCTCATAATCAAAATATTCAAAATATCCGAAAATTGTCTACATGCAAACTTTTAGTACATTTAATTATTTATCCATTTGTGCATCTTGCTTTGCATTAATTAAATCATAGGTGGATATTTATTTTGCCTACATGAAATTTTTGTTGGCCTATAGGTACTTTTATTTTATTGTGCTATTTAATAATTAATTATTAAAATTAATTCAATTAATTAATTATTCAAAATTAGCAAAAATTAAATTGTCCAAGAAATTTCACATTTGCATGCTCAATCATCCCTAAATTAAAGCCCTTTTCCATTTTAAAATTACTTTGCATTTAATTAATTTTTCATTTTTGTCAATTAAGTCCCTTAGGACTAAATTGCACAACTTTTTGGACCCAATTCCCAAAATCGAAAAGTTCAAGGGACTTCTCATCATTCCATGGCAAGCCGTTGAAATGGACTGTTAATGCATGGGCCCCTCACGGTCCACACTCAGGATCATGAGTGGGCCATGAGCTGGGCCTGATCCAACGAACTTTCAACCTCGGATGCAGCTTACCACCGTCATGTCCACGCTCGGGACAATGACTGTGGCCCAGGCTTGCTCCCTAAGGCTCATCTATCACCTTTTTTTTTCAACTCTTGACCTTTTTTTGTCAGTTTCTTCTGCCATATGACCCTTTTTCGCTCAATTTTTCTGTATGTTTTCACTTTTCTTCAAGCTCAAATGGATTTTTTTTACCATTATTTTTCTTTCATCTAAAATCCTTTTTCCCTTTAAAAATCCTCTATTTAAACCCTGTCCTTCCATGCACAATTCTCATTTCTCATCCTTTTTTTTTCTTTCACTTCTCTCCAAGCTTAAACTTGTTCTACTCATTATTTTACAAGTCTTCCAATCTCTCTTCTCCTTTAGTCCCTAAAATCTAATTTTTATTATTTTATAAATTCTTGCCATTATTGCCTTTATCCTCCATCACATTTTTTATTTTCTTTTGTGCCACTTGTAGTTTCTATTCTCCCTCACTTATTACCTTTTTTTTTTTACCTTGCCATAATTAAATTGTTATTTTATTATTATTATTTTGCAATTATTGCAAATTTCTTTTCTCCTACACCACATTTTTTAAAAAATTATGCTCCCAAGAAATCCTCTAGGCAAGCTACTACTCCATCACCTCCTCCAAGAATAGCTACCAAAGAAAATCCAAGATCAACTCCTCCAATCTACTACAACAATGCTTAAATTTATTCAAGAACACAAGCGTTCTCTCAAAGAAACTTAATTTCTTCAAGATACATGTGCAAAACCACTCTTGAAGAGCTTAGATGCCTCGATAAGGTAAACGCTCTCCTTAATAGGGTAGGCCTCTCTACCATTACCTTTTCAACCCACATGTCCCCAACTAGTTATTGAATTTCTATCAACTTTTTTCCTTAGAACTCATTCCTTCGATGACAATAATCCCCTTAATAGCATGAGATTTAAATTGGGAAGGAGGGTTAGGTTCTTAATCGCCCAAGAATTTGATGCTTTGTTTGGGTTTACTTAAGGGGGCCTCTTCTAAATTAACACCACTTGGTCACCCCATAATTTTTGGCACCACCATTACAAACCCACCTCCTCTAGATTTCATGCCAATCATATCAAATCCTCTTCCATTTAATCCAAAGCCCTTTGGTATATTCAAAGGTTTCTTACTTTTTCCATTAATGCAAGAGGCCAAAACCATAAGGCCATTTCCTTTAAAGACCTATTCCTACTTCATTGCATGGTTGATGACATTATAATTGACATGGGTATACTCTTTCAATGGAAATCATGGTTGCTTAGTGATAGTATTTTAGGGAACTTACATGTTGGAGGGTTCATCACTAAAATTTCCACCCATTTTAACATCAACCCCTAACTCTTTAGAGTTTTATCCTTCCACTCTTCTTGATAACACCTTTATCAAGAATTCTCGGCACTTCATGAAGGTTCATAACTTGTGGCTTTAGAAAGAGGAACAAGTAGCTCAAGCTATGAATAAAGAGCTTGAACAATATTTTGATGAGATTGATCATTTTACCTCTCATGAAATGGAGGCAATAGAACCACACCTTCAAGCGTCTCAAAGGAAAAGAACTAGGGGTGCAGGGTCCTCTAGTAATGCTCAAGCTTATACAAATGAGCCTCCCTAGGTTGGCGACATGTGTGATCGTATGTCCTTAATGGAAACCAACTTCAATGCTCATTTTGATCAAGTGGAAACTCATTTCAATAATCGCTTTGATCAAGTGGACAATCATCTCACTCATTTACAATATGATGTCCACTATTTATATGAGCAATAAGGTTATCAATGCCAATGGGCACCTTTCTCACATCCCCCATCTCGAGGAGGTAATGAAGATCAAGGTCCTAGTGGTGATGGAGATGATCAAGCGTAATGTCTTTAGAACTTTCCTTCTTTTCATGCATTCCTCTTATGTTTTTCATTTTTCTCTTTTTTCACATTTCATAGACTACATGACTACATGCTTCTATGCTTGTGTTTATATTAGTATTCATGTCTTTTAATCTTATGTTATTGTTCATGTTAATGTACTTGGATTGCTCTTGTTATGATGTTCAGTCTTTTAGTATTTCCTTTCCTTTTCCTCTCTATTTCTTTTAAGCTTTTTTTTTCTTTGACAAAAAGGAGAGAAGAATGAGTTTTTGAATGATGGATTCAAATATGAATATTAAATGATGAATTAATGATGTGGATATTTAAATGACTTAATAATTTGCTTTCATGACTTTATTTTTTTTAATGTGAACACTTAAAATTTTTGATAGTTACATTTATATGTATAATTAATGCTCCATTGAATTATTTGAATGATCAAATGAATATACCTATGTCTTTAAATGC
The DNA here is from genome assembly GCA_947683625.1 of Mallotus nudiflorus. NCBI lineage: Eukaryota > Viridiplantae > Streptophyta > Magnoliopsida > Malpighiales > Euphorbiaceae > Mallotus > Mallotus nudiflorus. The sequence goes on from CANTUR010000018.1 coordinate 6,601,555, forward strand.
AATTATTTTTTAACCACCTAAGCATATATTGAGGAGGATATTATTAAAAATCTTGAAACCCTTAGTATATGTTAAAGGGAGCACTTTAAGCAAAACTACACACACTTGCACTTATAATTTCTCTTTATCATTCAAAATTGTTTGTCAAAGATAAAAAAGGGGGAGATTGTTGAACATTTGCATGATTAAGTATTAATATATCCTTATTTTAACTTTAATAAACATTTTTAGACCACTAATATTCTTTGTTTAAGTGTGATTATAAGCATAGGTACCTAATTATACTTAATGAAAGCAATGTGAATTGACTGCACCTTAGATCAAGTTTGAGGGCATTCTAATCACATTTAATGCCTTCAAATACCCATATGTATGTCCCCTAAGGCTTGGAAAGTGAGTCGGGTGCAAAGGAGTGCATTGGAGGTAAAACTGACAAGGTTTAGTGAGGTCAGCCTATGCTCACAACCTCGACCGACCATGAGCATCCATGTAAAAAAGGGTTGATATGCTCACGACCATGACTAGACCATGAGCATCACCAACAGTTATATTTTTTAACGTTCACAACCCTGAGCCTACGCTCAAGACCATAAGCATTTGAAATCTTGCAAAAGCTGAAATTGTATTAAATGAAGAAGAAAGAGGTTGAGGATGAATTTAATGGCTTCCAACAGTCATTTTTCACTCTCCAACTATAAATTGAAGACCTAGAACTTTATTTAAGATGTTACACAAGTTAGATAAGCAATTAAATTCTTTGAACAATTTTCTCTATTCTTAAAATTATCAATTGCATTTGAGTATTGGTTGTGTGCTAGGTTAATTCTCTTCTTCATTTTCTTTCTTGAGTTAAAAAAGGGAATTGAGGAGTTAATGCTACTGGTTTAGGTTCAAGTGTAAGCCTCAAAACATTTGTGATTGATTGTTGGTTAGAGCTTAGCCTTTAAAAGCTTATTGTGTTCTCTCAATCTAAATTAATAAGATTGGAGTAGGTATTAAAAATCCTAATTTAGGGATAAGTTAAGTGGAAATGTAAATTCATTTATGAATCGAACTCCTTAAATCTTGTGTTGTTAAGTTCTTCTTTTACTCCTTAATCTAAACTCTTTTTTAATTCTTTATTAAGTTTTAATTTTCTTTTAATTTTTAGTTTACCTATTCACCCCCCTTTAGGGCCTCTTTCACATCAAAATGAGCTTCACGCCTTATTTCGCCTTCCATTGGACACGATGTTTTTTTTTATGGAAATGTTTTAGGGAAAGGGTAGGCTTTTTTGAATGTTTGAGTTATCGAGCTAGATTCTAGCGAGCAATGATAATTCAAAATTAATTCGATTGTGCCTAGCTCTTAATTATTTTATTTTAAAGAAAAATAAAATGAGCTAGGTCTCCTCACAGACGGCACCACTTGATAACTCCAAATTGAATTTTTACTTATGGAACATGCATCAATGAGAAGAGATGAGTAAGTGGGTGGGGTTTCCCCTATAAACATTCTGAAGATTTAGTCAGTATTTGTATGAGGAAATAATAATAAAGCGATAAAAGTATAATAGAATGTTAGATAATTACTTGTATGATGAGACTATGAGAATGATGGTCATGCCATAATGTAGAATGATCATGAAAATATGATGGAATAATGGAATGCCCCATATGAGATGGAATGAGATGTATATATAGGGAGGAATATACATAAACCTAAGAGGAATAAGATTTCTTGTGCTTGTTGGAATTGGTCTCCTTGGTGTGTAAGAATTTAGTCTTTTTCCTTGTTGATGAAAGATTGTAGTCCTTATTAGAGTAGGACTTAGATGTGGGGTATCACCATTAATTAATGTCATGCAATCTTTATTAAAATAATAATAATAAAAGCATATGAATCCTTTTTATGTAAGGATGACTAAGTTCAAATAGGAATTCCCTTTAATGTATATAATGTAAGAACTCACTGATGCTATCTAAACCTAGTTTAACCAGGAATCCCTTTTATGTAAGGACAAAGCCTTACTTTTTTAGGATTTAAAAAGGTATACATACATACATATATATATATATATATATATATATATATATATATATATATATATATATATATATATATATATATATATATATATATATATATATATATATATATATATATATATATATATATATATATATATATATATATATATATATATATATATATGTCTCAACACTTTTTTTTTTTCAATCTAACTTTCATAATATTTATCATTAAAGGGTGCTAACAAGAAAAGACTTCAAATTCAAAGAACATGAAAAATGTTGAATTTGAAAAAAAAAATAAAGCCTGAGATTTTCTATGTTCAACCTCGAAATCTTAAAGAAGTTGTGCTTGCATTAAAGGCCAATCCAAATACAAGAGTAATACAATCGACTAGAGAGTCACAATCTAAGGCTGTTGTATTAGGATCAACAACACAACATGTAAAATCTACTGCTAGTATTCAATGATCAATGGAGGATAATTTATTGGTTTCTTCCAATGACCAAGAAAATAATAATGTTGTGGTTGAATCTTTGGCAATGGTTGAAGAATATCATGAATATGGCCACAATGGAAAAGTGAGCTTACAACTAAGTTATTAAAAGGTGAACCAGAAGGATCAATGAAATAGCAGGAAGTCAAAATGTTGCCTAATGTTCGTGCAAACAAGTGGTGAGACTGGAATTCGGTACCAAAATTGGGACAATAACTAGCTATTTTTGGTGTATTACATTGGACAATTAAGTATTTTTTTATTAATTAAATATAAAACGTGTATTATAAATTTAATCATTAGATACAATTCATCAAAGTAGGTAAATCTTTTTAAGGGATGTGCTCTTGAAACTTGTGGCTTTTTACTATAAAAATTGTAATTATTACAACTGATAATGGATCAATTGTTGATATTTGGAGTCCCCCACGAATAATTTAAGTAGTAGATATTCTATTGCGGAGAATAGGATTTGAACTCACCTTATGTTGTTGAGAATTAGTCATCTATACTAGTTGTTTAGAAAATTGGTGTTACTTGGACATTAATTATTTTATTGCTATATTTTTTTTTTCAAAAAAAAAATTATGTGGAAGATTTCCAATATTTATGATGATTAAAAAATTGAATTCATAAATTTTATAATATTATTACATATTATTTTTGTTATTTAACCATCCAATTTATGTTTGTAATTTTTTTCATTTAATTTTTTTAATATCCAATAATTATAAATTTTTTGACAAATATGAAAATTCAAGCTAAGTTATTTTATTGTTGCATTGGTTAAAACTTGAGAGTGTAACAAGACTATAAGATGGATGTATATGCAAATAAAATTAGAGGACAAAATCAACATCGAGGAAGATTTACTTTCATAATCGCCCCACTAAAAAAATTCAACAAAGGTCAAAGAACTGGACCATAGTGCATGGCATTGTCGAAAGCTAAATTACACTAGTGGAGGGAGATTGCTCTCATTTGAAGAACAAGTTGAACTTACCAATTTGACTTGAATATTACTATGTGATTTTCTTATTAATTTATTCATATGGATAGTTCAAACAAATTTTACTAATTTAATATCACAAAATTTAACATTATACTATTAATAACTATTAATTAACCTTTAATTGAATAACATCATTTTAAAATAATTTTGATAAATTAAATAATATCAAATTTGTATAAAGTGATTGTTTGTAATTTGCATTTGCATTAATCGGTTATTTTTAATAAGTTTTTAGGTTGTTTGATAATTAGAAATATGGTTATTTTCATTAGGATGTAGGCTTTTATGTATTTATTTTTGTTTTGTGGGCAATGAGTACTTCGAGGAAGTAAAAAACGAAATTTAAAGTTTGATTCGAACTGTCTGTGATGTCATATTTAATATGGAGAAGTTTTTATGAGTTACTACTATAATTACAGACAGTCGCAGATTTGATGTATGAAACAACCTTTCAGTTTCTACTGCAATCGTAGATTAAAACTACTATTACAATGCAATGTAATGTGTAAGTCAAAAGATAAAGGCGGAATGGGTTTAAAAAACCTTCAGCTCAAGAATGATGCTCTTTGATGAAAATAGGCTGGGAAATTGTGACAATCTGGAGAGTCAAAAATTTACATAAATTGAAGTTTTGGGAAGTGACAAATGATGATGGCATTTGCACCAAAATTAATGTCGCAGCCGCAAATTAAACACTACTTTTATTTAAATGCATTGGTCAAAGTCTGCACCATTTCTAAGACCAATATTTATTCAAATCCTCTTTTGGCATTGTTTATAGCCCATACATCCCGTAGAAATAATCAATGTTACTCACCAAAAAGCAAAAAGCAAAAAGCAGAAACAAAAACAACATTATATTAAAGCTTATGTCATTTCTTCATATTTGATCATATATGTGAGGATCTTTTTTCCTCATTCAACTTGTGTCATGATTAAAATCATAAACCATTTTTTTTTTTTTGTAAATTAAAACAATATTGACTTTTGCACATGTGGATATGATAATACTTACCCTTTAAAACTCTTTTCAACAAGCTAATAAATGGAGTGCTGTTGAAAAAAATGATGTGAAAGCAAGTGGAAATTAAACTATTTACACGAAAATTATATATATATATATATCATGTCAACGAATCAAGTGCCACTAATGGGTTTGTTAAAAATATTATATATTCTACTGATATGTATTGATTTAAATGGTAAACAGTCGGTTGAATTCTTTTAAAACAAAATTTTAATTTTAATCTTATATTTAGAGAAATTGGTGAAAAAAATTTATTCTTTTATATATTTACAAAATTTAAATTTTAAAATAATAGAAACACTTGTAACCACTTATATTCATTGGCTATATATATATATATATATATATATATATATATAGGGGGAGGAAGCTTTTTATATTTGTTGTATAAATACGGTACGGCTGCCAAAGGAGAAGCATGTGGGCTTTGACATTGCAATCTTTTCAACTTTAATTTTGTGAATACTTTTTAAATTTGAATATAAAAAGCAATTTTTACCATGACGTTAGACATAGAGAATACGTTACAAGCCAAACCCTTGAACTTGTTTTACTATATATATATATATTTTTTACTCCATCATTAAAGTGCCAAGTCGTTTTGAATCTATGTTCACTTGCATGTTTTTTTTTTTTTTAAGAAATGAATTTTTGTTTTTTTAATATAAAAAAAAAAAGGAATCCTCTTATATTTATGGGTATATATATATATATAGGGGTCAGAACTATAATTGAAAGTGTGGGCGGTAAAATTGAACTACAGTATAATAAAAATAAAATTTTAATAGAAATAGAGAGATTAAAGTAAATATATATATACATTTGGGGGTAAACGTTAAATTTATATAAAAAATTTAATGTAATTTAAAAAAAAAAAAATTGAGGGGGCAACTAATGTGGTTCCGCCCCGGTATACAGTTGAACAAAGACTTTGTTCAACAATTCTCATATAGAAAGCTTTTTGTTGATTTGAAATGGTAATCTTAGCATATATAGCTCATTTTATTGTTTATATTTTGATGGGTCTTTGTGCTTTTGACGATGCCCCTTCCCACTTGGAGACTCTTTTTGTATTCCACGTAAATGAAATTTTGTATTAATGAATTGTTCCATTTATTTCTTTATTTTTATTTGAGCCCTACGATAGTTTTAAAAAATGAGTTTGATGAATTTCATTAGAGAATTCTGTGATATTTGCTTTTCTGTATGTAAAAATTGAATTTGAAATCTTACCTAATTCATTTCTTTTACAGTTTAAACTAATAAATGATGGTTGATTCAAATTTAATTATAAATAAAATTTTAAATTTTTTAATTTAAATTATTAGTATTTATAATTCATTAAATTTTAATTAATTTAATTTGATTACGAGAACTTTAATGTTTAGATGAAAATAATAAGAAAAACAATATCAACATACTTAGAAAATAGTAAGTATGGCGTTGGACAACTTTCCACCATATTCATGGCCAGCACAACGCGGAATGATATGAATTTTCTGTTTAACTTTCTTTTTGCTTCCTTCTTGTTAATTTCCCTTCAATCAAAGGACAAGGTAAATAATAGGGTGAAAATAGAAAGAAGTTGTGGAATATTGTGAAATGTAACGCGCAACACTTTGTGGTCACAAACAGTAAGGGCAACCACAGACACACCCTTTGTAAATATTTTAGAATTTTGACAGGAGATATGTGCGGACGTTGATATCACGAAGAAATATATATATTTTTTTAATCTAATAGTTCTTGTGATAAATATTATATAATAGAATTAAAAATTCAATCTCTTATTACTTTTAACTTTCATTTGTTAAAAAATTAAAAGGAAAATTAATTATTAATAGTTAATATTTTAAATATTATTTTTATGAACTACTATTAAAGTTGGATCTAAGTGAGGAGAAGAAAAATTAACCCCAAAAACTCTTTACAATGGCAAAAACTCTAATTATTTGAGTTAGTTCTCAAGTGTACAGGCTAACAGCGGGACTCAAAATAGTATAATACAACTGATAAGATAGATATTCAAGAAAAACAACACCAAGTAACATCAGTCAATCTTTACCATTGAAGAAGATTAGAAATTATTTGCTCTTTTTAACTTTTTCTCTTTCTTCGTTCATTGCCTACCCACATGTTGAGACCAACCAATCATATTCTTTTAGATGGACCCCACAAAAAAAAAAAAAAAAACCTATGATTCTTGTCCTATATTCCAGGCACATGTTTTCCTGATATTAATTCTTGTTTGGAAAAGATTGTTGCTTAAAAAAAAAAAAAGGTACAAATTGCAACCTCATTTTTGCCCTCATTGGATCCTAAATAATTTTTTGAACTAAATTGGACCTTTATTTTTCAAAATCTAAATAAAATGGACCTAAAGAGTTTCTAACAGTAATTTATTTTTATTGATGTGAATGAAGTGGATCCATCATTTATTATTTTTACAGCTCCTTGTGGTAGAAATAGGTTTCACCATCAAATTTAACTTCTTTATACCTTTAATTCCACCTCCATCAAACGCCACCATCAACACCTCTATCATTTTTCCATAAACATCTAGTATTACACCTTGATGATAAATCAAACTCAGTCATTTTCTCAAATATTTCAATTGTTTTTTAGTATCCGTCAGTACGAGATATACATGAAGAATAGTTGTGCACGCTCAGACATTAGCAAAAATAAACAGCTTTTAGAAGCTCTTTAACATTAGGTCTAATCTGTTTAAATTTTAAAAAATAAAGTTTCAATTTGGTCTAAAAAATTTCTTAGCATCCAATGTGAGGAATTTAGACTTTTTCCCATTGTTGTTTGCTCCAAAGCCTAACAAAAACTTTTCCATTTGTTAGACTTGACCTATTATAGGATTATATCTACTAGTAATAATTAGAGAACTTAAATAGTAATTAGATAAACATTACTTGCCTCATATTAGCTTTTGATAGAAGATAGGCAAGTAATGTTTATAATTACTTTTTTTTTAAGTGAATGTTTATAATTACTTACCTCATAGTAATTAGACAAACATTCACTTTCTTTTATTTTTCTACCTGAAATGAACGTCTAAAAATTTTGTTTTTAAACCCATATCTAAGAATTTTTTTGCATATACCATACAAATAGGTTTAATGTAAATATATGAAAAATATATTTAAGAACTTGCTACAAACCCAGCAAAAGTTATCAAACAAAGCGCAATTTCTTAGTTCACAAAAATTAAAATGAATTAATCCACAAACATTAATTCAATGCTGCAAAATTCAAGTAAAACTTTATACAAAATTCGTTATAAAGTGAGAAGTAGATTGATTCTTTAAAATATTATATTAATTATAAAATGTATATATTTAAATTATATAAATTAACACATTTTTATAAAATTATTATAATTTTATGAAGAAATATGTTGTTTTCGACAGCATCAAATGCACTGAAAATCTTTCTGCAAATGCGTAAAAAGAAATAATAATGAATCAATAAACTAAGTAAAGAGGCAATATCAACTTACCCACCCAATTGACAAAACGGCATCATATCCTTTCTTGCAAATACAAATCCAGCTTCCTTCTGAGGTCACCTATTGCCTCACCATCAACTTTCTTGTTAACTTTTTCCATTGACACAAAAATAATAATAATAATAAATTAAAGTTAAAATTAAAATTAGCATGCTTTTTAACTTTTTCGATTAACAAAAAAAAAATTAAAATAAAATTAGCATGCTAATATGTACTACCCAAGTGCGCACTTTAGCAACCAGAAGAAGCTGCTCTTAAATACTTTCACATGATCACATCTGCGTCTCTCTCGTTCTGTTTATTTCTTATTATTTTTTTTTTGGTGAAAAATTAAAATTTTCATTAAAACCCCAAAACAAAAACGAAAAAATAGATGCACATGTGCAAATCCAAAATGGCAGTCAACGCGTCTGACCCGAACTCAGCCCGTGTCTCCCGAACTCGTCCAACTCAGTCTCCTCGCACATCATCTACTCCCAGACTCCCGGTCTCCACCGCCTCTGCTTCCTCCTCTACCTCCTCTTCCGCCGCCTACAACCCCGCCTCCGGTGCTTCAACCTCCAAGACAGCAAGCGGCGGCTATACCACGACAACCTCCTCCTCCACTCTCTCCAGTCGGACCTCCCTTTCCAGCCTCCGCGATTCCATTTCTCAGAGCCCTAATATCTACGATATCTCCGAAATTCGTGCCGCCACCAACAACTTTCTCGCCAAACGTTACTCTTCCTCAACTGCCTGCTGGCGCTGCACTCTTCGGAAAAAGGAAACAATCGTTTTTCAGCGGAAATTCCGGCGACAAATGGAAATGTCACAGCTCAAAGAGAAGCTCGCAATTGTTTGTAGGAGTCATCACACTAGTTTCATCAAATTATTAGGAGTTTCTATAGCCGGAGAGCATATATACTTAGTTTATGAAATGATCATCGGAGCTAATCTTGCTGATTGTTTACGAAACCCTAGAAACCCAAATTTCACGGTGCTCTCGACGTGGAATTCGAGAATGCAGGTGGCGGCGGATTTAGCTCACGGACTTGATTATATCCACCACAAAACAGGATTAGATTTCACATTTGTTCATAATCATATCAAGAGCAGTGGAATTATCATTACAGAGCCAAATTTTAATGCGAAAATCTGCCATTTCGGAACTGCACAATTGTGCGGAGAAGCTTGTGAAGAAGCGGAAAACAAGAAGAAGATGAAAGGAAAAAGCGAAATAACAGAATTGAGCGAAGAAGAAGAGGAGGAGAAAGCGACGGAATTGAAGAGATCGGCCAGTGGAGTTATGGAATTCGAAGGTGTGAGAGGCTACATGTCGCCGGAATTTCAAGCCACCGGAATCGCCACTCGAGAATCTGACGTGTACGCTTTCGGCGTAGTGATATTGGAGTTACTGTCCGGTGAAGAGCCGTTGAAATACAAATACGATAAGAGTAGAGGAGACGTCGTACGGACGTCGGTGATAGATACGGCAATAGAGGCGATACACGGTGGTGATGGCGGCGGCCGTGAAGGGAGAGTAGGGAGGTTAAGGTGGTGGATAGATAGGAGATTGAAAGATTCGTATCCAGTTGAGGTGGCACAGAAGTTGACATGCTTGGCAATAGAATGCGTACACGTGGATGCTGATAAACGGCCTGATATGGGACGCGTGGCGGGTAAGATTTCTAAGCTGTATTTGGATTCTAAAAAGTGGTCTGATCAGCTTAGTAGGATTTCTGAGCAGATGTCTGTCTCTTTGGCTCCTAGATAGATACAATGAAGCTGAGTTGGAATTTTAAAAAAAAAAAAAAAAAAAAAATCAAAGATTACAGTTTTGATGGGTTAATTGAAAATTGAAGTTAATTAAATTAATTTGATGGTGATAGGAGTGGTGGAATTTGTATATATTAATCTTTGATGAGTATGGTGTGCTTGAAGGTATTAAATTAATAGAGTGCTAATTGACTAATCTAAAACTAATTTTGTTCTTTTTGTACCAATTAAACAATTCATCTAAGAAATGTTTATTTTGTACACTTCTTCTTGTTTGTATTTAGTGTTTTTTTTTTTTCTTTTTAAATTTTTATTTGGTGGCGGCTTATATGGGTTGTATAACGCATAATTTGATTATTAAATGTATATGCATTCAAGCGCATAAGAATTTTTCATAATATAGAGTAGATATTTTATTTTTATTCACCGTAAATAAGTATTAATAGATGATGGACCAATACATATATGGTGCAATATTGACATAAGATACACTTATAATTGTGCAGGAGAGTGAAGTTCAATTCCCACCTTCGTCCCTTTTTCATCTCTATATATTATGGTAAAAATAACAATTACTTGGACCACACAAGTAGAGTGAAAGGAATAAAATGTAGTGTAGTGAATTGAGCGGAGTGTACGAACTAACAAAGATTTATTTCTTCATTATTAAAGCTCTTAACTCTATTAATCAGTTGGAATTGTTGTCCTAATCTCTTCACAAAAAGTTAAACAGTAAAATTTAACTATTTTTCTTTAGGGAGTGAAGGTGGCGCACTCTCAGCCCTTTTCTTAAGGACATGTGAAATAGCAAACCAAACAATAAAATATTTATCACCGCTAATAAGTATCTAATATATTTTCTTCATATAATTTCTACTTTGGCCTATAATTCCAACCGATGAAAGAAAATGAATTGATGAATAATGGACATAAGAACTCATTTGATTATGTTGTTTGTGTTTGGCCCAAATTTTGTGCAAGTATTAACTGTGGAACTTGCAAATGGATTGGCTGACAAAGAAAACGTCTTCTGGCGTCTATCAATGGCAACCAAGTATGAAAAACAGACCTTTGCCTAAATTGATTGTAGTGGTAGACAGCAGGGATATGCCCAAATTGCTTTGGGGAACTACTATATATGTATAGTCAGAAAAACCAGAATGTTTGAAGTCAAAAAACAAGACCACATGAGCAGTTGATGAAAGCTCTATTTTACCGAGATGACAATGAAATGTAACTGTTAAGCTCATAATAGTGGCAGTGTTGAAATAGCTACAAAGTCAAAACTCAAAACTCAAAACTAAAAGTACATAGTTGACATTTGCTTTGCTTTTATAGTTGTATCAAATTATCACTTCAAACAGCACAATGGATCAACCAACTTGCAACCTAAAATCCATCTTTGACAAAAATTGTCAATGCTCATACTATACATTATTTGTACTAATTTCACTATGTTCCCTAAATTTCAAGGATTAAAACCTTACCCTGAGTCTAGTTAGTATAATAATAGTCACTTTTTTTTTTTCAAGAAAATTATGAGATACAAAATTTTAATTTTTTTTGTTATATATGAAATGGTTAAATTTTAACACCACAAGAGGAGGAGATAAGGGGTGGGGAAAAAATTCTTGGACTCCTCAACTAGATATTCACACATTTTGCTATTTAAGCTACTTGTGGAGGGACAAATATAAAATTTTAATTTTATCATTGTTGATATATAAAATTAATCCTCACTTGAATTAAAAAAAAAATTGATTTTTTTATTATACAGTCTATTAATATATAACTTTTCAGATCTTGATAACGTAATTATAATATAATTAAAAAAAAGATTCTTATATTTCTTTGTAGGGTAGGAGTTCTTATATTTTTTCCTTTTCCAGTATTATATGTAAACTATAAATTGGCATGCTTTTATAATATTCAACACGCTTACATGCAAGTAATAAATAAAATATATTGTTGTGTTTTGTATCCGTAGATATAGGGTATCATGCCAAGCCACATAAAACTTCTCTTTTTGAATTCTCATAGTTTGACGCACAATTTCAATAATAAATTCTTTGTTTATAATAGTAATAAATAAAATAAAATATTACAAGCTAAATTTCTTATTCTTCACTTTGCTTACTTTCTATCACTTAACAGAAGCTTTAAAAAATTCCGTTTTGTGGTTGTCTAGTACTTGTTTAGGTTAACATGGCATGACGTAGTCCATTTTTCATTTGGATTAACCTATATTTGGGTCTCTATCCTTCTTTTTATTTCGTCTTGTATTTTTATTTCAATATATTAATTCCCGGCATTTTTATTTTTTGATATATTGAATTCTTATTTTAAAATTAAAGATTTAATGTATGGTAAAATAAAAGTGTATTAATTTTAAATTAAATACTTAATATATAGCAAAATAAATATATAGAGATTTAATATATAAAAATAAAAGTATAAATATGAAATCCAAAAAAAATTAAATAAAAGTGCAGAGCCCAGATACGGGTTATGCCTTTTCATTTTGTGGTTGTTCAGTGCTTGATTAACATAGCATGGCAAAGGTCAATTTGAGTCATACACTTCATGATTTTTTATTTATTTATTTATTTTTGAGGTGGGTTTGAGTCTTGAACTTACCAATGTACAAATCATCAATTAAGTTGAGCAAACAGAAACAATTAAAAAAATTAAGTGGCCTAAAATCATACATTTTGTGGAATTATTCATTGATTGCAAAACATAAAGAAAAAGAATTTTTATTTTAGAGAATTCAAAAAAATAACAAACCAATATCCACTCATATTTCGTTATTGTCACTTGCCCAATTCTCTATACATTGCAATTGATTTAAAACTTGCACTAAAATCTTGGAAAATTAAGAAAATGCTTGAGAAACATTTCATCACCCAGAAGTCTAAATTGCCAACAGATACTGAAACTCAAAGTCATATGGTATCTTCTCAACAGAAATGCAGGTTATTTTGCCACTGTTATGGCTCCTGAAGCAATCCACAATTGATTTCCTGACGGACCCAGATGTAGGCAATTGCTGACAAACCCATTCCACCAATGAGTTTGAGTCCATTGCAAAATCATGCATGTTCCTGAGCAAAAGCTCTGGGAATGCAATTCTTTTTGTGCTAGTCACTACAATTGATGCTTGCAAGTACTCCAGCTTCGATTTCTCTAGTTCAGCTATAACACCATCACCTGTGTATACTCTTACCTGCATTCAAGAATTGGAAATTTCTGTCAGGTTTTGATTGATGCATGCTAATCCTCAGGAATTTTTGTTTATGTAACTTACAGCTGGAGAAGAACGTGTTCCGCAACAAAGAGCAAATGTGACATTAGGATCCGTTGTTTCAAGTCCATAAAGCTTACGAACTGTGGCTTCTTTATCATCTTTTTCACTCTTCTGTCGAACCTGCATATCATTAAACATTTGAGGAAAACAAGCTAATGTTGATAGTTTATAGTATATGTGGTATTAGAACATACAAGAGATTCTTGTCTATATCTAGAGTACTACACTTAACGGTTGGATGATTGACACATACTCTTGAGTGTTCTATACTTGGCTAATGAAAATGTAATTCTGGCTGCTACACATTTAATTGACTGATATAATACACTCAGAATAGATAAGAATTTCGTCAGAAAGAAACAATGTAATTTATTTACCTTGCTATAAGAAGTTGGCTTCCTCAAAATATAGTGCTCTATTGCCTGAGCATTAATTGTGTTGCCACCAATATTCAGAGTTGCCTGAAACATATATTGAAGCCATTAATTCCATATGATTTTTTTTTTCCCATTTTGAAAGCAAGACACAATTAAGATTGAGATATACCTTGTTCATCAAAGTGAACAATTTTTCAGGAGAAGAAGGAACTCCATATTGGATAAATCCCTGAAATGGTAAAAGCAAGATACAGAATTTCAGAAACTTATATAAACCAAAGTGACTAAAAGATTTTTTTTTTTTTGGCCACTCCTGATGTGTTCCACAGCTCTGCTTGTTCATCAGACTAGCAGCTTAGAATCTGTAACTAAAGCCGAAGCTCTGCTTTGATGAACTAGGGAGTGTGATTATATAGCACATCAGGTTGTCTAATCTTCAATAGATAAAAGAAATAAATCAGCATAAAATTTCCATAATATACATGCATGATACAAGCATTGTACATGTTGATCCAGAAAGCTAGTTTTTGTTGGTATGTCAAGAATCTCAAGTCCACAGTCTCCAGGTTGTTCATGAATACCCTGCACTCCACAATATAATAATTTTCACCAATGCTTCTGTGATTAAAATTATTTATATAAGAGCTGAATTTTCTTATTAATTCGCTTCAAAATATTAATTACAAAGTTGTGCTAATTTCAACATACCTTAATCTTCTTAACAAAGAAATATAACTGGAACTTGAAATGCATTTAGGGTCCATAGAGCATGATGTGAAAATGACCAAGTTCTTGTAAGGACCAACATCCCTTGGAATAGACTCTTCTGACTCAAAGACTCCATAAGGGTCTTGTTGTCTTGATTCCCTTTGTAACATAAGGTTTGTCTTGGAGTTGGAGGTTGTATCAGTCCTGAAGCTTCTTGATATTAAAGATGCTTGCAAAGACCTAGAAAGTGGACCTGATTTTTCAAGTTCCATTGTTCTTGATGTTCTTAATAACCTGACATATATGAAGTTCAAACACTTCATGATATTCTCTGATAATTTGTTGGGTTGGAGCTGCTGGATATTGTTCTCTTCTGACAGAATTGCATTAGATAATGATTTTGGTAGGAGGTCTACTGCAAACTCCACATGTCGCTCTTTCGGCTTAAACCCGGAAAAAAATTGAAATTAAATAAATACAAATATTTATACAACAAGAACATATATAACATAAAAATTAGTACTATGGATCGCAACAGTAATAGTGCTGTTGCGACTCCACAAAATAATAAAAATATCACTTTTTCCATAGCTCCTATTATATATATATATGTGTATAATTTTGAAAAATAAATAATTCATCATTTAATCAACTTTATTAGGAAAAAAAAATCATGGAAGCATACCTTAGGTGAAGGATGTCTAGGGTCTCGCAAAGGCGAAGGAGATTTCAGCAAACCACTTTTTCTTGGAATCTTGTCTTGAAACTTACTAGCTTCTTCTTGGAATAATATTTGATTTTCTTTTTTATTAGAAATTTCTACTCTTGAGCTTCCAATTCTTTCATTGAGTTTGAAGTCATTAACATTATAGTCACCTTTAATTGCTTTACTTATAAAATGCAATGCCTTGGTCTCAAATGCCACCTTTTCTTGAACAAATCCTTTGGTGTGTAAAGGGCTTGGCATGGCTGATGCACTCCACAAATGGCTTTGAATGTTGACGTTGTTGTTTACATTGTTTCTAAGTTGCCATTGTTTTGATTTTGTCTCTTTAATAATTTCTTGTTCACGTTTCAAACCTTGTTTCAGTTGGCTTATTTGGTCTTCTAGTCGAATTATCTCACTCTCAACCATGGCCAATTCTGCTAAGAGCTCCTTTGCCTGTAGTTTTCATATATATAATAACATTAAATAACAACTATCAGTCAGGGCCAAACATTCAATCGATTCGTTCAAAATTGAATAAAATGAATTGAATTTCTATTTAAAAATCAAATCAAATCAAAATGAAAATAACTAAATTAACTAAACCGAAAAATCAAAAAACTAATCCGAATACTTTTAAATGAGATAGTTACATTAGAAAATAATAATTATTCAAGTGAAATAAATACAATGTTAAATTTTCATCTCATACTATGAAAAAATTCTTTAATAATTTTGATCATGAATAACTTGAAAGGTCAAACTACTAATATCAAGTTATTTAGAATTTATCATATGCTATTTGGTTTTAATTTTTATCTTTTTAATTAAATATTAAATTTTTATTAATTTTACCTTTTAATTTATTATAAGTTAAAACTACCGTATAATGTCTCCATACTATGAGTAATTAATGAAGGGTTCTTTAATTAAACATAGATCTCTTGGCAATTAAGCTCTTGCCTGCTGCCCCGCCGTCTCATAGCACATATATAGAATTGATGAAGTTAAGAGTATAGGGTTGTGACCATACTTTTAGCTCATTAACTTTCGACACTTTGATTATAATTCTTGCTTGAAGGCTAAAAGAAGTTGGCACCAACTGTTTGGTAGGCTAAAAGGTAAACAATAAAAGAGAACTAGCAAACTTATTACAGAACCCAAAAGTACAATTTCATAGCTAATCAAACTGTGAAAAGGAATTGGAGATTGCATGACTCTTTTACCCTCATTTACCTAATTCATTGTTCTAAATCTCTACATTTCTTAGAAAAAATAAAATTAAATTAAAAGAAAGAGTTTATACATTTATCACATTATGCATTATAAGACAAATACTCAACTATTTAGCCACTAATTAAATAATAAATTTTATCTACATCATAATAACATATAAAATCGTTTGTTTTGTAACACACATATATGTTACAGTTTTAACTGTTGAATGTTGTTTATATACATAATGGTAAAAATTTTTTAGACTATTTTTTGGGGTGATAATTATTTTCAAATTCATCTTCCACTATAGCGTAAAGGAGAGAGTTTTTTTTTCACAAGTTTGCTTGCCACATGCAGAAAAAGCAAAAGCTGAAGAAGAAGAAAAAGGAAGAAAACTACACCTCGGGAGGAAGAGAGTTTGGGATAGATAAGCCAGAGCCATCCTTCTTTCTTTGTAGAAGCTCCAAAATTTCATGCACCTTCTCTTCTTGCTTCAGCATTTTCTGAAGAGCAGCAACCTGCATTTATACACACACATGCACATAAGATAAAAATTTCAAGAATTCTCTCAACAATATCTCTATGTTGTAATAATATACATATATAATTCTACCAACCTCTCTTTCAAGTGCCTCTCTCTTTTGTTGCCCACTAATCTTCTTTCTTCTCTATAACAACAAAACAATTCAGAATCACACATTTGTTAATTATCCGCAACCAACAAAACATTAAAGATCAATATAGTAGCAAACTTACAATATCCAATGGCACATTCAAATTAGCCTGCAAATGTTCACCACCCTTACTAGCCATGAAGGATATATTTGTGGGCAGTACTGTAGCTCCAAAAAGCATCCCCACCTCTTTAAGGGAAGCATTAAAACAACAAAACGAGAAGCTGTGTAATTGACTTGAGACTAAAGGAAAAGTGGGTTCTTGTTGTTGTTGGTGGTATTGGCTTAAAATTAAAGAAGTGCTGGTTTTAATCAAGAAGAAAGCAAAGAAAATAAGGTTAAAGAAAATAGAATAAAATTGGATATGGTTACGTTTGAGAATTGAGAGGAGATGAGAAGGAGCTTTCAAGGGAGGGTGAGAGAGGTTAGTTAAGGTAAGTCTTTAGGTAAGTGCAAAGAAAGAGCGGTGAAGCGGGCAGTTTTTTTTTTTTTTGGGATTTGCTTTAGCGTAGCTTGCACTTATGGATTAGTAGTTATACCTTCTTTAACAAAAGTTATGTTCAAGCCTTTAATATGCACAATAATGTAAAAAAAAAAAATTATGCATTAAGTTAGTAACTTTTTATTAATGGAAAGATTAAAAATATTGATATGATATGAGATTATATTCTTTTTTTAAATTAAGTGAAAATTAATTTCATAAATTGATAACGGTAAATTTTAAGTTTTACACTTCATGATCATGATGCACTGAAAAGGAATTAACTAACAAACCACTCTCTTATTGATAATTAATAATTTAATTATATTCAAAGAATAACATTTATTTGACATTATTATTTTGTACGTACCAATACTTGTATGGGCATATTCCACCAAACTAGTGAAGTCTATAATTTGATTACATGAATTCATTAAAAAAAAAACAATTATTAAATTTTGTTTTAGAATTTGTGGTTGATGCATGTCATTGCATTTTTTTATTGATTGGTCTTAATTAAATTTTTAATGGAAAATAGTCATAATTTTAGAAATATAGTGATAAGATGAAACTCATTAATTATATTATAAAGAAATTATTATTTATATCAAATTCAAGGTGAGTCATATTATTACAAATATATCGTAATTACATAGTAAATTTCATCATATATAATATATGACATCAATATGAATTTAGATAAATTTGATTTCAATTAAAATTTTTCAGTATTACATATTTTCAAAAATCCTACAACCTCTAATTAACCTTAAAAAGGAAATCTTGAAAACACCAAAACAAGAATCTTAAATTCAGTTGCTTAATCATGCCAATATAATTAGAAAACTTCTAATACACTTCTAAGTCATATGATCTCTACTTGCATTCTTAAGTCTAAAAAGTAGTATTCTTGTTCCATTTAAGATATAAGTGGTCTTAGACTCCTAGGGAAAGGTGAGATTGCCTAAATTAACCAAAAACTATTCAACATTTCTAAAATTTCACTAAAATTGAAGGTGAAGATATCTTGAGTTGAACTCATTAATTTCTCAAACAAGTTTCATTGTATGAGATTGGAAGAATTGTTAACTAATATTCGAGTAGTTCATAATAAGGTTGTGTATTGGGCG
Source organism: Mallotus nudiflorus (assembly GCA_947683625.1). Lineage (NCBI taxonomy): Eukaryota > Viridiplantae > Streptophyta > Magnoliopsida > Malpighiales > Euphorbiaceae > Mallotus > Mallotus nudiflorus. The sequence goes on from CANTUR010000018.1 coordinate 6,619,976, forward strand.
GGTCGAGCAGGTTTGGGTTTGAGTTTTTTTTAAAAGTTGAAACCAAATCGAATTGAGGTTTTTTGGTCAGATATTGACAGTTTTTAAATAACCGATTATATATTAAATATAATAAATGAAACAACAAAAACAAAAAGATTGCAGTAGCCAAATGGCTAAAGCACGAACCCTTTCTCCTTATAAACTCAAGTTTGGCCTTTGACAACCTCATTTTATGAGATTTTTATCACTTTTTGTCAAATGAAGAGCAAAAAATAAAAGTTTACATTAATAGGAATCGAACCACTGACCTTTGAAGGTAAGTTTATTGCCTTCATCACTTTACTAAACCAATTATATTACTATATTTTAAGGTAAAAAATATATATAATATAATATAATTCAGGTCTTCGGTTGGGTCGAATTCCACCCAAAATTTATAAAAAATTCAAAATTAAAACCGAACCAATACGGATCGATTCGATTACAGGTCGATTTATCAAACTGGATTAATTTTGCATAGCCCTAGTTGATAAGTAGTTAAACTCATTTACATTTTTAATAATAAGTGTACAAGAAGCGAAACAAATTTCTACTACTAAGTAAACTTAAAAATAGAAATAAATAACCGGTTTTGATAAAAAATAAAATAAAATAAAATTATAAAAAATTTATCTAGCTTTATAGTAATCTCCCAAGATGTTTGCTGGTAAATTTTTAGGAATAAGTAAAAGTTTCATCTTTATAGTTTTGTCTTTTAGCAACATTAGTCTTGTGAATTTTTTTCTTTTTTTTGACATTTAAGTATCTTGTGTTACATATTTTTACACATTTGTCACGATCCAAACTCAAAAGGGCACGTAACCGACACTAAGGAATGAGAATATATAAAGTACCCAAAATTTATAGTGAGCCTTAAGGAAAATTGCAATAAGATATAGATAATAATGAAATGAAATATTTAAATAAAGATAAATAACACAAATGAACTAATATCCAAAACAATTTTAAATAAATTAAAATAATTATCTTTAGTACAAATTTTTAATACATATGAAAATCCATAAAAAAAATATAACACAATAGTCAACCATTTCTACTACTGTGATGTTCTAGATTTAAAACATATATAATAATAATACATCTCAATTAAACCTACATAAAATAACCGGAGAAAAAAAAACTCGACGTAAAATAGGCTAACTGATAGGTGACTCTCGAGATCCTAAAAAAAATAATTGAGTGAAGTCAAATTTCATTGAGTAAGTTAATAAAAGAAATGTATATAGTATAAAAATCTCCTTCAAAATATATTTATGAAAATAAGAAATTTATAATTTATAATTTATAATTTAAACTATTTAATTTTTATTAAAATCTTCTTTTAACGAAATAATGTAATTAAAACTCATTAAATACTATATAAAATATAATTAGCTTTCTTAAATCATTTTATAAGAAAATTAAGTAGAATTCTAGTCCATAGATCTAATAGCCTTTCAGCTCTTTTATAATCCAAAAACTACTGATTCTCAAGAGCAAAGCATCAATCGAGCTATTAGCCACAGTCAATTCACTTAAATTGATATTTACTAGCAGTTCCCGAGAGCAAAGCATCACTGAGCTACCAACCCCAATAATATATAAATCACATCCGAGAGCAAAGCATCACCGAGCCACATACTTTCACCACTTACTCCGAATTTTACTAGTGTGCGGTGCGCACAGAGTTCTGATGAAACCTATCAGGTAGCCTGTTCTACTGTAGTTTATTTTAAAATAACTAAATATAAATAAACAAGAAAAATTACAATAAAATAAAATAAGTTTACTAATCATGTGAAAATTTAAAATAAACATGCTAATATAACTATAGTAATAATAGGAGAATTTAATTTAAATAGGTATTCCTATAATAATATAATTCTTTAATAAATTCTCCTATTTATCAAAATCAATCAATATATAATAATAATAATAATAATAATAATAATAATATAACTTACTTATAATGCACTTCTCTACGCAGTTGCGCTTGACCTCAACCTGTCGATTCGACTGGAGTTACGACTAAAGAAAAGAAATAAATAAAAGGAAATTAAAAACGGAATTCTTATAAATTCTAGATTTTTAAGAAAAGACTTAATTAAAATATGACTCTACTAAAATAGACCTAATATTACATTTTACAAGAAATTTATCAAAAATTCAGCAGAATTTTCTCTATAAAACGAACATTTTTCTACAAAAGTAGAACCAACTCTACATAGAAAAAACACTTCAAATAACCGCAACAACTCTAAATCTTGGGTTGGACCCTGAAACTACACTTTATGCCCAACTGAGAACCACTTTCACAAATCACAATATAATTCAATAAAATTCACATTAAAATCAATTTATGCTATATAGGCCCTTATTCAAATTTTTTAAATTAAATAGTGTTTAAATTCCGATAATTAATTAAATTATTCAATTATATAATTAAGTAACCGAAAACTCATGTAAATCATAAAAATTATAAATACTATTTTATTTAGATATTATTTCGATAATTACTGATAATTAGCTAAAAATAGGAATAAATTCATAAAAATTATTTTAATATTATTTATTACTCAAAAATTATCCAAAACATCATAATTCACCATAATTTCAATTAAAACATAAAATTTACCAATTTATACTAATTTTGTCAAAAATTCATTTTTGACATAAATATTCAAAAATTTGTAATAAAAATGCAGTACATAATTTTAATAACTTCCTTAATGAAACTTGCTTAAAATAACTAGTAAAATTTATTAAAAATATAAAAAATTTTTGGCTCGGGAATAGTGTCATGAACAGTAACCTAAGACCCTAAAAATTTGAAAAATTCCTAAAAATTCACAAATTTTTTTTTTTGAAAACCTTACAATACATACAATAATTAGTCATAAATAACCAACATCAAATAAATCAAATTAAGCTTCAATTTCATAATTTAATAAAAATACCCAAATTTAAATTTTGTGAAATTAGAGTTATTACCAATTAAATTTCTCGAAATTGATCAAAAATTATTGAAGTCCGGGTCGAGAGCTTCAATTCAAGCCCAATATTGACTGGAAAACTTGTCGAAAAAGTCATCAGTTTCCCTTCCAATTCCCGGCACCATTTGAAATGAAGGAATAAGGAGAAGAGGCAGTTCCGGTGATTGCTACAACTTCTGGCAGTGGCAAGGGTGTCCTCCGTCAGCAGCACGACGAGCCTAGAGTGACAGTAATGGCAGTGGATGACGATAGTGGCGGTGCTACTTGCTGTCGCACAGAGAGGAAGAAAGAAAGAAAAAAAAAGGAAAAAGGAAAGAAGAAAAAAATTCTTTTATGTATATTTTTTTATATAAAAAAGCATAAAAGACATAATAATATAATATACAAAAAAATATTATTTCCAATTATTTTTAACCACAAAATACAATAAATTGTGCTCAAATACTTCAAATAAATAGTAAAATTAAATTAATAACATTAAAATAATATTTAACCCCAAAAGTTAAATTAAATTCTACTAGAATTAAATATCACAATTTAATATAATAATAATATAAAATAAAAATAATTATTAACATTGCATATCTTAAATTTTAATTTCTTAATTTAATTCATAAAAATTTAGGTCTTTATAGTCTCCCCTCCTAAAAAAAAAATTCGTCCCCAAATTTTCGATAAATAAAATTCAAAATCTTAATGGAAAAGATAGGGACAGCCACCGACATCACTGCCTCCATCTCTCACATGTAGTCCTCTACTGTGTGGTTGCTCCATAACACCTTCACCATCAGGATCTTCTTAGTGCGAAGCTGACGAACTTGGCGATCCACAATCACCATAGGATATTCCTCATATGACAGATCTTCACTGAACTCCATTGTCTGAGGCTGAAGAACGTGAGAAGGATCGGGAACATACTTCCTCAACATAGAAATGCGGAACACTGGGTGAATTCGAGATAATTCAGGTGCAACACCAATCTATAAGCCACCTCTCCAACTTTTGAACGTATCTTAAATGGCCCAATGTATCTCGGGGTTAATTTACCTCTCTTTCCAAACCTCATAACCCCTTTCATTGGAGACACTTTTAGAAACACCATGTCCCTAACAGAAAAGGACACATCTTTCCTCTTTGGATCTGCATAGCTCTTTTGTTTGCTGAAAGTTGTCCTCAAACTCTACTAAATAATAGGAACCTTCTCAGAAGTAATATGCATTAATTCTGGACCTATCAATTTTCTTTCTCCATCTTCCCAACACAATGGTGATCTACACTTCCTACCATACAGTGCTTCATACGGAGTCATTTAATACTTATATGGTAATTATTGTTATATGCAAATTCTATCAATGGCAAATGCATGTCCTACTGACCACCAAAGTCTATCACACACAACCTTAACATATCCTCAAGGTTTTGAATGGTCCTTTCTGACTGACCATCTGTTTGAGGATAAAATGTCATGCTGAAATCAAGTCTGGTACCTAATGCCTTATGCAACTCTTGCTAGAAGACTGAGGTGAAAGTAACTCCTCTGTCAGACACTATGCTCATTGATACTCTATGAAGATAAATAATTCTGTTGACATACAACCTTACTAATCTATCAATAGAGTATGTGTAGACGGCGGGGTTTAGCGCGTGTCCAAGATTTTAGCAACTGTGACACTGTTTAGGCTTAGGGCCTTAGAGAACACACTAACCATTGTCACAAAGACATGGCGTGGAGATAAGGAGTCGCCACCCAAGGTAATAACTGGGACAATTTGATTGGTGGTACTCGATTCTCTAAAAGAAAATTAGCACCACAACCAGGAGATTCTAGATATGGAATACTAACTTCTCTTAGTCTCGTGTTCATTTAGAATAATTTTTACAAATAATTATTTCATCCTTTAATTACATGCAATTTTATTAAACCCTAATTAACATCCATCTACCCAAAAAGGCAACAAGTCAATAAAATTACAAGAAAAAAATGCACTCAAGATCACGTTATACCTAAGTCTAAACTATGTTAATTTTATTTAAATAAGTTAGCTAAATCTACATTTTATTTACATGTGAAATAGAATAAAATTGGGCCTACATTTTATTAATTAATGAGCCTAAATCTATATTTTTTAGTTTTTCTAAGATATGAGCTTAAGTCTATTCAATTTAAAGAAGAAATTAAATTAGTGGGCCTAAGTCTAACTTGGTTTTATTTTTAAATGAAATGTGGGCCTAGGTCTATTTATTTTAAAAGAAATGCAATTAAATAGGCTGAGCTAAGTCTAGACAATTTTAATTAACTAAGCGGGCCTAAAATCTAATTAACCTAATGGGCCTAAGTTGATTTTAATTATTTAAAGTCTTAAACCATTTTTAAACCTATTTATTTAGTGGGTAAGACCTAAACGTGGGCTTGGGGCCCAAAAACATAAAAAACAAGCCCAAAATAAATAAAACACAAAAAAAAAATCAAACAAACATTTCAGTGATTTTCTAAAAAAAACCTAATTTAATTACATACAAACCCTAATTTAAGCTATTGCCACAATTGATTTTAATTAATTTTTTTTACCCAATTGAATCTAATTACTAATCAATTTTAAAATACAAAAAATGAAAATTTACTATTCCCACTACTGAGGCTATTACAAACTACGTATAAAATTAAAAGTATACACCCAAAAATTAAAATAACTATACAGAACACAAAAAATGGAAAAAATAATAAATAAAAAAAATCCTAAGAAAATAATACAGGTTCATCCATGACATTCCATGGACCTTCTATTCAATTCAAATATAGGCGGTATCCTTCTCAATCCACATGCACACATTAAAACAAAAAAAAAAGTAATCAGATTAGTAATGAAATTAAACAATCAAAAAGAATAACAGAATAAAAGAAAAATCACAAAAAGAAAACAATAGAAAAGAGTGAAAATGAAATAGAAAAATATCACTGGAGATTTAGATGTTATGCAGATGCTCTTTTTTTGGCCCCTCAGATTAGGATTTTCACTATTGAAGTTAAATTGTTTGTAGATTCTGGACTCGGACTTGATTGTGTTTAAGGACACTGGCAGTATTTTTTAGGATTTCTGCATTTTTTTTGTGTAAAAGCTCTCCAGAAAGAAAAATCCTTTCGAAAACCAGAAGAAAAAAAGAAGTTCCCCCCAGTAAAACCTCTCCAAAAAACCTCTTCTTTCATGCACGCATGCAGACTCTGCTTTTAAATACAGAGTCTGCGTGTACTGAACTTCCTCCAAAGGAGGAACGAACTGATGATCAGATAGCGTTTGTTTTGATTTAAAAAAAAAAAAGCCCTTCTACCGTTTTAAAAAAAACTTTATCAGATAATCAAGGATAAAATTTGAATTTTTAACCAATTAAAACACTGAAAAAGTCGATAAAAATAAGGAAAAAAATAAAAAAATGGAATTATTGCGCATCGGTACTATGCAATACCGACCCGGCATTGTGTAATGCCAATCGACATTACACAATGCCGATCAGCATTGTGTAATGCCAGTCGGCATTACACCAATGCCGATCTAAAATTTTTTTTAACTTTTAATTACCAAAAAATCCTTGAAAAAATTACTTATTTGCAATCAAATCCTAAAAAATGTTACAATTTAGTCCCTAAAGTCCAGAAAATCAACAACTAAGTTCAATTTTTGAATAAATTTCATCATAGGGGCTTACGTCACAATTGTGCACAATTGCATCCCAAAATTGAGTGCTTACAGTATGTCTTCTTAATTAGCAGAAAGTGTGCTGTCTTAGTCAATATGTTAACTATCACCCAAACAACATCATAACCACCAGTAGTATTGTCACGACCCAAAACAGGGGTCATGACCGGCGCTAGGGAACGGGAATTCTTTCGAATTCGGAACCCGTAGCAAGCCTAAAAATAAAATAAAACATGCCATAATAACAATAATCATATAATATACAGCGAAAAATAAAAATCATAATATCATGATATTATCCATATCAACTGGATTTAAATCAAATCTCATCTCATAGATATATAATCTTTAATACAAATCCAGTTTCAACATAATACATCTCTTTAAAAAAAATAAGATACATGAAATCCAATACTTTAATTCACAACTACTGCAGTGTCTAGATAAAATAAATAAGACTCAAGTAGACAGTTTACATAAAGAAGCCGGGGCGGAAGAAATCCGGCGTATCGACCTACTACTGAGGTCTGAAGAAGTTGACTCTCCTGAAAAATAGTCAACGGAGGGGAGTCAGACCTCACTGAGTGAATTACTATAATATATATACATACATACTAAGTGATAATGCATACAGTCAACAGTATATATAATATATATATATACAGGCAATTACACATAGATGCAGTAAAATCATTTTTATATACTTTATCTGAAAATCACAGTTTATGAAGGATCACATAGAACCCTAGAATATCGCAACCTCAAAAATAGTGTTAAACAACACTCTGGCCATACAGGCTCACTTATTCCAAATATATCCACTTAATCCATTTGGACAGTAGACTGGCCCCCGAGACACTAAGTCAACCGAGCTCCAACAGTCTGAGTGCCAGTATGATTGGCCCCGAGACACTAAGTCAACCGAGCTCCAGCAATCACACCCACAAACCATATCTCACATATCAATAATCATAATCAAATCAATATCCACAATAATTTAGTAATATAGCCTAAAGCTATAGGCGTACCGGTACGTACTCGGTCCTAGTGCTGCCCACTAGGTAGCACGTTCTATTGATATCCTTCATCATTAAATATAAACCATTCATTCACAAAAAAATAAATGATGCATGACGTTCAATAAAATACAACATAAACCATATATATACCGGAAATATACCAAAAGTAAACCAGGTATATTTCGAGTATATATATACGTCAAATAAATCCAATCAAATCATAAATTAAATTAAAATATATTTAAAAACATTTTAAATATATTTTATTAATAAAACATGTATATAATTTATTATATACCAAAAATATACTTAAATACAAATCACATTATTTATGCATTTTAATCAAAGTAAAACATATATTTCTAAATCATGCATCCTAAGCATGTATACATAGTACAGTAACTCACCTAGTGCGCTCCACGAGACAGGTCCGACGGGCCTGGTCCACTAGCCCTCGGTCTCGGCGCAACTAAACAAGAAATAATTAACTGACATCAGAATAAACCTAACAGAAATCCTAGAATTCAATCTAGAGTATTAAACACAGAATCGAAATTTAGGGTTCGACTGGATATCACGTTTTACGAGAATTCTACCGAAAATCCGGCAGAACCTCCCCTGTAAAACGGACATCTCTCTACTCAAAAGAGTAGAGCCGACCCTGCAAAGAAACACACTTCGAAAATAAACACCACATCTCATTCACAACCCCTCGGTCGGACTCCAAACTACAGTCTACCGACCGGGGTCCACAAACACAGAACACTTCCAACCAAAAATATCCTTAAATCGCAGAAATACATTTTATACGTAGAAATTACATAATTAGCCTTAAAACACTGTAAAAAACCGATAAAAATTCATTTTATTAGAAAAACCGTATATTATATGTATAATTGAAAATAATTCACGAAAAATAGTTTTAATTAGTTAAAAATACCAAATAATTTGTAGAAATAATTTTTATACCTTAAATAACTATTAAAACCAATTAAATTACATTTTTAGACAATTTATGGTAAAATTACCAAAATACCCCTATATATATAAATATACTTAAATTACTTCAAAAATTCACCAAAAATCATACAATTATTCAAAATTAATTTTCTCAACATATTTATCCATAATATTAACAATTAAACCCAATTAACCAATTAAATTCAAATAAAAACACATTTAACCTAATTTTCTCAAATTCACATAAACTCAAATAATTAAAAATAAATACTTAGAAATTCATAAAAATTCTAAATAATTTCCTATAATTCATTTCAACACCTAATTTAACCATAAAACACAATTTCATAATTTAAATAATTAATTTCCGAAAATTAGAAAATAATATTAAAATATTCAAAAAATACCCAAAAATCCAAACAATCTCCAAAAATTCTACAAAAATTCATACATGTAGATTAAGATACTAGGATCAACATTTGTGAAGGAATTTTCCATGAATCAATCAATTCGAAGCTCAAAAAAATCAAAAACCCTAATAGGCCGAAATTGAAAAATCAAAACCTAAGCAAATCTAGACCAATTCAGCTCAAACCAAAGCTAGAATCACACTCACCAGAGCTCAAGGAGAAGAAAGAGATCGGCGGGTGTCGAAAACAGTGGCCGGGATCGACGTGATCGACGGTGGATCGATTTTCGGCTTCTCCGGCCAAAATCGATCTCCAGACGCCGGAAACGGCCTCCTCAGGCGGCGAAATTGGTCGGGGAAGACGGTGGCACACCGGACGGCACACCCACGGTGAAGGAACGGCACAGCAGCGATCGGAAATGGAGAAGGGAGAATCGGGAGGAAGAAGAAGAAGTCGGGGGCAGTTTTGTAATTTTCCAAACTTTTGATTTTTGACAAATATATGTATATATATATACTTTATACTATATATTAAAATAATATTAAATTACACACATCAAATATACACCACACACATAAAAATATTAATATTTTAATAATTTATACTAAATAAAATTAATTAAATAACAATTAAACAATTAAATACTTAATAAAATATTAGGGAAATAATAAACCCTAATTAAATAAATATACACACATCGGATTTATTTAATAGTTTAAAAATATGTATGAGTTCATGCAAGTCCGTAAATACATTTAAAATAATTAATAATACATTGTTTACGTGAAAATTTCCCCGAAAATGCAAGTCCCGGGAAAATTTTACGTAAAGCACTGAAAATAATACACAATAATTAAAATAGGTCTAAAATACATATCAACTCGTAAAAAATATCATATAAAATACAGAAATCATTAACACTGCATATCCCGGTACTATGTAAAAATATTTTAAAAACACGGGATATTACAGTCTCCCCCCCTTACAAGAATTCGTCCCCGAATTCCAAAAAACAAGATCAAGAAGGGAAGAGATACGGGTAAGAAGCTCGCATCTCAGCTTCAGTCTCCCACGTATGCTCTTCAACTCTGTCGCTGCGCCACAGAACCTTAACCATCGAAATCTGCTTCGATCGCAACTGTCGAACTTGATAATCAACGATCGCCACAGGTTCTTCCACAAACGTCAAATCTTCACTCACTTTCACACTGTCGGGCTGCAACACGTGTGAAGGATCTGAGATATACTTCCTCAACATCGAGATATGAAATACTGGATGCACCTGTGACATACTCGGAGGCAAATCCAACCGATATGCAACAGTGCCAATTCTCTCCAGAATCTCAAACGGTCCAATGTATCTCGGTGCTAACTTACCCTTCCTGCCAAATCTCATCACACCCTTCATCGGAGATACTTTCAGAAAAACATAATCTCCAACCTGAAACTCCACATCTCTACGCCTAGGATCCGCATAACTCTTCTGTCTGCTTACTGCGGTCTCTAATCTGCGCTTGATCACGTCGACTTTCTCTGCAGCATCCTGAACCATCTCTGGTCCAGTCAAAGCTCTCTCACCAATCTCATCCCAACTCAACGGGGATCTACACTTCCTTCCATACAACGCCTCATATGGTGCCATACCAATGCTGCTATGGTAGCTGTTATTATATGCAAACTCAACAAGCGACAAATGATCATCCCAGCTACCTCCCAAATCCAAGACACACATCCTCAACATATCTTCCAGTATCTGGATCGTCCTCTCAGACTGCCCATCTGTCTGAGGATGAAAAGCAGTACTGAAATCCAACCTAGTGCCCATCGCTTCCTGCAACTTCTGCCAAAAATGAGAAGTAAACACCGAACCTCTATCTGACACAATGGACACAGGTACTGCATGAAGGCACACAATATGCTTCACATACAACTTCGCCAATCTAGCAACTGAATATGTAGCTTTCACAGGCAAGAAATGTGCAGACTTCGTCAACCTGTCTACAATCACCCAGATGGAATCGTATCCATCCTTCGAACGAGGTAAACCGACCACAAAATCCATAGCTATCCTTTCCCACTTCCACTCGGGAATAGGAAGAGGCTGAAGCTTTCCAGAAGGCTTCTGATGTTCGGCTTTCACTTGCCGACACATCAAACACTTAGCAACATAATCAGCGACATCCTTCTTCAATCCATCCCACCAGTATAAATCTTTAATACTGTGGTACATCTTAGTGACACCTGGATGAACGCTGTAGGCTGTAGAATGTGCTTCCTCTAAAATCTCTTCTCTCAAATCATCCACATCAGGAACACATAATCTACCACTGATCCACAACACACCATCATCATCAAGTGTGAAATCAGTGAACTTCCCTACTCTGACATTCTCTGCAAGCTCTCCCAGAATAGGATCTCGGCTCTGAGCTGCTTTAATCCTATCCCTCAGTATAGATCGTACTTTAAACTGAGCTAACAGTCCACCTGATCTACTAATCTTCATCATCAGACCTTGATCCACGATCAGATGTAACTCCTGGATCAATGGTCTCCTCTCAACACCAATGTGAGCAAGACTACCTGAGGACTTCCTACTCAAGGCATCTGCTACCACATTAGCTTTACCCGGATGGTAAAGAATCTCGCAATCATAGTCCTTCAATAATTCCAACCATCTTCTCTGCCTCAGATTCAAATCTCTCTGCTGGAAAATGTACTTAAGGCTCTTGTGATCAGTAAATATCTCATAAGTCACCCCGTACAGATAATGTCTCCAAATCTTCAAAGCAAAGATCACTGCAGCCATCTCAGGATCATGTGTAGGATAGTTCTGCTCATGCTTCTTCAACTGCCTCGAAGCATAGGCTATCACCCTTCCATTCTGCATCAACACACAACCAAGACCAATTCTAGAGGCATCACAGTAAACTGTGAACTTATCCACACTATTAGGCAAAGCTAATACTGGCGCTGTGGTCAACTTCTCTTTCAACAACTAAAAACTGTTCTCACAAGCTTCTGACCACTCGAATCTAATGTTCTTCTGAGTCAAGCGAGTCATAGGGGCTGCAATCCTGGAAAAATCCTGCACAAACCGCCTATAATACCCGGCTAAACCCAGAAAACTTCGAATCTCCGTAACAGAAGTAGGTCTAGGCCATTCAGATACTGCCTCAACCTTCTGTGGATCAACCTGAATACCTTCTTTAGACACTACGTGTCCAAGAAAAGAAACACTTTCCATCCAGAAATCACACTTCGAGAATTTAGCATAAAGCTGATGATCTCTCAATGTCTGTAATACAATCCTCAAATGATATACATGCTCTTCCATACTCCTCGAATATACCAGTATATCATCAATGAAGACTACTACAAACTGATCCACATACGGTCTGAATACCCTATTCATCAGATCCATAAAAGCTACTGGTGCATTAGTCAAACCAAAGGACATCACCAGAAACTCATAATGGCCATATCTAGTGCGGAATGCTGTCTTAGGAATATCGACTTCACTAATCCACAGCTGATGATAACCCGACCTCAAGTCAACCTTAGAAAAGAACTGTGCACCCTGGAGCTGATCAAACAAATCATCTATCCTCGGGAGAGGATACTTGTTCTTCACTGTCACCTTATTCAGCTCTCTGTAGTCAATGCACAGTCTCAGGGTACCATCCTTCTTCTTCACAAACAAGACTGGTGCACCCCAAGGGGAAACACTAGGTCTAATAAAACCCTTATCCAACAACTCTTGCAACTGCTCCTTCAACTCTTTCAACTCTACAGGAGCCATACGATAGGGTGGCATAGATATAGGAGTAGTACCTGGAACCACATCAATACAGAACTCAATCTCTCTATGAGGTGGTAAACCTGGCAACTCCTCGGGAAAAACATCAGGAAACTCACAAGCAACAGGAACATCTGTGAGTGACAACTTCTCCACTGACGTATCCCTGACCAATGCCAAATACCCCTGATAACCTTTCTTCAACAACTTCCTAGCCGTAATAACAGAAATAAGATTCTGAGGTGCTGAACTCCTATTACCAACAAACTTAAAATCTTCTTCACCAGGAATTCTAAAAGTCACCTCCTTATTCCTGCAATCTACCACGGCGAAGTGCTGAGACAACCAATCCATTCCCAGAATAACATCAAACTCCATCACATCCAACAAAATCAAATCAGCGGGTAATTCTCTATCTCCCACGAGAACTGGACAACCAGAAAGAACAATATCGGTGTCCAAAGAATCGCTCAGAGGAGTGGCAACAGACAAAGGAAAAGCCATCCTCGAAGCTTGCCAACAAGATTTAGAAGCAAAAACAGGAGAAACAAATGAATGCGTGGCACCCGGATCAAACAAAACCCATGCATCCAGGTAACAAACAGAAACAATACCTGCCACGACTGCATTAGATGCCTGAGCATCCTGCTGAGTCAGATGGAAGACTCTCGCCTGGCCTCGACCTCCCTGCTGACTGGTAGAAGCCTGGCCAACACCTTTGGCACCTCCTCTAGTACCTCTACCACGACTCTGTTGTGGAACAAACCGAGTGGAACTCTGATGCTGGGCTGGTGGTAACTGAAATGGCACGGGTGCTGCACTAGCAATCGACTGCTGTGGGAATCGCGGAATCTGCTGCTGCTGATACCCAGAATAAGGACACGATCTGGCAAAATGTCCTGTCTGCCCACATCTGAAGCATGTCAGTGGTGCCAGATAACACGATCCTTGATGGACTCTACCACAAGTCTGGCAAACGCTGGTAGCTAATCCAGAACTATGACCACTGCTGCTGCTCGAAGCACCTGATCCAAATCTAAACGATCTACGCTGACCTCCACGGCCATGTCTACTGCTCCGATGCACTCGCTGCTGCTGTCTCTGACTCTGCTGAGTCGGACCTCGCTGCTGACTACTCGATCCAACATGAAAACTCGAATACGGAGTAGCCTGCGATCCACTCGACTGAACTCCCAACTGGTAGTAATCAGGCATCGCTCCCTGCCTAACTAACCTCAGCTCAATCTCCTTAGTTAACTCAATCACAGACTCCAGAGTAAGGCCTGCTGTAGGCATACCAGCAAAAGCTGAACCCAAACCAGTAACGTAGGTAGTAACCGCGAAATACTGATCTCGCATCAAATCCTCAGCATATCTACCCAGACGAAGAAACTCTCGGGTATACTCCTCTACAGATCGATCTCCATGGAAATACTAGTCAAACGGAGACGATAACTCAAACGAAGAGGCTCTGGACAAAATCTCCTCATGAATCGCTCTCGAAACTGAGCCCATGTCATCGTCATCATGTAGGGCTGGATCATCTGAATAAACCAATCCAAGGCTGGTCCCTCAATAGACAACTCAACGATCATGATCCGCTGGTACTCAGTATGAGCAGTCCGAGTCCTCATCTCAATCGCATGCAGAAAATCTAAAGGATCAGAAGTACCATCAAAAGCAATCCTGCCAACTCGGGCATAGAACAAGGCTGCCTCAGGGTCAGACATACCCTGCTGATAGGCAGGCTGAACAGGCTGAACAACTGGAGGAACAGGAACATCAAACTCAGGCTCAACAGGCTCCTCGTCCTACAACTCTCTCTGCCTACAGCGACCTACCGCTCCTCGAGGTCTACCCCTACCACGACCTCTACGCCTAACTGGCGACTCAGGAGGTAAAACCTCATCCTGAAAAGACTCATCATCCTCGGCCTCAACGACCGGTGGAGCGACACGCGCTCGCCTCCTCATACTGAAAAGACAAACGGAAAGATTCAGATAAAATAGACAACGGAGGAATAATGCTGAAAACTACAGTAAGGAATACTTATCAAGACATACTCGAACCTAATACACTGCAGTAGTTCAACAGAAAACACAACTCAAAAACTAGGGCCACAACTCACATAACTAAGCCCTGACACAGAACTCCGCTCTGATACCAACTTTGTCACGACCCAAAACAGGGGCCATGACCGGCGCTAGGGAACGAGAATTCTTTCGAATCCGGAACCCGTAGCAAGCCTAAAAATAAAATAAAACATGCCATAATAACAATAATCATATAATATGCAGCGAAAAATAAAAATCATAATATCATGATATTATCCATATCAACTGGATTTAAATCAAATCTCATCTCATAGATATATAATCTTTAATACAAATCCAGTTTCAACATAATACATCTCTTTAAAAAAAATAAGATACATGAAATCCAATACTTTAATTCACAACTACTGCAGTGTCTAGATAAAATAAATAAGACTCAAGTAGACAGTTTACATAAAGAAGCCGGGGCGGAAGAAATCCGGCGTATCGACCTACTACTGAGGTCTGAAGAAGTTGACTCTCCTGAAAAATAGTCAACGGAGGGGAGTCAGACCTCACTGAGTGAATTACTATAATATATATACATACACACTAAGTGATAATGCATACAGTCAACAATATATATAATATATATATATACAGGCAATTACACACAGATGCAGTAAAATCATTTTTATATACTTTATCTGAAAATCACAGTTTATGAAGGATCACATAGAACCCTAGAATATCGCAACCTCAAAAATAGTGTTAAACAACACTCATGGCCATACAGGCTCACTTATTCCAAATATATCCACTTAATCCATTTGGACAGTAGACTGGCCCCGAGACACTAAGTCAACCGAGCTCCAACAGTCTGAGTGCCAGTGTGATTGGCCCCGAGACACTGAGTCAACCGAGCTCCAGCAATCACACCCACAAACCATATCCCACATATCAATAATCATAATCAAATCAATATCCACAATAATTTAGTAATATAGCCTAAAGCTATAGGCGTACCGGTACGTACTCGGTCCTAGTGCTGCCCACTAGGTAGCACGTTCTATTGATATCCTTCATCATTAAATATAAAACATTCATTCACAAAAAAATAAATGATGCATGACGTTCAATAAAATACAACATAAACCATATATATACCGGAAATATACCAAAAGTAAACCAGGTATATTTCGAGTATATATATACGTCAAATAAATCCAATCAAATCATAAATTAAATTAAAATATATTTAAAAACATTTTAAATATATTTTATTAATAAAACATGTATATAATTTATTATATACCAAAAATATACTTAAATACAAATCACATTATGTATGCATTTTAATCAAAGTAAAACATATATTTCTAAATCATGCATCCTAAGCATGTATACATAGTACAGTAACTCACCTAGTGCGCTCCACGAGACAGGTCCGACGGGCCTGGTCCACTAGCCCTCGGTCTCGGCGCAACTAAACAAGAAATAATTAACTGACATCAGAATAAACCTAACAGAAATCCTAGAATTCAATCTAGAGTATTAAACACAGAATCGAAATTTAGGGTTCGACTGGATATCACGTTTTACGAGAATTCTACCAAAAATCCGACAGAACCTCCCCTGTAAAACGGACATCTCTCTACTCAAAAGAGTAGAGCCGACCCTGCAAAGAAACACACTTCGAAAATAAACACCACATCTCATTCACAACCCCTCGGTCGGACTCCAAACTACAGTCTACCGACCGGGGTCCACAAACACAGAACACTTCCAGATATACCAAAAATATCCTTAAATCGCAGAAATACATTTTATACGTAGAAATTACATAATTAGCCTTAAAACACTATAAAAAACCGATAAAAATTCATTTTATTAGAAAAACCGTATATTATATGTATAATTGAAAATAATTCACGAAAAATAGTTTTAATTAGTTAAAAATACCAAATAATTTGTAGAAATAATTTTTATACCTTAAATAACTATTAAAACCAATTAAATTACATTTTTAGACAATTTATGGTAAAATTACCAAAATACCCCTATATATATAAATATACTTAAATTACTTCAAAAATTCACCAAAAATCATACAATTATTCAAAATTAATTTTATCAACATATTTATCCATAATATTAACAATTAAACCCAATTAACCAATTAAATTCAAATAAAAACACATTTAACCTAATTTTCTCAAATTCACATAAACTCAAATAATTAAAAATAAATACTTAGAAATTCATAAAAATTCTAAATAATTTCCTATAATTCATTTCAACACCTAATTTAACCATAAAACAAAATTTCATAATTTAAATAATTAATTTCCCAAAATTAGAAAATAATATTAAAATATTCAAAAAATACCCAAAAATCCAAACAATCTCCAAAAATTCTACAAAAATTCATACATGTAGACTAAGCTACTAGGATCAACATTTGTGAAGGAATTTTCCATGAATCAATCAATTCGAAGCTCAAAAAAATCAAAAACCCTAATAGGCCGAAATTGAAAAATCAAAACCTAAGCAAATCTAGACCAATTCAGCTCAAACCAAAGCTAGAATCACACTCACCGGAGCTCAAGGAGAAGAAAGATACCGGCGGTGTTGAAAACGGTGGCCGGAATCGGCGTGATCGACGGTGGATCGATTTTCGGCTTCTCCGGCCAAAATCGATCTCCAGACGCCGGAAACGGCCTCCTCAGGCGGCAAAATTGGTCGGGGAAGATGGTGGCACACCGGACGGCACACCCACGATGAAGGAATGGCACGGCAGCGATCGGAAATGGAGAAGGGAGAATCGGGAGGAAGAAGAAGAAGTCGGGGGCAGTTTTGTAATTTTCCAAACTTTTGATTTTTGACAAATATATGTATATATATATACTTTATACTATATATTAAAATAATATTAAATTACACACATCAAATATACACCACACACATAAAAATATTAATATTTTAAAAATTTATACTAAATAAAATTAATTAAATAACAATAAAACAATTAAATACTTAATAAAATATTAGGGAAATAATAAACCCTAATTAAATAAATATACACACACCGGCTTTATTTAATAGTTTAAAAATATGTATGAGTTCATGCAAGTCCGTAAATACATTTAAAATAATTAATAATACATTGTTTACGTGAAAATTTCCCCGAAAATGCAAGTCCCGGGAAAATTTTACGTAAAGCACTGAAAATAATACACAATAATTAAAATAGGTCTAAAATACATATCAACTCATAAAAATATCATATAAAATACAGAAATCATTAACACTGCATATCCCGGGTACTATGTAAAAATATTTTAAAAACACGGGATATTACAAGTATGAGGCAATCTAGTCACAAAATCTATAGCAATCATATCCCACTTCCACTCTGGGATAGGCGATGGCTATAATAATCCTACAGGCCTATAGTGCTCTAACTTCACCTATTAACAAGTAAGGAATTTGGATACAAATTCTGCTATTTCCTTTTTCATTCCAGTCCATCAATATGTATCCTTCAAGTCATGATACATTTTGGTAGAACCTATATGAACACTGTATACAAAAAAATGTGCCTTTTCCATGATTTCTTTTCTTAGCTCATCCACATTTAGCATACATAATTGGGTACCCAAACGTAGCACACCCTCGTTATCAATCACAAAGCCAAAGGACCTGCCTTGTTGCACTTCAAACATAATCTTCTATAACTGTGGGTCTCTTCTCTATGCTACCTTAACTCGATCCAAGTATACTAATCGTACCTTGAACTGAGCAAGGATGCATTTCTTAGTCACCTTCAACTACAGTCCTTGGTCAATCAACTTATGCATCTCCTTAACAATTAGTCTCCTCTTAGTACTGATGTGTGCCAGGCTACTTACAGACTTCCTACTCAAAGCATTTGCAACTATATTTGCCTTTCCTGGATGGTACATAATAGAATAATCATAGTCCTTTAGAAGTTCCATCCATCTCCTCTGCCTTAGATTCAGATCCTCTTCTGGAAAATGTACTTCAAGCTCTTATGGTTGGTGTATATTTCATACGTCACACCATATAAGTAATGCCTCTAAATCTTTAATGCAAACACCATTTTGCCATTTTTAAGTCATGAGTAGGATAATTTTGCTCATGCTTCTTCAACTTCCTAAAAGTATAAGCAACCACTCTTCTATTCTGCATTCATATATAGTCCAATCCTACTCAGGAAGTATCACAATACACTGTATAACCTTCATTCCCAGAAGGCAAAGTCAACACTGGAGTAGAAGGCAACAAATACTTAAGCAACTGAAAGTGCCCCTCATATCTGTCTATCCACACAAACTTAGCATTCTTCTGGGTCAGCCTTGTCAAAAGTGCAACAATCTTGGAGAAATCCTTCACAAACCTTTTATAATAACCAACTAAACCTAGAAAACTCCTTACTTCAGTAACTGATGTGGGTCTTAGCCACTCTGTAATAGCTTCTATTTTCTTGGGATCCACTTATATGCCATCTTTAGATACCACATGGCCTAAGAATGCCACTTGATCCAACCAAAATTCACACTTCAAAAACTTAGCATATAGCTAGTGCTCTCTCAGAGTCTGAAGCACAAATCTCAAATGCATTGTATATTCTACCTTACTCCTGGACTATACTATAATATCATCAATAAACATAATCATAAATCAGTCCAAGAATGGCCTGAACACCTTGTTCATCAAGTCCATAAAGGCTACTAGGGCATTAGTCAACCCAAAAGACATCACCAAAAATTCATAATGGTCATACCTTGTCTGAAATATAGTCTTAGGTACATCTCCACCTCTAATCCTTAATTGATGATACCAGACCTTAAGTCGATCTTAGAGAAACACTGAGCTCCTTGAAGTTGATCGAATAAGTCATTAATCCTCAGGAGTGGATATTTGTTCTTGATGGTAACCTTATTCAGCTATCTGTAATCGATACAAAGTTGAAGACTACTATCCTTCTTCTTTATAAACAACACAGGAGCACCCCAAGGAGATGTACTAGGCCAAATGAAACCTTTATCTAGCAATTCTTGCAACTGCTCTCTCAACTCCTTCAACTCTATAGGTGCCATTCTATATGGTGGCATAGAGATAGGATTTGTACCAAGCACTGCATTGATACATAATTCTATTTCCCTATTAGGTGGTAAGCTTAGCAATTCTTCAGGAAAAACATCTAAAAACTCGTACACCACTGGCACCCTTTCAACTACCCCACTATTTGTTTGTATATCTCTGACCATAGCTAAATAGGCTTAATAACCTCTTCTAAGCATCTTCCTAGTTGTGATTGCAGAAATAATATTTTGAGGCATTAAACTCTTATCACCTCTGAATCTGAATTCCTCATCAGATGGAATTCTAAAAATTGCTTCCTTCCCTCGATAGTCGACCGTGGAATAATATTGTGCTAACCAATCCATCCCTAGAATTACGTTGAAATCAATCACATGAAGCAAAACCAAATCTGTAAGCAACTCTCTTCCCTCCAACAATACTGGACAAGGTGGAAAGAACACATATGTCTTCAACTCGTCACTAAGTGAAGTCACTACATATAAGGGAATCAACATCTTGGAAGGTTAACATACTATTCTAAAAGAAAATGTATGACACACAAAAGAGTGCAAAGCACCCGGATCAAACAAGACTCTAGCCTCAAAGTAGCATAGGAGGAGAATACCTGCTACAACTGCATTGGATGCCAAAGCACCCTGAGGAGTCAAGGTGAAGACTCTAGCCTGACCACAACCTGCATGTTGTGAAGTGGACAACTATGTATATTCTCTACCCCTAGCTATACCTCCAAAACCTTTACCCTACTAGCTCAAATACTGAGTCAGTTATTATTGAGGATACATAGGTTCTTGATACTACTGATGCACCTGCGGATATGGCTGAGCGACTGATGAAGAACATTCTTGAGCATATGATGGCTGGAATCCATAATTATGATAATCCCTGGCAAAATGCCTGAACTGTCCATACCAAAAACAAGCTCCTGACGCTAAGTGCCACAAACCCTGATGCACTTGCCTATAAATTGCATATGCACTAGCCCCAGATCCTAAACTACTATGTCCGAAACGCTGACCACTACTGCTACTACTGGCACTAGCACCAAACCTAATAGTCCTGCCACTCCTATAGCTCTAAGCATTACTATGTCTGCCAGTCCGAGGTGCTCTAAATTGTCTGCTCTGCTGGGAAGTACCCACTGGCTGAGTACTCATGCTGCCTATCTGGAAAATATATTGTTAAACCCTCTAAGCTGATATGTTATTGCCACTCATGTAAGGATTCGATATGGTGCTATGTCGGATATGTCTCTACTCAAGCTATCTAGCCTCCTCAACCATACTCTCAAGGCTGTAACCCCTTATCTAGATGCCAATATATGTTGGGCCTAACCCAGTCATATAAAGTTCCACTGCTCCCATCTCATCCTGCATCACATTCGCAGCATGACGTGACAGTCTGAAGAACTTTCGAGTGTAGTCTCCAACTGATTGATCTCTCATAGCAATAGTCAACAATTGCCATTTGTAGTTCTCTCTCATCAATGTTGGGTAAAAAAACCTCATAAACGTCTCCTTAAAATCCAACTAGGTCATCACAATCATGTATGGCTGAATAGACTACATGAACCAGTCCTGAGCTACTGCTGACATGGATAACTCCACTATCATTATCTACTGGTAGTCTGTGTATCCTGCCCTAGTTCTGGCCTCAATGGTATTTATGAAATTCAGAGCATCCTTTGTACCATCAAAAGAAACTTGCCTGACTCCAGAGTACAGTGAGGCGGCATCAACATCTGTCATCCCCTGAGTCCTCTACTGAAGCATTTATTGTACCAGGGGCATTGCCTGGTTAAGAGCTGCTAAGCCTTGGATTAATTCCTGCCATACTTGTTGCAAAGGTTGTAGGATCCTCTACTACAACTTCAGGCCTTGCCTACAACTATTCTTACCTCTGAGTTACTGCTGCTCTAGCTCTAACCCTACCTCTACCTCTACCTCTACCTCTACGTCGAGGAGCAAGAGGAAGAATCTCATCCTGAACAGATTGCTCATCATCATTCTCCTCAAATGTTACTTCTGCAACAAGAGTAGTTTGTGCTCGCCTCATTCTGAAAAGATACACAAAAAAATTCAAGACAAGAAAAAAATACTATATACGCGTAGAATGCAAGAATAAGGAAAACAACAAGTGACAATTATCAACCTATTACCGCAATAGTTCAAAAAAAAAAACATTGACAATCAAAAACACCTATAAATTGAGCCAAAACTCTGATACCAACTTTTTCACGATCCAAACCCAAAAGAGCACGTAACCGGCACTAGGGAATGAGAATAGATAAAGTACCCGAAACCTATAGTGAGCTTTAAGGAAAATTGTAATAAAATATAGACAATAATGAAATGAAATATTTAAATAAAGATAAATAACACAAATGAACAACTATCCAAAAAAATCTTAAATAAATTATAATAATTATCTTTAGTACAAATTTTTAATACATACAATAATCCATAAAAAATGTAACATAATAGTCAACCATTTCTACCATTACGATGTTCTAGATTTAAAATATACATAATAATAATACATCTCAATTAAACCTACATAAACTAGCTGGAGAAGAAGAAACCTGACGTAAGATAGGCTGACTGACAGGTGACTCTCAAGATCCTAAAAAAAATTTGAGGAGAGTCAGACCTCACTGAGTAAGTTAATAAAAGAATGTATATAGTATAAAAATCTCCTTCAAAATATATTTATGAAAATAAAAAATTTATAATTTATAATTTAAACTATTTAATTTTTATTGAAATCTTCTTTTACTGAAATGAGGTAATTAAAACTCATTAAATACTATGTAAAATATAATTAGCTTCCTTAAATCATTTTTTAAGAAAATTAGGTAGAACCCTAGTCCATATATCTAATAGCCTTCTGGCTCTATTATAATCTAAAGACTGTCGATTCCTGAGAGCAAAGCATCAACTTAGCTACCAGTCATAGTTAATTCACTTACACTGATATTTACTGACGGTTTCCGAGAGCACAGCATCACCAAGCTACTAGCCCCAATAATATATAAATCATGCCCAAGAGTAAAGCATCACCGAGCTACAAACTTTCACCACTCACTCTCAATTTTACTGGTGCACACACGGTCCTGATGAAACTTATCAGGTAGCTCATTTTACCATAGTTTGTTTTAAAATAACTAAATATAAATAAACAAGAAAGATTATAATAAAATAAAATAAATTTACTATTTATATGAAAATTTAACATAAACATACTAATATAACTATAAAAATAAAAGGAGAATTTAATTTAAATAGGTATTCCTATAATAATATAATCCTTTAATAAATTATCCTATTTATCAAAATCAATATATATATAGTTTGATTAGTAACTTACATGTGGAATGCACTCCTTTGTGCAGTCGCGCTCTACTTCGACCTGTCGATTCGATTGGAAGCACGACTAAGGAAAAGAAATAAATAAAAGGAAATTAGAAATAGAATTCTTACAAATTCTAGATTTCTATGAAAAGACTTAATTAAAATACGACTATATTAAAATAGACCCGATGTCACATTTTACGAGAAATTTATCAAAAATTCGGTAGAATCTCCTCTGTAAAATGGACATCTCTCTACAAAAGTAGAGTCAACCCTGCATAGAAAAACACTTCAAATAACTACAACAACTCCAAATCTCAAATTGAGCCCCCGAATTACACTTTATACCCAACCGAGAATCAATTTTAGAAATCACAATATAATTCAATAAAATTCACATTAAAATCAATTTCTGCTATATAGGCCCTTATTCAAATTTTTGAAATTAAATAGCATTTAAATTCTGATAATTAATTAAATTATTCAATTATATAATTAAGCAATTGAAAACTCATGTAAATCATAAAAATCATAAATACTATTTTATTCGGATATTATTTCAATAATTACTAATAATTAGCTAAAAATAGAAATAAATTCATAAAAATTATTTTAATATTATTTATTACTTAAAAATTTGTCCAAAACATCACAATTCACCATAATTTTTATTAAAACATAAAATTTACCAATTTATACTAATTTTCTCAAAAATTCATTTTTGACATAAATATTTGAAAATTTGTAATAAAAATTTGGTACATAATTTTAATAATCTTCCTTAATGAAACTTGTTTAAAATAACTATTATAATTTATTAAAAATATAAAAAATTTTCTAGCTCAGGAATAGTATCATGAATAGTAACCCCGATACCTCAAAAATTCAAAAAATTCCTAAAAATTCACAAAAATAATTTTTGAAAACCTTACAATACATACAACAATCAGTCCTAAATAACCAACATCAAATAAAATCAATTTAAGCTTCAATTTCATAATTTAATAAAAATACCCAAATTTAAATTTTATGAAATTAGAGTTGTTACCTGTTAAATTTCTGAAAATTAATTAAGGATTATTGAAGTTCGAGTTGAAAGCTTCGATTCAAGCCTAAGATTGGCCGGAAAGCTTGCCGGAAAAGTTGCTAGTTTCCCTTCCAATTTTCGACAGTATTTGAAACAAAGGAAGGAGGAGAAGAGGCGATTCTGGTAACTGCTATAGCTACTGGCAATGGCAAGGGTGTCCTGCGGTGGTAGCATGATGGCGATGGCAGCGAACAGCGGTGGTGGCAGTGCTGCTTGCTATTGCACGGAGAGGAAGAAAACAAAAAAAACAAGAAAAAGGGCAAAAAAAATATTTTATATATATTTTTTTATATAAAAAAGCATAAAAGACATAATAATATAATATATTAAACAACAATATTATTTTCAATTATTTTTAACCACAAAATACAATAAATTGTACTCAAATACTTCAAATAAATACTAAAATTAAATTAATAATATTAAAATAATATTTAACCCCAAAAGTTAAATTAAATTCTACTAGAATTAAATATCACAATTTAATATAATAATAATATAAAATAAAAATAATTATTAACACTGTATATCTTGAATTTTTTTTCTTAATTTAATTCATAAAAATTTAGGTATTTACAACTTTAAGACCTTTGTAACTAAAATCATCATTATTTTATGAGAAAATATTAATATAATATTAAATTTCAATGATAAATTTGTTCTATATATGATTTTTGTATGATCAATATAATCATTTGATTATTTTTAAAATATTATAAATTTATTTTAAAAATCATTTCTTTTCATTCATAATTAAATTAAAAATACATCTAAATTTAATTTTTTGCGAGTTTGTTGTAGTTAGTTGAATAATATATTACTTATTATATGATTTTAGCATTGAAAATGTAGATTATTGTTACATTAAAGTATACATTTTAAATAATATTTGTTAGAAGGGTACTATAAGCCACGGTTTCAACATACACCCAAGTTTTTTGTGACCACGGCACTGTGCGGGCTCAAGGTGCACTAAAAAATAGAATAGGGGTTAAGCACCCAATTTCTGGATGCAATTGTGCACAATTGTGACGTAAGCCCCTATGATGAAATTTATTCAAAAATTGAACTTGGTTGTTGATTTTCTGGACTTTAGGGATTAAATTGTAACATTTTTTAGGATTTGATTGCAAATAAGTCATTTTTAGGGGTCTTTTGGTAATTAAAAGTTAAAAAAAATTAGATCAGCATTGGTGTAATGCCGACTGGCATTACACAATGTCGACCGGCATTATGTAATGCCGATCGGCATTGTATAATGCCGGTCGGCATTGCATAGTACCGATGAGCAATAATTCCATTTTTTGATTTTTCTCATTTTTTTCCTTATTTTTATCGATTTTTCAGTGTTTTAATTGGTTAAAAATTCAAATTTTATCCTTGATTATTTGATAAGGTTTTTTTTTTTAAAAACGCAGAAGGCCTTTTTTTTTTAAATCAAAACAAACGCTATCTGATCATCAGTCCGTTCCTCCTTTGGAGGAAGTTTAGTACGTGCAGACTCTGCATTTAAAAGTAGAGTCTACATGCGTGCGTAAAAAAAAAGGGAAAGAAAAAAAAAGAAGTTTTGGTTGGGAGGGACTTCTTTTTCTTTTGGTCTTCGAAAGGATTTTTTACAGGGAGAGACTGAGAGAAAGAAGACACAGTGAGAAAAAATAGACTGGAAGCATAAAACCTTAATTTTCGATACTAAAATTTCCGAAGGCAATAGTCCAGAATCAACAAGATCTTAATTTTAACAGTGATAATCCAATCTGAGGGGCTCAAAAAGGGGCATTTGCACAACATCTCCAGTGTTATTCTTTTATTTCTTTTATTACTTTTTTTCATTATTTTCTATTTATGTTGTTTTCTTTTATTTTTGTTATTGTTTTGATTATTTGATTTCATTGCTAATTTATTTTTTTTGTTGTTTTGATATCCGTATGAGGATTGAGGAAGGGGAAACCGCCTATGTGTGATTGAACAGAAGATCCATGGAACCTGTACTGTTTTAATAATAGTTCTTAAGATTTTAATTTTTGTTCTGCATTTTTGTATCCTATGTAATTTATTTTAATTTCTAGATGTATAATTATTTAATATTAATTATGTATGTAGTTTGTAATAGCCCCAGTAGTGGAAATAGTGAAAGATTCAAATTTCTACACTTTAAAATTAATTAGTAATTAGGTTCAATTGGGTAAAAATCAATTAAAATTAATGGTAGCTTTAGTTAAATTAGGGTTTGCATGTAATTAATTTAGGGTTTTTTTTAGAAAATCACTGTAATGTTTGTTTGATCTATTTTTTGTTTTTTTTATTTATTTTGGGCTTATTTTTTATGTTTTTGGGCCCCAAACCCATGTTTAGGTCTAATCCACTAAATAAATAGATTTAAAAATGGTTTAAGATTTTAAATAATTAAAATCAACTTAGGCTCATTAGGTTAATTAGATTTTAGGCCCGCTTAGTTAATTAAAATTGTCTAGACTTAGGTCAACCCATTTAATTGCATTTCTTTTAAAATAAATAGACGTAGGCCTACATTTCATTTAAAATAAAACCAAGTTAGACTTAGGCCCATTAATTTAATTTCTTCTTTAAAATTGAATAGACTTAAGCCCATATCTTATAAAGACTAAAAAATATAGATTTAGGCTCATTAATTAATAAAATGTAGGCCCACTTTTATTTTATTTCACCTGTAAATAAAATGTAGATTTAACTAACTTATTTAAATAAAATTAACATAATTTAGACTTAGGGACAACGTGATCTTGAGTGCATTTTTCTTGTAATTTTATTGACT
The DNA here is from genome assembly GCA_947683625.1 of Mallotus nudiflorus. Taxonomy (NCBI): domain Eukaryota; kingdom Viridiplantae; phylum Streptophyta; class Magnoliopsida; order Malpighiales; family Euphorbiaceae; genus Mallotus; species Mallotus nudiflorus. The sequence continues at coordinate 6,647,255 of CANTUR010000018.1, forward strand.
TGTTGCCTTTTTGGGTAGATGGATGTTAATTAGGGTTTAATAAAATTGCATGTAATTAGAGGATGAAATAATTATTTGTAAAATTATTCTAAATGAACACGAGACTAAGAGAAGTTAGTATTCCGTATCCAGAATCTCCTAGTTGTGGTGCTAATTTTCTTTTAGAGAATTGAGTACCACCAATCAAATTGTCCTAGTTATTACCCTGGGTGGTGACTCCTTATCTCCACACCATGTCTTAATGACAGTGGTTAGTATGTTCTCTAAGGCCCTGAGCTTAAATAGTGTCGCGGTTGCTAAAATCTTGGACGCGCGCTAAACCCCGCCGTCTACAAGGGGCTTATAGCTCAAGTCGGAGATGGAGTCACCACCTATATGAGACATGGGAAAATTTTCACAGCAACTGGATTCCCCAGAGGCTACCCAACAACAGTCTTCAGATACTAGATTTGAAAACTGGATATGGACTTTTGGAATGTCCACCCAATCTTGTGGTTGACCTCCATTTGTGTTTTATTACCTTTAATTATTTAAATAGTTCTTTATTTACATGCAAATTGTAACTTTACTCCAATCAATTTTCAAGTTTTACAATTTAGTTCAAGTTTGAATTAAATTCCAATTAAATGCAAATTAATAGTGATCCCCACTCATCATAAATTCACAATCGAAATAACAAAAAAAAACAAATGCACACACAATAGATATTGGGGGGGGGGGGGGAGAAGAAATGAATTACAACTTTTGTCACACAAATAAAATAAATCATTAACTAAATAAATAAAAATGCGCAAAAAAAAATAAAGGGAGGAGAAATGAATTACAACCTTTTTGACATGAAAAATAATAAAGCAAATAAAATAATGTAATGAATTAAAAATACGACTAAATAACTTATGTTAAGAGGGTCACCAAATTACCACCCAAATTCAATTCTGAAACTCAAATTAAATTAGCCCCACAAAACGTTAAAAACCCTACAAAATAAGCATCAAGTTAAATTTCTAATTAAGATAAAATAAATAGGAAAATGAATATAATAAGAATAGGAACTAAAAAATAACAAAATTTAATTAAAAACATATAAATAGCATTTTAATGACAAAATATAATATAAGCAAACCAAGAATCAAAATATATCTAAATAATAGCTAAAATACACAAAAATTCAAAATGAACAATATAATGATAAGCAAAATAACACCAAGAAAGAAATATGATCATGCCTAGAATACAGTAAACTAACAGAGCCAAACATGTAAGAATATAAACAAAAATGTTTAATTAAATAACTAAAATAATAAAAGGCATATTTTCTAAAAATATAAATAAAATCATTCCAAAATTAAGAGAGGTTTATTTATGAATAATAAAAGAAATTTGAAAAGTTTTAATAGAAGAATAAGTTTAAACGGAGATCTAAATTACTACATAAACTTATTAAAACAAAAATAAAATCCAAAATTTAAAACTTAATGCGACACCTTAACGATAAGGTGTCACCATATTGCAATGAGACGATGCCTTATTGAGTAGTTACCACCTTACTATACAGATTATTTAAACAAAACTGTTTAACTTTAAAACTTAAAAACATCAACCATAAATGATAGAATATTAGTAAAATTAAGCAAATAAAACCTCCACAACCAAAAACAAACCTTGCAAAAATCAATTTAACTAAAAATGATGAAAGTTGATAAAAGGAAATGGAGGTTATTATTTTTGGTACAGGAATGCTACTTCTGTCTTTGGCGCTCAAAGACTATGTAATTGATCTGTAAACTGGCACTCAGTTGCTCTTCTTCAATAAACCCTTTTCTCATTAGCTCTACTTTCCCTTTTGTCAGTTCCCCCCTCTTCCTTTTTTATTTGCCCTTTTAGTAACTATCTTCGTTTATGTGATCTTTTTTGTTTTTAAATTGTCAACCCCCTCTAACAGAGGCCCCCCCCTCTCTTCTCTCCTTTTAAATTCCTTTTTTTCTTCTCTTGTGCCTTAGTCCTGCCCCTATTACTCAATTATTCTCCTTGTCCTTGATTCCTACCTCTAGATCATGTTGTTAGCAACTGACTTCCATTTTCTCAGAGATCATGCTAACAACACTCAATGTTATATTTTTTTAAAATATTTGCTACTAAGGCGCTTCATCTAATCAATGGGCCAAGTTGTAACGCCCACCTAATGCATTTGCATTTATTTGCATAACATACATATCATATAAATATAAAAAAAATTGCATATAATATGTGTGATATTAATTCCAATGTTAAATAGGAAAAGATTATAAATATTTACAATTAAGTCCATAACAAGAATTAGAAAGTTAAGGATTTAAATTGGTTAATAGTAAAACTAAAGGGGCTTAAATTAGTTTAGTTATTGTTGTTGTTGTTGTTGTTGTTGTTATTATTATTATTATTAAAAAAAAGTTTTTACATGGCTTTTAAGGAGTGAAGGAAGGAAGGAATGAAGATAATCCTTATCTTCGTTCTACTCCTCCTTTTTCTTCTTTATCTTTTTCTTCTTAAAAAAAATAAAGAGTTAAATTTTTAAAGTAAATTGAAGGTTTAGAAATTCATTCTAGACCACAATCTTCATCTTCAAAGGCCTTAGATGTTTATTTGGTAAGTAATTATAATTTTTTTGATTGAATTAAGTTAGGGTTTATAAGATACAAAATTCGGGTTCTAAGGATCTGGTTTTTCAGTCATATTACTGTTATCATATCTCAAGCTAGAAAGCTTCAAATTAAGCGTTTTTTGATGATATGGAAACTTTAAAGAGTTATTTAGAATTATTCTTCTTTATCTTAATCTGATTCAGACTCTATATTAGTGTAATATAAGAAAATATTTTTTTGCTTAGTTTTCATTGTTGGTCTAAGTAAGGTGGATTGTTTTATAGAGTTCTTCCTCTGTATACCTCCAATTGAAGTAAAATCAATTTTAAATGACTTTAGACACATGGGGTTAATAATTTGTAAAGTTTGATTTTGATATATATTGTATAGAATTACTGGTGAATTTTTAAATTCACTCTATTAAATTTATTATAATTGGCAGTTTCATAATTTTAGATAGTTTATTGATGTTATCATACTATATAAGATTCTATTATTTTTTGGATGTTTAAAAACAAGTGAATTATGCTCTATTTTAGTTAAACCAAATGAAATAAGGCTATTATATAAGTAAATACAAGTAAAGAGAATGAAGCAATAAAGGTAAGTGAATAAATTAATGTTCTATGTGAAAATAACACTTAAAATAAATAACTATAAATGTATTTGTTAAGCTGGTTGGTTAAGAGGAAAATGTGTGTTATAATTGATAGGTGATAGTTTTTTTTTATTGTTGTATTGATGGTTTATTATTTTTAAGATGAGATTGTACATATGAAAGAGGTTATACTTGTGAATGGTGGTTGCTGAATTCAGGTGTCCTGTTTATAAGAAAATAAAATACTTGTTGAAGCCATATTTGGAGTTTTATAACTCCAAATGAGGTTCTGTTTGATCATATAAAGACTTAGAGATGTTACTTACAAAATTGATAGAAATAAAGAAAGTTTAATTTTACTGTTTTTATTGTCAATTTGAGCAAAAATTTTTGTGGCTTAGTTTTTTTTTATTTTTTTTTATAGAATGACCATGGTGAATTTTTTTTAATGTTTCTTCTTTTATACATGTCCAAGAAATGTGAAATCAATTGTAAATTAATTTAGACTTATAGTGCTATTGATATGAAAAATATGACTTTGACATTCATAATGTGGAAATTTTGGTGTATTTTTAAATTTACATTATCAAATTTGTCATATTGAAATATCGTATATTTTTGGTGTATTATTGTTCTTATGTATTATGAAAATATTAATTATTTAATAGAGTGGTATGTGATGTATATTTAAATATAGGAAATATGGTTTGATGAGTATGAGAACGCAATAGTCCTTGTGAATGAGGCAATACTATGTGCATTATAGAATCCTTTAAAATGTATTAATAAGGCTAAAGAAATATTTGGTATCAAATTATGACGGGTTGTGTGCGTATGGGGATCTATGAATAATTGAAAAGAAGTTGTGATTTTATATATATAATTCATAAGTTCATTATTATCCAAAAGAAAAATACTATGATACTATAACTATGTACATATTATAAATGCATAGTTAAATATTGAATGAATGGATACTTGATAATATTACATGCTTGAATGTGTTATTTTTCATAGAATATTATGTTAATTATTTAATGAGTTGCAGGCTCACTCCTTTGTATTATTTTTCAGGATTAGAAGAACTGTAGTTTGTCTTGAAGAAACATTTTCATCAATTGAATTAGCATCATGTCGGGTGGGTCAGCACGAGGTCGTCTTAAGTTTTTTTTCAATGTAACATGCTTAGTAAATTTTCATATTTTGTATTGAAGCCAGTATGTTGTATATAAATAAAATAAGGAAATATATGAACTCATTGACATTGTAAGCCTTTGTGTTATGTGTTGTGTGTTATTTATACAAATAGTCTTGTACATATATTGACTGATGAACTAAAATTTGATATTAATGGATACATTATTTATTAGTCATATGCATACAATGTATGCTTGACGTCCTTAACAGGTGTTATATTTAGTAGTACCAGAGCATGGTTTAGAATCCTTTGGGATAGAAATGTGAATGTATATACATGTTAAGAATACATATAGATGTTAAAAATTAAGACTAAGTGTTTGTATTTTGCATAGGATGAGTAGAGAGGGTCTGAGATGAATCTTGTTGACCCATATGAGTATAAGTCTGTGTATGGAGTCAAGCATGCAAATGCACCACGATAACCAACCTTGGAATTACCATCAGAAATACAGTAATTTCTTGAGACTTTATAGTAAATAATGCAACCAGTGCTATAAATAGTTAATTGAGTAGCCAACCAACTAGTTCAACAGCCATTAATGCAACCAATGCCAGAAGTTAGAGAAATATAAGCTAAAGACAAAACTTATGACAAATAGAGAACATAAAAGGCTATAGAATTTGAGGGGACTACTGATCCTGACGTAGTAGAGGAATGGTTACATGAAATAAATAGGTTGCTGGATAGGCTAGATTGCACACCAAAGCAAATTTTGAAATATGTTGTATCATTATTGAGAAAATCAGCGTTAGATTAGTGGGATCTTATTCCAGAAAGTAAAAAAGACTTATGAATTTGACTTAGGATGACTTCTATAGAGAATTTATAAATAAATACACACCATTAATGTACAGAGATTGAAAGAAAAATGAGTTTCTAAGCTTGGAACAGGGAAACATGATAGTATCAGAATATGAGATTCAATTCTCTTGGTTGTCAAAGTATGCATTAGAAGTAGTGGCTACAGAGGATATAAAACAAAGATAGTTTGGTTAAGAATGGATATTCAAGAAAAGATTTCTTTAAAGCCACCAAGTTACAGTACTTTATTAGATGCTGTATTGAGGGTGGAAGAGTGTTTAATTGAAAAAGATGCAATTTTGCAAAGAAAAAAAAGTGACAAGTGAGTATGGTAGTTTAGAAAGAAAAGGAAGAGATATTTCTTTTAAAGGTTCTAAGTCTAAAAGGAGTAGATATTATGGGAGAGGAGCTAGCCATCAAAGTATGAGTAGGTTTACCACCATAACATTGGGTAGAGGCGGATGAGGTGGTTATAGTCAAAGTAGTGCAGAGAGTAAGAGAGGTGAGGGAGGTGTTTCAGCTAGCCAGGGATATAGTGCATCATGTGCTAGATATGGTAGGTTTCATAGTGGAGAGTGTTGAGGATCAAGGTAGATACTTTATTATTACTATGGTAAGTCGAGGCATATATTTAGATAATATTAGAGAAAGAACTAAGCTAATAAGAGTTAAATTATAGGGCAGAGTAGTATAGGTGAAAATATGACTCAGTGAGAAGTGAGTAGAGGAAGAAGTAAAGGAATGGGACAAGGAGGAGGTTCTAACATGGTACAAGCTAGATAAATAGTCCAATCTCAGTAATCATTGCCCTAAGCTAAAGTATATGTGGTGACAAGATAAGAAGCACCTTCTGCATTTGATATTGTAACTGGTATAACCTCTATCTATGGTTTTGATGCTTATACATTAATTAATCTAGGATCAACATGTTCTTTTATTTCATATGAATTTGCATTGAAAAATCATAGCAATATAGAAATCTTAGGGTATAATATTTGTGTATCAATGCCTACTAGGGGTACTGTCATTGTAAATAAAGTTGTCAAATCTTATCATGTGGTAATAAATAGGAATACACTGCATACTGATCTAGTTTTGATTAAATGTAAGGAATTTGATATTAATTTAGGAATGGATTAGTTATCTAAAAATCATGCTATAGTGGACTGTCAAATAAAAGAAGTGGTTATGGAGACCTCAGAACAGAGAAAAATAGTTTTTATGGGTAAAAGAAAAATTGTCCCAACTTGTTTAATTTCAGCTACTACTACTTTCCATTTGATTAAAAGGGGATGTGAAGCTTATTTAGCTAATGCGATTGATATATCTAAAGTTAGTCTACGAGTGATGGATGTTCCAGTGGTGAAGGAATTTTCAGATGTATTTTTTGAGGATTTACTAGGTTTACCTCCACATCGAGAGACTAATTTTGAGATAGAAACTATACATGGGGTAGCACTAATATTAATTACACTATATAGAATGACACCCTTGGAGTTAAAAGAATTAAAGAAGTAGCTGGAAGAATTATTGAAAAAAAGGTTTATTAAACTGAGTACATCGCCATTTGGAGCTCCGGTGTTATTTGTAAAGAAGAAGGATGGCAGTTTGAGATTGTGTATTATTACAGGTAGTTAAATCGAGTTACCATAAAGAACAAATATGCCTTGCCATAGATTGATGACTTGTTAAACCAGATTAAAAGGAGCAACTGTATTTTCCAAAATTGATTTAAGGTTTGGATATTAGCAATTGAGAATTGTAAAGGCACATATACCAAAGACTGCATTTAAAACACGATATGAGCATTATGAATTTGTTGTCATGCCATTTGGACTAACAAATGCACCTGTTGCTTTTATGTCCTTAATGAACAAAATATTCCATATGTATCTAGATTGATTTGTCTTTATGTTATTGATGATAAATTAATTTATTATAAAACTCAAGAGCAGTATGAAGAACATTTAAGAATAGTGTTGCAAATTTTGAGAGAAAATAGCTTTATGCAAAATTCATTAAATGTAAGTTTTGGCTATAAGAGATTGCATTCTTGGGGCATATTGTTTCTAAAAATGGTGTACAAACTGATCCTTTGAAGATTATAGTCGTGAAGGAGTAGGAACCCCCTAAAAATGTATCAGAGGTATAGAGTTTTTTTGGGATTGGCAAATATTATAAAAGATTTATTAAAGGATTTTTAATTATTGTTAAACCATTAATAAACTTGTTAAAAAAGAATATGATATTTAAATCGGATGCTAAATGTGAGGAAAGTTTAGAAGAATTAAAGAAAAGACTAATTTTTACACCAGTTTTAACTTTACCATTATGCAATAATGGATATATAATTTTTACAGATGCATCATAACAGAGATTGGGGTGTGTGTTAATGAAAAATGGAAAAGTCATTGCTTATACTTCTCAACAGTTAAGAAGTCATGAATTGAATTATCTAACTCATGATATAAAATTGGCAGCAATTGTGCATGCTCTAAAAATATAAAGACATTATTTACATGGAGAAACATTTTAAATTTTCACTAACCACAAAAGTCTGAAATATATCCCAACACAAAAAGAGTTAAACTTAGGATAAAAAAAGGTGGATGGAGTTGCTAAAGGATTATGAATATACCATAGATTACCATATGAGAAAAAGCCAACAAAGTTGTTAATGTTTTAAGTAAGAAAGCCATTAAGAGAAGTGTCAGAATGACTTATCAGGCAGTAAGGTCATTAGTAGAGCTTAAAATTTTGTATGTAGAATTTGCATTTTGAGATGATATACTTATTACAAGTATGCATGTCAAGCCTTGATTAGAGAGTAAAATTCAAGCAAAGCAAATGAGTGATCGATATTAAGAAAAATGAAGGATAGGGTGCAACAAGGAATGAATGAACATTTTGTGTTGAGGCACGATGAGATGTTGCTGATTAATGGATGTATTCGTGTTTCAAATATAAATGAATTAAGAGAAGAAATTCTGAATGAAGCCCATTATGCATCGTACACAATGCATCCTGGAAGCACTAAAATGTATAGGGATTTATGACCTTTTTATTGGTGGCTGACAATGAAGAAAAATACAACTGAATGTGTAGCAAAATGTTAGACATGTCAATAAGTAAAAGATGAAAATCAAGTGTTGGCTGGTAAACTTCATCCATTTTCTATTCTAGAGTGGAAATGGGAAAAAGTAATGATGGACTTTGTTCTTGGATTGCCTCGAACCTTTAGGAAGCATGATGCCATATGGATAATAGTTGATCGACTTACCAAAGTAGCTCATTTTTCTACTTGTGCAACAAAGTAATTCACTCAACAAATTTTCTAGAATATATGTCTAAGAAAGAATTTATAAGACTACATGGTGTGCCAACATCAATTATATCATATAAAAATCAACGATTTACATTGTATTTTTAGGGAAGTTTATAAAGAGCTTTGGGAACAAAGCTACATTTCAATACAACATTCCACTCCCAAACAGATGGACAATCGGAGAGGATAATTCAAACATTAAAAGATATGCTAAGAGCATATATGCTTGAATTTAAAGGGAACTGGGATGAGCATTTACCCTTAATTGAATTTGCTTACAATAACAGTTATCATTCAAGTATTAGGATGGAAACTTTATATGGGAAAAAATGTAGAAGTCCTGTTTGTTAGGATATATAAGGGTTACGACAATTAGAAGGTCCTAAATTGATACAAGAAACTATAGACCAAATTCAAATAGTCAAAAAGTGTTTAAAGGCCGCACAAGACAAACAAAAGATTTATGTGGACAAGCATAAAAGAGAGATGGAGTATGATGTGGGTGAAAAAGTGTTCTTGAAAGTATCACAATAGTAGGGCATTATACAATTTGGCAGGCAAGGCAAATTAAGTTTTAAGTATATTGGCCCTTATGAGATATTGGAAAGAGTTGGTCCTTTAGCATACAGATTAGCACTGTTACTAGAATTATCTCAAATACATTATGTGTTCCATGTTTCTATGTTAAAAAGTTATAGATATGATCCTAGCTATATAGTACAAGAGTGAAAAAAATAGTTAGTAGAAGATATAAGCTATAAAGAAGGTCAGTTGAAATTCTTGATAGACAGATAAAGAAGCTACGTAATAAAGAAATTCCAATAGCAAAGATTAAATGGAGTCAACATTCTCCAAAAGAAGATATATGGGAAGTGGAAAATGACATGAGAATTTAATACCCTTACTTATTTTCTGAGATTGGTAAGTCACATTTAATTTCAGGGATAAAATATCCTAAGGTAGGGAGAAATGTAATGTCCACCTAATGTATTTGCATTTATTTGCATAACATGCATAGCATATCGATATGAAAAATTGCATATAATATGTGTGTTATTAATTCCAATGTTAAATAGGAAAAGATTATAAATGTTTATAATTAAGTTCATAACAAGAATTAGAAAGTTAAGAGTTTAAATTGGTTAATAGCAAAAATAAAGGAGCTTAAATTGGTTTTGTTGTTGTTGTTATTATTATTATTATTATTATAAAAAAAAAGTTTGTACATGTCTTTTAAGGAAGGAAGGAATGAAGATAATCGTTATCTTCTTTCTCCTCCTCCTCATTTTTCTTCATCATCTTTTTCTTAAAAAAAAAACCAAATCTTTAAAGTAAATTCAAGGTTTAGAAATTCATTCCAGACCACAATCTTCATCTTTAAAGGCCTTAGATGTTTATTTAGTAAGTAATTATAATCTTTTTAATTGAATTAAGTTAGGGTTTATAAGATACAAAATTCGGGTTCTAAGGATCTGGTTTTTTAGTTTATATTATTTTGATCATATCTCAAGATAGAAAGCTTCAAATTGAGCGTTCTTTGATGATATAAAAACTTTGAAGATATCTAGAACTATACCTCTTTTAGCTCGTTCTGAGTTAGACTTTATGTTAGTGTAATAAAAGGAAACCTTTTATTGCTCAGTTTCCATCACTAGTTTGAGTAAGGTAGATTGTTTCATAGAGTTCTACCTCTATACATTTCCAATTAAAGAAAAATCAATTTTAAATGACTATAGACATATAGGGTTAGTAATCTAAAAGTTTCATTTTGATATATATTGTATAGTATTATTGGTGAATTTTTAAATCACCTTATTAAATATGTTATAGTTGACAGTTTCATAAGTTTAGGTAGTTTAGTGACGTTATCATGCTAGATGAGGTTCTATTATTTTTTGGATATTTAAAAACAAGTGAATTATGATCTATTTCAGTTTAAACAAATGAAATGAAGCTATTATACAAGTAAATACAAGCAAAGGGAAGGTAGTAATAAAGAAAAGTGAATAACTTAATATTCTATGTGAAAATAACACTTAAAATAAATAATTATAAATTTATTTGTTTAGCTGGTTGATTAAGAGGAAAATGTGTGTTATAATTGATAGATGATAGTTTTTTTAATTCTTGTGTTGATGGTTGATTATTTTTTATGAGATTGTACATATGAAAGAGGTTATACTTGTGAATGATGGTTGCTGAATTCGGGGTGTCATGTTTATGTGAAAACATAATACTTGTTGAAGCCATATCTAGAGTTTTATGACTCCAAATGAGGTTCCTTTTAATCCTATAAAGACTTAGAGATGTTATTTACAAAATTGATAGAAATAGAGAAAACTTAATTTTGTTGTCTTTATGGTCAATTTGAGCAATAGTTTTTGTAGCTTAGTTTTTTTTTTTTTTTATAGAATGACCATGGTGCATTGTTTTTTAATGTTTCTCCTTTTATACATGTAATATCCCGTGTTTTTTAAAAATATTTTACACTGTACCGGGATATGCAGTGTCAATAATTTTGAATATATATGTGATATTTTTACGAGTTAATATGTATTTTAAACCTATTTTAATTACTGTCTATTATTTTCAGTATTTTACGTAAAATTTTCCCGGGGACTTTCATTTTCGGGGAAATTTCCACGTAAACAATGTATTATTAATTATTTTAAATGTATTTACGGGTTTGCATGAACTCATACATATTTTTAAATTAATAAATAAAGCTTGTGTGTGTATATTTATTTAATTAGGGTTTATTATTACCCTAATATTTTATTATTTATTTATTATTATTTGATTATTTTATTTATTATTAAATTATTAAAATTTATTATTTATTAATATTTAATTATTTTAATTTATTTTATTTTTTTTCTTTTTTTTTTTCTTTTCCTTTTTCTTTCTTTTTCTTTTTCTTTTTCCTTCCTTTTCTTTCTTTTTCTTTTTCTTCTTCTTCTTCTTCTTCTTCCCGTGGGTGCCGCCGGACCACCATTTCTTCTCACCGTCGTTTCTCCCTCCTCCGGCCACCGTTTTTGACACCGCCGGTCTCTATCTTCTCCTTGAGCTCCGGTGAGTGTTATTCTAGCTTTGGTTTGAGCTAAAATGGTCTAGAATTGCTTAGGTTTTGAGTTGAAGTTTTCGGCCACTTTTGGTTTTCGATTTTTTTGAGCTTCAATTTGGATGATTCATGGAAACTTCCTTCACAAATGTTGTTCCTGGTAGCTTAATCTTCATGTATGAATTTTTACAGAATTTTTGGAGATTGTTTGGATTTTTGGGTATTTTTGAATATTTTAATATTATTTTCGAATTTTCGGAAATTAATTATTTAAATTATGAAATTGGAGTTTATGGTTGAATTAGGTGTTGAAATGAATTATAGAAATTTATTTGGAATTTTTATGAATTTCTAAGTATTTATTTTTAATTATTGAAGTTTATGTGATTTTGTAAAATTAAGTTAATTGTGTTTTAAATTGAATTTAATTGGTTAATTGAGTTTAATTATTGATATTATTGATAAATATGTTGAGAAAATTAATTTTGGATAATTGTATGATTTTTGGTGAATTTTTGAAGTAATTTAGGTATATATATATATATAGGGGTATTTTGGTAATTTTACCCTAAATTGTCTAAAAATGTAATTTAATTGGTTTTAATATTTATTTAAGGTATAAAAATGATTTCTACAAAATATTTGGTATTTTTAACTAATTAAAACTATTTCCGGGAATTATTTTCAATTATATATATAATATACGGTTTTTTCAAATAAAATGAGTTTTAATCGATTTTTACAGTGTTTCAAGATTTATTATGTAATTTCTACGTATGAAATGTATTTTTATGATTTAAGGATATTTTTGGTATATTTGAATATATATTCTGTGGTTTGTGGACCCCGGTCGACAGATTGTAGTCTGGAGTCCGACCGAGGGGTTGTGATTGATTGTGGTGTTTATTTTTGAAGTGTATTTTCTTTGCAGGGTCGGCTCTACTCTTTTGAGTAGAGAGATGTCCGTTTTACAGGGGAGGTTCTGTCGAATTTTCGATAGAATTCTCGTAAAACGTGATATCCAGTCGAACCCTAATTTCCGATTCTGTGTTGAATACTCTAGATTTAATTCTAGGATTTCTGTTAGGGTTATTCTGATGTCGATTAATTATTTCTTGTTTAGTTGCGCCGAGACCGAGGGTTAGTGGACTAGGCCCGTCGGACCTGTCTCGTGGAGCGCATTAGGTGAGTTACTATATTATATATATATGCTTAGGATGCATGATTTAGAAAATGCATGTTTTATTTTGACTAAATATGCATAAAATAACATGATTTATATTCAAGTATATTTTTGGTATATAATAAATTATATACATGTTTTATTAATAAAATATATTTAAAATGTTTTTAAATATATTTTTAGTTTAATTCATGATTTGATTGAATTTATTTGACGTATATATACTCAAAATATACCTGGTTTATGTTTGGTATATTTTCGGTATATATATGGTTTATATTGTTGATTTATTTAAATTCATGCATCATGTATTTGTGAATGAATGTTTTATGTATTTATTACTGAAGGATATCAATAGAACGTGCTACCTAGTGGGCAGCACTAGGACCGAGTACGTACCGGTACGCCTATAGCTTTAGGCTATATTACTAACTTATGTGTGGATATTGAATTGATTATGATTATTGATATGTGTGAGATGTGGTTTGTGGGTGTGATTGCTGGAGCTCGGTTGACCAAGTGTCTCGGGGCCAATCACACTGGCAGTTAGACTGCTGGAGCTCGGTTGACTTAGTGTCTCGGGGCCAGTCTACTGTCCATATGGATTAAGTGGATATATTTGGAATTAGTGAGCCTGTATGGCTAGAGTGTTGTTTAACACTATTTTTCTGAGGTTGCGATATTCTAGGGTTCTATGTGATCCTTCATAAAAGTTGATTTTCAGACAAAATATATAAAATGATTTTTTCTGCATCTGTATGAACTTGCCTGTATATATACATATTACTCATATACTGTTGACTGTATGCATTATCACTTAGAGTGTATGTATATATACTATAGTAATTCACTCAGTGAGGTCTGACTCCCCTCCGTTGACTATTTTTCAGGAGAGTCAACTTCCTCAGACCTCAATAGCAGGTCGATACGCCGGATTTCTTTCGCCCCGGCTTCTTTATGTAAATTGTCTACTTGAGTCTTATTTATTTTATCTAGACACTGCAGTAGTTGTAAATTAAAGTATTGGATTTTATGTATTTGTTTTAAAGAGATGTATTATAATAAAACTGGATTTGTATAAAGATTATACATTTATGAGATTATATATGCGATGTGATGAGTTTTGAATTATATCCAGTTGTTATGGATGATATTGTAATATTTATGATTTTATTTTCCGCTGCATATTATATTTTTATGGTTATTATTGCATTTTTATTTTATTTTTTAGGCTTGCTACGGGTTCCGGATTCGAAAGAATTCCCGTTCCCTAGCGCCGGTCATGGCCCCTGTTTTGGGTCGTGACAAAGTTGGTATCAGAGCGAAGTTCGTATCTGAGTGGAGTTCTGTGTCAGGGCTTAGTTTTGTGAGTTGTGGCCCTAGTTTTTAAGTTGTGTTTTCTGTTGGACTACTGCAGTGTATTAGGTTCGAGTATGTCTTGATGAGTATTCCTTGCTGTAGTTTTCAGCGTTATTCCTCCGTTGTCTGTTTTGTCTGAATCTTTCCGTTTGTCTTTTCAGAATGAGGAGGCGAGCGCGTGTCGCTCCACCGGTCGTTGAGGCCGAGGATGATGAGTCTTTTCAGGATGAGGTTTTACCTCCTGAGCCGCCAGTTAGACGTAGAGGTCGTGGCAGGGGTAGACCTCGAGGAGCGGCAGGTCGCCGTAGGCAGAGAGAGTTACAGGACGAGGAGCCTATTGAGCCTGAGTTTGATGTTCCTGTTCCTCCAGTTCAGCCAGTTCAGCCTGCCTATCAGCAGGGTATGTCTGACCCTGAGGCAGCTTTGTTCTATGCCAGAGTTGGCAGGATTACTTTTGATGGTACTTCTGATCCTTTAGATTTTCTGCATGCGATTGAGACTAGGACTCGGACTGCTCATACTGAGTACCAGAGGATTATGATCGTTGAGTTGTCTGTTGAGGGACCAGCTTTGGATTGGTTTATTCAGATGATCCAGCCCTTTATGATGACGATGACATGGGCTCAGTTTTTCGAGAGCGATTCATGAGGAGATTTTGTCCAGAGCCTCTTCGTTTGAGCTATCGTCTTCGTCTGACCAGTATTTCTCATGGAGATCGATCTGTAGAGGAGTATACCCGAGAGTTTCTTCGTCTGGGTAGATATGCTGAGGATCTGATGCGAGATCAGTATTTCGCTGTTACTACGTATGTTACTGGTTTGGGTTCAGCTTTTGCTGGTATGCCCACAGCAGGTCTTACTCTGGAGTCTGTGATTGAGCTAGCTAAGGAGATTGAGCTGAGATTAGTTAGGCAGGGAGCGATGCCTGATTATTACCAGTTGGGAGTTCAGTCGAGTGGATCGCAGGCTACTCCATATTCGAGTTTTCATGTTGGTTCGAGTAGTCAGCAGCGAGGTTTGACTCAGCAGAGTCAGAGACAGCAGCAGCGAGTGCATCGGAGCAGTAGACATGGTCGTGGAGGTCAGCGTAGATCATTCAGATATGGGTCAGGTGCTTCGAGCAGCGAGCAGTGGTCGTAGTTCTGGATCAGCGGCCAGTGTTTGTCAGACTTGTGGTAGAGTCCATCAAGGACCGTGTTATCTGACACCACTGACATGTTTCAGATGCGGGCAGATAGGACATTTTGCCAGATCATGTCCTTATTCTGGGTATCAGCTAGCAGCAGATTCCGCGTTTCCCACAGCAATCGATTGCTAGTGCAGCACCCGTGCCATTTCAGTTACCACCAGCTCAGCATCAGAGTTCTACTCAGTTTGTTCCACAGCAGAGTCATGGTAGAGGTACTAGAGGAGGTGCTAGAGGTGTTGGCCAGGCTTCTATAAGTCAGCAGGGAGGTCGAGGCCAGGCCAGAGTTTTTCATCTGACTCAGCAGGATGCTCAGGCATCTAATGCAGTCGTGGCAGGTATTCTTTCTGTTTGTTACCTGGATGCTTTGGTTTTGTTTGATCCGGGTGCCACGCATTCGTTTGTTTCTCCCATTTTTGCTTCTAAATCTTGTTGGCAAGCTTCGAGGATGGCTTTTCCCTTGTCTGTTGCCACTCCTCTGAGTGATTCTTTGGACGCCGATATTGTTCTTTCTGGTTGTCCAGTTCTCGTGGGAGATAGAGAATTACCCGTTGATTTGATTTTGTTGGATGTGATGGAGTTTGATGTTATTTTGGGAATGGATTGGTTGTCTCAGCACTTCGCCGTGGTTGATTGCAGAATAAGGAGGTGATTTTCAGAATTCCTGGTGAAGTAGAATTTAAGTTTGTTGGTGACAGGAGTTCAGCACCTCAGAATCTTATTTCTATTATTTCAGCTAGGAAGTTGTTGAGGAAAGGTTGTCAGGGGTTTTTGGCATTGGTTAGGGATACGTCAGTGGAGAAGTTGTCACTCACAGATGTTCCTATTGCTTGTGAGTTTCCTGATGTTTTTCCCGAGGAGTTGCCAGGTTTACCACCTCATAGAGAGATTGAGTTCTGTATTGATGTGGTTCCAGGTATTACTCCTATATCTATGCCACCCTATCGTATGGCTCCTGCAGAGTTGAGAGAGTTGAAGGAACAATTGCAAGAGTTGTTGGATAAGGGTTTTATCAGACCTAGTGTTTCCCCTTGGGGTGCATCAGTCTTGTTTGTGAAGAAGAAGGATGGTACCCTGAGACTGTGCATTGACTACAGAGAGCTGAATAAGGTGACAGTGAAGAACAAGTATCCTCTCCCGAGGATAGATGATTTGTTTGATCAGCTCCAGGGTGCACAATTCTTTTCTAAGGTCGACTTGAGGTCAGGTTATCATCAGCTGCGGATTAGTGAAGCTGATATTCCTAAGACAGCTTTCCGCACTCGATATGGTCATTATGAGTTTCTGGTGATGTCTTTTGGTTTGACTAATGCACCAGCAGCTTTTATGGACCTGATGAACAGAGTATTCCGACCGTATGTGGATCAGTTTGTGGTAGTCTTCATTGATGATATACTGGTATATTCGAGGAGTATGGAAGAGCACGTATATCACTTGAGGATTGTACTACAGACACTGAGAGATCATCAGCTTTATGCTAAATTCTCGAAGTGTGATTTCTGGATGGAGAGTGTTTCTTTTCTTGGACACGTAGTGTCTAAAGAAGGTATTCAGGTTGATCCACAGAAGATTGAAGCAGTATCTGAGTGGCCCTAGACCTACTTCGGTTACTGAGATTCGGAGTTTTCTGGGTTTAGCCGGGTATTATAGGCGGTTTGTGCAGGATTTTTCCAGGATAGCAGCCCCTATGACTCGCTTGACTCAGAAGAATGTTAGATTCGAGTGGTCAGAAGCTTGTGAGATATTTACTGATCACAAGAGCCTTAAGTACATTTTCCAGCAGAGAGATTTGAATTTGAGGCAGAGAAGATGGTTGGAATTGTTGAAGGATTATGATTGCGAGATTCTTTACCATCCGGGTAAAGCTAATGTGGTAGCAGATGCCTTGAGTAGGAAGTCTTCAGGTAGTCTTGCTCACAGTAAGTGTTGAGAGGAGACCATTGATCCAGGAATTGCATCTGATGGTGGATCAAGGTCTGATGATGAAGATTAGTAGATCAGGTGGACTGTTAGCTCAGTTTAAAGTACGATCTGTACTAAGGGATAGGATTAAAGCAGCTCAGAGCCGAGATCCTATTCTGGAAGAGCTTGCAGAGAATGTCAGAGCAGGGAAGTTCACTGATTTCACACTCGATGATGATGGTGTGTTGTGGATCAGTGGTAGATTGTGTGTTCCTGATGTGGATGATTTGAGAGAGGAGATTTTAGAGGAAGCACATTCTACAGCTTACAGCGTTCATCCTGGTGTTACTAAGATGTACCACAGTATCAGAGATCTATACTAGTGGGATGGATTGAAGAAGGATGTTGCTGATTATGTTGCAGGAAGCGATGGGCACTAGGTTGGATTTCAGTACTGCTTTTCATCCTCAGACAGATGGTCAGTCTGAGAGGACGATCCAGACACTGGAAGATATGTTGAGGATGTGTGTCTTGGATTTGAGAGGTAGCTGGGATGATCATTTGTCACTTGTTGAGTTTGCATATAATAACAGCTACCATAGCAGTATTGGCATGGCACCATATGAGGCGTTGTATGGAAGGAAGTGTAGATCCCCGTTGTGTTGGGATGAGATTGGTGAGAGAGCTTTGACTGGACCAGAGATGGTTCAGGATGCTGCAGAGAAAGTCACCGTGATCAAGCGCAGGTTAGAGACCGCAGTTAGCAGACAGAAGAGTTATGCGGATCCTAGGTGCAGAGATGTGGAGTTTCAGGTTGGAGATTTCGTTTTTCTGAAAGTATCTCCGATGAAGGGTGTGATGAGATTTGGCAGGAAGGGTAAGTTAGCACCGAGATATATTGGACCGTTTGAGATTCTGGAGAGAGTTGGCACTGTTGCATATCGGTTGGATTTGCCTCCGAGTATGTCACAAGTGCATCCAGTATTTCATATCTCGATGTTGAGGAAGTATATCTCAGATCCTTCACATGTGTTGCAACCTGACAGTGTGGAAGTGAGTGAAGATTTGAATTTTGTGGAAGAACCTGCGGCGATCGTAGATTTTCAAGTTCGACAGTTGCGATCGAAGCAGATTCCGATGGTCAAGGTTTTGTGGCGTAGCGACAGAGTTGAAGAGCATACGTGGGAGACTGAAGCTGAGATGCGAGCTTCTTACCCGTATCTCTTTCCTTCTTGATCTTTTCTTTTTAGAATTCGGGGACGAATTCTTGTAAGGGGGGAAGACTGTAATATCCCGTGTTTTTTAAAAATATTTTTACACTGTACCGGGATATGCAGTGTCAATAATTTTGAATATATATGTGATATTTTTACGAGTTAATATGTATTTTAAACCTATTTTAATTACTGTCTATTATTTTCAGTATTTTACGTAAAATTTTCCCGGGACTTTCATTTTCGGGGAAATTTTCACGTAAACAATGTATTATTAATTATTTTAAATGTATTTACGGGTTTGCATGAACTCATACATATTTTTAAATTAATAAATAAAGCTTGTGTGTGTATATTTATTTAATTAGGGTTTATTATTACCCTAATATTTTATTATTTATTTATTATTATTTGATTATTTTATTTATTATTAAATTATTAAAATTTATTATTTATTAATATTTAATTATTTTAATTTATTTTATTTTTTTTCTTTTTTTTTTCTTTTCCTTTTTCTTTCTTTTTCTTTTTCTTTTTCCTTCCTTTTCTTTCTTTTTCTTTTTCTTCTTCTTCTTCTTCTTCTTCCCGTGGGTGCCGCCGGACCACCATTTCTTCTCACCGTCGTTTCTCCCTCCTCCGGCCACCGTTTTTGACACCGCCGGTCTCTATCTTCTCCTTGAGCTCCGGTGAGTGTTATTCTAGCTTTGGTTTGAGCTAAAATGGTCTAGAATTGCTTAGGTTTTGAGTTGAAGTTTTCGGCCACTTTTGGTTTTCGATTTTTTTGAGCTTCAATTTGGATGATTCATGGAAACTTCCTTCACAAATGTTGTTCCTAGTAGCTTAATCTTCATGTATGAATTTTTACAGAATTTTTGGAGATTTTTTGGATTTTTGGGTATTTTTGAATATTTTAATATTATTTTCGAATTTTCGGAAATTAATTATTTAAATTATGAAATTGGAGTTTATGGTTGAATTAGGTGTTGAAATGAATTATAGAAATTTATTTGGAATTTTTATGAATTTCTAAGTATTTATTTTTAATTATTGAAGTTTATGTGATTTTGTAAAATTAAGTTAATTGTGTTTTAAATTGAATTTAATTGGTTAATTGAGTTTAATTATTGATATTATTGATAAATATGTTGAGAAAATTAATTTTGGATAATTGTATGATTTTTGGTGAATTTTTGAAGTAATTTAGGTATATATATATATATAGGGGTATTTTGGTAATTTTACCCTAAATTGTCTAAAAATGTAATTTAATTGGTTTTAATATTTATTTAAGGTATAAAAATGATTTCTACAAAATATTTGGTATTTTTAACTAATTAAAACTATTTTCCGGGAATTATTTTCAATTATATATATAATATACGGTTTTTCAAATAAAATGAGTTTTAATCGATTTTTACAGTGTTTCAAGATTTATTATGTAATTTCTACGTATGAAATGTATTTTTATGATTTAAGGATATTTTTGGTATATTTGAATATATATTCTGTGTTTGTGGACCCCGGTCGACAGATTGTAGTCTGGAGTCCGACCGAGGGGTTGTGATTGATTGTGGTGTTTATTTTTGAAGTGTATTTTCTTTGCAGGGTCGGCTCTACTCTTTTGAGTAGAGAGATGTCCGTTTTACAGGGGAGGTTCTGTCGAATTTTCGATAGAATTCTCGTAAAACGTGATATCCAGTCGAACCCTAATTTCCGATTCTGTGTTGAATACTCTAGATTTAATTCTAGGATTTCTGTTAGGGTTATTCTGATGTCGATTAATTATTTCTTGTTTAGTTGCGCCGAGACCGAGGGTTAGTGGACCAGGCCCGTCGGACCTGTCTCGTGGAGCGCATTAGGTGAGTTACTATATTATATATATATGCTTAGGATGCATGATTTAGAAAATGCATGTTTTATTTTGACTAAATATGCATAAATAACATGATTTATATTCAAGTATATTTTTGGTATATAATAAATTATATACATGTTTTATTAATAAAATATATTTAAAATGTTTTTAAATATATTTTTAGTTTAATTCATGATTTGATTGAATTTATTTGACGTATATATACTCAAAATATACCTGGTTTATGTTTGGTATATTTTCGGTATATATATGGTTTATATTGTTGATTTATTTAAATTCATGCATCATGTATTTGTGAATGAATGTTTTATTATTTATTACTGAAGGATATCAATAGAACGTGCTACCTAGTGGGCAGCACTAGGACCGAGTACGTACCGGTACGCCTATAGCTTTAGGCTATATTACTAACTTATGTGTGGATATTGAATTGATTATGATTATTGATATGTGTGAGATGTGGTTTGTGGGTGTGATTGCTGGAGCTCGGTTGACCAAGTGTCTCGGGGCCAATCACACTGGCAGTTAGACTGCTGGAGCTCGGTTGACTTAGTGTCTCGGGGCCAGTCTACTGTCCATATGGATTAAGTGGATATATTTGGAATTAGTGAGCCTGTATGGCTAGAGTGTTGTTTAACACTATTTTTCTGAGGTTGCGATATTCTAGGGTTCTATGTGATCCTTCATAAAAGTTGATTTTCAGACAAAATATATAAAATGATTTTTTCTGCATCTGTATGAACTTGCCTGTATATATACATATTACTCATATACTGTTGACTGTATGCATTATCACTTAGAGTGTATGTATATATACTATAGTAATTCACTCAGTGAGGTCTGACTCCCCTCCGTTGACTATTTTTCAGGAGAGTCAACTTCCTCAGACCTCAATAGCAGGTCGATACGCCGGATTTCTTCCGCCCTGGCTTCTTTATGTAAATTGTCTACTTGAGTCTTATTTATTTTATCTAGACACTGCAGTAGTTGTAAATTAAAGTATTGGATTTTATGTATTTTTTTTAAAGAGATGTATTATAATAAAACTGGATTTGTATAAAGATTATACATTTATGAGATTATATATGCGATGTGATGAGTTTTGAATTATATCCAGTTGTTATGGATGATATTGTAATATTTATGATTTTATTTTCCGCTGCATATTATATTTTTATGGTTATTATTGCATTTTTATTTTATTTTTTAGGCTTGCTACGGGTTCCGGATTCGAAAGAATTCCCGTTCCCTAGCGCCGGTCATGGCCCCTGTTTTGGGTCGTGACAATACATATCAAATCGATGTGAAATTAGTTGTAAATTAATTTAGACTTAAAATGATATTGATCTGGAAAGTATGACTTTGATATTCATAATGTGAAAATTTTGGTGTATTTTTTAATTTACATTATTGAATATGCCATAGTGAAATATGGTATTTTTTTTTGTATATCTTTGGTATATTATTGTTCTTATGTATTATGAGAATGTTAATTGTTTAATGGAGTGGTATGTGATGTATATTTAAATATAAGAAATATGGTTGAATGAGTATGAGGACATAATGTTACTTATGAATGAGGCCATGCAGTGTGTGTTATAAAATCCTCTTGAAATACCGCAATAAGGCTAAAGAAATATTTGGTACCAAATTATGATGGGTTATGTGCGTATGGGGATCCATGAATAATTTAAAAAAATTATGATTTTATATCTATATTTTACAAGTTCATTGCTGGCGAGAAGAAAAATACTATGATATTATTACTATGTACATATTATAAATACATAGTTCAATATTGAATGGATCAATACTTGATAATATCACATGCTTGAATGTGTTTTGTGTCATAGGATATTATGTTATTTATTTACTGAGCTGTAGGCTCACTCTTTTGCATTATTTTTTAGGATTAGAAGAACTTTAGTTTGTCTTGAAGAAACATTTCCATCAATTGTACTAGCATTATGACAGGTGGGTCAGCAGGAGGTCATCTTCATTTTTTCTTGAATATAGCATGTTTAGTAAATTTTCATATTTTGTATTAAGGTTAGTGTATTATACATAAATAACATAAGAAAAAATGTGAATTGCTTGACGTTGTGAGCCTTTATAACGTGTGTTATGTGTTATTTATATAAATAGTCTTAGTACATATATTGACTAATAAACTAAAATTTGATGTTAATAGATATATTATTTATTAATCATATTCATATAATGTATATTTGACATCTTAACATGTGTCACACAAGTTATCAACCTGATTAGGCTTAGTGGGCTTTGGAGAGAAAAGGAAGTTAAATTGAGCCTTGTTGAGTCTAGTTGTTATAATCTGAGTTTTTAAATTATTTTAATATAAAGTAGGATATGCAGTGTTAATAATTTCAAGTTATATTTTATTATTTTATTATTCTGTGAATAATTATTGTTATTTTTACGTTAATTATAGTTTTCTACGTAAAAATATATATAGATGTTTATTAGTTTGAATAATATTATTTAAATAAGGCTTAATTTGTTGCATTAGTATTTTAATATTATTATTCTAATAAATTACATTATTGACCTTAATTTTTATAAGTTATACATATATATGCATGTATGAATATTATTAGGGTTTAATAATTAAATTATGTGTATATATTATATTTTATTTTGTGTTATATATATATATATATATATTTATTTATTTATTTATTTATTTATGCATGTGTGTAATTAAATTGTGTGGTGTGTTTTTAATGAGTATATATTATAAAGTTTATTATTTTATAATATAAAGTTATATATATATATATATATATATATATATATATATATAAACCTAATTTACTAAAACTACCCCCCCTCTTCCTCACTCTCAGGAAACCCACCCTCACCATCACCCTCACCATTGCAACTTCGACCAGCAACCATCGGTGTGCCTCCCGAACTTCTACCTCCTCCTCCAGCCAGCTCCGCTGCCATTTCCTCTGTATTATCGAGTTTTTAAATAATTTTAAACTGCATCGGGATATGCAATGTTAATAATTTTTATAATATTTATGATTATTTATTTAGTGTGCTATTTATTAAAGTCATTTTTTTAATTATTATTATTTTCAGTCTTATATGTAAAATTTTCTCAAGAATTTTATTTTCGGAAAAATTAAAACGTAAATAATTTAATATTAATTATTTGAAATAGTTTTACGAATTTGCATGAGTTCATTCATAATTTTAAAGTTTTAAATAAAATGCAAATACGTACATTTATTTAAAATTAAAATTAGGGCTTATTTTATAATTAAATTATATAATATAGTTTTTATATTAATTAATTAATTAAGTATATATGTGTATATATTTGTATATATTATTAAAATATGTGTGTGGTGTATATTTATTGTGTGTGTGATATTATATATTATTATAATATAAAGTATAGATATATATATACATATAATATTATAACTAAAAATAAAGTTCAAAATATTAACAAGTCTGCCACTCCTTCCCCTTCTTCTTCTCCGATCGACTCCCTCGCCATTTCAGGTCTCTGCAACGTCGATCCCTCACCGTTATTGTGCAGTCCGGTGAGCCACCTCCCTTGCCATCGATTTTCGACGTCCCAAGCTCCCTCTCCGGTGTCGGTGAAGCCTAGAAACCCGTTTTGGCTAAGAGTTGTTCCTTCCACCATACCTCGTGTTTCCGGCCACCAAAACTTGTCATTCCGGTGCTGTTGAACTCCTTAGACACTAGAGAAGATGATTCTAAGCTTCCTTTTAGCTTAAAACTCGATTTGGTAAGGTTTTTGTCTAGTTTTCATTTTTGGCCTATTAGGGTTCTTGATTTCTTTTGATCTTTTATTTGAATGATTCATGCAATCTTTTTTGTGACCTTCACAAAAATTGACCTTTGTAGCTTAATCTACCTCTGTGAATTTTTTTGGAATTTTTGGGAATTATTTTGATTTTTGTGAATTTTTGATTATTTTATTAATATTTTCTAATTTTCGAAAATTAATTAATTAAATTATGAAATTATTTTTTTATGGTGATTATAGGTGTTGAAATGCATTTTAGAAATTTACTTGTAATTTTTGTTAATTTTATATATTTATTTTGAATTGATTTAGTTTATGTAATTTTTGGAAAATTAGATTAATTATATTTTTATTTGAAATTAATTGGTTAATTGAGTATATTTATTGATATTATTGAATTATATGTTGAGAAATTAATTTTGAGTAATTATACTATTTTTGGTGAATTTTGATTAATTTTAGGGAATTTACGTAACTAGGGGTATTTTGGTAATTTGACACTAAATTGGATAAAAATGTAATTAAATTGGTTTTAATAGTTATTTAAGGTATAAAAATGATTTCTACAAATTATTTAGTATTTTTAACTAATTAAAACTATTTTTCGTAAATTATTTTCAAATTATATATATAATATATGATTTTTTTAAATAAATGAGTTTTTATCAATTTTTAGTAAGTTTTAAGGTTAATTATGTAATTTGGATTTATAAAATGTATTTTGGTCAATAATTATGAATTTATTGAGAATTATCGATTTTTAATAATATTTTATTAAAATTAGGGTTTTATGTATTTATCGGTTAAATAAATATTTTTAGCGTTTGGATATCTAAATTTGCTATATTTTGAGTATTTAAGGGCATTTTGGTTTTTTCGGTATTTCTATAATTATTCTGTGAATTGTGAACCTCGATCGGTGAATTGTAATTTGGAGTCCGACCGAGGGGTTGTGAATTATGTTATTTCGAAGTGTATTTTTTTGCAAGACCGGCTCTACTCTTTGAGTAGAGAGATGTCCGTTTTACAGGGGAGGTTCTGTCGAATTTTTGGTAGGATTCTCGTAAAACGTGATATCCGGTCGAATTTCCTACTCTGATTTTGTGTCTAAGATTCTAGATCGAGTCTTTAGAATTTCCACTAGACTTATTCTGATTTCCTGTTATCATTTATTTGTTTAGTTGTGCTGAGACCAAGGCCTACTGGACCAGGCCCATCAGATCCGTCTTGTGAAGTGCAATAACAGTGAGTTGTTATTTTATATATACTTGTATTACGATTGCATGTTTTAGAAATGTATGGGTTATTTTAGTAAATTATGCATAAATGATTTAATTATTGCTTAGGTTTATTTTTAGTATATAATTGGTATATTTCCAAATTATATGCATGTTTTGTTATAAATTTATACTTAAATTGTTTTAAGTATATTTATAGTTTATTTTCAGTTTATTTTGTAACTATATTGGATTTATTTCACGTATATATACTCAAAATATACTTGGTTAACTTTTGGTATATTTCAAGTATATATATGGTTTATGTTGCTATTTTTATTCAATTTCTTGCATCATTTATTTATGAATGTATGTTTTATATATTAAATGAAGGATATCAATAGAACGTGCTACCTAGTGGGCAGCACTAGGACAGAGTACGTACCGGTACGCTGATAGCATTTAGGCTTCATTACTAACCTATTTGTGGATAATGATCGGATTGATTTGATTTGATGTGTGATATAATTTGGGAGTGTGATTGCTGAAGCTCGGTTGACCAAGTGTCTCGGGGCCAATCACACTAACAGTCAGACTATTGGAGCTCGGTTGACTTAGTGTCTTGGGGCCAGTCTACTGTCCAAATGGAACAAGTGAATATATTTGGAATAAGTGAGCCTGTATGGCTAGAGTGTTGTCTAACACTGTTTAAGGTTATGGTTTTCTAGGGTTTTATTTGATCTTTCATAAACAATGATTTTCAATAAATATATAAAATGATTTTATTGCATCTGTGTGTATTTGTTTGTATATATATTTATTATATATACTATTGACTGTGTGCATTGTCATTTAGTTATGCATGTATATATATTATAACAATTCACTCAGTAAGGTCTGACTCCCCTCCGTTAATTATTTTTTAAGAGAGTCATCGTCTTCAGACCTCAGTAGCAAACCCATACGCCAGATTTCTTCCACCTCGGCTTTGCTATGTAAATTGTTTATTTGAGCTTTATTTTATAATCTAGACACTGCAGTAGTTGTAAACAGTTGTGGGGTTTATGCATTATATTTGTGTGAGTTATGTATTTTAAAGATTTGAATTGAGATTTGTATTGAAGGATTATTTATATGAGATGAGGATGTATAATTAATTTTATTGGTAGATTATTATTTTATTTATGTTATTACGATTATTGCATATTTTTATTTTATTTTAGGGCTTGCTATAGGTTCCAAATTCGAAAGAATTCCTGTTCCCTAGCACCGGTCATGGCTCCTGTTTTGGGTCGTGACATCCTCCCTCCTCCAGCGCCGTTGAAGCTTATTTTGGCTGGAAACTCGAAAATCACTTCCTCCTCCATTCAAGTCATTTTCAGCCACCAATTGATGATTCCAGTGCCATTAGACTCCTGAAACTTAATAGAGGACGATTCCAAGCTTCTTGTAACTTGAAAACACGATTTGATAAGGTTTTGATCTTATTTCTATTTTCGGCCATTCTTGAGTTTTTGATTTTTTTCGATAATTCATGCTTGATTCATCCTTAATTCCTTCACAAATATTGTTCCCCTTAGCTTAATCTACATCCTGGAATTTGTGTGTAATTTTTGGAATTTATTTTGATTTTTGTGAATTTTTTATTATTTTATTATTATTTAAGTAAATTAATTAAATAAATTATGAAATTGTGATTTTTAGTGTTTTTGGTGTTTAATATTAATTTTAGAATTTAATTTATAATTTTTGTGATTTTTGTGTAATTTTTATAATTATATTTAGTTTATGTCAATTTTGAAAATTTAGGTTAAATATATATTTGGTTAGTAATTATTGGTTAATTAGGTGTATTTGTTGATTTGAATGAATAATATGTGGAGAAAATAATTTTTAAGTATTTATATAATTTGTATTGAATTTTTGAATATTTTAGTATTTTATGTGTATTTTTATATATTAGGGGTATTTTGGTAATTTGGTGATGATTTTAGTTGAATATTAAATTTAATTGGTTTTAATAATTATTTGAGGTATAAAAATGATTTTTACAAATTATTTACTAATTTTAACTAATTAATACTATTTTTCAAAAATTATTTTCAAATTATATATAATATACTATTTTTGTAAATAAATGGATTTTTAGTAAATTTTAATGTGTTTTTGGACTAATTAAGTAATTTAGATTTATAAAATAAATTTTTATTAATATTTGTGAATTTATCGAGAAATATCGAATTCAATAATATTATATTATTAATTAGGGTTTTTAAGTAATTATCGGTGAAATAATTACTTTTGGTGATTTTAATATTTAAATTGCTATATTTTGATATTTAAAGGGCATTGTTGATATTTATAAAATTTTAATATATTTTTTGTATTTTGTTGTGAATTGTGGACCTCGGTCGGGAGAATTTGTGGTTTGGGGTCCCGACGAGGAGTTATGAAAATTTTATTCGAAGTGTATTTTTTCTTGTAGGACCGACTCTACTTTTTAAGTAGACAGATGTCCATTTTACAGAGGATGTTCTGTCGAATGTGCGGTAGAATTCTCGTAAAACATGACATTCGGTCAAATTCTTATTATCTGTTTGTGTTTAGAATTCTAGATCGAGTTTCTAAAAGTTAAGTTAGAATTATTCTGATTTTGTGT
This sequence comes from Mallotus nudiflorus, assembly GCA_947683625.1. Lineage (NCBI taxonomy): Eukaryota > Viridiplantae > Streptophyta > Magnoliopsida > Malpighiales > Euphorbiaceae > Mallotus > Mallotus nudiflorus. Next base: position 6,675,265 of record CANTUR010000018.1, read on the forward strand.
TATTATTTTATTGTTAGTTACGCTGAGACCGAGACCTAATGGACTAGGCCCGTCAGACCGGTCTCGACGAGCGCACAACTGTGAGTTATTATAATATATATACATTGCTTAGGTTGCATGCTTTAGAATTCTATGTTTTAAATATAAATTTTTGCATAATTGCCTATTTGAATGTTTAAGTATATTTTAGGTATACTTTTAGTATATTTTCGGTATATTATGAAATAAATGCATGTTTTCCTTTTTTAATTAAACCTAGGTTATTTTCAAATACATTATTGGTTTAATTTAATATATTCAATGATTTATTTGAGTTGATTATACGTATATATACCTGAAATATACTTAGTTTATTTTAGGTATATTTTTGGTATATATATGGTCTATTTGTTTATTTTAAATATCATTATGCATCATTTATTTTTCTGAATGTATGTTTTAATACAAATGAAGGATATCGATAAAACGTGCTTCCTAGTGGGCAGCACTAGGACTGTGTACGTACCGGTGTGATAGGTTAGAGTTAAGTGAAAATTAATTGTGGTAATTATGATTGATTTGATTAAGGTTGTTGTGATTGCGAGTGTGATTGCTGGAGCTTGGTTGACCAAGTGTCTCGGGGCTGATCACACTAACAGTCAGACTGTTGGAGCTCGGTCGACTTAGTGTTTCAGAGCCAGTCTACTGTCCATATGGATTACGTGAATTTAATTGGAATTAAGTAAGCCTATATGACTAGAGTACTTGCTATTGGTATTGAGGTTGCGATCATATATGATTCTATTTGATCCTTCATAACTGATGATTTTCAGTATTAAAATGATTTTTGTTGCATCTATATGTATTTGCTTGTATATATATTTATTATATATATACTTTTGAGTGTCTGCATTTGACCATTTAGTTATGCGTGTATATATGTTATAATAATTCACTCAGTGAGGTCTGACTCCTCTCCGTTGATGTTTTTACAAGAGAGTCCTCATCTTCAGACCTCAGCAATAGACCTGTTCGTCGGATTTCTTTCGCTCTGGCCCTATTATGAAATCATTTACTTGAGTTTTATTTTGTACTCTAAATGCTGCAGTAGTTGTTGTATTTGATTTTATGCATGTACGAGATTTTAATTCAAAGTGTTACTCTGAATATTGTATTTAAAGATTTTATTTATGATATGAGATATAATTTTATCTTATTAAAGAATGATAAAAAATTTATTTATTATTTGAGATTAAATTTCCGCTACAATAAATATTTTATTTATTTATTGTATTTCATGTTTTCTTTTAAAGCTTACTACGGGTTCCGGATTTGAAAGAATTCTCGTTCCCTAACGTCAATCATAATCCCTATTTTGGTTCGTAACACTAGTTTACTTCTAAAATTTTTATCATCAGGCCTCTACTGCATGGACTAAGTAATTCTTGCAGTAACATGTATTGACAAGTAAAAAAATATGAAATACAAAGTAGTTAAATATAAAAAAAATACATAAATAAATTTACCAAAAGATAAAACTACATCAATTAAAATTGTAATTATTCCAAATTTTTATAGTCATATTCGTTGATGACAATGAATGTCTTATCAAGTAAAGCAAGATGAACAAATACATACTTCCATCAAATTTATTTTTTTAAAAAAAGTTAAAGCTAGTGATGGTAAGATTTAGGAATTTCAACTGTTAATTAAGTTTTTTTTTTTAAAAAAGAGAACTAGTGATTTGACAGTTATTTATTTTAAAAATATCAAATATAGGTTTAAATTCCATCTATTAATTAAAATTTTTTAAAAAGAATAATAATAACAATAATAATGAAAACAATAATAATAATAAGACAATACTATTGTCATTTTCATTTTATAATGTAACTGTATATGGATATGCAAATGTAGAAATAAAAAAACATAAACACAGCTATGAAAAAATATTATTTTCAAAATTAATAATCAATAAATATAAAAAAATATAAAAATGGATACGCATAAATATGAAAATATTCGTGCAACATAGTATAAGCATATCCCTTTCTCTTTAATGTTCAAAAATTATGCTGCTTTTTTTTTTTTTTTTAACCATGTAATATCAATGACCTCCTATATATATAATTGTATCACTTGCTATTTATGCTATTTAATAATCCATATTTTATCAATGACATCTTTTATATTTTATGTCATTTGCTATTTATACTTTTTTTTCTTTTTTATCATATTATATCTACGACATCTTTTATTAACTTTTTAACTTTTACTTTAAATTAAGTAAAGAGAATGACAATAACAGCTTCTAATGAGATATAGAATGCCTATCTTATTTCTTACTATATTAATTCCTAAAAATTTATTAATTTTTCCCCAATACTTCCTATAACAATACTAATTATAATTAAATTTTTATAAATTTATTTATAATTATTTAATTTTTTTCTACATTAGATACTTCATTAAGAAAAGAAATTTTGAAAGAAACAAAATTTTGGAAGACAAAAATACGTAATATAATATGATTAAAAAACCATAATTTTTTTAATTAATTTTGAAATGAATAATTTTTTAATTTTTATGTAGCAAGTAGTACAGTATGAAAAAAAAAAATACAGGGGCCAATAATAATAATAACAACAATGATTTACTAAAACCCCGGCTAAGCCCTTACCAACCAAATCTGCAATAGTTCAGTGAAAGTCCATTTTCCGGGAAAAAAAGAAACAACCCATTTGTGTTTTTCCCAGTAATCAAACAGAAATCTATATAATAGTGATTGTTTATTGCTTATAATTGTCATTTTGTTTCAGTTCACGTACTTACAGCAACAAAACTATAATTCAATGGCTATGTCAACTCTATTACGTCGTGTGTCCAGAAGCCAGAACTTTAATCTCATTTGTAGAATCAATACAAGTTTCAATTCTATGCCATCTCCATTTCAACCAAAAACCATTGGATTTCCCTTCCAAGGTAACATCTTTTCTCTTGCTTTTTCAATGAAAGATTGGGTTTTTCAGTTGATCACTCTTCTGGGTCTTTCGTTTCTTGTACTGTCTTTTGTTAAATTATGAAAAGAATTGAGAGTCTTGTTGGGATATGACCAAAAGGTAGTATTTTGATGGTAAATATTGAAGCTTTGCATTGGTTACAGTGATGCTTTTCAAGTTCCAAGTTGAAATTAGCATATACCTAAATTTATATGAGTTGGTAACATCGTTGTTTCAATTACATTCTTGTGTATATTTCTTCCTATAGTGAGGTCAATAGCGACTCCAGCTAATGGTGCTGTTGGATTTGATGAAATGATTGCGGGGACAAATCGGAAGTACTATATGTTAGGTGGAAAGGGAGGTGTTGGAAAAACAAGCTGTGCTGCTTCCCTGGCTGTAAAATTTGCTAACCATGGCCACCCTACAGTAGTAGTCTCAACTGATCCTGCACATTCCTTGAGCGATTCTTTTGCCCAGGTATAAGACTTAGTTGCTTTCTTTCTTTCTTTCTTTCTTTCTTTCTTTGTTAAATTAATTGTCCACTGCTTCTCCGAGTTTTTCATTAATGTCAAACTGCTGCATAACAAATTATAATTTCTGGAACATACTGCATTTTGTTTATTGTCCCTAGGATTTAACTGGAGGTACACTTGTTCCTGTTCAAGGAGTGGATTCCCCACTATTTGCTCTTGAGGTATTTGCTTAGATGACATTGTTGTATACATGCTATTATTTTGATGATGGGTCGTTGCTTTGCACTTTGTTTGATAGGCATATTTAAATCTTAGTACTGCAACAGATAAGCCCTGAGAAAGCTAGAGAAGAATTTCGCTCTGCAAATCAAAGGTCTGGTGGTGCTGGTGTCAAAGACTTAATGAACGGCATGGGCCTTGGCATGCTTGCTGACCAGGTTAGCATGTCTCTGTTATGACCATGCTATTCACATAAATGTTGCCCTGCATTTATCATCTATATTCTTTGTGGAGTGGTAGTGTCTTGTGTTGCTTTAAAATCTGTTTTGAATCTGTTATGGATACCAGTTTTGTATCTTACTCATATGTCTCATTGTTGACGTGTTTATGTGGCACCTTTGAATCTATTGCAGATCGCAGAATTAAAACTTGGAGAGTTGTTGGACACTCCTCCACCTGGTATGGATGAAGCTATTGCAATTTCCAAGGCATGTCATGTCTCCATTTTCATCTCAATTTGTAGCTAAATTTTGTTGTTCAAGGGCTGCAACTTCTTTCTAACCACACAATGCTTTGCAGGTTATTCAATTTGTTGAGTCCCAAGAATATAACAAGTTTACTAGGATAGTTTTTGATACTGCACCTACGGTTAGTATTTATTTTGGCACTTTTGAGATTTTTTCACTTATAGAGTTCATTCTGTAGTTGTAGCTTATTTGTTTATGTATATGGTTTACAGGGTCATACCCTTCGGCTTCTATCCCTGCCTGACTTCATGGACGCATCTATAGGCAAAATGATGAAGGTATGAATCAAAACCAAACATGGAAGGAGGGATTGTTTTCGGTAATTCTCAAAATGAAATTTACTGAAATGAAATAGGGAAATGGCTTGTGTGTTTAGGTCCATTCCAAAACAGTCCAAAATAAATTCATAAGTCTACTAATCATGGTTTTCATTGTTTTACAGTTTGGTTTTTATTCTGCATGTCCCAAGTTGCAGCAATCTCTTTTTGTTTTGAGTTTATAATGATATCATGAAAGAAAAGATAGTTGCCGAACTATTTTACTTGTGTGATTGTTGTAAATTTTCTAATTGCTTTAGTGCACTTACTGACATAGTGTTCTCAATTTATTTACCAACTCCAGTTGAAAAAGAAGTTAGCTTCTGCAACTTCAGCTTTGAAGTCTATGTTTGGGAAACAAGAGGCGGTTCAAGATGCTGTAAGTATGGAGGTTATTTTACGTAGGTTTCTTTCCTTTTCTCAGAGCCAAATATATTCTTTTTGAACTTTTAGGCTGACAAGGTAGAGGACAAACTGGGTGAATTAAGAGAGAGGATGTCTAGAGTTCAAGAACTTTTTCGTGACCCTAACACCACCGAGTTTGTTATAGTGACAATTCCAACGGTATGCTTTCATTTCACCTTTTTTATATAGACAGTAGCTTAGCTAAGAGACATGAAATATATCTCCTTTGTCTTTTCTTGATTTGCACTATCAAATTTGACGCACAACTTCCTTCCAGTATCACCTAAGTGCTAAGTTGAAATTGGTGTGTCAATTAACTTAACAACATGATTTCTCATCACTTCTATACATTTTGTGTCTCATTTAATAAAATGTTGGAAGCTTATCCATGATAAAACTATTGACTGCTATTGAGTTTTACAGTGAAATGTGGATTGCAAGTGCTTGAATGTTAATCTAATTGATCACCTTGTGTCTTCTGACTATTGGGATTTAAGGTAATGGCAGTAAACGAGTCATCAAGGTTGCATGGTTCCTTGATGAAGGAAAGTGTTCCTGTTAGGAGGCTTATTGTCAATCAGGTTCTACCTCAATCTGCATCAGATTGCAAGTTCTGTGCGATGAAAAGGAAGGTACATCTGATATTTCCATTCACATGAATTGTAACTTCTCTACCAGCATCTATTCCTGGTTTAAAAATTTGGCGTGGTACCATCTTAATCCTTTCATACTTAAAATGAAAAGTCTTATTTCTTTATCCATGCTCGAGTGGAGAAGGATTTTACAATTGGATGAATTTCCTAGAGATAGTCTGGATGCAAAAATATCATACAGTTGATCAACTCCGTGACAGTCTCTGAAAAAAAATGAATTATCTTTGTACCTTAAAGATATATCTCAACTGGCCTAGTGGGATAAAATAGGATAATTGGTTTATATCTAACGCTATGTAAACTGTAGACAACCTCTAATCAATTCACCGGCATTTCTAATATATTCAGAATTTTCGTTTACACATATAAAAGCTTCTCACTCACTGTTAAAGCTATACAGCATCCTCAGCTATGTTCTGAATATTTTTAGGATCAAATGCGTGCACTTGAAATCATCCAAAATGATCCAGGGCTAGGTAGTTTGAGATTAGTCCAGGCACCCCTAGTTGATGTAGAGATAAGAGGAGTCCCAGCTCTTAAATTTATGGGAGATATGGTTTGGAGATGAAGTCTTTTTCAGGAAACCTTTTAAATCAGGTGATCTACCTACACCCTTCCCCCCTCCTCCCTTTCACATAATCTATTGCCTGACCAAATTTTTGTGTGTTTCAGGATTACAATCTCAAAATTTAAAGGAACTATGCATAATTTACATTGTCGCAATAGAGCCAGTGAAATGGAGAACTCAATGTTGTAGCTTGCAAATGGAAGATACAATCATCAATTTTCAGAAAAATGCAGTACTGTTAACAGGAAACATGATTACAATATTGTTTTTGTTCATGGAAATCTTAGATTTTGTGCTTAACAATGTGCAGATTCCTTAGAGTGAGCAGATTTTTGCATAATTTATTGTTTCGTATGATGGGCATGGTTTTGTCAAATGCACTACAAAGCTTTTCTTCAGAGTTAGTGACCGTACTAAATTCCAGTCTTCTTATTACACTCTCAAAGGGTAGTAGCAATCCATTTCTTCCTGAACAATATTTAGATTCAGTGGAGAATACGCATTTCTTGAGTATCTTCAACCATAACAATATTGAAGTCGAGAAGATGAGAAAAGAGATGAAGAAACTAGGTTCCTACTCCCAGATGTGTAATGTTCACAAATATAGGTTAAAGAAAAGGATAAAAAAAAAAAATGATCCCTCTACACAAATTATCATACAGAAAAGAAGTTTAGTATGATTTACATTGCTGCTGCAGTCACCAGTCTATATCCACCACTGCTGTATGGATAATATTACACTTTCACCTGTTGAATGGATGAGATTTCTTCAACCACTATCCACCTTGCGTTTTTTGTTTCAGAGTCTTTTGATCCCATTTTGAGCTAGGGTATCTGGGTGTTCTTGTTTTCTACTTTTGTACAGAAAGTGTATAGCATGCATTGTCTGAATTTACTTCTGATGGAAGGTGATCATAATAATGTAGGCAAGTATTCTACTAGCAAACCCGAAAACAAGGAGGAAGACTAGACATCGATACCAATGAATGAGATCATACCCATTTTGCATCAGCGATCCGCACCTTGTTATCAGCCATACGCCATAATATCTGAAAATAATTAAGCCAGAATAAGTCACAGGGGAAATGCAGAAACATCATTACACATGAGGATCGAAAAGTACAGCATGTCCACCTTTTAGCATTTGCTATTACAAATGCTTCCAGTGCCCATTTTGTGTAGCACAAGTCCGATAGCTGTGCAACCAGCGTGCTGTCTTCTCCGCGGGTCGATACAAGTGTCAACACAACTGGAAGAAGCACTGACCACTGCATAAATCACAAGAAAAGCTTGTTCGTATTTTGCAAATGCATGTCTATGAAGCTAATAAAATTTTCAACGTAAAGCTGTTCTTGAAACACTCACCAGTTGCGCTGGTCCAGGATCTAAGAAAATAGCTAATGCATAAGCTATTCCAGTCACACAATAAACCAGACAGAGTAAGACTATGTAGTTATCGATTACTGTTGACCTCGGATTGTTGAAAAAGTAGAACATTGATAGGTACACAAGTGGCTTGACAAATGTGTTGAATTGATCAACTGTATCCTTTGCAAGAAAATAAGCCAAGCTGCTCATACCAGAAGCACTCTCTCTCCAGTAATGTAGCTTGTCTAGAGAAAATGATCTTAAAGACGCAATTTTGCATAGAAGAGCTGAAAACAATCAGAATTTGAAGGCTTGTCAGAACTCAGAAATGAAACCTTATATGAATGAAAGACTAAAAATACATAAGCATTATTATACAGTTTTTGCATTCAAAGCTTCGGGCACTAAGTAATTCTGCATAGCTAATTCATATAAACAATTGCAAATTCAGAATACTTCCAAGAATTTTTGAACTTACAGACTGCAATGACAGTGTATGTGTAACCAATCACTCCGAAAGTTTCATCGCTTACTTTCGCCAATGTTCCTAAACAGATCCCAGCAAGTAATAAAATCAAATAATCTACAACCTGTGTTCTTGCTTCTCGTAGTCTCTGTTTGCTAAGCCTGCAAAAAGCAGAGTCAAAAAGAGAGGTTGCGTTAATCATTATGATGAACTTAAATCTGCTGGAACTAAGCAGGATAAATGCTCAAAAGGGTCACATTCAGGAAGTCCAAATTCACAGTAACAGTGATCTCCAACAGAATCATGACAGAAAGATTGGCCTTACCTCCCCAAGAAATATCTATACTGCCGAAACACGCCAGGAGTTAATCGATTGGATAAGTCATCCGATTTCAAGAACTTGTTGTGTATATTATCTTTCTTTGTCTCAACATTTGACTTCATATCTTGCCAAAAGTCTCCAGAAGAAGATTGAGTATCAGATGCAGCATCACTGAGACGGGCTCCATGAGTTGAATCACTTGTGGATGCGTCCATTGCATCGGCACTCTGCAGCATATCCATTGGAACTGGGTAGCCATTATGAAGCATCCATTTGATTGGAAGCTGTTTATAGTTCACCCCTGAGCTTGGTAGTTTTACTATCCCCTCCAAGATATCAATGAAGTAATCTGGAGGATTTGCGCGCTCAGGTACAGTAATTCCAAGGCTGGCAAAGTACTCTTCAACTTTCTTTACTGATCCATGATACACTGTCAAGCCACCTTTGGCTAGAAGTATCAAATCATCAAACATCCTGAACAATGTATAGCTGAAGAATGGAAAATGATTAATTTTCTTCTATAACAATTACATTACATGCTCTAAAATGTGCACAAACGTTTGCAATAATTCAATGTAAAGCTTAAGCTTACCTTGGTTGGTGAACAACCATGCAAATGTTTACTCCTTCAAGAGCTTCGCGCCGTAGAGCTCGAAGCAGTAAAAGGGAAGATGAGCTGTCTAAACCAGATGTAGGTTCATCTAATATAAGAAGTGAAGGTTCCATAACCATTTCAAGCCCAACATTTACTCTTTTTCGTTGGCCTCCAGAAATGCCTCTCTTCTCTACTGTACCAACTAGCGAATCTCGCACTGCCTGCAGGCCTAAGGACTCTATGACTCTTTCAACAACTAGAACCTTTTCTGCTTTAGGTAGATTAGCGGCGAGTCTACAATCAATAATGAAAATGCCAGTAACTAAAAAACGTGCTCCACAAATAAAAAGTAAGAAAAGAAAAGAACTTTCTGTTGCATACCTGCATCTTGCACTGAACCAGAGATTCTCCTCCACTGTCAAGTTTCCATGCACTATATCATCCTGAGGCACATAGCCAATGACTTTCTTGTAAGCTTGAATTGGCTCTTGCTTACCATTTACAAGAACCATACCAGACACAAGGCACCCAGATGCTTTCCCAGTCAAAGCATTAAGAAATGTAGTTTTTCCAGCCCCAGATGGACCCATGACAGCAGAAACTCGGCCAGGCGATATTTTTCCAGTCACGCACCTCAGGAGATGTTTGTTTTTGTGTTTCAAAGTGAGGGTCAGGTCTTTAAAGACAATCTCAATCATAGGTCGCTTCCTGATTTCAATATCACTAGCCATTGAAATCACTCCAGAGAAGGTCAAGTTCTTATTCTGCTCATGCATAGCTTTTTCCTTCTCAATCTGTCCATATGCATACCTGAACATTTGGCTCTGAGTATGCAACTCCTTACCTCTTGGTGCATGTTTTTTGATATTTTTATCTCCTATCTCCAGATTAAATCCTTCAGTACCCTCAGGATTAGCCTCAATATCATGCAGCATCTGTGTCAGGTTGCTTTTGTTCTTTTTCTTTCCTTTTGTTTCTGAACTAGCTCCAGGCATTGGTTGTAAGGCAGCATCCGTTCCTGGTTTAGCTTGACCAGTACCTCTAGGCTCATTATGCATCCTGGACTTGGTACGAGAAAATGTTCTTGACAATTGAGTTTGCAGTCCAATTGCATGCTTCTTGGCAATGTCTTTCGCAGATTTCCATTTTTCACGCGCTTGTGCAGTTTCTCTCACACTTTGAACTGCCTTTTCTCTCGTTTTCGCTTCTCGCTTCTCTCGAGTTGCAAGAACTTGATCAGAACAGTTATAGATTATGATAAGCAGAAAACCCAATGCAGCCTACATCGCAAAGAAAATGTTGAAGCTGATCATAGAAAAGTACTTACAATTCAAAGAAAGAAAAAATTATGGAAGCTCAAATATGTTATAGTGTCAATGATTTAATCACTCACAAATATCAAGATGCCATATGCTGTGATGTTCTGATTTGATGATTGTGGTTCACAAGTTGCCAACTTAAAACAACCTGCAAGATCAGCAGCATAAGTCATATGCAGCTAGAACCATCATCCTGTTAATTTTAGAACAAACTTCCAATGAAACATTTTTTTTTTATGCTAGTAGGTAGTGCAAAGAGACACCCTCGATGGCTAAACTTTGATATTCCAACTCAGAGATGCTTTCAAAACCTATTACTGTTCAGGGCGGCTGGGGTAGCAGCAGAAGCATTAACTTGGAAGATCAGAAACACAGCACAATGAACATAACCAGCAAATTTATCATGTCAATGATGAATCTCGTGCTTTGAGCAGTGATTTCTGGATCAACTACAAGAGTTGTCTAATGGCATTATTAATTCTACAAATCGCATTATTGCTTTGTCTGTTAAAATCCTAATTCGTGATGTACACAAACACACATATATTAGGTAATTATTACCACTCCAGCTAAACAATCCATGTTGCTATTAATATACACCTAAGGTTTCGATACAACTTGCATACAATTTTGGAGCCAAACACTCACAAATTTTCTTAGTCCCATATAGCTAAAAAGGCCTACCTGCTTCAGATGTGGAACCAGTCCTGCAGTAATATCTGAAATGAAAAAAAAAATTAAAACACAATAGTTGCAAAAGTAATTAAAAAATAAGCAAAAAAGATGGCCATGATAAGTATAGAGGGGAAAAACTTTTTTTTTTCTTTTTTGCATTTAGCTGCTATAGGGTAGCCACAACGGCCTCTAATCTATTAATCTGGATTCAGCAGGATGGAGCCGTTAAGGAGCGCAAAACTTTCCAAACGCTTGTCTCTCTATACACTAGGCTCAAATTTAAGACCTTAATTAAGGTCCCCACAGCCGAAGGACCCACCCAAAAGTGGCATCCTGAGAGCGACCGTAAATGGCAAGACACTTGCCATTGTTGGCAACAGGTCCCCCTGACGGAGTGAAACATTCGTCAGATGTGGACCATGCCCCCTGCATAGCCTGGAGCTCGCTTCGATCAGGGGACGACAACGCAGTGCGGTAGACTGAACGGAGCTAAAACAAAAGAGAATCTAAAATCCTTGAGACTGGACCAAGAGATGTTGATGTTTTGAGCAGCCATATAAAAACATGTAAAATCAAACAAATTGAAACAAAAGAGCTTTAACTTGAAATTCTACAGATAAAATGCTGGAAGTTCTGGGATAGTTATCAATACCCCCTACTGCAAGGAATTTTCTGGGTTACAGATGGACAGTATGATCCCGGCGGGCAAAATACCTCTCTGCTACTCAAAATATCAGCCCAAACATCTGCTCCACCACAAGTATGATTTGGCTTCCCAGGAGGCAGTTGGTAATTGTATCTGCAAAACATTTCTGCCAATAAATATCAATGTATGCTAGAGCAAACTATAAACATCACAAAAACAAGAATGAACTTACGGGTCACAAATGCCAGTGGTTTTATTTAGTTTTGCAAGCGGGCAGAAAGCACCTAGTGGACATGCTTCAATGAGAAAGAACAATGAAAACCTCAATCAAAGTTAGTTGCAGCTGAATCAAAACTATCAACCATATGCTAAATCAAAAAAGTTAATCAGAGTCCAATAGAGCACTGCACACAAAGGATCAAAATAACGTGATGACTAGTACTATATGCTAATTCAAGGGATGATTTACTTGCAGCAACAAAAATTCAATATTTATGCAATAAGAAGCACAGGAGAATGTGTATAAAATGAAAATGTTGGTCAATAGTACAGTTAAAAGTTCTGAATACTTACGGATCATGCAAGTAAGACCATGAGGACAGAAGAAGCCTTCACAACAAACCTCACAATCAGCAGTTCTCGAAGGAATAGTTACTGAATTTTTGAGGTCAACTTTTTTACCACGACCCACACTACAAGCCCATCCTGGCTCACACCCAGAAACCCATGAGCTCAAATTGCAGTTCTTGTTTGGTTTTAAGTAGTGGACACTCTTTGATTCTCTTGAAAAGAAACTACCGAAGTAGAATTTTATTTCTGCTGCTGTGCATATGCGCAGTGTCATGTCTCCTGATCCACCAAAATATCAGAAGAAAAATTCAAGAATTAGAACAAAAAAAAAAAAATCATCCTTTACGATTTGTAAATTAGTTTTCATTAAGAAAACATAATCAAGAACGAAATTTTGTGTCTAACAAGTATGATTCTTATAGCATAGTTCAGCAAATATAGAATGCATTGATCTTGATAACATATAAATATGCATATGCATCTAGGATGCACTCACATTAAATTAATTGTTAGCAAACTTTTGTTGCCCTTCTTTTCAGTCTGGATTGAACTGGATTAGTTAGAATCTAATAAACTCTAGATGTTGGACTCTAATGTATATATATAATACCTCTGGTTTTCCTGGCACAATTGGTTAAAAATGTTGAACTATGGGAGAAATTGAATGCCATATCCCAATCTGAATCCCTGGAAACCAATGGCAAAAAAACACCTATGACCCTCCAATTTAAACATATTTTACAAAGCAATAACAAGAAGGGAACAGAGAAGAAAAGAAAAATACACACACGTCCGTTATGCAGAAACCAAAGTGTTTGGAAATATCTTTCTTGAAAACGGACGTGAAATTTGCAAAACTGTTAAAAACCAGCTGGGAAAGAAGCTGTTCCGCAGCAGGATTTGAGTTAATTTGTTGAAGTCCATTTTGACAAGAAATGTGCTGAAACTGAAAGCTGATCAAAACAAAGATAGCAACCACAGAGAGAAAACAATGCGCATTATCCTTCTCTCTGTTCATATCTTCCTTTTTTTTTTTTTTAATATTCTTCGTTTCTTTTCTTGTGTTCAGTAAAAAAATTCAAGAATTGTAACATAAGCAAATCAAACAAGATTCAAGCATTGTTTTCGTTGTTGATGATGATGATGATGATGATGGTGGTGATGATGATGATGCAGCAGAGAACGATTATGGAGATGAAGAAAGTGGAGTAATACAGGCCAAAGGATTGGAGGGTGAAAGGGTGTTGGTTTTTTCTCGGAGGAAGAAATGGCAAAGAGAAAGAGTTGGCGATGTATTAGGGTAATAGTTTACGATATTGAGCATTGGAGTAGTTTTAGTTTTGGTTTGGACAGTTTTTATATGTCTGTTGAAATTAGAGGGAAAAATGTTACTCTCCATACACAAAAAAAAATTAAAAATTAAAAATTAATAAATTTTCCTATTCATATATTACACCCAATTGCTTAAATTTAGAGTACGATTAGATCAGGATTAAAGAAATAAAATGTAATAATTATAAGTATAATTGTTAAAGAAGTAATAGTGAGTAATTGCTAAATTTTAATGTAATATTCTTTAAAAAAAATTATATAGTTGATTAAATTTATTATTAAATATTTAAAAATAATAAATAATTATTTAAATTTTTAAATATTTATATAATTATTTAAATAATATATTCATATACATTTTAAAAAATAACATAAAAATTATAATAAAAATTTAAATTAATTTGTACCTTATTAATAGTTTCTTTGATAAAAAAAAGTTAAAATAATATGATGAATGTGGGGAAATAAAAAAAATTAAAAAGTGCTCTTCTTTAAAAAATATATTTTTATTGTTATAAATATTTAATTTAGTTTCAACTAAATTAATAAAAATACATATTAGTGAACTTAATCATTAAGAAGGTTAAAATTTTTTATTGTAATTACTTTTGAAATAATATAAATTTATTGACTTTTTACATTTTTATGAGTTTCAAATTTCATTTTAGAGATAATTCTTTCCCAATTTTTTAATATATGGAAATTATAAAAAAGTTTCATTACTTATATTGTTTTGAATTGAATCTAGGAATCCTTGACCAGCCGACTATTTAACTTTCGGCTATTTGGAACAGAAATAGCTGAGGTTTTTCTTCCCCCATTCATACGAACATTTAAAGATTCATAGCTAAAATTATATATATATATGCAAAGATAGCTCCCATAAGGCTTTAAAAATATAATATAAATGAATCAACAATTTAATTTTATTTAGAAGTTTATTATAGAAAATAAATTTAATTTTTACAATTATTAAATGTTGAATATTTATCTTTTGAATTTTCAAGTTGAGAGTTAAATAATATAATATAATAATTTTAATATATTTATTTATTTTAAATTTATAAATAAAATAAATTTAGTTAGTTTTTTAACTAGCCCACTACTTTGAAAATTCTCATGCAAACCCTATGATAGAATTATGTATGTTTTTTTTCTGTGGTCTCTCTTCACTATTACATCATGATTTTTTTAATACGAGCAACGTGGGCCAAAGGAATTTTTTTTTTTTTACAAAAAGTAGTCACAATCCAAGACCTCGTACGAGAAGTCAATTAGTGGTCCAAGAAGCAAAAATCGCGCTATTATACCCTTTCCTTTATTATTAATAATTAATTATACCTAAATCATCTTCTTAAACAATTACATTAAACTCTTAAATCTCTTTCTTGATATAAACTTTGATTTTTAGATAAAATCTCTTTATATATAATATTATTTTTTCTGACCATTACAAATTGAGGGAAGAAAAAAAAAAGAAATTCAATATAAGATCTTTTAAATACATGCCTAAAGATTTGATCATTCTAAATATATAAATTACAAATCACATCTAAATTCATATTCAAAACCCTTTAAATCAACATTGAGGATAAAAAATCAAACCATACACATCAAGATATTCTTTAATTAAAATTTTATTTTATTTAATTTTCTAATAAAAAATAATTTTCAAAATAGATTTTAGAGAAATATATTAATGAAAATTGAAAAAGCAAACAAATGCTTTTGAAAAAAATTAAAATTCTTTCTTTTTAATCAAATTAAACAAATTTCTTAAATAAGAAAGAAAAGAAAAAATAAAATAAAAGGATAAAGGTACAAATCCACCCTTAATTTTTATATCTAGGTGCGTATCAGCCCCTAAATAATTTTTGGCTCAATTAAATATAGAAATTCAAAATTATTGCATTCTGAGCCCCCATTTAATAGAGGCAATTGATGTTAGCTTAGTGGATGATGTGGCAAAAAAAGGTCCCACAAAACTAACACTTTGATGATTTTTTTGTTTAGCTTTGTCGACCCACAGCTTCTTGTCAATGTTACAGTCAAAACACTATCAAGATTATTACAAAAAGGGTAGGTGAAGGTAGTGTCAAGCTTCTCCACTTACTTTGGCTTCTTCACAGGCCGCTTTGATCTTCTTTTCGCTATAGTTTTGAATTTTGTTTGAGATGCATGTGGTAGAATGAAAAGCAGAGAGTCGAAGTGATACAAACCCTACCTATAACAGAAATAGAACGCGCATCCAACTTTGAAATCTAGCCCAAGGATCATTAAGGATAGGTTATGTTGATGGAGCTAAACCTCTTACTTATTAAATTGAAGTAAAATACTTAGCTATTAAAAGATGAACAATCACACAATTCTAAGTCTAATCTAACCTAGCAATTGTAATAAAAGGTATATATGAAACAATTCAAGTAAACTTGCAAAGTTTTAAAAGAACAAAGTTTAAGGAAAAATTTCACTTTTTAATATTTGAATCCTTAAATTCGTTTTACATAGGGTTTGCCCTTATATAGGCATGTAAACATCCTAATCCTTGAAAGGAAAGGTTTCTTACTTATTCCAAAAGACTCTTATAAAGTAAAATCCTCAATTAAAAAGAATTCCTTAAAAAATAAGACAACTAATGATAACTCATCTTTGAAAAGTCAAAATTGATAACTAATGACAACTCATTACAATTAAGCAAAATGACAACTCATGACAACTAAACATTGAAACATGTTATGTCATATGTCATGTAGGATATTGACCCTTGACTTTGACTTGTTGACTTATTGACTTGGACTTGGAATGTCCTTAAATCTTCTCACATCTTCTAAAATCTTTTTTATTGACTCTAAAATAGAAAAATAACTTGAAAATTCATATGATTCAAGCTAATTAATTTCAAAATAGGAAATTAAGCTAATTAGCTTAAATTCTTCATCATGTGGCTCCAAGCTTGTACTTGTAGTCAAATCCACCAACTTGCTTGTAATATGAAAGACAAATGAATTCAATGCTTGTTTGAACTTCTTTGTCCTTAATCTTGTCATTGGTCCTTCATAATGCAATGGATCAATTAGTTTGATGGGCTCGCTTAGCTTGGTTGCATCATTCCCCCTTTCCTCAAGATGATTCATCCTTGAATCATCACCTACATCAAAATCAAAGGGAGATAAATCAGCAACATTGAAAGTAGCACTTACACCATACTCAGCGGGCAAGTCAATCTTGTAAGCATTGTCATTGATGTGCTCTAACACTTGGAAGGGTCCATTACCACGTGGCATCAACTTAGATTTCCTTTAAGTGGGAAATCTTTCTTTACGTAAATGTACCCAAACCCAATCACCTGGTTCAAATACAACTTCTACACACCCCTTGTTTGCATGTGTTGGCATATTGCTTATTCTTTCTTTCAAGATTTACTCATACCTTTTCATGTAAAGACTTCACAAATTCTGTCTTTTTCTTTCCATCTAGATTTACTTGTTCACTCAAAGGTAAAGCAATCAAATCTAAAGGACTCAATGGAATAAAACCATAAACAATCTCAAAAGGACAGAAATTGGCAGAAGAATGCACACTAGGATTATAAGCAAATTCAATATGTGGCAAGCAATCTTCCCATGACTTCAAATTATGCCTAAACATGGTTCTTAGTAATTAGGATAAAGTTCTATTAACTACCTCAATTTGCCTATCAGTTTGTGGATGAGATGTGGTAGAAAATAAAAGTTTAATGTCCAATTTATCCCACAAAGTCTTCTAAAAGTAGCTTAAAAACTTAGTATCTCTATCACTCATAATTGTTCTAGGCATGCCATGCAAACGAATAATCTCTTTAAAGAACAAATTCGAAATATATTATGCATTATTAGTTTTTTTACATGCTATAAAGTGAGCTATTTTAGAAAACCTATCTACAACAACATATATTGAATCATGTCCACGCCTAGTCCTAGGTAAACTAAGCACAAAATCCATGGAAATATCAATCTAAGGTGAACTAGGCATGGGTAGAGGCATGTATAAACTATGTGAATTAACTTAGACTTAGCTTGTTTACACACAATGCACTTATCATAAATTCTAACAATATCTTTTTTCATGTTAGGCCAATAAAAGTGATTATGTAAAACATTCAAAGTCTTGGCTCTACTAAAATGTCCCATTAAACCACCCTTATGTGCTTCACAAATAATCAATTCACATATAGAAAAGTTAAAAACACACAATCGTTTCTCTTTAAATAAGTAACCATCATGCCTATAAAACTTTTTAAAAGCAACATTTTCACATGCATGAGAAACACTACCAAAATTACTGTCATTCTCATACAACTCTTTTATATATTCAAATTTTAGCAATTTGGCATCTAAAGAAGCAAGTAAAGTATTCCTTCTTAAAACTGCATCAGCCACGACATTCTTTTTACCTTGCTTGTATTTAATGACATAAGGAAATGAATCAATGAATTCACTCCACCTAGCATGTCGTTTGTTAAGCTTGTTTTTCCTTTCAAGGATTCATAATCAGTATGTATCACGAACTCTTTAGGCAATAAATAATGGTGCCATATCTCTAAAGAACAAACTAAGGCATACATCTCCTTATCATAAGTGGGGTACTTCAAGCTTGCACCATTTAAATTTTCACTAAAATAAGCAATTGGTTGTCTATCTTGCATTAGAATAGCCCCAATTCCCAAACCTGAAGCATCACATTCAATTTCAAATGTTTTAGAAAAGTTAGGTAAAGTAAGTAAAGGAGTAGATGTTAACTTATCCTTAAGCATGTTAAATGCTTATTCTTGTGCTTCTCCCTACTTAAAGCCAATATTTTTCTTAATGGCTTTGATTAATGGTGCTGCAATGGTACTAAAATCCCTCATAAATCACCTATAAAAGCTTGTAAGACCATGAAAACTTCACACATCACCAACTCCTCTAGGAGTAGGCTAATATTTAATTGCCTTAACCTTCTCTTCATCTACCTCTATTCCTTTCTCACTAACAACAAAGCCTAAAAAAATAAGCTTATGTGTTCAAAAACTACACCTTTTGAGGTTAGTATACAAACATTCCTTACACAGCACTTCCAAAACCAAATGCACATATTCAATATGCTCTGCCAAAGATTTACTATATATAAGTATATCTTCAAAATAAATAACCATAAATTTTCTAATGAAAGCACGCAAAACATGGTTCATTAATCTCACAAAAGTGCTAGGCGTATTAGTTAAACCAAAAGGCATGACTAACCACTCATACAAACCATATTTTATTTTAAATATAGTTTTTCACTCATCACCCTCTTTCATGCAAATTTGATGATAACCACTTTTCAAATCAATCTTGAAAAATATAACAACCCCATGTAACTCATTAAGCATATCATCTAACCTAAGAATAAGATGACGATACTTTATCGTTATTTTGTTGATTGCATGACAATCAACACACATTCTCCAAGTTCTATCCTTCTTAGGCACAAGTAAAACTGGAACAGCACATAGGTTCATGCTTTCTCTAATGTAACCTTTGTTCATAAGATCCTCAACTTGCCTTTATAACTCCTTGGTTTCCTCAGGATTGCATTTATACGTGGGTCTATTTAGAATTATAGAACCGGGTACAAAGTCAATTTGATGCTGTATTCCTTTTATTGGAGGCAAACCATTAAAAATATCATCGAAAAATATATCTTAAAATTCCTACAATAATCTCATAAAAGAACTAGGCAAAGAAGGGTCAAGATCATTAAAGCTCAAATAAGATTCCTTGTAAATAAGTACAAGCATAGGCTGCCTTAAAAGTAAAGCGTTCCTCACATTTTTTTCTTTTGCATAAAAACTTATTTTTCTCTCTTATTTTACCTCATTCATACTTAACTCTCCTTTTGTATATGCATCACTCTTCTTTTTCTTATTACTCATCCCTTCAAACTCTCCTTTTTCCACTCTTTGCTCAGTCCTCTCATTGCTTTTCTCATAGCTCTCCTTTTGCTTGTTTGCCTTTTTTTTTTATGCAAACTCTCTTTTTCTCTTTTTATTGCTTTTTCTTTTTCAAACTCTTTAAATCTTTGCTTTAGGAATTTTTGGTCTTCTTTAGGGGTTAAAAGGTTTAAGGGTAATGGGTACATCATTCATTACAAAAGAATATTTATTAGAAAACCCATTATGATTAGTCCTTCTATCATATTGCCAAGGACGCCCTAAAAGAATATAACAAGCTTGCATAGGCACTACATCACACAATACTTCATCTTCGTATTTGCCTATGGAAAAAGTTATATTTACTTGTTTAGTTAATTTTATCTCTCCATAATCATTCAATTATTGCAATGTGTAAGGCCTAGGGTGCTTCATGGTATATAAATGCAATTTCTCAACTAACATGGTACGAGCTACATTTGTGCAACTACCCCCATCAATGATCATACAATATACTTTATCTTATACCTTGCATTTAGTGTGAAATATTTTCTCATGTTGTGCCTCATCCTCCATCTTGGTTTGCACATTCATGATTCACCTTATAACAAGCAATTCACCATATGATGGAATTTGTACAGCCTCGTCATCACTTGCACCCTCAAGCTCGGGCATATCCAAATTGCACTTGTCATAATCACTTTCACTAAAGATTTTATCTTTGGCCTTGGTGTTTCCTCCTTCTTAGGTCATTGCTTTAATTTTTCCTACAAGAAATTATTAGTAGTAAAAAAATCTTACAAAACACTCCCTTACGTGTTTCACTCAATTTAAATGGTACTCACACTCATATTTCACTCAATAAGGCTCTTACCCTCTTATGAGCTCACAACTCTCCTTTTACTACTCAAATTCCCCAAATCTTGATTTTAATAAAACTAATGCAAATCATGAAAGAATTGCTCATTCAACTCAATACCATAATCACAAAAATCAAATTAAATTTAAAATTCAAAGCAACTATTCACAAATCAATTAAACAAGAAAATAAACAAGTGAACAAAACTTCACTCAAAATCAAGAATAAAATCCAATTTTTAAAAGCCAAGAAATTGTACACAATGAAAATTAACAAAAGAAGTCAAATTTGAGTTCTAAACCCATAAACACAACACACAATTTTGAATTAAAAACAAAGTAACAATTTTTTTTCAATAGATACGGAAATTGAACAAATAAAATCAATTAAGGGTCTTTTGATAGATTTTGAACTCTTTTGCTTAAAACACAATGATTGGATTTTTTTTATTTTTTTGAAATTGAGAAAAAGAAGAAGAAATTATTAATGAAAATTAAATGATAAATAACCAAACCTTGAAGTTTGGCTCTGACACCAAACTGATATTAGCCTTTCCTATAATTGAGATAGAACGTGCATCCAACTTTGAAATCTAGCCCAATGATCATCAAGGATAGGTTGTGTTGATGGAGCTAAACCCCTTGCTTATTAAAGTGAAGCAAGATACTTAGCTATTAAAAGATGAACAATCACACAATTCTAAGTCTAATTTAACCTAGTAATTGTAATGAAAGGTAGATGTGAAACAATTCAAGTAACTTATAAAGTTTCAAAAGGACAAAATTTAAGGAAAAACCTCACTTTTTAATATTTGAATCCTTAAATTCGTTTTACATAGGGTTTGCCCTTATATAGGCATGTAAACATCATAATCCTTAAAAGGAAAGGTTTCTTACTTATTCCTGAAGACTCTTATAAAGGAAAATCCTTAATTAAAAAGAATTCCTTAAAAAATAAGACAACTAATGATAACTCATCTTTGAAAAGTCAAAATTGATAACTAATGACAACTCATTACAATTAAGCAAAATGACAACTCATGACAACTAAACATTGAAACATGTTATGTCATATGCCATGTAGGATATTGACCCTTGACTTTGACTTGTTGACTTATTGACTTGGACTTGGAATGTCCTTAAATCTTCTCACATCTTCTAAAATCTTTTTTATTGACAAAATAACTTAAAAATTCATATGATTCAAGCTAATTAATTTCAGAATAGGAAATTAAGCTAATTAGCTTGAATTCTTCATCATGTGGCTCCAAGCTTGTACTTGTAGTCAAATCCACCAACTTGCTTGTAATATGAAAGATAAACAAATTCAATGCTTATTTGAACTTCTTTGTCCTTAATCTTGTCATTGGTCCTTCATAATGCAATGAATCACTTAGTTTGATGGGCTCGCTTAGCTTGGTTGCATCATTCCCCCTTTCCTCAAGATGATTCATCCTTGAATCAACAACTACATCAAAATTAAAAGGAGATAAATCAGCAACATTGAAAGTAGCACTTACACCATACTTAACGGGCAAGTCAATCTTGTAAACATTGTCATTGATGTGCTCTAACACTTGGAAGGGTCCATTACCACGTGGCATCAACTTAGATTTCCTTTAAGTGGGAAATCTTTCTTTACATAAATGTACCCAAACCCAATCACTTGGTTCAAATACAACTTCTACACGCTCCTTGTTTGCATGTGTTGGCATATTGCTCATTCTTTCTTTCAAGATTTGCTCGCACCTTTTCATGTAAGGACTTCACAAATTCCGCCTTTTTCTTTCCATCTAGATTAATTTGTATGCTATGGTTGGTGATAATTACGATGTTGAATATACTCACGTTGTTGATTTCTTTGAGCAATACAAATAGAAGAAGATGTCTTTGATTTAAGGCAAACATATGATCCTGAAAACTTGATGATAGTGAAAATGGAGACACAAAAAAGGGTTGAGAAATTAGAGTATTTATTTGGGAGTTTTAAGAAGAAGAAGTGATTTTTGATTTTGAGATTTTGATTTATGGAATTAGATTTCTTATTACAGTAAATTTATTTTATTTTTATTTTTATTAATTTATTTTAAATTTTGTGGGATCCAATTTTTACCTCATCATTACTAATATAACGCCAGTTAAGGGCTCTGTTAAATGAGGGGCCTGGAATGAACTAAATTTGAATTTCTGTGCCTAATTCAGCCTCCAAAAACGTTTGATGGCCAATCCGCTCCTGGTATAAACATTAAGAGCAAAATTGTACCTTTACCCAAATAAAATAATAGATGTCACCGGACGTGGCGTACAGTAGAGGCTCACTAACGAAGAAACTGAGATGCTTTGGCCGTCAATTGACGTCGTCTTCTCTTCTCTCTCTCACTTCCTGTCAGTAGTGAGTGTTAGAAAGCAGCAACACCAACACCAACACCAACAAAACAGTGGCAGCTGCAGCTCTTACCTCCACCTGGACCACCTCAACCTCCGCCATCAACACAGCTGTCGAACGCGACGTGCGTTACCATCACTTAACACATTGCCATTGATGTAAGCAAGTAAGTCCAAAACGACACTGTTCAGAGTTCCCATTCGCGTTGTGGCGTCTCGAGAGCGCCTTATTTATTGTAATATAATTTTTTTTATGCTTGCTTTAAATACACATTTATTGAAATCTGATGATCCTAGTTTTGTTGATTGTGTTTGGAGTTTAATTGTTTGGGTTGTTGGTATGTACTGTTTGGACGCCGAGAAAATGCAGGATTCGTTGTTGCGGTTTCAGTAAGAGAAGCATTCTACTTGTTTGTACGCCCCGTACTGTTTGGATTATGTTAGGATTTTGATTTTGTTTTAATTTTTTTGCTTGTTGATATGTGCTGTTTGGATGCCGAAAAAATGCAGGATTCGTTATTGCGGTTTCAGCAAGAGGAGCATTCTACTTCACTGATATTTGTAGTTCCCTAAGGTAATGCCCGAATCTGAATAAAGTTTTGAATCAAAATTCTCAATCTCTTACGATAGTGTAATTTGATTTAACTTAATTTAATTCTATCAGTTTTTATATTTATAAAGAATTATAGTAGCTAGAATTCAATTCTTTCAAAGCATTTTGATGGATTTGAAATATTTCGTTCTATTAAATTTCTGCACATAATTTATTCTAAACGTGCCCTGATATATGTATAAATTGTTGTATCTCAGGTGGAAGCTGTGACCGTCTTCCTCTTCAGATTTTTTAAGGCTAACGTTCACAGAGGTTTTGATTAGAATTTGTTTTGTTGAAGTGAACTGTGTCAAAAAAGTTTTGAAGTGCAGATGATGGTTACAAATGAACAAGATCCTGATGTTGTTCAGTGGGGTCTACAGTTATTTGAAAGCAACCCATATTCTAATTATGTGTATTGTGACACTGCTACTACACAAGATGATGTTGATTATTATGTGGGTCAGTATTTCAAGGAAGAAGATTATTATGATACAAAATGTTGTAATGTAGAGCATGACGAGCTTATTGCACATTCTCTTCAAGAAGAGTTATCACAACTTTCTGTTGTAGAAGATGCACCTGAGTCTCCACATGAAGGAGATGATGACCATGTGCAAATTTTGTCTTTCCAATCTGATTGGCATGGTCAATCTGTGGAGAATTATGCTTCTGGTACATGTGTATTAAATCTCTCTGTTTTGTTTAATCAACAAATGTGGAGGTTCTATGGATTTACTGTATTGTCATATTTATAATTAATGTCAGTAATATGTAGGGCAAGAGGCTGTTCAGGAAGAGGCAGATGATATGGGACCTTCTAGTTCGTGCTCTAGCCCTCAAGAAAATTCTTATCACGAGGAACAAGACTGGTCATATTTACTGGAGTCAGCAGAGGAATATGCTTTTGATTGTGAAATGGGAAAATGGTTGAATGAGATGGTCCCCATTCCTGTAAGTGCAGCATCAAAGTAATGCTAGCTTTGGTCCATATGTTGTAAATGATTCTCTTGTGATGGTGTTTAGTGCCATACAGTGCTGTATCTTTTCTAACCTAGAATAATTAAAGCAACTTTTTAGCCTTAAGTCGTGCTGCCTTTTTATTGTACTAGTTTGAAATTATGGTTCTCTTCTTCTGGCATATCATATCGTATCAAATTCTTTTGAACCCCTGCTGTTTAGCTCTTGACTTTCAAGTAGTTTTACTCTTTATTCTTAGCTATGGACTTATGGCATGAGCTACTCTCTTCTAGCCTGCATTTTGATGTTACACATAGCATTCAAGATGAAATTTCCTGTCTTCTTCCGTCATTTTTAGCCACCACTTTATTGGGGTTTGATTCTTTTTCCATGACAAGCTTTTGAACCACCACTACCATTATTATTATTACTATTATTTTCTTAAATT
The DNA here is from genome assembly GCA_947683625.1 of Mallotus nudiflorus. NCBI lineage: Eukaryota > Viridiplantae > Streptophyta > Magnoliopsida > Malpighiales > Euphorbiaceae > Mallotus > Mallotus nudiflorus. The sequence goes on from CANTUR010000018.1 coordinate 6,699,876, forward strand.
TTAATTTCCCCACGTGAAACTTCTTGAGAGTTAGTTTTACACTTTTACTATCATTCCATTCCAGATTACCCAAAAGACTGACAAATGATAGACAAATTTAGAAATGGTATACGCTTCCTGCGGGTTAGTAGAATATCTTAACATCATAAAACTGGGCTGTAATTTGTACCTTGATATTTGATGCTGGCTTTATGCAGCATGTTCCCAGAATCAATGGAGAAATACCATCGGTTGATGAAGCAACAGTAGATCATCAAAGGTTATTAGACAGGTAGTCTGTCTTCGTTTTCTGTTGCAGAACTTGAAACAGTGCTTACTTTTCTCTTTTCGGTCTTCCTTTTCCATTTTTAAGATCTCAAACCTTGCAATATATAATGCTTTAGAAAATGACTTCCATGGCTACTTCATGTTTGAATTAGATGATTAATTGTTTCTTGGTTTATTTGTAAACTGCAGTGTTGATGTGTTCCCTTTTCTCAATAGCACTTACATGACTATTGAAATGATTTTTTCCTCAGATTGCAGGTGTATGATTTAGTTGAGCATAAAGTTCAAGGAGATGGCAATTGCCAGGTTAGCTCTTTCACCTTGGAGCATATTTCATACTTTTTGTGATATCAAATGGATTACATTACTGAAGTGTTGATCATGAGATGAGAAACACTGCTAATTATTCTGGATCTTTAATGAAGTTTTCTTATCTTATTTGCTTTTAGTTCTTTTAAATTTTGTAATTATTGTTTATCAAATAATGTATAGAACTTCATTCAAAAGACTTAGACCAAAAATTACGTCAGACTCTCCTGGTTTGCAATTTTGTCAACCAAACACAATAAATACATCTGCTAAGTTGTAAACTAGATACCACGTCTTTTGGCTCTGGTCACAAATGATATTTATCTCATAAGATGCTTGAACTTGTTCGTTCCTTCTTTATGTTATTTTCTCTTTTGAAGTTATGAGTCCATATCGCCTTCTATTATGGTCCCTTTCTCTCCTTTTTTTTTTTTGTTACCCTGTTTCTAAAATCAAAGTTGTAGAATTTACTCTCTGCAGTTTGCTGATTTTTTGATATTATTTGTGTATTAGTCAACTTGTATTTTTTCATTTAATTTTGAATTCTGCTTGAAATGCAATTGCACATTCTAGATAATATATACTGTTGATGTACTGCATGCCAGATGCTGTCAAAAGTCAATAGTGAGACCAAACTATGTTAAATAAAAGCATATGCTTGCATGTGTCTCACTAATATTTTAATGAAATTTTCAGTTCCGCGCCCTGTCTGATCAATTTTATCTAACTCCTGAGCACCATGAATTTGTCAGGCAACAAGTTGTAAATCAGGTTAGCCATTCTTGTTACCCCAAACTGAGTTGATTGGTTGAGTAGAAGTTTTTTTGATGTAATTTTTGTCGACATTTTATGTTGCAATGAATTATCAGCTTAAGTCTTATCCTGAGACATATGAAGGTTATGTTCCCATGGCCTATGGCGACTATTTGGAGAAGATGTGCAAGTATCTCTCTACTCACTTTTCTGTTGAATTGATGAATCTTTAGGATAAAAGTTGACCTTGTTTTACTATTGTGTGGATGTAAATAGGAGTGGCGAATGGGGTGATCATGTAACTTTACAGGCTGCTGCAGATTCGGTACATTTTTCTGACCTAGGAATTAGACTTCTCCAGCACTCTATGATTATTAATTGTCATAGGGTATTTTTCTGTTAGTAGCTCCTGTACACAATCTAACTTGCAATATATCACTTCTCTTACATTAGAATCTGAGTAAGTGAAAATTTCTTTGTTCTATGTTCTGCTAATGTGCTTTTTATGTTGCTGTCTTGATAGACAGAAATTGAGCAGTAACCTGATAGGCATTAGAATTTCAGAGAAAATGTGCCATGTTGAATTCTTGTTCCCTTGCTGATTCGGCAATGTTCCCATTTGGTTATTGCAGTTAATTGGATAAATAGTATGTTGTACGTAAAGAAAAGTAATATGCATTATTGAAGTTAATGCTTCTGAGAATTTCTGCTTTAACACATATAAGGACAAGGCTTGGCACAATGCAAATTATGATCTAACCCCTGCTTTATTGGGCATGATTGTTCAAAAAAAATGTTTGTTTGAAGTGAGGGTGGGTATGATATTCTGAGCAGCTTATTTTGACTCTATCATTCATCGTTGCAGAGAAAGTAATGTTGTTAATGGTATAATATTTTCAACTTTAAATGATGATTTTAACTAAATCCGTTATTACCTCTCTATCAAATATTTACTACATATACACCAACTTATATGTTGTTTCTTAACAAATTCTTCAACGGTTTGAAATTTTGTTCACCTTCTAAGTTAAACTTGCCAATGATATCTAGAAATGAGAACAATATGATGGGCGATATAAATTTTTACGTTTGCTTGCTATTTCTAGATAAGTTTTGCGGGATGCAGTAGTGATGGCTTCATAAGTGCAGAAAGTTACAGATGATTTTACAAGCGAGTGCACTCAAATCAATTTTTGATAATCATTTTTTAGAATATCAAGAGATTCTCCAATGCTTAAAATACCTGCAGGGACAGCCTTATTGCTTGATTTGGGAAATCTTTCCTGCCTAACTTTTTTTTGTAAATTTGTTGCAGTATGGTGTCAAAATAATTGTTATCACATCTTTCAAAGACACATGCTACATTGAGATTCTTCCAAGTGTCCAACGATCAAAAAGAGGTAAATTAATTAATGTTACTCTTTTTGTCAGTTTTAAATTTAGTTTCCTTGTAGAGAATTTCAGGGGTTTATATTTTTATTCTGTTGCAAGATATTATGAAGCAACTATAATTTCAACTTTAAAGGCATTCTGATCACAGTACATTTGTTTTCTATCCATGTGGCAATACTTTGGATCTATGTTATAAAGACATAAGATAGTTTATTGATCTGTGGAGTGATAGATTTATACTAAATAGTGAGAAGTTGATATAAACATCTATAAACCATTGAACTTGCTTGGCTTATGCAGATTTGATTTGTATAGAGCTCTGTTTTAGCTCAAGCTGGAAAATTGAATAAATGAATTTAGCATCGTATGGTATCCTAATTTGGGGCTTCATTTTTCCCTTCACTTCTTTTATTTGTAATCAAGTTTAATCCTGTATTGAGCTAAGATGTTTTCTAATGTAACCATTTGTTTGTCATTTATTTCATTCTTCTATTTTTTTTATGGTTGTGACAAGACTCACAAGTCCAATAAAGCCCCTTTGTCACCTTCCTGGGTCTCATTCAGTGCACTGAAGAAAACCAGCAAATTCCTGTAGAAAATATTTTGTGCATTGCAGTGGCATAGAAAACTGTGACTTGCCGATGCACCTTCTCAAGCGCTATAGAGCCAACCATGAGCTGTTCTGCTTTGCACGTTAAAGTTACCCAGCACACTAGCTGAAGAAACATAAAATGTCATCATTCTTTACTTCATGTACCAACTTGAAGATTCTTTCGGAAATTGAGATGAATCTTACTGATTCCTGTCTTCTGTGCAGTTATTCTTTTAAGCTTCTGGGCAGAGGTGCACTACAACTCAATTTTTCAACAAGGAGGTAACATTTCTTATATAATCATATATTATTTTATGTGTGTGTAGGTGGGTGGGGGTTGCTTTATACTCGCATAGGAATGAGCTGCAATCCTACTGCATGTACTTGAGACAACTGGATCTCATAGGACCAAATTAGGTTGTGATTTTTGAGGTGTCCTATGATTTCAATGTTTTTTGACAAAAGCACTTGATTTGATTCTTTGATGATGAACGCCCTGGACGCAAGAAAAGAGAGGAATTTACTGGATTAAACTAGCTATAAGAAGGGAAACATGATATAAGAATGAAGACTTTTCCTCAAGAAGAGTGGTAATGAATAGGGAATTCTGAGAGTTCCAAGCATGGGAAAGTACTGCATTAAGAGAGTTAGAAAAGTAAATTGTGCATTTATGATGTTATGTAGAGGGTAAGGATTCTGATAGGATATCAAAAGACAGAATATCTCATTAAGATTTGGATATTGTTTAAGACTAGACAGCTAGAAATAGAAAACCAAAAAGAAAAAGTATAAAGATAAAGAATTGGATGCAGTGGTAGCAAACTTAAATTTCTTCTCTTTAGACAAATCTGTCCCTCTTGTGGAGTTTGCTCCCATAAAGGCAGTTCTACCTATTTATTGGGCCTTGAAGCACTTCAAAATTGGGGAACATGGAGTTTGCATCTAAGATTACAAAGAAACCAAAGCACTCAATTCTTATACTCGGAGTGTGATGAGATAGTATTGTTTAAAAGAGGATACTATAAGCTTGCTTCAAAACAATAGGTTGTCAAAGCTCACTGCACTGGATTAGGTTGCAGCAGGCAGTAATCTTGTTGCAAAACAGCTTCTATTTGCTGGGCCATTCAGTCTCATTGTTTCAAGCTGCAGGCTTCTGAAACTTGTCAATTCCCTAATTAGCTTTGCTATACAAAGAAATAATTGGTCATCATTTTTATTTATATGCACGGCATTAGTAACCTAGCAGTATAACCCAAATCTGTTGCTTGTTAAAACTTCCATATTATCTAAATTACTTGACTTCAGTTTAATCAATGAACCTACAAAATACCTCCAAATATCAAAATTTATTAGTTAGACTGTTATATTTATTTTATGGGGAGAATGCATTGCTTAATTCATGTCTAGCTTTCATCTTTCTTGCAAGTGGTTGAGCATGTGTCAGACATTGTTTTGTAAACCGTATAATACAATGCTTGTTGGGTAGTTGATTGCTTTTATTCTTTTGAATTTGCATAACTGGCTAAACAATTATTGAGCTATTATCTCACTTTCAGCGATTAGTAATCTTCCTACTATTCTGTTATTGAACTTCAGATTGGCCTGCATATGAGACCAAGAAAAAGAAAAAAGGGCGGATGTTTCGAAATAAGCATTTGGAGTCACTAGAAGAATACCAATGAAACCGTAATGATAAAGCCTTGCTGCTTTGAATTCTGCATAGCAGTTATTTGCAGCAGCAGCTTTCTCATGCTTATCGTCTTCTCATCTTTTCGGCCATCTTCTCTTTGCAGCCTACTCCGCATTATTTATATATATTGCCAAACGTGAAACTTCTGTTGGAACCTGTTACTCATGTTGATTCATTATTTTCTACTTTGTTTTTTCAAAATCAACCTTTGTGTTCAAACATTCTCACATTGCGCATGCTTAGTTTTTGCAGTTGCATGCTTGCTGGAAGCTTTTATTTCTTTTTTAATTTAATGAAAAAGCACTGATTACCTGTGGAAATTTCTTTCAAATTCTGGAATACAATTTGATTGTGTTAGAAGTAAATGCAAGACCCCATCCCATTAATCTTTAATTGGATGATAATTATAGTTGCTATTTACTTGTGTAATCTTGATTTTGTCGATATTAATACTGATCTTTTGTTGATTAATGACAATGTGAAACCACGCTCCGCACAAGCCCCCCCTCCCTCCCGCCAATTCTAGTTTGTCAGGAATGTAATTGTCAAGTTAGATGGAGGAAAAAGCAACTCTACAATGGGAGAGATAATACATCATACATTTCCCAAAAAAAAAAAATAATGATAATAAATCATGCAGTAATAATAGTATATGCAATTGGAAGAGGAAAAGGATTGTCGGATTTAACTCATCCTTGTTCCCCTGCGAGCTAAGCATAGCGTTTGTCAATTAGAAGACAAATGTGTGTTAGGTCTCTTTTTGAACGACAATTGATCCATTAAGTTTTAAGGCACAAAAACAAGAACAAACAGTCTCAAAGAGACTGAAATTGGAATCACTTGCACAATTATAAGAAAGACAGAAGATTGAAAGTCATAAGATTTACTTTTACACAAACAACATGGGCAAGAGTAATATACATGACTAACATCAAAATAAAAAGACCATAAACATCCATTGAAGCTACTGAGTTTAATCATGTGTTCATTTAAACCCGACAACTCCTTAGTTTAAAAGATGACAACTTCTTCCTTCTTATCTTCTGACAATAACATTACTTTTTTTAGACAACTACTTCTCAAATGAGAGTCAAACAATGGACAAAAATCCACACCAAAATATCAATAACTAAAACAAAAACTAACCATAATATCATAAAACGCCCATTAAGATTTGAGATTATACTCAAATATGTAATATTTATACATTAATAACCAAAAAACAAAAATTTGGGTGATTTATTCTTTTATTTAAACTACTAATATTTAAATAATTTAATATAATTAAATATAACATAACTTAAATTTTTTTGAGCCGTTGCTTAATCAAAAAGGTTGTTGCTATTATAGTTATAATTTGTAATTGAATATATTTTATGATTTTTCACAACATTTTAGCACTTGGTAAATTAAATAGTTAACCAATATGGTCCAATTTACCCGTAATATTTATAAATGTTGATTTGACTTTTTATATTAGATATCACGTTAAATGTCACATGAGTATTAGTAAAACATGTTAGACACGGCATCAGATATCACGTCGATATTCTTCCAAATCCACAAATAAATAAGTATTCGGTGTAAATTGGTTTAATTATAAAATCACGATTTAATTTATAAGATGCAAAATCTCTTTTAAAAAATAGTTATTATTCAAAAAAGATAACTAGAAAAAAAAAAAATTCTAGCAACCTTTTTTTTTCTTTTTTTTTAATTTTTTTTAAATTATTATTTTGACCACTATCGATCACATTTTTTTGTAAAAGTTTAATTTTTATTTGCTCCTCTTCTATTAAAAAAAATCACTTTAAAAATTATACATTGTAAAATGAATTAAAAATATAGTGTCAAATATTGTATTTTTTCAAAACAATTTATTTATAAATAAATTTTTATATTTAGTATGTAAATAATAATTATAAAATTCATTTTGTTTAATTTTTTTTTATCAAATTATGAGTAATCCAAACAAATAAAACTTAAATTTTAGATAGATTTTATAAAATTTCAAAAATTTATTTCATTTATATCGATGGCATTCAAATAAAAAAAAAAATGTCGGATTCAACTCATTCTCGTCCTCGTAGAAGGTACACAATTGGAACTTTTGTCAATTTTAGACAAAATGTGTGTTAGGTCTTTAACCTAATTAACACACTGTCACTAGATGCTTATGTCATCCCATAGCATGCAATATTTCCTAAACAAAATAAATTTTTGGAATAAGTACAGTTTAGATCCTTGTAGTTTTGTCTTTTTTTATAAAATCAGTTCTGTAATTTTTTTTGACATTTAAATACCTTATGTTTTACTTTTTTTTTACACTTTAATACCCATAAAACTAATATCATTATTATTTTATGAGAAAACATTAATATAATTTTAAATTTCAATAATAAATTTATTCTATATATGATTTGTAGTCAATCTAAAAAATTTGTTATTTTTAAAAATATTGTAAATTTATTTTGAAATTATTTCTTTTTATTCATAACTAAATTAAAAATACATCTAAATTTGATTTTTTGTGAATTTGTTATAGTTAGTTGAATGACATATAACTCATTATATGATTTTAGCATTAAAAATGTATATTTTTTTTACATTAAAGTATATATTTTAAATAATATTTATTAAAAGGGTATTAAAATGTAAAAAAAATATAAAACATAAAGTACTTAAATGCTAAAAAAACACAGAACTATCAAAAAGAAAAACTACAGGAATTAAAATTTTACGTATTCTTAAATTTTAGCAGCTATAGGTTTAGTGTTTACCTGCAATTTTTTAAAGCCTATTACAATTTTGAGGTAGAGGAATGGAAGAAAGGTTCCAATTGAATTCCCTTAAATATTTACAAGAATTTAACCTTTAGATAAAAACAACTGCTTTTTAGTTAATAATTTTACCTGTGAATTGTTCCTACATTTTTTGCACTTTTTAACAAAAATGGGAACTAACTTTTTGCATAATTTTATTGTTCTTTTATTTTTTATATAATGGAAGATGAGAATTTTTTAATCCCATGAAGAACCGTTCTTAAAATATATATATATGTGTGTTAGAAATCTCTTATATTAACATTAAGTTTTTTTTTTTTAACTCTTTACATGATGCATAAATAAAGAATTATTTTAAACCATTAAAAGATAAAATTTTTGATTTAAGAAACAAAATTTTAAAATAGGCTGACTAGAACAACAAATTTTAAAATCTTAAATAAATAAAAAGCTCAATATTTATATGTATTATAATTTTAGCATACATATAATTTAATCTTGGACTACCTAATTTAGCATGTGTATTATCCAATTGTTTGTCCGTATCTATATATAGTTCACATCCATAACATATAAAATTAAAATAATTTTTTTTAAACTATATTACTTTGTCTTATTTGTTATATAGTCAAGCTATTAACATTTAAATCCAAGCATTTAATTTGAAATTTTGAAAATTAGATATAAAAATTTCTTAAATGACATATAATTAGAAGTTATTTCAAATTTTAATTAAATGAACTATTGTGGAATTGTTTTAAATCCTCATTAATTAATATCAAATTTATGTAATTTTTAAATAAAAAAATTAGTTGAAATTCAAATTTATATTCATTAGATTTTCTATTTGCAAAAAGAAAAATAAAGAGAAAGATAGATATTTAAGAACTTTATATCTAATTAAAGTAATAAGTATTTAATATTATAATTAACTATTAGATGGTATAATATATTTTATTATAAATGAAATATATTTAGAATAAAAATAGGATACAATAAAAATTAAAAATTAAAAATTTTTTATAAGTCACAAATATTTTATCTTTTTACATTAACAGACAGCCGATATTGCAGTGCAAACCATGCATTTGAAATTGATATAACTTGAGAATGTCCTCATCAATACCTCAAACTTAATATAAATAAAAATAAATGGCGAATTACAATTTTTCAAATATTATTTAAATTAAAATATTAATATAAACATTAAAAATTCGAATCAAATATACAATTCGCAAACATTGGATTTTCCTAATCTTTACTGAATTTATATAAAATACACGAAAAAGAATTATTTTATTTTTTTAGATATAAGGTTAATATTTAAATATCGCTTTATTCTAAAATATTATGAAGTATAAAATTTAAATTCATCTATTAATTTATAAAATTAATTTTTATGTGATTTAAAAATTAGTGCTTACCTTCATTTTTATAGTTAATTCATAATCATTTTTTTTAAACTATTGATATTAAGAATTTATGGAATTTTGATTAATCTAGTTGAATCTTAATAAAATGAGAAAAACAATAATCAAATAACAAATTTAATGCCATTATATATATTATAACTTAAATTTTTAAAAAATATATCTGTATCTTTCTAATCATCCCCGTACCTTCCATGAGGACCATGAGCTCCTCTCGAAGGAGATTGTTAGCAAAAACATGAGTAAACGGCAGCCAGTGGACATGCAAAACGACTGTGAAGTAACAGTCGTAGTGCACTCAACCATTCCTGGAAAATGTCCAAGCATTTGGATAAAAAAGAATCACCTAATTAATTCAATTTTCTGTTGTACACTTTTCCTGACAAATATATATATTGAAATGAAAAGAAAATATTCTGAAGCCTTTTTTGTACGTATTGATGTATTTCTCGTGGAAATCGAGGTTTTTTGTATTTGCCATTGAAGTAGAAGAAGAAGAAAAGAAAAGGGTATTGAGTTGAGTTGGCTAATTTCAATTACCATGTGCAACAAAATTAACAATGCCAGCACGTGTAGCTGAACCTGTTGAGACAACACAGAAATTGAAAACTTTTACGACCATTTTTAGAGAATCTGTAATGATAACAAGATAAGTCTCAAACTTGGTTTCATTCGTATAAATATTTGTCCCATTCGATTCGAATTAATTAAAAATTTTAAAATTAATATTAAATATTATAAAAATAATTATATAGATAAATAATTTTTTATTATCTTTCATCAAATTCAATTCTTATAGTGTAATTTGAAGTGTGTATAAAAATGGGCAGATATCGAATGGATTAACAAAAGATTTTCTGTTGGATATGCTTGTTTTGTTGTACTGTAAGTGTCTGTCTCCTAACGCAGAGAGTGGAAAAGTATTTTAAGTTAAACAGAATCGATCAAGAATTGAAATATTAGAAAATCAGAAAGAGAGACATTTTTTTTTACAACAAAATTATAACTTCTAATTTTCTGCATTTCAGAGATTTTTTTTTTTTTGTTTCCTTCAAATCAGATGCTAATTAACATAAAATGAAAGGAAACTAAAGAAAAAGGGATAAAATGATGAAATTTTATCACCAAATGAATTTATTATATTATTTTTTATATGGTTTGCAATTATTTAAAGGAGCACAAACGGTTGTATTCTTCTGCATGCTTACACAAACCACACTAGCACAGTTTCTTCATCAATCAGAGATCATTTCCAGGCATCGACTGAAAGATATCGTTGATAACAGGAAATTCCATATCAAAAGCAACCAGATGATCCAAGTCAAAAACTTGTTCAGTTTTCGGGAACAGATCAGGACACATAAAAGAAGGACCTGAAAAATCAAAAGAATCCAATGGCAGGTCAGAAGAGAAAGAGTTGATAAAGGGTTTGTTAACAGCAGCAGCAGCAGGAACAGGACCAACAGCAGGAGAAGGAGGAGGTGGTGGAGGAGGAGTATAGGTAGCAGCACGGGTGGTAGAACTAGTGACCACAGCATTAATACCATTGCCTGTAGCTGCGATGACAGAGGGCTCAGCCATGCGGAGAAGCCACTCAATGGTTTCACCATCAGTCTTGTTTCCAAGCTCACGAGTGAGCTGAAATATTCTAGCAGCACAGAGAGATGGTAGCCGGATGCGACGGTCACGTCCGTGCACCTTGGCATGACGGTCTTTTCTTGGTTTTCCATTGATGGTGGTGGTTCTTGATGTTTTTGAAGAAGTGGGTTTTGCTTGGTTTTTTCCATCAGAAGGGCTAGAGGGAGTCGTCATGTCCTCTATCCTAACAGTGTTGTTGGCTTTCTGAGACATGACTTTTTATATACATAAACTTACAAATAAAAACTTGAGTGTACTACAGTATTTATAGTAGATGATTTTCTAGGTGGGGGCCTATTTTTATTATCCGACTCGGAGTTCTAAATAGAATTTAAATTTACAATTAAAATTTTGAATATAATAAAACTCAAGCTCAAATTCAGTATCGTTATAATATCAGATATAACAAAATTTGAATTCAAACTCACTATTATAAAATTAGATATTGTAGAACTCAAATCTGAATTTTTTTATTGTAAAATTGAATATGACTAAATTTGAGTTCGAACCCACTATTATAATGTTAAATATAATAGAATTTAAGCTCAAATTCGGTATTATAACGTTGGATATGACTTGGTATGTATAATGATTTAAAATTTAAGAATATTTTTTAAAAATCCAAAGATGGTGAGAGAGATATTGAATGCTCAATTTGAGAAAGAGAGACAATTGAGCTGCCAAAATTTGATTGTCCAATGGGTGAGTGTAATTTTCTGAAAGGTTTGCGTACAAATGGTCAACGAAATCCTGAGGTGCTTCTTGTAACGCCCAAAAAGTGATGTGAGATTATTGGTAACTACCATTGGATTTAAAGTTGGTGAATCTGTGATGTTAATCCAATGGCTTATACACAATGTTAGCAGGCTTTTTAATTTCTTTGGAAGGTGTTTGATGTGTTACCTTTTTTTAGTTTAATTTTTTATTTATAATATATAATAAATATTTAAAAAAAAAAAAAATTCTGGAAATGCATATGGAGAAATGGCAATGTATGAGTTGTATTGATGAGGCTCATACAAACACAATCAAGAACACAAATGCATGGTTTGCATAGTTGTCATGTACAAAGATTGCACCTACATGCAATTATTTGGCTACTTTCTTCTCCTTTTAATATATTCACATAAGCTGCATAATTCAAACCTTCAATAAAATTTTAAATTATTCAAGCCTTTTCTTTCTTTTTTACTTTTCACTTTGAAATATAACATAAGTATTTAGGAAAAATAAAGTTTTAAAAAATTTAAATTCAACATTTAAAGTAAGGTGTTTTTAATATAAAAAACTTTTTAGATTCAGTGTCACAGATCAGACAGTTAAATGTATAGAATCTTTTATGTTAATTCTTATAATTTACAGATACAGAAAAAGTTATTCTACTTTATTTAGGTGCCGACCTCTCTTTTGGTAATCTAATTTTAAAATAACTTTTTAAATGGATATAATAACTGTCGACGTATATGTATGGCAATGATGAAATAGCAAAACAACCATAATTAACTTTAAATAAGTAGAAGAACAAATAATTCCATTGATATATAAGGAGATTAAATATGCAATCTCCAATGGCATAATTGTTTTAGATGGAAATATTCTTGTACATGAGGAAATTGTACAAAGTTCTAGAGTATAAAACATATATTTGTTGAACTATAAATCCTTCTTAGTACATATATCCTCATGGGGAAAAAGTAATTTGCTATACATATTTATACAAATAAAATTGTAAATCTTATATTAATTTTTTTCAATTACAACTATTGATATGATTTTTTTCATAAAATAACTATTGTTATGATTATTTTACTTTATTACAGGTTATATGGATATATCAATGGTTATAATAAAACAAATATTTATATAATAGATCATGTCAATAGTTACAATTAAACAAAAATTAATTCAAATTTTTTAATTTTATTTATATAGATACAAATATGTATATCCTAGTAAGTGCCAAAATTTTATACACTAACATCATGGATAACCTAATATTGATGCAATAGTCTCAACCAAACATGATGTTAAGGGACATCCATGAATGAAAAAATTGAAAAGAAAAATAATTGAAAAAAATTATGATAAATATACCAAGGTTATGAATTTTTTTTTTTATTTGTTAATGGACTCTTTATCTTACAATTTTAAGAATGGTAGCTTCCTCCTCATCTTTTTTTAATATTTAGTCTTTAATTTGCAGGCTAGCTACAAGAATATGTTTGAATCCTGAAACAAAAGGTTTTTCTTGTGTGAAATCTTGAAAGAACTCTGAAATAGAAGTTTCTTATAAAGAATGTCACGACCCGAATCCGAGGGCACGTGACCGGCACTAGGGAATAGGTAGGCATAAAGTCCCTGAAACTCGTAATAAGCCTTAAAGAAAAGAAAAAGTAAAACCTTTAAATTTAAAACTTTATTTTATACAAGAACACATTATTAAACTGATTTTTCTAAAAATAAACATAATCGTGCGCAATATAAAATATTCTTCATCATCAAATATCATAGATCAATTTTAAAACATTATACATAAGCGTGGTTTATTAAAATGCAATACATGAGTATACTTAAGTTATACAAACTCATAGTATAAATACTACTGTAGTATTTTAGAGTTACTACTACAATACAGCTCATAAAGATCTACATAATATAGTCAGTGATGAAGAAATCCGACGTAGAGACAGTCTGAGGTCGAACTCCCAAGTTCTTGAAAAAAAATAAATTGAGGGGAATTAGACCTCACTGAGTAAGTTAATAAAAAGAGTTGTACCATTTGAAAAACTTTTTGAAAACCATATAGTTATAGTGAAAATAATTTAAAATCTCGGTAGAACCTTAAACCCAAATTTCTAAATAGCCAACTGGGCCCACTTAATCCATATAGACTGTCGGTCCCCGAGAGCAAAGGCATCAACCGAGACACTAAGCCACAGTCATCCACTTAATCCAAATACATGGCACTGGCGGTCCTTGAGAGCTAAGGCATCCATCGAGGCACCCATTCCAGTCCATTATTAACTTTTCAATCACTAGCGATCCCCAAGAGCATAGGCTTCCACCAAGGCACCCGTCCCAATTTATATCCACAAGTCATACATATATTGAATCCATCTCTCAATCTCTACCATGTGCACACGGTCCTGGTAAAACCCACTAGGTAGCCCGTTCTATCAAAATTTCTCAAAACTGATTTTAAATAAATAAAATGCACTTAAATCTTAAATAGCAGCATTTAAATTAAATAAATCATATAATAAATTCTAAAAATATGAGCGCACGCATCTTTAAATAAAACACACGCACATATCAATTTATCAACTTACAGGATAAGCGAGAAGGCTAACGACCACGCGTCTGCCTCGATCCAATAGCTCCCGCTTCGGTATTCTCTAGAAAAAATAACAGACCTATTTTAAAAACACGTCTATGGAATTAAAATTGAAAATCAACATAAATAATGAAATTCTAGACTGACTCGAGGAAGACCGGATAAGACTCGATAGATAGGGAAAAACCCTAATTAACGTTAGGAATTTATGGAAGATGTCACGTTGTACGAGAAAATCTATCAAAATTTTGGCAGAGTCTTCTCTATAAAACAGACATCTCTCTATCATAGGTAGAGTCATTCATGCATAGAAAAATGCACTTCTAAAAATCCACACACAGTTTACACTCGGGTTGGCTCTTCAATACAGTATTAACATGATCGAGTTCACAACTCAACAAAACATCACAACTTAATTCTAACTAATAAAATTCATGAAAATATTACTTTCATAAATAAACATTAAAATCATACTTAAAATATAACATAGCACTTAATTAAATTTAATTAGACATAAATATATAAAAACCCTTAATTTCCAATAATATACATTATTCTTAAAATATGCATATATAATCCATAATTAATATAACCATATATATATATATATATATATATATATAAAATATTTGGAAACAATATTCAAAATTAACATTGCTTAATTAAAAATACCAATTAATTATAAAAATCCTCTAAACCTCCTAAATATTAATAAAACTAACTAAATATATATATATATTTAACTATAGTTAGCATAAAATTACATATTCATCCAAATAATAGAAAAATACACATAATACCCAATATATTATTTAAAATTAATTTTTAAAAATTAGTGTTAATTAGTCAAAAATAGTAAATAATTTGTAAAAATCCTTTTAATTCCTTAAATATTATTAAAACCAACCACATTCTATTATTTAACTATAATTAACATAAAATTATATTTTTACCCCTATAATACAAAAACTTACATAATATACTATTATTACTCAAAAATTCCCTAAAAAAATTATACAAATGCCTAAATATTATTTTCTCAACATTAAATTTCTTAATATAAATAAAAACATAAAATTAACTATTAATTTTTTCCAAAATATAAATTTAACCTAATTATCCACATTTGACATAAACTTAATAATAATAATAATAATAATAATAATAGTTTAAAATCACAAAAACCACAAATTAAGTTCTAAAATTAATAACATTTAATAATAATACCAATTATCAAAATTTCATAATCTTTAACAATTAATTTTTGAAAATTAATAAAATATCCAAAATTCACAAAATTCACAATTAACACAATAATTTTCTAAAATCTTAAATAAAATCAATATACCAAAAATAATTAACATTAATTACTCTAATTACTAATTAAACTCAAATAAAAATAAAATAGAATCAAATAAAAATCAAATAAAATTCTATAAAATCAAGAAAAATCAAAATAATATACGAAAATTGGATTTAAACAACTAACTTAGCATAATTAATCATCTAACTTAGAATAAATGAAGCTTAGCACTTAAATCAACCCAGACAACAAGAAAATAACCCAGAAACAACCTAAAAATAACCCTGCACAACTCACCTTCAATCTTGATTTCTGATGCCGGAAATGGGTTGCAGTGGCGAGTCTTGGTGTCAACCAATGCCTGAGAAGGTAAGGCAAGCTGAGGGAGCAATGGCGATGTCGATCCAACTCCGACAGTGGCGGTGGGAGCTCAAACCGAGAGAGAGGGAGACCGGAGGGGAAGAAAGGAGAAGGAGGAGTTGTTGACTGTTGCTGCGATAGTGATGGCTGCTCCGGGAGGTCGAGGCATGCTGGAGGGAGAGGAGTGATGGAGATAGTGACGGGCAGTGGAGGAGGGGTGCAGGTTTTGGGTGGTTTTCGGGTTTTCTTGGGTTTGTTTCTATTCATTTCACACACACACACACACACACATATATATATATATATATATATATATATATATATATATATATATATATATATATATATATATATATATACCCAAAAATAATTCTTACATAAAATAATAAAACCCTAAAATAATAATAATATAATCTATCTCAATTAAATTGCTAGATAATTAACAATTGTATAATATAGTTTAAAATTATTTATTACTAACAAATTCAAAAATTACTTTATTTAAATAAAAAATTAAATTAAGATATGTAAAAATTATGATATATTACAATTTTTTTTGTGTGTATATATATATTGAATTTACTTTTCTTTTAAATTTTATTATTATTGTTAAGCCTTGAAAAAATTTGCACATAAATCCAAAATTTTAATGTGAATTCTAATTGAGCACCTACACAAAATTTATTGAGACAATAATTACATATTTATACAAAATCAAAACAGTAGATACATATCTCAATTGGGTGCAAAAGTTCAAGTTTGAAAATCTCCTCTATTTATAAACTAGAAAAAAAAAGCACATAAATTCAAAAACCTTCAAACAATCCCAATAAATGTATTAAACTACAAGCCTAATAAACAATAAATACATATATCAACTCAATCAAACATTTAACTCAAAAGACCATCTTTTGTAGAAAAATTTAAGCCCACATTTACATAAATTAATTAATTGAAAAATTACACCATACACTATATTTTACCTAAATATTTTAAAAAATACAATACTTTTTTTTACGCTTAACTTTCCACTTTTCTTTTTTCTTTTTTCTTTTTCTTTTCATTTTTATGATTTTTTCTTGTTCTTGTTTAAAAGTGAATGAAGAAGAAGTAGACAACAAACTCATAAATACTAATTCTTTCCATTCATTTTTTTACTTCTTTTAAACCTAAATCTCTCTCACTCTCTACTGAAAGAATTGGAGAAGAAGCAAATACATGAAGCTAAAACTATACTAAATATCACCCAACACTATCAATGATGAAAAAAATTGAGACGTTAGGATGATAATAATGACAACAACGATGAGATTTTTTTTTTCAAAAAATAAATTGAAAAAGAAAAAGATGATGATATTGAAAAAGAAAGTAGAGCAAAAAAATTTTAATTGTAAATGACGAGTTTCAAAAGAAGAAGAAGAAGACGATGATATAGAAGATGGTGAATTTTGGTCGTTTTTGTAGGCATTAATCAAAAGGTAAACTATTACAAAACAAGCTCATAAAATTAAAAAAAAAAACCAACCAAAAAAACATATACAACTGCCAAAATAATCAGAAAAACAACCATCAAAATAATCATGAAAACATCCAAAAAAACCACTGCAAAAAAGCTCATAAATGTGAAAAAAAAACTAGAAAAACAACCACCAAAATAACTATGAAAACAACCACAAAAACAAAGTGAAAAATAATCGTCAAAATAACCATGAAAATAATAATAAAAACCATTGTAAGAGGACCAACCAAAAAATAAAACAAAAAACAAAAAAAAAAACAATCACAAAAAAACAACTAAGAACCAAAAAAATTAAAAAAAAACAACTAGATAAACGGTCATGAAAACAACCACAAACAGGAAAACTCATACTCATATCATCTAAACAAATCAAATCACACTTATTACAACACTTAAATTCCAATGTCCAAAACAATTATAAAGTTCAAGTTTTTAGCTATAAAAACTCTTCTTTTTTTAAAAAAAAAAAAAAAACAATTTTACTCTCAATGTCACTCACTTTCTCTCTTTTTGCTTTATCTTTAAAGATTTTTGCTGGTCATTGAAGGAAAAAGATTGAGAAAAGCAAAAATTAGATAAATAAATCAAAGAAAAATCAGTTGCCTCATTGCATTATAATCAGATGGTGAAAATTAAGGTTTTGAGGTTAACAAGCGGTGTTGGCGGAAGAGAAGGAAAATGAGAGATAGTAAAAAAAGTCATGCATAGATGAAAAGAGAGGGAAAAAAAAATACAGAAAAAGAAAAAAGAAAGTATAACCATATAGTAAAGATTGAGGTTTTTAGTTTAACAAACAGTGAATGTGGTGGTGTCGGCGGAAGAGAAAGATAAGAAAAGAGATTAAAAAAACTATGAATAGATAAAAAGAGAATAAAAGAAAAAAAATCTAGTATTTTTAAAAAGGTTTTTCTGTTTTTATGTGTTTTTAAAATAAAATTTTAATTAACCATATTTATAAAATTATTTTTATTTTTTTACATATTTATGAAAAAATTCCTAAATTAATTAAGCTCAAATAAGCCCACCTCTACTCCTTTGAAGGAACAACCGTAAACTAATTAAGCTTATGTTACATAATTGCAAATAAATCAATTAAATTAGAACCATTATAATTCAAATAAAAAAAATTATTTAATTATTTATTCAATTGTATCTGAATTAGTTAGAACTATTATTAACTATTAGATATCGAAGGGCATAGTATCAAAAATAAACTAGACATCGTCAACGAACAAAATACGGTCGAACTTATCTACCAACAAAATGTATCCAAAAATTTCTACATAACATACGGTAGAAAATTCCATCCTCATGTAACCTGAATCCTATCCTTCAACTGTCAACTACACTACAAATAGATGTATTTGCATTGCAACTTCACAACTATTGCACATATATAAAAGATAAATAAGCTAGCACCTAATGTAGCGCGATCTAATTAGTTGATAAATTAAATTTATCATGATATTTTTATCAAAAAATTTTCATTCACCATATTTTTAAAAAATTGTGATATTTTGTTGCGATATTTTGAAATCAAATCATGATATTTTGAAGATGTCCGTAAACGTATGTAATAATAATTTTACATGAATTTTTTGGTCAATAAATATTAAGTTAAGTGAGTCTATTCTCACTTGAGTTTAGTTAAAACTTTAGCATGTTGCAGTAATAATAATAATATAAATTAAAATGGAGTCTCTACGTATAGAGAAATGGTATAAAGTTAAATGAATTTTTTTTCTTTCCTTAAAAAAATAACTACAGCATATTCACTTTAAAATAATCCAACGTAAAAACTTTTAAATTTTACTGAAATTTCTAAATTATTGTTCCCTCTTAAATATTAAAAATTAAAAATATTCATTGGAAAATATCTAATGTCGAAAAAAAAAAATCAACGAACAACAAGTATAAGAAAAACTTTTATTAATACTCAATTGTACAACTATAAAAGAAACTCAATGATACAAATTATTTAAACTTTACAATAAATAGAATTGTAAAACAGAAAATAATAAGTGGTTAATTTTTTCCGATATTTATAAAAAATAATTTCTAATATACATTTTTCATTACTTAGGTACTACCATTTCTATTGCATATTTTAATTTTCATTAAATGTTTTTTACATTATAAGTCTTTTTTTTAACATTTCAAACATTATATATAATTTTTTTATTAGTCATATAAAAAATGACATCCCCAACTAAACAAAATAATTTTTTAAAAAATTATATTATAAAATAAACTATATTTTGTAAATAATTAAATTAATTACATAAAATAAATATAACTCTAAAAGTACAATAGACATTAAAAAAAATATAAGTTATAGCATGACTTCTCGGTAAACAAGTGAAAGCAACCACGTAAAAAATGCTATATATAAATAGTTTTTCCTTTAAAAAAAATAAAATAATTTACGTGTAAAATTTTTTTCTAAATTAACAAATTTTATTTAGTAATCATTTAAATATAAAAAACATCTTACTTAATTAAATATTATATTATATCAAAAAAATATAAAACAACCTATCACAACAATAAAAAATTAAAAATTTTAATATATTCACATAAGCTGCATAATTCAAACCTTATAAAATTTTAAATTATTCAAGCCTTTTCTTTCTTTTTTACTTTTCACTTTGAAATATAACATAAGTATTTAGGAAAAATAAAGTTTTAAAAAAATTTAAATTCAACATTTAAAGTAAGGTGTTTTTAATATAAAAAATTTTTTAGATTCAGTGTCACAGATCAAACAGTTAAATGTATAGAGTCTTTTATGTTAATTCTTATAATTTATAGATACAGAGAGAGTTGTTCTATTTTATTTAGATGTCGATCTCTCTTTTGGTAATTTAATTTTAAAATAACTTTTTAAATGGATATAATAACTGTCGACGTATATAAATTGAAATGGTGAAATAGCAAAACAACCATAATTAACTTTAAATAAGTAGAAGAACAAATAATTCCATTGATATATAAGGAGATTAAATATGCAATCTCCAATGGCATAATTGTTTTAGATGGAAATATTCTTGTACATGAGGAAATTGTACAAAGTTCTAGAGTATAAAACATATATTTGTTGAACTATAAATCCTTCTTAGTACATATATCCTCATGGGTAAAAAGTAATTTGCTCTACATATTTATACAAATAAAATTGTAAATCTTATATTAATTTTTATCAATTACAACTATTGATATAATTTTTTCATAAAATATGTCACAACCCGAACTCGAGAGCACGTGACCGGTACTAGAAAATGGGTAGGCATAAGGCTCCCGAAACCCATAGTAAGCCTTAAAGAACATAAAAGCAAAACTTTCAAATTTAAAAATTTATTTCATACCAGAACACATTATCAAATTGATTTTTCTAAAAAAAATAAACATTATCATGCGCATTATAAAATGTTCTTTATCATCAAATATCATAAATCAAATCTTTAACATTATACATAAACATGATTCATTAAAACTCCAATACATAAGTATATTTAAGTTATACAAATTTATAGTACACACACTACTACAGTATGCTAGAGTCACTACTACAGTACAGCTCACAATAACCTACATAGTATAGCTGGTGATGAAGAAGTCCGGTGTAATATCCCGGATTTTTTTTTAAAATAATTTTAAATTGCATTGGGATATACAATGTTAATAAATTTTTATTATATATTTGATTATTTCGTTACTTTGTTAATAATTAATGTTATTTTAAGTTTATTTAAAGTTTTTTACGTAAAATTTTTTTGAAAACTTATTATTTTAGGAAACAATATATAAATAATATTATATTATTTAATGTTATTTCATTTTACTAAATTATATTGTTTCATGCATTATCATTAAATTATGTGTGTGCAATATATATATATATATATATATATATATATATATATATATATATATATATATATATATATATATATATATATATATATATATATATATATATATATATATATAGTGTGTAATATATGTGTGTATATATGTATCTATATGTGTATACTTAAGTGTGTGGAGTGTGAACATGGTATAATATAATAATGTACAATATAACATATAGTTTATTAATACATTATATAGTTTTATGAATATATATACATATATACACCAAACCCATCCCATTTTCGCTTCCCCTCTCGATCATCATCAACCCCCCACCCTCATCGCCTGTTACTTCCGATCGCCGGCTGTTAGAGTGCCTCCCAGCGTGCCACTATCTTCTCTAGTAGCTCCGCCGTCCTTGTCACCTTCCCCGGCGCCGGTATCGACCTCTGTTGCTCGTTTTTGCCCGAAACACGTTTTCTCACCGTTCTCCTCCGTCCGGCCACCAAATCAAATATTTTTGGTGGCGTTGAACTCATGGAGCTTTGAGAAAGTTGATTTTGGGCTCCTTCTCACTTGAAAACGCGTGGTGGTGAGGTTTCAAACTCGTTTTAGTTTCGGCCATTTTAGGGTTTTTAATTTTTTTTCAATAATTATTGCTTGATTCAAGAAAATTTCCTTCACAAACATTGATCCTTGTAGCTTAATCTAGCTCTGTGAATTTTTTTAGAATTTTTGGGAATTATTTTAATTTTTGTGAATTTTTTATTATTATATTAATATTTTCTAATTTTTGTAAATTAATTAATTAAATTTTGAAATTGTGTTTTATGGTGTTTTTAGGTTTTGAAATGCATTTTAGAAATTTATTTGTAATTTTTTTGAATTTATTTAGTTTATGTAATTTTGGGAAAATTAGGTTAAATATGTGTTTTATTGAATTTATTGGTTAATTGAGTATAATTGTTGATATTATTGAATTATATGTTGAGAAATTAATTTTTGAGTAATTATACTATTTCTTGTGAATTTTTGATTAATTTATGGGAATTTACATAACTAGGGGTATTTTGGTAATTTGACACTAAATTGGCTAAAAATATAATTAAATTGGTTTTAATAGTTATTTGAGGTATGAAAATGATTTCTACAAATTATTTAGTATTTTTAACTAATTAAAACAATTTTTCATAAATTATTTTCAAATTATATATAATATACGATTTTTCTAAATAAATGAGTTTTTATTGATTTTTAGTACATTTTAGGGTTAATTATGTAATTTGGATTTATAAAATGTATTTTGGTCACTATTTATGAAATTATTGAGAATTACCAATTTTTAATAATATTTTATTAAAATTAGGGTTTTTATGCATTTATCAGTAAAATAAATATTTTTAGCATTTGAATATCTAATTTGCTATATTTTGAGTAATAAAGGGTATTTTTGGCATTTCTGGAATTTTTAATGTGTTCTGTAATTATCTCGTGAAATGTGAACTTCGGTCGGTGAATTGTAGTTTGAAGTCCGACCGAAGGATTGTGAACTGTGTTTATTCTTGAAGTGTGTTTCTTTGTAGAACCGACTCTACTCTTTGAGTAGAGAGATGTTCATTTTATAGGGGAGGTTCTGCTGGATTTTCGGTAGAATTCTCGTAAAACATGATGTCCGATCGAATTCCTATTCTAATTCTGTGTCTAAAATTCTAGATCGAGTCTTTAAAATTTCTGCTAGATTTATTCTGATTTCATGTTGTCATTTGTTTGATTAGTTATGCCGAGACCGAGACCTAGTGGACCAGGCTCGTCGGACCCATCTCGTGGAACACAATAACTTTGAGTTATTATTTTATATATACGTGTTCTAGGATGCATGTTTTAGAAATGTATGACTTATTTTATAAATTATGCATGAATAGTTTAATTATTTTTTGTGGGTTTATGTTTAGTATATTTTCAGTATTTTTTTGGTATATTTTAAATTATATGCATGTTTTATTAATGAATTATTCTCAAAATGATTTTAAGTATATTTCTAGATTATTTCATAATTAAATTGAATTTATTTGATGTATATATAATTGAAATGTACCTGGTTTATTTTTGGTATATTTCTAGTATATATATCGTTTATGTTGCTATTTTATTTAATATCATCCATCATTGATTTTATGAATGTATGTTTTATATTTAAATGAAGGATATCAATAGAACGTGCTACCTAGTGGGCAATACTAGGACCGAGTACGTACCGATACGCTGATAGCATTTTGGCTTTATTACTAACCTATTTGTGGATTATGATCGGATTGAATTATTTGATGTGAGATGTGATTTAGGAGTGTGATTGCTAGAGCTCGGTTGACCAAGTGTCTCAGGGCCAATCACACTGACAGTCAGACTGCTGGAGCTCGGTTGACTTAGTGTTTCATGGCCAATCTACTGTCCAAATAGAACAAGTGAATTTATTTGGAATAAGTGAGCCTGTATGGCTAGAGTGTTGTCTAACACTGTTTGAGGTTGCGATTTTCTAGGATTCTATTTGATCCTTCATAAACAGATGTTATTTTTAGTATTTTATAAAATGATTTTGCTGCATCTATGTAATTTTGCCTGTATATATATTATTGAATGTTTGCATTGTCATTTAGTTGTGTATGTATATATATATTATAGCAATTCACTCAGTGAGGTCTGACTCCCTTCCGTTGACTATTTTTCAGGAGAGTCTACGTCTTCAGACCTCAGTAGCAGACCCATACGTCGGATTTCTTCCGCCCCGGCTTCACTATGTAAACTGCTTACTTAATTTATTTTTATAATCTAGAAACTGCAGTAGTTATAGTCAGTTGGGATATTTATGTACTATGATTGTATAAGATTTGTATTATAAATATTTGAACTGAGATTTGTATTTAAAAGATATTATTTATATATGAGATGAGTTGTTTATTTAAATCTATTGGTGGATTATTATCTTATTATTTATGAAATTTATTTCCGCTGTGAGTGATTTTATTTATGTTATTATCACTATTGCATGTTTTTATTTATTTTAAGGCTTGCTATGGGTTCTGGATTCGAAAGAATTCCCGTTTCCTAGCGTCGGTCATGGCCCCTGTTTTGGGTTGTGACATTCGGCGTAAAGGCAGTCTGAGGTCGAACTCCTAAGCTCCTGAAAGAAATAGATTGAGGGGAATCAGACCTCATTGAGTAAGTTAATAAATAGAGCTGTACGGTTTGAAAACATTTTTGAAAACCATATAGTTATTGTGAAAATAGTTTATAACGTATATATATACAGCTTTTGAAAAATCTCGGTAGAACCCTAAACCCAAATTTCTAACTGGCCAACTGGGCCCACTTATTCCAACTAAACTGTCGGTCACCGAGAGTAAAGGCATCAACCGAGGCACTAAGCCGCAATCATCCACTTAATCCAATTACATTGCACTGGCAGTCCCCAAGAGCTAAGGCAACCACCGAGGCACCCATCTCAGTCCATTATTAACTTTCCAATCACTAGTGGTCCCCGAGAGCAAAGGCTTCCACCGAGGCACCCATCCCAGTTTATATCCACAAATCATACATATATCAGATTCATCTCTCAATCTCTACCATATGCACATGGTCCTGGTGAAACCCACCAGGTAGCCCGTTCTACCAAAATTTCTCAAAATGAAGTTTAAATAAATAAAATGCATTTAGATCTTAAATAGCGGCATTTAAATTAAATAAATCATATAATAAATATTAAAAATATGAACGCAAGCATCTTTAATTAAAACACACGCACAGATCAATTTATCAACTTATAGGACGAGCGAGAAGGTTGACGACCACGCGTTTGCCTTGATCCAACAACTCCCGCTTCGGTATTCTCTAGAAAAAATAATTAACTTATTTTAAAAACACTTCTATGGGATTAAAATTGAAAATCAACAGAAATAGCGAAATTCTAGACTGACTCGATAGATAGGGAAAGACCCTAATTAACGCTAGGAATTTACGGAAGATGTTACGTTTTACGAGAAAATCTATTAAAATTTCAGCAGAGTCTCCTTTATAAAAAAGACATCTCTCTACCATATGTAGAGTCATTCTTCAATAGAAAATATACTTCTAGTATTCACAGACATTCATGCTCGAGTCGGATTTCCATAACTACACTTAGCTCCGACCGAGATCACAACTCAACCAAAACATCACAAAATTAAATAATTTATTTTCCCAGAAATACACATTACATATAAATGTCTAAAATTTAGAAAATCATCTCTCATTAAAGCTTAAAAACAAAATTCCACAAACATATATATATATATATAATATTTGGAAATAATATTCAAAATTAATATTACTTAATTAAAAATACCAATTAATTTATAAAAAATCTTCTATACCTCTTAAATATTAATAAACTAGCTAGAATATATATTTAATTATAATTAACATAAAATTACGTATTTACCCATATACTAGAAAAATACACATAATACTCAAAAATAACACCTAATATATTATTTAAAATTAATTTTTGAAAATTTAGTGTTAATTAGTCTAAGATAGTAAATAATTTCTAAAAATCCTTTTAAATTTCTTAATTATTATTAAAACCAACCACAATTTATTATTTAACTATAATTACACAAAATTACATTTTTACCCCTATATAATACATAAATTTACATAATATCCTATTTTTTACTCAAAAGTTCCTTAAAAATTATACAAATACTTAAAAATTAATTTCTCAACATTAAACTCCTAATATAGTTAAAAACACGAAATTGACTAATAATTTCTTCCAAAATATAATTTATCCTAATTATTCACATTTGACATAAACTTAAAAATAATTATAAAAATAGTATAAAATCACAAAAAACATAAATTAAGTTCTAAAATTAATAATGCTTAATAATAATACCAATTATCAAAATTTCCTAAAATTTATTTTTTCTTTTAGCATATATTTTATTAATATTAATTAAAACACACATTTAAACTGATATTCCAACAAAATTCAACTCTAACCCGATTATTCCATAAAATCATCCTAATATATATATAAATCATAAAAATCTAAAAATAATTATAACAAAATATTATATAAATTCTAACATAATTAACATAATTTTATATTTATTCCCCGAATAATCAAGTCTAGAGTAATAAAATTATAATTAACCAAATATCTTCAAAATATGATTTCATAAACCCAACTATATAGTAATCATACAAAATCATAAACCAAAAAATTAAAATAAATTCTGGAAAAAATCAAATAATTCACAATAATTACCTAAAATTAAAATCAACCTCATTAAACACTAAACAACCTTGATTAACCAAGAATCCACCAAGAACAACCAAGATTAAGCAAGGAAGGAAGAGATCAAGTGAGTGACACTCACTGTCCAGCTGGGAAGAATGAGAGAGAAGGGAGAGCTTGCTGCCACCGGAAATAGAGGCCAATGGAGCAGCTCAGGTGAGGCAAGAAGGCAGCAACCGGCGGAAGGGAAGAGAGCTGGGTAGACAGGCAGAGGCAGGACTGTCGCACGCAAGGGGAAAAGGGACTTGCTACCTGGCGGGGAAAGGAAGAGAGCAGGGTAGCTGGAGAGCTCGAACGACGGTAGCAATGGTGGTTTCCGGCGATGATGGAGGTGGCACAATGAGGGAAAGGGAAGGGATGTTGCGTGCGAGGGAGATTAAAGAGGGTAGCTGTGGTTTTTTGCTTATGTTCTTAAAAGTGTGTGTGTGTGTATATATATATATATATATATATATATATATATATATATATATATATATATATATATATTAACTCCTAATTACACCTACTATATATGTATACACATATATATACATATACATACACACATTTAAAATAATAATTAAACCCTAATTATATATATATATATATATATCTATATATATAGTAACACATAAAATAACCATGCAAATAATGTAGTTTAATAATAATAATAATAATAATAAACAATGTCATTTTAAACAATAGAATAATACTCACATATAATACTTACATTAAATAATAAAATCCTAAAATAATATTAACATAAATATATCTCAATTAAATAGCAAAATAATTAACAATTGTATAATATAATTTAAAATTATTTATTACTAATAAAATCCGAAAATTACTTTATTTAAATAAAAATGTAAGGTATTACAAAATAACTATTGTTATGATTATTTTACTTTATTACAGGTTATATATATATATATATATACATCAATGGTTATAATAAAACAAATATTTATATAATAGATCATATCAATAGTTACAATTTAATAAAAATTAATTCAAAATTTTTAATTTTATTTATACAAATACAAATATGTATATCCGAGTAAGTACCAAAATTTTATACACTACCATCATGGATAACCTAATATTGATGCAATAGTCTCAACCAAACATGATGTTAAGGGACATCCATGAATGAAAAAATTGAAAAGAAAAACAATTGGAAAAAATTATGATAAATATATCAAGGTTATGAAATTTTTATATTTGTTGATGGACTATTTATCTTACAATTTTAAAAATGGTAGCTTCCTCCTCATCTTTTTTTACTATTTAGTCTTTAATTTACTGGCTAGCTACAAGAATATATTTGAATCCTGAAACAAAAGGTTTTTCTTGTGTGAGATCCTGAAAGAACTCTGAAATAGAAGTTTCTTATAAAGAATCCTAAAGTGAATGTTTCTTATAAAAATCCTAAGGCCTGTCCAAAGAAAATTTGTTTCTGTATTCCTGAAAATTCTAAGAGAAACTAGAATGCACTGCACAAAAAGTGTCTTTTTTAACAATATAATCATACAATTAAATTAAGATATGTAAAAATAATGATATATTACAATTTTTGTATGTGTGTATATATATATTGAATTTACTTTTCTTTTAAATTTTTTTATTATTAAGCCTTGAAAAAATTTGCACATGAATCCAAAATTTTTATATGAATTTTAATTGAGCACCTACACAAAATTTAATGAGACAATAATTACATATCTCAATTTATACAAAATCAAAACAATAGATATATATCTCAATCTGGTGCAAAAGTACAAGTTTGAAAATCTCCTCTATTTATAAACTAGAAAAAAAGCACATAAATTCAAAAACCTTCAAACAATCCCAATAAATGTATTAAACCACGAGCCTAATAAACAATAAATACGTATATCAACTCAATCAAACATTTAACTTAAAAGACCATCTTTTCTTTATAAATTATAAAGTATTAGATCGAACCAAAAAATTTAGATTCTTTATGCGTAGAAAAATTTAAGCCCACATTTACATAAATTAATTAATTGAAAAATTACACCATACACTATATTTTACCTAAATCTTTTAAAAAATACAATACTTTTTTTTACGCTTAACTTTCCGCTTTTCTTTTTTATTTTTTTCTTTTTCTTTTCATTTTTACGATTTTTTCTTGTTCTTGTTTAAAAGTGAATGAAGAAGAAGTAGACAACAAACTCAAATATGCTGGTTCTTTTCATTCATTTTTTTTACTTCTTTTAAAACTAAATCTCTCTCACTCTTTGCTGAAAGAATTGGAGAAGAAGCAAATACATGAAGCTAAAACTACACTAAATATCACCTAACACTATCAATGATGAAAAAAATTGAGACGTTAAGAGGATAATGATGACAACAACGATGAGTTTTTTTTTTCAAAAAACAAATTGAAAAAGAAAAAGATGGTGATATTGAAAAAGAAAGTAGAGCAAAAAAATTTTAATTGTAGATGACGAGTTTCAAAAGAAGAAGAAGAAGACGATGATATAGAAGATGGTGAATTTTGGTTGTTTGCATAGGCATTAATCAAAACAATTAGGTAAATTATTACAAAACAAGCTCATAAAATTGAAAAAAAAAAACAACCAAAAAACATATACAACTGCCAAAATAATCAGAAAAACAACTATCAAAATAATCATGAAAACATCCAAAAAAACCACTACAAAAAAGCTCATAAAAGTGGAAAAAAAAAGTAGAAAAACAACCACCAAAATAACCATGAAACCAACCACCAGAATAACCGTGAAAACAACCACAAAAACAATGTGAAAAACAATCGTCAAAACAATCGTGAAAACAATTAGAAAAACCATTGTAAGAGGACCAACCAAAAAATAAAACAATAAAAAAAACAATCACAAAAAACAACCAAGAACCAAAAAAATAAAAAAACAACAACCAGATAAATGGTCATGAAGACAACCACAAACAGGAAAACTCACACTCATATTATCTAAACAAATCAAATCAGACTTATTACAACACTCAAATTCCAACGTCCAAAACAATTATAAATTTCAAGTTTTTAGCTATAAAAACTCTTCCTTTTAAAAAAAAAAAAAAAAAGAAGAAAACAATTTTACTCTCAATGTCACTCACTTTCTCTCTACTTGCTTTATCTTTAAAGATTTTTGCTGGTCATTAAAGGAAAAAGATAGAGAAAAGTAAAAGTTAGATAAATAAATCAAAGAAAAATCAACTGCCTCATTGCATTATAATCAGATGGTGAAAATTGAGGTTTTGAGGTTAACAAGCGGTGTTGGCGGAAGAGAAGGAAAAGGAGAGATAGTAAAAAAAGTCATGCATAGATGAAAAGAGTGGAAAAGAAAAAAAATACAGAAAAAGAAAAAAGGAAGTATAATCATATAGTGAAGATTAAGGTTTTGAGCTTAACAAACAGTGAATGTGGTGGCGGGGGGTGGAAGAAAAAGAGAAAAAAAGAGACTAAAAAAACTATGAATAGATGAAAAGAGAAGAAAAGAAAAAAATTATAGAAAAAAAAAGAAAAAAAATCTAATATTTTTAAAAAGGTTTTTTTTTTATGTGTTTTTAAAATAAAATTTTAATTAACCATATTTATAAAATTATTTTTATTTTTTTATATATTTATAAAAAAATTCCTAAATTAATTAAGCCTACCTCTACTCCTCTGAAGGAACAACCGTAAACTAATTAAGCTTATGTTACATAATTGCAAATAAATCAATTAAATTAGAACCATTATAATTCAAATAAAAAAATAAAATTTATTTAATTATTTATTCAATTGTATCTGAATTAGTTAGAACTATTATTAACTATTAGATATCGAAGGGCATAGTATCAAAAATAAACTAGACATCGTCAATGAACAAAATACGATCGAACTTATCTACCAACAAAAAGTACCCAAATATTTCTACATAACATACGGTAGAAAATTCCATCCTCATGTAACCTGAATCCTATCCTTCAAGTGTCAACTACACGACAAATAGATGTATTTGCATTGCAACTTCACAACTATTGCACATATATAAAAGATAAATAAGCTAGCACGTGAAAACTAGCAGCTAATGTAGCACGATCTGATTAGTTGATAAATTAAATTTATCATAATATTTTTATGAAAAAATTTTCATTCATAATATTTTTAAAAAATTGTGATATTTTAAAGTTTAATTATGATATTTTATACATGAATTGTGATATTTTGAAATTAGGTCATGATATTTTGAAGATGTCCGTAAACGTATATAATAATAATTTTACATGAATTTTTTGGTTAGTAAATATTAAGTTAAGTGAGTCTATTTTCATTTGAGTTTAGTTAAAACTTTAACACGTAGTAGTTGTAGGCGGCAGGGTTTAGCGCATACCAAAGTTTTTGGCGACCACGGTACTGTGTGGGCTCGAGGCCGACTAGAAAATACGATATAGGTCTTGGGCTTATTCGGAAATGGAGTCACCACCTGGATAAAAGCCGGGACACACTATACAGCAACTGGATCCCACGGAGGTTCCCAGAAGCCGTCATCAGAGATCGGGTTAGACAATTGGGTATGAGCGTTTGAATGCTCACTCAACCTTACGGTTGGCCTCCGTTTGTGTTTTGCGTTTTATTACCATTTAATTATTTAATTATTTCCTCATTTACCACACGTAATGAAATTGCCTTCGGATAATTGCTAGATTTTATAATTAAGTCTGAGTTTGAAATTAGTCCAATTTCATGCCTTTAAGTCCCAACATTCAAAAAATGCAGTAAATAAAATAAATAATAATTTACAACCATACATTCAAAACCAAACGGGGAAAGGGATTAAGGATTCCAATGCTTTTTAGCTAAATAAACAAAATAATATACAAAAAATAAACCAATAAAATAACATAAAAGTGGCAATGTACAAGGGATAACTAGCAAAAGTGATTACTCGATGACAGAAATCATCAAGTAATTCCTATAAATAACACACGATTAGCCCTTCCTTTCACAAAAAAATGAAGTCACATATAACGATACTTACAAGGAGACTCTATATATATAGAAAAAAGGGTTTTCACATTACGGACTAAAGAAACCATCAAATAGTCAAGATAATCACCATCTTGCAATCATACAAACATATTTAAGGTCAAAAGGGGACATATTAAAGCAGACGTCATAGCAAACAAACAAAAAAAATGAAGCAGGAAGCAGGTTAACCATGTCAATGAGGTTATCGCCTCATTGATGAGGCGACACCTCATCAACAGGGGCTCTGACAATTCTGAGGCAAAAAAGGTAACACACACACAAAAGATAGACTCCCTAAAGGCCTGTCAATGGGGCGATCGCCTCATTGAAGAGGTGATCACCTCATTGAGATGAGGCGACACCTCTGTGAAGAGGCGTCGCCTGATCACTAGGCCGGCTTTGACTCTCAAGACGTACAGACTTCTACTCTAAGTAACAAAAACATGCACATACACGCTCTACACTCATCATACTACCAATACATGCGAAAGTATTCAAAGATCCATCAATAAAATAAGATATCAAGCATGACATAGTAGAGATAAACCTAAAATGTACTAATGGCTCAGTTACACATAAGCAAGAACACACAAAATGATGAACATGTCAAGTTTAAGTGCAGATTTTATACCAAAATGAGAGGCCCTCAGAGCTGTTTTTATTGAGATCCTTGCTAGGATGTGATATCTACCTTTGACACAAATTTCTTCCTTCTTCTCTTATGGAGAAAGTGGACCTCTTTGCTTCAACCTTCCTCCCTTTTCTTGAGGATGTTTTTTTCTTTTCTTTTCCCTCTGTGTTTTTCTTTTTCAGAGCTCCTCCCTCCTTTTTTCACCAACCTCCTCTTCTCTCTCTTTTTTTTCTCTTTTATTCCTTAGCTTTCCTATGCCCCTAAGCCTCCTAGCCCATCATGATCTCTCATAGCCTTTTTTTCTTTCCCCAAAAATCTTTTCCTCATGCAATAAAGAGGTCTGGAGAGTGGGGCCCGCACCACTTGGTCGTCATGATTGCAACTACATTAAATGCAGTTGCAAGTGGGCTACCATAGAGGTGGCACCTCATCGGTGAGGCGATCACCTCATTACACAGAAGGCGATGCCCCTTTGGCCCGGGCTTGCGATGGGCCAGGCGGGCTTGGGCCAAATTTTGATAATTGGGCTTGGTTTTGGGTATTTCAGGCTTTGGGTTTTCAAGTCCACTTTCCACTTACAGATTCAGGCTTCATTCTCATGTCCAAGTTTCACATTCTCGTCATTGGGCTTGACAATGGGCCAGTCAAACCGAGCACCCTAATTCGTCCCCTAACACGGGCTAACCAAACCGGGGTGTCTACAGTTTGCCCCCTGATTTTTGGAAAAATCAAATTCATGCAATGACATTTTTTTGAAAAATCACATGCACAACAACAAACAAACAATAAGATGAACAACATACCTGACTCTCGGGTTTCACCCGAGAGATGAATCCTTCAATTTTGAAATGTGACCGTGATCCTCGGGTTTTCCTGGCCCGATCAGCCACTCATTAATATTTGATAGAGATATTTGAAAACTGTTAACCTCGGGTTGCTTGGCCTGACCCTTACAACATTGGAATTCGATTCTCGGATTTTTCTGGCCCGGTCTTTGTAACACTGAAACTTGATTCTCGGGTTTTCCTGGCCCGATCTTCACTGGGGATGTGGTTTTTAGATTTTCCTGGTCTGATTATCACTCCTCTGGGGACATAGACTTTCGTGTTTTCCTGGCCCAGTTGTCCTTCGCTTTCAACTTTAGGGATACTACCCAAACAGTCATCTCGATCCTTTGAGCTTCGGGGATTAAAACCCGAACAGCCCTTCTTTTGAGCTTCGGGGATTCAAATCTGAATAACCCTTTCTTTGAGCTTCGAGGATTCAAACCCGAACAGTCCTTCCTTTGAGCTTCAGGGATTCAAACCCGAATAACCCTTCCTTTGAGCTTCGGGGATTAAAACCCGAATAACCCTTCCTTTGAGCTTCGGGGATTCAAACCCGAACAACCCTTTCTTTTGATGTGGGTTTTTCCCTGGCCCTTTTCTCTAAAAACTTCATCTCAAAAATTCGTACTTTGAATTTTGCCTCCCTAGTATACGACACTAATTTCCACCCATCATTTCATTTCATCATCATCATTTTCACTTTTTTTTTAGTGGAAAACCCTACATGAGGAAAACCCTACCTCTTTGCTTGCTATAAAAATAACTTATTCCTTTTGTCCTTTCTCCCTTCTATTTTTTTGTCACCTTTTCTTTTCCTCTCTTCTTTTCTCCTTACGCTTCTTGTACTCCTTGCATCTTTCCCCCTTTTACAATCAATGGAGAATGAGAGAACACCCCCTGTACCTGGGTGGGATCATATCTCGCCTCTTGTTAGTGCTTTTAGGAGCTTAGGATTGACCCGCGGAGACTTGATTCCTCTTTTGGCAGACCTAAGGCCCCATATTTGCTCGTCTGCATCCGGAGAGGTTAGTACCCTATAATTTCCTATAAAATTACGTTAGGTCAGTGACTAATCAAACATAATTATTAACTCAGGACATTAATTTATTATGCAAATGAGAAATCCATGTTTTGATCGCCAGGAATCGGGAACTGTGCTCGTCCCGCCTTATAAAGGCGATCGCCTTATTTTATAGGCGATCGTCTCATTGATGAGGTGATCGCCTCATCAATGAGATGATCAGCTTCTGCGAAGAGGTGATAACATATCATCCTTTCATAGAGCTAATCGCCTCTCCAATGATGCGATCACCTATATGATGAGGTGATCGCCTCTACGATGAGGTGATTACTTCATCAACAGGGTAAACCGCATTGTCTAAAAGTCCATTCATTCTGAATTCCTTTTCTGAAACCATAACATGCATAAACTTCACTTCCATATCTATTGTTTGCAGCATGACGCTCAAACATTCAAGGGTGTCAGGAATTTTCATAGAGCCCGAGTCTTCTTTAGTGACTTGACTAACTAGTAAAGGGATTGGATTCAGTAGATGGGTTCGAGGAATTTGTACTCTCACTTCCATCCGAGTAGGGGCGCATGGATTACCAACCACTGCATACCCTGATGGAGAGGTGGTTTGATACGACCCACACCTTCCACCTCCCATTCAGTGAGCTTACTCTAGACCCGATATCATTTACTGCCATCACGAGGATTGCCTATGTCGGGGATCCTGTTCCCTTTGATGCGAGTCTACATCAACTGTCTCCGGATAAGGCCGTATATATTGAGCGACTTTTGGGGGTGACTCCTGACATGAAGGGGACTCATACCCTTAAATTGGACTCGATTAGGAGCTTCTACACCCGGGATCGGGCCCATCGATGGTCTCTCCCCTTGAGATTGACCAGGTGGTGAGGGCTTTTTTGCTCTACTTGCTCGGTACCACCCTCTTTACTGACACTGCCAGCTCTATTGATCTGATGTTCCTACCGGCCCTTCGGGATCTTGACCAGATTCCCATATTTGATTAGGGTAGCTATGCCTTGGCATACTTGTACCTGAGCATGGACGAGGTGGTCTGAGGGGATAGAAGGTTTTGCTACTTTTGGCATGCTGTTCTGGTATGTCATGATCCCCTTTTTCCTTTATCTTGTTCTGACCCCCTTAACTTACATCAATCTTCTCAACTTCTCCTATTTTATTTTTCAGGTCTGGGCTCTAGAGCTAGAGTTGCTTATGGGCATTACCCGAGTGAGAGACCATTTCCCAGCCCTCGGGCCGCCAGCTGCGTCATGAAGAGGCACCTTGTGCGAGTTCATATCCACAGACAACACTTGAACTCTCTGACACAGGATGCGGTACCTAAAAAGTACAAACCTTCTTATTAGTAAATTATTCACATTCAATTTACTTACATATTGACATCTCCCTTTTTTCAGATTCGGAATGACTTGTAGGGGTCCGAGGACACGTGGACCATTGAGATGACTCACTCCAGGCCCTTATCTCGGAAGAGGGCACTCTTATGTGGCCTTGGGTATCAGGCTTGGTACTTGGGAGAGCGGGTCCTGAACTGGAGGGCAGATGTTAGAGCTAGTAGGCGGGTCCCCAGGTCTCCTCCTGAAAGTATGCTTTTGGCCCATGAGCTGGAGGGTAATGATCTTGTTCAGGCCGTTACGAGCTCACCAGCTGTAGATCACACAGTTCGTGTGAAGAGCTGGTGTGTGGAGTTCATTCGTACCCACTTTCTACTGACAGTCCCCTTCCAAGCCACTTCTACCTCTCAGGTAAATCCTTGTCAGTTCCCCTTTTCTTGCAAATTCACTGCATTCTTAACATGTTCCTCTTGTTTTCATCTTTAGGCTGCACCTGCTAGGCCTGTGGCCCCAGTTAGGTCTCGAGTGCAGGAGAGAGAGCCCTTGAGGCGTCAACTAGATCCAGGCAGGGAGGAGACTTCTGCGGCTAGCGAGGAAGCCAGGTCGACTACTTCCCCCGGTTCTGAGTTTATCCCAGGTAGCTTCATCCATGTCCCCCGACCCCCTAGTCCGATGTTGGGTTCCTCCTGGGGAGTTGTCGCATCAGTTCTTGACCTTGGATGGGGACCTGAACCCTACATGCACCCCTGGCAGTGCTACTCACGTATGTTCTTTTCCTGACCTGCTTTCTCTATAATTCTCAAACCAAATGTTAGTTCCAATATTTATTTCAATAATGCAGATTCCGCTGGAGCAAGGCCTATATATGTATCGCATGATAGAGGCCCAGAGAGACTACATGCTGGAGGTCACCCAACAGTAGAGGGTAAGAACCTCTTTATTTTCTATATGTATGCATGCTTGCATGGTTTACTAACCTACGATTTATCTGAATAAGATCAGGATGAGGCTAGCAGGGTGAGGATCGCCACTCTCGAGTGTCAGATTGACGTGTTTTAGATTAATGAGGATGACAAGGACGAAGACAAGAGTGGCAGCGGCACGGGAGGAGAGACTGACCCCAAGGATACTGGACCGGATGCTTGATGTATCAGGTTTAAAACTTATCTAGTCTTCGAATAGTGAACACAAAATTTTGGTTTTTAATTTTTATGAACAGAATGCTTGCATAATTCAAAATTTTCCTTGATTAAATCCACTTGTTTTGCTTTTCTCATTTCTTTATATATGAGTTTATTTCATTGTTTGCATACGTAACTGTCCTACCTGTTTAGATTGTGTGATTTGAAGAAGCACAAATAGCTCATATTGCTGATGAGGCAATTGCCTCATTGGTCTCTGGTGAAGAGGTGATCGCCTCTTCCTGTTGAGGCGATGCCTCATTGATGAGGCGATCCGCTCATCGATGAGGCGATCGCCTCAACAATAGGTAGTCCTGCCCCTATAAAAACCCCCATTCCTAAGTTTGACCTAATTCTCGAGTTCCCTCCGTCCCTAACCTCCTGTTTCTCTCTCTAGGAGCCTCTAAAAAGCCATAAACATGAAGGAACAAAGTCTAAGGCCCCTACAGTCGATCTTGAAAGGTTTGGACAACAAATCTTAGGCTGAGTTAGAGCCGTTTCACCTTACAGTCTTCAAATCACTCCATACTAGGAGAATTAATTTCCCTTTTCTCCATGCCATGGTTCAATTTTAGGATCCCCATAAACACATTTTTTAGCTCAACACAATAGAAATATATTCCCTACCAGAGGAATTCGAGGCAATTCTCGGCCATAATACAGATTCCGCTTGCCAACTTGCAATCCCTGCTCTTTCAAACCCGGATTCTCGTTCCATTCAGCAACAAATGGCGCGTATGTTCAATCTTCCACCCCGGTCTTCCTTCCACTGTATCTCTGGCTCAGAAATTAAATTAGAGTCCCTCCTCAAACTCATCATGAATGTGGACAAAGGGGAAACTTGTTGGCCCCACATGTTAGCCCTCTGTTTGTATGCTCAATTTCTGTTGGTTCCCCCTCAAGGCACTGTGATATGAAGATCCTCCCCATCCTCGATCAAGTGGAGTCAGGGCTCAACCCCTTCCCTCTCATCTTAGTAGAACCGTCATTGGATTGGATGACTTCACAAGGACGTGACGATTCTCAAGAAGCCCCTTCCTGCTAGAGGTAAGTTTCCCGTTGCCCGTCCTCTACTTCCAACTACCAATACTGCCTATACCTAAACACTTGCAATCCCGCAGATATGGTTTTATGAAAATCTGGGCTTGATCGAACCTCCCTAAGACATTAGGCATTACCAAGCCAAGCATTATCAAACAAGGAAACTACATCCCATCCCTACAGACATTCGTGGCTGGCTATCAACTTTCCCTGATACACTGATCCGCTGGATGTGCCCCTTGTAGGGGTTACAGCATATGACCCTTCGGTCTTATATATATTATGTCCCAACTGTCAGTCTCCATTTTGCCACTTTCTACAATCCAGCCCGCCTTTATCGCCAATATGGTCATAAACAATTGATTATGGAGCCTGTTCACGAGTTCGAGCCAGGGCCGTTTTCTCATAATTTTTTGGACCACCTAGTGGCAACTTGGCCTTGAAGAGCCATCGAAAGAAATTTAAGCTACGACGATGATCAGACCACCGATGATCATTATAAAGTGTGGGTTTGTTTGCAATAGACAGAAAGAGATGAATTTATTAAATATAAAAAGATAAGAGAATTACAAATGTTAAGTTCACAGGGTAAGCAACAAAAGAAGAGAAAACAAAATTAGCTCATGAAATGAAGTCGTCATTTCCCTTTTTGTTAGAAGTAATTTCCTTTTTGCACTAGTTAAACAGCTTGTAATGGACATATTATGCAATGTTTAATGACAATTAAAGCAATCCATTTCATTTTATTTAAGCGCAAAACGTATATACATTTTGCTTTTGGTACATCTCATGTTATTAGTTAGCTTGCCCTTGCAAGTTTTCCAACTAACCATTTTGTGCCTCTCCTTCCCCTTTTATATGTCCTTAACTTTTGCTTGAATCGCCTCTTTCGAGGTTTTTAGTCCAGCAGGACTTTTTTTTTCTTTTTAGTCTCTAACTTTTGCCTAGACAGCCTCTTTTCGAGGTTTTCTCCCTAGCGAGACTTTTCATAAAAAGTATTTCTTAAGCTTGTCTAAGTTGATGGGTTCTTTGAACTCGTTTCCCTCCATATCAGACAAAATGGCAATGCCTTTCGAAAACAGCTTCTTTACTAAATACGATCCCTCCCAGTTAGGCTTAAACTTTCCTCAAGGATCGATCATGACTGATCTTATAAGTTTCAACACCGGATCCCCCTCTCGAATCTTGCCTGGCTAGATCTTCTTATTGTAAGCATGGGCTATTCTTTTCTGATATAGCTGAGAATGATACATAGCCTTCATCCTCTTTTCATCCAACAATGTCAACTTAGCCAACCGACTTTCGACCCACTGATACTCGGGGAGTTTAGACTCTAGAAGGACTCTCAATGACCTTATCTCGACCTCTACGGGCAAAACGGCCTCACACCCATAAACTAAGGAGTATGGAGTGACCTCTGTCGAAGTTCTAACAGTGGTTTAGTACCCCCATAATGCAAATTGTAAGTAATCAGCCCAATCTTGGTAATTTTTCAGCGTCTTGAATAAGATCTTTTTTACATTCTTATTTGCTACTTCCACCACCCCATTTGCTTATGGCCTATATGGAGATGATCTATAGTGCTCAATCTTATAGTCCTTTATTAGTGTGGTCGTCGTTGCTCAAAACTGAACACCATTGTCTATAACTACGTGGTATGGCAAACCATATCTGTAGATTATGTTCTTTTCGATGAACCTCGACATCTGCATCGCCCCCACTATAGCATAAGATTCAGCCTCAACCCACTTAGAGAAGTAGTCGATGGCCACAATGATGTACCGATGGCCATTAGTTGCTTTTGGCCTTACCTCCCCTATGATATCAATTCCCCATATAGCAAACGGCCAAGGAGAAGTCATTCCTTGAAGCTCTATAAACGGTAGGTGGCTAACATCACCATATGTTTGGCAATTATGACATTTCTTCATAAATCCAACACAATATGCTTCCATGGTAAGCCAAAAGTACCCCTGGCAGGCTATTTTCTTTGTCAAAATAGTCCCATTCATGTGTGGTCCACACACCCCTTCATGAATTGCTTCTATGAGCTTCTAACCTTCATCCTTGTCGACGCACCTGAGGTGTACCCTGATTGGCATTCTTTTGTATAACATCCTATCGTGGCTTATGAACTATCGAGACAACATTTGTAGGGATATCCTTTCTTTCTTATCAGCGTCATCCAAAAATTGCCCAATTTCCAGATACCTTTGTAAATCATTGAACCAAGTTTTCTCAGTGGCATCAACTGCGTTACTCTCACCTCTTTGTAATAGGGGGCTCGAGACTTTATGAGAATTAAGGGTCTGGCCTCTAGTTGTTTCCCACTTTCCCACATTGAGGCCAGTGTGGCTAGGGCATCAGCTACCTGGTTTCCTTCCCTTGGCAAATGGATGAATTTACACTGTGTGAAGGAGCACAGGATGGTGGTCAAGTATTCCTAGTACAGTCGTAATCTATCTTCTTTTATCTCCCATTCTTTGGTGGCTTGTTTTATAACTAGCATGGAATCCCCATAGACAGTGACATTTTCTGCCCCTACGCTACGCAATGCTTCTAAGCCAAAGATGCAGGCTTCATATTCTGCTTGGTTATTGGTTGCTTCAAATTTGAGCCTTTTTGCCATCGGGATCATTTCTCCTTCTGGCGTAACCAAAATTACTCCTATCCCGGCTCCCTTATTATTAATAGCTCCGTCAAAGTACATTTCCCAGTCTTGTATCTCTATCACCCCTAAATGCTCATCGGGGAATTCCAACTTCCACTCTTGGGCATCCCCTATCGGGCTTTGTGCCAAGAAGTCTGCTACTACTCTTCCTTTTACTATCTTTTTGGCCACATACTCTATATCAAATTCTGTGAGAAAAATGAGCCACCTAGCCAATTTTCCCATAAGAGACGGGGTTTGTTAGAGGTTCCTGAGGGGATCATGTTTGGAAACTACTTGCACTTTGTAAGACTAGAAGTAGTGTCAGAGCTTCCTCGTTACCCAAATGACTGCTAGACAAGTTTTCTCTACTAAACTATAAGTAGCTTCATAGGGTAGAAGCTTTTTACTCAGGTAATATGCAGCATGCTCTATCTTCCCTTCACCTTCTTATGCTAGCATCGCCCCTATTGCATCCTTTTCAATCGCTAGATACAGGATTAATACTTTACCTGGTCTCAGCAATTTTAAGACAGGGGGATTCATCAGATAATCCTTGATAGTTTTAAAAGCATGTTGACACCTCTCATTCCACACAACAGGTTAGTCTTTCTTCAAAAGCTTAAAGATAGGGTTGCAGATGGCTGTTAGTTTGGCTATGAATCTACTGATATACTGTAAATGCCCCAGAAACCCTTAGGCCTCTTTTTCGTTCTTTGGTGTGGGCATATCCCTGATTGCTCTGATCTTATTTGAATCCATCTCTATTCCTTTCTGGCTGACAATGTGTCCCAAAAGTTTCCTAAATGTGACCCCAAAACCACACTTCTTCAAGTTCAGTCTGAGATTATACTTTTCTGCTCTAGCTAGAAACTTGTCTAGTGCTTCAAAATGCCCTTCCCTGGTTGCAGATTTCACCATCATATCATCCACATACACTTTGACCTCTTTATGGATCATATCGTGCAGTAAGGCAGTTGCCATCCTTTGATAAGTGGCCCCTGCATTCTTCAACCCGAAGGGCATCACTTAGTAACAGTATACGCCCCATTTGGTGATGAATGATGTCTTCAATCTATCCATTATTGCCATCATGATCTGATTGTATCCTAAAAATCCATCCATAAAAGAGTACATTGCATTGGAAGCTGCACTATCAATCAATGTATCGATATGCGGTAAGGGAAAGTCATCCTTAGGGCAAGCTTTATTCAAATCTCAGTAGTCCACACACACTCTGACCCTTCCATCCTTCTTAGGAACTGGAACCATATTTGCTAACCACTGAGTGTCCTCTACCACT
The DNA here is from genome assembly GCA_947683625.1 of Mallotus nudiflorus. Taxonomy (NCBI): domain Eukaryota; kingdom Viridiplantae; phylum Streptophyta; class Magnoliopsida; order Malpighiales; family Euphorbiaceae; genus Mallotus; species Mallotus nudiflorus. The sequence continues at coordinate 6,741,456 of CANTUR010000018.1, forward strand.
TCTAAAAAATTTGCCTTCAGCTGCTTTTTGACTTCTTCCTTAACCAAGAGAGCCCATTTTGGCCTTAGCCTCCTTTGCTTCTGCTTTATTGGCGCTATGTGAGGGTATATGGGGATTCTGTGTTCTAAGATCTCCCTGTCGATTCCGGGCATGTCTTCATAACCCCAAGCAAATACTTTTTGTCTCTTTTTTAAGATTTCTTCCATTTTTCCTCTCTCACCATGAGTTAAACCAGAAGCAAACAATATATTTTTAGGATTATTGTCTGTGCCTAAATAAAATGATTCAGTTTGCATGGAATTAATGTCAAACATATGCATGAAATGATCATCAAAAATAGAATAACCATTAGGGAACACATCACACAAATAAGCAAATTCAGACTTTATTGCATTCACTTTTGAAAAGAAAAGATCATCAGTTTCAAACAGAGAAGCCAGAGAAACATCAAAGTCATCATAAAAGGTATCTATGATAGAATTGAGGATGTAGGTCTCAAAGTCTAGGTCTTTGTTCTGATCATCAATGCCCTTCTGCTCCAAAGTAGCTTCATCCTCTTTAGACTCCTCTTCAACCAGTACCAACTCCTCAGTAGGGGCCTTTTCGATAGTAGTTTCCCCGATTTTGTTCATAAATTCAGCAAAAATCTCGAATCCTAGGATAACTTCCCCAGCCACCAGGAGAGGTTCCGGAGTCCTGCTATATGAATGCCCGGTGCCTTCCTTTATAAAGATTTCCCACAGAGTCTTCTTTCTAGCCCTAATTTTCTGCTCCTTCTCTTCAGGCCGTTCTAACATACCCATCTCTTTCCCAACTTCGTCAACCTTTTTGAACCCTCACCCGTGCTTTAAAATAAGTACTTTATTTCCCACAAACCCTGAAGGTCTGCTCTGATTTTTCCCTAATCCCATGCCGGGCAAAAATTTCATATTGTGCATCATTCTTAGAACCCATTCATCCATCTCATCTTCATAGACCACACAGACTTCAAAACTAGGGCCAAGGAAAATCTCCTTAAGGATCAACTTTAGTGCGGCTATGGTGACTTCAGTTTCGACTGAGATAGTGACAACCCTTCCTTCATATGGAAACTTAACCTTTTGATGAACAGTGGATGGAATGCCACCCAGAGGGTGAAACCATGGCCTCCCTAATAAAATGGCAAATGTCACCGGGATATCAATCACATGCAGGTCAACCCAAACTTCTATAGGCCCTGTTCTAACTAACACCCTGAAAGTTCCCTCCACAGATCTCTTGGTGTCATCATAAGCCTTGATAACCACCTCAGAGGGCTTTAAGTCGGCTACCGTCAACCCTAGCTTTGGCAAAATCTCCAATGGACACACATTGATGGCAAAACCATTATCAACCATCACACAACAGGTCATCTTCCCTTTTACCTCAGCTTTGATAAATAAAGCTTTATGGTGATCCCTCCCTTCTAGAGGTAGATAGTCATTAGAAAATGTTATCATTCCTTGAGGAGTTTCTGTTAATGACTGGACCATCTGTTCTAGAGTGGAATTAGTGGGAATCTTTCTTTGGTCTAGTGCCAGGACCAGGGCTTCCCTATGATCCCTAGAATGCATAAGTAACTCCCAAACACTGGCAATGGTCTCTTTGATTTGTCCTACTTCCTCTCCCTTTGCTGCACATCCTGCCTTTTCAGATTCAGACCCGATAACCCCATATTTCTCTTTCTTTACCTCAACCTTCCTCACAGAATGCCTTAGCCTATACTCCTCATTGTCCCATAGGTCAACTTATTCTTTGCTTTCATCATCGGAACTCCAAATGTCCAAGACTTGTACCTGTAACTCCGTGGGTTATTTGCTTGTTCTCAAGTTTTCAGGCTTGGCTTATTGGGAATTATGAGAGACATCAATGAAGGATTTTAGGACTTGTTCTTCTGTTAGGCTAGAGTTGACCATCAAAATGGATGGGTTAAGAGGTGGTACATTTCTATAATTGGGTAATGGGTTGGTTTGAGTGTTTGGTTTTTGGGTTGGTTTGAGTGTTTGGTTTTCTATTTTCTGGGTCGGTAATTTTGCCTGAGTCTATCAAATCTTGGATTTCATACTTTAACTGGGCAGAGTTATCTGTGTCATGCCCGATGGTCTAATGAAATTTATAGAAAAGCTTTGGGTTGGCTCCAAGCAAGGGTTGTTGTGAAGGTAAAGGTCGTAGCAGGTTTTTTCTTAATGAGCTTATCAAGGACTTTGGACATAGGACGTCCCAAGTTAGAAAATCTCTAGGGCTGTCTAACTGCACTAACTTGTACATTACTGCTCGGTGGTCGAATAGCATGAATCTGAACGTTACTACTCGAGCTAGCCCCCTCTTTGCCCCCAGAACCTCTTTTGAAGAATTTCTTCTCTTGAGCCAAATCTAATTCTTTCTGGACCCCAAATCTGTATAATTCTTCAAAATTCCTAATCCCCAGATCCCTCAATTTCCTAGACAATGTGGGAACACACCCTTCTATTGCCAAGACCAACTGGTCGGACTCAGCTGGCCTATGCCTCATCAAGGATAATTTTCCCCTTCAATGAGTCAGGTAATTAGCAAAAGGCTTGTTAAAGTTCTATTTGGTATTCTGTAGATCTCTCAGGGACACCTCTAGTTGAACATTGAGACCATATTGCTTCATAAAAGCAGTGCACAATTCTTTCCAATCCGACTAAACATGCGGTTCTAAGGTGTAATACCAACGAATCGACGCTCCTTCCAATGAAATAAGGAACTACTTAGCAATTTATCTCTCAGTTAGCTCAATAGCCTTTATGTATGTTACATATTACTTCAAATGTAAATGGGGATCCTCGACACCAGTATACTTCTTCATGTCTAGGAATTTAAACTTACAAGGCAGTGGTTCATTACCCTTTTCCAAATTCAGATCATAATCTAAGGGGGCGACCATACCCTTCTCCTTCATCATCACCTGCATCTGGTTCATCACTTTGGTCATATTTTTAGCCCACTCGGTCTGACCCACATCCTCGACTGGGATGACATTTCTTTGATTTACTAAATTGGCCAATATCGTCAGATCATCTTCTTCCCTTCCTCTAATTGGTATTTCCTCATCAAGATCAACCGGATCGATTGGCAATGCATTAGGTGGCTGTGTTGGCTGACTTTCTCTGATAAGCTTAGTAATCTCTCCCATCATTTCTCTCATCATAGCCTGGGTTTCTATTATTACTTCTTCTTTCCACCGTGCCCCAAATGCTTCTGGATCGAACCCTCCTGCCATTCCTAATTTTTGAATTTCTAACCAAACGACTTGAACTAGCTCAGACCCACCTCAACCCACCCTAATGAACTTGAAGGATCTATAGCGTTACAAAACAGCTGGTTAGAATGATGCATGACGTGTATGCATGATATGCAAGTTTGTTTTATTTAGAAACAAAAAGGTCGCACACAAAAAGATACACAAGATAAAAACATGGACTTAAACGTGCAAACTTCCGCCCTTATTTCTCCCACACACGCATTCAATGGCAAGTATCTTATCCTAGGATTTTTGGCTTGGGTTTTAATTATCAGCGGGGGATAATAAAATTGACATATGCAAGAAAACTCTCAAAATGATTCAGACAAGTAATGGTTACTTTAAATAAATCCCGAGTCCACTTTCTATGAGCCAAGATCCATAGCACCATAAACTTGCTTGTTAAGGCCCAGTTGAAATGGGTTATGAGTAGGCATGAGAGGCCTTTGTTGACTAGCTTATTTAGAATGGGCTTTTTGGTTGGACACGAGGGCCCATTTTATTTTGGACTACTTTTTGATGGGCTCGAGATTTATTTTAAAGGTCCATTACATGGCATAATACACATGCATGTGGGAAAATTCCTAAGGATAGTTGCTAGGTCATTATATGGGCTTGAGTCTTGGGTAAAAAGGCTTCAGCTCCCACAACGATATACATCCATATACGTCTCCCCACTTAAGGGTCAAACAGTATGGATTTGTACGTGTCGTGAGTGACAATAATCAATATTCCACCACCAGGTTTGAGTGAAATTAGGTAGCAAAGTACTGATTATTATCGGGTTTATTAGGGACTGAAGTGCTCATTGTGTGCCAAATGTGTAGTGAATGCATAAATGTAAAAGAAATAAGAAAATAATTAAAGATGATAAAACATAAAACACTGGAATTAGTTTCTCTATCCCCAATAGAGTCGCCATCTATAGGCAGCGAGGTTTAGCGCACCCCCAAGTGTTTGGTGACCACGGCACTGTGTGGGCTCGAGGCCCACTAGGAAATACAATATAGGTCTTAGGCCTATTCGGAGATAGAGTCGCCACCCAAATAAAAGCCAGGACACACTATACAAAAACTGGATCCCACAAAGGTTTCCAGAAGCCGTCATCAGAGATCGGGTTCAAAAACTGGGTATGAGCGTTTGAATGCTCACCCAACCTTACGATTGGCCTCCATTTGTGTTTTGTGTTTTATTACCATTTAATTATTTCCTCATTTACCACACGTAATGAAATTGCCTTCGGATAATTGCCAGATTTTATAATTAAGTCCGAGTTTGCACATTAGTCCAATTTCATGCCTTTAAGTCCCAACATTTAAAAAATACAGTAAATAAAATAATAATAATTTACAACCAAACATTCAAAACCGAATGGGGAAAGGGATTAAGGATTACAATGCTTTTTAGCTAAATAAACGAAATAATATACAAAAAATAAACCAATAAAATAACATAAAAGCAGCAATGTACAAGGGAAAACTAGCAAAAGTGATTACTCGATAACAGAAATCATCAAGTAATTCCTATAAATAACACACGGTTAGCCCTTCCTTTCATAAAAAAATGAATTCACATATAACGATACTTACAAGGAGACTCTATATATATAGAAAAAAGGGTTTTCACATTACGGACTAAAGAAACCATCAAATAGTCAAGATAATCACCATCATGCAATCATACAGACATATTTAAGGTCAAAAGGGGACATATTAAAGCAGACGTCATAGCAAACAAACAAAAAAAATGAAGCAGGAAGCGGGTTAACCCTGTCAATGAGGTTGTCACCTCATTGATGAGGCGACACCTCATCAACAGGGGCTCTTACAATTCTGAGGCAAAAAAGGTAACACACACAGAAAAGATAGACTCCCTAAAGGCCTATCAATGGGACAATCACCTCATTAAGATGAGGCGACGCCTCTCATCACTAGGCCGACTCTGACTCCCAAGACGTACAGACTTCTACTCTAAGTAACCAAAACATGCATATACACACTCTACACTCATCATACTACGACTACATGCGAAAGTATTCAAAGATCCATCAATAAAATGAGATATCAAGCATTACACACTAGAGATAAACCTAAAATGTACTAATGGCTCAGTTACACATAAGCAAGAACACACAAAATGATGAACATGTCAAGTTTAAGTGCAGATTTTATACCAAAATGAGAGGCCCTCAGAGCTGTTTTTATTGAGATCCTTGCTAGGATATGGTATCTACCTTTAACACAAGTTTCTTCCTTCTTCTCTTATGGAGAAAGTGGATCTCTTTGCTTCAACCTTCCTCCACTTTCTTGAGGACGTTTTTTTCTTTTCTTTTCCCTCTGTGTTTTTCTTTTTCAGAGCTCCTCCCTCATTTTTTCACCAACCTCCTCTTCTCTCTCTTGTTTTTCTCTTTTATTCCTTAGCTTTCCCATACCCCTAAGCCTCCTAGCCCATCATGAGCTCTCATTGCCTTTTTTCTTTCCCCAAAAATCTTTTCCTCACGCAAGAAAGAAGTCTGGAGAGTGGGGCCCGTACCACTTGATCGTCATGATTACAGCTACATTAAATGCAGCTGCAAGTGGGCTACCATAGAGGTGGTGCCTCATCAGTGAGGTGATCGCCTCATTACACTGAGGCGATGGCCCTTTGGCCCGAGCCTGCAGTGGGCTAGGCGGGCTTGGGCCAAATTTTGATAGTTGGGCTTGGCTTTGGGTTTTTCAGGCTTGGAGTTTTCAAGTCCACTTTCCACTTAGAGATTCAGACTTCATTCTTATGTCCAAGTTTCACATTCTCGTCATTGGGCTTGACAATGAACTGGTCAAACCAAGCTCCCCTAATTCGTTCTCTAACACGAGCCGACCGAACCAGATGTCTACAATAGTAATAATAATAATATAAATTAAAATGGAGTCTCTACATATAGAGAAATGGTATAAAGTTAAACGGATTTTTTTCCTTCCTTAAAAAAAATAACTATAGCATATTCACTTTAAAATAATCCAACGTAAAAATTTTTAAATTTTACTGAAATTTCTAAATTATTGTTCCCTCTTAAATATTAAAAATTAAAAATATTCATTGGAAAATATCTAATGTCAAAAAAAAAATCAATGAATAACAAGTATAAGAAAAACTTTTATTAATACTCAATTGTACAACTATAAAAGAAACGAAATGATACAAATTATTTAAACTTTACAATAAATAGAATTGTAGTGGTTAATTTTTTCCGATATTTATAAAAAATAATTTCTAATATACATTTTTCATTAATTACGTAATACCATTTTTATTGCATATTTTAATTTTCATTAAATGTTTTTTACATTATAAATCTTTTTTTTAACATTTCAAACATTATATATAATTTTTTTATTGGTCATATAAAAAATGACATCCCCAACTAAACAAAATAATTTAAAAAAATTATATTAGAAAATAAACTATATTTTGTAAATAATTAAATTAATTACATAAAATAAATATAACTCTAAAAGTACAATAGACATTAAAAAAAAATAAGTTATAGCATGACTTCTCTGTAAACAAGTGTCAGCAACCATGTAAAAAATGCTATATATAAATAGTTTTTCCTTTAAAGAAATAAAATAATTTACGTGTAAAAATTTTCTAAATTAACAAATTTTATTTAGTAATCATTTAAATATAAAAAACATCTTACTTAATTAAATATTATGTTATATCAAAAAAAAATATAAAACAACATATCACAATAATAAAAAATTTAAAATTTTAATATATTCACATAAGCTGCATAATTCAAACCTTCAATAAAATTTTAAATTAGTCAAACCTTTTCTTTCTTTTTTACTTTTCACTTTGAAATATAACATAAGTATTTAGGAAAAATAAAGTTTTAAAAAATTTAAATTCAACATTTAAAGTAAGGTGTTTTTAATATAAAAAATTTTTTCGATTCAGTGTCACAGATCAGACAGTTAAATGTATACAACCTTTTATATTAATTCTTATAATTTACAGATACAGAGAGAGTTGTTCTACTTTATTTAGATGTCGATCTCTCTTTTGGTAATCTAATTTTAAATAACTTTTTAAATAGATATAATAACTGTCGACGTATACATATGATAATGATGAAATAGCAAAACAACCATAATTAACTTTAAATAAGTAGAAGAACAAATAATTCCATTGATATATAAGGAGATTAAATATGCAATCTCCAATGGCATAATTGTTTTAGATGGAAATATTCTTGTACATGAGGAAATTGCACAAAGTTCTAGAGTATAAAACCTATATTTGTTGAACTATAAATCCTTCTTAGTACATATATCCTCATGGGAGTAATTTGCTCTACATATTTATACAAATAAAATTGTGAATCTTATATTAATTTTTATCAATTACAACTATTGATATGATTTTTTCATAAAATAACTATTGTTATGATTATTTTACTTTATTACAAGTTATATATATATATATATATATATATATATATATATATATATAATATATATATATATATATATATATATATATATCAATGGTTATAATAAAATAAATATTTATATAATAGATCATATCAATAGTTACAATTAAATAAAAATTAATTCAAAATTTTTAATTTTATTTATACAGATAGAAATATATATATCCGAGTAAGTACCAAAATTTTATACACTAACATCATGGATAACGTAATATTGATGCAATAGACTCAACCAAACATTATGTTAAGGGACATCCATGAATGAAAAAATTGAAAAGAAAAACAATTGGAAAAAATTATGATAAATATACCAAGGTTATGAATTTTTTTTTATTTGTTAATGGACTATTTATCTTACAATTTTAAAAATGGTAGCTTCCTCCTCATTTTTTTTTACTATTTAGTCTTTAATTTACTGGCTAGCTACAAGAATATATTTGACTCCTGAAACAAAAGGTTTTCTTATGTGAAATCCTGAAAGTACTCTGAAATAGAAGTTCTTATAGAGAATCCTGAAGTGAATGTTTCTTATAAAAATCCTAAGGCAAATGTTTCCTAATTGGGTGTTATATGCATGGCCCGTCCAAAGAAAATTTGTTTCTGTATTTCTGAAAATTCTAAGAGAAACTAGAATGCACTTCACAAAAAGTGTCCTTTTTAAAAATATAATCATACAATTAAATTAAGATATGTAAAAATTATGATATATTACAATTTTTTTTTGTGTGTATATATATATTGAATTTACTTTTCTTCTAAATTTATTATTATTAAGCCTTGAAAAAATTTGCACATAATCCAAAATTTTTATATGAATTTTAATTGAGCGCCTACAAAAAATTTAATGAGACAATAGTTACATAATTTATACAAAATCAAAACAATAGATACATATCTCAATCTGGTGCAAAAGTTCAAGTTTGAAAATCTCCTCTATTTATAAACTAGAAAAAAGCACATAAATTCAAAAACCTTCAAACAATCCCAATAAATGTATTAAACTACGAGCCGAATAAACAATAAATACATATATCAACTCAATCAAACATTTAACTTAAAAGACCATCTTTTCTTTATAAATTAAAAAGTATTAGATTGAAGCAAAAAATTTAGATTCTTTATGTGTAGAAAAATTTAAGCCCACATTTACACAAATTAATTAATTGAAAAAATTACACCATACACTATATTTTACCTAAATATTTTCAAAAACACAATACCTTTTTTTTACGCTTAACTCTCCACTTTTCTTTTTTCTTTTTCTCTTTTTCTTTTCATTTTTACGATTTTTTCTTATTCTTGTTTAAAAGTGAATGAAGAATAAGTAAACAACAAACTCATATATGCTGGTTTTTTCCTTTCATTTTTTTACTTCTTTTAAAGCTAAATCTCTCTCACTCTCTGCTAAAAGAATTGGAGAAAAAGCAAATACATAAATCTAACACTACACTAAATATCACCCAATACAGTCAATGATGAAAAAAATTGAGACATTAAGTTGATAATGACAAGAACAACGATGAGGTTTTTTTTTTTCAAAAAACAAATTGAAAAAGAAAAATATGATGATTTTGAAAAAAAAAAAGTAGAGCAAAAAAATTTTAATTGTAGATGACAAGTTTCAAAAGATAAAGAAGAAGATGATGCTAGAAGATGGTGAATTTTGATTGTTTTTGTAGGCATTAATCAAAATAACTTGGTAAACTATTACAAAACATGCTCATAAAACTAAAAAAAACATATACAATTGCCAAAATAATCATCAAAATAATCATTAAAATATCCAGATAAACCATTGCAAAAAAGCTCATAAAAGTGAAAATAATAAGAAAAACAACCACCAAAATAACCTTGAAAACAACCATAAAAACAATCGTCAAAATAACTATGAAAACAACAAGAAAAACCATTGTAATAGGACCAACCAAAAAATAAACAAAAAAAAAAAACAATCACAAAAATACAACCAAGAACCAAAAAAATCAAAAAAACAACCAGATAAACAGTCATGAAAACAACCAAGAACTAGAAAACTCACACTCATATCAAACTAAAAAAATCAAATCAAACTTATTACAACACTCAAATTCCAACGCACAAAACAATTATAAAGTTCAAGTTTTTAGCTATGAAAACTCTTCCTTTTCAAAAAAAAAATAAAAGACAAGTTTACTCTCAATGTCACTTACTTTCTCTCTACTTGTTTTATCTTTAAAGATTTTTATTGGCCATTAAAGGAAAAAGAATTGAGAAAAGCAAAAGTTAGATAAATAAATCAAAGAAAAATTCGCTGCCTCATTTGCACTATAAATCAGATGGTGAAGATTGAGGTTTTGAAGTTAACAAGCGGTGGTGGCAGAAGAGAAGGAAAAAGAGAGATAGTAGAAAAAGCCATGCATAAATAAAAAGAGAGGAAAGGAAAAAAAATTACAGAAAAAGAAAAAAGGAAGTATAATTATATAGTGAAGATTGAGGTTTTGAGTTTAACAAACAGTCAATGTGGTGGCAACGGCAGTAGAAGAGAAAAAGAAGAAAAGAGACTAAAAAAACTATGAATATATGAAAAGAGAAGACAAGAAAAAAGAAAAAAAATTAGTATTTTTAAAAAAGTTTTCCCGTTTTTATGTATTTTTAAAATAAAATTTTAATTAACCATACTTATAAAAGTATTTTTACTTTTTTATATATTTATGAAAAAATTCCTAAATTAATTAAGCTCAAATAAGCCCACCTCTACTCCTCTGAAGGAATCGTAAACTAATTAAGCTTATGTTACATAATTGCAAATAAATAAATTAAATTAGAACCATTAATAATTCAATAAAAAAATAAAATTTATTTAATTATTTATTCAATTGTATCTTAATTAGTTAGAACTATTATTAACTATTAGATATCGAAGGGCATAGTGTAGGCGGCGGTTTTGGTCACGCACTCAAGTGTTAGCTACCATGGCACTGTGTGAGCTTAGTGCTTACTAAGAAATATATAGTGGGCTTGAGGCCCAAACGTAGATGAAGTCGTCACCCTGAAGAAAGTCGAGACAAACTGTACAACACTGGATTCCATAGAAGTTCCTAGAAGCGGTTGGTTTCCAATTTATATTTTATTCCAAATTTGCACATTAGTCCTATTTCATACTTATATTCCCGACATTCAATCACAAATAAAATAAAATAAAAAGCAAATATTAATAATTTTCAATCATTCATTCCAAGTAAAAGGAGAAATGGGTTAAGGATTATAAATTTTTGGTGCAAATAAGCATAAAAATGCTAAAAAAACCCAAAAAAGAAAAAAAACTAATTAATTATATAAATTAATACTCTAAAAATGATAAATAAAGCAAATATCTAGTGATTAAAATCAATAAATAGTTCCTATAACACATACAAGTTAATTCCATACAATAACAACAATAATATTTATAAATCATCAACACATAATATTCACAAAAATAATGAACATAAACTCATAAAATGATCCACTAAATAACACAAAAAAAAGGAAAATAACATATAAACAATATTGATAAACATAGGAATCATGCATAATTTTAAGAAATATAACAAATTAAATACAAAAATCATGCCAAACATGCAAAATACGAACGGAATATTATGGCATAAAAAGGCAGAGTTCTGTCAAAGAGGCACCGCCTCCTGACCAAGAGGTGATGCCTCCATCGCCTCATTGTGAAGGGGTGACACCTCTATGAAGAGACGTCACCTTTTTAGTAGAGGGAAAGAACACTCTACATTCTTAAATCCCAAGAAACGCACAAATCAAGCACTTAAATAAGAAACAAACGCAAAAATACAAGTATTAACAATCAATATTCAATATTTCATGCAATCATGTTTCTTTATAACTTCAAATAAGTAATTTAGCTCAAGCAAACACACAAAATAACAACAAATCAAAACTTTTAATAAAGATAAAAACTAAAAGCTTAAAATAAAGAGACTTACTGACTCGGACGTGCTTGATGCTCCTAACTAAGCCCTCAGAGCTGGTTGATAGAGGAGTGGCCTTGAATGCAAAAAGGTTCCCTCTTCTTCTTAAGAATCAAGTCCCTTAATCTTCAAAATCTCCTCCCTTCTTATTCATTTCTTTCTTTCTTTTTCTCTTTCCCTATGTTTTTTTTAGGCGTTTCTTTCTAACAATTAGCCAACCTCCTCTTTTTTGCCTCCCACATTCCCTTTTAAAGCCCCTCATATTTTCTCATTTTTTAAATTCCCAAAACCCATTCTTACCCTCTCTCATTGCTTTTTCATTTCCTAGGCTCTTTCCTACCTTTTTCTTCTTTCCTTTACATCCAAAAATGATCAAATCCTCAACAGGTGGGCTTCCAACTATTATCGTAAATGACATTTAATGTTGTAAAAAGTGGGTGCGATGAGACGGTGCCTTTTTTATGAGGCGTCGCCTCACCGATGCCTAAGGTGAAGAGGTGATGCCTCTTCGTTAAGGTAATCGCCTCTTCACCTAGGCCAGGTCAAGGCCCGTGGGTCAAAAGGTGATGGGCTTAGACTTTGGCTTTGGCTTAGTGTTTGGTCTTGGACATGGTTTTTATGGGCTTAGCTTAGTGTTTGGGCTTGGCTTAGTGTTTGGGCTTTCAGAGTCGATTTTAGAGAAGTCTCAAGCTCCCCTTGCATTCAAAACTTGAACTTTCTCATCATTGGGCTTTTATTGTGGGCCGATCAAACTGATAGTGCCACAGTTTGCCCCCTTGGTTTTTTAAAAAATTAAATTTTTTGAAAATAATTTTTTTAAAAAGCAACATGCACATCAAATAGAAAGTAAAAATGACATACTTGACCTGTGAGCTTCACTCAGGTCATCAGTCTTGGGAATTCAAACCCAAGAGGTCGAGCTTCTTCTCCAAAATATGATCGTGTTCCTCGATTTTTTCTGGCCCGATCAATCACTCATTATAGTTTGGCGTACATCTTGAGCATGGCCAATCTTCACTCAGTAGAGACAAAAGAGAAACGTAGTCGTGATCCTTGGGTTAGGCTAACTCGATCAACTACTCATATAAATTTGGCATGATTCCAAGTTTTCTTGGCTCAAGAAGTCACTCGGTAGAAGAGATGAAGCGTAATCGTGATCCTCGGGTTTTTCATGCTCGATCAGTTACTCATTATAGTTTGGCATAAAACCCGGGTTTTCCTGGCCTGAGAATGCAATTTAAGGATTCAAACTCGACCATACACCTCCTGAAATGCACACTTCAAGGATTCAAACCTGACCAGACACTTGTTCTTCTCGCACACTTCAGGGATTCAAACCTGACTAAACGATTGTTCTTCCATGCACTTCGAGAATTCAAACTTGACCAGAGTTTGTTATTCTACGCACTTCGAGGATTCAAACCTGACCAGATGCTTATTCTTTCGTGCACTTTGGGGATTCAAATCCAACCAGACGCTTATTCTTTCATGCACTTCAGGGATTCAAACCCGACCAGATGTTTGTTCTTCCGTGCACTTCAAGGATTCAAACCCGACCAAATGCTTGTTCCTTCTGATGCTTTAATCAGATCATTCTTGTCCAAAGATCAATTTTGGGGTACACCAGAGTAGCCATTCAATGTTTTATTTCATCAAGTGGGCCTACCCTCTTCTCCTTCTCTTCCTTTCTCTTAATTTTCCTCTCTCACCCTTAACCATATAAATTCTCACTTTCTTCTCCAAGGGTCACTTTTACCTTTTCAATTCTTTTTCTTGTCTCTTTTCCTGCCTTTCTTTTTCTCTCTTATTCTTTATATTCTCTGACATGGACATCGCACGGACCCCCATATTTGCCTATGCGGGACCCAGTGATACCTACAATGCACCCTTCTCGGAGTTTTAGGCTCAGAATTAAAGATAAGATCCCCCTGTTTGTAGATGTGAGATCCCATATCTGTGGCTTCGCCACCAAAGAGGTTAGTACCAATTTCTTTAATTTTTCCTATAAATACCATCAAATAGTATCGGGTTACTGTTCACATACATATATTTATAAATTTAACTAAAAGGAATCAAATTTTCTTGATCAAAGAATTAAAATTTTAAATCATCCTACCAAATTACCGACATGAAGAGGCATTGCCTCTCAATGAGGTGATCGCCGCTTTGATCAAGCAATCGCTTCTTCGTGAAGAGTCATTTGCCTCTTTAAGTTAGGCCTACTCTTAAAGAGGTGAATCAGCTCTATGTAAAGAGGCGCCGCCTCATCATCGAGGCGGTCGCCTCTTCAATAGAGACGTCACCTTCAACAATAGGATCTAGCAAAAATTTTGAATTTTTATTATATAAAATGATGATTTTACTCCCTTAGCTTGATTCCCATGCCCTCAAGGGTGTTGGGAATTTCGATGGTGCACCGATCTGGTATGATGAGCTTCCTAAGTCCATACAAACTCGAATTCACAACATCGAGTTTTCCAATTTTATCCTAGCACTCCTAGCACAGTAAGGGTGTACAGATTACCAAGCCTTGCATGCCTTGATGGGGAGGTGGTCTGACACCACCCATACCTTACATCTTCTATTCAGGGAGTTTACTCTAGACCCGGTGGCTTTTGCTGCAGTTACTGGAATTGTTTGTGCTAAAGATTCTATCCCTTCAATGCTAGCCTTTATCAATTATCTCTTGACCATCTCGCTTTCATGGAGCATTTGCTTGGGATGGTCCCCAGATATAAAGGGGACCTATAAAGTGAATTTAAAGTTTATCAGGAGCTTTTACACCCGTACTAGAGTTGAGGCAGCCATTACACCCCTACAAATCGATAAGGTGGTATGCACTTTCCTTGTTTATCTGATGGGTACTACTCTCTTTGCAGATATAGCCAGCTCTATAAACTTGAGCTTCCTTATGCATCTAAGGGACTTAGACTTAGTGGCAACCTACGATTGGGGTAGCTACGCCTTAGCTCATCTTTATAGGAGTATGGATGAGTTGGTGCGTGAAGCTAGATGACTCTGCAGTTTTTAGCATGCCACACTGATATTTTATTTTCTTTTTTCTCTCTTCATATTCCAATCCAATTGTCACTATTCGATCTACTAACCATCCCTTATTTCTTTTGCAGGACTGAGCTTTAGAGATGGAGCTGATAGTAGGGATCACCAGAATCATTGACACTCCCTTCCCTGCAATGGTAAGGTGGGGTCCCAACCCGGCTTGGAGGAGGCTTGTGGCTCACGTTCATATCCATCATGAGCTGCAGAACACGCTTACTTATGATGAAGTATGCATCTACAAATATAACTAAGATTATTAATAAACTCATTAATCAAATTCACTTACTTATTTATTCTTATAGTTATGCCAAGACTTGTGGGGCCCTCAAGTTGGGTGGACGCAGGCCATGGTTCACTCCATCCCTCTGTCTAGGAAGAGGGTTCTTTTTATAGGCCCTAATTGTAGAGTTATAGTTCCTCAAGGAGAGGACACATCAGTGGCAATCAAGTGTGCGAGTGAGGCATCCACCTCTTGCTCCTCCCCGCCATATCTTTTTGGCACACGAGTTATAAGGAAATGAGCTTGATCATGCCCTACAGGGAAAGGATGCGACAAACTATTGCGAGAGGAGAAAGTCTCGCTATGAGGACTTTACACGAGCTTATCTTTTGTAGCAAGTGCCCCTTCCTAAGCCTGCACTTCAAGTAAGCATGCAATGTTTTATTTTATTTTATGTTTACTTACAAATGTTGTTCTCTAACTTATTTTTCATCTTTTAGGCTGCTACTCAGGGCACCTACTCTCCTCACCATAGGCCCTCTGGACATGAGAGGCCTCATCAGCCCCTGCATATCATTCCCAATGGTGAGAGCTCTTCTTCTAGGGCACTATCCTCAATAGACCCCCTCCAGCTCTCGATCCCAAGTAGTGGCCAACATACTCAGTGCCACTCCCAATTTGTTGACTTATTGTTGGATGCCTTCTGGTGAGCTCTCTTATCAGTTTCTGAAGCTAGATATGACTTTGGAGCCAGCATTCTTCCTAGAGGCTACTACCCATATAAGTTTCCTTCTCTGGCAACTGTGTTCTTAAGTCTTATAACATATGGTAATTCTAACTTTATCAATGGAACAAATACCTCGAGATCAGGGGGAGTACATGTACTGGGTGGTTTAGGCCCATAAGGACTTCCTGATGTAGGTGATGCAGCAGCGAAAGGTACACACAGAATATGCTCTATTTCTATATGTAAGCATTCTTTTATGATTCTTACCTCTTATTATGCTTCAATAGGATTAATATGAGGCCAACTAGGCTAGGATCATTACCTTGGAGTGCCAGCTTATCACTCTTCAGGTTAAGGACGATAAGGAGGAGGGGGCAGCCGAAGAGGGGTCTAAGGATAGCAGCAAGGATGATGGGATTGACCCCAATGATGCTTTTACAGATGAGCCAATTGATAAGGAGGCTGACAATCCGATAAGGATGAGTAGAGAGGACCCTCTATAGATTTTTATTAGTAGAGGGGTATCCTTGTCTAGAAACATTGGAGGTCTTACATTATTGCTCTTTATCTATCTGAATCGATTTTTATTTGATTGACCCTTTTTTATGCTTTCATATTTTGCACTGATAATTTTTGGAGGAATTTTGAATGAAGACCTTTTTATCTATGAACGCCTTGCTCTGACTCTTCATATTCAACTTAGAAAATTCCCAGGAATGACAAGATCTTCCCTGCTTGTCTTGGAGGCATCGCCTCTATGTGAACAGGTGACATGTGATTCACCTCTTCTCATAGAGGCATTGCCTGATCGTAAAAGCGACGCCTCTACACGCCTGCCCTACAGCTATAAAAACCTTCAAATCTTCTTCAAAATCCCTAATCTCTTCATCTCGCCGCTTCCCCCTATTCTTTTTTCCTAGACAGCATTTTGACCCCCAATCATGACTGAGTAAAGCTTGAAACAGCTACAACTAATCCTAAAAAAGTCTGGATGGCAGGTCATGGGCTAGAATGAAGCCATTTCATCTATCTTCCTTTCAATCTTGTATGCTAGGAAGATCAACTTCTCATTTCTCCATGTTCTTGCTCAGTTTTGGGATCCTCAAAACATGTTTTCTAGTTCAATATAGTGGAGATCTGCTCCCTGCTAAAGGAATTTGAAGCTATCCTAGGCCTTACATAGATTCCACTTGACAGATTGTTATTCCTCTAGTCGCAACCTTGGATTTGCACTCCATTCAATACCAAATGGCAAGATCACTCAATATGTCCCCTCATCCTCTCATCGTCACATTTTCGACAATGAATACCGTTTATCCCTTTTGTAAAGATGGTAGCAGCTATAGATAACAATAAGGTTCCCTGGCTCAAATGATGGCACTCTGTGTATATGCTCAACTCTTGTTGGTCTCCCCTTCTAGTAACTATGACCCGAAGATCCTGTATGTTCTTGACCAAGTAGAGAGTGGACTGAGACCATTATCAGACTTGATAACTTTTTCGAGACCAGGAGATTCTTTGGGAGTCCATTTCTACTAGAGGTGAGTCTCTTCTTTCTTTTACCATTTCCTATTTTCCATCATTCTTATCCATTTGTCAATTCTACAAGCTTGGTTGAAAGAGAAACTGAGATTGCTCGAACCACCTAGAGACATTGCTCACTACAAGGCCAAACATTGTCAGACTAGGAGACTTCATCATGTCCTAGAGGATATCCACAGTTAGTTATATGCATTCCCTGATACTCTGATTCAGTGGATGTGCCCATGGTGGAGACTGCAACACGTGACCCTCTGGTCCTATACCTACTGTGTTCCCTTAGACGGCCTCCATTTTGCCACCTTTTACAATCTAGCTCGACTTTATAGACAATATGGATAGAAACAACGAATTATAGAGCTCATACATAAGTTTGAACGGGGCCTCTTTCTCAAAATTTTCTGGACACCCTGGTTGCTACTTGGCCTTAGAGGATTATCCAGAGGCTTATTGACTATAATGGAGATCAATCTACCAATTACCAGTACAAGGCGTGGGTTTAACTACAACAAGTAAAAAAGGATGAATTTACAAGAAATAGAAGGGAAATGGCATTACAAGCATCGAGCGCCAAGGGGAGTCACAAGAGAAGCAGACGATATTATATCAATTTATGAAACTTAGTCTTTTCATGTACTTTCTTTTTTGAATGAGATTTCCTTTTGAGTTAGACATATTTGTGATAAGTATTTAATGCAATTTAATAATAATAAAGGCAATTCATTCTATTTAATTTAAGCACAAGATGACTATACAAATTTGCTTCTTACATATCTCCTGTAGTTAATTGGCTTGCCCTTACAAGTTTTTCAACTAACTATTTTCTTTTTTCTCTCTCTCTCATTTTGCATGTCCTTTACTTTTACCTAGAATTCCTTTTCAAGTTTTCAATCTAGCAGGACTTTTTACTTTTTCCTTTTTCCTTTTTTCTATCTCTAACTTTTGCCTAGGCAACCTCTTTTAAGGTTTTCTCCTTAGCAAGACTTTACAAAAAGTATTTCTTGAGCTTGTCTATATTGATGGGCTCTTTGAATTCATTTCTCTCCAAGTCAGATAAAATAATAGCCCCTTTTGAAAATAGCTTCTTCACTTGATAGGGACCTTCTTAGTTCGGCTTGAACTTCCCCCGTGGATCAGTCATGATTGGCCTAGTGAGCTTTAAGATCAAGTCACTCTCTTTGATCTTTCCTAGTTTAATCTTCTTATTATAAGCCCAAACTATCCTTTTCTAGTACAACTGAGAGTGATACATAACCTTTAATCTCTTTTCATCCATTAAAGTTAGTTGTGCTAATCAGTTTTCTACCCACTGGTACTCAGGGATTTTAGACTTTAGGAGAACCCTTAGTGACTAAATTTTGACCTCAACTAGCAATTCAACTTCACATCCATATACCAGAGAATATGAAGTGGCTCCTGTTAATGTTCTGGTAGTGGTTTTGTATCCTCATAATGAAAACTGTAGATAACTTACCCAATCTTTGTAATTTTTAGTATCTTGGCCAATATTCTTTTCACATTCTTATTTACTGCTTCTACAGCTCCGTTTGACTATAGTCTATAAGGGGATGATCTATGATGCTCAATCTTGTATTCTTCTAACAGAGTGGTCATTTCTGGCCTAAACTGAACACCATTATTAGTGATGACCTGATGAGCCAACCCATACCAGCAAATTATGTTCTTCTCTATGAACCTAACCATTTGTTTTACCCCTATAATGGTGAATGATTCCACTTCTACCCATTTAGAGAAATAGTTGATCGCCACTATAATATAATGATGTTCGTTGGATGCTTTTGGCCTTATCTCTCCAATAATGTCAATTCTCTATACTACAAATGGCCAAGGAGAGGTTAATCCCTGAAGTTCCATAGAAAGTAGGTGGCTCACGTCACCATAGACTTCATAGTTATAGTATTTCTTTACATACTACTCGCAATCTACCTCCATGGTTAGTCAAAAGTACCTTTGATAGGTTATCTTTTTAGCGAGCACTCCCACATACACCCTCATGAACTGATTTCATGATTTTCTATGCCTTACCCTTATCGACACATCTTAGGTGTACTCCAGCCGTCATCCTTTTGTACAACATTCCATTATGGCTAATGAACTATTGTGATAGCATCCTGAGCGACATTCTTTCTTTTCTATCAGCTTCCTCTAGGAATTGTCCTATCTTAACATACCATTGTAGATCATAAAACCAAGGCTTCTCTGCTGGGTCGATTGACATTATTTTGATTTCTTCAAAGTAAGGAATTCAGGCCTGTACTAAGATAAGAGGCTTTATTTTTTCTCATCTGCCTCCTTCCTATGTCGAAGCCAGGGTAGCCAATATACTTGCTATCTACTTCTCCTCTGGGGGTAAGTGTATGAATCTATATTATATGAAGGAAAATAGGATCATGGTTGAATAATCCCAATAAGGCACACCCAATTTCAGGATGCAATTTTACACAATTATAATGTAAGCCCTTATGGTGAAATTCATTCAAAAATTGAACCTAGTTATCGATTTTCTGGACTTTAGGGACTAAATTACAACATTTTTTAGGATTTGATTACAAAGAAGTCAATTTTTTAGAGGTCTTTCAGTAATTAAATAATTAAACAATGGCGTTGGTTTATGATTCCATGATTCCACTAGCTTCATGGAGTTGTAGATTAACTAACCATCACTCTTAGCCTTAACTCGGTTCAAGAGAGATTACCGGGCTCATCTGACCAGAGTCTGTAACCCAAGTCCTTAAGGGGGGTAATCTTCTCTTGAGTTGGTAAAGGATGCTGGGCCCCTCTGACCTTGGCCTATAACTCAAAGTCCATAATGAAGAGCATCTTGCTAAGGGAACCTTAACTTTTCACCGGACCCTAACCATATATAATGGCCTAGTTACTTCCCTTAGGATTTTTAACTAAAGTGCTTGTTTGTTTCAATTGCCATGAGGTATTTCTATTTATAAAAGTCTAGGCCTATACCTTTAAAGCTCATTCAGGCTAATAAGGATTAGGCTAGACCTTTATATTTAGAAATGTTGTTTTTGTGCTTTTTGTTTTAAAGAGAGATTTGGCATGCGTGTCGGCTCTTAATATCCCCTGTTGATATGAAGGCCAAGACAAAAAATACTAGGAAAAGAGACTCGCCATTAAATACGTGTGTGGGAGGAATAAAGTTGGAAGGTTTACCTGCATGATGGCTTTTTGATTGCTTCTTGATACTTGCTACGTGCTAAGTGCTTGCTTGCTACTTGTTGCATAGTACGTGCATCATGCATACATACATGCATCATACTAACACCTTGTTTTGTAGCCATTATAGATTCATCTAGGTCTTCTCGTGTCTGGGGACAAAGAGGTGGCAGATTGACTATAACAGATCTAAGCCTAAGGTCAATAGCTCAAGAGATCCTTCAAGAACTAGAGAAGAGTCCAATTAATCCACTATTCCTAGAAGCTGAACCAACTCAAACTGAATAGACTGAAATGGAACCACAACTAGAGATGTGGACCTTAGAGGACATTAAGGGAGCTTTGATGGATGACATGAGAGCTATGATGCAAGATGAACTGAGATAGGCTTTGGCCGGACTAATGCAACTTGTTATTGAACAACCACCTACTGCTACTGTTGAACAGCCACCTACTGTAAGAGCTCCACCTATTACTATAGCTCCTCCACCTACTGTTAATAATGCTGGGGGGCAACCTGCTGCTTAAAATGTGCCTACTACTAATGTGAGACTGGAAGATGATGAAAACTACATGGTAGAAAATGTGAAGAGAGAATCACTTGAATTGGTTCAAGACCTTGAGTCCAAGCATATGTAAGCACTAACTCAGAAAATTTCCAAGATGGAGAGCTGATTAGAGGACAAGGATTGGGATATTCTTTTGACTTTGATGACATGCTGTAAATGGAGGGAGATAAGCTACCTGAAAAATTCAAAATGCCTAAACTGTAGAAATTTGATGGGAGAAGAGACCCTAGAATTCATTTGAGCCAATACACAATAACCATAAGCACTACTAAAGCACCTATAGCGGTAGTCACTAGGTTGTTTGTGCTGTCTTTGGAAGGAATGGCTGTGAATTGGTACCATGGGTTAGAAAAGTCTATTAGAGCTGACTGAAAGGAACTATTCATTATATTCTTGAAATAATATGATTACAATACCAAATTGGAGGTATCCATTAGGGATTTGGAGTTGACTAAGCAGTAACCAAATGAGTCCTTTTCTGATTTCCTTACCAGATGCATGAATAAAGCAGGGATGATGAAAAACAAGCTTGCTGAGAAGGATCAAGTTAGAATGATAAAACGTAATGTTTCACCTAATTTGGTCAAGAGGCTACAGATAATGAATCCCAAAACCTTTGTTGATTTATATGATGATGGGTTACAAGCTGAGGAAATTGAGAGTGAGAAAAAGATAACTGCTAGAGGCAAGGAACCCTAAAACTACTCAACTGGGGACATACAATAAGGAAGTACTAGCCGAGCTATGGAGGTGTGTGCAGTTCAGCAACCTAGGAGATTTTAACTTCAACCAACCACTCTCTAAAGTCCTAGAGAGGCTAATCCAAAAAGGCCTAGTCTAACCCTTAACCTTTTCTCAGTCACCAAACCCAACTCTCTCTGGCTATAATCCAAATAGTTACTGCAAGTTTCATCAAGTAGCTGGCCATTCCACAGATACCTGCATTCGCCTAAAACATGAAATCTAAAACTTGATAGACTCTGGAAAAATCACTGACCTTGAGAAATCCAATTCCAACCCAAACACCAAAAATAACCATTTCCTAGACTATCGAAATGTTCCAGCACCATCCACCATGATGATCAACTCAGGGGTTAGCGAAGAAGAAGTACTAAGCTCCTTCGAGGACCTCAACCTTATACCCAATGAAGAACCTTTTGGATAACCACAAAGAGGAGTAGAAGATTTACTGGGCCAGCCTTTAGGCAAGTTTGATTACAGAGTATTTTACAAGAAACCACCCTCTGCTGATATCCCTATTGAATCAATTAAGCCCTCAGGTTGTGGAGATGAGTTTGATGATAAGTCAGTAAAAGAAGAGCCTGAAATTCTCGAGTAGTCGCCAAGAGGAGTTGAAGATCTATTGGGACAACCTTCAGGCAAGTTTGATTATAGAGTATTCTACTCGAAACCACCCTCAACTGATATCCCTATTGAATCAATCGTGCCTACAGGGTGGGGTGATGAATTTGAGAATGACCCTTTAGCTCTTGAACAATCCCGAGAAGGAGTTAAAGATTTGTTGAATCAACACTTAGGCAAGCTTAGTATAAAAGATTTGAAAGGAAAGGAAACATGCACAATGGAAGTGTGGAAACATGGAAAAAGAGACTGAATCATTAGAGTTATTGACATATGGTATAACTCTGATAAGGAAAGCCCAGGCGATTTTGATATCTGGAGTGATGATCCTAAAGTGAATCATGTCACTAGAAGTGGGAAGAATTATAAAGCAGAAAAAAAGCAAAATGAAAGGGTTGTAAGAAGGGGAGAAACAGAAGATGTAGAAGTAGAGGAAGGACGGAAAGAAGACCTAATCCTAGAACAAATCAATAAGGCTAAAGTGAGTGTGAGCATCTTAGAATTACTGATGCATTCGGGTAGTCACAAAAGGGCTCTAGTTAAAGCTTTATCGAATATGAGGATTGAAACGGTAGCTATGCCTGAGGCTATGGTAGCAAGGGTGATAGAAAAGAAACACGGGCTTATAACATTTTCAAACGATGACTTGCCTTTGGAGGGAAGAAACCATAATAAGGCATTATTTATCCCAGCTAAAGTAAAAGGGAAAAGAACCAATTTTATAATAGTAGATGATGGTTTAGCTATAAATGTATGCTCGCTAAAGATCTTGCCTAATCTGGGTCTGAAAGTAGAAGACTTAATAGATTCAAACCTTATAATCAGAGTTTATGATGATAGCACTAGGAATGTGGAAGGGACATTCCAAGCTCTGGTTAAAATAAGACCTGTGGAATCAACCATTGAGTTTACCGTGTTGGACATTCCAGTCACTTATGCCTTGTTGTTGGGATGGCCATGGTTCCATGCCTTGGGAGGGGTACCCTCAACTATGCATCAAAAGATAAAATTCCCTTATGAAGGAGAAGTTATGACCATAAAAGTTAGGACCAATGCTATTGTGGCATCCATATTGGATAAACAGAAACAAGCGGGTGCACCCCCTGGTTTCCAAATTTCTGGGATTTTTGATGGGACTAAAATGGATTCAAGAGTAGCAAAAATGATGGAGAGCATGAATTATCAACTTGGACAAGGACTGGGGAAGAATGAACAAGGAAGTCTAGAATTCCTAAGATTCAAAAATCAAGATGACACAATATAATTGGGTTTTACAGGGGAAGCAAAGCCAAAAGGTAGAAGCGCAAGGACGAGATTCAATGTAGAAAAGAGGAAGCTTTATGCAAAAGTTGGTCCTTTAAGTCAGAACTTTGTCAAGCCAGGGGAAGACAAATACTATCTAGGAGCCAAGGAGTCAATAAGTGTTGCTAGAGCAGATGTCCCTAGGTTTGAGATCTTCAAGGAGCAGATTATGGAGAATCTGGTGAAGGACAACAAAGAATAAGTGATGAAGCTAGCAGTTGAGAGGATGAGCAATGCTACTGTTGAAGAGCTGTTGTTTCTGCCACCTAAAGAGGAGTCACCCTAGGATTTAGCTACTGTCATTAGTGATAGTTTTGTTGATGTCTTTTATGATGAAACTGATGTAATAACATCCAGTTTGTTTGATGATGAAAATTCTATTTTATTTTAGTGATCAATGATATAAATTCTGACCATGCTCACTTATGAAATGTACATCCTAATGGTACTGTGCATTATAATTTAGATCAGTATATTTGACATAAATTCAATTTAATTAGATTCATTCAGCATAGGCACAAATGCAAAATTCAAAGAACATCTATATATCACATGATGTAACTTCTGAAGATAGGAAATGTGAGAAAAAATAAAAAATAAAAAAAGAAAGAAAGAAAGAACAAAGAGAGAATAAAAAAAGAGAAAAAAGAATAGTAAGGTAAAAATTAGAGAGGAAAATTCACGACTGACTGATAACAAAAGTTATATCATGTGATGTAATGAATGTTCTCATTTTTGCCCTAATGAATGAATAAAATTGAATTCTAAATTTTTGTTCAAATATCACATATTATTCTTTATCACACTGCATAAGTATTTGAATGGAAAAACAATACATGATGAAAGCTAAATCAGAGTTATGAGATCACTATTTTAGTTACATTTTCTTTTTGCCACCTCTTTTGTAATTTTCCTTATAAGCCTAGCATCCCCTTATACCTTGAGAATTAAGGTGGCTCAGTAACTTGCTTTTCAACCCATACACTGTAATTGTCATCAATTATTGCATCAGCATCAGGCCTCATATTCTACTCAAGAATTCTTCAAAGTTCAAGTCCAGTTAATTTCATCATCCAGAACTTGCTTCAATCAGTTTGCCCACTCCTATACATTTTCAATACATGAGATTGTAGCTAATATGGATAGTAAAACAGAGGGCCAACAATAATAATGACCAAATCGAGTCTCTTGTGCATATGAAGAAAGTGATTGCTAGGATGAATTCAAAATGAAGCTGGGGGCAAAATGTAACTTCGGGACAAGTTAAGGGCAAAACGGTAAATACAACAGTAGAACTTCAAAGTCAATGAAAACGATCTCAAGGCAGAAGGAGTATACTATAAGCATAAAAATATAACAATTATCATACAATAAAAGTAGTAACAAAAAGAAAAGTTCAATAGTGCATTAGTCAATCGTGAGCTCCAATGTAAAGCCATGGACCCCACTCACTGGCCTGGTCATTTGTCCGATAGATTGTATCAGAAGCCCAAATATTAAAAGTACCAATAATGAAGCATCAAGTGCTTGAACCTATAAGTTATTGATGAGGCACCTCGTTCTCACACTCCAAGCTGTAAACACAGCTTTGCTCCAAATAGAAGACCTATTAGGATCATGCATGTTATGCATAACATGTATACATTTGCATACATTTATTATGAAATAATTTATTTGCATAATAAAGTCTTTGAGCCTAATCAAGATTGTCCAAACACTTTACTACTAACATTTAAGATTAGTGATATAAAAATACAGGAAAGTAGTCAGAGCATTCATAGGTAAAGCATCTGAAAGAATGAAAATAAAAGGAGTGACATTACCAAGAAGCATCATCCTGGTGACCTCAAGAGGCTGGATAAGACTTTCAAGCTCCTCAAACTCAATATCCATCTCCATAGTCTCATCAGGAGCATCATTTGGAATATCTCTCCATAACAGTTAGACCATTCTAAGGTGTGGAATATGGTAATGAGAAGGTCCAACATGTCAGCGATACATGCGCTCGGCCCTAAAGAGGAAATATTGGGAAGAGGAATGAGGCCCTTTACCATAGCATCAATATTCAGCCTAAAGCCACAACCTCAATGGTATAATATCACGACCCTATGATCAGAGACATCATGATTAAAAAAGAAGAATGCACTCAAAACTTAGGACAAATGCACTCTGAAAAATTCTTTGATTATGAAATAAAAATCTCTAACTCATAAATCTTCTCTTTCATAGGAAATGTTAGGAAGAGGAATGATGGAACCCTTTACCATAACATCAACAAAATAAAGCCATAACTTCGATGGCAAAATATCATGAACCTTTGATCTGAGACATCATCACCACAATCAAAAAGGGAAGAATGCAAAAGAATAACATTGCATTTTGACAAAATTTCATCACTTACAAATAAATCATACTAACTTATGGTATTTTGTTCAGGGAAAATAAAAGAAAACAAAGAAGAGGAAAGGAATCGATACATCAATAAGAATGACTAGGATAGCAAATGCCAATCGCTAGTCAAAATCTCACTCTGTGTAACAAACACCCTGATAAATACAAAAGGGAAGTAGTATAACTCTATCTCTTTTTTATTTTATAGTAAAGTACAAATTGAAAGAAAATTTATAAAATTGAGAGTAAATTCATCCACTTCATGATATCATGTGCAAAAACTTATCTCATGACCTTTGATTTTAGTGGCTTTCTTTATTAGCCTCGCAGAATTCAGATGTCTTATTGACAGTTCTATGCTGAGAGTTTTTAAAACTCTAATCAATCTAATGCTTACTTTACACCCAAATGAGGGGAAAAATATGCAAAGACAAAATCTATGGACTTATAGTATAAATTGGTTGAATTTCAAAGTGTCATTTTAGTCTTTTGAATAATAAATGTGCATATAATCTACTCAATGCTCAGAAATGAGTACAAGTACAAATCCCTCAATGGTATCCACACTGGGTAATACGAGAAAGGCGGGGGAACACTAAGAGGAGAATTAGAATAAGAGCAAACATACGTACTCCAATGCCCAAAAATGAGTAAGAGTATCAACGTGAACCTCTGGTAGTATCCATGCTGAGTAATACAAGAAAGGTAGGAGAATACTAAAAGAGGACCCACGTTAAAAAAAAAAACTTACTCTATTTACTCCAATGCTCTGTAAGAATATGAGTATCCAAAGGATCTTTCCAATGGTATCCACACTGAGTAATATGAGAAAGGTAGAGGAATACTTGGATAAGGAAGAAAAGCACAAAAATAATTCAAAGACTATTTTGATACTCCAAATTCAATATTTTTATGCGTAATTTTCACAAGTTTTGTTTAGCAAATTCTCCCTAAAATTAGGTGTGGAAGTAAGCTCTTCACTTGGTAAAAGATACACTCTCAACATAAGATGGTTAAAGATGCCTCTGATCTTTGCAAATGGCAAATAAGTGACAGTCGTGAAAAT
This sequence comes from Mallotus nudiflorus, assembly GCA_947683625.1. Classification (NCBI taxonomy): domain Eukaryota; kingdom Viridiplantae; phylum Streptophyta; class Magnoliopsida; order Malpighiales; family Euphorbiaceae; genus Mallotus; species Mallotus nudiflorus. The sequence continues at coordinate 6,768,597 of CANTUR010000018.1, forward strand.
CAAAAAATAGTAAGATTCATTAAGTACATGCTATCTCATGATAAAATAATGAATTTTCTTATAAATTGTCAACATTATAGTGTACTTTTACACATTCATTATGATTGAAACTAACTTTAATATGTCTACATGAATTATAAAACCAGAAGGAAGTGCACAGTGAAATTAAAATTATTCAGCATAAAGAATTCAAAGCATTCGACTCAAACAACCAAAGATAAAAATTAGCAAGCAGTTATGGACTGTAGCAACATCAAAGGTGAGCAATGAAAGGATTGCAGTCAATTTGCAAGTAATTATAGATTGCAGCATCATCAGTGAGCAGTTATGCAATGAAAGGGTTGTAGCTAATCGTGAGCAATTATGGACTGTAGCATCATCAATGAGCAATGAAAGGGTTGCAGTTAATCGCGAGCAATTATGGATTGCGGCATAATCGTAGATCAATCAACACTACATGATCGAGTGTAGTGTATTCCACTTTAGTCCATTACTTTTGTGTGCATATGAATTCAAGTTCTTTCATTCCAATTTGGTCCATAATTGCATTCTGATTAGGAACATGTTCCTAATTAAATCATGGCATTCATTAAATTAATAATTCATTGAATTATTAAAACTGCATAATCAATCTGTGGTTTTGAATTTTCTATCAAGTATAGAATATAGAATAAGATTACAGAATTCATTTTTTGCATTTTACATGCATCATTTCAATCAAAGGATTCATATGTTGCATAGTAGCTATGATATGAATTTCAAATGATTATGTTATATGTTGCATAGTAGTCATAAACTTCATTATGTTATGTACTGCATAACAGTTTTGACATAAACTTTCAAATTCTTCAGTGTTAGATGTTCCACAGGAACTATAGCAAATTTTCAATTCAATTTCACTAGACGTCCTATAGGGAATATAGTGTGCATCGTTAGATGTCCCACAGGGAATATAATGAAATTCATCAGTACTAGATGTTCCACAGGAACTATAGCAGATTTTCAATTCAACTTCACTAGACGTCCCACAGGGAATATAGTGTACATCATTAGACGTCCCATAGGGAATATAATAAAATCTCATCATCGTTAAACATCCCACAAGGAATATAATAAAATTCATCATCACTAGAAATTCCACAGGGAATATAGTATGCATCGTTAGACGTCCCACAGGGAATATAATGAAATTCATCAGTGCTCAACGTTCCATAGAAACTATAGTAAGTTTTTAATTCAATATCACTAGACATCCCACAGGAAATATAATGTGCATCGTCAGACATCCCACAGGGAATATAATAAAATTCATCAATGCTAAATGTTCCACAGGAACTATAGCAAGTTTTCAATTCAATTTCACTAGACGTCCCACAAGGAATATAGTGTACATCGTTAAACATCCCACAGGGAATATAACAAAATTCATCGATGTTAAACGTTCCACATAAACTATAGCAAGTTTTCAATTCATCATCACTAGACGTCCTACAGGAAATATAATATGCATTGTTAAATGTCCCACAGGGAATATAACAAAATCTCATCATCGTTAGACATCCCACAGGGAATATAACTAAATTCATCAATGCTAGACGTTCTACAGGAACTATAGCAAGTTTTCAATTCAATTTCACTAGACGTCCTACAGGGAATATAGTGTACATTGTTAGACATCCCATAGGAACTATAATGTACATCGTTAGATGTCCCACAGGGAATATAGTGTACATCATTAGATGTCCTACAGGGAATATAACGAAATTCATCGGTGCTAGATGTTCCACATGAACTATAGCAAGTTTTCAATTCATCATCACTAGACATCCCACAAGGAATACAGTGTGCATTGTTAGACTTCCCACAGAAAATATAACAAAATTCATTATTACTAAACGTTCCACAGGAACTATAGCAAGTTTTCAATTCAACTTCACTAAACATCCCATAAGGAATATAGTGTACATCATTAGACATCCCACAGGGAATATAATGAAATTCATTATTGTTAGACGTTCCACAGGAACTATAGCAAGTTTTAATTTATCATCACTAGACGATCCACAGGGAATATAGTGTGCATTGTTAGACGTCCCACATAAAATATAACAAAATTCATCATTGCTAGACATTTCATAGCAACTATAGCAAGTTTTCAGTTTATCATCGCTAAATGTTCCATAGGGAATATAGCAAAACTCATTTGCACAAAGTCCACTAGATGTTCAACAGGAAATATAGTGAGACTTGTCAAACATTACACCTTGCTCAGCAATTTGAGCATCAATCTATCATTTAAGATACAATCAAGTGTCTTAATTTCTTTCTTTTAAAATTATATGCTTCTATTGCTTTGCCATAATTAGTCAAGCAAATAGTGACAAAGGGGGGCAACTGTAAGCACCCAATTTCGGGATGCAATTGTGCACAATTACGACATAAGCCCCTATGATGAAATTCATTCAAAAATTGAACTTGGTTGTTGATTTTCTGGACTTTAGCGACTAAATTGCAACATTTTTTAGGATTTGATTACAAAGAAGTCAATTTTTGAAGGGAATTTAGCAATTAAAAATTTTAAAAAATTAAAATTAGGATCGGTATTGGTGTAATATCGACTAGCATTACACAATCCCGACTGGCATTATGTAATGTCGATGCGTAAAAGTCCCTTTTTTGATTTTTCACATATTTTTTCTTATTTTTGTCGATTTTTTTAGTGTTTTGATTGGTTAAAAATTAAATTTTTATTATTAGTTTTATCTGAAAATTTTTTGACGCATTCAAAACATTCAAAAATCAAAATTTATCACTCTATTTTGGAGAGATAAGTCTGTTCCTCCAAAGGAGAAAATCAGTACGCAAGCAAACTCTGCATTTAAAAGCAGAGTCTGCATGCGTGCGAGAGGGACCTTTTTTGAGGAGAGGATTTTTTCTCACAGAGAGATTGAGAGAAACACACACACGCAGATACTAAAATTTGACTACGTAAAAAAAACCTAAAATCCAAAACGCTACTGAGAACGTTTTTTCAGTCCAGAATCAATAGCTATTCAATTTCAATGATGATAATCCAATCTGAGGAGCTAAAAAAGGGCATTTTCATAGCATCAGTGTTCTTTTTCTATTCTTTTTTCTATTTTTCATTTCTTTTCTATTATTTTCTTTTTGTGATTTTTTTCTTTTATTTATGTTATTTTTTTAATTATTTAATTTCACTACTAATTTATTTACATTTGTGTTTTTTATTTTTGATGTCTGCATGAGGATTAAGGAGGATACTGCCTGTGTTTAGATGAATAAAAGGTCCATGGAATGCTATGGAAGAACATGTATTATTTTCCAATAGAACGTAGGATTTTTTATCTTTATTTTGTATCTTGGTATCCTGTATAGTTTTTTCATTTATGGATGTATAATTGTTTAATTTTAAATTTTGTACGTAGTTTGTAATAGACCCAGTAATGGGAATAGTGAAAGATTTAATTTTCTGCACTTTAAAATTAATTAGTAAAACTAGGTTCACTGGGTAAAATTAATTAAAATTAATGGTGGCTTTAGTTAATTAGGGTTTGTATGTAATTAAATTAGGTTTTTTTAGAAATCATATGTGAATGTATTTTGATTTGATTTTGTTATATTTTTTATATTTTTAGGATTTTTTAATGTTTTTGGGCCCCAAGCCCATGTTTAGGTCTAACCCACTTAATAAATAGATTTAAAAATGGTTTAGGACTTTAAATAATTAAAATCAATTTAGGCTCATTAGATTAATTAAAACTTGTTTAGATTTAGCTCATCCTACTTAAATTCATTTATTTTAAAATATATAGACCTAGACCCACATTTCACTTAAAATAACACCAAGTTAGACTTAGGCCCACTAAATTAACTTTCCTTTAAAATTGAATAAACTTTAGCCAATTTTTAGACAAAGTAAAATAAATAGATCTAGTCTCACTAATTAATAAAAAATATAGGCCCACCTTTAGTCTCTTTCTCACTTGTAAATAAAATGCAAATCGAGCTAACATTTTAATAAAATTAACATAGTTTAGACTTAGGGACAACACGATCTTGAGTGCATTTTTTATGTGTAATTTTATTGACTAGATGCCTAGAGTTAGATGGATGTCAAATAGGATTTAATAAAATTGCATGTAATTAGAGGATGAAATAATCATTTATAAAATTATTCTAAATGAACACGAGACTAAGAGAAGTTAGTATTCGATTCCCAGAATCTCCTGGTTGTGGTGCTATCTTTTTTTTAGAGAATCGACTACCACCAATCAAATTGTCTCAGTTATTACCCTGGGTGGTGACTCCTCTTCTCCATGCTATGACTTTATGACATAGTAGTGTGTTCCCTAAGGCCCTGAGCCTAAACAGTGTCGCGATTGCTAAAATCTTGGACACACGCTAAAACCCACCATCTATAGGATCATTTTTAGAAACTGCTTGAATCCTATAAGATTGGAAGTAATGTTGTAGCTTTTTTATTTCCTAAATTACAGCCAAACAGGTTCTTTCCACTAGACTATAATTGGTTTCATAGGGCAGAAGCTTCTTACTCACATTATACACGGCATGCTCAACTCTCCCTTCTCCTTTTTTAAGCAACATTGCACCAATCGCATCTTTTTCTATAGCCAAGTAAAGAATTAAGGGTTTCCTTAGTCTTGGTGGCTGCAAAACTAGAGGATTCATTAAATACTACTTAATAGTTTCAAAGCCTTACTGACACTTGTCATCCCAGATAATCGGTTGATTCTTCTTTAAGAGCTTGAAGATCGACTCACAAATGGTAGTCAGTTTAGTTAAACCTACTGATGTATTGTAGCCTTCCTATAAACCCTCTAACTTCTTTCTTATTCTTTGGTTCAGGCATTTCTCTTATTGCTCTGACTTTTTTTGGATCCACCTTTATGCCTTTTTGACTGATAATGTGTCCTAATAGTTTTCTAGACATCACCTCAAAAACACATTTCTTCATATTCAATCTGAGGTTATACTTTTTTACACTCACCAGGAACTTATCTAAAGCCTCGAAATTCCCTTCTCTGGTCAGAGATTTGACCATCATGTCATCTATATACACTTTTATCTCCTTGTGGATCAGGTTATGTAGTAGTGTAGTAGCCAGTCTTTGGTAAGTAGCTCCTATATTTTTCAATCCGAATGGCATAACTGTGTAACAGTAAATACCCCACTCAGTAATGAAAGATGTCTTCAAATTTTTAATCACTACCATTATGATCTAATTATATCCTGAGAAGCCATCCATCTATTAATTAGTATATGGCACTAGAAGCTGCACTGTCGACTAAGGTATTAATATGCAGTAAGGGAAAATCATCCTTAAGACAAGCCTTGTTCAAGTCCCTATAGTCCACACACATCCTGACCTTACCATCTTTCTTGGGAATTAGGACTATGTTAGCCAACCACTAGGTGTCATCTACCACTTCTTAGAACTTTGCTTTCAGCTGCTTTTCTACTTCTTTTTTTACTAGGAGAGCCCATTTTGGCCTTATTCTCCTCTTTTTCTATTTTATCAGTGTGATGTGAGAATACGTGGGAATCCTGTGTTTTGCAATCTCTCTATCGATCCTATGCATATCCTCATAGCCCCAAGCAAATACATTCTATCTTTTTTTAAGAGTTTCTTTCATTTTTTCTCTCATATCAAGAATTAAATTAGAAGCAATGAGTATATTTCTAGGGTTATCATATGTGCCTAGATTAAATAATTTAGTTTGCACTGAATTAATGTCAAACATATGCATGAAATAATCATCACACACAGCATAACCATTAAAAAACACATCGCACAAGTAAACATAATCAGACTTCATCACATTAACTTTAAAAAGAAAAATGTCACCAGTTTTAAACAAATTACAAAGAGAAAAGTCAATGTCATCATAAAAACATTCATAATAGAATTAAGGACAAAGGCTTTGAAATTAAATTCCTCTTCCTGGTCAACAACATCCTTTAGCTCCATTGCAGGAATGTCCCTTTCTGATTTTGAAGTCAATACTAGCTCTTCTACCATGGGCTCTTCAACAACATGCTTTTAGTTCCCATCCACATATTTAACGAAGATTTCAAATCCAAGGACCACTTTCTCAATGATCATTAAAGGCTCAGAAGCTCCTTGGTAGGGGTAATTAGCACCTTCCTCCGTAAATGTTTCCCAGAGCGTCTTCTTATTCGACTCAACTATAATTCTACCTTTCCTAGACTTTCCCTTAGCTCCTTTCTTCTCATTAGACTTATCCTCCCCTGAATATCCTAACCCATGCTTCAGAATCGATACGTTGAGTTTGATGAATTTTAGTGGGCCCTGTTGATTCTTTCCGAGTCCCATCCCACGCATGAACTGCATGCTCTTCATCATACTGATAATCTTTAGGTTTAACTCATCTTCATAAATCATATAGACTTTGAAACTCGGGCTATTCGGGATCTCAGTAGGAGCCAATTTCAATGCAATAATTACAGCCTCTATCTCAACCATTATAGTAACTACTCTCCCCTGATGTGGAAATTTAATCTTTTAATGAATGGTGGATGGCACTCCCCTGAAGGATGGAACTGTGGTCTTCCCAAAATAATAGCAAAAGTGATTGGAATGTCTATTACATAAAGGTTAACCCAAACTTCAATAGGTCCAATCTTGATTAAAGCCCGTAAAGTTCCTCCAACTGGCCTTTTTGTATCATCATAAGCCTTTATGACTACATCAAAGGGTTTTAAATCAGCTACCATCAAGCCTAGCTTCGGTAGGATCTTCAAAGGACATATACTGATGGCTGACCCATTATCGACCATGACAAAGCACGTCAACTTGCCTTTCACTTCGGCCTTAATGAATAGGGCTTTACTGTGATCCCTTCCTTCTAAAGGTAAGTCATCATCTATGAACACAATTTCCCTTTGAGGACTTTCAATTAGCGAGTTCACCATTTGCTATGGAGTATGTGTTGAAGGTATCTTCTTGTGATCGAGAGCAAAAACCGGTGCTTTCTGATGGGCCCGAGAGTTCATAAGTAGCTCCCAAATAATGGCAAGAGTTTTCTCATCACTTTTGGCCTTAATAATCTCCTCAATTTTCTCATTTTTCTTTTATCCCACTTTTTAACTACTTCCCTCTTTCTCTGCCTCAGCCTTTTTCACTTCTTCCTCCCCTCCTTCGATTTCTCAACGGACTACGTTGCTCTCCTCTCATTATTCTTCCATAGATCAACTACTTCTCCCTCTTCATCATTAGAACTCTAAATATCAAGCACATTTACATGAGACTCAACGTCATGTTGCCTTAGATTCAAGTTTTTTGGTTTGTGGTTTTGATGGGTAAGTGTGACATCAATAAAGGAATTAATAACTTATTCCTCTGTTAGGCCCATGTTGATCATTAAGATATAGGGCTTTGGTGGTGGTACATTTTAGTAGTTGGGTAGAGGGTTATTTTGGGTATTTAATTTTCTAGTTTTTAGGTTGGTTATTTTACCGAATCGATCAAATCTTGAATCTCGTGTTTCAGGCGAGTGTAGCTTTCTATATCATGCCCAGTGTTCTGGTGGTACTTGCAGTATAGTTTTGGGTCGGTATTTAGGAAATGAGGTCATTTAGGTGAGGGTTGTAGAAGGTTATTCTCAATCAACTATTTTAGGACTTTGGAGAGGGGTCTTCCCAAATTAGAAAACCTTTAGGACTGTCCAGCTGCTTTGATCTGTATATTACTGCTCAGCCTGACTCCACCGCTAAACCCAAACCCTCTCTATTCATAGATCTTCCACTAAAGAACTTCTTTTCTTATGCAAGGTCTAATTCTTTATGTACTCTAAACCTGTACAACTCCTCAAAGTTTTGAATCCCTAAATCCCTCAGTTTCTTGGAGAGAAGGAGTACACACCCTTCCATAACTATTACTAGCTGATCAGACTCCATGGGTCATTACTTCATCTGTGCTAATTTGGCTCTCCACTTGATCAAATAATCTATAAAAGATTTATTGAATTTTTTCTTTAGGTTCTGTAAGTCTCTAGGGAAGCCTCCATCTAAATGTTGAGACTATATTGCTTAATGAATGCAGCACATAGTTCCTCCCAATCAATATGAACATGCATAATACCATCTGATGGGTGCTCCTTTCAGGGATAAAGGGAATTGCTTCATAATCTGTGCTTTAGTCAATTCAGTCATCTTCATATGGGTTACATATTACTTTAAATGGAGGTGGGGGTCCTCTGTGCCAATGACCTTCTTTATATCAAGAAACTTGAACTTCCATGGTAGGGTATCATCATCCTTATCTAGGCTCAGCTCGGAATAGCTCATTAGAGCATCGATCCCTTTTTCCTTCAACATCAGTTGCATTTGAGCCATAGACTTAAGAAGGTCTATAGCCTAATCTAGCTTCTCTATATTTCCCTAAGCATCTTTTTTTTATGAAAAACAGGTTCTGCTAATACTGTCTGTTGTCTTCTACCTTTTGCCTTTCAGGAACCTCGACATCCAGATCAAAAGGTTGAGGTTGAGGTTCTAGTGGTTAGGGCATTTACAATTTTTATGCTGGCTGTTCCCCTCTAGCTGTACCCATCATTCCCCCATAATTTCTCTTATGATCACCCTAGTTTATTTGGCCATTTCAGCTTTCAACTATTCCTTGAAGGCTTCAGTATCAAATTTTGCCATCTTGATCCCTCTACAGATTCTAACAGATGACCTATGTCAAATCGCTTCCAACTAACAGACTGCTGTGGATCTATATCTACAACCATTGAGGGTCAAAAACATACATGGCGTGTATGCATGAAATGCAAGCCTACTGGTAAGAAGGAAAAGAAAATAAAATATATATGCACATGTCAGAGGATAAAACAAAAAGCTCTCAAACGATATCTTTAGCCTTATTTCTCCCACACATGTGTTCAATGACGAGTTCCTTGTCCTAGGATTTTTATTCTAGGTTTTAATTATCAATGGGGGATAATAAAACTGACAGATACAAGATAACTCTCAAGACGATACAAACAAGTGGTAACTCCTCCAAATAATTCTAAAGTCTATTTTAAATAGGCCAAGAATGATATCAAAGGCCCACCTTGTCAATATCCCTTCGAAATGGGCTAATAATAAGCATGAAAGGCCCATCTTATCAAGGCTTATTTTGTAATAGGCTTAGGCATTATTTAAAGGATTACCATATCGCATAAAACACATGCATTTGAAAAAAAAAATCTTAGTGAAAATTGCTAGGTCATTATATAAGCTGAGTCTTAGGTAATAAGCCTCGGCTCCTACAACTATATATATCCATTATGTCTCCCTACCCAAGGGTCCGTGCGATGTGGATTAGTACATGCTATGAGTGACAATAATCAAATACCTAACCACCAGGTTTGAATGAAACACAAGAAACAAAGTAAAGATTATTATCGGTTTATTTGGGACTTGAAGTGCATCATATGAAAACATGTAGTGAATGTAAAATTTACAAAGGAAATAAAGAAATAATCAAAGATGATAAATTATAAAACACTTGAAATCAGTTTCTCTATCCCCAGTGGAGTTGTCACTGTAGGAGGCGGTTTTGATCACGCGCCCAAGTGTTGGCGACTATGGCACTATGTGAGCTCAGGGCTCACTAGGAAATACATAGTGGGCTTAGGCCCAAAATGAAGATAGAGTTACCACCCGGATAAAAGCCGGGACACACTATATAGTAACTGGATTTCACGGAGGTTCCTAGAAGCCGTCATCAAAGATTGCGTTCAAAAATTGGGTACAAGCTTTTAGAATGCCCACCCAACCTTGCGGTTGGCCTTTGTGTGTGTTTTGTATTTTATTACCTTTGATTATTAAATTATTTCCTTATTAACATGCAAATTACGGTTGGTTTCCAATTTTATATTTTATTCCAAGTTTGCACATTAGTCTCATTTCATACTTTTATTCCTGGCATTCAATCATAAATAAAATAATAAAAAAAGTAAATAATAATAATTTACAATCATTCATTCCAAATAAAAGGGGAAAGGGATTAAGGATTATAATTTTTTGGTGTAAATAAGCATAAAAAGGCTAAAAAAAACCATACATAAACCAAAAAAGAAAAAAACTAATTAATTATACAAATTAATACTCTAAAAATGATAAATAAAGCAAACATTTAGTGATTAAAAATCACCAAATAGTTCCTGCAACATATACAAGTTAATTCCATACAATAACAACAATAATATTTACAAATCATCAACACATAATATTCACAAAAATAAATGAACATAAACTCATAAAATAATCCACTAAATAACACAAAAAAAGGAAAATAACATATAACCAATATTGATCAACATAGGAATCACACATAATTTCAAAAAATATAACAAATTAAACACGAAAATCATGTCAAACATGCAAAATACGGATAAAAAATTATGGCATAAAAAGGCAGAGTTCTGTCAAAGAGGCGATGCCTTTTCAAAGAAACACTGCCTCCTGACCAAGAGGCAATGCCTCCATCGCCTCATTGTGAAGGGGCGACGCCTCTATGAAGAGACATCACCTCTTCAGCAGAGGCAGGAACACTTTAAATTTCTTAAATCACAAGAAATGTGCAAATCAAGCACGTAAATGAGAAACAGATGCAAATATACAAGTATCAACAATCAATATTCAATATTTCATGCAACCATACTTCTCTATAACTTCAAATAAGTAATATAGCTCAAGAAAACACACAAAATAACAACAAATCAAAGCTTTTAATGAAAATAAAAAATTAAAGCTTAAAATAAAGAGACTTACTGACTCGGACGTGCTTGATGTTCCTAATTGAACCCTCAGAGCTTGGTTGATGGAGGAGTGGCCTTGAATGCAAGGAGGTTCCCTCTTCTTCTCAAGAATTAAGTTCCTTAATCCTCAAAGTCTCCTCCCTTCTTCTCCTTTCTTTCTTTTCTTTTTTTTCTCTTTCTCTATGTTTTTTTTCAGGCATTTCTTTCTAACAATTAGCCAACCTCCTCTCTTTTGCCTCCCATATTCCTTTTTAAAGTCCCTCCTATTTTCTCCTTTTTTGAATTCCCAAAAACTCATTCTCACCCTTTTCCATTGCTTTTTTTCATTCACCCTAGGCTCTTTCCTACCTTTTTCTGCTTTCCTTTACGTCAAACAATGACCAAATCCTCAACAGATGGGCTTCTAACTACTATCATTAATGGTATTTAATGCTGCAAAGAGTGGGTTTGATTAGACGGCACCTCTTTGATAAAGCATTGCCTCACCAATACCTGGGGTGAAGAGGCGATCGTCTCTTCACATGGGCCAGGTCAAGGCCCGTGGATCAAGAGGCGATGGGTTTGGGCTTTGGCTTAGTGTTTGGGCATGGACATGGTTTTTATGGGCTTGACTTAGTGTTTGGGCTTGGACATGATTTTTGTCAATTTGACTTAATGTTTGGGCTTTCGGAGTCGATTTTAATAAATTCTTGGGCTCCCCTTACATTCAAAACTTGAACTTTCTCATCATTGGGCTTTTATTGCGGACCGATCAAACTAATAGTGTCCACACATAGTATCAAAAATAAACTAGACATCGTCAATGAACAAAATATGATCAAACTTATCTACCAACAAAAAGTACCTAAAAATTTCTACATAACATATGGTAGAAAATTGCATCCTCATGTAACATGAATCCTATCCTTCAACTGTCAACTACACTACAAATAGATGTATTTGCATTACAACTTCACAACTATTGTACATATATAAAAGCTAAATAAGCTAGCATGTCAAAGCTACCAACAAATGTAGCGCGATCTGATTAGTTGATAAATTGAATTTATCATGATATTTTTATAAAAAAAATTTTCATTCGCAATATTTTTAAAAAATTATGATATTTTGAAGTTTAATTGTGATATTTTATATGTGAATTGTGATAAACGTATGTAATAATAATTTTACATGAATTTTTTTGTCAGTAAATATTAAGTTAAGCGAGTCTATTTTCACTTGATTTTAGTTAAAACTTTAGCAAGTAGTAGTAATAATAATAATAATATAAATTAAAATAGAGTCCCTACATGCAGAGAAATGGTATAAAGTTAAATGGATTTTTTTTTCTTTCCTTAAAAAAATAACCACAGCATATTCACTTAAAAATAATCTAACGTAAAAACTTTTAAATTTTACTAAAATTTCTAAACTATTGTTCCCTCTTAAATATTAAAAATTAAAAATATTCATTGGAAAATAGCTAATGTCAAAAAAAATATATCAATGAATAACAAGTATAAGAAAAACTTTTATTAATACTCAATTGCACAACTATAAAAAAAACTCAATGATACAAATTATTTAAACTTTACAATAAATAAAATTGTAAAACAGAAAATAATAAGTGATTAATTTTTTCCGATATTTATAAAAAATAATTTCTACTATACATTTCTCATTACTTACTTATGTACTACCATTTCTATTGTATATTCTAATTTTCATTAAATGTCTTTTACATTATAAGTCTTTTTTGAACATTTCAAACATTATATATAATTCTATTATATAATTTTTTTATTGGTCATATAAAAAATGACATCCCCAACTAAACAAAATAATTTAAGAAAATTCATATTAGAAAATAAACTATATTTTGTAAGCAATTAAATTAATTACATAAAATAAATATAACTCTAAAATTACAATAGACATAAAAAAAAAATAAAGTTATAGCATGACTTATCTGTAAACAAGTGTAAGCAACCATGTAAAAAATGCTATATATAAATAGGTTTTCCTTTCAAAAAAATTAAAATAATTTTACGTGTAAAAAATTTTCTAAATTAACAAATTTTATTCAGTAATCATTTAAATATAAAAAACATCTTACTTTATTAAATATTATATTATATTATATCAAAAAAATATAAAACAACTTGTCACAATAATAAAATATAAAAAGTTTAAAATTTAACAAGTGTCACTCAGTTTTTATATAAAAAAAAATAATTTATTCAGCTAAATATTAGATTACTCATAAAAAAAATATATAAAACATGTCACAATAGTAAAATCTAAAAAATAATAAAACAATAAGTGTTCTTTATATAAATTCTTTACGTATACTCAAGTCTGTTTGTAACGCTTATATATAAAGAAATTTATATACAAGTATAATATACTTTCTTTCTATTGTTTTTTTTTCATCACATATAACAATGATGTGTTCAATAAGAACTTCAATAAAAATACATACATTTACACAACGAGATCATATAATTAATTTGATGAATGAGCTAGCAAATATGAGAATAGTGAATACCGACAATATTAACAATCATGTAATTCATGTTAACTATCAATTGCAATAAATCATTTTTAGTAGGAACATATTGAGCGAAAAAACTAAGTGTTCTGCTTTACGATCAACTTTATGACCAAATCAAGTGTTTATGTTTAACGCTATTTGATTTCACAATCCACAAATAAATTATGACAAAGCTCTCATAATTTTTTTTGACAATATGAAATGTATCATAATGTTGAAGAAGACAATATAGTGGAAATTCTAATCATAATACATACAATATTGTTTTGAGAATGTCTACAACAATTCCTATAACAATGCGGAATTCAATTCCACAACTTTGATGTTTTATATTTTAGAATATGTAATAATAATATCCAATGTAATATATGTATAATGAATAAATGTAATTTTTTATCTTAGAATGTTTTTTTGTAATGTCATCTAAATAATATTTATATATTTTTTATATTGATATTATCTTTGTAAGATATGTATTAAAAATAAAATTTTCACACATTGAAATTTATTTTTATTATTATAAACAATAATCAATCTATCATTAAGAAATAATGCACAATATTTTATAAATAAATTAAATTATATATAACACTTTTAAAATTTTCTAAATATATAAAAAAAAGTAATTATTTATTTTTTTAGAATTTTATTCAGTTTAAAATTAAAATATCACAATATCACATGATCATCTAAATAATTTTTATATATATTTTATATTAATATTATCTTTGTAAGATATATATTAAAAATAACTTATTTTTATTATTATAAACAATAATCAATATATCCTTAGGAAATAATGCTTAATATTATGAATAAATTAACTTATATATAACACTTTTGAAATTTTTGAAAAAATACAACAGTATCGCGTGATCATCTAAATAATATTCATATATATTTTACATTAATATCATCTTCGTAAGATATATATTAAAAATAACTTAATATATAAATAATGCTTAATATATTATGAATAAATTAAATTATATATAACACTTTTGAAATTTTTTAAAAAAATACCACAATATAGTGTGGTCATATATTTATATATATTTTAAATTAATATTTTCTTTGTAAGATATATATTAAAAATAACTTATTTTTATTATTATAAAAAATAATCAATTTATCCTTAGGCAATAATGCTTAATATATTATGAATAAATTAAATTATATATAACACTTTTGAAATTTTCGAAATACATAAAAATTAATTGTTTATCTTTTTTAAATTTTATTCATCTTAAAATTAAAGAGACCGCAGCATGGCGCGATTATCACGCTAGTACATATAACAACACTACCAACCTACAATATATATATATATATATATATATATATATATGCAAGGAATGTTCCCATCAAAGCCATGAAATAATTCAAACTCACCCCTCAGTTGTTCTGTCTTTCCCTTCTCCTCATCATCTTCCATCTCCACCACTCTTGTTCTTGCTGTTTCTGTTGTTGTTAATAAAAGTAAAGAACTTGAATCATTCAACAATCCACTTGAAGAATAATGTTCTATTCTTGATGATTCTGTTGGGGTTATTATTGTTGATAAAAGCTCAATATTTTTCAAGAATTTATTAGAACATGAAGGGACATGCAAAAGGGTGTCTTTTCTTCTTTAAACAAGGTCTTGAATTTGTCTTTGCATGCAATGAAGAATCAGCTCTAGTCTTGGAGGTGGTGGCGGATGGGAAGTGAAAGGAGGGAACATGGCCGAGAAGCCACTCAATGGACGTCTGGCTATTAGTTCGAAGGCCGAGCTCACGAGTCAACTGAAAACTGCGATATACGAAATCTACTTGGATGGGCATCGCGCCCTTCCACCTTCTTGTGTCGGTCTTCATAGCGGGGCTTATTAACCTGTTGATGGGTTTTGGAGGTGGAAGATGTTGACATGGGCGTGTTCTGAGGTACGACACAGTGGGTAGCGGTCATATTAGTCAAAGGCATCGACTATGGTGATGGCGGCGGATTGCTTGGTATTGCTTCAGAATCCATTGTTAAAGATTTTTGAAGACGTAAAATTAGAGGGAGATTCTGGAGGTTTTATAAGGACTTTTGAATCTCAATTTCACTTTAGTTGATTTTTTGCGTATATGCTTTGGTTTGTTGTCAAATTTTTTTTTGAAAAATTTAGTTAATTTTTCTGGTTGCCAATCAAGTGAAAATTATCAGTTGTTGGATGGCAAAATTTTTATAAATTTTTTCTAAAATTAATTTCAAACTTTTTAGCTCACATTTTACTCGAATAAATTTTCTGTAATAAATTTTTTTAGTGTACTTGTTTCAATGAACAAGTCTGGCATTGGCCCAATGCACAAATCTCCTGTAGTTCAAGACCCACTTCCCCTTCCAAACTCGCCCTCTACAAATGTTCTAAAAGAAAAGGGGCTATAATACGTGATGTGCAGCAGATAATTTGCATTCAGATATAGACATAGAACTACTTTATCCAGCTTTGGTTCAGAATTGAAAGCTATGGATTTTATAAGCGATCATATGCTTCAGAAACAGAACAACCTTCAGAATCATGCGCAATGTAGTAAGCTTTCGCCATTAATTGAAAGTCAGCATCTCCTCTCTATCTTGGTGATCCTGAATAGTAAATTCAGGCACCTCCTCGATATCCTCTGCTGGCTAACAAGATTGCCGAGAAGACCAAGAATTAAGCATGAAAAGAGGAAGAAGATGGTTCATTTGAGTACATTCAGATGGAGAAGAGAACAGTCTAGTAGACCAAAAACAGATGAGGTATATGGTCTTACCTTCCATAATTGCAGCAGACGCAGCAGCAAAAAATCAATGATCATAACCAAGCAAAAAAGCTTCCCTGCCCAAGCACCACATGACAGGTACCTAAATAAACAAATAATGTCTGTCAGCAATCCTGGAAATTCTTGATGAACTTCCAAAGTGACTTGAGATGCTCATAAATTGTGAGATTAACAGCAGCTTGGCTCCTTTACAGCTCTACAAAATCCATATTGATACTTGTACAAAACATGAGCATCATATGATAGTCAAAGATATTGCAGTTGCATACCGCGAGAGCCGTTCCAAAAAATTCTGATTGGGGAGTTTCAAAGCGCGGTCATATACAATCGCTGTCCTTTTAGCAACATCGTGCCAATTGTATAGTTTCTTCATCTGCAACAAAGATGACACATAACATCTGGCAGTTGTGTAAATTGAAACTGTAAACAGAAAGATTTAAGGTTGTTATAGTCAGATGACAAATAATTCACTTCATTTCACTCACACGATTGTGCATAACTTGTGGGTCAATTTTTGGAAGTAGACAAATTGCCTTTCGTATCGCCTGTACCATATCACCAGGATCTGGTTCTGCAAGGACAATCATGTCATCGGGTAGAACCTACAGAAGAGAAGAGTTGATTGGCTACATTGTTTAGAATTTCCAGAAATCTAATCTGAAAATTCTGTAGGCAGAACACTGCAAAATCATATTAGTGGAATAAAAGAAAGATGCAAGTAATACATGCCTCCGGGACGCCTCCTACACGTGTACTGACTGTTAATAATCCACAACTAGCAGCCTCTAAGATTGCTATGCAGAATGCTTCTGTCAAAGAACTTTCAAAATGCAAAAACAAATAAAATAACCCAAAAAAAATAATAAGAAGAACAAAATTCGATGGAAAAAGAAAGCTATGCCAACCAAACAGATGGAACAAAGAATATATGCAAAGAAATAATACAAGATAGTCATTTCATGAAAAGGCATCTGCGATGAAGGTTTTCAGTAACTAATGCAGATGTATGCTGTCTTCCTCGGAAGACCTTGTTAGCTTGTGAATGTTCTTCCAAAATGTTTACAGAACTGCAGAAAGTTAGAGATTCTGTAGGAATCTTCATCCAAGTGCAAGTTTTGAAATACTCAAAAGAGTTACATCCATTTCGTATATTATTGATCAAGGTCATATCCAATGGTGAACTATCCGTAAGTTTTTGTATATAAGCAATTGTAGAGGATAAAATTGAATTTAAATCTATATTCTTTTTACTTTGAGAAGAAACAAAGAAAAGATTTATGGAAAAAAAAAAAGGATATTCTTAAAAGAAGGCAAAATAATGCCATTGTGTTTTGTAATCTGTCAGAACTCTGAAATTATAGCCAGGAATATAGGAGCAAAGTTTCACTCTTCTTTGAAAGAAAACTGCAAAACAGCGACTTGCTAAGCTTATTTGAAAGATAAATCCTACCAGTTATGACCAATCTGCAGCTATTGCTGTAGTACTATTTGTATTAGCGTTAAGATTTAAGATGAGTTACACCACATGGCAAAGGAAATTTAGTCCATAGCACACAACCATAATCCTTGCTACCAAGCAAGGATCAGTTAGATCTATCAGCCAATCAGGAACTTAAATGACTCTTTTGTATTGACCAGTTCAACTTCAAATAAGTTGTCAAGCAACCAAAACAAATAATACACAGTAAGGACCTTTTTTATACCTGTTCAAAAATATATGGCCACAAGTCAGGACAGCGCGTACACAAGCATGTGGTACAGCACCCAGCATTTCTACTCGATCTTGAAGAGAATGCTTTTCCCTCATCTCTTCCAGCCGCACACGTTTAGGTCCATCTCCACCGACAATAAAACGAACCTTGACACATGTTCCAGATGAGATGAATGAAGCAGAGCAACTAAAAAGATGGTGAAATTCATGGATAGCAACTGAAAATACACGGCTAAATATATTTTCCAATGCAGAGATACTTCTACAAACATAAAACTTACAAAATAAAAGGAGTAAATCTAGATGAAAATCAATACGCATTTTATATGTAAAAGCTCAGTTTTTGAAAGCTTTGTACACCAATTACCAAGAACAATTACAAATATCCAAACCACACAAAAAAAAAAATCATGTCTTGACTATTTCTATTAACATACTACTATCTTCAATTCTAATATTTTAAACAAATAAACGAGAAAATATAAACCTCTGGAAAAGGTTCATCAAATGAATATATCCTATCAAACAAGAACATGGGCTGATAAGAACTTTTAATTTTCGTATTAGTCCTACTCTAGAAAAGGGGACTTACTCCAATTCAAAGAAAAAAAAGGAGGTGAATTTATTCCTAGTCACTAGGTAGTGTTTCTCGGGGAAATCCACTGAGAGATTCATGCTCTATCCCCATGCCCATCTGCCAAAGGAAATGGGATTTGAACACTATTATAAAGCAACTAATCATTGCACCAATGTTCACAGATGAGTAAATGATATGCAAATTTCATGAAAAAAGAAAATTAAAGCAAAAATCTGTCTTCTATAGGTTAGACTTAAATTTTTATGAATTCCTACATTTCACTGTGCTGATTTATAGAGCTTATGTTTTAAGAACAGAAATTCATGAACCATGTTTTATAGATTGCCTAAATCACTACTTTATGTGAAGAACAGAAAAATGAGCTCAATAAGGAGACTGGTATCCTCCCAATTAAAAGATGTGGAAACAATATTAGAACATGGGTTGTAGATGTAAGTGAATAGAAGTTTCCAGATTGTAAATGAATCAACAAAAGAAAAAAAAGCAGCTGTTCCTCTTAGTTATGTTGACACTGACAGCATAAAAATCAACAGTGGGATATTAACAACAGAAATGCAAAGTAAAACTTGTGGAAAAGAGTGTCTCAGGCACTATAACAACTGCTACCTTGTGTAACCTTTTTTTTTTTTTTTTTGGGAGTGCGGGTAGGCAAGGTGTTGAGGTGGTGGGAGACGTATGTTATAATTATTGATCTAGCATAGATAGAGAAAAATATTAACCCATCTGGTAATTATAACTCACTGTGCAGAAAAGGTCTTACATTCTTAAGCATCTTGACTGAAAGAAGAAATTCGAGTGAGGAATGCCAATCTATGCTGTTTTTCACCATTATTAATTGCTTACCAAAAGCAGTCATCCAGTCAAATTTTCAAGAAAGCCAATCCAAGTGAGGTGTGAATGCACAAATAAAAGATCCAACAAGGGTACCAGTCTTAACAGCTCACATTTGAATACAAACGGCAAACTTCTGGAATGACTTCAACAAGCAAGTCTGCACCCTTCCGATAAACCAATCTGCTAATGACAACAATGACAATTTCATTACCACCAGGTCGCAACTGTGCAGGCCTGAACATAGCAGTGTCTACAGCATTTGGTATCACATAGACCTTTTCTGGAGGTAAACCTGATCGTAGCACAGTGTTTTCCTTGCTTGTATGGGAAACACAGATGGCCTGGCTCACATCTGCCAAAGTAAACTGCAATACCTTGTTCATGTGGATGCTTCCAACATCAGCAAAACCATATAGTGAATGATCAGTAAAAACAACTTTGTAACCCATAGTACGTGCATGCATCAAAGCTTCATGACAAAGAGTTGAGAATGCTTGATGTCCATGCACCAATGATATTTTTTCTCGAATAAGAATAGTCCTTATGATTGGAAGTGTCCCATAAAAGGTTGGTAACGTGTTCTGCATTAGAAACGGTCTCCATGGAATGTAGTATACTTTCAAGCCACCACTCATGTATCTGACTCCAGAACGGTTACCATATGCATGAGTCATAACCACCACCTGAGAAGTCATATTTTAAATAGTGTGCACAATCAACAATATCTAAAACCAACAAATAAATGAGATACAAAACTGCTCCTTGGTAGACAGGAGACTTGTTAGCCAATACATTTGGAGGAAAAACGGCAAAAAAAAATCTGGAAACAAAAAATTGTACAAAGAAATAAAGGATAAGAAAACACTAAGAACAATTTTTAGTATTGCTCTATTTTTTCAGTTAAGAAAGCAATTTTTTTAATGCTCTACTATTCAAATTAAGAAGGGAAAGGAAAAGTAAGTTTGATATCGAAACGAAATTAAATGATTTTTTTTTTTTTTTGGATAAAAAAGTACTCTATAATATGTTTCCCTTCAATTAATTTCCCTACGAAAAGGATGCATTTCAAAAAGTTTCTTCCCCTTGTCCCTGTGTTAATAGATGACAAACAAACAGTAAAGACCTGCAAAACATACAAATTGCTTGATAACATCTCACCTTGTGGCCAAGCTTTAGCAGACATTGAGATAGATAATATATATGATTTTCCACACCACCAAAATTGGGATAAAAAAAATCTGAAACCATCAAGATTCTGTGCTTTTGATCAGCCATAATCTACCACCTACAAAAGAACACAGAGATAAAAATAAAATAAAAATAATAAACTATTCCTTCAATTTATGATAAGGACAGGATGCATTCATGAGGCAAAAACATAAAACACAGACTTGAAACTTATAAGCATAAAATTAGGGCCGGTGCACAACTCAATATTTTTTTCTTCTTGAAGGCAGTCATGCCATGATAACTTAATTTACTTCCCGAGGCTTTTAAAAGTATACCCACATAACTGTCAGTTTTTTCAATTGAAAAATTATTAGTTGAGATATTCAGCTATTGCCAGGAGAAGCTTGTGGGTACACTGAACTAACTTTGCTCTGCAACAAAGGTCCCATATCTTAATCAAATTGTGGGAAACTCACAAGGGCTTCCATTCACCAAAAAATAGCAAAAGGACAACAGTTCAAGACGGAGTCACACAGAGAAAGCATTAACAATAATCTATAGATTAAATATCAGAAATGCTTTGCAGATGAAAATGATTAATTCATTGAACTCTTGTTAATTGCTTTCTGCCATTATTCTTTCATTCATTCTGGAGTAATGCCTAGCAGGATACTTGATTTGAAATTTGCCTCTAGTGCGTCTCACCAGCCAAAAAATGAACGAGTTCAGAAAGAATGCGTCAGCAAAAGGCAGGCAAAATATGAATAACAAATAGCACCATGTTCCTAATTTCAGGTTAGAAGCCCAACAAACCGGGGATAGGAATAGATAACCAATTAGCTAAACTTTCCTGCAATGTTGGAGACTCGACAACAGTAATAAATAACAGCGCTACAAGCTAGTATAAAGCAAATAAATTAGATATATGAGTAAAGGATTATCATGTATAAAATACATTTCTCCCAGAAATGTCGGGTGATTGCCTAATATTATTTTAATTTTGGACACATAACTGAAAAGCAGATTACAGTGAGAAAAAAAGGCATCTTCAGAAAGAACATCTGAACTTCTTGCATGATAAATTTCATTTTAAAGTTCTCATAATATTACTAATGTCCCAAACTAAACAAGGGCCACAAAAACTTTATAGTCCTAATAATAAACAAATATTCCTATTTCCGCAGAGTAAGTAGGTTGCAACAGCAGCCTTCAGAGGATCACATATATTAACCATGTGACCGGACCATATAACTCAAGGGACTAAAGGTTTGCTGTAATAAGCCTCTCTTGCTTCAAGCACATCTGGGCAGTATCGCCCTATCAGAACTTCAACCTGCTCAGCAAATGACTTGTTCCCAAGGTGTTTGACCATTTGGTTCCATCTCTGTCGACATATATCACCAGGCCTATGATCCAGAAGACTATCCCAGTCCACATCCTCCATGCAGCAAGCATCCAAATCATATAGTGCAATTAGGAGGTGATAGTCATCCACATCAAGCCATTTACCTTCAGCTACCATAGGTGATGTTAATTGGTTATACCATTTCATGCAGCACACCGGAGTACTTCTAGTCCCCAGTTTCTCACTAATTGCAGTCCAACAGATATTATCCCGCAGCATTCCATGTTTGGACTTCCTTACCTCCTCAAGAGCTTTCATACGCAGATCCATGTTTACTAGATCAAACAAATTCTGGTACTCATCTTGGGACCATTTTCCTTTCTTTTCAGTGGATAATTTTATCCTACGCCATGTATCCTTTACATGAAACCTATGTTTGCCAAGTGCATCAGCCATGTCTTTCCACTTAGAACCATGTTTCTCTTGATAATTCAGTACAAATTCATACTCTTCTTCAGTCCAAGAACGTGTCTCAGCCCTTTGAAACAAGATATGAGCTCGATAATAGACACTCTCATAAGGCCTCCAAGGTAAGACTGCTCCTATTTTCTTCCAACAATTTTTAACTTCAGGGTACTTTTGACAATTCATAACCATAGTAATGCCCTCTTCACCTAAACCATGGTTATCAATATAGGTCAAAACAGCCTCTTTAACCATTTCATCTTCCTGAGGTGAGAACCGTTTACCTCGCACAAGTTCCTTTTCTTGAACAGACCCCTCGTCACTTGGACCATCAGATGAAGAGAAAACCTCTACCTCCTCAGAAAAACTTACTCTCTTAGATGTCCCTTTTGGTGTAGACTTTTCTGATGAATTGGCAGCCCCAATGCCTTTGTCCATCTCATGTTCTCTCTTCCGCTTCTTCCTCTTCCTCTTCTCATCTTTGTTCAGAGCACTAGCTCCTAGCTTTCTTTCTCTTGTCTCATTTCCAGCTGAATCCATGTTAGTTCCATCTTCTTCTATTACAGTGCATTTATTAGCAGGTGTCTCAGCCATGATTATTGGTGATGTAGCCTCCCCATCAACATTACTCTGCTGCTTCTTTTTCTTCCTCTCTTTCTGAGGTGAATTAACACTGTCTATGATATTTTTACCACAGTTAGATCTTCCACTTTCAACCTCTTTTCTGTCATTTACACTTGTTATTACCTGAGCATTGGCCCCATCTCCATGCATCTTTGTTTTCCTGTTCTTTTTCCTTTTTCGACCTCCATCATCCTCTTTATTCATCTCAGAATCATCTTCCCTACCAGAAACCTCTCGCCCCTCATCCACATTTTCCCTCAAGTTATTCTTGACGACATTAGGTACAGAGGAAGATGAACCATTTTTATCTTTGCTCTTTCTCACCTTGTGATTCTTTTTTCTATCTTTTCCTGCTTCTGACTCATGCGGGCCCATATCCACCCCTACTACAATTTGGCCCTCCTCAAAATCCACTTCAGTTTCAGCAATTACAGTAACATCCCCAGCACTATCAGTTGCCTTATCTTGCTTCCCACTTTTACAAGAATCGACATCAACATTGCTCTGCACTGACTTCCTCTTCTTCTTGTTCTTCCTTTTCTTCTCCTTCTCCATCTCATTGTAGTTTACACTTACATCAACCTCAACATTAACACCCTCAATTTCAGCAGCACATATTTCACTGTCATTACTCTTAGCATCACAATTCTTTTTCTTCTTTTTCTCCTTATTATTACTCACAGAAAAACCCTCACCCACACCTACAAGTGAAGAATCGATATCATTATTCTTCAGTTCCTCTCCCCTGTGCCCTTTCTTCGCAGCACTTTTAGTACCCATGTAGGAAAGAAAACAAATTGTCTTCCCTCGAAACCCTTTTTGACTGGTTAACTGCCAATCCCTCGATGCAAAAATCTGGAGACAACACAGATACATACATAGAGAGAAAGTCAGATAACCAGTCAAAAAACATAAAAAACTTCCCAAAAATCCATTACCTTCCTTACTAATTTAACATATAAAAGCTAACAAATTCATCTATAACCCAAAAATTTCTCTTTTCCAATAAATTCTACCTTGTTCCCTACCTAATGCACACCTAAACACGCTTCTAAAAACCCTAAAAGTATTACCTGAACGAGCTTCTAAAAACACTTCAAAAAATGTAATAAATTCAACACAAACGCTACAATGAGAGATGGGTGAAATTGGTTCCAAGCACTAGCATCGTTTGTGAATTATATCATAAAAGCTCTGAAAGAAACACAGCGAGAGAAAGATTAGGATTTGATTTTACCTGTTGTGGAGATCGATTCGAGGAAATTAGCTGATTGAAGCAACAAATTGAGCAAGACAGCAACTCGAAATTCGTAGAAATTGAGAATTGGTGCCGGAACCGGCGATTCAGAAGAGCAAAGACGCGCCGTCTGAGATGGAAAAGTTGCAGCTAGCAAGTGAAGTGACAGAAAAAGAAGAAGATGGAGAAGCGATTCCAGGGTATTGTTTTTTGTTCACGTGGCTGGGAAATTCTATTGATTTACCAGGAGCAGTAAATGTAACTTTTTTAACCATTATACATTCAATGTCTCAGTATTTATATGAATTCAATTATTTCGTGTAATATGCGGATAGTAAAATAAAATTATTAAATAAATAATTAAAATAAAATAATCAATAAATAAATTAAAAATAAAATATATCACATTAATTTTATTTTTTAATTTTGTTAATATAATTTTTTAATTATAACAAAATTTATTTTTAGAATTATTAGATTAATTTTAAACTATGTGTAATAATATTTTAGTTAAAAAAATAATACTAAGTAATTATTGTAATTTTTTAATAATTTGAAAAAATATTTTAAGTAATTTAAAGTATAAAAATACATAATAAATAAATATTTTTATAATTAAAATAGTATTGAAATATGTATAATAGTATTTTAGTTAAAAAATAATACTAAATAATTGTATTAAATAATTATATTAAATAATTATGTTAAATACTAAATAATTTGAAAGTTTAAGTTAAAGTGAATTTTATAAAAAAATGTAAAATTCTCTTAAAATATATTTTTCCATACTAAAATTTCAACTTTTTGTTCCTTTTTAAAAATAGATATGTTTTAAATTTATTTTTCATTTTATTACATTTATTATTTTAATTTACTTTTTATTAAGTTAAAATACAATTTTGTTTATTCTCCAAACAAAGAGGAAAAATTAGCATCCCAATAATCATAGTAGATAAAAGAATAAATTACTTTTGCACCCCTAAGATATATTATAATTCACACTTTCTCTTTTCTTGTTTGAAAATTGAACACTCACTCTCTCAATTTTCATTCCATCAATATTTTATCCCTTCCAATCAAATTTCCAACAACTATTTTATATAAAAAAAACACTTACCCGCTATAATTTATAAAAATGAATACTTTAAACTCTATATTTTAAAAATAAACACTTTAAACCCTTTAATATATTATTAATATAATAAAAACATAATTTTAATGAACTCTTTAATCAATATTAAATAATTCATATTTTATTTATTAAAATTAGAAATTTAAATAAAAAACATTAAATAGTGAATATTGTTATGATTATTTCAAAAATATCCCACATTGCTCAAATATAAACTACTTTTATTGTTTATTAATATTGTTAAGTTGTTAGACTTGTAAATGGCTAACTGCTGAATTTATTACAATAGATTATTATAGTTAATTTGTAAGTGTGCTGTTAATTGTAATCTTTTCAAAATTCAAAAAATCATAATTGCTAAATTTATTATAAAATATTATTAAAATTAATTTACAATAATAAAATATTCATTTTGGAATCAATATATATTTTAAGAGAAAGTCAAGGAAATACTGAAGTATTAT
Organism: Mallotus nudiflorus; assembly: GCA_947683625.1. Lineage (NCBI taxonomy): Eukaryota > Viridiplantae > Streptophyta > Magnoliopsida > Malpighiales > Euphorbiaceae > Mallotus > Mallotus nudiflorus. The sequence goes on from CANTUR010000018.1 coordinate 6,794,304, forward strand.
TAAAATTAAAAATAAAAATAAATATAAAAATACAAAAAATTAAAATGTTTAATTTTATTAAAATACATGGTTTAAAAGTTTCATTTTTATAAAATAGGGGGGGTTAAATATTTTTTGATATAAAAGAGTTATCGAAAATTTAATCGACAAGGATAAAATATTGTCAAAATGAAAATTAAAGAGATAAGTGTTCAATTTTCAAATAAAAAGAGAAAAAATATAAATTATAGTAGCAAAAGTAATCTACTCGAAATATAAAGAAACTAAAATTAATTGCAATTTGAGTTTTAAGGCAGAAGGAATATCATTTGCTTTAATTTTTAAACGTTTTTATACAATTTAATATCATTTGGTTTTTTTTAACCCAAATTTAATATCATTTGGTTGATTTTAATTAATTTTATTTGAGTATATTAATCATACCTTAATAAATTTTGTATCTTGAATAATTTTTTTATTTTCTCTCTCTCCATGAGGCCAGGGCTAGGTAAGAGTTGAATTTTTTTTATAAGGAACTCGAATTCAAATTTTGTATGATTGATTTTTCTAATTGCTATTAAAAACTTATTAAATTTTGATCAATCCGTTTTGATTTGAATAGAACTATAAAAATAGTAAAATATTCTAATAATTAATTCAATATAAATAAATATATCATAATTTGAATTCAAGATTTTATTTAAGCTGGAACAACCAGCCAATTGATCAAACGGTTGTTGTTGGTTGATTTTTGAACTTCTAATATTGAAGATATTTGCAACCAGCAAGCAAAGTGCACCCACTAGCACAGCCCGGTTCAGGAGTGATTATGGGTCCAACGGCTAAACCTAGCCACATCAGGACACGAGCAACCACAGAACAGTACAAAAACACTATAGCAGTCTCTCAACGGTTCCAAAGAACTCAAAAGAATCTTCTGGAACATAATTCTCAACAATATAACTAAACCCTAAATACTCTTTTCTATGTTATCAGTCTAATAGCTTTGCCTCCTTTCCTTATCCACACAACACGCTGCAACACAACTCATAACCCCTTAAGAAAAAATGGCAACTTCTAATGCTATTTCCACTGTTTCTATTCTTTGCTCTCCCAAACAGGTATTTCTGGATTGCTGTTATTCTGGTTTAGTGACAAATTTTCTGATTGTTTCTTGGGAAAGTGAAAAAAAAAAAGTTGTCTTTTATTTTTTTTTAATGTAATTCAAGAATTTAACTACTTTGAAGTGCAAATACTGAAGGAAAATGTAAAGGGTTTTGTGGGTTTTCGTTTTTGTTTATGATGTGTTTGTTTGGATTAGTAAAGACTCCTCCAATTTTAGCATTCATCTGTTAGTCTTTTTTCTTTTATTTTCACTTGTCTTGATATTGTTTTATTGATATTCAATCTGAATTTGTATTTAATTCAATAGATAAATGTTTATGTGTTTATGTTCTTTTCATTAAATGGACTTTTACTTGCAGGGGAGTTTCAGGAGGAGAGTGAACCAGAATCAAAGGCTATATTATGGTCCATCCTCTCGAAGATTTTCAGTGAGAGCTAATGCTAAAGAAATTGCCTTTGATCAGAATTCCAGGACTGCACTTCAATCTGGTATTGATAAGCTTGCTGATGCTGTTGGGCTCACTCTCGGTCCTAGGGGTATCTTCTTAATCTTAAAACTTAAAAGCTCTAATTGTTCAAAGAGATGCCTTGAAGTCTTATTGGAAGTTGCATTAAGAAATTGTTCAAATGATGTTTTCATTTTGATGCAACCCAAAGTAGCTTGTGGAACTATCATTTCCCATGTTCACCCCCACATTATGCATTTCTTGATGAGTGTTGGTTTGATGCATATAAATTTGAACAATTTTAACTTTTGTTTTATAATGTGCAACGCATACCATTCTTCCACCAAACGATTATTTGTGCATTACATATATTTATTACTTCAGTGTGATCTTCCTGGTTTTATTAATTGATCAAAACATAACATTTTTCCCCTGAGGCTTTGCAGTGTCCAATGAAATTGTCCTTAATAGTGTAGTCTTTCATAATTATGATCATTCTTTCCAACAATTATTTGTGCATCTTGTAGGGAGAAATGTTGTCTTGGATGAGTTTGGAAGTCCCAAGGTAGTCAATGATGGTGTAACAATTGCCCGAGCTATTGACTTACCTGATCCCATGGAAAATGCCGGTGCAGCTCTGATAAGAGAGGTTGGACCTTGCTTTACTGAATTTCTTGTCTAACTCACTGTCTAAGTTAATGATAATGACTTACCAGTTGCTATCATACCTACATAAATTGTTGACACATTATTGTGCATTTAGTTTTCTTATGCTCCATCATTTGCGAACTAGGAAGTTGATATGTTTTGAATTTGTGGGTGAAGGTGGCAAGCAAAACTAATGACTCTGCTGGTGACGGAACAACTACTGCATCAGTCCTTGCACGGGAAATAATCAAACTAGGGCTTTTAAGTGTCACCTCTGGTGCCAACCCAGTCTCAATAAAAAGAGGGATTGATAAAACTGTACAGGGTTTGATAGAAGAGCTAGAAAAGAAGGCTAGACCTGTTAAAGGTGGTGATGACATCAAAGGTATTGTCCTGCTTAGTCACCGAGCAGATACATATTGAAAAGTAAGTGATTATTTTTGTCTTATGGGGTTTGTGTTTTGTCTTGGCTTATGCCTTCAGCCGTTGCTTCCATTTCTGCTGGAAATGATGAGCTTATTGGGACAATGATTGCTGAGGCAATTGACAAGGTTGGGCCTGACGGTGTTTTGTCAATCGAATCATCTTCCTCATTTGAGACAACTGTAGAAGTTGAAGAAGGAATGGAGGTATATTATCTGTTTCTCTTCCATCTCTCTTCTTCTGTTGCCCAATGAGCTAATTATTGTTGCTGGATTCTAAAATTTTATCATGACTCTTGTGAATTTGCAGATAGACAGGGGTTATATCTCTCCTCAATTTGTAACAAATCCTGAGAAGTTAATTTGTGAATTCGAGAATGCAAGGGTGTTGGTTACTGATCAAAAAATTTCATTAATCAAGGACATAATTCCATTGCTAGAGAAGACCACACAATTGAGAGCACCTTTGCTTATAATTGCTGAGGATGTCACTGGGGAGGCTTTGGCTACCCTTGTTGTGAACAAGATGAGAGGTATTCTAAATGTTGCTGCCATCAAAGCTCCTGGATTTGGTGAGCGGAGAAAAGCTTTGCTTCAAGACATTGCTATCTTGACAGGTGAAGTGTTACTATTTGATATTTTATATAGCTTGCTAAATTATTGAACTGTGTCTGCTATAAAAGCATTTAGCATATACATTGTGCTCAATCCTACATTCTTTGATACACTTTTGCATCTAAATTTGTTAGATGTAGCCATGTAAGAACCCCAGAGTTGAAGAAATAGAACATTGACAGGGTGTATGATGGCTGAATGCTATAAATTGTCTTTTAGTAACTAGTTGTTGTATGCTAGTGTGGTTTCTCATATTCTGTCGGGCTTTCCTTAATTTTAGGAGCCGAGTTCCAAGCCAGTGATCTAGGTTTGCTTGTTGAGAACACATCGGTGGAGCAGCTTGGTATTGCCAGGAAAGTGACCATTAGCAAGGATTCCACCACCCTTATTGCAGATGCTGCATCCAAGGATGAGTTACAAGCTAGGATTGCTCAACTTAAAAAGGAGTTGGCTGAGACGGATTCTATTTATGATTCAGAGAAACTGGCTGAAAGAATTGCTAAATTGTCTGGTGGAGTTGCTGTTGTCAAAGTGGGGGCTGCAACAGAGACTGAGCTTGAAGATCGTAAACTCCGAATTGAGGATGCCAAGAATGCTACATTTGCAGCAATAGAGGAAGGTATTGTGCCTGGTGGTGGTGCTGCATTGGTTCATCTCTCAACTCATGTTCCTGCAATTAAGGAGAAGATTGAAGATGCAGATGAGCGGTTAGGTGCTGATATTGTGCAAAAGGTAAGGTTTGGATGCATATTTAACAATAAAATTGTGTTCTTAGCATTCATAAGGAATTACATTTCCCGCTGATTTGGTAGTAAAAAATTGAAGTGATTCTTTTCATGTCTTTAGTTGTGGATATTGTTCCTGTTGAATAAACATGGCATCACTGTATTTTAGAGACAAAACAGTCAAAAGAATTGCAGAATAGTAGTCTCAAGTTTCAGCTTTGGGGTTAAAATATAGTAGCCTGTCTTTTGGGGGAGGGGGGAGGTGAGGGCCACACAATGTTGCAGAAATCATGATTGCTAAATGTTGTATCTTGTTTCTATACTGTGTATTACAGTATTTATGATTGATAAAATACTATATTATATTTAGTTGTCTTAATTATTGATTGATTTTACTGACTGGATTTTTCCGTAGGCATTGGTGGCTCCAGCATCATTGATAGCTCAGAATGCTGGAATTGAAGGCGAGGTGGTTGTAGAAAAGCTAAAGACCAGCGAATGGGAGATTGGTTACAATGCCATGACAGACAAATATGAAAACTTGGTGGAGGCTGGAGTTATTGACCCAGCAAAGGTAACAAGATGTGCCCTCCAGAATGCAGCATCAGTTGCTGGAATGGTTTTGACCACTCAAGCCATTGTTGTAGAGAAGCCTAAGCCCAAGGCACCAGCTGCTGCTCCTCAAGCAGGTAGTCTTATGGTGTAATCTATGAGGACAATTTTAGCACTGGTTAGATTTTTCAAAGGTGATGAGTTGTTTTCTCTCGGTGAGCAACGGTTAACAGCCTCAGCCTCAAGTTTCTGTGTATCTTCTTTGGACAGATTGATGAGCTTATCTTTGATAAAATTGCTTCAAGCTTGTCTAAACTGGGTAGAGTATGTATACACATTAGGCAGGAGTGGTTCAAAATGTGAGCTGAATTGAATACACATGGGACTATGATTTTGTATTATCTGTTGATCGTTGGGCAAAATATGAAATGCATTTTACACTAATGTTATAACTCAAGCTTGCTTTACAGGTTAGCTGATCATGCATGATCCTCGGTTCCAAAAAAATCATGCATGATGGTTTGGACAGTCAAGTGTATGGCTCCACAAGGGTTTCTCAGCCCAGCCCTGTGAGAAGATATGGATCCAGAGAGATTGGGACCAACTCATTTTATAAGGTGCTATGTGTGTTCATTAATATGGATGAAATGAGATGTTGTGCTTCAAACGAAGTTAAAATTTGCCAATGCAGAAATAAGGGTGGATTTAATGAAAATATTAAAAAATAACTGAATTGAACTAGGACAAAATTATACAAAATTAAATTAAATTGAAAATGTTAAAAAGTGAACATCAATCGACTTAGTTAAAAATTATATAAAATTAAATTAAAATGAAAATATTAAAAAGATAATTGAATTCAACTGATAAATTATTCGATTTGGTTGAAAATTATAAAAAATTAAATAATTAAAATGAAAATATTAAAAAATAACTAAATTGAACTAGTAGAAAATTATACAAAATTGATTTAGTTGAATAAAATCAAATCAAATTGAAAATATTAAAAAATAATTGAACATTGCTTGTACTTATTAATTTTAACAAAAAATTTATCAGACGTGTAAAAATATGCTTTTCTGACATTAATAAATCCCAATAAAAAAATGGAAAAGACTTGATGTAAATGCTTATGAAGACAAATTAATTGATAAATTGAAAATTGGAAAAAATTAATTGATAATTTTTTTTTTCTAGTACTAGAATAAAAAAAAATTGATGGTGTGCTGCCAATTGACACATTAAAGGACTGGGAATGCAATGAAAGGGCAATGTAATGTGTGGACCAAGAGGAGGAGTTTCCTCCCCTATTGAAAATGTGAATTATTCTTGAGTGCCAATTCCATTAATTAAAAATTGACAAGTGACTAATGGAATCACTTTTTTATTTATTTTGATTTTTGTGTAGATAGATAAAGTTGGAATAATTACAAAATTGATACCACAAAGAATCTAGCTTTTGGAAATTCTGCCACCATAAGGACTTCTACTTTTTTTTTTATTGGAGAAATACTTTTTCTTTTATAATTGTTTTCTAATTTATTAAAACCTTTAATAGCTCTAGAATTCATTTAAAAAAATCAAAAATAATTTTATTTTTTTCCTTAAAAATCTTTCCTACTACATAAAAAAAATGAACCCTTTTTTCAAAAGTTTTATAGTCTCTCTAAAAAATAAAAAATAAAATTCCAATTATACTTTAGTGAAACTTAAATAAAAAGGGCTCGCGCTTTAATTGTTGATTGAGAAATACATTTTTTAATATGTGAAATATATTTAAAAATTAATAAAATTGTACCATACAACTATTGGTGATTTAATATCTCTTTATAATATATAATAATTTTAAGGAGGTTGGGTTCCAATCAAAGAGAATAAAAGAGAAATCCAAAAGAAGCTAGAATTTAGTTGACAGGACAACATCATTGATTTAGGCTACTCTTTAGGATCTCTTTTCTATACCAACAATGAATCCTTTAGGCCGATTAAATATAGGAAAATTCTCACTTTTTTTTTTCTGTATTTTTGTAAATATTTTTTTATTTTCACACTGTCATTTCTTTTTTTTTTTCCTTTCTTATTTGTAAAATTGACAAAAAGTTCTCTAATTTCAACCAAATTCATCACTAATTATAATGAAATTTACAAAATTATACCATTAACAAAGGATTTCCAACAACAAAGAAAACTTAAAAATTATGTTAAGTGTTTCTTCTTCTTTTTCTTTTCTGATTTTGTATTTAAATTTGCATTTGTGGTGCTATGGATGTTGATAATTTTTTGTCAATTCATGAAATTTTTTATTTGATTACGGGGATATTTTTATTTTATTTTATTGGCACTTAGGTGATTCTTGAATTCTTTTTTTTTTTTCTCATTTTGTTTTTGAAGTTATATTTATGTTGTTATAGTACTAATAAATTTTACCAATTCATAAGTTTACATTGATTTGGTGAGTATGTGTTGTGATTTTGGTTTTGCTTCGATTGCTTTGGTTGTTTTCGGTAAGTGTCATTTATTATTTTATTTGATTATTTTAATTTTTTGTGTGGTTATTTTGATTATTTCAGTTATTTTAATTGTTCTCTACTACATGAAAATAACTAACGTATTTTTAAAATGATTATTATCAAATATTGTATTTTTAAAAGAAAAATCTATTGAGTCTTCTTTTTTTCTCTCAACTTTCACTTTTTTTCTTTTCTAGACACTCGACTTTCTTAAGTGAAGAGAATGTGATTTTTGATCTGAAATTACCCATCTATATATATTTTTTTTATTGATTTATTTTTTAAATAAATGGTTATTCCATGTAAATTTAGATTTTTTTTTCGTGATTTTGTTGTCTTATTGTAGCGTTTTATTTTTGTCATTTTGTTAAGATATTTTATTTTCCATCTTATTGTGGTTTTTATTTTTTGTGAACGATTCAGACAGATAAAGTATATTTAATCAGATAGTAACAACAAATCATATTATGACTATTGGTATGTTGCAAAATTTGAGTTATATATATTCTAGTCATTATCAAATTTGTAGGTTTTAAGCTGATTTATTATGTTATTAACTTGAGTGTTATTTCATCACCTATTAGTAAATTCATATTTATATTTCTATCGATATATTGCTAGTTTAAATTAATAAAAAATATATATATTTTAAAAATTCTATTGTATATATAATTTTTTTATTATTTCTAAAAAAGCCCCTTAAATATATGGGGACAACAATCTGCTAATTGATTGTAGGATGGATACTAAAGGTTTTCTTTATTATTTTTTAGACAAAATTGGATATTAAACTCGGTACCTAAAAAACCAATTTTTTAAAATAAAAGGGCCCAAATTAAAATACTATATGAAAAGAAATTAAATAGGTTGAAATAGAAATAGATTTTGTTTGGATGGTAGTTGATCATCCAAACAAAATCTAAATAGAAATATTATGTTGAGGTACCAAATGTGTACCCATTGGTCTACACACTTAAAATGTTTTGAGCTTTTTTTTTATTTATTTAACAGGTTCTTTAATTTAAACAATGGAAGATGAAAAATTCTAGCTTCATATTTTTCTTATATTCTTAGTGATATTTAAAAGCATTAATATTCTTTTTCCAATTAAACTTAATTTAATTGATCTCCCCACATTGTGTTTAATATTTAAAAAAAATCGAGTTTTTCCATCTACTAATATTTAAAAAAATTTATCCCCTTTAGTGAATATTTTGTGAAAAGATGTTCTCCATTGTATAAGCCCATAAATCTCAATCTATTCAGCTTTCAACAAATTAACAAATATTATTTTCTTAAAACGCAAAACTTTTTATAATTATATTTTGATTAAGATGTAATTGATCGATTATATTTTTAAAAAAATATATTTTTATATAATTATTAAATTTATTTTCCACCCATAATTTGAGACAGGAATCTATATTAATTTTTAAGTTATCTAGCCATGCTCATTTTGCAACTTGCAAAGGGACCATTCAACAATATCAATTAGAAAATAGAAAATTTTTGTTCACCAAATTCTAGAAAATTATCCCATCACCGAACGGTCCTTAGCTATTTTATTTAACCTTTTGTACTATGTAACCATTGCCGCTCTATTTGAGGCAGTCCAAATTCATTGAGATTCCAAACAAATTTTGCACCAAATAATCTTCAAATTTCAACTCAATCGTAATAATGACTCATTCAAAATATAATTTTTTCAAGAACAATACTTTTTAAAGGTAAAAACTATTTTTAAACCTCTTTAACTACTTTAATTTTTTCTATTGATCTCCTATCGTTTTATTTTATTATATTGAATTTCTATACTATTATTTATATAGTTATTGAACTTTTATGTTATTATTTATATAATACGTTGAACCCCTATAGTATAAAAAATATATCTATAAAATTTATAAAATTGGAATTCAATAGCTACATAAATAATAATACAGAAGTTTAATACAATATAATAAAATGATAAGAGTTCAATAGATAAAACTATTATAGTTTAGGAGCTTAAAAATGGATTTTACCTTTTTAAAATGTATTGACTTATAATTGGATTATAAATTGACTATTTTTATATATCAACTTGTTAAAAATATAATTTATAAAAATATTTTCTATAAATTTAAGTATTTAAATAGTTTTATTTTAATTTATAAAGATACCGTTTAAAACACCTCAAATACTGTTAAAAGATGTTAATGATTTTCATTTTTAAAAAGTTAAAATGTCTATTTATAAATTTTAAAAATAAACTAATAAAAAATTTAATTTAAAAACAGTGGACGTATTAGACTCAAGAAAAAACCCATTTAAAGTTTGGCCAAAAGTGTAAATTAGATTCTTATATTTTACCCTAATTTCATATTAGATCTTTTTATTTTTAAGCTAAATTGGAACTTCTATTTTGTAAATTTAAATCATATTGAACTTTTGATGAGTACAATTAAGTCCTACATATTAATAAAAATAAAAAAATAAAAAAAATTAATCTAGTTTTGAATTTATAGTTTTGTTGTATTATGTATAATATAATAATATATTGATATATAGCAGAAAATTGAATGAAAATTAAACTTACATATAACATGATATTAATCATAACTTTTGTATAACTTAACTCTCAAATTATGATAAATAGATAGTGAAAGGTTAAATAAATAAATAAATATATATATATATATATATATATATATATATATATATATACTTAGTTTTCTTTGATAGCTCTCTATATCATGTATGGTCCATCTAATCAAGATTCCATTTCAATGTTTTCTTGTCAATGTTCCCAACGTATGATGGGGGGGACAAGCATTTTTGTTGGATGGTGTCCCTGAAGTTGGTCAGCTGAATTCAAGATGCAAATTATAGTTGATAATGACTATACAACATACCATTTCTAGATGATTTTTCTCTATGTTATATATATTAACAAGTTTATATATATATATATATATTAAATGTTAAAGCCTAAAATCATTAAACTCAAATTGTGATAAGTATCTATCCTCATAATTTAACATTCATTTATATTTAATTTTTAAAATTTTGAATATTTTTCTTTAAAAAAATTAAAAAAAAAACCTTTTTTTTCTATGTAACTCTAGTTTTTCCTATGGAACCATATTACTTTTTAATGTAACCAAAACACTATTATATATATTTTAATACTACTCAAATTCTAAAGATATTTATATACTACATATTTTTCTACCTTAAATCACTCAAATATTTATTTTCAAACCATTAAAAAATTAATTTTTAAAAAAATTTAAAAGTATAATAATATAATAATTATTTAATATTATTTTTCAACTAAAACACTACTATATGTAATCTAATACTAATCTATTAATTTTAAAACTAATCTTATTATAACTAAAAAATTATGGTAACAAAAATTAAATTTATAACTAATCTTATTATAATTAATCTCCTAAAAAGTAAAGTAATAATATGATCAACTAAATAAAACTCTTTTAAAACTTTATGTGTAATATTATTAAATTTCAAAGTAAAATTCTATACTATTTATTATACTATTAATAAAAATTTATTTTACTAATATTTATTTATGCTAAAAATTTTATTATACTATTTTTCAATATATATAAACTCTCTATGTAAAATTTATTATTTATATATATCCTATAATTTAAAATTTTCACTAATAAAAAATATTAAAATATAAATAAATAATTTATTAATAAGTAGCCCAAATAACGAGCAAATAAACGACTAGTTAATGTTTTAATGTAGAAACCCTGATTTAGAGGGCTATAATTCAAATAATAATAAAGAAAAATATTGAGATTGAATTTATATCAATATGGATAAATATAAAAAATTTTATGAGGCTTAAAATTAAATAATTTATGATGAAATCTTGAGAGAATTAATTGCCAATAGCGTCAAGATAAAAATTATTTTTAATTTATCACTGTTAAACCCATAATAATAATAATAATAATAATAATAATAATAATGTTCAAGTGATCCGGTCTAAAAAAATTATAGTAATTATTGACTGTGTATATATAATGATCGTGTATGGTGTGGTCTTTTCTATTTGCAGGAATCAAAGAATGAATCAATCCTTTGGAATTTTATATAAATTATGAAGCGTTATGTATACATATAATGGTCAAAGGTCCACCATTTCAGCCGCTAATCACAAAAGTAAGCATTGCGGCTTTAATGTAAACCATGATTGCATTATCATCATCGCCACTTGGAATTTTTGTTTATTGGAGAAAAAAAAGCATAAATACTTCTTCTTTTCCTTTTTTTTTTAAAAAAAAAAAAAAAAAAAAAAAACCTTCTTTCATCACATATCTTAATGGAATTAATCATTTTTTTCCTAAAATAAAAGTGCAATTGTCAACTTAAATAATTAATTTAAAAATGAACGAATGAAAGGAAGGAAGCCACAAATTCAATGATTAATTTGTGTTTTAGATGACCAAAAAGAAAATTTTGAGCCTTTTGCTTAGAATCAACTTACCTTTTTTTTTTAATCAAATGTGCGTTTAAATCGAGATTAAAAGAGGTAAATATTATTTTTGTAATGTATTAACCCATTTAATTATGTTTGATAAATTTTGGATAATTAAAATTAATTGTTAACCCCTTTAACTGCTAATTTAATTTATGTGTATTTTTATTAATTTAGTTCGAGATAGGTAAAAGTCTATAAAAAAAAAAAAGAAAAATTATTTTATTAAAAAATACATATTTTCATTTTTCTATCATTTCATATTTATTTACAAATTACTCATTTTCTTACTTTTTTCATTAATAAAATATAAATTAAATTTAAAAAATATATAAATCAATTAATTTATTTATTATAGTGATTTTATTATTTCTATTTTAATTCTATTATTGTCGCTAGTTTATATTTTTCATTTTCAATTTTTTATGTCAATTCTTATGAAAACGTTAATGAATTAATCATATTAATATTGATTAAATATTATTTTCATCATTTTGAATTTAATATATGAGAAATTTTATCAGATAACTAGTGTACATGTTTTCATGACTAGCTATAAAGCATAAACTAATTGTTGCAAGTAATTTTTAATTTTATTCTATAAAATTTGTAAAAAATGTTTTAAAATGTATAAAATATATAATGTAAAAATATATAAAAATTTATATTTTTTTGGGCTAATTTTTTTTTAGTGTAATTTATTTAAATTAAATTTTCATTTATTTCTATTTTGTTTTCTTGTATGTGAAAATGAATGTAATAATTTTTCCTCCCTCCACTTCTTTGAATGCTTTTTATTTTATTTTATTGTTGTTAATCTATGTGTTATGAATTTAATGAATTAGACCAAAATTGCATGAAAATAGTTTAATTAAAGTTTTAGACCTAATTGTAAAATTTAAAAATTATTTGAAAGCAATTCCAAATTTGTATATTAAAAAAGAAATAATTAAAAATAATAAAATATTAAATACAAACATAAGCCAATTCCAAGGTTATATACGCATTTCAAAAGCTTATATTTAATTTCTAGAGTCAAATCTCCAAGAACGATTATTGAGACTTTTGTGGAATCTGTTAGTATAAAGTGTGTTTCGAACTTCATTTAAATGGTGACTTTATTTTCAATTTAGAATTTATAGTTTAAAATTATATTTTCAATGAGTTTCAAGCCACATAATACCATGATTATCAAATATTTAAATGTGCATTAAATTCTACCATCTATAATAATATATTATTCATTCTTTAATTTAATATAGAATTATAAGAAATGTTCCAATTAATATTTCTTTAACGGTCAGAAATAATTCCTTTTTTTTTCTGAATAAAAAAATGACGGGCAGCCACACATATTTATACTAGAGGCTAAATGAAAAGACCTAATAGAACATATTCTTTGCATTTTTTTCGTTTTCTATTTTTCTCTCTTTCTCAAATTTGTTTATTAGTTTAGCACTTCATCTTTTCTTTCTTCTTTTTTTTTTCCTTATCTTCTTGGAAAGTGAAGGTTTTAAAATGGAATTTGATATTGTCAGCTAATGTCCATAAAAATAAATTCTTAGAGAGAATATATATATATATATATTGTTTTTAGAGAAAAAAAATGCACTTATTGAAATTTGAAGATATATCTAATACATAACATAAATAAAGTATAATTAAAAAGCAATGTAAAATTATTCGTTGATATTTTTCAATTGGATTAATAGAACTATTTTATTTTATAACCTAATAATTCATTTGATAATTTTTATATTTCACTGTATGACATTACTTAACTATAAATTGACTAAAGAATCTTTTATTGAATATGACTATAGAAAATATTAACAAAAAATTCACAAGTAAAAGAATTATAAACGCTGTAAAGGGTAATTACCAAAATTTTATAAAAATGATTACAAACTCTCCAAAGGAAATTCAAAATTACAATAAAAATAAAAATCTATATTTATTGAATGTAAAAAAAATAAGAACAGTGAGACAATACCACCGATTTAAGAAATAATTGGTGATATTAGCCAACAACGAAAGTTTTTCATGAAAAGATCTACAGAGAAATAATTTGATATGTTTTATATATTATGTTTTTTGTTAATTTTTTTTACTAAATAGAAGATAAATTAACAAGAAATTTTATTAAAAAATTTTAAAAAAATTATAAATCGATGATAATAATAATAATAATAATAATAATAATAATAATAATAATAATAACATGTAAATCTTACATTTTATAATTTCAATTTTTAAATTGTTAAAAAAAAAATTAACTATGTATTAGTGATAGAGCAATATAATTGTGGCTAAATATTATTTATAGCCATAGAAATTACAACTATATAGCTAATTGTACTTATTAACCACATGCATCAAAAGTTATGTAGCTAAAATATTGACTGTATATTAGTCATGGACAATGGGCTATAAAAATTAAGGTTGTAAATAGTAATATCAATTAGCCATAAACATGAATTATTTTATGGTTAAAATTAAATTTTTAGTCATGATATCTGATGTCGTAGCTAATAGACAATATTAACTATAAGTCAAATAGATTGATGGTTAAAATACATTATTAGCCACAACAATAATTTGCATCTAGTTTTATAAAATTTTAGCTACAATAATTAAAATAATATTATGAATGCGAATGAATAATATATTGCTTGTGAATGAACAATATATTGCTTGTGAAAGAATAGTACTCAAATAGTGAAAAGAAAATCTCTATATAAAGGGATTGAAATTCACTAATGAGAATGTTAAGAAGAAGAAGAAAAGATAGATTATTCTCTAAATTCTTTCAATATTATAGTTCTCCAAATTCTCTCCAAACTCTCTCTAAATTCTCTTAAAATCATTCTACTATCAAATATTTTTCTTCTAATTAAATACTACTAAATTCAAGTTTAGTTCTGTAACAAATTAAGTAATTAAATTTTTATTTCACAACACGTTATCAGCACGAGGAGCTCTCGATCAAAACAATAAGGTACATATTTCTTAATATTTAATATTTATAAATATATTATTTGATTATATATTATCATGGATGACTATGCCTCCTACTAATTTATATATTTATATTTATTTCTTCAATCTACCTTTATATTAATTGTTATTTTTATTTTGTTTTACTAACTACACCATTGATGCAAATATTGCTAGAAATGGTTCTGACCTTATGGATGACTATGTCTCCTACCAATTTATATTTATGCACATTTATTTTTTTTATTATTTATGTTAATGGAAGGCTATACCCCATTTTATATTAATGGACGGTTTTGCCCCATATTTTTACATATCGTTATGTTAACTCACTTACTATAAATAATCATATCAACATTATTTATTGATTTTACTTTATATAATTTATTTCTCAATATATTATATTAAAAAAAAAATCTAACGGCTATATTTTTATTACTAACGGTAATAAACGGCTATATTTTTCATTATAAATAGATGAGCTATAAATTTTATTTATTCATACAAATTCATACATTTTCTCTTTCTCTCTTTACTCTAAATTGTAAACATGATTTGGTATATTTATATTTGTGTTTTGATCATGACTATTATAATAGTTTTAGGAATAATTCATATGGAAGATGATTTTCCTTTTGATATAATTTTAAGTATTATTATATCATTTTTTGTACCACTATTATTTCTTGCAATATTCATTCATGATATAATTAATTAGTAAATTTTGATTATATTTGATTTTTTTAGTAGTCATCAAATTTATGAATTCTAATTGAGTTATATTTTTTTATTAGTTATCATAATGACAAATCTAGCAAAGCTTGAGTTCGTTGCTCTTGACATCACGGGAAAAATTTTATGTCTTGGATTCTAGATGTAGAGATGCATCTTCAATCAATGGGGTTAATTGATACTATAAAAAAAAATAATAACACCTCATTGCAAGATAAGGCCAAGTCTATAATTTTTCTCCGTCGTCATCTTGATGAAGGATTAAAATGTGAATATTTGACTGTCAAAGATCCAAGTGTTCTTTGGAAGGATCTAAAAGATAGATATGATCATCAAAGAGATGTAATACTACCAGTAGTCACTGATGAATGGAGAGCTTTACGCTTTCAAGACTTAAAAAAAGTGAGTGACTATAATTCTGCAATGTTCAGAATAGTATCACAATTAAAATTCTGTGGACAGACAGTCACAGACGAGGATATGCTGGAGAAAACTTACTCCACATTTCATGCATCAAATGTTACACTGCAACAATAATACAGGATGCAGAGATTTAAAAAATATTCTGAACTAATTTCATGCCTACTGGTAGCTGAGAAAAATAATGAACTCTTGATGAAAAATCATCAGTCCAGTCCCACTGGCTCAATAGCATTTCCAGAAGCAAATGCTATAAATTATTCTAGATATAAAAATTACAATAGCCATAAACGTGGGAGAGGTAGAGGTCATGGACGTGGAAGAGGTCAATTCTTTGGTCGTGGTCGTGGAAATAAATATAATAATACTCCACAACAGACTCAGACTCAACCTCAAAAGAAGTTAAAATCAGTCATTAGTGGTGTTCAAGAAAGGCCTCAACATAAGTTTGAAACTGTGTGTTTCAGATGTGGTAGTAAAGGACACTGGTCACGAATTTGTCGAACACCACCACATCTTTGCCAACTTTATAAGGCATCATTGAAAGACAAAGAAAATAAAATAAACTTCAATGAGCATCATACTCATGTTAATGATACAACTCATCTAGATATTTCTGATTTTACTGATGATTTTACTGACAATGAAAATTGAGACATCTAAAATTTTAAGTATATTGTTATTACTTATTTTATTCTGAAGAATATGCTATTGTTATGTATGTTATTTTCAAATTAAATAAAATGTCCTACTTTATAATTATTTTATGTTTTTACCTTAATTGATTAATTTTTTTTTGTTTATCTATTTTGAAGTTTAGTATGGATTGTACTCAACATAAAGACAATATTGGAGATCTCTGCATACCAGATAGTGGTACTACACATACTATCTTGAAAAATAGGGATTATTTCTCTGAAATAAAGCCCACAAAGGCAGTTGTAAAAACAATATCAGGTCATGTAGATCTGATTGAAGGAATTGGCAAAGCTAAATTTATGTTACCAAATGGAACAAAGTTTATAATTGATGAAGCTTTGTTTTCACCAAAATCAACAAGAAATTTGTTGAGTTTTGATGACATATATCAAAATGGGTGTGATACCCAACCCATTACTATAAATGGTAACAAATATTTAAATATAGTTTCCTATGAATTAGAAAAAATACAAGTATTGGAAAGACTGCCAAAACTCCCTACTGGATTGCATTACATGCATATACATGTAATTGAATCAAATATGGCAGTAAAAGAAAAATCTTATGATCCTTCAATAATAAATTTATGGCATGACAGATTAGGTCATCCTGGATCAATAATGATGCGAAGGATAATTGAGAATTCACATAGGCATCCCTTGAAGGGGCAAAGAATTCCTCAATCAAATGAAATGTCATGTACAGCTTGTTCTCTTGGAAAATTAATCTTGAGACCTTCACCATCTAAAATTCAAAATGAATCACCTATGTTTCTTGAAAGAATTCAAGGTGATATATGTGGGCCAATTTACCCACCATGTGGACCATTCAGATATTTTATGGTATTAATTGATGCATCTAGTAGATGGTCATATGTTTGTCTATTGTCAACTCGTAATGTTGCATTTGCAAGGTTGCTTGCTGAAATTATTAAATTACGAGCACAATTCCCTGATTATACAATCAAGAGGGTAAGACTTGATAATGCTGGTGAATTTACATCTCAAGCATTCAATGATTATTGTATGTCTACTGGGATCATTGTTGAGCATCCTGTTGCCCATGTACATACTCAAAATGGTTTAGCTGAATCATTAATTAAACACCTTCAGCTTATTGCTAGACCATTAATAATGAGAACAAAGCTTCCCATTTCAGTTTGGGGTCATGCAATCCTACATGCTGCTTCATTAATTTGCATCAGACCTAGTGCATATCATAAATACTCCCACTACAATTGGCATTTGGTCAAGAGCCAAATATTTCCCATCTCAGAATTTTTAGTTATGCAGTATATGTACCCATTGCACCACCTCATCGCACAAAAATGGGTCCTCAACGAAGATTGGGAATTTATGTTGGGTTTGAAACACCCTCGATTATTAGATATCTTGAACCTTTAACTGGTGATGTTTTTACAGCACGTTTTGCTGATTGCCAATTTAATAAGGTTGTTTTCCCAACATTAGGAAAAGGGGAGAAAGAAGGAAAAAGGGATATTTCATGGAATGAACCATCATTATTGCATCTGGATCCTCACATAAAACAATGTGAATTAGAAGTGCAAAAGATTGTGCACTTACAAACAATTGCAAATCAATTGCCAGATGCATTTACTGATACAAAAAGAGTGACTAAATCATACATACCAACAGCTAATGCTCCTGCTCGTATTGAAATTCCAGAAATAAAACTTGAGAATAAAGACACTCATGAGTCTAAAACACGCTAGAAGTGTAGAAGACCAATTGGTTCTAAGGATAAAAATCCTCGAAAGAGAAAGGGAGTAGATAATCATCTGTTACATGTGAAATCATAAATGACAAAGATGATCCTAAACCAAAATCAGTCATGGAATGTCAAAATAGGCATGATTGGATAAAATGGAAAGATGCTATGCAGGCTGAATTGGACTCACTAAACAAATGAAATTTTTTGGGCCAATTATTCCTATGCCTAAAACTGTGAAACCTGTAGGATACAAGTGGGTCTTTGTACGAAAGAGAAATGAGAAAAATAAAATAATAAGGTACAAAGCTAGACTTGTAGCTCAAGATTTTTCACAAAGGCCGAGAATTGATTATGATGAAACGTATTCTCCTGTTATGGATGCAATTACATTCAGGTATCTTATTAGCCTAGTAGTTTATAAGAAGTTAGAAATACGTCTTATGGATGTTGTGACTGCTTATTTGTATGGATCACTTGATAGTGACATTTATATGAAAATCCCTGAAGGATTTAAAATTCCTGAAGCATTAAGTACAAAACCCAAAGAAATGTATTCGATCAAGCTCTAGAGATCTTTATATGGGTTAAAACAGTCTGGGCGCATGTGGTATAATCGTTTAAGCGATTATTTGATTAATAAAGGATATGTGAGTAATATTATCTGCCCATGCATTTTTATTAAGAAAACAATATTCGAATTTATGATTATAGTTGTATATGTTGATGATTTGAATATCATTGGAACAGAAAATGAGATCCATGAAGCAACAGTATACTTAAAGGAAGAATTTAAAATGAAAGATCTTGGAAAAACCAAGTATTGCCTTGGTTTACAAATTGAGCAAATGCACAATGGGATATTCGTGCATCAATCAAATTACACAGAAAAGATCTTGAAACGCTTTAATATGGATAAAGCAAATCCTTTAAGTACTCAAATGGTCGTTAGATCACTCAATATTGAGACTGATCCATTTCGATCCTGTGAAGAAAATGAAGAAATTCTTGGTCCTGAATTTCCATATCTCAGTGCCATTGGAGCTCTAATGTATCTTGCTAATTGTACTAGACCTGACATTTCTGTTGCAGTCAATTTATTAGCAAGGTTCAGTTCAGCTCCAACAAAAAGGCATTGGAAAGGGGTCAAACATATACTTCGATACCTTCGAGGAAATGTTGATTTGGGTTTATTTTATTCTAATAATTCAAAATAAGAATTGATTGGTTATGCAGATGCAGGGCATTTATCTGATCCTCATAAAGCGAAATCTCAAACAGGCTATGTGTTCACAAATAATGGAACTGCAATTTCTTGGCGTTCCCAGAAAAAAACGCTTGTCACTACTTCCTCAAATCATTCTGAAATTATTGCACTACATGAAGCAAGTAGAGATTGTGCGTGGCTTAGATCAATGACACATCATATTGAAGAATCTTGTGGTTTTCCAGTCAACAAAAGTCCAACAATTTTATATGAAGATAATGCAGCATGCATTGCACAATTAAGGGAAGGATATATCAAAAGTGATAGAACCAAACATATACCTCCAAGATGCTTTTCATACACTCAAGAGCTAATAAAAGACAATCATATAAATATCAAGTATATTCAGTCTAGCCAGAATTCAGTTGATCTTTTCACAAAGGCACTTCCAACTACAATCTTTAGAAAGCACGTTCACGATATTGGAATGCGACATCTACATACTATGTGAAGGAAGATTATACATATTAACTTGAGGGGGAAAAAATCATGCACTGTACTCTTTTTCCTTAAGCTAAAGTTTTTCCCACTGGGTTTTATTTAACAAGGTTTTAACGAGGCAGTTACAAAATATTATTATTCAAGGGGGAGTATTATGAATGTGAATGAATAATATATTGCTTGTGAATGAACAATATATTGCTTGTGAGAGAATAGTACTCAAATAGTGAAAAGAAAATCTCTATATAAAGGGATTGAAATTCATTAATGAGAATGTTAAGAAGAAGAAGAAAAGATAGATTATTCTCTAAATTCTTTCAATATTATAGTTCTCCAAATTCTCTCCAAACTCTCTCTAAATTCTCTTAAAATCATTCTACTATCAAATATTTTTCTTCTAATTAAATACTACTAAATTCAAGTTTAGTTCTATAACAAATTAAGTAATTAAATTTTTATTTCACAACAAATAACAAAATATAAATGTGAAACTAAAAGGTTTTAAATTCCAAATTGAAAACAAACAATAAAAAAAAAAATTTCTTCCTATTATAAATAGAAATCATTAGTTTTTTTTTTTATCAAAAAAAGAAATTATAAGTTTTCTTTTATATTAAAAGATATATATATATATCATTTAAAATAATTTTAAATTTTAAAATGAAAAGGGATTTTATATTGTTTTAGCTCCATATATTTGTTCCTACTTATATATCTTATTTGCTGTAGAATAATACTTATGTGACTAATAATTAAAATTTTTTGCCACACAAATTTTATTTTTGTGGCAATTAAATTTAATATCTTTTTACTGTCAGCTTTATTATCATAAGTTATGTAGCTAAAACAATGAAAAATAGCTAAATGACACTTAAATTTCGTAGTTAATTTTTAACTACGTCGTTTCTTGTCAATTGTTATATCATGCACCCCTATCTATGTTGCAATATGAATTACACACGTGCGAGATGAAAATGCGCATTTTCTTTTTCATGTCAAACATCTTTTTTGTGCATCAAATGTCTTTTTTCTTTTTTTCCACTGTACGACTATCAAAAATCATTGAGACTCACTTGTATATTCATTGAGAATTAAATGAATATGCATATGAAGATCAATGAGTCTGCTGCAAGTTCATTAACCTTTACTTGAAAGTTCATTAACCTTTACTTGAAAGTTCATTAATCCTCAATGAACATGCAAGTAAAAAACAATGAAACTATAATAAGTTCATTCTTCTTCATCTATATGTTCATTAACATTAATATGTATGCTCATTGATTTTCACTTGTAGGTTTATTTGCAATCTCGTTTTAAAGTATTTTTATTTATTTATGGAGAACCTTCAATCAATAATAAATGAACATATACATTACAAGTAATAAATTTATATACATAAACTAATGAAGTTATAACTTAAAAAAACAAACATAAAAGAATCATAAAGAAGAAATCTAAATCAAATTATTCATTAGTTTGAGCATCGCTAAGCAAGATAGAAGTATGATTAGCAATAGACATTGAATCATCAAATTCCTCATTAGTTTGAGCATTGACACTAATGAAATCTAAATCAGTACCCAAACACAAATCCATTAAAATCAAACTTCTTTTTGATTATTCTCTCTATTACAAAAAAAAAAAAAAAATCAAACCCGTGAGAATAGAAAGCCTTTTGAATTTGAAATTCAATTGGATTGGCAAATTTCTAAAAATTTGCAAAATTTAACGCTCTTGAATTCGATCTTCAAGCAATCACTTGAATTGGCTCCAACGAAAATAAAGAGCAAACAACATCAACTTTTCGAAAATTGCAAAAATAAAGAATAGAAGGCCTTTGAATGAAAGCCATTAATCCAAAGACATGGTCAGTGAGGAAATGTAGAGAAGGATAAAGATTGCGTTAAAAAATAAGAAAGAAATAAACATTTTTTTGCATGTATGATATACTCTTAATTCATATTGCAATATTAATAACAGTATATGATATAATTTGTCATTTTTTGCTATGATAAATTATAAAACTTATTTTTGTGGCTAAAATATTTAGTTACAAAATTTTATAAATTTAACCATAAATCATTTTGAAGTTATAAGTAACAATTGTTGTGAAAAATTTTCTATCGAAGAATCCATAGGATATTTTTTATATATTGTGTTTTTATTTTTTTATTTTACTAAATAAAAGAAAAATTAACAAGTAATTTTATTTAAAAAAATTTAAAAAATTGATAATAATAATAATATGTAAATCTTACATTTTATAATTTGAATTAGAATTTTTAATTCGATTTCATCATATGATTTTGCTAAAATTGTTATACCAATTAACTATGTATTAATGATAGAGCAATACATGATTACCTCTCAACAAAGTGTATATACTTTTCAATATAAAAACAAATATTTAAATTAATTAATTTATTTTAAATTTATAGGATGAGATTATTAATAAATATTTTTTTAATATGCATTTTTGATAAATTTATATCTAGATTTAGAGTATAGAATAATTTCAGGATGCACCGCTAGCTTTTGCGGGCAGATTGGGTTATCGATGTGCGTGCCAAAAGACGTGTCCACCTCTGGTGTTTCTGCTTTTTCATTTTGCCATAGAAATGATTTTTCTGTCTGACTCCGATAAAAATAATAATAATTGCTTGTCCAATCGTCAAAGACTCAAAGGATTCACATCTACACGTGCCTTACAAAAAAAATTTCGTAGAACGCCCATGTTTCGTGTTTTAATTACTTGCAGGCCACCCCCTTTTACATTTGTAAAATGAATAAAATAAAAAATATATATTTTTATTATTTCGGTAATTTAATTTAATTTTATTATTACAATTCCTAATTAATTATATTAGTTGTAATGACACAACCACAAATCACTTCAAAAAAATTAAAAAAATTATAAACATGTAATATGTAAGGAGGATTGAATTAAAGACCCCACTCTTGAAATCTTAGAATAATAACCAATTAAATGAAATTGAAACTGATTCTAAAGCGATCTAAAAGTAAAAAAAGATCAATTTATGACTGATTTCTCCTCCTATGAACGGTTGTGGTTTCAAAATGAATTTTAAAAAAATAAAATTGATTATCGAACCAATTAAACCAAATAAACTGAATCCTAAATTATTTAAAATGAATCCAATAGAACTAAAACCGTTCCTAAATGGAAAAGAAATGGATTTAGTTCTATATTGGTTGAATTGAAATTGACCGGTTAAAAAACGTAGCTACCACGGTTAAAGCCACAAAAATTTCAATACAAATATACGATTGAGTTAAAGCTTTGAAATATTCAAATTATTTTTGACTTATTCAATCAAATTAGGTGAATGTTTAATTTAGTGAATGCAGGAAGTTAAAAAATTATTTTTTATTAAATAATTAAATTGCACGTGTTTGATAAATTTTTTAAGTTAACATCATATGCTAATTTTTTGAAAATAACACCTTATACTATTTTAATCTCTCTCAGTTTTATTTTGGGCAATGGTTAAGTAGGTCCTTCAACTTAACTATTTGGATTACTTAGGTCTAATTTGAACTTTTTCAATAATTAGACTCATTATTTATATTTTTAGGCCAATTAAACCCAATTCTCTTTCCCATGTGTGTGTGGTGTGCACTCAACTATATTTCCATTTAAAAAGATTTTTTTATTAATAAAAAATAAGTAAAAAAATGAAAAAAAAAAATGTATATAACTAATAGTGGTTAAAAAACGTATAAGTAATTTGAAATATTCCCAATTTCTCAATGAATGAGACCCCTAATTTATCGTTGAAAGTGACAAATCCCAAATTAGTGAAATCTCTTTGAAATTGAAGCATCAGAAAGTAAGGAAAAATAGAAGGATGTCTTCCTCCTTGCGAAGATCAGCTTCTTCATTGTATGATTCATAGGCAATAATGCGTTTTGTGGCTAAGGGGCATTCAGAATTCAATTATGAAGCGCTAACAAGATTCTGCTACTATAACATTAAGGCACCAAGGTGGGTAGCGTGGAGAGAATAAAATGTTGGAAGAAGGTCTTATTCGTGTATTGTGAGTTATAAGGTAAATGTATATGAATTATGGTATAAATTTTTGAAAAATTAAAATTTGTTTAATAAATGTTTGATGTGGTTTATGGTAGAGGAAAAGGTATTTAGACATAATAGGATGTGACTACTTTGAATGGCATAATGAACAATTTAGTCACCCAACAAGGAGGGTGATTAAGGAATTGTAAGAAGAAAATGATAGCTTGAAGGTTGACAATTAATCATTAAAGTATGTAGTGTGTGATCGAACGAAGCATGTTGAATCCATTGAAATGGTTATGGAATGTGCGAATCTGAGGAGGGAGTGAAAAGTTGCTATAGAGTTAGGTTGAAATTATAAGTCGAAGAAATTTTTTTGTATAATAATGCTTGATATAAATTGCTTGGTGTTTGTGCTTACTGTAGTGGCTACTATAAATTGGTTGTGCTTATTGTAGTCTCTACTATGTTGTTACAAATAAAGAATGTGTTTATTGTTGTACAAATGTAGATGCAAATTTTGCATCTATTGCATCTGTGTTAGTAGTGTATAGGTTGGAACTTTGTAATCAATTGATGTAGTAATTATTGGATCTTTGTTAATGAAAATAGTTGATGCAACAATTATTCTACCCATTTGTGTTATAGTGCAGTGAGTGAGTTTGTGCCCCTATTACCTGCATTTTTAATTTTTTTGAATGGTAATGGGTACATCTGCTAAAAGGGAAAAAACACCAGTAATTGAAAAATACAAACTAACGAATCATATTTCCACAAACTTGTTTAGATACATCATAAGCATATGCACTAACTTATATACATAAAAACCATATGCACTAACTTTTACTTGTGCATTTCATCAATATTATATGGTTTTTACAACATTGCCTATAGTATTTTGCTTGCATATCCATAAAATGTGACAAAAAAATGACCATAAAGTGAACAAAAAATGACCAAAAAGTGTCCCAATTCTTCATCATAATTTTTTCACTAATATTTACCCTTATGTTCTATCTAATCTTCATATAAACAAAAAATGTCAAAATACTATACTAAACCATTTTCATCCAAGTTGTCTTATATTACAATAATATAGAATTCCATATGTATCCATATTACTCAAAATCTGAGATCATCATATGCACAAACTTGTTAAAGTCCAAAAAATTATCTTTTTTAGTTGAAATATGAAGCTGCTACCTTCATGGGTTTGGCTTTGTTATTGGCCTTTGAACTTTTTTCGTACGCTTCATAGCATTTTTGGTTAAATGTGCCCTCTATATATGCTAAGACTTAATTGCAGCTAGACTTACTGCATCAAATCCCATATCAGCTGCCCCAACATTTGATACCTGTGGTTGAACTCCTGGTATAGAGGATGAGGTTTCCTTGTGCCTTTTTTCTGGTATACTAACCTGAGCTTCACCTTCCCTACCTTTTTTCTCAAGTTGGTAACCTTTTAATCCCTTTACATACCCAATTTTGAACTTGATATTGCTTTTGACCCTCCCTACTAGGAGCTTGAAATCTACCATACATCGGGTTTACTTTGTCATGACTCAAAACAGGGGACCATGACCAGCGCTAGGGAATGAGGATTCTTTCGAATCTGGAACCCGTAGCAAGCCTTAAAAGAAAAGCATGCAATAAAATAAAATAAATAAAATATTTATTCAGTAGAAATAAAATCTTGAATAATAATAAAATAATTTCTCAGCTTCCTTTAATAACATAAATCACATCTCATATCAGAAATAAAATCTTTTAATACAATACTTCAGAGTAACACTCTGAATTAAAATCTCGTACATGCATAAATTAGAAACAACTTTCGACAGAATCAAATATAATTACTACTGCAGTGTCTAGAGTACAAAGTAAAGCTCAAGTAAACGATTTACATAATAAAGCCGGAGCAAAAGAAATCCGACGGACATGTCTACTGCTGAAGTTTAAAGATGAAGACTCTCCTGAAAAATATCAATAGAGGGGAGTCAGACCTCACTAAGTGAATTATTATAATATATATACATGCATAGCTATATGTCAAATGCAGACACTAGTATATATAATAAATACATATACAGATAAATATACACAGATGCAACAAAAATCATTTTAATACTGAAAATCATTAGTTATGAAGGATCAAATAGAACCTTATATTTTTGCAACCTCAAATATCAATAGAACTCACTTAAGCCATACAGGCTCTCTTAATTCTAAATAATTCACTTAGTCCAATTGGACAGTAAACTGGCATCGAGACACTAAGTCAACCGAGCTCCAACAGTCTGACTATCAGTGTGATTGGCCCCGAGACACTTGGTCAACCGAGCTCCAACAATCACACCCTCAATCACATCAATCTCAATCATATCAATCATGTCATATTTCCTCAAATAAGTTAGTAATTAACCCTATGATCTATTGCACCGGTACGTACTCGGTCCTAGTACTGCCTACTAGAAAGCACGTTCTATCTATATCCTTCATTTTAATATAAAATATACATTCAAGAAAATAAATGATGCATAATGATATTTAAAATAAATAAATATACCATATATATACCAGAAATATACCTAAAATAAACTAAGTATATTTTAGGTATATATACGTATAATCAACTTAAATAAATCATAGAATATGTTAAATTAACCTAATATTTGAAAATAAGCTAAATTTAATTAAAAAGGAAAACATGCATTTATTTCATAATATACCAAAAATATACTAAAAGTATACCTAAAATATACTTAAACATTCAAATAGGTAATTATGCAAAAATTTATATTTAAAACATAAAATTCTAAAACATGCACCATAAGTAATGCATATATATCATAATAACATACAGTTGTGCGCTCCACGAGAAGGGTCCGACGGGCCTGGTCTACTAGGCATCGATTTTGGTGCAACTAACAAATAAATAAATAACACGAAAATCAATATAAATCTAACTTAATTTCTAGAAACTCGATATAGAATTCTAGACACAAATAGAGATTAGGAATTAGACCCGATGTCACATTTTATGAGAATTCTATCGAAAATTCGATAGAACCTCCTCTGTAAAATAAACATTTCTCTACTTAAAAAGTAGAGTCAGTCATGCAAGAAAACACACTTCAAAATAGATTTCACAACATATTCATACAACCCTCGGTCGGGATCCCAAACTGCAAATTCCACCGACCGAGGTCCACAATTCACAAGAAAATACACAAAATATATTAAAATTCCATAAATACCAAAAATGCCCTTTAAATATCAAAATATAGCAAATTAAATATTTAAACACTAAAAATAATTATTTCACTAATATTTACTTAAAAACCCTAATATTAATATAATATTATTAAAAATCGATAATTCTCGATAAATTCACAAATACTAATATAAATTCATTTTATAAATCCAAATTACTTAATTAGTCCAAAAACATACTAAAAATTACTAAAAACCCATTTATTTACAAAAATAGTATATTATATATAATTTGAAAATAATTTTTGAAAAATAGTTTTAATTAGTTAAAAGTAGTAAGTAATTTGTAAAAAATCATTTTTATACCTAAAATAATTATTAAAACCAATTAAACTTAATATTTAACTAAAATTATTATCAAATTACCAAAATACCCCTAGTATATAAAAATTCACATAATATACTATAATTACTCAAAAATTCAATAAAAAAATATATAATTACTCTAAAATTATTTTCTCAACATATAATTCAATAAAATCAATAATTATACTCATTTAATCAATTAATTTTGACAAAACACATGTATAACCTATATTTCCAAAATTTACATAAACTAAATAAAATTATAATAATTACACAAAAATCACAAAAATTATTAATTAAATTATAAAATTAATTTCAACCACCATAAACACTAAAAATCACAATTTCACAATTTATTTAATTAATTTATGAAAATTAAAAAATAATAATAAAATAATAAAAAATTCACAAAAATTAAAATAAATTCCAAAAATTCCACAAAAATTTCAAAGTGTAGATTAAGCTAAGGGAAGCATAATTTGTGAAGGAATTAAGCTTTAATATTAAAGAACAAAGTTCAAAAAAATTGAGAAACATAAATGGCCGAAAATGGAATCAAGCTTGCAGCGGTAAGGGGATGGTTTCAGGAAAGAAAGGGAGAAGGAGGTGTTTTCTTCTTTATATATTTATTATAACTTTATAATAAAGTTTAATACTATATAATATATACTAAAAACACACACCACATGTTTTAAATGCACACACTTATATATATACACCCATATATATATATATATATATACACACACACACATATATATATTTACATACTTTTAAATAAACAATAAACGCTAAATAACATATGCATGTATATATATATATATATATATATATTAATACATAAAATAATAATAATGCATGAAAAAATATAATTTAGTAAGATAAAATAACATTAAATATAACATATTATTTTCCAAGAATATAAGTTTTGGGAAAATTTTTACGTAGAAAACCATAAATATACATAAAATAACATTAATTATTCACAAATAATCAAATAATAAAATATATAGTTTTAAAATTATTAACACTGCATATATTGATTTAAGATAAAATCATTTAAAAACTCGGGTTATAACATCCTTGACATTTCACATAATCATGGTTGTATATGCTAACCTTTCTTTGATGTTCTATTGTAACTAGATTGGTTACATTTACAAACTTTTGGCAAAATAATACAGGCTGCAATATTTATTACCTTAGTATGTAATTTATTCATAATAACATCCCACCCATATAAGCACTATACAAAATGTGCAAACATACTTACATTATAGGAAAGTTGACCTGTGAATGCATTATAATGAATCCTCATTCCACCCGATTGTTTTTTAGCTCTAGTATTTGGCTCCATCATTGGTGCCTTTCTGTTGCCCTTATAATTAGCAACACCATGCACCCAGCTTTGTGATTCAAATCTGAGGTAATATATTGAAATTCCCTTGTTCCTTCTCAAATTATGCCTTTTAAATTTAGGATGTGCATGTGTTTCATTTGCATAGTCCTCCTACATAGTTAGAACAGTACTAATCAGCAATTGACTTTTCATTTCACATATCATACACCTTTAATTACTAAATAAATTAGCCTTTATGTAAATGATTAATATGATGTTCATAATGTTTCCTTTTTTGAATGATCCTCCATCAGCTGTTTGTGGTTAACTCCCTTTTACTAAAACTTCACTTTAACCCTATTGTTGAAACTATCACCAGGAAAAAAATAATTTGAACATTAAGTTATATAAATTATATCATGCACTTTATTGTTACTAATTAAACTATTACAGTAATTGAGTATGCCTTTTCTTACTTTTTCTTTCAATGGGCATCCATTTTTATTATACCCTGTTATATGATATAGGCTGCATGTCATCATTGCAGCTCGATAGGAAATTTTTCCACTTTTTTTAGGTTCTTCACGTTCATTTCTTCTGCAAATTTTAGGTCTCCCTGAAGCCTTATTGACTTCTGGTGGTAACAAAGGAGGCATTTTGGTATTTGGCCACATGCTTCTACCCTTTACAGGTTCTATCACATATTGATAGTTGGCCAAATATTGTTCTGTGCTATACCATTTATGTATGTAATCTTCCAAAACCTTATTGTTTTGGTAGAAGGCACATATACCATGTGGGTAAGGTATTCCAGTAAGGTCCCATGATCTACATGTGCACCTCCTATGCTACAAATTAACAGTATGCTTATCCTCCCTCATATATTTCGTATCCTTTAGATCCATTCCACTCAATTGTACATATGGAAGCTCTTTTAATGCTTTTATTTAATTTTCCACAAGCATTAGGATTGAAATTGCAATACCATTTTTGTGCAGCTTCTCTTTTCTCATATATTTTTTTCATGGCATCAACTCTCATCCAATCCAACATCCTAATAATGTGTTTTTGCCTAGCTTTAAGTAAATGGCCATTGAATGATTCACACATGTTATTATCTACACAATCACACTTAGAATGGAAGGAGAAATAGGACCTGCACCATTTATGTAGAGGGTATGTCAATAAGTGTTATACAAATCTAGTGCCCAATGCATTAAGCTTTTCCAACTTATCATGAAATAATTGTTCATATGGGCTCTTCGTACATCTTTAGAATTGCTATTTGAAGTCTATACCCCACCATCTCTTTTACCATGACATGTATATATGCATTCCGTACCAACGATGTTCAACAAGTGGGAGTTCTTGCTTCATAGCTTCAATTAGGCCTTGTAGGCATGAGTTAACAAGTAAATAACATTTAACTCTTAGTTAAATAGCATATCGTATATAACAAAATATTATATCTTAAATTAAATGTGATAAAATAACATAACTAGTTGCATCTTACCTTCTACATGTCATTAATTATAGTGTAGTTATTCCGATCAATCAAGTCGAGGTCCTCTTTTAAATGGTGTAAAAACCATATCCAGTTAGCTTTTGTTTCAGACCTTACAACTACCTATGCAACTGGATATCATTAATCATTTGCATCTTAGCCTACAACTGTCAGTAACTCACCTCTATAAAAGGTCTTAATAAAGGCACCACCCAGCCCAAACTAGGCTTGCACCCTGCTCTCCATTCCATTGTTAATGCCTCAAAACAAATATAAATTTTGCTAAACCTACTCGTCTCATCTTCTGCTATGACTTCAATAGTACTACCTTTATTAGTTTGCCTTAACTCCTCTACATAGTCCTATAATCTTTAATAATCATACTTGAAATCCCCTTCAAGCTCATACATGATTGCCCTCTTAACTCTCTTTGCCATAGGCTCATTAATTTCAAGCTTCAAGTGTTTCTTTACATAATCAACTATACTGCCATATGTAATTATAGGCTGATATTCAATAATAGGTTTAAAATAACCTATCAAATAATCCCTTGATGTCCTTCTATTCTTCCACGCCCTTGTACACCTGTGATTAAGCTTGTAACTTTTCATAATGAAATCACCACTCTTCTTATCAGAGCTAGCAAAAATAAACCATGGATAGGAGCTCTTACATTTGCACCAAACCCTTATAATATCATTTTGATCAAACTTAATTTTAACACCTCGAGCAATTGCATATTTAGCAATAGTTGTCCTAAACTTTTTAACACTTTTAAAACCATGCCAACAAGAAATGAAGGCACATTACCTTCATTTTTGTACAAGACTCTGGTAGATTTTCTCCTCCGTATATTTCTATGTCCATCGTTACCTGGCTCCTTATTATAGCTCATGTTATCATCATTATTAACATATTCAAGGTCCTTTCTAACTTTATTAGCAGTAAGGTTAGCACGACTTACATTTTGATTAACCTGACCTTCATCTTCCTCATGCACTTCATCTGTTTCATTTTCAGAATTTTGAGTTATTTCAACACAAGCACTATGTGTGAATGCATTTTTTCTTTAAACAACCTTGCTTTTGCCCTTATATTTCCTCTTGCAGTTGCCAATTCTTCATCGTTGGCATTAGATCCACTTTCATCATTTGTTCTAAATTCAACTTCATCCGAAACATCTCTATCTTTATGAACAGAACTTGGTGGAGCTTCATTTCTTAAACCAACATCACAATTAGTGTTAATAGGCAACCTATTGATATATGGATTGCTTGTAATATCACCAACTTCCCCTTCTTCCTCAATTGCTTCATCACCAGGCTAAACTGTGTCATCATCTTTCTGCATAATAAAATGGCATAACAACATTTTCAGGATGTGCTAAGAATTATCATGACTACATATCAGGTGTGCCAATAATAATTTAATGAAATATAGAGCAATTTACATACAACACCATTCAAGGAATCAAAGCATTTTTAACATCTTTAGTTTCGACATCTTTAGTCTGTTTAATATAATTAGATTAATTAGGTTCAACCTGCTCCGCATCATTCTATTCCACATATTCAGGTTCTTCAGCTCATATATGCTCTCCTCCAACCTGATGCATATTATCAGCTACTTTAGCTTGAACCTTATTGACTACTACTTGATCCACTGGTGGCTTATCCATAGCTGTTTCATATCCTTTATCATATTGTACAATAACTTCAACTTACTCCCTTTCACTCTGTTGCACATTCTAAGGACTGCTAGTATTATTATCTCTTCTAACTACCCTTTCTAGACTAACACACCCTTCTTCATTTAATATCTCAATAATAATATCCTCACAATAATTCATTAAACCACTTAAATTGAATTCACCTACCTTAAACACATCCTTATTTAATTCTTCACTCTCTTTTAAGTCCACATAAACCAAATTACTTTGCTCCACAATGTTCACTAACTGTTAAATCGTAAATTTCACCCCCACCTTTCCCCTCAGCTTGGTCCACATGACCCCATTAACTTCCTTCAATTCCTCATCACAACTAATTGTCATATTGTACATTAACAATCTAGGACATCAACAATCTAGGACCCTCAATAATTTCAGGCATGTCTACTGCATGTTTAATAAATAACTCCATATACAGTTTTTCAAACACTTTACTAATAGGAAGCAAATCATTTATACATGAATTTTAACCCATTTTCTATTAAGTGACCATTAGGTAACCAATATAGTTTTACATTGCTAGCATAACCCATAGACTTTAACTTCTTCATTATCCTAAAATATCCTAACCGATCAATATCATATACTTTCTAGTTCGATATTTCTCCATCTATATACTTGAGCTTCAGTTCCCTTATGAATTTTCCCCCATGGTGTATAGTAAATTTCACAGTCGCATCCCTCTACATTATGCAATAATCATTATCAAGCTATTAGTTAGCATTGTTAACACAAAATCACTGAAACGACGGCAAAAGCATGCAAATGTTTACCTCAATTGAAGCACTTTTAATCTTCAAATTTGAATAGCTTCCCCAAAATACCTTTAATTAATTACTCAACCTTGCTAACCAAACCCTAATCTTAATACTGATAATTAATACCATTAATACCAATACCACAACTACCTCATAATATTTACAATTAATACCATTAGCTACAATATGGACATGTTTATGTACAATTCGTGCTATAAACACAGTTACTCTTTACAATAGGGCAAGAGTATTGTTGTACTAAGATAATAAAATAACAATTTCTAAATTAAATCAATCTCCTTCTATAATGGGTGCACACAACACCCGCATGGGGCAAGAGAATTGGGTTTAATTGGCTTGAAAATAGAAGTAATGGGCCTAATTGTTGAAAAAGTTCAAATTAGACATGGAATAGTTAAGTTGAAAAACCTACTTGACCATTTGCCCATTTTGTTTTCTTATCAACTTTATTTTATAATTTTTTTTACCATGTGGCAACTATTTTAATTTATTTTCTATTTCAATTATATATTAAAAATAATTAATAATGAAATAAAATTTTAAAATTTATATTATACAATTATTTTGTTAGTTTATAGTAAAATAGATATTATTTTTAAATTACTTTTAGTACTTAAATAATTATAATATTATATATATGGTTTTTAAAAATATATAATTATAAAACTCACTTTTGAAATAGTTTTTAATAACATTTTTATTATACATAAATTAAAATACTAATTTTAATTAATTACTAAATAATGTTTAAATAAAATTTATTATACATAAATTAGAATAATAATTTTAATTAACTACTAAATAACGTTATAAATGATTTATTTAATAAAATGAATATAAAATACATAAAAATATATTTAAAAATAAATTATATTTTAATTATTATGGCGCATTTACAATAAATATTTTTGTATTTATTAGAACCAAATTAATTTTATTTTAAATCCAATTATCAAATATAATATTCAATATAAGATTTATTATCTTAACAATAATAATAATACAAATTTATTAAATATTTCATATTTGTTGACGTGAATAGCTAAACTAAATATATTCTAATGCTTTTTAGCGTAGAAATTCAATTTCAATAGTTGACCAATAGAAAAAAATATTAACATGATAATGATGCATTTAACTTTTATTTTCTGTTGTTCAAAAAAGTTTTATTTTCTTAACTTTTTTTCTTTAACAATTTATTCACATCAAGATTTTTCCTTATAGTAACTTATTTTAATTTATCGGTCTAAGCCATAGATTAATAAGAGGCAGTCAATAGTTTTCATTCAAAATAAAATATAACAATAAACAATATAATAAAAAAATTTCGGTCAAACAAATAAATAATTTTATATAATAACCTTATAGGTTCCAAGTTAATTTTTTTTTTTTTAAAAAAAAGCAAGAGTATTCAACCCACTACTAATTGAGCGAAAGATTTTTTTTAATTAATAAAAAATATTAATAAATTATATTAAAAATATTTTTTAAAATTAATTAAAATTTAATTTTACAAATTAATAACATAAAATTTAAATTCTATATCTGTAATGCATTTGAAAACAAAAAAGTTGTGATTGTTTTGGAGAAAAAAAAAATGTTAAATGTGGAAACTGTCAACTTTAACAATAAATCAATCAATATGAACACAAAGCTTCCCAAGCCAAAGTTATCATGTGTAGAATTTAAAGAGCGTGTTCATATTTGCATTTGTTAGTGCTGAATTTTGGATTTTTTTTTTTCACATATTGTTGATCGTGTCATGTGATAAGCATAAATCAATAAATCATGTTTTTTTGGAAAGGAAAAATCAATAAATCATGTTTGTACTCAACGAAAATGTACAAAAATAGCCTACTTTTTTTCCCAATTAAAAAGAAAAAAACTATATGGTAAATTTTCTTTTACCACTGCTAATATTTTTATTAGATTTTTCTTTTTAAAATTTTGTTACAATCAACGGTATATTTTCTAAAAACGTGTGCTTATTTTTTAATAAAAAATTATATGATTTAAATTTTAATGAATGTTTTTTTAAAATCAATAACGACATTAAGTAAATTTATATTTTTTTTAAAAAAATACCTCTTGACTACCTCTACTAGTTTAAAATATTTCATCTAGACAAAAAAAAAAATATTTTCATAAATATGAGATTTATTTTCATTAGCATTTTATAATTAGCACTAATTTGCATATAAATTTTTGACTGTGAGATGTCCTCACACAAAAATTTGATAAAACTTTACACCATTAGTTTATTTTTTTAATTTTTAATCTAGTTAACTTATAAACATACTTTGATAAATAAAAAAACTAACATGAAATTACCAACAGCCTGTTGAGATAAGTTGAGAGGAATTATTTTTATTTAAGTGTCACATTGAATTCAAATTATTGAATTTAATTTATTAAATTCAATTAAATTCAATAATTACAATTTAATAGATTTTAAATGCTGTTAGTATTTGAAAAAAAAACTGAATTCAAATTTATTTTTAATAAGAAATTAAATAATTTGGTAAACGGTAGAAAATGTCAAATTACTTGAAACCATATAAAACCATTACCCCCGTTTAAGCACTATAATTACAAAATCTTGCCATTCCTGCATTAATATCCGCGCCAGGAAGGGGTCCCACCATGCTCCCTCACTGCTATAAAATGTCGCAAAGCCCGCAATCTCAAACCAAAATCGATATCCCCATCCCCGCAATTTCGACCCAAATCCGTCATTTCAAAAAACACATTGTATTTTGTATATATTTTTAGAGAGAGAAAGTTGTTTGCTTTTGCTTTGTTTTGATTTGGTTTTAGAGCGAAAAAGTCAAGTTAGTTCTAAACAAACAACCGACTCGTGGAGGCGTAGTTTTTGCGATGCGTGGAGGACAGGTGACACGACAATAACAAGAAAACGACGACGAATAGTAACAGAGAAGAAGGAGAGAAATGGCGAGATCATCCTGTAACTGCTGTAACTCGCTCTTCTTCGAATGGCGGATCGTACCGCTTATAAAAACCCTAAGAGTTTGATCTTATAGCGTCATTCATCGCCTCGCTCGCTTGCTCGCTCTACGCTCTTCTCTGGTTGTTGGTTTGTTTCGATTCTGTGAAATACTCCTCAGGTTTACAAATCGCAATTCTCTCTGAATCACGCGCATTGCATGACCTGCATTTTAATTTTTGTTGTCTGTTTGATTGTTTATACGATGAATTTGATATGAAATCGTTGTTCCGTTGATGTTGTAGGGAATAATGACGACGGAGGTTGCAGCGGCGTCGGCGTCGAAATTGCTGTATATAGTAGTGGTGGACGATGAAGAGAAAGGGAAAGAGTCTTTTAGATATACGCGTCCTGTTTTGCAGAGTACTCTTCAACTCATGGGATGTAAAGCTCGTCACGCTTTTAAGGTAATATATACATATGTATTTTTTTTTATGTGAACTGACCGGACCTGACCTAACCACTTGACGTACAGTTTAATGCTTGACGTGATTGATCTGATTCTCTGGTATCATACATCTACTGCATTTGTTTTTAAGGATTGTTAAAAGGATCTGAGAATTATTGTTGCTGATTAGAGCATTTTTGAGATTAATTTTCTTTTTTGTACTGCGAATTAGTTCTTGTATGGATGAGTTTCTGAAAATCTGGAAAATTGATTCGCGTTCAGAAAGGAGAATAGGAATTCAAAGCTTTCTGTGGATCAACTTGCTGAGGTTCATTAATGGGTAGACGAAGAACGAAAGGAAGAGAAAATTAATACTAAATAACATAGGTTTTATAAAATAAACAGAAGCCAAATATTTCAATAGGAAGTTGGCTCCTCATTTTCACTTATTGGAAATTAATGTTGCTGTGTGTTGGTATTGTTTTCTGTGTGGGGAATTCTTTATATGTTTTCCTGATCTATTTTGGCGGTTTGAATCTGTTAATTGGTTTGTTAATTGATGTTGACGTTGACCGGCAGATGGCAATGTTTTGTTGATGAAAGTGAAACTTTTTGCTGAGTATCCTCTTTCTTTCTTTTTTTTTTTATTTATTTTTTTTCAGATTAGCCAAAGGGTTTTTGAAGTGATGAGGAGTGAATCTTCAAGCGATACTTTACTTCCAAAATTGGATGTAACTGGAGGAAATGAGTGGAAGGAATTTAGCAGCAAGAGTCTAATGTTTGAGCTGTACAAAAGGCGTACAACTGTAATTGTTAGAAGAGTGACTTTCTTAAATGTTGTATGTGATTCTTTGACTGAGTATAAGTATGTGGGTCCTAACCAGAGGGCAGACTTGAATTTGGCTTGCAGGTAAGGGAAAAAACATCTTGTAACTTAGTTGAAAGTTTTCTACATCTAGAATTAGTAGCAGTGCTTGGTTTTCTTTTTTGTATGTAATACTGCCTTTGTGGACTATTCTAGAACTATTGTTGCATTTGCACTATTATAAGTCATATTGTTAAATGCTATTTTACTACAGAGAAATCTTTTTATGACTTTCCAGGCTTGTTTTGGTAGCAACTTCCCTGTTAGTCTGATGGAGGACTATGCTTATATATTTCACAGTTCTCTTTTCTTATAATTTACAGCCAGTTTAAATGCCTTTATTTTTTAGCATTCACAACCAGAGTTTAGTCTTTGATGTTCATATTTTAACTGAAGATCTGTCAGCACATTTGAAATAATGGATAATTAATCCATGAAATGGGAAAAAAAAAGATGAAATTAAAAGTTAAGCAATTTTCTTGTGTTGGGAATACTGAAGGAAGTAGGAGAGGTTTCAAGAATTAAGGGAATAATTTTATATTATAAAATATATATATATTATTATGTTGGTGGAGGAATGACTAATTCTTTTTTACCATTTCTTTTTCCACTTTATTAAACTTCCAAATAATAATAATTCGTATCCTTTCCTCATCTTTTCTATCCCTTCCTATCCCTCCAAACTAAGTGTAATGCATATTGGCTGAATAAGGTTGTTGGACACTTCAATCTTTTTGGGTTTTTCTAGGAGTATAGAGTAGAATTTAGTCGAGTAGATCTCCTTTAGAATTGCATGACATGAGGATGTGAAACTGTCAAGGGTTTGGAACCCTAATGTCAGGGATTCTTATTGGGCTATAAGCATACAAACAGCAGTTGTTGCTGATAGAATATGTATAACAAACTGTTCAATCCTGATGGCCGTTTATCTGTTCCTCTTTGTTATTCATTTTAACCCATTTCAAGTTAATGTGTCATTTCTGAATATAATATTTTGTGAGATACTTTTTTTTTGTTGTTGCAGAATTCGAGAAAGGAAAGAATCTGTAACTGTGCTGTTGTGCGGGACTAGTGGTTGCGGCAAATCTACTTTATCTGCCTTGCTGGTATGATATCCCTTCACTGTGTAAGCAGTGCTCTTGTATTCAATCCACTACTTAGGGAGTTTATGTTTTTGTCTTTAACTCACTTTTATTTTCTCCTTTTATTTGCATAATGTAGTGTTCGCAATGTTTCATGCAGGGTAGCAGGTTAGGAATTACAACAGTGATATCCACTGACTCTATTCGGCACATGATGAGGAGCTTTGTTGATGAGAAGCAAAATCCTCTGCTCTGGGCTTCAACATACCATGCAGGGGATTATTTGGATCCTGTGGCAGTTGCTGAAGCAAAAGCTAAAAGAAAAGCAAAAAAGTTGGCTGGAATTGCAAATGCACGACCGAAGGATGAAGAGAACAATGATCCTACTGTGGTGAAATCTGATAGTCAAGCACCAGATATGGGTTCTGGAACAACTGAACTGATTAGTTCGAAACAAATGGCAGTTGAAGGATTCAAGGCACAAAGTGAGATGGTGATTGACAGTCTTGACCGTCTAATAACTGCATGGGAAGAGAGGAAAGAATCAGTGGTCGTTGAGGGTGTTCACTTAAGCCTTAATTTTGTGGTAAGTGAATTCCTTGAGCATTCTTTCTTTTGGATGCCTTCTGCTTGGGAAGAATTTTCTTCATAACATTCCTGATATGCAGATGGGGCTTATGAAAAAACATCCTTCAATCATACCATTCATGATATATATTACAAATGAAGATAAACATTTGGAACGATTTGCTGTCCGTGCAAAGTATATGACACTAGATCCAGCTAAAAATAAATATGTAAAGTATATTCGAAACATCAGAACAATCCAAGATTATCTTTGCAAACGAGCTGATAAACATCTTGTTCCCAAAATCAACAACACAAATGTTGACAGGAGTGTGGCAGCCATTCATGCAACAGTCTTCAGCTGTCTTCGCAGGCGTGAGACGGGGGAGCCACTTTATGATCCTGTCACAAACACTGTTGCTGTTGTTGATGAGGAGTACAGGAACCAATGTGCTGCCAATTCATTGAGCTCCAAAGGAATGTTTCAGCTTATCCAAAGGAAAGGTTCATCCAGGCACTTGATGGCTCTTGTTAATACTGATGGGTCTGTGGCAAGGGCTTGGCCTGTTGATTCCGTGGATAGTAGTGGGAAGCCTGTATTAGGTCCTGGTATTGACAATGGAATAGGGATCCCTATGTATGGACCATTGCAGATAGGTAAGGCTGAACCAGTTAATCTTCAGTTTGGGCACTTTGGGATCAGTGCTTGGCCCAGTGACGGTGGCACAAGTCATGCTGGAAGTGTTGATGAATCAAGGGCTGATTGGACAGATAGTGGAAGCAAATATCACTCTTCTTGCTGCAGTTCACCTCGGATATCTGATGGACCCCGCCAAAGAGGTACTTCTGAACATGATTTTTATTATTTCTTGAAGATCTTCTTTCCGAGTCTCAGGAAAAGTTGGTCAGTTACAATTAAGCAAATAGACATTTGAACTTCGAGAGAGATTAACAGCGCAGATACCTTTAATAGCATTAAGATGAAATTCTGTAAACTTTGTTGAGAATTTATTTTTCTGATTGTATTTTCGTGTTCTTCATTTCTTCAGTTGAAGGAGGAACAATCAGTGCATGGCAGTGATGAAGAAGTTGATGATCCACCAGAGGTGGACAGTGACGAAGATTTTAGCAGTGATGGAGACCGACATGTC
The DNA here is from genome assembly GCA_947683625.1 of Mallotus nudiflorus. Taxonomy (NCBI): domain Eukaryota; kingdom Viridiplantae; phylum Streptophyta; class Magnoliopsida; order Malpighiales; family Euphorbiaceae; genus Mallotus; species Mallotus nudiflorus. The sequence continues at coordinate 6,834,128 of CANTUR010000018.1, forward strand.
CACGAAGAGGTATTGATATGCTGTATTAAATTGTTCCTCAGATTGTTTCAGAATCTCAGATGTTACATCTTCACAAGTCTGGAAGAATTGCTACAAAATTTTGCTGTCTTCACCTGGTCATCCTTTTTTTTGAAAAAAAAAATGTAATCAAGTGCCTGAATTTTACAAGATCAATAATTCTTATTTGAGTTCCTTTGATTCCTGTTGAACAGATTGGCTCAGTTGATGAGGAGTCCACAAAATCTGATGAAGAATACGATGATCTGGCAATGCAAGATGTGCCAGAGAACGGCTATTGGTCAGATGATGATGAGTCCAAAGATAAGGTTCTGCCTATTTCCGGGGGCCAGTCAAGTCCTCTGAAAGGAGATAAGTACATGCAGAATTTAGACCGCTTCCTTAGAACTAGAAGTGAGCCGCTGGCAGAGCCATTATGTGCGTACTCATCTCTGCTTGCAGAAAAAGGCGGGAGAAGAATTGGACATTCTAGCAATGATAAAAATAGAAAACGCTCCTTGAGCATTCCTGCCATCGGAAAACATGGGTCTGCAGTTACTGATCCAATTATTTCTGGAGCTCCACAAAGGTAGTGGAACAATTTTGGTCATAATTACTGGTTTTTCTTGTTCTCTTTACGTGTAGTTAAGTTGATGGTTATCTGGCGATCAATCCGTCCTGTCCATTGTGACTGCAGTTACATGACTTGGAATGGTTTTGTTTTGTTTAGTTTTTTCTTTTCTCTCCTTTTTTTTTTTTTTTTAGGCGTAAGCAGTCCAGCAAAATGGAAATGTTTCAAGCTATTTAACCTATGTTGCATCAGGTATTATATTTGTTGGCTGCAGTTTAGTAAGATGCAAATACACCAGACTCAGGTCCTTTTGTTGACCTACATCTAACAGAACAGGCATCTTTGAATTTAATTTATAAATATGAACATTTAATTAAAATTTCATGTAGACATGTTGATGTTGCAGCAAGTATTATATTTGAATGTTCAGCGTACTAGCCTCATGTTGAATCGTCTTCTGAGAAGACTAGAGATATTACAACTTTTGTCTCTGCTTGAAAAAGACTTGTATGAAATTTTTACATTTTTAACTTCTTGCCTTAAAATATAACGAGTGCTTGTTTTAAAGTATGATTAATAAAATTGGACGTTAAAAGTTTAAATCTCAATTTCTTCAATACTTAAATTTTTGTTAAATTTTGAATTCAAGTAATGTGAAATTAGGGAAAATTTTGCAGTTTCTTTTTTCATTTATTTTGTGTATTGAATCATTGTTATTTTTACTTTTTCAAATAAGAAATTTCATCCAAATTTATGGTCAAATTTCTTCCATACCAAATGCTTTCCAACCAAATAAAGCCTATTGGTAGTACTATATTGAACAATTTGGTGGTGAACAAAAAAAAAAAAATCACACATGGAACATTCACATACAAAAACCACATGAAAGACAACATCACTTCATGCTTTTAAATAAAAAACACATTGGCCAAAATTGTAGTTGCATTCCATAGATTGCTCACCAATGCTGTTTTAAGGTCACAAGCCAATTTTGATATACAATAAATATTCTTGATATCCAACTCGTTACATGTTTACAATGACATACGTAAATATTTAACGATTTGAGGGTTAAATTCCTGAAAACTACAATTTTGACGACTTAAGGGTTTTTTTAATTCACTATAGATCCAAATTCTCTCCGTTTCTTCATTAGCAGCTTGGTGTACACCTATAAATACTCTGAAATAATGGAATCCATCCTCACTTTCCCGAAATGCATTGAGGAAAGCATAACTTGCCAGCATAAAATTTCCTGCAGGCGGCAGGTGATAGAACTCCATATGAATACTTAACAACTCCATTCCACTGTCATCAGTATGCTATGAGCTTCACTAAAGCCCCCTACTGATGAAGCTTATTCACTGCAACAGCCGGCAAAATTGGAATAAGAGTTGCCATCACCGATTCACGCTTTTTGCATCTTGGGTGTATGAAGGTTCTAAGCCTAACCATCTCTGGTTTCTTCCATCATGTGTTCAACAGCATCCATGCTACTTTAAACCAGGTTTCTATCTGCATCAACCGTGGTTGACTTTGCAGGGCTTCCACCTCTTCTAACCATTATGTTCACCAACTCCTCTGCCTCCTCAAATCGCTTTAACTTCAATAGCCCACCTACGATTTTGCAACATTTATATGTATACACATCAAATCCTATTGTCTCCATCTGAATTGCCAATTGTAAAGCTTCATCTACCATTCCTTTACTGCAAAATCCGTCAACCAAAGCATCAAATATATCCTGGCCTGGCATAATTCCTTTGCTCCGCATCTTGCCTACATATACCATAGCAACCTCCATCTTTCCAGCCTTGCAAATGCCATTTATTAAAGCCGAAAACGTATCAACATTTGAATTAACACCTCTACTGGTCATTTTATCAAACAACAAAACCGCTCGATCTACCAAACCTAGTTTACAATTCCCCTTTATTATTAGATTGTACATGTGGGTATCTGCTTTTAAATCTCTATCATGTATCTCTAATACCAATTCCTCAGCCTCTTGAAATTTTCCAGAGCTTGTATACCCATCAATTAAAATTTTATAAGTATTAACATTAAATGCCTCCCCTTGCTTTTCTATCAAATCCAATATAGAATCTAACTCCTCAAAATCCCATCTTTTAGCACAGGCATCTATCATTACATTATATGTTACAATATTGGGTTTAATTCCTTTACTTGCCATTTCCTCTACCCATCTTCTACACCTCTTAATCTCCCCATTCTTACACAACCCACTAATTACAACTGTGAATGAGTACACAGAAACCTCAATGCCAGAATCAATCATTCGATTAAAGAATTCAAGACTCGATCTTATCCGATCACTCCTTGTGAGTGCAAGCAAATGAATGGTACAGGTTCTCTCATCAATGCCAATTTCATGTTTCTTCATATGATCAAAAGTCTCAATGACTTGATCAAACTTGTTATTATCAGAATAAACCTTAAGCAGTAAATTAAACAACTTTGTTACAACTTTTGGCTCTAAACAACAACAACAATTCTCAATAGTAGAAGCTAAATAAGAAAATGGGTACCTGTGGTATTCATCAATGGAGACAGATTTCAGAAAATTCTCAGCATCAGAGAACCTTCTTGCCTCTAAAAGCCTTGAAATTAGGGTTATATGGGATTGAAGATCAGGTTCAAATGTGATAGAGGATTGATTTTTTATGATATAATTGAAGAAATGTAAGCATCTTGAGGGATTGAGATGTGGGTCTGATAGAATTTGATGGAGTTTTGTTGGATTGAGATCTGAGAGAATAGTAGAACAAGGTGCAACAATTAGGGTTTTAGATATGAAGTTCGGGATCTCCTGATAGGGTATCGAAAGGCGATTGCTTTTCACAGTTTTTAGGGTTTTGAGCATCTTTTGAATTGACATTTTTGGGATTGAATTTGAATCTAAAAATTCAAGATTTTGAATTGTGATCACTGTATCTGTTTTCTATGATGGGATTGGGAACAAGAAGAGGGAAAATTGGAAGAGCATTAATCCCAGGTGAAATGAGAGGGAAAATGATATTTTCAGAATTATCTAAGTCCTTAAAACTTTTGTTAATTAACAACTTGCTTGCCTAAGCTTTTATTTTAATTTATTAGATATTTAAAAACTTTTGAACTTTTATATATATATATATATATATATATATATATATATTAGTTTTCACTACGTAATTCACATGTGATTTTAATTTATTTTATTCGTTATTGTAACATAAATATTTTTTATTTTGTTTTTCTTATGTGTATTAATTATTAATATGTACAACTTTTAGTAATTACAATGAAATGATTAATTTTGTTAGTTTTTTTCTATTTTAATCTTTGATCATTTTTAAAATCTTTTTCTTTTTCTCCTTTTTCTTTCTCCTCATCCTCCTCTTCTTTTTCTTCTTCTTCAATATTTATTACTATTTTTATTTTTTCAATTTCTTGAACTTCGACAGCAATAAAAAAAACTTAATATACTCTTTCTCTAATGTTTTTATTTAATCTAATGAAAAAATAGCATTCTCTTTTTTTCTTCTTGTAAAATTCACTTATCTCATTTGTTTCTATTCAAAACATAGAAATAAATTAAATATTAGTGTGTATAAATAAAATTATCACGGTTCCTTTTAAGGATAATCTAAAGCTCAATTAAACTAAGCAATTACGGTCAAGTTTAAAACCACCGCACAGCTTTCTGGATCCAACATTCTAATGCTATATAAGATAAAGACACACATATATGTATATAAGATGCGATATATAAACATACATTTTTTCTATATTTCTTCATTGGACATCCCAATAAAATTTTAGCATTTTCAAATAAAATTATTCGTGCAAATGATTCTTCATCACACACCTCAAATTTTAATATGTATCTATAATATATATTTTTTTCAAAATACAAAATAAATAAATTTATTAGTAATTAATAAAAATATCTAGACAATATAAAAAAATAATTTTAAAAATAACAATCATAAAAATAACTCTCAATAAATTTGACATTTTTGTTACGACATTTAGAGAAAATGAATTTATTATCCTCAGCATTTGGATAAACTTTAGTACTGCATTTCAAGCAAAAGTTATACCAACTAAAAAGCTTATTTTCAATCTTTGATATTTTTACTTTAAAGCAACATTCAACTCCCTAGTCAAACAAAAATAAATAAATATATTTATTATAGCAAAATCATTCAAAATTGTTAAAACATAATTAAAAATATCATTTACGTTTAATGACATTTCCATTACTTATTTTAAATTCACTTGTGGTGCTTCTTTCATTTTTTTATATTTGATAGAAAATATGACTCACTTTTTTTCAATATATTTAAATTATGATTACCAAAAAGAATAATTAAAATAAGTAATACAATTTAAAAATAAATAAATAAAATATATAATAAAATATCAACTAAATAATTTAAAATATTTACTTATGTATCTGGTAACTCATCCACTTATAACATATTTGGATTAATTAGTTATATGATTTATAAACAATTGAAGATCACCTAAATAAAATAAAAAAGGAATCATAAACCTTCAACTAAAATTTAAAAGCAATTATTGTAAATTTAGAAATAAAGTTGCCTTTGTAAATAGAACAATGAACATTTGATAGTGCAACAATTAGCTTCTCCTCACTATTTCTAACCAATTCTTCAATAATTTCTCCTTCATTTTGAGTTAGATCATCCCACAAAACTAATTCCAACTTTTGTAACCTACATATATATATAAATTTAAGAAATATTCACCTATCATTAATAATTGTAACACTTCTCCTCTAAACACCGTTCTTTATTTTAAAAATTAGGCTAATATAAGCCACAATACCTGAAAAATCTACAAAAGAATATCTATAATATAAATAAAATAAATACTTAAATGTATATCATAATATAAAATATTATAGTTACAATATTAACTAATATGAACATACCATATAATTTTTTTTTCTTTTATTTCTTCACTTCCTTCAATAGCACTTTGTTGAATATCACTAAAATAGCTAAAATTATAAGATAAAATATGTGGAAATATCTTTATTTTATACTCCGTGATTGTTGTATTTAAATTAAAATTTAGTTTATATTTATCATAAATATTGAGAAAAGAGGGATTATTTTTTTAACTAAAGCATTACAAATAATATAAGTTTTTCCTATTTGAAAACAATTTTCAAATTTTCAAATGCATTGCTCTATATTAAAGTGGTAATTTTGATTACTTGAAAAACAAATATGTAATTATATCAGTTAAATTCTTAAATATCAACAAAAAAAAAATAAAGTAACATATTTTGGAAAGTATTACCTTAGCATTAATTAAAATTAATTTTTTTAATTGATGATTTTGAGAGACATTAATAAAAAATATACGAATGAGAATGACTTTGATGGTACATTACTTTTTCCCATCTTCAAGAGAATTAATTGTAGAGATTTCACTATCACTATTGGTAGACATGTTGATCAAATTCTCAATGGAGTGAAAAAAAAAAAAAAACCTACAATGCAAGAATACTTGAAATAGCGTTTCAATGCAATAGTGAACAAGTAGAAGTAAAAAATAACGTGTAAAAATTTTCATTGAAACAAAGTCTTTATACACAATTTTTTTTTCATATTATAATTAGAATTTTAAATATATCCTAATTCCAATCGTATTAATTATAATATAAAATATAAATTAATATAATTTAAATAAAAAATATACTTTCAATTAAATTAGTTTTAATATAAATTCTAATTAGAGATAAGATAAAAAAAAATTAAATAAACAAAATGTAGATAAGATTTTATGACATCTCTAATCCCGATTACAGCATTCCATTCTGTTATAGCGCTTTTCTTTACTCTTGTATTTGATGACAAGAAACTCAATTAACCTGAAAGAGAGTAATCAACCTACTCTGCCTCATATAGGGTATAAGCCGTAGCAAATGGCTCTCCATAATTTTGAAGCAAATGCAATCTTTACAATTCTTATAAAATAATTATCCAATTTTTTTCAATTTTGCCTAAAAGAATTTTAATCTGAAAAAAAATAAATTAAAATTTTATCTGAAAAATTATAAATTTTTTATTACATTTAAATTAAATTTAAATTAAAAAAAATTTAAATTTAATCTAATTAAAACAGGAAATACACTTTCAACTAAGAATAAACTTTTATATAAAGAATTTTAATTATATTTTAATTCAATAAAAGTTAAAATTAACCTAATTAAAATAAGAAATAGAATTTCAATCAAATTAAAATTATATTTTAATTAATTTAATTTTACTTTTATTAGTAAATGATTTATTTATCTAATTTTTATATGATAATAAGTACAAATTATTTTATAATTTTATCTATCCCCTCGTACATTTATATATATATAAGTCAAAATAAAAAAAATTAGATATACAACTTATTGATATAAAATATCATTTTTTATGACCCTAAATTGCATTTGAATTTAAAAGTATAAAAAAAATATTAGCATTGTACTCAATTTAAACTAATCAGAATTTTCATAACTACAAAATTTCTAAGATTAAATAAAAAAAAAAAATTATGCCAAAGCAATGCAGTTGAAATCTCACGATCAATCCCCATTTAATGCTAAAAAAATTGTGGTTGAAATCATTTCAGAAATCAGTAGAGAATCGTACTATTTGATGTGTACATTTGCATTTCAGTCATATATTTGCTTAATTTAGTTTCTTTGTAGATTAATCAATTCATGAAAGATACAATTGATGAATTTGATGTAACTTGTCAATTTTAGTTACATTAGCATTTATCATAAAAAAATTTCATTTTGAATTTTACTAGTACACTTATGAAAGCCAATTACATCAATTTTTACGTTTTCATTTATATGAAAATGCATGACCGTTACAAATCTAATCTATGCTTTTAAATTCTTTGAAGAAACTTCATAATAAATTAATAAGCTAGCAGATACTTTGTAATATAAATTTTCATAATTAATCAATATTATGAAAGAAAATGATAGATGTTATAGTTTGCAATAGTTATTATGGGAATGAAATGAAAAATATAAAAAGAGAACAAAACTGAAAACGTGACAGACTATAGAATTCTTCTCGTCTGAACTCCATCACAAAATGTACCTCATCAATAAAATTCACTACAATCATTCTTCTCCTCCATGCATAAATGATGCAAAATACATTTTCACTAAAACAAAACCCACCCAGAAAAAATGCAGAAAATAATAACAAAGATATGAAATGAAAGGCATAAGTAGTCGTGCATGGGAGCCAAGATGGGTCCTAGAGTTGCATGTTTACCACGTGAATGGCCAATGGTTAGGCATCATACAAATGATACATATAGGACCATTAGCAACAGCAACAGCAGCCGCAGCAGAGGACAATATTGGACCACAACACCAATGGGTTGCCTTTTTCTTTCAGGACCTTTTAGACACAAAAAATTGAATGTAACAGTATCTTTTGGACCCCTAATGTTTTTGATTCTTTTATTCTTTCGTATAACCTGTTCCTTTCAATCATCCATCCATCCTCCTTTACTTCACTTTCTTCTTCTTATATATAGATATATCTTTTAAATCACCATTATTCAGAATTATTCAGAATTTATTGAATTTTAACTAATCAAGTTCAACCCAAATGATTACACAAAGACCACAAAAATCTCCCTCTTTTTTTTAAGGCAAATAAATACTCCACGCTGCAGCTTCTTGATACTGCCCTTCAAAATGTATCCACCAAATATATTGCATTCTTGATTCTTGTACGAGCCCACAAGTTTGATGACAAAGCCATTATTGTACAATTTTACTGAAAAAGTCAGAATATAGATCATATGCTTTAGATTTCACTTCCCAATAATTCTACAGAGCTTGCCTCCTTGCAAGATTCCAAGAGCTTACTTCACTTCCACACCTCCAGGATTCATTTTATTATTGATCCCATCCTACCAGCAAGATTTGAGCAAGCTCTTTATCAGTAACCCTTATAATGGGGTACATATTTAAAATCAGATTTAGCATTATGAACCGGCTGATTTTATTATTGCAAATATAAGTAGTAGTATATGCAACTTAAATACTAATAACTGACAATTATTAGTCTTATGAAATCCTAATAAGCGATAACAATTAAAAAAAAAAAAAGAAGAAGCATGAGAACAAAAAATTAAGAAGATGTGTGTATAAACTAAAGTATGCATTGTTTTAGTGTCTTTTAGAGGGTAAGAAATGCCATTGATAAATAACATCTTAATTAGATGGTTGATATTTGATTATTTACAACGAGGAAGAAGAGCTTTAATAAAATGCATTATAAACATACCCTTTTGTCAAGATCAAGAGAAGAAAAAAAAACTTACAAATAATCACAAATGGCTATCAAGAACATAAATATGATGTTTGAGCAACATCACATATATATACAATCAAGTTCTACAATGTACATTCACATTTCTACTAGGGCCTTTGTTTCATCAAAGTAGGGGGATTGATTATGAGAAATAAAGTAGGAACCAATAGCTATCAAAATTTTTTTATACTCTTTGTGGATAGTTAAAATAAGCTTTTTTCATCATTTTAGAATAATGCAAATATTGCTTTTGGAGCTAATGTAATATATAAATTGTTAGGAAAAAAAAAAGAAAATAATGTATATATATATATAATACTAGAATAGAAGTGTTATTTTTTTTCTTTATCTAAATCATTGGTATAAAAAATTTACTGAATTCTAATTAATTTGATTTGACTCAATTAGTCAGATTTCAAAACTTAATTCTTCACTATATATTTGCAAGCAAGGAATACAAGGATTTATACATAATTTTAGGTTTGAACATCTCTAGGTTATTTGGACAAGAAATATTGAAATTAAAATGTCATATGGACTGTCGCATGATGGCAAATTTCCAACCAATAAGTTCATAAGAAAAGCACTTAATCATACCTTTAAGAGACCTTTTCTTTTGGGATGATTGCCTTTGGGCTCGATCATTTTGCCTTGGTAGCCTATGCATAAACTGTTGATTTTTCATTGAAGAACACAAGAAAAAAAAATGCCATGAGTCCTTCTGCATGTCTATGCACTTAAAATTTTTTTTTTTCAAAAAAAAAAAAAAGCTCCATTTTCAAAGAGCAAACTGAAAACAACTAAAAAAAAATGCAATACATATGATTTGATAAGCGCAATGCAAAGCCTCGAGACCAAACCAGAAACTGCATGGAATATATATCTAAAATGGACAGTGTCCTGACAATCCTACCATTTCACACATAACATAAACATTTCAAGAAGGATCATGAGAAGATAGGAGCTAGGCTTAAGCATATATATAAACTTCAAATATATGTTTCTTAATTAATCATGAATTGACACAAATATAATGTTATAAAATTTTTTCTTTGTTTGATGTCAATAATTATCTTTTTGCTGTTTGAGACCAACTTATAGTATTATTTTACATTACAGTATTCAAAGCAATAATTAACAAGTGTACTATTGCTATTATAAATTTATTTCACTTAATCTTTATCCAAAGATGTATCAACAATAATAGAGAGCATGGACCATCAACAATATGGAAAATATTTTTGGCGTTCTTTTTGTTTTTTCTTAATTATTACTATTTAAAATTCATTAAACTCAAATTAATCCAGTTTGATTGGAACAGAATTGCAACCATGACAAATATCTTCTAATAATAAATTTAACTTAATTGTATATATTACGACTTAAACTCAAAAGATATTTAAACAAGAATAGTTTTTTGTTTTACTAGTTAATATTATAGTTGTTGATAGTAATATTACTTTTTAAAGTCTTGTGATGTGGAGGCAATTGATAAAGATGGAAACTAACTTCCTGAGGTAAATGAAATTTAATTAATGAATATATATATATATATATTTGAAATGACTGAATTATCAATGTCATGAAAAAAAAATGAAGATTTTCTTTGCCGTAGAAATAAAAGGATGATGTTACCCCCTCTATAGACATATGTAGTGCATATTGCTCGGGAGGAAAGAGAGATTGCATATATGTATAGAAGGTCCAAGGTGAAAACCAAGAACAGTTTGGTCCACCAACAAACAAGAATGATAGGTGATTGAAGGCTAAAGCCAACCCAACAAATGGCAGTGACAGTGTGTCAATGCTCCCACCATATGAGTTTGGCTCTATGAAATTAAGTTTTTAGTTAGTTCCCTAAGAGCTTGTTTCTATATTTATATCCAACTTTCAATGATCCACTAATTCCAAACAGGCTAAAAACCCACTTACAAGAATGTCTACAGAATAATTAAGAACATATTTTGAATCATTTCCAGTCAAGACAAGAACAATATACATGTTGTGATATGGGGATACAGAATATATGGAATTAAACCCAAATCCAAATCCAAAAACTTCAGTAGCTATTTTAGCTGATATCATCAACACTCAAAACTACACATTTAAAGCCAAGTTGCAAAAACATTATCAGATAAGAATTTCTTACCTTATTCTTAGCTTTCTGCCCAAAAATAGTTCCCTTCAAGATTTTTTTTTTTTGGTTCCATCTTCAACCTCATCACCATCTCCAAAGATTGTTGTTGGTTGGACTTTTCTGCATATGGGCATTGAAAAACCAAAAGAAACATTCAAAGATCTATTTATATATACACTCCATAAATGGATCTAAAATTAAATACCCATTATAGCAACAAGTACTTAGATTGAGGAAAAATTTTTTTTACCTTTTTTTCAATTACCATACACAAGACACCACCAAGACCACCACCACTACCACTTGCATCAGCAACAGTAGAATCAAGAGTTGTGATTGACTCAGTCCTATCACATCTGCAAGCAGAAGCTAATAAAAAAAAAATTCCAAGAATCGATGGGAATAATCATAGATCTGCAAAAAGTCATAGTCCTGTGCAAACCTTAAAAAGATCATCATACACTTCTCTAAAAATAACAAACATTTATAGAAACATAAGATATGTACCTTAAAAAGAAAATAATTAATCCTCACCCATAAGCAAAATGATTAAAAAACCAAAAACGCACTACACACCCAACACCTGACAGCAACAGAAACAAAGAATTAAAACTTTAAAAGTTGAAGAAAAGAAAAGAAAAAAATCACCTTTCTTGGTTGGTTCTTGATGCTAAGCAAACTGTGGCTTTTAACTAAAACAACGCTTTTTTTCATTTTAGCTTTTGTATAGTCGTTTATTGCTGATGCAGCATCATCAAGATTCTCAAGAACGCTCTGTGTGCTTATTATTATGATCAAGAAGAATTCAAGAAACAAAGATCGATTATGATCACAATCATAATCACCACCACCGTGCATTTGCATGTGAATCTTGATGATGCTACACCCGCAAACAACGACTGTCAATCTATCAATCTATAGATATATCCATGCATATAAAACCTCCATTCTTCTCTACAACAACATGTTAATTTACATATGTATATATATACATATAGACAGGGATTCAAGAAAAGAAACATAAAATGTTTTATTGACCCAAAAAATCTTTTTTTATGTTAAAGCAAGAAGTAAATAGAGGAAAGAAATAAGTTTTTTTAAACATTTTTTCTTGTGTTTTTGTGATTAAAGAAAGACCGTATAGCAACAGGCCACGAGCAGTATCTGACGTGGCTATTTACTAGTGGTTAAAATAAAAAGTGATTACGTGAAGAGGGTACCCAAAGAAGAATCCAATCTAATCCAATATCCAATCCACCACCATGGTAAGTGTACTGTTGTTGTTTTGAGTTTGAAACTTAACTCATCAATCTTTCAAACAAAACCAAACCTAAAACAAAACAAAAACAATATAATATACAAATAAACAAATATATAGACGATGTTCTTTAGGCATTAAAAAAATTGAAAACCTACCAAATGTGTACAAATTTTTTGTTTTATTACATATAGTATACTATGAAAATGAGAATCCAAACAAAAAAAACCCCTAAACTATGCATTTTCAAAATCTGTGTAATTTCATCAATATTATTTAATAATATAAATAGCAAAAAGTTTAAATTTCCTTAAATAAAATTTAAAATTTGAGAATTATATATAAATAAAAAAATATCAGAAAAATTTTGCCAGAGCGTTTATAACTATCAAATACAACATAAAAAAATCTTGGTATGATTGCTTTGATCATATTACATTTCTGGTCAAAAATCATCACCCAAGAAATTAAAAAAAAAAAAGGTTGTTAATGATCAATATATATATATATCTTTCTTCAGCTAAATCAACATCCCAAGAGTACAAATCTACAAAAGCAACAGAATTTTGAAAGAATATTGATTCCTGAAAAAGCAAACAAATTAAGCAATACCCTTTTCTTGAAAAATCCTGAAGAACCAATCTTGAATAAGCAAGAAAAGAAAATATTTAACTGAGAAAGACAGAGAGAAAGAGAGAAATGGAAGTCATAGACATGGAGGATGATACTATAAGTAAACAGTAGATGAATTGGTTGATAGGTTTGTGAGTGTGTGTTTGTGTCTATATTTATACACACCAGATACTAAGATTAATCAAAGTTTTATTCATTTTATTTTAACTTTTTTTTTTTATGTGGTTTTGGATTCTTATAAATACTGTTTGTTTAAGTATATGTACGTGTTTTTATTTGATTGGTTTATGCTTAGCTGTACAGTACTACACAAAATGTTGCCGCAGTTACACATCGCCATCTTTCTCCAAACCCTAGTTCTTATTTTTTGAGTGCTTATGTAATATGGTTATGGTTATTTTCTTGCTTCTACCAAATGCTCCGATTTCTATTTTTTTTAAATAATTTTAGAATTAGCCATCAAAATTTTTTTTAATCCTACATGATTGAAAAAAAAATTAATGTTCTTAAATACTATTAGAAGTGAATTATTTAATGAAATCATAAAGATATTTGTACAATGGTAAAATTAATTAAGGTTTTGAAAAAAATATAACTTCAAGGTTTAAATCTCAATAATGCTAAATTGTATATTTATTTATTTATTTGTTGATTCTAGTAGTAAAAGGTTTGAATTTTTTTTAAGTGAGGTTTCAGATTTAAATTTTATATATAGAAAAAATAAGTGTTTAAATTGTTTTTCTTCCTTGTAGGTTTATCTTGACTGAATTTCAAAATAATTAGAACTTTTATAACTATAAAATACTGAAAATATAAGATAAGAAAATTAATGAGATATAGATGTAATTCTATCACGGTTATAATAATTATTTTGAGATATTTGTTGATTAGTTTTTTGTTTCAACTATCATATGATTGATATTCTTTCAAAAAATATCATATATCATGTTTGACCACAATATCAAATCATGATTAATTTAATTTCAGTTTCAAAATAGTTAGAACTGTAGGATACTTAAAAAAAAAAAAAAAAAATTAAAGAGATATAGATGTAATTTGATAAGTTATAATAATTATTTAAGACATCTGCTACGTTAACTATGTGAGTTAACCACAAGACCAAATTATGTTAACTAATTATATTTTTTTTTAACTCTTAAACTAATGCACTAGATTACTTTTAGATCAGTGTGTATACACCAAAATTTAATTTAATATGTATAAATATATAAATTATAAATTTATATTTTGTTGTATAATTCACTAATCACATTTATCTATTCATCAAATATCCTCATTCTAATTTTTTTTTTTTTTTTACAAAAATATAAAGTTGATTGAAGTCATTTAGTATTATTTTTAGGGAAAGGCATTTTTAGTTTCAAATGAAAGCTTCTATATTAATTTACTTTATATGGATATTTTAATTTGATGTTGAAAAATGTAAGAGTAAATTATCACCACATTGAAATTTGGAATTTAAATTTTATGCTAATAGTTTTCATAATTAAATTATAATAAATTATAGAAATTATATATTTAAGTGGTTAAATTTTTATGGTTTACAATAAAATTTCAAAGTTTACAAAAATTTGTAGTTATTTTTAGCAATGCATATGATATGGGAGAGTTAGAAAGGTCGGGGGATTCAAGTTTACTTCCTATCAAATATTTTGTAAGATATTTTATCATCCGTTGTGGATTAGGTATAGATGAATTTTTTTATCTATCTTTTTTGAATATGAAGATAATTGTTTCACTGTATAAATAGAGACAGACGAACTAAATCTAATAAAATAAATCTAAAACTAGTTCAAATAAGAATAATATAAGATGAAATGTGCATAAATTAATTTAGTCCAATTATCATAAATTTAAACAGAAAAATTTAAACTAAATAAAAAATTAAATAAAACATATTCGAGTGATGTTAGCTATTAAATTTAAAATGAATAACAAAATAGGAATAATATTGTAATTTTAATTACAAATAAAATAGTTGATCTATGATTTCATGAAAATTTTTTAATTCGAAAGTCGAAACCTTACTAATTTTCGAAATTGATTATATTCTAAAAGAAAAAAATAATTTTTTTTTTAAAAAAAAAGGGGGTAAAAGAGTTGCACCATAAGCACGTGAAGCTGTCTGTATGGAAAGAGAAATGGAGTGCAATGTGCAAAGGTAGGAAAGGAAAGGATCCCTCGAGTTTAGTGTGTTCAGTGCCGTCCCACCATTTGCCTCTGCCACTTTTCCTTATTTTTTCTCCACTCATCTCATCTCTTTTCTTCTCATTTTTTTTTTCGTTATATTATACCCCTAATTCTATACTTAATTATACCCCTAATCCTACAGAAACAAATATTCATGATTTTCATGTTTTAATCATTAATATTATTATCGTAAAATTTTTTTGCAATTTCTTCTACATATTATTGGCAAAAGCCATCATTTGATTTCTCAACTTTTTGACTTTTTCACCGTTAGTCTTATATATATATATATATATATATATATATATATATATATATTGCTCGATTGAATTACTCAACTAATATTTTCAATTGATTGAATCTCGAGCAAATTATTTTTACCTCCGAAATTTATCATAATTTACACTTTTATCATTTTTATTTGAAAATCGAACACTTACCTCTCTCAATTTTCATTCCATCAACATTAGCCCTTCTAATTAAATTTTTGGTAAGTCTTTTATATTACAATACATTTAACCTCCTCTATTTATAAAAATAAAATAGTTTCATCTTTCTATTTGAATATTATGAAACATTAGTCAATTTTTTTTAAATTTATAATTAAATTTTAATTATAAGGTGTTGACAAAAACAAGTGTTGGAAAAATGGTTATTTTTAACTTTAAAATTAAAATAAATTTAAAAATACAAAAAAATTAAAATGTTTAATTTTATTAAAATACAGGGTTTTAAGTGTTCATTTTTATAAAATAGAGGGGGTTAAATATTTTTTGATATAAAAAACTTGTCAGAAATTTGATCGTAAGGCTAAAATGCTAACAAAATGAAAATTGAGGGGGTAAGTGTTCGATTTTCAAACAAGAAGGGTAAAAGTGTGAATTTTGGTAAATCTCAGGGGGCAAAAGTAATTTGCTCTTGAATCTTTTCATTGAATTTTAAGTTTCAATATATATATATCGAAACTAAAGGAATATCATTAATTCAGAACATCAGAGTTTAAAACATTAATAATAAAAGAGGAGGAGGGGAGCACCATTCTCCAATATCGGTTTCTAAATCAGTCACTTTAGCAAGAGCATGGGCAGTATGATTCACTGACCTCCTAGCAAAAATGGCCTGAGCATGACGCATCTCTTTAAAAAGAGATTTACAATAATCAACACTAGAACCAAGTATGGACCTATCTACATAATTGCTATTAATAGCTTGGACTAAGTGGAGATAGTCCGATTCAAACACAACATGATGCTAATCTAGCAATTTCATCCAAAGCACAACTTGGCGTAAACTAAGAGCATCAGCGACAGCAGGAACAAGAGGGCCCAACAATAAACCATTTTTAGCAGCTTTAAAATGTCTTATATCATCTCGGAAAACTATGCCAGAACCCATACGTTGATTCTGATGAAAAAGTGCGACATCCAAATTACATTTGATCCATCCTTGATTAGGCTTCTCCAAGCGTAAAACTTGCTTGACAATATCTGAATTCAGATGAAGAGACTTTTTTTTTAGCTGCTCGGCAGTTAGTTAAAAATGCACTGCTTTTAGAGAGGCTGAACTGAGTCGACTTGAAGCATTGATTCCACATAATACTATTACAATTATTCTATAGGTTTTAGTATAACATACAGGCCAACGACATCTCATATGATGAACACTGAGAGAAAAGCAACTAAAGCCATTGTTTAAAAGATCGAATATTCCTTTGAATAAATCCTACTAAACTGGTTTGCCACATATGGGAAGCAAAAGGACAATCAATCAACAAATGAAGTGCAGATTCCTTACCACCACCTTACACTGGACAAAAACTATCAATATCCATACCTTTGCTTCACAGTTTATCATGGTTAGGTAGACAATCACTAACTGCCCTCCACACAAAGTTCTTCACTTTTTATAGGATATGAAGCTTCCAGATTGCCTTTCAAAATGGAGCCTCACTAGTGTCCAACTCTTGATAAAATATGTTTCTAAGCACCCGATACCCACTTTTAACTGTATACAATCCCTTTGCCTAAAAAAACCACGACCATTGATCAATAGACCTTTCCAATACTTAAAGGAACATACATAATAAGCTTACTATCTTTTTCATCAAATAAATTATGAATAAGGGTTTTGTTCCAACGAACTTCCCTAGGCACTATTAAAGTCAAGACTGCTATATCTTTATAACCTCTATCATATGCACTTCTTACAAATTGATCAAATTATGTTGGTAACTAAGGATCCCCCCTCACTTTAATAGTAGAACCATCACCTATATGCTTATTACATCCCAAATTCAATAGTGTCTGAGCAGAGTGAAGGCTACGCTATATAAAACTCAGATTATATCCGATTTGAGCTTTCAAAACATAACAATTAGGATAATAATGAGCTTTGTAGATTTTGGCAGCTAGATATGTAGGTGAAGACAACAATTGCCATAGCTATTTACCAAAAAAGACAAATTAAATTGGTGGGGCTGGCAAAAACCCATCCCATCATTTGATTTTGCCATACACATTCTCTCTTAACTCATCCAAGCAATACCTCAATTTTCTCTTCCATTCATGCCCCACCAAAAAGAGTTTAATATCTTCTCAATATCTTTGCACAACCCTTTAGGAAGGAGGTACATTGACATAGCATAATTAGGTAGTGATTGAGCTAACATTTTTAGCATAATTTCTTTACCAGCTAAAGAAAGAAAATGTTTGCTCCATCCATTCATCCTCTTATGAATTTTATCTTTAATAACATCAAAGATTTAGGTTTTATTACCACTAATAATTGAAGGTAATCCCAAATAATCATGGAGCTTCATCCACTTTCAAAATGGAACAAATTTAACATTTACATTCTGCACTAGTGTTAGAGCTGAAGAATAATTGAGACTTATGAAGGTTAATAGCCTGTCCAGCTGCTTCTTCATAATGACTGAGAATGGTAGTAACTTGGGAACTCTTTGAAATATTGGCTTTGAAGAAAATATAACTACCATCAATAAAAAATAAATGGGAACCAAAGGTGCTCCTTTTAACACCCGACAACCATAAAAGAGGCTTGCCTTCTCATTATTTCTAATAGTAGCTGAAAGAGATTCAACATAAATAAGGAAAAGGTAAGGGGATAAGGGATCCCCTTGTCTAAGACCCTGTTGAGGAAAAATAAGGCCAAACAAGTCTTGATAATGTAAAATGAAATATCTCACCGAGGTCATATATAGCATCATTAAATCAATCTAACCCTTAGTAAAACCACTATATTTGTTAACACTGTCCTTAAGAAAGACCAATATACTCAATCATAAGCCTTAAAAATATCAATTTTCAAAGCCACCAAGCTATTTTTGCCTTATTTTTTTCGCTTTAGGTAATGCATAACCTCAAATGAAATCATTATGTTATCCAAGATCATTCATCCAAGAACAAAGGCACTCTGATTATCCAAAATAACCTCAGGTAGCACCAACTTTAGATGGATAACTAAAAGTTTTGAGAGAATTTTGTAGAAGACATCATGAAGGGATATAAAAAGAAAATCTCTCGTTGTTTCCACCTGATGCTTTTTTAGAATTAAAACTACAACAATATCATTTAAATAATTGGGTATAGAACAAGAAGAGAACATTTGAATGATTTCTTTGGATATGTCATGACCCACAGTACTCCAAAATTACTGAAAAAAGGTAGGGTTTATACCATCAATGCTAGTGATTTATCAGGGTGCATGGCTTAAATGGCATCATGAATTTCTTAATCAGTAATAACGGCCAGAAGCATATCGTTATGGGGATCTGTGACAATTCTAGAGATATTGGAATTGATAAAATCACCAAAAGCAGCAGTAGCTAAAAAAAGATTAGTAAAATAATCCAGGATAACCTTAGACATGTTGGGATTCGTGATACAAATGCAACGAAAAAATTAAAATTTTATCACGTACCCAAGCCTGGATCCATGTAATTCGACTACTTAATTAAATCTAGGATTTCAAGAATCTCACCAAAACGTAGAAGAGGCAAGATTTTCTGGAAGGATGAGAGGAGATTCACACTGGTAACACCTTACCTCGAGCTTTTTGGCTTGGTTGTTCGGATCAAGACATCTCCAAAAGGATGCGTCCTCTATAGGTATCCACACGAACAACCCTTCACAAAACGAATTGGAGTGTGTGTGCTAGCAACCTCCTTGATTGTCTCATAAATCAAGAACAAAAGAAAAACTCTTTCTTTATTTTCTAAGGAGAAAGAAAATGAATTTTGAGGCAGAAAACAAGTGTATGAAACCCTAGAGAATATAACATATTTATAGACTCCAAATTAAGGTTTCACCAACCAATGACCTTTTGGTAATTTCTATTTATTATATTCTGATTTTGTTTAAAAACAAATCAGAAATAATATCTTATTTATTTATTTAAAATAACATTTATCTTAAATAAATAAATAAATAAATAAATAAATAAATAAAACACTTTAATTATTTATTTCCACAAAGTTTATTTTGGGCTTATTAAACCCATATTCGTTTTGGGCTTGTTTTAAGTGTGTGACCCTGTAGGTTCATATAACATTGGTAGTGGGCCTAAATCTCTATTTAGGCCTACAAGTCATAAGTGGCCTCTAGCAAGACATTATGACTACCCAAGTCATGTGAAATCAATAATCCGACATAACCTAATTACAATGAATTTTATTGTCCCTTTATCACATGATATCTTAATTGAACATAAGACATAGAATGTCATCCTTATATAGTTCAATATTGTGACTTGATTCCAAGTAGACTGAAAATGATAACTTTTTATTAATTCATTTCAGCATGGCCATGCAATTTTCTTCAGTCTATCTCATCAAGGGGCCCATAGATAACTTTCTCATATTAATGAGGGATAAATTCCTTCTGAATCACTCATATTCCTCACATAACTAATTTCATATCCAACAACATTCCAATTTAATCGTCCGGTTAAAGAAAATGTTAGAATGTGTCAAAACATAAAATAGCTATGTAGAAATCCATGATTATTTCAAAGTCAAAGGATCGAAATAAAATTACTGTGATGAGAAATACGTATGACAACAATCTATGTAGTATTCTCATAGTGGGTCAATCCAATACATGATCTCTCATCATGTACCTATGATTTGACTTAATATCTCATATTCATGATTAGTAAAATATAACCATCAGTCAACATCATACTAACCTTAATACTTTAATATTTATATAATCAATAAATGGCTAGGGATAATTAGAATAGAACTCTTATTTTAATCTAAGGGTTTTACTATCAAGTCACATACTTGATGGCCTTAGTAAGAATTAACCATTCATATAATTATCATAAAATCAAATGATAATGAAATACCTCTTTATTAATAAAATAAGAAAGTCAATGCATAATCAAATGATTGACCTAGTGCATACCACTAACAATCTCCCACTTGCACTAGGCCCAATCAACATCTTATCGAATACCCATAGACCTAGTATGACTCTCATGTTTAGGCTGTGGAAGAGGCTTAGTCAGTGGATCAACAACATTATCATTTGTAGGTACTCTACATATCTTGACGTCTCCTCTCTCAATGATTTCTCGAATGAGATGATAGCGCCTGAGTATGTGTTTGGATCTCTGATGTGATCTGGGCTCCTTAGCTCAGGCTATAGCTCCATTATTGTCACAATACAAGTTCACTGGATTTGATATACTAGGAACAACACCTAGTCCAGTTATGAATTTCTTGATCCAAACAACCTCCTTAGCTGCCTCTGAGGCAGCTATGTACTCAGCTTCTGTTGTAGAATCAACAACAGTGTCTTGCTTGGAACTCCTCCAGCTCATTGCACCTTCATTCAAACAAAACACATATCCTGACTGTGATAAAAAATCATCCTTGTCAGTTTGGAAGCTGGCATCTGTGTAACCATTTACAACTAGCTCATCTTCCTGACCACCATATAGTAAAAATGCATCCTTAGTTCTTCTCAAGTACTTAAGGATATTTTTAACTGCTGTCCAATGACTTTCACCTGGGTCTGACTGGTATTTGCTCGTTGTGCTTAAGGCATATGAAACATCAGGTCGAGTACACAACATTGCATACATGATAGATCCAATAGTATAAACATATGGAATTTTACTCATGCGGTCTCGCTCATCTTATGTCATAGGACACTGAGTCTTGCTGAGATTAATGCCATACTAAACCTGTTCAATATCTTATCAGTATAAGTGCTTTGACTTAGGCCAATAAGCCTTTTAGATCTATCTTTATAGATCTTTATGCCTAATATATAAGCAACTTCACCTAAGTCTTTCATTGAGAAATAATTCCCTAACCATGATTTAACATTTTTTAAAATAGGGATATCATTTCCAATGGGCAGTATGTCATCCACATATAGCACTAAAAACACAATAGCACTCCCACTAACTTTCTTGTATACACAAGGTTCATTATCATTTTTAATGAAGCCAAATTCTTTGACTGCTTCATCAAAACGAAGATTCCAACTCCGAGATGCTTGTTTTAATCCATAAATGGATCTTTGAAGCTTGCATACCTTTCTAGAATTCTCAGGACTAACAAAACCCTCTAGCTGTGTCATGTACACATCCTCAAGTAAATTCCCATTAAGAAATGTTGTTTTGACGTCCATTTGCCATATTTCATAATCATAGTATGCAGCTATGGCAAGGCGAATTTGAATAGATTTTAGCATAGCCACTGGTGAAAAGGTTTCATCATAGTCTATACCATGTGTTTGTTTGAAACCTTTTGCAACCAGTCTTGCCTTAAAGGTATGCACACTGCCATCCATGTCAATTTTCTTTTTGAAAACCCATTTGCACCCAATAGTTTTTAAACCATCATTTGGGTCAATCAAGGTCCATACTTGATTATCATACACGGATTGCATTTCAGATCTCATGGCTTCAAGCCATTTCTCAGAGTCAGGACTATTTATGGCCTCCTGATAGGATGTGGGCTCATTTTGATCCATAATTAACACATCATTATCACCGGTTATGAGAAATCCATATCTCATGGGGATTTGATGTGTCCTACCAGACCTCCTTGGGCCTTCTGGTACTTGTGCAGGCTCAACAACCTAATTTAGACTTAGGGACATTGCCTCTTGTATGCATTTTTTATATGTAATTTTATGACCTATTTTCTTTTTTTGGGTTAGATAGATGTTTAATTTAGGTTTAAATAAAATTGCATGTAATTAGATAATAAAATAGTAATTCATAAAGTAATTACAAATTAACACAAAACTAAGAGAAGTTAGTATTCCGTTTTCAGAATCTCTTGATTATGGTGCTAGCTTTCTTTTAGAGAATCGAGTACCATCTTTCAATTTGTCCCAATTATTACCCTAAGTGGTGACTCCTCATCTCCATGCTATGTCTTTGTGACATAGTAGTGTGTTCTCTAGAGCCCTGAGCCCAAACAGTGTCGCGGTTGCTAAAATCTTGGGTGTGCGCTAAATCCCACCATCTATAGTGGTGACTCCACTGGGGATAAGAGATATTGATTCTACTTATGTTCTTTAGAATTATTTTATTAATTATTTTTTTATTCTTGGATTCATTCTACATGTCCCTATTAAACTGATGGCGTTGGTTTATGATTCCATGATTTCTCTAGCTTCATGGAGTTATAAATTGGCTTACTATCACTTTTAGCCTTAACTCGGTTCAAAAGAGATTACCAAGCTCATCTGACCAAAGTCTGTACCCTAAGTCCTAAAGGGGGGTCTATAGGGGGGTGGTCTTCTCTCAAGTTTGTAAAGAATGATGGGCCCCTTTGACCTTGACCTATAACTTAAGTCCTAAATGAAGACATCTTGTTAAGGGAACCTTGACTTTTTATTGGACCTTAACCATATATAATGGGTTAGTTACTTCCCCTAAGATCTACCAAAAATTGCTTATATGATTTTTGCCATGAGGTATTTCTATCTATAAAAGCCCAGGCCTATACTTTTGAAGCCCATTTAGGCTAATAAAGATTGGGCTAGACGTTTATACTTAAAAATGCTATTTCTATGCTTATTATCATGAGGTATTTCTATTTATAAAAGCCCATGCCCATACTTTTAAAGCCCTTTGGGGTAATGAAGATTGGGCTGGACCTTTATACCTAGAAATGTTATTTCCATGCTTATTACTTTAAGAGATTTGGCATGTGCGTCGGTCCCTAATATCCCCCATTAATATTAAGACCAAGACTAAAAATTCTAGGATAAGAGACTCGCCATTGAACATGTGTGTGGGAGGAATAAGGTTAGAAGGATGTATATTGTACACTTGATTGATCTTGCTACTTGTTGTATAGCACGTGCATTACGAATACATACATACATGCATATCATTCATCATACTAACACCTTATTTTGAAGCCATCATAGATACATTAGGTCTTCTTATATTTAGGGATGATGAGGTGGCAGACTAAGAAGAATGAGTCAGAGTCCTAAAGCCTTGGCAAAGGAAATCTTGAACAGACTGGATAGATTGGAAAGAAGCCCTATCAACCCACTTTACTTGGAAGTTAAACTAACTTCACCTGAATCTGAATAAATGGAATAACAATAAGGGAACTAGACTTTAGAAGACATAAAGGGAGCTTTAATGGATGACATGAGGGCTATAGTGTAAGATGAGCTGAGACAAGCATTATTTGGACTAATGTAACCTACTATTGTCATACCATCACTTGCAATTGAACAACCACCTGCTGCTGCTACTATCCCACCTACTGATGCTACTGTCCCACCTGTTGTGGATGCTCCACCTTCTACCATTAATGTTGGGGGGCAACCCGTTGCTAGAAACCCATATGCTGAGGTAAAGTTTGAGGATGTTGAAGACTACATAGTAAAAAAAGTAAAAAAAGAGTCACTCAAACTAGTTTAAGACCATGAGTCCAAGCAGATGCGAGCACTGACCCAAAAGATATCTAAGATAGAAGAGCTATTTAGAGGACAAGGCATGGGATATTCATTTGACTTTGATGATATACTGCTAACAGAGGGTAATAAACTACCTGAGAAGTTCAAAATGCCTCAGCTGTAGAAGTTTAATGGAACTGGAGATCTTAGGATTCATCTCAGTCAGTACAAAATAACTATGAGTACTACTAAGGCCCCATTAGAAGTGATCACTAGGTTATTTGTACTGTCTTTAGAGGGAATGGCTGTAAACTGATATTATAGGTTGGAAAAGTCTATCAGGGTTGACTGGAAAGAACTGTGTACTGCTCTTTTTAAATAATATGATTATAATACTATATTGGAAGTTTCTATCAGGGATTTAAAAATGACCATGCAGAATTTTAATGAATCATTTTTGGATTTTCTGACGAGATTCATGAACAAGGCAGGATTAATGAAAAATAAGTTGGCTGAGAAAGATCAGGTTAGGATGATAGTCCATAACGTGTCATCTAGTTTGGTTGAGATATTGAAAATGATGAATATTAAAATATTTATAGACTTGTATAATGATGGTTTGCAAGCCAAAGAGATTAAAAGTGAGAAAAAGAAAGGTTTTAGAAGTATAGGAACCCAAAACTACCTAACTGGGGGCACACAACGATGGAGCACTAGCTGGATTGTGGAAGTGCATGTTGTTCAATAACTAAGGAGATTCTCTAATTTTAACCAACCACTTTCAAAAGTCCTAAAGCGCTTAATGCAAAAGGGCTTACTTTAACTTTTACCTAATCTAAACCCATCAAACCCAAACACCCCAGGCTATAACCCAAACAAGCACTGCTAATTCCATCAAAACCTCTAACACTCCATAGATAACTGCATCCGCCTCAAACATGAAATCCAAAACCTTATAGACGTTGGAAAAATCACAAACCCTGAAAACCCAAGTACCGAAAATAATCCTTTCCCAAACTACCAAAATGTACCACCCCCAACTACTATAATGATTAACTCAAGAGTTAATAAGGAAGAAGTGCTAAGCTCTTTTAAGGACCTAGACTTTAAAACCAATGAGAAATCTCCTAATGCCCTCAAAGATGTGGAAAGAGCAGAAGACTTATTAGGTCAGCCTTCAGGTAAGTTCGATTATAAGGTGTTTTATATTAAACCACCTTTTTTTGACATGCCCTTCGAGTCAATTGTGCCTACAAAATGGTATGATGAGTTTGATGATGAGAAGCTGCTAAATAAGAAAGAAAAATGCACATTTGAGGTACATGAAAATGAAGTCATAGAGACAATTGACAAAAAGATGCAAGAATAGTTATTATATCAACCGCCTCAAGGACAACCACTATAAGACTCAGCATCCCTAGCATCTCAAATAGGAAATAAAATTTCTTATTGTCTTCTTTGAATAAAATTTTAGTTTTTATTTTATTTTAGCGATCGATGATATAAATTTTGATCATGCTTACTTATATAATGTACATTTTAATGGTATTGTGCATTATGATATTAATTGCATATGTAAGTTTGACATAAATTCAATTCAAGTATATTCATTCAGTATGGGCACAAATGCAAATTCAAAGAATATATATATATATCACATGATGTAACTTCTAAAGATAGGAAATTTGAGAAAAAAATAAAAATAATGAAAAAAAGAAAAAAAGAAGGAGAGAAAAAAAAAGAAAAAAGAATAGTAAGGTAAAAATTAGAGAGAAAAAATTCATGACTGGCTGATAACAGGAGTCGTATCATGTGATGTAGTGAATGTTCTTATTTTTGCCTTAATGAATCATTAAAATTGAATTTTAAATTTTTATTCAAATATCACATATTTGTCTTTATCATACTACATGAGCATCTGAATGGAAAAATAATACATAGTGAAAGCTAAATCAGAGCTATGAGATCACTATTTTAGTTATATTTTCTTTTTTGCGACCCTTTTTGTAATTTTCCTTGTAAGCCTAGCATCCCCTTATACCTTGAGAATTCAGGTGGCTCAGTAACTTGCGTTGTAACCTATACCTTGTAATTATCATCAATTATTGCATCAGCATCAAACCTCATATTCTACTAAAGAATTCTTCAAAGTGTAAGTCCAATTGATTTCATCATCAAGAACTCGCTTCAATCAGTTAATCCACTCCTCTACATTTTCAATACATAAGACTACAACTAATAGGGTTAGTAAGACAAAGGGTCAACAACAGCAGTGACCAAATTGAGTCTCTTGCACACATAAAGAAAAAGACTGCTAGAATGAATTCAAAATGAAACTAGGGGAAAAATGTATCTCTACGGCAGTTTAGGGGAAAAATAGTAAGTACAACACTATAACTTCAAAGTTAGTGAAAAAGATCTCAAGGTAAAAATGAGTAAACTACAAGCATACAAATACATAAGTTATTATATAACAAAAGCAGTAACAAAAAGAAAAGTTCAATAGTGCATCAATCAATTATGAGCTCTAGTGTAAAGCCATGGACCCCACTCGCTAACCTTATCATCAGTCCGATGAGTTATATCAAAAGCTCTGACATCAGAAGTACTAACAACGAAGCATCCAGTGCTTAAAACCTATAAGCTATTGATGAGGCACCTCATTCTCACACTCCAAGCTGTGAATATAGCTTTGTTCTAAATAAAACACTTATTAGGATCATGCATGCTATATATAACATGCACACACTTGCATACATTTGTTCTAAAATACTTACTTTGTATAATAAAGTCTTTGAGCCTAGGTAATATTGTGCAAACACTTTGCTACTAACATTCAAGATTAGTGTTGTAAAAGCACAGAGAGGTAGTGAGAATGTTCACATGTGAAGCATCTGAAGGAAAAAAGGTAACACTAAGTGAACCTGATGCTCAATGGGACTCTAGATCGCAGGAGCCTAATTAATTATAGGTCCATCCAGTAAGGGAATATCATCGACAGTGATATTTTCAAAAGCATCATCTTAGTAACCTTAAAAGGTTAGATAGGATGTTCAGGCTCCTCAAACTCAATATCCATCTCCATAGTCTCATCAAGAGCATCATCTGGAATATCTCTCCATAACAGTTAGACCAATATAAGGCATGAAATATGGTGATGAGAAGGTCCAATATATCAGTAATACATTCGTCGGCCTTATAAAAGGGAAGAACGCACTCAAAACTTAAAATGAATGCACTCTGGAAAATTATTTGATAATGAAATAAGATCTCTAACTTTTGAATTTTTTTGCAAGAGATGTCAAGAAGAGGAATGAAGCCCTCTACCATAGTATTAATGGAATGGTGGAAAGGCAAATTCAACCTTAGGCTTTGACTTCAATGATGGAGTATCATGACTTTGTGATTAGAGACATCATCATCATAATCAAAAGGGAAGAATGCAAAAGAATAACATTGCATTTTGAAAAAATCTCTTCACTTACAAATAAACCATACTAACTTATGGTATTTTGTGTAGGGAAAAAAATAAAAGAATGAAGAAAGGGAAAGGAACTGATACATCAATAAGAATGAGCAAGATAGTAAATGCTAAACCCTCACCAAGATAATAAATGGAAGTAACAAAACTCTATTCTATAATAAAGTACCATCTCAATCATAAAATTCATAAATTGAAAGTAACTTCATCCATTTTACGAGATCGTGTGCAAAAAGCCTATCTCATGACCTTTGATTATAATGGCTATTTTTTATTAGCCAATTCAGATGATTAGTTAATGACTTTGTGTTGAGAGTTTATAAATTGTAATAATCAAATGCTTGCTTCATACCTAAAACAAGGGGAAGAATATGCAAAGACAAAATCTATGGACTTGCAGTATAAATTGCTTGAATTTCAAAGTATCATTTTAGTCTTTTGAATAATAAATATGTATATAATCTACTTCAATGCTCTGAAATGAGTATGAGTACAAATCCTTTAATAGTATCCATGCTGAGTAATACGAGAAAGGCGGGAGAACACTAAGAGGAGAATTAAAATAAAAGCAAGCATAGTTTACTCTAATGCTAAAAAGTGAGCAAGAGTATCAACGTGAACCTCTGGTGGTATCCATGCTGAGTAATACAAGAAAGGCGAGGGAATACTAAAAGAGGACCCACATAAAAAAAAAACCCGCTCTACTTATTCCAATGCTTTGTAAGAGTATGAGTATCCAAAGGACCTTTCCAACAGTATCTAAGTTGAGTAATATAAGAAAGGCAGGGGAAAACTCAATAAGGAAGAAAAGCACAAAAATAATTCAAAGACTGTTTTGGTACTTAGAATTCAATCTTTTTATACTCAATTTTCATAAGTTTTGTTTAGCAATTATTCCTAAAATTAAGTGTGGAAGTATGCTCTTCACTTAGTAAAAGATATGCTCTCAGCACAAGATGGTTAATGATGCCTCTGACTTTTATAAATGGCGAATAAATGACAATCATGAAAATAAAAAAATAGTGAGATTTGTTAAGTGCACGCTATCTCATGATAAAGTGATGAATTTCTCATAAATTTTCAACATTATAATGTACTTTTATTCATTCATCATGATTGAAACTAACTTCAACAAGTCTGCAAAAATTGTAAATCCAGAAGGAAGTGCACCCAACTTGTAGAGTTGGTTAACATAGTGGAATTAAAATTAGTCAACAGATAAATTCTAATCAGTCAACATAGCAAAATTCAAAGTCAGTCAGCAAAAATGCTAATTAGTCAACACAAAGAATTTAAAGCATTCAACTCAAAAAACCAAATACAAAAATTAGCGAGCAGTTATGGAGTGTAGCATTATTAAAGGCAAGCAATGAAAGGATTGTAGTCAATTTGCAAGCAGTTATGGATTGCAGCATCGTCAATGAGCAGTTATGGACTGTAGCATTATCAAAAGTGAGTAATCATCAAATGCAAGTAATGAAAGGGTTGTAGCTAATCTCGAATAGTTATAGACTGCACCATCATTGGTGAGTAATAAAAGGGTTACAGCTAATTGTGAGCAATTATGGACTGCAGCATCATCAGTGAGCAACGAAAGAGTTGCAGTTAATCGTGAGTAGTTATAGACTGTAGTATCATCAGTGAGCAACGAAAGGGTTGTAGCTAATCATGAGTAGTTATGGACTGCAACATCATTAATTAGCAATGAAAGGGTTGCAGCTAATCGTGAGCAATTATGGATTATAGCATCATTAGTGAGCAACAAAAGGGTTACAGCTAATCGCGAGCAATTATGGATTATAGCATAATCACATAAAAGAAATTAACACTACACGATCGAGTGTAGTGTATGTCAATTCAGACTATACGATTGGGTACAGTCAACATTGTACGACTAAGTACAATGTACTTCTTTCATTAAAATCCTTCTAACATGAATTTTCAAATCCTTTGATCTACCAGACGCTACATAGTAGTTATGGTATTATTGCTAGATGTTCCACATAAGCTATAGTATGTTCTCAAATCACGAATCACTAAACGTCCCATAGGGAATATAGCAAAATTTTAAATCACTAAATTGCTAGACGTTCCACGGGAACTATAGCACTTCTTTCATATTAAGGCTCGCTAGACGTCTCACAGGGAATATAATGAGAATCATTGCACTTATTTTATTAAAATGTCCTATGGGGAATATAATGAAATCCACTACCATTAGATGTCCCAAAAGGAATATAGTGTAATTCCCCAGACATTACATAGTAGTTATGACATTATTGCTAAATGTTCCACAAGAGCTATAGCATATTCTCAAATCATAGGATGCTAAACATCCTATAGGGAATATAGCAAAACTCATTTGCATATGTTTTATTAGACGTTCTATAGAAAATATAGTGAAACATATTAAACATATCATCTAGCTTAAAATTGCTTAATAATTTAAGCATCGGTAGATTAATTAGGATATAATAAAGTACCCTAATTCTTTCTTTCAAAATTGTGTGCTACTATTACTTTGTCATAATTTGTCAAGCAAATAGTGATAAAGGGGGGCAACTATAAGCACCCGATTTCAAGATACAATTGTGCATGCATGCAATGAAAGCCCCTATGATGAAAATCTAATTGAGAATTGATCTCTAGTGTCAAATTTCATGATTTAAAGGACTAAATTGCAACATTTTATGGATTTAATTATAAAATTAGTTTTTTAGGGATTTGATTGTAGAAATTAGAAACTTCTGAGAACCTTTTTGCAATTTAATTTAAAAAAGTAAAAATTTTAGTCGGTTGACATTTAATACTGACCGGCATTGATTACATAATGCCAATCGACATTATGTAATGCTGATTGACATTATGTAATGCCGACTGGCATTATGTAATGCCAGTAAGCATTAGGCAATGCTAGTTGGCATTACGGGTTAAAATTGGTATTCTGTAATGCTAATTTTGCTAAGAAGTGATTTTTACGCTGATTTCATGATTTTTTATGTTGATTTTATCATTTTTCAATTTTTTCATTAGTCCAGGACACTACGTGTCTGCG
The DNA here is from genome assembly GCA_947683625.1 of Mallotus nudiflorus. Classification (NCBI taxonomy): domain Eukaryota; kingdom Viridiplantae; phylum Streptophyta; class Magnoliopsida; order Malpighiales; family Euphorbiaceae; genus Mallotus; species Mallotus nudiflorus. The sequence continues at coordinate 6,864,752 of CANTUR010000018.1, forward strand.
TATGAGTCTTTAATTTTTTAAAACTTTATCGCTTATCATCTCATTATCCTAATTTTAAAAATTTTTAAAATAAAATACAGACTGAGAGACTTATGATCTCACTCTTAACTATCACGCAAGTTCCCTGTGTGATCACAGGAGCTGAGGTGGTTGGGTCTGGCTTTAAAAGTTAGAAGGCAAGGTTATGAAGAGGGACTAGCTAGGGAGAGAGGCAGGGAGAGTCTGCGAAAAAAAAGGTTGTGAGAAAACCCTAGAGAAAAAGCGTTGCGGAAAAAACCAGAGAGAATTAAAAACCCTAATTAGCTACTGCAAAAAAATACATTCTTTGCTTTTAAAGTCTAGAGAATCAAGAAAAAAATAACAGAGTCAATATGAAAATGGTGACAATCTTAATCTAAGAGGCATTCAAATAACATTTGCATAGTATCTTCTACTCTTCTTTTTTCCTTTTTTTTTTTTTTTTTTATTTTGATTTGATTTCTTTGTTTTATCTTTTATTTGATTCATTACTGATTAATTTTTTTTGTTTTTTTTTTTCTATTTTGACTGATGTTCTAGTGGTACTCTGGAGATGAGGTTAGAGATATGTGATTTTGGACAGTAACCATTGGAATAATCCATGGAATACCATTGATTAAGATCTGTAAAACCCTCGTAGGATTTAAGATTTATGATTTCTTTTAATTTGCTTTCATTTTGGGTTGTAATTAATTTAATTTTAATTTCTGCACAGTAGTTTGTAATAGCCCTAATAGTGAGAAATAGTAGAATTTTATATTCTTTGCATTAAAATTGATTAGTAATTTAGGTTCAATTGGGTAAAAATCAACGATGGCTTTAGATTAATTTAGGGTTGTATGATTTAGGGGTTTTTTTTTTTAGAAAATTACATAAATCCTATATTTGATATGATTTTGTTATGATTTTTTGTTTGGATTTTATTTTTGGATCTTTTAGTTCTTTGGACTCCAAGCCCATGTTAGGATCAAAACCATTTAATAAATAGGTTTAAAAATGGTTTTTATTTTTAATTAATTTAGGTCCATTTAGGTTAAATTAGATTTAGGCCTACTTTTAATTAATAAAATTAACTTAGACTTTAGCTTACTAATTAATTTTATTTCTTTTTTTTAAATTAATTAGACCTTAGGCCCATTTCTAGTAATTAAAATTAATTTAGATTTAGCTCAGCCCATTAATTTTATTTCTTTTAAAATAAATAGACTTAGGCTCCATTTTATTTGAGTTAAAATTAAATTAGACTTAGACCCACATAATAATACAATTTCTTCTTTAAAATTTTTAGACAATAGGTCCATTCCCTTAGTTAATTAAAACAAGTAGATTTATGCTCACTCATTCAATTAAAAATGTAGGTCTTTTTCTAGTTCATTTCACTTGTAAATAAAAATATGTAAAATTAGCTAACTTTTAAAAATTAACCTAATTTAAACTTAGGGATGCTGCATTTTGTATGCATTTTTTACTTGTAATTTTATAACTTGTTGCCTTTTTTTTGGGTTTGATGGATGTTTAATTTGAGTTTAAGTAAAATTGTATGTAATTAGAGAATAAAATAGTAATTTATAAAGTAATTTGATATGAACATGAGACTAAAAAAAGTTAGTATTTTATTTCTAGAATTTCCTGGTTGTGGTGGTAGCTTTCTTTTAAAGAATTAAGTAGTAAATTCAATTTGTCCTAGTTATTATTCTGGGTGGCGACTTGTCATCTCCACACTATGTCTTTGTGACATTGTAGTGTATTCCCTAAAGTTTTGAGCCCAAACAATGTCGCGATTGTTAAAATCTTGGGTGCGTGCTAAATCCTGCCATCTACACCTATATTTTAAATTAATCCAATTAAATCTTTTTTTATTTTTAGTCAAATAAATCCTTATTTTAAAACTATAGACTTTTTTATTGTATATATTTTTAAAATTGTACGCATTTTTTATTAATAAAAATTGATTAGAAATTGGTTATCTACATTTTTAATCAGATAAAAAATAATGAAAGAACATTTGTTTTAAGATTGTAAGTATTAAGTTTAAAAAAATAAAAAAAAAAGGATTTATTTGACTAAATTGTAAGGATTCAATCATATATTTTATGAGGACTTATTAGATATAATATTAAAATATAGGAATTAAAAATTTGACAAAAAGATTCAATCTATTGAAAAATAATAATTGAGAGACTCAATCAAGTAAAATAGATATTTTAGAGATGACCGTGGAAAAGTTAAAAAGTTCAAATAACCAAATAATGGATTTTGCCAATATTATTTATCACATAAGCTTAATTTTATCAATAATTTGATTGACGGATGTACCCTATATATATATATATAATGTTTTTATCTTTTCGATTATATAAGTTAATTTGTGCTTATAAAACTATCATAATTTTATAAAATAGTGTGTCCGATATTGATCCAGTATGTATATATTTTGTACAATTCAAAAAAATTATATTACTTTCCTATTTTTAATTTTAATTTTAATATTTTATGATAATTTAAGTTTAATACTCGCTCTTAAAATACTATAAAGCTTACTTTTAGGGTAAACTTATCTTATGTTAAATTCAAATGTTAATTATTTTTATTTTTTCTTGAATTAGGAACCAATATTTAGTAATAATTTTTTTTTTTGAAATAATCAATTTTAAATCCTTATGTTTGAATCATAGTGTCTGGATTCTTGGGGAGGTTATATATTAAATTGATCTTTTTTATTGGAAAGGGAAATTGTTGCATCCCCCTTCTTTTACTATTTTAATAAATAAAAAGTTATATAGATTTAAATCCTTTGTAGTTTTAAAAAAAATAAAATCTCCAAATTATTTTTTTGACATCCATAAATTGCGATTTCAATAATAAAAAAATATATTTTTAATATATATATATATAATTAAAAATTACCATATAAAAATTTTGTATTTATTTGTAGCTGTTAATATTTAACTAGTTAAAAATAATAATTAATTAAATAATTTTTTCATTTGCTTTAATTAACATACAGTCCAAGTCATAAAAAATTAAACAAATGCACAACATTTTGCAGGCGAGAAGAAGGGCCAGGATGCCCATATACCATCTGACACATGCAAATGAAATATCTGACAATTTTTAACTAAAATTTCTGACATGTTATTAGCTAATTTCTGACATTTGTGAGCACTATATATGTTATCCTCGTTGTCATCTAGAATTTAAATCATGAAAAAAAGTTCAGCGAATCTAATGTAAAAAAGAAAAACCATTACTTTTTTTTTTTTTGTCATACATCAAATAAAGATGGAGAAACAACACCACAGAGAAGTGGAGTCTATAATTTGAGACCCTCCAATATTTATAACGAAAGTTTGATCATTTAGATTATACTTTACATGATTAAATAATCACTCATAAGTTAAAAATTTAATAAAATAAATAATTAAATAATTATCATGATGAAAAATAATTAAAAAATTCTTTTAAATATAGCACATGGAAAGTTGACGAAGAGAGAGTGAAAATTTTATTTCTAATGTCTATTAAAAACTTGACTATTACATCAAGATCTCGCACGGGATAATGATCAAGAATTACTCTTAAGTTTTTTTTAAAAAAAATCAGTATATTAAGTAAATTCAATAATAATAATAATAATAAACAGATAATTACAGATTGCGTCCATCAAGCCACCACCTGAAGGTCTCATTTCCGTACAAGTATGATGTGGCAGAAGCAGATATCTTGGTCTTTTTATTTCACTGGTCAGTTCATATTGTCATTCTTGTCCTCAAAAAGAAAGAAAAGAAATGAAAGAATATGATAAGATTGTCACCAAAATTAAAATTAAAACTGATGTGTGATGCTTAAAACTACCCATTTCCGCCAATTAACATTTATTTGTTTCTAAATATAGATTATCACTTGACAAGTTTTTATTCCTAATCATTTCGTACATAAAATAACATAGAAAAATAAATTTAATAGTATTTTGATATAAAGTCTCTTCATTTTATATTAAATTCAGGGATCAATTTGTATTCAATGCCAACATTAGTCTTCAATGAAACGCCAAATTTTATAGCTAGCCCGCTTAGAATAGAGTGATTCTCTATTTGTCATGAGGTATGACACTTATAATAGGTGGGTGTTCAAATCCCTTCTCCATGCTAAAAAAAAATAAAAATCAAATTCGAATGATGTTAAAAGTTTAATAGTTCAATAATATAACTCTTTTAGAGATATTAATAGGCCAACAATAGAGTTAAATTTGTCAAGTAAATATAAATAGTATTATCCTTTATCGCTTTTTTAATTCATTGGCAAAACTAATAAATTGATTAATTTGTTTTATTTATTTTATTACAAAGAGATCAAATAAATTGCATAATAACATTAGTGGTTTAGGTAATGTATATTATAAAGTAAAGTTATGAGTTTGATCTCCTATTCTTCTTAATTGTCTTTTTTTTTAAGGCTTGACCTCCTAGTTGTTCAAAAGAAAAATAAATAAGAGATTATATTATTTGAGTTTTGTCTTCCTTTTGTAGTTTAATGACTCAAGTGATGAACATTATATAGTGACGTTATGAGTTTGATTCTCTATTCTTTATTAATTTCTCAGTTGTTAAAAAAATAATAAAATTAATTCTACCTATAAGGTTTTAATCTAATAGTTAAATCTTCAATAGACATTATGAGTGATCAAAATTTTAATCAAATTCTTGACATTATATATAGAAGCAACATGTTTTTTTTTTGCAAATGGAAAATGATAATTATATTGTAGGAAAGGCTACCCAATGAGATGATTGCTTAAAATTTGTATGCAAATGTCATGCATTGCGAAATAGTGATGCCACAAGGTTCAATTTTGATAATGATATGTTAAATGAACTTATAGAAGAAAATAGGAAGATTGTGGGTAGTACAATTATGCAAGATTCCAATTGTTGAATTTCTTTTACAATGAAGGATGATAGTGGGGTATAAGAAGTGGCTCTTTCAAGTGATCAAGAGTTGCACAATCACGTTGATTGTGATTTATCGATTAGATTTGGCATAGGTAGGCCTTTTGATTTGGTTTTGGAGGTCATAAACATGCCACATGTTACTTCTCATTTTAACCACTAACCCTTTTCTCTTTATATTCTAAAAATATTAAATATAATCTTTTTTTTTGAACAAAACAAAAGATATTATGATCTTAATTCATCAAAAAACACAATGTTAATTGAATTATAAATTCATCCAAAAACATATATTGTTTGAAATATCATATAAAGAAAAGTTGAAATTACTTATTGCTAGTCATTCATAATATGCTGATGAATTTTTTCTATCTTTCCTTTTCTGAAATGAAGGGGGTAATTTTTTTTTTTTAAAGAATCAAGAAATTAGATCTATCCGTAAAATGAATGCTTAACGGATAAATAACTCACTTCTTGATTCTCAATCCCTTCTGTCACTATAAACACTCATGATTAATGTAATATTTTTCTATCTTTTAACTCAAAATGAGAATAGCTTTAAAAAAAATGATCTTAAAATGTTCATAAACTAAGACCTCACAAGTGTCTGATAGTGTATTTATTATATGAAAAATGATATATAATGACATATAGATTAGTCATTTTGTGGAGGGCCTAACACATCTAATAACTAAATATTATTACTTGTTATAAATAATTTATGGATATTGTCCGCTTTGATACTTCAGAATCTCATGGATTTAAAATGCGTTCATAAGTAAAAGTTTTAGTCCCTGCTTATAAGCACGCACATAATCCCGTGTGCGAGCGATATGGGAACTTCATGTTCACAACACACCCTTCCATCGTGAGCATAGTACTGATAACGTGTTATAAACAACTTGTGGATATTGTCCGTTTTGATATTTCAAGATCTCACGACTTTAAAACACGTTCATAAATAAAGACTTCAAGCCCTGCTTATAAGCACATACATAATCCCGTGTGCGAGCGAGATAGGAACTTTAGGTTCCCAACATTACTAACATTTTTTTATTTTTTATTTTTTGCAATCTTATCAAGACAACATCCATACATTCACAGGGGAAGGAGTAAAGTGGATGGAATTGGAACCCAAATACCAATGAAATAAAACCCAACAGCAGAGATTTCTAATTGTCCAGCTGAAACAAATATATATGATATATATAGTTTATAAAATGTATCACACATACCAATATATGTATGAAAGTAATATAAACATAAAAATACGTAATCTCTTCAAGTGTTTACAAAGTAGCTAGCGTATACCAAGGCATGGGTAATTTGTCTCTTCGCACTTGTCACTTACACTTCACACAATGTGCAACATGCATCAGAAAGAACTCTTCGATTTTAATGGATTATTAAAATAAATTCTTTTAAAAAATTAAATATATAAAATTATCTTTTATCGACTTCATTCTACTTAAATTATGAAATAATCGAAATTCATATAGTTATGATAGATTATAGATATTAAATAGGCATAATATATATATGATTTTATATATTTATTACTTTTTATCAATTTGATATTTTAATTTATAGTTTTATTATTTTGACATATAAACTTGATTAAAGTACATTAGTTTGTAATAATATAATGATATAATGCATCTACCATTTCCTATATTTGTCATTTTTTTTTCAATTTTATACCTTTATTTGTAGTTTTTGGTAAGTTAAACTCTTATAATATAGGATATGTTAATTCATTATTTCGTATCATGTGTATTGACAGAAATTTCAAAATTACATTTTAATCAAATTTAGGTGTCAAAATGATAAAACTATAAATTGAGATGTTAAACTGATAAAAAGTAACAAATTAGGGGGTCATGTATATATTATACGTATTAAATATAAAAAAACAATATCATTTGAATAATAAGTTATAACACCAACATCATGCACTAATTCAATAAAAAATAGTTTAATTGGTATTTTCATTATAAGAATTATGGGTATCTAAAATTTAAATTTTTATGATCATCTATTTATAAAATATTTATTATTTTATAACTAATGAAAAAAACTATTCTTGTTATTCAAGGTGTGTTATACTTTTTTTTGATTAGATATCATTCCATTTCGAAAAATCATTACAATTTTAACCACCATTAGATTAACTATCAATAGCTATTAATAAGTAACAAACCATTATAAATCAACAAAGTAACAGACTATTACAAATTAACTGTAATATTATGGAGCACATATGTATACATAAATTTCAGCGGAGGATGGAATAAGGACATACAGTCATTGACAATGCCTTCATCAAGAATTGAACGAATGACCTAATCTTTACCATTACCAATTAGGTTAAATTTCAATGATAGGTGTGCTATATTCAATATTTAAATTGTTTGTAATATAAAAAAACACATATTTCGATTTGTATTGGTTAAATCTAAATTACTTAAAATTAAAAATTTTACTTAAAAGTTCAATACATTTATGTATCTCATTTGTATTGATTAAGTGTAAATACTTATCACGAATCTAACGATGCAGTTTAGTACATCCTGAGATAGACAAATATACACATATGAAGGAGCAACTTGAATCTAAAGTTTGGCAAGGTATGCATCATGGTTGACGGTTGAATGATTGGAAGCAGAAAAGCATGCAAAGACATTGAAGAAGATCGGCTGCAAATTGCAGAACAGTTTGTAAAAGAAAAATGAGTAAATTATATTAGAGGAGGTGGGTTGCCACATGGGAAGCACGTGATGGTTTGTGAGAGCAATGGAATAAAAGTGTACGGGAAGGGCCACCATGTCACGTGACAAAGTGTTGAAGGTCTTCCCCCTCGCAACCCCACCGCAAAATCTGCGCTCCCGCTGTAGGTATGTGTGCCCGCCATTCTTCTCCTCCTACTCTTGCAAAACAAGGAATATATATCTACATTCATAGTGGAATGAAAAAAATAAAGTAAACAATTTATTTTATATTAGTAAAAATAAAATAAAAAATAGATTTTATATTTTTCATTTTAATTTCAAAAATCACATGATTTTTTATTATTTAAGTTAAAAAATTCTTACTTATTTCAACTGTATTAAAAAAATGGTTAGATTTATGATATGTATTTCAAATATTTTATATTTTATCACTGTATCTATATATTAAATAAATTTAATGATTAATATAATACATATAAAATAAGTAAATTTTTTTTCTAAATTCCTTTTAAAAGATATATATTTATTTTTTATTAATGAAAACGTTAAATTGTTTCAATATTAATAGATTATATAATAAAATATTTTATTTTAAAATTAAATAAAATTAATTATTAAATTGACATGTAAAAAAAAGTTTTGGCCCATTTGATTATTCTATCTCTCTAATGATACTTAATGTCTAATCACCTTTTTCTTTTTGAAATCAAATGAAATGATTCATTACTAAATAAGGATCATAGGATATATTATTATTATTATCTATTGTATGATTGGTAATAGTAGTAACAATGAATCTTTCACGTTCTTGGATTTTTATGTAAAGTGCTAAGCACCAATATATATACAACACGTGCTTTCCGCCTACTTCTATATTCGCTTTCTATATTTTCACATCAATTTACCTTTCATATATGCATATATAATTTTGGTAGTCTCCATCACACGCAAAATTTAAAAAAACTAGTCGTGAATATAGTACATATGATATATATATATATTAAAATAGATAATTAAATAATTATAACAAATTACAAATTAGAAATTAAACAAATATAAAAAAAAGTTAGAACTTATTTTTTTTATTAAGAGTATGTATTATTTTTAATATACATACTAATAATAATTATTGACTAAATAAAATATAATAAATATAGAGAATGGGTGAAAAATTACCTATTTTTTATTTTTTAAGTTCAAAAAAGAAATTTTTTTATTTGAATAAAATAGAATGTTTCAGTAAAAAATAAAAGACATTATTTTTTATGGAAATGAAGAGTACTGTTTTAAATGTAATTAAATTAAAGTATTTTATATTAAATAAAACATGTGTATTTTAATAAAAATGATTTTTTTTTAAATTTTTTTATAGAAAAATATTATGAATTTTAATAATTAAACACATAAAGGTTTAGGAGTTAATGATCCAAAACTTCTAGATAGAAGAACTTAGAATTCTTATTTGAAGGACTTTGAATTTATACTTCTTTGAATTTTTTTTTTTAAAATGAAGAGGAAGATAAGAAAGCAAGAACTTGAAGCTAAGAAATTGTTTAAGTTTTTGCTTGATTTCATTAATTGAATAACATCTCTTTATATACATATTCTTATAGCTAAAAATAAATTAAAGAAAAATAGTAAATTGATATATACATAGTAAATTATTATAAGCCATTAATTTAAAATAGTAAATAAATATATTATAATTTATTATATAATAAATAAAACAGTTATAATAATCCTCATAGATCATGACTCTCTCATTTGAATAGTTTGAACTCCTGGTCAAGCTAAAATTTGAGATGAGGAAATTCTTGAATTGCTTTGTCTTGGATATACCAATTTGATTTATGCAGAAGGTGACATTTTCTGTCAATGCGGAAATACTCTCGTTCTCCATGTTTGGTTTCACGAATCTTTTACTGTAGAATACAATCCTCCTTTAAAGGATTTTCTTGCTCCATCTTCAAGTCATTGATTGAGGGAACATGGGTCTCTTTATCAGGATCATCATCCAATAGAGATGGTTCAAAGAGTTTCAAGTTCTTGACATTAATGAGCAAGTACATATGCATGTATAGTGGTAGGTCGAGCTAGAAGGCATTATTACCAATTTCTTGATGATTGTGAATGGTCCACATATGATAGGCTTTAATTTCTTTCCTTCTACTTGTAACCGCTCCTTACTGAGGTGTAGCCATACTAGGTCACCTTCTTTGAAATTACATGGTCTGCAATGTTTGTCATAGAAATTTTTATGCTACTGCTGCAAATGTTGCAGTTGTGCTTCTACTTTTAAGTAAATCTTTCTAACTCATTCGAGAAATTTTTGTACTCGAACATGTTCTTCTTATTCCTTTCCACTTAACAGTTTATCACCTATAGTGAATGCCATGTTAAAAGGGCTTTGAGGTTAGTAACCCAAATAAACCTTGAAAGGAGATTTCAGTATAGAACCATAAATTGCTTGGTTAAAATCAAACTATAAGTAGGGGAGACTTTCATCCCATCTTTTTGGATGCTTAGAATTATAACCCCTTAATAAATGTATTATAGTCCGATTAACAACCTCTGTTTGTCCATTCTTTTGTGGATGAAAAGTAGTACTACTCTTTAACCTGGTATCCATCATTCCCCATAAGGACCTCTAAAAATAGCCTAAGAATAAACTATCTCTATTTGATATAATCGATGTTGGGAGGCCAAAATGTTTCCAAACATTCTGGAAAAATAATTTAGCTGCCCCTTCTCTTGTAACTGTCTTTTTACATGGAATGAGTATTACCATCTTATTGAAATAATCCATAACTATGAACAAGTAATCATTCCCGAACTTGGTTTTAGGCAATGCTCCAAGAAAGTCCATTGAAATGCTCTCCCAAGGTCTACTACGTACTAGCAGTGGAAGATATAGTCCTAACTTCCTATTAGAAGGCTTTGAGGTACTATACATAACACAACCTCGTATGTACCGAGAGCCATCAAGGTGCATCTTTAGCTAGAAGATATAACAATGAAGATTTAGTAGTTTTTTCTCCACTCTAAAATATCCTGCTACTTTAGAAGTGTGAGCTTCATGAATCCAATGTAATCTGTCACTATCTTTTGGTATGCATAATTATGTTTCCTTATACATTAGTCCATTTTTTAATTAAAACTCACTGGTCTTCCCTTGTTACAACTTAGTATGAGCAAAACTAAAATTAGTGCCTATGTCATATCATTTCGCGTACTCAAAAGGAACTATAGGTTGGATTTGTATAGCTACCAATAATGCTGAACTTACTAGTGTAGGGGGCTAAGATAACATATCTACCAACTTATTAGTCATTCCCTATTATTGTTATACCCTAGCCTAATTATATAATGGTCATACTTTGACTTTATCATATTTCCATTTTATTAATAAAAAGGCATTTTATTATTACTGGCTAATTATAAAATTATCCTTGATTAGTTAATTCTACCTAAGGTCATTAAGTATGTGACTTAATAGTAAAACTTTTAGGTGATACTTGAATTCTAATATAAATATCCCTAGTCGATCATTGTTGTGGGAACTAGTATAACGTTGACTGATGATTATGTTTTTCTAATAATGTATATGAGATATTGAGTCAAACTCATAGGTACATATTTAGAGAAATGATGTACTCAATCGACCCACTATAAGAATATTGTATGGATAATTGTCATAAGTAATTCTTATCATCGTAGTATTATTTGAGTCCTTTGACCTGAAATCACCATGGTTTCCTATATGATGAGTTTTATATTTTGACACATCCTTACATCATCTTTAATCGGATGGTAATTTAGGTTGTGATTGGATATATAATGAGTTATGTGAGGAATGTGAGTGATTAAGATGAAATTTATCTTTCAGTTATTTTGAGAAGATATTTTAGGCCCCTTATAAGTTAGACTGAAGAGAAATGCATGGTCATGTTAAAATGTATTGATAAAGAATTATCAATACAAGATAAAGAGTTATTAGTATTTGTCTACTTAGGATCAAGAAATAATATGCTTGAACTATATAAGGATGACAAAACCATACCTTATGTTTAATCAAGATATCACGTGACAAAAGGACTATAATACACGTTGTGGATTAGGTTGTGTCAGATTATTGGTCTTCACATAACTTGGGTAGTCATAATATTTTGCTAAAGGCTACTTATGACTCATGGACTAAAATGGAAATTTTAGGCCCACTGCCAACATTGTGTGAACCTATAGGGTCACACACTTAGAGTAGGCCTAAAGCAAACTTAGGTTGATTAACCTAATTATAATCTCTATGGAAGAATAAATAAATATGTGTACATATTTATATATTTATTTATTTGTCTTCTAATTTATTTAAGGTAAATGTTATCTTCAATAAATAAGAAATAATTATAATTTTAGAATTAGAATTAAAATTGAAAAAATGAAGTTTAATCTTACCAAAACTATTTTGGTAAGTAAGTGGTTAAAGAAACCCTAGATGAGATGTCTATATATACTTCTCTTTCTCTAGGGTTTTCCACATAATCACTCTCCTCCTCCTTCTACTTCTTTTGAGAAAAGAAAATATACAGATAGAGAGAAAAGAAAAAAAGAGTTATCTTTTGAAAAAGGTGCTAGCACACCATCATTGCTTTGGTCACCTTGTTTGTGTGGATACCAGTATAGGGCATGGCTTTATTAGTGGCATCTTAATCTGATAAGACCTATACAAAAAGCTTGAGGTAGGGTGTCACCAGTATGAACCCCCTCTCTTCCTTCCAACCTTCTTGCCTTAAAATCATCTTAGTGAGTTTTATAATCTCTCTCTTAATCTATTTATTCAAATTACATGGATCCTATGAGGGTCTCATGATTAAAATTTTTATTTTCCACTGCTTGTATGTATCATGGAAACCTAATAGTGGTATCAGAGCCATTTGTAATTCGATTAAATTGATTTTATTATATATGTGATATATGCAGATATATGGAATTGGTTTTTGTATATATATATATATGCGTTTGATTTTGAAAAATGTTTTCAAAATTTCAATTGAATGTTTTTATATGATGATACAACTAATTTATATAAAAAATAGTTATATACATTAATATGATTAATGTCCATGGTTATCTAACATGATTAAAAAAAATTTTATTGAAAAATGTACTATTTTTATAAATGAAAATTCGAGTTACTGGGGGACAAGGCCGTGTCACTTAGACGACATAGCCTTGTCTGGTTGTGCGCCTATAAGAATACAGGTAGACATGACTGTGTTAGTTTTGAGTCATAATTGTGTCTAAGAATAAATTTTGTAAAATGAAAATGCACATGGCCATGTCTGTTTTGAGACAACCGTGTTAGTTTTGACATAGCCATGTCTGTTTTTGACGCAACCATGTTTGTTAAGGCAAATTGCATTCATGTTCAAGTGTTGAATAAAATAATTATGTTTTGAACATACTAAGTAAAATGTAATATGATTACAAACCCCTTGACCTGAATAGATTCACCATATAATTCGTTCTTATCATAATATTAATTAATTTTAATGAAAATTAAACTATTATGCTCTTTGTGTTTAGTATGAAATGCATGGTGCAAGACATGGCCCTTAAGACCAATGTGTAATTAGATTTATATTATTCATTTTCTTATAGGTTGTAATTTATTAAACACGGTATGTGAGTCATTTTTTATTTATTGAAATTTTATTTTATTAAGTAGTAATAAAATAGTATAGATTATAACTTGTAATGTAATGTAAATGAAAACCCAATATAGAGATCTAAAATGGAGGCCTAGGATGGAGATTCAAAGTGAAAGGCTCAAGATGAAGATTGCTTTTTACCTAGGATTGACCATTGATCTTCATATTGGCTTATGAAGATCAAACTAGATTTGGACCATACTATGTCACGTTTACTTTATTTCTATTATATTATGTATATGATGCTATGCATGTGATGCTCTGTATGTGATGCAACATAATAACCATATAATATTAAAGGCATAATACATATATGACCCCTATACTTGTCACTTTTTGTCAGTTTGACACCTTAACTTATAGTTTTGCCATTTTGACACCTTAACTTAATTAAAATGCACTAGTTTACACTAATATGATGACATAATGCATCTACCACCCTTGTACTTATCACTTTTTATTAGTTTGACACCTCTACTTGTAGTTTTTTATCAATTAAACCCTTATGATATGACACATACTGATTTTCCATTTTATGCCATGTGTACTAGTAGAGGTTTTAAAATTATATTTTAGCCAAGTTCAAGTGTCAAAATGGCAAAACTATAAGTTGAGATGTTAAACTGACAAAAAGTGATAAGTACATAGGGCTATGTATGTATTATACCAAAATTAAATAGAGAGGAACCCTCATTTAATATTAGGTCACTATAATGGCTCCCATAAATTCAACACTTGTCAAGCCTTAGATTATTATATTTGGGCCTGCTAAAGCTGGGTGTATTAAGTCATTTAAGGAAGGCAAGTCATATAATGGTGCTATTCGAACGTTTGATATGGTTTGACTTAGTTAGGTTATTAAAATGGTTTTGGACTTAAGGCATTAAATGGGATTTTTAGCTAGGACATGTGATGTTAAATCCATACCTTTTTAAAAGTTACATGAGATTTAATTGGTAAGAGTTACCTACCTAAATAACTATACTTTAAGTGATAAGCTAAAGCTTACTTAGAGTATGATGAAATATGGATCTTGGCCCACTAAAATTTATAAGTTAATTTTAAGGGTTATTAATTTGAATGAATTTTGTAGGATTTTATAATTATGCCTCATTAAAATAATTTGATTAAATATTGAGTACACTGCATATATATTTATTGTAGATAATGGCATCAAACACTACATCTATTTTGTCACTGTGATTGATCCTTGAGAAGGACAAACTTAATGGGACTAACTTCCTCGACTGGTACAAAAACTTAAGAATTGTTCTTAATTGAGAAAGAAAGGAATATATCCTTGATCAACCTATCCCATCTGAACTATTTGCCAGTGCTCTTAGAGCTCAAAAGGATGCTCATAGTAAGCATCTTAATAACTTTATTGATGTCACTTGACTCATGCTTGGAAGAATGGAATCAGAACTTTAAAAGCAACTAATGGAAATAAATGCTTATACTATAATTGTTCATCTCAAGAAAATATTCCAAGAGAAAGCTAGGATTGAAAGGTTTAGCACTATAAAGGCATTGCTCTCTTGTAGGTTGATTGATGGCAGCTTAGTGGCTCCTCATGTTCGTAAGATGAAAGGTCATCTTAAAGATCTGAAAAGGCTTGGTCTTAAGATCGAGCAAGAATTAGCCATTGATATTATTCTCCAATCTTTACCAAAAACTTATGATGGTTTCGTTATGAACTATAACATGCATGGCATGAACAAAACTATTTCTAAATTGCATGGAATGCTTACGACTGTTGAAAAGAACATCAAAACTACCAAGGTTGTTCTAATGGTTAATAAAGGGAAATGTATAAAAAGGATGGGTAAGGGTAAAGGTAAGATTAAGGCTTTTAAGGGCTTTCAGAAGCCTAAGCCCAAGACCAAACCTGCACCCCAAGTAAAACCACCTAAAGAGGGAACATGCTTATTTTGCAATGAGTTGGACCATTGGAAAAGAAAATGCAATCTCTATTTGGATGATCTAAAGAAGAATAAGGATAATATGACTAATTCATATTATAGAAGTCAATTTTTCTACTTTAATTCTTAGGTATTAAATATCGGTTATGGATCTCACATTTGTACTAATGTGCAGGGTTTAAAAAGGAGTAGAATTTTGGCTAAAGGTAAAGTGGACTTATGAGTTAGAATGGAATAAGAGTTACTACTTTAGCTCTAGGAACTTATGAATTAAATTTTCCTACTGGACTTGTTTTGAGTTTAGAAAATTGTTATTACGTACCTATTATGAGCAGGAATATCATATCTATTTCTTGTTTTGATAAGAATGGTTTTGAGTTTATTATTAGGAATAATAAATGCTCTATTTATCATAATAATGTTTTCTATAGATATGCTCCTCAAAATCATGGTATTTATGTTTTAGAAATTAAAGACACTAATGAAAATTCCATCTATAACATTAATACAAAGAAGTTTAAATCTAATGATTTAAACATAACCTATCTTTGGCATTGTCGTTTAGGCCATATAAATGAGAAACACATTTCAAAACTCTACTTGCATGGACTTTTGAATTCATTTAATTTTGAATCATTTAACATTTGTGAATCTTATTTATTAAGAAAAATTAGTAAAACACCCTTTATTAGATGTAGTGAGAGGGCTAATGACTTATTGGGCCTTATACATTCTAATGTGTATGGTCTATTAAGTTCCACTACTAGAGGAGGTTATTAGTACTTCAGTGTTTTCACAAATAATTTCAGTAGATATGGTATATATCTAATGAAATACAAATATGAATCTCTTGAAATGTTTAGAATCTTTAAAAATGAAGTACAAAGTCAACTTGGTAAGAATATTAAAGCACTAAGATCTAGTCGAGGTGGTGAATATTTAAGCCAAAAGTTTATGAATCATCTTAGAGATTGTAGAATAATTTCACAATTAACTCTGCCAAGAACACCATAATGGAATGGTGTGTCTGAATGGAGAAATTAAACTTTATTGGATATGGTTCAATGTATGATGACTCAGTCAGATCTTCCAATCTCCTTTTGGGGTTATGCTCTAGAAACTGCTACATTTATATTGAACAGAGTTCCATTAAAAGTAGTTAAGAAGATACCAAGTGAGATATAGATTGGGAAATCTCCTAATTTGTCTTTTCTTAAGATTTAGGGATGTGAGGCTTATGTAAAGTGTCAAATTTTAGAAAAATTAGCATCCAAATTAGACAAATGCCTTTTTATGGGATATCTTAAAAAAAAACAAAAGGATATTACTTTTACAATGCTTATAAAAATAAAGTGTTTGTTACTAAGAATGGTGTCTTTTTGGAAAAAAAAAATACATTTCCAAAGAAACTAGTGGGAGTAAGGTACAACTTAAAGAAATCAAGAACCATAAAATAATATTGTACCATAAATGGAACCTCAATTGGATTAACAAGCAACTATTAAATCTGCACAAGTACCACAAGGTCCTACAAGGTCTAATAGGACATGTCAAATCCTTGAGAGATATTGATTTCTCTTAATAGATAATAATGGTGTGATGATTATGGATTAAAGTGAGCTCATAACCTACTAAGAGGCCACAGATAGTTCAAACTCTGAGAAATGGTTAGAAGCCATGAAATTGGAAATGAAATCCATGTATAATAATCAAGTATGAACTTTGATTGATCCACTTGATGATTTAAGAACTATTAGGTGCAAATGGGTTTTCAAAAAGAAAACTAACATGGATGGCAATGTGCATACCTTTAAAGCAAGACTAGTTACAAAGGGTTTCAAGTAAACATATAGTATAAACTATGATAAAACCTCTTCACTAGTTGCTATGCTTAAATCCATTTGAATTCTCCTTGCCATAGTTGCATACTATGATTATAAGATATAGCAAATGGATGTCAAAATAACTTTTCTTAATGGAAACCATATTGAGGATGTGTACATGACACAACTAGAGGGTTTTGTCAATCCTGAGAATTCTAGAAAGGTTTTCAAGCTTTAAAGATCCATTTATGGATTGAAGCAAGTGTCTCAGAGTTGAAATCTTCATTTTAATGAAGCAGTTAAAGAGATTGAATTCATAAAAAAATGAAAATGCACTTTGTGTTTACAAGAAGGTTAATGGGAGTGCAATAGTTTTTTAATATTATAGTTTGATGACATATTACTCATTGAAAATGATGTTCTTACTCTACAAAATGTTAAATCATGGTTGAAGGATTGTTTCTCAATGAAAGACTTAGGTGAAGCCACCTATATTTTAGGTATTAAGATTATAGAGATAGATTTAAGAGGCTTATTGGCTTAAGTCAAAACACTTACATGGACAAGGTACCGAATAGGTTTAGTATGCAAAACTCTAAGAGAGGGTTCTTGATAATGCCCTATGGCATTAATTTTAGCAAGACTCAGTGTTTAATGACATAAGATGAGCGAGGCTATATGAGTAAAATTCCATATGCTTCTGCTATTGGATCTATCATGTATGTCATGTTATGCACTCGACCAGATGTCTCATATGCCTTAAGACTAGCAAGTAGATACTAGTTAGACCTAGGTAAAAGTCACTAGATAGCAATTAAGAATATCCTTAAATACTTAAGAAGAACTAAGGATGCATTTTTACTATATAGTCGATAAGAAGATATGCTAGTTATAAATGGTCACATTGATGCCAGCTTCCAATATGATAAAGAAGACTTTTGATCACAATCAAGTTATGTGTTTTGTTCAAATGGAGGTGTAATGAGCTGGAGAAGTTCAAAGAAAGACATCGTTACTAATTCTACAATAGAAGCTGAGTAAATCTCTGAGGCAGCCAAGGAAGCTATTTGGATCAAGAAGTTCATAATTGGATTAGGTATTATTCACAATATATCAAATCTAATGGACTTATATTATGATCATAATAGAGCCATATCATAGGCTAAGGAACCCAGATCATGTCAACAATCTAAACATATACTCAGACATTATCATTTCATTAGAGAAATCATTAAGAGAGGAGATATAAAGATATGTATAATACCAATAGATGACAATGTTATTGATCCACTAACTAAGTCTCTTCCAAAGCCTAAGCATGTGAATCATACTAGGTTAATGGGTATGAGGTACAATATTGATTGGGCCTAGTGTAAATGGAAGATTATTAGTGATATGCCCTAAGCTAATTATGTAATGGTCATACATTGAATTTGTTATATTTCCATTTTATTAATAAAGAGTCATTTTTATTATTACTGGCTAATTCTAACATTATCCTTTATTAGTTAATTCTACCTAAGTTCATTAATTATGTGACTTAATACTAAAACTCTTACATGATACTTGAATTCTAATCTAAATATCCCTAATCGATCATTCTTGTGGGAACAATAATGCATAAAGACTAGTATGAGGTTGACTAATGAATATGTCTTATTGATCATGTATATGAGATATAAAGTCAAACTCATAGGTACATATTTAAAGAAATGATGTACTCAATCGACCCACTATAAGGATACTATATAGATAATTGTCATAAGTAATTCTTATCACAGTAGTATTATTTGAGTCCTCTGACCTAAAATCACCATGGTTTCTTGCATGATGAGTTCTGTATTTTGAAAAATCCATACATCATCTTTAATAGGATGGTAAAACAGGTTGTGATTGGATATAAAATGAGTTATATGAGGAATGTGAGTGATTAAGACGGAATTTGTCTCTCAATTATTTCGAGAAGATATATATAGGACCCTTGATAAGTTAGACTGAAAAGAAATGTATGGCCATGCTAAAATTTATTGATAAAGAGTTATAAATACAAGATAAAGAGTTATTAGTATCAGTTTACTTTGGGTCGAGAAATAATATAATTGAACTATATAAGGATGACAAAACTATGCCTTATGTTCAATCAAGATATTGAGTGATAAAAGGACTATATTACCTATTGTGGATTACATTGTATCGGATTATCAGCCTTCAATCAACTTGGGTAGTCATAATGTCTTACTAGAAGTCACTTATTACTTCTAGGCTAAAATGGAAATTTTAGGCCCACTACCAATGTTATGTGAGCTTATAGGGTTGCACATTTAGAATAGAGCCAAAGCAAACTTAGATTAATTAACCTAATTATAATCTCTATAGAAGAATAAAAAAATATGTGTATATATTTATATTTATATTTATTTATTTATTTTCTAATTTATTTAAGGTAAATGTTATCTTAAATAAATAGGAAATAGTTATAATTTTAGAATTAAAATTAAAATAAAAAAATGAAGTTTAATCTTACTAAAACTGTTTTTATAAGTAAGTGGTTAAAGAAACTCTAGATGGGATGTCTATATATTCATCTCTTTCTCTAGGGGTTTTCCACACAGTCACTCTCCTCTTTCCACTTCTTTTGAGAAAAGAAAAGATACATATAGAGAGAAAAGAAAAAAAAGAGTTGTCTTTGAATAAGGTGCTAGCACACCATTATTGCTTTGGTCACCTTATTTGTATGGATAGCGGTAAAGGGCATGGCTTTATTAGTGGTGTGTTAATCTGATAAGACCTATACAAAATGCTCAAGATAGGGTGTCATTAGTGTGAACCTCCTCTTTTCCTTCCAACCTTCTTGCCTTAAAATCATCTTGGTGAGTTTTGGAATCTCTCTCTTAATCGATTTATTCGAATTACATGGATCTTGTGAAACTTATAAGATTAAAATTTTATTTTTCATTGTGTGTATGAATTATGGAAACCCGACATTCCCTTCTTATACTTAATGGTAATATTGAATTATTGTAGGTAAGACATTCATTTCATATGTCGAACTTGCTGTAACTTTAATTGTGTAGTTAGATACTGAAGAGGCCTATGATCACATTGTACCATAACTTCCTTCCCTAAAAATTAAGCTCTCCAATGCTTCACTGCTTGATGTAAGGTATATATCTCCTTGTCATAATTTGGATAGTTCATTACTGGTCCATTAAACATCTCATAATGATATGCAATTTGTAGACGGTGGGGTTTAGCGTGTGTCTAAGATTTTAGCAATCTCGACACTGTTTAGGCTCAGGGCCTTAGAGAACACACTAACCACTATCACAAAGACATGGCGTCAAGATGTCGAGTTGCCACCCAGGGTAATAACTGGGACAATTTGATTGGTGGTACTCGATTCTCTAAAAGAAAATTAGCATCATAACCAGGAGATTCTGGATACGAAATACTATTTGATTGGTGGTACTCGATTCTCTAAAAGAAAATTAGCATCATAACTAGGAGATTTTGGATACGGAATACTAACTTCTCTTAGTCTTGTGTTCATTTAGAATAATTTTATAAATAATTATTTCATCCTCTAATTACATGTAATTTTATCAAACCCTAATTAACATCCATCTACCAAAAAAGGCAACAAATCAATAAAATTACAAGTAAAAAATGAACTCAAGATCGCGTTGTCCCTAAGTCTAAACTATGTTAATTTTATTAAAGAAAGTTAGCTAAATTTACATTTTATTTACAAGTGAAATAGAATAAAAGTGGGCCTACATTTTATTAATTAATGAGCCTAAATCTATTTTTTAGTCTTTCTAAGATATGTGCTTAAGTCTATTCAATTTTAAAGAAAAATTAAATTAGTGAGCCTAAGTCTAATCTGGTTTTATTTTAAGTGGAATGTGGACCTAGATCTATTTATTTTAAAAGAAATAAAATTAAGTGGGCTGAGCTAAGTCTAAATAATTTTAATTAACTAAGCGGGCCTAAAATCTAATTAACCTAATGGGCCTAAGTTGATTTTAATTTATTTAAAAAACCTAAATCATTTTTAAGCCTATTTATTAAGTGAGTTAGACCTAAACGTGGGCTTGGGGCCTAAAGACATAAAAAATAAGCCCAAAATAAATAAAACACAAAAAATAGATCAAACAAACATTACAGTGATTTTCTAAAAAAAAAACCCGAAATTAATTACATGCAAACCCTAATTTAATCTACTGCCACCATTAATTTTAATTGATTTTTTACCTCATTGAACCTAACTACTAATCAATTTTAAAATACAGAAATTTAAGTCTTTCACTATTCCCACTACTGGGGCTATTACAAACTACGTGCAAAATTAAAATTAAATAATTATACACCCAAAAATTAAAATAAACTACACAGGATACCAAAATGCAGAACAAAAATTAAAATCTTAAGAACTATTATTAAAACAGTACAGGTTCATCCATGACATTCCATGGATCATCTGTTTAATTAAACACAAGCGGTTTCCTCTTCCTCAATCCACATACGGACATCAAAATTAAAAAAACCAAAAAAAAAGCAATCAAATTAGTAGTGAAATTAAATAATAAAATAATTAACAAAATGAATAAAAATCACACAAGAGAAGAAAGAAAAAATGAATGTTGTGCATATGCCCTTTTTTGGCCCCTTAGATTAGGATTTTCACCGTTAAAATCGACTCAGTGTTGATTTGATTATGGATTGAGACTAAAAATTATTGTATCGTCTTCCTAAAATGAACTGCAAAAATTAGGGTTTTTTAAAGAACAGAAGAAATCAAAGCTTTTTTTTCCGTCTGTAAAAAATCCTCCAGTTAAAAAAACCTCTCCAGCCAAACCCCCCCCCCCCAGCACACATGCAGAGTCTGCGCATACTGAACTTCCTCCAAAGGAGGAACAGACCTATTTGATTAGATCATATAGCGTTCGTTTTTATTTCAAAAAAAATATCTTTTATGTTTGTTTTGATTTTAAAAAAAATATCTTCTGCGTTTCTTTTTTTTAAAAAAACCTATCACATAAAAATTTGAATTTTTCAACCAATCAAAACACTGAAAAATCGATAAAAATAAGGAAAAATATGCAAAAAAACGAAACAATGGAATTATTGCGCATCAGTACTGTGCAATACCGACCAACATTGTACAATGCCGATCCTAAAAATTGTTATTATTTTTTTTAACTTTTAATTGCCAAAAGACCCTTGAAAAAATAACTTATTTATAATTAAATCCTAAAAAAATGTTACAATTTAGTCCCTAAAGTCCAGAAAATCAACAATCAAGTTCAATTTTTGAATAAGTTTCATCATAAGGGCTTACGTCGCAATTGTGCACAATTGCATCCCAAAATTAGGTGCTTACAGTTGCCCCCCTTTGTTGTTGTTTCCTTGATAAATTGTGGCAAAGCAATAGAAGCACAGAATTTCAAAAGAAAGAAATTAGGACACTCGATTGTATCCTAAGTGATGGATTAATGCTCAAATTGTTGAGCAAGGTGTAGTGTTTGATATGTCGCACTATATTTCCTGTGGAACGTTTAGTGGACTTTGTGCAAATGAGTTTTGCTATATTCCCTGTAGGACATTTAGCGATGATAAGTTGAAAACTTGCTATAGTTCCTGTGGAACGTCAAGTAATGATGAATTTTGTTATATTCCTTGTGGGACGTCTAACGATGCACAATATATTCCCTGTGGGACATTTAGTGTAGATGAATTGAAATTTGCTATAGTTCCTATAGAACATCTAGTAATGATGAATTTCGTTATATTTCCTGTGGGACGTCTAACGATGCACACTATATTCCCTGTGGGACATCTAGTGTAATTGAATTAAAATTTTGTTATATTCCCTATGGGATGTCTAATGATGCACACTATATTTCCTGTGGGATGTCTAATGTAGTTGAATTGAAATTTCATTATATTCCTTGTGGGACGTCTAACGATGCACACTATATTCCCTGTGGGATGTCTAGTGTAGTTGAATTGAAATTTCATTATATTCCCTATGGGATGTCTAACGATGCACACTATATTTCCTATGGGACGTCTAGTGTAATTGAATTGAAAACTTCATTATATTCCCTGTGGGACGTCTAACGATGCACACTATATTCCCTATGGGACATCTAGTGTAATTGAATTGAAAACTTCGTTATATTCCTATGGGACATCTAATGATGCACACTATACCCTATGGGACGTTTAGTGTAGTTGAATTGAAATTTCGTTATATTCCCTGTGGGACGTCTAATGATGCACACTATAATCCCTATGGGATGTCTAGTATAGTTGAATTAAAATTTTATTATATTCCCTATGGGATGTCTAACGATGCACACTATATTCCCTGTTGGACATCTAGTGTAATTGAATTGAAAACTTGCTATGGTTCCTGTGGAACATCTAGTAATGAGGAATTTAAAAGTTTATGTCATAGCTGCTATGCAGTACATAACATAATAAAGGTTATGACCATTGTGCAACACATAATATAATGATTTGAAATTCATATTATAGTTACTATGCAGCATATGAAACCTTTGATTGAAATCATGCATATAAAATGCAAAAAAATGAGTTTTGTAATCTTGTTCTGTATTTTGTATTTGACAGAAGATTCAGGATCACAGATTGATTATGCAGTCTTAATAATTTAATGAATTATTAATTTGATGAATGTCATGATTTAATTAGGAACATGTTCCTAATCAGAATGCAATTATGGACCAAATTGAAAGAATGAAAAGATAGATGAAAAGTAAATAAATTGAAAGGATTAAAATGGATATTCTCCCTCTTATATATTCTTTCCCTTTTGCCGATCACTTCACTTCTCTTCCCATTCTTTTCTTCTTTTTTTTTTTCACTTGATCTTGATTTTTCCTTTCTTGATTTCTTCACCATCTATTGTCCGATTTGCAATTCGTCTGATCCTATGGCCTCCTCATCATACAGATAACATGAGGGAGATAAGACTTTAGAATTTTAGAGGATTCTGCCTCTTCGTTTTCCTTAAAATAATCTAGAACTTCGAGAAGACTCAACTATCTTTCTCTTGACTCATTTACATACCCACAGGTGCAGAGATATGGGTAATGAGGTAAATTTTCTTACTTCTGTTTATTTCTGCAAAAATATTTCCTGTATAATTAGTAATTAGAGTTAGTTGCAGAGTAGAAATTGACATTGAAATGTATATTAGTCAGAAATTAATATGAAAATGCATGATAAATTGAAATTAAATATGAAATTTGACTCCCGGGTTGTCAGAATGGAGGATCGGATGTCTAGAATTCTGGTAGGAATTCCAGATTTCCGATCGTTCGGGTTAATGCTGATCGACATTTTAGATTGTCGATTGGCAATCTATATTGCCGATCAGAATTTTTTTTAAGACAATTAATTAATTAATTAATTAACTAATCAAATCCTTTAATTTAAGTTCTTTGATTAATTAATTAATCTTTTAATTAATTAATTATTATTTCTTTTTGAAATTGAAATAGCATCCGATGAAGTTCACGGGCTGTTTTAATCTGGCTCGAGAATTATTTCATGGATTGCCGGAATAGGCGACACATTTGATTTGGGCTTTTAGATTTAGGCATTTCATCGCTGCACTTTTGACTGTTCGAGGCCAATCTAACCATTACTCTTTATTTGCTTTGATTGAGCGATGGATGGATAGTACCTACACTTTTCATACTCGTGTGGGTGAGCTGATCATTTCGCCTATGAGCTTCTCTGCTATCACCGGGATTGCCTTTGGAGGATCCCCAGTTCCATTTGACATCAACTATTGAAGTCTTCCAGAGCATGCATGGAGTCAGTACGTGCGCGACTTACTCGGGTTCGCCCCAGCATGGAAGAATCGGAAGAATGTTCTTCTTTCATCATTAGTTGAGGGATTTAGACGCCTTCCTACTTTGACTCCTCATCAGATTATTCATAAGGTGAGGTGTTTCCTCTTGATATTATTAGGCATGACTCTTTTTTGTGAGATCGGTCATAAGGTCAGTATTGCTCTATTAGGTTCTCTTCATGACTTGGATCGAGTTGTCACATTAGATTGGGGATCTGCTACACTTGCTTATATTTATTACAGACTAGACACTGTCTGTAGAGGTGCTGTCATGTTGTGTGGCTTTTGGCATATCCTACATGTATGTTCTCCTTCATTTATTCTCTATAGTTTTGCTCTTCTTTGCTTTTTCTGATGTGTTCTCTT
Organism: Mallotus nudiflorus; assembly: GCA_947683625.1. Lineage (NCBI taxonomy): Eukaryota > Viridiplantae > Streptophyta > Magnoliopsida > Malpighiales > Euphorbiaceae > Mallotus > Mallotus nudiflorus. The sequence continues at coordinate 6,890,155 of CANTUR010000018.1, forward strand.
TTTTCAGATCCGAAGCATAGAGATCGGGTTGATTCGAGGTTTAACGCTATTAGTTCTGATAAGACCTTTCCTCTGATGATGAGATAGGGTTCTTCTTACCTTGCTAGCAACATGAACACTTTGCAGATGTATCGTGATCAGTTGAACACTGTCTAGTGGCACCTGGTAAGGAAAAATAAAATCATTAGTAAGCTACAATTTAATAGAAATTTGATTTAATTTACATAAATTGCAGATAAACTCTGATTGGTTGGAGGGTGCTGAAGACATCCAGCGATATGATTTCATGGCGGCTGCAGCCCCCTTAGAGCCTATGAGGATCCTGTTTTGTGGTTATGGCTATTTGATGTGGTATCTAGGGGAGCGAGTGTATCGCTGGTCTGCTGGCCCTTCTCGACGTCGCATTCCATCTAATGTCCCCTCCTCTATGCTCCACAAATTACATCTTACAGGTTCAGAGCTAAGAGATGCACTATAGGGATATGCTGCCTCAGATTTCCTTGAGCATTCTCGACATTATCAGCAGTTCATCCATAAGAGCCTCCTGGAGCATGTTCCTATTGACGATCATAAGGTAATTTCACATTATTTCAGCTTTTATTTCTGGAACCTATGACTCACTCCTTCTCTTTATAGAGGTTCACTCTCTTGTTGATGCCGATGAGGAGACTAAGATTACTCCAAAGACTGAGATTGCTCCAGAGATTGAGAGCCCTGAGCTTAGACCTAATCCTGGTCATCCTGCTCAGCCCGTTGGGTTTAGTCGTGATGGGGCCTTTATTGGTGCTACACTTAGTGATGTCTCTCTTCCAGAAAAGTCTATGTTCTAATGGGCTCCTATTATTCAAGCTCCAGTTAAGTAGCAGATGCAGTTTGGTGATGCTCAGCTTCCTAGCTTTTATCCACCAGATGCTTCTCATGTGAGTCTATTTGCTTTATTTCTTGTATGGATCTGTACACTTGACATTGATATTAACAAAATTTTACAAAACAGATTCCCCGGACACAAGCAGAGTATGTATATGGACTTGCCTCATCCTAGAGATTATTTATGATACAGGTTACAGACAGTTGGCGGGTAGGCACCCTCACTGAGACAATGCAAATTTATGCATGTTATGCATGTAATGCATATGATATGGTTTTTTCTGTGTATGCAGAGCTATTCCAGTGGTCTAGAGTGGGAGAATGAGATGATTCATCGGTAGCTTACAGCCTTGGGCTTTGATCTGTATAGTGCTAGGACTTCATCTGCTAGATCTCCAGACACTCATCATCTTGATGACCCTACCAGAGGATGGAGCCCATGGCTTGATACCAGAGCACGAGATGAGTGATTTAGAGTTTTTGTATTCCTGACTTTCTGCATGTTTGTATCTGACTGCTCTCTATTTTTTTTAACTTTTAATTACCAAAAGGCCCCTGAAAAAATTACTTATTTATAATCAAATCCTAAAAAAATGTTACAATGTAGTCCCTAAAGTCCAAAAAATCAACAACCAAGTTCAATTTTGGAATAAATTTCATCATAGGGGCTTACGTCGTAATTGTGCACAATTGCATCCCAAAATTGGGTGCTTACATAATTGGTTTGCCATCCTGAAGTAATACAACACCATTGCATAGTTAGATGCATATGCTTTTACTTTAAATGCTTTCTGAAAATTTGGCAATGCTAATACTAGGGCCTCGGTAATCCTTCATTTCAATAATTGGAAGGTGTTAAACTTTGAGGGGTAAAATAATCATTTTTTATAGTCACAAGTAATTAAGTAAAATCATATTTAATCTTTATGTTTAAGTGTTTATATTCAAGTTAATTAATATTGCAATAATTCAAGTCTGGACATAAGCAATTTAATATTGCAATAATTCAAGTCTGGACATAATTAATATTGCAATGCTAACCCCTAAGGAACTAAATATATATGGGTACCTAAAGTGAGATGAACTATTTTCTTGTAGATGTGCTTGGAATCCACATCGTGCAAAAGTGGTATCTAGATAGTGGATGTTCAAGGAACATAACTGGAAAGGCCAACCTCTTCACCCATTTGGAAAAAAGGGAGGCGAAATTACTTTTAGTTACAAAGCCAAGGGTAAGATTGTTGGCATTAGTTGAGTTGGTAAAAAAGACTCTAATTATATTAAAAATGTCATTTTGGTTGATGGTTTAAAACACAACCTACTTAGTGATAGTCAATTATGTGACAAAGGTATTAGAGTGACTTTTAAACCAAAGGAATGCTTTGTAACTTATATAGAAGAGAACACATTCATTTTTAAAGGTGAAAGAGTCAACAATGTTTATACTATTGATTTAAGCTCTTTGACTAACCAAGGTGTTGAGTGCTATATTGGTATAAAGGATGACACTTGGATGCGATATAGGAGACTTGACCATGCTAGCTTGGAGCTCATTGGAGATCTAAGCAAAGGTGATCATGTCATTGGCCTACCCAAAGTGAAGTTCCAAAAGGAAAAAATATATGGACCATGTCAAATGGGTAAGCAAGTGAAAAGTTCATTTAAATACAAAAATAAGGTAACTTCTACTATACCTCTTCAATTATTGCATATGGATTTATTTAGTCCTTATAGAGTTGCAAGCCTATGTGGTATGCACTATGCATATATCATCATCTATGACTACTTTAGATTCACTTTAGTACTCTTTCTTGCTTATAAGGATGATAGTTTTAAGGCTTTTAAAATTCTTATAAAATGAATTCAAAATGAAAAGAGTTTTAAAATCTCCTTATTAAGGAGTGACCATGGAAAAGAATTTAAAAATGATTATTTTAAAACCTTTTGCAATGAAATGGAAATTTCTCATAATTTTTCCTCTCTAAGAATGCCTTAATAAAAAGGGGTTATTAAAAGGAAAAATAGAATTTTGGTTGAGATGGCAAGGACTATGCTTAATAAGTACAATTTGTCTAAATACTTTTGGGCTAAAACTATCAATATCACTTGCTATCTTTCAAATACAGTTTTTATTATGCCTACTTTAAATAAAACTCCTTATAAACTATGGAATAAGATAAAGCCCAAGATTTCATATCTAAAGGTATTTAAGTGCAAGTGTTATATATTAAATTCTAAGGATAATCTTAAAAAATTTAGTGCTAAAATCGATGAGGGAATCTTCCTTAGTTATACAACCTCTAGCAAGTCATATAAATTTTTTAATAAAAGAACTCTAGTGGTAGAAAAGTCTATGAGAATTGGTTTATATGAGGCTAATCCATTTGAGTCTAAAAAGGTTGTTGTTGTTGATGATGTAGGTATCCTTCAAGAGCTAAATCAACAATAAGGAGCAATGGAAAATGATCAAGATAGTTCCCTTCCAACTAAGACTTTTCAAAATGTAGTAGATGTTAAGAAAGAAGAAGTTGTAGAGGAACAAGTAGGCCCCATAACTTTAATTGATAAAGACCTACCTAGAGAGTGGCACTTCAAAAAAGATCGCCCAAAGAACTTGATCATTGGTGAGCCATCAAAAGGGGTAACTACTAGACACTCTCTTACAAATTTAAATAGTCTTGCCTTTATCTCTCAAATTGAGCTAAGGAACATTGATGAGGCCTTAAATGATAAAAGTTGTGTTCTTGCTATGAAAGAGAAACTTAATTAAATTAAGAGAAATAAAGTGTGGACTTTAGTCCTATACTAGAGAATTATCCTATAATTGGCACCAAGTGGGTTTTTAGAAATAAACTTGATGGACTAAGTGCAATTACTAGGAATAAGGCTAGGTTGGTGGCTAAAGGCTACAACTAAGAAAAGGGTATAGACTACGATAAAACATTTGCTCCAATTGCTAGAATAGAAATAATTGGGATGCTTCTTGCATATGCATCATACATGAATTTTGAGCTTTTCCAAATGGATGTAAAGAGTGCATTTTTGAATAGTTTTATTGAAGGAAAAATCTATGTTGAATAATCTTTGGGTTTTGAGCCATATGACTTTCCTAACCATGTTTTTATATTATCAAAAGCTTTATATGATTTAAAGCAAGCTCCTACAGCTTGGTATGAAAGATTAAGTACATTTCTTTTGAAAAATGGTTTTTCTAAAGGTAAAGTTGACAACACACTTTTCATTAAAAAGCATAAAGATGACATTCTCATTGTGTAAACATACATAAATGATATTATATTTAGTGCTACTAATGAGTTTTTATGTGAAGAATTCTCTAAGTGCGTGAGAGTGAATTTAAAATGAGCATGATGCGAGAACTTAAATTCTTCCTTGGATTGCAAATAAAACAATGCACAAATGGAATCTTCATCAAAGATTTGCTCAAGAGATTTGGAATGGATGGAGTAAAAGCTAGTAAGAATCCCAAGTGCACCACCATCAAGCCTGACAAAGATGAAAATGGTAAGAGCATTAATAAAAAAATATTGAGGTATGATTGGTTGTCTTCTTTATCTTAACATAAGTAAGCACAATATTTTATTTGTTATGTGTATGTGTGCTCATTTTCAATCTTGTCCCAAAGAGTCACATTTGAATGTGGTTAAAAGAAGTTTAAAATATCTTATTGGCACATCTCATTTAGGACTTTGGTATCCTAAAAATGCATCATTTGATCTTATTTCCTATTTGGATGTGGACTATGTCGGGAATATCCTAGATAGGAAAAGTACCTCTGATACTTATCAATTTCTAGGCAATTCTCTTATTTCTTGGTTTAGTAAGAAATAAAATTCAGTTGCATTATTTATTGCCAAAGTCGAGTATATTGCCATATGTTATTATTATGCATAAGTATTATGTATTAAACAACAACTCATGGACTTTGGATTAGTTCTTAATCACATTCCTATTAAATATGATAACACTAGTGTAATAAATTTGTCTAAGAATCCAATTCAACATTCTAGAACTAAACATATTGACATTAGACATTACTTCTTACTTGATCATGTGCAAAAAGGTGATGTTGTATTGGAATTTATTGATACAACAAACCAACTTATGGATATATTTATTAAACCTCTTTGTAAAGAACGAATGAACTTCATCAAAAGAGAAATTAGCATGTTGGATGGCAACACATTATGATATTTACTTGTTTGTGGCATTTCAACTAATTGCTTGAACCTTGAGTGGTTGATTTGCTATATCTTTGAATCTTGATTGATTATGATGCTATATTGAATAGTCCCTATCGTGCTTAAAGAGGCTCAACCCCAGTTCAAAAAGCTTATTTATGAAAATTTTGAATTTAATTCATGATCATGACACTTTAGTTACTGGCAGTGAAGGCCCATTCTTGATTCAAATAAACTCATGTTTTCTTCTTAAAATTATTTTTAGTGTTGTAAATTTTCATGATTATGAAAAACTAATCACAATTTATAATTCATCTTCAATCAATTTTTTGTTACATTTAATTATTTTTTTGGGATAATTACTATGTGTCCCCTGTATTTTAACCTATTATGCTACTTCATCCCTAACATTTGAAAAAATATTTATTCATCCTTGATATTTGAAAAATTGTGTTCTATTTCATACCTTAAGAAGGACTAATGAGTGTTAACCATTGCAAATGTCAAGGATGAATAAATATTTTTTCAAATGTTAGGGATGAAGTAGTATAATAGATCAAAATGTAGGGCACACAATAATTATCCCTTTTTTTTGGGCAAAAAAGTTTCATAATAATTGTCATTTTATTTGTCATGATTTTTGCTCATAACTACTTAGTCATGGTCATAACTTTCTACATCATTGATCATAATAAGTGAGCTTTAATAGTGATAAAAATATTTTTTTGCTCCTTTCATCACCTGTGACGCGCTTAGGTTAGCATTGAGGCATTTAAAGCACTTTATGGAATTAGGGTTATCATTTTCTTCTTCCTAGCGTCGCCTATCACTATCTCCTCTCTTCTTTTTAACATAATTTTAAAAAAAGAAAAATCTTTCTGTTTTCTTTTTTAAAACCAAATTCCACATCATTATCATCATCATTTTATAATCATCATTCATTATCACCCTTTTATGTCGAGTGAAAATTAAAAATTCAGAGACACTCTAATTGGTACCCACTTAAATCGGTCCCCCACTTGAGCCACATCTATCGCTATGGAAACCCTATAAAAACTGACAAAGTTTGGATCAAAAAAGAAAAATGATAGCAAAATAAGGCCTACTTGAGCTCATCACTTTGTGCACTCAAGAGTAAAAGGACAGGTACTTTATTTTGAAAACTCGCTCAATTCTCTTCACTCATTTGTTTGATTAGGAATGTGTAAGGGAACTAAGGTATGAAGGGGAAATAAGGACTTTACTTCATAAAATGATACTGCTAGACTTTTTTGAGCTTCATGAGTTAACTTCACCATTGTTAACTCTTGAATTTCTATCAACCTTGCAAGTGGAAGAGAACCATTCATTGACCTTTAGCTTACGTGATGAAAAATACACCCTTACAAATGAGCAATTAGGTGAAGCACTCCATCTTCCAATCGACGGTCTATCACAACCCGAACCTAGGGCACATGACCGATACTAGGGAATGGGAAAGCATAAAGCTACAGAATCTCATAGTAAGCCTTAAAAGAAAATGCAGAATAAATAAATAAATAAAAAGAAAGTTTAAAACCTTACAATAAATATTTATTGTACAATACACATTATTAAATTGATTTTTCTTAATATAGTTTAAACTATAGCATCATAGTACATAATGTAAATAAACATCAGTTATACAATATCATAAGTACATAATACACTCGAATAAAATATTCAGTTAAACAGTTTTCTCTATTGCAGTACATAAAAGTAAACACAACATAACTAAGTAGACCTATGCAGAATAGCCGATGATGATGCTACACGGCGAAAAGAAGTAGGCCTAATAGAAAAGTCCCAAACTCTTGAAAAAAATAAATTGAGGGGAGTTAGACCTCACTGAGTAAGTTAATAAAAGAGCTGTACGATTTGAAAACCTTTTTGAAAAACCATTTAGATGTATCAAAAATAATATATATATAGCTTTTGAAAAATCTCGGTAGAACCCTAAACTCAATTCTAAATGGCCAACTGGGCCTACTTGATCCAACTAGACTGCCGGTTCTCGAGAGCAGAGGCATTAACTGAGGCACCAAGCCGCAGTCATCCACTTAATCTAAACACGACATTGGTGGTCCTCGAGAGCTAAGGCATCCACCGAGACACCCATCCCAGTCCATTTTTAACTTTTCCACATCATTGGCGGTCACCGAGAGCAGAGGCTTCCACTGAGGCACCCGTCCCAGTTTATAACCACAAGTCATACATATTTAGGATCCATCTCTCAATCTCCACCATGTGCACACGGTCCTGGTGAAACCCACTAGGTAGCCCGTTTTACCAAAATTCCTCAAAAACTAATTTTTAAAATAAATAAGTGAATAAATACATTACAAATGAAATTTCTAGACCATGTAAACAATGCTGAAAATATAAGGGCATGCAAATTTTAAAGAAAACACACGCACATATCAATTTATAAACTTACAGGATGAGCGAGATAACTGACGACCGCATGTCTACCTCAATCCAGAAACTCCCGCTTCGAAACTCTCTAAAAAAAATAACATATTTATTTTTTTAAAATCACACTTATGGAATAAGAAGGGAAATTAATAAAATTGCGAGACTTTAGAATGACTCGGGAAAATCGGATAAGACTCAAGACGGGAATACCCTAATTTATGCTAGGAAGTTACAGAAGATGTCACATTTTACGAGAAAATCTATTGAAATTTTGGCAGAGTCTCCCCTGTAAAATGGACATCTCTCTACTGTACATAGAGCCATTCCTGCATAAAAAAAATGCACTTCTAGTATTCATAGATATTCACACTCGAGTTGGGCTCTAAGAACTACATTTAACCCCGACTGAGATCACAAACGCAACCAAACATCACAATATTTATTTTAAAAGAATGTGAAAATAGGCAACTTAATTTTTATAGAAATTAAATCAAATTACATACTTAAATTTTCTTTATAATAAACTTGATTTAATAAATAAATAATTTAATTTCCAAAAATATATATATTAAATATAAATATCCATAACTTAGAAAATCATTACTCATTAAAGTTTAAAAAAAAATTTCACCAACATATATCCAAAAATATATACTAATATAAAATATCAATTATTCAACAATTAGATAACCAAACTCACATTTCATTATCAAAATATAAATATAATCTAAAATCAATTACTCATATTAATAAATCTCGACAATATATATATATACATACTATCAAATTCATAATTTAATACCAAATATCCAAATCTCACCTAATACTCAAAAATAATACATAATATATTATTTGAACATTATTTTCGAAAATTAGTGTTAATTAGTCAAAAATAGTAAATAATTTGTAAAAATCCTTTTAATTCCTTAAATATTATTAAAACCAACTACAATATATTATTTAGCTATAATTAGCAAAAAATTACATTTTTACCCCTATAATACAAAATATGCATAATATACTATTATTACTCAAAAATTCCCTAAAAATTATACAAATGCCTAAAAATTATTTTTTCAACATTTATATTATCAATATTAATTAAAACACATATTTAAACCAATATTCCAACAAAAATCCAACTCGAACCTAATTATTTAATTTTCACATAAACTCTAAAAATTTATAAAATTTATATAATATCCTTAAAAATTGTTTTCCTTATTCTAAAATTAATATTAACTTATAATAACACCAAAAATACCAAATTTATAATTTTAATAATTAATTTACAAAAATTAATAAAATAATAATAAAATATTAAAAAATTCACAAAAATCAAAATAAATTCCAAAAATCATACAAAAATTCATAGAGGTAGATTAAGCTACTAAGAATCACATTTGTAAAGGGAGTTTGCATGAATCAAGCTAAAAAGAATTTTGAAACCCTAGAGCTCAAAACAAAAATCAACCAAAAACTCATTCAAACTAAGATCAAAGCTTAAACTAAGTTTGGAATGGGTCTCACCGGTGTAAGAGGAGGAGAATGACATCGGAATGGCATGAAATGGTGGCTGGATGGACCTTGGCCGATTTCAATGGCAACTCTCGGCTTCCTCCGTTTCCTGTGCTACCGATGATTCTACTGGCGGTTAGAGGTGAGGGAGAAGGAGGAGGTGACGGTGGGTGATGGTCGGAGGTGAGGGAGGCACAGTGAGGGTGGTGGTCGAAGGTGTCGTGCGGGGAGAGGAAGGAGGTGCTGCGTTTTTTTTGTGTTTTAGGTGTGTGTGTGTATATATATATATATACTTTATATTTTAATAATTTAATATTGTACATGTATATTAACCTCTAAATTATATATACTACACACACACACAGTTATATATATATATATATATATAAAATAACTCATAAAATAACAATACACATAATGTAATTTTTTAATAAAAATAATAACAATAGCATAAAAAAAATAATGCACTAAATTGAATATTATCAAGATCATATTATTCAAAGTTGTAAATATAAATAACGTAATTTAATTATGCGGAATAATAAGTCTTGAAGTAACTATTTACATAGAAAATCATAATTAAACATAAAATAATAAATATTAATGAAAAAATAATAAAATACTCAAATATAACTTTTGAATTTATTAATATTGCATATCTCATTTTAAAATAAATTAATTTAGAAATAGGGTTATTTCACGGTCACTGTATGTATTGTTTGATGAATACACTGCATGGTCAAAATTCATAGGGTAAAATCAATTTCACCTTAAGATTGCTAGGAGTTCGAGTCTGAACTCATTTGTTCATAAATATTTGCATCGATTTATTTCCTACTTTGTTTTAGCTAGAGGTGAAAGTCATAGAAATGTGAGAAAATTGGAACTTTTTATCTTATGGTATGGTGAGAAAGGTAAGAATATGGCCTTAACCAAACTGTTTGTTGATCAATTGCTTAGCATTACCACCTCTAAGTCTAGAAAAATCTAGGTTGGAAGCTACATCACCTTAATTGCTAGATACTTGAATGTGTTGGGTAACAATGAAAAGTGCGCTCAAGCCATATGCTTCTAGCCCAATGACAAACTCAATTTGGACAGTTGGGCTCACCATTTTATGGTTAGAAAATTCATTGTAAATGCTATTGTGAATTGTTCACTAGTGCAAGATTGACAAATAAGGGAACACAATTTGGCATGACACTGACTCCTTAGAATTTTAAAAAATGGCTAAAAATGAAGCTCCCTCAACCTCCAAGAAATGCACCAGAATTGCAACGCTTGAGGATGATGAAGAGGTTGAGCCTAAAAACTAACTTCGATCCATGATAAATTAGCTCCAAGTTCACTTGGATAGCAAATTTTGAGCCTTAAAGTCTTATGGACAATCTCAGTTTGATGCTTTGGACATAAAAGTGGACAATTTTATGGTAGATGTGGCTCACTTGAAGACCAACTTCTCTAATTAACTCCTTGAACCTTACATTATGCATCTTGTTTTATGACTACTTTCTTGGTTTAATGCCTTTTATTTTTCAAGTCTATATAGAACTTGCTATGGTTACAACTTTTTGTTGTTTGGGACATATTTTCTTTACTTGTTGTTTTATTTTATTGGATTCCTTGGATAGTGCTCTCCCCTACTTAGCTCTTTTTGATAGTAACAAATGGGGAAAAAAGGCAAAAATTAGGCAAAGGAAAAATTAGGCTTTATTATATTTTGGTTTAGATATTGATCCTATGAAATTATTGGATATTGAGCTTTGGTTATTTAATATTTAATATCTATGGACATTTGGATTTTTTGGCACTTATAAATTTTATTTTGTTGATATGATCTATGGAAAATTGTTGGTTATTGGATGCCAAATTTGCAAAATATGTTGCATTTGATTTACTCTTGAGATTGTTGTTTTTAGGCTTGGTTTGGTTTGGTCAAATTGGAGATATTATTTGGATACTTTGTGATTTATTTATTGGCTATTGGATATGAATATTGAATTTTCTTTTGAATTAAACCACTATTAGTTATTGAATTGTGTTTTTATTGAAATTGTTATATTGCATATCCATAAGAAATTATTTTGGTAAGTGGTTAAAGAAACTCTAGATGAGATGTCTATATATACATCTTTTTCTCTAGGGTTTTCCACACAGTCACTCTCCTCCTTCTTCCACTTTTTTTGAGAAAATAAAAGATACACATAGAGAGAAAAGAAAAAAAAAGAGCTATTTTTTAAAAAGGTGCTAGCACACCATTATTGCTTTATTCACTTTGTTCGTGTGGATAGCGATAGAGGGTATGGCTTTATTAGCTTTGAGTTAATCTAACAAGATTTATACAAAAAGCTTGAGGTAGGGTGTCACTAGTGTGAACCCCTTCTTTTCCTTCCAACCTTCTTTCTTTGAACTCGTATTGGTGAGTTTTTGAATCTTTCTCTTAATTGATTTATTTGGATTACATGGATCCTATGAGGGTTTTATGATTAAAATTTTTATTTTCCATTGTGTGTATGAATCATGGAAACCTAACATTCCCTTCTTGTACTTAATGACAATATTGATTTATTGTAGGTAAGACATTTAGTTCATATGTCGAGCTTGCTGTAACTTTGACTGTGTAGTTAAATACTGAAGAGGCTTATGATCAAAGTGTACCACAACTTCCTTCCCTAACAATTAAGCTCTCCAATGCTTCACTGCTTGATGTAAGGCATATAGCTCCTTGTCATAAGTTGGATAGTTCAGTACTGGTCCACTGAACATCTCAAAATGGTATGCAACTCGTTTGCCATCTTGAAGTAATATGGCTCCCCTTGCGTAGTTAAATGCATATGCTTCTACTTTAAATGCTTTCTGTAGATTTGGCAATGCTAACACTGGGGCCTCAGTAATCTTTCATTTCAGTAATTAGAAGGTGTTGAACTTTAAGGGGTAAAATAATTATTTTTTATGGTCACAAGTAATTAAATAAAATTATATTTAATTTGTATGTTTAAGTGTTTATATTTAGGTTAATTAATATTGCAATAATTCAAGTCTGGACACAAGCAATAAAGAGGTAATATCTTAATTCTCCAACTTTGCAGATCTGTTATAAGTGGTAATGAACTCATCATCAGTGGTGACTAGGGACAATATTGAAAATCAAATTTTTCTTTAAACTTAAAGTCAAATTTAGTCAAATATGATGGGAATCTTCGTAATAATTGGTCCTAAGCAAATTCCATCCATTAGATAAAAATTTTGGAGCAAAATTATGAAGTTTGAAATTGCAAATTTTCCAAAATTTCCAAGAGAAGTCATGACCAGTGTCATAACCAACGTTATGAGTAAGTAAGTCATAACACTCATATCATGAGTAGTGATAGAGTCTTCATGAGTAATGATAACCAACTCCAAAAATTGATAGAAATTTTCATGACCAGCATCACCACTAGTGTCATTAGCAAATGAAATCATAGCCCACATGAATTCGAATTTTCATTTTGGCACCTCAACTGTCATGACCAATGATGACTTTATTATGAATAATGGCCAATGTGCAGAGTTCTTCTTTTTGGGTGGTTCAAACAACTTTAATTGCATTAAATGCACTTCCAATAACTCTTTTTCTCTATAAGGGTTTAAATACCACCTAGAACAAAGCTATAAATAATTAATGAAGTTGAGCAAACATTTTTAAAGAAAAATTTAAGCATTTAATCTTGATTTTAATCTTCAACCACCCAAGTTCTTCATATCTAATTCTTGTAATCTTTTCTATATCAAGAGTGTTATTGATTGTGGGTTAGTGAGTGTTTATTTTCTTCATTCAATAGCTCAATTGTGGGTTCCTGCTTTGTCTTAAAAGCAATTTTCTAAGTGTCTTCCTTATGGATGCATATATAATGATAACCTGATTTCATATCAAGTTTGGTAAAAAAGCAAGCACCATGCAGTTTATCTAAAAAATCATTAATCCTCAGTAGTGGATACCGATTCTTGATAGTGATTTTGTTAAGTGCTCTATAGTCCACACTTATATGCCATCCTCCATCTTTATTGGGCACAAGTAGCACTAGTAAACTATAAGGTGAGCAGCTAGGCTTGATAACTCCTTATTCAAGAAGTACTTGTATTGGCTTCTTGATTTCTTCGCTGTCTATTAGATAGGTGCGATATAAATCCAAGTTTGGTAGAGGTGAATCTCTTACTAACTGAATTTCATGTTTTATAGCTCTTCGCAGTGGTAATCCTTGCACATCCTAAAAAAGATACTTAAAATCCTTCTATAATTTTCTAATATCAAAATTTTATGAAGGTGTTAGAGTCACTATTAATAAAGTGACAACATCAACATATTAATCTTATGGTCGAATCATCAATAAGATGAATCGTCCATAAAAGTTAACTAATCACCAGGTCTGGTTAACTATTAGCAAATTTTTCATAGTTTGGGGTTTATAAGCATTGATGTGGAACTCCTTTCCATCCTTCACCAAATAATACTTGCGAATCCTTCTATAATGAATTGTATCATGATCCCATAGATATGGACTACGTAAAATAATATGGCATGCGTCTAATAAAACTACTTCGCATGTCAGTTCATCGATGTAATGGTTAGTGATTGCAAATTTAAAGGTACATTACTTTGTAATATGCATGTCAATGCCCTTTTAAATCTAGCATAATAGGTAAGGCTTAGGGTGAGGCTTTATTTCTAAGCCTGCCTTCTTCACTAAAGCCTTTAAAATCATATTCTTCTAACTTCCAAGATCGATAATTACTTATACAACACTCTATTTCATTTGAATGTTCAAATGGAATAACTCTTCATGGTTGTAAGCATTTGCAGCGTCTATTAGTGAAGTCATTAAAGTAAGTGTAATGTCAGGTTACTTTAACTATAAAAGGTCTTCTCTTTGTTGCACTATCAATATGGCCTTCCTGTCATTCCTTCCCTAGTTATTCCTTTGATTTTTGGGTTTCAGCTCAGGATGAAGTATTCAGCACTTGTTCTTGACATGTCTGATGGAATTACAATGATCACATTAATTTTTCTGTATTGGGCCATCCTTTATATATTTTCCTTTATTCTTCTAATAAGATCTACTTATAGTTGTATGTTTATCATCCTTTTTCTTAAGTTTTTTGTATTTAGCCTTAATGGTAATGACTTTGATTGTAGCTTCTTCAATCGATTCCATGGTGAATAATTTTAGTTCTTTTCATATGTTATCGGTAAGTCCTCCAGTATATTTCATAAAGACATTGCAATCTTCAATGTCTATATCCAATACCAAAGCTTGATTATGGAATTCAGAGGTATAGTTTTATACTGATTAACTGAACTTTTAATTAAAGTGCTGCCATTTGTACTAACTTTCTTCTTTGTAGCTAATAGGATAAAATTGTTTTCTTAACAATTTCTTGAATTTACTCCAAGTTAACTTTAAAATGTTGTACCATTTTTTGTATGACTTCTACCATGTAATAGCGTGGCATGAGAGTTTCAGGCTTGCAAATTGGATCTTTTTAGCATTATAATACTTACGTATATTGAAATAAGTTACTAATATATTTATCCAATTATCTAATTTTTCAGCATCTGTAACACTACTATAAGTAGGAATTTCAACCTTAAAATCAATTTTTAAGATACTTATATTTCTCTGATTTCCTTCTTCCTCGGTGTTGTCTTCTTGGATGGTGTCTTCCTCATCTTCACTGTCACCTACGATCTTTCTCTTTAAAGGGGATGCATGCAAATGTTTTGAGATTTTAAATTTTTTCACAAGTTCAGAAATAGATGCTGATAATAATTGCACTTATTCTTCAAGAATAGTGATATGATCATTGTTATCACTAGTCTCATTTATTTCTCCTGATATTTCTCCTTTTTTTAACCTTGGCTTCCGATGTACGAGTTCTTCTTTACCCCGAGTTCTACTTTAGAAGTTTTGCATTGGCCGCGAGTTAGGACTATAAACCACCTTTACCCCTTTCAGATATGTTGCTCTTATACCACTTGATCCAAAACTTTTAGATAGAAGAACATAGAATTCCTATTTGAATGAATTTGAATTAGAATTCCTATTTGAATGAATTTGAATTTATACTTCTTTTTAAAAGAAGTTTCTTTTGAAAGGAAGATAACAAAGAAAGAAATTGAAGCTAAGAAACTATTTAAGTTTTTGTTTGATTTCATTAATCGAATAACATCTCTTTATATACATATTCTTATAGCTAAAATAACTTAAAGAAAAATAGTAAATTGATATAAACCATTAGTTTAAAATAGTGAATTATTATAAACCATTAATTTAAAATAGTAAATAAATATATTATAATTTATTATATGATAAATTATAATAATTATAATAATCCTCCTTGATCAATTAATAATGAATTATGAAGATAGACATTTGTTAAATTTTTGCTTAATAAATTAAAAATAAAATATATCATATTAATGTTATTTTCTTTAATTTTTGTTATCATAATTTTTTAGTTATAATAAGATTAGATTTTTAATTATTAGATTAGTATTATAGTATATATAGCAGTGTTTTAGTTGAAAAATTATACTAAATAATTATTATATTTTTTAAATTTTTTAAAAAAATAAAAATTGTAACAGTTTGAAAAAAATATTTTAGTGATTTAAAATAGAAAAATATGTAGTATATAATTTTTTTTACAATTTGAGTAATATTGAAATTTGTATAATAGTGTTTTAATTAAAAATAATACTAAATAAATATGGTAAATATTATATTTTTAATAAAAATTGGTTTTTTAATGGTTTGACACATTAAATTTTAAAGTTAATATTTAAATATGAAGATAGACACTTATCAAATTTTTTGCTTAATAAATTTAGAGCTTAACATTTAATATAAACTAATTGTAAATCTGCGATTAGTTGTGCGAACTACTTCCCAATTATCCTAAATATTTTATATACAATAATTTTGATACTTAGAAGATGATTATGTATAAAAGAAAAATCAACACAAAATAAGGAAGAATAGGATGATGAATTCTCATTTGATTGTGACTTGTTGACATTTCATAAACAAAGTAAATAGATGAAAAAGATAAATATTAATCTCCTAATAAAGTGACATGTGAAATTTGTTACTTTTTGGATGCTTTGAATATGGGTCTTGTTCATACATTAAAATCCACTAATTAACAGTAACCCAATATCACAAAAACTAATTACCTTCATTAAATGAATATAAGTTGCCTAGGAAATAGGTGTACAAGAAAAAGAAAAAAATAGAGAAAAAAGTCACGTTTTCTTTTAATAATAGAAAGCCTCAAATTAAATTATGAGCCAATGCAATATAATTTAATGGACACAATTGCATGGGTGAGAGGTAGATATTTAATGAAGAAAATATTGATTTAGATCACATAATCATTTATGATAATATTATTATCTTCATTGTTTTAATTGGGCTATAATATAACAGTTTAGATTTAATATGATTGTATCTCTGGTTTTAAATTTTAAAAAGTGTTTATATTACAATCAAATAATAATTTTTAAAAAATATTATTAATAAAAAAATTAGAATTTTTAAAAAGTTACATATAAGACTTTAAGGGTGAATATTCAAATATGACATATAACACTTGTCAAATTTTGGCCTTTATAATTTTGGAGCTTCTCATTTAATATACATATAACCTTATAAATCGAATTTATATTTGTAGGGTACTACACCCCATATTTAGAATTAAATTAGCCACGTGGATGCATGATTTATTTTAAATAATATAATTTTTAATTCTTAGGTTTAATTAATATTAATTTAATTTTTTCTTAAAAAACTTAATGTAATATGTATTAGTTTCAAATTTTTAGCATAGTTTTTTAATAAAAATAAAAAAAATTATGGTGATTTATTTTTGGCAATAAAAATTGAATAAAATTAATTTTATCTAATAATTACAAAAGTAAAATGAAATTAAAATAAAAAATTTATTATAGAATTTACCATAAAATTATTATTATTATTATTATTATTATTATTATTATTATTATTATTATTTTAAAGATAATTTCAATTGATGAAGTTCCACACAAAAATAAATATCCTTGATGAAATTAATAGATTAAAATAATAATTATTTAAAAAAAGAAACGTACCAAGTTAATTTATTTTATTTAAATTATACTATTTTATTCCATAAAAAAAAACTACTTTTTTTATTGTCAAATTTTGGTTATTTCATCTATATGTAAAAAAAAAATTCTTACAATTATAAATATGTAAATATTCTCAACAGTTTAACTATATGTACGGATAAAAAATTAAATAATTTTTATAGTGTTTTAAATTATTTTTATTTGTAGAATTTTAAAGAATTAGTAATTTCAAAATTTTATTTTCTTTTTTCATTAATTTGAGAACTTGAGAAGTTTTTTCCTCCTTTAACCTAAAAATAATTTAGAAAAATTAGATTGCATTTTCTATGAATTTTTAGCATATGTGGCATTCTATATGAGTTTCATATATATATTCTTTAATATTTTAGATTATTTAATTTAATTTCAATAAAAAATTATAAGCCATGTATACATGGAATATTTTGAACTAGCTTACTTCATATTGGCTATCCTTTTCTTGAAAAATTTGCTCAGGCGTGCATATATATTCACATGGTGCATGAGAAATAAAAGAATAAAGGCTCAGATTGTGACTTAAATTTGGCATACTAAAATTGACTAATAATATTTTATTTTCCTTGAAATTTCGTACACATGCAGATGATGCATCTACCAAACTCTGACTTGAAAAAACGTGCCACATGCAATAATTTTTCTTTTCTAAAAATATTGTGTTAATTTGTTCAAAAAAATATATTGTGTTAATTATAAATATACCTATTTTTCTTATTGATAAAAAATTAACCATACATCTTAACAATTTGTTATGACTTTTCTATTATATTGATAATTTTTTTTTACACTTTCAATGATTTGTACGCTTCACTTAATGATTTTTACAAGCTATATATTAACATTTTGAAATGCTGACAAAAATTTTATAATTATGCAATATTATACTTCACAAAAGATATACAATCAAATCACATAAAGGATAACAATTTCATAGAGAAAAATTTTAAACAATTCAATACAAAAGATAAACGATTTATATTTATGAAATGTAAAAATGAAATACAATAAATCAAATAGAAAGAAATAATAAGAGATATCGTCGATTTAAGGGTGATCCCTATTAATTAAAAATAAAAATTGTCAATAAAAATAAAAAAATGAAGAAAAAAAAGAGACCGTTTATTAGGAGATGTACGTGTTTGAGAAAGTTTCTTGTATATTTTAAGAATAGTTTTCCTTCCTTATTTAGGAATCTAATTTCAGAAATAGTTTTCCTTCCTTCTTGTATATATTTTAGGAATAGTTTTTCTTCTTTATTTAGGAATTTAATTTTAGGAATAGTTTTCCTTTCTTAATTAGGAATCTAATGTATATATATAAACTGGCAATGTGAATAAGAAAGATAGATTTTTCCGTTCAATATTCTAGTTTCTTTTCATGGTATCAAAGCAATGGTTGATCCATCAAAAGGAGGAGAAAAATCTGGAATAGAGAAGAAACATTTGAATCCTTATACACTCACCTCAAATGATAATTCAGGTAATATTATTACCCAAGTTCAGCTGAGAGGAGAGAATTATGATGAATGGGCACGGGCTATGCGGACTACACTTCGTGCTAAGAAGAAATATGGATTTATTGATGGAATAATTAGACAACCAGCTGAGGCTGAATCAAAATTTAAAGATTGGTGGACAATTAATTCTATGCTGGTGTCTTGGGTGTTTAACACCATTGAACCCAAACTTCATTCAACTATCTCATATGTGAAGATCATGAAGGGTTTATGGGATGATATTAGAGAGTGATTCTCTATTGGGAATGGACCTCTAGTGCAGTAATTACGATAAGATCTAGCAAACTGTAAACAGAATGGGCAAGCTATTGTTGCTTATTACGGTAGGCTCAAGATGATTTGGGATGAGTTAAACAATTATGAAAAAATACCTGTATGTACTTGTATGGGTTGCAAATGTAATCTTATGGTTGACTTGGAAAAGAAGTGTGAAGATGAAAGGGTTCATCAATTTTTAAAGGGACTGGATGAAGAAGGATATGGAACAATTTGTTCTAATATCCTGAGTACGGAACCGTTGCCAAACTTGAACCATGCATATGCTATGGTTGTACAACAAGAAAGGGTGCGAACTGTGACTCACATGAAAGAGGAAAGAGGGAATCTGATGAGCTTTGCAATGCAAGCAGGAGGTCGAAATTTAAGGGGGGACTTGAAGGGAAAAAATTTGATATGCCCAAACTGCAAACGAGAAGGACTCGATGCAGATTCTTGTTTTCAGCTTATTGGTTACCCAAAATGGTGGGGTAACAGGCCAAGTACAGCTGCATCCAGATAAGGCGGAGGACATAAACGTAGTATGGGAAATCAGAGAGCAAATATAACTCAAGCTTTTGGTTCTGATGGTGGGAGAGGTATAGTAACCATGAAGACAAAAAAGGTATTATTGGTTTGAGTGATGAGTAATGGACCAAATTTCTTGGATTACTAAATTCTCAAAATGCTAGAACAAATGACAGGTTGATGGGTAAGCATGAAATTTTTCCTTAGATTATTGATTCAGGAGCTTCTAATCATATGAATAGTGTGTATGCATGTATGAGTGATGCAAGAGACATTGTACCATGTCCAGTTGGGTTACCTAATGGAGTGATGACCATGGCGTTGAAAGAAGGGACAGTTTCCTTTGAAGGAGATTTAAAGTTGCAATATGTTCTTTTTGTGCCCAAACTAAAATGCAATTAGATATCTGTATCATAACTTCTTAGAGATTCAAAGTCAATTATTCAGCTTATTGATAAATTTTATGTTATACAAGATCAAAGTACGAGGAATGTGATTGGAGCGGGTGAGGAGCGTGAGGGGCTTTACTTTCTCAAAGAAGGAACTTCAGCTCATACTTACAAAATAGATGGTATTGCATCTGCTCAGCTTTGGCATAAACGAATGGCCATCCATCTTACAAGGTGTTAGAATTGACTCCTAGAGTAATTAGTTTTAATAATAATGATGATAAGACCTGTGATATTTGTTTTCAGGCTTAGCAGACAAGAGAAATTTTTTGTTTTAGTAATAATAAAGCCCAAGAATGTTTTTATTTAATACATTGCAATCTATGGGGACCTTATAGAGTGCCTTCTTCTTATGGTGCAATTTATTTTTTGACTATTATAGATGATTGTTCTCGTGCTGTTTGGATATGTTTATTGAATGGAAAAATGAAGTAGGCCCTGCTCTTAGGAGATTTATAGCAATGATCCAAAGACAATTTAAGAAAGATGTGAAAATTGTTAGAAGTGATAATGGTAGTGAATTTATGTGTTTGAAAGCATGTTTTATTGATAATGGTATTTTACACCAGACCTTATGTGCTGGAACTCCCCAATAAAATGGACGGGTGGAAAGGAAGCACTATCATATTCTGAATATTTCTTGAGCTTTACGATTTCAAGCACAGTTGCCCATTGAATTTTGGGGTGAATGTGTGCTGACAGTAGGTTATTTAATTAATAGAACGCCATCGACACTCTTAAATGGTAAAACTCCCTACGAAATTTTGTTTGGACAACAACCATCATACATGAATTTTTGGGTGCCTATATTATAGTCATAATTTGAATCGAGATAAGGATAAATTTTCTAGTCGAAGTAAAAAATGTATACTTGTTGGCTATCCTTTTGGATAGAAAGGGTGGAAACTATATGATTTGGAAACTTGTGAATATTTTATCTCCAGGGATGTAGTATTTATTGAAACTAACTTCCCTTATGTTGATAAAGATGTTTCCATTGGTGATTTAAAGGAAAAAGGAGATCAGAATTGCACTAGTGATGGTGACGAATTAGATATTGATAATGAAGAAGAATGTGTTGATAGGAGGGGTTGCAAAATTGAGAAAGATTGTGATGGGAGAAAGGTGGAGAATAATGATAAGGTTAACATTGTTGCTTCCACAGAAAATCTAGGAAAGGGACAGCAAGTTAAAATTCCTTCTATATGGTTGAAAGATTATGTGACAAATACCTTGAAGTTAAACCCCTCAGCACACTCATCATTCCAATCAAATTTCTTAGGTACTTGCTTTCCTATTTCTCACTATGTGAATTATGATAAGTTATCTATACAACATCGTTCCTTTTTGGCTAGTATAACTGCAGGACATGAACCCAACTCATATAGTGAAGTGGTAAAAGAAGATCGATGGAGAGAAGTAATAAGAAAAGAAATTCAGGCTCTTGAGGACAATGGCACATGGATAGTGGTGGACTTCCCACCTGGAAAGAAAGTAATCGGTAGTAAATGGGTTTATAAAATTAAATATAACTATAATGGAAGCATTGAACAATGTAAAGCTAGATTGGTGATTCTCAAAAATAATCAGGTGGAAGGGATCGACTATCATGAAACTTTTGCTCCCACAGCAAAAATGGTTACTGTGTGCACTTTTATTGTTGTTGCGGTTGCAAAGAACTGAAGTTTGCACCAAATGGATATACAAAATGCCTTTCTTCATGGTAATTTGGAGGAGGAAGTTTGCATGCAAATGCCACTGGGTTTTGCTTCTCCTTCTTTAGGCAAGGTATGTAAACTTCAGAAATCTCTCTATGGCTTGCGGCAGGCTCTTAGGTGTTGGTTTGCTAGATTGGCAGAATCTTTGAAAACATATGAGTTCGTACAATCAAGCTCTGATTATTCCTTATTCGTTTTTAAAGATGCGAATGTTCAGTTGAATATCCTAGTATATGTTGATGGTCTTATTATTTCTAGTAATGATGATATGGGTGTTCAACGTTTCAAGGATTATTTGAACCGATGTTTTCATTTGAAAGACTTAGGAAAATTAAAATATTTCCTAGGAACAGAGGTGGCTCAAAATTCTGATGGTGTTCACTTGTGCCAAAGAAAATATGCACTGGATATTATCTCTGAAACTGGTTTGTTAAGGGCTAAACCAGTGAATACACCTCTTGAATAGAATCATAAACTGGCTTTTGCAACTGGTACTGATTTGAAGGATCCAGCTAAGTATAGGCGGTTGGTGGGGCACCTTATTTACTTGACTATAACTCGACCTGAATTGTCTTATTGTGTTCATACCCTTGCACAATTTATGCTACAACCAAAGCAGACACATTGGGAGGCAGCCTTGCGTGTTGTTCGTTATTTGAAAGGGAGTCCAGGTCAAGGGATATTTCTCCGTTCCGATTGTGATATGAAATTGTATGGTTATTATGACTCTGATTGGGCTTGTTTCCCACTCACATGAAGATCTTTGACAGGTTATTTTATTTTCTTGGGTAGTTCTCCCATTTCCTGGAAAACTAAGAAACAACATTCGGTCTCTCGTTCCTTCGCTGAGGCTGAGTACAGGTCTATGACTACAACAACTTGTGAACTGAAATGGTTGAAGAGTTTGTTGTCTTCTCTTGGTGTTGATCATTCATGGACTATGTGTCTCTACTGTGATAGTGAGGCAGCCATGCACATAGCTGCTAATGCAGTCTATCATGAACGTATGAAGCACATTGAAGTTGATTGTCATTTTATTTGTAATGAGATAAGCTCAGGAAATCTTGTGACTAAATATGTGAATACTTCAGTCCAACTTGTTGATATATTAACAAAAGCTTTGGGGAAGGACATGTTTGATTTTTTTTGCTGCAAGTTGGGCATTTTAGATATTCATGCTCCAACTTGAAGGGGGGTATTAGGAGATGTACGTGTTTGAGAAGGTTTCTTATATATTTTAGGAATAATTTTCCTTCCTTATTTAGGAATCTAATTTTAGGAATAGTTTTCCTTTCTTCTTGTATATATTTTAGGAATAGTTTTCCTTCTTTATTTAGGAATTTAATTTTAGGAATATTTTTCCTTTCTTAATTAGAAATCTAATGTATATATATAAACTGACAATGTGAATAAAAAAGATAAATTTTTCCTTTTAATATTCTAATTTCTTTTCAATTGAGTTTATTTTTTTAAAAGGATTTTTAAATATAACTAATTTCATTAACTCATAAATTGATATATAAACAAAATTATAAATTTTAGAGTTGCTTATTTCTTGCATTTTTATTTTAAATCTGTAAAAATTAATCAAATAAGACTTGATTAATAAGGTATATTTATTTTTTTAATTTTTTAACTTCTTATATATAGATGAAAGGTTTTGAACAATTTGTAACATGTTTTTTTTTTTTTTTGAATTTGTGCAAAGAATTTAACTGTTTTTTTTGGTACGTAGAATTATCAGAATTTATCTCTACATTAAGATTTTAATCTTATTTTATTTTATTTTTTATTTTTTTGTTAATCCCAGATTAATTATTGTGCAACGATTACATGCCCATAACTGAAGTGGTCTTTTGTATTTGATTAGTCGAGTTAACCAAGAGGAAAAAAAGAAAAACTAATACTGCTTAATTAATCATTTTGATGGCGCTAAGTAATTTTTTAAATGTCTCTCTCTCTCTCTCTCTTTTTATTGATTTGGAGGAGTTACAAAAAGTTCCAATTTCTAGGTAATTTTTATACGAAATTTCTTATTAAAAAAAAAAAAACAAATCGGTGCATAAAATGATTTTAATAGTCTTTTCTCTCCTTTTTTTTCTCTCTAATTTTTATATAAAATTTTTTACTTTTTTATTACCGCTAATTATCTTTCAAATCAGTAATGGATCCTCATTATTATTTTTTATTTCTTTGCATTTAATGAATATAGATTTTTTATATGTTTATTTTTTTCTGAAATTTTTGATTTTTTTTTCATAGAGTTTTGATAGTTATCCTTTATAAATATTATATTTCTTTTCAACTTTGAAACTTTTATTGATATTTTACTATCGAATTCAGGTAAAGGCAAAAAAGTAAATTTATGGCTAATGGAGTGAAATATACAAATTATTGTACAGATGATCAAATTATAAATTAATTATGTCAATGCGATTGAATAATATCAACAATTAATTTCACAATTTAAATGAAAATTTTCTTTTGATACTTTTTAATATACTTTTATTTATATTATATATTTATTAAGATATATTTTAATTTTCAACAAATTAAAGATTCATTTTTTCTTTAAAAAAAAAAAAGGAAAACCAAAGTTAAAGTCGTACTCTATAAAATGTTTATATATAAATGGTTTGAAAACTTTTAGCTTTTATATTTAGTTATGCTGATTTTATTTGATTATTATAAAATATTTTTAAAACCATTCATAAAACAATCATTCTATTTATAATCTTCTTCTAAATCTACATCCACAAATTAATGTTCCTTTCTTTATTTATCTTACTGCCTTTATTTAACTTGATTTTTCTTTATATATATTTATATATAGTGGACACCTTCAGTTTGATTAGCCCGCAACGAAAGTTTGATGATAAAAAAGTATAAGTTTTGAATATAAGGGAAGCTTGAAACCTCTTTAAAATAAACTCAAAAGCTCAAACACTAAGCCTCTAAGTCCAAAACACCGAATTCAATCCGAAAACACCAAGCCTAAGCCTCAAAAGTCCAAAGCCATTACCTTTTGGCCCAAAGGCCTAGACCTGGCCTAAGTGAAGAGGTGACCATCTCAATGAAGAGGTGTCGCCTCTTCACCCTGGGCATTGGTGAGGCGGCACCTCTTCATAACTACCATTTGCAGCATTAAATGCCATAATAGTTGAGACCCACTTACCTCTAATTTGGGGCGTTTTTTAACACCAAAGAAAAGAAAAGAAAAAGCAGGAAAATGAGAGAGAAGAGCATGGGGAATGATGAAAAGCATGGGGGAGAGGATGAGAATGGTTTGGTTGGAAATTGGAAAGGCAAAAGGGGAGTGGCTTTAAAAGAGAAAGTATGGGCATAGGAAAAAGGAATTTTTTGTGGACTTTTGGCTGGTTACTAGAATTTTGGTCTTTGAAAAAGAAAAACAGAGAAAAAAAAGGGAGAGAAAAGAAAAACAGGAAAAAGAGGACAAGAAGAGGAAAAAGGAGGGGACTTTTTGATAAAAGGACTTGATTTCTTGAGAAGAAGGATGTAAAAACTTAAATTGTCATGTATTAAATTAAAAAATTAAATTTTAAGATATGTAATGTTAATAATTATTTTAATTTATATTATTAATTTTTTATATTTAATTTTAGTGAGATTTAATTTAACTTTTGGGGTTAAATCTTATTTCAATATTAATAATCTAATATTAGTGTTTATTTGAGTATTTGAGCACTAAATTATTATATTGTGTGATTACAAATTTATTGGAAATAATTTTATTTTTATGAATTATAGTATTTTTGTCTTTTACATTTTTATGAAAAAAAAATTCTTTTTCTTTCTTCTCCTTCTCTTCTTTCTTCTTTTTCTTTTTCCTTTTTTTCTTTCTTCTTCCTCTCCCTCCTACACACTTCACCACCAACCACCACCACCCACCGCCGTCGCCAGCCATCGTACCACCACCAGCAGGAGTCCTCACCACCACCACCAAACCCAATGGTCACTGGAGCTCCTCCCTCCATTGTTTCTTTCTATTTTTGACCATTTTTGGGAAGAGCTTGTTGGAGCCGATTCAGACAACGACGATCCTCACCAGTGGGTGTAAAATGATCCTCTCCTATTGGGTAATCATTCCCCTCAATCAATTTAAAGTTCTAACATCGGTAAGGACTTCAATTTTGAGAAGTTAATTCTAAGTCTTTTTTATTTAAATTATGAAATTGAAGTTTAATTTGATTTTATTTGATATATAATCTTTAGGACTGATTGTTGTATGCATTATAAGGATTCCAAAAATAATTTTTGTGAATTTTTAAAAAAATTTTGAATTTTCAGGGTCTCGAGTTACTGTTTACAACACTATTCCTGAACCGAATAATTTTGATATTTTTAATAAATTATAATAGTTATTTTAAGTATATTTCGTGAAGGAAGTTTATTTAAATTATGTTATGATTTTTTATTATGAATTTTTGAATACTTATGTTAAAAATGAATTTTTGAGAAAATTAGTATAAATGGGTAAATTTTATGTTTTAATTGAAATTATGGTGAATTATGATGTTTTGGATAATTTTGAGTAATAAATATTATTAAAATAATTTTTATGAATTTATTCCTATTTTAGCTAATTATGAGTAATTATCGAAATAATATTTGAATAAAATAGTATTTATGATTTTTATGATTTAAATGAGTTTTCGGATGCTTAATTTAATAATTGAATAATTTAATGAATTTTTGATAATTAAATACTATTTAATTTCAAAATATTTGAATGAGGACCTTTATAACAAAAATTGATTTTAATGTGAATTTTATTAATTATTTTATAAATAAATGTCTTTTATAGCTTTATTTATGTAAATAAATTAATTTTGATATTTAAATGAAAATTTATTGATTTAGATTGTGATTTGTGAAATTGGTTTTCGGTTGTGCATAAACTGTAGTTTGGGGGTTTAACCCGAGATTTGAAGTTGTCGTGGTTATTTGAAGTGTTTTTTTGTACAAACTTGGCTCTACTTCGTGTAGAGAGATATCCATTTTACAAAAGAAACTCTGTCGAATTTTAAATAGATTTCTCGTAAAATATAACATTAGGTCTATTTTAGTAGAGTCATATTTTTTTTATCAAGTATTTCCTTAGAAATCTAGAATTTTTAGGAATTCTGTTTTTATTTTTTTTCTTTAGCCGCGTCTCCAGTCGAGCCGAATGGTTGAGGTCCAACATGACTATGCAGAGGGGCACATTCAACCCGTAAATTAATAATTGAACTATGTGTTGGGTGTTTTAAATTAAAATATATAAATTCTTTGATTTATGATAAAAAGGGAGAATTTAATAAAAGAATTATTTTATTATTTAAAATATGTATAGTTGTACTTGAATGAAATTTTCCTTTTGATTGCCATGATTAAATAAGCAAGTTTATGTTAAAATTTTCATATGATTAGTTAATTTTTATTTTATTTTATTTTAATTTATTGTAATTTTTCTTGTTTATTTATATCTATTTATTTTAAATTAAACTACGGTAGAACGAGCTAGTTGATAGGTTTCATCAGGACCATGTGCGCACTGGTAGGATTAAGAGTGATTGTTGATGGTTAAAAAGGTTTGGTGATGCTTTGCTCTCGGGTATGATTTTGTGAGATTGTGTATAAAACTTGATGATGCTTGGCTCTTAGGTGTGGTTTATAATTACTGGGGTTGGTAGCTCGGTGATGCTTTGCTCTCGAGAACCGCTAATAAATATTAGTTTAAGTGATTGACTGTCGCTAGTAGCTCGGTTGATGCTTTGCTCTCAAGAACCATAAGTCTTTGGATTATAAGAGAGCTGAAAGACTATTAGAATTATGGACTAGGGTTCTACCTAGTTTTTCTATAAAATGATTTAATAAAGGTTTATTATACTGATATGGTGTATTATGATTTCAGATAATTTATTTTGGTAAAAGTGTATTTCAATAAATCAAATGATTTAAATTTTAAAATATAAATATTCTATTTTTATAAAATATATTTTAAAGGAGATTTTCAAACCATATATATTTCTTTTATTAACTTACTTAGTAAGGTCTGACTCCCCTCAATTATTTTTTTAGGATCTCGGGAGTCACCCGTTAGTCGGCCTACTATACACCGAGTTTCTTCTTCTCTGGCTATTTTATGTAGGTTTATTTGATATATATTATTATCATATGTATATTTTAAATCTAGAACACCACAATAGTAATGGAATAAGTAATTATTATGTTATATTTTTGGATTGTCATATGTGTGAAGAACTTAAACTAAAGATTATTATTTGTGTTGGATTTTAATTTATTTGTGCTTTTCATTTTTATTTAAATTATGTCATTTTATTATTGTCTTTATTTTATTAAAATTTTTGTTAAGGCTTACTATGAGTTTCGAGTACTTTATGTATTATCATTCCCTAGTGTCGGTCACCTGCTCCTTTTAGGTTCAAGTCGTGAAAAAGTTGGTATCAGAGTTTTGGCTCATTTTATGCGTGTTTTCAGCTGTCAATGTCTGTTTTTCATAAACTACTATGGTAATAGGTTAACAATTGTCACTTGTTTCCTTGTTCTTACTAATTGCGCTTATATAGTACTTTGTTTATCCTGAATTTTTTTGTGTCGTTTTCAAAATGAGGCTAGAGTCTTGTTTGATCCAGGCGCTTCGCACTCTTTTGTATCTCCCAGGTTTGCTTCTAGAATAGCATGTCAACCTTCCAAGATGTTGTTTCCCTTATCTGTAGTGACTCCACTTACAATTAGAGACATATGTGTTATTTCCATCTTGTTCAGTGTTGGTGGAGGGTAGAGAGTTACTTGTAGATTTGGTTCTGCTTGATGTGATTAATTTCAACGTAATTATGGGGATGGATTGGTTGGCATAGTATTATACCATGGTCAACTATCGAGAGAAGGAAGTAATTTTTAGAATTCCTTCTGATAAAGAATTCATATTCAGAGGTGACAAGAGTTCAATGCCTCAGAATATTATTTTTGCCATCATAGTGAGGAAGATGCTTAGGAGAGGTTGTCAAGGCTATTTAGTTATGGTCAGAGATACACAAGCAGATAGAGGGGCAATCGAAAGGGCGTCAATGGTGCGTAAGTTTTTAAATGTTTTTCCTGAAGAATTGTTAGGCTTGCCACTTGATAGGGAGATAGAATTTTGTATCGATGTAATGCCTAAAACAAATCCTATCTCTAAGCCACCATATAGAATGGCGCCTGCAGAGTTGAAGGAGTTGAGAGAGCAGTTGTAGGAATTGCTCAATAAAGGTTTTATTTGGCCTAGTACATCTCCTTGGGGTGCTCCTATGTTATTTATGAAGAAGAAGGATGGTAGTCTTCAACTTTGTATTAACTATAAATAGTTGAATAAGGTTACCATCAAGAACAAATATCCACTCTCGAGGATTGATGACTTGTTCGATAAGTTATAAGGAGCTCAGTGTTTTTTTAAGATTGACTTAAGGTCTGGGTACCATCAATTGAGGATTAGAGGTGGAAACATACCCAAGATTACATTTCAAACAAGGTATAACCATTATGAATTTTTGGTGATCTCCTTTGGGTTGACTAATACCCTAGTAGCCTTTATGGACTTGATGAACAGGGTGGTTAGGCCATTCTTGGATTGATTTATGATTGTATTCATCTATGATATTCTGGTATACTCCAGGAGTAAGGATGAGCATGTAACACATTTAAGATTGGTGCTTCAGACTCTGAAAGAGCACTAGCTATATGCCAAATTTTTGAAGTGTGAATTATGGTTGGATTGATTGGCATTCTTAGGCCATGTGGTGTCTACTGATGGCATACAGGTGGATTCAAGGAAGATCAAAGCTATTATAGAGTGGTTTAGACCTACATCAGTCATTGAAGTTAAGAGTTTTTTGGTTTTAGCTGGCTATTATAGGAGATTTATGAAGGATTTATCTAAGATAATTGCACCTTTGACAAGGTTGACTCAGAAAAATGCTAAGTTTGTGTGAACAAACAGATACAAGGAGCACTTTCAGTTACTTAAGGATTTGTTGACTTCAGCTCCAATGTTGACTTTGCCTTCTGGGAATGAAGGTTACATGGCGTATTGTGATGCTTCCTGAGTGGGATTGGGTTGTGTGTTAATGCAAAATGGAAGAGTGGTTACTTATGCTTCAAGGCTGTTGAAGAAGCAAGAGCAAAATTATCCTACTCATGACTTGGAAATGGCAACAGTGGTGTTTGCATTAAAGATTTGGAGGCATTACCTATATGGTGTGACTTGTGAGATATAAACTGACCATAAGAGCCTGAAGTACATTTTTTAGCTGAGGGATTTAAATTTAAGGCAGAGGAGATGGATGGAACTTCTAAAGGATTATGATTGTTCTATTCTGTACCATCTAGGCAAGGCAAATGTAGTTATAGATGCCTTGAGCTGAAAGTCTGCAAGCAGCCTTGCACACATCAGCAATAAGAGGAGACCAATTGTTAAGGAGATGCATGATTTGATTAACCAAAGACTACAGTTAAAGGTGACTAAAAAATGCATCCTTGCTCAGTTCAGGGCACGGTCAGTGTACTTGGATTGAGTTAAGGCAACACAGAGAAAGGACCCATAATTGTAGAAGATTATATTTGAACTGCAACAAGGCAAGTCCATGGGATTTATGATTGATAACGAGGGTGTGCTGCGTTTGGGTACTCATTTATGTGTGTTAGATGTGGACGAGTTGAGAAAAGAAATCATATAAGAGGCACATTTTTCTGCTTACAATGTTCATCCAGGTTTTATCAAGATGTATTGTGACTTGAAGGATACATATTGGTGGAATGGAATGAAAAAGGATATTGCAAAATTTGTATCCAAGTGCCTCACTTAACAACAGGTAAAGCTAGGGCATCAAAGGTTGGAGAGTTATTGCAGCCATTGCTGGAAGTAGGATATGATTGTTATGGAATTTGTGACTGAATTGCCTCGTACTACTAGTGGTTATGATGTTGTTTAGGTGATAATTGACAGACTGACTAAGACAACACACTTTCTGCCAATCAAGAAGACATATTCTACTGACAGATTAGCAAGATTATATGTCAACTAATTGGTTGTGGTGCTAATTTTCTTTTAGAGAATTGAGTACCACCAATCAAATTGTCCCAGTTATTACCCTAGGTGGCGACTCCTCATCTCCATGCCATGTCTTTGTGACAGTGGTTAGTGTGTTCTCTAACTTCTCTTAGTCTCGTGTGAAATTCTTCAAAATATGTATAGTTGTAGTTGAATGAAATTCTCCTTTTGATTGTCATGATTAAATAAGCAAGTTTATGTTAAAATTTTCATATGATTAGTTAATTGTTATTTTATTTTATTTTAATTTATTATAATTTTTCTTGTTTATTTATATTTATTTATTTTAAATTAAACAATGGTAGAATGGGTTACCTGATGAGTTTCATCAAGATCATGTGCGCACAACTAGGATTGAGAGTGAGTGTTGATGGTTAAAAAGGCTCGGTGATGCTTTGCTCTCGGGTATGATTTTGTGAGATTATGTATAAGGCTCGATGATGCTTTACTCTCGGACATGGTTTATAATTATTGGGGTTGGTAACTTGGTGATGCTTTACTCTCGGGAACCGCCAATAAATATTAGTTTAAGTAATTGACTATGGCTGGTAGCTCGATTGATGTTTTGCTCTTGGGAACTGGCAGTCTTTAGATTATAAGAGAGACGAAAGGCTATTAGAATTCTGAATTAGAGTTCTACTTAGTTTTTCTATAAAATGATTTAATAAAAGTTTATTATACTGATATGGTGTTTTATGATTTCAAATAATTTATTTTGGTAAAAGAGTATTTTAATAAATCAAATGATTTAAATTTTAAAATATAAATATTCTATTTTTATAAATTATATTTTAAAGGAGATTTTTGAACCACATATATTTCTTTTATTAACTCACTCAGTAAGGTCTAACCCCCCTCAATTATTTTTTTTAGGATCTTAGGAGACCCCCTTTGTTGGCCTACTATATGTCAGGTTTCTTCTTCTTCGGCTATTTTATGTAGGTTAATCTAATATATATTATTATCATGTGTGTATTTTAAATCTAGAACACCGTAGTAGTAATGGAATGGGTAATTATTATGTTGTATTTTTGGATTGTCGTATGTGTGAAGAACTTGTACGAAAGATTATTATTATATATATTATCTAAGTTTGTGTTGGATTTTAATTCATTTGTGCTTTTTATCTTTATTTAAATTATGTTATTTTATTATCATCTTTATTTTATTAAAATTTTTGTTAAGGCTTACTATAGGTTTCGGGTACTTTATGTATTCCCATTTCTTAATGCCAATCATGTGCCTTTTTTGGGTTCGGGTCATGACAAAGGAAGGCTCCCTTGCATTTCAAGCATCTAAATCAACCAATCAAGCTCTGAGGGCTTAGTTAAGAGCATCAATTTCGTTCAAATCATTAAGAGTTCCTTGTTTAAGTTTTAAGTTCTTCATTTCATTAAAAGCTTTGATTTATTACTCTTTTGCTTATTCTCTTGAGTTTTATTGCTTATTTAAGGTCATATGTGAAGTATGATTGTATGAAAGACTAAGTATTGATAGTTGATCTTTTCTTATTTGTATTTATCTTAGTTTATTTGCATAAATATTGAGTTTCTTAGAAGCTAAGAAATGTAGTCCATTTTTTGGGTTTGTTAAAGAGGTGACGCCTCTTAATAAAGGCATTGCCCCTTCATGTTATGGCGATATAATGTTGCCTCTTGGTCAGGAGGCATCGTGACCTCATCAGAATCCTGCACCATTCTATTTTGATTTTAATGCTTATTTTGTATATTTTGTATGATTTCTATGTTTGTCTTGTTATATATCTTGATTTTTTACATGAGTATTATGTTGTTTAATAATATTATTGTATAAATATTATTGTGACTTTTGTG
Organism: Mallotus nudiflorus; assembly: GCA_947683625.1. Classification (NCBI taxonomy): domain Eukaryota; kingdom Viridiplantae; phylum Streptophyta; class Magnoliopsida; order Malpighiales; family Euphorbiaceae; genus Mallotus; species Mallotus nudiflorus. The sequence goes on from CANTUR010000018.1 coordinate 6,922,761, forward strand.
GACTATTTTGTTATTTTATTTCCATTTCCCATGAATATTATTTGTTAATTATTTTATGGATAAATTGTTATTTTAAAAGATAGAGCTAATTTGTGTTTATTATATGAATTATTTAGTGATTTTTAATCATCAAATAGTTATTCTATTAATTAGTTCTTAAGCGGTTTTATTTGTATAAATAATTAGTTTATTTTTTGTTTATGTATGGTCTACTTTCTATTTATTTTACATTTTATTTGAACAAAATATTGTAATCCTTAATCCTTTCCCCTATTTATTTGGAATGTATGGTTGTAAATTATTATTATTAATTTTATTTGTGATGTATGTCGGGCTATAGGTATGAAAATAGGGCTAATGTGCAAACTCGGATTGAAATGTAAAATTGGAAATGATTGCAATCTATATTAAATAAGGAAATAATTTAATAATCAAAGGTAATAAAATACGAAATGTGCACAGAGGCCAACTGTAAGGTTGGGTGGGCATTCCAAAAGCCCATACCTAGTTTCTGAACCTGATATCTAATGACAGCTTTCGGGAACCTCCATAAAATCTAGTTGTTGTACATTATGTTCAGAATTTTATCTGGGTGGTGACTTCCTCTCCATTTTGGGCCTCAAGCCCATATTGTATTTCCTACTGGGCCCTAAGCTCACACAGTACTATGGTCACCAAACACTTAAGTGCTCATTTAACCCTTTTGCCTATAGTGGCAACTCCATTAGGGATAGAGAAACTGATTCCAAGTGTTTTGTAATTTATCATCTTTGATTATTTCTTTACTTCCTTTACAAATTCTTGCATTCACTACATGTTTCCACACAATGCGCACACCAAGTCCTAAATAAACTAATAATATTCTTTATTTTGCTACCTATGTTTCACTCAAACCTGGTGGTGAAGTATTTGATTATTGTCACTCATAGCACGTACTTATCAGCATTGCACGGACCCTTGAGTGGGGAGACCTAATGGAAGTATATAGTTGTGGGAGCCAAAGCTTATTACCCGCTACTCAACTCATGTAATAACTTAGCAATTTCCATTAGGATTTTTTTCCAAATGCATATGTTTAATGCCATATGGTAATTCTTTGAATAATGCCTTAGCCCATTATAAAAAAACCTTATTAAGATAGGCCTTTCATGCCTATTTTAGCCCATTACAAATGGATTTTGGCAAGGCAGGCCTTTGATGTCATTTTTGGCGCATTAAAATGGACTTTAGAATTATTTAAAGAAATTACTACTTGTTTGTACCGTCCTGAGAGTTATCTTGTATCCTTAGGCTTTATTATCCTTTACTGATAATTAAAACCTAGAAGAACAATCCTAGGACAAGGAACTCGTTAATGAAAACATGTGTGGGAGAAATAAGGGTGGAGATAATGTTTGAGAGCTTTAAATTTTGTCTCTTATTGTTATGTGTAAATAAAAAATATATTGATTTCCTTTGTTTTTATTAAACCTGCATCTCATGCATACACGTCATGTATATTTCTAATCCATAATGATTGCAAATATAGATTCATGATAGTCTTCTAGTTAGAAGTGATATGACATTGGTCGTCTAGTTTGGATTTCTAGAGAAATTGAGATGGCAGGATTCGATTCTGAGGCCTTCAAAGAACAGTTGAAAATTGAAATGACTGAATAGGCTTGGGCAATTATGCAAGAGATGATGGCTGAAATAAGGGGACTAGTTAGATAATAACCACCAACACCTTAACCACAACCATTTGATTTGGATGTTAAAGACTCTAAAAGAAAAAAAAGAGAGGATGATTAGAAAACTTTAGTGATAGAGCTTGTAGCTAGACAGAATGTGAATATAAACATTGCGAAATATGTGGACAAGTCTGACTAGGCTAAGAATGTGACCAAGACCATGACTCAAATGCAGCTAATGAAGAAAGAGAAGAGGGTGGATGCTCTGATAAAATACTCTGATCTTAGTTTGGATGAGGATGATGGCCCTCTACCTCGGAAGTTTAAGTTCCTTATTATAAAGAAATTCATTGGCAATGAGGATCCCCATTTACATCTAAAGCAGTATGTGACTCACATGAAAATAACCGGTTTGACAAAGGCACAAATTATTAAGCAATTTGCTTTGCCTCTGGAAAGAGCTCCCATCATATGATATTATGCTTTGGAATCTTATATCCAAGTTAACTGGGAGGGATTATGCACTACATTTATAAAGCAGTATAATCTAAATATTCAAATGGAAGTATCTTTAAAAGACCTGTAGAATACAAAGTAAAAATTCAATGAATCTTTCATTAATTACTTGATTAGTTAAAGAGCAAAATTGGCATAAATAAAGCATTGACCCATAGAATTAAATAAGTTAGTGATAGCGATAGAAGGATGTATACTCCCACTCTATAAAAAGCTAAAAGATTTGAGGATTTAGAATTTTAAAAAAGTGTATAGATTTAGGGTGCATAAAGAATTCGACTTGGCACAAGAAAAAAAGTTCTTTAGTGGGAGACCTGTAAGCAGATAAGGGATTGGATATAGCATTAGAATTAGGTCGAGCAGTAATATACAAATTAATGCTGTTAGACAATCTATAAGGTTTTCTAACTTGGGAAGACCTCTCTCCAAAGTTTTAAAGAAGCTAATAAAAAATAACCTATTGCAACCCTTACCTCAAAGACCTCCTTTTTTAAATGTCAACCTGAAATTATACTACAAATACCACTAAAACATCGAACACGACACTAACAACTGCACCTGCCTAAAGCATGACGTTCAAGACTTAATTAATTTAAGTAAAATAACTGACCCTGAAATATGAAAAAAACCCAAAATAACCCTCTACCTAACTACTGAAATGAACTACCACCAAATCTGCGCATTATGATGATCAATACCAATATAACAGAGGAACAAGTCCTTAGTTCCTTTATTGATGCCATACCTACACTACTAAAACCACTACCAAAATATTTGAGCCTGAACCTGAACCAGCAGTATGTGGAGCTTCATATGATTGTTCTAGACATTTGGAGTTCCAATGATAAAAGAGAGGAAGCAATTGATCTATAGAAAAATGATGAAGGGAAGATAGCGCAAACAGTTGAGAAGTTTAAGAAGATAGAGGAAGTGAAAGATGTTAAATGAGAAAAAGAGAAAGTCAATTCAAAAGAAGAAGAACTAGAGAAAGATAAGAAAGATGAGGAAGCTGTTGAGACTAAAACAGATGAGAAAAATCTTGCCAGTGTTTAGGAATTGCTTATGAACTCTCGAGCCCATCAGGAAGCATTGGTTATAGCCCTTGATCATATGAAGATACCTTAGACCCATAATCTAGAAAAAATGGTGGATTCATTAACAAAAAAACCTTTGGGGGTAATTATTTTAATAGACGATGACCTACCTTTGGAAGGAAGGGACCACAATAAAGCCTTGTTCATAAAGGCCAAGGTGAAAGGGAAATTAACGTGTGGTGTTATGGTTGATAATGGGTCTGTCATTAACGTTTATCCTTTGAAAATTCTTCCAAAGTTGGGACTAATAGTAGCTGATCTAAAGCCATATGATGTGGTCATCAAAGCTAATGGTGATGCCAAGAGGCCAATTGAAGGAACTTTCAGAGCGTTGGTCAAGACTGGACCTATTAAAGTTTGGGTCAACTTACATGTCATTAATATTCCAATCACCTTTTCCATTCTCTAGGGAGGCCATGGTTTTATCCTTTAGGAGGAGTGTCATCTACTATCCATCAGAAGATTAAATTTTCATATGATGGAAGGGTAGTCACTATCACAGTAGAAACAAAAGCTGTTGTTGCTGCTTTAAAGTTAACTCATAATGAAATTATGGTTAGTTCGAGTTTTAAGGTTTGCGTGATCTATGAAGATGAGCTGAATCTAAGAATTATGAGTATGATGAAGAGGAAGAAGCTGAGGGAATGTCTATGCCTGAAATGGTTTGGGGAAGAATCAGCAGGGCCCACTTGAGTTTATTGAACTTGAAGTGCCGATTTTGAAGCACGGGATAGGGTATCCAAAAGCATATGAGTCTGATGAAGAGGAAGAAGCTGAGGGAATGTCTAGAAGAATAAAGCAAGAGCTAAACTAAATAAGAAGATATTATAGGAAACATTTATAGAGGAAGGCACTAACTATCTCTAGAGAGAAGTTTTTGAGCCTTTGATGATTTTTGAGAAATTGGTTCCTGACTTTGAAATGTTTGTCGAACATGTGATTGGGATGAATGAAGTTACTATTAAGGAGCCAATAGTCGAGAAACTAGTATTGACTTTGGAATTAGAAGAGCATATTCCTATGGTGGAGCTGAAGGACACTGCTGACTAGGAAGAGGAATTCAACTTTGAATCCTATGTTCTTGATTTCATTATGGATGTTTTCTATTATGACCTTGACATTTCTCTTTCTAACTTGTTTGAAACTGATGATGCTTTTTTTTCTCAAGTTAATGCGATAAGGTCTGACTTTGCTTATTTGTGTGATGTTTTTCCTAATGGTTATTATGTTTGTGATGATAATTTTATGAATATGTTTGACATTAATTTAGTGCAAACTGAATCATTTAATCTAGGCACATGTGATAACCTTAAGAACTTATTATGTCTGATTTAACTCTTGATAAAAGAGAAAAAAATGAAAGAAACACTAAAAAGAAGACTGAAAGTATTCGCTTGGGGCTATGAGGATATGCTTGGAATTGATAGAGAGATTGTAGAGCATGGGATCTTTACATATTCTCATATTACACTAATAAAATAGAAGAAGAGGAGATTAAGGCCAAGATGAGCTCTCTTGATCAAAGAAGAAGTGGAGAAATAGTTAAAAGCAAAGTTCTTGGAAGTGGTAGATGACACCTAGTGGCTAGCCAATATAGTTCTACTTCATAAGAAGGATGGGAGAGTCAAGATATACGTAGACAACAAGGATCTAAATAAGGCTTGTCCAAAGGATGATTTTCCTTTACCACATATTGATACCTTGGTTGATAGTGCAGCTTCTAATGCAATGCACTACTTTATGGATGGTTTTTCAGGATATAGCCAGATTATGATGGCAGTGATTTTTCTCACCACTGAATGGGGTGTTTATTGTTATACAGTCATGTCATTTGGGTTAAAAAATATATGAGCTGCTTATTAAAGGATGGGCACCACGTTGCTGCATGATATGGTCTATCATGATGGTAAGTGGACGACATGATGGAAAAATCTCTGATTAGAGCGGGGCATTTCAAGGCTTTAGACAAGTTCCTATCAAGAGTTGAAAAGTATAACCTTAGGTTGGATATGAAGAAATATGTTTTTGAGGTGACCTTTGGAAAGCTGTTGGGGCATATTATTAACTAGAGAGGCATAGAGGTTGGTCCAGATAAAGGGAGATCGATTAGAGAAATGCCTACACCGAAGAATGAGAAAGAGGTCAGAGGGTTCATTGGACGATTGTAATTCATCAGTAGGTTTATAGCCAAGCTGACCACCATTTGTGAGCCAATCTTCAAGCTCTTGAAGAAGGATCAACCAGTCATTTGGGATGACAAATGTCATTAAGGTTTTAAAACTATTAAGAATTATCTGATGAATCCTCTAGTCTTGCAGCCACCGAGGCTAGGTAAGCCTTTAATTCTCTATTTGGCAATAGAGAAGGATACGATTGACATAATGCTAGCTTATGAGGGAGAAGGAAGGGTTGAGTATATTGTGTATTATCTAAGTAAGAAACTCTTACCCTATAAAGCCAATTACAGTCTTGTAGAGATAATCTGTTTGGCTGTAATTTGGGAATCAAAGAAGCTCCAACATTACATTTAGTCTTACAGAAGGCGTTCTCTAAGCATAATCCTTTTAAGTATCTTCAACAGACTCCCTTTTTATGGGGAAATTACCTAGATGGTTAGTCTTGCTTATCAAATTTGACATAGACTATATGGCAAAGAAGGTGATAAAAGGAAAAGCCGTAACGAACTTTTTGGCTCAAAATCCAGTAGATGATGGATAAGAATGGGAGTTAAAATTTTCGGATGAGCATCTAAGGGTAATAAAGATCTGGACATGGAAAATGTATTTTGATTGAGTAGTCAATAATAGAGGAGTAGGTATTGGTGTGATTTTGGTCTCGCCAAAAGGAGAAATGATTCTAATGGCAAAGCGAGTGGAATTTAAAGTCACAAATAATCAAGCTAAATATAAAGACTACATCTTTGGTCTGGAAGCAATCAGGAATGTTGGGGGTATAAGAGTGTAAGCACCCAATTCGAGATGCAATTATGCACAATTGCGACGTAAGCCCCTATAATGAAATTTATTCAAAAATTGAACTTGGTTATCAATTTTCTGGACTTTAGGGAAATTGCAACATTTTTTAGGATTTGATTATAAAGAAGTCAATTTTTCAGGGGACTTTTTGTAATTAAAATGTCAATCGGCATTGGAATTTAAAGTCGCCAATAATTAAGCTGAATATAAAGACTACATCTTTGGTCTAGAAGCACTCAGGAATGTTGGGGGTATAAGAGTGTAAGCACCCAATTTCATGATGCAATTGTGCACAATTGTGACGTTAGCCTCTAAGATGAAATTTATTCAAAAATTGAACTTGGTTGTTGATTTTCTAGACTTTAAGGACTAAATTGTAACATTTTTTAGGATTTGATTACAAAGAAGTCAATTTTTCAAGGCTCTTTTGGTAATTAAAATGTCGATCGGCATTTGTTTAATGCCGACCGGCATTACACAATGCTGATCGGCATTCTATAATGTCAATTGACATTATACAATGTTGATCGGCATTGTACATTGTCGACGCGTAAAAAGTCCCATTTTTTCAATTTTTTTGCATATTTTTTCATTTTTTTGTTGATTTTTTCAGTGTTTTGATTGGTTGAAAATTTAATTTTATTATTATTATTATCTTATGAAAATTTCAATGCATTTAAAATGCGTAAATAGCTTTCAAAAATCAAAACTCTATTTGTTTGTTTTGAAGAGATGAGACCATTCCTACAAATTTGGGAAGTCAGTACGCAAGCAGACTTTGCTTTAAAAAGCAAAGAGTCTGCATGCATGTGAGGGGCTCTAGACTCACACAGATGGATGGATAAAGGGGCTAAAAAAACACAGAGACACACAGTAAGAGAAAAAAAGAAAAAGATAAAAAAAAAAGAGAAAACATCCAAAGAATTGCGCAATAAAATCCTACTGTGCAAGAAAATCTTTATTTCTTCTATCCTATCTAAAACTCTAATTTCTTGACATCGTTCTTTAAAGCTTTGAAAATAACGTTCTATGTTTGGAATGCAATTGAGCCTCTGTCCAGAATCAAACAACGAGTCAAAAACAACGGTGGGCTATCTCAAAGCATATGCACACATTCATTTTTTTTCTTTTATTTCTTTTTGTGATTTTTATTTTATTTTGTGATTTTTTTATTATTCAATTTTTCTACTAATCTAATTACTTCTGTGTTTTTTTTTATGTTCGAATGTGGATTAGGGAGGATGCTACTTGTGTTTAAACTGAACGGAAGGTCCATGTAATGCCATGGAAGAATATGTGTTATTTTCTAGTAGAATTTAGGGTTTTATTTTTATTTTTCATTTTGGCATTCTGTGTAGTTATTTTTAATTCATAGATGTGTAATTGATTGATTTGAATTTATCTACGTAGTATGTAATAGCCCCAGTATGGGAATAGTAAAAAATTTAATTTTCTGCGTTTAAAATCAATTAGTAATTAGGTTCAATTTGGTAAAAATCAATTAAAATCAATGGTGGCAGTAGTTTAATTTAGGGTTTGCATGTAATTGATTTAGGGTTTCTAGAAAATCACTAAAATGTTTGTTTGATCTTTTTTTTATGTTTTATTTGTTTTAGGTTGTGTTTTTTTGGGTTTTTATATTATATTGGGCCCCAAGCCCACGCTTAGGTCCAACTCACTTTAAATATGCTTAAAAATGGTTTAGGGCTTTAAATGATTAAAATCAATTTAGGTTCATTAGGTTAATTAGATTTTAGGCCCACTTAGTTAATTAAAACTTGTTTAGACTTAGCTCAGCCCACTTAATTTCATTTCTTTTAAATAAATAGACCTAAGCCCACTTCTCATTTTAGATAAAACCAAGTTAGATTTAGGCCCTTTAATTTAACTTCCTTTTAAAATTAAATAGACTTAAGCCCATTCCTTAGACAAACTAAAATAAATAGATATAGGCTCACTAATTAATAAAAAATGTAGGCCCACCTTTAGGCCCTTTCTCACTTGTAAATAAAATGTAAATCTAGCTAACTTTTTAATAAAATTAACATAGTTTAGACTTAGAGACAACGCGATCTTGAGTGCATTTTTTATGTGTAATTTTATTGACTAGATGCCTAGGGCTAAATGGATGTCAAATAGGGTTTAATTAAAATTGCATGTCATTAGAGGATGAAATAATCATTTAAAAAATTATTCTAAATCAACACGAGACTAAGAGAAGTTAGTATTTCATTCCCAGAATCTCTTGGTTGTGGTGCTAACTTTCTTTTAGAGAATCGAGCGCCACTAATCAAATTTTCCTAGTTATTACATTGGGTGGCGACTCCTCTTCTCCATGCTATGACTTTGTGACATAGTAGTGTGTTCTCTAAGGCCCTGAGCCTAAACAGTGTCGCGGTTGCTAAAATCTTGGACGCGCACTAAATCCCACTATCTACAAAGAGGTCATAGTATAAGAAGACTCGATGTTGGTAATGAAATAGATCTCTAATGAATAGGAACTGAGAGAAGATAGGCTAAGACTATACTGGGACTACTCGGCCATGATTCTATTGTCTTTCACCTAATGTAGGTTTGTGCACTTGCTGTGGGAAGAGAACTAGATGGTAGATTCTTTGGCTACTCTAGCATCAACATGGGAAGGAGGAAGGCATGTAGAGATTAAGCCCCTTATTCTAGTAAAGTCTCAGACTCCCTATTATGAAGAGATCATAATAATGCTGATCAACCCCATAGAGAAGCCTTAGTTTCATGGTCTATGGCAGTATCTTAAGATAGGATAATTCCCTAATGATGGTGATAGAAAAGAAAGAATGTCATTGAGAATTCTATCTTGATAATTCATCAGCCATAATGGGATGTTATACAAGAGGATGCCAACTGGAGTACATTTGAGATGTGTTAATAAGGATGAGGCATGAAAAATCATGGAAGTAGTTCACAAGGGTATATATGTACCACATATGAACAAAATAATCCTTGCGAAGAAAATAACTAGTTAAAGGTGCTTGTGGCTAACTATGGAAGTAGATTGTGTGAAATATGTACAGAAATGCCATAATTGACCTCTCCTTGGCTATTCATAGTCTAAAGAATTGATATTGTTAGCGAGATAGGGCCAAAGGCATCTAACAGTCATCACTAAATTATATTAGCAATCAACTACTTATCTAAGTGGATCGAAGCAAAATCGTTTATGACTGTTAGAGCCAAATAGATGACAAGGTTCAAAGAAAATAATATAATTTATAGATACGAGTTGTCTAATCACATCATCATTAATAATGGTGTTTAATTTAGATAAGAAATGACCATTTTATTAGAGGAATATAAAACTAAGCATTATAGATTCTCTCTTTACAAACCATAGGCGAATAGAGCAGTAGAAGCTGTAAATAAGAATATGAAAAGGATCCTAGCCAAGATATTAGAGAACTATAAAAACTAGGCAAGCTATATATGTCACGACCCAAAACAGGGGCCATGACCGGTGCTAGGGAACGGGAATTCTTTTGAATCCGGAACCCGTAGCAAGCCTAAAAAATAAAATAAAATAAAACATGCAATAGTAACAATAACAGTAATATATATATGCAGCGGAAATAAAAAAAACTTAAATATCATAATAACATTTTCATCACTGGATTTGAATCAAATCTCATCACATATATATATAATCTCTTTAATACAATCCAGTTTCAACATAATACATCTCTTTAAATAAAATACATGAAATCCAATACTTTAATTCACAACTACTGCAGTGTCTAGATAAGATAAATAAGACTCAAGTAAATAATTTACACAAAGAAGCCGGGGCGGAAGAAATCCGGCGTATCGACCTGCTACTGAGGTCTGAAGAAGTTGACTCTCCTAAAAAATAGTCAACGGAGGGGAGTCAGACCTCACTGAGTGAATTACTATAATATATATACATACACACTAAGTGATAAGGCATACAGTCAACAGTATATATATAATATGTATATATACAGGCAATTGCACACAGATGCAATAAAAATCATTTTATATATTTTCATTAAAAATCATCTTTTATGAAGGATCACATAGAACCCTAGAATAACGCAACCTCAGAAAATAGTGTTAAACAACACTCAAGCCATACAGGCTCACTTAATCCAAATATATCCACTTAATCCATTTAGACAGTAGACTGGCCCCGAGACACTAAGTCAACCGAGCTCCAGCAGTCTGACTGCCAGTGTGATTGGCCCCGAGACACTTGGTCAACCGAGCTCCAGCAATCACACCCAAACCACATCTCACACATCTCAATAATCATAATCAATAAATATCCATAAATGGTTAGTAATATAGCCTAAATACTATAGGCGTACCGGTACGTACTCGGTCCTAGTGCTACCCACTAGGTAGCACGTTCTATCGATATCCTTCATCATTTATAATATAATTCATTCATTCACAAAAATAAATGATGCATGAATTTAAATGAAATAGCAATATAAACCATATATATACCGGAAATATACCAAAAGTAAACCAGGTATATTTCGAGTATATATACATCAAATGAATTCAATCGAATTATAAATTAAGCTAGAAATATATTTAAAACATTTTAAATATATTTTATTTACAAAACATGCATACAATTTAATATATACCAAAAATAAACCGAAAATATACTTAATATAAACTTAAGAAATAATCAAATTATTTATGCATATTTAATCAACATAAAACATGCATTTCTAAATCATGCATCCTAAGCATATATATATAGTATAGTAACTCACCTAATGCGCTCCACGAGACAGGTCCGACAAGCCTGGTCCACTAGCCCTCAGTCTCGACGCAACTAAACAAGCAATAAATAATCGACATTAGAATAAACCCTAACAGAAATCCTAGAATTCAATCTAGAGTATTAAACACAGAATCAGAAATTAGGGTTCGACTGGATATCACGTTTTACGAGAATTCTATCGAAAATCTGGCAGAACCTCCCCTGTAAAATGGACATCTCTCTACTCAAAAGAGTAGAGCTGACCCTGCAAGGAAATACACTTCGAAAAACTACATAAGGCACCATCAAAATCCTACGGTCGGACTCCAAACTACAGTCCACCGATCGGGGTCCACAAACACAGAACAATTCCAGATATACCAAAAATATCCTTATAACATAGAAATTCATTTTATAAGTAGAAATTACATAATTAACCTTTAAACACAGTAAAAACCGATAAAAACTCATTTTATTAGTAAAACCGTATATTATATATATAATTGAAAATAATTCACGAAAAATAGTTTTAATTAGTTAAAAATACTAATTAATCTGTAGAAATCATTTTTATACCTTAAATAACTATTAAAACCAATTAAATTACATTTTTAGACAATTTAGGATAAAATTACCAAAATACCCCTATATATGTAAATATACTTAAATTACTTCAAAAATTCACAAAAATTATACAACTATCCAAAATTAATTTTCTCAACATATTTATCAATAATATTAATAATTAAACTCAATTAACCAATTAAATTCAATTTAAAACACAATTAACCTAATTTTTCAAATTCACATCAACTTCAATAATTCAAAATAAATACTTAGAAATTCATAAAAATTCCAAATAAATTCCTATAATTCATTTCAACACCTAATTTAACCATAAACTCCAATTTCATAATTTAAATAATTAATTTCCGAAAATTAGAAAACAATATTAAAATATTCAAAAATACCCAAAAATCCAAAAAATCTCCAAAAATTCTACAAAAATTCATACATGTAGATTGAGCTACTAGGAACAACATTTGTGAAGGGAGTTTTCATGAATCATCCAATTCAAAGCTCAAAAAAATCAAAAATCCTAATGTGACCGAAATTGAAAATTCGAAACCTAAGCAATTCTAGACCATTTTAGCTCAAACCAAAGCTAGAATCACACTCACCAGAGCTCAAGGAGAAGAAAGAGACTAGCGGTGTCGAAAATGGTGGTCGGAATCAACGTGATCGACGGTGGCCAAAGTTTCGGCTTCTCCAGCCAAAATCAACTTCCAGGCGCCGGAAACGGCTACCACAAGTGGCGAAAAAGGTTGGGGAAGGTGGTGGCACACCGGACGGCACACCAACGGTGAGAAATAGGCAGTAGCAGCAATCGGACGGCGAGGAAATGATCGGGAGGGAGAAGAGAGAAGTCGGGGGCAAAATGGTAATTTTCCAAAAAAACTTGATTTTTGATATATAATGTGTATATATATATACTTTATACTATATAATAAAATAATATTAAATTACACACATTAAATATACACCACACACATAAAATTTAATATTTTAATAATTTATACTAAATAAAAATAATTAAATAACAATAAAACTAATAAATAATTAATAAAATATTAGGGTAATATTAAACCCTAATTAAATAAATATACACACATAGGCTTTATTTAGTATTTTAAAAATACGCATGAGTTCATGCAAGTCCGAAAATATATTTAAAATAATTAATATTAAAATATTTACGTGAAAATTTCCTCGAAAATGAAAGTCCCGGGAAAATTTTACGTAAAGCACTGTAAATAAAACACAATAATTAAAATAGATTTTAAATACATATCAACTCATGAAAATATCGTAATATACATTCAAAAATTATTAACACTGTATATCCCAGTACAGTGTAAAAATATTTAAAAACACGGGATATTACAGTCTTCCCCCCTTACAAGAATTCGTCCCCGAATTCCAGAAAAATAAGATCAAGAAGGAAAGAGATATGGGTAAGAAGCTCACATCTCAGCTTCAGTCTCCCACGTATGCTCTTCAACTCTGCCGCTACGCCACAGAACCTTGACCATCGAAATCTGCTTCGATCGTAATTGTCGAACTTGATAATCAACGATCGCCACAGGCTCTTCCACAAACGTCAAATCTTCACTCACTTCCACACTGTCAGGTTGCAACACGTGTGAAGGGTTTGAGATATACTTCCTCAACATCGAGATATGAAATACTGGATGCACTTATGACATACTTGGAGGCAAATCCAACCGATATGCAACAGTGCCAACTCTCTCCAGAATTTCAAACGGTCCAATGTATCTCGGTGCTAACTTACCCTTCCTGCCAAATCTCATCACACCCTTCATCGGAGATACTTTCAGAAAAATAAAATCTCCAACCTGAAACTCCACATCTCTACGCCTAGGATCCGTATAACTCTTCTGTCTGCTAACTGCGGTCTCTAATCTGCGCTTGATCACGACGACCTTCTCTACAGCATCCTGAACCATCTCAGGTCCAGTCAAAGCTCTCTCACTAATCTCATCCCAACCCAACGGGGATCTACACTTCCTTCCATATAAAGCCTCATACGGTGCCATGCCAATACTGCTATGGTAGCTGTTATTATATGCAAACTCAACGAGTGACAAATGATCATCCCAGCTACCTCCCAAATCCAAGACACACATCCTCAACATATCTTCCAGTGTCTGGATCGTCCTCTCAGACTGGCCATCTGTCTGAGGATGAAAAGCAGTACTGAAATCCAACCCAGTGCCCATTGCTTCCTGTAACTTCTGCCAAAAACGAGAAGTAAACACCGAACCTCTATCTGACACAATGGACACAGGTACTCCATAAAGGCACACAATATGCTTCATATACAACTTCGCCAATCTAGTAACTAAATATGTGGCTTTCACAGGCAAGAAATGTGCAGACTTCGTCAACCTGTCTACAATCACCCAGATAGAATCGTATCCATCCTTCGAACGAGGTAAACCGACCATAAAATCCATAGCTATCCTTTCCCACTTCCACTCGGGAATAGGAAGAGGCTGAAGCTTCCCAGAAGGCTTCTGATGTTCGGCTTTCACTTGCTGACACGTCAAACACTTAGCAACATAATCAATAACATCCTTCTTCAATCCATCCCACCAGTATAGATCTCTGATACTGTGGTACATCTTGGTAACACTTGGATGAACGCTGTAGGCTATAGAATGTGCTTCCTCTAAAATCTCCTCTCTCAAGTCATCCACATTAGGAACACACAATCTACCACTGATCCACAACACACCATCATCATCGAGTGTGAAATCAGTGAACTTCCCTGCTCGAACATTCTCTGCAAGCTCTTCTAGAATAGGATCTCGGCTCTGAGCTGCTTTAATCCTATCCCTCAGTACAAATCACACTTTAAACTGAGCTAGCAGTCCTGATCTACTAATCTTCATCATCAGACCTTTATCCACCATCAGATGCAATTCCTGGATCAATGGTCTTCTCTCAACACCGATGTGAGCAAGACTACCTGAGGACTTCCTACTCAAGGCATCTGCTACCACATTAGCTTTACCCGGATGGTAAAGAATCTCGCAATCATAATCCTTCAATAATTCCAACCATCTTCTCTGCCTCAGATTCAAATCTCGTTGCTGAAAAATGTACTTAAGGCTCTTGTGATCAGTAAATATCTCACAAGTCACCCCGTACAGATAATGTCTCTAAATCTTCAAAGCAAAGATCATTGCAGCCATATCTAGGTCATGTGTAGGATAGTTCTGCTCATGTTTCTTCAACTGCCTCAAAGCATAGGCTATCACCCTTCCATTCTGCATCAACACACAACCAAGACCAATTCTAGAGGCATCACAGTAAACTGTGAACTTATCCACACTATCAGGCAAAGCTAACACTGGGGCTGTGGTCAATTTCTCCTTCAACAACTGAAAACTATTCTCACAAGCTTCTGACCACTCGAATCTAACATTCTTCTGAGTCAAGCGAGTCATAGGGGCTGCTATCCTGGAAAAATCTTGCACAAACCGCCTATAATACCCGGCTAAACCCAGAAAACTCTGAATCTCTGTAACATAAGTAGGTCTAGGCCATTCAGATACTGCCTCAATCTTTTGTGGATCAACCTGAATACCTTCTTTAGACACTACGTGTCCAAGAAAAGAAACACTCTCCATCCAAAAATCACACTTCGAGAATTTAGCATAAAGCTGATGATCTCTCAGTGTCTGTAGTACAATCCTCAAGTGATATACATGCTCTTCCATACTCCTCGAATATACTAGTATATCATCAATGAAGACTACCACAAACTGATCCACATACGGTCTGAATACTCTGTTCATCAGGTCCATAAAAGCTGCTGGTGCATTAGTCAAACCAAAAGACATCACTAGAAACTCATAATGACCATATCGAGTGCAGAACGCTGTCTTAGGAATATCAGCTTCACTGATACGTAGCTGATGATAACCCAACCTCAAGTCAACCTTAGAAAAGAACTGTGCACCCTGAAGCTGATCAAATAAGTCATCTATCCTCGTGAGAGGATACTTGTTCTTCATTGTTACCTTATTCAACTCTCTGTAGTCAATGCACAGTCTCAGGGTACCATCCTTCTTCTTCACAAACAAGACTGGTGCACCCCAAGGAGAAACACTAGGTCTGATAAAACCTTTATCCAATAACTCTTGCAACTGCTCCTTCAACTCTCTCAACTCTGCAGGAGCCATACGATAGGGTGGCATAGATATAGGAGTAGTACCTGGTACCACATCTATACAGAACTCAATCTCTCTGTGAGGTGGTAAGCCTGGCAACTCCTCGGGAAAAACATCAGGAAACTCACAAGCAACAGGAACATCTATGAGTGACAACTTATCCACTGACGTATCCCTAACCAATGCCAAATATCCCTGACAACCTTTCCTTAATAACTTCCTAGCCATAATAACAGAAATAAGATTCTGAGGTGCTGAACTCCTATCACCCACAAACTTAAATTCTACTTCATCAGGAATTCTAAAAGTCACCTCCTTATTCCTGCAATCTACCATGGCATAATGCTGAGATAACCAATCCATTCCCAAAATAACATCAAACTCCATCACATCCAATAAAATCAAATCGGCGGGTAATTCTCTATCTCCCACAAGAACTGGACAACCAGAAAAAACAATATCGGCGTCCAAGGAATCACTCAGAGGAGTGGCAACAGACAAAGGAAAAGCCATCCTCGAAGCTTGCCAACAAGATTTAGAAGCAAAAATAGGAGAAACAAACGAATACGTGGCACCCGGATCAAACAAAACCCATGCATCCAGGTAACAAACAGAAATAATACCTGCCACGACTGCATTAGATGCCTGAGCACCCTGCTGAGTCAGATGGAAAACTCTGGCCTGACCTCGACCTCCCTGCTGACTGGTAGAAGCCTGGCCAACACCTCTGGCACCTCCTCTAGTACCTCTACCACGACTCTGCTATGGAACAAACTGAGTGGAACTCTGATGTTGGGCTGGTGGCAACTAAAATGGCACGGGTGCAGCACTAGCAATCGACTGCTGTGGGAATCACGGAATCTGCTGCTGTTGATACCCAGAATAAGGACACGATCTGGCAAAATGTCCTGTCTGCGCGCATCTGAAGCATGTCAGTGGTGTTAGATAACACGGTCCCTGATGGACTCTACCACAAGTCTGACAAACACTGGCCGCTGATCCAGAACTACGACCACTGTTGCTGCTCGAAGCACCTGACCCAAATCTAAACGATCTACGCTGACCTCCACGGCCATGTCTACTGCTCCGATGCACTCGCTGCTGCTGTCTCTGACTCTGCTGAGTCGAACCTCGCTGCTGACTACTCGAACCAACATGAAAACTCGAATACAGAGTAGCCTGCGATCCACTCGACTGAACTCCTAGCTGGTAATAATCAGGCATCGCTCCTTGCCTAACTAATCTCAGCTCAATCTCCTTAGCTAGCTCAATCACAGACTCCAGAGTAAGACTTGCTGTAGGCATACCAGCAAAAGCTGAACCCAAACCAGTAACGTATGTAGTGACCGTAAAATACTGATCTCGCATAAGATCCTCAGCATATCTACCCAGACGAAGAAACTCTCGGGTATAGTCCTCTACAGATCGATCTCCATGAGAAATACTGGTCCAACGGAGACGATAGCTCAAACGAAGAGGCTCTGGACAGAATCTCCTCATGAATCGCTCTCGAAACTGAGCCCACGTCATCGTCATCATATAGGGCTGGATCATCTGAATGAACCAATCTAAAGCTGGTCCCTCAACAGACAACTCAACGATCATGATCCGCTGGTACTCGATATGAGCAGTCTGAGTCCTAGTCTCAATCGCATGCAGAAAATCTAACGGATCGGAAGTACCATCAAAAGCAATCCTACCAACTCGGGCATAAAACAAAGCTGCCTCAGGGTCAGACATACCCTACTGATAGGTAGGCTGAACAGGCTGAACAACTGGAGGAACAGGAACATCAAATTCAGGCTCTACAGGCTCCTCGTCCTATAACTCTCTCTGCCTACGGTGACCTGTCGCTCCACCGGTCATTGAGGCCGAGGATGATGAGTCTTTTCAGGATGAGGTTTTACCTCCTGAGCAGCCAGTTAGACGTAGAGGTCGTGATACCAACTTTGTCACGACCCAAAATAGGGGCCATGACCGGCGCTAGGGAACGGGAATTCTTTCGAATCCGGAACCCGTAGCAAGCCTAAAAAATAAAATAAAACATGCAATAGTAACAATAACAGTAATATATATATGCAGTGGAAATAAAAAAACTTAAATATCATAATAAAATTTTCATCACTGGATTTGAATCAAATCTCATCACATATATATATAATCTCTTTAATACAATCCAGTTTCAACATAATACATCTCTTTAAATAAAATACATGAAATCCAATACTTTAATTCACAACTACTGCAGTGTCTAGATAAAATAAATAAGACTCAAGTAAATAATTTACACAAAGAAGCCGGGGCGGAAGAAATCCGGTGTATCGACCTGCCACTGAGGTCTGAAGAAGTTGACTCTCCTGAAAAATAGTCAACGGAGGGGAGTCAGACCTCACTGAGTGAATTACTATAATATATATACATACACACTAAGTGATAATGCATACAGTCAACAGTATATATATAATATGTATATATACAGGCAATTGCACACAGATGCAATAAAAATCATTTTATATATTTTCATTAAAAATCATCTTTTATGAAGGATCACATAGAACCCTAGAATAACGCAACCTCAGAAAATAGTGTTAAACAACACTCAAGCCATACATGCTCACTTAATCCAAATATATCCACTTAATCCATTTAGACAGTAGACTGGCCCCGAGACACTAAGTCAATCGAGCTCCAGCAGTTTGACTGCCAGTGTGATTGGCCCCGAGACACTTGGTCAACCGAGCTCCAGCAATCACACCCAAACCACATCTCACACATCTCAATAATCATAATCAATAAATATCCACAAATGGTTAGTAATATAGCCTAAATACTATAGGCGTACCGGTACGTACTCGGTCCTAGTGCTACCCACTAGGTAACACGTTCTATCGATATCCTTCATCATTTATAATATAATTCATTCATTCACAAAAATAAATGATGCATGAATTTAAATGAAATAGCAATATAAACCATATATATACCGAAAATATATCAAAAGTAAACCAGGTATATTTCGAGTATATATACGTCAAATGAATTCAATCGAATTATAAATTAAGCTAGAAATATATTTAAAACATTTTAAATATATTTTATTTACAAAACATGCATATAATTTAATATATACCAAAAATAAATCGAAAATATACTTAATATAAACTTAAGAAATAATCAAATTATTTATGCATATTTAATCAACATAAAACATGCATTTCTAAATCATGCATCCTAAGCATATATATATAGTATAGTAACTCACCTAATGCGCTCCACGAGACAGGTCCGACGGGCCTGGTCCACTAGCCCTCGGTCTCGGTGCAACTAAACAAGCAATAAATAACCGACATTAGAATAAACCCTAATAGAAATCCTAGAATTCAATCTAGAGTATTAAACACAGAATCAGAAATTAGGGTTCGACTGGATATCACGTTTTACGAGAATTCTACCGAAAATCTGGCTGAACCTCCCCTGTAAAATGGACATCTCTCTACTCAAAAGAGTAGAGCCGACCCTGCAAGAAAATACACTTTGAAAAACTACACAAGGCACCATCAAAATCCCACGGTCGGACTCCAAACTACAGTCCACCGACCGGGGTCCACAAACATAGAACAATTCCAGATATACCAAAAATATCCTTATAACATAGAAATTCATTTCATAAGTAGAAATTACATAATTAACCTTTAAACACAGTAAAAACCGATAAAAAATCATTTTATTAGTAAAACCGTATATTATATATATAATTGAAAATAATTCACGAAAAATAGTTTTAATTAGTTAAAAATACTAATTAATTTGTAGAAATCATTTTTATACCTTAAATAACTATTAAAACCAATTAAATTACATTTTTAGACAATTTAGGGTAAAATTACCAAAATACCCCTATATATGTAAATATACTTAAATTACTTCAAAAATTCACCAAAAATTATACAACTATCCAAAATTAATTTTCTCAACATATTTATCAATAATATTAATAATTAAACTCAATTAACCAATTAAATTCAATTTAAAACACAATTAACCTAATTTTTCAAATTCACATCAACTTCAATAATTCAAAATAAATACTTAGGAATTCATAAAAATTCCAAATAAATTCCTATAATTCATTTCAACACCTAATTTAACCATAAACTCCAATTTCATAATTTAAATAATTAATTTCCGAAAATTAGAAAATAATATTAAAATATTCAAAAATACCCAAAAATCCAAAAAATCTCCAAAAATTCTAAAAAAATTCATACATGTAGATTGAGCTACTAGGAACAAAATTTGTGAAGGGAGTTTTCATGAATCATCCAATTCGAAGCTCAAAAAAATCAAAAACCCTAATGTGACCGAAATTGAAAATTCGAAACCTAAGCAATTCTAGACCATTTTAGCTCAAACCAAAGCTATAATCACACTCACCGGAGCTCAAGGAGAAGAAAGAGACCTGCGGTGTCAAAAATGGTGGCCGGAATCGACGTGATTGACGGTGGCCAAAGTTTCGGCTTCTCCGGCCAAAATCGACTTCCAGGTGCCGGAAACGGCTACCACAGGCGGCGAAAAAGGTTGGGGAAGGTGGTGGCACACCGGACGGCACACCAACGGTGAGAAATTGACAGTAGCAGCGATCGGACGGCGAGGAAACGATCGGGAGAGAGAAGAGAGAAGTCGGGGGCAAAATGGTAATTTTCCAAAAAAACTTGATTTTTGATATATAATGTGTATATATATATACTTTATACTATATAATAAAATAATATTAAATTACACACATTAAATATACACCACACACATAAAATTTAATATTTTAATAATTTATACTAAATAAAAATAATTAAATAACAATAAAACTAATAAATAATTAATAAAATATTAGGGTAATATTAAACCCTAATTAAATAAATATACACACATAGGCTTTATTTAGTATTTTAAAAATACGCATGAGTTCATACAAGTCCGAAAATATATTTAAAATAATTAATATTAAAATATTTACGTGAAAATTTCCCCGAAAATGAAAGTCCCGGGAAAATTTTACGTAAAGCACTGTAAATAAAACACAATAATTAAAATAGATTTTAAATACATATCAACTCATGAAAATATCGTAATATACATTCAAAAATTATTAACACTGTATATCCCGGTACAGTGTAAAAATATTTAAAAACATGGGATATTACAATATACAATTTTCATTATGGGGATATAGGACCACTGCTAGAGCATCAACGAGAGCAACTTCGAACTCTCTAGTGTATGAGTGTAAGGTTGTGTTGCTAATGAGATTTAGTTATTAAGGGTTTTCCTAGAATCTTAAATCCCTGAATATTAATAGGTTGAAAGCTAATTGGCACAACTGATGCTGCTAGATGAAAAGAGAATGAAATTCATATATCACTCTCAATTGTACTAGAAAAGGATAGGTCGGGCTTATACAAAAAGATTAAGCTAACAAAAATAAAAAAAATGTGACTCGATTTTGAAGCTTACTAGCCCATCATGATGGATCCACGGGGAAAGTTCAAGCTGAATTAGGAAGGCCCATATCAAGTAAAGAAGCCATTTTCCAAGGGCGCTACTATTATGTCTGATTTGGAAGGGAACGAGTTCAGAGAGCCCATTAACCTGGATAAGCTCAAGAAATACTTTCTCTAAAGTCTCGCTAGGGAGAAAATCTTAAAAGAGGTTGACTAGGAAAAAGTTAGAGATAGAAAAATGAAAAAATAAAAAGTCCTGCTGGATTGAAAACCTGAAAGGGCGATTCAGGCAAAAGTAAAAGACATATAAAATAAGAGAGAGAAAAAAATAGTTAATTGAAAAACTTGAAAGGGCAAGCCAATTAATGACAGGAGATATGTAAGAAGCAAGATGTATAGTCAATTTGTGCTTAAATTAAATGGAATGGATTACCTTTATTATTGTTGAACATTGTATTAAATGCTTATTATAATTGTTTAATTAGAAAGGAAATTTCATCCAACAAAAAGCAAATAAAGACTGAATTTCATAAACTAGTGATGCATGCTTTTCTTTTCAATACCTTAAGCACTCAATGTCTGCAATGCCCTTGTCCTTTTGTTTCTTATGACTTCATCCTTCTCTGTCTATTGTAACTAGATCCATATTTTGTACTAGTCATTAATGGACTGATCTCCATCGTAGTCAATGAACTTTTGAATCAATCTATAAGACCAAGTAGCGACCAGGTTGTCCAAAAAGTTTTGAGAAAAAGGCTCGGGCTTAAATTCATGCACTATATCCATGATTAGTTGTTTCTTCCTGTATTGTCTGCAAAGCCGAGCAGGATTATAAAAAGTGGCAAAGTGAAGACTGGCTAATGGAACGCAATAAGTATAAGACCGAATAGTCACATGTTGTAACCTCCACCATAGGCACATCCACTAAATTAGAGTGTTAGGGAATGTAGACAACCAACTCTAAATATCCTCTGAAATAGGGTGAAATCTATTAGTATGGTAGTGTTTGGCCTTGTAATATGCAATGTCTTTGGGAGGTTCGAGCAACCTCAGCTTTTCATGAAACCATGCTTGTTGGAAGAATGAATAGGTAACAATGGTAAAAAGACAAAAGTTGATGAAAGAGAAAAGAATATTACCTCTAGCAGTAGGGGACTCCCTGAGAATTGCCTAGTTTTAAAGAATTTATCAAGCCCAATGATGGTCTCTACTAGGATAAGAGGAAAAGGATTTAAACCAACTCCACTTAGTCTAGAATGTGAAGAACTTTCAGGTTACAATTGCCAAAAGGGAAAACCAATAGAAATTAAGCATATAGGTAAAAAGAAATCATCTGAGGCCAGTAAACCTCATTGTTATCTATAGTCACAACAGCTTCAAGAAAAGAGCTCATTAGAATCTCATTACTAAAGATATGGCGAAGTAAAGATTGAGAGGAAATGTTAAATAGCCTAGCCATTTGGTATTGGATGGAGTGTAAATCTAGGGTTTTAACTGAAGGAATTGCAATTTGACAAGTAGAATATATATGAGAGCCCAAGATAGCTTCAATTTCCTCTAGCATGGGGTATAACACTATTGTGTTGAATATGAAGACATGCTTTTAAGGATCCAGAATTGAGCAAGAACATGGAAAAATGGGAAATTAATCTTCTTATCAAACAAATATCGAAAGACAGAGAAGTAAAATAGCTTTAATCTAGCCCATGATCTACCATCCATGTTTTTTATAATTGACTATAGTTGTTTTAAGCTTCTTTTAATTATATTGGGAGGATAGGATGTTGTTTAGAGAGAGAGAGTAAAGAGAATTCATGTGAATAAGAAATTGGAATTTTGAAGGAGAGCTAAGGATTTAAGTAGTTATAGATTGAACCTGTAGAGACAATCACCTCTATGATCAGGCAGTGCCTTTGCGTGAAGAGGCGATTCACTGTTGGCTCTTCACAAAAAGGCAACGCCTTTATGAAAAGGCAACGCCTCTTCAATAAGTGAAACATATCTTTGTGTTGCTGCAAAATAATTGTACAATATATGCAAATTCAGAGGGGAGCATTTTAGCAATAATAATCCTTTGATTGATTCAAAATCTTTCTAAATTTTGAATTTAAATGTTGCATCATTCATCCAGTGTAAAACATGAAAATGAGAAAGAAAATGTTAATTTAGAAAGTAACATATCAATAATGCAAGATAATAAAATGCCTTTAATTAAAATGATCCTATACTGGCAGATCTCTATAGTATCCCTCTACTCATCATCTCTAGGCTCATCTGCTCCACTATCATCATTGTCATCCTCAGCATGCTCATTAGCTACCTTCTCCTCATCATCATCACTCGTGTCATCCTCCTCCTCCTTACCCTCAACTTGGAGAGTAGAAAGTTGACACTCAAGATTAGTAATCCTGGCCTGGCTAGCCTTATCTTAGTCCTATTAAAATTTAAAAAAAAGGTAAAAAATCATGAAAGCATGCATATGTGTAGAATAGGATATGATTATTACCTTCCATTGTTGTGTCATCTGTATCAGGTCCCGATGGGCCTCGATCACCTTATACATATAATCTCCCTAATCTTAAGGTCTCTACGTAATTAATATTATTAGAATTAATCATGTGTTAAGTCAAATTTGAGAACAGGACTTTAGAATAAGGGAACTCATATGTGTAGTGGCCTTTGGTAAAAGCTCGAGCTCTAAGCTCCTATCTAACATCAATAATTAATGAGAGAGCTCACCCGAAGGCACCCAATAATGGGTCAATAAGTCAGGAGTGGCAATAAGCCTACTGGCTATCATCTGAGATCTAGAGTCAGAAGACTCCCTAGCAGGTGGCGCTCTAGAGGAGGTACCCTCACCGCTACGCATAATGCAAGGGCTCTGATGAGGCCTCTCCTGTGTTGTAGGCCTAAAATAAAAATTCATGCCTTAGCTGGTGCTTGAGAATGAAAATTAAGTCAAGAAACAATATCTACAAGCATGAATGTAAAATATGTGTTTAATAGAATTGCATGATTACCTGAGGTACAAGTCTAGGTAGAGGCACCCTTTGTACGAGATGAGCTTGTGTGAAATCAATATAGTGAGACTTCCTCCTCTCATAATAATTCATAACATCATCTCTTACTAAATCCTAGTCAAACTCATTTCCCTCTAACTTATGTGCCCAGAAAATATATCGAAGAGGAGCAAGGGGTGGCCGTCTCACTCGAGCACCCTTCTGCCACTAGTGTACTATCTCTCTGAGGTACTAAACTCTATAGTCAGGCCCTTAGAGTAGTACCCTCTTCTAGGATAATGGAATTGAGTGGACCATAGCCTAACACCATCCAGCTTAGGACCCCACAAATCCGAACACATCTATGAAAATAAGCCAGTTAATAAATGAATTTGATTAACAAAAATGTTACTAACTACAATTATGTTTACAGTACCTACCTTATCATGTGTAAGAGTGTTTAGTCACTCATGATGAATATGCACGAGAGCAACTAGCCTCCTCCAAGTGCAACTGGTGCCCTATCTTACCATGGTAGGGAAAGGAGTGTTGATAACAAAAGTAATCCCTATAATATACTCCAGCTCTAGAGCCCAATCCTACAAAAGAAAGAAAGAACTGTTAGCAAATTATAATAATAGTAGTTAAGGTGAAACTTAATAGTAAAAGTAGAGAGAAGTACCATAATGGCATGCCAAAAACCACAAAGCCTCTTGGCTCTATACACCAACTCATCCATACTCCTATATAGATAGGCTAGAGCATAATTACCCCAATCATATGTGGCCACCAGGTCTAGATCACTCAAGGGTATAAAGAAGCTCAGGTCTACAGAACTAGTAGTGTTTGTAAAGAGAGTGGTGCCCAGCAAGTAAACTAAGAATGTGCGCACTACCATATCAATCTAATGAGGAATGGTAGCCACCTCAACTCTAGCATGAGTATAGAAGCTTTGAATGGAATCAAGCCTTACTGTGTATGTCCCTTTCATATTTGGGACCATGCCAAGTAGATGGTCAATGAAAGTGAGAAGGTTAGGAGATAGACGATGGAGATTAGCATCAAAAGGAATAGAATCCCTTATGCAA
This sequence comes from Mallotus nudiflorus, assembly GCA_947683625.1. Lineage (NCBI taxonomy): Eukaryota > Viridiplantae > Streptophyta > Magnoliopsida > Malpighiales > Euphorbiaceae > Mallotus > Mallotus nudiflorus. The sequence continues at coordinate 6,948,126 of CANTUR010000018.1, forward strand.
GCAATACCTATGACTGCAACAAAATCCACTGGATCGAGCGTGAATTGCCCAAAAGGAAGATGGAACATATGAGTGGTGTCGGACCATCTCTCTATCAGAGTATAAAGAGGCTGGTAGTCTATACACCCCTGATGCATCAAAAGTGCTAATATGAAATTAGAAAATATTATGTAGTAGATACGAGTCTTCACCATGTTCGTGAGCTTATCATACTAAATACATGCACTATTAAAGTTCCCAGCACCCTTGAGGATGTGGGCATCGAGTTGTGGGAGTAAAATAAGGAGTGGAATTATTATTTTTTTTATGAATGAACTCAATTTTTACTCAGAAATCTATCAATAAGGTGAACTCCTCTAGGCTAGAGGTGATCGCCCTATTAGAGAGGCATCGCCTCTTAGCTAAGAGGCGATCACCTCTCTATGAGAATTTTGACATGAAGAGGTGACCACTTTTTTTTAATGAATTGATTACTTAATCAAAGAGGCGATCACCCAATTAAAGACGTGACGCCTCTTTATGTTGGTGATTTGACAAAGTAATTCAAATTTTATAATTTCACTCAATTAAATCTAATTTCTTTCTATTAAATTGAAAAACATGCATTTATGAATACTAACCCGATGTTATTTAATTTTTTTATAGGAAAATTTGAAGAAATCAGGTACTAACCTCTCTTGTAGCCAATCCGCAGATATGGGATCGCACATTTACAAAAAGAGAGACCTCATCTCTGATACTAAGCCCAAAACTATGCAAAGGATGTACTAAAGGAGTTGTTGGGCCCCATATAGGCAAATCCGGAGTCCATATGGCATCCATAGAAATAAAGGGTCTGAAGAGTGACAAAAAAGAAAATAAGAAAAAAGAGAACTTAAAAGCGCAAAAAGTGAAAGTGACTTTGAAAAGAGAAAAAGAAAATTTACATGTTAAAGCAGAAGGGTAAAAGAGGAAGACTGGTTTAAAAAAAGAGAAAGGAAAAGGATGAAGCCTATTCAATGAAGAGAATCCAAAGGCCCATCAGAAATACACTCCCTAATAGGGCAAAAAAAAATTATTTCACTTCTCGGGAGTACCTCAAAATCGATGTGTGAAAATTGAAGATATTCTTATCAAAGCATTAGTAAGAAAAAGTGTCTAATCAGGTTTGAATCCTCAAAGTATGTGGAAAAGAAACTGTCTAGTTAGGTTTAAATCCTTGAAGTGCGTAATAAAAAAAGCATCTAGTCGGGTTTGAATCCCCAAAGTGCGCAGTAAAGAAAGCATCTAATCGAGTTTAAATCCCTAAAGTGTGCATTAAAAGGACTGTCTAGTTAGATTTGAATCCCCGAAGTGCATTTTTCTTTCTAAAATAGTGTTTGGTTAGGTTTGAATCCCCAAAAAATGTTAGAAGGGGTGTTTGGTAAGGTTTGAATCCCCGAAGTACATTTTCCTTTTTAAAATAGCATCTGGTTGGGTTTGAATCCCTAAAGTGCACGTCACAGGAGGTGTCTAATTGGGTTTGAATCCTCGAAGTGCATCTTCATTTATTGAGTAATTCTTAGGCCAGGAAAACCTGAATTTTATGACAGACTATAATAAGTGGCTAATCGGGCTAAGAAAACTTGAGGATCATGATCATATTTTCATCTCCTCTACAAAGTGACTTCTCAAGCCAAAAAAACTTGAAAATCATGACAAACTATAATGAGTGGCTAATCGGTCCAAGAAAACCTGAGGATCACGGTCATGTTTTCATCTTTTCTATTGAGTGACTTTTTAAGCCAAGAAAACTTGAGAATCACACTAAATTATAATGAGTGGCTGATCAAGCTAGGAAAACTCAAGGATGACGATTATGTTTTCATTTCCTCTACGAATAACTGTCACATTTTTATCTCCTTTACTGAGTGACTTTTTGAGCCAAGAAAACTTAGGAATCACGCCAAATTATAATGAGTGGCGAGTGGCTAATCGGGGCCAGGAAAATCCAAGGATCATGGTCATATTTTCATCTCCTCTATTGAGTGACTTCTTGAGCCAAAAAAACTTAGGAAGTCACTATTGCGTTTTAAACCTGCAAGCGCATAGTTATGGTTGCAGTAGAAAGATATCATTCCCTCAAGGACTTTATATTGATTACTAACAATTTTTACCTATAATCTCAACTAGTAAATTGAATAATTTAACAAGGTTTAAAAATCTAAATAACAAAAACTCAATTAAAAGTAAAATCAAATATTTGTAAACACAGAGCCAAGGTTTAGTTTCACTATTACAATCCAATTATGAACACATTAATTATGTAAAAATCTTGAATTTAGTTAAGGGTAATTGCTCTAAAATACTTAAAGACTCTCTCAAGTTCAATTAAGCATGCAAGGATTAAAATCTAACCTACTCTCATGATTAATAAATCAATCCTAGCTCATTAAGATTTTTAACAATTAATTTGTCACCATAATCTACTGTAGTGACTCCTCGAAGAGCTTGCATACTCTTATGGTCAAGTGATCTAAGTTTTAAGTGCCTTAAGCTAATGAATTCCCTTAACTCTCGTTGGCAAATTCATTCATAAACATACAATCAAACAGGTCTAGAATGATAACAAGATAAATAAACAACACAAAGAATTAATTAAAATTCAAATTAAATATAAAAACTTGTGTTCAAATCATGTCACGGAATATGTACTCCTAACCAAGAGTCTAAAAGAAAACTTAGCCACACATGGCTATAATGGAGTCCATAATCAAAAATCAAGAAAATAAGAAGATGAAGACAAAAAAGAAAATAAAAACAAGCTCTTAGTCTCTTGATTTCTGTTTAGCCACACCTTTATATTTGTCACTCCTCTCCCGCCTTTTCTCCCAAAAAGGTGTTTATTCTTTATATAGTGCTAGGGTATGAAAAGAATCCTTTTTTATTTTTAATTCCTTCTTATTTTTAAAATAGGAAAACTTCCGCCTTTGTGACACGATTTTGAAGCACGGTCGTACTTCACTTAAATAATACTGCGAATTTGCTCAGTTTACAACATGGCATCCAACACGAGCAGGTTCATTAGTCGTGCTTCATTCTGGGTCAGAATTCTTCACTCACACGACATGTGCATGTCGTGACATTGCTTTATTGACATTTAAATGTATATAGCTTCTTTATAGCTCACGCATGGTTTTCCTCTTTTGTTGCTTTATCACACGACATGTGCATGCCATGTCATGTAAAAATATATTAACTCCTAAAGCATTATAGGGCCCACTAGACATAAATCACAAAAACTAATTAAAACTTAAATAAAGCTTCCAAAATATAATAATACATAATAAGAATCCTAAATAAATACTAACTCATAAAAAATTTCCTAATTAAACCTAAAAATTACTTAAATTAATTTATTCCTTATTTAGAATTTATTAAAATTCAACTCTAAAACATGTAAATAATAAACATACTAGTCACGCCAAATTATAATTAGTGGCTGATTGGGCCAAGAAAACCTGAGGATCATAATCATATTTTAAGTTAAAGTTTAACCTCTCGGGTTTATTTCCCAAGACTGATGGGCCGAGTGAAACTCAAAAGTCAAGTATGTTATTCTTACCCTTTAATATTATTGTGCATGTGTAAATGGTGGGGTTTAGCGCGTGTCCAAAATTTTAGCAACCACAACACTGTTTGAGCTCAAGGCTGTAGAGAACACTTTAACCACTATCACACAAACATGGCATGGAGATGAGGAGTCGCCACCTAGGGTAATAACTAGGACAAATCGCAAAGGTGGTACTCAATTCCATTACAGAAAGCTAACACCACAACCAGGAGATTCTAGGTGCGGAATACCGACTTCTTTCAGTCTTGTATTCATTTAGAATTACTTTATGAATTACTATATTATCCTCTATTTACATGCAATTTCATATAAACCCTTATTCTAATAATTAACTCTAAGGCAAACCAGTCATGAAAATACAAGTAAGTAAGGCATTCAATAGAACATATAATCTCTAAGTTAGTCTAATATACATGAATTTTAATTAAATAAGCTAAATCTACATGTTTTAATTAAGTGAGCCTAAAGGGCCTTTTTTTTTTAATTTTAATTAAATGACCTAAGTTTATTTATTTTAATTATAAAAATGGGCCTAAATCTACAAATTATGAAGGTATTTAAATTAGAAGGCCTAATTCTACATGTTTTAATGCTAAGGTGATCTTAAATCTACAAATTATGAAAAATATTTAAATTTAAATGGGCTAAGTCTAATTAATCAAATTAAGTGGGCCTATATTTAATTAACTAAATGGGCTTAAGTTATCTCTAACCTAAAAATCTAATTAATTATAGGCCTATAACGCATTTTAATTAATTAAACCTAAAAACCTAAATTTATTTAAGTGGATTAGAATCTAATATGGGCTTAAAACCCAAAACACATAAGAATAAACAAACAAGCACAAAACAGATAAAAATAAATAGATGAGCCCAAAAACAAATAAAACATATCAAAACAATTAAATTAAAGATTAAACAATTAGTTAAATTATTTCCTTCTAAAACCCTAATTTTTATTAACATGCAACCTAAATTGATCTACTTCTTCCATTGATTTTAATTAATTACCCAATTGAAACCCTAATTTTACTAACCAATTAATTAATATAAACATGTAATCACACATAATTCCATTATTCTCACTATTGGGGCTATTACAATAATCTATTAAAAATAAAAATAAAAATAATTAAGATAATCCCAAAAATAAATAAATAAAATAAAATAATAATAAAAAACATCTCTACAAGGTCTTATCCATGGCATCCCATGGTCCTTTTATAAATTTTATTCTCCAAGTATGATCATCATGTGTTTTCCTCCATAATCACCATAAAAAATAAAAATTATGATTAGTGAATAAATAATAAAAAAAAATAGAAATCAATAAAATTAAAAAAAATAAATCAAATAAAAGACAACAAAGAGAAAGTGATACTTATGGATGTTTCTTAATGAAGTGTTCCTCATATTTGTAGAATCACTATTCTTGATAGGACTTCGAATATTATTTTTCAAAAATTCTTCAAAGATCTTTTAATCAAGCAATTAAGTAAAAGAAATTTTGTAAAGAATAAGATTTTTTCTCTCTTTTCTTCTTTCTTTTTCTTTCATTTTTCCTTTTTCCTTTTTCCTTTCTGCCTTTTTCTTCTCTTTTTCCTCCCTCCTCCCTTTCTTTTTTATTTTTTCTCCCCATTTCTTCAGAGCCAAAGTCCTCCTATATATAAGGATATATCTTGAAACCAATTAGGACTCCTAGAAAATTTGAGATTTATCCTAAAAATTCAAGAATTTGCAGAAGGAGTCTAATTCCGACCAAAATTATATAATTCCGATCGAAATTAGTGTAATTTCGATCATTTTTTTTACTTTAATTTTATATATTATATTATAATTATTATAATAATTATTATTATATTATTATTTTTATTTTTATATTTAGTATATTTAGTTTACATTAAGTTTATATTAATAAATATTATGTATATATTATATATTTATTATATATTAATATATTAATAATATATTAACTATTTTATTATATTATTAGTTTGTGATGCTTAAATAAAAAAAAAAAAAATAGGCCCCATGATAGAATAAAATCAGAAATGCCCTTAATATCTCATACTACTCTTTCGATACATAATCTAATGTTTTAAAAAAAAGTCCTTGAAAGAATTTAAGTTTTGCAATAAGATCCCTAAAAAGCATTGTAATTTAGTCCATGAAAACATTAAATCCTTTCTTTAAAAAATGCAATTAACCTTTGAAGTTTCAAATTTCAAATATTGAAGACCTATTCATGACATTTTCATCATTAGAGTCTTTTGTCGCATCCATAACTCATCATCTTGAAATTGGGTGTCTACAGTTGCCCTCCTTTGTCGCTGTTTGCTTGAAAAATTACGACAAAGTAAACTAGCACCCAATTTCTTAATTGAAAGTTAGGATACTTACTTGTGCTTTATGAAGCTTTTTCTTATGAGCTTGTTATACCCGGACGGACAACATTGATTTGAAATGACATATCATACTCGATCGTATGATATTGACTATACTTAGTCATATAGCCTTGGGTGGAAGGAACTTATTGCACTCAGTCGTACAATGTCAACTATACTCGAATGTATAGTCTGAATGGAAAAGGAACATCACACTCGATCGTATAATGCCAATTATACTCGTTCGTATGATGTCGATTATACTCGGTCGTATAATCTTAGTTAAAAATACATTGTACTCGGTCGTACAATGCTGACTACACTCGATCGTATAGTCTAATTTAAGAAGAAACATCACACTCGGTCATAAAATGCCTATTATACTCAGTCATATAATCTTGTTTAAAGATACATTGCACTCAGTCATACAATGCTGACTACACTTAGTCGTATAGTCTATTTTGAAAAGAAACATCACACTCGGTCATATAATGCTGATTATACTCGATTGTATAATCTTGATTAAAGATACATTGCACTCAATCGTACAATGTCAACTACACTCGGTCGTATAGTTTATTTTGAAAAGAAACACCACACTCGGCCGTATGATGCCGATTATTCTTTGTCATATAATCTTGGTTGAAAATACATTGCACTCGGTCGAACAATGCTGACTACACTCAGTCGCATAGTTTGTTTTAAAATGAAACACCATACTCAGTCTTATGATGTCGATTATACTTGGTCATATAATCTTGGTTGGAAATACATTGCACTCGGTCGTACAATGCTGACTAACTCAGTCATATAGTCTTTTTTTAAAAGAAACACCACACTCGATCATATAATGCTGATTATACTTAGTCATATAATCTTGGTTGGAAATACATTGCACTCAGTTGTACAATGTCAACTACACTCGATCGTATAGTCTGTTTTGAAAAGAAACACCACACTCAGTCATATAATGGTAATTATACTCGATCGTATAATCTTGGTCGGAAATACATTGCACTCGATTGTACAATGCTGACTACACTCAGTTGTATAGTCTGTTTTGAAAAGAAACACCACACTCAATCGTATGATGTCGATTTGTAATTCCTGCAAACTTGTTGAAGTTAGTTTCAATCATGATGAATGCATAAAAGTACATTATGACATTTAAAATTTATGAGAAAATTCATCATTTTTCACGAGATAGCATGCACTCAGCAAATCTTACCATTTTTTATTTTTATGATTGTCATTTATTGCCGTTTACAGAGGTCAGAGGCATCATTAACCATTTTATGCTGAGAGCATGTCTTTTACCAATTGAAGAGCTTACTCCCACACCTAATTTTAGGGAGAATTTTATAAAAAAAACTTATGGAAATTAAGCATAAAAAGATTAAATTCTGAGTATCAAAATAGCCTTTGAATTATTTTTTGTGTTTTCCTTCCTTATCTGAGTATTCCCCTGTCTTTCTCATATTACTCAGTGTGGATACCGTTAGAAAGGTCCTTTGGATACTCATACTCGTATAGAGTATTGGAGTAAATAAAGCAATTTTTTTTGCATGGTCCTCTTTTATTATTTCCTTGCCTTTCTTGTATTACTCAGCATAGATACCGTCAGAGGTTTCATGCTGATACACTTACTCATTTCTGAGCATTGGAGTAAATTATGCTTGCTCTTATTTCGATTCTCCTCTTAGTATTCCACTGCCTTTCTCGTATTACTCAACATGGATACCGTCAAGAGATTTTTACTCATACTCATTTCTGAGCATTGGAGTAGATTATATGCACTTTTATTATTCAAAAGACTAAAATGATACTTTGAAATTCAAGCAATTTATGTTTCATTCCACAGATTTTGTTTTTTCATTTTCCTCCCTTCGTTTGGGTGTAAAGCAAGCATTATATTGATTAGAGTTTGTAAACTCTCGACATAAAACTGTTAACTACTCATCTGAATTCTATGAGACTAATAAAAGCAAGCTACTATGATCAAAATTCATGAGATAGGCTTTTCGCACATGATCTCGTGAGGTGGATGAGTTTACTTTCCATTCCTGAATTTTATGATTAAGGTGGTTCTTTATTACAGAATATAAGGAATAGAGTTTTGTTACTTCCCTTTATTATTTTAATGAGTGTTTGGCAGGCAAAATGATACTTCTGATGAATGTTTAGCATTTACAACCTTTCCCATTCTTGTTGATGTATCAGTTCCTTTCACCTTCTTCATTCTTTTTTGTTTTTCCCTGCAAAAACTACCATAAGTTAGTATGGTATATTTGTAAGTAAATAAATTTTGACAAAATGTAGTGTTATTCTTTTTTTGCATCCTTCCCTTTAGATTTATCTTTGATTGTAGGGTCATGATACTCCATCCTTGAAGTTGAGGCTTTGGGTTGCATTTGTATTTCCGTCATTCCATTAATGCTATAGTAGAGGACTTTATTCCTCTTCTTGATTTTTCCTGCAAAAAAGGTTCAGGAGTTAAAGACCTTATTTCTTGATCAAATAATTTTCAAAGAGCATTCATTTTAAGTTTTGAGTGCCTTCTTCCCTTTTTAAGGTTAGCAAATGTATTGCTGACATGTTGGATCTTCTCATCACCATATTTCATACTCTACCCTGGTCTAACTTTTATGGAGAGATATTCCAAATGATGCTCTAGATAAGACTATGGAGATGGATGTTGAATCTGAGGAGCTTGAGCATCCTATCTAGCCTCTTGAGATTGCCAAGATGAGGTTTCTTGATAATGTTACTCTTCCTATTTTACTCTTTCAAATGCTTTGCATGTAAACACTCTGACTACTTTTCTGTACTTTCATAACACTAATTTTAAATGTTAGTAGTAGAGTATTTGTATAATCTTAATTAGGATTAAAGACTTTATTATACAAAGTAGGTATATCACAACATATGTGTGCAACTGTATGCATGCCATATATGACATGCATGATCCTAATAGATCTTCTATTTGGAATAGAGCTATGTTCCAGCTTGGAGTATAAGAACAAGGTGAATTATCAATAGCCTGTAGGCTTAAGTATTGAATGCTTCACTGTTAGTGCTTCTAATGTTAGAGCTTCAAATATAGTTCATTGGACTGATGACTAGGCTAGCAAGTGGGGTCCATGGCTTAACACTGGAGCTTATGATTAATCAATGCACTATTGAACTTTTCTTTTTGCCATTGCTTTTGTTGCATGATACCCAATGTACTTGTATGCTTCTTTCTGCCCTAAGATCTTTTGTACTAGCTCTTATACTTCAGTGTTCCATCTTTACTCTTTGAATGCAAACTCAATTTGCACCAATTCATTATGGTTGTTGCAACTAACTTTGAAGACTTCCCTCTGAGACAAGACTTTCTAGACAAAGTGAAGAACTTGTGGCCTTGCAGAGCTTTAGAGTGACATATGCACCCAAATGTTGACATGACTACTAATGACAACTATAAAGCTTGGGTTGTCATGCAATCTACAGAACCACCAGAATTTACTAGCTACAAAAGGACTCGAGTGTTATTAGATGAGTCACAAAAGAAAAAACAGAAACAATAATAGTGGTCTCATAAGTTTGATTTCTTATGTTTTATTTTTCCTTCAATCCTTCATGCTTTATAATAAAGATAGAATATGCAACATTTGAAAGAAATATTATTTCAATTTATTTGATTAATTAGGGCAAAAATGTCTACATTTAATATATCATATAACATAACTCTTGTTATCAGCTAGTCCTTTCGAATTTTCTAACTGAACATTTTTCCTCACTTTTGTTTCCCTAATTTCTGCTTGATTAGCCCTTTGTGAGTTTTCTAATTAATGGGATAACTTCTTTTATTTTATTCCTTTATTTTTTTCTACCAACCCTTTGTGGGTTTTCTAAATTGTGGGAATGTCCTAACTTTTGCCTGACTAGCCTTTTCAGGTTTGCTGGCCAACAGACTTTTTTTTTAAAGGTAGTATTTCTTGAGACGATCTAAATTGATTAGCTCCATGAACTCATGCCCTTTTAGATTTGATATCTTTGTAGCTCTTTTGGGTAGGATTGTCTTGACTAAATATGGTCCTTCCCAATTTGGTATGAATTTCCCTCTCGGATCAAACACCATCGCCCTTATCTGCTTTAATACCATATCTCTAGCTTTTATCTTTCTCGGATTAACCTTTTTGTTGAAAGCTCTCGTTATCCTCTTCTGATCAATCTGAGTGTGAAATAGAGCATCCATCCTTTTCTCATATGAGAAATGAGGTGATCGAATCTCTTTTGTATCCATTCACTCTCAGGAATTTTTGCTTCCATAACGACTCTCAAAGATTTGATTTCCATCTCTATGGGCAAAACTACTTCATAACCATGTACTAATGAGAATAGAGTTTGTCCCGTAGTAGTGTGTGTTGTAGTTCTGTATCCCCATAAAGCAAAAGGGAGATATTCAAACCAATCTTTATGCATTTTCACAATCTTGGAGAGAATCTTCTTTATATTCTTATTAGTTGCTTCAACTACACTATTAGCCTAAGTTCGATAAGGCGAGGACTTATGATGCTCAATCTTGTATCTCTGTAATAATTCAGTTGTTTCTGCCTGGAATTGAACGCCATTGTCTGTCACAACATGATGTGGAAACCCATATCTATAAATAAGATTCTTTTCAATAAACCTTGCCATCTATCTAACCTTCAAAGTACCAAAGGAATCTGCTTCTATCCATCTAGAGAAGTAGTTAATTGCAACTACTGTATACTTGTGCCCGTTTGAAGCAGTTGGTTTTACTTTGCCTATTAAATCTATTCCCCAAGCTACACAGGGCCATAGAGATGTTAAATTATTTAGCATCATATGGGAAAGATGATTGATGTTCCCATGTACTTGACACTGATGACATTCTCTCACTACTCGGATGCAGTCCCTTTCCATGCTTATCCAGTAATACCCTTGCCGAACCATTTGCTTTGCTAGAATCATCCCATTCATGTGAGATCCATAAACTCCTGCATGAATCTCTCTCATCGCATGTTCTGCTTTATCCTTCCTAAGACATCTCAATTGTATTCTATTTGGCATCCTTCTTTATTATATTCCATCATAACTTGCATAATGGCATGCAAGAACACAAAGAGAATATCTTTCTTTGGAAGTTTCTTCATCTGGGTATTTCATATCCTCAATAAATCTCTGGATGTCATAAAACCATAGCTTTTCTTCTGGCCCTATCTGGATACTCCTGATTTGTTCCTCACCATAGCATGGAGCTTTCATTTTCATTATCACCAAAGGCTTCATCATTAATCCTGTCGGTTTATCCCACATTAAAGAAAGTGTTGCCAAGGCATTCGCCATTTAATTCTCATCTCTTGATAAGTGCATGAAGAGACATTTAGTGAAATTCCTCATTAGCTTTTTCAAATAGCAGATGTAAGGTTTCAACCTCTCTTCTTTCACTTCCCAGTCCCCATTAGCTTGACTAATGACTAACAAGGAATCTCTATAAACTAGTAGGTCTTTAGCTCCAACTGCTAATGCTGCTTTCATGTCATAAATGCATGCCTCGTACTCAACCATATTGTTTGTAACCCTAAAGTCTAATTTCTTAGCCATTGGGATAGTTTCTCCTCCTAGTGTAAAAAGGATTACTCCTAGCCCAACTCCTCTATTATTTATAGCTCCATCAAAATAAAGCTTCCATTCATGTTGTTCTATTACTGCTAAATTATCATCTGGGAACTCTAGATTTCACTGTTCATTTCCTTCAACTGCATTATGGGCCAAAAATTTTGCTATTGCCCTTCCTTTAATGACCTTAGTAGTTATGTACTATATATCAAACTCAGTTAAAAGTACCAGCCATCGAGACATCTTTCCAATCAAAGTTGGTGCTTGAAACAAGTACCTCAAAGGATCTATTTTTTAGAAAAATTATACTTTATAAGACTGAAAATAATGTCTTAGCTTCTTTATAGTCCAGATTATTATCAAACATGTCTTCTCCACTGTAGACGGTAGGGTTCAGCATGCATCCAAAATTTTAGCAACCGCGTCACTGTTTGAGCTCAGGGCTCTAGAGAACACACTAACCACTGTCACAAAGACATGGCGTGGAGATGAGGAGTCGCCACCCAGGGTAATAACTGGGACAAATCGAAAAGGTGGCACTCGATTCCTTAAAAGAAAGCTAGCACCACAACCAGGAGATTCTGGATACGGAATACCAACTTCTTTCAGTCTTGTGTTCATTTAGAATTACTTTATGAATTACTATCTTATTCTCTATTTACATGCAATTTCATTTAAACCCTAAAACAATCAACTCTAAGGCAAACTAGTCATGAAATATACAAGTAAATAATGCATTCAATAAATCACATAATCCCTAAGTTAGTCTAATCTACATGGATTTTAAATAAATGAGCTAAAGTCTACTTATTTTAATTTATAAGTGAACCTAAAGACCTAATTCCTTTTGATTTTAATTAAATAAACCTACATCTATGTATTTTAATTCTAAAAATGGGTCTAATTCTACATGTTATGAAGGCATTTAAATTAGTGGGCTTAATTCTACATGTTTTAATTAAATGGTGATCTTAAATCTACAAATTATGAAAAAGGCTTAAATTAAGTAAGCTAAGTCTAAATTAATTAAATTAAATTAGGTGGACCTATGTCTAATTAACTAAACGGGCCTAAGGATATGTCTAACCTAAAATCTAATTAATTATAGACCTAAAAATATATTTTAATTAATTAAACTTAGTTAATTATTAAGTGAGATGGGCTAAAAGAATTACCTAAACTTAAATAAATAAATCAAAACCTAAAGTGGGCTTAAAGCTCAAAACATACAAAAATAATGAATAAAACCCAAAAACAAACAATAACATAAAAGAAATAATTAAATAAGATCAAACAAATAATTAAATTTATTCCTTACTAAAACCCTAATTTTTATTAACAAGCAACCTAAATTAATCTACTTCCGCAATTGATTTTAAATAATTACCTAATTGAAACCTAACTTTACTAACCAAGTTAATCAAAATAAACATACAACCACACACATAATTTTATTACTATTCCCACTATTGGGGCTATTACATTAATTCATAAAACAATTAATAAAATAAAAATAAAATAAAAAATAAACATAAAAATAAAAATAAAACCCTAGAAACTAAATCTCTACGAGGCTTTATTTATAGTCTCTACGGACTTCTCATGAAATTCATTCCTCCCACATGATTATCATGCGTTTTCCTCCATAATCACCACAAAAAAAATAATGATTAACGAATAAATTATGATAATAACTTGCAAGAATAATAATAAAAAATAATAATGTAAAATAGTCAAATAAATAAATAAGTAAATAAAAAATAGAAGAAGATGATATACTGATGGATGATTTAGGGTGCTCCTTAGATTGGTAGTTCACCGTTCTTAACAAATCTTCGAATCTCTTCTTCAAAAAAATATTCATGAGTCCTGAATTAATTGATGAATCAAAAGGAATTTTTGTAAAATATTCAAAAGAAAATCATGATTTTTCTATTTGTTCTCCCGTCTCTTCTCCTTTTTTTTCTTTTCTTTTCCTATGCTTTTCTTTTTTTCTACTGCTTTCCTTCCTTTCTTTTTATAGTAGAACCAGGAAGCCTAACCCTCATCCTAATGTGATTCTAATTCCTGTGATTCTAATTCCTAAAGTGTATTTAGGAATTTTAAATCGGTTAAGATTGAGTTAATTAGAAAGTTTAAATCAATTAAAACACTGAATTGGAAATAGATAGAAATAGAAAAAAATGGAAGAATTCAATTCTGACCGGGATTGTGTAATTTCGATTGGAATTATACAATCCCGATCGAAATTGTTGTAATTCTGGTCGAAATTATGGAATTTTGACACATTTTTTTTAACATTTAATTATAAAAAGGCCCCTAGAAAAATTTAACTTGTTCAATTAGGTCCTAAAAAGAACTTTGCGATTTAGTCCTTGAAAACATTAAATCCTTCCTTTAAAAGCCCTTAGAATTTTTAAAAGATTAAGTATCGAAGACATTTTCATCACTGGAGTTCTTTGCTGCATCTATAACATATCATCTTGAAATTGGGTGTCTACATCCACCATATTGTATTTTTTCTTCATATAGTAGGAACTTTTTACTGAGATAATACACTGCGTACTCTACCCTTTTTGGTCCTTCTTACGCTAGCATGGCCCCCATTGCCTTTTCTTCTAAAGCCAAATATAAGATTAAGGGTTTACCTTACCTCAATGGTCTTGACACGGGCGGGTTAGTAAGGTATTCCTTAATCTTATCAAAGGCCTTTTGACATTCTCCTTTCCATTCCACTGGTTGATTCTTTCTCAAAAACTTGAAGATCGAATCACAGACCATAATAAGTCTCGTAATAAACTTGCTGATGTACTACAGTTTTCTAATAAACCCTTGTACTTCCTTCTCCGTTCTTGGTGTTGGCATCTCCTAGATGGCTTTGATCTTGTTTGGATCGACTTCGATTCCTCTCTTGCTGACTATGTGACCTAATAACTTTCCAGAAGTTACCTTAAAGATGCATTTCTTCGGATTAAGCCTTAGGTTATATCTTTCTATTCTTGCTAGGAACTTATTTTAAGCCTCAAAGTGTCCTTCTCTTATTTCTGACTTAACCATCATATCATCGACATACACTTCCACTTCCCTATGTATTATATCATAAAACAAGGTCGTGGCTACTTTTTGATAAGTTGCTCCTGCATTTTTCAACCCGAAGGGCATCACTTTGTAGCAATACATTCCCTATTCAATGATAAAAGTAGTTTTGATCTTGTCTATAACCACCATCATTATCTGATTATAACCTGAGAAACCATCCATGAAGGAGTACATTACACTAGATGCTACACTATCAATAATCACATCAATATGGGGTAAAGGAAATTCATCTTTTGGACATGCCTTATTCAGGTCCCTGAAGTCTACACACATTCAAACTTTTCCATCTTTCTTAGGAACTGAAACTATGTTTGCCAACCATTAAGGGTATTCCACTAGTTCTAAAAAGTTAGCCTAGATCTGCTTAGAGATTTCCTCCCTTATCTTTTTTATCCACTCTGGCCTCAACTTATGAAATTTTTGCTTAACAGGTTTAGCTTCTAAATATACTGGAATGTGATTCTCCATAATTTCTCTATTTAGCCATTACATATCCTCATAAGACCAAGCAAATACTACCTTTCTTTTTGTTAATATTCTCCCAAATTTTTCTCTCTCTTCAGGAGTTAAATCATATGATATAGAAATGTGTTTTGGTTGTTCATTTGTACCCATGTTTAATGAATCTAATTGAATAGAATTAATGTCAAACATGCATGAATGATCATAATTAAAATGCACAAGACCATCAGAATCAACATCATACAAGCAAGCCAAACAAGAATTCATATCATTGACCACAAGAAAAATAGAGTTTTTATCCTCAAACAAATCAAACATTATTACCTCAATTTCCTTATAAAAACATCGCTAAAACTATTATTAATAATGCTAGCTAAATCCTGTGGTGGTTCTTCATTAAGTGGCAGACAAAGCAATTCTTCAATGTCCTCAGATTTCATCTTTTCAACAATTGTCTTCATCACCTTGTCTTTATTATCTTATACCAGCCTCTTAACTATCTACTTTTTAAAGATCTCGATCCTAGGGATATCCACACCAACTACTTGAATAAGCTCATTTTCACCCAGATAGAACTTCTCCTTTCTTTGTTTGACAAAGTTATACTTTAGAGGTCCCACATTCCTTAGGAGATTACTCTCATTAAAAAACCTTCTCCTTGCCATTTTGTTGCTAAATCCAATTCCAGTATAGCCCAATCCTCTTATGTTATCTTGAGTTTTGAAGTCTAGTAATTCTAGGATACCTTGCTCATCTTTTACCAGTCCTTGTCTAGGTCGATAATTCATCTTCTCAATCATGCTCATCACCTTTGGATCCATCATAATTCCCTCCGAGATCATAATTGTTTGGAAACCATAAGGAATAACTACTTGCTTTTGATTATCGATAACTGTGGACACAGTCTTACCCATACTCGCATCTAAAGTTATAACCTCCCCCTTTCATGTAGGAATTTCACCTTTTGATGCATAGTGGAAGGCACTCCTCCTAAAATATGATACCAAGGCCTGCCCAACAACAAGGCATAGGTGACAGGAATGTCTAGCACAATGAATTCCACCATTGCTTCTATAGGCTCAGCCTTCACAGGAGCCACAAATGTTCCCTCTGCATTCCTCGTACTATCATCATAAGCCTTGATTATCAGGTCTGACTTTGCCAAATCCTCTACCTTCACTCCTAGATTGGGTAGGATCCATAGCAAGCAAACATTAATTGCAGACCCATCATCCACCATCACATAATTAGTCCTTTTCCCTCTCACTTCAGCTAGAATGAACATGGCCTTATTATGATTCCTTCCTTCTATAGGTAAATCCTTATCAAAGAGAGTAATAACCCTGTGCTTTTTCTCCGTAACCTTGGCTACCATTGCTTTAGGGGTAGCAGAAGTTTCAATGTTCATGTTAGCTAGAGCCTTAACCAAAGCTTTTATATGGCTACTTGAGTGCATCAAAAGCTCCCAAATGCTCACATTTGCTTTTACTTTCTTGATTTGTTCAAGAATCAGGTCATTACCATGTTCATCTGAGTCTTCTCCTTCAACAGCTTCTTCTCTCTCTATAGTTTTCTCTGCTGGTTTATAGCCCTTCCCACTTCTAGTGACATGATTGACTTCAGGATTATCAAGTCATATATTATATCTTTTAGTGCCTTCCTCATTAAAATTGTACCAAATATCAATAGCCCTAACAGTCCGATCCTTTTTTCCATCTTTCCATACCTCAACCATGCATTTCTCCTTTTTGACTAGTAGCTTTTCATCATCGAACTCATCACCCCATCTTGTAGGTTCGATTGTTTCAATGGATATATCAAATACCTTAAAAAATTTGCATGAGGGTTGACCCAGTAAGTCTTCTACTCATTCCATATATTTAAGGGCACTAGGAGACTTCTCATCGGCTTTAAAGTTTAGATCCTCAAAAGAGTTTAACATTTTTTCCTCACTTACTCATGAGTTAATCATAATGGTTGTTAGAGGTGGCATTTTTCAATAATTTAGGAAAGGATTATTTTTAGTGTTTGGATTTAATTTCTCAAGGTCTGTGATTTTTCTAGAATCTATGAGGTTTTGGATTTCATGTTTAAGGCGCATGCAAGAATCAGTTGGGTGACCAGCGACTTAGTGAAACTTGCAGTAACTGTTTGGGTCAAAGACAGGGAGATTTGGGTTTGGTGGTCTAGTGGGGATTAAAGGTCTAAGGAGGCCTTTTGGGGTAGACAATTTAGGACTTTGGATAATGGTTGGTTAAAGTTTGAGAATCTTCTAGGTTGTTGGATAGAATGAACTCCTATAACCCGGCTAGTATTTCCTTACTGTGTGCCCCCAGTTGGGTAATTTCTCACTCCAGTGCTCTTAGTAACCTTCTTTTTCTTATTTTTGATCTCTTCAACTTGCAACCCATCATCATATAGATCTACAAATGTCTTAGGATTCATCATTTGTAACCTCTCAACCAGATTAGGTAGCACATTTTGGATTATCATCCTAACCTAATCCTTCTCTGCCAGTTTGTTCTTCATTAGTCCCTCCTTCTTCATGAACCTAGTTAGAAAATCTGAGGATGACTCATTGGGCTTCTGCTTGGTCAGTTCTAGATCCCTGATGGACACTTTGAGCTTAGTATTATAGTCATATTGCTTTAGGAAAGCAGTGCACGGCTCTCTCTAGTCTGCACGAATAGACTTTTCCAACCCATAATACCAATTAACAGTCATGCCCTTCAATGACAGTACAAATAGCTTGGTAACCACGAACAAAAGAGCCTTAGTGGTGCTCATGGTAGTTGTGTATTGATTAAAGTGAATTATTGGGTCCCCAGTACCGTCAAACTTCTGCAGCTGTGGCATTTTGAATTTATTAGACAATTTGTCCTTACTGAATTGCATCATATCATCAAAATCAAATAAGTATCCAATGCCCTATACTCTCATCAATTCCTCCATCTTGGACATTTTCTGAGTTAGTGCTTTCATCTGCTTGGATTCCAACTCTTGAACTTGCTCAAGTGATTCCTTTTTTGCCTTTTCAACCATATAACTCTCAACATCCTCAAGTTTCATTTCCTCAGCATTGTCATTATTAACAGGTTAAACTAATTATATTAATGTTGAAATACTTTTCTAAAGTATTGATTTACTTAGGATCTATTGGGTATTTTCATGGAGAATTTAAGTTTTAAAAAATTTGAATTTTTAAATAGTTTTTACTCTATTTATTTATTTTTATCTGCCTTTATTAGCTAACACATGGTTTTTATTTTGCTTCTTGCTAAAGTTGAATTGCGAGAAAATAGCTATAAAAAAGTTAAAAATTAAAGGATCGTAATGACAGATAAACACTTAATAATTAATTTTAGAAAAAGGTATAGAAATACATTTAATATTATGTCATAATTTTATATCCGTCACTAACATTTTTTAAGATACAAATACATTTTTATTATTTTAAAAATTATATATTTAAACCCTTTTTATAACTATAAATTGAATCCATTCCACACTATTTTAAAAAAAATAGAAATTTTAAATAAACTAAACTCATTTCATCCCATATAAAATTTTACTTTTTTATTCACTCTCAAAATAAAAATAAAAAAAATAAATATTAAAGAAATGTCCTTCTCATTCTAATTTGTTACATTTAGATAAATACTAATTAATTTTTATTTTGAGAGTGAATAGAATAGGACAAATTTTTATATATAGAATGAAATGAATTTTTTATTTAAATATTTCTAAATTTTTTAAATGTGATAAAAACTTTAGAAAAATTCCATAAAAAATTAGATGTAAATTATTTTAATATTGTATTCGTATTAGTAGATTTCATGAGTATAAAAAATCAAACGTTATTTAATATTTTTAAAGTTTTTTTAAAGGTAAATTTGTTTCTTATTATAACATTAGGGGCAAATATTTTTTTTATAAATGTTAATAATCATGGATCCCATTAACAGTGATAATTAACATAATTTATAATAGAAGTTTAAATATATAATTTTTAAAACAATAAAAATGTATTTATACCTACAAAAAGTTTGTTTTTTTTTTTTTTTTTTTTTTTTTTACTTTTCCCGTTAATTTCTCATTAGTACTGTGTTTTACAAATAAATAAATAAAAATAAAAATTAAAAATCTGTATGCTCAAAACGTCAAAATTAAGTATTCCTAATACATGGGCCTTTCTGGGCTTGATCCATGTTTTCCAACACTAAGTCCCATCAGCATCAAATCAGGCTTGGGCCCGTTCTGTCTCTTCTCTTATGATTTTTTTGAGCATTTTGATATGATATTCTTGCATTAATTGCATGTCACAAAACCTCAGAAAAAAAATTTGTCATATATTGTTATTTATAGGTTAAATACAATTGATTTAAATTAATCTAATAGTTTTAGTTTTTATTTCTTTTGGATATATACATGTATATGTATCATAGTAAGAATTTTTAATTAATTAAACCAATAAATTTATTACGATACAATTATTAAATTTAAATATTATTTATCTATAAAAATAATTAAGAATATAATTTAAATTGTTTAGTCTCAAATTGATTTATACTAATATGTTCATTTTTTTTAATGAGTTATTTCTATGTAAATTCAATATGTTTTTTCATATCAAATCTAATAATTTTAAGTTATCTATATTAAAAATAATTTTCATAATTTTTGAAAAAGCTCTATATAATTGTTTTATGAGGCGGAGAAAGATTCATGGACTTAAATGCACATTTGTAAATTGGAACTTTTATTGTTTGATTTATTACGCATTTTATTTTTTATTAAACAATTAATAATTTTGAACAATTTTAGTGTATAAAACTTTAGGTACTCAAATATAAATTTTGTAAAAATTGGTGTGAAATGGAAATTTTTCAAGTGGTACGAGGGGAACATTTTTTGTGAGAGGAAATTAAAAGTGACTTGTGGATGAAGAAGCAATGAAACGGTGACAAGTCAAAATTGCAATTTATGAAAAATGGGAAACGTCATTACTCCTCAATTTGTGGTCAATTTTTAACCATTGATTTCCTTCTTTAAGTCACAATTTTACACCTGTGCTCTCTCTGTGTTTGTGACACTTTTTGTTTTTTTAGAAAATATTGATATAATATGCAACTTTCAATACCTTAAGATATTTTTTTCTTTTCTAACTAAACTTTATATAATTTAAAATTTAAATTATCACAATCAAATTATGGAAGTAATTTTCATCCATATGAATTCATGGACTTTATGATGAACAATGATCTAATTTTGCAGAAATGTAATAAATATATTCAAAAAATTTTGATATATATGCGTGTATTTATATGAATAGAATTAAAATCATTGTGTAAATTATTATTTAATTATAATTATTGGATTCTTCACACACACACACATATATATATATATATATATATATATATATATATATATATATATAAAATTTTAAAATTGTTAGATTAATTTTTATTTAATTATATTTATTAATTTATTCATGTATATTAATACTTATAATAT
This sequence comes from Mallotus nudiflorus, assembly GCA_947683625.1. Taxonomy (NCBI): domain Eukaryota; kingdom Viridiplantae; phylum Streptophyta; class Magnoliopsida; order Malpighiales; family Euphorbiaceae; genus Mallotus; species Mallotus nudiflorus. Next base: position 6,968,808 of record CANTUR010000018.1, read on the forward strand.
GTGATAATGACCATGATTAAATTAGAAGTAATCTAACAGTTTTAATATACATATATATATACATTATAAATATTTGTATTATACAAAACTCATAAAAATAAGAACCCTTTCAATACACATATAACTATATATACAAATGGAAAAAAAATTCATTAGGCCCATCTAATTTGGCTGAGAATTTTTATAATGATTATTGTTTTTTATGAGCAAAATCAATGGTGTTAAATAAAAAATTTATCCATATATTATTATATTTTAATTTTTATTACTTTAATTAAATATTAAATTTTATTCATTTGACCTTTCGGTTCCTTAAAAGTAAGAACTAGTATACAATTTCTCAAATTTAGTATAATGGTAAAGATTTTAAGGCTACCCCTTAAGGTGTGAGGTTATAACCATGTCCTCTTCAAACTATTGACTTACTAACTATGCTATTGTTGTCTTTATTAAAAAAATTTTTTGCTAATGTATAAATATTTATATGTCTATTGAATTAATTTTTAATTAATTATTTTATATATTAATATCTGTAAAATATATTAATAATTATAATTAAATAAATATATATTAATTTAACAGTCATAATTCCCATTTATATAGATATAAATAATTATAATTAAATAAATACAAATATTAATCTAACCTTCGTAATTTCATTTATATAATGTTTGTATTATAGGTGCAGGCCTAAGAAAAGAATAAGAAGAAATAATTAGAAAAATCATTCTCTATGGTTTATTTGTTTCTCAATTTTATTTTAAATTTGGTCCCTCAATAATTTGGAACTAAAATAAAAAGACCTTACTTTTTTAAATTTTGCATTTCTGTTTTGTTTTGTTTTTGTTTTTTCAAAATAACTATCTTATATAATTTTACGAAAGCTTAAATTCCTTATAATAGCGGGACACTTGAATTTCACCTTCGTCACTGACAAGCTTTGTTCTTCATGTAAGATTCTATTGACGGATTCTCCTAGAATAAAACCAGACTCTGTCTTTTCTTTAATCTTCTAATCGCTTTTTTGCCTCCTAATTCTCTCTGTTTATCAATCAGGTAAGCTATTTTACTTAATTTTTAGGAACTGGGATTTTTTACTTTTTTTTATTTGTATCTGTTCTCTGTTTTCTTCAAAATCCCATTTTGGGTTTTTCCCATTTTTTAAGCTCAATTTTTTTTTCCTGCTTAAAAGGGTTTATTGGGTTCTCTTTGTTTTCTTTGTTTTTTATGGATTTGACGTGAGATTGATGGGGTGTTATGTTGTTTGGGTGATTCTTTTTTGCTGCATTATTTGTAGAGTTGCATTTGAATTCATTCGGGCTTGTCTCCTTTTTTCGCAGTTAATTGGAAATTTTCGATCTTTCAAGTATTTTCTCTGTGCTTGGTGGCCGTGAGGAACTTTTAGTTGTATAGTTGAAGGGCTAGAAACTCAGCCAATCAGGTCAGTTTCTTCTTGAACATGTGGATTTTGATGTAGATTTTGATTCAAGATTGTGCATTGTGGCTCCTGAGTTACTGGGTTGTGCTTCCAGTTTGGACATTGATTATAGTTGCATGCTGTTATTATTGATAATGATTAGGCTTGATTTTTATGCCCCCCTCTTTTGTTGGTTTTGAATCTGCTTTCAAAGTTGTTGTGCATATGTGCCTTTACATTCATCAGGAACTTTGGCATTTTAACTGAATGCATGTTGATTCAAGCTTACTTGGTTTATATGTATCAATTTTTCTCAATGTCTTGCAAAAGTTTGTTTTGACAGAATCACTTTTCATTACTTGGATATTATAGTGAAATTGCTGAAGGTTAGATTCCTTAGCTAATTATGTCTTCGGCTTATTTGTACTTTTATATTTGTTCATAAATTTGAGTGCTTTCTCTAGTTGCAATACTCTATGAGTACTGTTTGGTTTCTCTTGCTGTTGTTAAAACAGAATTGTGTATGAGAAAAGGTACTGCTTGTGTGTTCACTTTTAACTTTCCACTGGTGCATATGAGCAAGCAAGTTCAAGGGAGTGTGCAACGTGGAACCATCTTTTTCTTTTTAAGATTACAAGTATAGACTTTTAGTGTACCTCTTAATGACACAAATCATATAACTGGCTATCTTTTTCAAATCAGTAGTTATTTTACGGGGCATATTGAAGCAGAATTGAGGAAATACAATGGCATATACTTTTGCATTGTCTTACTGAATTTTGTTCACATAAATACAAGTGGCTAGTGCTGCTTATGCCTAATACCAATAGATAAAGGCACTTGAGTTCATAGCTGATATAACATAATTGTACAGGGAGGAGCACTTGGTGTTTTTAACTGTATTGTTAGAAGAGATTCTTCTATATGGATTTCTTATCACATTGCCATATGGATATACTTTATGCAAATTTCTTGAAAAAGCCCCTTGTGAATTTAGCCTTATTTACCTCCTCAATCAACACTCTACATTATTGTGAAAACACTCATTCTCCAAAATAAAAGCTACAGTTTCAGGTCAAGAATTGATAACTTGAGAGTTAGACAGTGTTTGAAATGAATTTTGGATTTGGGAAGTGAAAGGATGGATAGGTTTAGAAAGCATCCACCAGCTATACATTTTTCATACTTAGATGCGAAGAGAGTTCATGAATTTTGACAAGGTCTAATTCACTGAAATCATCAGAAGATGAGGAGTTTAAAATCCTATGATGGGGGGTAAGGTAATCCCTCATTTTAATGAGAGGATGGGCCCCACAAATTCATTTGCCCCAAAAATTTCTTTTAGAACCATAGGATTTAGATGAGATTATATATCAGTTAATGGAAGTAATCCAATGCATTGTGTTGAAAATCTTTTGGTTCTATGGCTGGCTAAAGAAATTCTCTTTGAAAATCTTATGATTCTATGGCTTTCAAAAGAAGTCTTCATTCTGAAAGTAAACTGGCACACACTTTTTTCCAAATCACTTCCATTTTCATCCATGCTCTATTGAAATGAGATGTGATCTACTATTCATTATAATCTGTTAAATATTTTTCTCTTGTGGTATCCATATTAATTAATAGGTATTGGATGAATTCATTTTCATGGAGCAACCACAAACTTGGTGGTGAATCTAGCCACTGTCTGACCCTCCAAAGTCTATAATATCCAATCTCCTAGATGTGAAGGCATAAAGTCTACTACTTGCTCTATGAAATTTTCCTGAATAAAAACTGCATTTAAATACAATTAGACAGTTGAACTCAAAATTAGAAGCTAGGACAAACTTTTTTTTTGTCTATTTCCGGCAAATAATGGAATATCAGCAGTTCCCTCAGCTTTTGAAGCCATGTAAATATAAGTAGTTTTTGTTGGTTAGTTATAAGGAGAGGGAAAAAATGCAACATTTAGAGACAGGCCTTGTGACATGAGAGTGGAGTGGATTGATGGACAGCCCCTTGTTTGTCACCTTCATGGTCAACCTTCAAGCCACATATTTTCTGTTACATTTTATTTGCAGCTTCGCTTACAAATTGCCGAATCACCCCTTTTAGGTTGAAAATTTCTATTATAATACACAGCCATTCTCTTCAGATAATGAAATGCATCCCTTAGGCCTCTGTCTGGGATCTATTAGATTCTTTGCTTCCTATTTTAAGAAGTGATTCTTTTTTCATATTTTCTTTTTCTTTTGCTGTGTGAATTTTTTTTTTTTTCAATGTCAAGCTGTCACATTAACTGAGAACCACAAAATAGGGCACTGATGTAATAAGTTGGAATTCTGAATTCCTTTTTGGTAACAGATAAGAATAGAGAAACAATGGACTTTGTTTCTGATTTATAGATAAGAATGGAGAAGCAAATCAGCCTTTTTAATCTCTTGCTCATGTGCCACTGTTCTGTCAAGGATCCTCAATAAATAAAATATTGAGAAGTATGCACTAATAGTGGAGCAATGCATCATCAACAATGAATTTGCTTTTGTTCATCCTTTGATCAGATGCAGTTGCTAGGAATAATTTCCATATAGTCTGTGGTGCAAATGTATGGCAACATTACAGTATGCAGCAGAACTCATATCTCTTGCCCTAGTTTTTCTGTAGATGTTCCTGTTGATTTAGTTTTCAGTCACTAAAAGAAATACTAAGGATTTGATTCATATTTGGATGTGGATTTAGACATCTGATAAGTAATAATTGGAGTTACAGCGGCAGTCTCTCAACTTTTAAAGGGTATTCCTGCTTCAAAATGAATCCAGTCTCATTTTCTCCTTATAATACTACCAGGAGTTGTCATGTTGTTAGCCCTAACATACATTATTTAGTTCTTATAACTGTGGATCAATCAAAATTTCTCTGAGAAAAAAAATAAACTAAACACTTTATCAGGGCCTTAGGAGTAGTTGTTTGAGATTAAAATGTGCAGCACCGAGCTCAATTTAAACGCATATGCCTACCTTTTGACATCTTGATTTTTGAGAAAGTTGCACTATATGAGAAGTTTCTTTTGAAGGAAGTTGCAGGCCTTTGTATTTAGATTGCTCCTTTTTTTTTTTTTCCCCTGGTGATCATATGTTGCTCAGATGAGAATTTTTAAGGACATATGATATAAAATACATTACTGTTCTTGTTATCTGAATATGGTAAACCTTCAGGTCAATAGGATGTCATTTACTTGACAAATAGGTTAATATACTTGGTGTCCAACTGAAGAAGTTGAATATATTGGCCTTCCTAATTCTCTCAGTAAGATATTTTTTTACTCGAGTAATCAAAGAAAGGTTTTTCTTTAATTTTTCATTGTTTCAGCTTTCTTTTGACTCTATGCTTCTTCAAGCCTAGTACTTTCAATCAAGTTTTTTTTTTTTTGAGGTTACTTGATGCAAACCAAACATGGCTTGTTTCTTAGACTGGATTCTTTTGAAGTGCTGTTGGACTTCCTTAGTACTTAACGTCGTGCAGGCTGTATAGATTGTGTCTGTGAAGAATAGACGAGAGACAAATATTTGCAGAAGTTCACGACTCTCCTCTTTTAGAGGGGCTGGCACCTGTTGGCTCCTTTTGTTTATATCTTTAATGTATCAAAACTAAAGGGGAAGGAGAAGGAGAAGAGAATTACAACATTCAATATTTTATAGCTTAAAACTAATGAAATCTCATAAGAGAATTTGTTAAAATATGCCAAAATGTTATGCTTCAGAATAGTTGTGAATTGAACTTTAAGCTAGTGCATGTTTCACGTAATGTTCTTGCAGCTGCATGTGTCAGCATCCGTGCCAATTATTCAACCCCACCTCTGCTTTATCTGTTTTGTGTAAGTGGATCATTTCTTGCCTGCAAAAATTTCAGACCAGGAAAAATTAGGATAATGTTTGGCGATGCTTCAGCAAAAACTCTAAATTGACCTTCATAAAATGAATGTGATCAAATACAACTGTATTTTGGTAACCATTTTCTTGCTGATAGATAAAATGCTGGTGTATTTTTGAATGCCTTCATATTTTTAAAACTCACCAAGGGAGAAAATTTGTTTTCTTTTCAGGTTACTGGCGTTGCAAACTTGATGATTTAGGGCTTTCAACCAGTTGCCTTAACCTTTCAACATGAGCAATCAATATGGTGAAGATCATGTAGGTGGATCATCTTGTTTAGGATTATTGAAATCAAATAGTGCCTGACCTTTTACTTCCTATGCAGGAAGACACAACTGTAGTGGGGTTTGAAGTTCCAAAATCTCCAGATTCAAGTTACAACAATGCCTACACTGGGTGTGAAGATGATTCACGGGACCCACCTGCAGTCCCTCCTCACCTGCAACACACCTTGCTTAGCTACCCAGCAAGTGCAGACACATCTGAAACTATTCCGGAGCCACAGAATGTAATTCTCAACCATCTTTACATTGAGAACCAAGAGGCCCCACGTTCCGTGGTGGCACTTGGGTTCACCCATCGCTTCCGTTCAAAATATGTCACTGTTGTGCTATACAAACCTGTTCAGAGGAGGGGGAGTACCAGCACTTAAATATGCATATAGTATAAATGTTAACTAGCAATGGTTTCATGCCCCTGATTGTGATTAAACTAGTCATGATTGACTGAAATACAAAATTAGCCAGACAGAATATTTAGCATCTTGCAGCTGACGATGGAATTATGTTTGTTTCTTTGAAGTTCTCTTCACTTGATTTATCGATTCTGTCACTAGCTAAGATTTGCTATACATATAAAGTTCTCCAATTCATTCTTTCAACTGGTGTATGGTATGAGTTGTAGCTTGTTATCTCATTATGACACTTGCAATTTTGTATTTCGCAGAGCGTGGATTGAAATGTTCTGTATGTGTTGATTGAACTATGCATCTGTGTGATTGAAACTTGAATATCCTGTCGAGGTCAGCAGGAATTGCTTTTCTTGAAAGTGAGTGGCATTATTAGATCAATGATAAGCTTCTTTTATCATTGACTTGCATATTTAAATTCTGATGAGTTATTTTATTAGATCTCGATTCTGACTTTAGCTGCTTCACACGGAATGTACCTATCAGCTCTGACTATGAATGATTGAAGGGATTAGTGAACCTGTTTCTGATTATTTTTTGAAATGAGTTGGTCAATGCATGCATTGCATTGTGCCCAAGTAGTTCTATCCTCTTTAAAAAATAATGTTTTACTCAGCACACTTCCATGGTGGATTTGATGAGGCAAAACATGGTCATTGCATCATCTTGGTCCCTTCATGGTTATCTATTTCATGGTGTTATCTATTATTTTAGGACATTTCCATGGCTCTCAGGAAACAATGTCTTCTTATCATGATAGTTACAAAATTGGTTTATTTCCTTGGTTATCATCGATGACTAATGAGATGAGTCATGAGGCTTTGTGGGTACCTGTCGGGACTTGGTAAGCTAAAAATTCATATTTTACAATAATATTTTCATTATCAGTTAATTGGGACTGGATGGCTTGATTTGAATTTAGAAAGATAATTTTGTTTACTCTAGGCATAGTATAATTAATGACTGAAAGGGGTGAGCAAATGAGATCGAAAAATTTATTCACCGATTGAAAGATAAATCAATTCAAAATAAAGGTTAATCAAGCCGATAAATTAAGTTTCGGTTTGATTTTTAAAACTGCTTCGAAAAATAATGATTTGGTTTAGGTTTTTAATTTTGTAAAACCGCAGTTAACCAATCCAATCGAAAATGTGAAAATATAAAAAAAAAAATTTGGTTAGTTTGTTAATCAAACCATTAATACCAAAAATTAACTGTGAAAATATATTTTAAACTTTTAGTATATTAATAACTTTTTATTTAAAAAAAAAAACTAAAAAGACTTTTAATTTGTTAATAGGATTAGAAATATATGAAATATTGGAGTAATAATCATTTGGAAGACTCATCATTTATAGAATTATTTTATTTGTTAAACATTTATTCTATACACCTTAAAGTTGTATTAATGTTTGATTGAGAAATTTATTTTCTATATAGATAGGTAATTTTAATGTGAAATAAGTTGCCCTATACATATTTTATGAATTTTATTTGATAAAAAAAAATTGTGGTTTTTTTTTGTTGAATTCAATATTATATGCAATAAAAATTATTACAAATAAAAAATCTAAAAAACCAGTATAACTAAATCAGTTTAATTGGTTAACCAATTAATGGAAAAATTAAAATAATTGGTTTGGTTATGATTTTAAATATGTTTAAATCGATATACATGGTTTGGTTCAAAATTTTACTTTATGGTTTGTTTAATCGGAGCCATGTTCACCCCTAAATTGAATATATATATGTGTACACGTATGTGTTATAATTTTTATTAATTATGTATAAAATATTTACATGTATTACATTTTTATTAATCACGGTTGAGTATAATATATTTAAACTAAATAAAAATATCCTCATTTTTTAAAAATAATTTCAGATCATATTTTTAGAAACGATTCCTGTATCAATAAATTTAGATTAATTTCATCAAAGTTAAGCAATATGGGTAAATTAAAGCTGTTCTTATAATAGTATTGTATCCAATCTGTGGATATATGTGGGGAAAAAAAAAAGATCCAAGTGAAATTAGCGATGGTAATTTCTGCTGGATTTTTTTTAATTGGATGATTAAATTCTTGTCATAATGAATAGAATAATATATATATATATATATTAGTGGTAGGATTTGTATCTTGCAGAATATACAGCCAATGCCATAACCAATTCTCAAACTAACATCAATTTCTTGAAGAAGATCCAAAATTAAACTTTATTTTTTTCTGCAGAATTGTTGGTAAAGCTAGCAGAATAATAATAATAATAGTAATATAAATTTATTTTCTTTTATGCTGGCCCTACTTTTAGCTTATATCCAACTGAATTCTCTTCATCTCGAGCACTGACTTCTGGAACAGAGAGCTAAATAAAAATTAAACTTTATCACTAGAATCATTCTTCAATTTATTTTAATTGAAAATATATAACTAAATATGTCACACATTCATGGAATCGGGGAGTGGGCTGATGCTTTGGGAGTGTATGTATGTATGAGTTATACAAATTAGTATGCTTGTGTGAGTATAAAATTGTATTTTGTAAAGGAGTGTGTTCAATCCTCACGCGTGTATTGTATATAATTTGAAAAATTTAGGTTAATAATTAGATAATTATTGTTTCTCCACAAATTCAGGATATGTACACTTAAAAATATATAAATACACTTTTTCAAAATAAATTAAGTTTTGATACAAATTTAAATTTATAATCCTTGTGATTCTTAAATATAATTCCAATATCACAAAATTAAAACTTATATATATATATATATATATATATATATAAAAGATAAGTGTTCATCATCAAATTATCATTAATTTTTACATGAAAAAGTTACAATTGTTCAAGAATAAGACTATGTTTTATGCTTTCTCAAAAAAATAATAATAATAAGATTATGGTTTATGCGAATGAAATTATGCTATTAATTGAATAAAATTCCCTTCTGAAGGGGTACTAAGCAATATGTGATCAATGGAAAGACTTATAATAACAAAGATGTGAACAAGGACTCATCAAATTGTATAGTATCAAACACTAGAATATTAATTTTGCAAAAGCAAAGTTTCAGTCACAATATTAGAAAAATATATAGCAAAAGCAAAGTTTTCAAACTGAAATAGTATATGAACATATCTTATTCTTTTTCCTATTAATTTCCAGCAAATCTTAGCCCCAAGAGAAGTCAAAATGCCCCACGTCCAGGAAAAAAATGCACATAAAAATCCCTAAGACTTCATGAGAAGGTAATGTGGAACTATATCATATAATTTCTTTCTCTATCAAACCTTCAATTATACTTTGTGGAACAATCTAGAATAAAATAGATACACTAACATTTCTAACGAGTTCTTAAGTCAAACAAAATAAATTTCATATATATTATGTTTTTTTATGTTCCTAGTAACTGGTAGTTATAAGAATTCTAATTATTTTACAGTTCGAGTTGGATGGATCAATAATGGAGTAAAATTCTTTTAGTACATGTTTTCTTTATACATAAAATTTAAATAAAAAATCTTATTTAAGGTAAACATACTTTTTAAGAAATACTTATATGAAAATATTTTTCATAATTTTGTGTGCATCATTAAAATTTTTTATTATTTTTTAAATAATAAGTTTTTGAATGCCTAATTTATCTAAATATTATATTTAAAATTATTTATTAATAGTAAATAAATTTGAATAAAAAAAATCAATTTGAAAGTTTTAGGTAATCTGTTAGTGAGTTATGGTTAATAATGGTACTAATCAGAGGTTGTCGGAGTTGATTGTTTATTTTATTTTTTTTATATTAATTGGTACTTATTTATCATTTTTTAAAATAAATTTATATATTTCTTTTTGTAAATTTACATATTTCTAAAAAATAAAATGATTTAGTTTTTCATTAACTAAAAAAAATAATTATTTCTTGATCAAGTTCTAAGCAGTAAAGTAAGCACATCAACTTCTAAACATTAAGCCCTTCTAATTCAATTAAAATTTTATTTTTATTGTATTATAGTTCAATTAGGAACTACATACTTCTAATTTTAGTTCTGCCCAACATCAAATATAAAAAATATAAAAAAAAATTAATATACTGTTTTTGAAAAACAAACATATGTACAGTGATACATATTGCGATCCGTAATATTGTAGGTCATATGAAGACAAAAAAAATTTGAAGAAATTACAATATTGCCTTCAATACTAATTAAAATTTATTTATTTTGAAAATTTATTTTTTTAACAATTAATTAAATTTATGAAATCTAAGACCTAAAATGCATTGAATGAACTCGTCGTGCTATAATTTAAAACACCTCTAACTTGTAAATAATTTTTTAATTAATATTTATTTTTAATGTAATTAAAAACAACTAAAATATGAACAACAATGTAAAAGGTTGCAACCCATGACCTTGCGGTTTCAATCTTAAATATTATCCTTTTATTTTAGTATATAGTGACACATAAAGAATGAATTTACAAAAAAGTTAACTGGACTTTTTTTAGTAACAATTAGTCTAGCCTAATTGCTGGGAATGAGTGAGTAAAAGAATTGCAAAATCGAACTCTATTTTTAATATCATGATATGTTATCAAATATTTTACCATCCATTTTAGATGAGTTAAGCAATATAAAAACTTTTAATATCATCTAGTTCCTTTTGAAATGATATTACTTAATAATTGGATACAAGTTGCAAGATCATTTGAATTTTGTGTTAAAAATGTATGATAATTTGTGTCTGCTGATTGAGAAAGAAATCAATAATTAATTTTTTGGTTGTTGTTTTCTATATATCTAACATTTACAATTTGCAAATTATGGTTGGCTCCTTGAGTTAATTTGTTTCATGATTTTGGCTTCATGACAACATTGTTACATGGTAACAAGGTAAGAAGAAGCTGGCATTAGGGTTATATAGTGGAGTTAACAAGCAAACCAGGCTTTTGTGGTGAAGCTATAGTACTTATATTTCATGTAAATCAACTAATCAATTAAATTACATATTCTTGGAAATTAACCAACTTGTTGCTTCATTTTATCCTTTGGTATAAACCAAAGCATGAGACTCATTTGCTAGATGCATGCGGCGAAGTGGATTCTGCCTCTTCCTCCATTAATGGAATCTTTTTTGCCCCTTGCACCTTAAAGTACAAATTGTATTGAGTGATCGATCTATCAGAAATGTCAACTCATGACATGATTATTAATACCCTTTTTCGTTACATTTCTCTATTCAACAATTCCAGCTACTTTAGATTCAAGAAAATTAAAAATAATAATAATGACAATGGGTGACATTGAAGGATCTCCAGGCAACTCCATGCATGGAGTCACTGGAAAAGAGCAAACGTTTGCATTTTCTGTTGCTTCACCAAGGGTTCCAACAGAGACAACAGCAAAATTTGCTTTACCTGTTGATTCTGAGCGTCAAGCAAAAGTTTTCAAGCTTTTCTCTTTTGCTAATCCTCACATGAGAACCTTCCACCTTTCTTAGATCTCTTTTTTCACTTGTTTTATTTCTACTTTTGCTGCTGCTCCTCTTGCGCCAATCATTCGTGACAACCTTAACCTTACCAAGAGTGATATTGGTAATGCTGGGGTTGCTTCTGTTTCTGGGAGTATCTTCTCTAGGCTAGCAATGGGTGCAATTTGTGACCTATTGGGTAAAAGATATGGCTGTGCTTTTCTAATCATGTTATCAGCTCCAACTGTGTTTTGTATGTCTTTTGTATCTTCGGCTGGTGCGTACATAGCCGTCAGATTCATGATTGGATTCTCTCTTGCACCCTTTGTTTCTTGCCAGTACTGGATGAGTACGATGTTTAACAGCAAGATCATTGGTCTTGTCAATGGAACTGCTGCTGGTTGGGGAAACATGGGTGGAGGTGCAACTCAGCTAATTATGCCATTAGTGTATGATCTGATCCTGAGAGCTGGTGTAACTCCATTTACAGCTTGGAGGATTGCATTTTTTTGTTCCGGTTGTCTTCATGTCATCATGGGGGTCTTGGTTCTGACTCTAGGCCAAGATTTGCCCGATGGCAACCTTGGTGCTTTACAAAAGAAAGGTGAAGTCGCTAAAGACAAGTTCTCAAAGGTCAGTAGTAACTTTGATTTTCAGTACTTTCTTGATTGATTCTTGAATTTTTGAAATCATGGAAATAAAAATCTCCTCTTTTTGTTCAGGATTCTGGTATGCTGTCACAAACTATAGAACTTGGATCTTTGTTCTTCTTTATGGATATTCCATGGGTGTTGAATTATCAACTGACAATGTTATTGCTGAGTACTTCTACGACAGGTAAATCAAGTTCTTGAACTACAATTATCATATGTATGATATATATGTTTATATACTTCAAAACTGACCAAATTCTTTATTATGTTTTGTCAGGTTTAATCTGAAGCTACACACGGCTGGTATCATTGCTGCAACCCTTGGTATAGCTAACATTGTAGCTCGCCCATTCGGCGGATTCGCGTCTGATTATGCAGCAGGGTTCTTCGGGATGAGAGGAAGATTATGGGTTCTTTGGACTCTCCAGACAGTAGGAGGAGCCTTCTGCATCTGGCTTGGCAGAGCCAGTTCCCTGCCGATTGCGATCTTGGCAATGATTCTCTTCTCTGTTGGTGCTCAGGCTGCTTGTGGTGCTACTTTTGGTATAATCCCTTTCATTTCTAGACGATCTTTAGGTATCATTTCAGGACTAACTGGTGCTGGTGGTAACTTTGGTTCTGGATTAACACAATTAATCTTCTTCTCAACCACAAGATTCTCTACAGAAAGTGGCCTTTCTTTAATGGGTGTGATGATTGTTGCTTGCACTCTTCCTGTTACATTAGCCTACTTCCCACAATGGGGTGGCATGTTCCTTCCACCATCGAAAGATGTCGTAAAATCAACCGAAGAATTTTACTATGCATCAGAATGGAATGACGAGGAGAAGCAGAAGTGTTTGCACCAACAAAGCCTGTTCGCCGAGAACAGCCGCTCAGAACGTGGCAGCAGAATTGCCTCAGCTCCAACATCACCAAATACCACACCTAATCGTGTCTAGTTTCATCAAGAACAACAGCAAGTAATTAACATTCTTGGCAACAAACTAACTGATGGAAGGATTAATTGTTTAGTATCTTGCCATTTCTTGAAATAAACTCTTAATTCATTTCTTTGGAAAAATTAGATTTTTATTTAGATAAACTAATAAAAAATTATTTTCACTTAAATAAGATTTTAAATTTGAATAATGATATATCACATTATATTAATTATTAAGGATATTTACCATTTTTATAATTTTATCTGGACTAATACCATTAGTTAAAGTATTTTTCGGAAAATAAAAAAAAGCGAATACAAAATTTTACTAAAGTGACATCAGGAATATTCATAAAACAGAAAGTTGCAGATCTCAACGAATATGTGAAATTCTAGCTATATCTGGCCCAGAAATATGTATACATGGCATCATATAAGTGGATGGGATTGAAGAAATAATTTTAATAATTGAGTATTTTAGTGTAGACTCTCTATTATTAGCTCTGTTACAGGAAAAGTTGACCTGTCTTTGATTGTGAAACATGATTTTTTTTTTTTAGGATTACAAAGTCTTCAATTTGGAAATAAACAAAAGAAAATGAGTGTAAAGTGTAGCTTACGAATAAGGCATGACATTATAGCAAGGATTAGAAAATTTATAAAATTTTCTTTTAGGTTGATTAGTGGCTACGAAATCATCCTTACAACTAAAATAATCAATATTTGAAATTTAGAGTTTAAATTCTATCAGCACAGCAGTTAATTGTAGAAAAAGTTTGCTTCTATTATATTAATAGTAATTGATATCCCACATATATATATTTTTATTTATATAAAATTTTTATTTTCCTGTACAGAATCACTTGATTAGGAAGGACATTAAAGTTAAATAGGAAAAAATCTCAATCAGGAGATTTCCGGATAAAAAGAAATATTTTTCTAGTTGGCATAGGACTTCTATCAAAGAGAAATCATATTCCTCTCAAGTTTGAGTATCACTATCTGTCACGACCCAAAACAGGGGCCATGACCGGCGTTAGGGAACGGGAATTCTTTCGAATCCGGAACCCGTAGCAAGCCTAAAAATAAAATAAAACATGCAATAATAACAATAACAATATTATATGCAGCGGAAATAAAAATCATAAATATAATAATAACATTTTATTCACTGGATTTAAATCAAATCTCATCTCATCACATATATATAAATCCTTTTAATACAAATCCAGTTTCAATATAATACATCTCTTTAAATAAAATACATGAAATCCCACACTTTAATTCACAACTACTGCAGTGTCTAGATTATAAAAATAAGACTCAAGTAGATAATTTACACAAAGAAGCCGGGGCGGAAGAAATCCGACGTATCGACCTGCTACTGAGGTCTGAAGATGTTGACTCTCCTGAAAAATAATCAACGGAGGGGAGTCAGACCTCACTGAGTGAATTACTATAATATATATACATGCATACTAAATGATAATGCATACAGTCAATAGTATATATATAATATATATATACAGGCAATTACACACAGATGCAATAAAATTATTTTTATATATTTTATCTGAAAATCATCTTTTATGAAGGATCACATAGAACCCTAGAATATCGCAACCTCGGAAATAGTGTTAGGCAACGCTCTAGCCATACAGGCTCACTTATTCCAAGATATATCCACTTAATCCATTTAGACAGTAGACTGGCCCCGAGACACTAAGTCAACCGAGCTCCAGCAGTCTGACTGCCAGTGTGATTGGCCCCGAGACACTTGGTCAACCGAGCTCCAGCAATCACACCTCCAACTCATATCTCACACATCAAATAAATCAATTCCAATCAATATCCACAAATAAGTTAGTATTATAGCCTAAATACTATAGGCGTACCGGTACGTACTCGGTCCTAGTGTTGCCCACTAGGTAGCACGTTCTATTGATATCTTTCATTAATAATATAAATCATTCATCCATAAAAATAAATGATGCATGAAGTTCAATAAAATAACAACATAAACCATATATATACCGGAAATATACCAAAAGTAAACCAGGTATATTTCGAGTATATATATGTCAAATGAATTCAATCAAATTATAACTTAAGCTAGAAATATATTTAAAAATATTTTAAATATATTTTATTTACAAAACATGCATATAATTTAATATATACCAAAAATAAACCAAAAATATACTTAAATACAAATCATATTATTTATGCATATTTAATCAAAATAAAACATGCATTTCTAAATCATGCATCCTAAGCATATATATATAGTATAGTAACTCATCTAGTGCGCTCCACGAGACGGGTCCGACGGGCCTGGTCCACTAGCCCTCGGTCTCAGCGCAACTAAACAAACAATAACGACAGACATTAGAATAATCCTAACAGAAATCCTAGAATTCGATCTAGAGTATTAAACACAGAATCAGAAATTAGGGTTCGACTGGATATCACGTTTTACGAGAATTCTACCGAAAATCCGGCAGAACCTCCCCTGTAAAACAGACATCTCTCTACTCAAAAGAGTAGAGCAGACCCTGCAAAGAAACACACTTCAAAAAATAAGCACTACATCTCATTCACAACCCCTCAGTCGGACTCCAGACTACAATCTACCGATCGGGGTCCACAAACACAGAACAATTCTGAAAATACCAAGAATATTCTTATAGCATAGAAATACATTTTATAGGTAGAAATTACATAATTAACCTTAAAACACTGTAAAAACCGATAAAAACTCATTTTATTAGAAAAACCGTATATTATATATATAATTGAAAATAATTTACGAAAAATAGTTTTAATTAGTTAAAAATACTAAATAATTTGTAGAAATCATTTTTATACCTTAAATAACTATTAAAACCAATTAAATTACATTTTTAGCCAATTTTGTGTAAAATTACCAAAATACCCCTATATATATAAATATACTTAAATTACTTCAAAAATTCACCAAAAATTATACAATTATCCAAAAATTAATTTTCTCAACATATTTATCAATAATATCAATAATTAAACTCAATTAATCAATTAAATTCAAATAAAAACACATTTAACCTAATTTTCCCAAAATTACATAAAATCAAATAATTCAAAATAAATACTTAGAAATTCATAAAAATTCCAAATAAATTCCTATAATTCATTTAAACACCTAATTTAACCATAAAATACAATTTCATAATTTAAATAATTAATTTCCAAAAATTAGAAAATAATATTAAAATATTCAAAAATACCCAAAAATCCAAAAAATCTCCAAAAATTCTACAAAAATTCATACATGTATATTGAGCTACTAGGATCAACATTTGTGAAGGGAGTTTTCATGAATCAATCAATTCGAAGCTCAAAAAAATCAAAAACCTTAATAGGCCGAAATTGAAAATTCGAAACCTATGCAATTCTAGACCATTTTAGCTCAAACCAAAGCTAGAATCACACTCACCGGAGCTCAAGGAGAAGAAAGAGACCGGCGGTGTCGAAAACGGTGGCCGGAATTGGTGTCGACGGCAAAGGGAAGAAGTTTCAGCCAAATGAGGAAAACGGGGGCTGCCGGCACCGGGGAAGGGAGCTGGGGGCGGCGGAGTGGCTGGCTGGGGAAGGTGGAGCTCCTGGCGGCACACCGACGGCCGGAAATCGGGAGTTACAGGCGGTGGTGAGGGGTGGTGGTCGGGCGCACGGGAGGGAAAGGAAGAAGAAGAAGAAGAAGAAAAAGAAAAAGAAAAGAAAAGAAAAGAAAAGAAAAAGAAAAAAGAAAAAAAAAAAGAAAAAGAAAGAAGAAAAAAATAATAAAATAATAATAAAAAATAATTTTAATAATTTAATAATAAATAAAATAATTAAATAACAATAAATTAATAAACAAATAATAAAATATTAGCGTAATATATTAAACCCTAATTAAATAAATATACACACGCATAGGCTTTATTTAGTATTTTAAAAATACGTATGAGTTCATGCAAGTCCGAAAATATATTTAAAATAATTAATAATAAATTATTTACGTGAAAATTTCCCCGAAAATGCAAGTCCCCGGGAAAATTTTACGTAAAGCACTGTAAATAATACACAGTAATTAAAATAGGTTTTAAATACATATCAACTCGTGAAAATATCGTAATATATATACAAAAATTATTGACACTGCATATCCCGGTACAGTGTAAAAATATTTAAAAATTACGGGATATTACACTATCCCCATAAATAGGATCTCATATCTCTCATTCTCATTGATTCTATTATCTCATATTCTCATTGTTCTCCTTCTCTCTCTATATTCTCTTTCTATATATTCTAATTTAGATATCGGAGGGTTTATGGGGATCATTCTCATCTCTCACCTTATCTTTTATTGATCACTTACAAGGTATCAGCTTAAGAGTTTTAGAAAATAAGTTATCAAGTGACGCCGTCTGTAGGAACTCTTGAATAAAAGCCATTCGTACATCCATCGGACGAGCCCTATACATTATGGCTTCTAGTCCACGACCAATCTCAACTCCTGACACACATATCACTCCAACCAATTTGTCATTACCGATAATACCACCAGCCTCTTTTTTGCATGTTGGACCCTCATCTCAAATTACAGCAGGTGGTGCGTACCTTCCGCCTGAAAATACTCAAGGGTACCCAGCTCTGGGTAAGGGTAAGCATGGTTCAGTTTAACTCAGTTCGATGGAGAAATTGTAAAATTTAATCAGTTTTTTAAAGAATTATGGCAAACCGGACCAAACCAAATATATCAAAAGAGCACATTGGTTCAGTAAACCAATTAGTTCAGTTACATGGTTTGGTTTAGTTGGGCCCAATTGATGGGCTGGGCCAAATATATATATATATATATATATATAATTACTAATTTGGGAGAAGCTCAATTGCTGTTACATAATTACAAAAGGTCCAAATTCGATCCAAGACCAAAGTGTAATATAATTACAAAATATAATTAAGCCTATAATGTAACTAAGCCTATAATGTTATAACATAATTACATAGGCTATTTGTCATGTCACTTTGACCACATTTACATAGCAATAATCAACTGCTTCCACTTCTCAGAACATTGGCTTCAACAAAAAATTAGAAGTCAAAATTGAAAGCTTCCACAAAAAAGTTTATATGCAAAAGCCTGTATATCATTTACAAAAAATATTTGAATGTGGACCATAGCTTTCATGTACCCAAAAAGCTTAAAATTTTCAATTCATTCCTACATTTTAACACAAATAGAACAACAGAGATTAAGAATAATTCAAATTCACTAAGAAGCAAATTAAAATCAACAAGTAAAAAGTGCTAAGCTTTTTAAAGTTTTTGAGTCATGCCCAAATGGCGCCAGAATTTCTGGCAATAAAGAGATGTCACCTGAGAGATTTCAACAAACACATTCACATAATTTTCATAAAAACTTAGGTAAAAGCTTCTTCATTGCCTAACTCAACCAAATATTCACAGTAATGCAACCAACAATAAAAAGCAAAGTAGATAATTGAAAGGGAAGTAAAAAGAAATAAAATGTAAGGTAGGCTTAGATCTCATGAATTATAATTTATTATAAAAATGCGGCCATAAATTTTGGCAACAAAATACATGCCACACAAAAATTTCAGCTAGCACTTTTACTTATCAGCTTCATGTAGGTGGAAGCATCATCATAGCCCATAATCAGAAATGAACACTAGCAACTGAAAGTCAGCCACATCAGTATTGTTATTTAATGGGTCTAAACTGATGCAATAACACTAGCAACTGAAGGTCAGCCACTTCAGTGTTACAATTCAATGTATTTAAACTCATTCAACAACTAATTCTGACAATTGAATCAGAGTCACTTCAGTGTTGGTCACAAATAGCACACAACATAAAGAACATGTAGAGAAGTGAGCAGTTATATAATGCTAAGTAAATTTTACTGAAATTTCATGCTAAGTGGCACTTGGTGATGCCATAGATGGGCCAAATCCAACTGTAAGTAACTCTGACAAATAAAAAAAATATAAGCAACTTATCAGATTGAGAAGAAGAAGTATAATTAAAAAAATTGAAAACAAACATAGAAGACCAACTTAGCTTCCACAAACCTTTCTCAAACTGCTCAACTTCATTTATGGACTCCTCAATTGAGATTTGAATTGTAGACAATCTCGTCCAATTTTCAGGATGGATTAAAGCTTCCATAATTTTGGATGTCAATGAACTTCTAAAAAAATCAAGCACCCTCTCCCTCTTGTGCTAAAAGCAGATTCAGAGGCTACTATGGATATTAGCACAGCTAACACATCAAGTGCTAGGGTTGAGAGAATAGAAAATCTCTCAAAATTAATCTTCCACCATCTGAGAATGATAAATGTGCCCTCTTCCTCAATCACAACCTTAGAGAAATAGATATCTAATTCAGAGTTTTTGCTCCCACACTATCAAAGATCCAACTTGTGTTTCTTAAATTTAGCTTTTAGCAAGGACCCAGATTTCACATAATCAGTGGAAGCACCCTCTGTGGCAATAGATGAGTGTCCATATTGAGAAGTAGATTGAGGAGGTAGTTTGCTAGAAGCATAATAGTCATCAAATAATTCTTACAATACAGTTTTTACATTACAGTTCAGTCTTCCACCCACAGAATCCCCATAAATATGCTTAAGGATCAACTCCATGTATTCCAGCTTATCTCTAGGATCAAGCACAATTCCAATGAAAATCAACAAGTTCATCTTCTGAGGATCAACTCAATATTTATCAAATTTGGCTTTTATAGAAAAGCCCATTGCTCTTTTACTAGGATCAGCATCACTTTTCCACTCATTTAAAATATAGTAAATATCATATATTTCAAAGAAAAATGAGCTAGCAGTAACATACTGAGAACCGGAAATTCTTAGAGTCATCTCATAAAAATGATGCAAGAAGGAAACAAGTGGTTTAATAGAATTCCAATCCAATATATCAGGTACATCATCTCCTAAGTCAACTCTATGCATGTTCGCATTCCTCGTATTTTTCAAACACAAATAAGCAAGCAATTTTTAACATGTCAAAGGTTGAATTCCATCTAATGGCTACATCTAGAGACAATGAACACTTTAACTCTACACCAAGCAAGTTAGCAAATTCCCTAAATTTGTGTAACCTAGCAAGTGAGTTCTTAATACATCTAATTACTTCCCTGGCCCTTTTAACTGACTATCCATAATCTTTAAACCCCTCATTCACTACTAAATTTAGGATGTGTGCAATACATCTTATGTGAACATATTTTATTTTGACAGCCGATGTGCCCTAAGAAAATGATTTTTTCTTAAAAAAACCAAGTGTAGTATCATTTAAAGATGCATTATCTACTGTCACTATGAAAATATTTTTCAAACCCCAATTAAGAAGACAAATTTCTGAAGCTTTTGCAATGTACTCGCCCTTATGAGAAGTAACAGTGACAAATGAAATTATCTTTTTCTAGAGCTTCCACTCAGAATCAATGTAATGAGCTGTAATGTACATGTAGTTTATGCATTTAATTAATGTCCAAGTGTCTGTTGTTATGCATACTCTTTGTCTTTGACAGTGATTAATGAAAACATTTTTCAATTTTAGCCTTACATCTAAATATGCTTGATAACAGTCTCGACTCAATGTCCATCTACTAGGTATCTTGAATCTAGGGCATGCAATAGACATAAAGTGTTTGAAACCCTCTCCCTCAATAAATTTAAATAGAAGCTCATCAACAATGAACATGTTAGACAATGCAATCCTAATGGCGTCATTATCAAACTTCCAAGTCCCAATTACACCCACAGTTTCAAAAATATAAACTTCAGGTTGTAGAGTTAAAAGGCTCTGTTTAATAGACTTAGGGTTAGTGTTTTTCAAGCAACGCAACATGTGATTTCTAATAAATGATGTACTATTTATTTTTGGATCAGCATGTAATTGTTTAGCACAGTATATACATTTAGCTTTTACCAACTTCCCTTGCTCATGGATTTTCTCGAAGTGCTCCCACACCTTGCTTCTACTTTCAGTGTCCTTTCTCTTTTTATCTTTTTTAGCAACTTCTGGTTGCTTTGGGGCTTCCATCTCTGCAGCACCACCAGTAGCAGCTTGATTGCCACTGGGAGGTTCTGCTTGAGTTTCCATATACAACTGCATCAGATCCAAAGCAAAACAGAAGCATCATAAATTAATCATAACAACCAAGTAGTAATCACAACGGGCAAGCAGTAACAACACCAACTATTATATCATTATTTGACAACAACAAAAATAAAAACAACAATCATAAAAAATTTCAATATAAATATTTGCTAGTTTAATGAAAAATTAATTTTAAATAAAGCAATAATGAGTAAAAAATTATTTAATAACGAAAATATATTTTTTTTAAAATAAAATTATTAGTACAAAATAATAATAAGTTATATAATATTTAATTTTAATAATATTAAAAAAATTATTTGTATAAAAAATTATTTTTAAATAATCACCTTGAAACAGTAGTAAAAAAATTATTTTAAAATACAATTTTAACTAATAATTTATTTTACTCATTCAATATCAAGTTAAAAACTCAAAGAAACAACAATATATAAATTAATAAATATTATCAAAAATCAAAGTTAAAAATTTTATATAATAAATGATAAACAAAAACAAAAAGATCAAGTAAACGAATTTATCAATAAGAGAAATAAAGATTTTACCTTTTAAATGTTGTTTTTTCAAGTGTTCTCTTACTCGATTTTTTTTCAAATTATGCAACTTCCACCAAAATGATCAACCGACGATTAGATCTACACATTAAGGGCTTCCACCTTTAAGATCTCTTAATAAGATTGAAAAACACACTTTGCATATCCAACTAAATAGTCGATTCACCAGTAAACAGTTGTAGTATACATGAAAAAAATCAAGGAACAAATACATCTCCATAAAAATACATAAAATACTCAAACATTTATAAAATATTTAGATTTAACAAGATCATTACCATATCTAGTCAATCCAGCAACTAAAGGGCCTTCCATGTTAATTTCATCACTATCAATTTTTTTTTGTACATTAATAGTAACAAAAACAACAACAAAACATAAAATGATAAATTTTTTAAGCAATAAACATCGAGTCAAAGAGATTGGAAGGAAATAAATGATAAAGAGAGAACAAAACACAGAGAGTGAAGCGGTTTATACTAGAGTAAGGGAAGAGGCAAAGCTAAAAGGAGATGACAAAAGAACAACAGCAAGATGAAAAGGTATTGGGTTAAGGTCTAGGGTTAGTAGAACAGAGGAAAGGGGACTGGAGTGGAAGGTGTGAGATTTACAGAGGGCACAAAAAAATGAGAGAAGAAGGTGAATGAGAGGAATGAGATCATTATATAGGTACGAAGGATTTTTTTTTAAGGTTAGGGTTGGGGGGTATAAAAACGATGTAGTTTTAGTAATATGTAACAGTGGTTTGGTTTTTTAGTCGATTCGATTAATGCAACACTCTAACTAAACTATAAACGGATAACCAATTTTCTGCATTCTTCCTAACCAAAACGCCACTCACCTTTTCTCAATTCCTATGCCGACCATTATTTTTGGCTCAATTTGGTTCAATTAATCGGGTCGATCGATTAATGCTCACCCATAGCTCTAGGCAGCGATCTTCCTTACTATACTCCTCTCCAATACCATTATAGACCTATACCTTTCATACCTTTTTCAAACCTACATGAAACACCTGCCATAACCACACCTAATCTAAACACAGTAACCCAAACACTCAACCTTACCCCAACAAGCAAAGAAGCAATAATACGAAACATTCAAACTTAAATGGCCCTGATGCAATAATAGTGAATGCCTTATTTCAAAGCAGCAACCCCAGATCAACTCATATAAAAGTCAATACTATATCTCCATAAGTACCTGAAGTAAACAATGAGATGTATAAAACCCCCCCAAAGAGGAATCTAGCTCAATAATCTCAACTCTTAACAATTCTAAGATAGCCCAAAAAGTTAAAGAAGTTATACATAAAGCTCGTACAAGGCCAAGGAAAGAGGATGAATGCGTGATGGAAGGAAAGATGCCTTTTATAATCAAGACAGTCTGAACAGAAATCCCAACCAAATTCAGAATGCCACAGCTAGATCAATATAACAGAACCGAAGATCCAATCAACCACATATCCTCATTCAGATTGAAGATGTTACTCTAGAACGTGAATGACAAAATCATGTGCAGAGTCTTCCCTAGTACACTCACCAAGAATGCTCAGAGATGGTTCCACCGTCTCCTAAAGAATTCTATCACCTCGTTTGAAGATTTAACTAAAAAATTCTAGACCAAGTTTATCACTAATATCCCTCCAGCTAAAAATATCAATAACCTCCGGATGTGCCGATAGGAGGTCAATAAGCCACTACGAAGCTATCTGGACTGATTAAATAAAGTTGCTATGTAAATTAAAAACCTAGTCGATGAAGTAGCTATAGAAGCTTTCAAGAATGACACTAGGCTCGGAAAGCTCATGGATAAGATAATGACAAAAAGCCTGACACTTTTACGAAGATGATGGCGATGACAGTCAAAATGATAAAGATGGATAAAGACATAAGAATGCAAAGGGAGGATGAGAAAACATCAGCTAAGGTAGAAGAAAGATCAAGACCCAAGAGGCCATGCTTTCCATGAAAAAACTTTAGAAACCTAGTGGAAAGGTTTAAAAAGGAAGTTGAAAGATACACGCCTTTAAATACCTTCAGATTTAGAATCCTCATGTGGGTTAGGCAAAATGGCGTGGAAATTCCTCCAGCCAAAAAAATAAGCCCAAATAGGAGAGCCACATAGGATAGAAGGTACTACTACCAATATCATCGAGATTATGGGCTTGACACTGAGGCCTGCTGAGAACTGAAGAATGCCATAGAAAGATTGTTGCAAAATTTTAAACTCAGCAACTTCACCGACACACCCAAAGGAACTAGGAATTAGGATGTGCAGGAACAAAATAGGTCGGAACTAAAGAAAGCCTAGAATAAACTAGCCAACGTCATCAACATGATTACCAGAGAAGAAAACGCAGAGAAGAAGCCTAAAAGAGTCTGTAAAAAAGAAAAGACAGACCATCGTGTTTGGTCCAAAAGATAGGAATCACATTTGGCACCCCCATAATGATGCCCTGGTGGTAAATGCTTACATCAACAATTATCTGGTAAAGAGATTACTGATCAATAATGGACGTGCCGTCAACACATTATCTTGGAATGCCTACAAAGTAATGGAAGGCTCGGTCACTGACTTGAAGGCTATCTAGAATCCCATTACAAGCTTCTACAGAGGAACCATACAGCTAATGGGAATAGTAGAGCTAAGTCTAGAATTCAAAGATCAGGATACTAAAGATACAAAAGTTATTAAAGCCCTGTTTAATATGGTAGACCTCCCACTAGTATACAATGGTATTATAGGATGATCGGTACTTTATGAAACTGATGCAGTCACAAGTACCCAACATTTAACCATGAAGATTCCTGTCGAAGGTAGAGTTCCAACTATTCGCAGAGATCAACACATGGTCAGGCAATGCTACCAAATGGCAACTAAACCTCATACGGAGGCATTCCCCCTAGAATCCTGGGAAGTAGAGAAATAAGGAGTTGGCCCTGAACTAGTCGACAAGGAACATTACAGATTATTGATGGGAAAATAATAAGGATCGATAATGAGCTTGACAATGAAACTCAGCGGGGGATAAGCGAGGTCCTCATTAAACATTCAAAAGATTTTTCCTCTCGAGCATTTAAGATTACTATGGTAGACCCTCAGATTGCCTCACATAGCTTGAACATCAGACCAAGGGCAAAGCTGATTGTCTAAAAAAAGAGGACCTTCACGTACGAGAGGCAAAAGATAATCACTGAAGAAATTAAAAAAACTATTAGAAGTTGGATTTATTAAAGAAGTCACTCACCCAGAATTGGTAGCCAATATGGTGATGGTAAATAAGTCCAATAAGAAATACATAATGTGTGTAGATTACACTGACCTCAACAAAGCATGCCCTAAGGATATCTACCCACTGCCGACAATAGACTAACTTGCAGACTCCACCACCGATCACAATATGTATAGCATTGTGGACGCAGCATAAGGGTATCACCAGATACCAATGAAGAAAGAAGATCAAGAGAAAACATCCTTCATTACGTACGAAGGTCTTTACTATTATAAAGTAATGCCCTTTAGGTTGAAGAATGCTGAAGCAACCTATCAAAGGATGATGAACCATGTACTACGGAATCAAATAAAAAAATATGGAAGTATACGTAAATGACATCATCATCAAGAGCAAGAATGCGGAGCAATATCCCGCTGACCTTAACCAAATCCTCTAATTACTGAGCCAACACAAGATTAAGCTAAACCTAGAGAAGTGCATCTTTGGGGTAAGGGCAGGCAAGTTCTTGAGATTCATGATATCACACAGGGAAATTGAGGCTAACCCAAAAAAAATGGAGGTCATTCTCAATATGAAAACTCCAACAACGATTAACGAGTTACAAAAGATAAATGGCAGGATAACAACCTTGAGGCGTTTCATCTTTTACTCAACCAAACGGTGCTTAGCACTATTTTGAGACTAAAAAATTCTAAGAAATTTATTTGGACTGAAGACTGCTAGACAGCCTTTAAAGATATCAAAAAATTCATATCCTTGCCACCTTTGATCAGCAAACCAATCCCTGGGGAAATATTGTACTTAAACCTTTCCATTGGCCGAGAGTTAATAACTCCGGTACTAGTGAGGGAGGAAGGAAGTCAACAAAGCTTAGTATATTATGTCAGCAAAGTACTTTGAGGATCAGAGATTTGGTATCCAACACTAGATAAATTAGCCATGGCCATCGTCCACACATCCTAAAAACTTAGGCACTATTTCCAAGCTCATTCCATCATTGTAAGATTCAACTTCCCCTTAAGGAAAATCTTACAAATGCCTAAAACATCTAGCAGATTAGTTCAATGGTCAATATTACTCAGAGAATTTAAGATCGATTATGAACCCCGACAATAAGTGAAAGCTCAAGCATTGGCGGACTTTGTGCAAGAAATGGCAGCAGAAGAACTTGCTCCTTCTAAAAGACCAGAATGACGACTCTATGTAGATGGGGCATCATTCACCCATGGTTCTAGCACAGGGATTATTCTTAAAGTGCCACACAAATTCTTCGTTAAACATGTCATTTGGATAGAATATGATGCCACTAAAAATGCAGCAGAATATGAAGCAATCATCACAGGGCTAAAGTTAGCTACAGAAGTAAAAGTCGAGTATCTTAGGATACACTCGGACTCCTAACTGTTGGTGAACCAAGTCAAAGGGACATTCCAAATAAAAGATCTGAGCCTCACTAGATATATTGGAAAAGTTAGGTAACTCCTAAAGAAGCTCAAGCAAGAGGGGGGACAGTGGGAAATCAATCAAATCCCCATAAGCAAAAATACAGAGGTAAACCTATTAGCCAAGTTAGCAGTTGAAGACAATCAGACATTCAGAGGACTCGAGCTCTCCAAATCACTGACAAAACCAAGCTTCGAGGATCCAGAGATCATAGATGTAGGGGAAGCCCCATAATGGATGAAACCAATCATTCAATATCTGGAGAGCGGGATACTTCCAAAAGATAAACTAAAAGCTCAAAAGTTAAAGATAAAAGTTGCACACTACTCCATCTGCCACGGAGAACTCTACATAAGATCTTTTTCACATCCATGGTCTAAGTGCATATCTCCAGAGGAAAGGAGCTATGTACTCAAGGAAATTCATAAAGGAATTTGTGGAGCACATAAATCTCATCATTCATTAACCAGAAAAGCGTTGTTATAAGGATACTACTGGCCCAACATGTCCCAAGATGCTTAGAAAGTGACTTAAGAATACCATAAGTTTCAGCAGTTTTCTCGCCTCAGCCATAAACCCTCCCACCCTTAACAACCAATTAGGAGCCCCTAACTTTTTACCATATATGGGATGGACATCCTGAGTCCCTTCCCACCTCAATATCCCAGAAGAAATTCCTAATTATGGCCACAGACTATTTCACCAAATGGATAGAAGTGGAAGTTGTACTGACCATCACAGAAACCCGAATTTAACACTTTTTTTAGAAAGAAATCATCTGTAGGTTCAAAATACCACATATAATGATCACAGACAATGGAAAGTAGTTTGATAATAAGAAATTCAAAAATTTCTATTCTGACCTTAGAATAAAGCTCCGATTTATAGCAGTAGCTCACTTATAAACAAATAAACAGGCAAAGGTCACCAATAGAACCATCATGCAAGGGTTAAAGAAGAGGCTTGATGAAAAGAAAGGAAACTGGGTCGAAGAGCTTAACAATATCATCTGGGCTTACAGGACTATGCCTAGAACCTCCACAGGGGAGATGCCATTTAGACTAACTTATGGGATGGACGCAGTGATATCGATTAAAATTGGGTCACCAAGTTATAGGGTTAGCGAAGAATTAGACCAGGAATCCAATGGCGTAAATACCCAGATATGCCTAGATCTACTGGAAGAAAAAAGAGAACAACATTCGCTATGGTAGAACCATAAAGGCAGAAGATAGTTCAGTATCATCACTGGCATATCCAACCAAAACAGTTCAAGATAGGAGATTAGGTGCTTAAAAGGGTAGACATTGGCAAAGGAAATTCTGGTACAGGCAAACTAGGACCTAACTAGGAAGGCCGCTATCAGATCACAGAGAAAACATCTAAAAGGGCATACAAAATTATAAACAAATAAGGGAAGGAATTACAACGATATTAGAATTCAGATTATCTCCGAAAATACTACCAATAGATGTACTTGAAATCTTATTAAATAAAGTATTTTCATTCATTGATAAGAAGAATCATGTTACAAAATCCATATTACAAAAAAAAATTGTCTAATAACTGAGCATCGAAAAGCTCAAATAAAGGGACACTCGGTAGAAGAGACTTGAATACAAAGGCAGGAGCAACACTAGTAGCACTGACAGATATAGGAGGTTCAGAAGATGATCCCCCAACTGCAGATTTCATGGTTTTCTTAGAATTCTTCGCACGAAGGGAAGAGGTCTTACTCCGAGCATCCTCTTAAAAGGCAATCCTAGCCAGGTCAGTCGGTGTTATTTTATCCATGTCCATCAAGTCCAAATTTGGATTCTGTACAAGTAAAACCCTCTGACACTCAGACCTATATGCCTTGAGAAACCCCTCAACCATGTTCTAGTAGATCCTTTTATTGTCTTCTCAAAATTTCTCAGCCTCACCCAACTTCCTTTTTAGGTCGACGATCTGAGAGTCTTGCTCTTCGATCTTCGTAATCAATTAAGCTTGACTATGCTCCAGTTCAGCCACCTTCTTCTGGCTTGCCTCTACCTTAGAACTCGCCTCTACATGTTTAATTTGGTAGAGCTCTAGCCAACCTTCACTTTATCTAACTTCTTTTTAAAGTCAATCACTATAGTCCCCACCTCCGTCTCCTTCAGGCTATATTGGCTCTTCAGGTAGTAGTAATTGTCCTTCGTCAATAGCAAAGCCTAAGTCATCTGAGAAAGAGAATGAAGGTCATTACCTTGAAATATGAACACAAGATCAATAAAATCAAACACTTACCTTTAACGAATGTCCAATCATAGAGTTATACAGCTCCTTACTGTCTTCCTCCATCCAGCACTGCATGTCAATTAACAGGCTCACGAATTTTGCATATTGATCTTTAACTTGGATGTTCGAGACACTCGGGGGCTTCATCTTATTAAGGATCTAAGCCCTCATGTCCGGACACCCAGAGAGCTTCAGACACTTAATGAATATTTCCTCACATAGTTCCTCAATATCTGAGTCTCTATCTAGGACTCGCTTTTTCAACCCCCTTCCTTATCAACCTGGGAGGATCCAGCCATAGATTTTCCCTTCAAATTGATAACTTCCTCATCTGGAACTGTTGGCACTATAAGCTTTGGTGACGGAGAGGATATTTGAGCATCTTTGAGTGCCTTTGGCTTGTCAACTACAAGCCAAATCCCGTCCATAAATGCAAAAAAGTCAAGCATCTATAAATAAAAATGAAAAAACATGAGTTAAAAAGATACCTTCCAAAGGTCAAAACATACTAGTGGGTTGTACACGATCAGGGTAGACTCTCCACAAATATCTTCTAGATACATCTTTTGCAGACCAGGTATCAGCTAGGCCATGAAGGTAAAGTCTCAAGACTATCTCTGTATCTTGGTCGAACAACCTTGAAAGATGCTTCACCTTATAGCACTCATTAAACCACATCTGCCAGACATCCACAAAGTCTAAAGGATGCTCAATAATAAAAAATTTGTGTCTCCACTTCTTATGTAGGTCGGGGAGTTTCACAAAAAGCCTATGGTTGGGGATAGTCGACAAAGAGAACATCAGCTCCCCTTTTTTCTTATTCAGGCTATAAAGGTATCTCAGGACATTAAAGTCTAGCTCTTTACCCTCCTCGTGCATCAACTTTATGAACCCGGTAAGAATCCGGTAGCTGTTGGGATAGAGTTGCCCAAGAGTTATATTATACCTATTCAAAAAATCCTTTACAAAAGAGTCTAGAGGGAACTTCAAGCCCCCTCTAATTTGTCAAAATACATAACTAGTCTATTGAAGTATGGCATAGTGGTGTGGGCTCTAAATCTTCTATCTACAATGTGCAAAATGAAATCGGTGGGAATACTAAAATGCCTCTGATACCATTTTAGCAATTCCTCATCTATCCTAGACATAAAAAGATCGAAGTTAATTTGTTCCTTCGATGCCATAAATTTTATCTAATAAACAAAAAGAAGGGAATGAAAGAAGAAAGCTTCACCTGAATGCTGAACACAAGCTTTACTATAGAAAAGCCTGATCACAGGACACACAAGGAGGAAAAAGCAAAAGAGGTAGCAAGAAGCAAAAAATGCAATAAGCCAAAGAATATAGTGTACATATAGGACAACGAAAGGGCTTAGAATAACCATTACTATCCTCATAAATGTTTTGGTCTCTCCCATATAATTAAGGGCAATCTAGGAAGTGAAAAAGACCCATTAATCGAGCAATTATCATTATGGCAGCCGAAACATCTCATTTTCTAACACACGAACAAACGTGATGGTTATGCGATTCAAATTTCAAAAAGGCATCAAAATGACATAATGGTTATCAACCCTATGCACATCACTGCCAGCTGTCCCTCCATACTGAGCATCTAAAGCTCCAGCATTAATGTCCAATAACTAGAAATTGGTACCCTCAAGTCACTTCTATAGTACTGAGATTCAATACTCGGGCTTCACTTTTAATGCATTGAGACTATACGACACTTGATTTGCACTTCTAATGCACCAAGAATAACTCCAATGACTGAAGCTAGCACCCTTAGGTCGCTTTTATAGTACTGAGGTTCTAAGCATGTAAGCCTCGCGTCCTTGCAATAAGCATCTAAGCCTCGAGCAGCTGAGACCAGTGACTGAAGCTAGTACCATCAGGTCACTTATATAGTACTGAGGTTCGGCACTCGAGTCACACTTTTAATGCATCGAGTATCAAAACTCTAGTGACAACTAATTCTGTCATGATACCTCTGTAACTGGCAAGTTAATCCTTTACATATCCTTTTTTATTACAAGTTTTATATGTCCAAGTCCAACTGGCACCTCCAATATGTTCTGATCTCAAGACTCGATACCGAGCTTTGTATCCTTTTGCGAGTGAGGCTGGCCACCTCAGCTCGCCCTTTTATATCAAATGTCGTGATCTACGCAAGTTTCACTACAAACAGAATAATGTCCATGTCCACCTTATGGATCCAAAAACATTAAATATAAATATCCGAATATACTTTTAGGGGGAAACTCTTGATACCTCACATATATATTCCTGTTTACATAAGGTCTTTATTTTCCTATATAGGGTCACTTGGTTAGGAAGGATATCAAAGTTAAAAAAGAAAAGATTCTCAATCAGGAGACTCCCGGATAATAAGAAACATTCTCCTAGTTGGCATAGAATTTCTATCAAAGAGAAATCATATTCCTCTCAGGTTTAAGCATCACTATTCCTATAAATAGGACATCGCATTCCTCATTCTCATTTAGTATATTCTCTTATATTCTCATTGTTCTCCTTCTCTCTTTATATTCTCTCTCTATATATTCTAACTTAGGCATCAAAGGGTTTGTGGGGATCCTCCCCACCTCTCATCTTATCCTTTATTGATCACTTATAAGGTATTAGCTCAAAAGTTTCAGAAAATAAGTTATTAATTATCATTATTTTAATCATTTAAATTTTATATTAAACAACCAATAAAAAAAAACATGTACAACTTTACAAATAATTTTCTTTTTCATTTGATACTTCCAATATCCGATAGCCATAAGAGTTCCAACTAATTTAACTAACTCAACATTTCTTTTCTCCATATGTAAGTCTCGAATTTAAAATCTCACTTAAAAAAATTTAAATTTTTTTTACCACTTGAACCAACAAATATCAGTACTACTAAATAAAATTTAAAAGAGAAAAATGTATAGCTACATTATAAAATTTAAGTATTAAAAGATTGATAAGTAACTCGTTTCTTTGGCAATTTATTTTTTAATTTCCCGAGTATGCAAATCAATTTTCAAGCCCTGTAAAATAATTTTTATTTTTTTATGCACGTAACTTTCACGGATGAAAAATTATAAAGTGTTATTGTGTTTTCATAAATCCAATGGCCTTTCAATCAATTTTCTTTTTTCTGAACAAGTAATATTTTATGTAGGAAGAGATGTGCGGTGAAGCAGTAGATGCTATGAAGATACAAAATATACATGTATGTGTGTTAATAAATATAAAGGAATACATATACCGTATCCAAATGTATACTAAAGGGTGTTGATTGTTGAAACCTTAATTAGCAGATGCTCAATAATCCAGATGTAGGCACATGAATCCATGTACCTGGCGAACCATACACACATAATAGGACATGCATATGTACTGGCCGTACCGGACTCAACAACCCTATATATATATATATCCTTCTCTAATCATTAATCATTTTGTTGTTGCTGCATTATATTAATCTGTTCCTCGCCGTCCATAAAAGTCTAAACATATATATATATATATATGTCAAGATGATTCAATAGGACATATATATGTTTATCAACAAGAAGATTTATATATGTATCAATAGTCAGAAATTTACTCCTTCAATTGGTTGGAAAAATAATAACGAAAAATAATGCGACATTAATTAGGTTGCTAATATTTCGTAGCTCATTGCACTTATACATAAAGATAGAAGCCAGCCATTAATGCTTGAAAGTTTGAGCGATAAAAAAAATATATTATTTTAAAATTTGAAGAACTGTTGTTAATTAATTACTATTTTAGATTTGAACTCTAATATATATATTTTTCTTAAATTAGTTGTATCATTATAATCCTATTCAGATTAAATCAAATTAGTTAAAATTTAATAAATTTATAATACCAATAGTTTAAATTAAAAAAAAAAAAGTTTTGAAAATATAAAAAATAAGTGATAATAAATTTAAAGTTCATATGAAACACTGTAATAATTAGATTTCCTATACTACTGAATACTCAAAACATCAAATGAAAAAAAAAAAAAAAACTCAGTTAAATGCGTCCAACGTTTCTTTCTCCAATTTTTTGTGTGATTGCTAGTGAAAGAAGCTTCGAAACCCATATAGGCAGTAAGCTAGAAAAGGAAGGCAAAAGCCTTAGACCTCGCACAGGAACAAGCCGACCATAAGAAACTCCACAAATATCATGAATCATCCATTCTTGTAAACCTGCCACAGGGTTTTGAAGTCAATTGGAGCATTAGCTGCACAGGCAGCTAAGAAACCAGCAGCAAAATTTACTTCACGGTATATGTACTTCACTTTCAAGAATGACCAAGAAGTGGGCATGAGCCCTGGACTCATCCTGGGTGAGGAAATTTATAACACACTGGCTATCAACCTCAAGCTCGACTTTTCTGAAACTCAAATCCCATGCTAGTTTAAGACCTTCAAGAACTGTCTCCAGATCATTGATTAATGAGCTAGTGATTTCTGTAGAGTAGATTTTGCAATTAACATAAGGCAACATGTTCAACAAAATTTTAATAGAACAATGGACAAAAAGTTTATTATTATATGTACTCTACTGTGATTCACCAAATGGTTATTAATTAGTTGAGTAGCCGCATGCATGCCCTCTTATTCACACTGATGTTAGTGTATTTACTCCATACAGCATGCCCTATTAATCACCAAAATGTTATTAAAAAATAAATTTTGCCCTTATCAGTAATTCTGTTTAATTAAATTTGATAGAGTTGAATAAATTATTAACACAGTTGTTTAATCATAAAAAAAATCACCATCTTTACCCTTTTACTTTTTAAACTATTTACTCTAGATGAAACAGATCATAAGATTATGGCCCTATGGAGCTTGGAGCGTTAGTCAACATGATCACAACTAGGAATACATGTACAACTAAAATTTAACAAAAACCCAAGTGTTATTTTTGTATTAAAATCATAAGTATAATTAGGGTTTGGTCTTAATGATTCTGAAATAGAATGAAAGGCCAAGTTGATCCTTTGGGATATACGATAAGTCCACAGGAAGCATATATTTATATTCATTGTGCGGTGAGTTGAGAATTGAGATGCGAAGATACGATCATTATTCTTAATATTATAATATACCAATTTCCCAAGTGTCTCAGAATAGTCAATGAATCTCTCCACTACTTGCTTCCTCTACTCTTTTACAAGATCAACTTCAAATTCTATATAAACACCTCAAATCCTTCACCACACCCTTTTCAACATCTACAACTTCAGCTCTTCTTCTCTACTAGCCCACTTCTTTGAGTAGAAAGAAACAAGCCAAAAAACATGGCTGATATTGAAGGCTCACCAGGAAGTTCCATGCATGGAGTAACAGGAAGAGAACCAACTTTTGCTTTGTCTGTTGCTTCACCAATAGTTCCAACAGATACAACAGCAAAATTTTCTTTGCCTGTTGATAGTGAGCATAAAGCAAAAGTTTTCAAGCTTTTCTCTTTTGCTAATCCTCATATGAGAACTTTCCACCTTTCTTGGATCTCTTTCTTCACTTGCTTTGTATCTACTTTTGCAGCTGCACCACTTGTTCCTATAATTCGAGACAATCTTAATTTAGTCAAATCTGATATAGGAAATGCTGGGGTTGCTTCTGTTTCTGGAAGTATCTTTTCTAGGCTAGTAATGGGTGCAATTTGCGACTTACTGGGTCCAAGATATGGTTGCGCTTTTCTTGTTATGTTATCGGCTCCAACTGTGTTCTGTATGTCTTTTGTATCCTCAGCTGGTGGGTACATAGCTGTTCGATTCATGATTGGATTCTCTCTTGCAACCTTTGTTTCTTGCCAGTACTGGATGAGTACGATGTTTAACAGCAAGATCATTGGACTTGTCAATGGAACTGCTGCTGGTTGGGGAAACATGGGTGGAGGTGCAACTCAGCTAATTATGCCTTTAGTGTATGATGTGATTCAGAGAGCTGGTGCAACTCCATTTACGGCTTGGAGGATAGCATTTTTTGTTCCGGGCTGTCTTCACATTATCATGGGAATTTTGGTCTTGACACTGGGACAAGATTTGCCTGATGGGAATCTTGGTGCCCTGCAAAAGAAGGGTGATGTTGCCAAGGACAAGTTCTCCAAGGTTGGATAATTAACATTAATTTTTTTTCAACTATAATCAGCAATCAACAAACAGAAAATTTAACTGGGTTGTTCTTGTTTGTTCAGGTTTTTTGGTATGCCATCACAAATTACAGAACTTGGATCTTTGTCCTTCTCTATGGCTATTCCATGGGAGTCGAATTGTCCACAGATAACGTCGTTGCAGAATATTTCTATGACAGGTTTATTTTTAACTAACTTCCCTTTTTTTGTTTGTTAATATCGATTTGATCACACTACCGGTATTATGAGGTGTATAATTTGAATACCACTAGTGATTTGTAGTGGGATGACTGTCAGTTCAAAATCAAATTGCTCCTGTCCTCTATTGTGAACTTGAACTAAGTCATTTTGAATTCATCATGAACAGGTTTAATCTCAAGCTTCATACAGCTGGAATCATTGCTGCAACATTTGGCATGGCAAATCTTGTTGCTCGTCCCTTTGGTGGGTTTGCATCAGATTTTGCAGCAAAATATTTTGGCATGAGAGGAAGGCTGTGGGTTCTATGGATTCTTCAAACTCTAGGAGGAGCATTCTGTATCTGGCTCGGCCGTGCAAATTCACTTCCTATTGCAATATTAGCAATGATTCTCTTCTCTGTAGGAGCACAAGCAGCCTGTGGAGCAACATTCGGTATTATACCCTTCATTTCTAGACGATCTTTAGGTATCATATCAGGATTGACAGGTGCTGGTGGAAACTTCGGTTCCGGCCTTACTCAGTTGATATTCTTTTCAACCACAAGTTACTCAACAGAAACAGGTTTAACTCTGATGGGTGTTATGATTGTTGCCTGCACACTTCCTGTAACATTAGTTTACTTCCCGCAATGGGGCGGCATGTTCCTTCCAGCATCAAAGGATGTTAAAAAATCAACTGAAGAACACTATTATGAATCTGAATGGAATGAAGAGGAGAAGCAGAAAGGTATGCATCACGGAAGTCTTAAGTTTGCTGCTAACAGCCGGTCGGAGCGTGGCCCGAAAGTTGCCTCTGCACCAACTCCACCAAATACTACACCGTCCCATGTTTAGATTAATAATCAAGATCAAGAAACATCATGTCTAAGTGCATTCCAAGATTTGAGGGGAAAAAAAAAAAAGAAAAAAAAAGTGTGCGCAAGCGATATATTAATGTATCTAATATAGGAGTTTTTTTTGTACTTGTTCTTGATCTTATGCATCAATAAGAATATACTGGTATCCCTGTTCAGGAATCTGAACAAGCGTGCAAGTATCTAATGTCTTCAAAGAAAAGTTTATCTTTTTTATTTTTCTTCCTTTTTTCCTTTTACTAAACCACCAGCTATATGAAACTTTAATTAATTCGGTTAAAAACCGTATGGATTGCGATATTATATAATAATTTTTTTTTATAAGTATGTTTTTCTCCAAAGACGAGTTTTTTTTTTTTTTGAAAAATTGCTATTAGCCACAGTACTATTCACCACAAAACATTATCTCCAATTTATTGATTTTATTCATAAATTATGGAATAAAAAAATGGTGAGTATCTGGCCTTAGCAGTACCCAACCAAGAATTACTATAATATGTGAAGATTTTCAATAATTTCCTGTGTTTAAGGAGAAGTTGACTTTATTGGCTTTGTGATTATAATAATCCTTACTTAATTAGATATAAACAGACTAAATGCTAAATCATCAAGATGTTAATTATGCTAATTATTTTATTTTCATAAATAATAATTTTTCAATCTTGTGTACCCCATTGTTGGCTTGCCACCACCTTAATATGGGTTCTAATGGCTAAGCACCATAAAGAACACAAATCTACTTTTATCTAAAAAGTTATATAACTAAAAAGACAATTTAATATTTGAAACATTTTCTTTGGGACATAGAAATATTTTTTTTTTCATATTATATAGATACAATTAAAAAGTCAAATCTCATTACCTAATTAGATAAACAAAACAAAAAGCTGAATCATCAAGATATTAATAATGCTAATTAATTTATTTTGAGAAACAATATATTATTTTTCTAATGGTACATTCCATTGTTAGCTTGCCACCACCTTAATGGTATATGGGTCCTAATGCCTATAGCACCCCAAGTATCCCCAAGAACACCAATTTAATTTACGACTTGTAATAGAGTCCTCAAGTGATTTCGGAAATGATATAACAATAAAACCGCCAAAATAGGTTATCAGTATTTTTGGACATTAATTTATCAATAGAATGAAAAAATTTACTTTTTAATAAAATTTGGTATATATGAGTTAAATTTTGAAAATAGTCAATGAGGCACAACTTAATTAGTAAATTTGTTGAGGTTCAAAGATTGAGGTCTTAGGTTCGATTTCTAAGTACAGCATGTTTGTATTATATATTTCTTATATGAATTATGATTTTCTATAGATTATGATTGTATTGACAACGATATATTTAAAATTATGAATGATGTAATGATGTAAATAACATTTTAAAAAGAAAAAAGTGACTTCGGCTCCCAAAATAGGTTATCAGTATTTTTGGACATTAATTTACTTTTTAATAAAATTTGGTATATATGAGTGAAAATTTTCAATATAAATACACATGTTTAACTAAAATTTACTTAATAACTACCTGAATATATTTCATCGAAAAAAGTAATAAATTGATCAATGACAATGAAGTATTTGGATTAAACATCATAGAGATGCAATTAAAAAGTTAAATTATTATTACTAATGCAACAATATACATCGAATTGGACTTATCAGATGATATTTAGTAATCAATAAAGCAATAAAATACCACTAAAATATATAGATTTATAGATGCAAATATCAACACTAACAAAAAAAAAAAAAAAAGCTTTTTATCATTTATAGATAATAACTAATTTACAAAATAAAAGAAAAAAGAAAAAAAACTGTTTTTGACTTTTGGGGTGGGTTTTTCAAGTGTTCAAAACTTGGCCCAAGCGATGGAGGTGTTAATTGAGCTCTATGGTGCAGACTAAAGACTGCAATAGGTGGGCTTTGTAATACAGGCCGAAGGATCAAACTTTTTGGACATATGCAGATCATAAAAATAAAATTTTCTTTGCTAAACGTGAAAAGGGGCATTATGATTTAAGAATTCCAATGTTAAGAGTCTGAAGTTATTACTCTGTAACATTATATTTATAGCAATTAAGTGATAAAATTTATTACAATTTATAATTTCTTTTGTTTTTAAGTATTTAAAAATTAAAATTTCAATACAGTTTGATGAGAAGAAAAAATTAAGTCTGTTCATGGATATTTTAGGTGGCAATTATAATAAAAACATGAAAATAAATTTTTTCATATTTTTATTTGATAGAAAGATTTTAAACAATGACACTATTAACGAATTCATGTTAATATAATAAGAAAAAATTGATTGAAATTATTTTTTTTTTAAATTGAAAGAAAGAAAAATCATAAGTTATAATAAATTTTATTATATAAATACGATAATTATGAAATCATAAAATACTGAATATCACAAAAAAGAACTACTACAATCTCTAAAAGTGAAACATTTAAACCATATATAGTGTAATTATTTGTACTTATTCCAAGTAAAAATTATATACATATTATATTGTTGAGATTTTTTTTTTTTCTCTAGATTAATTAAGACAGAAGCAACTTGCCATGTGAAATGATTTATAATTGCAGGGATATATCATATGGTTGATAGGTAGGTTACCAGATAAGGATCCCTCAATTTCATGACATTTTGATGATAAATTGGCAATACCCATTTTCTATGATGCATATAAATATTATTATTGACCTTAATTTTCAACTTCAAAAACTAAATAAGTAATGCTTCAGATTTTGCATGCAATGCAAGTAGTTGTTCAACATGTGCAAGTTTTGCTAGCTATGTGTAAGTCCCTAGCTGGCATTGCATTTGCATTGACATTTCACAAAAATCAGTAAGAGATTAACATGGAACATGAGATCACTAACACACTTAATTTTTTTTATTTTAATTATTAATGTTTAGAATTTATTATATTCTAATTAATTAATTCAGTTCAATTTTTAGACAGAATCATAAAAACGATAAAAAAAATTTACCAATTAATTTAACGCAACAGTATAAACTCAAATCTAAGACATCATTTAAGTGAAAATAATTAATTTTTTTTAACAATATTTGCTAAAAAAAGAGAATTTCTTTTTGTTCTTTTAGTGAAATCAAATTAGGAATATTTAACATAAAAAGTCAATCGATGCATCGTGGAAGTAAGTCGATCAAATTATATATATATGTGTGTGTTTTTAATGTATAATTGTTTTTTACAAAGCAAAAGATAAGAATGAAGATTGTTACAATAATTGTAACTTTTTAAATCGGTCAATTAGTTAATCTTGATCAAATATAAGTTAAATTAAACTATACTTATGTGGTTTAACCATCAAGTTTTTTGGGGGAACATGTAAAGGATTTTTTGAAGAAATCGATACAAGAAAATCAGTAATCGTTGATATTATATGAAAGGAACCATTGATGTGTAAGCCCCTTTTATATATAAAATTGTTTAAATGTCAATATTAATGACTTGGCCTATAAAGCGATGGCTATTTAATTTCCAAAGAATTTTTTTTTCAATAAAACAATTATTTTAAGAAAAAAAGTACAATAAGTCAAGGGTACTCACATGTACGGCTAGTACATTTCTATTTTTTAATTAAATTAAACCATAAGTATAGTATTTGATTGAATATAGTTGTTATTCATACAAAATAAACAAATATGTATAAATGACTATTGCCCCCAAAACAATGATAAGTACGGTATCCATTTTATAATCATAATTAAAAATTTATAAATCAATTATAAAAAAATTTAACAAAGTCAATCAATCTAAATCATCCTCTTTTTTTTTAATTTTTTATTTTCATTTGTATGTTGAAACATAATTAAAATAATATATGATAAATTTATATTTTATTGATTTGGTATTGACAATGAATAGAGTAAACATATGAATAGATTGTTACTTTTCTAGTTAGATCATCCCATAAGTGCTTACTCCTTTGCCATAATTTCGTTCTGAAAAAAATTGAAAAGCTAAGTTACTAATTCTTGGCTATATAGGAAGAATTGCTTGTTTCATCCTATAAAATTCTTCACTTGTTTGTAAATTAATGATATAATGCTTAAATTAAAGGCCTCAAACGTAGATCATTATAGGACAACAATTCAAAGATGATACCAAGGAAGAACGGAGAAGCAAAGGCTGAGAAGTCTGATGGCAAAAAATTCACTTTGTGACTTTAAAAGATTATAAACTTAATTTATGCCCTTATCTCATTTTTTAGATAAAAAGATTTAAAAAATGAATATCAGTAGTTTGATTTAAAATCATTTTATTATTAAAAAAAATTATTTACTCATCAAGTTTTTAATAAACTAGAAGGGTTGATTTTAACTCACGAATGTCAATATCTGAGCAGCGCGTTTAATTCTTTTTTAGATAAAATAAATAAATATTACAATCAATTTAAATAGTTTGATCTAAAATATTTTTATTAATTCAAAAAAAATATTAATTTATCGAGTTTTTAATAAACTAATAGATGTTGATTTCAAGTTTCTAATAATTCGATAGATGTTGATTCCGATTCATGAACATCAATAAGAAAATGATAACTTTTTAATACAAGTTAATCAACATTGACATCATTTAAAATCTTTCACGTTTATGAGATTTTACTGTTCCAACCACTAAGATTGAGTTCAATTTTTAAAATAGCAGTCATATGTATGTTCGGTGAAGGTATGGGGTAAGATTCACAAAGAGCTAGGGAGGGCAGGAGTAAGTCAAAATAATAAAATACTAAATGTACGGCTAGTACAGTTTAAGTTGTGGTAGGCATTATCATCTTTTAATTTATACTTAGACATTAAAATATATATAAAAAACATATGAAAATGACCATTATTCTTTAAAACATATTGTCTTTTTTGAAGAAAAATCTTAAAAAATGAAAAATTGAATTCATAATTTATATCAATATTTTAATTTCGTAAATCATACGTATTAGGAAAAATAACTCCATGCAGAGTATTCATATTGTGATCTAAGGTTATAGGTATATGTATCCATCATCAACACTACTTGTATCCGGTCATTTGCCAACCTTTGCCAACCCTTGAAAGGCTAGTTCCATAATTTCAGGATTATGCAACAAAAATTAATTAATGGCAAATTAGTTAGTTTCTTTTCATCCTATAAGATTCAAAATTTAATAGTTTTTTATTTTTAAATAAGAGTTATTTTGTTTAAATCATTGGTATTTATAATTTATTAAATTTTTACTAATTTGATTTGATTTCGATAAATTATAAATAAAATAAAGAATTTTCAATAATTAATTTAATATAATTGTATATATTAGAATTCGAATTTAATTAAAACGTCGCTTAAGTACGAAACCAATAATTTTTTTTTTAATAAGTTAAGGTTTAAATGAATAGCTTCATGAGATAATAAATACAAATTCAAAGAGAATTTAAATAAATGCGGCAAATTAATTAAAGTTAACACTATATTAGCATCTTATAAAACATATAAGCAATTTTGATTTCCACCAATAAATAATGCAAGTTTGGTTCGTTTGTTAGTGTCAATTTGGAATTTTTAGGCCCCCTCCCTATCTTTTATTTTATCTCCTTATTAGACTACCCAAAAAGTAGAATTATTTTTTTCAAATTAAAAGAAAATTAATGAGATACCTGTTAATAGATACTTTTAAAAATATATATTTTAGAATTATTATTATTAATTTATTTAATTTTTTTTGTTAATTTTTTCAAATTCCTTTTTACTATATAGTTTAGTAATATATAAATTATTTAATATTTTTATTAATAAAAAATTATATGCTAGATGGCATATACATTGTAAATTGGGAAGACAACATGAACCTTCCTATCTTCACATGCATGGCTCATTGCCCTAGACAAATAAAAGGGAATCTTTCTATAGTATAATTATTAATTAACGATAATCAATTTAATTAATCGACAATGTCAACTTGTATTTATCTATAATTCATAATTAATTTAATTTAATTTCATCCCCTAATTTTTTGTGCTTGACTTGTCAAACTCTTTTATGTATCTTTAATTAAATATGTTACTTTGGAAAAAAATATTTTTGTATAAAGTTACATACTCATGCTACATTAATAAAAAATATATCAATAAGTAAATAATTTAATAGTTATTTTTAAAAAAAATATTATGAAAAATATAATTTATATATAATTTTAAAAAATTAATTTTTATTATATAATCTACCAATATTTAAAATATTTAAAATATACATTTGCAAAAAGTTAATTAACTTCTAGTGGCTAGTACAATAGAATCAAATTCATTTTTAATCAAATAAAGCATCAAACTTATAAAAATTAAGTAATCAAATGTTAAAAAATTTCTTATTTTATTAAAAATAATAAATTTAATTTCTAATTACTGAGGGATAAATTATATAAATAGTCTTTAAACTTTATATTAAATCATAATTTAGTTGCAAAATTTTAAATTATATATTTTGAGTTATTAAATTTTTATATGGGTATCACTTGCTGTCTCTATAAAAAATTTTTATCATAAACAATTCAGTATTTACCATTTTAGTTACAAATTCAAAGATAGCATATCAATAAAATCTGTACAAATTATTTAAATATAATATAGTATACAGATATTTTATTATTAATATATCATTTATTATATGTAAAAAGTTAAAATAATATTTCAATAAAAATTTAAAATTATATTTATAAATTATTTCAATATACTATAATATATAAATATTTTATTAATTTATAGTTTGTTATATAAAAATTAAAAAATAAAGATAAATATTCATATATGCTTTGTTTTTAATAAAAATGTTTTTATATTATTCTAGGAATAAGGTATTTAACTCTTAAAATAGTTATTAATTTTATATAAATATACAAATAAACTTATTTATATGCTATAATATATAAATATTTTATTAATTTATAGTTTATTACATAAAAATTAAAAAATAAAGATAAATATTAATATATGCTTTGATTTTAATCAAAAATATTTTTATATTA
This sequence comes from Mallotus nudiflorus, assembly GCA_947683625.1. Taxonomy (NCBI): domain Eukaryota; kingdom Viridiplantae; phylum Streptophyta; class Magnoliopsida; order Malpighiales; family Euphorbiaceae; genus Mallotus; species Mallotus nudiflorus. The sequence continues at coordinate 7,011,804 of CANTUR010000018.1, forward strand.
TCCTAGGAATAAGGTATTTATATCTTAAAATAGTTATTAATTTTATAAAAATATAGAAAATATAAACTTATTTATATGGTATTTTTAAATTTTAAATTAAAATAGTAATATTGAGTTATTTATGAACCAAAAAAATATTATAAAATTATTCACAAAATTTAAATAAAAATTTAATAACTGAAAAAATATAAATTAAAATTTTATAATTAAATTATAATAAAAAAACAAAATCTAATGATGGTTTATGCACTATCTAAAGTAAAATTCTCCAGTTTAAGTTAAAAAGCATCAAAAGTCCATTGTTATTGGAATATACAAAGGATATACCATTGATATTCGTACAATATGTATCCACAGAACTCTATAAATACCAGACCTTCATAGTTCCATGACATTAACTTGTGCCCTTGATTTGCTTATATATAATAGCTAGCTACCATAATCTTCTTTCTTGATCATAGTATAATTACAGTCATTACATAGTTTTTTTTTTTTTTTCTTTCCATTTTAGAAATGGCACAATCTGATGAAGATGGTGCCTCAGGAACCTCCATATGCATCCATGATGGAAGAGAACAACCCTTCACTTTCTCAGTTCAGTCAGCTGAAACTGATACAACCCACAATTTTGCTTTACCAGTTGATTCAGAACACAGAGCCAAAGTCTTTAAACCATTTTCTTTTGCAAATCCTCATATGAGAGCATTCCATTTAGCTTGGACATCGTTCTTCACTAGTTTTATCTCAACTTTTGCAGCTGCACCTCTTGTCCCCATCATCAGGGACAACCTTAACTTAACAAAAGCTGACGTGGGTAATGCTGGTGTTGCTTCTGTTTCAGGAAGTATATTATCTAGACTTGTAATGGGTGCAGTTTGTGACCTTATTGGACCAAGATATGGCACTGCATTTCTTTTAATGTTGTCAGCACCCACTGTTTTTTGTATGTCATTTGTGTCTGACGCAAAAGGATACTTAATTGTCAGGTTCATGATCGGATTCTGTCTGGCTACTTTTGTTTCTTGCCAATATTGGACGACGGTGATGTTCAATGGCAAGATTATAGGTCTTGTTAATGGGTGTGCTGGTGGGTGGGGTGATATGGGCGGTGGAGTTACTCAGCTTTTGATGCCTTTAGTATATCATGTTATTACATTAGCTGGTGCAACACCATTTACTGCTTGGAGAATTGCTTTCTTCGTTCCTGGCTGTTTTAATGTTATTATGGGAATATTGGTTTTAACTCTTGGCCAAGATTTGCCTGATGGAAACCTCAGTACTTTGCAGAAGAAAGGTGGTGTTGCCAAAGATCAATTCTCTAAGGTACTTATGATGATCATCATGATCATACATATATATATATAAATATATAATCATTGCAATGATTAGAGTATCAATAAGTCAAAGTTCATTATTTTCTTTTCATGAGATGAAAGTTGAATTGCTTGTGGGTTGTCCTTAATATTCCCATATATTGATGAATGATGGGTACAGAAATTCGAACTGGAATCTAGCCACCATTCATAAATATTGGTGAAAATTTTTTAAAAGTTATTACTATAAATCAATTCTCTATAATTTAATATATGTAAAGTTGTTTAATTTATTGTTTATAGGTTGTGAAGTATGCAATTACAAACTACAGAACATGGATATTTTTCCTCCTTTATGGATTTTCCATGGGTATCCAATTGACCACCACCAACATCATCACTGAATATTTCTACGACAGGTAAGTTTTAATTATTTTTCTTCTTATTTTATTTTCCGTGTTGTATATGTTTATAAAAATTTTTAAGACTTATTAATATAAAAAAAATTATAAGGTTCATAAATTTTTTATAAATTTATTTCAATTTTTAAAATTTGACAAAAATATTTTAATTTAGTCAATTATTTACAATCTTAACATAATTTGAACAAAACACACATGGCTCCCTTACATGCTACCAACGTCTATATTGTAAATAATTAATCAAATTAGAACATTTTTATCGAAATTTAAAAGTTAGAAAAAATTTAAATTTATAAATATTAATAATTTTTTTGTATCAAATAACCAAATCTTAATCGAAAATTAAATTTCCAATTTTATTATAACCTGCGAGACATGCACTCGAATATTGTTATTTGCTCTATTAGCACAAGAGCATTAATTTTTTTTCACTTTTTTTCTTTTATATATATAAGTTCTAATAAAGTAATTATACACATGATATTTTTGCAGGTTCAACCTGAAGCTCCACACAGCTGGTGTTATAGCAGCAAGTTTTGGCATGACCAACATATTTGCTAGACCATTTGGTGGGTATGCCTCGGATTTGACAGCAAAACGTTTTGGCATGAGAGGCAGGCTATGGACAATTTGGATCCTCCAAACACTAGGAGCTGTGTTTTGTATATGGCTAGGCCGTGCCAATTCACTCCTCATTGCAACTATTGTAATGCTTTTGTCTTCAATGGGCATTCAAGCTGCTTGTGGAGCAACTTATGGAGTCATCCCTTACGTTTCGCGCCGATCGTTAGGCATAGTATCTGGCCTCACAGGTGCTGGAAGCAACTTCGGCTCTGGCTTGAATCAGTTAGTGTTCTTTTCCAGCTCAAGATTCTCCACAGCAACAGGTTTATCTTTGATGGGTGCTTTAGCTGTGATTTGCACTTTGCCAGTAGTATTAATTCATTTTCCTCAGTGGGGAAGTATGCTCCTTCCGCCATCGAAAAATCTTGAGAAAGGCTCCGAAGAGTACTATTACGGGGCAGAGTGGACGGAGGAAGAGATGCAGAAGGGTAGGCATGAAGGAAGCATGAAATTTGCTGAGAATAGCCGGTCCGAAAGAGGCAGACGAAATGCTCTTGCTCCAGCAGCAACTCCTCCAGCTGCTACACCTCTCAATAATGTTATTTAGTGCATTTGCAAACCAAAAATAATGCATTATCTTTTTTTATTGAACAGCCAATGGTTAATTTTCAACACTATAAAATATAGAAAAGGGGCTGAAGTTCGATCTCTATTTTTTACTGCAAAATATTTATCTGTTACCACTTGAATCCTCCTAGAGATAAAAATAATAATAATAATATATTACCATTATTATATAAATGTTTCTTGTACATGAAAAATATTTAAATGTTATGTATTAAAGAAATAAATACTATGATATTGTGTTAAAAAATATTAAATGAGAGAATGGTTATTATTTTATAAAAACATTATAAAATATAGAATTTAAATTTTTATAGTAAATTTGTGAAATTAATTTATAGAAAAGGTTACACCTCACCTTATTGTGTAGTCATCTATATTTAGTTTATTTATCTTAGTTAATTAAAAAAATATATAGTATCAGTGAAATTTAGCATTAATGAGTTAAATTTTTATTTTGATAAAATTAACTTATAAATATAAAAAATATGGCATTGTATTGAGAGCTCTATTTCCCCACATACATAATTGAGTTCATAAAAGAAAATAAGATGTCCCTTGAATCTCATTCAGTACCGCTCAAGGAATAGGCCCTAGGGCCTCCAAGAAAATAGGGCCCCATCTATATTTTATATATATATATATATATATATATATATATATATATATATATGTTAAAATATTTTTTTTAGTTTATTAAATTTTTTAGAAAATTAATCATTTTATTTATTATAAAATAATTTTTTATTTTATAAATAATTATTGTTAAATGTGTGAAATAAATTTTATTTAATAGTAATAAACAAAAAATATAAATGAAGTAGTAAAGTGCAATATTAATAAAAAATATATTTTTAACATGATTTTATTAATTATATTCATTAACTTTAAAGAAAAAAGATTCTTAATTAATTTTGTAAAAATATAAATATCATACATTTGAATTTTTTCTTTCTTATTTTTTTAGTTGTATCTTCTTGCTTTTAAATTTTTTTCAAACAAATTATTTTTTAAATATTTTTTTAAATTTTAATTTTTCAATAAAAACAATTTCACAAAGATTTATTATATACTGATACTAAATTATTTTCTATTTTTTTATTTTTTGAAAATAATTAATAGTAAAAAATAATTAAATTAATAATTTAAAGAAAAAAAAATTGCCTAGGGCCACTAGTGACCTTAAGCCAGCCCTGATCCCATTCTATCCTAAATTAATCGATTAAATAATTATAGAACATTTATAAAAAAGTTGTTAATTTATGAATCCACTATATCCTGATTTGCTAGGTAATTATGTGTATATTTATTTAGGTATAGTCTATAACTATATATGTGTATATAGTTATATATATAACTATATATTTGTTTTAAATTTTACACGTTTTGTTAGTTTGCATTATTAACCTATAAATTAATTATTTTAACATATTAACTTAATAAAAATATGAGTTATAAATACTTTTTAACAAGTTTAAATATTTAAATAATTTTATTTTAATTTCAAAAACAGCGATTACTTGAACATCTCAAATAATGTTTAAACGGTTAATAACTCTTATTTTCATCTGGAATAAATTTAGATGTTTAAGTAATCAATTTATAAATTAAGAAGATAAACTGATAAAATATATTAAGTTTAAAAAGCTGTGAATATATTATATCTATTTATTTAATGATTTTCAGGTATATAAATATGAAAGAAATCATTTTGCTTCCAAATATATAGTAACTACTAATCAATTTTTCTCTATTTTTTTTTAAAAACTAAAACAAAGTATTTAGTATACTTTAATTTCAGTATAATTCAAAGGTAGCTTTTTGAATAATATATAATTATTTTTATCTATTATGATATATAATTATTTTTCTTGGACAGTCTTTGCCTTTGGATGCTTAGTAGTTAGTAGATAGAGATGGTTGTCGAAAGCATCATATTCATTTCTATAAAATTATGTAATATAATTTGACTTGGCTGAGCTGATAATACTGACAGATGTACGGTTCAGTACCTCACTATAAAAAAATAAAATGCAAGAAAATAGATTGAATTGAAAGACAAAAAATTAGTTTTTTTTGTAGAGGAAGATTCATGGCAACTTCCACATAATTTTATATAAAGTTGACTTTATTTTTTTTTTTAAATCAGATTAACTCTGTATACATCAATGAGAAAAAGAGATGAGATGCTAAAATTTTTTAATTGGTTTTTTAGTTGTGGTGTATATAAGTGCATTAATTGTTAAAAAACTATTAACATTTTTATAGTTTTTTTTTTCAAAATAAATGAAAATTCAATAAATTTTAAATAAAGACAGATTAGATGAATTAAAAAATTATTCGCTTAGAATTATGATCAACAACTACCCTTTACAAATTGTATTGAATTTGAATATTTAATTTCTCTAAATAGTACATATTGCCCTTAAAACAGTTAGTGGAGAACAATAGTTACACTTCAAAAAGGCCTATTACCTTTTTTTACTCATGAATTTTACCGTTTTCCTTTATTTTACATATCAATTTTTTTTATTCAACAGTACACATAAACTTATATTTTAGACTAATTTCATTTATGGGTAAACATAACTAAACACATGTGAAAGACGCATGATAATATGATATAGGTGGACATTCATGTCAAATATTTCACCCTAAACTTTACACTTTTAGTTCATTTCACCTATAAACTTTCAAAATTAATCAATTATACATGTAAACTTCTATTATAAATTTGATAAATATCATTGATGAATTTAACTTTTTTATTGTTATGTTAATAATTTTTATTTAATTTTAATTAGATAAATATTTTTATTAAAATTGATTAACTTGACTAAATTAAAATAATTTATTAGAATTTTTATATTAAGATTGGCTAAAATTATTGAATATTAACTAAACTAAAAAAATTTAAATGAACTATGAAGCTCACAAACAAGTTCAAATATAAACTTACGAATTAACTTGTAATTTTTATATTTAATAATTTAATTTTAAATATATAATATATAAATTCTTATTGTAAAAATATTTTAAAAAATATATTATTAGAATAAAATTATAATTTTTATTAAATATATTATAATGTATTTAGTAAATAATTTATTTTAATTTTTATTATCCAATTATATAATGTTCCTATTAAAAAAAAAAGGTCAAATACCTCTTTTCATCCCTTTAGTCCATTTCATACATCAACTTCAAAAATTAACCAATTAAACATATGAACTTTTATTTTGAACTGATTTCACTCGGACACGTCGACTCACATTAACACGTCAACTCTTTTTTCACCAACCACACGCCTCGTATTTATTGGATTCACGCACTTGTCGACACTATCAAATGATGTGTGAAATAGAATAAAAAAATATTATTCATAAATGAAATCGGTCTAAAATAAAAGTTTATATATACTATTGATTAAAAAAAAATTAATGTGTGAAATAAGCAAAATGGATAAAATTCAGAAGTGAAAAAGGGTATTCACCCCTTAAAAAATGGCCAAGAAAAATTATTACATGTAATTTTATTAGCAAAGCTGATATTCAATGTTAAAATGTATCAATATTTATTGGTCAAAATAGTAAGGAATTTAAATTTATTTTAAGTAAAATTTTGTACTTGAATTTTATATTTATATATATAAAACATATATTGAGAAAGCATTTTTCCCTTTTGTGGGTTTACCTAGCTCAAATTTCAAAATTGTTAAAACTTCTATCTATAACTACCGCATACCAGATATAATAATATTATATGCAAAAAAAAAAAAAATCATGCATGGCTGTTCACTCCACAACAGATTAGACTCGAGCAATATAGCAATAAAATGTATAATATACAAAATCTATGTACAGTAATGATCTCTTTTAACTGAATATGGGACACAAAAAAATTCACCTCCAACTGCGAGATAATTCATGCTGTCCATCATAATTTAGCAATGTGTTAGCATATACCAGCAACGCACCAATCTCAATTAGAGGCAAAGAGATGGTTAGAGCAAACTAGCAGCTCAATTTTCCACGGCCACCACATGTAATACAGGATCGGGCCGAAGAGCACTTTGCACAGTAACTCCATTTCTTTGGAAGCCTGAAACAGTGTAGTTCATTTGATCAGTAGTGCGCGCGCGTGCGTGTGCATGTGCGAGAGGAAAAGAAACATGAGAATTACGCTGCTGTGTATCGAGTGGCTACATTCTTCACGTTCATCTTTGCTCTCTCAGCACTTTCTTCAGACAGTTTCTTAAGGACAAATCCTTCACCATTGCATTCAGAACATATACCAGAACCGCCACAATCTTCGCATGTTTTCAGCTGAATCTGTATTATGATTAGCATATCAATCAGATAATAAACGCATGCGAACGCATATATATATAAACAAGCAGATAACATACTAACATGTCGAGAATAAAAATGCAGCACGAAACATGTGCTATCTGTTTAGCTCTTCCAATGACAAGAAATTTCAGCAAGAAAATAAACAATCTAATTCCGTTTTAGCAGTTAAAAGCTGCAGAATACATAAAAAAATTTCCTTTCTCTGCAGCTCAATGGTGAAGAAAGTTATCTTGACAGCTTTTGGTGATATCATACAAGAGAGAAAAACACCCTCTACTTCTTATAAGCTGCAATTGCTTATATCCAAGGTTCAGAGTGTTTTCTTAAATAAGCATTTTATAGGTTTTCAAGTCGCCTAAGCACCTCATCTGTCTCAGTAGCTTTGGTTCTTCTAGCAAGAACTGTGGCTGCTGCACCAACAACTGCAGCAGCAATTGCCACGGAAGCAGCTGTTTCTGGTAGAGCAGAGGACATTGTAGATGCTTTTCTCTTTTGTTTTTGTAATTTCACATCAATTGAAGACCAAGCATTGGGCTCTGGTACAGCACAAACTTCAAACTTGGATACCCTACTTGCTTCAAAAACATAAAAAATTAGATAATTCAAAGCCCAAATCATTCCAAAATTATAATTTCCTATGTCAAATACTAACTTGGAAACAGGTTGCGCAATCCCACAACAAATGAAGCTAACATCAAGTCCTATGACAAATGGAACTTGATGCGGTTGACTGCCATGGAAGAAGTCTCAATTGGCAAAATACATGTTACTCAGCAACATCCAAAAAATTCAGTGATGACAAAGATACTTGTAAAGGTTCACTGAGTTACACAATCGATACTACAAGTCATGATGCTGCATACATCAGAGATATATGCATTATATGTGTGCTACATAAACCACAAGAAAGGAGCTAGTTCAGTGAGGAGGTAAACAGCCCGACAAGTACTCATACCTTGGAAGACATTCTAAACCAATTGCACAAAGACATTAATTAAGATCAAAGCATGTCTCAAGCATAAATGTGTCAGCACTTAATTAACCTTTATAATTTGAGCGGAATTTATAAGGAGTACTGAATAAAGCTCATATCAAATAGTGAGTGGATGATTCATTTCATTACTTTCTGTTACAGTCTATCAAAACTGCTTCAAGTATTCAAAAAACCATAGAAGTATTCTAAGAAACAAAAAGTTTATCACACAGCATTATCCCTAATTTCATATTTTTATCATCCTTCAGCAGTCTATTTACAGATTTTCCCATATAGTTGCTAATAGAATAGCCACATAAATATTATAACTCATTTTAGTGACAGAAAAGTGCAACTGTAAAAAGATTGTCAAGGTGTAATCTGCATAGAGGGTATAATCTGATGTAGTCACATAAAGACAATTTTCTAGAAGAATATTTAATTCCAATAGAATTTTCTCATTTATACCATTTAATCTGGAGCCAAAATTAAGTTAAAACATGAATTGAAACTTCAACGACCTTCAAAACCTACACCAACCAATCGAAAACAGGTGCTCGCTCTTATCCATATTCATTATAGTGCACACTTGCAACTTAAAGAGGATAGATTTTGTTAGTTTCTTCCAGCAGAGGCTCAAAAAGGCCAGGCCTTGCTGTCAGTTTTGATTGCTCAGAAAGATGAAATATACAACACACACCAAATAATCCTCGTCCTATTCATTCATATTGCATATCAATGCTGGAAAAATTCGATAACAGCACAATTCAGAAAGGCATTTAACAATAATATGCACTCATTGATTAAAGCATCTCTATCTGCAGCCAGCATAAATCATTAATCCACATTTCTTACCTCCACCACCCACAACAAATAAAGCAATCCACAGCAAGCAAATGCATATCTAATGCTTAGCCAAGAATTCACTCTATGTAACTGAATTGTGCAAGAAACATACCAACACATTCATTCTGCCCATTTAATTAAAGAAGGCCTTACTCAAGAACTCAAAATTACTACAAAATTGCGCTACCCTTTTAATATCCCTAACAACTCTAACTGATATGACAAAAGCCAAAAAAAGAAAAAAAAAATCATCTTTACGTCAATTAAACACGAACCATTACAACAATGACCTTCCTCCATAAAAATCCGTATGAATTGGGTATGATGGGTTCACCAAATAAACACAAACCACCCACATCAAAAAATCAGGAAAATGCCATCCCCATCATTTAAAACCCTCAAAGGTTCAATCTTCAATGGGTATTTTCCATTAAGTTCGTACCTTTCTTTCTCATAATTATATTACAGTTGTCAACTACCTCAAGTAAATAGCAATAATTATGTAATTAAAATGGCAAAATTATTACAGACAGATACACAACAACTAAAACAATTTGAAACCCATCTGAACTTTAGTTACTTACTTTTATTAAAGGAGAGAAATGATAAGGTTGGCACTGCAAGCTCCATTTTTTATGTTCTTGTGTTGTGCTTTTTGATCAACAGAAGCAACAGCTTTCCTGCTTTATCAACTTCTTATCTTGCCTGTCTGCACAAATTTCCATTACATACCTTAACTTTTAGAATTGCCAGCATTTTTATCTTAAAGATTAGCTACTAAAGCACCCATGAAATTTACTTTAATATAAACTTTAATACCTATTTTTTTAAAATTAACAAATTAGTCTCTAAAATTTTGTTTAAAGACGATTGGTGTTGTAATCTCTAAAATATTAATTTTAAGTATGTTAATTTTATCTTAGTCCTATTCTAATTCTATGCATAATGAAGAGATATAAATTCCTGAGCAGGAAACGAATTAAGCATGCCATTGAATCTTGCAGCATGGGGTATGGATAATTGGTGAAACATTTATACACTAATGGTTTGAGTTGTATATATTAGTATAGAAATTAAATGAGTTTAAAAGTTGTTGTATTTCATATCGAAATTTGTTCGTCCGGTTTAGTTTAATTAATTGTATAAAATTTCAGAATAAGAGTAAAAAATTCGTGAAAATTAATATATATATATATATATATATATATATATTAAAAATAAGCTCACTTAAATAAGAAAAAATTTTGAGTAATTATTTTGGTATAATCATGAGGTGTTTTATCACTGCATTGGATATAAATTTAATTTTCATAGTCAATGCTGAATCAAGAGAATTTGAGCATAAAATTGTCTATTATGAAACTTTCTCATATAAAAATTCAGTAGAATTTTATACAACTAAATTTTATTTCAATTTTATTCAAGTAATTATATATACAATAAATAAGAAAATGTTTATTAAACTAACTAAATTAAAGATAGCAGTTGAAAGTTGAAATCCCCCACCATGAAGCGTAGTGTCTTCAAATAGATTAACTAACTGGCAGACCCACCATACATATACCTTGTTAGGGGATAATGCCAAGTGGCAAAACCATAAAAAAAATTGGAACAATTAATATTGCTAGGTAACAAGGAGAAAATCAGATTTATGAAGCTTTCTCCAAGTTGGGTCCCTTCACCTATATGCATTTGCTACCTATTCCTATCAAAGATGAAGATGAAGATTTTGTTCACGGCCAAAGGTTATTTAAGGTTGACTTTCTAAAGCTTCATTATATATATATATATATATATATAAGACAATTAAAATTTTTTCAGGTATTAAATTTTTCCTTCTTTAAAAAAATTAAAACTCTTGTAGTTACTTGATACTAAAAATTATTTACACTCATAAGTTATATATTTTTAATTTAATTATTTATTATGATACATAATTATTATTTAATGATCATGTTATGTATTATATATTATTTTTTTAATTAAGATCTATTATATTAAACAAATATAAAACTTCTAATTTTTATATATTTATATTGATCTTTAAAATTTGGTAAACATATCATAATTTCATTAATTGTAATCTTAACACAATTTATACTTTAAATGAAATTAATAAAAAGGACATATATATGATTATTCAAAAAAAAAAAAGTCAATGTCATATGTGTGTATTTTTAAATTTTATTAAAATATATATCACACAAAAAATAAATAATTAATGAAATTAGAATATTTTATTGAATTTTAAAAATTAAATCAAATTTATATAAAGTGACAAAATACTATAATTTTGATACCAATAGACGGTTCTTTAAATTGGGTATTATAGAAACTATTTGCATGTTTTTTAAGGGTACATTTCATGAAAAAATTTGATATTATAACATGAAATTGGAGAAGCAATAAAGAGAATCACATGGTAAAGATGGAAAAGAAAACTTGAATCCCATGTTTAACCCGAAAAAAAAAAGGGAAAAAAAGGGAAAGAATCGCATTTTCTGATCTCCAGCAAAGAAGTTGGCCCAATTTTTCATATAATATGTGTAGTAAATGGAAGCTCTTTCTTTGTTCTTTCCTCCATGAATGCCAATATTTATTGTTTGATGTGTTTTTTGGAGGAAAAAAACTCATCTCTCATTGAAGATTTTTGGTGATGCATATGAAACATTAAAAGCAATTTAATATATTCACACATGCTACTTGAGCCTTTTTTTTTCTTGCTCAAGAGCCAACAAACATAAAGATTGCCATGCTAGCTAGAGGGTTTTATGCTTCCCTTTTCAGATACTTTGATTTAGTGAAAACAATTTAATGTCTTCATTTTGTTAGATTCATGTGCTTCAAATGTTAGTATCAAATAAGTTCTAGCATTTATTGATTTCCTATAAGTTAATGTAAAGTTTTATATATATCTTTATTATAGGGTCACATTAATTGCATAACTCTAACTTATTTATTTGTAGTTGACAAATTAAACTAATTTTCAAGCTCTTAAATTTTCATTAATAATGATTATGAAAAATATTTTAGAAGTGATTATTTATCATAATTAGTTCGAATAGTAGTTAAATTTGTTTTCAGTCTATTGTTTTAATTTGTTTTATAATATCAATTGTATATATAAAATAATTTCTAAGTGCTAAATATTGAGGTAGGCTCTTCAACCCATTACAAAGAAAATGAAGTAATTAATGGTTTAAGTGGAAAAAAAAAATTGAATTATTTTAAATAAAAATTTAAATTTAAATTTTATATATGAAAATTTTTGTGAAAAATCACTCGACTCAAATTCTGAAAAAATAAAAAATTATATGTACTTGGAAACTTCTGTGTAGAGAAATAAACTATGCATATAAAGCTAATCTACAATATTAATTAGTACATTGATTTACCATATAAAAGTAGATTTGCCATATCATACAAATATATAATATCTTTGGTGGGATTTGAAGGTAAAATTAAAGGCAGTAGAGATTAGCTTGGTGCATTAACAAGTACTCACGGGCATCACTCACCCCATCACCACACCATCAAAGTACGTAATGCCAAATGTTACTAATGAGCTTTGCCACATATCTGCTTTCTCCAGCAAATTCACGAGCCTATTTAAAGACCTCTTTTGCCCACCTTACCACCTCACTTCCTTAAAGCATTCTCTGAACCTTCACTAGCTAGAGACACATCATCCCTTTTTCTTTCTAAACCTCACCATACCAGCAACAAGCAAATTACTTCCAAAAAGAATCTTAAAAAATGCATGCTAGAGTACCCTTTTCTGTTTTGGTCATCCATCTTTTGTTGTTGTTGTCTTGTATTAGTACTACTACTCTGGCTGGACGTTTAATTCCTTCAAGTGTACCAAGCACCATGAGGCCGTTGGGTGTAGAAGGTGCAGATTTTGTGAAAATGAGGCCTCATTTCAACCATAAGCTGCCAGTTTTAGGTGGAAAGGACGTGAAAGGTTGCTTGCCAAAAGGGTTTAGGCATTCTTCTGCTCCTAGTAGATTTGTGAACAATGAGCCATTTGGTTCTTGCTCTAATAAGATCCCACATACGAAGCCTTGATGATCACTTGATTCATGAATTCAAGATTCAAGGTATTGGACTATGTGTGCTGTGTGTATACGGTGATCATTAGTGTTTGATCAATTTGAAAAAAAAAAAAACTAAGCACAGGGAAGGATTGATATATATAAAATATATATTAATTATATGTATGTCTTCCATAATTTTGAATGTAATACTTTGAATGATAATTTTGCCTTTGGTGAGTGGAAATCTATAAGAAAATGAAGATTTCAAGATATTGAAGTTTTTATTCTATTTATTTATTTTGTATTTAATACTTATGATATTCGGTTCGATAGTCACGGTGGTCACTAACTAGCTAATTTCACTAAGCTCAAGTCAAATATACTACACCAAGTCAGATATACTCCACCATTCTTTTGTGCAAAAGACAGCAAGAAGCGAAGCAAGGCAAGGCTTCGTGGCACTACTTCTGAGACAGCTCATGTTCCACTACCAATTATTGTAAGAAGTATTTTTCTAATTTAAATGCACAATTAATTTGGAGTTAATTTGAAGGCAAGTGAAACCAATAAAGGCAGCAGATGGCCATACACCAAAAATTCAACCCCGCCCTAATTCAAATTAGTTGGAATTAGCTGCATGAATAATTTCATTTCATATAATTTTGCACTGTATCTCTAAATACATAGTCATTAAATATTACGTATTATGTTTTTCGTATTAATTTAGGCTCGTATGTTCTATTTCTTTTTAATTTCTTCCACGGTCTACCATTTTACTGTAAAATTTCAGTCCATTTTAGGCCTAATCCAATATCACTCTCTTATTTATCCTAACGACCGCCATCACCTTTTACCTAAAAGTTGTTAACTGCCAATTGCAAGTGCATTTATTGAAGACACAAGCACTAGACTTTGACATACAAATATGTACATTAGGGTGCTATTTTCATTTAAGCAACGTTCAAACATACAGCTACAGTTAAATTAAATTAACCGTTAAAAAATAAGTATTTTAATCCAAACTCGTACTGAGAGAAGTATCATATACTATGTAACTTATCCAATGACAGGGGGCAGCATTATTTTCTTTTTCTATGACTCCTAATAGCAGAACTATAGAAGTACCAATCCGACACTTTTTAAGAACCTTTTTTCCATGAAAGAAAGCCAACCACGAAAATGTTTATCAAGAAGAAAAAACCTCTGCTTTTCCAGCAAGGAGTTGAGCTCCATGCCTATTTGATGTAAAAACTAACATATCGGATAGGATTTTTTGGTTGAAAAATCAACTAGTTTATGTATGTCAACTAGTTTATGTATGTCATTGCATCACATGAAATGTTTCCAAGTGTTTTTTTAATCATCGCCAAGAATTAGGATCCATCCTGAAGAGAAACTTCCAAACCTCTAAAAGATGCGATGCATATCCAGATGACTCGAACTAACTACTTCGCGCACCGCACCGCATAAAGCTACCTACCTGCTTTGGGCACCGCATGAATCCACAATTAGCACATTGGAACACTGTAAAACGGACATCTGCTTATAAAGCACTCAACTTCCATATTACAAGACAGCAAAAGTTAAAACAGTTGTTACCCAGTAACAAACTGCCTCATCTTAACTTTAAAGCTCCAAGTGTGGGTCATATAATTTCTCCCCTACGAAGATTGTGATTAAATATTTCAGGTAAAAAGAAAAACACCTAACTATACAGATCATCGTCATCAGCCCCACTGGCTGTAGTTGCAAAAGGATCAGATGCAGCAGCACCACTGCCAGTTCTTGCATCTGAAAACCTGAATTCCGACCCAAAGCCCCTAGATTGCTGCAACGTCTGAGCAAATGCTTGATATTTGCGAATGTCTGCATCGCTAACACTTCTGCGGGCATACTTCATCGACTCCTCAAAATGAGCAGCCTTGATCTCTGCCACTTCTTCATCAACATCCTCATCCATTGCCTCAGGATTCTCCCTGCTCCTCCTCTCTTTTTCAATATCCTACAACAATCATAAAACACACTTGCAGTCAAAGACTTCCAGCAAACTTAGTAAAAGCTCCAATAATTTTTACAGCAGTCAAAACAGGTACACACATGAAAGTTTAAACTTTTAGGTTTAGCAAAATCTTTCCAATTTTTACACATGAAAGCAGAGATGAAACTCATGAAAATAATTGAATGAACAAGTTCAAAACAAAATTTTTTGGCTCCCGTGTTAACTACATAGTTTAGCTGTTTGCTGTACGTTCGTTTCAGCATGCAAAAAATTCATAAAATGTGTTTCCAAAGAAAAAGAAAAGTTAACAATTAATCAGTCAATAAATTTAGAAAAGAGTAACACACACCTTCTCAATATTCTCCCTTATAGCATATTTGCATGCACGCTGGCATATCTCAGTAATATCAGCTCCACTGAACCCTTGGGTATACTTGGCCAATGCCCTCAAATCAACATCTTTTGAAACTGGTGATTTCCTCAAACAGGATTTGAAGATCTGATGACGTGAGTCTTCATCTGGAAGCGGAATGTAAATCAATTGATCAAGACGGCCTGGCCTTAAGAGTGCTGGGTCAATTATGTCCGGTCTGTTGGTGGCCCCAATAATAAAAACAGTCTTCTTAGCTGACATGCCATCCATTTCAGTAAGCAGTTGGTTCAAAACCCGGTCAGCTGCACCACCAGCATCCCCGACACTGCTTCCCCTCTGCAAATGAGGAAAAAATCATTAAACATGAGCCTAAGATGTGAAATCACGAAAGAAGGAAAATGTTGCAAAAATAGAGTTTCAGAAAGTACAAAAGCAAGTTATCGTAACAAAGTGGAAAATGTTTCCAATTAAAAAAAAAACAATTTTAATGACAGATTCTACCAATAAACAATGTATGTCAGACTGAAAAAAATAATTAAAACAAAAAATATAAAAATAACCTGAGTAGCAATAGAGTCAAGCTCATCAAAGAATAGGACACATGGTGCAGATTGTCGGGCCTTGTCAAAAATTTCTCTAACATTAGCTTCACTCTCACCAAACCACATTGTTAGCAGCTCAGGACCCTTAACACTAATGAAGTTCGCTTGACATTCATTTGCAATTGCCTTGGCCAGTAGTGTTTTCCCACAACCAGGAGGGCCATAGAAAAGGACACCCTTTGAAGGTGACATACCAAACTTCTCAAACTTCTCTGGATGCTCCACAGGATATTGGACAGTCTGCAGAAAAAATGGACAAATAATTTAACTCCAGGCAGCAAAATAAATAACATAGCAGGTCAATGTTGGAAAATAAAAATGAAGCAGCAAGTACATACCTCTTGAAGTTCCCGCTTAACATTCTCAAGGCCACCAATGTCTTCCCAGCTAACATTAGGCACTTCAACAACCTGGCATCAAATTTCATTGACAATTAGTACAGCTGAAAAAGCTGCGCCCTGCAAAATGCCAAAAGAAAAATCCATATTATGAGGTTCTTCGCTAGAAAATCACTGACCGTTTCACGTAAAGCAGATGGATTGCTTGTCCCAAGAGCAGTTTGAAAGTGATCGTTAGTAACAGCCATGGAATTGAGTATCTCAGCATCAATTGAATCATCCTCCAAATCAATTACATCCATCTTCTCTCTGATGCACTGAAGTGCAGCTTCAGTGCAAAGGGCAGCAAGGTCAGCACCCACATAACCATGGGTATCTTTTGCAATCCTTTCCAGATCAACCTGTAGAGTAGAACACCATTTAATTTGCCAAAATAGAATGCCAGATAACAGAAACAATAGGAAATTTAATGTAGAAACATAAGTAAGCCCAGAAGTCAGGTATATAAAAGTGGTGTATTCTGGATGTGAGACAAAAAAAAAAAAATCCATGCAATGCTTGGAACCATCAATTTAAATGCAATGCTTGTTTAGAAATATAATTATTTTCCCAATGAAAAGAAGTCAGATCCAAGACCAAACATGCACCCAAAGCCAACTGAATCTATTAATCCAAACCAAAACTTTCAAAAACACAAGCAAATAGTTTAAAGACGCATGCACAGACTTACCTCATCAGAAAGCTTCATATTCTTGGTATGAATTCTTAGAACCTCAAGGCGTCCAACTTCATCCGGCACACCAATGTCTATCTCCCTATCAAATCTTCCAAACCTTCTCAAAGCTGGATCAATACTGTTTGGACGATTAGTAGCACCAATAACAATAACATGTGCTCTAGATTTAAGTCCGTCCATAAGAGTTAAAAGCTGTGAGACAATTCGTCTCTCAACTTCACCATGTGTCTTCTCCCGCTTGGGAGCAATTGAATCAATTTCATCAATAAAGATGATGGAAGGAGCATTCTTCTCAGCTTCTTCAAATGCCTTCCTGAGATTGCTTTCACTCTCTCCAGCTAATTTTGACATTATCTCTGGCCCGTTTATGCAAAAGAAAAATGCACCAGTTTCATTGGCAACTGCTCTTGCTATCAATGTCTTTCCAGAACCTGGGGGTCCATAAAGTAAAATTCCTTTTGGTGGCTTCACACCAATTGATTTGAAAAGTTGAGGGTGCCTCAGTGGCAGCTCCACCAACTCACGAATCTGAGCCATCTGCTTCCGAACACCACCAACATCATCATAGCCTACTTCATCCAACCTGTCCTCATCCTCCCTTCTCACAGGTTCTCCCTCACAGAAAATCTCTGTGTCTGGGGCAACCACACAGTACTCACCTGGATCAGTTTCAATGACTTTGAACTCTACGCTTCTCATCCCACCCCTAACAAGGAAAAGATCATCTTTCCTCACAGGACGGTAAGCCTCCAAGAAATAAGCTGCAGATAGGACATAGCAAATTCACTTAAGCAACATGTCACATTTTAACAACAAAAAGGAAAAAGTCCCAACAAAGTAAAAAAAAAAAAAAAAATCCAAAGCGTTATCAAATAACAACAAAGGTTGTTTCCAAGTACAACAGGGAAATTAAAATACTTTTATATTCTGAAAAAAATACTACAAGTTCCTTGCATTTGCATGGCAAAACTCTTACTAAACTTGCAACTCTCAAGTAGCTTCTCTGAAAGAATAAAATAAAATGTTTCTTTGAAAGTATATAAACAGAACTTAGAACAAATTCATGTATGACTCCCTATTTCAGATGGGTCAACATACAAAATTACAGCAATTATAAAAAGCATCTAACATTCTCAATTAACCAAAATCTACAAAAGGAAATTGATGTCTTCCAGTTAAAGAAACAAAAACATAAACAAACAGTAAAAATAATAATGTAAAAGGCAGTGCATAAACTCACGTTTCAGGTATGCATCAAACAGATTCCCAGTAACACCTTCAATGGTATCATCAATTGGCAATATGTGAACACGCTTTCCATACTTAACATCCGGGCACTGATGCACAGAAACAACATCCCCAAGTCTAACCCTCAGGTTAGATCTAACAACCTTATTCATCCTGATTTTTGCTGGTTCACATGCATCATCGGCAAGTGCAATGCATATGGTATCTTTTCGTTTCTTGCCCTGGAATCCAGATAATTCAAAGAAAAAATAATCATAAGAACAAGAAACTATTTAACCAATTAGACAGCAAATAAAACACTGTAAAATTTAACTACAACATTACCATTAACAGCTTGAAATATTAACACAAACCAACCAAAAAAATTTACTAAAAACAACAAAAAAATTGCTACTCAATCCACAACCATAGTTAGCTCATCCACTATTAAACACTAAAAATAAAGCTTACAAACTCAAAACCCTAACTTTTTTCAAAAAATCACTAACTTTTCATACAAACAACCAACCATAGCCAGTTCAGCAGCAATTAACACTAAAAAGCATCAAGATTATTCAAAAACTCTAATAGTTTCACATGAAAATCACAATAAAAAAAATTACCTTGATAAGAATAGTGTCGCCACGGAAAAGCTGTAGCTTCTCCATGGTTTCCGGATGCAACGAAATGACGGAGTTATCATCGTTAACTGCCTCGTCGACGACCAACCGATTCGGCGACTTTTTCCTCTCTAAAATCGCCGTTGAGAAGTCCTTTTTCCCTGATTTTCTGCAAAAACAAAGAGAAAACGCAGCACGGCTTCGTTAGAATCGAAATTAAAGTTAAAAGGAGATCAGCGAATCAGACGAGATGAACTCACGAATCGGACGATCCTGCTTGATCAGACATTGTCGAGTGTATACGTGAGCACTATTTAGATAAAGAAGAGAGGAAACAGAGAACTCTGAGGAAACAGTTTTTTCTTGTTTTCACAGAAAGGGGGAGATATATATAGAGAGAGGAGCCTGTCTTGTTTGTAAAGAAAAGAAGAGTTATGATTGGTTACTGGTATTAGAATTTTACGACTTGGATTGGGATTCGGATTCCTTTATGTCTGGGATAGTTCGATTTCAATTTTACCCTATTCCTATTCCTAAAACTAAAAGGAATTTTAACCATTTAAAATTTTAGAGTAAATATCTTTTTTTTTCAAATTGAAATATTTTTTTATGCAAGTTCTTTCAATTTTTAGTGTAAAACAAAATTTCTACATATTATGGTGCTTTTGAATTGAGGTTAAAAATATGTAACTATTAAGTGAATAATAATTATATAGGTAATAGTTAAATCGTCTTATATGATAAATAAATAATAATGTGTAACTTGTATAATTGATTACAAAAAATTTTAATATATATGAAATAACTAAAATAATATAAATAAATAAATTATTAAATTTTCATGAACAATAAAATTAATTTTTTAAACATCAAATAATTAAAAAATTTCATAAATATAAAGTTATATAATATATATTTGTACATGCATATAAATAAAAAAAATAAAGAGAAATAAATTGATTTATATGTTTTTCATAGATTTGATTTATGTTTCATTAATGTAAAATAAGTTGAGAATAAAAATAATTTATAAATAAACATAAAATAATAGAAAATTAAAGAATTCAATAAAATAATTTTTTACAAGTCTTTATTCCACCTCAGCTAAATTAATAAAAATATAAAAAAAATGAAATTAATTGTTAAGGGAATTAATGATTAATTTAAATATTTTAAAATTTGTCAAATAAGATTAAAAAGGTTAATACATTATATGAGTAACATTTATCCATTTAATCCCAATTCAAACATACCCTTATAGCAAAATGTTATTAATACATGTATTCATTTGATATATGTATTTATTTGAGATGGGATAAACTGAGATTTATAGATTACACAATTGGGATAGTGTTTTCCTCACAAAACATTCAGTATAAAAAATGATAAATTTCATTAAATTTTGGTGCAAAAAAAATTTGAATTCAAAACCTTTCATTTTGCTGAAAAATATAATATGAGAAGATTAACCAAATTAATTTTAGTTGGCATTTTTTATATTCTTATTAAAAAAATGTCGAGTGAATATGTAATTGTGATTTAGTTGAAGAGAGGAAACAGAGAATTCTGAGGAAACAATTTCTTTTTTTATTTCATAGAAAAGGATATACATATATATATATATATATATATATATACACATGAAGGGAAAAATACAAAAAATTATGAGAAAATTTTCACTCATTATTATATAAAAATTGAATAATCTAGTAATTTATTTAAAATTAAATTAATTACAATATAATTTTAATTTGATTGAAAGTCTATTTTCTGTTTTAATTAGACTAACTTCTATTTTTGTTTTTAATAAAAATTAAATTAACTAAAATATAATTATATTTTAATTGAAAGTATGTTTTCTATTTTAATTAGGTTAACTGTTATCTTATCTCTAACTGTATTTTCTATTCTAATTAGGTTAACTTTTATTTTATCTTTAATAAAAATTAATTTAATAAAAAAGAGTTAAAATTAACTTAATTAATATTTATCATTTTATTATTAGTTGAACTTAAAAAATTACATTAAATTATTTTTTATGTACATAAAAGTATTAATATTAAAAATATTGAAGAAATAAAGTGTTATAGCTAAAATAACAAATTTATTAAAATTGTAATAAATTATAAGTTAATAGATTGTAATATTTAAATTGCTATATAAAAAAATATAAATTTTATTATTTTTAAATTTTTTATAAAAAATAACTAATAATTTTTATTATCTTATGATTAATTATCACTATAATATTTTTTTTATATCAAATTAGTTCTAGAGTTGAAAAAAAATAATTATAAAAAATATTAAAGTAATATCATAAAATTATTTAAATAAAAAAATTATCAAAATTGTAATGAATTATAACTATATTAAATTAATATCAATTTTTTATATAAATTATTAATGCAAAACCGCAAGTGCATGGTATCACCAAGTAATATAAAAAAATATTGATCCCACGAGAACTCGTTCTAATTACTTATTAACCTAATTCTTTATTGTCTAAGGCTTTCGAATAAGAAATTTTTAATGAAATTTAAATAACAAATAAATGAGCCTATAAAATAAAAATAATTTTTAAATCTAAAAAACAAACCATCAATAATCAAAATTTGTTAGGAATTAAATCATCTCACAATCATTAAGTTACCTGAATTTACTACTCAATTAGTTGTGCATATATCGAGTTTTTCTAAAGTATCAATCAATTTCTCTCAAGTATCAATTAATTTAAATTCACAACTATTAATCAAGGCAATAAAGACTCAATTCTTATTGCAATCAGAACACCTAGATATCAAAATCATGAATTATGAAGCACAACTCAATGAGAATTTAATCAACTCAATCTATCTCTAATTATGAGTTAAGTTAAACTTGTGTTTAAAGGTCTATTAAAATTACCATCTCTCAATGTATAATCTCAATTAAAATCATGTTATTGGTGGCCAAATAACAACAACATTAAAATTAATAAACACAATATACAAAAACTAATGAGTTTTTTAAATTGGAAACTTAAATCATATTTGGATCATTAATTTCTAAAAAAGAAATATTTAGCCCAACATATCAATAATCTCCAAGAAATCACGAGAAAACCCATAATAAAAATATAAGAAACAGAAGAAGAAAGAAATAATTATAATTAATCTTTAATCTTCAATTTCTTACTCCTTTAATCTTATAGGGTTCTTGTTTGTAACTTTGGTATCTAATTCCCCAATATGGCTCAATATGGCCCCCATATGACTCCGTTAACCTAGAGCTAAAATTCTCTATTTATAAAGAAAAATATCCTAAATTCGTCCAACGATCAAAACAGTAATTTGCCACCTTCAAAACCTCATCCAATGAGAAAAATAACCCCATAAAATAGCTCCTTAATTATTAGCTTGAATCCCAAATTCTTTAAGAAAGCAAAATTCATACAAAAATATACAAAAAAATGCATAAATTAACTAGGAAACTAAAAAGAAAATAAAAATAAGATAATAAATTAAAATCCTAATCAAACAATAATTATAAATAATAAAATATAAAAAAATACTAATAAATCCTATGGAAATTAAATAGAAAACTATACAATAATTGACGCTAACAAATTAATTCCCCCACACTTAAATCTTTATTTGTCCCCAAGCAAAACACATGAGAACACCTATCATCACAGCAAATTTAGCACATTGGCAGACTTGAACTTGTCTATCCACCACAATCTTTAGTTAATACAAAATTTATAAATCAAAATTAAATTGATAACTTGAGGTTAAAGACATAAGTTTTACCAAGTGAAAAGTAAACTTAACTGTTGAATTTTTGAAAATTTATAAGTTGACAATCAAGAAAAACAAAAGCAAGCGATGCTACCCACTCTACCCTTAACAACCCCTAAATTTTATCACATAAAAGATAGCAACACCATTTTTTTCAAATGAGTGTGTTTTACGCTCCATCTCGCATATTTTTTTCTCTCTCACAAGTCTTCCCACTTTTAGTAATCTCTCGTCGTTCTTGCAATACTAAGCTTAGATACCATCAAGTGGGTCATTTAGATACTCTTACTCTAATTAGAGCATTGTAGTATATTTGGAACGTGTCCTTATTAAATAGAGAGGTCTTTTTTTATTTATATATTTTTTTATGAAGCTACCATTTAATACGCTATACTCAAGGATCAACTAAGAATAAAAAATTGAGTATTACTTACAAGTATTTTTCTTAACTATCAACTCACAAAATTCAATCACTTAAAAGCAAATGAGCATTAAGTTCATTAAATTTTCAAAAGTCCTTAACCACAAACTATCAATCTAACTTAAAAATCACAAATTAAGCATTAACAAAAGATTATGAAACATTTGCAAGAAAATGACTTTCAATGTGCTCTACTTATCATATAGATAGGTTGCAAAAATTTTAAGTGTGTAAATGCTAACTTGCAAACAAGTATAAATCTAAAACTAAAACTAAAATAAAATAAAATACATGCAAATGTACCCCCCCACACTTAAGTTTCACATTGCCTTCAATGTGAAAATTAAGTAAGAAACATATAATAACATACACCAAAATGATAAGAAAATAAAATAAAAGGAAACAAAAATAAACAAAAGAGCATAAGTAAGGTAAAAGGAAACTCCCCTCATAGTGTGGTGAGCGAATGTTTGTTGCCAACCCACATTCTCCCCCACGCCTACAACTTGCACATTATTGCCATCAACCATATCTTCATCCACATTCAGTTCGTTGTCATCTTCACCATCTTAGTGAAAATATATGATGGAAATATATGTGTGAAATTGAAAGGGAAGTATAAGAATGAAGAGGAGGAGGGATGAGTTTGTGAGAATGGAGAATAAGAAGAAAGGAGAGGGGAAAAAATTAAAATAAAATAAAGAAACAAAAAGAAAAACAAAAGAGGAAAACAAATATAGAATAGGAAGAAAGAAAAATAAAAATAAAAATAAAAATAAAAAGCACTTTAAAAGGAAAAAGAAAAAAACGTTTTGAATTTTTTTTTGGATAATTGTTATTTACCCCCTGATGTTTGACATATTATACTACTTCGTCCTTGAATTTTTAAAAATACATTTATTAATCCTTGTAATTTGGTGAAATAAACTCATTTATCATTTTGTAAGGGTATTTTGACAGTCAACCATAAAAAAAGAGGTCAAATTAAAATAAACCAAAAGAAAAGTCAAAATTACCCTTTGAATATATGGTACTTAAACAATGTGGATGGTGTGATTTCATTCACTTCCTTTCTTCTTTAACTTCTTACTTAAAAAGAAAAAAAAACTAGGGTTTGTATTTAACATGGTTGGTAATGGTTCAAGCAACAATGATGGATGAGAAGGAAGATATTTGAATAAAACTTGTAAGTGCAGGAAACAAGCTAGCATCAAAATTTCAAAATCTGAAAAAAAACAAGAACATGTTATTCTATTACTATAAAGATAACAAGTGTGGCACATTTCTTAGATGGTGCATTCATGTTGTATCATTTGTAATAAGTCATAGCAATTACAATATGGATTCAAGGTCGAGGTACAGAGAGAGAGTTAATGTTGAGGATCTTGATGATTTGAAGGAAGATGTTGAAGAATTGAAGGTTGAGAATAAGATTTTACTGGGAAAAATGAAGGGTGTTTAGCTTGCTTTGGGTTTTATGAGATCTTTATTAGTGATGGTGTTGGTTTTTTCTATTTGTTTATTTATATTTGTGTTCGATGTTATATTAAAAAATATATAGGTTTTATGTGAGTGGTTGGTGGAGATTGGGGATTAAATGCAGTAGTGGGAGGTTGAAGTACTTTTTGTAGCTTTTTGTTGTGTTGCCATTACTGCATAGTGATGTAGTTTTTGTGAAAAATGAATGAATGGTATATAAGTGGTGCACATATGTGTTTATAATGGGTTTATTGTTGATATTTTTTCAGATAGTATGGGCCCTCTAATTGGATATAAATTAACAACTTGAACCCTCTGTTAGTAAGTAATATATTGAAAACTCCCTAGGTCAATAATTTAATTAATAGTTTCCCCCCTATTTGAACAATGCAAAAATCATGCTAGAATTAAAACAGAAGTACAAAATAGCATAAAAAACCAAAGCTAACTTCATAACAAATTTTGTTAAATACACTTGCTTCAAAATCATGTAATAGTTATCAATTGTACATGAAGATTAGTATTTAATTGTCAGGTACAATGATCATCAATACATTGGCTAAAAATATATCCTGAAAATAATTATTTATCTTCCACCAAAAAGAACACAAAATATGCCTAAGACATAGTTTCATTTGGACATATGCCTAAGTTGCTCTATCAAGCCACCAAAAAGACAAAATTATATATCAAGTAAGTTGTTAAAATCATCTTTACATTTAGCAAAAAATCCCTAAACAACTTATGTGCAGTCAACTAGCACTATATTCCAACCCCTTGCGTAAAAGTACTTCCTTGGCTTGCATTGGACCTGCTTCCTCCTTAAAAACCACTATTAGAATGGTTTCTTATCTCCCTAGCTTGTTGTGATGGTGGTGTTGCACTATCAGTGGTGCCCCTACCAGTCTTTGACCTTTGACCACCTTTAACTAATGCACTATGATATAAAGACAATATTCATATGCATTAGTAGATAGCAATGTATTACATATTAAATGAAGTTTGAAATTTATATTACCTTTAAAGTTACTGGTGCATGCTGACAGGATCTTTTGTTATGGCCCAACTGCAAGCAATTCTTAAATTTAATGGTGCAAGATCACTTTCTTTTAGTAGAGGGTCTTACTTCATTAGCTTCTCTTATTCTTTCTTTTCTTGGTCTGCCAGGATTTTTTTTTAATTTTAGAGGTAAGATGAAGGTCCTGGGGTCAACAAATGTAAGATCAAGCTCATATAAAGGATGAATGACTCCTTTGTATGTTGTCTGGTATGTCTTGACATAGAAGAATTCATTACAATAGTCTTCAAGCTTTCCTCGTTTATACCCAATACACAGTGTTGTATGCTTACAAGGCATGCCTACAATAGGCCAAAAGTAAAAGAAATTCATAAGTTATATACTAAAAACACCTAAAGTTAAAAGAAAGCAATATAAAAGGAGAAGTTAAAAGAAAGGCGTGCTTGTAACAGGCCAAAATTAACAACTGCATATCTTGTCTCTTAACTTCACAACATATCTTGGTTTCACATCTTGCACTTCGAACTCATCATTGTTCCCAAGAAACAATGAACATTTTCTGCTTTCCTTGGTTATCTGCTTCAGCTTATTTATTGCTATAGGTGTGAGTTCTCATTCCCATGTAGAAGACTTTGCAAATCTTTTGTGTAATCTCACCAATGGCTTTTGCCTAATTGAATTAATAATTCTTACTATCGGCAGACCTCTAACCTTTCCAACCCGAGCATTAAATGATTCAATCATGTTATTGGTGATGTCATCACACTTAGAATGATCATTGAAGGCATGTCATGCCCATTGGTGAAGAGATATTGCAAGCAACCAATTTGTTGCCTTCCCATCATTTTTTGCCTTCATAATCTTGATTTACTACCAAAAGTCATATCCAGATGTTGCCCTAACTGTTGCCCAGAACTCAGTTCTCAATCCTAATCTTGGAATTTTTTTTTTAAATTGCTAAAAATGTGTTGGCAATAAAATCTCTATGCAACACTTAGAAACCAACACTCAATTACAGCAATCAGTCCTTGTGTGAAGCAAAAGTAAGTAGAAGTAATAAAAAATTAAAAGCAATAAAAAATAAGTAAAAGCAAGCAAAAGAAATTAAAAACAAGTAAAAGAAAGAAAAAGAACTTAAAGTAAAGCAAAAACAAGTAAAAGCAAGTAAAATAAAGTAAAAAAAATTAAAAACATGTAAAAGAAAGAAAAAGAAATTAAAAGCAAAGCAAAAACACATAAAAGCAAGTAAAATAAAGTAAAAGAAATTAAAACAAGTAAAAGAAATGAAAATAAAGGAAAAGAAAGTTAAAGAAACTACACTGCTAGAAAATAAAAGAAAAGTAAGTAAAATAAATCAAAAAAGAAAGGCAAAAGTGATATACCTTTTGTTGATCTAACATGAAAGTGTAAGGAATGCCCTTGTTATCACTTCCTATACACTGATACAAGTAGTCCATAAAAATTTCCAACTATCTGTGCATTTAGAGTCGACAATGGCAAAGGCAAAAGGCAATACACCTCTATTGCCATCAAGTGCAACAACTGATAGCATCACTCCATCATATGGCCCCTTGAGAAAACATTCATCCACACCTATAAATGGCCTACACCCTTCTAAAAACACCTGTCTTTATAGCCTCAACATAGATAAATATGTACTTGAAGGTTAGTGTATCATCTACAAACTATCTTGGCTAGAATTGCAACTTCACAAAGGTCCTTGGATTGAATTACCTCAATTGCTCAATGTACTTCATCAATTGTTTATAAAATTCTTCATGACTCCCTTCACTAGCCATCCTAGCCTAACTCCTTGCCCTATACAACAGTCGCATTGCCACCTCTATGCCCCATTTTTTTTCCAATTCACTAAGCATTAACTCATAGCTCATGTTAGGGTCCACTTGTAACAACTCATCCAACCTTTAAGCAACCCATGTAGTGTTACCATTGAAGTTTTTAATGCAATCTAACCTAATGCAAGTGTGTTCTTCTTTCAAATTTTTTACCATAAATGTATTTTGATCAGGTAAAACTGAGGCATGAAGCCTCCACTTACACCTTTCCCCTGCATATTCAACTGTCATTCTAGTTTTGTCATTTTTTATCTTATTAAATAGGTAACGTCCCTTCACTCCATAGTCCCTAAGGGCTTATCTAAATGCATGAACATCAACAAATGTTTGCCCCAATTCAAACTCAAACTCCCAGGGTTAATAAAAGGTTTGGTGAAAAGTTTTATGAATGGATCTCTTTTTCTTTTAGTTCTCCCACTCCCCTTATCTTCAGAAGTAGTATTTGCATCACTCTTTTCCTCTCCTAAATCACTAAGGCCATCATATAATGTCCCCA
Organism: Mallotus nudiflorus; assembly: GCA_947683625.1. NCBI lineage: Eukaryota > Viridiplantae > Streptophyta > Magnoliopsida > Malpighiales > Euphorbiaceae > Mallotus > Mallotus nudiflorus. Next base: position 7,039,876 of record CANTUR010000018.1, read on the forward strand.
ACATCATCATCCTTATCATCTAAGCTCTCATTCTCATATGTGCTGATGGCAGCTTCATCACTATCATGCAACCACTCAGCATCATTCGAGTTTGAGAAGTCATAGTGTTCCCCACAACCAGTGTCATTGTTTCTACCCTTTTGCCTAGCAGCCCTATGTCTACTATAAGTATTTCTTTCACTCTTAATTTGTAATATCCCGTGTTTTTAAATATTTTTATACTGCATCGGGATATGCAGTGTTAATAATTCTATTATATAATATTGATATTTTATGAGCTTTTATTTAATTAAAATTGAATTTTTAATTGTTTATTATTATTTTAAGTGCTTTACGTAAAATTTTCCCGGGATTTGCATTTTCGGGGAAATTTTCACGTAAATAATTTACTATTAATTATTTTAAATAGATTTATGGACTTGCATGAACTCATAAATATTTTTAAAATACTAGATAACGTGTATATGTGTATTTATTTAATTAATTAGGGTTTAATTAATTACCCTAATATTTTATTATTTATTTGTTAGTTTTATTGTTATTTAATTATTTTTAATTATTATTAAATTTTTAAAATATTAAATTATAAGTGTGTGGTGTATATTTAATGTGTGTAATTTAATATTATTTTAATATATAGTATAAAGTATATATATATATACATATATATACATTTAATATATTAACAAATTATAAAAGTTAGGCTTATTTACCAAATTGCCATCATCCCCTTCTTCTCACTCCCGACCGTCCCCATCACCGTTCCGCCACCTGCCTCCCATTTTCTTGCTGTTGGTGTGCCGTCCGGCGTGCCACCTCCTTCCTCAGCCTTCCCCGCCGCCTGTTGCAGTCGTTTCCGGCGTCTGGAGGTCGATTTTGGCCGGAGAAGCCGAAAGTGGGAGCAACGTCGTTCACGACGTTTTCGGCCACCGTTTTCGACACCGCTGGTCTCTTTCTTCTCCTTGAGCTCCAGTGAGTGTGATTCCAAGCTTTATTTCACTTAAAATGGTCTTGATTTGCTTAGGTTTCAATTTTTCGAATTCAACCTATTAGGGTTCTTGATTTTTTTGAACTTCAATTTGATTGATTCATGAAAAGTCCCTTAACAAATATTATTCCCCTTAGCTTAATCTACATGTTTGAATTTTTGTAGAATTTTTGGAGATTATTTTGATTTTTGGGTATTTTTTAATATTTTAATATTATTTTCTAATTTTCGGAAATTAATTAATTAAATTATGAAATTGTGTTTTATGATAAATATAGGTGTTGAAATAAATTATAGAAATTTATTTGGAATTTTATGAATTTCTATGTATTTATTTTGAATTATTTAAGTTTATATAATTTTGGAAAATTAGGTTAATTGTGTTTTTAATTGAAATTTATTGGTAACTTGAGTTTAATTATTGATATTATTGATAAATATGTTGAGAAAATTAATTTTGGATAATTATACTATTTTTGGTGAATTTTTGAAGTAATTATAGTATATTTATATATATAGGGGCATTTTGGTAATTTTACATGAAATTGTCTAAAAATGTAATTTAATTAGTTTTAATAGTTATTTAAAGTATAAAAATGATTTCTACAAATTATTTAGTATTTTTAACTAATTAAAACTATTTTTCGTGAATTATTTTCAATTATATATATAATATACGATTTTTCTAATAAAATGAGTTTTTATCGGTTTTTACTGTGTTTAAAGGTTAATTATGTAATTTTTACTTATAAAATGAATTTCTATGTTATAAGGGTATTTTTGGTATATCTGAAATTGTTCTGTGATTGTGGACCCCGATCGGTAGACTGTAGTTTGGAGTCCGACCGAGGGGTGGTGGATGAGTGGTTGAGCCTATTTTTCGAAGTGTGTTTCTTTGCAGGGTCGGCTCTACTCTTTGAGTAGAGAGATGTCCGTTTTACAGGGCAGGTTGTGCCGAATTTTTGATAGAATTCTCATAAAACGTGATGTCCGGTCGAACCCTAATTTCGATTCTGTATTTAATATTCTAGATCGAGTTCTAGGATTTTTCTGTTAGGTTTATTCTGATTTCTGTCGTTATTGTTTGTTTAGTTGCGCCCGTTGGACCCATCTTGTGGAGCGCACTAAGTGTGAGTTACTATATTATATATATATGTTTAGGGTGCATGATTTAGAAAAATATGTTTTATTTTGATTATTTATGCATGAATAATTCAATTATTACCTAAGTTTATTTTTAGTTTATTTTGGTTTATTTCCTGTATATTTTGAATTATATGCATGTTTTGTTAATAAATTATACTTAAAATGTTTTTAAATATATTTCTAGCTTAATTTGTAAATTAATCGAATTTATTTGACGTATATATACTTGAAATATACCTGGTTTATTTTTGGTATATTTCCAGTATATATATGGTTTACATTGTTATTTTATTTAAATTCAAGCATCATTTATTTGTGAATGAATGTTTTATATTTATTGATGAAGGATATCAATAGAACGTGCTACCTAGTGGACAGCACTAAGACCGAGTACGTACCGGTACGCTTATAGCATTTAGGCTATATTACTAACCATTTGTGGATATTGATTGAATATGATTATTTGATGTGTGAGATATGGTTTGGAGGTGTGATTGCTGGAGCTCGGTTGACCAAGTGTCTCGGAGCCAATCACATTGACAGTCAGACTGCTGGAGCTCGGTTGACTTAGTGTCTCAGGGCCAGTCTACTATCTAAATGGAATAAGTGAATATATTTGGAATAAGTGAGCCTATATGGCTAGAGTGTTGTCTAACACTGTTTTGAGGTTTCGATATTCTAGGGTTCTATTTGATCCTTCATAAACAGTGATTTTCAATAAATATATAAAATGATTTTATTGCATTTGTGTGTATTTGCTTGTATATATATTTATATATATACTATTGACTGTATGCATTGTCATTTAGTATGCATGTATATATATTATAGTAATTCACTCAGTGAGGTCTGACTCCCCTTCGTTGACTAATTTTTTTTCAGGAGAGTCATCATCTTCAGACCTCAGTAGCAGGCCTGTACGTTGGATTTCTTCCGCCCCGACTTCTTTATGTAAATTGCTTATCTGAGTCTTGGGTTTATTTTATCTAGACACTGCAGTAGTCATTAAATATTTAAAGAGATGTTGTATTATATATATGAACTAGATTTGTATTAAAAGATTTATATATGAGAGATGGATATTATTTTGGATATTTATGATTTTTATTTCTGCTGCATTATATATTGTTATTATTATTGCATGTTTATTTTATTTTTAGGCTTGCTACGGGTTCCGGATTCGAAAGAATTCCCGTTCCTTAGCGCCGGTCATGGCCCCTGTTTTGGATCGTGACATAATTATTGTAGGTCTCCCCACTTTTCGCCTCTCTTTTCCCCTCCTTTTAGCCTTTCTAATAGTTTCAGTTTCATTAACAAACTGATTTTCAGTCTCAGGTGGTTCATTTCCTTACATCTGAGGTTTGTATTAGGTGTTTCATTTATTTCATAAGCTTCATTAGGTTCAGGTGTAATAGGGGGCATTTAAGGTATGTAAGCCTCATTAACATTTTCTGCTTAATTTTATAAACTTAACAGTTCAGGTGTATTAGGGGGCATGTAAGACATGTCAGCCTCATTGACATTTTCTACCTAATTATCTACACCAAATAGATTAACAAATTCCTCATCACTCTCACCTTAGTGCACTATTTTAATTGGGTCTAACCTTTCATACACAACTATATGAATATAAGGATTTTCAGCATACTTTCTAAACATTGTATTTATGTTAGCATCACACTCAATATGCATACCAATACTCAATACGCATATAGGAAAATCAAACTTAATTTCAGGAAACATCTGAAACACATCTTGGAGTATTGTCATGTAAGAATACTTATCTAAATCAACATTATCCACTACTTTTTTCTCCTTCTCATACTCCACCTCTATCGAATATGATTCAGCATACAATATCTACTTGCAAAGCCAAAATTATCTTTTATCATAAAAAATTTGAAAAGCCTAAAACAAAACCTATTAAACAAATAACTAAACAACATAAAATATTCAAACACTATTTATTTGGACAATAAAATATAATATCCCTCATTTCCCCAGATTAAAATCCTAGTTCAAGTGTAAATCTTTGCACAACTTTCAAGTTTCAAAATAAAACAAATATTATTTTACTTATGCACTCTTTGACTATAATATTAAAATATACTTCAATGTGGTATTTTATTCACTCACTTATCTTTACTTTCTTTTTCGACAGCTTCGAGTATAGTGGAGCTTCAATGCATTATGGGTACGAAAGCTAACTTTATAAAGGTGATGAATAGTAAAAGCTAAAGAACAAAAAAGGGAAGATGATAACAAATTTTTTGAAGGGGAAGAGGCAAATCGATTATTAGCGATTTGGAGAGATTGACGAAGGAAACATGGTGACCCACTCGTTTTTGTGAAAGGGACTTTTTTTTCTAATTGTTAAAAGGACTTCAACCTCAAATTAGGGCATAAAATAAAATGAGGGGTATTTTTATCTTTTCATTGCCTTTTAACACTTAGTTAACTGTAATAGTATGGAAAGAACTTTTTAATTTATTTTAACAAATTACAGGGATGAATAAATGTATTTTTAGAATTTCATGGATGAAGTAGTATAATATGTCAAACCTCAAGGGGTAAATAGCAATTATCCATTTTTTTTTAAAAATTCTGGGCATTTTGGGGATGCTATAGCAGCCCATTTGCTATTGTAGCAGCAGAGGTAATGTAGAAAATTGGAGCTGGAATGTTGTTTTCATAGCATACTCGTTGCTGGTGCAACGTGCATTAGTGGCTTGCCGAGAAATCTCAGCTTAGATTTGGGACGTCTTATGTTGCTATTGCAGCAATGGTAGCTTACTTTTTTTTTTAATACAAATGGGACAATTAGCAACTAAAAAAAATGAAAAATAAACGCACACACACATAAGGAAACTTAGATGAATGAGCAAATAATGAAAATAAAATTCACAACTAATGCATTGAAAATTAAAAAAAAATGAAGTAAAGGATCAAAGGATTTTTTTTTTAATAGTAATGCAAAACTTAAATAAATTAAGAAAATAATAATGTGAACATACTAAAAATGATGGAAAAATAAATTAACAACACACTCGCAAGCAATTAAAAACAAATATTCCTATTGAAGCAACTAAAATACAAAGAAAAGAAAACACACCAAATAAAAATCAAAACATGAACGAATGGACGAAAAAAGAAAAACAAAATAAACAAAAATAAAAATCACATAATTAAAATTAAAATTAAAAAATTATAGTTCTACGTTAAGGTCGTTAGCTTGACCTCTGTGCATGTCACTATTGAGGGAATAATGTGAGAGACTCCAACTCATTAGGCACACACCGAATTAGACTTACCCACCCATTGTCAAAAATAGGATAAATAATGCAAGTATCAAAAAGTTTCACAATTTCTTTATTCAATACTTCCTTCATGTTTAGGTTAAGTCGCCTTTGTCTCTCAACTGTAGGCCTATTTCCCTCTTCCATATATCTTTTATGCATGACAATAGAGGGACTAATTCCATTTATATCAAAATTATTCCAACCTAAAGCTCGAACTCTATCCTTTACTACCTCACAAAGTCTCTTTTCTTGCTCAAAGGTTAATTCATTAGAGGTAATAATAGGCAGTGTATTAGCTTCTTCTATAATTACGCATCTCAAATGGTTGGGTAGTGGCTTAACCTTTAAGTTTAAAGGTTTTTCAATGGAAGGAAGTGTGAGGTTATCACTTGCAAACAAAAATTTAGATTTGTTGAATGTGTGCTTATGCTCTCCCACACTTTCTAATTCCTCATATGGTAGCCTAGCTCCCTTACTCACATCTAAATCAAAATTAACTTTTTGAACATATTCATTATTGACAACAATTTTCATGCATGATTCAGCATCTAAAGGGTTTCATTAATTTTGGCATTATAAAATCAATCTTTTCATCGCCTACCCTTAATGTTAATTTTTTCTCATGCACATCAATCAAGGCTTTACTAGTGTTCAAGAACGGCCTACCTAAAATCAATTGACAAGTTCTATCTTCCTCAAAATCTAAAACAACAAAATCAATAGAAAAAATAAACTTGTTTACTTTTACCAACACATCTTCTATCACTCCATGAGATTTCTTAATGGAATGATCAGCTAGTTGTAATGACATGTTGGTGGTTGTCATGTCTCCCAATCCCAATTTCCTGAAAACAGAAAGAGGCATCAAGTTACTACTTACATCTAAATCATATAAATATCTAGGAAATTTATTAGTACCAACAATACAAGAAATTGTGAAACTCCCTAAATCTTTTAATTTGGTTAGGATCTTCTTATAAATAATTGAACTACAAGTCTCTGTTAGAGGTACTATTTCATTAGCATCCTAACGCCGTTTATTTATGATAAGATCCTTTAGAAACTTAGTGTATTTGGGCATTTGCACAACTACTTCTCAAAAAGGAACATTAATCTGTAGCTTATTGAAAATTTACAAGAATTTTGAGAATTGCTCTCTATCTTTTTGTTTCTTCAATCTTTGAGGGAATGACAACTTTAACATAAAAGAGGAAAGTGTAGATTTAGGAACTTCCTTTTTCTCTGTCTTACTCTTCTCTTTTGCCTTATCCTCCACTATGACATATTGATCTTTATCCTTCTTCTCATCCTTCTTAAAAATTTCAGCTTTTGTCTTTACTTCCTTGTCACTCCTTAAAGTTATAGCCTTCAATTCCTTGAGATTTGACCCTGTAGTACTTGGAAGATTTCCTTGTGCTCTTGTTCTCATGACATTGGCAAGTTGTCCAAGTTGTACCTCAATGTTGTGAAATGAAGAGGAGTGATTCTTTGCAATTTGATTGAACTTGACCTTCATTCTCTTTTTATTCTCCTTATGACTAGATAGCTTATTAGTAATGGCATCCAAAAATTTATCTAACTTATTCTCCAAATATGTCATTCTATCTTGCTATGGATGCTGAAATCCTGGTGGTGCTTGTTGCCTTTGCAAGTTGTTATTGCTGGGGAAGTTAGGGGCAATCACATTATCGTTGTTACTTCAAGAAAAATTTTGGTGATTTCACCCCCCCCCCCCCCCCCAGATTATATGTGTTGGAGTGGGGGTTATTGGCTAATAACTCCATAAAATAGCTTTTTAATTATTGGCTTGAATCTCAAACTCTTTAGGAAAGCAAAATTCCTACAAAAACATATCAAAAATGCATAAATTAACTAAAAAACTAAAAACAAAATAAAATTAAGCTAATAAATTAAAATCCTAATAAAACACTAATTATAAATAACAAAATATACAGAAATATTAATAAATCTTATGAAAATTAAATAGAAAACTATGTAATAATTGACACTAATAAATTATAAATAAATAATACCATTATTATTTTAAAACTTTTATTTAATAATAATAATAATATATTTAATTAAATAAAAGAAGGGTTATGATTGGTTATGGGTATTAGAATTTCACAACTTGATTGGGATTCGGAATCCTTTATGTCTTGGATAGTTCGATTTTGATTTTACCCTATTCCTATTCCTAAAATTGAAAGGAATTTTAACCATTTAAATATTTGAGAGTAAATGTGTGTTTTTTTTTAAATCTAAATGTTTTTATGTAAATTATTTCAATTTTTAGTGCAAAATGCAATTTTTACATATTATGGTGAGTTTGAATCGAAGTTAAAGATATAAGGTGTAACAGTAAGTGTTGCAAGAATAACAATTATATATGTAATAGTTTAATTGTTAATCTTATTTGGTAAATAAATTGTAATGTATAACATGTATAATTAATTTTAAAAAAATTGTTAATATATATGAAATAATTAATATAATATAAATAAATAATTGAATTTTTCATGAACAATAATATTAATTTTTAAAGCATAGAACAATTAATAATTATTAGAAAATTTTTATGAAGATAAAGTTGCATAATATATATTTATACATTCATAAAAAAATAAAGTGGAATAATTTGATTTCTACGTTTTTTATAAATTTGATTTATGTTTCATTCATGTATAATAAGTTGAAAATAAAAGTAATTTATAAATAAATATAAAATAATAAATAATTTAGTGATAGAAAATTAAAGAATTCAATAAAATAACTTTTTACAAGCCTTTATCATACTTCTGCTAGATTAATAAAAATATATATATATATGAGATTAACTGTTAAGAGGATTCATAATTAATTTGAATGTTTTAAAATTTGTTAAATAGGACTAAAGAGGTTATTACATTAACTTCGATTGCACCCTTATCGTAAAATGCTATTGATATATGTATCCATTGAAATCGGATAAACTAAGATTTATAGTATACATGATTAGGATAATCCTTCCCTCATAAACACTCAATATAAAAATGGTAAATTTCATTAAATTTTGATGTTCAAGAAATTTCAATTTAAAATCTTTCCTTCTCTCACAAAATATAATACGAGAAGATTAACCAAATTAAGTTTAGTTGGCATTTTTTATATTATTATTAAAAATATATGATTATAATGGATAATGGCAAATTTTATGTATAATTGTAACTTAAAAAAATTAAATGTATTATGATCATAAAAATTAAAAAAATTCACGACCCATTTATTGATTATTTAAGATATAAATTATTTTTAATAAAAAATTAATTTCTTAAAATAATGTCAAATTATATATTTAATCACATGAATTAGTAAGTTTGTTTGAAACTAATTTGAGTACATTAAGTATATTGGAATTGTTACATAATTTAAATATTTTACATTTAACTGGTAAAAATACAATATGTATTTTATGCTATTAATCCAATTATATGATGTAATATATCCAGATAAGATTTTTTTTTTTGAAAAAAAAACTAATTTTTTTCTCCCAAAATATAGTTTTGGAGAAGTAACTTTTGGAAAAGTAAAAAATTAGTATGCATGTTAAGGTGAGCCTGGGCCTTACTAACTCAACGGAAGCAAAGGCCCAATAGCTTAGATTTTGGGTTGTCTTTTGACTGCTTTTCGCACATTTTTGGGCTATTGAGATTTTGCTAAAAATCTAGAGTTAAGCAAAAGGGATTAATAACAAAAACAGGATAATTTCCATATAATTTAGGCATGTTTACATAAATATAAAAAAAACAAAAAAAATATCTTAAAAAACAAAATTCTCAAAATTATTTTTTATAAATTTTTTTTTCAAATATAGTTTATTCCTATTATCACCCTTAGGGTTACCTTTTTTCTTTTCCAATATATTTTTTTCTTTCTACTGGGAACTGTTTTTTTCTTTTTACTTTATACTTTTTTTTTTCAACATTTTATTTATTTTTTTCAATAATTTTTTTCTTTATATTATTTTCATTTACTTTTTTCTCAATATTTTTTTACTGTTTTCATTTATTTTTTTTCTTAATATTTTTTGCTTAACATTTTTTTTTCTATTATTCTTCATTTTGTTCTCAATATTTTTTTGCTAAATATTTTTTCTATTTTTATAGTACTATATTTATTTTTTTCTTAACATTTTTTTTCTAATGTGTTCATCTTTTTTTCTCAACTTGTTTTACTCAACATTTTTTATTTTTTATTGTTAAGATATTATCTTTATTTTATTTTCAACGTTCTTTTTTGCTCAATATTATTTTCTCTTAAAACTTTTTTTTTTCAAATGAATAATTATGAACTAAACATTTTTATTTGTTGTTAAATCAAATAATAAATATCTTCAATTGTTGTAATAATAATAAATAAAGAAAATGTTCTCCTTTTATATTCTTAAAGAATAAGAATTTTTTGTTTACTTTAATTTGTGTATTAAAATGTCTAACAACTTCTTTTTTTAAAAAAACTAATTGATACTTATTGATCATCAATATGTAACAAGTTTACAATCTTAATGATGTATTCGTAATATCAACTAAAAAAAACTAAAAAATACAAAAATCAACAAACCGAAACAACAAAAAAACATGAAAACAACAAATGAAACAACAAAAATTAACAAAATTTTATGTTGATTGCCACTTGTTGATTGTTGTTTATTTTTTAATTTTTTACTATTTTTAAATTATTTTTTCATTATTAATGACGAAATTAAGGCCATAAATAAAATTTTTACTTTTATTCGTATTAAAAATAAAAATAATAATATTTATATATATCTCATAATTTTTATTGTTATTTTTTTATTTTTAATAAAAATCAACAAATATAAACAAAAAAAACAATAAAAACAATTGAAATCTACAATTGAAACAACAAAAACAACAAAAATCAATTAAAACTAACAAAAGCAACAAAATTTTATAGTTGTTGATTGTGTTGTTAATTTTTGTTGATTTTTCAGTTTTTTTTATTATTAATAATAAAATTAAGACCATAAATATAATTTTTACTTATATTAGTATAAATAATAAAAATAATAATTTATTTGATATATTTCATAATTTTTTTATTATTTTTATTGAAAAAATAATTATTGAATACTATGGGTAATTTTTACTTTAATTAGTTTAATTTCTAAATTATTAATAATTATAAAAAAATAATTATTGAAAACTATGGGTAATTTTTTATTTAATTAGCTTAATTTTTATATTTTAAAAAATATTAAATTTCAAATTTAAAAAAAATGTTATTTAGAATATAAAATTAAATTATTAAAAATATATAAATCAAATAGACACATACAATCAACTTAAATTAAATATATCTTCAAAAAATAATAAGTAGATAATTAAGTAAAAAAAAAGAAAAAAAAAGAAAAATATGAAGAAAAGAAGAAGTACGAAAATCACCAACAAAGTGAAAGAAATAAAAGCCCCAAGTTATGAACAAAATAAAACTGATCACAGTATACATGAGGTGAAATTTCTTCCATATAATTCATGGCCCATATAAATTATTCTATTTCTTAATAACAAAAAGAAAAATTGCTTTTGCATTGTCATTTTTTCTTAATTTTGTCCATCCTTTTTTTTTATTCATCAAAATCATGGTAGATTGCAAGTTAAAGATAGCAAATATAATTAGTTTATTTTTTCTATATTTTTCAGTATATAATAAACATATCAATTTTAATTATTTTACTGTACATTTATTTCACATAATTTTATGAAATTTATTTACAAATTTAAAAGTACGTTTGATTTAGATTAAAATTTTGAAATAATTATTTATAATTTCAACTTTTTAATTTTATAAAATTATTTATTATTAAACTATATTTTTTAAAAAATTATTTAAATTTTAAATAAATATATTTTATGAGATATTCATTTAAATTAAACACACTTTATCAATATTTATTTTTAAATAAATAAATTTAAAATTTATTTAAAAATAAAATAAATTTTTAATTTAAAATTGTTATCATCATTACACAATAACAAACTACAGTGCATCACTATACTATAAAATTTAAAATAAAAAAAAAAAAAAGAAAAAGAAAGAATAAGAAGGTTGTAGGACACTATTATTTGCCTTGAATAGCAAGGGAAGACAAATCATTGTCTATGACTTGGCAAATTTATGATATTGCTTCTATGATTAATTCATGTTACCAATGTTCTCTCGTCTCAATAAAATTATTATATTACTAAAAAGTTGAATTAATATTAGATTTTATCTAGACACTCTCACACTCACTCATTGCATGTCTAATGAAATGTATATGCTCTTCTTAGGCTCAAAGTAACCACTTTTTTCTTCGTTATTATTTTTTTGTTTAATTCAAAACAACACTTTAAAGAAAAAGAAAAGATTATATATATATAGCACTTTATTGTGTAAATTAAGTTATGATTATTTAAATGTGATTTTTTTTGTAACGATATGTGAATTTATGGTGAATTTAAATCTATTAAAATCTTAGGGGTGTATTTAATTAAAATTTTTAAATACTTTAATAGATTTTGAAAGTAATGAGGTATTCAATCACAACTTTTAAATACTTTTTAAAAGTTATGGTGTATTTAATATTAACTTTTATAAACTTAAAAAAAAAGTCTATAGAAGCTTAGGAATATTTAATTAGAATTTTTAAATAGTTCTTAAAAGTGAACTCATATTCAAAAAGTTATGAATTTTTAAAGATGATGAATTTTGTGGACTTTAAATGACTTTTTATATGTTGATATAAATAAAAAATTTAAACAATTCTCTTTCACCATTCCTCAAGATTTTGAATGACTTATTGCTATTTCATTTTATTTTCACTTTTTTTTTTGTTTTTTATTTTTATTTATTATTTTTTCATTATATATATGTTAGTAAATATTTTTTGATGGATTATAGATCTCCAAATCCACTTTAGTTTTCACGGTTAAGGTCATCATCTTGAAATAATTTTTTGATATTTTTTATTTAAAATTAATAAAATGAATATCTTAAGTAATTTAAAAAATAATTAAAGACATCCACTTTTAATAATTGTTTTAAAAATTTTATTTTCATTATATGACAAAAATCAATTTATTATGTTAAATATGTATATTAAAATCAATAAAAATTGTCCAATGTCAATAAAAATCATAAAAAGTATTTCAAAATAAAGCATGTAAAAGTCATTAATAAATTCATAAACTCTATAAAAGTCTTTCAAAATAACTCTATAAAAGTCATTAAAAAGTTTATAAACTCTACAAAAGTCATTTATTTTAAAGAGTCTACAAATGTCTTTAAAAATCCTAATTGAATACACCTTTAATGTTTATAAATTTAAGTTATTATTTTTAAATTTGTTTAACTATTAATTGAAAAAAATTTGAATATTTTGCTAATGGATTTTGGCTTATTAATATTGTAGTCAATTTCATGATAATAAGATTTCCAATTTGAAACAACAAAAGTCAATAAAAAAAAAAAAACATGCTTTTATTTCTTCCCAATTTTTGAAATACTAAAAAGGCGAATATTGTCATACAATTTTAATTATTGCAGCCACGATGATCATTAGAAACAAATACCAATAAATAAAACTATTCTTCTAGTACATATATGTAATGACTAAATATTTTTAAATTATTAAAAATTATTTTAAAATATACAGTATTAATAAAATGTTAAATTTTATTTATATATTATTATTATGTGTGCATATTATTTATTTATTTTATTTTAAATGTTTTATTTACATAAAATATTTATTTTGGAAGTTTTTTATTATTTAAGAATATTTAAGTCATTCTCACTACTATTATTTTTAATAGTATTATTATTATTATTATATTATTGTCGTTATTATTATTATATTATGTTAGTGTGTTGTTGTTGTGTGTGTGTATATATATATATAAGAATCAAGACTTTTTTTTTTTGGGTTTTGTTTTTCTTCTTTTCTCTTCTATTTTCTTTATCTTCTCTCACTGTTTTCTTCTTCTTCCTTCACCCGACAAATTAGTAGTAGCCCATCACCCACGCGGGAGTTGCCACTGCGCCACCACTCTTCACCATCACCTTCCCTCTTCCTCCCCTTCCTCTCTGCCACCTTCAGCTCGTTTGGAAGCCACCAGAATGTGCCGAAAATAGCAGCAATAGTAGGTGACCTCCATTGTTGCCGGCGACGATTCCCGCCACCAGAGCTCTTCATTCCGGTCTTGTTCGAACCTCCTAGCTTCGGTGAAGTTAAATCCAAGTTTGGTTCAAGCTTAAATCCTCTTGTTTGTGAGTTTTCATCAATTTTAGTTTATGTGTTATTAGAGTTTTGATTTTTTTTTAGTTGACTATGTTTGATCCATCAATTTTCTCTTTGATAATGTTGATGTATGTAGCTTAACCTTCCTAAATATATTTTTTGTTTATTTTTTTGAATTATTTTGAATAACGGGTATTTTTGAATATTTTAATAATTAAAAATGAATTTTTATTAATTATGTTATTTATTTATTTTGGATGGAAATTTGGTTAAATTAGTATTGTTAATTTAAGTTATTAATTTTAGAAGTGAGAAATGAATTTTTAGTGATTTTGTGTAATTTTTTAATAATATATTGTGTTATGTGATTTTTGAATAAATGAGTAAATTATGTGTTTTTATTGAAATTATAGTTACATAACATGTTTTAAATAATTTTGGAATAAAAAATGGTATTAAAATAATTTTTACGAATTATTTACTATTTTAAAGTAATTAATACTAATTTTTGAAAATATATTAAAATAATAATTGTATATACTATTTTTGTGATTAAATGAGTTTTTAACTATTTTTAATATATATATTTCGACTATTTAAGTAATTAATTGTGAATTTTACTATTTTATGTTAAATAATTAAAATTTTGGATTTTTATTAATATTATATAATTTATTTGAGATTTTATTTATTTAATGTTAAAATAATTATATTAAATGTTTTTTATGTTTAAATATATTATATTTTGGTATTTTATGGATATTTATGGAATTTAATAATTTTTTTATTATATTTATTATTTAATTTTGATTATTATGAATTGTAAACCTCAATTGAGAATTTGTGTAGTTTGGGGTCCTAACCTAAGGTATTGAGCATTTTGATTATCGAAGTATGTTTTTTTTTTAGGATCAGCTCTATTTTCAGTAGAGAGATATCCGTTTTACAAAGGAGACTCTATCAAAATTTCAATAGAATTCTCATAAAATATGACGTCGGGTTGATAATAAGTTTTTATGTTTTAACTGAGTTTTAATTCTTAGATCAAGTTTTCCTTTAGAATTCTTAGAAGTATTAGTTAGGAATTTATTCTAATTTTATTATTTACTTTTCTAGTTGTGCCGAGACTGAGGTCTATCGGACTAGGTCCGTCGAGCCAGTCTCGAGGAGCACAAACTTTTGAGTTATTATTTTATATATGCATTGCATATAAGATGCATGATTATGAGCATTCATGTTTTTTTAATAAGTATTTAAACATGAATTGTTTTATTAAATGATTTAGTATATGTTGGTATATTTTCAATATATTTTTGGTATATTCATGCTTTATTCGGGTATATGTATGCCATATATATCTGGTATATGTTTAGTATACATTTAATATATTTTCAGTACACATTTGGTATACTTTCAGTATATTTACGGTATATTCTTCTTAAAATAAATGTTATTATATTTAAATGATGTATTTTATTATTTTCCATAAATATAAGATTGATTTGAAGGATAACAGTAGAACGTACTAACTAGTAGGCTATACTAAGACTGTTGTGCGACAGTATCATAGAATTAGGTTGAAATCTGATAATTGTTATAGAGATGTTGGTTATTGGAAAGGCTGACTGTAGATCCTCGATTGACTTAGTGTACTCGGGGTCAGTCTATTACTTTAAGTGGGATAAATGAATACTTGGAGTTTTGGTTAAGCCTGTTGGCTACTGATTATTATGATCGAGGTTGCAAACTATTAGGGTTATGCTCTGGTTCTTCAATTAAAATTGTTTTATACATCTATTATATATAAAAATGAATTTCAGCATCTATATGAAATGTGTGTATATATGTATATTATATATTAATGCTTGAATGTATATGAATTTAGGTTGCATGTATATATATATTATAATAATTCACTCAGTGAGGTTTGACTCCCCTTAATATATTTTTTTTCAGGATCTTCATCTTTTCAAATCTCACCAGTAGTACTTTACGTTAGTCTTCTTCAGCCCTGGCTAGATTATGTAATTTTATTATTTGAACTCCTATCATATTCTAGAAAATTGCAGTAGTAATGTATTATATTATTAGTGTGTTATTTTAATATTTTGAAATTTGTATCATAATATTTTATTATGGTATGACATTTTAAGTATTTATTTTTATATCGATTTAAATTTAATTATGGTGTATTATTTATTTATTTATTGCTTGTGATTTTATTTAAGGCTTACTACGAGTTCCAGATTCAAAAGAATTCTCATTTCCTAGTGCCAGTCATAACTCCTGGTTTGGGTCGTGACAAAGTTGGTATCAGAGCCCTAGGTCATCAGTGTTGTGGGCCTAGGTTTTCAGTGTTGTGTTTTCTTTAAAACTACTATAGTGAATTAGGTTCGGTTATGTATTTGATAAGTTTTCTTTGATTTAGTTTTCTACATAATTGTTAGGATGTCCGTTTTTTCTGAATCTCTTTGGTTTTTATCTTTTAAGAATGAGGAGGTGAGCACGTGTCACTCCATCGGTCATTGAGGCCAATGATAATGAGTCCTTTTAGGATAAAGTTTTACCTTTTGAGCTGCCAATCAGGTGTAGAGGTAAAGGTAAAGGTAGACATCGAGGAACGACAAGTCACTGTAGACAAAGAAAGCTACAGGATGAGGAAACTATAAAGCCAAAGTATGAGGAAGCTGAGATACCTCTAGTTGCATCACAGATGTAACCTACCTATTAACAAAGTATATCTGACCCTGAGGCAGCATTGTTCTATGCTAGAGTTGGTCATATAGCTTTTGATGGGACTTCAGATCCACTGGATTTTTTGTACACTATTGAGATAAGGACTCGAACTGCTCATACCAAGTACCAACAAATTATGATTATTGAGCTATCAGTTGAGGGACTAACCTTGGATTAGTTCATCCAAGTGATTCAGTTGCACATGACGATGATGACCTGGGTACAGTTTCGAGAGAGATTTATGAGGAGATTTTATCTAGAGCCACTATGGATAAGTTACAGGCTCAGATTGACCAGCATTTCTAGAGGTGACAAATCTGTTAAGGACTACACCAGAGAGTTTCTTTGACTGGGTAAATATACAGAGGATTTGATGCTAGATTAGTATTTCACTGTTATAATGTACGTCACTGGACTGGGTTCTGCTTTTGCTGGGATGCCTACTGCAGGCCTTACTTTTGAGTTTGTGATAGAGTTATCCAAGGAGATAGAGCTGAGATTAGTTAGGAAAGGAGCCATGCCTGATTACTATTAGCTGGGAGGTGTTTAGTCAAGAGGATTTCAAAGTACACCATTCTAGACATTTCAGATTGGTTCTAGTTATTAGTATAGAGGCTCAGTACAGCAGAGTCAGAGGCAGCAGCCGAGATATTATGGTAGTAGGAGACATGGCCGTGGTGGACAACGTAGGCCTATTAGATTTGGTTCTGGTGCTTCCAGCAGTAGCAGTGGTCGAAGTTCTGGTTATGTCAGTTTGGGGATCAACAATTAGCGCCTGTTAGACTTGTGGTAGAATCCATCAGGGACCCTATTATTTAGCACCACTAACATGTTTTTTATGCGAACAGGCAAGGAATTTTGCCAGATCATGCCCATATTCTAGTTTTTAGCCACAGTAGTTTCTGCAACAATTTATTACCAATGCAGCTCCAATACCTTTTCAGTTACCACCAGCTCAGTATTTGAGTATAACTCAAATTATTACCTAGCAGAGGTGTGGTAGAGGTTGTTAGGTACCGTGATGCAAACGCAGTGGAAAAATTAAAATTTTATCACATTCTCAAGCCTGGATCCATGTAATTTGACTAATTGATTAAATCTAGGGTTTTTAAAATCTTACCAAAATGCAGAAGAGGCAAGATTCTCTGGAAGGATGAGAGGAGGTTTACATCGGTGACACCTTACCTCGAGCTTTTTGGCTTGGTTGTTCGGATTAAGACGTCTCCAAAAGGATGCATCCTCTATAGGTATCCACACGAACAACCCTTCATAAAATGAATTTGAGTGTGTGTGCTAACAACCTCTTGACTGTCTCACAAATCAAGAATAAAAGGAAAAACTCTGTCTTTATTTTTTAAGAGAAAGAAAATGAATTTGGAGGCAAAAACAAGTGTATGAAACCCTAGAGAATATAACATATTTATAGACTCCAAGTTAGGGTTTCACTTATCAATAACCTTTTGGTAATTTTCCATTTATTATATTCTGATTTTGTTTAAAAACAAATCAAAAATAATATCTTATTTATTTATTTAAAATAACATTTATCTTAAATAAATAAACAAATAAATAAATAAATAAAACACTTTAATTATTTATTTCCACAGAGTTTATTTTGGGCTTATTAAACCCATATCCGTTTTGGGCTTATTCTAAGTGTGTGACCCTGTAGGTTCACATAACATTGGCAGTGGGCCTAAATCTCTATTTAGGCTTACAAGTCATAAGTGGCCTCTAGCAAGACATCATGACTACCCAAGTCATGTGAAGTCAATAATCCGACATAACCTAATTACAGTGAATTTTATTGTCCCTTTATCACATGATATCTTAATTGAACATAAGGCATAGAATGTCATCCTTATATAGTTTAATATTATGACTTGATTCCAAGTAGACTGAAAATGATAACTCTTTATCAATTCATTTCAGCATGGCCATGCATTTTCATTTAGTCTATCTCATCAAGGGGTCTTTAGATATCTTTCTCATATTGATGAGGGATAAATTTCTTCTAAATTACTCACATTCCTCACATAACTAATTTTATATCCAACAACACTCTTTTAATCATCCGGTTAAAGACAATGTTAGAATGTGTCAAAACATAAAATAGCTATATAGAAATCCATGATGATTTCAAGGTCAAAGGATCGAAATAAAATTACTGTGATAAGAAATACTTATGATAATAATCTATGTAGTATTCTCATAGTGGGTCAATCCAGTACATGATCTCTCATCATGTACCTATGAGTTGACTTAATATCTCATATTTATGATTAATAATACATAACCATCAGTCAACATCATACTAGCCTTAATACTTTAATATTCATATAATGAATAAATGGCTAGGGATAATTAGAATAGAACTCTTATTTTAATCTAAGGGTTTTACTATCAAGTCACATACTTGATGGCCTTAGTAAGAATTAACCATTCATGTAATTATCATAAAATCAAATGATAATATAATACTCTTTATTAATAAAATAAGAAAGTCAATACATAATCACAAATGATTGACCTAGTGCATATCACTAACAGAGGTACTAAAGGGTGTGCCAGGGGTTTTAACTAGGCTTCCATGAGTCAGCAGAGAGGTCAAGGTCAGGCTAGAGTTTTCACCCTCGCCCAATAGGATGCTTAGGCATCTAATGTTAATGTTGTAGGTATACTTCCAGTCTGTTACTTGGATGTTTAGGTTTTGATTGATCCGGGTGCTACACATTTTTTTGTGTCCCCTATTTTTGCTTCAAAGTCATGTTGGCAAGCTTTGAGGATGGCTTTTCCTTTATCTATCGCCACTCCTCTAAGCAATTCATTGGACACCGACGTTATTCTTTCTGGATGTCTGGTGTTAGTTGGAGGCAGAGAATTGTCAATGGAATTGGAGTTATTGGATGTGATAGAGTTCTATGTGATCCTTGGTATGAATTGGTTATCTCAACACTATGTTATTATGGATTATCAGAGTAAAGAGGTGATTTTCAGAATTTTGAATGAATAAGAGTTTAAGTTTATGGGCAATAAAATTTATGCACCTTAGAATCTTATTTCTGCCATCACGACTAAGAAGATACTGAGGAAAGGTTGTCAGGGATACTTAACACTTGTCAGAGACACTTCAGTGGGAAAGTTATCACTCACAGATGTTCCTATTGCCTATGAGTTTCCTAACATTTTTCTAAAGGAGTTTCTAGGTTTACCACCTTACATAGAGATTGAGTTTTGTATAAATATGGTTTCATGCACCACTCCTATTTCGATGCCGCCTTACAAAATAGCTCCTGCAGAGTTGAAAGAACTGAAGGAGTAGTTGCAGGATTTACTAGATAAGGGTTTCATTAGAACAAGTGTTTATCCTTGGGGTGCACCAGTCCTGTTTGTGAAGAAGAATGATGGTACCTTAAGATTGTGCGTTGATTATAGAGAGCAGGACAAGGTGACAGTGAAGAACAAGTATCCTCTTCCAAAGATAGATGATATGTTTGATCAACTTCAGGGTACATAGTTCTTTTCTAAGATTGACTTGAGGTCGGGTTATCATCAGTTACAGATTAATGAGGCCAATGTTCTTAAAATAGTATTTTGCACTCGATATGGCCACTATGAGTTTTTGGTGAGGTCATTTAGGTTGACTAATCACCAATTGCATTTATGAATCTGATGAACAGGGTATTCAAACAGTTTATGGTAGTCTTCATTAATGATATATTGGTGTATTCGAAGAGTATGGAGGAGTACGTATATCACTTAAGGATAGTACTGTAGACACTGAGAGAAAATTAGCTTTATGCTAAATTCTCAAAGTGTGATTTCTGGTTAGAGAGTGTTGCATTCCTTAGGCACATAATGTCTAAAGACGGTATGCAGATTGATCCATAAAAGATAGAGGCAGTGTCTAAATGGCCTAGACCGACGATAGTCATAGAGATTCAGAGTTTTTTGGGTTTAGCTGGGTATTATAGGAGGTTTGTGTAGAATTTTTTTAGAATTGCAGCTCCTATGACTCACTTAACTTAGAAGAATGTGAATTTTGTGTGGTCAAATGCTTGTAAGAATAGTTTCTAATTGCTTAAAGAGAAGTTGACCAAAGCTCCAGTTTTGGCTTTGCCTAATAGAGTAGATAAGTTCACTGTGTATTGTGATGCCTCTAGAGTCGACCTAGGTTACATGTTGATGTAAAATAGTAGGGTGATAACTTATGCTTCGAGGCAGTTGAAGAAGCATGAATAAAATTATCCTACCCACGACTTAGAGATGGCTACAGTGATCTTTGCTCTTAAGATTTAGAGATGTTATTTTTACGGGGTGACTTGTGAGATTTTCACATATCACAAGAGCTTTAAATATATTTTTAGCAGAGAGATTTGAACTTGAGGCAAAAAAGATGGTTAGAACTCCTGAAGGACTATGACTATGAGATTCTTTATCATCCACGTAAGGTTAATGTGGTAGCAGATGCCTTAAGTAGGAAGTCCTCAAGTAGTCTTGCTCATATTAGTGTGGAGAGGAGACCTTTAATCCAAAAGTTGCACCAGTTAGTGGATCAAGGTTTGATGATGAAGATTAGCATATCAGGTGGACTGTTAGCTCAGTTCAGAGTCTGATCAGTATTGAGAAATAAGGTTAAGGCAGCTCAGGGCTGAGATCCTAATCTAGCAAAGCTTGTAAAGAATGTTCATGCAGGAAAGTTCACTGATTTCACACTTAATGATGAAGGTATTTTATAGATTAGTGGTAGATTATGCGTTCCTGATGTGGATAATTTGAGAGAGGATATCCTTGAGGAAGCACATTCTACAGCCTACAATGTACATTCATATGTTAACAAGATGTACCACAACATAAGATATTTGTACTGGTGGGATAGACTAAAGAAGGACATAGCTGATTATGTTTCTAAGTACTTGACTTGTCAACAGATGAAAGCTGAATATCAGAAGTCTTCTGGGAAGCTTCAACCTTTTTTTATTCCTGAGTGAAAGTGGGAGAGAGTTACTATGGATTTAATGGTTGGGTTACCTCGTTTGAAGGATGGATATAATTTTGTCTGGGTGATTATGGATAGCTTAACCAAGTATGCTCATTTCTTACCTATTAAAGCCACTTATTTTATAGCTAAGTTGGCAAAGCTATATGTTAAGCATATTGTGTGCCTTCATGGAGTACCTGTGTCCATTGAATCTGATAGAGTTTTAGTGTTTACCTCTCAATTTTGACAGAAGTTGTAGGAAGTAATGGGCACTAAGCTTGATTTCAGTACTACTTTTCACCCTCAAACAGATGGCTAGTCTGAGAGGACAATCCAAACACTTTAAGATATGTTAAGGATGTGTGTATTGGATTTTGGAGGTAGCTGGGATGATCATTTACCACTCGTAGAGTTTGCATATAATAACAGCTACCATAGCAGTATTGGGATGACACCATATGAGGTTTTGTATGGAAGAAAGTGTAGATCCCCTTTGAGTTAGGATAAGATTAGAGAGAGCGCATTGATTGGACCTGAGATGGTTCAATATGCTGTTGAGAAGGTTGTTGTGATCAAAAGGAGATTAGAGATTGCAATTAGTAAACAAAAGAGCTATACATATCTGAGATGTAAAGATGTGGAGTTTCAGGTTAGAGACTTTGTGTTTTTTAAGGTGTCTCCGATGAGGGGTGTGATGAGATTTAGTAAGAAGGGGAAATTAGTATCAAGATATATTGGACTGTTTAAGATTTTAGAAAGAGTGGGCATGGTTGCATATCGGTTGACTTTGCCTCCGAATCTATCTCAAGTGCATCCAGTGTTTTATATCTCGATGTTGAGGAAGTATATTTCAAACCCTTCACATGTGTTGCAGCTTGATAGTGTGGAAGTGAACGAAGATTTGACGCACGAGGAGGAGCCAATCACAATAGTGGACTATCAAGTTTGTCAGTTACATTTGAAGTAGATTCTGATGGTTAAGGTGTTGTGGTGAAGAAACAACATGAAGGAGCACACTTGGGAGACAAAAGCTGAGATGTGGGTTGCCTATCCTTACCTTTTTCCTTGATGATTCCTTATTTCTATTCTTTTATTTGAATTTGAGACAAATTCTTGTAAGGAGGGAAGATTGTAACGACCCGATATTTTTAAATTATCAAAAATTATTTTGAGATATGCAGTGTTAATAAAATTTAAAATTTTATTTATATATTATCATTATTTGTGCATATTATTTATTTATTTTATTCGAAATATTTTATTTACGTAAAATACTTATTTTGAAAATTTTTTATTATTTAAGAATATTTAAGTCATTATCACTATTATTATTATTATTATATGTGAGTTAGTATTATTGTTGTTATTATTATTATATTGTGTTAGTGTGTTGTTGTGTGTATATATATATATATATATATATATATATATATATATATATATGTATGTATAAAAGAATCATGACTTTTTTTTTGGGTTTTGCTTTTCATCTCTTCCCTTATATTTTCTTTTTCTTCTCTTATTGTTTTCTTTTTCTTCCTTCACCCGACGAACTATCAGTAACCCACCACCCACGCTGCAACTGCCACTGCGCCACCACTCACCACCATCACCTTCCCTTTTCCTCCCCTTCCTCTCTACCACCTTCAACTCCTCGGGAAGCCACTAGAACGCGCTGAAAATACCAGCAACAGTAGGTGACCTCCATTGTTGCTAAGGATGATTCTGGCCACTAGAGCTCTTCATTTCGATCTTGTTCGAACCTCCTAGCTCCGGCGAAGTTAAATGCAAGCTCGGTTCAAGCTTAAATCCACTTGTTTGTGAGTTTTCATCAATTTTAGTTTATGTGGTATTAGGGTTTTGATTTTTTTTTTGTTTATTGTGTTTGATCCATGGATTTTCTCTTTGATATTGTTGATGTATGTAGCTTAACCTTCCTAAATATATATTTTTTTGAACTATTTTAAATAATGGGTATTTTTGAATATTTTAATAATTAAAAATGAATTTTTATTAATTATGTTATTTATTTATTTTGGATGGAAATTTGGTTAAATTAGTATTGTTAATTTAAGTTATTAATTTCAGAAGTGAGAAATGAATTTTTAGTGATTTTGTATAATTTTTTAATAATATATTGTGTTATGTGATTTTTGAATAAATGAGTAAATTATGTGTTTTTATTGAATTATAGTTAAATAACATGTTTTAAATAATTTTGGAATAATAAATGGTATTAAAATAATTTTTACAAATTATTTACTATTTTTAACTAATTAATACTAATTTTTGAAAATATATTCAAATAATAATTTTATATACTATTTTTGTGATTAAATAAGATTTTAACTATTTTTAATATATATATTTGGACTATTTAAGTAATTAATTGTGAATTTTACTATTTTATGTTAAATAATTGAAATTTTGGATTTTTATTAGTATTATATAATTTATTTGAAATTTTATTTATTTAATGTTAAAATAATTATATTAAATGTTTTTTATGTTTAAATATATTATATTTTGGTATTTTATGAATATTTATAGAAAAAAATAATTTTTTATTATATTTATTATTTAATGTTGATTATTGTGAATTGTGAATCTGGGTTGAGAATTTGTGTAGTTTGGGGTTTCAACCCGAAGTGTTGAGCATTTTGATTATAGAAGTGTATTTTCTTGCAGAATCGACTCTACTTTTTAGTAGAGAGATGTATGTTTTACAGAGGAGACTCTATCAAACTTTTGATAGAATTTTCGTAAAACGTGATGTCGGGTCGATTCTGAGTTTTTGTGTTTTAACTAAGTTTTAATTCCTACATCGAATATTCCTTTAGAATTATTAGAAGTATTAGTTAGGAATTTATTCTGATTTTATTATTTATTTTTTAGTTGCGCCAAGGCTGAACCCTATCGAATCAGGCCCGTTGAGTCAGTCTCAAAAAGCGCAAACTTGTGAGTTATTATTTTATATATGCATTGCATATAGGATGCATGATTATGAGCATTCATGTTTTTTTTTAATAAGTATTTAAACATGAATTGTTTTATTAAATGATTTAATATATGTTGGTATATTTTCAGTAAATTTTTTGTATATTCATGGTTTATTTAGGTATATGTATGACCTATATATCTGGTATATGTTTAGTATACATTCAACATATTTTCAGTATACATTTGGTATACTTTCAGTATATTCGTGGTATGTTCTTCTTAAAATGAATGTTATTGTATTTAAATGATGTATTTTATTATTTTTCATAAATATAAGATTAATTTGAATGATAGTAGTAAAATGTGCTACTTAGTGAGTTACGCTAGGACTGTTGCGCGACAATACGATAGAATTAGGTTGAAATTTGATAATTGATATAGAGATGTTGGTTATTGGAAAGGCTGACTATGGATCTTTGGTTGACCTATTGTACTCGGGGCTAGTCATGCCGGTAGTGAGATTGCGGAACCTCAGTTGACCTAGTGTGCTCAGGGCTAGTCTACTACATTAAGTGGGATAAATGAATACTTGGAGTTTTGATTAAGTCTATTGACTATTGATTATTATGATCGAGGTTGCGAACTATTAGGGTTTTGCTCCAATCCTTCAATTAAAATAGTTTTATGCATCTATTATATATAAAAATGAATTTCAACATTTGTGTGAAATGTGTGTATATATATATATTATATACTGATGCTTGAATGTATATGAATTTAAGTTGCATGTATATATATATTATAATAATTCATTCAGTGAGGTCTGACTCCCTTCAACATATTTTTTTCACGATCTTCATCTTCTTTAGACCTCACTAGTAGTATTTTACGCCGGTTTTCTTCAGCTCCGGTTAAATTATGTAATTTTATTATTTGAACTCCTATCGTATTATAGAAAACTGCAGTAGTAGTGTATTGTGTCAGAAATGTGTTATTTTAATATTTTAAAATTTTTGTATTAGAATATTATATCAATATTTTATTATGATATGATATTTTAAGTATTTATTTTTATATCAATTTAAATTTTAATTAATTATTTATTTATTGCTTGTGATTTTATTTTAAAACTTGCTACAAGTTCCAGATTTGAAAAAATTCTCATTTTCTAATGTCTGTTATGATTTTTGATTTGGGTTGTGACAATATATATATGTTGATTGTATAATTTTGCCATCATCTCTTATTTGGAATAGTAATTTTATGTTTTGGTGGGGAATTTAGATAATCAAAATTCATATTCAGACATTTTTTTAATATATATATATATATATAACACAAAACACACACACATTAACTGCATTAAGTAACTCACAAAATTTTTGTAAAAGTGTATTAATTTGTATAATTTAAATAACAGACATCATAACTAATATACAAGTTTTAAAGATCAATTCATTTTTCAATTCTTATAAATGAAAGATATTATAATGTATTTTATTTTAAATTATAATATAAAACGCATGTATTGAATAAAAAATATTTTTTTTATAAACTAGAATTTATTGAATTTTAATATTTTTCAGATAATAAAAACTAATAATTGGATGAAGGGTTCCTTTATGTCATATTTGGAGCAGTTTTCTGTTTCTTTCGAGTCACTGAGTAGTAATAATTTCAAGCAAAAATTGGAAGATTTTGCATCGCAACTATAAAAATGAATATGACCCACACGGCATTTTGGCCCATGTGAGTCAAAAAGAAATTTTCATGCAATCATTCTCATTCACATTAAACCCTTCTCTTTTGCCCGCCAAAAAAATGTACTCATTTCTTAAATTATTGAAACAATTTTTTCTATTGCATTAAATTAAAAAAATAAAGTATTATAGACACATATAAAATTTTTTTTATCATTTTTATAATTTTATTTAAATTAAATCAAATAAATTAGAATTTAATAAATTTTAAATATTTATAATTCAGATAAAAAAAAGTTAATTATGGATGTTTATCATTTTAGATGCAAAATAAAATTATATAAGGATATTAATTTCATAATTTTTATCACAAATAGGTTGATAATGACTTGTTACTTGCTAGCAAGTAGCAACTTTACTACATGCCATGAAATTATTTAAAAAATGTTTAAAATGGGGAAAATTTGAGTGGAGAATAAGAGAATTTTAAGAATGAAAAAAAAAAAGAAATATAAAAGGTATAATGAATTATTGTTATTATCTACTTTGATAAATTACAACTCATAGATACTTATTCTATCATGCTTGTAGGTTAAATTAAGGAAATTGATTTAATTAAATATTCAATAACTTATATATAGAAGCACTAATTTTTCTCGTATTTCATTGTATTAATAATTTTTTATAAACACATTGATATAAATTGAATTTTTTATTAATTTTTTAATAAGAAAAACACCAAAACAAATGAATTTTTAAAAATTCTTTTATACATATATTGT
This sequence comes from Mallotus nudiflorus, assembly GCA_947683625.1. Lineage (NCBI taxonomy): Eukaryota > Viridiplantae > Streptophyta > Magnoliopsida > Malpighiales > Euphorbiaceae > Mallotus > Mallotus nudiflorus. The sequence goes on from CANTUR010000018.1 coordinate 7,066,729, forward strand.
TATTATTTTTGAGGCATAATGCTATAAATTTTTAATAATATAAATATTAATAAACTATACAACAAGAAAAATTATTTATTTTTAAATTAGTAAATATTTGTTTCAAAAAATAATCATAATAAATTAAATTAAATTAAATTGAAAAAAACAAAAAAATTAACGAAAAGACATAAAAGAAACAAAAAGAGAAAAATAAATATAAAAGCAAAAAAAAAGATGCCAATTATCGAAAAAAAAAACCAACAATGAGACCCGGAATAATCGGGTCAGATGGTACCCACTTCCTCTTCAAAACTCCCATTATTAAAGCTTCAATCTTTCTTTTCCTTTACTCTTTTATTTTCCACTTGTTTAGCTCTTTTCACATTCTCACTTGCTTTCTGAGCTCTGCACTTTAGATCCAGGTTGGTCTCTTTATGCTCTTTACTTCATTATGTCTATGATTTTATATTGTTTTCTTGTTGTTGTTTAGTGGGGTTTGCTTGGTTCTCAATAGCTGTTTTAGTCACTGATTAAAAAAAAAGGCAAATGAAAGAAAGAAATGTGAAGTTGGATTCCTTCTGTTTGTTGGTTTCCAAGAAAAAGAAAAGAAAGAGTAACTTTAGCTTAAATGAGCTAATGGGTAGTTCTTGAAGTTCAATATGTTCATAAATTTTCAGTCTTTTGAAATTTTGTTGGTAACCAAATGGAGTAACCAATTATTTGGAGTGATATTTTTAGCAAGTTGAGTGAATGGTACTTGAGTTTTGAAAAAGTTAGTAACTGGGCATAACTTGTTTTCTTTTGTTTTGTGATCTTAGGATTACTTGTGTCAAAGTGAAAGCAGATTTTAGTCTGAACTTAATCAAGGCTGGGTTTTGGGTTCTCTATCTTTTTTATTTTCATTTATTTTTGTTACCATTGGCTGTATTAAAGGGATATAAATGATAGTCCCCCTTTACTCTATTTTCGGTCACTGAGAAAATGAGAGAATCAATGGGAAGGAAAACCTGAGTACAGTGATTTTTTCCCCTTGTTGTTTAGGTTTACTTTATTTTTTTACTTTTTATGTTAGTGATTCCGCTCAGCAGAGATTGCAATTGGTATTGACTTTTTCATGTTTCAAATTATAGAATCACCATTGATTTCTCCTTTGTTTGTCATTCTTGCCTGTTGCTGTTAGTGTACAATGCATAATAGTTGAGGAACTCGATTATATGCTTATTATTTGGGATTTGGATTTCTTTCTTTGTGATGCAGGAGATGATGTCTCATCAATTATGGGCAGCTGGGCACTAGCAATATGGATGGAAAAGTGTAAATGCATGTGCTGATCTCTTTAAGCTGAAGCATTTCTTCAACTGTGGAATGCTGTTTTGACAAATTGGGTTCTCAATAAATTGTATTAGAAGATGGAAGAGATACAATCTCAATCAGATAATTATAGGTCTTCATCATCTTCTGCCAGTAGTCCTGCAAGTAGGGTGCCTTCGAGTAACTTTTTTTACTTGCGGAAGCCTGGTTCAATTCGACAACCGATCTCATTTGAGGATTCACCAGAGTGGGAGGATACAGATGTTGATGTTAGGATGGAGGAAGGAGGTGACACTATCAATATCGCTGTCACACCAGCGTCCCCTTCACTATCAAAGCTCAACAGTGGGTCATTGCCTTCCCCACCATTACCAGAGAGCACAGCTGTTGCAAGAAAGATTGCTGGAGCTTCGGTTGTGTGGAAAGACTTGACTGTTACAATCAAGGGTAAAAGAAAGTATTCTGATAAAGTTGTCAAGAGCTCAAGTGGTTATGCATTGCCAGGGACAATGACAGTAATCATGGGTCCTGCAAAATCAGGGAAATCCACGTTGCTAAGGGCTATTGCAGGTTTATAGTATCCTACTTATTGTGATCAGTAATTATGCTGCTGCATTTAATAATTATAGATATCTTCGGGTGTGTTCTGAGTTGAAAACAATGTCTCGGTCTTTCAGGAAGATTGCATCATTCTGCCAAAGTGTATGGTGAAGTATTCGTGAATGGCGCAAAATCACGCTTGCCTTATGGCTCATATGTAAGTTCTTCATTTTACAATCAGACCTTATTTCTTTATATGGCTATTTGATTTTTTTTATTTGCATTTCCTCCAATGCTACACTCTCACTATTTTCATTCACATAATTAATTTTTTCCTGGTATGTAAGATAGGATGGTTTTACTTGCTTTAGAACCTTGGTCTGTGTATTTGTTATGTACTGATTGTTCTCAAAGAGCTAAGATCAGTTTATTTCCTACACACCAAAATCTGGTTGAGGTGTAATGGGGATATGCGTTGTCAAGCATGTAGCTTTGACTAACTAGCTCTTAGTACAAGCTTGAAGTCTAGCATTAGCAATCTTATGTATGTAATCCTTTGATTGCCCTTCTTATTACTTTGTTGGAAAATCAATATGGACAATCTTCCTTCTGATTGTCTGTCCTGGGCTTTGTTTGTGTTGACTGTAAGGAAGATCATGAGTTAATATTCAATAGATTTTGGGCTGTTGAACTGCACTTGGAAGGTTAGATTACATCTCCCTCTCATAACATGACTGGGTTTGTCTCATTTTGAAAGAATTTCTTGGCAATCTTAATTGTCCTGTCTCTATCTTGGAAATTAATTTCTGTTAGTGGTGGAAGTTATCTTTAGACTTAAAATGATAGTTTCCATGCAGTGGTGGATGAAAAGTTTTAAAATTTTATGCTCGTTTGAAATGCAGTTGGTGTTTATGACTTAAGAATATCTTCCAATGTTTAGGGCTTTGTTGAAAGGGAAACTACCCTGATTGGGTCCCTCACTGTTCGAGAATATCTGTACTACTCTGCACTTCTTCAACTTCCTGGTTTTTTCTGCCAGAAAAAGGGTGTTGTAGAGGATGCAATCCATGCCATGTCCTTAAGTGATTATGCGAACAAATTGATTGGAGGCCACTGTTATATGAAGGGCCTTCCTAATGGTGAGAGAAGGCGTGTTAGCATTGCTCGGGAGCTTGTGATGAGGCCACATATATTATTTATTGATGAGCCCCTTTATCATCTAGACAGGTTACCATGTCCTTCTCCTTCTAGCCTTATTCCATACGTCTAATTTTAAATGACCTTGCATAATTGAATTACTGCCCGGATATTTTTTTGATAATTTTTGCGGGCTAGAAAAAACAATCTCGTGTTAATTTCTGGGAAAATTAGATTTTATTTTCTTGATTATTTAAAATATACTTGTGCACATGTAGTATGATAGGATTATTTCCTCTTCTGCGTGTTGTTTATACTCACTGTAAAACTACAACTAGTGGGACAAGTTACTTGGCAGGATATAGTCTAGACAGTTTCAGTGGATCTGCATTATGTTTGGTGTAGGAAAAATGGAGAACTAGTAAGGCTTTTATATGGATTCTGCCAGTATCAGCTTCCAATAATCTTTTTTTTTCATATCCCTAGGAGCTGGGCACCTAGCACCAAATTTATCGCAGCATTATAACTAACTTTCAGACTTTGTTCTGATCAGCGTCTCTGCTCTTCTGATGATGGTTACATTAAAGAAACTTGCTAGCACTGGCTGCACTCTGTTCTTTACCATTTACCAGAGCAGCACAGAAGTATTTGGCCTCTTTGATCGAATTTGCCTGCTTTCAAATGGAAATACACTCTTTTTTGGCGAAACTTTGGCTTGCTTGCAGGTAAGATACTGGAATTTTAAGATTTTCTTTTGTTGAGGTTTTGGATAAAGGAACTAATTTTTGGAATTGGAGAAGACCATCTCGTGTGGACCATTTTTAAATAAATCAATCCATTGAGATAACCAAGAGCTATGATTGTTACTTTATCTCTTCATTTAGCAAAAATGCTTTTATTCTGTTAAGACACCAATGATTTGTTGCTTTCATTCTAACTGCAACTTGAAGAGACAGTAAATTCTAACTGATAGATTTTTTTTTTTTTTTTTATGAAGCATTTCTCAAATGCTGGATTTCCCTGCCCTATCATGCAAAGTCCTTCTGATCATTTCTTACGTGCAATAAACACAGACTTTGACAGGATAATAGCAATGTGCAAAAACTGGCAGGTAACTTTGCGGTTGAAATAATTTAGCAACTTTTTTCTAGCACAAGTGGTTGAGTGAAATATTCAACATTGTAGATTATTGTGTTTGTCTATATGAAAAGTAGTGAATACATATTAGCAGGATGATGGAGATTTTTCATCTGTGAATATGGACACTGCTGTTGCCATACGTACTCTAGAAGCAACATACAAATCTTCTGCAGATGTTGCTGCAGTTGAAACAATGATATTGAGACTCACAGAAAAGGTATGCATGTCAAGTTTGTAACCCCTTTCATTATAATTTTTTAATTGGTCTATACAAATACCAATTCTTTGCTCTGTATGTTGTTGGTTCACATTGCATGGGGGCCACTCCTCATAGTATTGTTTATTAGTAATGCCTGGGGAAAGTTGCAAATAGCAAGTCTTAACTGTGTGCAGTCTTTCATTCTGGGGAAAATGGAATCTCAAAATGCCATGGACATCATAATACCTGTTTTGGATTTTATCTGAACCCTTTGCTCTTCTTTGCTCGAGCATAAACTGGAGTGAAAGCACTGCATGCATGGCTCAATTAAGACTAGCATTTATAGTATTGAATAAATCTATAATCATTTGTGATTACTTCTGCAGGAGGGTCCATATCTTAAAAGCAAGGGAAAACCTAGCAGTGCTACAAGGATTGCAGTTTTGACATGGAGATCATTGTTAATCATGTCAAGGGAATGGAAGTACTACTGGCTTCGACTTATTCTCTCCATGCTTCTCACACTCTGTATTGGTACTGTTTTTTCCGGCCTGGGACATTCTTTGTCTTCAGTAGTGGTGAGTCTTTGGATCTTAGTTTAAAATAAAACTTTTCTTACATATTTATTTTTAAAGTGAAAGTTTTGAGTGTAGCTTCATATCAATTTCTGCTTCAACCTTGTTTGTTGAATGTTATCATATTTATGATCTTGACTCATTGCATCCACAATTTTTATTGCACTGACAAGGTTTGTAAATTGGTTCCTTATCTTTTTCACCTTCATATTTCAGACGAGGGTTGCAGCAATATTTGTATTTGTATCATTTGCTTCTCTTCTAGGAATTGCAGGAGTACCTTCAATTCTGAAGGAAATCAAGGTATGTGTTACTATATTTTTTGGTTTGAACTTCAGAAACTTTAAATCATGTATGATTATGCAGCACTAAATCATAAGCCATACCTTTCTGCTTTCTCAAGAATATAATGCATCTATCACTTGTTGAGAACAAGTATTCATAAGATGTTGATGTGCCATTTTCAGTTTGAATCTTTGCACATATATCACCATAATTAGTGTATCAAACATGTTTGAAATCTATTTTAGAGACCCATGTTTGCTTTTGTTCTTTTTGATTGTCTGCAGTTCATCTTTACATTGATTAATTTGCACAATTAATTTGCAGATTTATGCCAGTGAAGAGTCAAATAGGCATTCTGGGGCATTAGTCTTTTTACTTGGGCAGCTTCTCTCCAGCATTCCTTTCCTTTTCCTCATATCCATTTCATCTAGTCTTGTCTTCTATTTCCTGATAGGGTTGCGAGACGAGTTTAGTTTGTTAATGTACTTTGTTTTGAATTTCTTCATATCTCTCTTGGCAAATGAAGGAATAATGTTGTTCATCACTTCCATTTGGCAAAATGTTTTCTGGAGTGTCTTGACCGTGATATCAATACAAGTAAGTTTTATGACAGACATCAATATTTTTGAGGTTATGTTTCAGATCTTTAGCTTCTGCCAAGAATTGTACAACTCAAGAAAAACGTTTAATTAAATCCCAAACACTAATGTGCATTCATAGTAGCATGTACGTATTCACTAGTCGGTTGATGACATTCACTAGTTGGTTGATGTTAATCTCCATACGTAGCTTGCTTTCTAGTGATGGTAATTAGCAGTTATATTGAGTAAAATTGAGTTGCAACTACCGATACTTTTTAGTCTCTAATGTGCAATGAATGGTGTTGGACGTTAATATTGTGATTGATTATACAACCGGGGTGATCAATGCTTCACCAGCATGGATAATTTTGTATTGATTTATTTGGAATCCCTAAACCTGATTGTGATAATTTGTTGCATTTCAGGTGGTCATGATGCTTTCGGCAGGATATTTTAGAATTCGAAATGCTCTGCCAGGTCCTGTGTGGACATATCCAGTATCTTATATTGCTTTTCACACCTACTCTATTCAGGCAAGTAGGCTTGTAATTTCATTTCTTTTTTAATCTGCTGCTTATGACACTGTTTTACTCTCCATCTACAATGTTTTAGTTGGTTAAGAGTTTTTGACCTGTTTGATTACGAACATGCCACTATCTGGAAACAGTGTTGAGAATATTAGTTTTCCATCTAAATTTTAACAAGTTAGATTTGGCTAACTTTAAGAACTTTTACCATGTGAATGAATCTTTAGATTTGTTGTCTGTTTTGTCATTGTAGGGACTTTTGGAGAACGAGTATCTAGGGACTTCATTTGCTGTTGGGGAAGTAAGGACCATTTCTGGGTTTCAGGCCCTCCGAAACACATATGATATCTCTTCAAACAGTAATTCAAAATGGGAGAATCTGTTGGTATTGTTTCTCATGGCAATTGGCTACCGTATACTAGTGTTGATTGTACTGCATTTTCGTGTAGGGAAAAATGAATCTGTACTTAAGTTTTGCCGGTGTAATCAGGATACAAAAAATCCAAGATAAGTTGAAGTGATGCAACTAGCTAGGCTTGTTTCTGTTAAAGTTACATGATCCCCCTTTTGTTTTTGCCTGCTTGTCTCAGCTAGCAACTAATGATAAGATATAGAAATGCATACAATTCAAGATGTTTTTGGTCAGTGTCTGCACCCCAGAGTTTCTAAGATCATTTGAAGTGTTAGCTTGGATTTTCTTCAGTTTTTTGGGTCACATATTCAGGTCACATATGCTTATAAGCCATATTTCTGAAGTCCTTGTTGGATGCTCTGAAGTTCTTTTCATGTGTAGCAGTGTAAATGTAAACACTGAAGGTGAAAGTAATTGTCCAAGCAAATATGGCACGAGTGAACTTGAAGTTCTTGGAAATTTCAATGGAGGCATTAAGACATATAATGGTTACAGGTAGCTAGAGGCTAGAACTATGATTTATGTGCAACGAACCTCTTCTGATAGTAACAGCTTTATGTCTGTCGGCCTTGTTAGAGGTCTGTCAATGTCAGCTCCTTTTCTTGTCTGACATGAAGCTCAATTATTTCAAGCTTAGTTTTTTGTGCCTTAAAGCACATGTACCCTAGAAACAGCTGTAGCTAATGCTACCATACAAGAGTCACAAAATAGTGATATACATACATGCATGTAACTGTAAGGTTAATTTTCATAAAAATTCAACTAATTATGTAGATATTCCTTTCTTAGTTTATGAACATAAAGATGAATTTTCATTTATATAAGAGAAAATACAAAAGTTTACATCAAATAAACTAAAAATAACAACCAAATATGAAGATATGATTAGCTTCATAGACTTATAATGCAAACTAGTCCAAGAAATTTAAGTTACACGGATATGGGAACACGATTTCTAATTGAAGTGACTGTCTTTTAAAATGAAATATCAACCTACAAATATAAGAAAATGAGAATATAGATATAGAAAAATGTCTACTGATTAAAGTATTGGTGCAACATGGCAAGAAACTATGACAATAATCATTATAACTCGAGAAACAAAACATATGCAGGCGCCTCCTAGCTTTGGATAAAGGAGAGGTACTTGAATATCAATAACACAGAAACACTAATAAAAAAAAATGTACATGAATTGTTCAAGTGCCATTGCATTTGGATGCCTTGGCTTGAGCTTTCTTTTTAATCTTGTCCTCTAAATCCTTGACGAATAGAGCTATATTTTGCACTGATGATCCACTAGGTGACAATGCATTTTCCAATGTTTTCTTGACCTTTTTGATCCTGTTCCTGAGCTCATCTTTTGACTTTCCACACATCAGACGGTTAATATTGTTTGAAATATCCTCTCTAGAGATCAACTTCTTATTGCTCATATTAATCCCAATTTTCCAATCATCAACCACTAATTTCCTATTAGTGAATTGATCAGTGTATAGAGGGAAGCACAACAATGGTACTTCGCACCATATGGCTTCTAGTGTGGAATTCCACCCACAGTGTGTTAAGAACCCTCCGATTGCCCGGTGAGTCAACACATAATGTTGATTGCACCAAGGTATGATGATCGAACGGTCAGCAACCTCTTTCGTATAGTCATCGGCTAATGGATCGGCATCATTCGAGCTCACAATATCAGGGCGAAGCACCCAAACAAAACTCACTTTGCTAAGGGCCAGCCCATGGGCTATCTCTACAAGGTCATTTTTTGTAACATGAGCATAGCTACCAAATGAGACATACAAAACTGAGCCATTGGGCTTCTGGTCTAGCCATTGGGTGCAATCAGGCTCAGCCCACAAGCTGGTGGCCACAGTGCTCTTACCAAAGTCAATTGGGAAAATGGGTCCAATTGCATAGTATGGAATTTTGGCTTGTAGAGCTGCTATGATGTCCGGTTCAAGTTCTTGCACTGTGTTGCATACGACAAAATCTGCATTTTTAGTGTCATTGAAGCAGTCGAATATAATTTGATGGCAAACTGATGTTGTATCTGTTTCTTGAAGATATGACATTGTGTCCTTGGGTTCAATTCCTTTCACTCCCGGAACATAATCTATAGTGTCTTCCCGACAATCTGACCATTAAATATAACAAATTTTGTCATTACAAAAAATATAATACGAAACCTTTTTTTTTTTAAAAAGAATATCAAAAGATTCATTAAAATTGTGGCTAAGTGGTGGCCTAATAGGCCATGGACTATAAAATAGAAGTAGCAAGTGAAAATATCAATCAGATTACCTTATGCATTTGAACTGTTGATTATGGTAAATTTCACCATAATCAACAATCATAATTAATTCAATGTACATGTATTTTACAATTTTCCCTCAATGGAAGCTCAATATTAAAACAAGATAAAGAAAAATTACCTTGACAAGCAAAATGACTATTTATCCTCAGAAGATCCAAATGGTAATACAAAGTAAACACCAAAGCAGCTTCTGTCCAAAAGGAAACGTGTACTAATCCAAATTTATTGGCAATCTTTGAAGGCCAAACAAAAAATGAATCAGCAATCAAGCAATGCACATCCTCTCCGGATGAAACTATCCGGGCCACTGCCTCCTCTACATGGGCTGACAGCACATGTAATAAGGCTTCCATGAATTGATCATGGTTCAATGACCTGTCAAACCCAACAGGAAGCCCGTCGGACACGGTCATATACCGGATGTCAAGGCCAGACTCACGGGCTTTACCGAACATGTCCAGTCCCGCACAGGCTCCGGTCTGGGCTGCCTTGGATGTTTGATGGTGGATGGAGTCGGTGTTGATGAAGGTGATGGTGAAACCTTGAGAAGCAAGTTTAATGGCAAGGTGAACAGAAGGGGTTAAATGGCCCTGAAGAGGGTAAGGGATGAAGATGGCATGAAGTTTTTTGGGGTTTTCAGCCATTGTTGTTACAATTAGTTGCAGGAAGAATCAATGAAGCACAATAGAGAGAGAGAGAGAGAGAGAGAGAGAGAGAGAGGGCAAGTGTTTGTTGAGGTTTCAATATACATGCTAAATTGTATTTGATCTTGAAATACATATAATCTAGAATGACTGATTTTGCCTCATTTGCGGATGATTTTTATTTCATGGGTGGTAAATGGTTATGTTATGTGGACTTAAATTGCTAATAGTGCGATTTTTGAAGGGAGATAATGGAAGAGTGAAAAAATGTATAAAAATATTTTATTAATATTTTAATTTCCTGACAGGATAATAAATTATCTATTTTAAGCGGATGGTAAATTTGTAACTATCTTATTTGTTCAGTTGATATTTATGTTTTTGGGTATGTATGCATTGGTGGTGCTCAAGTAGCCTTCCTTATTTAGGAAATTGGAACTCTTTAGACAAAATAAAAATGATACTTTCATCAAATTTTATGTACAAAATAAAAATAATGTAATTAATCTTTTTGGTAATAAAATGAAATTTTATTGTTTCATAATATTTTTAAATTAAAAATAATGTTAAACAGCTCTTTTACTAGGGATTTTAAAAGTGCTGAGTTGAGGTCTCGTGTTAATTAAGAATTTTTTATTTTTTTAGAGGATCAACTAATTAGAGATTAAAATATATATATATATATATATATATATATATATATATATATATTTTGATTTTGAAATTTCTGATTTTAATCTTTTCAAATTTTTATTGTTTAAGTTGAAAGCAGACCATTAATATATTCTACTTATTAAATAGAATTTTAGTAATTTTTGAATATCAAAAGCATTTTTAAATTATCTAGCAGTTTCTACAGGATGAACCTTATATTGTTTTACTCTAAAAAAATTACAAAAAAATTCTTTATAAATATTTTAATTAAATAATTTCCAACAAAGCGGTGCAAGTTAATCTATTATTTCATATAATGCCAGAATTATTAATGTCATTTTGGCTTCTAATGCACATAAAAGTTGAAGGGCAATACTGCACCAATGCAATAGAACTTGCATGCATACGGCATATATGAAACATTTGAAGATAACGATCTGGTCTTCATGCGCGGCTTTGGAAGACCTACCAATTTTATTAGTTTAAATGGATATAAATAATTTTTATCTAATAATAATTTTTTAAAATATTTTTTATAATAAAAATTTATATGTTATATATTTAAAATTAAATTATTAAATATTAAAATTATAAACTAACTTACGAGTTTTTATTTGAATTTATTTATGAGTCTTACAAGTCAAGTTTTATATAATTTAAACTCACTTTAATATATGAATTATATTTTTAATACGATGAATTATATTTTTATTATTTTTCTTCAATATGTAATAGTTATAATATATGATGAAATTTTAATGTTAATAAAAAATAATAATGTATTTTTTCATAAATTACCAATATTCATAACTTACTGAATTTTAACTAATTTTATTCAATCTTGTAGGATTATAAGAGTATGAACTCGGAAGGTTATTTAAGCAAATAATAATATCTATCAATTGATTTAAATAATTATTGAAAAACAAATAATTTATTTGATTCAAAATTAAGTAATTAATTATTTTATTATTGGAAATAAAGTAAAATTATATTGACGAAGAAAAGAGATCGAGTTTAAATAAATTTTATGAGTACTTGTGTGTTTTTATTAGAATTTTAATATACAAATTAAAATATATTTTTATTGAATCGAGTTATAAACAAATTCACGTGTAGCTAGACTGATATACATAGCGCTAAGTTGTAGGTTGAAAGAAATTTAGGGAATGATGGCTGCACAGAAAAGCCAAGTCTTTAACACAGCAAATTGGATCGCTATGCGAATGCGGATATATTTTTGCTTTTTTTTTTTTTTGAAATTCGTATCTATTTTAAATATATTTTACTTAATTATTAAATTTAGAATATATATAATTATATTTATTGTCAAATATAAAATATAAAAAAAATTTATATCATATTATTATTAATTATAGTCCTAATTAATGTTAGATGCAAATTCATTCAAATTATGAAATTGAGTATGAATTAAACATAGTTAAATCTCGAATATTATTAATCCCTTCAAATTATAACTCTATTTATATATCGTTTAACTCTGATTTAGTTACAGTGATTTTTGAATATGGATTAGATACTAATATTATTAATTCACTTAAATTACAACTCCACCCATATAAAATTTCAATTCTAATTAGATATAAATATTATTAAATCACTAAAATTATAATTTTTATTAAAATTATAACTCAATTCTAATAAGATAACTAGACTAACTTGAATTGGAGGAAATTGAATAAATTGATAATAATAGGAAGAGTGTAATTCAAATTGATTTGAAACTAAACCATTTTCTTTAGATAAATACAAAAATCTACATACAATATTCTATTGTAAATAAAAAACCCTAATCCAAATACTATTCCAAATCAAAACTCCTAATCCAAATACAAAAATCTACCTAGAATATTCTGCCATATTTTTCCTTTAAAAAAATATATATATTCCATACACTATACTTGTAGCAAGAGAAATAATTAATTCATGAAGATCATGAATCGCAAGGTTTATTTTTCTTCGTACATGTTATTACTAGCTATTGCTATATGCTTAGCAACTTTGTTCCAATGTGGTTTAGCTGCTGCTGCAACTGTATTTTGCAACACAAACGATTGTTTTTATTTTGCAGGCTGCAAAAAATTGTTTTTTTTTTTTTTTTTCATAATACAATATAGAAGTTTGTGAATGTACATACAATTGCCACCCAAAATGATTCTAAAATTCTTTATACTCCTTTGGAACACAAATCTCTACCATCACAAACATGTGAATATTGGAAAATGCTTGTTAACATGTTTTGAGGTTAGTGAATGTGCATTTTAAATTGTTGGTGATATATTTTTTCAAATGTTAAAATTGGTAAAAAATGTTATAAGCAAAACAGGCAGTAGGATATGATATTATTTCTACCATGTTTGCTTACCTTATCCTCCTAATTTTATAAAATTTTACAAAAATGATTAGAATTATATAGAATAGCGAGACTTATTAGATTTTTATAGGATAGTTTTATTTAATGGTGATATTATTATTTTAGCTTATATTAGACTTGATATAGTATTTTTTTTATTAGGAATTTTGGTCAAACTATTAATAAAATCATATAATAATATTTGTTCCTAAATTTTTTTTTTTAGTATTTTACATTGCATATTACAAATTCAACCCGGTAAAATTTAAGAATAACGTTAAATGTAAGAAAAATTAATATATCTGACGAGGCCCGGTAAAAATTAAGAATAACATTCAAATGTAAGAAAAATCAATATATCTGACGCGGCGTCTTCTAATTGGAGTAAACACGTATTAGTGGGCCACCCCCACACCCGGAGTTGGCCAACTAACGGCAGCGCTGACCAACACTCACGCGCTTCATCGCCAAGAACAGCTCCGCTCCCAAAAATAAAAGAAAAAATTTACTTCTTCCCGCGAAAACAAACTCTCACCATTTTCCAAATTTTTTCGCTTTTTTTTTCCTCCTTCTGTTAAAACAATTATCTTCTTCACAAACATTCATTGAATTCAATCCGAATATAACGATCGGTAATTACGCCGCCGCGGCGATGCTTGGCCGCTTCTCGCCGTCGTTCAACGGCGAGAGAGCCGTGGTTGTGCTTTTTATTTCCTGCATCCTCTGTTCTCTCCCTCATTCTCTGCTCTTCCATGGCGTCGTTTTCTTCTCCATCTCTCTTCTTGCTCTCTGCGTCGAGATTCTTGCCGACTCCTCGTCGTCGTCTTCTTCTTTTAATTCCCTTTCTCAATTCAAAACCAGGTAATCATTACTTGTGTCTTTCATTGTTGAAAATTAGGGTTTAATCGATGTTGTTATTAGGCATAATTACGCTACAAAATTAGCTGTAAGCTTAGTTTTATGTTTTCAGGCCTGGCGCTTCATCAGGGATATTTTTAGGTGCAGTTACATTACCAGCTCTAATGCTTTCGAAATTGATACAAAATTCAAGAGCATTTTCACTGCATCAAATTGAATTTGAAGGTATACTTAATTATGCTACTCATTTAGGGTTATTATTAGAGTTTACTGGATTATGTAGTTAACTGTGAATTTTGCTCGTATTTGGAGCATGTATAGTGAATTTTATCGTATTTAGGTTGTAAGCAAGTAGAATTACACTTGGTGCAATGTTTTTGTTAGCTGCTTGTCGTTGTCCAATTTAGAACACTGATGTTTTAGCTTTATGAATTAGTTTCCCTTATTTTGGATGATCTATTATGTGGTTCTATTGAGGAGTCTATTGAATTAAAGTTTATCGGTGTTTGAAACGTGTCGAATGCAGTTCTATTAAGTCAATTTTCGTGTCCAGAAAGGTCATAGTTGTTACAATTAAGTTCTTCTAATCTCAAAAAAAAAAAAAAACGGTAAGGCATTTTGAAAGAAATGAAATCATGCTGCAAATAGCATGAGTTTTGCAATCAGTCCTTACACACTATTTATTCCAAGCATGCTCGTATGATTGTTTTCTGCTGTGATTGGTGACATTCACTAATCTATCTCTCTAGTTTTTACTTTATGATAATGTGCTTAACTTGCTGTACAGAACTTAATTATCTAGCAATGCAATACTGGGCAACATCTGCTAGCTGCTTCTTTGTGCTTATCTTTCTCTGGTTCATCATGTGGCCTTCAATGGATGTGCACCTTGCCCAGCTTAGGGCATGGGGAACTAAGTGTAGCTTAAGTTTCATAATTTTGTGTGCAGCAGTCTTCATTTTGTCTGGTACTGGTAAGTTTGCTGTCTTCAATTCATAATTAATAATTTCCTTGTGATTATGTGAACTACCTCTTTCTTAGAAGTATTTGGATATGTGCCATTCAGTGTTCATATGACTGAGAATCCGTTCCTGCTTACTGTATTTTGTTTCTTGAACTTTACAGGTATGCAAACAACACTGAAATTACTATGGGTGCTCGTTCATGGATTTGCATCAGTGAGTTAGTGCAGCATCTTAATACTTTTCCTTCATGTGCTTCCGTAGGTATGTATGATGTTATGCCAAGATAATTTTGCTATGGTTTATTGGTTATTGGTATCTCATTGCCTTTATGTATACTGGCCAGAATTTGTAGTGCATGTATATGTATTTCATGACATATGAGTTATCACATTTAGTTTCATATTGGACCTCTTGTTGTTTCTATCATTAATACACTGTAAAATGCGGTGGTAAAAAAAGAGGGTTTTCATGAAAAGTAATGGCATTGATTTAATGTTGGCTCCAATTTTCTATGATGGCATTCAAATCAACAATTCTACCTTTGAGATTTCTATTTTTTCAGTTTGTGGTACAAACATGAGGTCTTTGCCAAAATATTATTCCTTGCAGCAACTTCAAGATCATGAAATATGAACATGCATATAATAAGTGATTACTAGCTGAATGCAACTTTTGTGCTAATGACATCATGCTTCCCACTATACTTCTAGATGTATTGTGCTTCTGTTGTTTTCACTGTATTTCATCAAATTCTTCTCAGCTCCCTAATTGGTAAGTGCTTTTGCTCTCTATCTTTTCAGGTGAAGCACTTCTGGTGACCACAGGTCTTGTTATTTACTTTGGTGACATATTGGCCAGTACCATAGCAAAGGCTAGTGCCTTCACATGATAATTTAGTATTCTACCCTGGGTTAAACCAGGAATTTTTTATGTTACGTTGGTGATGGATATTATTTGAACAGCTTCATGTATGCTGGATTTCATCAAAGTCAGTTTTTGTAGAATTTGGGATCCAAAGAAGTGAGATTAATACCATAATTCAGGTATTTTCTTTTAACGAGCTAAGCTATCAATAAAGAGAATCATTCTTTAGAAAGTACTTATGAATGAAATAGCTGGCTTGTAAAACCCACTCTTTTCCTGCAGGGACTACTTCTTGGTCTTTTTCTCTTCCCTGTTGTTTTCAAATTTCTTCTGCATATTTGGGATTGCATTTTCAGTGGAACAATGTTTGGATCAAGGGCATATAATGAGAGAGGAAAAGCTTTTCTATTTTTTGCTTCCCTTGGTCTTATAATGGGCTTGATCATTCCTTCATGGATGCAGTTTGTTCAGGATTTTCAAATGCATCCAGTTCTGTGGTAATATTTTCTAATTGAAACTCCTCTATCTATTTTATTTTCATTCTGATATAATGTGGAAGTGAAATTTAGTTGGTGATTATAATATGTTTTAGGTTTAGATATTTCTTGAAACATTTGAATTCCCATGTATTTTTTTTTTTCTATGATGGCTGAACTTGTTGCTGCATGGATCTAAAACTGGGACACCTTTCTGATATTATTGGCATCTCTACCACCCTGATAAGGGTGCAAGTAGTTTGGAACTTCAATATGTGACAAGTTATGTATCTGGCATTGAAATTGTTTGAGCACATTTTATTTTGAGGTCAAATTATTTGTATTCTCTTCCATATAACTCATCAGAATGCATTCTTACAACACATTTATTTCCTTAATAGGGTGGTAACGTTCATCTTTTCAGAGCCACTTAAAAGACTTTCATTGTGCATATATTGGGTATGTGTAATATATGTTTCTGTTCTGTGGTTTTACAACATATCAAAGAACAGTAAGATTGAGAGGATTCTTCTTCGAAAATATTACCATCTGATGGCTGTTTCAATGTTCCTGCCAGCTGTTATCTTTCAGGTAACTTAATTCAGATTGTCGATATTCCCATTTTGGTTTTGTGTGTGATTTCTTTCCATTGTAGTGTTTTAGTTTGATTCATTACTGACTTTAAAAATTTTCTTTCAGCCAAAGTTTCTTGACCTTGCTTTTGGTGCGGCCTTGGCAGTTTTCTTGACCTTGGAAATTATTCGAGTAAGTCAATTAGTTGTGCATATTGCATGTCTATCTTTCTGTGTGTATTTTCTGTGACTGGACAAAAGTTTCTGTTTCTAAAAAAAGTCATCTGGTGATTCTTGGAAATCAAAGCCTACTAGGCTTAATAGGGTGCAAGGAGGAGCTATGAAATCATTTTATCTTATTTCCTTCTAGCTGCTCAAGACATGATCCTGAGATGAGTGGGAAAGCCCTGAAGTAGAAATGATATACAATTTGTTTGCAAATGATTGACAAATTTTCCCATTTCTGATTCCCCAGACTTTCTGTAAAGGGCTTCAGACTTCTGTTTTTCTGTTCTCTAAATTGCTGAATTCAAGTTTCTTAATCCCAATTCTGCAGATTAACTTGCAACGTCAAATGAGATAACATTTATGGCTAAAAAATAAGGGGATAATAATTGATAATAAACTTAATTTTTGAAACCTCTTCGCATTGTGAGAAGCATGTCTAACCATGAACCAGACCACTTCATTTTAATAAATTATAAACATTTCTTAAATCTTAGTTGATTCTCATGTTGCTTGAATTTCTGGAAACCCTGAAGGACTTGAATGCATGTTATATGTCATCGTATGTATGATCCTTAATCATTCAATTTATCCTCAATTGTGGTATTTTTTTTTTCCTTGTAGTATTTTCTATAACCATATATTTTGTAGTCAGGTGTGGAGAATTTGGCCTTTGGGAGAGCTCATACATCAATTTATGAATGCATTCACAGATCATCGCGACTCTGATCTCCTTATTGTCAGGCACGGCTTGTTATTCTTTTGCCATTTTGTTATTGTGATGCATATGTTTGATGCAAATAACTAACTGGTGCTGCTTTTTATCTGTTTACACATCCTTAGCCACTTTTCACTCTTATTGGGATGCGCACTTCCCATTTGGATGTCTTCTGGATACAATGATCGACCTCTTGCTCCTTTTTCTGGAATTTTGAGTCTTGGAATTGGGGACACAATGGTGAGTATGCTTATTGCAATGTATGTTACTGCTGAAATGTTTATTACACATGCCTTTATTTTTGCATTTCTATCTAGTTTTGTAGGCGAGTTGCCAAAGCACTGGTGCCTGACTGCCTGTGCTAAAATCCAAGTTGCATAATTGATAGGAATATGTAATTTAGCCATTTCTGTTAAGATTAGGTTCTTTCACTTGTTGCAATACAGTGATTGGGTGTCTAGCCAGATTAGCTAGCCATATTGAAACTGCCACGAGGAATTTAAATTTTTTGAAATAAACTTTTATTAGAAATGGCAAAGGAAATAAGCCTCGTAAAAATTATGAATTGCATGATGTGGTACCAGCCCTTCATGATTGGACAATGAAGGAATTTTTCATATGTTTTTCTACATGTTCTCTTGGAACTTTAGTTTGAGCATTTTTTTTAGAATGTTTTATGGCCTTTCCTAGGTTGTAGTCCACAATCGTTGGGATGGAGAAGGAGAATCTATAGAGCTGATCCCAATTAATTTGGTATTAAGGCTGAGTTGAGTTGAATTGAATTGGAGTTATGCCCTATTGAGCTTAGGTTACTGTTTATGAACCCTGCCAGCCAGCCCATGTTTCTGGTTTGGCCAAGAGGTTTTTTTATGGTTTGGTTGGACAAATGAAATTGTATCTATGCAATGCATCTGACTGCAGATTTATTATGAGAATGATTTGAGTCTGACATCCAGTGAGTTAGAGTTGTACAGTTAGTGTGGTTATTATTTCATATTACTCAATATTAATTTTATCTTTTCTAGTGTAAAAAAATGGCTGTTCTTTTTTGTGCAGGCATCAATGGTTGGGCACAAATATGGTGTCCTTAGATTGAGCAAAAGTGGCAGTAAGTTTTATTTTACTTGTGAAAAAAGATTAGAAGGAATAGAAGAATTTTTTTTTATTGGCCAAGTATTGTTTTTTTCCCCTCCTGACATGCTATGATATTCAACTACCTCCTAGAGAAAACCATTGAGGGCACTGCAGCTGGTATAACGTCGGTCCTGGCTGCATGCTTTGTTTTGCTTCCAGTTCTAGCATCCACTGGATATATCTTCACCCAGGTTTGTCTCACCCTTGTTGTCTTTCACATTGAAATACACACAAATGCATGTCTGTGTGGACATGTTGCTAGTTTTCCAAATGATAACCTTACCCATTGGATCTAATTTGAATGGATTGAACTTCCAAATAACTCTTTTTTTTTAATGGAAATCATCCAAACTGAACAATTTACTATTACTTTGGCATAAGATTTTTAAATAGATGTATGGACCAATATCTTCTAGATTAGTTGAATGTACTTGCAATATAGATCCCCTTCCATTCCAAATTGGACAAGTTCCTTCTCAGATGTCTGTCTTTTTGTCACAATTTTCTGTGTTCAAACCTCCATTCCTTTTATGCATGCTCCATATTCCACAGCATTAACATTTGCCTTCTCTTTCTTGAAAAATTGAAAAGATTAATGGAACTCTTATAATGTGATTGGATGATCTCCATTTCTGTCTTATTGGATTATAGTTCCAAAATTTAGTATTTTTCCAATATTAATATTTGCAGCATCGGGTCTCCCTTCTCCTGGCCGTGATTGTGAGTGGCATGTTGGAAGCCTACACGGCGCAACTTGATAATGCTTTTATACCACTTGTTTTCTACAGTCTTCTATGTTTGTAACTGCAGCCTCCGTCACAATATAAGGTATCACTAACAGCCAATAAATAAATTCCTTGAGATATTCATCGGTTTATCTATCTTTCTATCCTTGAGAAACATCGTGCATATACAAACTAACCTGTTGTTAGATATTTGAAATTGTCTGTTATTTGTATATTCTTTACAGCCTTAGGATTGACCATGTATCTTGTTGTAATACTAGTTGTTTGATCATTCATGAGAAAGGGTGGATTCTCGCAGGCCCATAGATAGGATAATAAAATCATAAAGATTTAAAGCTTTTGTATTAGTAGGTAATTTTAGATTTTGTATCACTGTTGTATTAATGTAATCTTTCAATATAGAAATTCCTTCCGGACGACTAATGTGTGTAATATTGTTTTATTGATTTATAGGGAGAGTATGCATATGATATATGTTAATAATAATTTCACAATGTGGTCTGTGCTTATTCATTATGCTAGTGCAAATTATGTGACAGTGCCTCTTATGTGGAGAGGCATTTTGAATTCATTAAGTCTTCATCTTTTGAGTTACCTCAGCAACGTTGATATTGCATTCGGTGATGGTGGAGATATTGATGAAGTAGGTAATTATATGCACTTGCTATAATAAGTTGCCCCATTACCTGTTGTTCTGACTAGCTAGCTGTGTCATGGTTGGAGCCGCGTTAGAAGATAGTAAGGGCATGTCTAGTTATGCAAAGGTCTGAGTGCTAGTAGCTCATCTTTTAGTTAAAATTTATATCTTTTGGTGTATGTTCTTTCCAACTCATCTTGGATTGAGATGTAGGATTTACGAATTGGTGTGTGTATGACCTGCATTACGCTTTGATAATGGTCAGAGTTTAGATGATTTTCCCATTTGAAATGAAAACTTGGGAGTAGAATTAACTGATGTTTGGCAGAGAAACAAGTAACATATTGGATTGTGGTTTGGGGTTAATTGCAGATGAGATATGCAAAAGCCAACATTCGAAGTCGTCTTGAAATACTAATCTGAGTATATATAATTTCTTTTCTACCCTTTAGTTCGGCAAATTGTCTCCCGTGCAAAACACTCTCCGTGCTTCTTCCAGTTGACATAATTCCTGCACATGGTTGCATTAAACTATCCGACTGTAGATAACGGGGACATAAATGAAACTCCAGTTTCTTCTCGTAATTATCACTATCTAGTAGCAGAGTACTGTACTGTAGAGTACTAGCTTTCAACGTCCATCTTTGTAATGGTAGCGGGTGCATTTTCCAGGTTTGCTTGGCTTTGAATGACGATGTGCATCTCATCATGCATGACTAATCTTCATTTCCTCTTCTTCTTCTTCTTCCTCACTCTGATCTTATTTTCTAATTACTCTTTATTTAAATTCCAATCTCTGTTCAATATAAGTACAAACTACCATAGTAGTGTTCTGACAGTTTTTGGGAGCATCCAGAGTAGCCAATGATTAGCACGCATATGTATACACCGACAGTGATAAGACTATTCGTTCAATTCCATTCTTTTTGTTAATTAGCACAGTTCTTTCAATCAATCTCAACCTATGCAAAATATGTATTGTTGAATATGCATTGAATAGTTTATTAGAAATTTAAATTATAATCATAATAATATGGAAAATGGGAGGTGGCATTTGCAATCGACTTTCGGCCGGCCCTACCCCAAAAGAGGCGTGGCCACAGTAACTAGTGGCTTAGTATACGAATTAACTGGAGTATGCTTGTCTTGGTAAGCAACTTGCAGGAAGCCGTTGCGCGTTATCAATAGTTGCTGCTTTTAGTAAACTTTTGGACGCGAAAATATGATTTATCCCATGGACAATTTTGGTTGGTTTAGCTGGGAAATCTGAATTTTGCTGATAATATATATACTCCTGAGGTGAAGTGGCTAAGGATTAGCTTTGGAATTAAACCTAAAGGATCGAATATGTAAAGTTACATGTGCCTAAGTCAATCCAAATATTTCTCACATGGAAGGACTACCTTTTCGTCTGTACTATTTATAGATATTTTTGTGGCCAATGCTTCTTCTTTTATTTTATTTTTATCATAATCATCAATATAAATCCAATTTCTTACACTTGTCTCTTATCAAGCTGTCTGTCCTTTTGAAGGCAAACGTCTACTGGTTTTCACTAGCTCCCTGCATAATGAGAGGAAAATCTCAACAACCTTTAGTGAAATAAATAGGGAACTCTTATCTCCTGTTCGCAATTCGTATTTACGGCATGTGTACCTAGTGCAGGCCAGCAGGTGCAACTTGCTAAAATATATATATATTGGGGGGCGCTACTTGTTAGAACTCTGGCAAATCAAGATTGTTAATTGTTAATGAAAAAAAAAAATCCTTAAATGTCAAGGCTTGGTCTAATACTTTTTCCCACGATCATGCTACTCAACGTTATTGAACTCGACATTTAACATGCCTGAAATTAACTCATTAACGAGCTTTTTTTTTTTTTTTTTTTGAATTTTTCTGAAAATATCTGAGGTTACAGCTAGATGAGATATTGGCACGACATGAAGTGGGAGTAGAGTCCCATGCACGATCCTTTTGCATACACTTTTCCCTTTTCTTTTTCACTTTTTCTTTCATCTAACTCAGTTTGTGGAGCCCCAGAAGCACTTTTCACTTAAAAAGTGTAAAGACAAGAATATCATAATTATATAAATTTCATGTGAAAAGGTGTTCATGGGACCTGGCAGAAACTTTTCAGGCTAATCATTGGTCACATTTTTATCATCTTGTCAGGAGTAGCAAAAGAAATGCAAGATCAAGTTAATTTTTGAAAACACACTGATAGATTAAATGTACATGAACTCAAACTGGAAGCAGGGTTTTTAACTGATTTAGTCTGGATCTTTGGAAAGGAAATGTAGATTTTACAAACTAATTCTTCCTTACTTCAAATATTCACCTCAAAACCAAACTTGTAATACATAAATATATATTTTATTTTTATTATTGATTCTATTAAAAATATTAAAAATATATATCACAAATCTAACTGTCAAATATAATACACTCAAATTAGGAAATAATCTCTCAACATGGTAAAAAATGAGGGCAAGATGTATTTCTTAAATGGGGGCAAAGTTGAGGGATCAAAAGTAAAATAATAATAATAATAATAATAGTTATTATTATTTAGGAGGCAATTGCCCTTCTTTGCCTAAGAGCTGTGAAAATGAATGAAGGTGGTAGTCTAATCATATGTTGTTGCTTGATATATGTTCTCTTGCTAGTGGGACTTAATAATTTCAAAGAAGTTCCGTGGGGCTTGTGATCACAATAGGCATTACCTATAAAAGTTTATGATCATATCAGAAATATTATGCTTTAAGAATATGGTTGTAGGGTTTTTGGGGTCTTGTCTTTGTGTTTTTATCTTTAAGAGGGTATAAGATTATACTATTGACACTTTCCTGCACATCCCCAATTAGACATAGTTGGTTTGATTTAGGGCCTCATGATTCTTATGGTTATCAGTTCGAGTTTCTGTAATGTTTAATCCATAAGGCGGATATAAGATCTGTAGGTGATTAGTGTGTCTCAATTGAAATATGCCTCAGTATTAAAAAAAAATAGAAGTTCAAATCAACGGGTAGTTGTTATCACTTGAACGAGTCATATGTATATAATCGTATTAAATTAGTTATTGAAAGATTTTTATTGTTCTTGTAGTTCTATCCTGATCAAATTGAATTTCGGTAGTTTAGATAAAAAAAAAATTACTACAAATACCAATTGAAATTAGATCGTATGAAATTGTTCTCTCTTAAACGATGTCTTCAATTCGACCATAGTATCGTGCTCATATTAAATTAATTATTAGAAGATTCTTATTGCTACTTTTAGTTCTATCCAACGAATAAATCAAAATTTTAATTTAAAAAAAAAAAACAGAAGTTTATGGTACAATTCTGAATCTGAATTTTATGGACAAGGCAGATACATTATTAATTGGCTAAAATTTTAGTAGAAGCTTCAACAAATAGATGATGGATACCCATATATATATCTACATCATAGACATGTTTAAAAGATCCATGCTGTGGAATGGCCATGCTGTGACTGAATTGTATATTTCAAGTAGGAATGGAAAAGCTTGAGGTTAGGGTAAGAG
The DNA here is from genome assembly GCA_947683625.1 of Mallotus nudiflorus. NCBI lineage: Eukaryota > Viridiplantae > Streptophyta > Magnoliopsida > Malpighiales > Euphorbiaceae > Mallotus > Mallotus nudiflorus. The sequence goes on from CANTUR010000018.1 coordinate 7,090,149, forward strand.
TTTAAATCATGAACCATACCTTTCATTCTATACTTCACTTAATTATCTTCCAGGGGAATGGTGTAACGTCATTTGCTCATCGGTCATAATCAAAAATGGAAAATTTTGCTCAACCGTAAAATTCATCCACCAAAAACCCCATCAGTACAAAAACAAAACATCTAAACTTGCTAGTTATTTTCCTGAATATATTTTGCAACAATTAGTATCAGAGTTTTTTATAATTAAAAGGATTAAAGTTCAATTTTTTTAGCAGAAATAAATAAACTACTGATAAACTAAATTAATCAATTGTTTAAACCAGTCATTCTAGACATTATGCATGCTGAAATTTGAGCAATTTAGTGACAAGAAACTCACCTTTTTTTTTTTACCAAGTTACAGTAGAAAAATAGGAAAGGGAGGAGGGTGAGTTCTGGCACAATAACTCACTTAAAATCATTAAAAGGTTGTAAATTCAATTCATGTTTCGTGTTTGCATCTCTTTTCTTCATAAAAATTTATAAATTGGTCACTCTATATCATTATTTAGTATTTATATAGCTAAAATAGTACATACCTAATTTTTCAATGTTTGTATTTTATATGATGTATTAATTTTTTTTTTTATTTATGAAGAGATAAATATTGTATAATAAAAAAGTTGTATATTTTTTTAAATATATAAAAATTAATTTCACAAATTAATAATATCAAAATTCAAGTTTTACCTCTCATGGTATTTTTAGAGAAAAGTGTCTGTTATACTACTTTCTCACTAATATAAAATTTATTAAAGTTGGAGAAAGTGAATTATGTAGAAAAATAGAAACGTGATTAATGGGAGATGATGGCAAAATTACTTGATTGAATTAAGAGTTAATATTGATATACTGAAACAAAAATCTGAAGAGAGTAAAGAGGGCTATTTATATAATTAATGGATAGCTATATGCATGATTGTGACTTCACATGCAATGGTCTCCAATTAATAGTCCACAAGTCAAATGATGCAATAATTCCTCTAAAGCTGTCAAATATGTTAAATCCAATGACAACCCTATAATCTTTATCTCTTCCCTCAAAAACCCTATATAAAAGCAAGCTCAATGACCCCAAAAACCCAAGAAAAACTAAAGTAGATCAGCCATGGCTATAGTTGGCAATGCCAAGAAGAAGAAGATGGGCATAATCAAGCTCAATGCAGCAGTTAAAAAGCTGAAAAAGAGTCTTTCTTTAGGAAAAAGATCATCTTATTATAAAGAATATGTTCCTGATGATGTTGAGGAAGGCCATTTTGCAGTGGTAGCTATGTACAGAGATGAAAAAAGAAGATTTGTTGTTCCACTGAGATTCTTGAATCATCCTATTTTTTTGAGCCTTTTGGAGAAATCAGCAGAAGAATTTGGTTTTAGTAGTGATGGTGCAGTCACAATTCCTTGCAGCCCAATTGAGTTTGAAAAAATATTGGCCGAGGAATGGCATGCGGAAGGATGGGTCATCTAGCAGTAAGAAAAGTCTGTTCATCTATTCATAATAATTAACATAAATTTATTAATATTAATTCATCTAATCACGTGTTAATTATCTAGTGTCTAAGTGTAAAACACTCAGAACACGTATTACTCAGCTATTTATTGCGGTGTAAATAAGAATCTCTGCCCTGATCAAAACTAAAAAAAAAAAAATGCTTCGATCTTGTTTTTTGTAAGTTTTCATTCTATTGTAAGGAGAAGCATTTTGGTGTGTTATGAGATTGGAATTCCTACTTGTAAAACTACCAATTTTATTTAATTATTTATTTACATTTAGCAACCTGTTTGAATTTTCTACACATGGGGCATGGGAATATATTATTATTATTACTATCTCGTTAAATCAATGATGTAGCACAATTGATCGGATTAATTCGAGTTGATGAGTTCAGATATAATAAATCCGTCATTTCATTGGATGTGTTTAAGTTGAATTTTTTTAATGCTTGGTAAATAAAAAAAAAATTTCTTTATATATTGAATAACTTCAACTGATAATTTTTGAGGTTTTGAGAGCTAAAATTTTAGATAAATAATTAAAATGTTCAGCCAACTATAAAATGTTCAAAAAATTAATTTGCCAACATAATATTCGATGTTGCTGCCTTTGCCTGCAACATTCAGGAATTCAATTATCAAGGAAATGGCCATTGAAACGAACAATATTATCCATGAATCACTATTTATATATGTCAATTTAATTCGAGTACTAATTGGTGCAGGTCGGTGACCTTTCCTGTATTATATTCCAGATACAGAAAGTAACAAGTGCATGTAGGAAAATTTTTATCTATTCCAGCTATATTAATTATATTCAATAATCGAATCTGGGAAACTGATATGAGTCTCTATCGATGAAGGTTCCACAATGCCAACATGAAATTACATCTTGACAAGGTAAGATGTTGAAGGTTAACAGTGCATATCATGAGGGGCTCAAAATAGTTGGATTGTTTTGCAGGCTGTAGGTCCTTTTTGCCTCTCCATCAAGTTTTAGGGTTGCTTTCTTGAATATTTAAAAACTTGAGTTAATTGCAGTGGGGATTCAGCATTCCTTCATCCATCGAGTTCCTTCATATCTAATTTGAACCAAAATATATAATAAATTGTATTTGAAATATTTTGATTTACAATTATTAATGACTGATACGTGCATGATCATTTAAATAATTAATTATTCACTTGCTTGAAATTAATTTTTAGTTAAAATTACTTTGATATAAATCATATTTTTCAAAAATATGAGCCTTTTGTCTGTTAACAAAATGAAAAGAAATTTTAAAGATTTTTATTTTAAAAAATGATTCATAATAAAATACTATGTATTCATGTCATTTTAATAAATACTAAATGACATTTTATAACATATATACTCTAAAAAGAGTTGTGACCGAATTAATGTCATTTTTTTTTTGCTATTCTTTTTGTTTAGAATGTCTATGATATTCTAATACTGTCATAATAGCTTTCTTCTTAGTTCTATATTACTCTTAGAAGCTCTAACATACTACGCAATCAAGTAATTCAATCCTTTAACAGCGAAACATTACTTCGTTTCAATTTTAAATTTATTTTCAAAATTAAAACTTTTAAATTCATGATTTTTTTTTCTAATATATGAACTGAATTAATTTATCAATAATTAATATAACGATAAATAGATAAATAATGATCATCGATAATTATAAGAAAATAAAACTCCTTTTATCATTTAAATATAAAATTTTATGAATACTTATAATTAATTCAATGATCGAATTTAATATGTTCCAAGTAGATAAATCATTTCCTAATATTAAAAAAAAAAAAATTAGACTCCAAATATAAAATTGTAAAGGCGAAATGCATTCTTAGCTGGTAAAAATCATTAATTTCCTAATGTCCAGAAAAGGTGTTGGATGGGACTATGAATTTAATCACTTTGCAACGGCAAGGCATGAAGGCAGTAGGACCATTATCATTCCATTAGGATAAGTTTAAAAAACTGATGGTAGCTGGGGTTCCAATAACTTGCATTGGAATTATATGAGCAATGAGAGTGATTGTTTAGATCATAACTCCAAAAAATATCTAGAGGGTAGGACATATTTGTTTGTTTTTCTTAGTAACTTGGCAAAAAATAAAAATAAAAATAAGCCCCACGAAAAATAAATAAGTGACTTTTGTGCGATGAAAAATGTGAATAAATTGCCTGTAAAAGTTGTCTAACCCATCGAGATGTGCAAGAGTTAAATTATAATATTTTGAATTCATGAAATTAATTTTTAACTAATAAAAGAAAAAACTACATCCTGCTATACAGTTTATAATTTCAAATTTTTTCATTTTTTATGAAAAAGATAAAATTTTCATTGATTGAAAATTAGAAGTACATTTAAATGAAAAATAATATCAATAGCAGTAAAATTAAGATGCATAAAATAAAATTTCACTTAAATCATAATTTTTTTTGTTATTTTTTAATTGCATTAATTGAGCTATTTTAATTTGAAATTCGAAATAATTAAATAAACAGTTAAATTTTATCAATTTAGCTATTTTGGTATAGTTTTCCTTTACACAAATAATATCATGTAATCTATTTTGAAATTTTATCAATTATGTTATTAACCCAAATTTGCATCAATTTAACCATTATATATTACTTCAATTTTTGAAATTATGTCATAAAATTTTCTGAATTTGACACAGATGGTTTTTTTTTTTTAAATTAATAGAGAGGTTAGATTATTTAAATATTAATGAATTATACAATAAAAAATTACTCTCTCCTTTTAAATAGGTGATAATTAATTTCACAATTTAGCAATTATAAAATTTAAATCTTGCATTTCATAATGAAATGTTTTTAAAATTATTTATATGATATGCTAAATTTAAAAATCAAAAGATAAGAAGATGAAGAAAAAAGCCTATTCAATTATAAAAGTAATTCTCATTGGACAAATCTAAATGCATAATGGATGTAAAAGGGCCTCCTGAGTACCTTTGCATGCCCTCTTTTTAGAAACAATCGTTTTTGTCCAGCTTGCACAAAATTGGAAATTGAATCATCAGTGGATATGATCTATGAGTATATGGAAGATTGCAACAGTGTTTTTTGAATGTTGAGATCAAAATCAGGCCTCTCATTGGCTATCCAAAGCCCCAATCAAATCTGCCATTGCTTTATGTTTTCCATTTTCAATCCTCAAATTCCAACCCACATATTTTTATGTGCGATTTAACGATATATATATTCCATTTAATAATTTTAATTAACTACAAAATGACTTTTTAGTCTTTATCACTGAGTTCGATTGAAAAAAAAATCAATAAAAATTTTGTAATTGAGAAATAATTATTCTCCACAAAAACTAAATAATTAAATCGCATAAAAGTAGTCAATCCATTAAAGGAAATTCAAAAAATTCTAATAAGAATATATTATAAATTTATATTTATTGAATGTAAATAAACAAATAAAAAATAAAAAAGAATAATAAAAGATTACCATCAATCTAATAGATATTTGACAATGGTAAAAAATGAAAATTTTTAATGAAAATCTAAAAAAAGAGAAAAAAGAAACGGTTAGAATTTATTTTAATAAGCTTTCTTCTAAGGATTAAGAAATGGTGATAATACAACCCTATTCTTCCTTTGTCTCCCTCCTTAAGTATACTCTATGCAACTGCAACTTCCTTTTGTTTTACATTATTAAAGCTAATTTTTCAATAAATGTAAATAAATGTGCTTAATATTTATATATAACCTATATTAAAAGGTCATTTAGATATTGTAATTACCAATATATATTATGAGAAATATCTTAAATTAAACTCAAGTATATACACAGAAATATCTAAGTAGTGACAGCTAGAAATGGATGTGTTAGGACACTTGGAAAACATTCCAGAATGTTATTAACATCTTTTTGTTTTTTTAATTATATACTATATATCTTATGAATTAGTAATTGATCACTGGTAGTTAGTATTGTATGCCACGATTATGACTATAGTTCATAAAAATACTTAACTACATTGGGATTTTGATTATAACAAGGAGAAGTCGCTTTGTAATTATTGTCGAATCAAATTGGATTAGCCAGTGTTTAGTAGATGGCAATCGCTTCGCAAAGATAATTAACTATATTGTAGCTACGGTTGTGACTATACATGCAATGGTCTCCCAGGTCCTTTTATGCAAGTTCATGACAAGCATACGGTTTCTACGTAGAAAAACCCTATATAAAAAGCAAGCTCAAGCACCCAAAAAACCAAACCCACCAAAAGCTATTCAAGATCATCCCAATTTACGATCAGTACTGCATGATCCATGGCTATACTTAATAGCAATGTCAACAAGAAGAAGAAGATGGGCATAATTAAGCTCAATGCAGCAGTTAAAAAGCTGCAAAAGAGTCTTCTTTCAGGGAAGAGATCATCATCAGAGTCTTATTACAAAGAATATGTTCCTGATGATGTTGGGGAAGGCCATTTTGCAGTCGTAGCTATGCACAGTAATGAAAGAAGAAGATTTGTTGTTCCATTGAGATTGTTGAATCATCCTATATTTTTACGTCTTCTGGAGAAAGCCGCAGAAGAATTTGGTTTTAGTAGTGATGGTGCAGTCACAATTCCTTGCAGCCCAATTGAGTTTGAGAAAATTTTGGCTGAGGATTTGCATGTAGAAGGATGGATCATCTAGCATATGCAAATCTTGGAGGTTAACTACATATTAGGGTTAATTCTTGGGAATTATCCTTCCTAAGCATAAATGTGTCATTTATTCAATGGTCAAATATAATACATCCTAACAGTAACAATTTGGGATTAGTTTTTTCGTTTAAGTGATATTTTGAATTTGAATTGCTATAAATGTAATTGTATTAAGTTAATTATTAAAAAAGTTCAGAATGTCAATTTCTATATATATAACCGTATTAAATTAATTATTAAAATTAAAATTAAAAAATTAATAAAATATTTTATAATTATTCTTGATGGTTCTATTTTGTTAAATAAATTTTAGAATGTCCTCATTTATAATAATATTTAATTGCATTGCCTAATTTAATCACTTAGAACCAGTTTACGGAAAACTATTTTTACTTAAATAATATTTTGAATTCGAGTTATAGATTTATAATTTATATAGTTGAATTAAATTAGTTATTGAAAATTTTTTAACGTCCTTATAAATTTATTTTAATCCAATCTGATTAGTAAAAATGCACTTCCAAATATCTAAAATAAGTTTTAGATAAAAAAAAATTATAATTCACATAAGTTTTTAGTGTGATTGATCTTATAAATATCCAAAATATCTTAACTTTTGGTAGGACCTTTGGTTTGTTTTCTTTGTAGATTTGATAGAGAGCCTCAAGATCCACTTAAAAAATATACATAGTTGCCACTTTGCCAATTAGTGGCTTTGTCCAACGAAAAATATGAGAATATCTAAGAATACTATCTAAACGAATAATTCATTTACAAGTTCGAATTTTAATCGGAATCAATTAAAAAAAATTGAATTTTCTTCAAAAAAATTTTTAAATTCAAAATTTTATGTATGAAAAAAATAAGTATTTTAAAAGTTTTATCTCCTTTATAAATATTTGACTCTTAATACTCAAAATCCTTATAACTATAAAAAAAAAAATTATATTAATATTTTAATATTACATACAGTAATTTTCCTTCTCAATAAATTTTATGAAGTAACAAAATAGATGGCTTGCAATTTGAGGATTGACATTCTCTATTTATAATATAGTGACTTAAGTGATAAACATTATAAGGTAAAATTATGAGTTTGATCGCTCAGTCTTCTTTACAACGGAAAACATAAAGCAATAGCAAGATTTGATGGGGCTTTGGATAGCCAATCAGAGGCCTGATTTTGATCTCAACATTCAACAAACACTGTTGCAGTCTTCCATATACTTTGATGATAGATCATATGCACTGATGAGTCAATTTCAAGTTTCCAATTTTGTGAAAGCTGGACAAAAAACCATTGTTTCTAAAAGGGGGCATGCAAGAGTACTCAGTAGGACCTTTTTCATCCATTTATGCATATAGATTTGTCCAATGAGAATTCTTTTGATAATTGAATAGACTTTTTTTTTTTCTTTCGTCTCCTTATTTTTTGAGTTTTAAATTTAGCATACCATAGAAACAAATTTTAACAATATTTCATTACGAAATTCAGAATTTAAATTATATCATTGTTAATTTGTGAAATTAATTATCAGATATTTAAAATATTTAAAATAAGAAAGTAATTTTTTATTATGTAATCCATCAATACTTAAATGGTCTAATCTCTCTATTAAAAAAAACACATTTGCATTCAATCTGGAAAATTTTATGACATAATTCAAAAATTGAAGTAACATATAATGGTTACATTGATACAAATCTGATTTAATAATATAATTAAGAAATTGATAAAATTTCAAAAATAGATTACATATTTTTGGTTTTTCACAAAAAGAAATTATTTGTGCCCAAGACCTGTAATGAATAGTGTAGATTTTTTTTTTTAAAAACAAGAATAGTGTAGATTGAGATCCTGGAATCTTGAGGCTCCAGGTTCTACTCCCGCAATACCATCAAAGTTTAATCCTTAAATTATTATGGTAGGAAATTAATGGAATCTGCTGTTGTAGTATTTTTCAAGCTAACGGTTATAAATAGAAAAGAAAAGAAAAACCATATGCGCTATGGTAATCCCCATGAACTGAGGTAGGGTTGCTGCATGCTTAAGGAAATGCAGGTACTGCTGCTCCTTTGTGGACCATATTTGTATGAGAATTGCATTTTTATTTAAATTATTTTAGTGTGTTATTATATAGTTTTTGTGTTTTAATTTAAATTATAATGTTAGTTTTTAGTTTTATTTTGTTTTTTTATTTTTTTTAGGTGAATGAGACTCTTTTCGAGTGATTAAAGGTGTTCGATTTGGATTTTAGATTTACCATTAATTGTTATCACACCGAAAATATATGTACACGTTTGCATGTAAAAGAGAGGTTGATCACTGGGCTGAGACAGCAGCCCTTGGGGCTGCAACAACAGCAGAAAGATGAGAAAAATGGGGCTGATTTGAGGCTGAGACAACAATAAAAATGTTGTTGTTGCAACTCTGCTTTTTTGGAAATTTTTTACTACTTAAATGTGGCCTATTTAAGGAGGATTCTAAGGAATTTTTGGGGAATGAATTTTCTATCAATTGGAGATGATTTTTTGGAGAAATCAACATTGGAAAAGCGCAAAAAAATTGAGGAGAACTCAAGAGAAATCAAAAGTCAAGATTGAAGGGCAACAATTCTAGTTTTATTTTATTCTTTTCATTTATTCTTGTAATTTTCATGGGATGTTGTTATATTTTCATTGAATCTTTTTACAACATGTTAGGCTAAATTCATGTTGATAAGGGATTAATGATTTAACATAAATTAGTTTTTCATTAATTAATGAATTATTAGTCCTTGTAAACTATATTTATTGTGTTTATTATATGTTGATGCTTGATCACCATTAACATAATCATAATTAGGGTTTTAGGTTGAGAGATCAAAATCTTAGTGGAACTATAAATATAGATTTAAATTGCTTATAGGTAGAGATATTATAAGTGAATTAAATTCCAATTAGGGTTGGGTGAATGAATTCATGATTTGATTCGGGGAATTGAGTTCACAACGAGAGTTTGGATTTAATGTTCTTGTTTGAGAATTATAAATTAAATTTGGTTATTACTTGAGAGAGATTAATCCATAATTTAGAATTATCCAGGATTTGCAAGACTAATAGGTTCATTAATTAAAGTTAACTAGGATTGTGACAAGATTCAATTCCTAACCATTGCATTCACTATTTGTTTATTTCTTCATTTTTAGAATTTGTTTTATTTTATAAAATTTATTTATTTGCTATTTTAGTTGTTATTTAATTTTTTTTTCTTAAGTTTCATATTTGAAAGCCTTAGACAATAGAAAATTAGGTTAATAGTGTAAGCATCCAATTTCGGGATGTAATTGTGTACAATTGCGATGTAAGCCCCTATGATGAAATTAATTTAAAAATTGAACTTGGTTATTGATTTTCTGGACTTTAGGAACTAAATTGCAACATTTTTTTAGGATTTGATTGCAAATAAGTCAATTTTTAGGGGTCTTTTGGTAATTAAAAGTTAAAAAAAAATTTAAAATTAGGATCGGCATTGAAAATGCCGACCGACATTGTGTAACGCCGATCGGCATTGCATAATGCCGACGCGTAAAAGTCCCATTTTTTCGATTTTTCGTATATTTTTTCTTATTTTTGTCAATTTTTTCAGTGTTTTTATTGGTTAAAAATTGAATTTTTATTATTAGTTTTATTTGAAAATTTTTTTGATGCATTCAAAAATCAAAACTTATTGCTCTGTTTTGGAGAGATAAGTCTGTTCCTCCAAAGGAGGAAGTCAGTACGCAAGCAGACTCTGTATTTAAAAGCAGAGTCTGCATGCGTGCAAAGGAGGACCTTTTTTTGGGAAGAAAATTTTTGAGGCTCACAGAGAAAACTGTGTAAAAAAAACCTGACTGTGCAAAAAAAAAAAAAAAACCCTAAGCTTGAAAAGCTACTGAGAACGCCCTTTCCAGTCCAGAATCAGCAACAAGCCAATTTTAGCGGTGATAATTCAATCTGAGGGGCTATCTCAAAGCATTTGCACAACATCTAAAATTATCAATGTTCTTTTCTATTCCATTTTTTTCTTTTTTTCTTTTTGTGATTTTTATTTTGTTATTGTTTTGATTATTTAATTTCACTACTAATCTAATTACTTTTGTGTTTTTTATTTTTGATGTCTGCATGAAGATTGAGAAGGATACTGTCTGTGTTTAGATGAACAAAAGGTCCATGGAATGCCATGGAAGAACATGTATTATTTTCTAGTAGAACGTAGGATTTTTTATCTTTATTTTGTATCTTGGTATCCTGTGTAGTTTTTTTTATTCATGGCTATATAATTGTTAAATTTTAATTTTGTACGTAGTTTGTAATAGCCCCAGTAGTGGAATAGTGAAAGATTTAATTTTCTGCACTTTAAAATTAATTAGTAAAACTGGGTTCATTGGGTAAAATTAATTAAAATTAATGGTGGTTTTAGTTAATTAGGGTTTGTATGTAATTAAATTAGGTTTTTTAGAAATCATATGTGAATGTATTTTGATTTGATTTTGTTATTTTTTTAATGTTTTTGGGCTTTTTTTTTTTTTTTTTTATGTTTTTTTGGGCTCCAAGCCTACGTTTAGGTCTAACCCACTTAATAAATAGGTTTAAAAATGGTTTAAGACTTTAAATAATTAATATCAACTTAGGTCCATTAGGTTAATTAGATTTTAGGCCCACTTAGTAATTAAAAATTGTTTAAACTTAACTCAGCCCACTTAAATTCATTTCTTTTAAAATAAATAGACCTAGACCCACATTTCACTTAAAATAAAACCAAGTTAGACTTAGGCCCACTAAATTAACTTTCCTTTAAAATTGAATAGATTTAAGCCCATTTCTTAGACAGATTAAAATAAATAGATATAGACTCACTAATTAATAAAAATGTAGGCCTACCTTTAATCCATCTCTCATTTGTAAATAAAATGTAAATCTAGCTAACTTTTTTATAAAATTAACATAGTTTAGACTTAGGGACAACGCGATTTTGAGTGCATTTTTTATGTGTAATTTTATTGACTAGATGCCTAGGGTTAGATGAATGTCAAAATAGGGTTTAATAAAATTTGCATGTAATTAGGGGATGAAATAATCATTTATAAAATTATTCTAGATGAACACGAGACTAAAAGAAGTTAGTATTCCGTATCCAGAATCTCCTGGTTGTGGTGCTAATTTTCTTTTAGAGAATCGAGTACTACCAATCAAATTGTCCCAATTATTACCCTGGGTGGCGACTCTTCATCTCCATGCCATGTCTTTGTGACAGTGGTTCGTGTGTTCTCTAAGGCCCTGCGCCTAAACAGTGTCGTAGTTGCTAAAATCTTGGACGTGCGCTAAACCCCGTTGTCTACAAATAGGTAATTAGAACAAGTTCTTGTGGGATCGATATTTTTTATATTACTTGGCAATAACTTGCACTCACATTTTTGTACCAACAAGTTTTTGGCGCTGTTGTTGGGGATTTAGTTCTAACATCATAATTAATTTGATTTTTATTGGATGAAGGCACCAATTTTTTTATTTTTTTTAATTCTTTTGCCTTTTATTTTGCAGAGTTGGTGTATGCACAATACCTAAAAATTAAGGAAGAAACCACTTATATACATACCAGAGCTCACTAGGTTTGAGAAGGAGAATAAAAAATGTATTTGAAAGGAGTTGAATACAATGGCTAATAATAGGAATCAAGCTGCTGACACAAGGGTCTTGTTGGACACATCACTACCTGGGTTAATCAGTACAAGGCAAAGTATAATAATTAATCAGTACAAGGCAGAGTATAACAAGGCCAACCGTTGAAGCTAATAGTTTCAAGATAAAATCTACTTTACTGCAAATGCTCCAATTAACCATTCAATTTTCTGGGATTCTGAATGAGGAACCGAATGACCACATTACAAATTTTTTAGAGATTTGTGACATACAATAGTGTGTTTAGTGATGCATTAAGGTTAAGATTATTCTCATTCATTTTAAAGGACAAGGCTAAAAAGTGGTAAAAATCTTAACCACCAGGTTCTTTCACTCATTGGGATGATTTGGCAAAGGCATTCCTAGCTAAATATTTTCCACCATCTAAGACAATGAAGGTGATAAAAGAGCTCACTTTATTCCAAAAATTTGAGTATGAATTGTAGACACCCAATTTTAGGATGGTATGTTATGGATGCAGCAAAGGACTCCAATGATGAAAATGTCTTCGATGATTAATCTTTAAAAAATTCTAAGAGTTGTTAAAGGAAGAATTTAATATTTTCAGGGACTAAATCGCAAAGTTTTTTTTAGGATCTAATTGCAAAATTTAAATTTTTTCGAGGGCCTTTTTTGCCCGTTGGAATTCCATAATTCTGACCGGAATTATGTAATTCCGATCGGAATTACAATAATTCCGATCAAGATTATACAATTTTGATCAGAATTGCACAATCCCGGATGGAATTAAACTCTTTTCTATTTCTAATTATTCCAATTTTAGGTGGTTTAAATTTCGTAATTAATTCAATCCTAAATTGGTTTAAACTTCTTAATTAATTTAATCCTATTTGGTTCAAAATTCCTAAATACACTTTAGGAATGAGAACCACATTAGGATTAGGGTTAGGCTTCCTAGTTCCATTATAAAAGGGGGGCTAGGAAGGAGGAAAAAAGGGGAGGACAGGAAAAGAAATAGAGAGAAAGGCGTAGAAAAGAGGAGAGGAGAGAAAGAAAATTGTGTTTTTTTTTTATTTTTCTTTTATTTTCTTTTAATCAAAAATTCTTTTGATTCATCAAATAATTCAAAACCCGTGAAAGATTTTTTGAAGAAAAGATTCGAAAACTTATCAAGAATGGTGAATCACAAATATGAGGAGCACCCTAATCATCCATAAGCATATCATATTCTTCTTCTTCTTTTATTTATTTATTTATTATTTTATCATAATTTATTCATTAATTATTATTTTATTTTTTTTATGGTGATTATGAGGGAAAACACATGGTGATCATATAAGGGAGATGAATTTTATTGGAAATCCGCAGAATACCATGGATAAAGCCCTATAGAGACTTAGTTTCTAGGGTTTTATTTTTTATTTTTATTGTCTTTATTTTTATTTTATTCTTTATTTTTATTTTTTTTTATGAATTAATGTAATAGCCCCAATAGTGGGAATAGTAATAAAATTATGTATGTGGTTGCATATTTTTTATTAAATTGGTTAGTAAAATTAGGTTTCAATTTGATAATCATTTAAAATCAATGGAGGAAATAGATTAATTTAGGTTGCATGTTAATAAAATTAGGATTTTAGCAAGGATTAATAATTATTTGTTTGATCTTATTTAATTGTTTTTTTATGTTTTTTATTTGTTTTTGAGTTAATTTATTATTTTTATGTGTTTTGGGCCTTAAGCCCATTTCAGATTTTGATTTGTTTATTTTTAGCCCATATCATTTAATAATTAATTAGGTTTAATTAATTAAAAAATATTTTTAGGTCCATAATTAATTAGATTTTAGGTTAGAAATACCTTTAAACCCATTTAGTTAATTAGATATAGGCCCACTTAATTTAATTTAATTTAATTTAATTAATTTAGATTTAGCTGACTTAATTTAAGCCTTTTTTTTTTTCATAATTTGTAGATTTAAGATCATTATTTAATTAAAACATGTAGAATTAAGCCCGTTAATTTAAATACCTTTTTAACATGTAGAATTAGGCCCATTTTTAGAATGAAAATTAATAGACTTAGGTTCATTTAATTAAAATAAAAAAGAATTAGGTCTTTAGGTTCACTTATAATTTAAAACATGTAGACTTTAACTCATGTATTTAAAATCCATGTAGATTGGACTGACTTAGGGGATATGTGATTTATTGAATGCATTATTTACTTGTATATTTCATGACTAGTTTGCCTTGGAGTTTATTGTTTTGAGTTTATATGAAATTGCATATAAATAAAGGATAAGATAGTAATTCATAAAGTAATTCTAAATAAACACAAGACTAAAAGAAGTTGGTATTCCGTATCCAGAATCTCCTGGTTGTGGTGCTAGCTTTCTTTTAGGGAATCGAGTACCACCTTTTCGATATGTCCCAGTTATTACCTTGGGTGGCGACTCCTCATCTCCACGCCATGTCTTTGTGACAATGGTTAGTGTGTTCTCGAAAGCCCTGAGCTCAAATAGTGATGCGGTTGCTAAAGTCTTAGATGCGCGTTAAACCTCGCCGTCTACAATGGCGACTCCATTGGAGATAAGAGATACTAATTCTACTTGTGTTCTTTAGAATTATTTTGTTAATTATTATTTTATTCTTGCATTCATTCTGTATGTCCCTACTAAACCGATGGTGTTGGTTTATGACTCCATGATTCCACTAGCTTCAAGGGGTTGTAGATTGGCTAACCATCACTCTTAGCCTTAACTTAGTCGAAGAGAGATTACCGGACGCATCTAACCAGAGCCTGTAACCAAAGTCCTTAAGGGGGGTAGTCTTCTCTCGAGTTTGCAAAGGATGCTGGGCCCCTCTGACCTTAGCCTGTAACTCAAAGTCCATAAAGGAGAGCATCTTGCTAAGGGAACCTTGACCTGGTTACCGGACCCTAACCACATATAATGGCTTAGTTATTTTCCCTAGGATCTACCCAAATTGCTTGTGAATGATGCCATGAGATATTTCTATCTGTAAAGGCCCAAGCCTATACTTTAGAAACCTGTTTAGGTTAATAAAGATTGGGCTAATCTTTTGCACCTAGAAATGTTGTTTCTGTGCTTTTATTATTTTGAGAGATTTGGCATGCGCATTGGACCCTGATATCCCTTATTGATATTAAGGCCAAGACCCAAAAATCCTAGGAAAAGAGACTTGCCATTGAATACGTGTGCGAGAGGAATAAGGTTGGAAGGATGTATGTATACCTAACTTGTTACTTGCTATTTGTTGCATAACACGTGCATCATGCATACATGCATCTCATGCATCATACTAATAATTTATCTTGCAATCATCATAGATTCA
The DNA here is from genome assembly GCA_947683625.1 of Mallotus nudiflorus. Classification (NCBI taxonomy): domain Eukaryota; kingdom Viridiplantae; phylum Streptophyta; class Magnoliopsida; order Malpighiales; family Euphorbiaceae; genus Mallotus; species Mallotus nudiflorus. The sequence goes on from CANTUR010000018.1 coordinate 7,105,383, forward strand.
TCCGGGTCTTCCTGTGTTTGGAGTCGAAAAGGTGGCAAACTGGTGAGAACTAATTCAAGCCCCCAATCGATCGCGAAAGAGATCCTTAGTAGACTGGAAAAGAGCCCCATTAATCCTCTCTATTTGGAAGCTACGCAACCTGAACGAACTGAAAGAATTGAAAAACAAGAGGGAGGAAACTGGACCCTAGAAGATGTCAAAGGGGCACTGATGGAGGATATGAGAGCAATGATGCAAAACGAGTTAAGACAAGCTCTAGCGGGATTAATGCCACCACTTGCTGCTATTGCACCACCCGCAGCAGCCAACCCACCTGCCATGGGTCCACTACCTGTTAACAATGACAATGTTGGAGAAATGAAACTCGAGGATGTTGAGAGTTACATGGTTGAAAAAGCAAAAAAGGATTCATTTGAGCAAATTCAAGAGCTGGAATCCAGACAGATAAAGGCATTAACTCAGAAAATGTCTAAGATGGAGGAGTTGATGAAGGGACAAGGCTTAGGATATCCTTTTGACTTTGATGATATGATGCAATTTGAGGAAGACAGGCTACCTGGCAAATTAAAAATGCCACAGCTACAGAAGTTTGATGGTACTGGGGACCCGAGGATTCATCTCAGTCAATACATAACTACTATGAGTACTACTAAGGCTCCTTTGGCCATGGTTACTAAGTTGTTTGTGCTGTCCTTAGAAGGTATGGCCGTTAATTGGTATCATGGTTTAGAGAAGTCTATCCGAGCAGATTGGAGGGCGTTGTGCACTGCTTTTCTAAAGCAATACAACTATAATACTAGGCTTGAGGTGTCTATAAGAGATCTGGAACTAACCAAGCAGAAGCCCAATGAATCATTTTTAGATTTTCTAACTAGGTTCATGAATAAGGTGGGAATGATGAAGAATAAACTGTCTAAAAAGGATCAAGTTAGGATGATTGTTCGCAATGTATCACCTAATTTAGTCGAAAAACTGCAAATGATGAACCTAAAGACCTTCGTAGACCTGTATGATGACGGTCTACAAACTGAAGAGATAGAGGAGGTGAAAAAGAAGAGTTCTAGAGGCATAGTAACTCGAAATTACTCAACTGGGGGCACACAACAGGGGAGCACTAGTCGGATTGTGGAGGTGCACGCAGGAGATTCTCCAATTTTAATCAACCACTCTCCAAAGTCTTAGAGAGACTATTCCAAAAAGGCCTACTCCGACCTTTAACCTTTTCCAAGCCACCAAACCCAAATGTCCCTGGTTCTGACCCTAACAGTTATTGTAAATTCCACCAAGTTGCTGGCCATCCCACAGACAATTGTATCTGCCTAAAACATGAGATCCAAAACCTCTTACACTCTGGAAAAATCACAAATCCTAAAAACCCAAGCACTAGAAGCAATCCTTTCCCAAACCACCGAAACATGCCATCTCCGACAACCATGATGATCAACTCAGGAGTAAGTGAGAAAAAAGTGCTAAACTCCTTTAAGGACCTAGACCTTAAAATCAATGAGAAATCTCATGATGCCCCTAAAGATGTAGAGCGAGTTGAAGATTTGCTAGGTCATCCCTCAAGCAAGTTCGACTATAAGGTGTTCTTTTGACATACCCTTCGAGTTGATTATGCCTACAAGATGGGGCAATGAGTTTGATGATGAGAAACTGCAAGACAAGGAAGAAACATGCACAGTAGAGGTACAGAAAGATGAAGTCATGGAGACAGTTTACAAGAAAATGCAATAATAACTATTATGTCAGCCACTTGAAAGACAACCACTATGAGACTCAGAATCCCTAGCATCTAGAATAGGAAATAAAATTATCTTCTTTAAATAAAATTTTAAAGAACTTGTTTTATTTTAGTGATCGATGATATGAATTATGATTATGCTTACTTATGGAATATACATCCTGATGGTACTACGCATTGTGATATTGATCGCATCTGCATGTTTAACAAAAATTTAATTCAATTAGATTCATTCAGTATGGGCATAAATGTAAACTTAAAGAATAGTCTTCTATCACATGACATAACTAGAATAAAATCTGAGGAAAAATAAGAAGAATGATGAAAAAGAGAAGAAAAACAAAGAGAGAAAAAGAAAAAGGACAATAACATGAAAAATTAGAGAGAAAAATTCAGGATTAATTGATTATAGGAGTTATGTCATGTGATGTAATGAATGTTCTCATTTTTGCCCTAATGAATGAGTAAAATTGAATTAAGGATTTTTGTCAAATATCGCATGTTCGTATTTATTACATTGTATAAGTATTTGAATGGAAAGACATTATATAATGAAAGCTAAAATCAAAGCTATGAGATCACTATTTTAGTTATGTTTCCTTTGTAATTTTCTTTATAAGCCTGGGGTCCCCTTACACCTTGAGGAATTCAAATGGCTCAATAGCTTTTGCATTAACCATCGCATCAATATCAAGCTTTATATTCTGCTTAAGTGTTCTTCAAAGTGCCAGTCCAGCAAATTTCATCATTAAAAACTCGCTTCGGTTAGTTTGCCCATTCCTCTACATCTTCAATGCATGAGATTGCAACTGATAGGGTTAATAAGTCAAAGGATCAACAACAACAGTGGACAAACTGGGTCTCTTGCACATAAAAATGAAAACTGGGGGCAAAATACAACTCAGGGGGAAAATGGCGTCAGCATTCAAAGAGCGAAGATGGATGCTGAAGTGTAAAAGCTAATACCTCAATCACTAATAGTAACAAAAGAAAAGTTCAATAGTCCATCGGTCAATCAAAAGCTCTATTGTAAAGCCATGGACCCTACTTGTTAGCCTAGTAATCGGTCTAATGAATCGTATTAGAAGCTTCAACATCAGAAGTACTAACAACAAATCATTCAATGCTCAAATTGACAAGCTATTGATGAGACACCTCATTCTTACACTCCAAAATCAACAATATGGCTCTGTTCCAAACGGGAGACCCATTAGGATCATGCACATCATACATAGCATGCATACACTTGCATACATATTTTATGAAACACTTTTTTTGTATAATAAAAGTCTTTAAACCTAGACAAGATCATGCAAATACTCTGCTACTAACATTTGAAATTAGTGTTGAAAGAATAGAAAAGTAGTCAGAGTATCCACATGTGAAACATCTGAAAGAATAAAAATAAGAAGAGTGACACTACCAAGAAGCATTATCTTGGAAACTTCAAGAGGATAAATAGGATGCTCAAGCTCCTCAGATTCAATATGAAAGGGAAGAATGAAATTAAAACTTGAGATGAATGCACTCTGAAACTTCTTTGATGATGAAATAAAAACCTCTAACTACTAAATCTTTTCTTTTATAGGAAATGTTGGGAAGAGAAATGAAGCCCTCTACCATAACATCAATGGGATAAAGCCACAACTTCGATGATGGAGCATCATAACCCTGTGATCAGAGACATCATCATAACAATGAAAGGGAAGAATGCAAAAGAATAACATTGCATTTTGATAAAAAAAATTTCTAGCAAATAGACCATATTAACTTATGGTATTTTGTGCAGGGAAAATAAAAGAGAACAAAGGAGGGAAAAGGAACTGATACATCAATAAGAATATGCAAGATAGCAAATGCCAATCGCTTGTCAAAACCTCACCCTATACGATAAAACACCCTAACAAATACCAAAGGGAAGTAATTCAACTCTATCTCTTTTGATTCTGCAATAAAATAAATCCTTAATAAGAAAATTCACAAATTAAAAGGAAATTCATCCATTTCACGAGATCATGTGCGAAAATTTATCTCATGACCTTTGATTTTAGTGGCTTTCTTTTATTAGCCTCGCAGAATTCAGATGTCTTATTGACAATTCTATACTGAGAATTTCTAAACTTTAATCAATCTAATGCTTGTTTTGCACCCAAACTAGGGGAAGAACATACAAAGACAAAATCTGTGGACTTGTGATATAAATTGATTAAATTTTAGGGTATCATTTCAGTCTTGTGAATGATAAATGTGCATGTAATCGACTCCAATGCTTAGAAATGAGTATGAGTATGCGAGAAAGGCGAGGGAATACTAAGAGGAGAATAGAAAAAAGAGAAGCATAATTTACTCCAATGCTTAAAAATGAGTAAGAGTATCAACATAAAACATTTGGCGGTATCCATAATAAGTAATACAAAAAAGGTAGAGACTACTTGTTACGACCCAAAACAGGGGCCATGACCGGCATTGGGGAATGGGAATTCTTTCGAATTCGGAACCCCTAGCAAGCCTTAAAATAAAATAAAAGCATGTAATAATAATAATAACATAATTAATATTATGCAGTGGAAATACAATCATAAATATTAAAATAATGATCCACCAAATGAAATTAAATATAATATCCTCATCTAAAATATATAAATATTCCTTTAATACAAATCCAGTTCAAATATTTAAAGTACACAACTCACACAAATATAGTACATAAACTCCACAACTGTATACAACTACTGTAGTGTCTAGATTATAAAATAAAACTCAGATAAGCAGTTTACATAGCAAAGTCGGGGCGGATGAAATCCAGCGTATGGGTCTACTAGTGAGGTTTGAAGACGATGACTCTCTTGAAAAATAGTCAATAGAGGGGAGTCAGACCTCACTGAGTGAATTGTTATAATATACATACATGCATAACTAAATGGCAATGCACACAGTCAATAGTATATATAATAAATATATATACAAGCAAATACACACAGATGTAGTAAAATCATTTATTTATATATTTTATTGAAAATCACTGTTTAAGAAGATCAAATAGAACCCTAGCAAATCGCAACCTCAAACAGTGTTAGACAATACTCTAGCCATACAAGCTCACTTATTCCAATATATTCACGTGTTCCATTCGGACAGTAGACTGGCCCCAAGACACTAAGTCAACCGAGCTCCAGCAGTCTGACTGTCAGTGTGATTGGCCCTGAGACACTTGGTCAACCGAGCTCCAACAATTACACTCCCAAATCATATCTCACATATCAAATCAAATCCAATCAATCCAATCATAATCCACAAATAGGTTAGTATTATAGCCTAAATGCTATCAGCGTACCGGTACGTACTCGGTCCTAGTGCTGCCCACAAGGTAGCACGTTCTATTGATATCCTTCATTAATATATAAAACATACATTCATAAAAATAAATGATGCATGAATTTGAAATAAACATCAACATAAACCATATATATACTAGAAATATACCAAAAGTAAACCAGGTATATTTCGAGTATATATACTTCAAATAAATCCAATATAACTGTAAAATAAACTAGAAATAAACTTAAAAACATTTTAAGAATAATTTATTAATAAAACATGCATATAGTTTGAAAATATACAAAAAATATACCAAAAGTAAACCTAAGTAATACTTAAATCATTTATGCATATTTATCAAAATAAATCATACATTTCTAAAACATGCACCCTAAAACATATATATATATATATAAAACAACAACTCACTGATTATTGTGCTCCTCGAGATAGGTCCGACGGGCTTGGTCCACTAGGCCTCGGTCTCGGTGCAACTAAACAAACAAACGATAATAGAAAATCAGAATAAATCTAACATAAGTTCTAAAGACTCAATCTAGAATACTAGACACAAAATTAGAATAGGAATTCGACCGGATATCACGTTTTACGAGAATTCTACTGAAAATCTGGCAGAACCTCCCCTGTAAAATGGACATCTCTTTACTCAAAGAGTAGAGCTAGTCCTGCAAAGAAATACACTTTAAGAATAAACACAGAATTCACAACCAAAACCCCTCGGTCGGACTCCAAACTACAATTTACCGATCGTGATCCACAATTCACAGAATGTTCACAAAATACCAAAAATGCCCTTATATAATAAAAATACATTTTATCAATCCAAATTACTTAATTAACCCTAAAACATGTTAAAAACCGATAAAATCTCATTTATTTAGAAAAATCGTATAATATATATATAATTTGAAAATAATTTACGAAAAATAGTTTTAATTAGTTAAAAATACTAAATAATTTTTAGAAATCATTTTTATATCCTAAATAACTATTAAAACCAATTTAATTACATTTTTAGCCAATTTAGTATAAAATTACCAAAATACCCCTACATATATAAAGTTGCTAAAATAAATCCAAAAATTCACCAAAAATAATATAATTGCACAAAATTAATTTTCTCAACATATATTTCAATAATATCAATAAAAATATATTTCAATAATTTCAATTAAACACATAATTAACCCTATTTTTCAAAATTACATAAACTTAATAAATTCCAAATAAATATATAAAAATTCACAAAAATTACAAATAAATTTCTATAATTAATTTCAACAACTATAATTAGCATAAAACACAATTTCATAATTTAATTAATTAATTTTCAAAAATTAGAAAATAATAATAATATAATAAAAAAATACCCAAAAATTAAAATAAATTCTAAAAATTATACAAAAATTAAAGCATGTAGATTGAGCTTCCAGGATCAAATTTTGTGAAGGGGTTTTCATGAATCAATCAAACTGAAGCTCAAAAAAATTCAAAACCCTAAATGGATGAAATGAAGAAATTGAAACCTAGGAAAATCTAAACCATTTTAAGTGAAACAAAGCTTGGAATCACACTCAACAGAGCTCAAGGAGAAGATAGAGACCGGTGGTGTCAAATTCGGTGGCAGGAATCACATCGATCGGAGCTTGATCGATTTTCGGCTTCTTTGAGAAAAACCGGTCAAAACTCATCGGAAAAGGGAGCTTTAGGCATCGGGAATGGCTGGCAAGGGAGGAGGAAGGATGAGGGGCACAGTGACAGCAAGAAACAGAGGTCACAGTGGCCGGAAATGGTGAAAAACCGATCGGGAGGGAAGAAGATGAAGATAGTGGCAAAACTGTAAATAAAGCAAACTTCTGATTTTTGATAAATAATAATGTATATATGTATATATATATATCCAAAATTATATTATAATATTATATGTATTCCCACACACAAATAATACTCACCACACAAATTATTTAATATATATAATAATTTATACACTTAAAATTAATTAATTAATATTAAAACTAAATAATAAAAATTAAGGTAATTAATTAAATCCTAATTAATTTAAATAAATACACATATATACATTTTAGTTTAGCACTTAAAAATTATGTATGAGTTCATGCAAATTCGTAAAACTAGTCAAAATAATTAATATTAAATTATTTACATGTCAATTTCCCTGAAAATACAATTCCCGAAAAATTTTTACGTAAAGTACTTAAAATAATGTAAAACAATTAAAATTAACTTTAAACAAACAACAAACTCACAAAATATCATAAATATATACACAAATTATTAACACTGCATATCCCGATGCAGTATAAAAATATTTAAAAACTCAGAATATTACAATCTTCCCCCCTTACAAGAATTTGTCCCCGAATTTCAGAAAAGAATAATTATAAGATCAAGAAGGGAAGAGATACGGGTATGAAGCTCGCATCTCAGCTTCAGTCTCCCACGTATGCTCCTCAACTCTGTTGCTACGCCACAAAACCTTGACCATTGGAATCTGTTTCGACCGCAACTGTAATTACAAAAACGACCGGGAAAATTTTACGTAAAGTACTTAAAATAATGTAAAACAATTAAAATTAACTTTAAGAAAACAAAAAACTCATAAAATATCATAAATATATACAAAAATTATTAACACTGCATATCCCGATGCAGTATTAAAATATTTAAAAACTCGGGATATTACAATACTAAAGGAGGACCATACAAAAAAATCGCTCTATTTACTCCAATGCTCTATAGGAGTATGAGTATCCAAATGAGATTTCCAACGGTATCCACGCTGAGTAATATGAGAAAGGTGGGGAATACTCGGATAAGGAAGAAAAACACAAAAATAATTCAAAGACTATTTTGATACTTAGAATCTGATCCATTTATGCTCAAATACTATAAGTTTTGTCTAGTAGATTCTTTTTGAATTTAGGCGTGAAAGTAAGCTCTTCATTTGGTAAAAAAAATGCTCTCAGCATAAAATGGTTAACGATGCCTCTGCCCTTTGTGAATGGTAAATAAATGATATTCATGAGGATCAAAATTAAGGAGATTGGTTAAGTGCATGTTATCTCGTGAAAGTGATGAATTTTCTTATAAATTTTCAAAATAATAATATACTTTTGTACATTCATCTTGTTAAAACTAACTTCAGCAATTCTGTAGGAATTTTAAATCCAGAAGGGGGTATACTCAACTTGGAAAGCAAATCAACACAATAAAATTCAAAGTTAGTCAACAAAAGTGCTAATTAGTCAGCATAAAGAATTCAAAGCATTCAACTCAAACAACTAAAGATAAAAATCAACGAACAGTTATGGACTATAGCATCATCAAAGGCATGCAATGAAAGGATTACAATCAATTTGCAAGCATTTTTGGACTGCAGCATCATCAAAGGCGAGCAACGAAAGGATTGCAGTTAATTTGTAAGCAATTATGGATTGCAGCATCATCAAAGGCAAGCAATGAAAGGATTGCAGTTAATTTATAAGCAGTTTTTTACTGCAACATCATTAAAGGAGAGCAATGAAAGGATTGCAGTCAATTTGCAAGCAATTATGGATTGCAGCATCATCAAAGGCGAGCAATGAAAGGATTGCAGTCAATTTACAAGCAATTTTGGATTGCAGCATCATTAAAGGCAAGCAATGAAAGGGTTGTAGCTAATCGAAGCAGTTTTAGACTGCAGCATCATCAGTGAGCAATGAAAGGGTTGTAGCTAATCACGCGAGCAGTTATAGATTGTAGCATCATCAGTGAGCAATGAAAGGGTTGCAGCTAATCGCGAGCAATTATGGATTGTAGCATCATCAGTGAGCAATGAAAGGGTTACAGTTAATCATGAGAAATTATGGATTGCAGCATCATCAGTGAGCAATGAAAGGGTTGTAGTTAATCGCGACCAATTATGGATTGCATCATCATCAGTGAGCAACGAAAAGGTTACAGCTAATCGTGAGCAATTATGGATTGCAGCATCATCAATGAGCAACAAAAGGGTTGTAGCTAATCGTAAGCAATTATGGACTGTAGCATTGAAAGTGAGCAATGGAAGGGTTGTAGCTAATAGTGAGCAATTATGGATTGCAGCACAATCGCATATTCAATCAGCATCATACGACCGAGTATGATGTTTCTTATCAAAAACAGACTATACAACCGAGTGTTGTCAGCATTGTACAACCGAGTGCAATGTATCATCAATCGATTATATGACCGAGTATAATTAGCATCATACAACCGAGTGCGATGTATCTTATCAAAAACAGACTATACGACCGAGTATAGTCGGCATTGTACGATCGAGTGCAATGTATCCTCAATCGATTATACAATCGAGTATAATCAGCATCATACGACCGAGTGTGATGTATCTTATAAAAAACAGACTATACAACTGAGTGTAGTCGACATTGTACGACTGATTGCAATGTATTCCGCAATCGATTATATGACTGAGTATAATCAAGATCATACGATTGAGTATGATATGCCATTTAAAACGTTGTACGTCCGAGTATAGCAAATTCACTAGCAAAAGCTTCATGAAGTACAGGTAAGTATCCTAACTTTCAATTTAGAAATTGGGTGTTATTCTACTTTGCCGTAATTTGTTAAGCAAACAACAACAAAGGGGGGCAAATTGTAGACACCCAATTTCAGGATGACATGTTATGGATGCAGCAAAGGACTCCAATGATGAAAATGTCTTCGATGATTAATCTTTAAAAAATTCTAAGAGCTGTTAAAGGAAGAATTTAATATTTTCAGGGACTAAATCACAAAGTTCTTTTTAGGACCTAATTGTAAAATTTAAATTTTTTCGAGGGCCATTTTTGCCTGTCGGAATTCCATAATTCTGACCAAAATTATGTAATTCCGATTGGAATTACATAATTCCGATCGGAATTATACAATTCCTATCAGGATTGCACAATCCCGGTCAGAATTAAACTCTTTCCTATTTCTAATTATTCCAATTTTAGGTGGTTTAAATTTCGTAATTAATTAAATCCTAAATTGGTTTAAACTTCCTAATTAATTTAATCCTATTTGGTTCAAAATTCTTAAATACACTTTAGGAATGAGAACCACATTAGGATTAGGGTTAGGCTACCTAGTTCTACTATAAAAGGGGGGCTAGGAAGGAGGAAAAAAGGGGAGGACAGGAAAAGAAATAGAGAGAAAGGCGTAGAAAATAGGAGAGGAAAGAAAGAAAATTGTGTTTATATGATTTATGTGTTTAGGAGATGCTTATGTGATTTAAGGGCAAGTATTAATCTTATGCCTTTATCTCTTTTTAGGAAATTACAGCTTGGCGAGTTGACTCCTACAAACATGAAATTGCAGCTAGCAAATCACTCTCTAAAGAAGCCATATGGAATTATCGAAGATGTTCTTGTAAAGGCCGATAAATTTATATTTTCTATGGATTTTATGGTTTTGGACTTTGAAGAGGATAGGAAGTGTCCTTTAATTTTTAGGAGGCTATTTTTTATTACTAGGAGAACTCTAATAGATGTTCATAAGAGAAAAATAACTTTTAGGGTTAGTGATACAAGTGTTGAGCTTTTAATGTCAAATTTAATGAATAACCCTTTAGAGGATGAGATGTGTCTGAAGGTTGAGGTTATGGATGATTATGCAAAGGAAGTAAGTTATCCAAGGGAGGAAAACAATAAAGTTGAAATGAGTGATGAGAATTATGAAGTTGAGCAAGAGAACACATTTACAAGATCTGACATCTTATTAAGACATGGTAACCCAACACTTACACACCTACCATATCTTACTAAGAGGAAAATGAAAAAGAAAAAGAGAAGGAAGAAGAAGGTAAAGCTCAACTAAGTCAAGCAAGTGAAAATGCAGGTTGGCAATAAATTCTCCACCTCCTTAATGCTTTTGAGAGAAAATTTGATGACCTATTCAATATTGCATTGAAGGCATTCAAAGTTGATATGCCATATTTATATATAATTTTATAGCATTTTTTTTATAATTTTTATTATTTTTAGTCAAATTACATTTAATCATGATGCATTTTTATTTTAATATAGTAGTATTTCCTTTTTGTTGTATGGTTGGGTTTACTGTCTGGGTTTTATCATGCTAATGCAGGTTTATAAGGATTTGGAGTCCAAAAGCCCATGGTTGTCTGGGCTCGCGTGGTCTCTTAGTCCAACAAGTTGAAGGCATGGTCATCAAACTCTCAACATGGGTGGAAATGAAGAAACACAACCCGTGCAAGAGACCTGTGTGTGGACTCATCAGGAAGCATGGGTTTGAACATGAGGTGTGCTTTGGTTATTCTACGAACATGGATGGAGCAACACAACCCATATCATTTCTATTATCAACACGGCCAAAGCATGGGTCGTGTCCAAAAGGCATGCTAAGTCAAAATTAAGTTCCTATTTTATTAGAGTATTTGATTCGGAAAGTTTCATCTCTCTAAGGTAACCGAATTGGAAGGATTTCTAGAGAAGCACAAGACAAACATATAAAAGGAAAAAGAACCCTAATTTTGAGGGAGAGGGGTATGCAGACAGAGAGGCAGGGAAGCAGATTGAAGAAACAGAGACTATTTTTCCAAAATTTTTCTTATATTCATTTGTTCCTATCTTTAATAATTTAAATTATGTGTAACTAAACTCTTTTAGAGTTTGGATTCATATAGCCAGGATTACTACTTGTCTGGATATTATTTTATTACAGTTAATTATCATCAGTCAATTTCTCAGGTTTTGCTTCATTAATCTTGTGTTTAATTTAGGCCTAATTAAATGCATGCCTGTGTATAAATTTATGACAACGAAAGTTGTATGATTTGTTAGCTCATAAAACCTGCGATTCTTAGGACCCTTGATCAAATCTTAGGGGATTAATAGACTGTTAAGGAACTTAATAAACCTAAGTAATTCATTAGACCATGAGAATAGGCTGTGTTTGCTTTAGGTATGCCTAAATGACTTTGAAAAAAAGCCTTATGAATTTATGAACAGCCTACCCTTGAAAAATCCTATAATTCAAGCAAGTGTTGGTGAATGAATCCAAGCTCTAGTTTTTAAATCCTGAATTTCTTTAAATATAATCTGCTTACATTAGCATTCTATTTATTTATTTATTTAATTTTCCAGTTTAAAAATCATTAATTCTATTAGCTTGTAAGAGGCACGATCACACTTAGTGTTAGGATTTTTCATCTCCATGTGGGAACGATACACACTCCCTATGGGAACGAGCCATACACTTGTAGAAACCGCTCAACAAAAGTGAATCAAATTATCACAACTACAATCTCCTCAAGTTTATTAAAATGTCGGGCTATGATATTCTATCTCATCCTTCTCCTACGTTACCATAGTAAGGGGAGTCCTTTCCATATTTAATTTTTTTTATTTTCTTTTATTTCTTGTGTGTTTGTCATTTTTTACACTTAAGCTTTCACATTGAGGGCAATGTGAAGATTAAGTGTGCAGGGGTACATTTCCATGTATTTCGCATTTAGTTAGATTTTATTTTCATGCTTTTATCTTTTATGTTATTTTTTTTAGAATTTTAGAAGTATTTTTTCTTTTGCATGTTAGCATTTACATATATAAAATTTTTGCAACCTATCTCTATAATGAGTAGAGCACATTGAATGTGATTTTCTTGTCAATATTTCATAACCTTTGTTAATGCTTAATTTGTGATTTTTAAGTTAGTTTGATAATTTATGGTTAAGGACTTTAGAAATTTTAATGAATATAATGATTACTTGCTTTTGAGTAACCGAATTGTATGAGTTGATAATTAAGAAAAATAATTGTAAGTGATACTCAATTTTTAATTCTTAGTTGATCCTTGAGTCTAGCATATATTTGGTAGCTCTAAAGATTAAAAAAAAATCTCTTTCTTAATAAGGAGTAAATGTTTAAATTTCAATCTTATATGCTCTAAATCTACTTCAATGCTCTAAATAGAGTAAGAGTATTCAAAGGACCCACTTAGTAGTATCTACGCTTAGTAGCGCGGGAACAACAATGGATTACTAAGAGTGGGAAGGTTGGTTAGAGAGAAAATTAAAAAAAAATACAAGATGGAGCATACAATGCACTTGCTTGAAAAAAAAATTGTTGCTATCTTTTATGTGTTAGAATTTAAGGGTTGCTAAGGGTTAAGTGAGTAGTATTATTTGCTTTTATTTTTCTTGATTGTTAACTTGAAATTGCCTTAGAGGGGGGGGGGGGGGGGGGAGTGAATAAGGAAATTGAATAATAAATGGACATTAAAAGAATTCTTTGCAAGAATTGAAAGAAAGTTGATAAAGAAGAATAATGAACATAAGAATTTAAGGAGTTTGAATTCTCAATAATCCTACGTCTCCACGTAACTTATTCCCGAGTTAGGATTTTTAATTCCCATAATCTTATTCACAATATTTGAGATTACACAAGAGTTTGAGGCTCACTTTTTTAACCTTACAACTTGAGTTTTACAAGACTCGCTCAAAAACCAAATCCCAAGTGTTTCAATGGTAAACACTTAAACCAATTCCACTAAAATAGAATCTCACTTCTGATTTTCTTAATTCCAAAAAATAAAAGAATAAGAATATCTATTCTAACACACATAAACTCTCATAAGATTTATACAAATATGAAATGAAATTGAAGAGAGTTTTGAGAGTTTAATTGAATGCTTAAGAGAGTATAATGAGTAAACAAGTTTCTTAAACCTTCAATTGAACTCTGTAGAGTATTTATATAGATAAACACTATAAAATATGGTTATTAGATATATCAAACATATCTCTAATGTGTCTTATTGATTTTTGAATTATCTTGGACTTATTTCTATCAGAACACCGCTCATGATCGTGAAGAGCAAGTTCTGGCTCATGAGGAGCAAGTTCTAGCTTGTGAGGAGTGAAATAATAGGTAGTGCATTCAAAAATGACCGTTTGGAGCTATCAGACTGCCCTCACTAACTGCTCACGAGATGAATAGTGCTCATGAGCGTCACTGTCCCTTTGCTCAATTTTGCTCTCACGAGGCTTCTACTAGTGAGACACTCTTGAGGGGATCACTATAAATTCAAAAATGTCTCTTTTTGATATATAAAAGCTCCATATACTTTAGGTATAAGATTGGGATATTATACCTCACCAAAATACAATATAATGACAATATTCGTATTTCTGGACTTGAATTGATAATTTTGATACAAATAAATTCCTACACAATTGAAAGAAATCATTAGAAACTTAAATTAATTGTCAAATATCAAAATTAGGAGTTTAATTATGCAAATGGTCAACAATCTCCCCCTTTTTCGCTTTGACAACCAATTTAATGAGGTAATAAACAATGTCTGTGCGCCAAAAAACATTTAATAAGAAAAGATAAATATTATATAAAATAGCTCCCTCTATCAAATTTAAATAGATGCAAAATGAGAAAATATTTTGCTCCCCCTTAATATATGCATAACTGGAAAAATAATTCAATCAAAGCATATAAAAAAAAATATCAATAATCACAAAGGAGGTAATTTTTAAAAAATACCAATTGAAATAAAAAATATTTATCTCCTTTAACATATATATTTCTTTATTTCTCCTTCTTTTTGAACATGATAAGAAATATAAATTTAATATTTTATTCCCCTTTTGTTAAAAATAAAAGGAAAATAAAATTTAACATGAGGAATAAAAAGACACATGGTCTAATATAACAAATGTGTTAAAAACATGATAACATGATCATTTGAAAAAAATGTTAGCAATACGAAGAAAATAATTTCAAACATATATGCATGTAGTGCTACTAAAATGCACCACAAAAATAGTACATATAGAACTTGACAAGTTTAACTATTACATGAACATATATAATTTAGCTAGCTAATATACATGATCATGTAGCACTTAGCAATCACAAATATAGCTTCTTCTTCCCCTTTGTCAAAGAAAAAAGAAAAGAGAGAGATATAAAGGGAAATAGAATAAAGATACACCAAATCTTTATAAAAGCTAAGTTATACAAAAACAAAGTAAGTAAAATAAGGACTTTTGTCATAAATGATATATGACAAAACTAGCCACACTTACTGTAATATCCCGTATTTTTAAATATTTTTATATTTCATTAGGATATGCAGTGTTAATAATTTTTGTATATATATTATAATATTTTTACGAGTTGATATGTATTTAAAACTTATTTTAATTATTGTATATTAATTTTAAGTGCTTTACGTAAAATTTTCCCGGGACTTGCATTTTCAGGGAAATTTTCACCGTAAATAATTTATCATTAATTATTTTATTTAGATTACGGACTTGCATGAACTCATATATATTTTTAAAATACTAAATAACGTATATATGTGTATTTATTTAATTAGGGTTTGATTAATTACCCTATTATTTTATTATTTATTTATTAGTTTTTATTGTTATTTAATTATTTTTATTTAGTATTAAATTATTAAAATATTAAATTATATGTGTGTGGTGTATATTTAATGTGTGTGATTTTATATTATTTCAATATATGATGTAAAGTATATATATATATACATATATACATTTAATATTAAAACAAAAATTAAAGTTTGATTTGTTTACAACTTTGCCATCGCCCACTTCTCCTTCTTCCCCGATCTGTTTCCCCGCCCTCACCACCGCTGCTACTCTCATTTCTCACCGTTGGTGTGCCATCCGGCGTGCTACCCTCCTTCCCCGCCGCCAGCAGTGTCCTATTCCGTCGAGTTTTGGCAGGAATTAGCTCGGGAAGCCGAAAGTGGAAGCTACATCGTTCATGGCATTTTTGACACCGCCGGTCTCTCTCTTCTCCTTGAGCTCCGGTGAGTGTGATTCCAAGCTTTGTTTCACTTAAAATGGTCTTGATTTTTCTATTTCGGCCTATTAGGGTTCTTGATTTTTTTGAACTTCAATTTGATTGATTCATGAAAAATTCCTTCACAAATGTTCCCCTTAGCTTAATCTACATGTATGAATTTTTGTATAATTTTTGGAGATTATTTTGATTTTTGGGTATTTTTGAATATTTTAATATTATTTTCTAATTTTTGAAAATTAATTAAATAAATTATGAAATTGTGTTTTATGATAAATATAGGTGTTGAAATGAATTATAGAAATTTATTTGGAATTTTTATGAATTTCTATGTATTTATTTTGAATTTAATTAGTTTATGTAATTTTTGGAAAATAGGGTTAATTGTGTTTTTAATTGAAATTAATTAATTAATTGAGTTTATTTATTGATATTATTGATAAATATGTTGAGAAAATTAATTTTGTACAATTATATTATTTTTGGTGAATTTTTGGAGTAATTTTAATATAATTATACATATAGGGGTATTTTGGTAATTTTACCCTAAATTGACTAAAAATGTAATTAATTTGGTTTTAATAGTTATTTAAGGTATAAAAATGATTTCTACAAATTATTTATTATTTTTAACTAATTAAAACTATTTTTCGTAAATTATTTTCAATTATATATATAATATACGATTTTACTAATAAAATGAGTTTTTATCGGTTTTTACTGTGTTTTAAGGTTAATTATGTAATTTCTACTTATTAAATGTATTTCTGTGATATAAGGGTATTTTTGGTATTTTATAACTGTTCTGGGGATTGTGGACCCCGGTCGGTAGATTGTAGTTTGGAGTCCGACCGAGGGGTTGTGGATATGTTTCTGTGTTTGTTGTTCGAATTGTGTTTCTTTACAGGGCCGACTCTACTATTTGAGTAGAGAGATGTCCGTTTTACAGGGGAGGTTCTGCCGGATTTTCGATAGAATTCTCGTAAAACGTGATGTCCGGTCAAACCCTAATTCTGTTTCTGTGTCTAATATTCTAGATCGAGTTTCTAGGATTTTTCATTAGGTTTATTCTGATGTCTATTATTTTTGTCTGTTTAGTTGCGCCGAGACCGAGGCTTAGTGGACCAGGCCCGTCGGACCCATCTTGAGGAGCGCACTAAGTGTGAGTTACTATTCTATATATATATGCTTTAGGGTGCATGATTTAGAAATGTATGTTTTATTTTGATTAAATATGCATAAATGGTTTGATTATTACTTAAATTTATTTTTAGTTTATTTTTTATTTATTTTCGGTATATTTTGAATTATATGCATGTTTTGCTAATAAATTAGGTTTAAAAATGTTTTTAAGTATATTTCTAGTTTATGTTGTAATTATATTGGGTTTATTTGACGTATATATACTCGAAATATACCTGGTTTACTTTTGGTATATTTCTAGTATATATATGGTTTATGTTGCTATTTTATTTAAATTCATGCATCATTTATTTTTATGAATGTATGCTTTATATTTCAATGAAGGATATCAATAGAACGTGCTACCTAGTGGCCAGCACTAGGACCGAGTACGTACCGGTACGCTTATAGCATTTAGGCTATAAGACTAACCGGTTTGAGAATATTGATTGGAATTGATTTATCTAATGTGTGATGTGATTTGGGAGTGTGATTGCTGGAGCTCGGTTGACCAAGTGTCTCGGGGCCAATCACACTGACAGTCAGACTGCTGGAGCTTGATTGACTTAGTGTCTCAGGGTCAGTCTACTGTCTATATGGAATAAGTGAGCCTGTATGGCTAGAGTGTTGTCTAACACTGTTTGAGGTTACGATTTTCTAGGGTTCTATTTAATCCTTCATAAACGATAATTTTCAATGAAATATATAAAATGATTTTATAGCATCTGTGTGTATTTGCCTGTATATATACATATTAGATATATACTGTTGATTGTATGCATTTTCATTTAGTATGCATGTATATATATTATAGTAATTCACTCAGTGAGGTCTGACTCCCCTCTGTTGACCATTTTTCAGGAGAGTCATCTTCTTCATACCTCAGTAGCAGGCCTGTACGCCGGATTTCTTCCGCCCCGGCTTCTTTGTGTAAACTGCTTATCTGAGTATTGAGTTTTATTTTATGATCTAGACACTGCAGTAGTTATGGTTGTTATAGAGATGTGGTGTATTGTATTTATATGAGATATGTATTTTAAGAATTTGAACTGAAACATGTATTAAAGGATTTATCTATATATGAGATATGGATTTCTATTTTGATAATTATGATTTTATTTCCGCTGCACTAAGAGCTGTTGTTATTACTATTGCATGTTTTATTTTATTTTTAGGCTTGCTACGGGTTTTGGATTCGAAAGAATTCTCGTTCCCTAGTGCCGGTCATGGCCCCTGTTTTGGGTCGTGACACTTACAATGCATGCATAAACACGATTAAGAAAACAATTTTCTCCCTTAAAAGAGATTGACTAAATACACATACAAACTTAAGTATGTCTCCACCTTTTTCAAAATGCAAAAGAAATTTTAACAAAATATAAATTGCATTAATGAAAAGGATAGAGTTACAATGATATTAAAATATCAATTGTAAAAAGTAAAGACAAGTTATAGACTAGCATTCCAATGCTTTAAAAAATTGAAAATAAATAATAAATAAACCAAACATAAAAAAATGAAAAATCTAGTCTTATGGAGGAGGAGGATTCCAAGTGCATTGTATGATATTATGAGCATACAATTAATGAACGTCATACTTCGTATGGTCCATCCTATGTTCAAAAAGATTAAGCCCTTACGCATGAAATACACAATTGAATGAATCCACACAAATCCAAATCAAATAAAAGTAATTATAAATGATTCAAATTAATACAAAGATCATGCAAATGAGAAATACAATATAGGAAGTAAATTTGCTAAAGCAAATACTTTTAAAAAAAAATATATACATGATACCGAAAATACTTTTTCTTAAACTACAAACCTAAAAAATTATCAAAAATGAAAAATAAACCAAAAGTATAAATTACTGAAAAGCATGTTTAAATAAGAGTTTAAGAAAATATTTTAAATACGAAAAATAAATCAACCATCAATTCATCAATTTAACAAGTGATCAAGACAAGCTTGAGCTATTAATCATACCAAGTTCATGCTTAATAAAATTCAATTTTTCCTTGAAAAGAGGATTGGTAAAGATGTCTGCTAATTGATAATTTGTATCAATAAATGCAAGAAAGATATCACTAATTTGCACATAATCTCTCAAGAAATTATGTTTAATATCTATACGCTTAGTTTTTGAATGTTGAATAGGATTCTTGCTAAGGTTAATAACACTTGTATTATCAAATTTAATTGGAATGTGATTAAAATCAATGCCATAGTCCAAAATTTGTTGTTTTTGCCATAAAACATGTGTGTGACAACAACTAGCTGCCATATATTCTACTTCAGCAATGGATAAGGTAACTGAAACTTGTTTATTGCTAAACTAAGAAACTAAACATTGCCTTAAAAATTGACAAATTTCAAAAGTGCTTTTTCTATCTAGTAAGCTACTGGCAAAGTCTGCATTAGAATAATTAATCAAGTCAAAATAAGAACTTCTAGGATACCAAAGTCCTAAATGCATTATCCCACAAAGATATTTGAAAAATCTTTTGATAGCATTCAAATGAGACTCTTTAGAACTTTATTGAAATCTAACACATAAGCAAGTAGCAAACATAATATCGAGTCTACTGGCAATTAAATAAATAAGGGATCTGATCATACCTCTAAATCACATTTCATCAACAGGTTCGCCATTCTCATCCTTGTTGAGTTTGGTTGTGGTGCTCATTAGACTTTTGATTGTTTTAGCTCCATCCATGCCAAACTTCTCGAAAATGTCTCTTGCATATTTGGTTTGATTAATGAAAATATCATTTTTACGTTGCTTGATTTGAAGTCCAAGAAAGAATTTGAGTTCTCCTATCATACTCATCTTAAATTCTCCTTGCATTAACTTAGAGAATTTTTCACACAAGCAATGGTTAGGAGGATCGAAAATAACATCATCAATATATATTTGAACAATTAATAAATTATACTTGGATTTCTTTATGAAAAGAGTTGTGTCAACTTTTCCTTTAGAGAACCCTTTCTCTAGTAAGAAGTTGCTCAATCTCTCATACCAAGCTCTTGAAGTTTGTTTCAATCCATACAATGCTTTTGAAAATTTAAAAATAAGATTTAGAGAATCAAAATTTTCAAAACCCGAAGGTTGCTCAACATATACCTCCTTTTCTATGAAACCATTTAGAAATGCACTTTTAACATCTATTTGATAAATTCTAAAATCCATGAATGACATAAATGCAAGTAGCATTCTAATAGCTTCTAACTTTGCAACCAGGGCAATGGTTTCATCATAATCAGTACCTTCCTCTTGATTATAACTTTTAGCTACTAGTCTAGCTTTATTCCTAGTTATGTGTTATAACTCGAATTTTTATAAATTATAAAATTAAATTTCTGGGATTTGCAGTATTAATAATTATTTTATTAAATTATGATATTTGATTATTAGTAAAATTTAATTTGAATTTTTGGTATTAAATATTATTTTAAAATTATTAATTTAGTGTATATTATATATATATATATATAAAACTTAAAGTTAAAGTAAAAAAAAATTGAAAACGTGCAGTACCCTCCCCTTCCCCCTCGCCTTATTCTTTTCTTTCTTCTTTCTTTTCTTTTCCTTCTTTCCCCTACACCCCTCACCACCACCCGACGCCACCACCGGTCACCACCAAACAGTGTTGCCCAACAATTCCTTCTCCTCCCTAGTGCCGCCATCCTTCCTCTCTCTTTCTTCTTATTGGTTTCCATTTTTATTAGTTGGTTCAAGGTCTCATCGGAGATATTTTCGGCAACGACAGGGGCTGATACCGGTCTCAAACAAAAGCTTATCCTCTGAGCTTCTTAATCTTTCAATCAATTTTAGGTTTCAACTCCAGTAAGCCTCTTAATTTTGTGAAATTGTGTTTAGACTATTTTTTATTAATTTGTGAAATTGAGCTTAAATTAGATTGATTTATGTTAATTGACTTTAGATTATTGTTGTAGAGGTTAAAGCTTTCCAAAAATGTATTTAGATTTAATTTTGGGAATTATTTTTAAAATCACAATTCTGAGCTCGAAGTTACTATTCAGGCATTGTTCCGAGCTCAGGAAAATTTTATTTTTAATAAATTTTATTAATTATTTGGAGCAAATCTTGTGAAGGAAGTTTATTAAAATTATGTGTAGAATTTTTATTATAAATTTTTGAATGTTTATGTGAAAAACAAATTTTTGAAAAAATTATAAATTTTTATATTTTAGTTGAAATTATTGTTAATTATTATGTTTTGAATAATTTTTGAGTAATAAATAGTATTAAATAATTTTTATAAATTATTTCCTATTTTTAGCTATTTATTAGTAATTTTCGGAAATATATTTGAATAATAAATTATTTATTATTTTTAAGTTTAAATGAGTTATTGGCCATTTCTATTATATATGTGAACAATTTAAATAATTATTTGTAATTTATGCTATTTATTTACAAATATTGAAGAATAGATTTTATTAATATAATTTTATTATAAATTAGAATTTTAGTATTTATTTTGGAAATAAAATATCTTTTATTCTTTTATTATGTCAATAAATTGATTGTGATATTTAAATGAATTTTATGATTTTTGGCTAATTATTGGCATTTACATTATTTTATTAATTGTGAATTTTGTTGATTCTTGGTTTGGCAATAAATATAGTTCGATGACCTAACTTGAAAAGTTGAACTTTGTGGTTTTTGAAGTATGTTTACATGTAGGATCCGCTTTACTTTAGTAGAGAGGTGTCTGTTTTACAGAGGAGACATCGAGTCGATTCTAAATTTTGAATTTTAGTCGAGTTGTGTCCTATATGAGTTGTTCTTTAGAAATTCTATATATATAAAATTAGGAATTTAATTCTAATAATAATAATAATAATAATAATAATAATAATAATATTATTATTATTATTATTATTAATATTATTATTATTATTATTATTATTATTATTATGATTGATGATGATGATGATGATTTCCTTAGTTATACTACGAGCTAGGTCTACCGGACCGAACCAGTTGAGCCCAGGGTTCACACTCGAAATGTGAGTTATTATAATATGTATGAATGACATTTAGAAATCATAGTTGGCATCCATATTTTTCTAATGTGAATTTCATATATTAGTTGCATCAAATTTTATTTAATTATTAATTTTTATTATCATTATCATGTATGCATTTATATGATATTCATATATATATATATATATATATATATATATATATATTATATATATATATATATATATATATATATTTATATATATATATTTAAATGCTAACTTTATGTTCAAAATTTAGATGCCTTTCATATTTATATGGTTTCATTTAATTAATCATTTATGATAAATGTTTTGGAGGATTGTCGTAGAATGTGCCACCTAGTGGCTCACATTAGGATTGATGCGCAACAATACGCTAGATGATAGGCCATAAATTTTAATTAATTTGAGATATGAAAACGATGATTATTATGAATGATGGAAAAGGGGTGTGACTGCGGATCTTCGATTGATCGGAAGTGTACTCAGGGCTAGTCATACTTACAGTGGGACTATGGATCCTCAGTTGACCTTTTATATACTCAGGGCCAGTCCACTGCCAAAAGTTGGACAAGTGATATATTTTTGGAGTTATGGAAAGCTTGTTGGCTAGTGAAATCCAGTGATTGAGGTTGTAGAAAATTTTAGGGCTACTCTAGTCCTCCACCTAAACCTTTATGCATTAAATTATTTTGAAGTAATGTGATTTTAAATATCTATATGAAATGCATCTATATATTAAATAAATATAAATATATAATTATTATACTGATGCTTAAATATCTATGTCTTTAGGTTGCGTGCATATTATAGGCGGCGATTTTAGTTGCGTACCCAAATGTTGGCGACCATGGGCACTATGGAGCTCGGGGCTCACTAAGAAATACATAGTGGGCTTGGGGCCAAAGATGGAGATGGAGTTGCCACCTGGATAAAAATCAAGGTACATTGTACAACAACTGGATTCCACGAAGGTTCCTATAAGTAGTCATCAAAGATCGAGTTTAGAAACTGGGTATGGGCTTTTGGAATACCCACCTAACCTTACAGTTGGCCTCCATGTGTGTTTTATATTTTATTACCTTTGATATTTTATTCCAATTGTGTTTCCAATTTTATATTTTATTCCAAGTTTGCACATTAGTCCCATTTCATGTTTGTATCCTCGCATTCAATCACAAATAAAATAAAATAAAAACAAATAAAAATAATTTACAACAATTCATTGCAAATAAAAGGGGAGAGAATTAAGGATTACAACTTTTGGTGTAAATAAATGTAAAATACTAAAAATAAATCGTACATAAACCAAAAATAAACTAATTAATTATACAAACCAAAACTCTCAAAAACTAATTAATACAGTAATCATTTAGTAATTAAAATCACCAAATAATTCCTACAACAAATAGAGTTAGCCCTATCTCACAATCAACAAATATAACTACAAATCATGTACAAAATAATATTCATAAAATATTATTTGATTCACAAAATAGTCTACCACAATAGTATAAAGTGAAAAAAATCTTGATCAAACATGGCAGACATGCATAAAATCAAGAAATATAATAGATTAGACAAGGAATCATGCCAGACATGCAAGATAATAGCTGAAAATCAAGACAGAAATAGGCAGAATACTGGTCAAAGGGTGACGCCTCTTCAAAGAGGCATCGCCTCCTGACCAGGGGGCAATGACACTATCGCCTTATTATGAAGGGGTGACGTCTCTATAAAGAGACGTCGCCTCTTCAACGGGTACAAAGACAGACTATATTTCTTAGATCTTAAGAAACTCAATGATCATGCAAATAAATAAGAAACAGATGCGAATATACCTATCAACAATCAATATTTAGTATCTCATACAATCATACTTCACATATGACTTTAAATAAGTAATGAATTTCAAGAATAGAAACACAAAAGTAATGAATCAATACTTTTAATGAAGACAAAGGACTTAAAGCTTAAGAAAAGGAAAAGCTTACTGACTTGGATGTGCTCGATGCTCTTAACTAAGCTCTTAAAGCTTTGTTGACTGATTTGAGGCTTTGAATGCAAGAGAAACTCCTTTCCTTCTCCAAGAAATCCAAGTCTTTAGCTTCCTAAGTCTTCTTCCCTTTCTTCCTTTTTTTCTCTCTTTCTGTCCTTTTTTCAGACGTTTCTTTAATTGCTAACCTCTAAATTCTTAACCCCTCTCTCTCATGCCACTACCCTCTTTCTTTTTTGGCCTCTCACTCTCTCCCTTTACCTTTTTTCATTCCCCATACTCTTTTTTTCTATTTTTTTTCCTTTCTTTTACATCAAAAAATGACTAACTCTTCAGCAGGTGAGCCTCTAACCATTGCCATTAATGGCATTTAATGTTGTAGAGAGTGAGTGTGAAGAGGCAGCACCTCTTTAATGAGGCATCGCCTCACCAATGCTTGGAGTGAAGAGGCGACACCTCTTCATTAAGGCAATTGCCTCTTCACCTAGACCAGGTCAGGGCCTTTAGGTCAAGAGGCGATCAGATTGAGCTTTGGGCTTGGATATGGTATTTGTGGGCTTGGCTTAGTGTTTGGGTTTTCCAAGTCTATTTTAGAGAAGTCTTGGGCTTCCCTTGCATTCAAAACTCGAATTTTCTCATCACCAGGCTTTCGTTACGAGCCAATCAAATTGACAGTGTCCATAATTTATCCCCTTGGTTTTTTGAAAAATCAAATTTTTTAAAAACAATTTTTTGAAAAAGCAACATGCACATCAAATAATAAAAAGTAAGAACGACTACCTAACCTATGAGCTTCACTCGGGCCGTCAGCCTCAGGAATTCAAACCCAAGAGGTCAAACTTTATCTTTGAAATATAACCGTGTTCCTCAGGTTTTCCTAGCATGATCAGCCACTCATTAATAAATTTATCATGAATCTCAAGCATGGCCCAATCTTCACTCAATAGAGGCAAAAGAGAAACGTAGTTGTGATCCTCGAGTTAAGCTCACTCGATCAGCTACTCATTATAATTTGGTGTGATTCCCCAATTTTTATGGCCTAAGAAGTCACTCAGTAGAAGAGATGAAACATAACCATATTCCTCAAGTTTTTCTAGCTCGATGAGTTACTCATTATAGTTTGGTGTGAATCTTGAGCATGGCCTAGTCTCCACTCAGTAAAAAGAGATGAAACATAACCATGTTCCTCGGGTTTACATAGCTCGATAAGTTGCTCATTATAGTTTGGGCCGAGTTTTCCTGGCCTGAGAGTTACTTAATAAAGAAGAATGCACTTTGGGGATTCAAACCTGACCAAACACCTCCTGAGATGCGCACTTCGGGAATTCAAACCCGACCAGATGCTTATTCTTTCATGCACTTTAGGGAATCAAACCCGACTAGACGCTTGTTCTTCCATGCACTTTGGGAATTCAAAACTGACAAGATGCTTATTCTTTTATGCACTTTAAGGATTCAAACCTGATTAGATGCTTGTTCTTTCGTGCACTTCGGGGATTCAAACTAGACCAGATGCTTATTCTTCTTGAAGCTTTTGATCAAAATATTCTTATCCAAAGATTGATCTTGGGATATATCCGAGCAAATGCAGAAATTCTCATTTGGTTTTTTTTTTAGCAGGCCATGGGTCGTTTTGTGTTTTATTTCACCAAGTGTGCCTTACCCTCGTCTCCTTATCATCCTTTCTTTTAATTTTCCTCTTCTATCCTAATCATATAAATTCTCACTTTTCTCTTTCAATAGTCACTTTCACCTTTTCAATTCTCTCTTTTTACCCTTTTTCTCTCCTTTTTCTTTATTCCTTATTCTCCATATTCTCTGACATGGACACTACACGGACCCCTCAGATTTGACCCTATGGGACCTTATGACACTTATAATGTATCCCTCTCAGAGTTTTGGGCTCAATATCAGAGATGAGATACCCTTATTTATGGACATGCGATCCCATATCTGCGGCTTGGCCACTAAAGAGGTTAGTACCCAATTTCTTTAATTTTTTTCTACAAATATCATCAAATAACATTGGATTACTGTTTATATATACACTTTTATCAATTTAACCTAAAGAATTTGAATTTTATGGATTGAAAATTGAGATTTTGAATTATTCTTTCAAGTTGTCGTCATGAAGAGGCGTCGCCTCTTCGATGAGGCAATCGCTTCTTCATAAAGAGGCATTTACCTCTTTAAGTGTAATGAGGCGATCGCCTTCATATCAAGAGGTGATCTCCTCTTCGATAGAGGTGTTCACCTCAGTAAGAGGATTTGATAAAAAATTTAAAATTTTATTACATAAAATGACAATTCTACTCCCTGTTTTACTCCCTCAGCTCGATGCCCACACTCTCAAGCGTGCTGGGAACTTTAACAGTGCGTGCATCTGGTACGATGAGCTTTCTGAGGCTGTACAGACTCGGATTCATGGTACTGGTTTCTCTAACTTTATCCTGGCACTCCCATCATAGTAGGGGCATATAAACTACTAGCCCTTGCATGCCCTAATGGAGAGGTGGTCTGACACCACCCACATATTCCATCTTCCTTTCAGGGAGTTTACCCTAGACCCGGTGGCCTTTGATATAGTTACTGGCATCGCTTATGTTGGGGATTTTGTTACTTTCGATGATAGCCTCTACTAATTATCTCCTGACCGTCTCACTTTCATCTAGCGTTTACTTAGGATGGTCCCAGATATGAAGGGGACCCATACAATAAAGCTTGAGTGGATTAGGAGCTTCTACACCTATGTCAGAGTTGAGGCAACCACTACACCCCTATAGATCGACCAGGTGGTGTATGCTTTCCTTGTTTATCTGCTAGGCACTGTGCTATTTGCCGACACAGCCAGTTCCATGGACTTGAGCTTTTTGATGCCTTTGAGGGATCTAGATTTGGTAGCAACCTATGATTGGGGTAGCTGTGCCTTAACTTATCTTTATAAGAGCATGGATGAGCTAGTACACAGAGCTAGGCGACTTTGAGGTTTCTGGCACTCCATACTGGTATTTTATTTTCCCTTTTCCTTTTATATTCCATCCCAATCATTGCTATACAATTTCTCTGACAACCCTTTGCTTCTTTTGCAGGACTGGGCTCTGGAGCTGGAGTTAATAGTGGGGATTACTAAGGTCCATAATACTCCCTTCCCTATAATAGTGAGGTGGGTCCCAACCGGGCTTAGAGGAGGCTTGTGGCTCATGTTCATATTCACCATGAGCGATTAAACATGCTCACTTACAATGAGGTAGGTACCTGCCAATGTAACTGGAATTAGCAATAAATTTATTAATTAGATTCATCCTTACTTGTTTATTCGTGCAACTATGTCTGGACTTATGGGGCCCTTAGGCAGGGTGGACACAGGCTATAATTTGCTCTATCCCTCTATCTAGTAAAAGGGTTTCGCTTAGAGGTCGTAATTGTAGGGTGTGGTTCCTCGGGGATAGAATACATTAGTGGGGGTCAGGCACCCAAGTAAGGCATCCCTCTCTTGCTCCTCCCCGGCATATCTTCTGGGTGTATGAGTTAGAGGGAGATAAGATCAATTATGCCCTACAAGGAGAGGATGCCACAGACTATTACGAGCAGAGGAAGTCTCGCCATGTGGAATTTACATGAGCTCATCTTCTACAGCAAGTGCCTCTTCCTACCCCTGCACTTTAGGTGAGCATACAATGTTTTATTTTACTTATTTTATATTTACTTATCTTTCATCTTTTAGGCAGCTCCTAAGGTACTTACTCCTCGCCCTAGGCCCTCTGCACAAAAGAGGCCTCATCAGTGCCCGTGCATCATTCCTTGTGTTAAAGGTTCTTCTTTTAGGGCACCCTCATTGACAGATCCTTCTAGTTCTCAGTCCCATGTAGTGGCTAGCAGACTCACTACTACTCCTGATCTGCTAATGTGTTGTTAGGTGCCTTTTGGTGAGAGCTCTCATCAGTTTCTGACTTTGGATATGACTCTGGAGCTAGCATTTCCTAGAGGCTACTACCCATGTAAGTTTCCTTCTTCCGAAACTGTGTTCTCAATTCTTATAACACATGGTTAGTTCTAATATTATCAATGGAATAAATACCTCAAGATTAGGGGGAGTACATGTACCGAGTGATTGAGGTTCACAAGGACTTCCTAAGGTAGGTGATGCAACAATGGAAGGTAAACACAAATTATGTTTTATTTCTACATATATGCATGCTTTCATGATTTCTTACCTTTTATTATGCTTTAACAGGATCAAGATGAGGCCAGTCAGGCTAGGATTACTGCTTTTAAATGCTAGCTCACCGCTCTTCAGGTCGAGGGCGATGAGGAGGAGGGGGCAGTTGACGAGGAGTCCGAGGATAGTAGCGATGATGATGGGACCGACCCTGCTAATACTTCTGCAGATGAGCTAGCTGATGAGTCTGAGAGTGATGAGTAGAGAGGACCCTCTGGAGATTTCTAGTAGCTTAGGGATGCCTTGTCTAGAAACGTTGGATGCTTTGCACTATCGACCTCTTACTGTTTGAATTAATTCTTTTATTTTTATACCTTCAGATTTTACGCTAAATGGATGAGAATTGTGGCTTTCAAACTCAATTATTTACAAAATTTTGGATGAATAGAGGCTTTTTTATTTCTGACTATTCTATTCTGACTTTATATATACAACCTAGAGAATTTCCAGCTATGTGAAGACCTGTTCTGCGTGTCGTAAAGGTGTCGCCTCTATGTGAAAAGGTGATGGATAATTCGCCACTTCTCATAAAGGCGTCACCTAAATGTAGAGGCGATCACCTCTATGAGTCTATCTGTAGTTATAAAACCCCCCCCCCCCCAAATCTTCTTCAAATTCCCTAATTTCTTCATCTCGCCACTTCCCTTTATTCTTCTCTCCCAAATAGCATTCTACCCCTAATAATGACTAAAAGAAGCTTGAAACAGCTACAATTGATCCTGAAAATTCTGGATGGCAAATCTTAGGCTAGAATAGAGTCATTTCACCTACCCGCCTTCCGATCTCTGCATACAAGGAAGATCAACTTCTCATTTCTCCACGTTCTTGTTCAGTTTTAGGATCCTCAAAAACATGTTTTTCGATTCAATACAGTGGAGATTTGCCACCTGCCAGAAGATTTTAAAGCTATCTTGGGCTCTCAAATAGATTCTGCTCTACAGATCATCATTCCTTCATTGCCAACCCTAGATTTGCACACCATTCAAAATTAAATGGCAAGGTTGTTCAACATGTCCCCTCAGTCATCTCTTCACCACATTTTCAGCAATGAAATCTTGATGAGCCCTTTTATAAAAATTGTAGTGGCTATAGATAGCAGCGAGGTTCCCTAGCTTCGAATTATAGCACTTTTCTTATATGCTCAGTTCTTGTTATCTTCCCCCTCTAGCAATTGTGACCCAAAGATCCTTCATGTTTTGAACCAAGTGGAGAGTGGACTGAACCCTTTCCCTCTTATTCTGGCTAAGACTATTATCGAGCATGATAACTTCTCTGAGAACAGGCAATTCTCTGGGAGCCCTTTTCTACTGGAGGTGAGTCTCTTCTTCCTCTTACCATCTTCGGCTTTCCAACATTCTTATCCATTTTTCATTCTTGCAAATTTGGTTGTAAGAGAAACTGAGGTTGCTCGAGCCACCCTGAGACATTACTCACTATAAGGCCAAACACTGTCACACTATGAGACTTCATCCTATCCTAAAAGTTACTCACAGCTAGTTGTCTACATTCCCTGATACTCTAATTCAATGGATGTGCCCATGGTGGAGACTACAACACATGACCCTTCGGTCTTATACTTATTATGTTCCCTTGGCTAGCCTTCATTTTGCCACCTTCTATAATCTGACTCGACTTTGTAGGTAATATGGATAGAAATAATAGATTATGAAACTAGTGTAAGATTTTGAACTAGGGTCTCTTTCTAAGAACTTTTTGGACAACCCGATTGCTACTTAGCCCCATAGAATCATTCAGAGGTTCATTGACTACAATAGAGATCAATCTACTGATGACTAGTATAAGGCATGGATTCAACTACAATAGGTAGAAAAGGATGAATTTATAAGAAGTAGAAGGACAATGCCATTACGAGCATCAAGTGCCCAGGGGAGTCATAAGAGAAGCAAACGATATTAGTTTAGTTCATGAAATTTAGTCTTTTTACGTAATTTCTTACCAGATGGGATTTCCTTTTAAGTTAGACAATGTGTAATAACATTTAATGTAATGTTTTCAATAATAAAGGCAATCCATTCCATTTAATTTAAGCACAATGCAATTATACAATTTTGCTTCTTATATATCACCTGTCATTAATTAGCTTGCCCTTGCAAGTTTTCCAATTAACTATTTTTTTCCTCTCTCTCTCCTTTTACATGTCCTTTACTTTTTCCTGGACTGCCTTTTTAGGTTTTCAATCTAGCAGGACTTTTTCTGTCTTTAACTTTTGCCTAGCCAACCACTTTTGAGGTTTTCTCTCTAGCAAGACTTTTATAAAAAGTATTTCTTGAGGTTGTCCATGTTGATAAGCTCTCTAAATTTATATCCCTCTAAGTCAGACATAATAATAGCCCCTTTGGAAAATAGCTTCTTCACTTGGTAGGGACCTTCCTAGTTTGGCTTGAATTTCCTTGGCCAGTCATAATTAGTCTAGTGAGCTTCAAGACCAAGACACCCTCTTTAATCTTGTTTGGCTTAATCTTTTGATTATAAGCCTGAGCTATCCTTTTCTTGTACAACTGAGAGTGATACATGGCCTTTATCCTCTTTTCATCCAACAACGTTAGTTGTGTCAATCGGCTTTCTACCCACTGATACTCAGGGATTTAATACTCTAGGAGAACCCTTAATAACTAGATTTTAACCTCAACTAGCAACACAACTTCACACCCATATACTAGAGAATACGGAGTGGCTTCTGTTGACATTCTAGCCGTGGTTTTGTATCCCCATAATGCAAACTGTAGGTAACTTGCCCAATCTTTGTAATTTTCTAGTATCATAGCCAAGATTCTTTTCAAATTCTTGTTTTTTGCTTCTATAGCCTCGTTCGCCTGTGGTCTATAAAGGGATGATCTATAATGCTCAATTTTGTATTCTTCCAATAGAACAATCATTTCTACCCTAAACTGAACACTATTATCAATGATGACGTGATGAGGCAACCCATACCAGTAAATTATATTTTTCTCTATGAACATGTCCATCTGTTTCGCCCCTATGGTTGTGAATGATTCAACTTCTACCCATTTAGAGAAATAGTCAATCGCCACTATAATGTAACGATGACCGTTGGATGCTTTCAACTTGGTCTCTTCGATAATATCAATTCCCCAAACTGTAAATGGCCAAGGCGAGGTTAATCCTTGAAGTTCCATAGAAGGCAGATGGCTCACATTACCATACAATTGGCAGTTATGGCATTTCTTTACATACTTCACACAATCTGCCTCCATGGTTAGCTAAAAGTACCCTTGATGAGTTTCTTTTTAGCAAGGACTGTCCTATTCATATGCAGTCCACATACACCCTCGTGAACTACTTCCATGATTTTCTGCACTTCACCCTTATCAACACATCTCAGGTGCACTCCTGCTGGCATCTTTTCGTACAACATCCCGTTATGGCTAATAAACTACCGAGATAGCATCCTCAATGACATTCTTTCCAAACTATCAGCTTCCTCTAGGAATTATCCTATCTCAAGATACTGTTGTAGATTGTAAAACTAAGGCTTCCCTGCTAGGTCAATTGACATTATTCTTATCTCCTCATAGCAAGGAATCTAAGCCCTTACTAAGATAAGAGGCTTCATTTTTGCCCGTCTGCCTCCTTCCACTGTCGAAGCTAGAGTGGCTAACACATCTGCCATCTGATTCTCCTTTTAGGGTAAGTGTATGATTCTATATTGTGTGAAGGACAATAGGATCATGGCTGAATAATCTCAATATGGCTTTAACTTGTCTTCCCTTATTTCCCACTCCTTAGCAATTTGTTTCACTACCAACATCAAATCCCTATACACTGTCAACTCTTCTGCCCCCACATTCCTGAGTGCTTCTAGAGCAAAAATGCAAGCTTCATATTCAGCTTGATTATTAGTGACTTCAAATTTTAGCCTTTTTGCCATCAAAATTACTTCTCCTTCTAACGAGACCAAAATCACACCAATGCTTGCCCCTCTGCTATTCACTACTCCATTAAAGTACATTTTCCATTTCTGGATCTTTATTGCCCTTAAATGCTCATCCAAAAATTCTAGCTCCCTTTCTTGTCCATCGTCTACTAGATTCTAGGCCAAGAAGTTTGCCACAGCTCTTCCTTTTATCACTTTTTTAGTAACATAATCTATGTTAAATTTAATAAGCAAAACTAACCATCTGGCTAATTTTCCTGTCAATGATGGGGTCTATTGGAGATATCTAAAAGGATCGTGCTTAGAAACTACTTGAATCCTGTAAAACTAAAAGTAATGTCGTAGCTTCTTGTTGCCCAAATTACAGCCAAGCAGGTTCTTTCTACTATACAATAATTAGGTTCATAGGGTAGAAGATTCTTACTCAGATAATATACAGCATGCTCGACTCTCCTTTCTCCTTGTGCCAACATTGCACCAATGGCGTCTTTCTCTATAGCCAAGTATAGAATTAAGGACTTCCCTGGTCTTAGTGGCTACAAGACTAGAGGATTTAACAAATATTGCTTAATAGTTTCAAAGCCTTACTGACACTTGTCATCCCAGATAATCAAATGATTCTTTTTCAAGAGCTTGAATATCATCTCACAAATGGTAGTCAGTTTGGCTATGAACTTGCTGATGTACTGTAGCGTTCCTATAAACCCTTTGAATTCTTTCCCATTCTTTAGTGCAAGCATTTCTCTGATTGCTCTAACTTTGTCTAGATCCACTTCTATACCTTTCTGATGTGCCCCAATAATTTTCCAGATGTCACCCCGAAAACACATTTCTTTGGACTCAGTTTAAGGTTGTACTTTTTAGCTCTTGCCAGGAACTTGTCTAAAGCTTTGAAATGCCCTTCTCTGGTCAAAGATTTCATCATCATGTCATCTACATACACTTCTATCTCTTTGTGGATCAGGTCATGTAAAAACATAGTAGCCATTCTTTGGTAAGTAGCCCTTACATTTTTCAATCTGAATGGCATAACCATGTAACAGTAAACACCCTATTAAGTGATGAAAGAATTCTTTAATTTTTCAATCACTGCCATCATAATCTGATTGTATCCTGAGAAGCCATCCATAAAGGAGTATATGGTGTTGGAAGCTGCATTATTGACTAAGGTGTCAATTTGTGGTAAAGGAAAATCATCCTTTATATAAGCCTTATTCAAGTCCCTATAGTCCACACACATCCTGACTTTACCATCTTTCTTAGGAACTGGGACTATGTTAGCTAGCCACTGGGTCATCTACCACTTCTAGGAACTTTGCTTTCAGTTATTTTTCTACATCCTCTTTGACTAGGAGAGCCCATTTTGGCCTTAATTTTCTCTTCTTCTGCTTTATTGGTGTGATATGAGAATTTATGGGAATCCTATGTTTCGTAACATCTCTATCGATCCCAAGCATATCCTCATAGCCCTAAGCAAATACTTTCTATCTTTTTTTAAGAGTTTCTTTCATTTTTTCTCTCTCATCAAGAGTTAAGTTATAAGCAATAAGTATATTTTTAGGGTTATCACTTGTGCCTAGATTAAATGATTCAATTTGCATTGAATTAATGTCAAAAATATGCATGAAATGATCATCATACATAGCATAACCATTAGGAAACACATCACATAAGTAAGCATAATCATACTTCATCACATTAACTTTAAAAAGAAAAATGTCATTAGTCTCAAACAAATTAGAAAGAGAAAAGTCAATGTCATCATAGAAAACATCGATAATAGAATTAAGGATAAGAACTTTAAATTTGAATTCCTTTTCCTGGTCAACATCGTCCTTCAGCTCTACTGCAGGAATGTCCCATTCTGATTTCAAAGTCAATACCAGCTCTTCTACCATAGGCTCTTTAACAATAGATTCTTTAATCTCATCCATATATTCCATAAAGATTTCAAACCTGGGGAACAGCTTCTCGGCGATCATCAAAGGCTCAGGAGCTCCTTAATAGGGGTAATTGGCACCTTCCTCCATAAATATTTCCCAGAGCATCTTCTTCTTCAGCTTAGCTCTAATTCTGATCTTCTTAGACTTACCCTCAACCTCTTCCTCTTCATCAGACTCATCTTCCCTTGGATATCCTACCCATGCTTCAAGATTAGTACCTTAGGTTCAATGAATTTCGGTGGACCTTGCTGATTCTTCCCTAATCCTATCCCGGGCATGAACTGCATGCTCTTCATCATACTAAAAATATCTAGGTTTAGTTCATCTTCATAAATCACGCAAACTTCAAAACTCAGGCTATTCGGGATCTCAATATGAGCTAATTTTAATGCAGTAACTGCAGCCTCTATTTCAACCATTATAGTAACCACCCTTTCTTCATGTGAAAATTTGATCTTTTGATGAATGGTAGACAGCACCCCCCCAAAGGATGGAACCATGGTCTTCCTAGAAGAATAGCAAAGGTGACTGGAAAATCTATCACATAGAGGTTAACTTAAACTTTAATAGGTCCTATTTTAAATAAAGCTCAAAAAGTTCCCTCAACTGGCTTTTTTGTATCATCATAAGCCTTGATAACTATGTTAGAGGGCTTCAAATCAGCTACTGTTAGGCCTAACTTTGGCAGAATCTTCAGAGGGCATACATTAATGGCTAACCCATTATCGACCATAACACAGCACGTCAATTTGCCTCTTACTTCGGCCTTAATGAACAAGGCTTTATTGTGATCCCTTCCTTCTAATGGCAAGTCATTATCTGTAAAAACAATTGCCCTCTGAGGGCTTTCAATTAGTGAATCCACCATTTATTTTGGAGTGTGCGTTAAAGGTATCTTCTTATGATCAAGAGCCATAACCAGTGCTTCCCGATCAGCTTAGGAGTTCATAAGCAACTCCCAAATATTGGCAAGAGTTTTCTCGTCTCTTTTGGCCTCAATAATCTCCTCAACTTTCTCATCTTTCTTTAATTCTTCTTTTGAAATACTTCCCCCTTTCTCTGCCTTCGCCTTTTTCACCTCTTCCTCCCCCTCCTCCGATTTCTCAGTGGATAGTGTTGCCTTCTTCTCATTATTCTTCCACAGATCAATTACTCCTCCTTCTTCATCTTCAGAACTCCAAATATTAAGTACATTTACACGAGACTCAATGCTCTACTGTCTCAGATTTAGGTCTTTTGGTTGTGGTTTTAGTAGTGTGGGTACGATGTCAAAAAAGGAATTAATGACTTGTTCCTCTATTAGACCTATATTGATCATCACGATATAGGGATTTATGGTGGTACATTTCGATAATTGGGTAAAGGGTTATTTTGGGTGTTTGGTTTTCTGGTTTTTAGGTCGGTTATTTTTCCTGAATCAATCAAATCTTGAATCTCGTATTTCAGGCAAGTGTAACTTTCTATATCATGCCCAATGTTCTAATGGTATTTGCAGTATAACTTTGGGTCGGCATTTGGGAAAGGAGGTCATTTAAGTAAGGGTTATAGAAGGTTATTTTCAATCAATTTTTCCAGGACTTTAGAGAGGGGTCTTCCCAAATTAAAAAACCTTTGGGATTTTTTGATTGTGTTGATTTGTATATTACTGTTTGGCTCGACTCCGCTACTAAATCCAAACCCTTCTCTGTTTGTAAATCTCCCACTAAAGAACTTCTTTTCATATGCAAGTTCTAATTCTTTCTTTACTTTAAACCTATACAACTCCTCAAAGTTTTGAATCCCTAAATCCCTTAACTTTTTGGAGAGAGGGAGCACACATCCTTCCATAGCTATTACTAGCTGATCAGATTCCACGGATCATTACTTTATTTGTGCTAATTTTGCTCTCTACTTGACTAAATAATCCATAAAAGATTCATTAAACTTTTGCTTCACATTTTGTAAGCCTCTCAAAGAAGTCTTCATCTAAATATTGAGACTATACTGCTTAATGAATGCAGCATATAATTCCTCCCAATCAACTTGAACACAGGATTCTAGAGTGTAATACCATATGATGGGTGCTCCTTCCAGAGATAGAGGGAATTGCTTCATAATCTGTGCTTTAGTCAATTTAGTTGTCTTCATATGGGTCATATACTACTTTAAATGGAGGTGGGGGTCCTCTATGCTAGTGAACTTCTTTATGTCAGGGAATTTAAACTTCTGTGGTAAGGAATCATCATCCTTATCCAGGCTTAACTCAGAATAGCTTATTAGGGCATCGATCCTTTTTTCCTTCATCATCAACTGCATTTGAGCCATAAACTTGACAAGGTCTTTAGCCCAGTCTGGCTTCTCTACATTTCCCGGGGCATCCTCTTTCTAAAGGATAACAAGTTCTACCAATACTATTGCTAATCATCCTCTACCTCTTGCCTTTCAAGAACTTTGACATCCAAATTAAAAGGTCGAGGTTGAGGTGCTGGTGGTTAAGGCGCTGCCGGCTGAGGTGCTGTGGTTCTCTTCTAGTTGTACCCATCATTTCCCTTATAATTTCTCTCATGATCATCCTGGTTTTTTTTTTTTGCCATTTCAGCTTTCAACTGTTCCTTGAAGGCTTCAGCATTAAATTCTATCATATTAGTCTCTCTATAGATTCTAACCAGCCTGCTGGTGTCAGATTGCTTCCAACTGGCAGACTGCTATGGATCTATATTTACAACCATGACATGTATGATGTGTATGCATGAAATGCATACCTAATGGTAAAAAGCAAAAAACATATATACACGTATCAGAAGACAAAAATAAAAAGCTCTCTAACAATATCTCCACCCTTATTTCTCCCACACACGTGTTCAATGGTGAGTTCCTTGACCTAGGATTTTTTTTTGGGTTTTGATTATCAACGGGGGATAATAAAACTGAAGAATGCAAGATAACTCTCAAGACGATACAAAAAGTGGCAATTTCTCCAAATAATTCCAAAGTCCAGTTTAACGGGCAAAGAATGATATCAAAGGCCCACCTTGTCAAGATCCCTTTGAAATGGGTTAATAATGGGCATGAGAGGCCCATCTTGTCAAGGTTTATTTATAATGGGCTTAGGCCTTATTTAAAGGATTACTATATGGCATAAAACACATGAATTTAGAAAAAACCTAGTGGAAATTGCTAAGTCATTATATAAGCTGAGTCTTGGGTAATAAGCTTTAGCTCCCACAGCTATATACATCTATTACATCTCCCCACCCAAGGGTCCATGCGACATAGATAGGTACATGCTATGAGTGACAATTATCAAATACCTCACCACCAGGTTTGAGTGAAACATAGGTAGCAAAACAAAGACTATTGTTGATTTATTTAGGACTTGGAGTGCATTGTGTGGAAACGTATAATGAATTCAAAATTTGCGAAGGAAATAAAGAAATAATCAAAGATGATAAATTACAAAACACTTGGAATCAATTTCTCTATCCCCAGTAGAGTCACCACTACAAGTGGTGATTTTAGTTGTGCACCCAAGTGTTGGCAACCATGGCACTGTGCGAGCTCGGGGCTCACTAAGAAATATATAGTGGGCTTAGGGCCTAAGATGGAGATGGAGTCGCCACCCAGATAAAAATTGGGGTACACTGTACGACAACTAGGTTCCATAGAGGTTCCCAAAAGCTGTCATCAAAGATCGGATTCAGAAATTGGGTATAGGCTTTTAGAATGCCCATCCAACCTTGCAATTGGCCTCCGTGTGTGTTTTGTATTTTATTACCTTTGATTATTAAATTATTTCCTTATTAACATGTTAATCGCGATTGGTTTTAAATTTTATATTTTATTCCAAGTTTGCACATTAGTCTCATTTCATGCTTGTATCCCCGGCATTTAATCACAAATAAAATAAAATAAAATAAATAAAAATAATTTACAACCATTCATTCCAAATAA
The DNA here is from genome assembly GCA_947683625.1 of Mallotus nudiflorus. NCBI lineage: Eukaryota > Viridiplantae > Streptophyta > Magnoliopsida > Malpighiales > Euphorbiaceae > Mallotus > Mallotus nudiflorus. The sequence continues at coordinate 7,143,554 of CANTUR010000018.1, forward strand.
AAGGGGAGAGGGATTAAGGATTACAACTTTTGGTGTAAATAAATGTAAAATAATAAAAATAAACGATACATAAACCAAAAATAAACTAATTAATTATACAAACCAAAACTCTCAAAAAATAATTAATACAGTAATCATCTAGTAATTAAAATCACCAAATAATTCCTGCAATAAATACGAGTTAGCCCTATCTCACAAACAGCATTAATATCTACAAATCATATACAAATAGTATTCACAAAATATTATTTGATTCATAAAATAGTTTACAAAATAACATAATAGTATAATATGGAAACAATATTGATCAAACATGGAAATCATGCATAAAATTAAGAAATATAACATATTAGACAAGGAAATCATGTCAAACATGCAAGATAATAGCTGAAAATCAAGACAGAAATAGGCAGAATGCAGGTCAAGGGGTGTCACCTCCTGACCAGGGGGCGATGACACCATCACCTTATCATAAAGGGGCGACGTCTCTCTCTTCAACGGGGACAGAGACAGACTACATTTCTTAGATCTTAAGAAATTCAACAATCATGCAAATAAATAGAAACAGATGCGAATATACAACTATCAACAATCAATATTCAGTATCTCATACAATCATGCTTCACATATGACTTTAAATAAGTAATGAAGTTCAAGAATACAAACACAAAAGTAATGAATCAATACTTTTAATGAAAAAAAAGGACTTAAAGCTTAAGAAAGGGAAAAGCTTACTGACTTGGATGTGCTTGATGCTCCTAACTAAGCTCTCAGAGATTTGTTGACTGATTTGAGGCTTTGAATGCAAGAGAAACTCCTTTCCTTCTCCAAGAAATCCAAGTATTTAGTTTCCTAAGGCTTCTTCCCTTTCTTCCTTTCTTTTCTCCTCTTCTTTTTTTTCTCTCTTTATGTCCTTTTTTTAGACCTTTTTTTTAATTACTAACCTTCAAATTCTTAACCCCCCTCTCTCATGCCCTTACCTCTTTCTTTTTAGGCCTCTCACTCTTTTTTTTTTTCAATTTCCCAAAAAACCACTCTCACCCTCTCCTCTTACCTTTTTTCATTCCCCATACTCTTTTTTCTACTTTTTTCCTTTCTTTAACGTCCAAAAATGACCAACTCTTCAGTAGGTGATCCTCAAACCACTACCATTAATAGCATTTAATACTGTAGAGAATGGGTGTGAAAAGGCAGCGCCTCTTCGATGAGGCGTCGGCTCACCAATGCTTGGAGTGAAGAGGTGACGCCTCTTCGTTGAGGCGATCGCCTCTTCATCTGGGCCAAGTCAAGGCCTCTGGGTCAAGAGGTGATAGGCTTGGGCTTTGGGCTTGGATATGGTATTTATGGGCTTGGCTTAGTGTTTGGGTTTTCTGAGTTAATTTTAGAGGAGTCTCGGGCTTCCCTTGCATTCATAACTTAAATTTTCTCATCATCGTGCTTTCATTATGGGTCGATCAAATTGACGATGTCCACACATATATATAATAATAATTCACTCTGTGAGGTCTGACCCCCTCAAATATTTTTTCAAGACTCTCTACTTCAGACCTCCCTATTAGTTTTCTTCGCCAAACTTTTTCTTAGCCGAAAGACTTATGTAAATATTGAACTATTATTTATTTTGTATTTTATTAGACGTTGTAATAATAGTGCATTCTTATTATAGTATCAAATGTTGTTTTAGACTAAGATTCTATATTTGAATAATTATATGAATATATTTTATTATATTTTATTATATTATATGGAGATTTCTTTATATTATTTAAAGTTTTAAATTTTGAGGTATTTTATGGTATGTTTTGTGTGATTTTTTATTTTAAGGCTTGCTATGAGTTCCAAATTCATGTGAATTCCCGTTTTCTAGCACCAGTCATAACTCTCAGGTTTGGGTCATAACATTATGACACCTTATTCATTAATCTTTTTTCTAAACACCCATTTGGTGCTATAATAGGATAGTGTTTAGGCTTAAGAACCAAGGACCAAACCTTATTTCTCTTAAATTGATTTAACTCTTCTTACATAGTAAGGACCTAAAATTCATCACACAAATTATCATCAATATTTTTTGGTTCAATTTGAGAAATGAACTCTAAATTAACAATGGACTTTAATTGAGATCTAATAGTTATCCCTTTTGTAGTGTCACCTATAATGAGATCTTGAGGATGAGCTTTTTTTAATTGTCAATCCTTTGAAAGTTCATCCTTCAAGGTAGGTTGAGATGTCTCCACATTGTCCTCCTTACTTGGACCTTCAAGTTTCAAAGGCTTACTAGTATTTTCTTCTTGAGTGATCACATCCACATGCTCATCTACAAAATCATCAACACTGTAAACATCCTTTCTAAGATCAAGTGAGTTTGATTCATCAAATACAACATGCATTGACTTTTCCACTACTAGAGTTCTCTTATTAAAGACACTATATGCTTTGCTAGAAGTATAATAGCCTAGGAAAATTCCTTCATTAGCTTTAGAGTCAATTTTTTCAAGATTATTTTTTGGTATTCAATATAAAGCACTTGCATTCAAATACTTTTAGATATAAGATTTTGGATTTTCTATTGTTCCACAACTCATAAGAAGTTTTATTTAAAATTGATCTTTTGAAAACTCTATTTAAAATATAACAAGACATGTTAATGGCTTTTGCCCAAAAGTATGGAGGCAAATTATAACCATAAAGCATTGTTCTAGCCATTTCTATAAGAGTTATACTTTTCCTTTCAACTACCCCATTTTCTTGAGGAGTTTTAGGAGAAGAAAACGTATGTGAAATACCATTTTCATTGCAATATGTTTTGAAAAATTCATTTTCAAATTTAATTTCATAATCACTTTTAATAGAAGAAATATAAAAACCTTTTTCTTTTTGAATTCTTCTTGCAAAAATTTTAAAAGCTTTAAATGCATTATTCTTATAAGCGAGAAAATATATCTAAGTAAATCTAGAGTAATCATCAACCAATACATATGCATGGTGCATTCCACTAAAACTAGCAACTCTAGTTAGTCCAAATAAATCCATATGTATAAGTTTAAGTGGTATAAAAGTGGACACTACATTTTTTAGCTTAAATGAGGACTTGGATTGTTTTCCCTTTTGACAAGTATCACAAGGTTTGTCCTTAGTGAATTCAAGTTTAGGTAAACCAATCACAAGTTCATGTTTACAAAGATCATTTAAAAGCTCAAAATTTGCATGTCTTAATTTTCTATGTCATGTCCATATGTCATGGAAAATAGATATTAAGTATTTGATGTCTTTTTTATTAATCTTGTTTAAATTAATAACACAAACATTTTCTATTCTTTCACCACTAAAAATTATTTTGTCTTCATCAAGACTACTAACAAAGTGATTTTTAAGATAGAAAGTCACTTTATTTTTCATGTCACATAATTGACTTATACTTAGCAAATTATGTTTAAGACCATCAACAAGCAATATATGATGTATAAATAAGGATTAAGGATTATCGATTTTTTCAATGCCTATAATTCTTCCTTTGGCATTGTCTCCGAATGTGATATGGCCTTCATCCTTAGTATTAAACTTGTTGAATTATTCCTTGTCTCCTGTCATATGTCTTGAACATCCACTATCAAGATACCATTTACTCTTTGCTTTTGTGGACTTTAAATACACCTACACAACATAATTTAAACATTCTTTTGAACCTAAACCTTAATTAGTCTAGGTTTGTTAGTTTTAAAATAATCTGAAGGTAGCAATTGCAAATGTAGTTTTTGATAGAAGCATACATTGTTAAAGTGACCTTTGGTCATGCAATAAAAACATTCAACATTGGCAAATTTATTTCATCTAATAGGATATGATTTCCTAACATATGAAGCATGACTTTTATATTGTGATTGTATGTGACTCCTAAAATTATTGATAATGGCAATGTGTATTTTGATAGGTTTGTGCAAAATTTTTAGAAGTGTTATGTCTAGTGTACATATAAGCATGGTTGGGTTATGGTCTTCTAACATGTGTCTTACCTCTTTGTGCCAAAGGAGGTTGAGTCTTATGATACTTTCCTTTATCATTTGACACATGAGACTTTTTATCTTTGAAAGCTTGAGTCTTATTTGGTTTGGTTATAGAAGCAGTGGAATCATGTAAGGCTTTAACAAAATTAACGTGTGATGATTATAATGAAGGCATTCTATTTTTATATCTAATTCCATGGGTATCTCCATGAAATTTTTGAGAATCAAAAATACTATCTAAGTTGCTTTTCCTCTCTTGAATTTAGCAATGGAATTCTTTAATTTTAAGATTTCCTTAGAAAGTTTATGATTTTCATCACTTGCTTTATTAAGTTAGTCTTCCAAGAAATTAAAAGATTTTGCATCACTAACAATTTTTTCATTTGATTCAATAAGTTTAACAAAATAATTTTCTAAGCTATCAAATTCCTTGGTTAAGCTAGATAGCTCATGCTTGTAAAGCTTCTTCTTAGAAAGCAAACTTTTGCATTTAACTAATAATTTACTCATAATAGAGCTCTCATAATCATCATCATCATCAAAATAATCATCATAATCATCAAATAAAGAATAAGAAATAAATAGTATCTCATGTTCGTTTTCAAGAGCCATGAAATAAAGGTTGATCATTTCTTGTTATTCCTCTTCCTTTTCGGATTTGAAAGAGTCATCCTAAGTAGCTTTGAAGGCCTTTCTTTTCTCCTTTACTCCTTTGTTCTTGAATTTGAGTTTGGGGCACTCACTTCATATGTGACCTAGTTTCTTACATTCATAGTATATAACTTCTTTAGTTTTCCTCTTACCTTCCCTTTCATACTTTTTGTTAAAGTCTCTTGTTTTTGAGAAATTTTTCTTTCTCAAAAACTTCTTGAAGTTCCTAGTGAGCATGGTAATATCATCATTAGAATCTTTAATATTTTCATCTTCATTTTCTTCTTATGAAACCTTTAATGCTATTTTTTTTCTTCTCTTCATTCTCTTTTTACTCTTCACCTCTTTGCTTAATTCTGAGCTCATGTGTCAAGAGCTTGCTAATAAGTACATCAATTGAGAGGGTAGAGAGGTCTTAAGCTTCCTCAATTGAAGTGACTCAAGATTCTCAATCCTTCCTAGGGAGGATTCTTAGAATCTTATTGTTCACCTCTTTCTTGAAAGAAATATTTTCCAAGTTTCTTAAGGGTTGTGAGGAGAGCATTGAGACAGTTTGTCATCTTTGTGATTGATTCTTAAGGCTTCATTTTAAAGAGTTCATATTCATACATATGAAGTTGAATCTTTTTGCTTCTCACTTGTACATTACCTTCATAATGGTTCTCCAAGATCTCCATATTTCCTTGACCGAAATGTAATGTTAAAGCTTGCCTCCTTCTTCTCTTGTCAATGAAGAGAGTAGAGTGATCATAGCTTTCTTGCTTTTGTAGTTTTATTCATTTTGATTATTGCTCTAGTCACTTTTTGAAAGAATAGTTTGTACACCATCAATGGTAGTTTTTGGTGGTTTCCAACCTTTAAGAACAATTTCTCAAAGTCTAATGGAATTATAATCTAGATATAGCTCCATTTTGAACTTCCAATGAGGATAGTCACTACCACCAAAGAATGGTCTAAATGAATAAAAGTTTTGAAGTTCACTCCCCATGATTTTGTATTCTAGCAATTAAGTTCCTAGAATCCAAGCTCTGAAACCAAATGAAAATGCCTTAGAGGGGGAGTGAATAAGGTAATTGAACAATAAATAGAAATTAAAAGAATTTAATGACAGTACTTCGTATTTCTGGAACTAAATTGATAATTTTGAAACAAACAAGTTTTTACACACTTGAAAGAAATCATTAGAAACTTAAATTGATTATCAAAGATACAAATTAGGATTTTGATCATGCAAATGGACAACATAACTTATAATTTTTCAAGAATTCAACAGTTAAGGATGCTCTTCACTTGGTAAAGCCTATGTCTTTAATCTTGAATTATCAATTTAATTTTGAGTTATAAGTCTTGTATTAACTACAGATTATGATGGATAGACAAGTTAAAGTTTATTAATGTGATAAATTCATTGTGAGGATCGGTGTTTTTAAGTGTTTGCTTGAGGAAAAACAAAAGCTTAAGTGTGGGGGTATATGTTTGTATGAGAATTACATTTTTATTTAAATTGTTTTAGTGTGTTATGTATGCATAGATGTGTTTGCATGTAAAAGAGGGGTTGATCACCGAGCTACTAGGTCTGTAACATCAACAAAAAGATGATAAAATAAAGGGTTGATTTAAGGCTGAGACAGTAGCAAAAACGCTAATGTCACAATCTACTTATTTGGGAAATTTTTTACTACTTAAATGTGGCCTATTTAAGAAGGATTCTAAGGAATTTTTGGGAAATGAATTACCTATCAATTGGAGACAATTTTTAGGAGAAATCAACACCAAAAAAGCGCAATAAAATTAAGGAGAAATCAGGAGTCAAGATTGAAGGGCAACAATTCTAGTTTTATTTTCTTCTCTTCCTTTAATTCTCGTAATTTTCATGTGATGTTTTTATATTTTCATTGAATATTTTTACATGTTAGGCTAAATTCATGTTGGTTAGGGATTGATGATTTAACATGAATTAGTTTTTCCATTAATTAATGAATTATTAGTCTTTGTAAACTATATTTATTGTGCTTATTATATGTTGATGCTTGATCACCATTAGCATAATTATAATTAGGGTTTTAGGTTGAAAGATCAAAATTTTAGTGGAACTATAAATATAGATTTAAATTGTTTATAGGTAGAGATATCATAAGTGAATTAAATTTCAATTAGGGTTGGGTAAATGAATTAATGATTTGATTTTGCGAATTGAGTTCACAACGAGAGTTAGGATTTAATGTTCTTGTTTGAGAATTATGAATTAAATTTGATTATTACTTGAGAGAGATTAATTAATAATTTAGAATTACCTGAGATTTACAAGACTAGCAGGTTCATTAATTAAAGTTAACTAAGGATTGTGACAAGCTTCAATTTCTAACCATTGCATTCACCATTTATTTATTTCGTCATTTTTAGAATTTGTTTTATTGTATAAAATTTATTTATTTACTATTTTAATTGTTATTTAATTTCTTCTTAAGTTTCATATTTGAAAGACTTAGACAATAAAAAATTAAATTAATAGGTAATTAGAACAAATTCTCATGAAATCGATATTTTTTATACTATTTAACAATGCCGTGCGAATGTGATTTTGTACCGAGAGACCAATAACCAACTTTAATAATATATTGAAAAGCAAAGTTCAACTATAATAAAAGATGACCACAAAAATATCTTATATACAGCTAAAATCTGTTCAGCACATGGAAAACATTCCAAGGTGTTGTTAAGATTTAAGGAGTTCCATCTTCTTCTGTTTTTAGTCATCTCCTCTAATCCATTTGCTGTGGGATGACCCTAGATTTTGAATACCAGCCCTAGAATATACTGTATTTATAATTTTACTTAAATTAAACCGAATTAATTAGTATGTAATAGATTTTAAATAGCCGTCCTTTCATGAAGATAATTAACTATATCGTAGCTACGATTGTGACCATACATGCAATGGTCTCCCAGGTTGTTTTATGCAAGTCCATGACACGCATACGGTTTCTACGTAGAAAAATCCTATATTAAAAGCAAGCTCAAGCACCAAAAAAACTAAACCCACCAAAATCTATTCAAGGTCATCCCAATTTATGATCAGTTCTGTATGATCCATGGCTATACTTAAATAGCAATTTCAACAAGAAGAATCCTTACAGCTATAAATTGGATTTTCTTTGATAAATTTTTGAATTTAAATTTTATATATAAAAAAAAATTTTAAAAATTTTACCTCATTTATAATTATACCCGACTCGACTCGTTAATAGTAAAAGTCGTTATAACTATGAAAAAAATTCATATTAATATTTGAACATTACATATAGTAATTTCCCTTCTCAATAAATTTTATGGAGTAACAAAATAGGTGGCTTGGAATTTGAGGATTGACAAAGGAAAACATAACGCAATTGCAGGATTTGATGGAGGCTTTGTATAGCCAATCAGAAACCTGATTTTGATCTCAACATTCAACAAACTCTGTTGCAGTCTTCCATATACTGATTGATCATATGCACTGATGAGTCAATTTCAAGTTTCCAATTTTGTGAAAGGGGGACAAAAAGCTAGACAAAAACCATTGTTTCTAAAGAGGGAATGCAGAGGGTACTCAGTAGTCAGTAGGACCTTTTTCATCCATTTATGCATATAGATTGTCCAATGAGAATTCTTTTGATAATTGAATAGACTTTTTTCTTCATCGATTTATTTTTTTATTTTAATTTGTTGGACAAGATATACAATATCTTATAGAATCCGACTAATTTAAATTTGACCTAGAAAGGATTCTGAAGGATTTTTTTTTTTTTTTTTGCATCTGATGCATTCAATATCCCATAAAACCCAACTAATCAGGATTCAACCCAAAAAAGACTCAAAGAACGATAAATGTCTATCTCATAAGTTTTAAAATAGTTACGTATTCAGAACTCAAATCATAAACCTCTGATTAAACTAAAAGAGTTTCCCACCAACTTATTCACATTCTTTTAAGTTTTTTCATTTAAAATTTAGCATACCATATAAACAATTTTAAAAATATTTCATTATGAAATGCAGACTTTAAATTATGCTGTTATTAATATGTGAAATTAATTATCACCTATTTAAAATAAAAGAATAATTCTTTATTGGACAATTCATTAATATTTAAATGGTCTTACCTCTCTAATAATAAAAAGTAAACCACACATCTGCGGTAAATCTAGAAAATTTTATGAAATAATTTCAAAAATTGAAGTAATATATAATGGTTAAATTGATACAAATCTGAGTCAATAATATAATTTAAGAAATTGATAAAATTTCAAAAAAAATTAAATAATCTTTTGTAATTTTTCACAAGAAGAAATTATTTGTACCAACCATGGTACCAAATAATTTAAATTGAGATCCTGAAACTTTCAGGTTCTATTATCGCAATACCGTCAAAGTGGATGCTACTGTTATAGTGTTCTACACTTATAGACGATAAATTAATTTTTTTATAATTTTATGCGATACATGGGGAAAAAGAAAAACCATATGCGCTACAGCAATCCCCATGGAGTGAGGTGGGGTTGCTGCATGCTCAAGGAAAAGAAGGTAGTGCTGCCCCTTTGTGGACCAATAAACAATTTCAATAATACATTGAAAAGCAAGGTTCAACTATACTAAAAGATGACCAAAAATATCTTTATACACAACTAAAATCTGTTGAGCACATGGACATTTATAATATGGATGAAATTTTTTTAATTTCTTTTATTAGTTATTAGTAATTTCATAAGAATATTTTATAACACTGTTTTTAATTTTAAAGGAATTTGGATGAAATTTTAAAAAATTACTTTTAAAAGTGATTTTTTACACCATTCCAATTAATGAAAAAAATTGCACACTGGAAATAGCTAATAATATTCAAGTCTCAATAAACAGCTTTTGAAAATTACCACATACAACAATATGTGACTTGAGCCAAGATCAAGCATAAGGAGCCAACACGAACCAAACGTAATGCATAGAATTTAGAGTATGGTCTCAAGTACAACATATACTCAGAATATATCAAAAACATAGACGAGGTTTGCAACCTCAAGAAATATGGTCAAAATCATATTAGCTTCGTGCACAACATTTGATGCATGCTACTACTAGATTGCGCAAACATAAATAACGAAAACAAATATATTACCCTAGTATCTGAGCAGAGAGCAAGGTACCATTCAGCTAAAACAATAACCAAGCCTTTGTTACCCCACATCTCTCTCTCTCTCTCTCTCTCTCCAGCTTTTCGTCGTAATCACCCCATGAAAACATCACATTGATGATGCCTCACCCGTCCAAGTCTGATTCACAACCATATGCCAAGCGCTGTAAATCACAACCATTGGCAAGGGCATGGCGATGATAAGATCATAAATCTTTACATCCATCCTATGATCTGACTCAATCAGACAAGCCTGCTTTCCTCTTGAGGTGTTCCTTGAAGTCCATGATATCACCCTCCCATCGGGTTACAGTTTGATTTTCACACACCCAAATCTCCTCTGCAACCTGGTTTATAAGCCTGAAATCATGGCTAACAAGAACCATACCTCCATCCCATTCATTCAATGCCTCAGCCAGCGAGTCAATGGTCTCAATATCTAAATGGTTTGTTGGTTCATCCAATAGCAGCAAGTGGGGCTGCCTGTAAGCCAACCAAGCAAAAATAACCCTGCTCCTCTGCCCATCTGACAAATTCTTCATGGGCATCACCTGGGCTTTGCCTGTCAAACCAAACCTTCCGATTGCAGCTCTCATTTTTTCCTCCTCATTTCCTGGATACTCCTTTATCATAAATTGTAGGGCAGGCATGTCCAAGTCAAGTTTCTCAGCCAAATGCTGATGAAATTGAGCAATCCTTAGATGATTGTGCCGCCGAACCATGCCATCAATAGGAACTAAGTCCCCTGTCATGAGCTTCAGCAGTGTGCTCTTCCCAGCACCATTGGGACCCACAAGAGCAATCCTAGAGTCCAGATCTACCCCAAAGTCAAGGTTTTTGTACAGGATATTCTCAGGAGTGTAGCCAAATGAAACTTCCACAAACTGGAGCACCGGTGGTGGAAGCTTTCCAACATCAACGAAGCGAAAGACCAAAATCTTGTCTCTAACCACCTTTTCTGTAAGCCCACCACGTTCCATTTTTGCAAGTGTTTTTTCCTTGCTCTGTGCTTGACGAGCTAATTTTGCAGAACCATGCCCAAATCTAGCAATGTACTCCTTCATTGAAGCAATCTGCTCCTGCTCCCACCTGTACTGTTTCATCTGATTCTCCTCTAGCTCAGCACGGGTCTGAACATATTGGTCAAAATTCCCGGTGTAGAACTTCAGTTTCTTGTTCTGCATGTGTATAATGTTTGTGCAGACACCATTCAAGAAATCCTGGGAGTGGGAGATCACAACTAAGATGCGATCAAATTTCTTTAAGGTTTCTTCCAACCAGACACAGGCTTCTAAATCTGTAACCAAAAAAAAGGAATATTCATTAACATCAAATGCGTCCCAAGACTCCCATACACCCTTAAAACCAAACTAGATTATTCCTTTCCAACATGTAGTAGTGAAAAGTTAAAAAGGTCTAAATATGATTCCTACAAACAACAAAGACCACACAATGTGCTAAAGCACACATTATGCCACAGTACCCAATTTTTATTCCAGGCACAGTAAATTGCAGTTATATACTAATGAACTCCTAGAGCAGATTATCAACAACTTATGGCCTTCTAAAAATGCGGCCATCAACCCAGAGTAAAACCAAATAATAATACTATTATGCAACCCTCCAACAACGTAATACACTAAGCAAGTTTCAGAAAAGGGAGTGACAGAAACGAGGAAATACACAACATAACAAATGTCCACATAATAGAAGAGCTCTAGAATTATTCTAATCAAGCCTATCTATAGGATAATGAAAAAGAAGAAAATAACAATGTCAACTCCAAGAAGCCTAGGAGTTGAAATATAAAGTAACAAACAACATCTTTTTGGGCTTAGCTGAACATGTGAAAATATGCAACGGCTAAGAAATGTTTTAACATGATGAACATCAACTCAGCATTGGCAGAACTTACCGAGATGATTGGTTGGTTCATCCAGCAAGAGGATAGTAGGGTTCATGAAGAGAGCACGAGCTAATGCAATCCTCATCCTCCAGCCACCTGAAAAATCACGAGTTTTCTTCGCCTGCATCTGCTTGGAAAAACCAAGACCGTACAGGATCTCAGCAGCACGTTTTTCTGCAGTGGATGCATCTAAAGCTTCCAAACGTTCATAGACACGCTCAAGAGTTTCTCCACCTCCATCTTCCTGAATTCAAACCAAGTAAACATAATCAAAAATCATAAAATCATCCTCACACCCCAAGCTTTGAAACATCAAAGTTGCAAAACATACCTGTGCTGCCAAAATCTCAGCTTCCTTCTCCAATTTCAACCTCTCCTCATCACAGCAAATGACAGCCTCAAGGGAAGACATGTCAGAAGCTTCAATTTCCCTAGTCAAATGATAAATATCCATGTGGTCTGGAATTGGAAGCTCACGGCAACCTATTGCAGTTAAGAGTGTTGATTTCCCACATCCATTTAGACCAAGTAAACCATAACGTCTGGAAACAACATATCAGCAGCCATAAAGAACAGTCCATCACATGAAATAGTGGAATAGTAAATGGTTTGTGCTATAAAGTGATATTATCAAACCTGCCATAGTTAAGCTCGAGGACAGAATCAACAATGAGATCATGACCATGAAAAGTCACTGATAATGACTCAATCTGCAAGAGGCAGATAACTTTAATTAATCATCAATATGATTTCCGGTAAACAAAAATCCATCATATACATACATGCATACATAGAAATTCTTATTACTCAATATTTACCTCCTCCAAGGAGTGCCCAACAATTGCTTATATTCACAATGAAAATTTCAACTAAATTGAATGCCCCCGGTGACAGACACAGCCGCTCGCCTAGGCAACTTGTCTAGGTAACACCAAGCTAGCAAACAATAAGCTAGTAGTGAGACTCATTAAGCCAATATTTATCTACACTACTACTAAAAACCTTATATGCCTTGCAGAAAAAAGCATTAATTGCTTTCCACACTGAGTTTTAAAGTTGAATTATCTGATGATAAATTCTATAAAAATAACAAGAAAATCAATAGCGACTACCAGCTAAACCCTAGTTCCTCAATCAAATTAAACGTTCCAAATTAAAATTTTTCACAATCAGACGCTTATATTGAAAAAAAAAAAATATATCAAATCAAAAACATGAAACTTACTCTAATATCTCTAGAAAGAGGATGCGAACAGAGAACACCAGTACAGGTCCGATCGGATATCTGCATAGACCCAACTCCATTTGATATATTTTCTAAGGCTCCATTATTCTCCGCCGCCACCGCTGCTTTAGACGATGCTGCTGCAGCTGCCGCCTTGCCACCTCTCTTGGCCGCAGCCGCCGCCTTCTTTTGAGCTGCCTTTTTCTTGCTGGCGTCGGAGACCATCTGAACAAAATTAGCAAATGAAATCAGCTTATTATAGTGCAAACCCAGATACAGAGAATCGAAAAAGATCGGAACTTTAAGAGTAAAAATAAATAAAAATAGAACCTTTAATTGATCTGAAGCAAAGACGAGGAGGCGAGACCAGTGCGGATCTAGGGTTTTCGTGTTTCAGTCGAATGCAATGAAACTAACCCGATGATTTAGGGTTAATTTTGAAAGAGGATTTGCTCAAACGTGCTATTTGGGTATTTATAGCAAGATTCCATGACGCGTGTACGGTTAATTAAATATTATTTTAATTTGAAAAAAATATATAAAAGTTACGTGCTTGAATCCAACTTTGCTTCCGAAACGACGACGTTTTATTCACTTTGCAGCCACTGACAGATGACACAAGCAAGTTACGGGCTTGAATCCAACTGTGCTTCCCAAACGACGACGTTTTATTCACTTTGCAGCCATTGACAGTTGACACAAGTGCAAAGCTTTGGCCTTTACCCTCTCACAATTGCAATCCTAATCAGGTACTTAGCCTGTAGTTCTCTTCTTACTCTTCTCTTCTTTTGGGTATCATTTTCCCATTTGTTTTGATTGTAATTTACTTGTTTTTTAAATGGTGTGTTTGTATCTTCTATTGTCTGTTGCTATTATGTGTTAAAGTTTGAATCTTTTGGGTGTGATGACGATTTTTGGGAGGCATTTGACCCATCTATGCTGTTATTGGAATGCTTTTCTGATGTGGGTTTGTGATTTTCTGTGACTGTTCTAGTTTCATATTCAGGTATTTGGAAATTGAGATATGCTCTTAGTGCATATCCAGTTATAGAATGCCTCGCTAATACTTCAAGTTGATAGCTTAACTTTAATTGATTTAAGTGGCTATGTCATCAATACAACTAATTTTTCCAATAAATTTTAATCTGTATATATTAGTTTGGGAGGTAGTTATTGGAAGAATTAGTTGTATTGGAAGTGTTCTAATTCTAACAATGTAATAATGCAATTTATGTTTAGCATCTGGGATTGTTGTGGGTGTTTTGGCAGTTCTGAGGTTCTCTAACTAATGGAATGATCTGCAAAAACTTGTCAAGTTGTCCAAAATCATACAGAATTGTGGAGTAGGATCTCTATACTGATCCCAACTAGTTTGGAGATCTCTATACTGATCCCAACTAGTTTGGAACTAAGGCATAGTTGAGTTGTGTTGAGTTGAGCCTCATGTGAGTGTGTCTTGATGGAACAATACCTAAAATCACTATCTATTCGCAAGACATTGGCATTATATAGTCTTGTTATATCTTCTATGTCTATCACTATGGTTAGGCTTATTGCTGCAACTTGATATGCTTGATAAATTTAGCTTCGTTGTGATATTTCTTTTAAGAGTCAAATACCATAAAGATTAACAGTGATCTTGTGCATAATGGAAAATAGGTGACATTATTTGAAGAGCTATTGCCCATTGTTATACTACTTATCTTGACAGTATTTCTAGATAAAAATCCCAAGTTAGTAATATAAATTACCTCACTTCTATGCCTTAGTTACTTTCCTAAACTATAACTTTTGATTATGGGTAAAGATGCGAATTATTCTTTTCAATTAAAGAAGAAAGGGGATTCTGCTTCCAATTTTGTCTCTTTAAAATGGCTAATTCATACAGAATAGACTAGGCAGGCAGTGAACAATCATTTTAGTCTTTAAATTCAATCTGATCCACAGGTACTTCAGTTGTCAATGATGTTTATTTGCACAGCCTACATTAGCCATATGCAGTTAGGATCCCGGCATTCATTTTCTTTTCTTTGTTGTGCTATTCAGATTTCTTGAAAGATGTTTGCTACCTTTTTAGTTGGAGCTGGATATAGGTCTTTTAACATCCTTGAGTGTTGCTGGATTAGGGTTATGAAAAGTAGACTAATTTGAACAACTAGACTTGTTATTCTTTTGGTTTCATTTGATAACATTGCAATTGTAGAGAAAATGAACATAATGCAGACTAGCTTAATTGCATGAGATAAATTTGAATTTTATTCCCTGCTGTTTATGTGGAGATTATGTTTGAATTTGAAGATACCATGTTGTCCCTGTGCTATTATTAGCTGAAATATTGACGTTACATATAAATTATGCATTGAATTTTCAACTGTCAGAGAGTAAATAATAGCATTGCATGCTTGTTGCGGTGCCTCAATGATGCTAAGTTTTCAAACTAAGCATTGCTTTTGTTACATAAATGGCAGGAGAATCAAAAGATGACAGTTTTGAAAAGGTATGTACTGAGGTTGTTTATATCATTGAAGTACATAACAGCAAATGTTGTAGACAGAAACAATGGCAGGATTGTTGCAACAGCATCAACAGTCGAACATTCCATCAAAAACACACTGGAGTGCGGTCGTTCATGCAATGCCAAAGCAGCGGCTGTTGTAGGAGAAGTGTTGGCTATGCGACTCAAGGTAGAGGGTCTTGAACAAGGACAGGGAAGAGGAATTCACATTGATGCAAACAAAGAGGTTGAGAAAAAAGGTTTTAAAAACCGCACCAAGATCTGGGCTATCGTTAATGCCCTTAAGAACAGCGGAGTTAAAGTCATTTTGGATGATAATGATGATAACAATACATCTAGAACAAAATTCCCATGATTTGTTTGTAGTTCTCCTATTTGTTTTCTTGGTGAAAGAAGCATGTATACTGTTTTCTTGGCAAGAACAGACGGATGGGAACCTGCAAATGGTCTATTGTTATGTGAATGTGTAAGAAGGAATGTTCAGGCATAGAAAAATCAGCAGCAGAATAGTTGTAGCAGCAATCAGGCAACTAGGCCCAAGCCAGCAAAATTTTGGGCTGCAGTCTCCAAAAACAAAAGCACAAAGAGTCATTCATGAATGTCACTTGCCTTTGCCTTGTGCTACAGAGAAGGCCCAAAAGGTTCATTAACAACAATTGGGATCATTTTTTTTTAGAGTAGGGAAAATGTAAAGCTTGTTGTCTGTAACATATAAGGAAAGTATGTTTAAGAAAGCCTTGCCTTAGTATTGCAAATATGATCTGTTCAGCAACAATGAACCCAAAAAAAAGGTCCAATTATGCATTGGTAACATGAGTATCAAAACAATAAAGGAAGGTTCCAAGTACCCCATATGAAAAGGGATTTCTTGGTGAATTTTCTTGTTGAAACTTTGTTTTCATGCTTTCCCATCCATGAGGCTTCGTTGACAGTAAGGTAGTAGATGATGTTCCTTTAATTTCAATGAAAAAATATATGCATATCTTTTATTGTTGACTCAAACAAAATAAAGCTCACTTTAATCTCAATAAGTTGAAGTTGTCCGTGCCCTATGTCATTGCTCTCTTTTATTTCTCTCCTCACTCTCATAATTGCTAAAAACCAAAAAAAAAATCATTTATTCTTTTTTTTTTTCTACATGCTTAACATGAATATTTAGATGAATGTGTATACTTTTTTCACTGAATAAAAATTCTTTAGATATTTTTTTAATGAAAAATGAAAAGATAATGATCGAATTTTTAACTTATTAATGTCTTAAAGGAAGTTGTAGTACTATACTACACAACCTTCTGCAAATTTTTTAGATATTTATATATTTTTTAAAAAAAAATTCAAATCATACCTAATATGTTTCAATTTATAAATTTTTTTTTTTAACTTTATGAAAATTTTCAGGTATGATTTTATTCTATTTTTTCTTTCTTTCTTTCTATTTGTTCACCACCAACTTGTGTAAGAAGGTTGTGTTCACCATCAACTTGTGTAAGAAGGTTGTGTTCACCATCAACTTGTGTAGAAGGTTGTGAATTATAATTATGTCTGCTTTCAATGAAAGATGAACTCATCAGAATAAATATCACCTTCAAAAAAAAAAAAATATTCAATGCCTTGCTGTGATGGAAAGTGGCATCAAAGGGACAGTCAACTTTGAAAAATTTATCTCTAAAAGGGTCCTTTGATGGCTTTTTTTTTCTTAGAAAAATGACATTAATACATTTTACTACAAGTTGCTTATTGACTCATCTACCTTCTTCCTCACCATCTTCTTCTTCTTCCTCCAATCATTCACAAGACTTCTAGTAACACTTAGACTCTCACAAAGTGTATGTAGCAAATTTCTCATATTTCATTGATTACATTCTTGACTTAGTGTTTTGATATAATCCTTTGAGTTATAAGAATCCATCTAATTACTAAAAGAAAAATATTGTTGGGCTTTTTTTTTTCCCACTAAACATTTCATAAATATTAATCAATAATATTACTTCAAAATCAACCTAGACTATTTTATGAGAATTTTCGTTATTTTGTAATAAAAATAATTCCAACTAATTCAAATTAAATTCAGTGAATTTTATAAGATTTATTTTTTTATTTTTAATTTTTTATATTGACAGGTGTGCCCATATATAAGAGTATGTTTTTGTCTATATATTCATATAATGAACAATTAATAAATAATATTTAATGTTAAATATAAAATACTCAGAATTACATTTTTATTTTTTTTATTACAATCTATACCTAACAAGGATAAGCTTTAACTTTTATGCATAAACATTACACTAATAAATGACAAAGACTTTATTTAGTCGGAAAGTGAGCAATCAAAGTACCAAAATGGTCACAAACTATTTGTTGAAAATAATATTTGAACCATTCATTGCATTTCAATATTAATTTGTTGCTTAAAAAAAGTGAAACATTGAAGTGAGATATGAAAGCTCAATGTGAGTTGATGATAGTTGAAGCCAATTTTTATTCAATAATATACTGACTAATTAGTCTATTTAAATTCACAGTAAGAGAGCAATTAAGTGATAATTTAATTTTAAAAACATTATAAAGAATAAGATTCGATTTTGCAGTCGTCAATTTAAAAGTGAGGACTATCTCCTATTATGGAGTCTATTAAAATTTAAGTCATATATTTTTCCTATTATATAAAAAGAAATTATAATG
This sequence comes from Mallotus nudiflorus, assembly GCA_947683625.1. Lineage (NCBI taxonomy): Eukaryota > Viridiplantae > Streptophyta > Magnoliopsida > Malpighiales > Euphorbiaceae > Mallotus > Mallotus nudiflorus. The sequence continues at coordinate 7,161,707 of CANTUR010000018.1, forward strand.
GTGATATTTAACTGAACAATTCTATATTAACTTTTTATATTAGGTAATTTGTCATTATATTATTGGTAAATACTATTTTATATAAGTGATCCATGTTTTTAATAGTTGATGTGCTTAATCTATTGTTTAAAATTTTGGAAAAAAAAATAAAATTAAAATATTAGACTAAAATAATTACAAAAAAGCAACTATATAAATAACTTAAAATTAAATTTAACTTTGCCCTTTAGGTTCTTCTAAATTAACTTCTAATTATCTTGGCAAATTACAATTTATAAATTTGATATTTTATCTTGTTGCTCGTTTTACCCTTTTTGATGCCCCATGAAACATAAATCATAGCCTAGATTCTTGAATCTCCAAACATTTTTTTGTTGCACCACCAAGAAATTGTGCTTCCTCCCTTCAAACAATCATCATTCAAAAGAAATAATTTAGCAAGTTCTTCTTCCCTTGTACCATTAAATATAATTACATGTTACACCTCTAAAAAATATTACAAGAATCAATGAATTACATAATTTCTTTTGAGTGATTCATGTTTTTAACAATTGATGTGCTTAATCTATTGTTTAAAATTTTGGGAAAAAAAAATTAAAATTGTTTCAACATATATTGATGTTAAAATTTTATTAAGTTTCCTACACCTGCGATCCTTTAAACTTTACATATTTTATCAATTTGCGCTTTTTATTTATAAATTAATTTTTTTGACATTTTTATTTACAAAAAAAAATTATAAAGACATTATTAGTGAGTTTAGGTGTTTAATAATTGCATCGTTACTTTTTAAAATATTATTTAAATGCTTTAAATAGTGTTAAAAATATTAATAAATTTTATTTCTAATAAATTGAGATATATAAGTGATTAAAAAGATAATTTGATGATAAAAAAAATATATATCAAATTTAAATGGGTGTGGATGCATTATGCTATTTCATTAATATTGTAAGATTGTGCATGCAATTTCATGATGAGCAAAGCAATGGAAAGGGCATTGTCAAGTGACTTTAGATACCATGAAAGAGACTTTTGTGAAAAAAATAATAATAATAATAATAAATAAATAAATTATTTTTTCATCTTTATAATCCACTTTTTTTTTTTCCTTTGTTAATCTATGACCTTATCTATATGTCCACATGGGATTGAGCTCATGCAATCATCACAATTAAAGAAAAAGGATTCAAAAGAACTCTTTGATCACATGTACTTGGAATCTAATCACAAATTTTTTTTATTTTTCTTGAAAATACATACAAAAATGCATACACCAACTTCTTGTACAATATATTTAAATGCAACCCAAGAATTTAAATCTAAATGGAGACACTATGTGATGTATCTATATAGTTTATTTCTCAATTTTATTCAAATTGAAGATGACAAGTTTTGGTCAAGTCATTTTAAGTAGGTAGATAAGAATATTCCTTCATTTTCTTTGATTTTTCTACTCTTCACCAACCTCCCTCACCGACACATGTTTCTCCCCTAATCACTAAACTAAATGTAGGATACATATAAAGATTTAAAAAATATTGAAGTTTATTTTATATATATAAGATTTGGTTACATCATACACCACTTATAAACATTAAAATTTCAATATATATATATATATATATATTGTTTTTTCCTAAACATGAATTTTTTTTTAATTAGACTTAAAAAAAAGATTTAATTTTGTGTGCAAAAGTTAATTTATCGTATTACTTAAGTTATTGCAAAAAAAAAAAATTAACATAATCTTTTTAAACAATATAATCTTAACAAAAAGGTTGCAACATTTACTAGTATAAATGATAAAAAAATAATAATTTTTTTAAATAAAATTTTAATTTTAAAAAGAATTTTATTCTTATTATGAAATTGAATTGATTCGAAGTAATTAAAATTTATATTACCACAAAAATATCAAATGGATAAAAAGTTTATGGTCTTTTTTTTTCCATCTTTATTGAAGTTTCTTGCATCTTTCACAAAGGAAGACAAAAGGAAAAGAAAAAAAGGAACCTATGAATGAAGGGTTGTAATGGATGGGCATGTGAGATCATATGATGGGTACCACACACATATGTATACACATATAACATAATGTGCATATTACCCACATCATGATTTTTATTGTACGTCTTAGTATTAGAGCTCAAACCACCTTTAAGATTTTCTTTTAATTGATTTTTATTAAATTTTTATTTTTAATTAAGTTTCTAAGTTTTTATTTTTTTTAATTTAACATATGTTAAATTTGAATAAATTATTGTTACATCATACTATTTTTATTAAATTTGAATTTTTCATATTTCATTCCATAGGTTTTTAACGAATGATTACATTCAATTAAGTTATCGACCTTTTATTTTTTTTATTTATTTATTTTTTAATAGACATATATGAAACATGTGTCAATAAAAAAAATTGTGTAATGCAATTATTTAATAAAATTTATATCAAGTAGAATTTTTTTTTATTTATAAATTTAAACTTGAATTAGGATTGACTTATAAAAACTCAAATTTAGCTTATTCTTTAATCTAATATTTTTTAGTTATTTAATTTACTTTCAGTTTTAATAATAGAAATTTTTTCATTAGTAACTTTACATTTTTATCAAAATATTTATATATTAATATCTTTTAATTTATAAATTTATATATATATGTAATACATATTAATATAATACCATAAAATTTGAATAACATAAAGCAAAACTTAAATTCAATTTTTTCCATATTAATTATTAAAATTATAATAATAAAATTTAGCTAAAATCCATATATCAATTGATAATTGAATTATTTTTAATAATAAAATTAAATTAAAATTTTTAACATAAATTTATGAAATAATTTAACTAATTTTATTAAATAAAACGTTAACTTAGTATAATTTAAGTTAAATAATAAAATCGGGTTAAATTTAACTTAATTTTATTGAATAAAATTTGTTTAACTCAATAAAATTTAAGTTAAACGATAAAATTAGGTCAGATTTTTTAAATAAATTTATGAAATAATTTAACTTAATTATATTAAATTAAAATATTATATTAAATATAAAAATAACTAAAAATATTAAATTGAAAAAATAGTTAAATTTGAGTTGAACTCGAGCTTTTACAAGATAATCTCCAATCAAGTTTAAATTTATAAATAAAAATTATTTTACATGATATAAGTTTCATTAAATAGTTTTATTACATAATATTTTTATTAACATGTGTTTTGAATATATCTATTAAAGAATATAAAAAAATAAAAATAAAAATTTAAAAATTTAACTAAATATAATAATTTATTAACAAACTACTGAATGAAATTTGAAAAGTTTAAATTTATCGTAAAAAATACAATAATTATATGAAAAATTTGTTTAAATTTAATGGATATTAAATTAAAATTAAAAAATAATAATTTGAGCACTCCCATTAAAGATGATAATTCAATAAGGACGGGTGGAAAAAAAAAAAGTATGAGAATCATAAAATGGTTTGAGCCTAGTATTAGTAATAGCAAGGGCCATATGCACGTGCACCCACAAAAAGGAAAAATAAAAAATAAAAAATAAAAAGAGAGAAAATAAGAATAGTATCATATATAATTGCAAAGCCAAGCCAATATTGCCTTTTTTTTTTAATCCAAAATTATTCAATTAAATTTTTTTTCTTATACAGTACAAGACCAGCATCATTGAGACGAAGAAGAGGCTTTTAGTAGTTAAATGTTAGTATTTGAAAATTATTTTTGTAAATTACCACTAAAAGTAGATTTTATATGCCTAATAAGAGGATAAGACATTAAAACCATAATTTCAACCATTTAAAAATAAAATGTTTTTACCAGTGCCTCAAGTGTAATTATTTGATTCAATCATGTACCTTTCTTTTTTCTTTTTCCTCATTATGAGTATTGACTTCATAGATTTTATTTTCCATATTTTGCCAATAGTTAATAAGTATTTGAAATGTTAGGTAGGCATAGCTTATACATATTCAATTATTATTATTTATTGTTGTATTATTTGAACAATCAGCATTTATTATTAATAATACTTGTATCATAAATTCAATTATTATTTAAATTTTTCTAATTTATTTTAAATATAATTTAACTAGATTTCAATCCTTGTAAAATTATAAAAACTGTGAGAACCTTTCAACAATTAATTTAGTGCGATTTGTATCATATTTAAACTTAAAATATAATTTAAGTGAGAACAGTTTTTTATAAGTTGACTATAATGGTTGTTGATATAAATAAATTACTTTTTATTATTTATGTGAAAATGAAAATATTTACTATTTTCTTGCTTATTTATTCATCCCAACATTGGGTTCATCTTTTATCTTATCATGTATTGTAATATATATTACAAACACTCTTCAGGAGTCTCTATAGACTACAGTATAGAAACCACCTGGCAGTAACAAGTGATAGTGAGAGAATTATAGCACTCAAATGATGACACCTGTCTCTAGTATTGTACTTTGAAACACACAAAGAAACTAAAGGGTCACTCATCATCATGATATAAAAAATTTAGGGGGAATTATTACTACAGTAAATAGTAAATTACAAGTGATTAAAAGGGTAGTTTTGATGATTTTGATATCAAATAAAGAAAAGGTGAAAGGTGGGTGTAGGGTACTGTCATATACAATTGTCCTTATGGATTGATGAAAGCTTCAAAACTCCACACTAGGCCAGTGGCCACCTCAGTTCCAGGAAATTGCCTTTTAACATTTTGCTCTCTTTTTCTTCTTTATCTTCTTTTTCAGCCCAAAACAAAAAGACAGCCAGCTCTAAAGGACAGCAGCAATTTGGTGCAACCCTTATTCACATGTATGATAATGAAATAAAAAGGAATGATTCTATTTTGTTAATATTTATATTATTCTCTTTTTATCAAAATTAGTATTATATACTTAATAAAGAATGCAATCTCAACAAACAGTTGTGTCGGAGGACCGTAAATAGGAAAGTGGTAACTTCTGAATTAAAAATTTTGACATTTACTAAACTTGATCGACGATAGTGTTAAAATCAATTGGCATTGCTATTCTCACAATTTTAGTTTGAATTGTAGTATATACAGTCACATCAAATGACTTTTATTACACATTTAATACTACTTAAATTAAATTAAGTTAGTCGAAATTCAACTAATTCCGAGTGAATATTAAATTAAAAAAACAAAATGATACACATGGAAAATACACTAGTAAAGTTAGGCTCCTATAAAATATACTATTGGCCTATATCATATATAGCAACTGTAGTGCAAGAATCATCATCAGAAGGTTATGAGGACAACTAAGGAGGACAACCCAGACAAGGAATAGGATGGGAGTGAGTTTCACAGGTTCATAGTATGATTTTGCCAAATAATTGGTAAGTGACAAAACCCATGACTACAAATATTGGAAAGAGGGACCCCAAATGTCATTCAATGGTACAGGTTATATACTACCTTTGCAAGAGACAGGACATGGCTAGGAGTCTGCCTTAGATAGAAACACACTCATTTAGCATATTGTGGCTTTGTTTGGATTTATTTGAGCCACTGGGATTCGAAGAGATGGCTCTGCACTGCTCTGTTCTGCACATAATTATCTAGTGGCAAAATTTCATGCGAATGTTTGGTGGTTGAGATGGCTGGCTACAACATACAATGAGAAAATAAAATAATGTTCAATTCAAATCATGAAGTTGAAGAACAATATTTTTCTGCTATTGCTATGCCAATTTGCTAGTGTACTTCTCTACAATGCAAGTTGGAAACAAAAAATTTAGCTTATAAACATTTTTTTTTTGAGACACTTACAAACACTTTTACCTAATTCATATATTTCAATAGCTGTGTTCAATTTTTCTATCAAAAAAAAAAAAAAAAATAGTTGAGTTCAATTTACAAAAATATAGACACTTCAAATAGCCAATTTATTTGTTTATTTCTTTTCATTTGATGCTTTCAGTAATCAGTCACCACTAATCAAACCATTAGGTTTTTAATTATTTTAAAGTTTGAACCGAATAAATAAAGGAATAAAACTCTATTAAGATTTTTTTTTTTCATATATATATATAAAACTTGAATTCAAAATGTTAATTTAAATTAAAAGAATACCAAATTCTATTGCTTATACAAGCAAAGTGTACATTCTCATTATATAAATGTTTATAGCATGTAGAAGAGCAATATTTCACAGGTTCAGAGTTTCAGCGCAAGGATATTTTGTCGTGCGGTATTCTGAGCCTCCCGCATATCCAAAGTTAAGCATTTTTCATCTCCAATGCTTATTGGTTTCATCCTCCCATGGACTCATTAGGGGAGCGGGGATAACTCCTAATCAGTGTGATGTCTAATCAGTACGTCCATATAAGGAATTGACAGTTTCGCTATTTTGCATCCCACATTAAGCACAACCAATAAATATTTTACACGGTTATGTGTGTCACGACAAACAATCTGTGACAAATAGATTGCATTATTTGATTGAGTACCTAAAAGTAGATAAAATACCCTATAATTAGTAATAACCCAAAAAAAACCAAGTTAAATGAAGAATTATTCTACTGCATATTTGATTGGATTAGATTTTTTTTAGTGACTATGGTGAGACTCTTCCAGATGATGGATGCATTCAAAATCAATATATGAAATATTGTGCCATCAAGAATGTCAACATCTTGATTTAGTGAGTGGTTACATTACACTGTTTTTAGCTAATGTTTTGAGTAATTGAAGTAGTTAATTTCTCAGTATAAGAAGAGCATAACAATTATTATTTTTATACACAATTTTTCATATACTACTCTAAGACCCATTCCACATTCTACTCTTTTAATCTAAATATTCAGATTTTTGCTATTTAAAATGCTCATAAGACCCATGACACATTTATATTATATCACAAAAATAACTGAAATATATAAATATTAAATTAAAACCATTTTCAGTAGGAACACAAACCAACCCACATACCACATCCAATTCCTTAAATCATAAATAAACTAATATTTTTTTTAAATCATAGTAATTAATTAGTTAAAGGAACTAATATTAATAGTAATTAAAGCTAATTAATTAATATTTCATTAATGAACATCCAAATGTCATAAACATTGCAAGTAAAAGTAAACTTATGATAATTGATATTCATATCATATCATATCATCACCCAAAAAACCCCCTAAAAATTTCATTGTCATTAATATTTTTTTTCCCCATTATTTACATTTCTTAATTCCCCATCTAATTAAATAATTAAGCTACTAATCAAACCTCATCTCTCACATAACAGAGCATGAATTTGGGTTCTCATCATTGAACTTCATGTGCGCCGGATAACCCTGAACATGCCCGTGTCCATACCCGTACCCATAGTCATAAACGGGCACCACCGGTGGAGCCATACCCATATTATACCCATTACCATACACCGGCATAGGCACAGGTTGACCCATATATCCATTTCCATAAAAGGGTTGGCTCACATATCCATATCCAGGCCCAGGTCCATACCCGAATCCAGGCTGCATCATGTACTCCATTCTATTCCCCTCCACCTTAGCACCCATATCACCACCTCCATCCTGTCCTTCACCGCCACCAGCAGCACCACCACCACCCTTCTTTTTCTTGTCACCGCCGCCGCCGCCGCCGTCTTTTTCACCATCTTTCTCTTTCTTAGGTGGAACAATCTCAGCAGGTCTTTTAAGTCTCTCCTTCAGAGCTTCAGTCAACGCCTTAACGTCCATTGTTCCTTTGACCGTTACAGTCTCCTTCTGCTTATCTAGAGATATCTCCTGCACACCTGAAAAATTAAACACAAATTTAACGCCGTTACAAACCAAAACGGAAATGGAGAATAATAATAATTAATAAATAAATAACAAAAAAATCACCTTTGGCCTTGTAAACAATCTTCTGAATCTTGTCAATGCAGCCCTGGCAGTGAAACGCCACCTTGATTACAGCCGTCGTCACCGGTGGCTGTAACATTATTTTTAAGCATTAATACAAGATTTCGGTAACTTGCAATTTGACCGGAGTGTGATTTGAAAGTGAAAGGAGTAATAAATAATGCAAGATTATATATATATATATATTACCTCTTTTGGTTTCTTGTTATCGGCGTTGTCTGGTTTGGTGTTGTTGTTGGGTTTGTTGTTGTGGTTGTTGTCGTCTTTGGTGTTGTTAGAGTCCTGTTTCTTGGGTTGAGGAGAGATGAGTTCAACTTTTTTCTTGGTTTTAAGGTGAAGAGTATCTCGAATCTGAATAGGATCCACTTTTCCTGTTACTGTTAATTTGTTTGATTCTGCTTCTGCTTTCACACTCTCCACACCTGAAAATGGAACAAACCCGGAAATGAATTCAACTTAAAAATGTGAATTTGAACATAACGCATCAATCAGAAGAGGCATAAAGTAGTGGGTTTTGAAGATTTAACTCAATTGAAATTGCATTTACCTTCAAAACTTCGAGCTATTTTCACGATTCTTGAAGAGCAACCTTCACAGTGCATTTCTATTTTGAGAACAACATTGTTAGGATTTTTGTTTTCTTCTTTCTTCTTGTCTCCTCCTCCTCCTCCTCCTTCTCCACCTTCTTTCTTCTGCGTTTCCTCTTTCTTTTCTACTTCTTTGCCATGGTCATGTTCATGGCCATGGTTATGGTTGTTCTTGTTCTTCTTCTGCAACACAGAACAAAACCCATTAACGAAAACGAACCAAAATAAAAGAAACAAACAAAACCCATTAAACATACAAGAAAACTGACCTTGCCCATTGTTGATAACAGAGAGATTTATAAGAGAAAACGGTTGCTAATTTGCTGATAACAGGGAGTGAGAGGGGAGAGAGCGTGAGAATGTGGGTGTTTATTTATAGGCAGGGAAGTTGAAGAGTTAAAAAGGGAGGCGGTTGAATGATGATGATGATGATGATGATGGTATGAGATGGATGGGGTAGATGGAATATGGATGCAGCTATATGTGCCGTATATATTGGCGTGTGTGGTGCTGGTGGTGTTGGCAGTTGTTGTCGATGGTTTTCAATTTGATTGGGGGACTCTAATTGGGTTAGTTGTTGCCAATTCACTAAGAGAGAGTGTGGTGTGGCAAAAGCGTACGGTGAAGACAAGGAAATGTGAGTGCAATTTCGTAGCAAATGGGTTGGGTTTGGGGGCATTATTATTAGGGGTAGGGCAAGAGCAATTTCTTTTTGATATGGAGTTGGATTTGTTGTGTTGTTTTGTGTTGTGCCTTTTTTTTTTAATGATTTTTTAGGTTTCATAATATTAGGGAAAAAAAAGTAACCTCTAAATTTGTAAGGATTTTGGTTAATTGATTAACTTGGATAAAAAAAATATTAATTTATGGGAGAAATTACCTATAGACTATAAAGTTCATGCGACGAATTGCCATTTAAGCCCTTCCTAAAAATTTCTTTAGTATGTTACTTTCAAAAGAAATTTATCAATTGGGGTTTGTATGAAATAAGAATTAATGGTTTCATATTTGATTTTGGATGTGTTTTTATATGATGGAAGGGAAAATTAGGGAGTTATTTAGTTGTAGAAAGCTAAACATGTTAGCTTTAAAAAACAAAAAACTCCATCAAAAGCTATAAAATTTTCCTTTGTTTGATTGTCAAAAGGAAAAAAAAAAAATTATGACCGATATTTGTTTTCTTCTCATTTATCAAATATTAAATGGATTAGGGTATGACAGAAGAAAGGATGACACCTACTAGTCTCATTAGACTCCATTAAAGAAAAAAAAAGGTCATTAGTGGACAAAAAAGAAATATTATCTATATACATTTGCTTCAAATGCAAAAAAATGTTCTTGATACCAAAAGAAAAAAGACAAAAGGCCAACCTATAGTACCTTTAAAATTGAACATAAGATTTTAACCATTAAATAATTTATTGGTTCTTTTGATATTTATATATGCATCCACTATAATTTTAATACATGGTCTTTTATATTGGATGGATTACCCCTAAACCCCTATTTATTTGTCATTACTTCTTCCTAATTCTCAAGCCTATGTTTTGATATTCTGTAGTTATAAGAATTGAGTGGACCATAAAAAGACAGAATTCTCTAAACATCTATTTTATTTTCTTCGAGAATACAATATTTTAATTAAAAAATTCAAATTTCCCATCACTTAGATGAGTAGATATTGGTAACTTTCAAACTTATTTGATGCTTCAAATATGAGGGAAAGTAATACAAAAAGAAAAATCACATAATTCCTCCTTACACCAAAATTATATATTCACTTCTATACCAGTTACTTCTTCTTGTCTAACTTAAATTGGGAATGTTGTTGCAATCCCATCAAAATCAATTCCCACTATTCATATTTTTAAATCTAAATATACTCCAACTCCAATTGATTTGTGTTAATTTTTGATAAAAAATTTGAAATAACTGAAAGTTCAGGCCCATCAATATCAATTTCTTCAACATGTTGTTATAAGATGGGTTAAAGCCTATGGATCTTATGAATATCGATAGGCAGCAAGTTACCAGGCGCAGGCCGAACATCGTCACAAATCATTGCAATAGAGTCTTGGGCATCTAGTTGCAGTCCAACACTCAAATAAATAAATAAATAAATTTTGTCCCCAGAGTTAGTCATCTGTGTTTTAAATTTTTCGTGCTGAAAATTTATTCAATTTCAATTAATTTAGTTCTAAGAGCAACAAAAATCCCTTAAGATAATTATATGTGGCACAACTCAAATAGAAATATTATTTAAGCGAAACAGTTTTTAGAGTTTGATTTTTTGTTAATAGGAGCAAGATATAAGAAAATAATTTCTAAATATAAAATTGAAACATGGGTGGTAAATCTATGACTTTGGTGTCTGATGAAAGCCATAAAAGTATAGTTTTGGTAGAATTAAAAAATAGCATTTAGGACATGGGAGTTCATGCATTCAAACATGTTTTTATTTTTAGAAAATTCTTTCCATCTAAGTTTGTTAGATGATATCATTTTATCGATAAAGTGTAAAATATTTACGATATATTTCACACATTGCAATTAGATATAATATTTTAATTTTCTAATTTAGAATATTCTATATATGACCCATTTTATTAATTGTGATTTGTAAAATGGTTGGATTAAAAAATGCAGCTACAATAGGCCAAACATTACTTCATATCTGATTCAAACTGATAAAAATGGAGAAAAGTGAAGGTTGATTAGAACTGATAAAGTAAATATTAAAATTTGTGAGAAAGTAGTTAAGTGATAATTCATTTTTAAGAACATTATGAGGTGTAGTATTTAAATTTTACTGTCGTTAATTTATTGATATCTAAGTGATATAACCTCTCTTACTAAAAAAAATTAAATACCAAAATTATAACAAAAATATTGAATCAGGTAACATAAGGCTGTAAGCCAGTTTTTTTTTTTTTAAAGAAAAAATTATTAGAGTTCAAGAAGAGTAATTAATGTATGAGGCCATCTATGGCCAAGGCCTGAAATAGGCTTTAGGAGGTATGGACCGTGGATGGATTTTATGTAGGCAGATGGCTTTGTCTCCAATACGCGGATGATTTTTTAGGCAATTTTTTTTTTAAATAAATGATTTGAAAATATAATCAATAAAATTTTAATTAATTTGGATCGACTTGGAGTACACCTCATAATGAGGGCATAATTATTTTGAAAAAATTGGAATATTTTTTTTTTTCCAAAGAAAATAACTTAGCTTTTATTTACACCCACGCATATATATATAGAGAGAGAGGGATGGTCCTCATAAATATTTAATAGAGCAAAACTAATCTGCATAATATATCATTTTCCTGCATGATTTTGTAATAGATTTTTTGGTCCAATCCTTGGTATAGTTTCTTCTTGTCGATACATAGATATGCCTTCTTTTTGGTACAATAAGGAATTCTATGTAATATGCTTTTAGATTGTCATATTCCATGCACTCCATTATACTAGGTAAGTGATAGATACTTCACTTTCGATGACCCCAAAACTATAATATCCATTGTGATATATTAGTGGTTACAAGCTCAACTACGCTTCCTATATTAGTGGTTACAAGCTCAACAACGCTTCCTGTCAAGTTTCCAAGCATGTCAATTTCTTATTTAAACTCTTATTTTCTTCGCAGAGGTTGGTTTGATCTAACCGTCAAGTCCTTATGAGTAGTATAATGGAGGATCTGAAAGATAAAAATGATTTATTACATTATAACTTGATCGATCGTAGTAATAAAAAGATAGATTTTTGACCTTAACTCGTACTAAGGTTCATTTTATTAAGAAGTATCATATTATATGAGTATTTATATTTAGTGGGTAAAGAATAAATACAAAAATTGACAAATGAAAATAGAGACACCCACATAGGGAAAATGATTCATTAATTTTAAAGACACAAACCAAAAGGCAAAGGATACTCTTTTGACTTATTTAGAGATGGATATATGGCCTGTGGAAGCTTCACTACCAATACTAAAGGATTTTTTTACTTTTTTCATTTATTTTTAAACACGGAAAAGTTGAGAGAATTTATAATTCATAATTTTAATTGAATGTGCTATTAGTTGGAACAAGAGTATAAAATAAAGAATTATGCATTTGAACAAACAACCATTGTTCTTATTTAAACAATATCATAAATTTAAATTGTAATTTATGCAATTGCATAAAATTAGTTGGTAGAAAACCTTTACTATTTTTATAATTTTATTCGAATCAAACTGAATTAATTTATTAGAATAATGGTGGTTCAAATAAAATTAATTCTCTATTTTAAGAATTCCATCCTCTAACAACCATTTTGACTCTATATGAGGTTTGGAGAGATAAGGATGGTAAATGGAGTCATTAGAAAGCTAATCAAGCTATAGTTGTTATTCCTCCTAATACAACAAGTCATTAGAGTAAATTAAGGAGTTGTATTAGGATTCAATCATGTCAAAATGGTAAGACTACAAAAAAAGCATAGTAATAGCACAAAATTAGGAACATGATTGATTTATTGTATATTTGTCTTTCCTTCTATGTATTATTGTAAAAGGCCTATAAATATAATGAAAATCAAAACTCTATTCTCACGTTGAAAAAAGAAGTTATTTTTACAGAAAACTCGTTGAATTTCAAAACTTCTTTAACTTCATTTTTCTAAAAAAAAAAAAAAAAACTTCTTTATGGCAAGTATATAAACATCGCAAAAGTAAAGGAATTATTGGGAGAATGGAAGTGAGGTGGACCCCAAATGAAAAATATGCTTATCTTGACAAAAAAAAAATTTATTTGGGTTAGCATGTCCTTGTCACATATCATATATTCACTACACTCTAAATATCTAAAATCTAAATGATGAAGACTATTGGAGGTGATAGCTAAAGGGAGTAACTTCTCATCGACAGATTTAACATGAAGAGATAGAAGAAAATAATTGAAAATTAAATTATTATCTTTGAAAATAAAATGCCTTTAGAAAAAAAATTGATGAAGACTCTTCTATCAATTAATGAACGTCAATTTCTACTTTTTATTGTTAATTTTTTTTATGCGGATTCGATTCCGAGTATTAGAGATGAATATATAAAATATTGAAAAATTGATATGTCGATTAAATTAAAAATTATTAAATTTAAAAGGAAAATTTAACTCTAATTGAATTGTTATTTTTTTTTTCATTTAATGACTCAACTTTTAATAGTATAACATTATATATAAAGTTTTAGGAGAAAGAAGTGCATGTGAGGCTGAGTTCATTTGAAGCATCAATTCTGAAATAAGCTAAGAAGATCAGTTGCATGGGCAGGCCACGTACAATCATGAAGAAGCTAGCTTAGCTTAGCTGTATGTGTTTTGATACTTTCAGGTTAAGTGGCCCACATCAATTCCATAAATTTGCTAAAATTAATTGATTTAATCTCATAAATTGATTCATATAATAAAAAATTTTCAACAATTATATATAATAATAATATATTTAAATTTAAAATATCAATTAAACGATAATTGTATCTACTAATTAATCCAACTAGCATTATTATATATATATATATATATATTGGACTGTAATTTATCTCTTCCAATTTTATACAACTTCTTTTGTTTGTATTGTATCCACCTTTCCTTTTTGCTTTGTTCTTTATACAAAAATGGGTCCATTCGAGAACATCCTTTGAAATTTTCTTATATATCAAACAAATTTCGACATGACTGCACTCAATTCTCCATTTCTTTTCCTATTATTGTCACCAATTCGTGCAAATAACTGTATCAATTTATGCTTTAATTATCACATATATATTTTTTTCTTAAATAGAATTTTAATTGCAACAAAAATTATTTATCATAAAGTGTAAGTCTAGTTTGACAGCTCTTAAAAAATATCTTCTGATGAGATGGCATCTCAATGGAAATAATATTCTTTTTAAATATTTTTTAATTATAAAATTTTTGTATTTAAATTGATGATAAAAACATAATAAAAGAAATTATTATACTTAAGAAAACAAAATAAATTAAGTAAAAGAAAAACATTTGTAGAACGTAGTCACAAAAAGAGGTAGAGCACCAGGTTGAGAGATTCAATTTTAAGTGACATACATAATACAATTTAGACAAATACATGAAGCTGATAAAATTGATCCTAATTAAAAAGGGTTCTATCACTTTTTTTATCCGTAATTTAGTATAAATGTAAATATATCACGTTTCTTATATCTACTTCTTTTATAGTCATTTTTTCTTGTATATTTTTAAATATTCAAATGGTTATATTCATTTTTTATATTGGTATTAAGTATAAATAACTAATTTTATGATGAAAAGAATAAAATAAAAAGTTAATAATCAATATTCCGCTAATTTACTGAATTTTTTTGCATGTAAAATTTTGGTTATGTAAACCCGCTTAACTTAGAGGGCACCGTATCACATTCGTAATTGAATGGTCATCGGTTCAACTCGGATAGCCAACTTTGTTACATAGTTGATAAAATTTTTTTTGAAATTAAAGAATATTAAAAATGTTTGTTCGTTTTTGATAGAATTCAACTATAAAAGTACTTAAAACCACCCATAACAAGTAAATTTATTTACTTTTGATTATTTATAGACAATTAAAAAAGATATACAATATATAAAATTACAGAAAATAAGTATGGAACTCGGAGATTTTTATGCACAAAAATATCAACGCAAAACCATACCTATATATGCCACCCAGCTTCAGCTTCCAAGCCTACCTGTCCATATAGTATCCACATTGTTATTAATTCTATCCAACTTTTAGGTCTCAAACACGAGCTCAGATCACCGCTTTAACACCAACTTAGCAAGTTAATGAATCTCAAAGGCGTTGATACATGTACATATGTTATGTACCAAATTGGAAGTCATTTCGAATCCAAACAAATCTTAGAAAATAAAAGTACGTAATAAATAAATAAATATATTAAAATTAAAATTTTAAATCGATATAAAATAAATATTTAATGTTATATTATAAAATAAAATATTTTCATACAATATTCAAATAAAGGTCTTTGACATTACTACAGATATAAACATTACTACTATAGTTTTTTAAAATATAATAAAAGTTAGATAAATAATGTACATAATTTTGTCGGGGCTGAAGAAGTTCAGTGTAGAGATCTACTACTGAGGTTTGACGATAAGAAATTTCTTGAAAAAAATATTAAGGGGAGGTCAAACCTCACTGAGTGAATTATTATAATATACATACATGCAATCTAAGTTATATACAGTCTGACATCAGTGTATATATATATATATATATATATATATATATATATATATATATATATATATATATATTTCACACAGATGCTAAAATCCACTTTTATATATATATTGAAATGCAAAAAATGTTTATTTAGATGAAGGTTCAAATAGAACCCTAAAACAATCGCAACCTCAAAAAAATACCTCACTAGTCACGTAGGCTTACTTAATTTCAAATAAATTCTCTTATTCCATTTTGGACAGTAGACTGACCCTGAGACACTAAGTTGATCGAGCTCCAGCAGTCTCACTATCAGTGTGACTGGCTCCGAGACATTAGATCAACTGAGCTCCCGTAATCACATTATTCAATCACATCAATCTCAAATAATCAATCAAATGAAAGTCACCTCAAATGATTTTATACCTCAACCCTAAAATATATCACACCGGTGTGTACATGGTTCTAGTATTGCCCATTAGGTAGCACGTTCTATTGATATCTTTTATATAAAATTGTATATTTATGGAAAATAAATGAATGCATAATTAAACATAAATAACATTCATAACAAAAAAATATACCATATATATATCAGAAATATACCGAACATAAATTAAATATACTTCAAGTATATATATGCTACATATAACTAGAATCAACCATAAATATACTGAAAATATTTCAAATATATATGACAAATATATACCAAATATATACTAAAACAAGTTAAGCATATATATCACAAATATATCAAATATACCAAAAATATACTAAAAGTATATTTATTCATTTAATAAAATAATTCATGTTTAAACTCATATTAAAATATGAAAACTTATAATCATGCATCTATATGTAATATATATATAAAATAATAATTCACAAGTTTGTGCTCCTCGAGACTGTTTCGACGGGCCAAGTCCATTAGGTCTTGGTGTCGGTGCAACTAGAAAATAAATAATAATAATAAATCAGAATAAAATTCTAATTTATACTTCTAAAGGAGACTCGATATAGGAATACAAAAACTTAGATAAACACAAAATTTTAAAATGGACCTGATGTCACATTTTATGAGAATTTTATCAAAAATTCGGCAGAACCTCCTCTATAAGTAGACATCTCTCTACTAAAAAGTACAGTCAATCCTATAAGTAAAACACACTTCTAAAATATAAGGCTCAACACCTCGGGTTGGAACCCTGAACTTCACAATTTCTCAACCAAGGTTTACTATTCACCAAAAATATAAATAAAATAATAAATATATTAAAAATCATTAAACCCCATAAATATCCATAAAATACCAACATATAATATATTTAAACATTAAATCACTAAATATAATTATTTTACAATAATTAAATAAAATCTCAAATAATAACATAATATTAATAAAAATAAAAATTTTCAATAATTCCACATAAAATAGTAAAAAATTCATTTTTATATATTTAAATAGCTTAAATATATATTAAAATTAATAAAAAAAATCCATTTAATCACTAAAATAGTAAATAATATATTATTTGAATATAATTTTCAAAAATTAGTATTAATTAGTTAAAAATAGTAAATAATACATAAAAATCATTTTAATACCCTATATAATTCTAAAATCATCTAAAACACATTATTTAACTATAATATCCACAAAAATATATAATTAACCTATATATGCAAAATTCACATAATATAAATAATATTCTAAAAAAGTATAGAAATTCACCAAAAATAATTTTAATAATTCTAGAATTATTAACTCAAATTACTAACACTAATTCAACTAAATTTTCATTAAAACTAATTAATTAACATAATTATCAATATTTCAATATTTAATATTAAAATAATAAAAAATTACCCAAAATTCAAATTAATTAAAAAAATACACAAAAAATATATTTGAGAAGCTAAAGCTACCACAAACAACATTTCCTAAGCAAGTTTTCAAGAATCAAACAATATCTAGTTAAAAAAAAATAAAAACTCTAAAACACAAACTAAAAATCAAAGAGATTTGAGTTCAAACGAAACTCGGTAGAGCTAAAGCGTTTAAAAGGGACCAGAATGAAGTCCAACAGTGACGGGAATCCTCATTAGTGTTGATGGAAGCTTCTCTCGGCCAAGCTTCGATTATGACTTTTCAACGTTAATCCGACGAGCTGAAGGTAGTAAGGAGGTGGAGGAGGAAGGGAGGAGTTGATTGTGGTGAGTGGTGGCTATAGCTAGTGATCCGACGTGGGTGGAGGGCGCTACACAAAAGGTGAGAAGAAGAAGAAGAAGAAGAAGAAAAATAAAGAGTTTTGACCTGATTTGACTTTTTTATTTTCTTAATTTAATTATAAAATTACTAAATTGCCCTTCAATCAAAATAATAATAATAATAATAATAATAATAATATTATTATTATTATTATTATTATTATTATTATTATTTTTAATATTATCAAGTAATTTCACGTAAAATAAATTATTTTTACGTAAATAATTTCTTAGAATAAAATACATAAATAATATTAGAGAATATCAATAATAACATACAAATAAAATTTAAAATTATTAACAATTACAAATGAAATTGAACCATCAATTAATTTGTATTAAAGTTTAATTTACATAAATTATAAATCCTTTTATTGTTTTTTAATGAAACGTGGGATAATTCTCCAACACACCTAGCATGGGGCTGGGACCATAGCCAGATCCACCATTCCATGTATCAGCTGGTTCACATATTTTTATTTTTTTCCAAGAAAAAGGGGCCATTGACAGGCTAGCCTCTTCTGAATTGTAGAATTTTATATACATCATTTAAATTCCAGTGATTTCTTATTAAAATGAGTAAAATATAAGAATATATACCTTGAGATTATGCATTTTTTATTTTCAATTCATAATTTTTTCATATTATTATATATTAATATTCTATATATCAACTATTGTTATTAATCTCCATCATTTTTTTATAATGTTAGATTTTATAAATAATCAAAGGATATAACTTATTTATAATATTTTTAAAAAATCTTTTAATAATTATTTTAAATTAGTTGAGAAAGAATTTTATTATAGAAATTTTATATTATATTAATGTTACATTTATAAAAATTAATCGTATTAGTTAATAATATACTAAACTACAATGTAACAAAAATTATAGATTATAAAAGAACACAAAAAATTTACAAGTCAGAAAGTAAAAAATGCATAATTATTAGCAATTTGAAGGATGAGCCGAAAATACATTAATTAAATTTTATCCACACAAAACTAAATGTACTGACCAAGTATGCAAACTAAAAAGGGCATTGTATAGACTCAAGCAATCACCTTGAGCATGGTTTGGATGACTCTCAACTTTCATGAGAAAGCTCAGATATAAGCAAAGTGATGCTGATCATACACTATTCATCAAACAGAAGTTAGGTACAGTTATTGTATATGTTGATGATATGGTGGTCACAAGAAATGATCCAAGTGAGACAACAATCTTGTAAAGACAGTTAGCATCCGAGTTTAAAATTAAGGATTTGGGTAACTTGAAGTATTTTTTAGGAATTGAAATTGCAAGATCAGCTCAAGGAATTTCCTTCTGCCAATAAAAGTATGTAATGGACCTACTGACAGAGACGGACATGCTTGATTGTAAGCCACCCGAGACTTCAATTGAAGTCAACCATGGACTTTCAATCCAATTCTAACTGATAAAGATCGGTATCAAAGGTTGCTGGGAAGGTTGATTTACCTATCTCATACTCGGCCAGACATTGCTTATGTAGTAAGTGTTTTAAGTCAGTTCATGCATTCTCCGAGTAAAGAAAATATGGATGCAGTATACCAAGTATTAAGATATCTAAAGTCTTTGCTGGGAAAAGGGTTATTATTTGGGAGGAATAAAGATTATGAAATTACTGGCTATACTGATGCTGATTGGGCTGGAGATCGGACTGATCGAAAATCAACATCTGGGTACTTTATGTTTGTTGGAAATAATTTAGTCACTTAAAAAAGTAAGAAACATAAAGTTGTAGCAAGGTCAAGTGCTGAAGCTGAGTTTAGAGGAATGACTCATGGAGTATGTGAGTTGCTCTGGGTAAGGCAAATTGTTCAGGATCTGGGATTAAAACATCCGAAGCCTATGTTGTTACATTGTGATAACAAGGCAGCCATAACAATTGCAAATAATCTGGTTCAACATGATTGGACTAAGCATGTGGAGGTTGACAGACATTTTATAAAAGATCATCTAAACCAAGGTATAATTGATCTTCTATTTGTTTCTTCTTAAACTCAACTAGCTGACATCCTCATAAAGACTGTATCTGAAAAAATATTCTACAACTCACTTGGCAAGTTGGGAATGATTGACATACATTCACCAACTTGGGGGGAAGTGTTAATAAAGTAAATATTTTCATTGTATATATTAAGAAGTAAATATTTGTTTATAATTAGGAATAAAGTTTTTATTCTATTTAGAATGTTATTCTATTCCTAATTAGGTTATGATTAGGATTCCTAAATATATATATAAGAGGTGTGTAAGCACTCAATTTCGGGATGCAATTGTGCACAATTGCGACGTAAGTCCCTATGATGAAATTCATTCAAAAATTGAACTTGATTGTCGAATTTCTGGACTTTAGGGACTAAATTACAATATTTTTTTAGGATTTGATTGCAAATAAGTTAATTTTTAAGGGTATTTTGGTAATTAAAAGTTAAAAAAATCAAAATTAGAAACGACATTGCACAATGCCTATCAACATTAGACAATTTCGATCAGTATTGCATAATGCCGACGCATAAAAATCCCATTTTTTCTTATTTTCACATATTTTTTATCGTGTTTTGATTGGTTAAAAATTGAATTTTATAGTTTTTTTTTTATATGGAAAAGATTTTGACACATTCAAAATACGTAACTTTCAAAAATCAAATCCTTATCAGTCTGTTTTGATAATGAGAAGAGTCTGTTCCTCTAAAATAGGAAGTCAGTACGCGTAGACTCTGCATTTAAAAGCAGAGTCGGTATGTGTAGGGAAAAAAAAATTTCAAAATTTTTTTTACTTATGAAGAGATAGACAGAAACAGACACACACATAGAGACTAAGAAACCTGACTGTGCAAAAAAAAAACCTAAAATCCAAAATGCTACTGAGAACGCCTTTTTCAGTCAAGAATCAATAGTCATTCAATTTCAATGGTGATAATCCAATCTAAGGGGCTAAAAAAGGGCATTTGCATAGCATCAGTGTTCTTTTCCTATTCTTTTTCTATTTCATTTCATTTCTATTATTTTCTTTTTGTAATTTTGTCCTTTCAATTTTGTGTAATATCCCGTGTTTTTAAAAATATTTTTACACTGTACCGGGATATGCAATGTCAATAATTTTGACTGTATATACGATATTTTTATGAGTTGATATGTATTTTAAACCTATTTTAATTACTGTCTATTATTTTCAGTATTTTACGTAAAATTTTCCCGGGACTTTCATTTTCGGGGAAATTTTCACGTAAACAATTTATTATTAATTATGTTAAATGTATTTACGGGTTTGCATGAACTCATACATATTTTTAAATTATTAAATAAAGCCTGTGTGTGTATATTTATTTAATTAGGGTTTATTATTACCCTAATATTTTATTATTTATTTATTATTATTTGATTATTTTATTTATTATTAAATTATTAAAATTTATTATTTTTTTCTTTTTTCTTTTTTTTTTCTTTTTCTTTTCCTTTTTCTTTCTTTTTCTTTTCCTTTCTCTTTCCTTTTTCTTTCTTTTTCTTTTTCTTCTTCTTCTTCTTCTTCTTCCCGTGGGTGCCCGACGCCACCACTATTCCTCACCGTCGTTTCTCCCTCCTCCGGCCACCGTTTTCGACACCGCCGGTCTCTATCTTCTCCTTGAGCTCTGGTGAGTGTTATTCTAGCTTTGGTTTGAGCTAAAATGGTCTAGAATTGCTTAGGTTTTGAGTTGAATATTTCGGCCACTTTTGGTTTTCGATTTTTTTGAGCTTCAATTTGGATGATTCATGGAAAATTCCTTCACAAATGTTGTTCCTGGTAGTTTAATCTTCATGTATGAATTTTTACAGAATTTTTGGAGATTGTTTGGATTTTTGGGTATTTTTGAATATTTTAATATTATTTTCGAATTTTCGGAAATTAATTATTTAAATTATTAAATTGGAGTTTATGGTTGAATTAGGTGTTGAAATGAATTATAGGAATTTATTTGGAATTTTTATGAATTTCTAAGTATTTATTTTTAATTATTGAAGTTTAGGTGATTTTGTAAAATTAAGTTAATTGTGTTTTAAATTGAATTTAATTGGTTAATTGAGTTTAATTATTGATATTATTGATAAATATGTTGAGAAAATTAATTTTGGATAATTGTATGATTTTTGGTGAATTTTTGAAGTAATTTAGGTATATATATATATATAGGGGTATTTTGGTAATTTTACCCTAAATTGTCTAAAAATGTAATTTAATTGGTTTTAATATTTATTTAAGGTATAAAAATGATTTCTACAAGTTATTTGGTATTTTTAACTAATTAAAACTATTTTTCGGGAATTATTTTCAATTATATATATAATATACGGTTTTTCTAATAAAATGAATTTTAATCGATTTTTACAGTGTTTCAAGATTTATTATGTAATTTCTACGTATGAAATGTATTTTTATGATTTAAGGATATTTTTGGTATATTTGAATATATTTTCTGTGTTTGTGGACCCCGGTCGACAGATTGTAGTCTGGAGTCCGACCGAGGGGTTGTGATCGATTGTGGTGTTATTTTTGAAGTGTATTTTCTTTGCAGGGTCGGCTCTACTCTTTTGAGTAGAGAGATGTCCGTTTTACAGGGGAGGTTCTGTCGGATTTCCGGTAGAATTCTCGTAAAACGTGATATCCAGTCGAACCCTAATTTTCGATTCTGTATTTTAATACTCTAGATTGAATTCTAGGATTTCTGTTAGGGTTATTCTGATGTCGAATAATTATTTCTTGTTTAGTTGCGCCGAGACCGAGGGTTAGTGGACCAGGCCCATCGGATCTGTCTCGTGGAGCGCATTAGGTGAGTTACTATATTATATATATATGCTTAGGATGCATGATTTAGAAAATGCATGTTTTATTTTTACTAAATATGCATAAATAACATGATTTATATTCAAGTATATTTTTGGTATATTTTTGGTATATAATAAATTATATACATGTTTTATTAATAAAATATATTTAAAATGTTTTTAAATATATTTTTAGTTTAATTCATGATTTGATTGAATTTATTTGACGTATATATACTCAAAATATACCTGGTTTATGTTTGGTATATTTTCGGTATATATATGGTTTATATTGTTGATTTATTTAAATTCATGCATCATGTATTTGTGAATGAATGTTTTATTATTTATCACTGAAGGATATCAATAGAACGTGCTACCTAGTGGGCAGCACTAGGACCGAGTACGTACCGGTACGCCTATAGTATTTAGGCTTTATTACTGACTATTTGTGGATATCGATTTGATTATAATTATTGGATGTGTGAGATGTGGTTTGTGGGTGTGATTGCTGGAGCTCGGTTGACCAAGTGTCTCGGGGCCAATCACACTGGCAGTCAGACTGCTGGAGCTCGGTTGACTTAGTGTCTCGGGGCCAGTCTACTGTCCATATGGATTAAGTGGATATATTTGGAATCAGTGAGCCTGTATGGCTAGAGTGTTGTTTAACACTATTTTTCTGAGGTTGCGATATTCTAGGGTTCTATGTGATCCTTCATAAAAGTTGATTTTCAGACAAAATATATAAAATGATTTTTCTGCATCTGTATGAATTTGCCTGTATATATACATATTACTCATATACTGTTGACTGTATGCATTATCACTTAGAGTGTATGTATATATATTATAGTAATTCACTCAGTGAGGTCTGACTCCCCTCCGTTGACTATTTTTCAGGAGAGTCAACTTCCTCAGACCTCAGTAGCAGGTCGATACGCCGGATTTCTTTCACCCCGGCTTCTTTATGTAAATTGTCTACTTGAGTCTTATTTATTTTATCTAGACACTGCAGTAGTTGTGATTTTCAGTAGTTGTAAATTAAAGTATTGGATTTTATGTATTTGTTTTAAAGAGATGTATTATAGTAAAACTGGATTTGTATAAAGATTATACATTTATGAGATTATATATGTGATGTGATGAGTTTTGAATTAAATCCAGTTGATATGGATGATATTGTAATATTTATGATTTTATTTTCCGCTGCATATTATATTTTTATGGTTATTATTGCATTTTTATTTTATTTTTTAGGCTTGCTACGGGTTCCGGATTCGAAAGAATTCCCGTTCCCTAGCGCCGGTCATGGCCCCTGTTTTGGGTCGTGACAAAGTTGGTATCAGAGCCAGGTTCGTTTCTGAGTGGAGTTCTGTGTCAGGGCTTAGTTATGTGAGTTGTGGCCCTAGTTTTAAAGTTGTGTTTTCTGTTGGACTACTGCAGTGTATTAGGTTCGAGTATGTCTTGATGAGTATTCCTTGCTTTAGTTTTCAGCGTTATTCCTCCGTTGTCTGTTTTGTCTGAATCTTTCCGTTTGTCTTTTCAGAATGAGGAGGCGAGCGCGTGTCGCTCTACCGGTCGTTGAGGCCGAGGATGATGAGTCTTTTCAGGACGAGGTTTTACCTCCTGAGCAGCCAGTTAGACGTAGAGGTCGTGGCAGGGGTAGACCTCGAGGAGCGGCAGGTCGCCGTAGGCAGAGAGAGTTACAGGACGAGGAGCCTGTTGAGCCTGAGTTTGATGTTCCTGTTCCTCCAGTTGTTCAGCCTGCCTATCAGCAGGGTATGTCTGACCCTGAGGCAGCTTTGTTCTATGCCAGAGTTGGCAGGATTGCTTTTGATGGTACTTCTGATCCTTTAGATTTTCTGCATGCGATTGAGACTAGGACTCGGACTGCTCATACCGAGTACCAGAGGATCATGATCGTTGAGTTGTCTGTCGAGGGACCAGCCTTGGATTGGTTCATTCAGATGATCCAGCCTTATATGATGACGATGACCTGGGCTCAGTTTCGAGAGCGATTCATGAGGAGATTTTATCCAGAGCCTCTTCGTTTGAGCTATTGTCTTCGTCTGACCAGTATTTCTCATGGAGATCGATCTGTAGAGGAGTATACCCGAGAGTTCCTTCGTCTGGGTAGATATGCTGAGGATCTGATGCGAGATCAGTATTTCGCTGTTACTACCTATGTTACTGGTTTGGGTTCAGCTTTTGCTGGTATGCCTACAGCAGGTCTTACTTTGGAGTCGGTGATTGAGCTAGCTAAGGAGATTGAGCTGAGGTTAGTTAGGCAGGGAGCGATGCCTGATTATTACCAGTTGGGAGTTCAGTCGAGTGGATTGCAGGCTACTCCGTATTCGAGTTTTCATGTTGGTTCGAGTAGTCAGCAGCGAGGTTCGACTCAGCAGAGTCAGAGACAGCAGCAGCGAGTGCATCGGAGCAGTAGACATGGTCGTGGAGGTCAGCGTAGATCATTCAGATTTGGGTCAGGTGCTTCGAGCAGCAGCAGTGGTCGTAGTTCTGGATCAGCGGCCAGTGTTTGTCAGACTTGTGGTAGAGTCCATCAGGGACCGTGTTATCTGACACCGTTGACATGCTTCAGATGCAGGCAGACAGGACATTTTGCCAGATCGTGTCCTTATCCCGGATATCAGCAGCAGCAGATTCCGCGATTCCCACAGCAGTCGATTGCTAGTGCTACACCTATGCCATTTCAGTTACCACCAGCTCAGCATCAGAGTTCTACTCAGTTTGTTCCACAGCAGAGTCGTGGTAGAGGTACTAGAGGAGGTGCTAGAGGTGTTGGCCAGGCTTCTACCAGTCAGCAGGGAGGTCGAGGCCAGGCCAGAGTTTTTCATCTGACTCAGCAGGATGCTCAGGCATCTAATGTAGTCGTGGCAGGTATTCTTTCTGTTTGTTACCTGGATGCTTTGGTTTTGTTTGATCCGGGTGCCACGCATTCCTTTGTTTCTCCTGTTTTTGCTTCTAAATCTTGTTGGCAAGCTTCGAGGATGGCTTTTCCTTTGTCTGTTGCCACTCCTCTGAGTGATTCTTTGGACACCGATATTGTTCTTTCTGGTTGTCCAGTTCTCGTGGGAGATAGAGAATTATCCGCCGATTTGATTTTGTTGGATGTGATGGAGTTCGATGTTATTTTGGGAATGGATTGGTTGTCTCAGCACTTTGCCGTGGTTGATTGCAGGAATAAGGAGGTGATTTTCAGAATTCCTGGTGAAGTAGAATTTAAGTTTGTTGGTGACAGGAGTTCAGCACCTCAGAATCTTATTTCGGCTATTGCAGCTAGGAAGTTATTGAGGAAAGGTTGTCAGGGGTTTTTGGCATTGGTTAGGGATACGTCAGTGGAGAAGTTGTCACTCACAGATGTTCCTGTTGCTTGTGAGTTTCCTGATGTTTTTCCCGAGGAGTTGCCAGGTTTACCACCTCATAGAGAGATTGAGTTCTGTATTGATGTGGTTCCAGGTATTACTCCTATATCTATGCCACCCTATCGTATGGCTCCTGCAGAGTTGAGAGAGTTGAAGGAGCAATTGCAAGAGTTGTTGGATAAAGGCTTCGTTAGACCTAGTGTTTCTCCTTGGGGTGCACCAGTCTTGTTTGTGAAGAAGAAGGATGGTACCCTGAGACTGTGCATTGACTACAGAGAGCTTAATAAGGTGACAGTGAAGAACAAGTATCCTCTCCCGAGGATAGATGACTTGTTTGATCAGCTCCAGGGTGCACAATTCTTTTCTAAGGTCGACTTGAGGTCAGGTTATCATCAGCTGCGGATCAGTGAAGCTGATATTCCTAAGACAGCTTTCCGCACTCGTTATGGTCATTATGAGTTTCTGGTGATGTCTTTTGGTTTGACTAATGCACCAGCAGCTTTTATGGACCTGATGAACAGAGTATTCCGACCGTATGTGGATCAGTTTGTGGTAGTCTTCATTGATGATATACTGGTATATTCGAGGAGTATGGAAGAGCACGTATATCACTTGAGGATTGTACTGCAGACACTGAGAGATCATCAGCTTTATGCTAAATTCTCGAAGTGTGATTTCTGGATGGAGAGTGTTTCTTTTCTTGGACACGTAGTGTCTAAAGAAGGTATTCAGGTTGATCCACAGAAGGTTGAGGCAGTATCTGAGTGGCCTAGACCTACTTCAGTTACTGAGATTCGGAGTTTTCTGGGTTTAGCCGGGTATTATAGGCGGTTTGTGCAGGATTTTTCCAAGATAGCAGCCCCTATGACTCGCTTGACTCAGAAGAATGTTAGATTCGAGTGGTCAAAAGCTTGTGAGAATAGTTTTCAGTTGTTGAAGGAGAAGTTGACCACAGCGCCAGTATTAGCTTTGCCTAATAGTGTGGATAAGTTCACAGTTTACTGTGATGCCTCTAGAATTGGTCTTGGTTGTGTGTTGATGCAGAATGGAAGGGTGATAGCCTATGCTTCGAGGCAGTTGAAGAAGCATGAGCAGAACTATCCTACACATGATCTGGAGATGGCTGCAGTGATCTTTGCTTTGAAGATTTGGAGACATTATTTGTACGGGGTGACTTGTGAGATATTTACTGATCACAAGAGCCTTAAGTACATTTTCCAGCAGCGAGATTTGAATCTGAGGCAGAGAAGATGGTTGGAACTGTTGAAGGATTATGATTGCGAGATTCTTTACCATCCGGGTAAAGCTAATGTGGTAGCAGATGCCTTGAGTAGGAAGTCCTCAGGTAGTCTTGCTCACATCGGTGTGGAGAGGAGACCATTGATCCAGGAGTTGCATCTGATGGTGGATCAAGGTCTGATGATGAAGATCAGTAGATCAGGTGGACTGTTAGCTCAGTTTAAAGTACGATCTGTACTAAGGGATAGGATTAAAGCAGCTCAGAGCCGAGATCCTATTCTGGAAGAGCTTGCAGAGAATGTCAGAGCAGGGAAGTTCACTGATTTCACACTCGATGACGATGGTGTGTTGTGGATCAGTGGTAGATTGTGTGTTCCTGATGTGGATGATTTGAGAGAGGAGATTTTAGAGGAAGCACATTCTACAGCCTACAGCGTTCATCCTGGTGTTACTAAGATGTACCACAGTATCAGAGATCTATACTGGTGGGATGGATTGAAGAAGGATGTTGCTGATTATGTTGCTAAGTGCTTGACGTGTCAGCAAGTGAAAGCCGAACATCAGAAGCCTTCTGGGAAGCTTCAGCCTCTTCCTATTCTCGAGTGGAAATGGGAAAGGATAGCTATGGATTTTGTGGTCAGTTTACCTCGTTCGAAGGATGGATACGATTCCATCTGGGTGATTGTAGACAGATTGACGAAGTCTGCACATTTCTTGCCTGTGAAAGCCACATATTCAGTTGCTAGATTGGCGAAGTTGTACGTGAAGCATATTGTGTGCCTTCATGGAGTACCTGTGTCCATTGTGTCAGATAGAGGTTCGGTGTTTACTTCTCGTTTTTGGCAGAAGTTGCAGGAAGCGATGGGCACTAGGTTGGATTTCAGTATTGCTTTTCATCCTCAGACAGACGGTCAGTCTGAGAGGACGATCCAGACACTAGAAGATATGTTGAGGATGTGTGTCTTGGATTTGGGAGGTAGCTGGGATGATCATTTGTCGCTTGTTGAGTTTGCATATAATAACAGCTACCATAGCAGTATTGGCATGGCACCATATGAGGCGTTGTATGGAAGGAAGTGTAGATCCCCGTTGTGTTGGGATGAGATTGGTGAGAGAGCTTTGACTGGGCCAGAGATGGTTCAGGATGCTGCAGAGAAAGTCACCGTGATCAAGCGTAGATTAGAGACCGCAGTTAGTAGACAGAAGAGTTATGCGGATCCTAGGCGCAGAGATGTGGAGTTTCAGGTTGGAGATTTCGTTTTTCTGAAAGTATCTCCGATGAAGGGTGTGATGAGATTTGGCAGGAAGGGTAAGTTAGCACCGAGATATATTGGATCGTTTGAGATTCTGGAGAGAGTTAGCACTGTTGCATATCGGTTGGATTTGCCTCCGAGTATGTCACAGGTGCATCCAGTATTTCATATCTCGATGTTGAGGAAGTATATCTCAGATCCTTCACACGTGTTGCAACCTGACAGTGTGGAAGTGAGTGAAGATTTGACGTTTGTAGAAGAACCTGTGGCGATCGTAGATTTTCAAGTTCGACAGTTGCGATCGAAGCAGATTCCGATGGTCAAGGTTTTGTGGCGTAGCGACAGAGTTGAAGAGCATACGTGGGAGACTGAAGCTGAGATGCGAGCTTCTTACCCGTATCTCTTTCCTTCCTGATTCTGTAATCTTGTTTTTAGAATTCGGGGACGAATTCTTGTAAGGGGGGAAGACTGTAATATCCCGTGTTTTTAAAAATATTTTTACACTGTACCGGGATATGCAGTGTCAATAATTTTGACTGTATATACGATATTTTTATGAGTTGATATTTATTTTAAACCTATTTTAATTACTGTCTATTATTTTCAGTATTTTACGTAAAATTTTCCCGGGACTTTCATTTTCGGGGAAATTTTCACGTAAACAATTTATTATTAATTATGTTAAATGTATTTACGGGTTTGCATGAACTCATACATATTTTTAAATTATTAAATAAAGCCTGTGTGTGTATATTTATTTAATTAGGGTTTATTATTACCCTAATATTTTATTATTTATTTATTATTATTTGATTATTTTATTTATTATTAAATTATTAAAATTTATTATTTTTTTCTTTTTTCTTTTTTTTTTTTCTTTTCCTTTTTCTTTCTTTTTCTTTTCCTTTCTCTTTCCTTTTTCTTTCTTTTTCTTTTTCTTCTTCTTCTTCTTCTTCTTCCCGTGGGTGCCCGACGCCACCACTATTCCTCACCGTCGTTTCTCCCTCCTCCGGCCACCGTTTTCGACACCGCCGGTCTCTATCTTCTCCTTGAGCTCCGGTGAGTGTTATTCTAGCTTTGGTTTGAGCTAAAATGGTTTAGAATTGCTTAGGTTTTGAGTTGAATATTTCGGCCACTTTTGGTTTTCGATTTTTTTGAGCTTCAATTTGGATGATTCATGGAAACTTCCTTCACAAATGTTGTTCCTGGTAGTTTAATCTTCATGTATGAATTTTTACAGAATTTTTGGAGATTGTTTGGATTTTTGGGTATTTTTGAATATTTTAATATTATTTTCGAATTTTCGGAAATTAATTATTTAAATTATGAAATTGGAGTTTATGGTTGAATTAGGTGTTGAAATGAATTATAGGAATTTATTTGGAATTTTTATGAATTTCTAAGTATTTATTTTTAATTATTGAAGTTTAGGTGATTTTGTAAAATTAAGTTAATTGTGTTTTAAATTGAATTTAATTGGTTAATTGAGTTTAATTATTGATATTATTGATAAATATGTTGAGAAAATTAATTTTGGATAATTGTATGATTTTTGGTGAATTTTTGAAGTAATTTAGGTATATATATATATATAGGGGTATTTTGGTAATTTTACCCTAAATTGTCTAAAAATGTAATTTAATTGGTTTTAATATTTATTTAAGGTATAAAAATGATTTCTACAAATTATTTGGTATTTTTAACTAATTAAAACTATTTTTCGGGAATTATTTTCAATTATATATATAATATACGGTTTTTCTAATAAAATGAATTTTAATCGATTTTTACAGTGTTTCAAGATTTATTATGTAATTTCTACGTATGAAATGTATTTTTATGATTTAAGGATATTTTTGGTATATTTGAATATATTTTCTGTGTTTGTGGACCCCGGTCGACAGATTGTAGTCTGGAGTCCGACCGAGGGGTTGTGATCGATTGTGGTGTTATTTTTGAAGTGTATTTTCTTTGCAGGGTCGGCTCTACTCTTTTGAGTAGAGAGATGTCCGTTTTACAGGGGAGGTTCTGTCGGATTTCCGGTAGAATTCTCGTAAAACGTGATATCCAGTCGAACCCTAATTTTCGATTCTGTATTTTAATACTCTAGATTGAATTCTAGGATTTCTGTTAGGGTTATTCTGATGTCGAATAATTATTTCTTGTTTAGTTGCGCCGAGACCGAGGGTTAGTGGACCAGGCCCATCGGATCTGTCTCGTGGAGCGCATTAGGTGAGTTACTATATTATATATATATGCTTAGGATGCATGATTTAGAAAATGCATGTTTTATTTTTACTAAATATGCATAAATAACATGATTTATATTCAAGTATATTTTTGGTATATTTTTGGTATATAATAAATTATATACATGTTTTATTAATAAAATATATTTAAAATGTTTTTAAATATATTTTTAGTTTAATTCATGATTTGATTGAATTTATTTGACGTATATATACTCAAAATATACCTGGTTTATGTTTGGTATATTTTCGGTATATATATGGTTTATATTGTTGATTTATTTAAATTCATGCATCATGTATTTGTGAATGAATGTTTTATTATTTATCACTGAAGGATATCAATAGAACGTGCTACCTAGTGGGCAGCACTAGGACCGAGTACGTACCGGTACGCCTATAGTATTTAGGCTTTATTACTGACTATTTGTGGATATCGATTTGATTATGATTATTGGATGTGTGAGATGTGGTTTGTGGGTGTGATTGCTGGAGCTCGGTTGACCAAGTGTCTCGGGGCCAATCACACTGGCAGTCAGACTGCTGGAGCTCGGTTGACTTAGTGTCTCGGGGCCAGTCTACTGTCCATATGGATTAAGTGGATATATTTGGAATCAGTGAGCCTGTATGGCTAGAGTGTTGTTTAACACTATTTTTCTGAGGTTGCGATATTCTAGGGTTCTATGTGATCCTTCATAAAAGTTGATTTTCAGACAAAATATATAAAATGATTTTTCTGCATCTGTATGAATTTGCCTGTATATATACATATTACTCATATACTGTTGACTGTATGCATTATCACTTAGAGTGTATGTATATATATTATAGTAATTCACTCAGTGAGGTCTGACTCCCCTCCGTTGACTATTTTTCAGGAGAGTCAACTTCCTCAGACCTCAGTAGCAGGTCGATACGCCGGATTTCTTCCGCCCCGGCTTCTTTATGTAAATTGTCTACTTGAGTCTTATTTATTTTATCTAGACACTGCAGTAGTTGTGATTTTCAGTAGTTGTAAATTAAAGTATTGGATTTTATGTATTTGTTTTAAAGAGATGTATTATAGTAAAACTGGATTTGTATAAAGATTATACATTTATGAGATTATATATGTGATGTGATGAGTTTTGAATTAAATCCAGTTGATATGGATGATATTG
Source organism: Mallotus nudiflorus (assembly GCA_947683625.1). Taxonomy (NCBI): domain Eukaryota; kingdom Viridiplantae; phylum Streptophyta; class Magnoliopsida; order Malpighiales; family Euphorbiaceae; genus Mallotus; species Mallotus nudiflorus. The sequence goes on from CANTUR010000018.1 coordinate 7,193,856, forward strand.
TAATATTTATGATTTTATTTTCCGCTGCATATTATATTTTTATGGTTATTATTGCATTTTTATTTTATTTTTTAGGCTTGCTACGGGTTCCGGATTCGAAAGAATTCCCGTTCCCTAGCGCCGGGTCATGGCCCCTGTTTTGGGTCGTGACATTTTGTTATTGTTTTGATTATTTAATTTCACTACTAATCTAATTACTTTTGTGTTTTTTTAATTTTTGATGTCCATATGAAGATTGAGGAGCATATTGCCTGTGTTTAGATGAACAAAAGGTTCATTTAATGCCATGAAAGAATATGTATTGTTTTGCAGTAGAACTTAAGATTTTTATCTTTATTATGTATTTTAGTATCCCGTGTAGTTTTTTTTAATTCATGGCTATATAATTGTTAAATTTTAATTTTGTACATAGTTTGTAATAACTCCAGTAGTGAGAATAGTAAAAGATTTAATTTTCTACACTTTAAAATTAATTAGTAAAACTAGGTTCACTGGGTAAAATTAATTAAAATTAATGGTGACTTTAGTTAATTAGGGTTTGTATGTAATTAAATTAGGTTTTTTTAGAAATCATATGTGAATGTATTTTGATTTGATTTTGTTATATTTCTTATGTTTTTGGGACCCAAGCCCACGTTTAGGTCTAACCTATTTAATAATAGGTTTAAAAATGATTTAGGGCCTTATATAATTAAAATCAACTTAGACCCATTAGGTTAATTAGATTTTAGGCCCACTGAGTTAATTAAAACTTATTTAAATTTAGCTCAACCAACTTAAATTCATTTCTTTTAAAATAAATAGATCTAGGCCCACATTTCACTTAAAATAAAATCAAGTTAGACTTAGACCTATTAATTTAATTTTCCTTTAAAATTGAATAGACTTAAACATATTTTTAGACAAAGTAAAATAAATAGATCTAGTCTCACTAATTAATAAAATATGTAGGCCCACCTTTAGTATTTTTTCTCACTTGTAAATAAAATGTAAATTTAGCTAATTTTTTAATAAAATTAACATAGTTTAGACTTAGGGACAACACGATTTTGAGTGCATTTTTTATATGTAATTTTATTGACTAGATGTCTAGGGTTAGATGGATGTCAAATGAGGTTTAATAAAATTGCATGTAATTAGAGGATGAAATAATCATTTATAAAATTATTCTAAATGAACACGAGACTAAGAGAAGTTAGTATTCCGTATCCAGAATCTTCTGGTTGTGGTACTAGTTTTTTTTTAGGGAATCGAGTACCACCTTTTCTATTTGTGCCAGTTATTATCCTGGGCGACGACTCCTCATCTCCACGCTATGTCTTTGTGACAGTGGTTAGTGTGTTTTCTACGGTCCTGAGTCTAAACAGTGTCATGGTTGCTAAAATCTTGGACGCATGCTAAACTCCGCCGTTTACAAAGTGTAACCCTTTTTTGAATATCATGAAAAATATTTTTCTTAAATTTTCTCTCTTTTACTTTAAATTTTATTTTACATTATTCAGAAATTTGAATTTAAATTTCACCATCTCCAATTTATAATGGTAAAAAAAAAAAATTATCATATCTTGATAGTAGTAAAATCCATCACTTCGAATTCAAATGAGCTTTAAAAAGAAATGGAATGGCCATTGCTGGCTTAAGAAGGTTAGGTAGCAGTCGGTCAAGTGAATAATTTCAAGTAAAGAGAGTTTAAGTGAGAAATTAAGTAATTTTGAGAAGTAAAGAGAGAAAAAGAGATTTAATAGTTAAAAAATTAATTGGTGAAAATAGAAAATTTAGTTCAAGAAAAAAAAATTACGAATTAGAAGTGAAAAAGGCATATTAAAAAGAGCATATTCTTTGATGAGTTTGAAAATTAATTTTCATAAAATCCATTAAATTAGTATTAAATTACAAAACCAATGATAGAATAAATTATAATGCATTTTTTAATTTAAATTACATCCAATAATACAAGGGGGAACATTTTTTTTACCACACCCACTATATGCTTCAATATTATAGTATTGCAAAGAGCTCAAATTACAAGCAATTTTTATTCTTAAATATTAATTATAATTTTTGATGGATTATATATATTTCTGAGTATTATGACATTATTAAGAAAATGTTTAAATTTTTAACTCTCATTTTTTAGCAAAGATACAAATACTTGTAGACAAATTTACATACTAATTAAAATTATATTATTTCTCAAACAGATTTAAAAATAAACATTTGGAAATATCAAATCTAGAATATTAAAGAATAAATTGTTGAAAATTAAAAATAAATTACCATGATCGAGGAAAAATTGGTCTAATTAAATTTATTTTATTTTTTTACTAGCAGAAAGGTTGAATAAATATTGGATGAGAAGACTCTTATGCCCTCTCACTCCCCTGTATTAAGGGCAAAATAGGTATATTTTTTTTTTACTTTTTGAGGGTTACGACGGTATTATAGCAGTCACAACCTGTAACTCATATCGACATTTATAAATATTAGAGGCACTCTTTTTTTTATGAAACGGATAGAAAAAAGTGACTATTAAATTACCCCTTTACTAGATGTATATATGTATGTGAAAGATTTTTTATCTATTTTAAATGTATCATATTTGTAACTTACTTTTGAAGTGTTTTGCACCTGACCAATCAAATGAAATATATATCTATGTATAATACAAATTTAACTGGCGAATGTAATTTATTGAAAACAAATATTATTAAATGATATAATATAAGATCGTCTTTAATCTTTCTAATATAACTTTTAGAAAAATGACCATCAAATATTTTTTTGAATTGAAATCATCAATATTTAGATTTTATTAAAATTTATCAATTCAAATAAAATTATAAAAATAATAAAAATATTTTAATAATTAATTTAATACTATTATATATAAATATTTAAATTTAAAATTTTATTTAATCATAAATAACTTCGTAACAGTTAGATTCTAAAAATTATTAGTAGAATCCAGATATATATTTTAAGTGTACGTGTGTTGTACTTGACCAATGTAATTTATCTTGGGGGGGGGGGGGGGGGGCATGGTGATGTTGGTGGCTAGACAGAAGTGAGAAGAGACACCTAGCCAGCTGAGGCTGAGGCTGAGCTGCAGGTCTCGTGGAAAGGGCACGATCACAAGTCCCTTCACTTTCTCGACAACAAAAGGCGGGAAGGGACGATACGAAGATTGCACTGCCACTGCATTTGCATATATACCTACTCAACAATAGATAGAGAGAGAAAGCAAGCAAAAGGCCACGAGGTTTCCCAGTCAATTCCTATGGCCTATCAGGTGTCTTCCACCACATGGCATTCTTTCATTTGCAGCTCCATCAAATCCCACGTGCTCTCGCTCTTTCTATCACGTGGCCTTTTTTTTTGTCTTCTGCCTTTTGTTGCCCTGCTTAATTGGACGCAACACAATATATTCTTATATTATATATATGGATATTTTTTAATTAATAAAAAAAAAATTTCAAACGTCTTAATTCTTAATGTACTATATAATAAATTACAATTTCTTTTTAAATTAAAGATAAATTAATTCCACAAATTAATGATAAATGTTCTATCTTTATAACTTAATAGTTAAGATAATGAATATTATAAAGTGAGATTATAAATTCAATTTTTACTTCATTTGACCTTCAAGTTGTTCAAAAAAATTAATAATAATATAATTTAATATGTTATATTTGAAAATAATTAATCACTAAATTATCATCTCACTAATACATTTTATGTTCGTATACTTAATAATCATATAAATTTTAATCATTTTAATGTTAGAATTAAACAAATTTATAAAAATTTAAACTCTTTTAATATTTATTTTTTTTATATTTTAATGATAAATTATATTATTTATATGTTAGTGTAATAAAAACTCTCTTCTGCATGTCAGAAAACATTTAGAGGGTTCTTTTTTTATGAAGTATCAGAATTTAAAATTTATAAATTTTAATTAATTTAATTTAATTTAAATAGTACTATGTGAACAACTTAATTTAATTTAAATATGACTGTGTGAACAACTAATTTAATGCACTGTAATTGAAATTTAAAACATCAGAGGACAATTGGTTTATATATTTGCTTTTTTTAAGCTCATGACTATAAGGTAAGGAAAGGTTCCTCTCTTTCACACTGTGGTCATTATAATGGTGCTTGTCAAATCCTTATCCATTCATAATATATCTTTGGCATAATAATGGCCCCCCACCCCACCCCCACACATCACTCCCTGCTTTCAGTGTTCTGCCTTCTTTAATTTCCACTCTCTCTCTCTCTCTCTGCAAAAATTTTCCAACTCTCTTTTTCTTATTATGAATATTTTTTAATGTTTTTAACACTTTCAATTGTTTTCCTCCTCCTATAAATGCTTCCTCGCTGTTGGGAACTTTCGTTCTTGAGCATTGCTAAAGACACATGCATAAAATATAGCTATAGATATGCAAGAATTGTATATGTATATGCATTTTAATTTCATTATTATAATGCCAATATGTTGCCTTTATCTGCATTTGCACCTGCACCTTAGTTTCTTTGTTTCTTCTATCTTTTTGCTCTTTTTCTCTTAGTTTTTTGCTTCAAGAATCAAGAACAAAGAAGCAATTTTTCTTCTTCTTGTTCTTGGGAACATTAATGGGTGTCAAGAGAGAGATTGAAACAAGTAGGTGCAGGTGTGAGTGCAGGTGAATGCCATTTTGGCTTGAGATTCAACTCTCCTTTTGTCTATGCATGCTCAAAGTAAAAACCTTCCTTTTGTAGCTTCTGATTGGGTAAGATCAAGGGATTCTTTTCAGAAGCAAGAGAGATGGGTTTTTCCAGATTAGCTAATTGCTTCTTCCCCTTGTATCAATTCTCTCCATGTAGGTGATTATGCAAGTGAATCTTTGAGCTACTTGGAATGGCATTTTCTTTTTTCTTGGTGGGGTTTTCTTTGAAGCATTGATCCATGCAGATCTCAGCTAGGGTTTCTCAAGGTAACTAAACTTTCCTTGCAATCTCTTTTTTGTTTTTTTTTTTTTTTTTTTTTTTTTTTTATGTGATGCTCTGGTATCCGGTAGCGCTTATAATCTCTTTATCTAGCTTGCACTCGCTCACGATATTTATTACATAGCAAAAGGCAAAAGCGGACTCGATAATGCGATAGTACTAAAAGTATATACATATATGATCTATGTATCTTCCTTGAACAATTCTTGCGGAAGAGTCTCCTGCTATCTAATTAATTAGTATGCTAAAGAATTATTTGATCATCAATTATAGCTAATCCATGGTCTAATATAACTTCTCAGAAGGGAAAGTGCAAGAGCTAGTTAATATATATAATATTTCTTTCAAGAATCGGGCAATGGAAGTACTATAGTCTATAGTGAAGGTAATTAAATTAAAGACTTTGGTTGTATGTTTTTTGTTTGAATTGGAATAGTGAAAACCCTAGCTAAGTCATGAATTACTTGTCTCTATGCATTATTATTATATGTAGTCAAGCATCACTTGGGGAAATTAACATCTTTGCTAACAAACAATGTCTTTTCTGTTTTCTCATTTTGAAATATGAAAATTAGCTGGGAAGAAATAATGTCGGGATCTAATTTTCCAAGAATCTGAAAAATAATATTCCCATGTCAGAAAATTTTCTTGATATAATAAATCATTGGTTTTTGTAATACTAATTGTAATCTAAATTAATCTTAATCATCCTCTAATTGATTTTTTAACAAATATTGATTTTATATATATGCAGTTTCATTCAAATTGGTTCTGTCTTCTTAAGTCTGTTGTTTCTTTTACCTCTTGTTTTATTCCATTCAACTAGGAATTTTATTTTATATTTGGTTTAAATGAATATTTTATGAAATAAATTCATTTGGATATTCTAATAATTTTTTTAGAATTTTAATTTAATATTAAGTAATTTTACAAAATTATTGAATTAAAAATTTCTTGATTTAATTATAAGAATCACACATAATAGAAAATATGGAACAAATTAAATGTGATGGAAGACATATATTTATGCAAGTCTCCATCTGCAAGACTAAAATTATACCAAAGCATATATAATTGATTACAAGGAAGCATTTAGAATTGTATGATTGTTTAGTTATAGGTCTTTATCAATTTAACTGTGTTTTTCCTATCAGAAGAAAAATCAACAGCAAAGAAAAAGAAACAAATTAGACTTATACAAACCCCCCAAATTATTATCTCAAAAGGAGTTGTATTCTTCTTAGTAGTCAAAAATGGTGGGTAATAATGACTTAAGATTCAACCAAATCCACTAAAATCTCTATATAATTATAGTATTAAAACCAAATCAATTTATTATTAGTCATAATTATAAAAATTGTTATACCAACTTATTTTAAAAAAATATCTATATACTGTTGAGAATTATTAAAACTTTATATATATATATTTTTTTAATGTGATATAGTATACATATTTACATTTTTATATAATTATTATTATAAAGAGACAAAATTTTCAAGAAAAAAATCTTAAAAAATTATGACTTATTACAATTTAAAGTTTAGAATACCAATTAGATATGTATATATCCTCACTTGGAAGAAAATATTTTGCTAAAAATGCATATTCATTTAAACAAAAAAACAACGATATGCATTATATGGTCAAGGAAATATACTAATCAAAGTAGATTAATGTATAGTTAAAAATCATGTCTAAATCCTTATAACTCATTTCCTGCTTAAGAGTTTCAGATACACCAAAAATATAGTTAATTATTGAGTGTATATACGATTAGCTACAATTATCTTGATCACTTAAAGCAAATTGCCTTAAAGAATGTTAGATATGAAAAACCATATATACCACAAGGAACTTGCTCATGAAATGTTTCAATTCAGTAAGGCAAGAGAGCTTACAGGTTAAGGTTAGGGACTATTTTTATGTAAGTGGACAAATAGAGTTGTAAAGGGTAAGACAAGAGAGTTTACAGGTTAAGGTTTGAGTGTTATTTTGATGGGCAACATTACCATTTTGAGCAGTACTTAACAGACATGAATTGAGAAAAATTTTAGGATTCTTGTGCACTTAAGTAGGGGTTCAATAAATAGAAGACTTTTAGCCGAAAGTTAAGCAGTTAACGGTAAAAACCTCCCTTTATGGTATTAAAAGATCATGAATTTAATTTTTGATAGCCACAACAGTGAAATTCCCTTCATAAGTTCAAAAAAGGAAAGATTTATAAGGTTTTATTACAGAATTTAGAATTAAATTATATGAGAATCAGTTCAAATGAGAACAAACTAGTTAAATAACTAAGTTCAATACTTAATAGAAGATTGCTTTGGATTGTGTCAACAAGTAAAATTGTTAGAATATTGTCATTCGAACATTACAGGCATATATCTATAGATACATAGATATTTATATATAGACTATTTAATTCTTGAACTTGTAAAATGTTACTTCTGAAGCTTAAGAAAAATCTCACTTGATCAGTCCTTATTGGGAATATGATTATTTTTATTGCAAGCCGAATAAAAATAAAGCATATGCTATGTATATTGATGTAGTTAATTAATAGAATATGTTAAATTTAAGATATGAATAAATCTAATTGTATAAAATTGATACATATATATATAAAAGTGCTAGATATATAATAAAACTATCAAATTAATTTTTTTTCACCAATAGTTTAAACTATCAAATTAGTCTTTCGAAAGGCCATTTAACATTCTCAAGTTATTTTTTATTGGATATTTATGTGAATTTTTAGTAGAATATAAATGAAAAAGAATGCATTTAATTTATAATTTCTGTTTTAAATTTTAATTTTCAATAAAAATATACTAATTCACTTAATTATTGACGATTTTAATACAATTATTACTTTTTAAGACATTTGAATGGACTCATACAATATCGGATCAAAAAAATTCTTGAAACATTATATTGTTAGAAAAATTAGTTTTTATTTTTGGCTAACTTTACATTTTGAGCTAGCCAAAAAATAAGGATTTTAGATATAAAAATGGTTGCCATATTTACATTTTGATCATCAAGAAATTATATAACGGTGCTAAAATTATAAAAAAAATTGATCAAAATAGAAAATTTTTATCAAATTAAAAATATTGACTTCACATTTATAGACCTTTAAATTTCATTGAAAAGAAATATTCTTTATAATTAAATTTGTGGGCACCAATTTAATGCGTGTTAGTCTTTTTTAAGTGCCTATAAATATGCTCAACTGTATTAACAGATAGAGGTGAACCTCTTTTCAAAATTCCACTAAATATAAAAAAAAATTTAGCTAAATTCAAAATAGGATTTTTTTTAATTGTTACTATTAAAAATAAAAATAAAAATAAAAATTAAAAAAACCCTAATAGAGCTTCTTAGAAGTCATTTTCAGTGAAGTGGACAAGAAATATGGCCATTGGTTAGGTGGTGGATTTTGTTTTCTTTGATAGTTTGTTTTGGATAAGTAGTACTATCTTTAACTTTATTTATTTATTTTAATTTCATTGGTGAATTGATGCTCGATTTGATAATTTTTAGCTTATCCATTTTCATTCTTCATGCTCCAATCTATAAGATAAAGGGACCCTTTTTCATCTTTTTCAGCTTTTTGGTTCCCTTTCCCTCTTGGGATGAATTATGAAGATTTTATTTTTTGAGGAAAAAGAAAATATATTGAAGAAATATAGCAACTTCAAAGTCTAATTGTTTATAACTCAAAAAGTTGTCTTAGCGGTATAAAACTTAATCAAACTTCTCCGTAAAAATGTTTTATAACGAGAGGTCCCCTAATTAAATTCTTTCTAGCCTTAAAATGTAAATAAAAATTAATTTCATAGTCAATATAATGTAAAAATGCTGGATAATTTTCGAGAAAAAAAAAATATCATAGGTCAGTTTCAATAAGAAATTCATTTCATTTTCAAATGAATTTCAAATGTAATTAATTTTTAAATGAATTTTTATTAATAAAGTGTATTTAGTACAAATGAATAGTTTGTGAAAATTTTTTGAAATGGATTCCACATTTTGTTATATTGTATTTGGTATAAATTTAGATGCAAGTTAATTTTTAATTTTGATCAAAAAATATCCTTCTAAATATAAAGATATATTTTTTTAAAATAAGGAGGGTATTTTAATCATTTTAGAAATATAAATTTAAAGTTGTAAAATTCATTTAAAAATTCCAACCATGTAGTTATTACTAAACATACTAATTATAAATAAATTTCACAAAATTATTTCCAATTTCAAATGATATGCTTTTGATTTAAATGAACATGTAAAATTCATTTGCAATTTCAAATTAAATTTGTAAAATTGATTATAACTACATCAAATTTTAACAAAATTGTTAGAATTTTCAAAGAATTTCACAGCTTTTAAACCAATATTTTTATTTTCAAAAATATCTTTCTATTTAAAAGAGTTTTTTTTTTAATGAGCTGAAAGAGTTTTTTTGACTAAAATAAAAAATTAATTTGAATTCTAGATTTACACCAAATACAATATAATAAAATATGAAATGAATTTCACAAACCATTTATTTTGAACTAAACACACAATAAAAATTCATTTGAAAATAAATTCTATTTGGTATTCATTTGAAAATAAAATGAATTCTTTTTAGTGGAATTAAACCAACCATAATGAATGTTACCTTGAAATCCTCATAATTTACTAAGATCATACAGCAATCTCAAACAATGATTTCATCTGCAACAGGTATATACTTATTAAGGCAAACTCAATGTGCTACTAACACAATGAAAGAAAAATACAGATGAGATTGCAATTTCTAAGAAAAGTATGGACCAAACTGTCATTCCAATCTTCATAAAAATTATTTTCCTTTCTTGAATTTATGACCAAATAATTATTTTAACTGAATGAAGTCATGCTTGCACATTCATGTTTCTAGCAAGTGATTTCATTACATTTTACAGTTCAATGTACGAATTTTACTATAAGAGCCTCATAAGCTTCCTATAGAAAAACAAGTGTAAGCTCCCTTTTCTTCTACAACAAGAAGACAGGTAGAGATAAGAACATATAGTGCAAGTTATCAACAACAATAATCAACCAGCAGAGCATAGGCTGAGTGAGAGAGAGAGTGTGAGTGTTGTCTAAATGAGTATAAAAGCTAAGAAACAATCCATATGGCCTTACATCTTGGATTTTACTTTCTCGATGAGCTCTCGCCTAAGGATTTTTCCTGAAGCTGATTTAGGGACAGTATTTATAAAAGTCACCCTTCGTAATCTTTTGAAAGGAGCAACCTGCAACAGAAGCAGAAATCAGTTAAACATGCAAGATAGACAGTGCTGGCACTTAACAGCTTAGTCGGTTGTCTGTCACACAAGAAAACATGAAAACAAAATGGCACATTGTAGAAATTTCAAAACTTAAATCAGGGGAACCTGTTGTCCTCCCATTTACTTGCAAAAACATTGCAAATGAAGAAAAAGTTGAATAATGGCAGAAGAGCTACTAGGATGACATGTCGTGCTTGGACGTAAAAGATGATATAGTACGCAAGGTTAAATTATTCGATATGCTCTTGCTAACATATATATGATCCGTGCCAAAGTTGAACAATAAGGTCATCCAATACCATTGGCTGTATCCCAAAACAAGATCAAGCTCTGCAATCAATTTAATGCTACTAAGACGGTAGAAAGATGTTTTTCTGAAAAAATCAGAAACATGGTACAGAAAAGGCAGTTGGATAGAAGTGGATAAGGATCCAGACATGAACAAATTCAATCAACTCAAGTGAATTCCGACTCTTGTGAAACCATGATGCTTCCAGCATATGTCAGTACCTGATCAGCGATAAACTTCTGAATATCTTCTTCAGTTAGTGAACTGTTGGGTGTGCGCACAACATATGCAACTGGGACCTCACCGGCTTCAGCATCAGGAAATCTACATTGTGCAAGTGAGTCAATTATCAAAGGTGTGTAAATGAGATGCGGGTTAACCTATATGAGTTAAGTGATGCAATTGGCACAAAATTTTTGAGGTGTTCAACTTACGGGATCACAACAGCATCTAATATTTCTGGGTGAGAAACAAGCAGCCCTTCAAGCTCAGCTGGTGCAACCTAATGACAAATGACAATAACCAAATAAAAAAATAATTCAGAATCCATTCAACCAATGATCAACTAAGCTTATGAAAGATCTTAAGATATTTTTAAATGATACTAAACAATTCTTGATGCATATATCGATTGATGTTTGATATAAGTTACCTGGAACCCTTTGTACTTGATGAGCTCTTTAATACGGTCAACAACATATAGCTCTCCATTCTCATTGAAGTATCCAAGATCTCCAGTGTGTACCCAGCCCTTTTTATCTATGGTCTGCTTTGTGGCCTGTGGATTGTTAAGATATCCTGCCAAAAGAACATGGTTAAGTTAAAATATGACACCTGATATATAATTCCAGAGAATGGTCATGTTAAGCTGACTGATCATACATGTAGTAAGTTTCATAAAGTAATCATCCACTAAGTGCCCAATGAGGTCAAGTTTCATTTAAAAATCACGATTGAAGTCCCAAAAAAAAGTCATATTTGAGAAGCTCTATGGCATGTACATAAGATATATAATTACAATTGCTTGCTTTGGGGATCGAGAACTAGTTCTCTAGGCGTAAAGTGTACCAGAGTTTGGAGAAAATATATAATAATATGCCCAAACATATCAAATTCAAATTGGCATCATGTTGTCATTTTGTTTAAAAAATTTTGATGAAGCTATGCCAGTGGAGATGCCAAGGATAGATAAGTAACTGCTATTTCCATTATCTGGTGAAAAGAATATGGTTAGTAAGACAGGCAAATTTACATTGGAAATTCTACTGAAAACAACTGACAATTGCAGATTTTTAGTGGTAGTGATGAGCATTAGAAGTATGTAAACATATATTTTTTTCCTTGGCAAATAGCTCTGGCATATGAAGAACTACTTGTTTGGAGTCAGGCCATGGTTGAATATTTGATACATGAAATTTCTGAACAGTCTTTGACCACTATGGCTAAAGATTTGATAAGAAATATCTGATTTACTTGGCAAAAAGTTAAACCAAAAGCAGGTGGAATTAATATTGCTTTTGAAAAGGATTTCATGTTTAAATTCTACATCCTTTTTTGTCATAGGTGAAAATTATTAGACATCAACACATTCTCATGCTACTTTTGTGAGATGCAGCTCAATATTGCAGTAAATTAAGCACTTTACCTCGCATCATATTGGGTCCCCGAACCCAAATTTCCCCCAACTGATTTGGAGGAAGAGGCTTCAGAGCATCTACACTGATTATTTGGGCTTCAATTCCAGGAGCAAGTGTTCCAGCTGAACCTGAATTTCGAGTTCCTACTCTTGGATTCTCCACTGAAACAATTCCAGTGGTCTCAGTCATACCATATCCCTGAAACCACAGAGAGCGTCTCGAATCAGAAGGAAAACAACACTGCCGGTAACTCATCGAAATTCAAAAGTACGTACAGATACAATTTTGAATTCTTTTAAGCATAATCACGAGCTTGCTAGATGCTGACTATATCATTAATATAGAATTTCATCACTTAGTTGCAGTACTACCACACAGATATTTCATCAATGTCATCGAAGATGATTTACAATTTTAGAAACTGATAACAAGTGTACATTGAATGTAGAAGACCATCTACAAAGCCATTAATCATCAATCTCTTGCTTCCTAATTAGTGACAATACAAACAGACTGAGAGATCAATTGACTTCAAACACTATAAATATGAATATAAAAGCGAAATCTGATGCAAATTTCAGAGACGTACAATAATGATTACAACACAGCACCACAAAATCTGTTAAATTGCTGTATTGCAACACAGAGTGTTGACTAAAATGATGCTAGAATTCCAAACAATCATCTCAACTAAACATAATAGTTCAGAAAAATATATGCTAAACTTTGTTAAGATGCAAAGATTTCATCAAAATATAATTATACAACCAAATCATCAGTAACTTAAAATTCCACATTTTGCATGCTTGAGTTATGATTCTCTTCACTATTCAAATAAGAAATTTCAACTACCTGAGCAACTGCAGCATGAGGAATATTTTTGGCACAATCCTCCATCAATTCTTTTCCCAAAGGAGCAGCACCAGAACCAATGTGCTTCAATGAGGAAAGATCATACTTCTTAACCAAGCTTTGTTTAGCAAAAGCAAGTATTACAGGAGGTACAACCCACAAATGGGTCACTCTATACTTCTCCACGGCCTTCAAAACCATTTCAAAATCAAACTTTCCCAACAACACCACAGCATTGCCTATTTGTAGCTGTGAGTAACAAATCACAGCTAATCCAAACACATGAAACAGAGGCAAGAAACAAAGGAACACATTATGCATTTCACCAGCTATTTCTTGATCCATGCAGATCATTTGCGAAGCAGCAATAAAATTCCCATGAGTCAAAATCACGCCTTTACTAATACCAGTAGTGCCTGAAGAATACAGCAATGCAGCTACGTCACTTTGCTTTACATTACAAACAGGGAATTCAGAGTTAGACCCACCCAACTCAACCAAATGATCAAAACTTTTGATTCTGGACTTGGGTTCTATAGATAAAGACTCTTTAGCTCCCAAAAACACAGCAGGCAAGTTGAAATCTTTAACTTTGTTCCATAATTCAGGAACAGTAATAACCAACTTGGGATTAGAATCTCTTATTTGTTTCGAAAGCTCTGTAGTTGTATAAAGAGGATTTGCAGTTGTTACAATAGCACCAATGGCAGCAACAGCCAAGAAACAAATAGGAAACTGATAAGAATTAGGAGCGAAGATCAAAACAACATCATTTTTGGAAATACCCAGATGGAGCAAACCATGAGAGACCTTAACAACAATGGATTTTAACTGTGAAAAAGATAGAGTCTTTGACAAATCTGCATCAATAAGAGCTGGTTTATGAGGGTAAGAACTGGAATTTCTGAACAGAAACGAAACCATAGAAAGATTGGGATCTTTAGGAAGAACAAGAACAGGTCTTAAAGACCTGTAAATACCATCTCTTCCATACCCAGATTTCTCCATCCAAGAATCAAAACAAAATTTCTGGGTTCTGTTTGTTCCAGATTCTGATAGGATTCAATACAAGAAGAGGGCACAAAACATTTAATATAAAGATCAAAGAACAACGCAAGATGGGAACTTTTCAAAGATAAGATAAAAACAGTGTTATTCTTGATTATTGCGTGTGATAGCAGATGACATGGAAACATGGAGAGGATGAAAGTCAGACAGGTGAAAATTAAAAACTGAAAGCTAATGAATGTTTTGTTTGTAAGCGTAAAAGATCAGAATGGACCGCTTACTTGGCGGGTAATGGTCTATTGATTCTAGAACAGTGATTGTTTTCCCTCAAGTGCAAATTTCACCCGAATTTTATATTTAATTTTAATATTTTTTATAATATTTAAAAAAAACTTTAATTTTTAAAAATTAAATTATATTTGGCCTTTTTTATAGAATTATTACATTATTATTTGAACTAGTTTTTACTGACAAATTTTAAAGCTAAATTTTTTATTTTTAGAATGTAATTATAATAATTTTTTGAAAAACAGTTCAATATAATTTAATTTTTAAAAATTATTGTTGAAATGAGACTAAAAAATATTAAAATCAATTATAAATTTGACTATAAATAAACAAAATAAAAAAATATTAAAGTCAAATATAAATTTCGGAGTAAATTTAATAGTTTAATTTGTACTTTTTTTTTTCTCTTTTTTTAATTTAGAAAAAATATAAATAAACAAAATAATTTTTTTTTATCCCAACTATATATTTAGATTCATTAAATTTTAACTAATTCAGTTGGATTTAGACAAAAATTTATATATAAGTTACAAAGTTATTAAGTTCAAATTTTAACATGTGTCACTCTTTATATTTCAACATTCATTTTTAAAGATTTATCTATTAAATTACTAAAACTAATCGTGAATCTATAGTTCGCACGGACTACAATAATATACATATTTAAAAATAAATAAGTAAATAATTAAAATAAATTAAAAACTTCAAATTAATCAAATATAAAAGTTCAAATTTATTATCATTTTTTATTAAGAGTGCATATTAGTTTTAATATGCATACTAATAACAATTATTGAATAAATAAATTAAAATAAATATAGAAAATGGGTGAAAAATTACATTTTTAAATGGGTGAAAAATTATATATTTTTTTTATCTTTTAGATTAAAAAAAAGAAAACTGTTTTTATTTGAATATAATAGAATGTTTCAATTAAAATAAAAAACATTATTTTTATAGAAATTAAGAATAATGTTTTAAATGTAATTAGATTGGAGTTCTTTTATATTAAATAAAACTTGTGTATTTAAATAAAAAAATAATTTTTTTATAGAAAAAATGTTGTAATATTTTTCAATACCTTTATCTTAACTTCAAAATAAGGGATAGAAAATCATTTTTCAATACCTTTTCTAATGTCTTTTCTTCTTGTTTATTATATTCTCTTTTATTTTTTAATATTTTCTCTCCTCATTTATTGTCTTTTAAATGTTGCAGTCAAATATCAAAAAATATTTAAAATATTTTCTTTAAAAAATATTTTTCTACAAAGAAAATATGTTCCAAAAATAAAATATTTTCTACAAACAAATGAAGTGTTAATATAAAAAAAAAAAAGTAAGAAATAATTAATTTTTCATTAGTTTTCTATTTTTTCTTTTATCTTATTTATTCAAATATATATATATATATATGCCCACTGCAAAAGTGGAGATTAAAAAAATAGGGTGGGGGTGTGATATGACAAAAATTCTATTTTTTCTTTTATCTTATTGATTCAAATATATATATATATATATATGCCCACAGCAAAAGTGGAGATTAAAAAAATAGGGTGGGACATGACAAAAATAAACAACAAAAATAAATTGCCCCCTGTTGCATGGGGCAGTTTGGTAAAAAAATTAATAAAAAATATAGCAGTCTTCTAAGCGTATCATCGCTCTCTCTCTCTCTCTCTCTATATATATGTATATATATATATATTAAAACTGAAAAAGAGATAGGAATTTTACTAGTTTTGACACTTGACACCTTTACTTTTTAGCATTTGAACTCCACGCACTCGTCTTTGTTTCTCTCATTTTATTGACAATCACGGAAAAAAAAAGCAGATAGAAGGTTGCATAGGTGAATTTTTTTTGTCAAACAAGACTTGCTATATGTGCAGGCAATTGCTGATTGGAAGAGTCACATGCACATGCTTATATAACACACACCACAATCTTGTTTGGTGAATTTGGAATGAGTAAAGACATAAAGTTCGTTCATTTAATTTTGCTTCTTTTTTTTTTTTGGGTCAATCATTTAATTTTGCTTCTAATGACTACAAGTTGGTGTGAATATAATTTGAAAATTGATGAGCTTAAATATGAAAGTGCTTAAGATGAATGAGTTTTGCTAATACAAAAAAGAAGAAGTTAATTTTAGTGTGACTAGGGCTATAAAGAACATTACATTTGTTTGCTAAACTTTAAGCTTTTCATTTCACACCCTTGGCAATTTCATCTTCTATTGGTAGCAATCTCTCTGTTCATTGCTACCCCATTGCCTCCATTTCTTGGACTCTTTCTGAAACACAGAATATAGAAACCCAACGGTCACTTATTCACTTTTGTCTTCTTTACATCTTCTTTTTTGTTCCTTAAACTCTAAAAAATGGTGGTATTAAAATCTAGCTAGCTTCATTCTCGAAAAGGCCTCCTCTTGGTGTCTTGACAAGACTAAATCTGCAGCTACTCATATATATATACACACACACATAAGAGAAAGTGTGAGCTATGATACTGACTTGGACATATGTTTTCTTTTTTTAATGTTTGTAGGCATTCTAGAATTAGTAGTAACATTTGGAATTAATTTGAATGTTCTGCAAGCTTCAGTTATATGGAACATTTGTAATGCATAAAAGAAAATGATCTCAGTAGAAAAATTCTTCAGTACTCAAATATAACAAGCAAAGCACCCCCTGTGGTTGAAGAGTGCAATGTTAAAATCATTATTAATATTGTGGGTCCCTCCTACGTGGAGCCCATAAGTGTTAAAGTTAAAAAAAGGAGTGGGTTAGCACTGAATTCGATGTTGACAATTTAAGTTATAAAGGCTGAAAATTTAAATTACAAATGTTGAAAAATTCATTCAAAATTTGGCTATAAATAGTCATGGAATGCAATGAGCAAGGCAACCAATAGGTAGAGCAAGAGAGCTATAAGGCAAGGGAGATAGCAAAATAAAAGTATGCTGTGAATGTTGAATGGTACAAAAAGAGTGTGGTGAGTTTAGGTGGGATTGTTATTAGTTCAAAATAATTTTTTAATTTTCTTGTAATAGTGAAATATTTTTAAGTGAGAAATTTTATGTTCACTATTTTATTATCTCACTATTCATTTGCTAATAATTGTATTCTTATTTTATAAATTCCAACTTTACAAAGTGGTATTAGAGCCGTGGTTGTAATTCCTCTTGAAATTTTGAGTATACTCTATGGTTGCAGTTTTGATTGATTTTCCACACCAGAAAAGATTTTTTAAGAAATTTTCAATTTATGGTAAGGGGAAGATTTTGCACGTGCACAGTTTAGAATTGTGAAGCTCAATGGTTCAGAACCACACTTGCTTGGTGAAACGTGAAGCTGCCAAATCCAAGTCACTATGACGAAATTAAGTAATGTTGAAATTATTAAAAAATTAAATAATAATTATAGCATGTGGAGGACTTCTATGGAACCATACTTGTAAGGTCAAGACCTTTGGGAGGTTATTACTGGGACGGAGACTATATCATCACCACTAGATAATGATAATGGCAATCTTAGAAAATGGAGAATTAAAGTTGGGAAAACCATGTTTTCCATCAAAATAACTATTGAAGAGGAGATGATGGAGCACATTAAAGATGTTATTATATATAGGTGGCGGGGTTTAGCACGCGCCCAAGATTTTAACAACCATGACACTATTTGAGCTAAGAGCTCTAAAAAACACACTAACCACTATCACAAAGACATGATGTGGAGATGAGGAGTCACCATCTAGGGTAATAATTGAAAAAAATCGAAAAGGTAGTACTCGATTCCCTAAAAGAAAGCTAGCACCATAACTAGGAGATTCTGGATATGAAATACCAACTTCTTTCAGTTTCATGTTCTTCTAGAATTACTTTATGAATAACCATATTATCCTCTATTTATATGCAATTTCATATAAACCTTTATTCTAGCAATTAACTCTAAGGCAAACCAGTCATGAAAATACAAGTAAATAATGCATTCAATACAATCCTTAAGTTAGTATAATATACATTGATTTTAATTAAATGAACTAAGTCAACATATTTTTAATAAATGAGCCTAAAGGGCGTAATTCCTTTTAATTTTAATTAAATAAATCTAGGACTATTTATTTTAAGTCTAAAAATGGGTCTAAATCTATAAATTATGGAGTATTTAAATTAATGGGCCTAGTTTTACATGTTTTTATTCTAAGGTGATCTTAAATCTACAAATTATAAAAAAGGTTTTAACTTAATGGGCTAAGTCTAATTAATTAAATTAAATTAGGTGGGTCTATGTTTAATTTACTAAATGGGTTTAAGTTATCTCTACTCTAATTTCTAGTTAATTATGGGCCTAAAATGCATTTTAATTAATTAAACTTAAAAAAAACCTAGATTTAAATGGGTTAAAGCCTAATATGGGTCTAGGGCCCAAAACATATAAAAATAAATAAACAAGCCCAAAAAAACAAAAAAAAAACATACTAAAATAATTAAATAAAAGATCAAACAACTAATTAAATTAATTCCTTCTAAAAAACCCTAATTTTCATTAACATGCAACCTAAAATTAATTTATTTCCACCATTGATTTTAATTAATTACCCAATTGAAACCCTGATTTTACTAACCAATTAATCAACATAAACATGCAATCACACACATAATTCCACTATTCCCACTATTGGGGATATTACAATAATCTATTAAAAATAATAATAAAAATAATTAATACAACCCCAAAAAATATAACTAAAACAATTAAATAAAATAATAAAAACCTAAAAACTAAATCTAGATACAAGGTCTTATCCATGGCATTCCATGAACTTCTTATGAGTTCAGTCCTCCAAACATGATCATCATATATTTTCCTCCATAATCACCATAAAAATAACAAAAATTATGATTAGTGAATAAATTATAACAATAATTTAAATAAAATTAAAACTTAATCAAATAAAAAAAAGAAAGAAATAAATCGAGTAAAAAAAATAAAATAAGGAGAAGATGATGCTTATGGATTATTTTAATGGAGTGCTCCTCAGATTTTGTAAAATCACAATTTTTGATAGGTCTTCAAATCTTCTTCTTCAAAAATCCTACAAAGGTCTTCAATTAATCAATTAAGTAAAAGGGAATTTTTGTAAAGAATGTTTTTCAAAACAATTAACAAAGGAAAAGAGTTAAGAATGCTTTTTAAAAAAAATCAACCAAAAGCTGAAAGACAATTTGGCGTTGAGAAAATATCAAAGTAAAACTCTGCATAAAAGACTGCTCCTCCCTGATGTCCCCCTTCCTAGGAGCCAAAACACCTCCTTTTATAGTGAAACATCCCTTCAAACCCTACATATAAATTGATTCCTAAAAGACTTATATTTTCTTAAAAATATTAGATAAATCTTAAAAATAATTTTAAGGAAATTTCAGACCAATCAGGATTCAAGAAAAAGATATTTTTATTTTCTGAAAAATCCAAAAACAGATGGAATAGGTCTAATTCTGATCAGAATTGTGTAATTCCAATTAGAATTACACAATTCCAATCATTTTTTAACTTCTAATTATAAAAAGGTCCCTGAAAGAATTTAATTTTTACAATTAGGTCCTTAAAAAGCATTGTAATTTAGTCTATTAAAACATTAAATTCTTTCTTTGAAAAACGCAATCAGACCTCTGAAGTTTCCAAGTTTAAGTATTGAAGACCATATTCATGACATTTTCATCATTGGAGTCGTTTGTCGCATCCATAACACGTTATCCTGAAATTGGGTGCTTACACCATACCGAATGAAGCTTGGGATTCTCTTGCTTTGCTATTCTCAAAGAAGAATGATGTCAAGCTTCAACTGTTAGAAAATGAAATAATGTCTATCTCACAAAAAGATATGACAATTAGTTAGTATTTTATCTAGGTGAAGTCCTTATGTCGAGAAATTACTAAGATGGATAAGGCATCCAGAATAGCCAGTAATAGAATGAGGAGAATCATTATTCATGGACTACAACCTCCGTATCCTAGTTTCATGATTGCAGTTTAAGATTGGCCTATACAACCTTCAATTGAAGAGTTAGAGAATTTATTGGTAAGTCAAGAAACTTTACTAAAATAAATGGCTAAAGTTTCCTTGAATACTAAATAAGTGGCGCTTATTACTAATAAAAAGAAGAATCAACCTCGTGGTAATAATGGAGGGAAGACACGAGGTAATATTAAAGCAGAGGAGTTCCAACAAAAGCAACAACACAATAATTAATAGTTTAATAATTTTAAACTTTAGAATGGTGAGTTTTTTAATTATGACAAGAAAGGACATTATGCCAGAGATTGCTGGTCTAAGAAGAAAATTGTTTAGAGTAATGCAGCGATAATAAGCAATCACCATAAGGATGAACCTGAGTAGGATGCTAAAGCATTATTTATAGAAATAGTACAAATGGAAGAGTGTTCCAGTTTAGAAACTGTGGAAGTCCCTAGCTTTATGGCTACTATAATAGAAGAGGAGGAGCAAACATCCAATGCTTTCAGTTCTCATAGAATTAATTATAAGAAGTGTTGGATCTTTGATTTTAGTTGTTCTGGTCATATGATAGGAGATAAAAGCAAGCTCCATAATGCTTTGGAGTATAAAGGCAAGCAAGTTATGGTAACTGTAAATAACTTCCAACTACCAATCACTCACATTGGCAATGCAGTGATCACTTGTTTAAATCAACAATAAGTGCAATTGGAGGATGTGTACAGAGTATTAGGTATAAAAAAGAATCTTTTATCAATTTTAGATTTCACTGATTGTGTTAACTTTATTGTGTTTAACCCAAAAGATGTTAAGGTTTATCAATAAGTCAAAATAGTTGACAAACCAATAATAAAGGGATAGAAGGTGGATTCTATTAACGTCTTGGTAGCAGAAGATACTTATATAGAGAAGAAAAAAGGCGGTGATGCAACTGATTTATGGCATGCATGGTTAGGACATGTCAACTATCATAAGCTAAAGATGATGATAAGTAAGTCCTCGTTAAGAGGGCTATTTAATCTTGATGTTCGTACTAATGTGGTTTGTATTGGATGTCAGTATGGAAAGGCATACTAACTTCTATATAAGAAGTCATCATTCAGAGCCAAACATCCATTAGAGTTAATCCACTTAAATGTGTTTTGGAAAGTGAAGTAGTTGTTAGTAAATGGTATACACTATATGGTAACATTTATTGATGATTATTTAAGGTATGTTTGGGTTTATTTGATGAAAGAAAAATTTAAAACTCTAGCAAAATTTAAATAATTTAAGCTGATGGTTGAAAGTGAAGTTGGAAGCAAAATCCAGAGCCTTCATACTAATAATAGGGGAGAATACATCTCTGATGAGTTCTCAAGTTATCTTGTCCAGTGCAAGATTGGGCGACAATTAACTTATCCAAACATGATATAGTAAAATAGTGCTGTAAAAAGAAAGAACAAGCATCTTATAGAAATATGCAGAAGCATGTTATACGCTAAGAATGTCCCTGGGAGATTTTGTGCTAAGTGTATGAGAACAATAGCTCATATAATCAATAGACTTCCTCAATCGAAGATAAGATTTATGTCTTTATTTGAGAAGCTGTGGAACATGAAACCTATAGTGAACCACTTTAAAGTATTTGGCTATGTTTATTATTATTTGTACCTGATTATCTACGTAGCAAGTTTGATAAGAAGGCAATCAAGTGTATTTTTTTGGGCTATGATGAGTATAGAAAAGGATGGAGGTGCTGTGATCCTACAACTAGAAAATACTATATCTCATAAAATATTGTATTTAATGAGACATCATCATGGTAGACACTAGAGTATATTGCACTTCCTCACTCAAATGAAGTAGAACAACTGTATGAAAAGTGTGAAGAGCAATTAACAGAAACTCAATAGAGACCAAAGCTTGTCATATAATCTTAACCTCAAGAAAGGCTACAGCAAACTGGTGTGTATCAAAAAATAAATGCTGAGGACAAACTAGTAGTGGAGATGCCATAAGAATAGCTTGTAATATCACCAACATAGTTGAGAAGATCAATTAGGGTGAAAATGAAAAATTCCAAGTATGCCAATATTGCAGTGATGGAAGAAGAAAAAGAACCAACATTCTTTGATGAGGCATCACAAAAAACTGAATGGAGAAAAGCCATGGAAGATGAGATTAAAGCTCTCACTGAAAATCAAACTTAGGAGTTGGTGCCAAAACCTAGAGATGTGAAGCTTATTTCCTACAAGTGGGTGTAAAAGATTAAGACCCATCCAGATGACTCAATTAAGAGATAAAAGGTCATTTGGTAGCATGAGGATTCTCATAGCAATATGGACTAGACTATGATGAGACATTTAGTCCAGTGGCTAAGATTGTAGCTATTTGTGTTTTGCTGGCACTTGTAGTAAACAAATCTTAGAATTTGAGGTAAATGTATGTTAAAAATGCTTTTCTAAATGGAAATTTGGATTAAGAAGTGTACATGGAACAACTTGAAGGATTTGTAAACAAGCTTAATCCTAAGTATGGTTACAAATTGAAGAAGGTGCTATACATATTGAAGTAAGCCCCTAGAGCTTGGTATGGCAAGATTGCTGAGTTTTTCATCCATAGTGGCTATGGAGTTACATTAGTTGATTCGAGTTTATTTATCAAAGCTCAAGAAGGGAAGCTAGCAATAATTCTTGTTTATGTTGATGATCTTATAATCACTGAAGACTATGTTAATGAGATCCATCAAACAAAGAAGTATCTATCAGTCTAATTTTAGACGAAAGATCTTGAGGAGTTGAATTACTTTCTTGGATTAAAAATGGAGTGCACAAAAGAAGGATTAGTCTTGTTTCAAGAGAAATATGCAAGAAATCTGCTCTAAAAATATGGAATGCTTGATTGCAAACCTCTTACTCTTCTAATATAAATAAACTTCAAATTGATTATTATAGAAGGCAAAGATTTGGAAGATTTAGTAATGTGTCGATAGATAGTTGGCATTCTGATCTATCTAATGTTAACAAGGAAAGATATTGCATTTGTAGTTAGAGTAGTCAGCTAGTTCAAGTAAACTCCAAAAAAGACACACCTGGAAGTTGTTCAGAGAATTTTAAGTTGCATAAAAGGAACACTTGATCTCGAGTTATTTATAAAAGTAAAATAAGTTGCAGGTTGGAAGGATATTGCAATGTTGATTATGTTGGTGATTATGATACGTGGAGATCAACCACTGGTTATACATTTAGCTTGGGTTCTGAAGTTGTTACTTGGTGCAACAAAAGACAACCAACAATGTTACTCTCAATAACAAAGGTTGAGTATCATGCAATAATGATGGCAGCTCAGGAAAGGACATGGTTAGTATAGTTATTGGAGAATTTACACTAAACAGTTACGTGAGTGACTGGGGCTTCAGACTTTCATCACTTTAGGATAAGTGAGGGATCTTGATTTTGTATTTCTGAGGGACATGGAAACTTTATCGAATTGAGAAAAATGATTGGTCGTAGGAGGAATGAGATACTTTTTATTTTATTTTATAGATTCGCCACCTGATTTTTAGAAAATTAGGAAAAGAAAGGGGCAGCATTGGGTCACACAGTGAGTATTGCCTTTGATAAAGATTTTTGGGTTTAGGGGATCGCATATACTTTTTGACTATTTCTTATTATACGACATTCAATGTATAACTACCGTAATACCTTAGTTTTGATAATGATAGTTTGTATAGCATTCACACAATACATTAAATAATGGAAGATAATAAAGCTAAAATATCATTATTACATTACTTTCCTAATAAAATACATATAAAAGGAAAAAGATTATAGAAAAGTCAATTTAGCTTAGATATAATGAACCTGTAAGGTTAGCATAACTATGTGTGTAGCTTGCTCAATCACATGAATAACAGGATAAGTAATGGACACTCAATCACTTGAAAGAGTAAGCAAAATGTATATAATCATGTGTGTTTGCAATGCTTATTAGGCTATGATGATGTATGATGATGATATAAGGGATGCATGATGACATCATTAGACCAGGAACATGATGACTTTAGTTCGAAATATGAACTTTTCACGTTATTTATAGTTATAGTGTGATTTCATGTTTTGAAAATAGAGGATGCAAAATGGTGATATGAGATGAGCAACATAAAGCATAAGTATTCATATAGCATGCAAATTACCATTCTCAATATGCAAGCATAATAAATCACAAATTTTGGCGATAATAAAGTAAAATGCAATGCGATAAAATAAGCTCGCTAAAATGATTGTGTGGTCCTAGGTTTGATTGAGCTTGAGTGAGTTTTAAAGCTTTAGCTTTGAGGGATTATCAAGCTTTCCTCGTCAAGAGGTTCAAAATGATGTGTAGAATGATGCAAATTCATATACCTTTAAAGCATGCTTTGACAAAGATGAGGTTAGGTTTGGTGGAAAAGAGATCTAACAACCTAAGGAAAATGCAGTGGGAGAGCTAAAAGTATGTGGAAATGGGTTTCTAGCATCTTCGGGTAAATTTTTGAGTGTGTGGGTTGTTGTTGTATGTTATTATTATCAAAATGAGGTCTAGAGAACCCTATTTATAGAAAAAAATGAGTTTTTGCATATGGGTACGCATTTTGCGTGTGTTTACGTGTATTTTGAGTGTGTTTGCACGTTTTGGGGCTCAGGAGCATGTGTTTGCATGTTCTATGCACCTATGTGTCCCAGAATGTATAGGCACACATTTGGGTACACAACCATGCTATAAGCACCCAATTTTGGGATGCAATTATGTACAATTGCGACGTAAGCCGCTATGATGAAATTTATTCAAAAATTGATCTTGGTTGTCAATTTTCTAGACTTTGGGGACTAAATTGCAACATTTTTTTAATGTTTGATTGCAAATAAGTCAAATTTTCAAGGTCTTTTAGTAATTAAAAGTAAAAAAATTAGGATCGGCATTTAAAATGCTGATTGGCATTGGTGTAATGCCGACCGGCTTAGGCAATGCTGATCGGCATTACACAATGCCGATGCGTAAAAGTCTTGTTTTTTTTTTATTTTTTATGTATTTTTATCAATTTTTTTCAGCATTTTTATTGGTTAAAAATTCATTTTTATCTTTATTATTATCTGATAAGGTTTTAAATGCATAAATAGTTTTCAAAAATTAAAATTCTTATCAGGTTGTTTTTAAAGAGATGAGCGTTCCTACAAATTGGAAAAGTTAGTACGCTCAGACTCTGCTTTAAAAAGAAAAGAGTCTACGTGCGTAGGGGGGATTTTTCCTTTTTGACAGACAGAGGGAGATCGAGAAAAAAAAAACATTCACATGCAGAAACTTGATTGCGCACAAACCCTAAAAAACTGAGACATTATTGAGAACATTGGGTGCACCAGAAAACTTCAATTTTTGTCAAAGCTCTTTTCTATACAATTCTTTCAACAAGAATAGTCCAACACTGTTTTTTTAAGCCTTTGTCCAGAATCAAAGAACAAGTAAAAAAAAAAACAATGGTGACAATCACAATCTGAGGGGCTATCTCAAAGCACATGCACAACATTCATTTTTTTTCTTTCTTCTCTTCTTTTTGTGATTTTTATTTTATTACGTTATTTGTTTTATTATTTAATTTTACAACTAATCTGATTACTTTTTTTTTTTTTGTTTTGATATGTGCATGTGGATTGAGGAGGATACCGCCTGTGTTTAATTGAACAGAAGATCCATGGAATGCCATGGATGAACCTGTACTATTTTTTAATAGTTCTTAGGATTTTAATCTTTATTTTGCATTTATGTGTTCTGTGTAGTTTATTTTTAATTCATGGGTGTATAATTGTTTAATTTTAATTTTGTACATAGTTTGTAATAGCCTTAGTAGTGGGAATAGTGAGAGATTTAAATTTCTACACTTTAAAATTAATTAGTAATTAGGTTCAATCGGGTAAAAATTAATTAAAAATTAATGGTGGCTTTAGTTAATTAGGGTTTGTATGTAATTAATTTAGGTATTTTTAAAAATCATATATGAATGTGTTTTGATTTGATTTTGTTATATTTTTTATGTTTTTTTTTATGTTTTTTGGGCCTCAAGCCCACATTTAGGTCTAACCCACTTAATAAATAGGTTTAAAAAATGGTTTAAGACTTTAAATAATTAAAATCAATTTAGGCCCATTAGGTTAATTAGATTTTAGGTCCACTTAGTTAATTAAAACTTGTCTAGACTTAGCTCAGTCCACTTAATTTCATTTCTTTTAAAATAAATAGACCTAGACCCACATTTCACTTAAAATCAGACCAAGTTAGACTTAGACTCATTAATTTAATTTTCCTTTAAAATTAAATAGACTTAAGCCCATTTCTTAGACAAACTAAAATAAATAGATCTAGATTTACTAATTAATAAAAATGTAGGCCCACCTTTAAAGTCCATTTCACTTGTAAATAAAATATGTAGACTTAGCTAACTTATAAAATAAAATTAACATAGTTTAAACATAGGGACATTGCCTTTTTATGCATTTTTACTTATAATTTTATTGACTTGTTGCCTTTTGGGTTAGATGGATGTTAATTAGGGTTTAATAAAATTGCATGTAATTAGAGGATGAAATAATCATTTACAAAATTATTCTAAATGAACATGAGACTAAGAGAAGTTAGTATTCTATATCCAGAATCTCCTGGTTGTGGTGCTAGCTTTCTTTTAGATAATCGAGTACTACCTTTTTGATTTGTCCCAGTTATTACCCTAAGTGGCGACTCCTCATCTCCACACCATGTCTTTGTGATAGTGGTTAGTGTGTTCTCTAAGGCCTTGAGCCTAAACAGTGTCATGGTTGCTAAAATCTTGGACTCGCGCTAAACCCCGTCATTTACACATGCACTTGAGCACATGGCCATATGTACAATTGTATAGTCACACGGTTCGATGCTTACTCGGGAATGTGCGTAGCCCTCGTAGGAGTTTTGAGGGCATTCTAATGGCCATTTTAGTGTTTTAAAAGTGCTTTTCAAGTTTTTTTGGCCTTCTGAATGCATTCATGACATTATTTTTGTCAAAATTAACCCCATTTTTATGAAATTGAGTCAAGATTTTACGAGATGAACGTGTGGTTATGCGTGTTACATATTTGCTTATACGCACTATGCCGAGGCTATTTCTAAGGGTTTTTGGGCTTTTGGACACATTTCTAAAGTTTATTTTGTTTAATTTGGCCTTGATTTTAGCCCGTGACACCTAGAGGTGTTTGTGGTTACACGCGTACTTCTATGTAACGCGTACTTCCAGAGGTTTTAAAGTCTTTTGAATGTGTTTCCAAAGTCTATTTTGTCAAAATTGATTTTTATTTTTTCATGAAGTTGGGTCCCGATCTGATGAAATGAACACCGGCTTAGCAAACTATGTTTAGAGACAAGATTGCTCAAAATAAGCCTCTTATTATTTCGATTATTTGTATTCTGTAAGATCGGAGTACAATTTAACGGCTTGGTGATTGATTATGCACATTGGTGGAATCAGTTAGGGTTTTTGGGGTTACACACTTCATAGGTGTTATGAACGAGTAGACTTTAGTCATGTTTATAGATTCATTTCATCATTGGACCTTTTTGGGGACAATCAAATTTGAGATATGACAGTTACCCCCTACTTCACATGTGTTGCATAGCCACTTATCGCTAGTGTCAATACAAACGAAGTAAGTGCAAGGATGCAAAAAATAATTTTCTAAGGAGAGAGGCACTTACTCAAGTGCTGTGTTATTTTGATTTGATTATTGTTGTTATTTTATGACTTGGCCATTATACAATGTGTAGCTCATGACACATGTAAGATGTGAGTCACATAAGGATGCAATTTCAGGATTCATGCAAGATGCAATTTTGGGGTTCATGTAAGATGTAATTTTGGGATTCATACAAGGTGTGATTTGCACAAGGATGTAATTCTAGGATTCATGCAATATGCAATTTTGGGATTCATGAAAAATGATGCAATTTAGGGTTCATGCAATGATACAATTTGCACATAAATGATTCAAGAAAGTGAGACAAGCACATGATAGTGATATGCAATCAGGCATATGATATGCAAGCATGCACATAAAATGCAATGACTACCCTTTTTAGGTGTCATACTTAACACTCTCTAATCATTAAAGTAATGCCACTATAACCTCTTCTGGTGTTAGGCAAATAGATACTACCACTGTAACTTCTTCCAATATTAGGTAAATATATACTACCACTATAACCTCTTATGATGTTAGGTGAATAAATACTACCACCATAACCTCTTCCGGTGTTAGACAAATAGATACTACCACTATAACCTCTTTTGGTGTCAATCGAAGGTGAATAGATACTATCACTATAACCTCTTTTGGTGTCAGGTGAAGAGATACTGCCACTATAACCTCTTTCGATGTTAGGAGAATAAATACTACCACTATAAACTCTTATGGTGTCAGGCGAAGAGATACTGCCACTATAACCTCTTTTGGTGTTAGGTGAACAGATACTACCACTATAACTTCTTTCAGTGTCAGGTGAACAACTACTACCACTATAAGCTCTTTTAGTGTTAGGTGAATAGATACTACCACTATAACCTCTTTTAGTGTTAGGCAAACAGATACTGCCACTATAACCTCTTTCAGTGTTAGGCGAACAGATACTGCCACTATAACCTCTTTCGGTGTCAGGCAAATGGATGCTGCCACTATAACCTCTTTTAGTGTTAGGCGAATATATATTGCCACTATAACCTTTTTTGGTGTTAGACGAATAGATACTGTCACTATAACCTCTTTTGGTGTCAGGCGAATAGATATTGCCACTATAATCTCTTCCGGTGTCAACGAATAGATACTGCCACTATAACCTCTTTCGGTGTTAAGCAAATAGATACTACCACTATAACCTCTTCTAGTGTCAAAAGAACATATTGGTTGTGATTGTGATCATTGTGATTGGTGTAATACGTTCTTCTCTTTTTTCCATTTAGTTGGATTGAGTCCCTTGTTGTGACTAAAGTTCTTGTAAATGCTTTCTTAGTCATGTTTGGTGATGATAACTTTTGGAGTTTTACTGCTCAAAGTCTTGAGAAGGCATATATAAACATGTGAAGAGCATGCATTTCAACTTTATTTTATGAAGTGTGTTCAAAGGATTTTATGCATTAGTCATGGTTAGCTGAGTGCTTCTATTCTTGCATTCTTACGATTGATTCATTGATGTTAAGAGTCATATGTATTATAGTGTTTAAATTGTTTTAACTATAATGGTCTTGAGTTAATACTAATCTTAATAATTTAAAAATATGATCTATAAATCGTGGCCAAGACTGATTGTATTACCAAGTGAAGAGCGAGCTTCCCAAGTGAACTTCTGAAGAGTGTAGTGAGATGAAACTTTATAAAAAGTGCAGATGAATAGAATGAATTTTAATTATTAAAAGGCTTTTTAAGTAGGAAAGTGATAACTGAACATACATTACTAATTTTTTTCTATAGGGATTTCCTTTCTTTAATTTCCCCTGCCTTTCCCGTATTACTCAGCATGGATACTGCCAAAAGGTCTTTTAGGATACTCATACTCCACTTTTTGGAGCATTGGAGTGTGCAAAGATTTTGATTGCTTTAATTTTCCTGCATTTTTTTTATTTTTATGTTCCCCCTTTTTAGTATTCCTTGCCTTTTTCGCATTACTCAACATGAATACCACAAGAGGGACTTTTTGGATACTCTTACTCATTTTTGAGCATTGGAGTATATAAGTATAGTCTTAAGATCACAGACCCATTTGAAAGATGTCTTGATAATTATAATTTTTCTTGTCCATCAATGTCCTTTATAAGTTTTATCTTATGAGTTCTTCATCTATCCAAGTGGAATGCAAGCATTAAGTTGATTAAAATTCAGAAGGTCTTGACCTAGAGCTGTAGATTGTGCTTTAAAAAATTATGAAATAGGCATTAATGGAAGACTACAATAATCAAAATCAGCTCACTTAGCTTTGATAAATGTGATTTATGGCATAAATAAAGTTTGCATGAGTGTAAGAAAAGAGTTGTTATTATTATTTTTATTTTTAGTGTATGAGTGCAAATGCATATGCATGTATTAAAGAGAGAAGGAAGAGGGCACTCCCTGTGTAGAGGCGGTCACAGAGGTGGCATTTGTTGTTTTTTATTTTTTTTGCGGTTGGTGTCTCTGTTAACTGTTAGTGCTAGCACCATTGTTACTGCATGTTTCATGCTTTGAAACTATGGCACTTGCCATATCCTTGTAGATATGGTTATGACTGTGGTTATAATTGTAGCTTTTGCTATGGGTTTAGTACTTACTGTGTTGTATAACTATTGTTATATTACTTTATGAGCGGCTTTCACCTTTACATGCTTGGATTGGCTTTGACTTGCACAGTTGCATTAACCTATAAAGAAAATAACATAATTGTAGTTAGTATTGGTTATGTCTTCAGATAATGATTCTAAGCTAGGGCACATTCTGACTTCCCCTTTATTGCATTATTTTCGTCAAATTGATGCTTCCTGCTCTTACTTATTGGTGTAGTTACATTTCTTTTTGTTGTTATATTGCTTCTTCTACTTTGGTGCAGTTGCACTTCCCTGCATAGTAAAAATAACTTTGGTCAGTGTTTATTTATTCAAAAGATGATTCTTAGTCGTGGTTTATTTTGACTTCCCTTTTAATAGTCTTGCACATGTTGAAAAACTTAGGATTTTGGCTGTCTTTATTGTGTTTTTTATAGCTCTTGCTGTGGCATCTGTAAATCTCACTATAGTTTATGCAGTTATGATTGTGGTGACTGTAGGTCTAGCTATATGTGTAGCACCTTGCATGCTATCATATAGTCTCGGGTCTATCTTTTATATGTGCGCTTGATGTAATATGGATGAAAATGCTGCTAAAAAATGATAATGTAGTGATGATGTCATTGATTGTCATGTTGTTGATGTTATTTTAATGATATGTGAATGTGATATCCTCATGATATGTTTTTCTCTTTCGGAAAGTGCTAAGTTCTTTCAAAATAGTGATGATATGTGCAGTGTCTTTAGATAAGTGAAACCCATAATAGTGTGCTTTTATGCATGTCTTTTGCTCAAATGGAGGTTCGGTACTTAAAGAATGAGTGTGTAAAGTCTTAGAATGCATGCATCATCAGTTTAGAGAGTGCAAGGGGCTAAAGAGTATGTGACTGTGCATGAGGGGCACATGATAATGCGCTAGGCAAGTGGTCACATGCCTTCCCCCTCTCTAGTCTATATAGTCTCGAGCTCTTGAGGTTTAGGGAGGCTCCTTCTGGCTTCGTTTGACTATTTTTTGCCTTTTATCAATTTTTTTTGAGTTTTAAACATCATTTTTGCTCTATTTTTGCTTTCACAATTTTCTTTTCTTTGAATAAGATAGAGTTCCTTGACATTCCTAGGAATCTAAAGGATTTCCTTGATGATTTAGATGTCGAGGGTGACTTCACAGAGGTTACTGGAGCCGATTTTGCGGGACTAATTCTAGTGGTTTTGCCGGTACTTAAGGTCTTTAGTCATCCAGACTTTGAAAAGGTCCGATTCCTATAGTTCATAGTCTGGGGACTTATGCTTGGACTCGTCACTATCGCCAGGTAGGTTATCCCTTATCTTTCATTTTCCATTTTCTTTTTAAAGCGACTTTTGTTGTCTATGTTACTTTGTTATCTTAATTGCTCTTGTTCATTGTCCATTTTAATATGACCCTTATTTTGCTCCTACTTAGTATTCTTTAGATCTTGCTGTGATGTTTACATCTCTAATTATCTTAAATGTGGCTATTGTCAAATTGTTTATTAGCTCTTACTACGTTGTTTACTAGCTCTTGCCGTATTGCATGTAAGTTTGACTAAGGTCATTATAACTCTTGTTATGCATGTTTGTTAGCTTATAATTTTGATTGTAGCTTTTGTTATAAATGTCAGTTGTCAGTAACCCTTGTTCTATTATTTGACTGAAGTAGTTATAGCCCTCATTGTCAGTACTTATTGTATCATCTGTAGCTTTTACTTTGTGGGTTTAATTGTAGCTCTTACTATGATGTGTTTATTAGTTTTTATATTACTTACTTTAATGTTCATTTTTCATTCTTATTGAATAACAAAAAGAAAGATGCTTCAGTATTTATTAATCATGCAAGTGTTTGATAGCGTACCTATTATTTGTAGCCTTATAGGTCTGTCACTGCATTGCCTAGTAATTTTAACAAAGTCAGTCTGTACTATTAGGGTCTCCTGCTGTGTGTGAAGCAATTGGTTACAAGAAAGGGTTTTCATAGGATTATTACTGCGCTTTCTTATGACTCATATATGTCGAGTTAGATTACTATGTATGCATTGGTTGAGCAGTGGATGGATACGACGCATACTTTGCACTTGCTCATTTGAGAGATGACCATCACTCCTTTAGACTTTGCCACTATCACGAGCTTGAGTTTTTCTAGGGAGCTTGTTCCCTTTAGTGAGGAGGAGTGTTCTTCCATGGTGGCGAGGAGGCACTTTACTTTGGAGTTACTTGGGGTGATTGCCCCTATGAAGTCTGATTGTTTGTACCTCACTCGTTATACCGAGTTTGTCTCTACTATGTGGATGATGTATGATTATAATCTTATTTCGGTGGAGCAGTTGGCTCTTTGCTTCTTATTCTACTTGCTGAGTGCTGGCATCTTTCTAAATCCTTTAGCTATAGGTAGTCTACAGTTATTGCTTGTTTTGAGGGACTTAAATAGCTTATCAAGTTATAGTTGGTGTACTACTTCTTTTGCCCATATGTACTCAATTCTAGACTCAGCACGTAGAGGTGGCTTAAGGATTTGTGGAAGAGTTATTGTTTATGTCCTTTTTTTTACTTTTGCTTATTTTTCTGATTCTCTAGGTTCTAATTCTGATAGATTTGGGGTTCTTCCTTATGCAACTGTTGAACATCTTCTAGAGGATGGTTTTCCTTATTATTCCTACTAGATTAGGAAGACCATTAACTCGATTGAGGATTGCGTAAAGGCTTGGGAATATATAGGTAACTGTTCCCTGAATAAGTATGCTTGATTCCTGTTATGTTGGTCATTTCATTTTTTAGAGATTCTTTATTTTTTTTTATTTTTAAGTAGATCCTCCTTCGTTGGTGGGTGGCGAGGTTAAATTGGTCAGTCGAGATGGTGGCAACATGACAGCTGACTAAGAGGCAAGTGTTGCTCCCTGGCCTGACTAGCAAGGTGTGGTATTTAGGTGAGTGAGTCCATCATTGGTGGGATGGTCTGTTTATGAGAAGAGTCCCTGTTCCTCTTCTTGGTGATATGTTTTGGAGTCATGAGCTTAGTGCAGATGAGCTTGCTAATACCATGATAGGATATCCTTCTGAGTGTCTCCTAAAGGGTGTAGGCTCTCTTTTTTCTAATGTGTTGATTGTTAGAAATCAGTTATGGTATTTAGATATAAATACATGTGTTGTAAGCACAAGTCTAAATAGAGTAAATTTCAAAAATTTGCTCATCATAACCGTTCATAAAATGAAGAATTTCATTTGCCCAGGATTCAAATTGCATTGAAATACATAACTAAATAAATTAAGCAATATATAAACAAATAATTAATTAATTATAAGTTTGTAAACTTACTTGTTGTAGAGCTTAGTATTCCTTTTGTTCAATTCCTTGAATCAAATGCTTAGCCCTCCAAATGTAAGGCCTCTAGTTTGAAACACCAAAGCTTTATCTATCACTTACTTGTGTTAATTAAACTTAGTAACTTGTACTAATTTAATTAAGTGCACAAGTATAGAGTATATGTTTAGTATATGTTGTGTTTATTTTTGGTTTATGATCTTATCATAACCAAAATAACTTAGTGATTTTTCTTAACTCTTTAAGCAAAAACTCACTTAAGCATTATTTTTCCTCTCCCTTCTCTTACTAAGTCACTTGACTTGCCTTAGATATATCAAAAGATATATGTGTAGTAATTCTCCACTAAGGAAAAGTATGCATTAATTAATTAAGTGATTATTAAGTATGCCACCTTAGGTATACGCCTAACCATCCAAATGATTAAAAATGACACCTTAGGCATACTTTAAAAATATCCACTTAATTAATATGCCACCTTACTTAATTCAATAATTGAGCTTGCCACCTACACATATTAATGTATAAATTTGTATGTAAAGTATACATCAAATGTATTATTTTACATATTAAATTATACATATACATAGATATGGACTTCAATTAATCTTTGGTCCAAAATAAATTTTGGCCTATATCCAAACCAATTTGGACCATTAATATAAGTCCATAAATAAATAACAACATATATATATATATATATATATATATATATATATTTATTAATTTAATATATATTAATTAATATCCAATATTAATTATATATTAATTAATAAATAATACTCTTATTTGATTTAGATTTCATGATATACTAGAATCATTGTTCAGAACATAAATCTAATTCTATTAATCTTGATTAATTGATTAAACTCTTTTAATCAATAATTAGATTAATAGTATAATGAATAAATAAAACTCTATTAGGTGTGACTTACTAGGTTCATGTCTAAATGACAATGAGAAAATATAATATTAACATTTAATATTATTTAAAACTCTTTTCAATTCTAAATGTGAAAATTCCAATTATTCACATTTAGTTCTCATAAGCTGTGAGTGACCCCTAGTATCGATATCACAGCTACCCAATTAGAAATGAATGCATATTATGATTCACATGAACCTGATCATAATTACTGTGCACTAAATTCCTTTCATTAAAGATCCTAATATAGCCTAGAGTCAAGGTATTATCAAACTCTAATAGCTTTATTATATGACCTCATCTTAAGTTTTAATTCTTGATAAAATACAACAAATACTAGAACTCCTTCTAGTACTAAAACTCTTTTTCAGACTATGTTGTATTTATCCTGGCCAGAAATTTATTCATCAAGAATAAACTTAGATAGCATAAGATCTATCCCGGTTCACACCAGGTAATGAATCCCATCTTGGTTAAACATTTGTCCCTACATTTAACTAATTAGATCCACCACACGCTATATACCCATGTGATGATTAACATAAGTATGTAAGCGGTAACAAACTCTAACCATCTAAATATGGATGACTATGTCACCTCAAGTCAAAGGACTATATGCACCATTATAATATAGATTGTGATTGTTGATTATATGTGAATATCCTTGCAATCACAATACTAATGTCACTTTTCGATGAACCTATCCAATGAATATCCACATGTCTATTCTAATCACTCATATCAAGTAGCATGAGTTTCACTACCTCCCACTATTAGTTTCTTACACTAATCAAGGAAAATAGACAGAGGTGATAGTCTAATTAATATTATCCAAATATTAATTAATTGACTGCGAACAATTTATAGTAAATGTACTGAATAAATTTGTAATTCATATTATCAACTCTTTGATAATAAATTTGTTCAACATAATACTAAAGGATAAATACTCAAAAAAATAACATATTTATTTAAAGAATATTTTATTGTCACAGAGATTATATACAATGTCTAAATAATTACAAGAATGCCACTAGGGCATACCTTATACTAACATTGATTCCACATTTGATTGATGCTGTGGCTAGTGGCTTTGTTCCCCCACCTCCTCAAGCAAATGAGGCTCATCCTTCAGATTCGAGGATTGGGGCATTGCGCGGATTATCGAGAGTTGGTTCTTCTGATTTGGTAAGCTTTTATTCTTATTTTGTACAAGTATGTAGCAAAATTTATTAGTAATAAACTATAATTGACATGACTTATGAGAGCTTATCTGTAGTGATGGGGATTCCACTGGAAGAGATCAGGATCCTACTTTAATGTGGAGGAGGGTACATTCTAAATTGAGGTGACTACCCATGCTAACGTTGTGGCTTTCGGTAGTATGATTTTTGGAGATTTATCGGCTAGAGTTTTCCTATGATTGTTAAGGCAGACTCTTTCTAGTATGGGGGTATATTTCACTTTGCCTTGTCTCGACTTTCCTCAGTTGGGTGTTATTCCTCTTGACACTACTCATGTTTATGCTTCTTCTTCTGGTTTATTCATTTTGGTTAGTGCTTGGTGTTTTACTTGTACTTTATTGGTTCCCATATTTATTGCTCAGTATTAGTACACCATTGCAGGGAGTTCATGGTAGTAGTTTTTGGAGTTTACGAGTGATCAAAGGGTATGTTTTCTTTATTATACCTACACATGTTTTATGTATGTATAAATATATGATATGCATTTATGCAATGCACTTCCTCACTAGTCGTGAGTGGGAGAGAGAGCGCACAGCTTATCATGATCATATCGATAAATTGGAGATGCTGCTAGTGGCTTTTGAGATGGATGAGAAGGTGCGTGGTCTGGATGGTGGAGTTGCTTGAGTAGGATTAACACTTGCTTCTGATGGTGACCATGGCTGATGTAGTTATTTAGGAGTTAGGTATAGACCTTTTGTGGTTGCTTTGTTACTCTATTTTCCCATGATTATAGACTCAGGGTATTGTATTTAATCATTTATCCCATGCATTGTACTTTGTAGCACTTGACTTTGTGCCTTTTTATGAATGATGTGTATGCTTATACTAATGTATAGATAATAATGGTAGTGTATTTCTCATAAGGGCAAGATAATTTCTTATGCATGATGATGGTGGGATCTCACTTATGTATAATGATAGGATTGCCACGCAAAAATGAATAGTATTTACTTACGTTGCTAAAGCATGAATGTGAGATGCATGTTTACACGTAATGCAAATGAGTATGTTATGTGATGAAGATGCAAGTTGGTTTTTTGGCTTCTGGGGCTAAGGTAAGAGGCATTCATTTGAATGGTTGGGTTAAGGCCCTTTGGGGAGAGTCAGATGATTAGTAGTTCTCAACTAGAGTAGCTACAATCAATAGTAAGAGGATTTGCACATCTAAGGGAAAAACCAGAGATCTTTGACGACTGTGCATTAAGCTAATGGCCACTTAAGGGGTTTGGAGTTTTTTTTTAGTATGAGAGTGTGGTAGTTTGTGGTTTTGAAAGATAGATTACATTGGATGAGATTGGGTTGATAATTAGTTTAGGCTTTATTTGAAAAAAAGGTTGACGTACAGGCTTTGGTTTTGGATGGCTTTAGGCAGGCATATGTCTTAGTAAGGAAAATGGGTCTTTTAGGATTTTTAAATGACCATCAATAATGGTTGGTAGATCTTATGAGTTTTAATATGCCTTGGAGAGCATTAAGATTTAGTGAGGCTAAAGTACACCCGACATGTCGAGTTACTGAGCGTCTTAAACCCATGTGCAGGACTTTGAGTCTTTTAGGTTTGAACTGGCATGTGGTCAACACTTTTGTTGTCCTTTTATGAGAATTGACTTGTACTAAAAGTGTGCTAGGTAGGATGCAAGTTTAATTACTTGTCTATTTATAATCTACTGATGAATTGAAGAGTGAGTTATAGCAAGTATTCATTCAAACACATTTTTTGATTGAGGCTATGATGAGAATTGAACACTTGCAATTTCAATGAAGATAATCAATAAATTATAGGATGTTGACAAACAAAGAACTTAACATTCCATTAAGATGTTTGATAAACCACATAGAAATCCAACATTAACAAAATAGCAAAAGCAAGAGGTCACTGTTCTAATCTGGCTATTATATCCAAGAAGTGAGTTTATTGGTCTTGTTCATTATAGTTGCTTTGGTCTAATTTGCTCATGTCATTAAAAAATAATAGGCTTCCATGGTTCCTTTTTGCTCTCCCCTCTTTTGATAATCAGATGCAAGTTTCTAGAGGGTAGGTAGGATTTGTGAGGTAAGCATCTTATCACTTCCTTGGGATTCATGTGAACCAAAAGAGATAATGTTTAGCTTTGAGGGTGGTTGTAGTGCGATTGAATAATTAGGCAGTGATTTATTTTTGGTATACTGTGTATCTCAGTTTTTGGGTGAAGGGTTGGTTTTGACATTAAGTATTTTATGAAGATCTTTATTTTTTTAGAGTCAATAAGGTCTTAGATTGTATTTTTGAGAGTTTTGCAGGTGTTAGTGGTGTGGCCAAGCATTTGAGGTTTTAAGGCTATAAAAATGATGATTAAGGCGATTATTATAAAACGCATATATGCATAATTACTATTGTCATAAGATGTATATTCTGGTATGATTGTTATGAAATGCATGTAAGTAATGTTATGTAAAAGGATGGAAGATTAATGTGAAGGATGAAGATGTAATGGATACATATTATGCTATGTTCTACATGAAATTTATTAATGCATAAGACCTTATTAGAAGTGCATAGAATGCACTTATTCTTTGTACATGAGAAGGAAACACAACAAAAGAGAAAGGGTTAGTAAAATAAGATGAGCTAAAAAAGAGAAACATGGATGCTCATGTTATAGGCTAAAAAGTGATTATCGTGTGTTCATAATGTACCTATGTAAAAGAACAGGGTAAGAATATATGTGTGATATGTTTATGTAAAGATACATGATGGCTTCAAAAAGGATTTCAAGGAAACTGGTAAATATTTCTTGTACATTTATTAATGTTAGATAAATAAATATTAAGTGATGTGTGGTACGCGCCTGTAAAAGAAAAGGGTGAGCATGTATGCATAGGGTGCATTCAGAATCCTATTATGAAGAATGTTTATTGCTGTAAGAAATAATGGTTAGTACATGCTATCTACATGTATGTTATGTATACATGGTAAAAAGTTTTAAAGATCGGATAGTCTTTCCTGCATAGTGAATAAACAAATCATAAGAAAGCTCTCGCTTCTAACTTTATTACTTTAGGAGGTTATTCAATCTCTTTCCTAGGTAGTTTTTGAACCTATAGTCATTGGGAGACTATAGTTCCACTCTTAGAACTAGGCTATTTTAGTTTATGTTGATTAAAACCAAAGGGTAAACTGAGGAATGGTACTCAAATATACTTGAGGTAATCATATGATGTCAATGTGATGGTCAATTTTTGGGCTTCAAATGATGTCCAGAGAAAAAAATGAGTTTTTGCGCCTGGGTATGCATTTTACACATGTCTATTCATATTTTGCATGTTCTGGGTCTCAAGAATGTGTGGCCATATGTTAAGTGCATGCCCATGTGTCCTAAAATGTGTAGGTACATTTTTTGGTGCACAACCATGTGATTGCAGTCTGGCGAGTGCTCGTGCGCGTACATAGCCCTCATGGGAGTTTTGGGGCATTTTAGGGCATTATGGAGGCCCTTTTTGGTGTTTTAAAACTATTTTTCAAGGTTTTTTGGCCTGCCAGATGCATTTGTGACATTATTTTTGTCAAAATCAACTACCATTTTTATGAAATTGAGTCGAGATCTTACGAGATGAACATATGATTATGTGTGTTACAAATTTGCTTACACGCTGTTTTTAGGGATTACACGCACCATTCCAAGGCTATTTCTAAGGGGTTTTGGACCTTTTGGACACATTTACCAAGTTTATTTTGTCTAATTTGGCCTCGAATTTAGCATGTGACACCTAGAGGTGTTTGTGGTTACACACACACTTCTAAGTGACGCATGCTGTAAGCACCCAATTTCGATATGATGAAGTGTGGATGCGACAGAGGACTCTAATCATGAAAATATTATAAATAGATCTTCAATAATTGAAGTTTGAAACCTCAAAAGCCTAAATGCATTTTCAAAAGAGTTAACTATTTTTTTAAGGGCTTAATTGTGATGTTTTCTTTAAGGACCCAATTGAAAAGTTTAAATTCTTTCAGGGGTCTTTCGTAATTAAAAGTAAAAAAAATAGAATTTTGAAATTCCAATCTGAATTACATAAAACCAATCAGAATTATGTAATTAAGATCAGAACTATATAATTCCTATCATAATTAAACATTTTCTATATATTTTTTTATTTTTACAATAAATAATAATTTTGTTTTGTGAATTTTGATTGGTCAAATAATTTGATAAATATCTTTTCTAGGATTTATCTAAATTTTTCAGGAAATCAAAAGTCCTTTTTAAATCAAAACTCTATTACTATAAAGGGAGGAAGTCACATTATGATGCGTCTTTTAGCTGGGGTTTTCTATATAAACCCAGCTGAAACTCTCCTAGGGGATCTTTTTCTTGACCTTTTTGGAGACTTCTCCTTTTCCTTTCATGCAGTTTTCAATTAAATATTTTCTTGAGAAGTATTTGTTCTTTGAGGAAGAGGTAGTAGACTCTCAGGGAGGAAAAATCAAGCAATGAAGATCTATTCTAAAAAGCAACGGTGATTCATACCACTTTGAGGAGCAAATCAATACTGGATCATGCCCTCATTTCCTCTCCTATTTTCTTCTATTTTTTATTTGATTATTTTAGCTCTATTTAATTTTAGCTTTGTTTAATTTTTATTGTTATTTTGTTTATTTACTAACCATTGTTTATTTTTGTATTTGTGTTGGTGATTATGAAGAGAATTACATGATCAGTTCACTTAGAGAACAAAATCCATGAAGATCTATGGAATGTCATGAATCGAATCTTGTAGTTGAATATAGTTTTTAAGTTTTTTTAATTATTTTTTTTGGGTTTTTTTATTTTGTATTTTTGTATTTAGTTTTTTTGGGGTTGTACTAATTTTTATTTTCTTATTATTTTTTCAGTATATCATTGTAATATCCCCAATAATGAGAATAATGAACTTCTGTGTATGTGGTTATGTATTTATTTTAATTAATTGGTCAGTAAAAAGGATTTTAATTAGGTAATTAATTAAAATTAATGACTATAGAGATAATTAGGGTTTTTTTTATTAAAATTGAATTAGATTTAAGTGGATTAAATTAGGGTTGTTTGTTAAAGCCACTTTAACTAAATTAGGTTTTTTTTTAGAAATAAATTTAATTGATTGTTTAATCTTTTATTTGATTGTCTTGGAATTTTTTTTATGTTTTGCTTTTTGTGTATTTTGGGCCCTAAGCCCGTATTAGGTTTTAATCCATTTAAATAATTTTAGGTTTAGATAGTTCTTTTTGACTCATCTTTTAATTAGCCTATTTTATTAATTAGGTCTAGACTTTTAATTAAAATGCATCTTTAGGTCCACAATTAATTAAATTTTAGGTTAAAAGAACTGAAGCCCATTTAGTTAATTAGATATAAGCCCATCTTAGGATAATTAACATTATTTATACTTAGCCCATTAAATTAAAATCTTTTCCATAACTTTTAAATTTAAGATCACCTTAGAATTAAAATTAGGCCCACTAATTTAAATACTTTATAATTTATAGATTTAGGCCCATTTTTAGAATTAAAATAAATAAAATTAGGTTCACTTAATTAAAATTGAATAAGAATTAGACCCATTAGTTTTTTGGCTCACTTGTAAATTAAAACATGTAGATTTAGCCCATTTAATTAAAATCAATGTAGATTAGACTAACTTAAGGATTATGGATTTAAATGAATGCATTGTTTATATGTATTTTTAATGACTAGTTTGCCTGGAGTTAATTGTTTAAATAAGAGTTTATATGAAATTTCATGTAAATAGAGCATAAGATAGTAATTCATAAAGTAACTCTAAATGAACACCTGAAATAAGTTAGTATTTCAGATCCAGAATCTCCTGGTGATGGTGATAGCTTTCTTTTAGAGAATCGAGTAATACCACTTTCGATTCGTCCTAGTTATTACCCTAGGTGGTGACTCCTTATCTCCATGCCATATCTTTATGACAGTGGTTGGTGTGTTCTGTAGTGTCACGACCCAAAACAGGGGCCATGACCGGCGCTAGGGAACGGGAATTCTTTCGAATCCGGAACCCGTAGCAAGCCTAAAAATAAAATAAATCATGCAATAACAATAATCATATAATAAATGCAGCGGAAATAAAAATCATAATATCATAATGTTATTCACATCAACTGGATTTAATCAAAATCCCATCTCATAAATACATAATCTCTTAAATACAAATCCAGTTTCAATATAATACATCTCTTTAAAATAAAATACATGAAATCCAACACTTTAATTCATAACTACTGCAGTGTCTAGATAAAATAAATAAGACTCAAGTATATAATTTACACAAAGAAGCCGGGGCGGAAGAAATTCGGCGTATCGACCTGCTACTGAGGTCTGAAGAAGTTGACTCTCCTGAAAAATAGTCAACGGAGGGGAGTCAGACCTCACTGAGTGAATTACTATAATATATATACATACACACTAAGTGATAATGCATACAGTCAACAGTATATATAATATGTATATATACAGGCAATTACACACAGATGCAATAAAATCATTTTTTATATTTTATCTGAAAAACATTTTTTATGAAGGATCACATAGAACCCTAGAATATCGCAACCTCAGAAAATAGTGTTAAACAACACTCTAGCCATACAGGCTCACTTATTCCAAATATATCCACTTAATCCATTTGGACAGTAGACTGGCCCCGAGACACTAAGTCAACCGAGCTCTAGCAGTCTGACTGCCAGTGTGATTGGCCCCGAGACACTTGGTCAACCGAGCTCCAGCAATCACACCTCCAAATCATATCTCACATATCAATAATCATATCAAATCAATACCCACAAATAGTTAGTAACATAGCCTAAATACTATAGGCGTACCGGTATGTACTCGGTCCTAGTGCTGCCCACTAGGTATCACGTTCTATCGATATCCTTCATTAATAATATAAATCATTCATTCACAATAAATTATGCATGAATTTAAATGAAATAGCAATATAAACCATATATATATACCGGAAACATACCAAAAGTAAACCAGGTATATTTCGAGTATATATATATCAAATACATTCAATCTAATTATAAATTAAGCTGGAAATATATTTAAAAACATTTTAAATATATTTTATTCACAAAATATGCATATAATTTAGTATATACCAAAAATAAACCAAAAATATACTTAATGTAAACTTAAGAAATAATCAAATTATTTATGCATATTTAATCAACATAAAACATGCATTTTTAAATCATGCATCCTAAGCATATATATATAGTATAGTAACTCACCTAATGCGCTCCACGAGACAGGTCCGACGGGCCTGGTCCACTAGCCCTCGGTCTCGGCACAACTAAACAAGCAATAATAACTGACATTAGAATAAACCTAATCAGAAATCCTAGAATTCAATCTAGAGTATTAAGTACGGA
The DNA here is from genome assembly GCA_947683625.1 of Mallotus nudiflorus. Taxonomy (NCBI): domain Eukaryota; kingdom Viridiplantae; phylum Streptophyta; class Magnoliopsida; order Malpighiales; family Euphorbiaceae; genus Mallotus; species Mallotus nudiflorus. The sequence goes on from CANTUR010000018.1 coordinate 7,237,510, forward strand.
AACAAAATTAGGGTTCGACTGGATATCACGTTTTACGAGAATTCTACCAAAAATTCGACAGAACCTCCCCTGTAAAATGGACATCTCTCTACTCAAAAGAGTAGAGCCGACCCTGCAAAGAAACACACTTCGAAAAATAAGCTCAACACAATCCACAACCCCTCGGTCGGACTCCAGACTACAATCTACCGACCGGGGTCCACAAACACAGAACAATTCTAGATATACCAAAAATATCCTTAAAACCTAGAAATACATCTCATAGGTAAAAATTACATAATTAACCTTAAAACACTGTAAAAACCGATAAAAACTCATTTTATTAGAAAAACCGTATATTATATATATAATTGAAAATAATTCCCGAAAAATAGTTTTAATTAGTTAAAAATACCAAATAATTTATAGAAATCATTTTTATACCTTAAATAACTATTAAAACCAATTAAATTACATTTTTAGCCAATTTAGGGTAAAATTACCAAAATACCCCTATATATATAAATATACTTAAATTACTTCAAAAATTCACCAAAAATCATACAATTATCCAAAATTAATTTTCTCAACATATTTATCAATAATATTAATAATTAAACTCAATTAACCAATTAAATTCAAATAAAAACACATTTAACCCTAATTTCTCAAAATCACATAAACTTCAATAATTCAAAATAAATACTTAGAAATTCATAAAAATTCCAAATAAATTCCTATAATTTATTTCAGAACCTAATTTAACCATAAACTCCAATTTCATAATTTAAATAATTAATTTCCGAAAATTAGAAAATAATATTAAAATATTCAAAAATACCCAAAAATCCAAAAAATCTCCAAAAATTCTACAAAAATTCACATATGTAGATTAAGCTACTAGGAACAACATTTGTGAAGGGAGTTTCCATGAATCATCCAATTCAAAGCTCAAAAAAATAAAAAACCCTAATGTGACCGAATTGGAAAAATCGAAACCTAAGCAAATCTAAACCATTTTAGCTCAAACCAAAGCTAGAATCACACTCACCGGAGCTCAAGGAGAAGAAAGAGACTGGCGATGTCGAAAACGGTGGCCGGAGGAGGGAGAAACGGCGAAGGGAAGATTTCGGCCAAAAGAGGAAGAATGGAGCTGCCGACGCCGGGAAAAGGGGCTGGAGGCGGCGGAGGACGGCTGGGAACGGCGGTGGCAAGCCAGGAGGAACACCGACGGTAGGTGACTGGAGTTGCAGACGGTGAGGGATGGTGGTCGGGCGTCGGGCGCGGGAGGAAAGAAGAAGAAGAAGAAGAAAAAGAAAAAGAAAGAAAAAGGAAAGAAAAAGAAAAAGAAAAAGAAAGAAAAAGGAAAAAAAAAGAAAAAAAGAAAAAAAATGAAAAAGAAAAAGAAAATAATTAAATATTAATAAAATAATAATAATAATAAAAAAATAAATTTTAATAATTTAATAATAAATAAAATAATTAAATAATAATAAATAAATAAATAATACAATATTAGGGTTAAACCCTAATTAAATAAATATACACACACGTAGGTTTTATTTAGTATTTAAAAATACGTATGAGTTCATGCAAGTCCGTAAATACATTTAAAATAATTAATAATACATTGTTTATGTGAAAAATTCCCCGAAAATGCAAGTCCCGGGAAAATTTTACGTAAAACACTGAAAATAATACACAGTAATTAAAATAGGTTTTAAATACATATTAACTCATAAAAATATCATATAATATACAGAAATTATTAACACTGCATATCCCGGTACAATGTAAAAATATTTTAAAAAAACACGGGATATTACATGTAGGGCCCTGAGCTTAAAGAGTGTCATAATTGTTAAAATCTTGAGCGCACACTAAACCCCACCATTTACAATGGCGACTCCACTAGGAATATGAGATATTGATTCTACTTGTGTTCTTTAGAATTATTTTATTAATTATTATTTTATTCTTGCATTCATCCTGCATGTCCTTATTAACTAATAGCGTTGGTTTATGGTTCCATGATTCCACTAGCTTCATGGGATTCTAGATTGGCTAACCATCACTTTTAGCCTTAACTTGATTAAAGAGAGATTAACAGACTCATCTAACTAGAGTTTGTAACCCAAGTCCTAAAGGGGGGTAGTCTTCTCTCAAGTTTGTAAAGGATGCCCGACCCCTTTGACCTTGGCCTGTAATTAAAGTCTTAAAGGAGGGCATCTTGCTAAGGGAATCTTGACCTTTTTCACCGAACTTGGCTCATATAGTGGCTTAGTAACTTCCTTTAGGATTACCCAAATTACTTATGATTATTGCAATAAGGTATTTTTATCTAGAAAGACCCAAGCCCATACTTTAGAAGCCCATTAGGACTAATAAAGATCGGGCTATACTATTTCTATGCTTTATTGCCTTAAGAGATTTGGCATGTGTGTTGGCTCTTAATATCTCCTGTTGATATTAAGGCCAAGACCAAAAATCCTAAGAAAAGAGACTCGCCATTGAATACGTGTATAAGAGGAATAAGGTTGGAAGGATGTATACTTGACTTGCTACTTATTGCATAGCATGTGCATTATGCATACATGCATTTCATGCATCATACTAACACTTTATTTTTTAGCCATCATAGATTCATCTAGGTTTTCCTGTGTTTGGAATTAGAAAGGTAGCAGACTGGTGAGAACAGATTTAAGCTTGTCGTCAATTATGAAAGAGATCCTTAGTAGATTGGAAAGGAGTCCTATCAATCCACTTTAACTAGAAGCTGCACAAACTCTAGTTAAACAAGTAGAGGAAATGGAACAACAAGAGGGAGGAAATTGGAGGAGCATTAATAGAAGACATGAGAGTAATGATGCAAGATAAACTAAGACAAGCTCTAGTTGGATTAATGCCATCACCTGTTGTTGTACCTCCAGTTATGACCAATCCACCTATTGTGGGTGCACCACCTACTAACAATGAAAATGCTACTAGGAATGTACCTGTTGTGGAAAGAAAACTGGAGGATGTTGAGAAGTATATATTTGAAAAGGAAAAAAGGGAAGCATTTGAGCAAGTTCAAGAGCTAGAATCCAAGCAATTGAAAGCACTGACTCAGAAGATGTCCAAAATGGAAGAATTGATGAGAGGAAAAGGCATCTATTATTCATTTGACTTCAATGATGTAATGTAATTTAAGGAAGATAAGTTGCCTGATAAGTTCAAAATGCCACAATTGCAGAAGTTTGATAGTATTGGAGACCTAAGGATTCACCTTAGTCAATATTCAACTACTATGAGCACCATTAAGGCTCCTTTGTTTGTAGTTACCAAATTGTTTGCACTATCCTTGGTGGGTATGGCTATTAATTGGTATTATGGATTGGACAAGTCTATCTGAGCAGACTGGAGAGAATTGTGTACTGCTTTTTTGAAATAGTATGACTATAATACCAGGCTTGAAGTGTCCATCATGGATTTAGAATTGACCAAGCAGAAACCTAATGAATCATTTATAGATTTTCTGACTAGATTCATGAATGAGGTAGGATTAATGAAAAACAAGCTAGTTAAAAAGGATTAGGTTAGGATGATTATTCAAAATATGTCACCTAATTTGGTTAAGAGGATGCAGATGATGAACCCTAAGACATTTGTTGACCTTTAAGACAATGGGTTGCAAGCTGAGGAGATTGAAAGTGAGAAAAAAAAGATCACTAGAAGCACCAGAGCAAGAAATTACCCAACTGGGTTATACAGTAAGGAAATGCTAGTCGGGTTGTAGGAGTCCATGCTATTCAATAACCCATGAGGTTCTTGAATTTTAACCAACCGTTACCTAAAGTCCTAGACTGTTTGATCCAAAAAGGCCTCTTTAGACCCTTAACCCCTTTTAGACCGCCAAACCTAAATCTCCCTAGCTTTGACACAAATAGTTATTGTAAATTTCACCAAGTTGTTGGCCATTCCACTGACTCTTGCATGCGCCTTAAACATGAAATTCAAAACCTCATAGACTCTAGAAAAATCACAAACACTAAGAAATCAAATCTAAACCTAAATACCAAAAATAACCCTTTCCCAAATTACCGAAACATGCCACCCCTAACGACCATGATGATTAACTCAGGAGTAAGTGAGGAAGAAGTGCTAAACTCCTTTGAAGACCTAAACCTTAAAATTGATGAGAGATCTCCTAATGCCCTTAAAGAGGGGAAAAGAGTAGAAGACTTATTGGGACAACCTTCAGGCAAGTTCGACTATAAGGTGTTTTATTCCAAACCACCTTCTTTAGTTATGCCTACATGATGGGGTGATGAATTTGATGATGGGAAGATACTAGATAAGAAAGAAAAAAATGCATGATTGAGGTGTGGAAAGATGGAAAGAAGGATCAGACTATTGGGGTTATTGACATTTGGTATAATTCTAATGAAGAAGACATTGAAGGCTTTAATTTATGGGTTGATAATCCATAAGTTAGTCATTTTACTAAAAGTGGTAAAGGTTATAAATTGATAGAGAAAACTATAAAAAGAGAAGTTGCTGAAATAGAAGACTCAAATGAACATGGAGATGACCTGATTCTTGAATAGCTTAAGAAGGCAAAAACAAATGTGAGCATTTGGGAGCTTTTGATGCATTTAAGTAGCCACATGAATGCTCTGGTTAAAGCTCTAGTTAAGAAGAACATTAAAACTATTGCAACCCCTAAGGTAATAGTGGCCAAGGTTATCGAGAAAAAACATGGAGTTATTACTTTCTCTGACAAGGATTTACCTCTAGAAAGAAGGAATCATAATAAGCCTTATTCATTCCAGTTGAAGTGAGATGGAAAAGGACCAATTATATGATGGTGGATGATTGGTCTACAATTAATGTTTACCTACTAAAAATCCTACCTAATATATGAGTGAAGGTGGAGGATTTAGCAAAATCAGACCTTACAATTAGAGCTTATGATGATAGCACAAAAAATGTAGAGGGAACATTTATGGCTCCTGTAAAGACTGGACTTATAGAAGTAATGGTGGAATTCATTGTGCTAGGTATCCTTGTCACCTATGCCTTGCTTTTGGGTAGGCCTTGGTATCATATTTTAGGAGGAGTGCCTTTAACTATGCATTAAAAGGTGAAGTTCCTTCTTGATAGAGAAGTTGTAACTTTAGATGCTAGTATGAACAAGGCTATGTTTGCAGTTATGGATAGTCAGAAGTAGGTAGTTACCCCTCATGGTTCCAAATAGCCATGATCTTTGTTGGAATAAAGATGGACCTAAAGGTTATAAGCATGATTAAGAAGATGAATTATCGGCCCAGACAAAGAAAGGGAAAGAACGAGCAAAGAAGTCTGAAATTCCTATTTTAAAATCCAAGTTGATATAAGAGGATTAGGCTATACAAGAGTTGGATTTGGCAGTAAAAAAGCTAGAAGAAGGTTTTTAAATGAGAATAACCTCTTAAAGAATATGGGACCACAGAAGGATAGCTCTGCAAAGAAAGAAAAGAGAAGTTCTACCTGAGTAAAAAGGAGCATGTCCAAGCAGCTAGTGTGAATATTCTTAGGTTTGCGATTTTTAAAAAATAGATAGTGGAGAGTCTGGTGTAAGTTAACAAAGACAAGGTGATGGAGAAAGTTGTTGAGAAGATGGGGATTGAGGCCATTGAAGAGCTGCTTTATTTGCCACCTAATGAAGAACCACCATCGGATTTAGCTAGCATTATTAATAATAGTTTTAGTAATGTTTTTTTATGAAGAAACTAATGTATTAATGTCCTATCTGTGTGAGGAAAAAAACTCTATTTTTCTTGTGGTCAATGATATGAACTCTGGTTGGGCTTATTTATATGATGTTGATCCTGACGGTCTTGTGCATTTTAATATTAATTATTCATGCATGTTTAACATTAATTATATTTAATTAGATTCATTAAACATAGGCACAAATGAACAACCAAAGCATATTTCTAGATCACATGATTTAACTCCTGAAGAGAAGGAAAATTTTGACAAACTACTAATAATTTTTTTTTGAGAAAATACTAATAAAAAGAAAGGTAGTATTTGCTTGGTCCTATGAGGACATGCTAGGTTTAGATAGAGAAGTTGTAGAGCATTGCATTCTAATATATCCAGAAGCTATACCTATTAAGCAAAAACTTCATAGGTTAAGACCAGAGTGGACTGAAAAGATAAGGGAAAAAATTGCTAAGCAAATCCAAGCTAATTTTTTAGAAGTGGTAGGGTACCCTCAGTGGTTGGTAAACATAGTACAAGTTCCTAGGAAAGATGGAAAATTTTGGATGTGTGTAAATTTTAAAGATCTGAATAAAGCATGCCCAATGGATGACTGGTGCAGCATCTAGTGCAATGTACTCTTTTATGGATGGGTTTTTAGGTTATAATTAGATAATGATGGCAGTTATGGAAAAGATCAAAACTACTTTTATCACGGAATAAGGGATATATTGCTACAAAGTGATACATTTCAGGTTAAAGAATGCAGGTGTAACCTATTAAAGAGTAGCGACCACTCTGTTTTATGATATAATGCATAAAGAAGTGGAAGCATACGTTGATGACATGATGGTTAAGTCAAAAACAAGGGAAGGAAATTTTGATGCTTTAGATAAGTTTCTAGCAAGAATAAAAAGATACAACCTAAGGCTTAATATGAAGAAATGTATCTTTGGGGTCACTTTTGGAAAGTTGTTAAGGCACATAGTCAGCAATAGGGGAATAAAAGTTTATCCAGACACCATTCAAGAGATTCCAGCACCAAGAATGGAGAAAGAAGTATGAGGGTTTATTAGGAAATTACAGTACATTAGCAAGTTCATTGCAAAACTCAACATAGTTTGTGATCCAATCTTTAAGCTCTTAAGAAACAATCAACTAATGGAATGAAATGAAGAATGTCAGAAATCCTTTGATAAGATTAAAGAATACATTACTAACTTGGCTATATTGAGACCACCAAGACAAGGTAAACCCTTAATCTTATATTCAGCTTTAACGAAAAAAGCAATAGGAGCAATGCTAGCGCAAGAAGGACCAAAAGGGGTAGAGTACGCAGTGTATTATCTTAGTAAAAAGTTCCTACCATATGAAGAAAAATATGATCTTGTGGAGAAGACATGTTTGATTATGATATCGGCTATAAAGAAGCTAAGGCATTATTTCCAGTCTTACAAGGTACAAGCTATTTTAAAGATAGATCCTTTAAGATACCTGTTTTAAGCACCAACTTTAATTGGAAAGATGTCTCGATGGTTGGTACTTTTAACTGAGTTTGATATAGAGTACATCACTACCAAGGTCATTAAAGAAAGAGCAGTAGCAGAATTCTTGGCACATAACGCAGTCGAAGGAAATAAGCAGTAGAATTTATAATTTCTAGATGAGAACTTAGTAGTAATAAAATAATGTGAATGGAAGCTTTATTTTGATGGAGCTGTGAATAATAGAGGAGCAGGGATAGGAGTGATTCTTGTCACACCAAGAGGAGAAACCATCCCTATGGCTAAGAAATTGAAATTCAAAGTTACAAACAACATGGCTGAGTATGAGGCATGTATCTATGGGGTAGAAGTAGCGCTAACAGTTGGACCTAAAGACCTACTGGTTTATGAAGATTCTCTGTTAGTCATTAGTTAGTCTAACGAGGAGTGGGAAGTGAAAGAAGAGAGATTAACACCTTACATTTTCTATTTGAAGATGTTAATGAGAAATTTTACTAAATGTCTCTTTGTGCATTTACTAAGAGATGAGAATCAAATGGCGGATGCCTTGGCAAACTTTTCTTCAAAGTGGCATAAATCGACGGGGTTAATGATGAAGCCTTTGGTAATAATGAAAATGAAAGCTCCATGTTATGGTGAAGAACCAGTTATGAGTATTCATATATGGTCAGAAGAAAAGCTATGGTTTTATGACATCTAAAGATTCATTGAGGAAAGGAAGTACCTAGATGAAGTGACTTCAAAAGAAAAATATGCCCTTCATGTTCTTGCACGCCATTATCAAGTCATGATGGGGTATTATATAGAAGAATGCCAAATGGAATGCAGCTGAGATGTCTTAAGAAGGATGAAGTAGAACAAGTGATGAGAGAGATTCATGTAGGGGTTTATGGATCTCATATGAATGGGATGATTTTGGTATAGAAAATAATTCGACAAGGGTACTACTGGATAAACATGGAAAAAGATTGGATTCAAATAGTGAGACAATATCATAAGTGCCAAATACATGGAAATCTCAATCATCTTTCCCCTATAGTGTTAAATAGTTTAACATCTCTATGGCCTTTTACAGCATGAGGAATAGATATAATAGGAGAGATAAGACCAACTGCCTTAAATGGGTATAAATATATAGTAGTGGCAATTGATTATTTCTCTATATAAATACAAGCTTAATCCTTTGGTACCTTAAAAGCTAGATAGATGGTAAGGTTCATTGAGAAGAATCTTATTTATAGATATGGGATCCTATATTATGTTGTGACATATAATGGTGTTCAGTTTCAAGCAGAGACGACTGAGTTATTATAAAGATATAAGATTGAGCATAATAAATCCTCACTTTATCGGCCTCAAGATAATGGTGCACTTGAAGCAACCAATAAGAATGTGAAGAGAATCCTCTCTAAGATGGTGAAAACACATAAAGATTAGTCTGAGCATCTCCCTTTTGCCTTGTGGGGATGTAGAACTATGACACACACTACTACAAGATAGACACTGTTCTCATTAATATATGGTTGTGAAGCAATTTTACCTATAGAGATAGAAATCAAATCCTTGATGGTTGTTATAAAAGCAATAATCCTTAAGAGTGAATGGATATAAAAGAGATATGACCACTTTGTATCTCTAGATGAGAAAAGGATGGACACTTTATTTCACACTCATATTTACTAGAGATGAATAGTGAGAGCCTTTAACAAGAAGGTTAAACCTAGAAAGATAAAGGATAGAGATATGGTGCTAAAGCAGTTAAGGGAAATGGTGTTTGATCCAAGGGGAAAATTCAAACCAAATTGGAAAGGATCGTATTTAGTCAAGACAATTCTACCTAAGGGAGCTGTAAAGATATCATATCTAGATGAGTTCACTAAGCCAATCAACCTGGATTGCCTCAAGAAATACTATCTTTAATAAAAAAAATAGTTCGCTAGCTAGAAAACTTGAAAAGGCTAGTTAGGAAAAACTTAGGACACTCTTGCTGTTTAGAAAACTCGTAAAGGGCTGGTAGGCAAAAATTAGGGAATAAAATAAAGAAGTGATCCTGTTAATTAGAAAACTCGTAAAGGGCTGGTTAGGAAAAAATTGGGGAAATGAAAATAATAGAAAAATGTTCAGTTAGAAAATAAAAAAGGACTAGATAATAATAGGAGTTATGTCATGTGATGTAATAAATGTACTCATTTTAGCCCTAATTAATGAAGATATTGCATATTTATCTTTATTATAAAGTATAAAGACTTAAAGAAAAAACAAAATATAAGAGTCTAAGAACTAGACTTATGAGATCACTATTTTAGTTATGTTTTTTTGTTTCTTTTTTTTGTGACTCATCTAATAAAACTTCAATCCTTTTGCACTTAGCAAATCTTGGTGGTTCTATAGCTTGTATGATAACCTAAGCCTTATAGTTGTCATCAGCAGTTATATTAGCATTCAAGTGCATGTTTTGCTCTAATGCTTTGTGAGGCCACAAGTTCTTCACTTTGTCTATAAAATCTTGTCTTAAAGGGAAGCCTTTAAAATTAGATATAATATTCATAATGAATTATGAAGGACTATACTAATGACAAAGGCATGAAGGGGAAAAGAAGGTTGAAAAGTGTAATCTAAGAATAGGAACAGGAACACAGTGTTCATATAGATTGATGGTTACAAACTTTAACCTTTACCAAGGATAGACCGATGTAATCTTAGTATCAGCAATGCCTTTCATCCAATCAATCCATTGATCTATAGTATACTTATCCTTCATCTTCAATGGGCAAGATTGTAGATGATGAGGTTGAAAAGTCAAAACACTTGAGGGAGCATTGAGTAGACTCAATTTCTCCTGTAACCAAATTTAAAAAAAATGGTAAGTTGAAAACCCAAAAGGGCAAGTTAGGAAAAAAAAGCATTACATGCCTGAAAAAGAAGTAAATTGCCCAAGAATCGATTATGAATCTTAAAATTAGTTAATCTAATGGTAGTTTCAGTAAGTATGAAAGGCACAAGAGTAGATCCAACTTCCACTTATTCTAGGATACTGACAATCCTTATGTCAGCTTCTTCATGAGGAGCCACTAATAGAAATTAGGCATATAAGCAAAAAGAGACAGTCCTAATCCAGGTAGCATTATTTTTGTCCCTAGTCCCACAAGAAGTAATCAAAGAAGAAAGATTGATAGTTTGAGGGTTATGCGCGTACATATAGATGTTGCCTGGGGGTATATTAAGGAAGGCCATTAGTCTACCAGGAAACTGCATCTCAAGGTCAGGGAGAGCAATCACAACAGTTGAGTCCGAAGAATAGCTAAGAATAGCAGCAAACTCTTTAATTAATGGACATAACTCTTGTCTGTTGAACCCAAATACATGGTCCTTGACATCCCAGAAGGTGGCAACAACATGAAGAAAATTATGGTATATTTTTAGATGTTAAAGGGATTTCAAGGATTTGACATGAAAGGGTAACAACCTATTCCAATAGTCTCCATTAAGGCTTTTAAAAAATTTCTTCATTAAATTAAGGGTCATTTCTATCATAATGAAAACAAATAAAAGAGAAGGATGAGAGACAACCCTTTTATAAGCCCTTTATATAAGTGCAAAGGCTAATATGGATGGGATTAGGATTTTCTTCACTTAATGTTTTCAGATCAAATTCAAAGAAGTATTCAAAATGGAAAAGGTAAAAAAACCAAAGTCGAACTTTCAATCGAAAATTCAGAATTCTAATTGCAATTCTAAAAATCAAATAGAAAATCTAGAATTTTGATCGGAATTCTAGAAATCCGATTGGAAATCTATAATACCAATCAAATTTCTAAGATTTTTGATCAAAAATTAAATTTTAGGGTTTGATCCCAAACAAAAAGTTAATAATCCATTCAGAAAAGGGGAAGAAATTCAAAGTGAAGAAAGAAGTCAAAGTACAATCAACAAAACATAAGTCCTAAAGATAAAAAGATCAGTCATCTTGAGCTCCAATATCTGGCCAAGGACTCCACCCTCTAATTAGCATATCACTTTAATCTGGGGGCATAGAAGTCCCAGTGCCAGGATCATTGAAACTGAGACTAGTGAGTTATCGGTGAAGCCTCTTGTTCTCATGCTCCAGATCCCCAACATAACTCTGTTGCATCAAGAATAGTTAGAATCATGCATATCATACATAACATGCATACATTTGTATACTAACCTTCTAAGTATTTATGATATGTATAGTAAATAATCTCTGAGAAGAGGCGAGTTTTTACAAATACTCTGCCCAAGTCCGAGGGACCTATAAAATAATGTGTCCTAATTCAACAATGAGTGTTAGTTTGTATAGGATTAGAAATAAAAATTGCACTTACATGTGAAGCATTAGTGTCACGACCTAAAACAGGGGCCATGACCGGCGCTAGGGAACGAGAATTCTTTCGAATCCGGAACCTGTAGCAAGCCTAAAAATAAAATAAACATGCAATAGTAATAATAACAACACAATTAAATTAAATATTGTGCAACGGAATAAAATTATAAATATCAAAATAATAATCCACCATGGGATTAAAATCAAATCCATATCTCATATATATAAATCTTTTAATACAAATCCAGTTCAAATTCTTAAAATTCATAATTCATACAAATATAATACACAAAACCCACAATTTATTTACAACTACTGCAGTGTCTAGATTATAAAATAAAACTCAAGACTCAGATAAACAATTTACATAAAGAAGTCAGGGCAGAAAAAATCCGACGTACAGGCCTGCTACTGAGGTCTAAGGAAGATGACTCTCCTGAAAAATAGTCAACGGAGGGGAGTCAGACCTCACTGAGTGAGTTACTATAATATATATACATGCATACTAAATGCCAATGCACACAGTCAAAAGTATATATATAATATGTATATATATACAAGCAAATACACAAGGATGCAATAAAATCATTTTATATATATTTATTGAAAATCAGTGTTTATGAAGGATCAAATAGAACCCTAAAATATCGCAACCTCGAAAATAGTGTTAGACAACACTTTAGCCACACAGGCTCACTTATTCCAAAATATTCACTTATTCCATTTGGACAGTAGACTGGCCCCGAGACACTAAGTCAACTGAGCTCCAGCAGTCTGATTGTCAGTGTGATTGGCCCCGAGACACTTGGTCAATCGAGCTCCAGCAATAACACCCCTAAATCACATCACACATCAGATAAATCAATTCCAATTAATATCCTCAAACTGGTTAGTAATATAGCCTAAATGCTACAAGCGTACTGGTACGTACTCGGTCTTAGTGCTGCCCACTAGGTAGCACGTTCTATTCATGTCCTTCATTGAAATATAAAGCATACATTCATAAAAATAAATGATGCATGAATTTAAATAAAACAACAACATAAACCATATATATACTAGAAATATACCAAAAATAAACCAGGTATATTTCGAGTATATATACGTCAAATAAATCCAACATAATTACAAAATAAGCTAGAAATATATTCAAAAGCATTTTAAACCTAATTTATTAGCAAAACATGCATATAATTTAAGATATATTGAAAATATACTAAAGATAAACCAAAATAAACTAAAAATAAACTTAAGTAATAATTGAATTATTTATGCATAATTAATCAAAATAAAACATATAATTCTAAATCATGCACCCTAAACATATATATATAAAATAGTAACTCACACTTAGTGCGCTCCTCGAGATAGGTCCGACGGGCCTGGTCCACTAGGCCTCGGTCTCGGTGCAACTAAACAAACAATAAATAATAGACATCAGAAATAACCTAACAGAAAATCCTAGAAACTTGATCTAGAATATTGGACACAAAATCATAATTAGGGTTTGATTGGATATCACATTTTACGAGAATTCTATCAAAAATTCGACAGAACCTCCCCTGTAAAACAAATATCTCTCTACTCAAAGAGTAGAGCCGGCCCTGCAAAGAAACACACTTTGAAAAATAGGCACAATAACTCATTCACAACCCCTCGGTCGGACTCCAAACTACAGTTTACCGACCGGGGTCCACTATTCACAAAATAACATAAAAATACCAAAAATACCCTTATATCATAGAAATACATTTAATAAGTAGAAATTACATAATTAACCTTAAAACACAGTAAAAACCGATAAAAACATATTTTATTAGAAAAATCGTATATTATATATATAATTTAAAAATAATTTACGAAAATAGTTTTAATTAGTTAAAAATACTAAATAATTTATAGAAATCATTTTTATACCCTAAATAATTATTAAAACCAATTAAATCACATTTTTAACCAATTTTGTGTAAAATTACCAAAATGCCCTTATATATATAAATATACTAAAATTACTCCAAAAATTCACCAAAAATAATATAATTATCCAAAATTAATTTTCTCAATATTTTTATCAATAATATCAATAATTAAACTCAATTAACCAATTAATTTCAATTAAAAACACAATTAACCTAATTTTCCAAAATTACATAAACCTAAATAAATTCAAAATAAATACATAGAAATTCATAAAAATTCAAAATATATTCCTATAATTCATTTCAACACCTATATTTATCATAAAACACAATTTCATAATTTAATTAATTAATTTTCAAAAATTAGAAAATAATATTAAAATATTCAAAAATACCCAAAAATCAAATAATCTCCAAAAATTCTAAAAAATTTCATACATGAAGATTAAACTACTAGGATCAACATTTGTGAAGGAATTTTTCATTAATCAATCAAATTGAAGTTCAAAAAAATCAAAAATCCTAATAGGCCGAAATTGAAAAATCGAAACCTATGCAAATCAAGACCATTTTAAGTGAAACAAAGCTTGGAATCACACTCATCGGAGCTCAAGGAGAAGAAAGAGACTAGTGGTGTCAAGAATGGTGGCCGAAAACGTCGTGAACGACATAGTTCCCACTTTCAGCTTTCCGGCCAAAAATGACTTCCAGACGCCGGAAATAGCTGCAACAGGCGGCGAGGAAGGCTGAGGAAGGAGGTGGCACACCGAAGGTGAGAAATTGGGATGGCAGGCGGCGGAACAGTGATGGGAACGGTGATTGGGAGTGAGGGAGTTCGGGTGGCAATTTTTGTAAATAACTCAGCTTTTATTTTTTTGTTTTAATATTAAATATATATATGTATATATATATATACTTTATACTATACATTAAAATAATATAAAATCACACATTAAATATGCACCACACACATATAATTTAATATTTTAATAATTTAATACTAAATAAAATAATTAAATAACAATAAAACTAATAAATAAATAATAAAATATTAGGGTAATTAATTAAACCCTAATTAAATAAATAAGTACACATATATATGTTATTTAGTATTTTAAAAATATATATGAGTTCATGCAAGTCCGTAAATTTATTTAAAATAATTAGTAGTAAATTATTTACGTGAAAATTTCCCCGAAAATGCCAATCCCGGGAAAATTTTACGTAAAGCACTTAAAATAATACACAATAATTAAAATAGGTTTTAAATACATATCAACTCGTAAAAATATCATAATTATACACAAAATTATTAACACTGCATATCCCGATGCGGTATTAAAATATTTAAAAACTCGGGATATTACAGTCTTCCCCCCTTACAAGAATGCGTCCCCGAATTCCAGAAAGAAAATGATCACAAGATTAGGAAGGGAAGAGATACGGGTAAGAAGCTCGCATCTCAGCTTTAGTCTCCCACGTATGCTCCTCAACTCTGTTGCTACGCCACAGAACCTTGACCATCGGAATCTGCTTCGAACGTAACTGTCGAACTTGATAATCAACAATCGCCACAGGTTCTTCCAGAAACATGATAATCAACGATCGCCACAGGTTCTTCCAGAAACGTCAAATCTTCACTCACTTCTACACTGTCGGGCTGCAACACGTGTGAAGGGTCTGAGATATACTTCCTCAGCATCGAGATATGAAATACTGGATGCACTTGTGACATACTCGGAGGCAAATCCAACCAATATACAACAGTGCCAACTCTTTCCAGAATCTCAAACGGTCTGATATATCTCGGTGCTAACTTACCCTTCCTACCAAATCTCATCGCACCCTTCATCGGAGATACCTTCAGAAAAATAAAATCTCCAACCTGAAACTCCATATCTCTGCACCTAGGATCCGCATAACTCTTCTGTCTACTAACTGCGGTCTCTAGTCTGTGCTTAATCACGGCGACTTTCTCTGCAGCATCCTGAACCATCTCAGGTCCAGTCAAAGCTCTCTTACCAATTTCATCCTAACTCAAAGGGGATCTACACTTCCTTCCATACAAAGCCTCATACGGTGCCATACCAATACTGCTATGGTAGCTGTTATTATATGCAAACTCTACGAGTGGCAAATGATCATCCCAGCTACCTCCCAAATCCAGGACACACATCCTCAACATATCTTCTAGTGTCTGGATCGTCCTCTCAGATTGACCATCTGTCCGAGGATGAAAAACAGTACTGAAATCCAACCTAGTGCCCATCGCTTCCTGCAACTTCTGCCAAAAATGAGAAGTAAACACTGAACCTTTGTCTGACACAATGGAAACAGGTACTCCATAAAGGCACACAATATGCTTCACATATAACTTCGCCAATCTAGCTACAGAATAAGTGGCTTTCACAGGTAAGAAATGTGTAGACTTCGTCAACCTGTCTACAATCACCCAGATGGAATCGTATCCATCCTTAGAATGAGGTAAACTGACCACAAAATCTATAGCTATCCTTTCCCACTTCCACTCGGGAATAGGAAGAGGCTGAAGCTTCCCAAAAGGCTTCTGATGCTCAGCTTTCACTTGTTGACACGTCAGACACTTAGCAGCATAATCAGCGACATCCTTCTTCAATCCGTCCCACTAGTATAAGTCTCTGATACTGTGGTACATCTTAGTGACACCCGAATGTACGCTATAGGCTGTAGAATGTGCTTCCTCTAGGATCTCTTCTCTCAAATCATTCGCATCAGGAACACACAATCTACCACTGATCCACAACATACCATCATTATCGAGTGTGAAATCAGTGAACTTCCCTGCTCTGACATTCTCTGTGAGCTCTTCTAGAATAGGATCTCGGCTCTGAGCTACTTTAATCCTATCCCTCAGTACAGATCGCACCTTAAATTGAGCTAGCAGTCCACCTGATCTACTGATCTTCATCATCAGACCTTGATCCACTAACAGATGCAATTCCTGGATCAACAATCTCCTCTCAATACTGATGTGAGCAAGACTTCCTAAGGACTTTCTACTCAAGGCATTTGCTACCACATTAGCTCTACTCGAATGATATAATATCTCACAGTCATAATCTTTCAACAATTCCAACCATCTTCTCTGCCTCAGATTTAGATCTCTCTGCCGGAAAATGTATTTAAGGCTCTTGTGATAAGTAAATATCTCACAAGTCACCCCGTACAAATAATGTGTCTAGATCTTCAAAGCAAAGATCACTGTCACCATTTCTAGGTTATGTGTGGGATAGTTTTGCTCATACTTCTTCAACTGCCTTGAAGCATAGGCTATCACCCTTCCATTCTGCATCAACACACAACCAAGGCCAACTCTAGAGGCATCATAATAAACTGTGAACTTGTCCACACTATTAGGCAAAGCTAACACTGGTGTTGTGGTCAATTTCTCCTTCAATAATTGGAAACTATTCTCACAAGCTTCTGACCACTCGAATCTAACATTCTTCTGAGTCAAGCGAGTCATAGGGGCTGTAATTCTGGAAAAATCCTACACAAACCACCTATAATACCCGGCTAAACCCAGAAAAATTCAAATCTCAGTAACAGAAGTCGGTCTAGGCCACTCAAACACTACTTCAATCTTCTGTGGATCAACCTGGATACCTTCTTTAGACACCACGTGTCCAAGAAAAGAAACACTCTCCATCCAGAAATCACACTTTGAGAATTTAGCATAAAGCTAATGATCTCTCAGTGTCTGTAGTACAATCCTCAAGTGATATACATGTTCCTCCATACTCCTCGAATAAACTAGTCTATCATCAATGAAGACTACCACAAACTGATCCACATATGGTCTGAATACCCTATTCATCAGGTCCATAAAAGCTGCTGGTGCATTAGTCAAACCAAAAGACATCACCAGAAACTCATAATGGCCATATCTAGTGCGGAATGTTGTTTTAGGAATATCAGCTTCATAAATCCGCAACTGATGATAACCCGACCTTAGATCAATCTTAGAAAAGAACTGTGCACCCTGTAGCTGATCAAACAAGTCATCTATCCTCGGGAAAGGATACTTGTTCTTCACTGTCACCTTGTTCAGCTCTTTGTAGTCAATGCACAGTCTCAGGGTACCATCCTTCTTCTTCACAAGCAGGACTGGTGCACCCCAAGGAGAAACACTGGGTTTGATAAAACCCTTATCCAAAAACTCTTGCAACTGCTCCTTCAACTCTTTTAGCTCTGCAAAAAGCCATTCTGTAAGGTGGCATAGATATAGGAGTAGTACCTAGAACCATGTCTATACAGAATTCAATCTCTCTATGAGGTGGTAAACCTAGCAACTCCCCAGGAAAAATATCAGGAAACTCACAAACAACAGGAACATCTGTGAGTGACAACTTCTCCACTGAAGTATCCCTGACTAACGCCAAATATCCCTGACAACCTTTCCTCAATAACTTCCTAGCCGTAATAGCAGAAATAAGATTATGAGGTGCTGAACTCCTATCACCCATAAACTTAAAATCTTCTTCATCAGGAATTCTGAAAGTCACCTCTTTATTCCTGCAATCTACCACAGCATAGTGCTGAGATAACCAATCATTTCACAGAATAACATCAAACTCCATCACATCCAACAAAATCAAATCAGCGGGTAATTCTCTATCTCCCATGAGAACTGGACAACCAGAAAGAACAATATCGGTGTCTAAGGAATCGCTCAGAGGAGTGGCAACAGACAAAGGAAAAGCCATCCTCGAAGCTTGCCAATAAGACTTGGAAGCAAAAATAGGAGAAACAAATGAATGCATGGCACCAGGATCAAACAAAACCCATGCATACAGGTAACAAACAGAAACAATACCTGCCACGACTGCATTGGATGCCTGAGCATCCTGCTGAGTGAGATGGAAGACTCTGGCCTGACCTCGACCTCCCTGCTAACTGGTAGAAGCCTGGCTAACACCTCTGGCACCTCCTCTAGTACCTCTACCACGATCCTGCTGTGGAACAAGCTGAGTGGAACTCTGATGCTGGGCTAGAGGTAACTGAAATGGAACTGGTGCAGCACTAGCAATCAACTGCTGTGGGAATCGTGAAATCTACGGCTGCTGATATCTGGAGTAAGGACATGATTTGGCAAAATGTCCTGTCTGCCCACATCTGAAGCATGTCAGTGGTGTTAGATAACACGATCCTTGATGGACTCTACCACAAGTCTGGCATACACTGGCAGCTGATCCAGAACTACGACCACTGCTGCTACTCGAAGCACTTGACCCGAATCTGAATGGTCTATGCCACTTCCACAGCCATATCTATTGCTTTAATGCACTTGCTGTTGCTGCCTCTGACTCTGCTAAGTCGGACCTCGTTGCTGACTACTCGAGCCAACATGAAAACTAGAATATGCTGTAGTTTGCAATCCACTCGACTGAACTCCCAACTGGTAAAAATCAGGCATCGCACCCTGCTTAACTAGCCTCAGCTCAATCTCCTTGGCCAACTCAATCACAGACTCCAGAGTAAGGCCTACTGTAGGCATACCAGCAAATGCTGAACCCAATCCAATAACGTAGGTAGTAACCACGAAATACTAATCTCGCATCAGATCCTCTGCATATCTACCCAGCCAAAGAAACTCTCGGGTATACTCCTCTATAGATCGATCACCACGAGAAATGCTGGTCAAACGGAGATGATAGCTCATATGGAGAGGCTCTGGATAGAATTTCCTTATAAATTGCTCTCGGAACTGAGCCCAGGTCATCGTCATCATGTAGGGTTGGATCATCTGAATAAACCAATCTAGGGCTGGTCCCTCGATAGATAACTCGACAATCATGATCCACTGGTACTCGGTATGAGCAATCCGAGTCTGAGTCTCGATCGCATGCAGAAAGTCTAACGGATCGAAAGTCCTATCAAAAGTAATTCTGCCAACTCAGGCATAGAACAAAGCTGCCTCAGGGTCAGACATACCCTGCTGATAGGCAGGCTGAATAGGCGGAACAACTGGAGGCACAGGAACATCAAACTCAGGCTCTACAGGCTCCTCATCCTGTATCTCTCTCTGCTTACGGTGACCTGCCACTCCTCGAGGTCTACCTCTGCCATGACCTCTACGTCTAACTGGCTGCTCAGGAGGTAAAACCTCATCCTGAAAAGATTCATCATCCTCGGCCTCAACGACTGGTGGAGCAACACGCGCTCGCCTCCTCATTCTGAAAAGACAATAGAACGATTTAGACAAAATAGACAACGGAGGAGTAACGCAGAAAACTAAAGCAAGGAATACTTATCAAGACATACTCGAACCTAATTCACTGTAGTAGTTACCAAAAGAAAACGCAACTCTGAAAACTAGGGCCATAACTCACACAACTAAGCCCTGACACAGAACTCCGCTCTGATACCAACTTTGCCACGACCCAAAATAGGGGCCATGACCGGCGCTAGGGAACGGGAATTCTTTCGAATCCGGAACCCGTAGTAAGCCTAAAAATAAAATAAACATGCAATAGTAATAATAACAACACAATTAAATTAAATACTGTGCAGCGGAATAAAATTATAAATATCAAAATAATAATCCACCATGGGATTAAAATCAAATCCATATCTCATATATATAAATCTTTTAATACAAATCCAATTCAAATTCTTAAAATACATAATTCATACAAATATAATACACAAAACCCATAATTTATTTACAACTACTGTAGTGTCTAGATTATAAAATAAAACTCAAGACTCAGATAAGCAGTTTATACAAAGAAGCCGGGGCGGAAGAAATCCGGCTTACAGGCCTGCTACTGAGGTCTAAGGAAGATGACTCTCCTGAAAAATAGTCAACGGAGGGGAGTCAGACCTCATTGAGTGAATTACTATAATATATATACATGCATACTAAATGCCAATGCACACAGTCAAAAGTATATATATCATATGTATATATATACAAGCAAATACACACGGATGCAATAAAATCATTTTATATATATTTATTGAAAATCAGTGTTTATGAAGGATTAAATCCTAAAATATCGTAACCTCGAAAACAGTGTTAGACAACACTGTAGCCACACAGGCTCACTTATTCCAAAATATTCACTTATTCCATTTGGACAGTAGACCGGCCCCGAGACACTAAGTCAACCGAGCTCCAGCAGTCTGACTGTCGGTGTGATTGGCCCCGAGACACTTGGTCAACCGAGCTCCAGCAATCACACCCCCAAATCACATCACACATCAGATAAATCAATTCTAATTAATATCCTCAATTTGGTTAGTAATATAGCCTAAATGCTACAAGCGTACCGGTACGTACTCGGTCCTAGTGCTGCCCACTAGGTAGCACGTTCTATTGATATCCTTTATTAAAATATAAAGCATACATTCATAAAAATAAATGATGCATGAATTTAAATAAAACAACAACATAAACCATATAAATACTAGAAATATACCAAAAATAAACCAGGTATATTTCGAGTATATATACGTCAAATAAATCCAACATAATTACAAAATAAGCTAAAAATATATTCAAAAGCATTTTAAACCTAATTTATTAGTAAAACATGCATATAATTTAAGATATACCGAAAATATACTAAAGATAAACCAAAATAAACTAAAAATAAACTTAAGTAATAATTGAATTATTTATGCATAATTAATCAAAATAAAACATATAATTCTAAATCATGCACTCTAAACATATATATATAAAATAGTAACTCACACTTAGTGCGCTCCTCAAGATAGGTTCGACGGACCTGGTCCACTAGGCCTCGGTCTCGGCACAACTAAACAAACAATAAATAACAGACATCAGAAATAACCTAACAGAAAATCCTAGAAACTTGATCTAGAATATTGGACACAGAATCATAATTAGGGTTTGATCGGATATCACGTTTTACGAGAATTCTACCGAAAA
The DNA here is from genome assembly GCA_947683625.1 of Mallotus nudiflorus. Taxonomy (NCBI): domain Eukaryota; kingdom Viridiplantae; phylum Streptophyta; class Magnoliopsida; order Malpighiales; family Euphorbiaceae; genus Mallotus; species Mallotus nudiflorus. Next base: position 7,258,927 of record CANTUR010000018.1, read on the forward strand.
TTCGACAGAACCTCCCCTGTAAAACGGACATCTCTCTACTCAAAGAGTAGAGCCGGCACTGCAAAGAAACACACTTTGAAAAATAGGCACAACAACTCATTCATAACCCCTCGGTCGGACTCCAAACTACAGTTTACCGACCGGGGTCTACTATTCACAAAATAACATAAAAATACCAAAAATACCCTTATATCATAGAAATACATTTAATAAGTAGAAATTACATAATTAACCTTAAAACATAGTAAAAACCGATAAAAACTTATTTTATTAGAAAAATCGTATATTATTTATATAATTTAAAAATAATTTACGAAAATAGTTTTAATTAGTTAAAAATACTAAATAATTTATAGAAATCATTTTTATACCCTAAATAATTATTAAAACCAATTAAATCACATTTTTAGCCAATTTTATGTAAAATTACCAAAATGCCCTTATATATATAAATATACTAAAATTACTCCAAAAATTCACCAAAAATAATATAATTATCCAAAATTAATTTTATCAACATTTTTATCAATAATATCAATAATTAAACTCAATTAACCAATTAATTTCAATTAAAAACACAATTAACCTAATTTTCCAAAATTACATAAACCTAAATAAATTCAAAATAAATACATAGAAATTCATAAAAATTCCAAATAAATTCCTATAATTCATTTCAACACCTATATTTATCATAAAACACAATTTCATAATTTAATTACTTAATTTTCAAAAATTAGAAAATAATATTAAAATATTCAAAATTACCCAAAAATCAAAATAATCTCCAAAAATTATAAAAAAATTCATACATGAAGATTAAGCTACTAGGATCAACATTTGTGAAGGAATTTTTCATTAATCAATCAAATTGAAGTTTAAAAAAATCAAAAACCCTAATAGGCCGAAATTGAAAAATCAAAACCTAAGCAAATCAAGACAATTTTAAGTGAAAAAAATCTTGGAATCACACTCACCAGATCTCAAGGAGAATAAAGAGACCGGCGGTGTCGAAAACGGTGGTCGAAAACATCGTGAACGACGTAGCTCCCACTTTTGGCTTTCCGGCCAAAAACAACTTCCAAACGCCGGAAACAGCTGCAACAGGCAGCGAGGAAGGCTGAGGAAGGAGGTGGCACACCGGAAGACACACCGACGATGAGAAATCTGGATGGCAGGCGGCGGAACGGTGATGGGGACGGTGATCGGGAGTGAGGGAGTTCGGGTGGCAATTTTTGTAAATAACTCAACTTTTGTGTTTTTGTTTTAATATTAAATATATATATGTATATATATATATATATATACTCTATACTATACATTAAAATAATATAAAATCACACATTAAATATGCACCACACACATATAATTTAATATTTTAATAATTTAATACTAAATAAAATAATTAAATAACAATAAAACTAATAAATAAATAATAAAATAATAGGGTAATTAATTAAACCCTAATTAAATAAATAAGTACACATATATATGTTATTTAGTATTTTAAAAATATATATGAGTTCATGCATTATCATAATGACATGGCATGGAGATGAGGATTCGCCACCCAGGGTAATAACTGGGATAAATTGAAAGGTGGTAATCGATTCCCTAAAAGAAAGCTAGTACCATAACGAGGAGATTCTGGATACGGAATACCAACTTCTTTTAGTATTGTGTTCATTTAGAATTATTTTATGAATTATTATCTTATTCTTTATTTACATGTGATTTCATATAAACCCAAAATAATCAACTCCAAGGCAAACTAGTTATGAAATATACAAGTTAATAATGCATTCAATAAATTACATAATCCCTAAGTTAGTCTAATCTACATGGATTTTAAATAAATGAGCTAAAGTCTACATGTTTTAAATGATAAGTGAACATAAAGACCTAATTCCTTTTGATTTTAATTAAATGAACTTAAGTCTACTTATTTTAATAAAAAAATTGACCCTAAATCTACAAATTATGAAATATTTAAATTAGTGGGCCTAATTCTACATGTTTTAATGAAATAATGATCTTAAATCTACAAATTATGAAAAAGGGCTTAAATTAAATGGGCTAAGTCTAAATTAATTAAATTAAATTAGGTGAACCTATGTCTAATTAACTAAATGGGCCTAAGGATATTTCTAACCTAAAATCTAATTAATTATGGACCTAAAAATATATTTTAATTAATTAAACCTAATTAATTATTAAGTGAGATGGGCTAAAATAGTTACCTAAAAATAAATAAATAAATCAAGACCTAAAATGGGCTTAAGGCCCCAAAAACACATAAAAATAATAAATAAGCCCAAAAATAAATAAAAACATAAAAAATAATTAAATAAGATCAAATAAATAATTAAATTAATCTTTACTAAAATCTTATTTTATTAATATGCAGCCTAAATTAATCTACTTCCTCCATTGATATTAAGTAATTACCTAATTAAAAACCTAAATTTACTAACCAATTTAATCAAAATAAACATGTAACCACATACATAATTTCACTACTCCCACTATTGAGGCTATTGCATTAATAAATAAAAAATAAAGCAATACATAAAATAAAATAAAATAAAAACTTTAGAAACTAAGTCTCTATGAGGCTTTATTCATAGTTTTTCATGAACTTTTCATGAATTCATCCCTCCCACATGATCACCATGCGTTTTCCTCTATAATCATCACAAATAAAATAAAATTATGATTAATGAATAAATTATAATAATAACTCAAAAGAATAAAAATAATTAATAATGAAAAATAAATAAATAAATAAATAAAGAATAAGAAGAAGATGATGATGATTATGAATGATTTAGGGTACTCCTCAGATTTATAATTCACCGTTCTTGATAAGTTTTCGAATCTTTTTCTTTAAAAATTCTTCAAAGATCTTGAATTAATTGATGAATCAAAAGGAATTTTTATAAAAAATAACTCAAAAAAAAAAGAATTAAAAAAAACCCTCTTCAAAAACACGTTTCTCCCTTTTTTCTTTCTTCTTTTGTCTCCTCCGTCTTTTTTCTTTTTTCTTTTTTCCCTCTTCACCGTCCCCCTTTCTTTTCCTGCTATTCTCTCTTTATATAGTGGAACTAGGAAGCTTAACCCCAATCCTAATCTGATTCTAATTCCTAAAATATAAGATTAATACTTAAATTATATTTAGGAATTTTAAACTAGTTAGGATTAAGTTAATTAGGAATTTTAAACCAATTAGAATTGAATTAAAAATAGAAAAATAGAGACAGAAAAATTCAATTCCGATCGGGATTGTGTAATTTTGATCGGAATTACACAATCCTGATCGAAATTGGTGTAATTTCGATCGGAATTATATAATTCCAACCGGAATTATGGAATGTCAACATGTATTTTTTTAACATTTAATTACAAAAAGACCCCTAGAAGAATTTAAATTTTGCTATTAAGTCCTAAAAAATCTTGCAATTTAGTCCCTGAAAACATTAAATCATTCCTTTAAAAACTGCATTTAAACCCTTAGAATTTTAAAGATTAAGTAATAAAGACCTATTCATGATATTTTCATCACTGGAGTCCTTTGCCGTATCCATAACACATCATCCCGAAATTGGGTGTCTACAAAAATATTAGTAGCTTTTTCAACCTGAACAGAAAAGAAAATGTCATCTGTAGTGATGAAAGAGATGAAGTAAAATGGAGATAAAATGCATACCTTAGTAGGGTAGTGTCTGTAGGAACCTACTTTAGAAGATTCTCCCGAATATACTCATGATAGTGATAAGAATGCCTGAGCAGAGTCAAAGCATCATATCCATTAAGAGCTGCTCTAAGCTCTGCAACTCTATAACATTGAAGAGGGAATAGAAGAAGGAATATGCCTCCTATAAGGTCCTATATGCCAATGATAGACACACTCACTAAGATACCACATCTTGCAATTATAACTATAAAGCAAAACTCTCATAGTCTCAAGTCTCACAACTGCTGTCATGAAATCGTATCGTTGAATATCTTCAGCACCATCCAGCCAATCTAACTTAACCAGTAAATTCATTCAGATAAATTTTATTTAACCTTTATAATTGGTTAAATATTAAATAATTAAATTTATCTTACTAGGTCCCACTATAAGGAATTCAGTTAGTCCTGATAAGTCTATAAATCATACTTGATGCTAGCTAGATGAGAAGTACCCCATCTCTGCATCAGAGGAAGACTTTTGTCAAAGCTAATAGCGCTAAAGCCTTAGATTGCCCGATCTCAATGTCCCATATCTGAAAGAGGAGAAATAGTTAAAATAAAAAGAAAAGGTTGTTAATAAGTAAAATTAAAAGGGATAGAAGACATACATGTAGGACATGCTAGCAGTCGTACATTATCATAACACCTCTACAGATAGTATCTAGTCTATAGTAAAGATAGGCAAGAGCTGAAGTTCCCTAATCGAAAGTAGCGACTCTACAAGGTCTTGAAGTGGTCCAATAAGAGCAATGTTGACCTTATGACTAGTCTCACAGAAGAGGGTAGTGCCTAACAGTATCAATAAAAAACATCTTGCCTTTTGAAGGATCTAACGAGGTGTGGTGCGTAACCTCCTGAAACCTTGAACAAGAGAAGAAAGGAGCACATTCTTTTGATTTTTCCATGTTGGAATGAACCTAAGCAAGTCATGAACATAACGACTCCTAGCATCTTTTGGAAGGGTGCAATAGTGGATATCAAAAGGAACTGGGGCACCCTAAAGGTAATCCTAGTGATGATAGAGAAGCTCATGGGGGAAATAGTTAACTCACCTACTCATGTATGAAAGGTGTGAGTGGTATCCATCCACCCCTTGATAAGAGTAAAAAGTGAATAGTGGTCTGACTTACCTTGAGCAGTTAGTAGAGCAATAATGAAATGTCGGAAGCTAGATGCCTAGATGTGTTGTACTACCTCTCCAAATAATTCATGAAATAATTCTCGAGCCAAGTGAAAACAAGTCAAGAAATTTAGAGGTTTTTGAATAAAATTCAGAAAATGATAGGATTACCTTCTTTTATAAACTCTTGGTTTTTATTTATGATTATTTTTATTTTTTAAAAAATATATCGGAAGATTGGATTTTCGATCGGAAATCCAAATATCTGGGTAATCCAAATTTTTGATCGGATTTCCAGATTCCAGATAAAAAATCTAAAATTCCAATCTAGAATTTAGATTTTTGATCGAAAATCCAGAAGTCTAACTGGAATTCCGTTGGTCCTCTGTGACATGCTAAAACTAATTTTTTTAAATTTTATTTTCAAGTTAATAGTTTCATGAAATTTTATATAGCAAATATTCTATAATTGCATGCATGAATATGTTAATTTATGTATTAATAGGAATATATATATATATATATATATATATATATATATATATATATATATTGTAGAATTAAAGACAAAAGGAGAAAATTTTACCTTATCTCCAGCTTGGTAGCATCTATGAGGTGCAAGCGAGTCAAAGGGAGTACATCTTCCCCTTCATTAAGTTCCAGATTGTTTTAAGGAAAATGTAGCTATGAAATGAATGGATCTAATTATATGGAGCTGCTTCCATGTAGTTTACATCATGGGTGAGCCATCAGATCAGACAAATTTTAAATTGGTGGTTAGATGAAAGAATAATTGAAGAAAGAAGATTTGAAAATCAAGAGAAATGAAAAGAAAAACAAAGGAATGAAAAGGATAGAAAATAGGAGAAATGAATCATCAAAAGGAAGAAAAAGGTTTATATTAAAGTGGTAAATGTCCACTTTAGCCCCTCAACTTTAGTTGCATTTAAGTCCAACATTTTTCTTGCAATTCAGTTCTAAATTCCAATGCCACATGATTTAATAATTCATTGAATTATTAAATTTTGAGCATAAAAGAAATCAACACTACACATCCAAGTGTAGTGTATTCTTAAATCAATACTATACGTCCGAGTATAGTCAACATTATATGACCAAGTATAATGTATCTTTTCAATCAACACTATACGTTCGAGTACAGTCAATATCATACGACTGAGTATGATGTATCTTTTCAATCAGTACTATATGATCGAGTATAGTCAACATTATATAACTAAGTATAATGTATCTTTTCAATCAACACTATACGTCTGAGTATAGTCAACATCATATGACCGAGTATAATGTATCTTTTTAATCAGTACTATACGACCGAGTATAGTCAACATCATACGACCGAGTGTAATGTATCTTTTCAATTAATACTATACGACCAAGTATAGTTAACATCATACAACTGAGTATAGTTAACATCATACGATCGAGTATGATGTATCTTTTCAATCAGTACTATACGACCAAGTATAGTTAATATTATACGATCGAGTATGATGTATCTTTTCAATCAGTACTATATGACCGAGTATAATCAACATTATATGATCAAGTGTAATGTATTTTTTCAATCAGCATTATATGTCCCAATATAGTCAACATCATATGACCAAGTATGATGTATCTTTTCAATCAGTACTATATAACCGAGTATAGTCAACATCATATGACTGAGTATGATGTATCTTTTCAATTAGTACTACACGTCTGAGTATAGTCAAAATCATACGACCGAGTATGATGTATCTTTTCAATACATCCAAGTATAGTCAACATCATATGACCGAGTATGATGTATCTTTTTAATCAATACTATACGATAGACTATAGTCAACATCATACGATCGAGTATAATGTATCTTTTCAATTAGTACTATACAATCGAGTATACTTGACATTATGCATCTGAGTATGATGTATCTTTTTAATCAGTACTATACGACTAAGTATAATTAACATTATACGACTGAGTATAATGTATTTTTTCAATTAGCCCTATATGTCAGAGTATAGTCAATATTATACAATTGAGTATAATGTATGTTTTCAATCAGTACTATACTCCGAGTATAATCAACATTATACAATAGAGTGTAATGTATCTTTTCAATCAATACTATACGTTCAAGTATAGTTAATATTATACGATTGAGTGTAATGTATATTTTCAATCAGCACTACACGTTCAAGTATAGTCAACATTATACGACCGAGTATGATGTATCTTTTCAATCAGTACTATACGACCGAGTACAGTCAACATTATACGACCGAGTATAATGTATCTTTTCAATTAATACTATACGTCTGAGTATAGTCAACATTATACATCCGAGTATAATAGAACTTTTTTAAATCAATACTAACTTTTTTTGAGTATGATGTATTCTTAAATGTTTCAGTATTTTGCCTGGTGTTGCATAGTAACATAAACATTCATCATGAACTAATGATCACTTACGGGCAAAAGCCTTAAGAGCACAAGTAAGTATCTAAATTTCTGTTCCTAAGAAATTGTGTGCTTATTTGCTTTGCCATAATTTGTTAAGCAAACAACAATAAAGGGGGGGGGACAACTGTAAGCACACAATTTTAGGATGATGAAGTGTGGATGCGATAGAGGACTCCAATGATGAAAATATTATACATAGATCTTCAACACTTGAAATTTGAAACCTCAAAAGCCTAAATGCATTTTTAAAAGAGTTTAATTATTTTTTAATGACTTAATTGTCATGTTTTCTTTAAGGATTCAATTGAAAAGTTTAAATTCTTTCAGGAGTCTTTTTATAATTAAAAGTAAAAAAATTGAAATTTTGAAATTTCGATAAGAAAGTAAAAAAATTGAAATTCTGATTGAAATTATATAAAATTGATTAGAATTATATAATTCCAAATGAAACTATATAATTATGGTCAGAATTAAATGTTTTCCATCTTTTTTTATTTTTACAATAAATAAAAATTTTATTTCGTGAATTTTGATTGGTCAAATAATTTGATAAATCCCTTTTCTAGGATTTTCTAAATTTTTCAGGAAATAAAAAGTTCTTTTAAAATCAAAACTCTATTACTGTGAAGGGAGGAAGTCATAATATGATACGTCTTTTAGCTGGGGTTTTCTATATAAACTCAGCTTAAACTCTCATAGGGGATCTTTTTCTGGACTTTTTTTTGAGACTTCTCCTTTTCCTTTTACAGAATTTTCAATTAAATATTTTCTTGAGAAGTTTTTGTTCTTTGAGGAAGAGGTAGTAGACTCTTGGGGAGGAAAAATCAAGCAGTGAAGATCTATTCTAAAAAATAATGGTGATTTATACCATTACGAGGAGCAAATAAGTGGTGTAGATAAGCTTTTGAGGTTTCAAGGTTGTAGAAATGATGACATTAGGGCAATTAATATGAAATGCATGTATGCACAATTGGTATTGTCATAAGATGTATAATATGGTATGATTGTTATGAAATGCATGTATATAATGTTATTCAAAGGGATGCAAGATTAATGTAAAGGATGAAGATGTAATGGATGCATGTTATGCTATGTTCTATATGAAATTTATTAATGCATAGGACCTTATTATAAGTGCATATGATGCACTTATTCTTTGTACATGAGAAGGACACATGGCAAAAGAGAAAGGATTAGTAAAACAAAATGAGCTAAAATAGAGAAACATGGATGCTCGTCATGTTATAGGCTGAAAAGTGATTATTGTGTGTGCATAAGGTGCCTATGTAAAAGAATAGGGTGAGAATATATATGTGATATCTTTGTGCAAATATACAGGATGGCTTCAAAAAGGATTTCAAGAAAATTGGTCAGTATTTCTTGTACATTTATTGATTTTAGATAAATAAATATTAAGTGATGCATGGTATGCGCCTATAAAAGAAAAGGGTTAGCATGTATGCATAGGGTACGTTCAGAATCGTATTATGAAGAATGTTTATTGCTATAAGAAATAATGGTTAGTACATGCTATCTATGTGCATGGTAAAAAATTTTGAAGATCGGTTAGTCTTTCGTACACAGTGAATAAAAAGTAAGCTCTCACTTCCAACCTTATTACTCTATGAGGTTATTTAGTCTCTTTCCTAGGTAGTTTTTGAACCTATAGTCATTAGGAGACTATGGTTATGCTATCGAAACTAGGTTATTTCGGTTTATGTTGATTAGAACCAAAAGGTAAACTAAGGAATGGTACTTAAATATATTTGAAATATTCACATGATGTCAATTTGAGGGTTAATTTTTGGGCTTCCAATGATGTCGAGAGAAAAAAGAAAAGAGTTTTTACGCCTGGGTATGCATTTTATGCATGTTTACATGTATTTTGCGCATTTTGGGTCTCAAGAATGTGTGGTCATGCGTTGAGTGCATGCCCACACATCTCAGAATGTATAAGCACATGTTTTGGTGAGCAACCACGCACTTGCGGTCAAGCGAGTGCTCATGTACGGGATCTGGCGAGTGCTCATTTGCGCGTCTAGCCCTCATAGGAGTTTTGGGGCACTCTGGAGGCCCTTTTTGGTGTTTTACAAGTGCTTTTCAAGGTTTTTTTGGCCTTCCAAATGCGTTCATGACATTATTTTTGTCAAAATCAACTAATATTTTTATGAAATTGAGTCGAGATCTTATGAGACGAACGTATGGTTACGCATGTTACAAATTTCCTTACGCATTATTTTTAGGGATTACACACACCATCCTAAGGCTATTTCTAGGGGTTTTTGGGCCTTTTGGACACATTTCCAAAGTACTTTTTTTTTTTATCTAATTTGGCTTTGATTTTAGCACGTGACACCTAGAGGTGTTTATGGTTACATGCATACTTTTAAGCGACGCATGCTGTAAGCATCCAATTTCGGGATGATAAAGTGTGGATGCAACAGAGGACTCCAATTATGAAAAATATTATAAATAGATCTTTAACACTTGAAGTTTGAAACCTCAAAGCCTAAATGCATTTTCAAAAGAGTTTAATTATTTTTTTAAGGACTTAATTGTGATGTTTTCTTTAAGGACCTAATTGAAAAGTTTTAATTCTTTCAGGGATCTTTTTGTAATTAAAAGTAAAAAAGGGATCGAAAGAATTTCGATCAGAATTATATAAAACAAATCGAAATTATGTACTTCCGATCGGAACTATATAATTTTTGTCGGAATTAAACCTTTTTTGTCTTTTTTATTTTTATAGTAAATAAAAATTTTATTTTATAAATTTTGATTGGTCAAATAATTTGATAAATCCCTTTTCTAGGATTTATCTAAATTTTTCAGGAAATCAAAAGTCCTTTTAAAATCAAAACTCTATTACTATGAAGGGAGAAAGTCATAGTATGATACGTCTTTTAGCTGAGATTTTTTATATAAACCCAATTCAAACTCTCCTAGGAGATCTTTTTCTTGAGTTTTTGGAGACTTCTCCTTTTCCTTTCATGCGATTTTCAATTAAAGATTTTCTTGAGAAGTATTTTTTCTTTAAGGAAGAGGCAGTAGACTTTTGGGGAGGAAAAATCAAGCAGTGAAGATTTATTTTAAAAAGCAATAGTGATTCATACCACTCTGAAGAGCAAATCAATATTGCATCCATACCCTCATCTCCTCTCCTATTTTATTCTATTTTTTTATTTGATTATTTTGGCTCTATTTAATTTTAGCTTTATTTAATTTTTATTGTTATTTTTGTTTATTCACTGACCATTATTTATTTTCGTGTTTGTGTTGGTGATTGTAGAGAGAATTACATGATGATTTCATTTAGAGAACAAAATCCATGAAGATCCATGGAATGTCATGGATTAAATCTTGTAGTTGAATAGAGTTTCTAATTTTTTTAATTATTTTTTGTTGGGTTGTTTTATTTTGTGTTTAGTTTTTTTTTCCCCCAAACCCATGTTAGGCTCTAACCCATTTAAATAATTTTAAGTTTAGGTAGTTCTTTTTAACTCATCTTTTAATTAGCCCATTTTATTAATTAGGTCTAGATTTTTAATTAAAATGCATCTTTAGGCCCACAATTAATTAAATTTTAGGTTAGAGATAACTTAAACTCATTTAGTTAATTAGATATAAGCCCACCTTAGAATAATTAAAATTATTTAGACTTAGCCCATTAAATTAAAGTCTTTTCCATAACCTGTAGATTTAAGATCATCTTAGAATTAAAATATGTAGAATTAGGCCCACTAATATAAATACTTCATAATTTGTAGATTTAGGCCTATTTTTAGAATTAAAATAAATAAACTTAGGTTCACTTAATTAAAATTGAATAGGAATTAGGCCCATTAGTCTTTAGACTCACTTGTAAATTAAAACATGTAGATTTAGCCCATTTAATTAAAATCGATATAGATTAGACTAACTTACGGATTATGAGTTTAAATAAATACACTGTTCACATGTATTTTTCATGATTAGTTTGTCTGGAGTTAATTGTTTAAACAAGGGTTTATATGAAATTGCATGTAAATAGAGAATAAAATAATAATTCATAAAGTAATTCTAAATGAACACGAGACTGAAAAAAGTTAGTATTCCATATCCATAATCTCCAGGTTATTGTGCTAGCTTTCTTTTAGAGAATCGAGTGCCACCACTTTCAATTTGTCCCAGTTATTACCTTGGGTGACGACTTCTTATCTCCACACCATGTCTTTGTGATAGTGGTTAGTGTGGTCTTTAGAGCCTTGAGCTCAAACAGTGTTGCAGTTGCTAAAATCTTGGGCTTGCACTAAAAATTGTCGTCTACATGTGCTATTCCTTAGGTTATTTTGGACCATTCCGGGACCACTTCCGGAGGTTTTGAATCCTTTTGGATGTGTTTTCTAAGTCTGTTTTATTTAAATCAATTTCTATTTTTTCTTGAAGTTGGATCCTAATAGATGAAATGAACACCAACTCAACAGGTTGTGTTCTGAGACATGATTGCTCGAAAGAAGCCTCTTATTATTCTGATAATTCGTATTTTGTAAGATTGTAGCATAACTTAATGGCTTGGTGATCGATTTTGTACATTGGTGGAATTGGTTAGGGTTTTTGCGGTTGCACACTTCAGAGGTGTTACGAATGATCAGACTCTATTCATCTTTGAAGAATTATTTCATCATTGAACCTTTTTGGGAATAGTCAAATTTGGGGTATGACAAGTTGATTATCTAGTACCATTATACTGTGATAATTAGTCAGTTATTTGTTTAGTTGAAAATCTAGTGTTTCATGCCAGAACAAAGCATGTGGAAATGCAATATCATTTTATTTGTGAAAAAGCCTTAACAGGAGAGATCAAAGTGCTTCATGTGAAAACAAAAGAACAATTGACAGACCTTTTCACTAAAGGTAGTGGTAAAAAATTAAAAGAATTTTAAAAAAAATTTAGTATGATTTTAAGAAAATGGATTAGAGATATTAATAATAAGGAAAAGTATTAAAATTATTATTAACATTATGGGTCCCTTTGACATAGAGCCCATAAGTGTTAGAGTTAAAAAAAAAAAAAGGAGTGGGCATCGAATTCGGTGTTGACTATTTAAGTTACAAATGTTGAAAAATTCATTTAACATTTGGCTATAAATAGCAATGGAATGCAGTATTAAAATTATTATTAATATTATGGGTCCCTTCTATATACAGCCCACAAGTGTTAGAGTTAAAAAAAAAGGAGTGGGCATCGAATTCGGTGTTGACTGTTTAAGTTATAAATGTTGAAAAATTCATTTAACATTTGGCTGTAAATAGCAATGGAATGCAATAAGCAAGGCAAGCAACGGGTAAAGCAAGAGAGCTATAAGGCAAGGAATTGAGCAAAATAAAAGTTAGCTGTGAGTGTAGAGTGGTACAAAAAGAGTGTGGTAAGTTTGGTTGGGATTTTTATTAGTTCAAAATAATTTTTTAATTTTCTTTTTTAAGTGAGAAATTTTGTGTTCACTATTTTATTGTATGACTATTCACGTGCTCGTAATAATTTTATTATTTTATAATTTCCAACTCTACATGCAGATCTCCCAATAACTGGCCATAAGTAGGGGAAATATGCTTCAGAGATTTGGAGGTAATTAAGCAAAGCATCGAGCGAGAATTTGTTTTGATTAATATTTAGTTGGGCTTTACTCCAAATAAAAACATATATGTATATATGTTTTTGTAAAAATGTTAGCAGATGCGTTACACAGAACATTTGCCATATGTCTTGATAAACATCAACTGCACATTCCCTAGAAGGAAAACAGTTGGAGTTGTAGGAAGGATATGAAGTGGGAATCAACTCTGATACAGGCCATGTTCATAATCGTAGAAGCTAGAGAGGAAAGGATTATAATCGATGATGTGGACATATCGAAGATAGGCCTTGATGACTTGCAATCGAGGCTCAGCATCATGCCTCAAGACCTAATCCACTCGGTCATTACTCTAATAAGGAAGTATAGGAGGTAAACCTTTTTTTTAAAAAGTGTATTTTAATTCTGAATGAATAAAGTTCTAACTTGAAAAAATAAAATTGAATAAATGCATAAAGACGAACGATTATTAGGCTTTAGATAACTATTAGTTAGGTGATTTGATGCGCTTAAAAAGTGAAAAGCTGGTTGCAGCAGGTATGTTATAGATCATTTTTGTTGTGTGTAATAATGTAGTTGTATCCAATGAATAATAAATAAGTATACAAATGAAACAGTGATTGAAAACGGAGAAAACAGAGCATGGGACAAAGATAATTATTCTTTCTAGGAAGAGCCCTGCTAAAGAAAAGCAACATATGGTGCTGGATGAAGCTCCATCCTTGATGGATTCAGCAACAGATGGGGCGATACAGAAAATCATCAGTAAAGAGTTCAAGGATAGGACAATGGTGACTATAGCTCCTAGAATCCACACAATTATAGACCGCGATCTGGTTTTGGTGCTGAGTGATGGCAAGTAATGGAGTCCATATACATATATATGTATATATATATTCTTCTTAAAACTAATAAAAGAGCATTCGATGAGATCATAGAGCATCAACAGCTCAACTCTAATTAAAAATTACAGGCAGCTCTAAATGGTGGAAGAAATGAATTAATGGAATCTAATTTAAATAGAAGAGAATATGGTTAGGATTAAATGATGTTCAATTTTTATGAATTTATGTAAATTACAAGAAGGAAGGAGTCAAAAGAATTTACAAGGATTTGTTTAATGCACGTGCTAGTAGGAGTACAAGGTGATTCCATCAGTAAAGAAGAGCTAAAGGAGTTTTGGGAATAAATTTCCAACTAGAGCTTTGATTCCAGGCTTCAAATATTTTTTGACATGTAATGTTATTGTTGCTTTTTTTTTTTTTCTCAAAATGCTCTTGAAGTTCAAGTGTTCATTTATGGAGATGTAACTTAGATGACAAAAATTAATTGCAGGGTTGACAAAAATGCAGATGGAAGAATCATAGAAGAGGAAGTAAAAGAGGTATAATTTCATTTTTTATTAAGTGTTACAACAAATAATCTTAAGATCAGAGTGCTTTATATCATAATAAAATTTGGATTAATTAAGATAAATTTTATCATTTATATTTACAAATTATTACCCTTAGTGCTTCTGCTAATAAACTATCAAATATTCAAAAATAAGCATAGGAATACGTAGCCTTGATCATGGAAGAGCTGGATCTAGAATTATGGATATATTATGGTAAATGAATAAGACAATATTGTTATCCTAACTGTTCTTTTTTTCTTCTGTGTGAACTGTTGTAATGGGTCCTGAATTATGTGTGAATATTATTCCAAAAACAGAGAAGTTGGAAATGCTTTTATTGTAAGGACCAAACTAGTCTGTAAGAGTAGGAGAGAGCAAGAACTTGACCTAAATGCTTACCCAGAAGCTTAAGCCTACTTTGGATGACAACCCATTAAGGAGATGGGGATAAAGCACAAGTACTTCATTTTAGATAACTGACAGAGTGTGGGTGATAGCTTTATGGATTGGTGCCATAAATGGGTGTATGTATATGCACTATAAAGGAGGTGCTAAGACATTGAAATAAAATATGGCTTTAATTTTGCTACCTGTGTGCATAAACACCTCATTTGGCTTAGGAATAAGACCAAGTTAGGTGTTGTAGTCCCCTTTGATGGCAACCTTAATTTTTACAAGGTACTAATGTAATTTCCTTCACTTAATGTCTTTTCTATTGAAAGAAATAGAAGAGTAGACAAATGGGTCGTGTCCTTTTTATAGGTGATAGCAGTGGAAATTACAGTTGGAGTTGGTCTGCATGTAATTTCTCATTTGGCCTATGACTTCGCTCACCTTCTTCGTGCAAATAACAAGGATAGGGTGCTTATGCAGCCATTCTTTAGGGATCAACCTTCAAGTTACTGGCATTTTGTTAAGTTAGTGAAAGGAGTGACTAGGATAATAATGGCGGTGTTATGGCGATAGCCTTTACACTAGCTGCCCCTTGGCTTAGATGTAACAAGATTAATTTGCCTCTTTTCTTAAGAAACTCACTAGTTTTAACGCATTTTAGTACTCTCACTATCTCTTTATCACACATTGCTTATTGTTCATTGTTAATAGCTGTACCTGACTCATAAATGGTACAAGAAAATGGTAAGCCACTTATTTAATGAGTTACAACATTATTCTTTATACTTCTTAACATTATTTGACTGATAATGTAGTTGTTCCCTTTTATTGGCAGACGTGTATGCATTTGGCTGTTCCCTTTATGATAGTGAAAGATTGACACAGGGGCACTAAGAGCCCGCATTAAGCTATTTCTTTTGATTTTAGCTGTTATTCAACAAAAAATTAGAAAAGGTATGGGTACCATTATCTCAACAATAATTTTTAAAAAAAAAAGTTGGTCGAATTATGTTCATTTTATTCTTTTCTTTTACATTTTTTATACCATTGAAATATTCAATATTATTATACGAAAGTTTAAACATTTTAATTATTTGTCTAATTATTTTTAAGAAGAGAGAAGAAAAGTGATTAAATATAAATTTTCAATTATTTTTTCAAATATTATAATATGCTTTTATTTGTATTTTTTTCATATTTTTATATCATCTGCACATTACGCAAGTATTTAGTTTGATGGTAAATTTGAATATATGGAGAAAAAAGCTAGGTTATGATGTTTTTCTCTTTTAACATGCCATCATTGTAAATTCTTCTCTCTACACTCACTACCAACCACAACCTTAGGCTAAGGATTATGATGAGTCTTAGCCTATGGCTATGGAGAGCTACAGTTGACATGAGTCTTACCTCCTACCTTAGGCTATAGAGAACCATCATTTTCAATAATTATTTTTCTCAGGTTAGAGGTAAAATGTCAATGCTTCTTGATGATGTTTCATTCTTTTCATACTCTCGTGTAATATGCATTTTTTTTTAATAATTAATTAGATTTAATTAATTAAAATATATATTTTTAGATTTATAATTAATTAGATTTTAGATTAGAAATATTTTTAAGTACATTTAGTTAATTAGATATAGACTCATTTAATTTAATTTAATTAATTTAGATTTAGTCATTTAATTTAAGCTTTCTTTTGTAATTTGTAGACTTAAGATCACTATTTAATTGAAATATATATAATTAAATCCATTAATCTAAATATTTTATAATTTGTAGAATTAGATTCATTTTTTTTATTAAAACACGTAAATTTAGGTTCATTTAATAAAAATAAAAAAGAATTAACTTTTTAGGTTCACTTATAATTTAAAATATATAGACTTTAGCTTATTTATTTAAAATATATATAGTTATTATATGATTTATTAAATGCATTATTTATTTGAATATTTCATAACTAGTTTGCCTTGGAGTTTATTATTTTTAGGGTTTATATGAAGTTATATGTAAATAGATAATAAGATAATAATTCATAAAATAATTTTAAATGAACACAAAACTGAAAGAAGTTGATATTCCGTATTCAGAATCTCCTGGTTGTGGTGCTAGCTTTTTTTTAGGGAATCGAGTACCACCTTTTTGATTTGTTCCAATTATTACCCTGGGTGACGACTTTTCATCTTAACGTCATATATTTGTGATAGTGATTAATATGTTTTTTAGAATCTTGAGTTTAAACAATATTGTAGTTGCTAAAATTTTAGACGTGCGCTAAACCTCTACGTCTATACTAAATTTATTGTTATCAAATGTCTTCATATTTCTGGTATTCCATGTCACATCCCTAAAGCAATTGCAGTCATTTGGCTTCATCCTCCAACTGGATGGATTAAGTTGAACTCTAATGGTACTACCCTTGGAGCTCTTAATCGTGCTGCTGTTGGTGGCATTTTAAGGGACAACTCTGGTTTTTCTTTTGTTGCTTTTGCTGCTCCGGTGGGTGTTAAATTTGCTTTTGATGATGAATTGTTAGCTGTGGCTATGGCTATTAATAAGGCTACAGAGCTTCATCTTTCACCTCTTTGGATTGAATCCGACTCCATTTATGTAGTCCAACTACTTCAGTAAAAAAATGTTGCTGTTCCTTGGAGTGTTCGGGCAGAATGGCAACACTGCATCAACCAACTCAGCTCCATTCGCTTTTATGTTAGCCACATCTATTATGAAAGGAATACAGCTGCTGACAAATTAGCTTCAATGGGTCTTCATTTGCAACAGAGTCAGTGGTGGTCTTTCTATCCTGCTTCTTGTCATAATTTAATGCTTAATGATGCTCTTAGTTTGGATCATACAGATTCCATTAGTTTTATTTTCTTTGTTGTTTTGCACTTCATGGGTTGTTCCAAACTCTTTTGTCCTTTATTTTAATTTTAATAAAAGTAGCTTTATAGTATCTAATATTGGTGTTAAGGGAGTACCAACCTAATTACTCCCCTGATGCTATAAGCTCCAAACTTTTATTAAAAAAAAAAAAAGAAGTGTTGATAAGAGTCAAGAGTTAGACTATAAATGGTTGAAATGGTTGTCCTAAAATGCAATATGATACATTAACCAGCCTTAGTAATGTATGTATTCAGCGAAATTTATTTATGAAATATCTCTAAAAGATTTTTTCCTAATTTATAATAAAACCGGCCTTCGTAATGTATTGAATGAAATTTTTTATGAAATATCTCAAAAATATACTGTAGCTAATTCACAAAAATTTATTGAAATAAATTAATAAATTCACTTGCGCAGTACATGGCTATTTGCCTAGTTCTTTAACAATTACAATAACCCTCTTGTCTGAATATGTTAACAAATCCAAACTTTGTTTTCGTTGGCTTTCCCATGCTGCATTGAAAATATGATGCTTTCTTTATATATATATATATATATATATAGCTTGAAGCAATTTGGAAATGCTACACTCCATTTAAAAGATCACATGGCTTGCAACAAAAAATTGAGATGGTGGTAACAAAGGAGAGAAAGTAAATTATTTTAGATAAAAAGATAAAAAAAAAATTATGTTATTTGTCAATCATCACCAATTTTTTTTTAAAGAAATTCTCTTCTCGCAGTTTAACCAGTGGACAATTTTTTTTTTTAAGAACAGGCAACTGCTTGAACAAAAAACAGACTCTATGTGGCGAATTTTTTATTGGTCAAATATATAATTTTATCTTTAATTTTATTTAATTATATTTTTATTTTTATTTTGTTCAATTTCATCTCTTAATTTTTATTTTTTACTTATTTAACTCTTCTTAAAGACCAGACAGATACATGTTTACATCGCGTCAGTATGTTTAAATCACGCTAAACTTAAATATGTAAAAAATAGAAATTAAAAGATAAAATTACTAAATAAATATAAATTATATATATTAAATAAGTGAAAAATAAAAAATAAAAATTGAAATTGTATATACCATTATTTTTCATTCCCACATAAATCTAAAGCCTACCATAAATTAGAAATAATTTTGAAAACAACCATAAAAAATAGGAAATATTTTTTCAATAGGAATGATGGTTAATATATGCCCTAAACTTTTTAACAAATGCCAAATAGCTCATTTTAACCTTTTTCATCCGATTAGCTCTTGGACTTAACAATAAAGGTTAAAATTGCCGAAATAATTACGCGTACAAGCTTTTTTTATTTGATAGGCGAAACTCACTAAATAAAATTATACAATCATCCCTAATACTTTAATTAGTTAATATATTAGTCCATATTTCAATTAAAAAGAAGCAGTTTATTGTAAAAAAATTAATTTTTTTATTTTTAAAAATCATATTTGAAAGTAAAATTTATTTGTACTTCATAAAATTTTAGAAATCAATTGTATATTTTATCAATATACAAATTTAATTATTTATCAATGATTTTTAGTAGTTTTAAAAATATTAAAATTTTTTAATGTATTTATATATTAATTTTATTTTTAAAAATTTACTTGACACTCAAATTCATTTATTATACTTTGTAAAATATAAATATATACATAGTTTATAATATAAATATATATTTTAATATGTATATTAACAAAATATATTATTAGCTTTTCAATTTTTTAATATGAAAATATAGAATAACAAATATGATAATAAACTAAAATTAAAAATTACAATAACAATAAATTTCGGTAAAAGGATTCTGAACCGTGTAATAGTAATAACAGAATTAGCTATCATGCACATCCTAGTCGATATAATTTCAAACTAAAATTACCTTTCTTATTTTTTTTATATGCACCAACCAAAATGAAAAAAATTTATGTTTCAACCTAAAAAATTCCTCTCCAAAATAATAATAATAATAACACAATTAGCTACGCACAGTTCTCCCAAAAGAAAGATACATGTATGCAGAATTTGGTTATTCAAATTTGTTGATATACGTTACTTTACACACACACAGAACTCATAATTAAATGTGGAATATTTCAAAGAAATGAAAGAAAGCCAAACGCAAGTGGACTTTTAACTTTTTTTTCATTGTTCAAGAAAAACAAAGTGGACATTTTTCTAAACAAATCCGAGTCCAGAATAGGATAGTTGGCAAGCTGAGGCCCCTTTGTTCTCGTGCAGACACGGCAATAGTTCACTTCACCTGATGAAATTTGGTACGCTGCTTTTATATTTTCTTAGCTGCTAACTCATCTAATCTTTCTTTTGAATCAAAAATCAAAAATCAATTCACAGATCTTCCTTACCCAAGAAGAGAATGGCTGAAACATTCATTTTCAACATTGCAGAGAGTGTTCTTGGAAAGTTGGGCCCTCTTGCGCTTGAACAATTATTCTTGGCATGGGGACTTGAAAGTGATCTTGAAAATATTAAAAAGGACTTGGTTGCCATCACAGCTTTGCTTTTGGATGCTGAGCAGAAACAATCGCGTAATCACAACATTCAAATGTGGCTTCGGGAGCTCAAGAATGTTCTTTATGACATAGAAGATGTGGTCGATGAATTTCAGCATGAAGCCTTGCGAAGGCGCATGGTGAAATCTAGGAGGACTACCAGAAAGGTGCGCCGCTTCTTTTAAGCTATAATCCGCTAGTTTTCCGCTTTAGAATGGCTCGTAAATTAAAAAAACATCAGAGGGGAAGTAGATCGAAATAGCTGCTCTGAAGTCTGGTTTTGGTCTGACTGAAGGGGTCAATGATAGCCAAGTAATTCGTAGGGAGGGGGAGACGACCCACTCTTTTGTTGATGCTGCAACTATCATTGGAAGGGATCAAGATAAAGAGAAAGTCTTAGGTCATTTACTGAAACATGTTGATGATGCAGAAAATGTCTCCATCCTCCCCATTGTTGGGATCGGAGGTATTGGGAAGACTGCACTTGCTAAATTGGTGTTTAATGATGAAACGATAGCCAATCATTTTCAGAAGAAACCTTTGATTTGCAAGAGGTCTTAACAAAAATCATCAAGTCTGCCACCGGGGAGAAATGTACAGATTGGCATATTGACCAACTCCAAAGATCCTTACGAGACACTCTTGATGATAAAAAAATACTTGCTTGTTCTAGATGATGTGTGGAACGAGGACCGTGCAAAATGGCTTGAACTGAGAGCTTTGTTAAAGGGAGGCCCTACAGGAAGTAGGATTGTAGTCACTACAAGAAGTAATCATGTTGCGTCAATCATGGGTAATGTTCCACCATACAATTTAAATGATCTTTCTTACGAGTATTGTTTGTCATTGTTTTTCAAATGTGCATTCAGAGACACTCAAGAAGATCAGAAACGCTATCCAAATCTAGTAAAGATAAGGGAAGGAATTGTGAGAAAATGCAAAGGAGTTCCTCTTGCTGTTGTATCATTAGGGAATTCGCTTTATTCTACAACTGATGAGCGTGAATGGAAGTCTGTGACGGATAATGAGCTATGCAAATTGGAAGAAACTGAAAATGGTATTTTACATGCATTGAGAGTCAGCTGTGAACAGTTGCCGTCTTACTTAAAACGATGCTTTGCATATTGTTCATTTTTCGCAAAGGATTATCTATATTATGATAATGAATTAATTCCATTTTGGAAGGCACATGGGTGTCTTCAGTCAAAAAATGGCAATGAAGAATTAAAAGATATTGGCTCCCGTTACTTCAAACAGTTATGTTCTAGATCCTTTTTCCAAGATTTTGAAGATAATTTTGGTTTTATTGGCTGTAAAATGCATAATCTTGCAACATCATTAGTGATACAAAATGAGTGTTAAATAATAACTTCTACAACCCCTCAAATTTCTTACTCCATGAGAACTGTTCGGCATTTGTTATTTGCTAATACTAATTTACATCCGGAAAGCCTCTCCATCATCTTACAAGGCTTAGATTGTGTGCGAACAGTTGCAAATATATCTTCTGAAGAAGGCTTTAATAGTCAATCAATCATCCAGCTATTCTTATCAAGATTCTAATATTTGCGGTACCTGGATTTCATTGTTGTAAATTAGAGATGCTACCATATCAGTTTGGTATGTTAAAGCATTTAAGAATTGTGGATTTAAGTTTTTCAAAAATTAAAAAACTCCCAACTTCTTTTTACAAGTTACATAACTTGCAAACTCTATATCTTGAGGGATGTGTTGAAATTGAAGAGTTACCCAGTGATATAAGGCACTTGATCAGCCTCAGTGCTCTAAGCATAACTACAAAGCAGAGGCGTTTGCCAAACAACGGAATAGGATGCTTGAAATCTCTTCTATTTTTGTTTATTTTTAATGTGAAAATTTAGAATATTTGTTTGAAAATATGTAAAGTCTCACCAGCCTTCGAGCATTGTATATTGTTGCATGTTCAAGCTTAATCTGTTTCCCTCAGAGTATCAAATGCCTAAATACATTGGAGACTCTTGGTATTAGTGATTGTGAAAATCTTAATTTGAGAATGGAGGAAGAGAAAGACTCAATTCTGCCTTCAAAAATTACTACTTTAAGGTTTACTAAAATTGGTGGATTTACCACAGTGACTTCTTTAGGGTTCTATCAATTCTCTACAATGCTTACGACTTTAAAAGATGTCCAAACATCAAAGAATTGCCTGCATGTCTGAGTAATATAACATCCCTCCCACAACTACACATTGTGGGTTGCAGAGAACTCTGCGATAGATGCAAGCGTGAAACAGGCCAAGATTGGTCTAAGATTGCTCATATCCCTAAAATTATTATCATCGAGGAAGCGGTCAATCAACAAATGGTAATTATTACGAACTAACGATTTTAACGTTCCTCTTTTATCTAAACCAATTATCTAACCGTGTGATAATATTTTAGTGAATTGCTTTATAAAAAAATAAAAATATATGTTAAGTTGATTGCGCTTGTATATGTTTGTATACATATAAATAAAATTAAAAATTATTAGATAATTTTTGTTTAATTAAAACCATTAATAGATAATCTGTGACATATATTAACAGTTATAATTGAATTAGTTTTGAGTGGAAACCAAGTAATTATTTCCATGGTCCAGAAATTTAGACTTTGAGATTGGAACAAACCTTGCTAAGTTGTATAAATGGCAAACTTTAGGGCTTTATTTCCTATCTGCAGAGTAATAAAATATATAATTGTACTTATATGGTTTCCAACTTCTTCTGTTGTAGCTAAAACGAACAACTGTTCAATAGAAAATTGTCAGCTCCAAGATTGCTAATGTTGTACAATTGATGATTCATGTGTTAGTTATTGTGTTTATGTTGTGGTCTGTTTACTAATGTGGTAGATATTATGTTTATGTTATGATCTGTGTACTAGTTTATATTAAAAAAATATGACAATACATATGATAACTCATATTAGTATTCTATTATAATAAGGGATATATTCTCCCAAAAAAGAGGATTATTTGAATAAGAAGAAAATTTAATAAAAAAATCTATTTCGATTAGGAAGATTAACTATAAAGGAAGACCTAAACAAGACAATTTTACAGGACTAAGAAATCATATTCTTAAGAGATTTGAATAATACTTTCTCCTATAAATATATCTCATGACAACTCATGTCATTCATTCTCATTCTCATATTCACTCATCTCTCTATTCTCATCATACAACTTCACCAAGACATCATTCCATCACCACATCATCCAAGCAGTCATTCTTTATCCTCTATTCTATTATGCTTATTCGTTTTATTATATTTTTTCCTCATACCATTACTGACTTAAGCTTCAGAGTATTTATAGGGGAAATCCCGCCCTTTTACCCATTCTCCTCGTCAATGCAGGTTTCACAAGAAAAAATATCAATTCGGAGTTATCCAGTGGCGCCGTCTGTAGGAATAAACCAAATTCAATTCTGGATTATTATTGTTTACTGGAACCGAGCACCAAAATTCTATTATTCTGTTAAAAAATATTTAGGATGAGACAAGCTTACTTATTTTATAAGTATCTTATTCAATTTGTCACCTTTACAACATGCATGTCATCAACACAGTAGAGGCTTAAAAGTTTCTTCACCTACCCTCATTGATGAGCATAAAGATCTCAGTACAACCATTAGCGACAACATGTCTATCGATTAAGAACAGCTCAGAAGATGATTAGCCGCCTTCATAAAGCTTAGAACATAGGCTCTGAGCATTGAGCATTCCAAGGAGTTAAATATATCCACCGGTCATCATGCTCTGAGCACCTAACGTGGAATACCCATCAAGGCTTCATTGAGCACCGAGTTCTACTAAGTTGCCCAACCACTAAAAAGCATTAAGACCTTATACATAGTGTTCTTGAATTAGAAACCAAACTTTAATTACTAAGTATTTGTTGGGTATCCGAGCATTGAAGCCTAAAAGCAGTTAGACAACCAGATCAGAATACGAGTATTTGACGAATGGTTCTCAAAACTGAAACCAAATATAAAGTGAACATCAAACATTAAATACCATACACTGAATTCTTGAGATTTCAAGTGCTAAGCATCAAACATGGAGCTTTAAAGCACTAAGCTTTTGAGCACCAAGCTTCCGAGCATTGACACTCGGATATTTGAGCTGATCGAGCACCAAAGCACCATGAAGTTTTAAAGCAAGAGACCATCGAGTACTCGAGTCTGAGCATCAAAGAATCTGAATCTGAGCATCAAAGAACATAAATAAGTTTTCATTGAACATCTAAATCTTTGATATCCGAGCAACAAGCTTAGGACATTGGGCATCCAACAAGCACCCTTCATAAGCACTTAGACTCCGAGCATTCGAACAACACAAGTACCGTCCACTAAAGCCTTGGAAATCCGAGCATCTATTGTCGAGCATTGATTTCATGGATACTCAAACCCTGAGTAGCGAGCAAGTATGGAAGAGTCGGACATTCACTTCATGGGCATCTCCCGATCTCCGAGCATCTCCTGAATTCTGGCATTATAGGAATATCCAAGACAACCACGATAACAACTTCACAAGTATATATTAATAAGTTAATTTCTTTTGCAGGAGCTCAGATAGCAAAGAAAAAATAAATGAATGAACCATGAGCTCCATGAGGAATTAATGGGTTTTTCAAATTAACCGGCAACAATGATTCATATCCGTAACAAACATAAATATTCATTACTTTAGGAGGTAGAATAAAAGCACTAAAACCAAGATAACAATCCCGAGATTCTCGTTCTTTTATTGTTTATTATTACAGTAAAACAATACAAGTGTAGATATTACCATAAGTACCTCAACGTCGATACTCATGAATATTAATAAAAAAAAATCATCATGGCCTTTGGGAACTTGATCTTGCTAATAATCTCGAAGCAGTATATTCGAATGGTATATTTTTATAAAGCTAGATATACACAAAATGCCAATAAATTGGGCACACATAAACTTAGGCAACATCCTCAAAGACAAGGTCATTCAAGCAACAATTGAAGTAAACAACGAACATAAATATTCGTGAATTCAAAGGAGGGACAAGAGTACATCAGGAGATAAGTTTCTCTAGTTTCTCTTGATATTATTTAATTTATTTATTTCCACATTTTATTTATTCTTATATGAATATTTATAACTTGTCACACAAGCACACTTACACATTTACATATAAATGCTCGTCCATATATACATGATTATTATTCATGCAAAATATACATTAATTACATTTGATATATTTATTACACAAGGACTGACCATCAAATGAGATCCATTATATGATCCTAAAACTGTTGTTCTTTTATCTATCACTACATATAAGGAAAACATATTTATTGAAGACGCTACTTTAAGAACCCATCAGTCCAAACAATCGGACACTCTAATCATCTCACTCGACATTAACATACAGAGATTGTTAAAAGACATTAGACACATTGCCAAACAACACTAAGACAGACAAGCACTCACTCATGCTCAGACGACAAATGGTGGTTCCTATTCAAAGGTAGATCAAATAACATTCAAGCAAATCCTACTTTGTAAAAGATCCTTGTTCATGAAAATTTCAAAGAATATCCAACAAAGGAAATTCAAGAATGAAGTCAAGTATATTCGCCACATAGCCAGATAAAACAAAGGGCAATTACAAGACATCCTAGTCAGTATCACACACTATCCTTTATTTCAGAAGCGGTGCAATGTTGACCCTTTACCTAATTTACAAATGCTTATCTCACATTCGAATTAGGCAAACCTAAATTTAGTCCTTCACTGTGGAAGCTCAGATTAAAACCTATCGTCCATCATTTATCCCATATTATGGAGTTCATATTGAAGGGGCTCAAACTCATTAACAGGATCATAAACATCCTTTTGTAAAAAATACCACCAACAACAAATGCTTGGAAAATCAAACATTTATAGAAATAATGTTTGGACTCAACATCAATCAATTCTGACTAGGCAGCTGCCATTAAAAGAGTTACTAAAGTTCATAAACTGAGCAACATCATACGGCACTCGGGTCACGCTTCTAATGCACCGAGACTATACGACACTTGGGCCGTGCTTCTAATGCACCAAAATTAAGTCCAGTGACTGAAGCTAGCACCCTCAGGTCGCTTTTATAGTACTGAGGTTCCGAGCATGTAAGTCTTGAATCCTTGCACCGAGCATTTAAGCCTCGAGCAACTAAGTCCAATGACTGAAATTGGAATCCTCAAGACACTTTTATAGTACTAAGGTTCGACACTCGGGCCACGCTTTTAATGCAACGAGCATCAAAACTCCAGTGATGATTGGTTCCATTATGTTGTTTCCATACTAACGAGTTAATCTTTTACCCCAAAGCATTTTTATTGCAGGTTTTATGCACTCAAGTCCAGCTGGCACTTCAAATAACGTTCTTATATGATGATTTCAAGACCCAGTACCAAGCTTTATATTTTCTTATAACTGAGGCTAGCCACCTCGGCTCACCTTTCCATATTAGATACAATGGCATTTTCTATCATTTACAGACCTGGATACGTCAAACATAAATATCCAAATAAAATTTCAGGGGGGACTCTTGATAACTCATATTAGTATCCTATTATAATAAGGGATATATTCCTCTAAAGAAGAGGATTACTTGAATAAGAAGAAAGCTTAATAAAGAAGTTTATTTTGATTAGGAAGATTAACTACAAAGGAAGTCTCTTTCTCTCCTAAACAAGATAATCCTATAGGACTAAGGAATCATATTCCTAAGAGGTTTGAGCAATACCTTCTCCTATAAATACATCTCATGTCATTCATTCTCATTCTCATTCTCATATTCACTCATCTTCTCATTCTCATCATACAACATCACCAATACACCATTCCATCACCACATCATCTAAATAATCATTCTTTATCCTCTACTTTATTATTCCTATTCATCTTATTATATTTTTTTCTCATACCATTGGTAACTTAAGCTTTAGAGTGTTTATGAGGGAAACCCCGCCCCTTTACCCATTCTCCTCGTCCATGTAGGTTCCACAAGTAAAATATTAATTCAGAGTTATCAGCATGTATTTTATATTGTATTGTATTTTATATGTAAAAATAAAATCCTTGGAAACATCTTTTCTTTATTATTTTTGTCACCAATCTTGTTCCAGCAAAGGTAAAGTTCTCAATTACTTAATTCTTTTTTTCTTTTCTTTTCTTTTTTCCCTTGTCATTGAAAGCTTTTATCTTAGTTTAGATGGAAGTAAGGCTTGTGTGATGAGCTTCATAAATGTAGATTCTTGGAGAGTAACAATAACTATTTCCTTATCTTTTTAATGGTATTGTCTAAATTTTTCTTTTTATTTGCCTGCCAAATGTTGTTTCTCAAAACTTATGTCAATCAGGTTGCAGAATTCAGAAGTTTTAGAATTAAATTCTTGGACTCAAAATCTCTATTTTTTCTTATGCTTTTTGCATGTGCTAGAGGATCCAGTACTTTCAAACGTTACCAACAGATTTTAGGAATTTTTGGTTGAATGTTATTTCATGGTTTATAGAATGGATTAAGAGCAAGACATTGAATTTGGATTGAGGTAAATGGATTTTCTGATTTAATGTATCATACACCTATTTTTCCTTCCTAATTTCTTAATTTCTATGCTTTTGAAAGAAAGAATTATCGACTTCTTTTATGCTGCTTTTGCTTCATACTGTTTAATCCATAAAAACACACTTACCAAATGGCTACAAACCGTACATGTAGAAATTCATAAGATTTGGTTGTATTCTTTCTTTTTTTTTAAAGCACAAGTGATGTCAGGTGGTGTAGTGGCTTTATATCAAATATGAATCATTCTTTTAGTCCAAGAACCTTGGAGATTACCAAGAAAGATTACTCCTTTTCTAATCAGCTTTTTTTTTTCAAAATTATGTATGAATGTTATAGCAGTTGCTTTCGTAATGCTAAAGAGAACATAACACATCCCCTAACAATGTCATGCTAATAAAATACATGGAACTAGGTAATATAATGGAACTTTGTTCAAAGAGAAACTATAATTGATTGTTGAGTTGACATACATATTACCAACAGAACTCTCAAAATCAGAAGCTTGAGGATTACAATTGCAGACCTAATATGCAACAAAAACTCATACTGATCTTCAAATGCATCAATCTCTTTCTTTTAGCCGCCACCCATTCTGTCTCCAACTCAAAAGGTTTATATGCTTCTTTTTCATAAACATTTCAGTACATAGCAAGAGGACATAGACGAATCTAAATCGATATATGCAGACTCTCCTCCTTGGCCTTTGTCAGCCATTTACCAGAATTGTAATCAGTAGGTTCATAATGTAGGTCACTGAAATGATAAAATGGCATCAGTTTTGCTTTATTTCTTGGAGCATTTTAACTTCCTTCTTCATTTTTTGTCATTTTGCTGGTGTGCTGTCTATGTTAGTTTTAACAAAATCTCACATTGGAAATTTTGAAAAATTGGAAAGGACTCCTCCCCTTTTAGTTAATTCCATCCTAAAAATTGTCTTCTCTCATATATTTAGGTAATTGCATTCTTTCTCTCATTTTTGTAAATATGTCCTTAATTACTGAAATATTATTTTAATAGTGTCCGACGATATAGACATAATCGGCTGAATTCGTTAAATTTTGGTGTTCTCTTTTATGTCTATTTAATAGTTATTGTTAGGTATAATTATTATTAATTATTGTACTATTAAAATTACTTGTCTTGGTCAAATTTTATTTAAAGAGTGTAGTTTTTAAGTAAGACCATTATGACCCCACTACTTTTTTCTCAAAATCTACCTTAGGTTTTAATACAATTATTTACACTCTAGTCACCTATGCAATAGTTCTCAAGGTGAATTTGTTATTATTGATGGAAATTAACCCAAATTTCACAACAATTGGTATCAAAGCTCTTGGTTTATTTTAGTATGTTATATGGTTGCGGCTTAGGCTGATCTTTCACATCAAAAAAAAATTTCCTTGGGCTAATTGACATTTTACATCGACAGCTATTAAATAGAATTTATAGCAAAAATGGCAAACAGCACAAAAGTATTCACATCGGTATCAACAGCTTCTTCATCTTCAATTTTGGCAAGAAATGTTGTGGTAAATGCTAGATTTGCAGTGGAGATTTTTTATAGCGCTGGTCATTTCAGCATATGGCAAAGTGAAGTTCTAGATGCCCTTTTCCAACAGGGTCTAGACATTACTATTGAAGGAGAGAAACCAAATAATGCTAAGGAGAAAGGATGGAAGGTGATCAATAGATTAGCATATAGTATAATTCGATCATGTCTTTCTAGAGAGCATAAGTATGTATTTTCTAAAGAAACTTCTGCAAGTAAATAATGGAAGGCACTAGAGGAGAAATTCTTGAAGAAAAGTAGTAAGAACAAACTTTACATGAAAAAAAGATTGCTCCGCTTTAACTATGTTCCAGGTACCACGATGAATGATCACATCACTAGCTTTATTCAGCTAGTAAGTTATTTGATGAATATGGATGTGACTTTTAATGATGAAGATCTGGGTCTGATGCTGGAGGGATTGCTTCTTAATGAGTTTGAGTATCTTGAAACTACTATACTTCATGGGAAGGTTATTGTGTCTCTAAGTGAAGTAAATGTAGCCTTGTATAGTTATGAATTATGAAAGAAAGAAAAGCAAGAAAATACAAATGTTGAAGTAGAAGCTCTTATTATTAGAGGTCGTTTGCAGACTTAGTATAAAGAAAGGAGAGGGAGATCTAAGTCAAAGTCTAAACTGAGCAAAGATCAATGTGCCTTTGTAGAGAAAAAGGGCACTGGAAGAAAGATTGCCCCAAGTTAAAGGAAAAATGTAAACCTGGAAAGGGAAATGTTCTCTCAAATTCAAATGTAGCTGAGTGTGATGATGTAAATTCAAATCTTTCAATTACTACTACACCATCAACCAGCTATTTGAGTTCATGGTTACTAGATTCAGCTTGTAATCACTATATAACTCCTAATCGAGAATGGTTCTTTGACTTTAAAGAACTAAAAGTTAAAGTTATTTACACAACGAATAATGCCCCTCTTAACACACATAGGATTGATTCAATTCACTTTAGCAATCAGGATGGATTAATTAAAACTTTAATAGGTGTTCATTATATGCTAAATTTAATAAGGAATCTCATTTCTGTGGGAACCTTCGAGTCAAAAGGTTTCAAAGTAAGGGTGAAAGATGGGATAATAAGAATCATCTACGGTACACTTGTGATAATGAAAGGGATTTAAAAAAGAAATAATGTGTATTACTTTCTAGGTAGTATAATTATTGGGACAGCAGTAGTGGTAGCTTATACTAAAAATCAAGAGTCAGAAGCAACTAGGTTATGGAATATGCGCTTGGGGTATGCTGGAGAAAAATCTTTGAAATTGCTAATTAATCAAGGATTATTAAAAGGAGCTCGAGCTTGCAAATTAAATTTTTATGAGCATTGCATCAAAGGAAAGAAGACAAAGGTAAAATTTGGAATAGCCTTCTATGATACTGTGGGTATTCTAGATTATGTTCATTCAAATGTGTGGGGGCCTTCCAAGAATGCTTCATTGGGAGGAAAACACTATTTTTTCCTTTATTGATGATTTTTCCCAAAGAGTTTGGGTGTACACAATGAAGATGAAGGATAAGGTGCTAGGAATTTTTCTTAAATGGAAAAAGATGGTGGAAACTTAAACAAGAAACAGGTAGAAAAGGCAAATGTCTCTGCACAGACAATATGGAAAGTTAAAAAATGATCCATTTTTTAAAGTCTGTGAAGATGAAGATATTGCCTAACACTTCAATATCAAATATACATCATAATATAATAAGGTGGCAGAGTGTATGAATCGCACATTACTGGAGGAGGTTCGTTCTATATTGTCCAATGCTGGGTTGGACAAAGAATTTTAGGCTGAGGTTGTAGTATATGCTTGTCACCTTGTCAACCGCCTACCATCAACTACTATTGATGGCAAAACCTCATTAGAGAAATGGTTTAGAAAACCTGCTATAAATTATGATTCCTTACATGTGTTTAGTTCCACTGCATATTACCATATTAAGGAGTTAAAGTTGGACTTAAGAGTAAAAAAGGAAATCTTTATAAGGATTACATCTGGTGTGAAAGGCTATCGTCTTTAGTGTCCAAAAAAAAGGTAATCTTCAGCAGGGATGTTACCTTTGATGAATCTACCATGTTAAGAAAGGTGACTTCAGAAAAAATGGAGCAGAAAGATGGTATTCCTAAACAGATAGACTCTGATGGCAATAAAATTGTCTTAGCCAATATAGAAACTGATGATGATTCTCTTATGGTAGAAGAAGAGACAAATAAAGAAAAGGTTGAGACCCAAGAACCTCTATAGCAACATGAATCAATTACATTAAAGAAAGGAAAAATGATCATTCGATAACCTGCTTACTATGCTGATATCATCTTTTCTGCATCACCAATTATCATTAATGATGTTCCTGCCATTTATAATGAAACAGTCCAAAGTTCAGAACATGAAAAGTGGAGGATCACTATGAACGAAGAAATGCAGTACCTTCAAAAGAATCAAACACGAAAACTAGCTAGTCTTTCAAAAGGAAAGAAGGCAATTGGGAGCAAATGGGTATATGCAAAGAAAGATGGATTTCCTGACAAGGATAATGTTCACTATAAAGTAAGATTAGTGGCTAAAGGCTATGCACAGATGGAGGGAATTGATTATAATGAAGTATTTTCTCTAGTTATAAAGCATTCCTCCATCATAATTTTATTGGCTTTGGTAGCACAATTAGATTTGGAACTAGTTCAGATGGATGTAAAAATTGTATTTTTACATGGAGACTTTGATGAGGAAATCTATATAACTCAGCCAGATGGATTCAAAGTTTTTAGTAAAGAAAAGATGGTTTGTAAATTGGAAAAATCGTTGTATGGATTGAAGTAATCTCTAAGGCAGTGGTACAAGCAATTTCATAGGTTTATGATAAGGCAAAAGAACACGAGAAGCAAATGTGATCATTGTGTGTATTTGTGCAAGCTATAAGATAGATCTTATATATATCTTCTTCTTTATGTTAATGATATGTTGATAGCCTCCAGGAGTCAGACAAAGATTGAGAAATTAAAGACTTAATTGAAGAAGGAGTTTGAGATAAAGGATCTTGGTAAAGCAAAGAAGATTCTTGGCATGGAAATATCCAGAGATAGGAAAATTGGGGAGGCTTTTTTGTTTTAGAAAGAATATCTGAAGAAGGTACTAAAATATTTTATCATGAATGAGAAGTCAAAACTAGTTAGTACACTACTTGCTCCTTATTTCAAACTTAGTGCATCCATGTCATTGAAGAACGATGCAGAACGGGAACACATGTTAAAAGTATCGTATACAAGTGTTGTTGGTAGCTTGATGTATGCAATGGTGTGTACGAGGCCCGATATTTCTCAACCAGTTAGGGTTGTGAGCAAGTACATATATGATCTTAAAAAGGAGCATTGGTAAGCTGTAAAATGGATTCTATGGTATATTTTGAACACAATAGATATTGTTTTGGTATTTCAATAGGATAGGCAAGATGGTCAATCTATAGTTGGGTGTTTATAATTCTGACTATATTGGTGATTTAGACAAGCGTCGACTAACTACTGATTATGTGTTTACTTTTATAAAGGCACCAGTTAGTTGGAATTTCACCTTACAGTCAACAATTGCTTTGTCTACTACAGAGGTATAGTATATGGTAGTTATAGAGGCTATAAAGGAGATAATTTGGCTTCAAGGGTTGCTTGGTGAACTGGGAATAAAGTAGAAGCACATTAAAGTGCATTATGATAGTTAGAGTGTTATTCATTTAGTAAAGAACTAGATTTATCACATAAGAACAAAGCATATCGATGTTTGATATTACTTTGTATGAAAGATTCTGAAAGAAGGTGGAATGACAATCCAGAAGATTCAGACTACTAAGAATACTACTGATATAATAATAAAAGTGATAACTGCGGTCAAGTCTAAACATTATTTAGACTTAAACAATATTGTTTCAAATTAAAAGATGAAATTTGCAAACACTACTGAAGGTTGGATTTATGAGAGAATTATATAAGATTTTGTTAAGGTGGAGATTTGTTAGTTTTAATAAAATCCCACATCAAGAATTTTGAAAAATTAGAGGAGTCCTTAGGCTATAAAAGGACTCCTCCCCCTTTAGTTAATTTCATCCTAAAAATTGCCTCCTCTCTTATATTTAGGTAATTGTATTCTTTCTCTCTCTTTTGTAAATATTTCCTCAATTAGTGAAATATTATTTTGGTAGTGTCCAAGTACGTAGGCATAATTGGCCGAATCTCATTAAATTTTAGTGTTCTCTTTTATGTCTATTTAATAGCTATTATCGGGTATAGTTGTTGTTAATTATTATGTTATTAAAATTACTTGTCTTAGTAAAATTCTATCTAAAGGGTGTGGTTTTTAAGTAGGACCATTGTGATCCCACCATTCTTTCCTAGAAATCTACCTTGAAGTGATTTTTAGTATAGTCATTTACACTCTAGTTATCTATGCAATAGTTCTCAAAATGAATTTGTTATTATTAGTGGAAATTAACCCAAATTCCACAACAATCCGTGCAAAGCTTGAGAGCAGCCAACATTTCTTTTTTAGTCTTTGTTGCAGAGTTCTACATCAAGTATTTGCTTTGGAGTCTCTCCTCTTACTGGAGCACTATGAACCCACTTCATCAAATCTACCCCTTCACCAAATTCTTTGTCAATGGGTAATTAAGTTGTTAGGATCTCAAGCAATACTACCCCATAGCAATAGACATTTCTCAATACTGTAACTTGCATTGTGTACACAAATTCTAAATGGTGAAGTAGATGTAAAATAAATATGTGAGACAAAAAAAAATCTAGAGTTAAAAACTTTAAGCTCTTAGCTCATGTGCTTGATCTTTAATAGAATGATTGTATGTTATGTTGGTAATAGCTAAAAACATTAACAATAAAAACTTGCATAAAATTGTTGGGATATGCTTCGAATTTCAAATTATTACAGGCTATTTGCTATTAATTTTTCAATAAAGAGCATGTAAGTTTGGTTAGTCTTGTAGTTCAATATGGATCTATATATGTAGGCTGGATGAATCCACACTATTCTTTCTATCCTTTCCTTTCAATTAACAAAATGAAGAAAATATATATTATTACTAAACAAATGTTTGCATATCCCAACAATTGCGCAAATGAGTTTAATATTATTAAAAAATGTGAAATAACAATTATAAATTCATAGTGGTATTTAAAAAAAAAAAGAATAATATACTAAAGATTATTTCAATATTTTGTATACAACAAAACAAGTACAAACTACAATTAAGCTGAAAAAGAAACTTTAGCAAGCAATGCATAAATCATTAAATTATATAATATTAGTTATATAAGATTAAGCTAAAATACCTCTTGCCAAAGCTTTTATTTTAAATTAATTTAAAATTTACTAAATTTAGCATAGAGTGAATAATCATGCCCTAATACATAAAATAATTCTTGTAATATAATATTATAAATCAACTTATTAAGTGTGTGGATCCTACCCAATATATACCCCATGATTTTAATGAAGCTCAAAAAAAAAAGTCTAAAGTACCATAACAACTCTGAAGGAAACAGAGCATACTCTAATATTTATCTGCAACCTAGCAAAACACTAGAATTTCTGGGTTAAAGCCATGAAAGAAACAGATACACGATTGAGGGAGAAAAGAATCCATTTATTGGCCTTTATTAGCCGAGGAATTCATCGTCTTAGAGAATCTACCAGCAGAATGGCCCCTCTCTTATATCCGCCTATCACCAAAAAGAGCAATTGATTAAGCACAAAGAGCAAATTGGAAAGATATAATTAAAGAAGAAAATCTATAAACACAAAGAGCAATTGATTGATCTGTATCTAACCATGTATGGAAAGATCAATTCAGTTCAATAACTTTCCATATTCTTCTCCTCTTTTCAATATCTTTTCTTTTAGAAACATTACCATGATTGCAACACCTTACTACGATCCCAACACCACTATATGAACCTTAAGTTCTTACTACACCATTATCATAAACTCAAACTTTAAAAAAAAAAATTGATCAAGCAGAAGCAATATGAATATCAAAGCATTGTAGTTTAGAACAAAAATCTCTCATAGGCATTTTACCGAACACCATTTATGCATTAAGCAAATTTTAAAAATTCTTTTGATACATAAAGTCAAGGCTTCTCTAACAAAAAAACTTACCACCCTAACCTTTTTTAATAGAGTTGGTAACTTTTCAGCTCCAAAATCAAGATCACAAATTAATCCTATTACAATATCCTAAGCAATGATCAATGCAAATAAAGATCAAATTTTTGAACTTACCTAAAAGAGCAAATATTAAACCATCAATTATTCTTGGCAACCATCTCCTTCCTAGCTCTTCTAGCATATATTCTCATACTCAAATTCCAACACATTCTTTATATGAGAAGTGTCCTTAGCATAAAACATCTTCCCAAAACTACTCTTTTTAATAACTGGAAACAAATAGAAAAGTTTAAAATTAACAAACCAAAACCAAGCAAAACCAAGTAAGGTCCCCATAATAGCACTAGCAAACATTTGCGGAATCGAATGTATTCCCAAATATAGTGAGGAATACAATGCTTCAAAGGAGATGAATAAGAAAAGGAAATAAATGGAAAGGGAGAAATAGGAAATAAGAAAAAGAAAAGAGAAAAGGTGGAAGAAACTGAAGGGTTTATTTATTTATTTGTGGACTTTAAGAAATCATTTCCAAACCTTTCATTTTACATTACTTCTAAGTTTCTTAATTGATCCTCCCAGTCTAAACTTCAGTAAGTAAAGCGTCTATCCAAAATAATACTCTCACAGTTTTATTTCTATTGTATTTTAAGAAAATTGAATTTGTTTCATTCTAATTGACGTTTTCAGATTATCAATAAAAAATAAATTTTTTTCAATTTTATCCATATTTTGATTTTACATTAAATTTTCTATAGGGATAATTGTAATTCACATTAACTTTTAGTATTTTTAAAAGAGGGTTATATAATCATTTACATCTATAATTATGTCTAGATAGGTGGAATGATTATAATTCATAATCTGACTATTAGAGAAGAAGAGAAAGATTTTTTAGAAAGCTATTGTTTATTTAGCTTTTGAAAATTTTTATAAGAGGGGTTCTGCCTTCAAACTGAGACAGAAGGCTCCTTATATAGAGAAGGAGCTGAGATACAAGAAGGCCCTAGACAAATGTGGATAGACATCCACTGATAAAAGACAAACAGACAAATATGGATAGATGTCCACTGATAAAAGTAAATATAAAGATTAAACACCTTTAAATTACAACCACTTATGACAAATTGGCTCGTGACTCGGAGATAGATTCTTATCTTCAGTATTGTCTTCACTATTATAAAAGAGGCTATCTTTATCAGGGTCCTGTGAATGTCCAACTAATGGCATACGGGGGTCCTCTTATTTGAAAGAGTTTAACCATATCTGTTCTACAAATGAGTTGGCTTAATAAGGATGTTCTATTGGTGAGCTGGTTTGATAAGGATGTCTTACTGATGAGTTGGCTTGATAAGGATCATCTATTTGCATGTAAGATGGAACAAATGTAGACCTTTGTGTCTTTTCCTAATACTCTTTGTCTGCCAACATTTGTTTCCCATAATCAGAGGGAAATATTTCCCATAGGGCATCTTCAGATATCTTTAGCCATATCTCTTTTGGAATAATACCATTTTTCTCGAACATGTGTCTCTGAAACTCTCTCCATGGTGAAGAATCTATGGTATCTATATTAATATAGTGGATCATTGAGTGCCTATATGTCCTATAGATATTAAAGCATGGTATATCAGTAAAAACTCCTTTAGCTTTGAAGAAAGTTCTTTTGAGGGTGATGACAGTATGACATTCGAGAGGAGGTGCCACCTGTTGAGTATAAGCCTCATTCCTCAAATAGGATTTCCATCATGGAAAATTTTGAAACCATTTGAGAAAAGTTAACAAATGTGGATTTTGAATTTCATTCTTCTCAAGCAGACTGATATACCTTGCGAGCTTTAATGGTTAAAGGTTGAATGAAATCTAGTATAAATGACAAAGATACCAAAACAGGATTAATAATTCAAGAGGCCAATAAAACTGGTTTTCAAGACTTTGGTTTAAGAAGCTAAAAATATAGGTGAAGGGATAAATAGGATGAAAGCCTAATCTGTGAAAGAAATCTAACCCATAATTTCTTATTAGTCTGGATTGAAGTTCAAAAATTTGAGTTGTGGCTTCTTGGTTAAGGGTGGTCATGGAAATGTGTGATGGTAAGGACGGAGGAATACCTTTTTCAAGAAAATTGGCATTAATGGTCTGATACATGTATATAATGGGGAGGACTTTTAGCTGAAAGGGTTTTTCACAAGAGATAGGTGGTCTGCTTAAAAGATCTAGTAGCAGGTTGTCTTCTCCTTTGATGTGTTCTACTTCAAAGTCATACTTACTGAACCATTCTTTCATTCTGACAAGTTAAGGATGAGGCAGAGTCTTTCCTTTGAATTCAAGAATTTTTGGAAATGATGAGCAGTCCATCATAACTTTGAAATGATGACCAATCAGATGGAATTCAAACTTTTTTATGTTATATTTAACTTCTAAGACTTCTTTGAAGGTTGAATGATAACGACATTCTCCATCTATGAACTTTCCACTAGCATGTGCACAAATTCGTCTTTTTTTGTTGTCATCTTCTTCTAAAAGAATAGCTCCCCAAAATTGATCACTTGCATCTGTTTGAAGGATTCTTTTTCCTATGGAGGGAATCTGGAGATCAGGAAGATTTTTTGTGCAAGTTTTGAGTTGTTCAAGAGCTTCTGTTTGTTCTGAGGACCATGGTGGAGTATTCTTCTTTAGAAGAGCTTTGAGAGGAGTTGTCTTCTTTGTCAAGTGAGGAATAAAATCTCTAAGATAATTGACAATGCCAAGAACTTGTCTGATTTGTTTGGCAGAAAGATTTTCTTTTGGAAATTTATCCAGTTCTGTTGCAACATGAGGACCTGAAAGATACTTTCCTTCTTTGAATCTCATTCAAAGAAAATCTATTTCTGCTTGGCCAATGATCATTTTAGTGGGTGAAAGCATAACACCATAATGTTGAACAAGATTAGCAAACTATTGAAGCAGTTTCTCATAGGCTTTTATATCTGTAGAAAATAAAAGAATATCATCAATATAAATAAGAGCACTGGAGAGGATGGGCTTAAAGATCTTGATCATAGCCCGTTGGAACAGTGATGGGGCTACTTTGAGTCCAAAAGGTAGGACATTCCATTGCTAGTGTCTATTTGAAATGCAAAAGCCCGTTTTGTATCTGTCTTCTTCTTTGATTCCAAGTTGCCAGAATCCAACCTTCAAATCAAATTTTGAAAATATTTTTACTCCCCCCAAAAATGTAAATAATGAGGAAATTTTTTGTAAAGGGAATTTGTCATCTTTGAGGAAGAAATTCAAATGCTGATAATCAATCACTAATCTCTTCTTTCCACGGACTTGTTCTGATCTCTTGTTTATATAAAAAGCTTGGCATGCCCATTCTAATTTTGTGGGAACAATTAGACCTTGAGTTTTCAATTGGTTACATTCTTCAATTGCCAATTTAAGATCAAAAGGAGTCATTCTCGGATGAGTTGCCTTTGTTAGGTTGACATCTTTATTTTGTTTGAAAGGTAAGGAGATGAAAAACTCCTCATTTTTCCACAGTGGTGATGAGCATTTCTGAAGAAACTCTAAATGAGACTGAGCACTGCATTCTTTTAATAAAAACTCATGAATAGTTTGAAGGTTTGGTTGAGAAATAGTTTGGCCAACAAAA
This sequence comes from Mallotus nudiflorus, assembly GCA_947683625.1. Classification (NCBI taxonomy): domain Eukaryota; kingdom Viridiplantae; phylum Streptophyta; class Magnoliopsida; order Malpighiales; family Euphorbiaceae; genus Mallotus; species Mallotus nudiflorus. The sequence goes on from CANTUR010000018.1 coordinate 7,298,039, forward strand.
AGGATGGATGGAATATTGGTGTATGGTTGAAAGTATTTCTTCAACTTGAGTCCATTGGGAAGAATTCTCAAGTCTTTCATCTTCCAATAAACATCAAAGCCAATGACAATGTCTTTTCCAGGTAAAGAAGATCCAAGAACATATGTCCAGGTGTAACAATTTGGAAAGAATCGGATCTTTATTAGATGCCTGGTTTTAAGGCCAGTTTCAAGTAATTCGCCATTGGCTATAGATAAATATTCAGAATGATGTTTCCAACATTCTTTAGGCAAGGCTTATAGGTTAAGAATGGTACTTTTAGCTCTAGTGTCAATCAAGGCTACTAGTTTTATGGGCTTGGAATAATTGGTTAGGTAAATTTGAACAAGAAACAAGGGTATTGGATGTTTTTCATGAGTTAAGGCTATCATGTCTCTATTATCACCACCAATTAAGAACTGGTCATTCCAAGACTCTATTTTAGAGCTGGAAATTTCTGAGTCTGTCTCTTGGCCCACAACAAAAATGCATTCTGGTGGAGCTTCTTCTTCTTCTGAAAAGAGAGACTCAAGATCAACATCATTCAAGTCTACTTTAGTGATCTGCTAAATTTATTGAATCATTTGTTCAGTCTTTTTTATTTTTAAAGGACAATTTCTTGCAAAATGACCCTTCTTCCCACAGAGGTAGCATCTGTCAGTTTTCTCTTTGCCACAGAACTTTTTCTTCTTGTAATACTTCCACTTCTTGAACTTAGATCTTTTTCCTTTCTTCTTCAATTCAAAGAAGTATTTTTTCTTCTTTAGAGGATAAACACAAACATCAGTATCTTTACATTTAATCTACAAATCAGGCTTATCACATGAAAGTTTTCCCAAAGGGTTCTTCTTACTGTCGAGGTACAGTTTAATCATCTTCCTTTAGTCACATAACTGGGTATGAGCCTGAATCATGATCTGATATAAATGTCCCATTAGCACATCTCCAATTTTGTGATTTGATTATTGAAGAATCGAAAATATTCAAGAGGCAAGAATCTCAGGGATAGAAGCCAAAAAGGCTTGCTTTAAATCAGGATTAGCTATGCCTCCTAACAGATAAAATCTAGTAGACATATTTTAAAAATGTTTTTCTATATCTTTTCTCTGTAGTGAACAGCATTTCATCTGATAATACTCCTTTCATGCGACTTTAAGATCATCATCCTATTTTCCTAAGAACTCATAATGTAAGAGTCCTAGAAAATCTTCTGGTGAAGTGGCATCCATCAACTGGGTCCTAGCATAAACATTTAGAGAGGCATACTAGTTTGCCAACTTTCCCACCATTTTTTCAAGAAATGTTTCAATAACAACCCTGATTTTTGCTCCAGGAATAAGCATTTTTCCAGCTATCCATGCTCTAAACTCCAAAAATCTATTCATGTATTGTGAAGGAGGAACATCATCCAACGTAAAGTAATTTCCAGTGTTTTTCTGGAAATTTGTCTGCTAATTTGGTTGTGGTGTTCTAGTCTGTCTAGATTCTTCTTCTAGATCATCAACTTCTTCAACTTGAGGTCCTCTAGAAGATGTAGCATCATCATTCATCAATTGGTAAGGTATTTCATAATCTGAATTAGAGTCACTTTTTGAAGATTCAAAAGATGAACCTTCCTTTGAGACAGATCCAATTGAAAAGCTGGGTATGGCATTTTCAGCACATTTTTTCAAAAAGGAAGAGATGGGATTCATCATCATTTGAGGGTGTTTTGACTCTTCTAAGGATGAGATTGGTGAGGCATTTTTGGGTGATGAATTAAAGCATGTTTTTTTTATTTTTCAGTTTGAGAGAAATGAACTGTTTTTTTTTTTTCATCAGAGAACTATGTTTGTAAGGGGATTTTTTATGAGGATTTGAATCCTTGAAAATTTGGAGGAATATTCAAGGGAGCTGTTGGTGCAGGAAATACGGGTTGAGTGGAAGAGGCTGTGTATGGCGAACTAGGAATTGAATAAGGGCTGTATAAAAGACCTAAAGGATCTGGAGAGAAAGATTTTGAAGAAGTTTATGAGGATAATTCTTCTTTCTTCCTTTTAAGATCTTTTTCAAATTGGTCAACCTGGGCTTTTAAGTTTAAAATTTTTGTTTCTTTCATTTGAATGTTATTCAACGTGCCTTTGTTGCTGATAATTCGCATAAGTTCCTGGTGCTTCATTTATATTTGCCTTTGTAATTCTACATGAACCGCTTCCATTCGTTTCTCAAAGGCCTGGAACTTTTTATTTACCACATTCATATGTTCAGCAACTCCATTACCACATTCATATGTTCAGCAACTCCATCAATCTTTTCTTCAATAAGCTTCAGCTTTTGATTTTGAGCATAAGCATTCTGAGTCTGCCAGTTGACTACTGCTTCTGCAGGAGTTATTTGTATAGGTCTACCATCTGCATCAACAATGTTTGACTCCAGGATAAAAGGCTACATGGTAATTTGGTTCTTTGTTTCTTTGGCTAAAGTAGGAAAGTCTGTGGGTTGGAACATAAAGATTTGGGGTAAAGGCTTTGACTTTTTAATTTCAGCTGAATTTTCTTTTCTTATCCATTTCAAAGCTTATTTGTAAAATGGGAGAGGAGTTGTCTTAGGTTTCGATTGGGAAGGAGGTGTTTGAGGTTTGCAAGGTTCAGGAGGAATATTTTGAGTAGCTGGTGGTTTGCACCAAGCAGGAGGAGAATATGATACAAGATAATCATATTTTCCTAAAGGTTGTCCCAGAGTGCAGATGCTTGAATCTCTATCTTCATATCTCCTTTTGAATTCCTTTTCTCTATATTTTCCTGGAGTTTTCTTTTTTTTTCTTCTCATCATCATCAAAGTAGGATTCAGCATAGCAATCATCACAATCATAATAATCAAAATAACAGTGACAATTACACTTAAAAGCATAAACTGGTCTCTCAGAATTATCAAAAGAGGCTACAAGAATGTTATCTTCTGGATCCCAAGCGTTGGTTACGAACTGGGTATTAAAAACTGTAGGAGTCTCTTGTTTTTGCCTAAAGATCGTATCAACTAATCCATCAGATCTTTTGATATGCACTAGGTTTATACCTTGAATTGGCTCTACTATCTCATGCAACTTCTCATAATTGGTGATCCATTTTTCTGGGAATAATTTTAACAAATCATTCCTAGATAGTTGTTTAGGAGTGTGGATACACGTGGGAGTATTATAAGAGTCTGCTTTTATGAACAAAGCATCATTTTGGACATAGGGTAGTGATAGGTTGATAGCATGGTTTTGGAGACGGTAGACAATTTGGTAGTGAAGGGTGGCTACTTTGGCTGTGGAAATTTGTTCAGCTCCAAGGATCTAGAGTTGGACTTTTAAAGCTATCAAGGCATGAGGATCAGAAAGGGCAAGATTATAAGTTGGGAAAAATATAAAGAATACTGAGCCAATATTTAAGGATGTCTCTACAGTCCCAATTATAGCATGTTGATACTGCTTATATCTAGAATCCAAAATAGCGATCCTAGAGAAGACAGGTTGCCCTGCTCTGCCATGGTAGGAGAGTCCTAACCTTATAGCTCCAAAGTGGATGTGAGTGTATCCCTGGTTAAGCCAAGTTCTCAGAAATTTTGGAGGAATTTCTAAGGTCACAAACTGTTCTGTCTGAGAGGCTGGTATGTGATGTCGATCAAAACTGGATGCTTGAACATATTCTTTTATAGAAGAAGTGGGTCGGTTTACAAGAGCTTTGAAAGATTGTTTCCAGTTTATTTTGGTTTTTGAAAAGGCATCATAAGGTTTCAATAAGGAAAACTTTGATTCCTCAATCTTTTGATCTTCAGGAAGGTAGGTAAACACATACAAGTAATTGGTCTTTTTATGGGTGGTTTGGTTGATAGGAGGTGATAGGGTAACAGCAACAGACTTAGTTGGCACATATTTATAATCACATATTACAGAGGGAATGGAAGAGGGAATAGAAGAGCTTTCTGGTTCAGTCATGTTTAAGCATTCCTTCTCCTTTAGTCTTCATATTAATTATAACAATTCCACCTTATGCAAAAATAAGGCTCTGATATCAATTTTCCAGAACTCCATTAAAATTATATTTCATAGCTATATAGATTATATCATAGACTAGGCAAAGCCGTACTTACAGCATCACATAACTAATTTCCGACCAGACAAAAAATTTACTTTAAACGACAATTGACGCCTCAATTCATAAACTTCTAGAAGCATAATAAAGAAACAAATATGATAACTAAATTTTGTAAGTAAACCATCTAAAAATGCCACATGGCACTCAAGTGGCACAGTTCATAAATTTGGTTATATATATATATATATATAACATAAAAATAAAATATCAAATAAAATTTATAAATTTATTATTATTATTATTATTATTATATAAAATTTATATAGAAAAAATATATAAAATAGACATAAAAAAAGCACAGAGGATAAGCAAATGAATCAGTATATAACTCGCTCTTTTCCTCGCTTCTCAATTGCTTTTTTTTAATTTCCTTTCCTTTCCTTTTCATTTACTTCTCTTTCTCTTTTCCTTTATTTCTTTATTTTTAGTTACTATTTAACATAATTATTTTTTATTTTTCATTTGTTTCTTTTTTTATTGTTTCTACTCTCACATTTTTATGTATTTATTTTTTAATTTAAACCACTACCATGCAAAGTTAATTGAATACTAACTAACTAAATTCATTTCAATAGAACTATAAAAATAATTAACATCTTCTAATAACTAATTTAACACAATTCTATATACAATGAAAATTTAAATTGTTAAATTATGCATTAAATTCTTAATTATATTTATAAAAGACTAATTAAATTAGAAAGATTTTTAATATAAAACTATTAATTTTTATTCATTACAAATGGAGCAACACTTTCATTTTTTAAAAATTTTAAAATGATTGGAATACAAATTCTAAAAATATATGAAACTCGTAATATTTTTTGTTTTTTTGTATATTTTCAGTTTATTTTCCATATATGAAATAATTTCTTTTACTTTTATTTAGTTTCATAAAAAATACTGAACAATCTCATTATATTTTTCCATTTGTTTATATATCCATTGATATTATCTTTGAATAAAAATAATATGTTATAACTGGAATGAAACAACTACTAATTAAAAACCAACTTTTAATGTAGCTTATATTTTACGTTTTTAATTCAACATTTTCATTACATTCATCTTTAAAAACCAACTTCTAACACAACTTGTATTTGAAGGAATGTAACAACTATTAGTTTTTTATTCATTGCAATGTAGAATAAAGTGACAATTTCATTTTAAATTTTTTTTAAATGAATATAACACAAATTCCAAAGGCATGAAATTTAAAATATTTTTTTTCTTTTTCATATTTTTTTTAATTTTTTATATATGAAAAAATCTTTTATACTTTTATTCAGTTTTATGAATAACATTGGACAATCTCATTATATTTTTACAATTTAATTTTGACCTTATTATGGTTATGTTCTAGTTCTTGGGTTGTGTTTTGTTGCTTTTAATTCATCAATCACTAAAACTGAAGCATGTATGGTTTTATAGAAATTTAGATTTCTCATTGTAAACATTCAATAGCTCTGTGTAGCTCAATGGCTATTTTTTATTTGTATTTTTTTTTTGTAAATTAATTGACATTAATTTTATATTGTGAATTTTATCAAAGTTTATAAAAAAAGTTTATTGTGAATTTTATATTCATAATTAATTAATTAATTTAATATTATGAAATAAAATTTTATTTGTTTGAATGTATTATAATAATTCAGAATACTTTTCGTATATTTTACATTTTTAATACAATATTTTTATTACATTCGTCATTAAAAACTAACTTCTAACACAGTTTATATTTGGAGAAACGTAACAACTACTACTCTTTTATTGATTGCAATGGAGAATAATGTGACAATTTTATTTTAAAAAATTTTAAAGTAATTGAAATACAAATTCCAAAAGCATGATATTTGGAATATTTTTGTTTATTTTTGGTTTATTTTTTGTATATTTTTTATTTATTTTTTGTATATGAAACAATCTCTTATACTTTTATTTAGTTTAATGAATAACATTGAACAATCTCACTATATTTTTACAATTATCTATATATCCAATAATACTTATTTCTGAATAAAAATAATGTATCATAATTGGAAGGCATATATTAAATGTTCCTTGTTTTTTCAAAAATGTATTTTATATTTCAGTCTCATTCAATTTTGAATTTTTTTATTTATTTTTTGTATATCGTTGGTTTATCTTCATATATTTTAAGTTTATTTTTTATATATGAAACAATTTCATACACTTTTATTCAGTTTCATGAAAAAATATTGAATAATCGCATTATGTTTTTCATTATCTTTGATCGGATATATTATCATTGTTATTATTTGTTGTTTTATTATAGATAGTCGCATGGCTACTATGTTAGTGGTTTTATTCATCATGATTGGAATATAAATTTCAAAGACATAAAAATTGAAATATTTTTGGTTTATTTTTGTATATTTTTGGTTTATTTTTGGGGATAAGTACAATTTTGATCCTTGTGGTTTTGTCTTTTGACAACACTAGTCTAGTGTTTTTTTTTTAGCTTTTAAGTACCATGTGTTTCACATTGTTTTACACTTTAGCACCCATCTAACAAATATAATTTAAAATATATGCTTTAATGTAAAAATAATATGCATTTTTAATGGTAAAATCATATAATGAGTAATATATTATTCAACTAACTACAATAAACTCGCAAAAAATCAAATTCATATGTATTTTTAATTTAGTTATGATTTAAAAGAAATGAATTTTAAAATAAATGTATAATATTTTTAAAAATAACCAATTAGTTGGATTGATCGTAAATCATATATAAAATAAATTTATCATTGAAAATTAATATTTTATCATAAAATAATGATGATATTAGTTAAAAGGATACGAAAGTGTAAAAAATACAAAACACATGATACTTAAAAATCAAAAAAAAAAAATCACAAAACTTGTTTTGCCAAAAGGCAAAATCACAGTGATCAAAATTGTACTTATTCTTTTTTGGATTGTTAATCTAATTTCTATATATGAAATGAATAACATAATATTAGCTAAATATATATATACAAATTTATATTCAAATTATTTTATAGGATAAAAAAACTATATATTCAAAATTTTAATTATTTATTAAAAAACTAATATGAGTTTTATAATTTATTCTTCACAGCTAAGTCACGTCTGGGGAACAACAAATCTTAAAGATTTGTTATTTAACTCTTCTCGAAGTCTTCTTGTATAGTTCTAGAAATTTTTTTTGATGGTAAAATAATTTATGAATATCATCCTAATATTAAAATTAAAATATTAACTATAATAATTGAATATAATGCAATTGACATTAGTCATTATGTACAAGATTAATAATACTTATGGAGGAGAGTAATTGATGATGCATTAGTAGTTGTGGTAAGTAGTTCCAGTTAGATTAATTTTTGAAGTTGGATCTCTATATATCATAAGTCATATATAATGCAATATCTTGAAATTTGTGATAACAACCATTTGTCGCATGTCATGCATTATCTTGGACTGCATGTGCTAGCAAAGGAGATTAGTTTTAAACAACAAAACATCGCCACTTAAATCTATACAAATTCATATTAACAATAATTTACATACACAGTAAGTTGTTTAATTTCCCTCAAGAACCGCTTGCATTTCAACTCCATGCCACCTATCATCATTTTCACTTTTTTTCATGTAAATGAACATGAAAAATGTTCCTAATTATTCAAAAAAACACTGGTAGAAAAGTAACCCAAGAGCTCATAAAGAAAAAAAATTGAATATCATATAAAATTTGAAAATTTATGCAATTAGATCTTCAATGTAACCCCCAAAAATATGGGGATATATAGGAGAAAATAAAAATTAAAAAAAGGAGATAAGTGAAAAAAAAATAAAAAATAAAAAAGAGAGAAAAAAAAGAATGGAATGAGAAAAATAAAAAGGAAAAACAAAAAAAAACAAAAAGAAAGGAGAAAATAGAAAAAAATTAAAATCCCACTCAAAAATAGAGCAAAACAATGATAAACCAAGCAATGAGGCAAAACTTAATAAAAGGGCAAGCATGTAATTAACAATAGACATTTATGTAATAAATGAAAAGTAAATACATTTTAATAAATAAGTTTAAAAAATAGACATTTTTTATAAATTTCTCATTATAAAATTACCTAACTGCTCATAGAGCTCACAACACATTTTATTATTTGTCGCATGTTTAAAATTTGTATTTAAAAAAATCAATTTATCTTGATAGGTTATTTAATGAAACAAGTATTTAAAAAATAAAAAATCTTAATATATCTTGACTAAATTATGTGATTTAATTGATTTATTTTAAAATAAAATATTAAATTTGAAAGGTTTTCAATGAGAGTAGAATTTCAACAATTAGGTGTGCCATAAGGATTCATTGCAGGAGACGTTGAAGTTTGAACTAGCAGACATGCCACAATATATAGATCATATATATCTATCTTAATTTTATTTAATTTGAATTATTGACCTATTTAATTTAAAGTATTTTTGAAGGATTTTGATTTTATTTTAATTTTTAAATAAATAAAGTAATCTTTAAAAATATTGTATAAAAATTAAAACTATTTTTTAAAAATATACTCTAAAAATTGAAAAAATAGAATTTATAATTTGATAGTCATATTTTTCTATTTGGAGAAATAGATATCATTTCTCCAAGTTTTTTGAATTTTCTAAATTTATAACAAACCATCTTGAAAACTTCTTTGGCAGATCTTCAGTAACATGCATTTGTTTTCTCACTTATTGCAGAAGTCTTTCATTGCTGCCATAACTTTCATTAATTAATTTGTAATAATCATTTTTGTATTACTTTACTTTAATTAACAAGTTACATACATTCCAAGCACTCCTAATTTGTCTATCTGTTCATACACATGTTTTTGTGATGAGTTCTGATAGAAGGTTTTAGTTTTATGATTTTAGTTTGATATTGATTTAGTTTTAATTTGAATTTTAATTCATGAAGGACAATTGTAGACGGCGGAATTTAGTACGCGTCCAAGTGTTTGGCAACCACGGCACTGTGCAGGCTCGAGGTCCACTAGAAAATACAATATAAGTCTTGAGCCTATTCGGAGATAGAGTCGCCACACGAATAAAAATCGGGACACGCTATACATCAACTAGATCCCACGGAGGTTCCCAGAAACAATAATCAGAGATCGGGTTCGAAAACTGAGTATGAGGGTTTGAATGTTCACCCAACATTGCGGTTGGCCTCCGTTTGTATTTTGCGTGTTATTACCATTTAATTATTTAGTAATTTTTTCATTACCACACATAATAAAATTGTCTTCGGATAATTGTCAAATTTTATAATTAAGTTCGAGTTTGCACATTAGTCTAGTTTGCACATTAGTCTAATTAAGTTCGAGTTTGCACATAAATAATAATTTACAATCATACTTTCAAAATCAAATGGGAAAAAGATTAAGGATTACAACGCTTTTAGGCGAAATAATAGAATAATATACATAAAATAAACTAAACATATACCGGAAGTAAACCGATAAATAAAATAAAAGCGGTAATATATAAGGAATAACTAACAATGATGACTACTCAATGATAGAAATCATCAAGTAATTCCTACGAACAACACACAATTAGTCCTTCCTTTCAAAAAAACGAAATAATAAATCAAACATATTTCAATATTTACAAAGAGTATCTATAAAAGGAGTTCTTTACGTTATGAACTAAAGAAAGCATCAAACAATTAAGATGAACGTCATCATGCAATGAAATAGCCATGAGGTCGAAAGAATGCATGTCAAAGCATAATCACGATGAGCATAAAAAAAAAGAATAGAAAACAGACTAAACCTGTCAATGTGGCGGTCGCCTTATTGATGAGGCGATGCCTCATCAACAGGCTCCCTATATCTCCGAGTCAAAAAGGGCATAAAACACACACATAAAAGGAAGACTTCCTAGAGGCCTACCAATGGGGCAATCGCCTCATTGATAAGAGGCGACGCCTCTGTGAAGAGGCACCACCTGGTTAGAAGGCTGAAACCAACTCTCACACGCTTAGACTTCTACTCTAAATAACAAAACATGCATATACACACTCTATAATCATTAAACTACAACTACATGCAAAAGTATTCAAAAATCACATCAATAAAGTGGGATATTAAGCAAGATAAACTAGAAATACTTAAAATATACTAATGACTTAGTTACACATAAGCAAGAACACACAAAATCATGAACATGTCAAGTTTAAGTGCAGGTTTTATACCAAAATGAGAGGCCCTCAGAGATGTTTTGATTGAGATCCTTGTTAGGATGTGATATCTACCTTTGACATAAGTTTTTTCCTTCTTCTTTTATGGAGATTTAGACTCTTTTGCTTCAATCTGTCCTTCTTCCTTTTAGGATGTTTTTTTTCCTTTCTTTTCTTTTCTTTTTTCTCTTCCAGAGCTCTTTTCCTCTTTCTCTTTTTTTCACCCACCTCTCTTTTTCTCTCTTTTCCTCTTTTATTCTTTAGCTTCCCCATGCCCCTAAGCTTTCTAGCTCATCACGAGCCTTTATAGTTTTTTTCTCTTCTCTAAAAACCTCTTTATCACGCAAGAAAACAAGTTTGGAGGTTGGGGCCCACACCCATTTGACCACCATGGTTGCAGCTGCATTTAATGCAGCTGCAAGTGGGCTGTCATAGAGGTGGTGCCTCTTCAATGAAGCGATCGCCTCATTGTACTGAGGTGACGCCCCTTCGGCCCGGGCCTACGTTGGTTTAAGCGATATTGGGCCAAATTTGGATAGTTGAGTTAGGTTTTGGGCTTTTAAGTCCATTATTTACTAGAGATTCAGATTTTATTCTCATATCCAAGTTTCACATTCTCATCGTTGGGCTTGACAACAGGCCGGTCAAACTAAGCAATCCTAATTCATCTCCTAACATGAACCGACCGAATCAGGTGTTTACAACAATTTTTTTAAGTATAAAAATTTTAAAAATGCACATAAAAATTATTTAAGAACAATCAAGTTAGAATATTCAAACTTAAAAAATAAAACAACTCAAGTTAAAAAAAATCACAAATTATATAGAAAACTAAGAAATTGAGAAAAAAAATAAATATAGAAAATATTAGGGATTTTTTTACCCATTATTAGTTTTATCCCTCACTCAAAAGAAGTGCATCAGTTTGAAAGAAAAGTTTATGGATGATGTCTCTCAGTATTAAGGAAAGGAATTGGTCCTTGCCTCCTTGGTACCCACTTCTAATGTGATTACCAATAATAGGCTAAAGCACCCATTAGAAAAAAGTCTATATATTAATTGGCTAAAAATTTAGTTTAAAAACATATTTTTGACTCAAAAAATTAGCATTAAATGTTTTTTAAAGCGACTTTTTACAAATTTATGGTTAAATACATATCTAATCCATGTAATGCTAGTGAAAATTTTATTTGCTCTCTTTATTTAAAATTTAACTTTAAAAACATTTTAATTTACAAAATTTGACTTTATAGATACTTTTGTACTGATATTAAGAACACATACTTCTACTGAGCTTTTGAATTAATTTACTTTTTTTTATTGACAAATTTTTTTATTTTTAAATTTATATTTAAAATTTAAAAATGGTTAATTATTTTATAAAAAAATTATTTAAATATTAAATTAACTTTATAATTCTAAAATAATACAAATTTTATTTACATCTTTTTATAAATAAATAAGTTATTTAAAATAAAATTAAATAAAGTTAAAAAATATTTTAATATTTACAAAATCATAAAAAAATAATATTACAAAAGTAATAAATTTATAAAATATTATAAATTCTACATTGTAAATTGTAAAAATTTAAAAATAATAATAAAATAACCAACAAAAATTGATTATGCATATATAAAATTTTATCTTAATATTAAACTAATATTGTTTAAAACTATACATATAAATAAAAATATTTTTAAATTTAATTAAAATAAATGAATATTAAAAAGTTATTGAAAATTTACAGCCCAAATCAATCATTATAAATGCAAATACTTTTAAATTCTTAATTTCTCTTAGTTTAGTTAATAAACTAAAAAAAAAAAGAGAATTATTAATTTATAATCTTTATTCATAAATAGTCTATTATAAGTAATAATTAATAACTCCAAATTTTAAAACATTTTAATATTCACAATGTTATATATCATATAAATCAAATAAATCATATTTAATCTGTTTGTGAGGAAAGAGTACTCTCTTTGTGAGGGTGAGGAAGAACTGTGGGAGCAGTATACTTTCATCTAGATGTTTATATGCTTAGTTGTTAGGGTTTTATATTGTTTTTATGTTTGGGGCCTATTTGTAATATATTTGATTTGGGCTTCTGGTCTTTTTCTTATTGAATAAAATTTTACAATTTGGCCAAAAATTTTGGCTGAATAATTATTTATTTTGTTATTTATAATAGTATATCTCATATTAAATTATCTATAATATAATGGTTTTTATTTATTAATATTTTTTAAAATTATAACTTCAAATAATTAAATTAAATTAAATATTTGAAGACTACATTACATTTATAAATATTATAAACTTTATGTTTTAAATTATACAATTTTAAAAATGAATTAAGTAATCAATAAAATTATTCATAAAGATATAATCTCTATGTTACTTTTAAATATACATTATTCAAGTCTATATAAGTAAAAATATTTTTAATTTTAAAATTAAAATACATGAATATTAAAAATATATTTGTCATTTTAATTTCAATATAATCAGAATATATAAGTGTAAATAAAATAATAATATTAATAATAATTATGCTTAAAATAATAAAAATATTAAAAAAAATGAGAAGATCAAAATGATAATCTAAGGGTCAAATTGGGAATTGTAAAGAAAATTTTTTTAGTTAAGCAACGTGGAGTAAAAGATAGAGATGTTTAAAAAAATACAAACTTTACAAATTGACGTGTTTATAAGGTCAAATTTTACAAATTAAGGTGTCTATAAAATCATACCTTAAGTACATAAATCAGTTAATGGATTTTTCACTACAAATACAAGGAGCTAGGTATACATTTGGCCTAAACTAAAATTTACATAAATATTCTAATCTAACATGTGTATGTATACAGATAAAATTATAACCATTAGATTAATTCTTGTTTAATAGTAACTTAATTTCTTAAATCCTCTCAATATCTCCTATTTACCCCTTTTGCCTCCTCTTTTCTTCTCTAACCTTCATTATGTTGCTTCTATCATTTCCTCCTTTTTGGACATTATTTCGTTTTGTATATGTGTTGTATCAAGTTTGTTAAAACCTCATTAGGTTCATATAGTACATGATGGTAATGATTTTATTGTTAAATATTGAGATATTTGTTGGTAAATCAGATTTTTATTCCATCTGCAAAAAAAAAAGGATGAGATTTTTATAATTGGATGAGAGGATATTAAAAGAATAAATTATTTTTTCTATTTTATTTTATATTATTTCAGTTTTTAGACAAAGGTAAATTCATTCTAATTTTAATTTACTCAATTCCAAGGATATAGACAATAAATTCATTAGATGTTACATATAAATACATCATTTTGTTTTTTTATGAAAGAAAGTTTTTTTTAGGCATAAAGGAAGTTTGTTTAGACCTCCTATATTTAGACAGATTTTTTTTTTAAAGGTACATTTATTTAGACTGTTATTATTTTTTAAATTAGATAAAAATTAATTTATAAATTTATGAAAACAGAAATTAAATTATACATCTGACTATTAGATCATTGTTTCTTTAATAATATCCAAGGACCTTTTATTGGTGAGGGAAATCTATGAATCGCAATTAAATGAAAAGTTGGAGAGGAGTTTATTTTATAACTCGAACAATTAGCAACAAATGTTCTTTATTTATTAAAAAAATTTAAAGATAATCAATGTATGAGAGGAGATGATTCATAGCCTAATAGTAGTGACAATGGAGCAAAGGAAATTTTATTATAAAATATTTTAAAATAAGCATTTATTTATCCTAAAACAGTCTATTTATTTAGGCTACATAATGATAGTAACATATGAGATTGTATTTTTTTATATGATACTCTCAATTTCCAATAGTTATAAGAACTTCAATTAATTTTAAGTTTGAGTTGAGGTTAAATATCGTTCAACATTTGTTTTCTCCATAAATAAGTCTCGCATATTAGACCATATTTAAGAAAATTCAAGCTCGGTACCACTTAAACCAACAAATTTAGTAGAATTATAGTTTCTAAGAACCTTTTATTGATTTATAATTTTATATAGATAGGGCTATCCACAGGGACCAAAATGTGATTCCAATTTTTAAAAATATTATTTTCCTTTCTTGAATTAATGACCAAATACATTTTTTAAACTGAATGCAGTCATGCTTGCAAAATTTCGTTTCTAGCAAGTGATTTCATTACATTTTACAGTTCAATGTCCAGAATTTTACTACAAGAGCTTCATAAGCTTTCTTCTATAAAGCAAGAAGAAAGCTCCTTTTTATTCTACAACAAGCAGGCATGTATAGATAAGAACATGTAATGCAAGTCATCAGCAACTCTAATCAACCAACAGAGCACAGGATGAGTGAGTGAGTGTGAGTGTTGTCTAGATAAGGTACGAAAGTAAGAAACAATCCATTTGTGTTTACATCTTAGATTTTACTTTCTCAATGAGCTCTCGCCTAAGGATTTTTCCTGAAGCTGATTTAGGGACAGTATTTATAAAAGTCACCCTTCGTAATCTTTTGAAAGGAGCAACCCGCGACAGAAGCAGAAATCAGTTAAACATGCAAGATAGACAGCGCTGGCACTTAACAGCTTAGTCGGACAACCGTCCCACAAGAAAACATGAAAACAAAAGGGGGAACCTGTGGTCCTCCCATTAATTGCAAAAATATTGTAAATAAAAAAAAAAAAGTTGAACAATGGCAGAAGAACTACTAGGATGACAGGTCTTACTTGGACGTAAAAGATGATCTACTACACAAGGTTAAATTATGCGAAATGCTCTTGCTGCAGAATGCAGAACTTAAAACATATGTGATTGTGTCAAAGTTGAACAATAAGGTCATCCAAATACCATTGGCTGTATCCCAAAACAAGATCAAGCTTTAAATTTTCTGCAATCACTTTGATGCTATTACTAGTGTAAAAAGACATTTCGCTGTAAAAAAATGAGACTCTGTGCAAAAAGGCAGTTGAATAGAAGTGGACAAGGATCCAAACATGAATAAATTCAACCAACTCAAGTGAAACCAGGCTCTCATGATGCTTCCAGCATATGTCCATACCTGATCAGCGATAAACCTCAGAATATCTACTTCGGTTAGTGAACTCTTGCGTGTGCACACAATGTATCCAACTGGGACCTCACCAGCTTCAGCATCAGGAAATCTACATTGTGCAAGCGAGTCAATCATCAATGGTGTGTAAATGAGGTAAAATTAAGTGATGCAAGTAACACGATCAATGTTTAACTTACGGGATCACAACAGCATCTAATATTTCCGGGTGAGAAACAAGAAGCCCTTCAAGCTCGGCTGGTGCAACCTAATGACAGATGACAATAACCAAATGAAAAAAGAATTCAGAAGCCATTCAACCAATAATCAACAAAGTTTATGAATAATCTTAAGCTATGTTTAAATTGTATTAAACAATTCTTGATGCATATATCAATTGATTTTCGATAGAAGTTACCTGGAATCCTTTGTACTTGATTAGCTCCTTAATATGGTCGACAGCATATAGCTGTCCATTCTCATCGAAGTATCCAAGATCTCCAGTGTGTACCCAACCCTTTTCATCTATGGTCTGCTTTGTGGCCTGTGGATTGTTAAAATATCCAGCCAAAGAACATGGTATTGTCAAAATATGCAGTGTGGTATATAGTTCCAGAGAATGGTCATGTTAAGCTGACTGATCATACATGTAGTAAGTTTCACATAATAATCATCCACTAAATGCAAAAAAAGGTCAAGTTTCACTTAAAAATCATCCATTATAGTCCGAAAAGAGGTCATATTTCTGAACAACACTCTTTGACCACTATGGCTAAAGATTTGATAGGAAGCATGTCTGATTCACTTGGCAATAAGCTTAAACTAAAAGCTGGTGGAATTTAATATTGCTTTCTAAATGGAATTCATGTTTGGATTCTACATCCAATGAAAATGAATAGATATACACCACATTCTCATGCTAGTTTTGTGTGACAAAGCTCACTATTGCAGTAAATTAAGCACTTTACCTAGCATCATATTGGGTCCCCAAACACAAATTTCCCCCAACTGATTTGGAGGAAGAGACTTCAGCATATCTACACTAATTATTTGGGCTTCAATTCCAGCAAGAAGTGTTCCAGCTGAACCTGAATTTCGAATTCCAACTCTTGTATTATCCATTGAAGTAGCCGCAGTGGTCTCAGTCATACCATAACCCTGAAACCACAGAAAGCATCTTGAATCAGAAGGAAAACCTTACTTCTGGTAACTCATCAAAATGCAAAAAGTATATACAGATGCATTTTTAAGTTCTTTCATGCATAAGCACCAGCTTGCTAGATGTTGTCTATATCATTACTATATAGTTTCATCACTTCGTTGCAGTACTACCTCACAAATATTTCATCAGTGTCACCAAAGATGATTTACAATTTACAGTAAGGCTGAGAACTAACTTGTAAATTTTAGAAACTGATAATGTAGAAGACCATCTATAGAGCCATTAATCATCAATCTATTGCTTCCTAATTAGTGACAATACCAACAGACTGAAAGTTCAATTGACTTAAAATACTACAGATATGAATATAAAAACGAAATCTGATGCAATTTCAGAGAAGTACAATAACGACTATGACTCAGCACTGCAAACTTCTTTTAAATTGCTGTCTCACAACACAAAGCGTTGCTTAAAATATATGCTAAACTTTGTTAATACGCAAAGAATTCATCAACCAACTCATCAGTAACTTAATCTGAATATGAGTTTAAATGACTTGTTAAAATCATTTTGAACATGATATTCTACATTTTCGTTCTTAATTAGGATTCTCTTCACTATTCAGATAAGAATTTTCAACTACCTGTGCAACTGGAGCTTGAGGAATATTCTTGGTGCATTCCTCCATCAATTCTTTTCCCAAAGGAGCAGCACCAGAAACAATATGCCTCAATGAGGAAAGATCATACTTCTTAACCAAGCTTGTTTAGCCAAAGCAAGTATTACAGTAGGTACAACCCACAAATGGGTCACTCTATACTTCTCCACAGCCTTCAAAACCATTTCAAAATCAAACTTTCTCATTGACACCACAATACTGCCCATTTGCAGCTGTGAGTAACAAATTATAGCCAATCCAAACACATGAAACATAGGTATGCAACAAAGGAACACATTGTGCATTTCACCAGCTATTTCTTGATCCATGCAGATCATTTGAGAAGTAGCAATAAAATTCCCATGAGCAAAATCACTCCTTAACTGATCCCAATAGTGCCTGAAGAATACAGCAATGCAGCTGCATCACTTTGCTTCACGTTACAAATAGGAAATTCAGAGTTAGACCCTCCCAACTCAACCAAGTGATAAAAATTTTTGATTCTGGAACTGGTTTCTATAAATAAAGACTCTTTAGTTCCTAAAAACACAGCAGGGAAATTAAAGTTTTTAACTTTGTCCCATAATTCAGGAACAGTAATAATTAACTTGGGATTAGAATCTTGGATTTGCTTGGGGACCTCTGTAGTTGTATAAAGAGGACTTGCAGTTGTTGCAATAGCACCAATGGCAGCAACAGCCAAGAAACAAATAGGAAACTGATAAGAATTAGGAGCAAAGATCAAGACAACATCATTTTTAGAGATACCCAGATGGAGCAAACCATGAGAGACCTTAATGACAATGGATTTTAACTGTGAAAATGATAGGGTCTTTGATAAATCTGCATCAACAATAGCCGGTTTATAAGGGTAAGAACTGGAATTTCTAAACAAAGATTGGGATCTTTAGGAAGAACAAGAACAGTTCTTAATGACCTGTAAATGCCATCTCTTCCATACCCAGGTTTCTCCATTCAAGAATCAACTCAAGAATCAAAAAAAAAAAATTCTGGGTTTTGTAGTGTTGGTGATTTTGAGTGGATTCAACAATAAGAGGACACAAAACTCTTAATGTACCAATGCAAGATGGGACCTTTTAAAACATAAGATTAAAACTCAAAGAGTTATCAGTTGAGCGCTGTGTGTGATCAAGAATTTTGAAAATTTTCATATATATCTTAGTACTTATAAATTGCCCCCCAATTTGATAACAACCTTTCATTTTAACTTCTCTGAAAAAAAAAAAGCCTTCATTTTAACTTTATTATTATATTTTGAAACATGGACTTTTCAAAATTTAAAGGGAAATTTTCACAAATAAATCAAGAAGTTAAAAATATATCAAAAATAACTTTTTTTATTTTTTCAAAACTATTTTTCCAAATATATACATGTTTTCTTCTTTCATATTTTGCAGAGTTTTTTGTCGTCCTTGACTCTCGGGCTGCACCGCCATTGTCCACCGTCGATCCTCTTGCAGCGGAGATGGCCAGGCAGAGGTTTATTTGCCTCCATTATTGAAGAAGAAAACACTCTTAAGGTACTCTTCTGCTGATGGTATGAATCCACTTCTCTGCTCCGGTTAGCTTCGGCGAACCATGACTTGAATGTTTCGTACCACTTTCATATACAACAAACAATAAATTTTCAATTCCAAAGCGGACAGGGAAGACGATAACTTAATTGGTTAATCAATAACAAAAATTTATGAAAGCTTTCTATATATCGAAGATGGTTTGTTATATCATTGCTTCCAAGTTCTTCGAGGTATTTTTCTGACATTTCCCTTACAAGATCATCAAGAACATGGAAAGCTAATATATATACATAAAATAAAAATATAAAATTTATTTTTAAGCGTTGGAGCTCCTCCTGTTGCTGTCTCTATTGTCTTCGTGGTTGGTGCTTTTAATTTTTGGATTGCGTTGTTTGTGCTATTGTCTCATTTTGTGGAATCTCAGCTACATCTTTGTTACCTAATCACTGCTGTTTTAATTATGTGCTCTCTGAAATTCTTGCAGAGC
This sequence comes from Mallotus nudiflorus, assembly GCA_947683625.1. Lineage (NCBI taxonomy): Eukaryota > Viridiplantae > Streptophyta > Magnoliopsida > Malpighiales > Euphorbiaceae > Mallotus > Mallotus nudiflorus. The sequence goes on from CANTUR010000018.1 coordinate 7,317,288, forward strand.
ACTTCACTGCCTTTTTTACCTTGTATATTTGGAAAATATTAATTTTTTATGTATTTCATAATTTTTTTGGTTTTTTGTTATTTTTTTAAATAAAAATTAATAAATTTTTACCGATGTTGATTTTAATTATTTTTTATTATTAATAATAAAATTAAGGTTATCTATAAAATTTTTATTTTTATTAGTATTAATAATAATAAAAAATAATCTTTTTATATATATCATAATTTTTTGTTTTTTAACAAAAATCAATGAATAGAAATAAAAAAAAATTAAAACAATAAAAATCAATAAAATTTTACAGTTATTTTTTAATTTTTTCATTTAATAACAAAATTAAAGTCATAAATAAAATTTTTACGTTCATTAGTATTAATAATAAAAATAATAATTTTTTTTGATATATTTCATAATTTTTTTTGAAAAAAATTAACAAAATGAAACAACAAAAATTAATAAAATTTTAGAGTTATTAATTTTTGTTGCTTTTTTAATTTATTCATTATTAATAATAAAATTAAGATTGCAAATAATTATTAATATTAATAATAAAAATTTTCAGTTATTATTTATATTTTATTTATTAAAATTAACAAAATTAAAATTTTATTAAAAAAATAATTATTAAAAATTATGGATAATTTTTAGTTTAATTAGCTTAATTTTTATATTCTCAATAAATAATATATTAATAATAAATTTTTATTAATATCAAATATTAAAAATTATAAAAATAATTTAAAACTATAAACTTATTAGCTTACACACCGGATCGAACCGAATTCCCAATCCGGAGTTCCCATCAGCATCTCTGGATGTTGCGTACGAGTTCCAATATGCTAATACTAACAGAGAGGACGAAGATGGTATCTGTGGCTGATCTTCTCCATTTTCTTGCTTAATTAACTGTATACCAAAAGCACCCTTAACCATCACCGCACATAATGAAAATAATCAAAAGTGCACCGAAGACTAAACCTCAAAAGAAGAAAGAAATATAAACTAAAAATGAAAAGACAAAATAAAAAAAAAATAATTCTTTTGTAGTTGGTTTTACAACATTTTGCATTAATTACATGCAATCAAATGAATCTATTTTCAATTATACCTTTTTTTTTAAAAAAAAATTTTACTCAGTTTCCTTTGTTCCTATTTTTTTCTTTTATTTTAAATTTTTTTTATTTGGATTAATTATCTTTTTTTTTGTTGTTATTATTTTTATTTTCTCTTTATTTTTTCACTTTGTTTTCCATTATTGTATTATTTTTTCTTTCTCCTTTCTATTTTCTTTTTTCATTTCCATTTTTTTCTCTTTATTTTTGACTCCTGTTCTTTGTTTAATTAATTTTTTTTTCATATTTTCCATTATCTTTATTTTTTTATTTTTAATTTCTATGTTTTTATTTATTTTTTCTTATTTTTTTATTCTCTATTATCCTTATTTTTTTATTTTTCATTTTATCCTTATATTTATTTTTAAATTCTCTCTCTTTTTTATTTTTTTCCATTATTCTTATTTTTTAAATTTTTTTATTTTTCCTTTTTTTATTTTTTTATTCTTAGTTTTTTTTACTTTTGGTTTTGGGTATTAATATATATAAGACGATATGCTCTATTTCAGATATTATAATTAACATATTTAAATTATACAACTCATATTAGTTTTAATAAAGAATTAAAGTTTTAGATATTCTAGAAAAATATTTTGAAATATAAATTTGTATATTTATATATATTTATTAGGCTATTATTATTTTATTCATTTTATACATAAAAATAAAGTAAAATATACAAATAATAAAATAGAAATAAATGAAAAATATTTCAAGTTTCATGCATTTGAAAAAAGATAGGCAATTGAATTCAAATTAATTGATATACATATATTAATTATTTTTATTTTAATTAATTGAATACAATTTGTAATGACCCATATTTTTAAATTAATTTATTTTAAAATAAGATATACAGTGTTAATAAAATTTAGAGATTTTATTGATTTATTTTCATTATTTGTGATTAATTATTATTATTTTATATTTAATTAAATTTTTTACATAAATATATTATTTTTTATCATTTAATTTGCCATGGCTATTTTAATATTATTATTTCTATTTGTTTTATTAAATTTTACTATTTATTTTGTTAATAAATTATTTTATTAATTGGATTGTTATTTTATGTGTATATTATTGTGTGATGTGTGTGTGTGTTTATTATTATATATGTGAATATATATACATATGAGTATATGTATGTGGTGTAGATTCATTTGGCTAAAGTATTATTATTCTAATATAAAGTTACATATACTCATATGTATATTATTTTATATATATATATATGCAATAATGAACACATACATGCATGCATACCCATATACTTAAACACCAACACACAGCAAAAAGAAAAAAAACGTGAACCAAAGCAAAAAACAAAACATAGAGACTTCATCTTCTTTCCCCCGTTCCTTAACCTTAACTGTACCTCCATCACTTCCAGCCACCGTTTCTTGAGCTTCTGATCTCTATCAACTCTCTGAGCCCCAGTGATCATGATTCCAAGCTCCGTTTGAGTTTAAACTTGATCGTTTGTGAGTTTTTTCAATTTTTTTGTTTTAAACTTTTATATTTTTTATTTTTTTGAGTTGATTTTTGGTTGATTTAGGCAAACTCCCTTCAGAAAAGTTGATCTTGGTAGCTTAATCTACCTCTACATATTTTTTTTTTAATTTTTGGAATTTATTTTAATTTTTGTGAATTTTTGAATATTTTATTAATTTTTGTAAATTAATTATTAAAATTATAATTTTGGTATATTTGGAGTTATTATTAATTTTTATTAATTTTATAGTTGAGATTATAATTTTTGTGATTTTTATGTAATTTTTATAATTATTTTTATATTATGTCAACATTGGATAATTAGGTTTAAGTTGGATTTTTATTGAAATTATGGTTTAAATATGTGTTTTAGTTAATATTAGTAATATATATGTTGAGAAAATAATTTTTATGCATTTATAGAATTTTTATAGAATTTTTGAGTAATATTAGTATATTATGTGTATTTTTGTATTATAGAGATAAATATGTAATTTTGTTAATATTATAGCTAAATAATATGTTTTAGTTGATTTTATAATTATTTAAGATATTAAAATGATTTTTACAAATTATTTACTATTTTTAACTAATTAATACTAATTTTTGAAAATTATTTCCAAAAAATATATTATATATTATTTTGGTAATAAAATAGGTTTTTATAACTTTTTGTTATACATTTGGGTTAATTAAGTTATTTGGATTTATAAAATAAATTATTATTATTATTTGTGTAATTATTGGAAAATTGGATTTTTAATAATATTATATTATTATTTCGAAATTTTTATTTAATTATTGAGAAAATAATTATTTTTGGTGATTTAATGTTAAATACGTAATATTTTGTTATTTTGAGGATATTTATGGTATTTATTTATTTTTAGTATATTTATTATATTAATTGTATTTTGGTGAATTGTGGACCTCGGTTGGAGAATTGTATAGTTTGGGATCCCAATCGAGGGTTGTGTTGTCACAACTCGAACCTAGGGCACATGACCGGCACTAAGGAATAGGAAAACATAAAACTACTGAATCCCGTAGTAACCCTTAAAAGAAAACGCGGAATTTAAAAACTTTGAAACCTTATAATAAATAATTAAATTACAATGTACATTATCAAACTGATTTTTCTCAATATAATTTAAATCATAATATCATAGTGCATAAAATATATAAACTTTAGTTATACAATAATGTCTCAGTACACAATATTATAAATAGATGATATTCCCAAATAAAATATTCAGTTAAACAATTTTTTCTACTGCAGTACACGAAAATAAAGTCAACACAACTAAGTAGATTTACGTAGAATAGTCGGTGATGAAACTATACAGCGAAGAAAAGTAGGCTTAACAGAAAAGTCCCAAAGTCTTAAAAAAAATAAATTGAGGGGAGTTAGACTTCACTGAATAAGTTAATAAAAGAGTTGTACGGTTTGAAAAATTTTTTTTTTTGAAAACCGTATAGATATGGTGAAAATAATTTATAACATATATATAAAAATATATAGCTTTTGAAAAATTTCGATAAAACACTAAACCTAATTTTAAATGGCTAACTGAGCCCACTTAATCCAAATAGACTACTGGTCTCCAAGAGTAGACGCATCAACCGAGGCACTAAGCCGCAGTCATCCACTTAATCCAAGCACATGGCACTGGCGGTGCCCGAGAGCTAAGGCACCCATCCCAGTCCATTCTTAACTTTTCACATCACTGGCGGTCTCCAAGAGCTGAGGCTTATACCGAGGCACCCGTCCCAATTTATAACCACAAGTCATACATATTTTTGAATCCTTCTCTCAATTTTCACCATGTGCACATGGTTCTAGTGAAACCCACCAGATAGCTTGTTCTACTAAAATTTCTCAAAACTAGTTTTTTTTTAAATAAATAAATACATTGCAATGAAATTCTCGATAACAACATCTATTGCAAATCGATAATGCAAATAATACTAAAATATGAGCGCACATAAATTTTTAAAGAAAACACATGCACATATCAGTTTATTAACTTACGAGATGAGCGAGATGGCTGACGACCGCGCGTCTACCTCAATCAAAAAGCTTTCGCTCTGGTACTCTCTAAAAAATAACATATTTATTTTTAAAATCATACTTATGGAATAAGAAGGGAAATTAATAAAATTATGGGACTCTAAAATGACTCGGGAAAAATTGGATAAGATTCGACAGATTGGAATACCCTAATTTATGCTAAGAAATTACAGCAGATGTCATGTTTTACGAGAAAATCTATCAAAATTTCAGCAGAGTCTCTCGTGTAAAACAGACAGTTTTCTACCGTAAGAAGAGTCATTCCTGCATAGAGAAATGCACTTCTAGCATTCACACTCAACCATACTCGGGTCGGCTCTCTAATATTGCATTTAGCCCGACTAAGTTCACAACATAATCAAACAACACAACTTAATTCTAATTAATAAAATTCACATTTAATTGCTTAAATAATTTAATTATGTAATAAAATTAATTTAAAACCCATTTTAGTACCCAAAATGATATATAATATATTATTTAAAAATAATTTTCAAAAATTAGTATTAATTAGTTAAAAATAGTAAATAATTGTAAAAAATCATTTTAATTCCTCAAATAATATTAAAATCAATTAAAATATAGTATTTAGGTATAGTTATGTAATATCCCGTGTTTTTAAAATATTTTTACACTGTACCGGGATATGCAGTGTTAATAATTTTTGTATATATATTATGATATTTTTATGAGTTGATATGTATTTTAAACCTATTTTAATTATTGTCTATTATTTTCAGTGTTTTACGTAAAATTTTCCTGGGACTTGCATTTTCGGGGAAATTTTCACGTAAACGATTTATTATTAATTATTTTAGATGTATTTACGGACTTGCATGAACTCATACATATTTTTAAATTATTAAATAAAGTCTGTGTGTGTATATTTATTTAATTAGGGTTTATTATTTCCCTAATATTTTATTAAGTATTTAATTGTTTTAATTGTTATTTAATTAATTTTATTTGGTATAAATTATTAAAATATTAATATTTTAATGTGTGTGGTGTATATTTGATGTGTGTAATTTAATATTATTTTAATATAAAGTATAAAGTATATATATATACATATATACATTAAAAATCAAAAGAATTTGCCAAATTACACATTTGCCCCCGACTCCTTCTCCTTCTTCTTTCCCACGCCCGACGCCCGACCACCATCCCTCACCGCTGCAACTGCCGTTCCTTCACCGTCGGTGTGCCTCTCGGCTTGCCACCCGTCGCCTCCAGCCGTTCCCCGCCGCCAGCAGCCCCTTTCCCGACGAGTTTTGGCCGGAATTAGCTTTAGAGGCCGAAAGTCGAGCTACCGCCGTTTCTCCCTCCTCCGGCCACCGTTTCCGACACCGCCGGTCTCTTTCTTCTCCTTGAGCTCCGGTGAGTGTTATTCTAGCTTTGGTTTGAGCTAAAATGGTCTAGAATTGCTTAGTTTTCGATTTGTCAAATTCGGCCTATTAGGGTTTTCGATTTTTTTCGAATTGTTCTTGATTGATTCATGCTTAATTCCTTCACAAATGTTGTTCCTAGTAGCTTAATCTACATGTATGAATTTTTTTGTAGAATTTTTGGAGATTGTTTGGATTTTTGGGTATTTTTGAATATTTTAATATTATTTTCTAATTTTCGGAAATTAATTATTTAAATTATGAAATTGGAGTTTATGGTTGAATTAGGTGTTGAAATGAATTATAGGAATTTATTTGGAATTTTTTATGAATTTCTAAGTATTTATTTTTAATTATTGAAGTTTAGGTGATTTTGGAAAATTAGGTTAATTGTGTTTTTATTTGAATTTAATTGGTTAATTGAGTTTAAATATTGATATTATTGATAAATATGTTGAGAAAATTAATTTTGGGTAATTGTATGATTTTTGGTGAATTTTTGAAGTAATTTAAGTATATTTATATATATAGGGGTATTTTGGTAATTTTACCCTAAATTGTCTAAAAATGTAATTTAATTGGTTTTAATATTTATTTAAGGTATAAAAATGATTTCTACAAATTATTTAGTATTTTTAACTAATTAAAACTATTTTTCGGGAATTATTTTCAATTATATATATAATATACGGTTTTTCTAATAAAATGAGTTTTAATCGGTTTTTATAGTGTTTCAAGGTCAATTATGTAATTTTTATTTATAAAATATATTTCTGTGATTTAAGGATATTTTTGGTATTTCTGAATTGTTCTGTGTTGTGGATCCCGGTCGGTAGTTTGGAGTCCGACCGTGGGATTTTGATTGTGTTGAGCTCGTTTTTTCGAAGTGTATTTTCTTTGCAGGGTCGGCTCTACTCTTTGAGTAGAGAGATGTCCGTTTACAGGGGAGGTTCTGTCGAATTTTCGGTAGAATTCTCGTAAAACGTGATATCCAGTCGAACCCTAATTTTCGATTCTGTATTTAATACTCTAGATTGAATTCTAGGATTTCTGTTAGGTTATTCTAATGTCGATTATTTATGCTTGTTTAGTTGCGCCGAGACCGAGGGCTAGTGGACCAGGCCCGTCGGACCTGTCTCGTGGAGCGCATTAGGTGAGTTACTATATTATATATAATATGCTTAGGATGCATGATTTAGAAAATGCATGTTTATTTTGACTGAATATGCATAAATAATGTGATTTATATTCAAGTATATTTATTGGTATATTTTTGGTATATAATAAATTATATACATGTTTTGTAAATAAAATATATTTAAAATGTTTTTAAATATTTTTAGTTTAATTCACGATTTGATTGGATTTATTTGACGTAATATATACTCAAAATATACCTGGTTTATGTTTGGTATATTTCCAGTATATATATGGTTTATATTGTTGATTTATTAAATTCCATGCATCATGTATTTGTGAATGAATGTTTTATTATTTATTAATGAAGGATATCAATAGAACGTGCTACCTAGTGGGCAGCACTAGGACCGAGTACGTACCGGTACGCCTATAGCTTTAGGCTATATTACTAACTATTTGTGGATATTGATTTGATATGATTATTTGATATGTGAGATGTGGTTGGTGG